>CM075066.1:43953352-46453352 GCA_037428765.1 Rubia yunnanensis
CTCTCTGCCGATTCCGGTGGAAATCAATTTGGATTCTTGGGACGGTATCCTGACTTTTGGGGATGAGGACCTGCAATCCAAGGTTCTGAAAAGAGCTAACAAATTATGCCCTTCAGGTTTGAAATTATGCAGCCCTGCCCTTCAAGCTTTGAATGTGTTTGATCGTTTTTTGGCCTATTTTACTAATGTGGGTTGGGCGAAGTTGTTTTCCTTGCATGCTGCTGATGTGTGTGCACCTCTTTGTGAGGAATTTGTGGTGAGTTTTAACATGAATCATAATGCTGCCATGAATGTTTCTGATACTTGTATTTCTTTTCGTTTCGGGCTGCAACCTATCTCTTTGAGTTTAAATGACTGGAATTTGGCTTTGGGATTAGTTTCACTTGATGACTTGGAATCGGATGATTATAGGGATGCTTTTATTGGTTCTTACAAAAAATACCCTACTTTCAACCCTACCGAGGCATGGAAATTGTTAGCTCCCGCATGCCCCCACTCGTATGATTCCAACAGCGCTAATGTGCATTGGATTGAGGATCCTGTATTGCGATTGTGCTGTTTCTATTTGCTGCGAAATGTTTTTGGGCGCACTACGACTTTTACTAAAGTCAGCCATCCTGTGTTGTTTGTTTTGTGGTGCATGTATAACAGATATAAGTTGAATCTTGGCTTTGTACTTGCTGAAACATTGCATTCAATTGCACATGATTCTATTCGTTATATGTCCATGTGTCATTTGGTTGGTGTTCTTCTTGATAGGAATGTCCAATTACATGTGCCTACCCCTTTTGAGCGGGTACAGGATCCTGGAATGTTTGATTTGGCCTATTTGGAACGTAGCAATCTGATTTTCTATGATAACAATGTTCCTAAGTTTTATGAGCCGGGTCCTCCACGCTCGAGCGCAACTTTCTCTAGTGCAGGTCGTGTTACCCTTGCCTCGTTACATGAGGATGTGCAGTCTCTCAACCGCAAGTTTGATCTTCTGGCTGCCCAGAATGAGCGCATTATGAGTGCTTTGAGCATTCCTCCAGTGACCAGTCCTTTTGAATGAGTTCCCCTATCCCTTCTCTTTTATGGCTGTTTTTTCTTTTCTTTTCCTTTCATGTATATTGTGTCTAGGAATCTTCTCGCTTTTAATCCGAGCTTGCTTGAGGGCAAGCAAGGCTTAAGTGTGAGGAGGTTTAGGTGTCGTTTTTACATTTTAGTGTCTTGTTTGTGTGACGTTTTATATGCTTTGTTTGCTGTTTTTGTGTGTTTTTTGTGAATAAATAATTCTGAAAAAAAAATATTTTTTTTATCGAGTCAGTCAAATTTGCAGCATGATAGTGAGTAATGAATTGGCTTTAAAATGGATTAACCTTGCTGGTAAAAGAATCATATTAGCAAACTTTTGTTGGTTGATATCTCCCTTGAAATGCTTAGTGATAAACCTTTGAAATTAACCTGAACTTGGCTAAATGATACATGGGATGACGAACAAGACTTGTATGAAAAAGCCTAGTATAAAGTGAGGTTTGAGCCTAGAGTAGAGCACTCTCTACATCAAGTTTTTTTTATGAGAGTTGTGGTAGCTAAAGTTGATGCATAATGAGTAAAAAAAGAGGCAAATTAGGATTAACCACACATCGTATATAGCCTACCTTTTATATCCTCTAGTAAACCCTTTTGAGCCTTGACCTTTTCTTTGTGTAACCCACTATAAAAAAACCTAACATTTTTCTCTTTATACTATTCTTGCCCCATGCATGTATGTTCTTAGTTCTTGAACTGAAAATTTCTACTCTTGCTTGATATTGCATATTCATGATTCGAGTGCCTGTTTTCACTGGAAAAAAAATAGTCTTATGGCACTGTAGAGGTAAATGAGCATGTAATTTGAAAATTTCTGGTTTGGACAGAAAAAAAAAAGAAAAAAAAAAGAGAAAAAAAAACTAAAAAAAGGAAAAAATTCCAGACCTGAATTAGTCTTTTAATCAGTCCAGAAAATTGGTTTTGATGATGTGTATTTGCTGGAATTTTCTACTAATTTGTTCTTGAGCATATGTGCATGTTTGTATGAACCTTAGAGCCCCTAGGATCTCACCAACATTACAACCCCAAGCCCCGTTACAACCTTTAAAGACCTTTTTGGCTTGTTATGTATTGGCTAAGGCTACCGCATGATTATAATTGAGTGACTGTCCTTACTTATTGTGTGATTGAGTGAAAAACGTGAGAAATTCATGCTTGTCTCCTTTTGATCAGTTGATAGCCGGGTAAAGAGCAATGTAGGGGGGATTGAATTGAGTACTAAAGGGGGATGAGACCACCACTTGTTTGTGAACTGAAACTTGAACTTGGAAGGCGGATGTTTGTTGATGAGCCATGAAATGAAAACTTAATGCTGAATTGTTTGACCAAAGTCCGGGTAATAGAGTTTTAGGTGTGTCATGTATATAGTTGGTCTGTTATTTTTATTATCTCTTTTCTGTTGAGTCAGAGTCTGTTATGAGCATGGTCACGAATCGCAACATTCATGAATTGTGAGGCCCTTTCGTGGCTCGCAATATATCCTTGAGACTCGCGAATATTTGGAACTGAAAGTTCCCAATATGACCATTGTGTCTTGCGAGGTACCGTAGTGACTCGCGACATTGTCTTCACAACTCGCGATATCATGCAACTGGGAGTTCACATTTTACTGAAATTTTTTTTATTTTGGTCATGACTCGCAAACAACTTGGAATGGGAGTTGTGAAATTCCCATGTTCGTTGCGACTCGCGACAGGCAGGGTTTCCCAGCACTTAGAATAAATTATCTTACCAACTTTCCAAGCTTTCATCCCTTTCTCATGGATCTCATTCCTTTATCTCTAATGCAATGTACTTCACTTTGCTACAAAATTGTGGAAAAACACACCGTGAAAAGAACAAGACAAAATAACAAGAAATAATGACACAAACCAAAATAAAAGCCAATCTTATTTACATCGCCGACACGACTTAGCTCTGTATGTTTAAGGTCATCAGCAAGACCCTAATGTTATCCATATGGTAAAGGTTTGAACCCATTAACCATGAGTATCCAAAAGTAGAGAGGTTGGGGCACAAAATTTTCAAGAGGAAAGTTTTCTGGAGGTGGAGTTGGTCTTAAAAGAGTAGGGTGGCTAGGAGGCTTGGGTTAGTCATTTGGCTCCTCTATTTTCTCCTTCAAGAATTCCAAAAGTGGTAGAGTTGGTTCAGTTGGTGGGGGTAGGGATGATGTCAATGGATTTAGCACTATCGCTTCTTCCTCAACTTTTTTATCTTCAACAACCGACTCCTCATCCCCTTTGAACTCAAACTCATTTCTCAAGGTTACCTCACTCACTGTGTCTTCGATTTCAACTTGGGATGGTGTATCTTTGGAATAATGAGCTTTCATTCGGATAACCACTTCCATCATGTTGCTCACATGCCCCTCCAAAGCCTCGAGACTTTAGAAGTTTTGGGTTTCTGATTCCTCTTTAGTCTTGGCCAAGTTGCTCAAGTTTGCTATAGCATTCATGATTTCCGCATGTGTTAAACTTGAATCTTCTTGTTAGACTTGGTTTTGGGGGTATGGTATAAGGTGGTGAAGGCAAACTATTTTGCTCTTATTGTTGGTTTTCCGGCTCATTCTCATACCACAAATTTGGATTACCACTTCACTCTGGATTATAAGAGTCGTGGTATGAATACCATTCTTGAGCTTCTTGCCCTTGAAAACCAACAGCTCCAACCTCTTGGTAGCACTCTTCATAATACCCTTGGTTTTGGAAACCAATGACTCTTTCCTCCTCATAGTGCTCATCTCTCAACCAATAGCAAGACTTGGTAGGATGGTTGGAATGACACATCCTACAAAACATTACTTGTTGAGCCTCTCTTCTCATCATTAGTTCCCTCAAAGTGATATGTTCCATTTTTTTTCAAAAGTTTGGAATCATATTGCAAGAATTCTCGATAAAAATTCAAGCAATACCTACTCTGAATAAAAACAACCAAAAAGAAAAGGAAAATAAAAACAACTGGCTAATATGCAACCAAATATGGCCAAACAATTAAAAATAAATACATCTTCCCCAGCAGCGGTGCCAAAATTTGGGAGATCAACATCGTACCTCCCCCCCCCCATTTTACTATATTAGTTATTTCTAGCACACAGGCGGATTGACAACCCGTACGTGTTTGTGTGTAATTGACTATTGATGAGACATCATATGCATGTATTTTCCAAAGTATTTAACATCTCTTTTGTTATATTTTTATTGTAAGATTGCTATATTTAGGTAGGTTTACATGATAAGGGGTTTTGATGACCATTTTTGGTTTTTATATCTAAATCCTTCATTTTGTAACCTGATTTTTTTGTCCTTAAGAGCATCTAGATTCCATTTTGTGAACTTCATTTGTAGATGTCTCGTGAGCCCTTTATAATGGTTTAGGGAAGGCCACATGCCAAAACGTGCTAGAAGATAGAAGGATAAAAGAAGGAAGGCAAAGAAGCGGATGATTGTCACCCGGAAATTTGGACAAAGTTCTTAAAATTATCCAAGAAGAATCAGCCTACAAGGGTTGCGTCATTGGATTTTTCTTCTCGAGCACTATAAAATTGACTACAAGAACTCCAAAAATGGATCAATGGTTCACCCATGGGAAGCAAAACAAGAAGCCTCGAATGGTAGCTCGCCCACGTGGATCATCATCCGCCCGAGCAAATGGATCTAAATATTAGGCTGAAGCTTCCACCGTCCGGGCGAGGCCATTTCTGCCTGGGAAACGCATTTAGCCCAAGCGATGCCTGCTACATTTTGACCTTCTATTTTACCAACTTGGGCTATAAATAGCCCATTTTCTTCCCTCATTTTCCCAAGCCCAACTCGGGGCTCCAAAACCCTAGTTTTTCACCATTTTCTTCCATTTCTTCTTTTTTTTTCTTTGTAGATCTTTGTTCTATGTCATGGATTTTTATTATCTAGCTTAGTTTTTTACTTGGGAGCAATTGATTGAATCTTCCAGACCTATGTAGTAAGAACCTCTATTTCACTATTTCTTGAAGCTTTTGTTATTTAGTATTCATGTGTTCTTAATGCTATTTTTTACTTCATTTATATCATGTGTTGTTGCAGAATATGAAGTGTTTGTATGATGGAAGTGTTGGAGTGTTAGAAAAATTGCCAATTTCTTAGCTCATTTGACATGAAAATCCAAGGACGTGGATTTAGAACTTCTTGTGTATAATGTGTTGTGATTCTTGGTAGATAAGTGTTAATGTGTATTGTTCTCATATTTATCCTATAGATGCAATGAAAGGTTGAATCTTGAATGTGGTTGGTTCTAGGTTTAGCCTAATGAATGCTATGTTTGGTTAAATGGCTATGTCTTTGGTAAAAGGCTTGTTGTTATCAAATCTATGGTTCTCCGTGTATAATGTCATTGATGAAATATCTTTACAGTCATTGAACATCTAAAGTGATTATCAATAAGGTTTGCAAATGGTCGTTGAACATCTTTGTGAATTACTCTTAAGAAGAAATGAATGTTGATCTTCAATCGGGAAGTGATAGCATTCCACATAGGTAAAAAATGTGATAGAATGAGTGAATGGTCTAATGATCTACATGAGTTTTGGAAGTGGATATCAATTGCCCCAAAGACTTTATCTTTTGTAGTTTTTATCCCTTTTCTTAGTTTGTTTGATAAGTAGCATAGTTACTTGACTTTGCTAGTTATCCTGTCTTTTAATTTCATAACTTAGAACCCAAAACCAACCCCCCCCCCTTTACTTGTTTTTATATATTTATATATATCTACTTCTAGTCTAATATCAACTTATATGTTTAAACTCTTAAGAAAATCCCTCTTCTTCGTGGACGATCCATACTTGCCATTATCTACTTAATTGTAGATAGGAAGCATTAGGGCTTCTAAATATTAACTTTGAGAGGTACGGCGATGACCTCCCAAATTTTGGCACCGTTTCCGGGGAAGAGGCATTTATTTTTAAGTGTTTGGGAATATTTGGTTGCATATTAGCTAGTTGTTTTTATTTTCCACTTCTTGGTGGTTATTTTTGTTCGGAGTAGGTATTACTTGAGTTCTTGGGGAATTTTTATCGAGAATCCTTGCAATGTGAATCTGGGCTTTTGAAAAAGAAAAAAAAATGTTTTTAAAAAATGAGTCACCTCACCTTGGCGGAACTCTTGGTGAGAAGAGAGACTCAACAAGCAACATTTTGTAGGATGTTTCCTTTCGATCATCCTACTGAGTCTTGCTATTTGTTGAGGAAGGAGCACCATGAGGTGGAAAGAACCCCCGGTTTCCAAAACTAAGGGCATTATGAAGAGTGCTACCAAGAGGTAGGAGATGTTGGTTTTTAAGGGAAAGAACCCAAGAATGGTATCCATACAACAATTCTTACAACCCAGAATGGAGTGGTAATCCAGATTGTTGGTATGAGAATGAGCCGAAAAACCAACAATACGAGTAAAATAGTTGGCCATCACCATCTTATACCATAACCCAAAACCAAGCCCAAGGAAGTTCAAGTTTGACACGTGAGGAAGTCATGAATGCAATAGCAAACTTGAACAACTTTACTAGTGAGGAACCGGACACTCGGCTCTCTTTTAGTGTTGAGGCTATTAAGGGGCATGCGAGGAGTATATTGTAAGTGTTGGCCCAAATGAAAGCTCGTGATTCCAAAAATACATCATCCCAAGTTGAACTCGAGGATTTGATGAGTGAGGTCACCATGGGAAATGAGTTTTAGTTCGAAGTGGATGAGGAGTTGGTTGTTAAGGATGAAAAAATGGAGGAAGAGGTGATTGTGCTACATTTATTAGCATTGTCACCCCTATCCCCACCTAGTGAACTAACTTCACCATTTTTTGAAGTTTGGAGGGAGATAAGAGAAGAGCCAAAAAACAATCTCAAGCCTCCTAACCACCCAACTCCCTTTAAACCATATCCACCTCCACAAAACTTTCCTCTTGAATGTTTTGTACCCCCACCTCTCTATTTTTGGATACTCATGGTGAAGGGGTTCAAACCTTCACCATATGGATAATATTAGGGTTGTGCCGTTAACCTTAAAAAATATGGAGCTTCTCGGGAGGCAACTCGAGCTTTTAAGTTAGGTTAGTGTTTTTCTTTTCTTAAAAAAAATCCGCAACCATGTCCTCAAACCCTCACCCAAAACCAAAAGAATACCACCACAATCCACCACCAAAAACCACTACCAAAACCACCATGTAGGAGTACTACTAGTTGTCTTTTGTGAGTGTTGATCGGGATTTGCATAGTTGTGGCTTCGTAGTGGATGGATCAAATTTGCATGTTGGGCGGAGTTCGAGAACATGGAGGAGAGAATATTCATTGAAGAGTGAGCATTGTCATCATCGGGAAGGAACTGCAAGGTCCTAGTTGTGAGTATTTTTTCTTTCTCCCATATTTCTTTATCTTGTCCTTTTCACATTGAGGACAATATGTGTTTTAAGTGTGGGGAGGTAAAGAGGAATATATCTCATTGTATTGTATTGTAGTGTGCATAAGCTCCACTTTGATGTTTTGTTTGAAAAAAAATGAAAATGGAAAAAAAATAAAAATAAATTTCCTGCTAAGTTGAAAACCCGAGAGGGCGACCTATGCAAAAATGAGAGGGAAAATGGTGTGGAAAAAGATGAGGGTGAGCATTGAAAAAGAAAAATGTGTGAAAATAGGATGAAAACTCAAGAGGGCTCGTAGGCAAAATGAGAGAAAATGAGAGAAATTGAAAAATTTTATGCTTCTCTTGATATTGTCTATTGGGTGGCATTTTCGGTAGAGTAAGTTACCTTGTCATTATATGTATACCTCACTTTTGTTATGGTTTGTTAGTTGTTTAGAGTATCTTAGACTTTGGGATGTGAGAATGTGAGAGATTCTTATGTCTTGGGGTTAGGGTAGCCTAGGAATATGATGTTGGATGTTTTGGAAAAACTTTTACATGCTAGTTTACGCTTTGATCTTTGCTTGTTCTTGTTTACTCGAGGATGAGTAAGGTTTAAGTGTGGGGAGATTTGATGAGACGTCAAATGCATTTATTTTCCAAAGTATTTAACATTTTTTTTTCATATTTTTGTTGTAAGATTGCTAGATTTAGGTAGGTTTACATGATAAGGGGTTTAGATGACTATTTTTGGTTTTTAAATCTAAATCCTTCATTTTGTAACCTATGTTTAGTCTAATGGATTTTTTGTCCTTACGAGCATTTAGATTCCATTTTGTGAGCTTCATTTGTAGATATCTCGTGAGCCTTTTGGAGTGGTTTAGTGAATGCCACTTGCCAAAACATGGTAGAAGATAGAAGGATCGAAAAGGAAGGCAAAGAAGCGGATGAATTGTCACCCGAAAGTTTGGATAAAGTTCTTAAAATTATCCGAGAAGAATAATCCTACAAGGGTGGTGTCCTTGGATTTTCTCCTCGAACACTATGAAATCGACTACAAGAACTCCCAAAAAAGGATCAACAGTTCACCCGTGGGAAGCAAAACATGAAGCCGCAAATTGTAGCTCGTCCGCGCGGATAATCATCCTCCCGGGCGGATGAATCTGAATATTGGGCTGAAGCTTACACCGCCTGGGCGAGGCCATTTCTTCCCAGGTGACTCCATTTTTGCCCAGGCGACGCCTGCTGCATTTTGACTTTTTTTTAAACCAATTTGGGCTATAAATAGCCCCTTTTCTTCCCCATTTGCCCAAGCCCGACTTGGGGGATCCAAAACCCAAGTTTTTCTCCATTTCCTTTCATTTATTCTTCTTTCTTTGTAGATCTTTGTTCTATGTTATGGGTTTTGATTATCCAGCTTAATTTTGTATTTGAGAGCAATTGATTGAAGCTTCAACACCTATGTAGTAAGAACATCTATTTCACTATTTCTTGAAGCTTTTGTTATTTAGTATTTATGTGTTCTTAATGCTATGTTTTACTTCATTTATGCCACGGGTTGTTTGAGAATATGAAGTGTTTGTATGATTGAAGTGTTAGGGTGTTAGGAAAGTTGCCAATTTCTTAGATCATTTGACATGAAAATCCAAGAACATGGATTTAAAACTTCTTGTGTATAATGTGTTGTGATTCTTGCTAGATAAGTATGTTAATGTGGATTGTTCTTATATATTCATCCTATAGATGCAATGAAAGCTTGAATCTTAACTGTGGTTTGTTCTAGGTTTAGCCAAATAGCTATGTCTTTAGTAGAAGACTTGTTGTTATCAAATCTATGGTTCTTCGTGTATAATGCCATTGATGAAATATCTTTATGGTCATTGAACGTCTAAAGTTATTATCAATGAGGTTTGCAAATGATCTTTGAACGTCTTTGTTTTTTTTAAACTCAAAACACTCATCATGGATGAGCGGGGGTTTTTGTATTAAGGGATCCCACACCCTATGAAGCAGCCCAAAAGATTGATTTACAAAACAGTTATAGCATGGTCGTATGTCAAAACATGAAGCTCGTGATACTTGAATGAATTCTCTTGAATGTGTTTCCTTCTCTAAGCTCTCCACCCCTGTGTGAAGCTTATGAAGGCCAGACAATCAAGAGATTTCAGTCCAAGGAGAATACAATAAAGAACCTAGCTAGTGTAGTGTTTTTTCCATCTAAATTGAGGGAATACAGTTTCCCTGCGGTTGAGAAATGAGAACCTCAGTGATGTTTGAATGTCGGCAAACTGAGTGGTGTATCCTCTTCTAATTGCCAATTTTGCTAGGAAGTCTGGTGTTTGGTTTCCTTCTCTGTGGATGTGGCTGAAGATGGCCGTTTGAAAAGGTGAAGTAGCTAATTTGATCCGGTCCCGAAGCTGCAAAAGAGGCCACGGACAGATCTGATCATGGAAGATTTGTATCGCCGCAGCACAATCCGATTGAATGTGAACATGCTCAGTCCTGTCCTTTGCAGCTTCCAACCTTGTAAGGATAGCCAACATTTCAGCCTTTAGAACTACTAAATGAGGCATGAGATGGGTGTTATTTATTTCCATATAGCATGATTCAGTATGTACAGCCCTTTTATTATGATCTCAAAGAACACACCCTACCCCCAGATTATTCCCTTGTAAGGCAGCATCACAGTTAACTTTAAGTCCAAAGTCTGGAGGTTCCCATTTTATTAAGTTCAGTATTCTCTTTGTTTTCCTTTTATAGGGAGGAACTAATCCCTTGGAGACCAAGTTACAATGTGTATGACAACTAACTTTAGGATGAACTGAGAAAGTCATAAAGCACAGATCAGAAATGTTTTTCCATTGATCATGAACACAGCTTCTCATGTTATCATGAATCATTTTGTTTCTACCTTTCCATAATTCCCAACATATTAAGCAAGGAAGAACAATAATTATGGAGGAATGATGTGGTGAAGCAGGTTTTAAAGACCAATAGTATTCCACTCTTTCCCAAATAGTATTAAAAGATCTAGCTGGCAAATTCAGTGCCTCATGAAATTTATTCCAAAGAAACATAGCTGAGGCACATGAGTTGAAGTAATGAGAAATAGAGTCTATGTGTTCACAAGCTGTACATTTGGAAGGTAAATGAAGACCAGTTTTCATGAGGATATCAGCAAAAGGTAAAGCACACAATACCATTTTCCACATAAAGAAACTGACTTTTTTTGGCAGAACATGATTCCAAACGTTTGTAAAGATTTCCAGTTCAGGTTTTTTAGGTCTGTAAGCTTGATAAGCTGATTTAATAGTAAAAGAGCCATAAATATTAGGTTTCCAAATAATATAATCTTGCTGTTCTGTAAGAGACATATACTTCAACAGCTCCAGATTTATGGCAGAGTCAAATAGATATGAGAGTTGAGGGATATAGGTACCTTTGTTAAGCTGAAATTCAGCTACTGTAAGAAATGGAAAAGGAACTTGTACCTGGGCTTCCACCTGGTTAATGAGAGGTCCTGAGCCTAACCAATTTGCTATCCAAAAATTAGAAGATCCTTTACCTATGATTACTTGAGAATGAGATTCTGCCCAGCTATTTACTTTTCTGTATCTAGCTCAGGTTTCTAATTTTCTGGCATGGGGGGGGGGGTAATGACCACATGAATTTAGACCAATTTGACTGTCTTATTTGAAGTTTCCACCAGATTTTAGTAGAAAATGAATTAATTATTGATTGAATATGCCTTATACCTAACCCTTGTTCTTTCTGTGGATATGAAATTCTATTCCAAGATATCCAGTGCTTATTAAGTCCAAATTCTGTTTTACCCCATAAGAAATTACTAAAGATGGATTTAAGCTTGTGAATAGTGTGCTTAGTTGGTGCAGTGATAGCCCATGTGTGTTGAGGTATAGCTGTCAAAACATGGTTTATCAAGATAATTTTACCCCCTCCTGACAACCATTGGTTTTTCCAGTTGGATATTTTGCTGTTCACTGAGTCAATTAATGTTTTGAAGTGCAGATTTAGTTTCCTCCCTTTGAAGACAGTGACCCCTAAATAAGAGAAAGGTAATGTTCCTTGGGTCATGTTGGTTAAGTCTTTAATCTCCTTCTTCTTATTACTACTTAACTTCCCTGAGTAATATGCACTTTTCCGAAAGTTTATTTTCTGTCCTGTGCCTTTTTGGTAAATTTCCAGAAACCTCATTATGTTTTGTAGGGATTTTTTTTCCCTTTAGAAAAACCACAGTGTCATCAGCGAAAGATAACTGATTTATTGTATTTGATAATCCTGGAGTTTTAAATTGTTTAATGTTCCCATTTGATAATTGAATCCTGAGATTTCTAGTTAGAAGTTCTGTTAAGATGTTAAAGAGGAAGGGTGATCCATTTATCATAATAGAAAACCAGGTTGAGTTTATGTTATTCATTTTGATTTTTACTATATGACCATGAAATCCCAAATGCAGTAAAAGAGAGTTGATGGTTGACCATGAAACATGGTCAAAAGCCTTCATCATGTCTAATTTAAGGATTAGATTTAATGATTCATTTTTCTTATCGAGCATCCTAACTGCCTCCTTCATCATAAGAATATTATCCACAATATCCCTACCCTTTAGAAATGCTGACTGTTCTTCTGAAATTAAGGAGCTCATGAGTGGTTTAATTCTTTCTACCATGATTTTAGACATCAGTTTATTAATGAAACTGGATAGACTTATGGGTCTAAATTCACTGAAATCTTTAGGGGTTTTTGTTTTTGGTATTAATGCAATCAGTGTGCTTGCCATTGATTTTGGGATGGGAATACCAACTTGGTATTCCAGCATTGCAGTTAAAACATCAGTTTTGATTATCTCCCAAGCTTTTCTGTAAAAGAGCCCTGGGAAACCATCTGGTCCAGGGGCTGCAGATGGAGATAATTCAAAGACAGCAGATTTGATTTCATCCAATGTTATAGGTTTTAACAATTGGATGTTGTCATGGTCAGAGATAGAAGGGTGGATTTCCTTCATTAGGAATGACAGGTATTGGCTAGATGGATCATCATTTTCATCAGATAAAAGTGTTCTGAAAAAATTAACTGCTGCCTCCTCTATTAGAGACTGAGAATTCAACCAGATACCATCCTGGTCTTATATTTTCATGATTGCTAGTCTTGCATGGTTTTCAGTGATAGACTTATGAAAGTATTTAGAATTTAAATCCCCATCTTTAAGCCACTTCATTCTTGTCTTTTGTGTCAGGAAAATGTTTTGTTCAACCAAATGCCTAGTTAGAACTGCCTTAGCCTTGTTCAAGTTAATTCTGTCAGTAACTGAGTATGATCTGTCATAAAGGGATTCCAAGTTAGCAACTTCTGTTTCTGATCTAGTTATGTTGTCTTGTACATTACCAAAGACCAGTTTGTTCCATGTTTTAATTTCGTTTTTAAGTCTTTTAAGTTTTAACGAGAAACCAACTAGACCTTATTCCAGGATGGGTTGGGACCAGCTGTTGGAGATGAGATCCATAAATTCATTTCTGTTAAACCACATTTCCTGAAACCTAAAGGGTTTAGGGGATGAGGTGTCTGAATTTGAAATGTCCAGTAACATTGGGGAGTGATCAGATGATGTTCTACTAAGGATTTGGACAGAGGAGTGGTTAAATAGGTTGAAAAAACCATTATTTCCCATTACCCTATCTAATCTCTTTGAGGTTGGATTTACCGCTCTATTGTTGCTCCATGTTAGGTGGTTTCCTACCGTGTTTAAATTTGATATTTGAACTTCATTGATAAAGGAATCAAAATCAGTAATAGAGTTTAATTTGGAGAACTAGGGCCTGAGTATTCATCAATAGACCTTATGACATTAAAGTCCCCACCAATCAGAGATGGGGATGAATCAAACCTATTTTTCAAATCATTATAAACCTGGAGTCTATCCTCTCTATTGTGTGGAGCATAGATGAAGAAAGCCTTAATTATCTATGCCCTAGATTTTATGGTTATTTCCACTTGAATGAAATGATTATGGTTTGCTAGCTGGTTTATGTCAATCCTATCAGAGTACATGATCCATATCTTATTATGTATCAGACCTGAATGATGACGAAAACAAAACATCTTTTTGTACATGTCTAGCTGATTTAATTTGCCTTTAGGTTCAATAATAACTAGTAAGTCCAGTTTATGTTTTTTAGACAAATGCTTTAGCCTAACTTTAGAAATTGATAATCCTCTAACATTCCAAATTAAGCATTTAACTGTCATTGGAAACTTTATTTTTTGAAGCTAACCTGGAACTCCTCTTGGGGAGATTAACCTGTGATGATGTTTGTGTTTCCAGTGGCTCAGCAGGTAAGTCACTTGGAATTTGTTCTTATTGTATATCCTTTCTGTGAGCCTCTTTAGTGACCCTGAGAGTGTTGATATGTGGAAGCTTCTCCTTAACCTGTGAGGAGTCAATATCTGAAAGAGTTTCCTTGTTAGGGATCCAGGAAAACTGATCAGACAGGAAAATATCTGAATTTATGGGAACTTTCACTTTATCACATATAGTATCATCCTCAAAGGATGTTGAAAGGATATTCTTCTTCTGTGGAGATGAAGGAGCTGTGTTGTAGCCTCTGGATTCATATCCTTCCTCTAGGTGATCTTCCATTGAGTTGGTGTCCGAACCATTTCCTTCAGTATCTATGGTTTGCTGATTTTGGAACCTTTCATGGGATAGCTGAGTGTTCATTTCTGAGTGATCCCCTGCAATTCTATCAGGATTTTCTTGTTGTTCATTATTTTCTGTCTGTAAGCCATAATCCTGCTGACCCGCTGATTTTATTTCCTCTAAGATAGCAAATCTAATTCCAGAATGGGAGGCATTGTATTCCACACTTCGTGTGGGAACCACAGGGGATGGGGTGGGAATTTTCTGATGATTTTGGTTAGGCTTGGGTTGGTATACCTTAGTAATGGCTTGTTGTTTTTCCTTAGTATTATTTGTTAAGTTTCTGATTTCCCATGACTTGTCAGTCATGGAATGTTTAGGATCAGAAACCTTCCTTATGTTGTGAACTCTTGAATCCTGTTGTTCCATTTGGTTAGCATTAGTCACCACTAGATCTCTTTTACAGTAGAATTCACTATGACCAAGCTTAAGGCATTTTTTACAGTATTGTGGGAAATCCTCATAGGATATAGCATAAGATTTGTTGTGAGCTATAGAGCCTAGCCTAATCTTACTTGGTCTCGGTTTGGACACATCCATTTCTACACACAATCGAATTGTGGAAGGCCTAGTTAAGTTTTTAGTGGGAGCATCAGCAAACAAGAGTTCTCCTAAGGAGTTCCCCAAATCAGTAATAGCTTTAGGGTGGAAGAAATATACCGGAGGGAATTCAACTGTCAGCCACACTGGAGCTAGAGCTAATTCCTCATCATAGTCGAAGTTTTTTGTCCATTTGATGATGCGCATGATGGTACCTCCCATGGACCATGTTCTTTTTAGCCAGCAACGGTGATAGTCTTCGTCTAAATCGAAGGTAATTCTGATGTGCCTGGAGTCCATTGCTGAAAGGTGAGCCTCGCCTTTAAACCCTATGGTCTTGATTTGAGTTCTGAGGAACTCCATTGTTGGGCGACCTCTGCTGAATTTTCTGATTAGGGCTTTGGAGAAAGGAGCAGCAAGAATGTTGATTTCTTCCTCCGGATATAAAACTGCAAGTTCCCCTTTGTAATTGAAGTGGGGATGGAGATCTGATGCAGGGGGGATGGGGAGTTGGGAGTTTTGGTTTGAGAGCTTGTGCGAAGGTTGGGTTTGCCAAGTTCCATGGCATCACCGCCATGGCCGGGATTTGGTAAAGACGTTATACAGTAGTTTGTTATTTTAGACAGAGAGCATTTTCAGAGCAATGGTTTAGTCAATAGAATGTCTTTGAACGTCTTTGTGAATTATTCTTAAGAAGTAATGAATGTTGGTATTCAGTTAGGAAGTGATAGCATTCCCCATACATAACAAATGTGATAGAATGAGTGAATGGTTCAATGATTTACATGAGATTTGGAAGTGGATATCAATTGCTTCCAAGACTTTATCTTTTGTATTTTTTTATCCATAGTTACTTGATTTTGCTTGTTACCTCGTCTTTTAATTCCATAACTTATAACTAAAACCAACCCCTTACTTGCTTTTATATATCTATATATATCTACTTCTAATCTAATATCAACCTTATATGTTTAAACGCTTAAAAAATCCATCTTCTTCGTGGACGATCCCGACTTGCCATTATCTATTTAATTGTAGATAGGAGGCATTAGAGGTTATAAATATTAATTTTAAGAGGTACAACGATGACTTCCCAACTATTAGGCTTAGCATCTATGTGGACTAACTCGGACTTGCCAGTAACTACCCCATTGGTAGCTTAATAGTGAGTTGGGTGTAGAACTATAAATTTTATCTTTGACCACCCATGTATCCTTTTTTGAATGCCTTCGCTCGGGTTAGCTACGACACCATTTTTAATGACCCCGAGTGGAGGTGGGTCACTTTGACAATGAGGTCTTCAAGGCAACCAAAGGTCAGCATCGAGCCTAGATAAGGGGAACTACAACAACAAACCCTACATCAAATCCATGTGTGGATTTTGATTGTTAGTTCATAGAGGCTTTGGCTGATTCCTAGATAGAGGCTTATGAGAGGGTCATCCAGCTAAATCGCAGCACAGGTGGTGCAGCACTCCATTCGCAAGCAGATTTGGTGCAAATAGTGCAAACTCTCATGGATATGCGATACCAGATCACACCTCCCTGATACCTCACCATGGCCCGGTTCAACCATGAATAGGGATTTAACTTCGATGCCTTTGGTGATATAGACGAGGCCTTAGTCCCAGCACGTACCAAGGATATCCTATTCAGGCCATCCAGGAAGAGATATCCAAGCTTGACCGCAACCCTCTTTCCCAGAGTATGGGTAAGGAGTGGCATATTCGATGCAAACCTCGATGCCACCATTCCTGATCTTCAAGCCATCTCAAATGGTGGCCCCTTTTAGAGGATTTACCTAGGATACAATATTCAAAATCAGACATGCCCTATGATGGAAAAACTGATGTCCTATTCTAGTTATTTAGGGAAACTACCTATCCCCATCCTTCAATGGCATGAGCCTTCCCATACCATAATCTGGCTATATGGCCTAGCATCAGCTAATAACATGTCAAAAGGCTAGTCAGGACTTATGAAATTGTGAAGAACATGAAGAACAACAAAGAGAAAATTATATAAGCAATAAAAAAACATAAACGTGCATAAAAGGATGACAAAGAAAATAGAACAAAGAAAATGAGAAGCTTGGTTTCGATTTTGGGAAGAGTTGGCAGAGGAGACAAAAGGATGATTCTGGTGAGGATAGGTAATGGAGCATTTATAAGGATTCTAGAGAAGAGGAAATGGAGCGTTCAGAGCAATAATGGAGATGGGGACAGTTGACCATGTGCTAAATGGGAGAGCATCTGGGATATTTAAATTAAATCATACATCTACCATTTATTCGTTGACACGTGTAAATGGGAATGATGGGTCTCGATCCCGATCCGATTGCAACTCCTTCTCCTAATGTCGTGACTTTCAAGACAAAGCCTCCGGAGATGCTCCGGGGGGAAAACCCTCTGATGGTAAACTCAACCCCCAATATGAGTAAATAAGGAATAATAGTGAATGGATCTAAAATGAAAGACATACCTTCATATTTATAGTTTTTAAACCCTAACATGTAATAAATGACAATATTGATCTCCACATGACTAAACCTTATTGGGTTAAGCCATCCCAAAGATGTTATATAATGAGTTGGGTTGCGGCCCAACTCCAACTTCATAAGAGTACCATTAGGATGCTCTGGGGGAAAGAGTAAATAAGGAATAATAGTGAATGAATCTAAAAAGAAATACATACCTTCATTTATATAGTACTTAAACCCTAACATGTAATAAATGACAATTTAACCCTACATGACTAAACCCTATTGGGCTAAGCCATCCCAAAGATGTTATATAATGAGTTGGGTTGAGGCCCAACTCCAACTTCATAAGAGTACCATCAGTCATCCAATTCCAACCGAAACATATTGATTATGAGATTTTTATGAAGGCATATTTATAAGGAGTGTCCTCTCCTCAAAAAGACATTTTTTATATAGTGCTGAATATACCTTATCTCTATTACATAAGTGCTGATTAAACCATGTATGTTTTTACTAAAGTGTTGATCCAACCCTGTATTTTTAATAAAAGTGCCGATCTAACCTGGCCACCAACGACGGCGGATTTGGGGGGGAGCACTTATTGGGAAGGGTAATTTTGTTTTTTTTCAATTTTCTTGAATTTTGAGTTTTTTTCTCAAGGGGGCGTAATGGTCATTTTATGGTTAGACTGTCACTTTTGACCAAAACATAGGGTTAGATTGGCACTTTCAAATTTTACAAGGTTGTATTGGCAATTTCAAATAAAACATAAGGTTAAAAATACACTTTTCCCTAATATAAATTGTTACTCTCCCACTGTCACAGCCGAATCTGCACACTTTCTTGTTTCTTCTGTCCCAATCAAATCAGCACACTTTCCATTTTAAGAAAAAATCAACATTCTAAAAGGTATGATTATCCTAAGAAACTTAAAATTTTTTCTAATAGGCTCAGCCTATCCCCACCTCCATTTTCAACCCTAAATGCTTCCCGCTAAATCAACCCACCCTTCTGCCACAACTTTTTTTGCCTCCGCTACCACTCATTCCGCCTCTGCCTCCGCCACCTTCTTCTGTTGTGTTCTCTCATACTTAATTATCATCTCCAATCCTCTTTCTTCTACTAGATGTCAGAGTCGTACGGCTACGTGGTTTTTCTGATGCGGGGTCGAAGAGGTTTGCGCCAGTACTCGCCATCGAACTTCTTCAGTGTGTCCGCTGCCAAACATTGCGGTGGTCGACAAAGCGGTTCCAATAGAAGATCTTGTGGAGGGAGTACAACTTCCTAGAGGCGGTTTCAAAGTTGAGGGGGACATACTTGAAGGAGAAGTTGTAGGTGGATATGTGCTGTTGCGCCTCCTCGTGGAAGTTCTCGTTGGTGGGGCAGTGGTACTGCTTGATTGCCACCAACAATGGAGGCTCCGGCCTCACGTGGCAGAAAGAGAGATGGGTTTGAAGATAGAGGCGGGGTTGTGGGAAGAAGAAGAGATTTTGGCAGGTTGAAGAAGACGGGGACAATTTAAACATTTCACATCATTGAAGAAATTAAATGTTAAACGTTTTGTTTCTCCAGACTTCCTTGGGAAGGGGGGAATAGTAAATTTTGTGAAGTGTAGGAATTATTTTCAAGATTATATAAATTGTGAAATTTTTAATAATGAAAATCAAATGAAAGGAGAAATTCTCATGTTAGACCGACTAACGGTTAGACGAAACATAAAAACCTCATTTCAATAATATTTATGGTCAAATTATAATTATTTTACATTGTTGTACATTTTAAAATTTTTTCAAAGTGATAGGAATCTCGTTGAAATTAGTAAATACAAGGGTAAAATGCTTTCATGCTCCCCAGTCCCTTATTTAGTGATATATACCCCCCAATTTTTGAAAGTGCACATATACCCCTTGACCTGTAGTGACTAAAAAACTCGTACACCCAGAGCCGGAGATTGCCGTTGACCGAGCTGATTCCAACGTAAACCTACAATTAAAAAAACTAAAATTTTCAATTCTGAATTTAATCTGATCATTTTACCCTTTTGGACTTTTCAGACCACCACCCTACCCTAACCTGTCGCCCCTCCACCACCCTTTACCCCGCACTCCACCACACTCGCCCCCATGCTGGTCTGCATCAACACCCTCCTTCAGGGCTACTCTGGCATTTGTTTTGAGATCCTGGAATCCATCACCACATTCCTCAATGCTAACATTGCCATCACCCCATCGTTTCCTCTGCAAACCATCCGCCGAACTCATCCCATTCTTCTAAATTGCTGGAATGCTCACAGGCCACCCCAACTCCATGGTTGTGGGACCAAACAACGATAACTTAAACGCTTCTAGCTTCAACGCCGGATTCTTTGAGCTCTAGCCTAAGGAAGGCCTCGCGCTAATGAACGGCACCGCCGTCGGCTCCGGCATGGCCTCTATGGTGCTCTTAGATGCCAATTTCCTTGTCGTGATGCCTAAATTCCTCTCATTCATCTTCACCAAGGTGATAGGCGGGAAGTTGGAGTTCACTGACCATATATCTCACCCACAAACTGAAGCACTACCCCGGTCTAATCGAGGCATCGACGATCATGAAGCACATCTTCGCCGACAGCGAATTCGTCAAGGCGGCGCAGAAAGTTCACGAGATGGAAGGATAACTAAGTAGGTTCACGAGAGGCAGAGCACATCCTAAGTAGGATCGCTATCACAAATTTATGATTTCATTTTTTTAAAGGGCAAAATGCTCATTTCAAATAAATCTGGCAATGACCAAAGTTGACCATATTATGAGGTGACGCCAGGGGTATATGTGCACTTTCAAAAAACTAAGGGGTGTATGTGCACTATATAAGGAGCATGGGGGGGCATCAAATCACTACGTTAGTTACGTCAATTATAAAATGATCTTGTCTAAAGGCTAGTCAGTCTAAAACAAGACTTTGTCAAATAAAAGAGGTCATAATTTTTTCTTAATAAGATCTATCTTTGTGATACGGTCTCATGGTAAGATTGGGGTAAGTTACAACATATGTTAAATATAAAATGGTATATTTTAAATTTAGGGTCAAAATAAATGACATTTTTATTTGGGATTGTTTTGTTAAGTACGACCAGAACTTCATAGATCAAAATGCAAAGTCGTGGTAAAAATGTAAACCCTCCTATGGCTCTTTCTCTGGCGAAACCCGTCCACCTCAGTGACTTAATTTACACTGTCCACGGACATCAATTCATCTCGAATCATTCTTAGAACCCGGCTTCAAAATGTTAATCAAATCTTAACCCGCTACTTTGCTTTCCTTCTTCACTCTATCTTCTACCACTTTGTAAGTATCCTTTCTTCCACCATCATTGCAGATGGTTTTCAATCTACTACCATTATTGCAAATGACCTTCTCCAATGATGATCTCCAAATCAATCACACAAAACAAATAGAAATAGACCAAATCATAGCAGTAAAATACGTTAGACACTAAATGCTTACGAAATAGGGAAATTAGGCAATTAACCACACAAGGTGATATTAACCCCATATTGTGTAAAACACGTAATAATCCAACTAAACACCAGAAAAATAAGATAAAAAGAGTATTAATTGTGCTAAGAAAAGATCAAAATCCCATCTCATCAACTTTCTACAAAACAAATTTACAATATCATTCCTCTAGAATACTTTTAAAAATCCTATTTTATCTTTAGTCTCACCATGAGATGGTCTTAGTTGAAACTTTATCTTTCAATAAAGAAAGAAAAATATTGAAAAAATATAATAAATAGGGACTAATATACAGAAAAATGTAACAAAAAGATAAGGTGATAATATCAATATGAGCTCTTCTAAAACCAAGGGAAAATATATACACCCTGCGTTCCAACCAAATCTGTACACTTTTCTTTTTTCATCTGTCCCATGTAGATTTGCACACTTTTAATTTAAAGAAAAAATCAACATGCTATAAGACATAATTACCCTTAAAAATTTAAAATTACAGTTGGGCCCATACTATCCCATGCTCTTTCCATCCCTAAATTGTGTAGATTTGGCTTTGTCTTTCGCTTTTCGTCAATCAACCCTTTGCTTTCCTTAACCCCCCCCCCCCCTCTCCCCGCCTTCTGCCCTATACTCAGCCTTCCTCCTCTGCCAAAGTGACGACGTCACTACCAGTCGCGTCATCGTCGACCTCTCCCTCTTCCAGCGTGTAAACCACCCTCAATTCAAAAATAGAGAAAACTCTCATCGGAGTCAATATATTTAGAGTAGAGGTTCTACTTAGTGAAGATGAGTTTCAAACTGCCAAGGGGTTTTGTATAGGTGGTGATGAGAGGGCATAGAGGTTTGTGTCGGGCGGTGGTTCTAGGTGAGTTGAAAGAAGGTAGGGGACTTTAAGGGAATAAAGGTTGAAGAAGAGGATATTTTAGACATTTTCCTCCGTAAAAAGGGTAGGGGACTTTAGAGATATTTTATGCAGAAAGGGTTGAGACGGAGGAAGTAGTATATGCGTGGTTGAGTAACTACTTTCTATTGTATATTGGAGCGGTGGTTTATATCTCTAATAAGTTCTACTAAGTTGATCAGGAACAGTACCAACTAACTAATTGGTACATGATACTCTTCCTTCTTTCCCCTCTTCTTCTCTCTCTAGAATACCATCCCTTTTGAAGATCTTTGTATCTTAACCACGATATGTAGCTTGCTCTTTTCTTGTTTCCCAAAATTTCAAATTCGATTGGAAAAAGTAATTACTCCCTCTGTTCAGAATTAAACTACGCATTTTCCATTTTGGGCTATCCCAACATAAATTACACACGTTTAGATTTTTACCTAATTCAGCCTATTTGATCAAATTTTGAAAGACCATTTTGCCTCAAGACCAAGTTGGAATCACATGATTAATGGTCTGATTAATCAGTGGGGAATCTCCCTGATGGTCTGGATCCCGATTTGACTGCAACTCCTTCTCCTAATGCCGTGACCTGCAAGACAAATCCCCAGAGATGCTCTGGGAGGAAAACCCTCCAACGGTAAAGTCAGCCCCCAATATAAGTAAATAAGGAATAATAGTGAATGAATCTAAAAGGAAAGACATACCTTCATATTTATAGTACTTAAACCCAAACATGTAATAAATGACAATAATGACCCCTACATGACTAAACCCTATTGGCTAAGTCATCCCAAAGATGTTATATGATGAGCCCAACTCTAACTTCATAAGAGTACCATCAGAAGCCCCAAAAAAGTTAAGTGTGAATCTAAGGACTCGAAGAGCTATATGGTCTTTGAACCTGTCAGTATGGCATGAACACTTATGTTTTCTAACATAGTTATTCCTTAGTTTCGAATTCAAAAGGTTTCAATGGACCCTTAGGGTTTTAATGGATTCTTATCAGAGATATCAAATGTTCTTCCTTGCTCAAAGGGTTTTTTGAAATCTTTCCCTCTCGAGCCATGTATCTTCTTTAATGTCGAGTCTTCCATATCGTGACTTAAGAAAGAAAAAATTCAATCTTCATAAGCAAGGTTTGGAGCAAGTGTATAATGCTAGTGCTCGTATTCTTTATTCGAAGGCTACACTAACAAGAGGGCCACGACCAAAGGGGGTTCGATACCTACTTCTGGACAGTATCTAATCCTACTATGTCATAAAAAACCCACTATAAAACTAAGTGATCGTCTGTCCTTTGAAGTTATGTTCCATCGAAGGCTATATCCATTGATGATTTATGGTTCCTGGAGATTTAATTCCTTGCCGCGGGCAACGTACTAACTGGGCTGGAACTGGAGAATATTTGATAGTCTGACTGGTTGTGTATACATAATGTTATATTTTGTAACTTCTAGTAAATTACAGTTTCTATTTTTATGTTATCGGTGCAGTTGTTAATCACATGAATGAAACCTTCTAAACAATAGATTGCTTATTAAGAAAATGAACTGATCATTTAGGAGCGAGTATGTATGCTAGTTTAAAGCTGATTTATTCTATCGCATAAGATGTATTTTCCACTTAAGAGCGAGTGATTCGATTGCTTAAAAATGAGCATTTCGATCGCTTAAAAGAAAATATTTTGATTGCTTAAAAGTAAATATTTTACCTCAGAAGTGGAATTCTTGATGAAGCTTAATCATTGAGACTCTCCTAGGGTCTTCAGGAGAGTTTATCCTTGTAGCATAAGTATATTATTCGATGTGTTATAGTATTAATATATTTGTCAAGGTATGCCTGAAGTAACTCTTAGTCTCAATGTAGATTTGGATGATGCCGCTCTGGGCGTACAAATGTTGAGCATGTGATTGTTTCGAATGTACCGCTGAGCATGTAGGTCATCCTAAATCTAACAGTTGGGTGTGGTGCTAGGCGTATAGCTCTTTAATGATGAATTTGTAACCGAGGAGGATATTCTTTGACTTTCAGCGGCGGTCTCCTTAGGTACACTACCCCCCTCGGTCAAAGGACATTCGTTATTACTGATAGTGTCTTGTCCTTAGAAAACTTTGTCGTCATAGACTGCAATTTGTGTTTGGAAATGTTATCACCCAAGTTGTGGAGGTAATATGAGACCATGCATTTTATAGTATCTTTCGCGGAGCTTGTAAAATATTGGTGTGCACTTTATTCTCTCAAATGCATTTGTGCAGTTAGCTTACTGTTGTTCAACTATCATACTTTATATAAGCAGGAATAAGGACTTTGATCTCTTCGACCGCAACTATGGAATTAATCACATTGTTCGGCTAATGGACTCAACGTAGACGAGAGCGATCGAGTGACAAAGGATACTGTATATCCCTTTGGAGGGAAATGGTGATGTCGTCGTAGTGGTATGATTTTGCTAAGTCTCCCCTATAGAAGGAATTTGTAACTTAGATCTCTTTTGAGAGTAATAATATTTAAGCCTTCGTATAGGCTATTAATTATGATGCAGTATTGAGTAAACAAATTGAAAAGTAGATAACTGAGTAATCAATCGATATGCTCATCGTAGCGTTTGGCATGTGATTTAAAACTAGCTGCAGCGTTTCACATGCAATATAAGACGCATATCTTCTTTTTAATCTCGATGTATGCTTATCAAAACAGTTTATATAGTGCCTTTCATTTCTTTGCTTCTGATGTGAATAGAAACAAAGGCAGTATTTGGTATGTGATCGTAAGCGTCTTTGTCCTTCCGTTATTTTCAAAGTAAGTAAGAACGGGTGTAATTCATCCTTTCGATGTAAGTGACTTCTCCATCCCTTCGACGTAAGAGTTATTGCTGAGCTTTGTCTCTTTGACGTAAGTAAATAATTGTCAACTTTTGTCTGCTCAATGTGAGTGAATAATTGTTTACCCTAGAAATTGCCGAACTTGGCCTTTTCGACGCAAGTGAAATAGTAGAACTTGGTTTTATCGACGCATGTGAAATATTGAACCTTCGCTTAATGAGCGAGCACCACCAATGTGCGGAATCAAACCTTTGCTTATGAGCGAGCATCGCCAATGGGTGGAATCAAACCTTCGCTTATGAGCAAGTATCGCCAATGGGCGGAATCAGACCTTTGCTTATGAGCAAGCCTCGCCAATGGGCGGAATCAGACCTTTGCTTATGAGCAAGCATTGCCAATGGGTGGAATCAAACCTTTGCTTATGAGCGAGCATCACCGATAGGCGGAATTAAACCTTTGCTTATGAGCGAGCATCACCAATAGGCGGAATCAAACCTTCGCTTATGAGCGAGCATTGCCAATGGGCGGAATCAAACCACCAATGGACGGAATCAAACCTTTGCTAATAAGCGAGTAAGCTCATCACTTAAAAGCGGGAGCAAAATTGTTGAACTTGGCCTTAGTGGCGCAAGTGAAATCATCGAACTTAGCCTTTGTTGGGGAAAGTGAAATAATCGTTGAACTTAGCCTTTGTTGGCATAAGTGAAATAATCGTCGATCTTGGTCTTATCGATGCAAGGGAAATAATGGTTGACCTTGGTCTTATCGTACAAGGGAAATAATCGTCGACCTTGGTCTTATCGACGTAAGGGAAATAATTGTTGACCTTGGTCTTATCGACACAAGGGAAATAATCGTCAACATTGATCTTATCGACACAAGGAAAATAATGGTCGACCTTGGCCTTATCGACACAAGGAAAATAATCGTCGACCTTGGTCTTATCGATGCAAGGAAAATAATGGTTGACCTTGGCCTTATCGACACAGGGGAAATAATTGTCGACCTTGGTCTTATCGAAGCAAGGGAAATAATGGTTGACCTTGTCCTTATCGACACAAGGGAAATAATCGTCGACCTTGGTCTTATCGATGCAAGGGAAATAATCGTCGACCTTGGTCTTATCGATGCAAGGGAAATAATCCTTCTGAAATTAAGATTAATATAAGGAGTTCAGCACATAGTATACAACTCAATTAGAGCGAGCATCCTTCGACCCATAGCATCATTCATAGTAGGTACACTATTCCCTGATCGAGGATCCCTCGAATTCAATGTATCTTCGACTGAAACTGTTCAGCTAATAAGAACGATGTCAATATCAACAACATTGATATTTTAATCACAGAGCCTTACCTAGGCCTTTAGGCCATATTCAATGTCATACAAACAAATAGTGGTATTTAAGCACAAAAATATAATATAGGGAAGTTAACCAATAGTGTAAGAATTTGGGAAATGGTTTTTAGCATGCCTTTGTTCGCATATTTTAAGAGCTACATCAATCTTCTCTTATCTGCAATATCCATTAATCAAAGCAATATAAATGTTTTAATCTAGCTTTGTGTCTCTTTTTATAGAAGTCAAGTAAGGCGTAATCTCCTTCTTCCCGGCGTTCGTTGCAAAATAATTGATACCTAGTTATTGCCCTGAAATTATTTTAAAATCTTATTCAAAAGATTTAAACTAATTTTAGTCCAGCCTAAAGAATTATTTGTGATGCCTAAATTACTCCAGCACAATTAATTTCAACATTTTGATCTTCTCGAGTCAGGTTCATAGCATTTTTGTATCAATTGAGATAGTACTATACGACACGTTTTATGCTTCTATATACTACTCCACACAAAGACAGGGGAAGATAGAGGAGTGGAAACACTGACCAATATACAATTTCGGTTGTTAGGTCTGCAAGAGCGAGATTTCAAACATCCAGCGGGAGCTCTTTTTGGCATTTTTGAAACACAGCGACGAGCAGTCAAGGGACGAGCGCTCAATGGCTGCGGCAATTCTTCCTCGTCAAAGGTACCAAAAGCAGCGAGCTTGAAGGTACTACTTTGGCGGCAAGCTCGAGGGACTGCTAACGAAGACTAACAGAATATGTATCAGCTTGAAAAAATGAATATGATCACTTATAATTGATTTTAATATGATAACCAACTAGAAGAGACAGATGTGCCGTCGATGGGCTCTGTCGAAGGGCAACAAGTGCGAGCTCTCGTTGACGATCCTTTCTTCACCAACCCCAGTAGCCAAACACAATAATCTAGCAACTCTCTTTGCCATTTATTCAAGGGGAATAGTCACCAAAGCAAACAAGCACAGAGAACAAAACATATATTCGATTCCGTCAAATAATATGAGTGAAGATTGGGATTCGATGCGTTGAAGACAACGGCCGCGACATGGCTTTGATTTCGGCATTCGAAGGCACCAACAACGAGCTCAAGAGCATTCGACGGGAAAGGTTCCGAAGTCCGATGGCACTGTGCGATCGAAGGTTTCGATGACACCGAACCTTGAAGTTGAAGACATCCGCAGCACATATAAACCGTCTATCCATCATTCGCAAGCTAGGAAGATCTGCAACTACAACTTAAAGGCAAGGAACACTGAAGGCAAATCCGACAGGGTTTCGATGAAGCTGCGGTGGTATTTTGGCGAAGCTTAGAAGGGAAACGATTGCTCCGAAGGACGACGAACGGCATTTGTTCGGACCCAAGTTTCGAAGGTCAATGAATAAGCTCATTGAGGACAGCTTCGAAGAACAATGCTTCGATGGTCGACGATGCTTCGATGATGCATAATCAAGAGATCTCACCCCAAGGCGAGTTCTTGATTGTTGTATGCATGAAATTTGAAAAATGACTGCTAGTGTGCACGTTGGTGAAACTAGAGGGTGGAGGGCGCATTACGGAATGCGTCCTCGAAGCTGCGATTTTTTTTTTTTTGGCAATATTATTTAGAGGACTCGTTTGGAAAACGAGTCCTCAAAAGGTGCATAATTTTTGTATTTGGAATATTATTTAGAGGACTCGTTTTCCAAACGAGTCCTCAAAAGCTGCATAATTTTTTTTGTTGGAATATTACTTAGAGGACTCGTTTGGAAAACGAGTCCCAAAAGCTGCATAAAATTTTTTTTTTGGAATATTATTTCGAGGACTCGTTTTTTAAACGAGTCCTCAAAAGCTGCTTAACTTTTTTTTGGAATATTATTTAGAGGACTCATTTTCGAAACGAGTCCTCAAAAGCTGCGTAATTTTTTTTCGGAATATTATTTAGAGGACTCATTTTTTAAACGAGTCCTCAAAAGCTGCCTAATTTTTTGTTTCGAAATATAATTAGAGGACTCATTTTTTAAACGAGTCCTCAAAGCTGACTTAATTATTTTTTTCGGTATAATATTTGGTAAATTAAGCGATTGGGAAATTTTAATTATTGGGAAAATGCTTATTCCCAATAACCATTATAAGGGATTTTTTTTTATTCCAGGTATTTTATGCCAGTTTTGTCCCTATTATAAAATCGTGCCCTGAATTCAACAAGAGTGTATTTTTTAAAATGAGTCGTGAATTTAAGTAATAAATTATCCTTGAATGTTGCAATGTATAACTTGTTATTTCTCATCCCATTGTTTTCGGTGAAGTATTGCATAGTTAGAATGAGTACAAATTTGCATAAATGTACAGTAGCCGAACAATACGTGTGAAATGTAATGCAAATCAGTGTTGAATGGCATGTACTGTCCTAATGACGACCTCTACAAAGCTTTCCACCTGTTCCACACGGGGGAGAACGTATGGTTCCAGATGTCCGTCGTGGAACAACCATCTATGTAGGTACATGTACTTCCTCATGTGGAGCTCCCTCTGGTATTTCCTCCTCCATTTCGTCTCCTTCCTCCTCATTCGAATCACAATAGGCATATGGAACACTACCTGTATGTAATGGAGTGACAGGCGACATGTATGGATGACTGGCTGTTGGAGTGACATATGCAGTGTATTCTGATGTAGTCATGTCGTACTGTGAGGGTTCACCATGTGATGGTCCGCCAATCGGTGGGCTCGCATGTGAGAGTCCAGCTTGTGATGAACCAACGTATTCTATTTGGCCCCTAGCACGCGGCCTCCGACCTCCCCGTCGACCAGGTGGAGCCTGACGGTGGCTTCTGAGGTCAGTATATCTCACATCAGGGGGAGGATCCTCACAGTGCACAAACGGCTAATAATATTGCAGTCTAGAGGCCTGATGCGTGTATTGTAGACCCCATGTGCTAACATCATTGATTCCCCTGATAATGTCCGCGAAACGTGGGGGACAATCATCCAAATTAATGTCCCCTGATAATCTCCTACTAGTGGGAAAATTGGCTTCTACCCTTCTCACAATCAAGAGCTTGAATTGGAAGGTGGCTCAAATACATCTCTGGCCTGCAAGGAAGCGTCCCTCGAGACCATAGAGGAGGAGGAGAATGCATCTCTTTTGAGAGATAGGATATCCCTCGAGAAGGAAGAGGAAGCACCCTCGAGAGCACCTCAGGTATCTTCTCTGGCTAAACCCTCTCAAAAAGAGGAAAAGGGGACTCCTCAAAGGATAAGGCTAAGGGACTAGGGGAAGGAGTAGTAGTGGGGAAAGCTATATCAGCAATTTTGGACTCGATCCCTCTTGGCCAACAAATAGCCCTGGATGCTGATTTTCAACCCTTTCGAGAGGAAGATATCCATCATAACCTCCCCGAGGGAAGATCATCCATTTCCCTCAGACATCTTCGTTGTGGGCTCACCTTTCCCTTCCGCACTTTTTTGTAAACTTCTTAAACAATTTCAGGTGAGCCATGCACAAGTTCATCCCAATGTCTTGGTAATTATCATGATGTTCTTGACACGATGTGATGAGTTCGGTATCAAGACAAGGTATAAGTTGTTTTTCTTGCTGTACTTCGTGTCTTATAGTGGGTGGTTCACCGACATGGTTGTCACTTTTACCAGCCGGGAGGCACATCACAAGCTTTTTGTTGTTCCTGGTAATTAGGGTGCCTGGAGAAGCTGGAAGAAAGGGATCTCGTTTAACAGCAGGAGGTATCGAGTTCCCCGTGGAATTGGAACGTGTGAGCCGAGTCTCCCAAACCCGGGGGGAATATTTATCCAGATGTCCTCCAGAGGGATAGGCAAAAGTTGCTATCCAGCTCCCTTGATTAGAGCCGCTTCAACAATTTTAATTCCCAGATTGGCGGCTTTGTATTCCCTCCCAAAATCTACGATGAGTATGTGTATATAATACTCCGGAAGAATATCAGGAAGAGGAGAAGAGAACTTGAGGGCCCCAAAGAAAACCCCCCCTCCCCCCGTCGAGTCCCTCGTTAGTGATTTTAGGCACTCGAAAACCTCTGAAGGTGCCTTAATAGAATTATACTTTTTCTATCTATTGTGTCGTTGAGTTTATTTTTACTGATGGTCTCTCTTTTTTTTCAGTGGGTCTCGCTAGTGTCTTAAGGAAATGAAAGCCCACGAAGCAGGGTCAAGGTCCTCCTAAAGGGACCGTTACTCCCTCAAATTAGGCCTCCACTCCCTCGAATCAGGACTCCCCTCTCAGAGTAGGTGGTGAAAGGCTTACTCCAACTATTGCTGATGGCCAGCCTCCTCATACTAGGAATATTTGTCGGAAGACAATGGCAGATGGCAACAATGTTGGTAACGCCTCTCCCTCACCATTAATAGGAGCACGCAGTGGTGAGAACGTCCATCAACAGTCGGCACCCCCTTCGAGTGATGTGGCGTCCATGTCCAGGATTGAGCATCATCTCTCGAGGATGGCCTCTAAGCCTGAGGTTTTCATCTATTCCTACGAAAAAATAAATTTCTAGTGTCTAAGCTAAATTATTTTGCTTGGTCTCCCAATTTTTCCATGAGGCCACTGAGAAGATGGAAACTTTTGCCTTCGCTTGTGCTTCTGGTCATGGTTACCTCGAGGAAAAGCTCAGCAAATAGGTTGCTAAAATTTTAGAGTTCAAGAGAGCACTAGAGGAGAAGAATAGGGCGCTCGAGGGAAAACAAAAAATTCTAGAAGAGGAGAGGATGAGTGTTGATTCCGAGAGGCGTCAATGGATGCTAGAGAAGGATACCCTCTAGAAGAGGTTTCAGACTGCTGAGGATCCAGCCTTACAGGTTCAACTGCTCGAGGCATTTAAACATAAAATTTTGAACAACTCTTAGCTACTTCAACTGTTTGTAAATCTGTTGGGGGTGGCTAAACATCTCGGCTGTAGAAAATTAGCCGTGGAATTCCTGAAGCCTTAAGTGTCTACCTCCTTGTCTGAAGATCTTGCTAAGCAGGTGGACGATCTAGTCAACCCAGAGCTCGAAGCCACTCTGGATTCGAAATGGGATGAAGTAATCAAGAATGACGGCCTTCGCTTTGCCCTGATGGATTTCATTAAATCCAAAGGGCAGTTCTTCACTGTTGAGGGGATTCGAGCGATCCCCCTTCCAAAGGCCACAGATGCCTCTCCGGAGCAGAATTCAGCATCCGGCCGAGTGAGAGAAATGATTGCATCCACCTCAAAAGAAGATGATTCTAGGGTTTTTCTTTGATTGTAACTTTTCCAATTGGGGCCCCCAGTTGTAACTTTTTTCTTTTGAAACTTCAATATAAAAATATATCTTTTGCTATTTTTATGACTTATTAATTTTTCCTTTGTTCTCTTTTCGTAGTTTAATTCGTTGAAGAGAGTGTTAGAATGCACTTGTGAGGAGCTTTCGAGTGCTCAAAAAGAGTTAAGTGAGACGCACAAACAACTATTGAAGGCCATACGAGATCTATCTAAGTGTAATCAAGAGAAGGAATCCTTGAAGGACAAGCTCCACCAACTCGAATCTGAGATAAAGTTGTGGTAGTCTAAAGACCACATAACCTTTAAGGGGTTTGTTACGGATTTCCTGAGCAAAGAATTTAATGGTACATATCCTTTAGAGGTGGTTGAAGGTCGTGATCCCACGGATAGAGGCTTTGAAGAGCTGATGCGCCAAACATATTTAAAATTTGGTTCTCTGAAGTCTTGTATTGCTACTGTGACTAGGCATCCAGTAGTAGAAGGGTGCCTAATTGGTTGCATGGGCAACAATCACAGGCTAGTGGCCCAAAGGGGGGCACTTGCCGAGTTACATCTAGTAGCTCAGCGCAATAACTAGCCTTGAAGAAGAATTGCTTGCTTGGAAGATAGCTAGCGAGGACCCCCATCCTCCAAGTGAACCTCATACAGCCCCTCGAAAGAGCCCATTGGTTGAAGATAGTTCTTTGCTAGAGCCCCTCTTGTCTGAGAACGCATGACTCGTAGGGGAGATCGAGGCCTGGAAGGTACATGCCAAAGAAGTGGAGGGGTATATCGTTGATTTTGAAGAAAAAATTGCTGCACACAAAGAAAGCCTTCGTGTCCATATGCTTTCTCACAGAATTCCTTCCTCATATTTAATCAGCAATGATCAGCTTCTAAAATTTCTACTCAAAGCCGCTCGATACTGGATGGATGAAGTTAACATCCATGAGAATGGAACTCCTCGGCAGAAAAAAGGCCTTTGACCTTATTCTTGATTGGTTGGTGAAGCTGAAGGTAAAGGGATTCACCCCCACGAGTTATCATTTTGCTCCTCGGTCACAGAGAACTTCCATTAAAGAAGCTGACAAGCATCTTGCCCCCTCGAGCAAAGTTACCGAGGGATTCTTCACAAAGCACCACAAGAGTGTTGGATCCTCCTCAAAGGGCCCATTCAAACCTTCCATGAAGAAGCGGTGTAAGACCGTTGCTCCCCTTGATCCTTCCGAATAGCCTGTGGAAGAAAAAATCAAGGATATTCGGAGAGCCACTGGTATAAAGCTTGAAGAGCTCGAAGAAAAATCTGCAAAGGTGAAGGATCTAGGAACACCTATTTCCAGTGAAGATACATATAGACGAATACGTTCATGTACTTTTTAGTATCAAAATTGTTCTTATGATAATTGACGAAGTTTGAATAAATAGCTTGTTTTTACTCTCACTCTTAGAAAATGCATATTGGGTTTCTCAAACCCCTGTTATTAGCGTCAGTGAGGTTAAGATATTGTATCAGGATTCACGTTGCTCGAGCCTATACTCCCTCAAACATTTTACCCCTCGAATATAAATGCCACGCACAACTTCCTCAGGTTATCATAGTATGAATATCTCTGGTAAGTTGGAATTAAGAAGTTCAGAGACACAAGCATTTTACCCAGGTTTGGTGTTTCCACCTACATCCTACCAATCTTGTCCACTAGTTCATAATTCCAAGATTACAAAAGTATCCCCCGAGTTCTGTTTAAAAGCATACTACCCAAACCTTAGTTATAGCTGGAAATATCATCTAGAGAACCACTTAAGAGCAACCTGGTCGAACATCAACCAGAGTGCCTCTTTAGAGCAAGCCACTTGAATATCATCTAGAGTGCCATTTTAGAGAAAACCACTCGTACATCATCTAGAGTGCCACTTTAGAGCAGACCACTCAAATATTATCTAGAGTGCCGCTTAAGAGCAAACCACTTGTACATCATCTAGAGTGCCATTTTAGAGAAAACCACTCGAATACCATCTAGAGTGCTGCTTAAGAGAAAACCACTCATACATCATCTAGAGTGCCACTTAAAAGCAAACCACTCGAACATCAGCCGTGGCTGGAAATACCATCTAGAGCGCTGCTTTAAAGGAACCTGCTCGAACATCAGCTAGAGTGCCTTTTAAAAGCAACCCACTCATCATAGCTGGTAGTACTTTCTCAGGTTGGCGATGTTTCACCTCCTTGGCACTCGAACCCCATTCATCTCTTCGAGAACATAGCTTCCTCCTGGGTTCGATTCAATCACCTTATAGGATTCTTCCCAATTTACAGCTAATTTCCCTTCAGGTTCATTTATGCTTTTCTCATTTTTCCTCATTACCAAGTCCCCCGGATTAAACAACACTTTCTTTACCCTTCTATCATGGTAGCTTCTGACCTGTTGTTTGACTTTAGCCTCATGTAAAAAAGCTAACTCTCTCTTTTCCTCCACCATATCCAAATCCAGACATCGGTTCTGCTGATTGCTTGTCTCATCTACAGCGGCCATCAGCCTTAGGCTGGGAACACCTATTTCCTCGGGGATTACTACCTCCAATCCACATACTAGGCTATAAGGTGTTTCACCAGTAGTGGAAGACACAGTTGTCTGATATGCCCACAACACATATGGGTTAATTCCCATATCTAATTACCTTCTGCCCCCTCAAGGCGTGCTCGTATTCCATTTACTATCGTTCTGTTGGTCACTTCCACTTGTCCATTGGCTTGGGGGTGGTAAATTGATGTCACCTTCTGCTTAATCTAATATTCCAAACACCAATTCTTGAAGGGATCCTAAGCAAACTGTGTTCCGTTATCTGTAATGATCATCGCTACATCTTTTTGCCTTCTCATTTCCTGCACTGCCGTAAGGTTACATTTTTTTAGCCATATTTTGATTTCTTTGAATGGATGCCACCCTCTTTTCAGTCGGGAACTTCATCATCAGGTGATAAGGTGACTAGACCACCCAAGCCTGGCACATCCATGGCCTTTCTAAAATCACATTATAAGGGGAAGGGGCATTCACGACAGCAAAATTACACCTATGTCACTATCCGCTACGCGAAAGGGAAGGGTTATTTCTCCCATGGGGAATATTGGGTTTCCCGTGAATCTGGATAAAAGGGAGGCTGACTTTTTCAAGTTATCGTGCTCAATGTCTAACTGGTCAAAACACTCAATAAACACAACTTCTACTCTGCTTCCATCATCAACAAATACCTTTCTTATCAAAGACATTCCAATAATGGTTGAAATTACCATAGGATCCGCATGAGGTGTTTGGTCTAGTACGACATCCGCTTTCGAGAAAGTAACCGTCTCGTCCGGTCGAAACCTCTTTTGATTGGGTTCTTCAGCAAGGACCCTTTGTGCCTCTGCTCTTATCACAACATTCAAATATCTCTCCCACCATGAAATTAATGACATTAATTATCCTTCGCACGAGTGGGTTTTCCTTATTTTGGTTATCATGATTTTCCCTATGTTGTTCCTAGGGTCTGTCCTGCCTTCCTTCCTGTCCCCTATCTCGAACCACTTGTTCTCGAGGTCTTCAATCTCTTCTTCCTCCATTTTTTTTATTGTTCCTTCTATAAGGGTGACATTGGTTCACTCAATGTGATCAAGCTATCTCCCCTTCCTCTGTTATTTTGATTTTCCCCACGAACGGCGCCACTTGATGCATCTCGAATAACCATCTGGTTCTTGGGCTTGAGTTCTTCTCGTTCTAACCTGCAATAACATTGTCCATGGGGGTTCTAGGGGTCAGCACTCTGATGCCTAAGTTAGTCCAAGAGTCTAATATTGTTAAGACATAATGAATGATAAGTAAATGCGTACCTTGTATTTATACTCTATGTCCTAAATAAATTTCTCCTTATCTATTACCCTTAATTTCCCGGGAATGTGTTAATTACGTTAGGGTATTAAACATTATATTAGCTGGGCTTCCACATCTTCGGCCCAATGGCCTTCTTGGGCTTAATCTCTATCAATTCTGCACCTGTTTCTCGCTGCTAGGCTACCAAAGGGTAGTAAGCGGCAAGCCCTGGGTTTATCCACAGAGATGCTAGGATTCGAGTAAAAGTCAAAACACAGCCTCGTGCGGGTCATCAATCTACACGAGTGAAGGAATAGCTACTAATGTAAACATGCAAACTGGGGGGGGTTGGTATTTGCAACTAACAACTACAAGCATGAAATAAACAAACAAGTAAACCATTTATACTAGGCACTAGGGACTAATTTAGTAACATGGTAGTTCTAATTATTCAATTCTCGATTCATTCACATATAGACATACAAAAGACCTACCAGTGTGTTCCCAACACGTGGTGTGTCCGATGGCATACACTTCCTCATCCCTGCCACGGTGGGTGCGCTCGCAACCCTCCATCGACACTGCCATCGTAATTAGGGAAGTACAACAAGGTCTGACCGTTGTTGTGGTTTAGTTTCTCCCCTGTGCTATTACGTTAAGGGTTTCCACCACGAATGCACTAATTCTTAGTAGCCCTTTATATGCGAGGCCTTAGGTTTATAGGCACCCTTATCTGTGATACTAGGGTTTCAACATAACACCTAGCTTGCTACTATCAACTATCTTTACTCGTAACCTATCAAAAAATGGTTAAGTAATCAGCTAAGACTGGTGTGATGGTATGAAGATTAGGGTTACCTTGAATCTCTCGTGCACACACTCACGCAGAATCGTTCCCCTCCACCCATTCAAACATCCAGGTTTCTCTTCCCAATGGGGGATCAATAAGTGCACCATACATGAAGATAGCCCAAAGTGTGTGCTGATATGTGGTGTAATGTTCATGCATTTGTCACATTCAAGAAAAATCACAATAATATCATATACACAAAGATAGGTGGAATTTAAGGAATCTCATAAAGCATCAAAAGCTACACATGTGCCAAATATGTCCCAAGCTTAGCTAACTACTCTAAAAAGTATAGATCCATGGAAAATATGTAATTAGGTGCCATGGAACTAAGAAAATAAGAAGAAAAGAAAAAGATAAGAGAAAGAGAAGAAGACGGAAGATGAAGAAGAACTCTCTTCTTCCTTGACTCTAAACTAGAAAGATAAACTAATCTACATTATGACTAGATCTATTCTACTTAGGGTTTAGTAGAAGACTAAGGGTCCTATATATAGTAGTAGGATATTGACCTAAAGATAGGACTATAATTGGCCAAACATAGCAAAACCCTAGTCACCCTTTCCCTCTAGCTGCTGAACAATTCTCGAATGAACAACTCAAATATGTGAATCATTTGGAGCTGAATTATAGTGCGTTGGATAGATCTCGGAAAGATGAAGATTTCAATATATGACAGAGGGAAATCAGAAGAAAAAATTGAGAGAGTTATTTCCAAAGCGGTCAGCTGCCAAGGTTTCACGAACCGGCACGGATGCCACGGTCCGTGAACATTCAAGAACGGGGCACCGGATCTAGCGTGGTCCTTGAACATTCATAGCTGTGGCACGCTATGGTACGTGAAGCTGGGCTTGGGAGTTCATCGTTGTATCTCTCAAAGTTAAATTTATAAGCCATAAATGCTTACTAAATACAATTAAGTAGATAGCGGTAAATCGAGGTCGTCCACAAAGAGGAGGGGTATTTCAAAGGGTTTAAACATATAAGGTTGATATTTGACTAGAGGTAGATATATAGGAAAATAAATGTGGGGTTTTGGTTGGTTGATTTTGGTTCTAAGTTATGGATTTAAAGACAAGATAACTAGCAAAGTTAAGTAGCTCTGCTATCCTTAAACAAACTAATCATCAAACAAACTAAGGAAAATGGGTAAAAACTATAAAAACACAGTCTTGGGGGCAATTGATATCCACTTTCAAACCTAATGTAGATCATTGAACCATTCACTCATTCTATCATACTCATTACCTATGGGGAATGCTATCACTTTCTGATTGAAGATCAACATTCATTTCTTCTTAAGAGTGATTCACAAAGACAAACAACAACAATTTGCAAACCTCATTCATAATCACTTTAGGAAGACCACACCATAAAGGTATTTCATCAGTGGCATTATACAAGAAGAATAATGGATTTGATAACAACAAGCCTTCCACCAAAGACATAGTCATTTAACCAAACATAGCATTCATTAGGCTAAACCTAGAACAAACCATATTCAAGATTCAACCTTGCATTGTATCTATGCGATGAACATGAGAACAATCCATATTAACATATTTATCAAGAAAGAATCACAACACATTATGCACAAGAAGTTCTAAATCCATGTTCTTGGATTTTCATGTCAAAGAGCTAAGAAATTTGCAACTTTCCTAACACACTAACAATAAATCATGCAAACACTTTATATACTCAAACAACCCATAGCATAAATGAAGTAAAAATCACATTAAAACACATGAATGCTAAATAACAAATGATTCAAGATAGAGGGAAATGGATGCTCTTACTACATAGATATGGAAGCTTCAATCAATTGCTCCCAAGTACAAACTAACCTAGATAATGAAAATACATAATTAATACTACAAAAACTAAGAAAAGAAAGAAGAAAAATAGGGTTTTAAACCTAGAAAATCGCAGGAGAAGAAGATGATGAAAGAGAGAAAGGATAAGGTGAGTATTTATAGTGCAAAAAAGCAAGAAAGAAGTCTGGCCACCCATTCGTGGTGGCCAGCGACGGTTTCATCGTGGCCGGCGATGGTTTCATCACGGCCCACGATGGGTTCATCGCGGCCCACGATAGGTTCATCATGGCCCACAACGAGATCTAAACTTTCTCACAAACTATGAGCTCTCAGGCTCGATATATCACGACCCGCTACGGTCTCATTGCGGCCTGCGACGGGTGCAGAATCCAGCATTTTGACTTATTTCTTCTTTTTGTCTCAAGTCTTCCTCTTCTCTTTACTTTTCTTCAGTCCTTCTAGTCTTCAAAATCGCAAATGCAAGTCTTCAAGTCTTCAAATCTTCAAAGGTAATCTTCAAAGTCTTCAAATTCTCTAAACAAATTGCCTTGTCACACAAAATCCTTTAAAAAAAAGTAATTAAAGCGTAAAAGTCGCTCTTAACTCTCCTCGGGGAATTTCAAGAAAAAATGTCACATCTAGAGCACAAAAGGGTACAAAAGTAATCTCGAAAAGTCCTAAAATAACCAATAAAATGGGCACATCAAACCTGCCCACACTTAAATCGTACTCGCCCTCAAGTAAGAAAAGATCAAAACACACAAAGAAATTCATATGTCCACATCCTAAACTAATATTCCCCCAAATCAAAGCCTCACAAAAACTCTCAATATCATAAATCCCAAAATCCAAGCTCACATGAGAAATTTTCACACACAACCCCAATTCCTAAATCTAACCAAACCTATCACTTATCAATTCACTACCTATAAAAATATTTCAAAGTTTCGAATTGATAATTCCAAAGTCCAATGGCACAAAATGAAGTTAAAACCATATCACTTCATACCAATATATGAACCAAAATCTAATGGCACAAAATGAAGTCAAAACCATATACGAGGTTCAAACACATACTTCACTCTATACCAATATATCAACCCAAAAATGAAGTATACAAAGAATCAAGAATTTCATAACCCTACTTCGTTCTCAGCCCGCTAAGTTACCAATCCCAAGAAGTTCTATGATGTTAAGCTATCTGATCCATCCATATGTCAACCACAACCTTATGACTCCAACGCCGGCAAATTAGTAGAAAAGTAGCAAAATTTTCTTTTTCTTTTATTTTATCTCTTTTTCTCATTTTGCCTAGGAGCTCTTCGGATTTTCATCCTAGCCACACATCATGTTTCTTTGGCTCACAACTCACATTTTTCCACACATTTAGCCTCTCATTTTTTTCCTAGGTCACCCTTTTGGATTTTTGACCTATTTGGGCCCCAATGTTGCCTAAGTTGCCCTCTCGGGTTTTCAACTTAGCAGTTTTTCCTTTTTTTCAAAATTTTCAATTTTTTTCTTCCCTTTTCTCATAGTTTTCCAATCAAAAGTAGCAAAAAAGTATTCCAAATCAAGCTAGCCTGCATGTGAGTCCTCTAACCCTCCCCACACTTACAACATTACATTGCCCTCAATGTAAACATTTAAAGCAAGAACAATAAAAGTCAAGGTAAGAGGTAGAGTGATTCCCGTTTCTCCGCATAGTCATCGGTGATACGGTACAATCCCATGTATTTGTATAAAATCGGTCTCGAAATTGGTTTTGGGGCGGGAGGGGGGAGCAAAAGTGCCGTAGAATAACTCACCCCTCGAGCAAAACGTTGTCTCCTTGGCGCCATTTGATCAATACTAACACTAAAGAGAACAACATCAAACTCACAAGTACATAAGGATTTGTAATACTAGGTTTAGTATCTAAAGTTAATAACCATAGTATTCTCAAAGAACAACCAATCCATCATGCAATCACCACTATAAGATTGTCCAATAAAAATATCCAACATATATCGACACATATCCAAGCATCATTATAGAGTATATCAATTATAGTCAAAATGATGTAGTCGACATACTACAATCAACAAAGGTACTATAAAGATGCCAGCATGTTCATATGTCAATATATGTAAGATGGTGGAGGAATGAGTAGAAGTGTGGTGGTTCTTGGGAGTATTTGGTGGAGAAGAAGGAATGAATATGCAGTATTTAAGCTCAGTTGAAAATATGGTTTATCCATTGTGACTCGCTATGCACATGTCGCAACTCGCGACAAGCTGGTGCTGGGAGTTCATTTTTCCTCCCTTGCCCGTCGCGACTCGCGGCAGCAGGGTTTTCCAGCACCTAGAAAGAATTTTTCTTACCAACTTTTCAAACTTTCTTCCCTTTCTCATGGATATCATTCCTTCATCTTCTCCAATGCAATGTGTTTCACTTTGCTACAAAATTACAAAAAAACACACCGTAAAAAGAAGAAGACAAAACAACGAAAAATAATCAACAAAAACCTAAATAAAAGCCAAATTTATTTACGTCGTCGGTAAGACATAGCTCCATATATTTAAGGTCGTTGGCACGACCCTAATGTTATCCATATGATGAAGGCTTGAACCCCTTCACCATGAGCATCCAAAAGTAGAGAGGTGGGAGTACAAAAATTTCAAGAGGAAAGTCTTGTGGAGGTGGAGATGGTTCAAAGGGAGTTGGGTGGTTATGAGGCTTGGGATAGTCTTTTGGCTCCTCTCTTGTCTCCCTCAAAACTTCTGAAAATGGTAGAGTTGGTTCACTAGGTGGGGGTAGGGGTGACGATGCTAATGAATGTAGCACAGTCACCTCTTCCTCCATTTTGTAATTCTCAACAACTAACTCCTCATCCCCTTCGAACTCAAGCTCATTTCCCATGGTGACCTCACTCACCGAATCCTTGAGTTCGACTTGGGATGGTGTATTTTCAGGATCACGATCTTCCATTCGGGCAAACACTTCCAATATGCTCCTCGCATGCCCCTCAATAGCTTCAACACTACAAGAGAACCAAGTGTCCGATTCCTCACTAGCCATTTTTATCAAGTTTTCTATTGCATTCATGACTTCCTCAGGTGTAAAACTTGAACTTCCTTGTTGGGCTTGGTTTTGGGGGTATGGTACAAGGTGGTGATGGCTAACTATTTTGCTCGTACTGTTTGTTTTCTGGCTCATTCTCATACCATCAATCTGGATTACCACTCCACTCCGGATTGTAAGAATTATGGTATGGATACCATTCTTGAGCTTCTTGCCCTTGAAAACCAACATCTCCTACTTCTTGGTAGCACTCTTCATATTACGCTTGGTTTTGGAAACCAAGGGTTCTTTCCCCCTCATAGTGCTCATCTCTCAATATATAGCAAGACTCGGTGGGATGGTCGGAATGACACATCCTACAAAAACTTACTTGTTGAGCCTCTCTTCTCATTATGAGTTCTCTCAAGGTGAAACGTTCCATTTTTTTCCTTTTTCAAAAGTCCGAAATCATATTGCAAGGATTCTCAATAAAATTTCACCAAGAACTCAAGCAATACCTACTCCAAACAAAAATAACCACCAAGAAGTGAAAAAAATAACTAGCTAATATGCAACCAAATATGCCCAAACACTTAAAAATAAATGCCTCTTTCCCGAAAGCAGCGCCAAAATTTGGGAGGTCGTCACCATACCTCTCAAAGTTATAAGCCCTAAATGCTTACTAAATACAATTAAGTAGATAGCAAAAAATTGGGGGTTGCCCACGAAGAAGAGGGATCTTTCCAAGGGTTTAAACATATAAGGTTGATATTTGACTAGAGGTAGATATATATAGATATATAAGCAAGTAAATTGGGTTGGTTGGTTTTGGTCCTAAGTTATGAATTTAAAGACAAGATAACTAGCAAAGTTAAGTAACTATACTAATCATCAAAAAAACTAAGGAAAAGGGGTAAAAACTACAAAAGATAAAGCATTGGAGGCAATTGATATCCACTTCCAAACCTAATGTAGATCATTGAACCATTCACTCATTCTATCACATTCATTACCTATGGGGAATGCTATCACTTCCCGATTAAATATCAACATTCATTTCTTCTTAAGAGTAATTCACAAAGAGAAACAACGACCATTTGCAAACCTCATTAATAAGCACTTTAGGCAAACCACACCATAAAGGTATTTCATCAGTGGCATTATACATGAAAAACCATAGATTTGATAACAACAAGCATTCTACCAAAGATATAACCATTAAACCAAACATAGTATCATTAGGCTAAATATAGAACCAACCACATTCAAGATTCAACCTTGCATTGGATCTATGGAATAAACATGAAAACAATCCACATTAACATATTTATCAAGCAAGAATCACAACACATTGTGCACAAGAAGTTCTAAATCCACGTTCTTGGATTTTCATGTCAAAGAGCTAAGAAATTTGCAACTTTCCTAACACCCTAACAATAAATCATACAAACACTTCATATGCTCAAACAACCCATAGCATAAATGAAGTAAAACATCACATTGCTAAATAACAAATGCTTCAAGGTAGAAGGAAATAAAGGTTCTTACTACATAGAAATGGAAGCTTCAATCAATTGCTCTCAAGTACAAACTAACCTAGATAATGAAAAGACATAATTAATCCTACAAAAACTATAAAAAAAAAGAAGAAAACCAGGGTTTTAAACCCAGAAAATCGCAGGAGAAGAAGAAGACGAAAGAGAGAAAGGATAAGGTGAGTTTTTATAGTGCAAAAAAAAAAAAAAGAAAGAAGTCTGGCCACCCATTCATTGCAGCCGGCGACGGTTTCATCGTGGCCCATGATGGGTTCATCATAGCCCCCGATGGGTTTATCACGGCCCATGACGAGTTCATCACGGCCCACGTCAAGTTCATCGCGGCCTGCGACGAGATCAAAAATTTCTCACAAACTATGAGCTCTCGGGCTCAATATATCGCGACCCGCGAAGGTCTCATCATGGCCCACGTTGGGTGCAGAATCCAGGACTTTGATTTCTTTCTTCTTTTTGTCTGAAGTCTTCCTCTTCTCTTTACTTTTCTTCAATCATTCAAGTCTTCAAAAGCTCAAGTGCAAGTCTTCAAGTGTGAAAGTCTTCAAGTGTTCAAATCTTCAAAGTCTTCAAAGTATCCAAACAATTTGCATTGTCACACAAAATCCTCTAGAAAAGTAATAAAAGCGTAAAAGTCACTCTTAACTCTCCTAAGATAACTTCAAGGTAAAATGTCACATCTAGAGCACAAAAGGGTACAAAAGTAATCCTAAAACGTCCTAAAATAACCATATAAAATGGGAAGATCAGGGCTCGTTCCACGGTCCGTGAAGGTTTTCACGGATCGCGAGCAGCACCAAGGTTTTTGCTCAGAAGTTTTCATGGACCAATCTCCTTTTCACGGACCGCGAGAAGCACCACAGTTTCCACTAAGAAGTTTTTAGGGATCGGCGTCCTCTTCACAGACCGTGAGCAAAAAGGTTGTTTGCTCAGAAGTCTCGTCATGGTCCGTGAAGGTTTTCACGGACCGACTCCATACTTAGCCAAATTTCTTCAACTCTTCCCTTCCATGCTTCACAGCCCCGCTCCATTGTCATGGGCCGGCACTTTGCTTTGTGTAGGGTGGACCATGGGCTTCTTCACAGGTCGCTGATGCTTCGTGTAGTGCGGGCTGTCACGGGCCGCTGGTCCTTCGTCGGCTGAACTTCGTTTGCTTTCCCCAGGTGAACCGTTAGTCCGAATTGGGAGTTCTAGTAGTCAATTTTGCAGCACTTGAGAAGAAAAATTCAATGGAACTAGTCTTGAAGGCTTATTCTTCCTGGATCGTTATCAGACTAAGGCATCACTCCTAAGACCACGATTCACGGTTTTCACCTTTGGCCATCTTGAACTTCGAAGCCGCCTATCCTTGACTTCAATCTCCTTCTACCATGCATTAATGCTAGTGGCCTTCATCTACTACCATTCAATGCGAATGATCTTCAAATCTTCGACCGTTAAAAGAAAACGGTATTCGCAAGAATGTAATGTAACAAAAATAGCATTCACGGGCGACCTACTAGAGATACTTATAATGAAGACCAAGGAGCCCGTGAACACAATATGTCAACAATCACTAATTAAGTGTACAAAATATGGGATTCAGAATAGAAAAATCGAACATAGTTGTCCAAATCCCTTGTCAAGTAAATTCAACTAATGTTGACAAAATACCAACCAAAAGTAAATAAAAACTGCATCAAATGCATTAGTTAAAGCATAGATCAAAGGGCGAATGAACGAATGAACTTAGGGACCAGCTCTTGGCGAACTCTTCGAATGGGAAGGGCGAATGAACGAACTAACTTGAATTCGAATGATGAGATCAGGGGAGTAGCTCATCGAAGGAAGAGCTGTTGAGGGAAGCTTTCGAATGCAGTGATAGCTTTTGAAGATTTTGAGCTTCGAAGGTGAACAACACGACGAAGGATGCTTTGCAAGCTCTTCGAAGTAATGATTTTCGTCGAAGCAAGCTCTTCGATGACTTGCATTTAAGGAACTTTCTTGTATTTGAGGTTGGTTCGACGACTTGTATTTGCTGCTAGTTTTCGTCGAATTGAGACCTTCGATGACCTGCATTTAACTGGCGTTTACCAAAGTGAAACCTTCGATGGTTGAGCCCTTTGATGACTAGCAAGTGTTGAACATATATTGATTATATCATGCGAAAATTAAATAACAAAAATTGAATGAGCAATTAACATATGCAGGAATAATAAACTTTTATTAATTATTCAAGCATACAATCGAAAAGATTAAATTACAAAATAATCAAAGCATAAATCATGTTTCAAGTAATCACAAAGTGATGGAGTCACGAGTAACACTCGCTGCCCTTGAAACGAATGAGTCCCGTCGTGGATATCGTTCTCTAGGATAAAACCATCGAAGGTAATTTTAACGAGTAAAAATTACCTCGGAGTCACACAAAGCCCGAAGGACTATCACCGACAAAGACAGAGAAAGAAGATAAGACTCAAGTTTAGAAGTAGGGAGGAACTTGAGAATGGTGCGAGTTTTCTGTCTGACATAAAGGCTCTATTTATAGATGTCTAAGAAACCCTATGGGAAGATACGTGAAACATCTGATTCCCGTAATCAGAGAAAATATTCTCTAACCAACAGATTCTGGAAAGATAAGAATATCATATTCCTTATCATGATTAACCGCATATCAAATCTCAGATATTCCATACGTGATTCTTAGAATATTTGTTACGCGGTTTGGGCTTTCTGGAGACTTCCACACGATCCAAACGCATTTTAGACAGTCAAAAAATTACAGAACACTTAGTACGTGCGAATGAATTTCCGCCTAAGTTTCCATTCTCAGAGTGACTCTTTGAGCATCCATATCCCATTCACCCTTTATCCATTTTGAGAGTTTAAACAGTCGATTTTATAGTACTCGTAGAGGAGAATCCAAAACCGACATCCACTGATTCTAATTCAGTTTGAGCCCAACTCAAAACTAAGCCCAAAAGTTGACAAAATTCAACTTATTTTACAATCATTTTCCAACAGCAAGCTTCTTGACGACAACGAGAAGCTTCCTGAACTGACACTTGACGAAGAGCTCTCAGGACGACGACGAGCATTCGAGTTGATGAACATCCCACCGAGCTTTTCGAAGGGAGGCTTCGAAAGTGGATCGCGACTTCAAATATTAGAGGTAACTTACTCTTCGAAGGGAAAGCAAGAAGATCTCTGGGAACAGATACTATATATTTGGACCTTTGAAATGGAAGCAAGAAGATCCCTGCTGCTGAATTTCTTTTTTACTTCGGAATATTTAACCATATAGTATATGCTGTTGATGTTACCAATATGTAGATGTTGTGGCAAGGAGTTCACCAAATATAAAACCAAATTCAAGAGTAATGCGGCCAGAATTCTGGGGAATTTGTCAGTCAAATATGACGGCTAAATTATTCAGATCGGACCCAAGATTCCTGCTTCTTATTGATCTGGGCGAACCCCTAAATGTTGAAGAAATTTTGAAGAAACCAGAGATAGTGCAGCTAGGAGAAGAAGAACCCCAAATACTAAGGATCTCAATTTTGACTTCTTCGAGTTTTATTGGGCGTGCCAACTTGATGGATCTGGATTTTGATATGACTACAATTTCTTCTTTTAATATCATGGCCTGCAAGACAGATTCCTCGGAGATGCTCTGGGATGAAAATCCTCTCATGGTAAAGTCAGTCCAATATGAGTGAATAAGGAATAATAGTGAATGAGTCTAAAAGGAAAGTTATACCTTCATATTTACAGTACTTAAACCCTAGCATATAATAAATGATAATATTGATCCCTATATGACTAAATCATGTTGGGATAAGTCATCCCGAAGATGTTATATAATGAGTTGGATTGCGGTCCAACTCCAATTTCATAAGAGTACCATCAATGACGATAAGGAATCTATTTCCAAAAGCAAGGAGCGGAAGTGTGACATCCAAATTGGTGACACTCTATGGGAGTGATGTGTTCCATTTTCCCTCTCTTAGTCGTTAACTTCCATTTTAAAATAATTTATTGTTCTCGATTACAAAGAGGGAAGATATAGGTTGTCCATGATCTAAAACACAGTTTCCTTTTACAAGAAGAAACATGCAAATGAGAAAAAAAAAAAGTAACGAAACTATCTAGTTCAGTCTATGTTTGTTTAGTAATGAGTATAATAAGGTAATTTGGTACTGAATTTTATGATAGTGTTGATCCGACCCCGTCTTTTTTACATAAGTGCTTATTTAACCCTTTTTTTTTTTACAAAATTGCTTATCAAACCATGTTTTTTAATAAAAGTGATGATGTAACTCGGACGGTGGTGGCGAAGCTGTAGCGGTTGGTTTGAAGATGAAGAAGAAGTCTAGAGGTATATGGTCACTAAATTTTTAGTTTTAAATCAAGGGGTATTTTTATCCTTTTCAGATTAGGTTAATATCTGAATTCTTTTAGTCAACATCGAAATAATACAATTTGGATACATCTGCAATATTGCACAAAATCGTTTGCAACAACAATAAAATTACATTTTAACAAGAATCGTAAAACAAGATTTTAAATGGTTGTAATTGTTATTATAGCCTTCATCTGAAACTATTTGGGGTGTTGAATAAATCCCCACAAGTAGGTGGGCCTTTTTTTATAGAAAGGAGATTTTAGAGATGGAAGGAATGAGGTAAGCAGGGGATTTGACATTTCAATAGACCGTGGGGGTAAATTTGCACTTCCCTCCAAGTGTCATTAATGTCTGTGGCAGACTGCAATAATACTAACAAGAACAGCACTTTACCCGCCAGTTGAATTGAGTAGGGATGGGCGAGTTCCAGTCCAAAGGTATTTCCGCTGGTTTTATACTCTACACCATTTCCGTACGCTTAATTCCACTGTAAAGGAGTTCTTCAGCCTGCGCTTTGGGGTTCTTAGGTTTGTTTCCTTTGTTGAACAATGTGGTGCACACGATTAATATCAAAGGGTTTGGAAATTTGCAGAATTGGGTTGGACAAACTGAAGATTGGGCAATGTCTGTTTTACTGTTTGATGTTCCGACAGAGCGAACTGGTTTATCATTCTTCTTTTTTTGGAAATTGTTGACTCAATCTTTTACTAATGTTTTCAGCTCTTCCTGCTGAGGATGAAGCGGCAAAGGTGCAGCAGGATGGCTTTTCCCTATTTAAGAATGTTCCCCGCAGACGCAGAACACACAGACCCGTGTGCAAGGGAATATGTTATCTCAATGGTAAAACCTCCTCTGGTCGAACCTTTAGTATCATGTTTCTGAAAGATGAAAAAATGTTTGGATTTTGCTCTGTCTTTTTGGTGCGTGTTGATGTTCTTCAAAGTCTCTTGTCGCAAAGGCACCTTCCTCTGTGCTCGGAGTTATGATCTCATTGTTCTTTATTTTGAGAGAGAGTTAGGACAAAATGTAGAAGAGGAATAAAGCAACTTTCTTGTGTAATGTTTGTGGTGCTTGTTATGTGGTAAAATGAAAATTAATTAGGGCTTGAAGAGTTATTGGTTCTAGTGAAAGGCAATAAGGGTATCTGATCCCTTACAGATATTAGTACTGTATTGGTATGTGTGTGCGTGTGTTCAGGTGCGGAGGCAGAAAACATATAAGGCATGGGCTCATTGGTAAAAATAGAAATTTCTCCAATTTTTTTCATATTAGAGGGGGCTGGCAAGAAAAAATTCAAATTTAATCCCCGTAATTTTCTTCCCGGTGGGGGTTGGAGCCCCCTCCAGCTCTCATGTGGTTCCACCTCTGCGTGTGCTATATGTATAGATAGATAGATTCTAATTCTGTTAATGATATCTGTTGAGATGTTCTGTGTGTGCCCTGTTCTCCATTCTTGTTATACTAGTATTAATCATGACCATTGAATCATATCGGCTAAAAACTTTATTATTGTTTATTCGATGTGCTGTAGCAGTAGGAGAGCTTCCTTTGTTTGGTCTCAATTCAGGAAGAGAAAAGGCAGATACTTTTCTAGAGAACCAAAGTGAGATTCTTGACCTTGGATATCAGCATGGACCAAAGAAGAAACACAAATCGATGATAGAAAACACTGCTGGCCAAAGTATAAAGTATTCAGCTGTAGGTCAGCGTTCAAGTAGAAGAAAAAAACGAAAACTAGCATCTGAGTCCAGCAATGATGATGTTTATCTTCCGCGCTTTCGAGTTCGCGGAGGAAGCAGAAGATTAAATTCCTCAAACTGCGGGAAGTTAGACTCCAAAATATTTCAAGAACGCATGGAGTGTGTTACTTGTATCAACTCTTTTGGTATGTTTTCGTGTTATAGATACTCTACTAATTGGTACTAGGTTCTGCAGACACATATGGAGCACTTCTCCTGGAGAGAGAAGGAAGTTGTTCTCTTATCTCGATAGCTTGTGGTTCCACTTGTACTCACAAAAATCTTCAAAAGGAAAAGTGCTGAACTGGGCTGAGAAAAAGAAGGATGTGCTCTCAAAAAGATATGTTTTGGTTCCCATAGTGATGTGGTATATACTTCTCTGAACTGCTAGCTTTTTACTTGCGTTGGAACTTCAGTCAACTAAGATTTCCATTCATAGGTCACACTGGAGTCTCTTGATCTTATGCAATTTTGGTGAAAGCCATCAATCTCCTTGCATGTTGTTGTTGGATTCCCTTCAAACTGCCAATCCTAAGAGGCTTGAGCCTGTAATAAGGAGGTATGCATTTGGTGAACCAACCTCCTCTACTCTTTATTGTAAATATACAGCTTTCTATCATTTCATTTTTCTCCGATTGTATATCACTTTGACAGGTTTGTATTGGACATATACAACTTTAAACCAAAACCAGGAAGCGTGAAGTCGTCTCGCAAAATCCCACTTCTGGTCCCCAAGGCAAGTTGCTCCTAAGCTGTTTAGTTATTCTTAGCAATTATATTGTTTGTTTTACTCATTCAGTTTAAAAGTGAGTCGTGTTTCAGGTTCCACAGCAGAGAGATGGTGAAGAATGTGGAAGTTTCGTCCTGTACTATGTCAGCTTGTTCTTAGAGAGGGCTCCAGAAGATTTCAGCCTTTCTGAGGGCTACCCTTACTTTGTGAGTCTGCCTCACCTCTTATTACTTTGTTAGATCCTGTTTTCCGAGTTAAGCTTGTATTCATTTTCTTTAATGAACTGACTGATAGATGAAAGAGGACTGGTTCACACTTGATGATTTCGATTACTTCTGCAAAAAATTGGAAGTAGAATTTCAAACTAAGAATACCTTGAGCTCGGAGGATAACTTCTTGGAAAATTTGGAAGTAGAATTCAAAACTAAGAATACCTTGAGCTCTGACGAAGAAACTACCGTCAGCAGTCAGCAGTGCTTTATCATCAACTGATAAATTAGTGAGTAGAAAATTGCTTAGTCCATCTTACTCTGGGAAGTTCCGGTTGTATATTGCTTTGTCCATCTGACTTTTGGAAGTTGCGGTTGTATAGTAACTTACCAGATGCTAATTCAACTGAGAATCATCATTGCCCGGTGCGTAACTGGGATCTATGGTAGGCTGAAGCACTCCTGGTTCCATCCGTATATTGTAGGAGTGCATTTCAAGAGAGAAAATGACAATTTTAGTTCATCATATTATGGGGTTAAACACAACTATACAAGTGTTGTGTCTTGTTATCCAAAAAAAAAAAAGTGGTCCTTTAGTTTGATTGTTAGTAAAAATATGGCGCTGCTAAGTAAAGCTATGTATTTTATTACCTTACGCAATGTATCTTACTACTTGGGCCTAATACGTATGTTGCCTTTCTGTCACCACTGGTCGGGGGAAAAAAACTCCGGTTGAACCCAAATTTGTTGTGCTCTCTCTCGACGAACGCTACCCACTGCTCACAAACCCCAGTTGTCGGGGTACACTAGCGACGAACGTCAGCTGTCATCTCTCGTAGAATGCCACTGACCACCACTCACGATCAGGTTCCAGTCACCTCGAGCCCGCTTGTAATGAACCCCTTTAGCCTCTCTCATGAACTCTAGCAGTGACAGCTTCTCTCGCGATGAACCTCACCGACGACGGTTTGGATGTATCAAACATTTTTTTGGCAACTTCGTTGGCCACTGCCAGATGAAATTGGTATCTTTTACCAATTTTGGCAAGTTTGCCAAAACAATACAGTCGGTTAATGGGTGACAATTGAAAAACGTTATGGGCTTCACTTTTAAATTAAAATGCAGAAAGTACCAAATGTAAAAATAGACGTAAGGTAGTTATAAATATAAGGTGTGAAATAACGGTTTACAAAACTATAGCTTAAATTTTGAAAATCGTATAAATAATTAAGAAGTCTTGACTTGTAATTATAGTTTTTTTGTGAAATCAGTAATCAGTCAACAATATTGGGTTAAATTGCATTTCCCGTCTAAATTTATAGTAGTCGAAGAATTTTTTGCATTATTTAACATCTAATAAAAGAAATTAGAGGTATGATTTGTTTTTGGTGATTCAGTAAAATTTTAAAAAATACTATAATTGCTTAAGTATTTTATCATTCCTAATTATATGTATTATCATACCTTTTTTTTAATGGTAAGGCTCTTTTTTTTTGGATCAAATGATAAGGCTCTACATTCTCTCGAGAACACCAAACACTTAAATTTTAGTAACACTTTTCCAAAAGTTTAACTTGGGAGAGGCCGTCTCCTCCGCCCTACTCTTGTAACCCTCGGCCTTGACCGGTAACACTCCCAAACATCGTCCAGTAAAACTATTTTAGTTCTCCAAAAAAAAGTTCCTGCAACCCCTTTTAGAAAAGTGAAGGAAAAGGGAAAAAATTACCTCAACCCAAACACCCCATGAGCAATTCAACCTCCTCTCACGTGGCCAACTATTACCACGGCAACCATGTGGTGACCTCGGTGGAGGATAGAGCTATGAAGTGGCATTTGTTATCAGATAAACCTCTGGTAATACACATTAACATGGCATTACACAGATTAAATGTAAAACCCCAAACTCTGACTACCTTGTTTATAACAAGTACTAGGTCAGATCTGGGCATGTTACTAAGAAGTCAACTGGCCAGCTTACTTATTAGCAGTAACGAGCAATACAGATTATGCGAAAGCGATTTTAGAATTCAAATTATATCTTACTATTACAATGAAAGCTTTATACTCCCTCTGTCCCAACCCTTAACACTTTTCGGTCAAGTTTCTCCGGCCATGTTTGACCATCGATAATTTTAGTTACATATACTGACGGTGTATTAAAATTTGATATTTAGAAAATACATGATGCATGAAATATAACAATATCTCACATGATGACATTTGTGCTTATATACTAATTAAAATTTATGGTCAAACAATGCCTTGAGAACATATAAACAAATCATAACATTTTCACCACTATTTGATATAAACATATCAAACATTCCATCACCACTATTTACCAAGTGGATATTTAGTGAACACATAAAACAAATAGCCACGTAATCCTAACACGGAGTAAAAGGATATTGTCGGTTCATGCCAAGTTGCAGTCAAGTGCCTATAAGGGAACTATGACTAACATACAAGGCATAAACATTTTCAGTCATTTAGTAGTGCCCGAAGGCTATCAGGATCAAGAATTTATCCTCTTCAGCCACGCCCAATCAAATGTTCAGTTGTGAGATTGTATCAGAAAACCAAATGGTTATGCTAGCATACAGAAACTTTGTGTGTAGTTGTTCTAGTTGTACGGTCCGGTATATTCCGTTCTCCATCAATTTTGATCAAACTAACGTAGGCGTTGGGAACCCCGATAAAGATGCACAAGTAATTATGTAGCACACAAAAAATTTGACACGACAAGATAAATTACAAGTCGTTCATTCACATATAATGTCACAATAATTAAGCACAATGCGATAAAGTATACGCAATACTTAATAATTGTGAAAATGATCGGCACTTAAAAGCATATGTTAACCAATGCATATGACACGTTCATTAGTGTGTTTTGGTCGGTTGATTGCTAGGTTTTGTTACAAAGGGTTTAGATGACCATTGTTGGTTTTCTTATCTAAATCCCTAGTTTTGTAGACTTAATTAAATCTAATGTACTCGTACCTAGATTTTTTTGTGAGCTTATTGGTAGGTTGCTCATGAGCACTTCGGTGTAGATTGTAGAAGGTCATTTGCAAGGGTGGTAGTAAATTATAGAAGGTCATTCGCAAGAATGGTAGTAGACAGAAGGCCACGTGTCAAAATGTGGTAGTAAATGGAATCGAGCTAAGAAGAGAAAGGAGTCCAGTGTTAAACAAGTGAAGACTGGCATGGGCGTGTGGAACTGCACGTGTCATGCCAGCCAAAATGGGTGGTGCCAGAGTGCCTTGGCATGGGCCGCGGAGAACTACACGATTCATGCCGTTCAAAGGAGCCTCGTGCGGCCAAGTATGGGCATGGAAAGTGCCCAATTGCACGACCCGTGCAACCCAAAGTTCAAGATCAGAAAACCAGCCCATGTCCCGTGAAGATTTGCACATCTGCGCCATCAGTTGCCCAGAAATTGACTCCCAGACTGCAGCCCGCAAGGTATTACACGTCCCACGCAGCTCAGAAGGTGAAATCAAGCTTCCAATCAGAGACCTGCAAATGATCACACGACACGTGTCGTTCAAACTCTCACAAAATGTTCCCAGTAGGTGGTCCACAAAGATATGATGATCGTATGCTCAGAAAATTGGAGACTCACACCCAGTCGGTGGGACGTGCCTTATTGCACGGGTCGTGCCCGGCGGCAGCTAGGGTTTTAGTTGCCCTTTTAGGCCTCTTTCAAGGCCCAATTCTATTTACTATATAAGAGGACCTATGTGGGGGCATTAGTTTTATTGCATTCTCCTAGTTTTTCCTAAGAGTAGGTAGAGAGAGAAATGGGCTAACCCTTCTCTCTTAATTTAACTCTCCTAGTTTTGCCTAAGGGCGTTGAATCCAATAGAAAGATTGGGTTCAATGCTTAGGAGGTAATGATTTAGCTTGGGGATTTATATTTGTGTTCATGACTTGGTAGTTATTTTTTGAGATTCTAAGATCTCCCTATCCTTAAATGCTTATGAATATTATGTTTGACTTGAGCCTTACATTCTTGTTAAATTCATGATTGATACGCATACACCTTAGTCTACTTTCATGTATGGTGCATTATTGTTATTCCTTTGGGAGTGTCGCTAGGGTAATTCGGGGAGTGAGAGTTTGCGACTGTGTGGGTATATACATGTGAGTCATGAGCACCGCTCTGATGACCGTACGCTAGTTTGAACTGGACTGGAGCCCAATATGTTTCATATATAAGATAGTTAGAAGCAACTAGGGTTGGCATAATTCAACATTCGTCGTCGCAACCGTAGAGTCACCATATTGTGCCAATCCATTTTCCTCTGTAGGCCTAAGGAGAAGCATTCATAATGGAGCATCTGTGACATAATTTTACAGGGAAGAACATATATGCACATCATGCAGGTCCGTTATTGCACTTCCCTAATTATGGAGGCGGTGTCGATATAAGAAAACGAGAGCACCCTTGTGTGACAGACATGGGGAAGTGTGGACTATCAACCACACTATGTGACATAAGTATTATGATAGGTTTATGCGTCTTGTATTTGATTGAATCTAGGATCGAAATATACTAATGGTTATGTAACGCAAATATCCCCAAGTGCTAGCTTTATATAGTTTACAATCTTGTTCTTGCGTGCTTGTAGTTTATAGATAAACCCAACTCCCCCCCCCCCCACAAAAAACCATTTTAAAATATTAGCTATTCTTGACATGTGATCGGATTGTCGACCCGATTGTGATTTGTGTAGTCAACCTTTAAATTCCTAGCATCTTTGTGGACGAACCCGGTCTTGCCACTATCTACCCTTTGGTAGTTTAGTAGTAAGAACGAGAGAGAAAATATATATATTCATCTTTGATCTTACTATCACTCTGTGGGTTAGTGAACTCTCCCGTGAAAAGGTGTTGTTTATTAGCAACCCCGCGGAGTGCGGATCAAATTTTGGCGGTACTGCATGGGATGCTAGTCTAAAGATTTAATTGTTAACTTGCATAGCTAGTTGGTGGAGTAGTTAGTGTTTTTCTTGTGTATAATTTTTTTCCAGAGTAGGTATTGCTCGGTTTCTTAGTGTGAATCGAGAATCCTTGCACTACGATTTCAAAAAAAAATCCTGTTTTCTTGGGGTTTTTTATTGGGAAGAGGAAGAAATGTGGGGAGAAAGTACTCAACGAGCGAGACTTTGCAGGGTATGTCATTACGTTCATCCTACATAGTCTTGTTCTTGGTTGAGCGGTTGTGGGAGAGAAATGGAAATTGCAGTTTCATAATGCCAATGGAAGTGAGAATGGTACCCATACCCTAACTCTCCCCAATAGAGTTTTGAGTTACACCCCTAATTCATAAAATCAATACTTGGATTTAGATCCCAAATCCACATGTGAAGAAATACTTTGTGCTTTGGCCAATTTTGTTGGGACTAGTGAATAACTCTAATCCCAAGTATTTGGTTGCATTAAAGATTTGGGAATTCAACTTTCTTCGAGTGTGGAGAGAGTTGGCGGGCAAGTAAGTGAGTTGATAGGAAAGGTGAGCCAACTAGTGGGAAGATGGAAGATAATGGATGAGAAAGCTCCACCACCCCCTTCTATAGATGGGTTGAGGAATAGGCAAGGAGTTGAGCACAACAAGGAGCCATTCGAGATCCTCGGTCATTATGAGGTTAGTCCTTCTACTTTTGAAACTATTTATATTATGCCTAAATGTGAAATTGTTGAAAGAACTATGTGCTTTGAGACATGAATTTAGGCATGGATTAGTAGATCAAACTAGTGGCAACCCCCCTTCTCTTATGCAAATTGACCTCCCCCCTAGGTGCAAGGACCCTGGTATATTACTATTCCTTGCACAATTCAAAGGAATTTGATTAAGGATTCTATGGTAGATTTAGGGACCATTAATGTTATCCCTTACTCTCTGTATAGATCATTAAAGTTAGGTAAAATTCATACCACCGGGGTGATAGTCCAATTGGCTAATCGCTCCACCACATACTCGAGAGGTATCGTGGAGGATGTGATGGTCAATGTGAATGGACTAACATTCTCGGCTGATTCTATGTCCTAGATATGGAGAATGAAAATGAGATTACCCCTATATTGCTAGGGAGACCCTTCTTGAAAACCTCTAAGTCTAAAATTGATGTGCATACCAGAAAGTTAAGCTTAGAGTGGGATAAAAACATTGTGAAATTTAACATTTATGAGAGCATAAATTGTCTTGTTGACGAATCCCCTCCATATGTGATTGATGTTCTTGATAATATTGTGGAAGATACTTTTGATGTTTCCACGAATGTAGTTTTAAAGAATGATCCTTTGAATGTTGCATGATTTAGTTCTCTAAATGCTAGCTTAGTGGAAAGTGTGAAGGAGGTTGATCCCCAATTTGAGACTCACACAGGGACTTTACCCAAGAATCTAGACGAACTAGTGATGCATGGGACCACCAAACCTTTAATAGAGGAGCCACCTATAGTCGAACTTAAGTCTTTACCCGAAAACTTGAAGTATGCTTCCTTAGGCGAGGTAGAGACACTAGCGGTGATTATTTCTAATAGGCTAACTAGTGACCAAGAGAATAGGTTGATTGAGGTTCTTAGGAAATTCAAGGGAGCCATAGGTTTTACTCTAGCTGACATTAGAGGCCTAAGTTCGTCAACCTGTATGCACCGTATATTATTGGAGGAGGGTGCAAACTCCGTACGCTAACCTCGAAGGCGGTTAAAACCTCTGATGATGGAAGTAGTTAAAGGTGAAGTCCTTAAGCTACTTAAGGTGGGGATGATATATCCTATCTCCGACAGTACTTGGGTGAGTCCCACTCAAGTGGTGCCAAAACAAAGTGGGGTGTCTTTGGTAGAGAACAAGGACGAGGATTTGATACCCACCCGTATTCAAAATAGCTGGCTAGTGTGTATTGACTATCACCTCCTAAATGCGATAACCCGCAAGGACCATTTCTTCATTAACCAAATGCTTGAAAGTTTAGTGGGGGAACGCTTATTATTTCTTCTTCGATGGCTATTCGGGATATTTCCAAATAGCCATGACCCCGATGACCAAGAAAAGACCCCTTCACAAGCCCTTTCGGCACTTTTGCCTATAGACGTATGCTCTTTGGTTTTTGCAATGCCCCAGGTACCTTCCAGAAAAGTATTGTTATAATATTCTCATAATTCATTAAGCGTTTCATTCAGGTTTCATGGATGATTTCACCATTCAAGGAGACTCCTTCAACTCTTGTCAACATCATCTAGCACTTGTGCTAGAAAGATGTATTGATACAAACCTCATGTTGAACTCCGAGAAATGCCACTTTATGGTAAAGAAGGGCATTGTTCTGGTCATGTGATGTCGGCCCAAGGTCTGGAAGTGGATAAGGCTAAAGCGGACACAATCAAATCCTTGCCCCACCCCACTAATGTTAGGGATATTAGGTCATTCTTAGGGCACACTGGCTTCTACCGGCTTTTCACTAAAGTATTTCTCTAAGATTTCCTCTCCTTTGTGAAAATTGTTGCAAAAGGATGTTGAGTTCATTGTTGATGATGAGGGTAGAAAAGCCTTTGATGCCTTGAAAGAAATACTTGTGACTACCCTATCATCCAACCCCCAAATTGGTCCATCCCCTTTGAAGTAATGTGCAATGTGAGTGACTATGTTATAGGAGAAATATTATGCCAAATGGTAAGAAAGGTTCCGCATGTTACTACGCGTCGGTAATAATGCGCAACAAACTACTCCACCACAGAGAAAGATTTATTGTCCATAGTCTTTGCCCTTGAGAAATTCAGGCAATAGTTTTTAGGAACTAAGGTCATATTTTACATGGATTGTATGGCACTTCGCCACTTGATGACAAAGAAAGAAGAAAAACCTAGCCCTTTTAGGTGGATACTTATTTTAAATGATTTCGACCTTGAAATGAGAGATAAGAAGGGTAGTGATAATATGGTGGCCAACCATCTAAGTAGATTAACACCCCTTGAGAACCTAGATCCCACTAAGGGGAAGCCTAAGTTGGAACCCATTCAGGAAGAATTTCCCAACAAATAATTATTTGGGGTGACGACTAGCCAACCTTGGTATGCTGATATAGTGAATTAACTTGCCACAGGAGAATTCCCTCTCTCATATGATCAAACAAGAAGGGATAGGTTAGCAAATGAGGCAAAAGATTATTTTTGGATGATCCTTATCTGTGCAAGCATTGTACTGACTAAAAGATTATGAGGTGTTTTCCCGAAGATGAAATAGAGCCAATCCTTAGACTTTTCCATTAATTCCTCTGATATTGGTGGAAATTTTCAGGTATAAGAGAACTGATAAGAAAGTAGCAAAATGTGGCCTTTATTGGCCCAACATGTGGAAACATACAAGAGGTTTCATCATATCATGTAATCAACGTCAAAACATGGGCACCATCTCATTTAAAAATGAGATTCCCCAGGTTCTCTCAATGTTGGTTGAGGTTTTTTATGTGTGGGGAATGGATTTTATGGGTCCTTTCCCCAATTCCGGTGGCAACTACTATATTCTAGTGGAGGTGGACTACATGTCCAAATGCGGCGAGGAAAAGTGATGCGGCAACAATAATGAGTTTCCTCAAGTCAAATATCTTCTCGCGGTTTGGTGTCCCCCAGATCATAATTAGTGATCGGGGGGACCCATTTTTGCGAAAAGGTCGTGGAATCCTTGCTCAGGAGATACTGAGTCACCCATAGGACATTCACCACACACCACCCACAAACAAATGGCCAAGCGGACATATCCAATCAGAAAATCAAGGGTATCCTTGAAAATATGGTAAACACGTCTCGAAAGGATTGGAGTAACCGGTTGGATGATGCGCATTGGGCTTACCGGACCGCATACAAAACCCACATAGGCATGTCACCCTTCTGGATCCTCTTTGGCAAGAGATTCCACCTCCTAACCAAACTCGAGTTCAGAACACATTGGGTCGTAAAACGCATGAATATGAACTTGAGTGAAGCCGGGAAACATAGGAAGTTGCAACTACAAGAACTTGAAGAGCTTAGGCGCGACTCCTATGATACCGGATTAATTTATAAGGAAAGGACGAAAGCACGATGTGGTGATAAAATAGTGAAGAAGGACTTTTTATGGGACAAAAGGTCATTGTCTTCCAATCTTGGCAGCATCTCTTTCCAGGTAAATCACAGTCAAGATGGGTGGGTCCGTATGTGGTGACCAAGGTATATGACCAAGGAGCGATAGAGGTGAAAGATTGAAAAATGGCGTTAAGTTTCTAGTCAATAGGCAAAGAGTAAAACCTAATTTTGAATGGGGATATTTTAGAGTGGTCAAGAACGGCAATCCCCTTCTTGGTGAGAAAATCCATGCATGAATTATTCTAAGTCAAATAAGTCGTGGGGTTGGCAATAAATAATGGTGCTTTGATTATGTTTTAGTAGGTTTTGAAAACTTGTTTGTGTCGTCTAAAAAATTGTGTGGATATTGGTAGTATTTTAGGGATTTGTAGTCATCATATTTTCTGGCTGAAACAGTATTACGCTTGGTTTTTGTGTTTTTTAATGTAGGAATTTTGCGAAGAAAATCAAAGGAAAAAGTGTATGGCACGGGTTGTGCCAGCACGAGCCGTGCCATAAGAATGAAGTCAGGTGGTTAGCAGACAACATTGAGGACTTGTGTGTTTCCAACCTTCTTCTTGTCTTGGTCACATGCATTAGGGACAATGCATGAACTAAGTGTGGGGGAGGGGTTTGATTGAAACACCTTCACATGGGTGGCATCTCTTTTGCGCTTTATGATTGTTTTCTTGGTTGATGTTGATGACTATTTTCCCTTTCTTTTTCCCTCATTTGTTTTTGAAAACTTTTGGTTGTTGGTTTGTTTTGGAAACTTAGTTTTTGGTGTGAGGGAACCTTTTGTAGTTTGTTTTGGAATGGTTCGAACACTTTAGCGGTGTAATTTTTCTTTGATTATCTTCATGTAATATGAAGCCTACTTTTGGATTTTTTTTGTGCTACACAAAAAAATAAAAATTTGAAAAACTAAAAACTAATATATATATATATATATATATCTGGCTGAGTCGAAAACCCAAAAGGGCGACTTAGGCAACAATGAGAAAGGCCCAGATAGGTTGAAAAATCTAAGCAAAAGTGAGAGAGGACATGGTGTTAAAAAAGGTGATAAGTGAGTTCAATTTGTGTGAAGCTAGGATGAAAACCCGAAAGGGCTCCTAGGCAAATTAAGAGAAATTGGAAACTATGTTAAGCATCTCTTAGATTATCTTTGGTGGCTTCTTCGGGGGAGTAAGTTAGTTTCACACATATTATGCACACCATACCTTTTTATTGGTACGATTGATTGGATAGGTTACTTTATCTTCTTTGGGGAGTGAGGTTTGCAAGAGTCTCACATCTTTGGGGGATCCAGAGTAGCTTAGGAATAATGTTGAATGTATTGGTTAACTCTCTTTGCATGCTACTTTCCGATTAGATATTTGCTCGGTTTTGTTTACTCGAGGACAAGTAAAGGTTTAAGTGTGGGGAATTGATCTTCACCTAAAAGCATGTGTTAACCAATGCATTTGACACGTTTAGTAGTATGTTTTGGTTGGTGGGTTGATAGTTTTTGTTATGTTTACATTACAAAATGTTCAGATGACCATTACAGAAGGTTTTCTTATCTAAATCCCTTGTTTTGTAGACTTAATTAGATCTAAGGGACACTATGTCCTCACGAGCGCCTAGATTCAGTTTTTGTGAGCTTATTGGTAGGCTGCTCATAAACACTTCGGCCTAGATTGTAGAAAGTCATCTGCAAGAGTGGTAGTAGATTGTAGAAGGTCATTCACAAGAATGGTAGTAGACAGGAGGCCACGAGTCAAAACGTGGTAGTAGATGAAATCGATCTAAGAAGAGAAATGAGTCAAGAATCAAACAAGTGAAGACTGGCACGACCATGTGGAACTGCAAGGGTCATGCTAGCCAAACCAGGTGGTGCCAGAGTGCCTTGGCATGAGCCGCAAGAAACTACACGGCCCGTGCCGTTCAAATGAGCCTTGTGCGGCTAATATGAGCACGAACTATGCCATATTAGATGGCATGTGCCACCCAAAGTTCAAGATCAGAAAACCATCCCACGTCCCGTGAATATTTGCACGCCTACATCATAAATTGCCCATAAATAGACTCCCAATCGGTATTACATGGCCCACACCACTCAGAAGGTGAAATCAAGCTTCCAGGAGGTAGCCTGTGAGGGATCACACGACACGTGCCTTTCAAATTCTCAAAAAGCGTTTCTAGCTGGTGGCCCACAAATATATACATGACCATGCGCTCAGAAAGATGAAGAGTTACGCCCAGCCGGCGGCCAGTGCCTTATTGCACCGGTCGTGCCCGGCGGCAGCTACGGTTTTAGTTGCCCTTTTTGGGCCTCTTTCAAGGCCCGGTTCTATCTACTATAAAGAGGACTTATGTCTACTAGGATTTAAGTGGAGGCATTATTTTTATTTCATTCTCCTAGTTTTTCCTAAGAGTAGGTAGAGAGAGAAAGGGGCTAACCCTTCTCTCTTAGTTTAATTCTCCTATTTTTTTCCCAAGGGCATTGAGTCTAATGGAATAATTAGGTTTAATGCTTAGGGAGTAATGATTTAGCTTGTGGATTTATATTTTTATCCATAACTTGGTAGTTATTTTGTGAGATTCTAACATCTCTCTATCCTTTAATGCTTATGAATATTATGTTTGAATTGTGCCTTACATTCTTGTTAAATACATGATTGATATACTATGTTGGCATACACCTTATTCTACTTTCATGTATGGCTCATTATTGTTATCCCCTTGGGAGTGTCGCTAGGGTAATAGGGGGAGTGAGAGTCTGCGACCGTGTGGGTGTATGCATGTAGGTCATGAGACTGCTCCGATGACCGTATGCTAGTTTGAACTGGACTAGATCCCAATAGGTTTCAGATATAAGATAGCTAGTAGCAACTAGTGTTGGCATAATTTGACATTTGTCATCGCAACCCTAGAGTCTACATAAGGTGATAGAACCATTGCCTCTATAGGCCTAGGGAGAAGCATTCATGGTGGAGTGCCCGGGACATTATTTTACGAGGAAGAACAAACCTGCACAGTAGGCAGGGACATTGTTGTACTTCCCTAATTACGAAGGCGGTGTCGATAGAAGAAAATGAGAGCACCTTTCTGTGACAGACAAGATGGAGTGTTGACTATCGACCACACTATGTGACATAAGTATTAGGATAGGTTTATGCATCTTTATATAGTTTACAATCTTGATAGATGATAGATAACCTCTCCCCCCCTCCACACACACACACACATACACAACTTGTTTTACAACATAAGCTATTCCAGAAACGTGATCAGATTGGCGGCCTGATTGTGGCTTTGCGTAGTTAACCTTTAAATTCCTAGCATATCTTTGGATGACCCTGGTCTTGCCACTATCTACCCCTTGGTAGTTTAGTAGTAAGAACGGGAGAAAAATATAAATATTCATCTTTGGTCGTATTAGCCCCTATGGGTTAGTGGACTCTTCCGTGAAAAGGTGTTGTTTATTAGCGACCCAGCGGAGTGTGAATTAGAAAACAAGATAATTACATGAACAATTGCATTATTAGCGACTTAGGAGGCCCCTGAACTCCTTCAATCGTTAACCTTTGTCCCTTTATCTTTTTTTAAAACACTTTTTACCCTTAACTAACCGATTTGTTGAGTTGTGGCTATTCTGCCAGGTCAATACGTCAACTTTAGTCAAAAGAGTTAGTTGAAGGGCAAAATGGTCATTTTCTAATCTTTTATTTTTCCATTCTTTTTCCTTGTTTCCTTTTTCTTTTTCTATTTTTCTATTTCTTCTCCCTTTCCCATTTCCCCTTACCCTTTCCCATTTCCCCTTACCCTTCCCTTTCCCATTTCCCCTTCCCCTTCCCCTTCCCCTTCCCCTTCCCCTTCCCCTTCCCCTTCCCTTTTCCCGCACCATTGGCCATTCAGCTTTCTCACACCCTTCCCTCAACGACATTTTGAATGAGCGGTGGACCTTTGGAGGTTTCTGGTGGAGGGGAATCCAGCAGGATTGCTTTCTAGTGGGGAAAGCACATGAAGATGGCAGTGTGGGGTTCTTGTGGCGGTGCAGGGTCAGTGGGCAGTAGGGGATCAGTGGCTAGAGGCTGGGGAGAGGTCAGCTCGTAGAAGGGGTGAGGTGGTGGGGGAATCAGTGACTGGAAGCAGCGGTAGTAGACTGGCTGGAGGTGGAGAATATATGGTGGCGGTGTATGATGGGAAAGATAGTGACGGAGAAATGTGGAGGTTTAGTGGGTGGAGAAGATAGCGGCGGTGGACTGCTGGCGGTGGCAAAAATGGCGGAAGCAGAGGTGATATTGACGAGAATGGTGGAGTGGGGGTGGTAGATGGAGGGGGTGCGATAGAAAGGGTAGCTATGGGTGGTGAGGTGATAGTAGGTGGCGGCAAAATTGGCTAAGCAAGAGAAACTGACGGTGGTGGGGAGAAGGAGGATGGTGACCTTGGAGAAACTCAGCAAGGAAAATGGAAAAAGATAAAGAAAATGGAAAAAGGAAAATGAAAAGGAAAAAGAGAAAAGAAAAAGGAGAAAGAAAAGGATAAAGAAATAAGGAAAAGGGAAAAGGGAAAGAAAAAAGGAAAAGGAGAAAAGTAAAAGGGAAATGAGAAAAGAAAAAAATTACTATTTTGTCCTTAAATTTGATGCTTTGACTAGACGGAAGGGCCACGACTCAGCAGTTCTATTATTTAAGGGGCCAAAAGTGTTTTTAAAAGATAAGTGGTCAAAAATGAATGATGGAGGAAGTTGTGGGGCATCCCAAGTCGTTCGCCCTAATATATTATGCATAATCTAAAATTTTCAAGTATCATGTTTAGATTAACAAGCATAACATAGCATGAAATAATGCATTTTAAATTCAATTTGTGTTAGGGCGATAAAAGCACGTGTCTTAACACAAAGGCGGACCACTTTTAAATATACCTCAACTCCATTGTCATTAGTGATGTCACACGGTACCATAAACACTTTTCTCCCTCTAACACCAGAGTCATACAAAATTGAATCCTCGAACCTCTGCGGCTAGAGGGGCTTATGGTATAGGTAAGGTACATACGCAACCCACGAAGCTAAGCTAAGCAAAAGTGAGGTGCCCATGCTAACGAGCCGATGTCATCTCCGCCCAAACAAGCAATGCATAAAACACGCATCGGGCCACAGCCGCATAAAACTATCACGATAACCATGATCTGAGGATAGTGGCTCACCACATCCACCATGTTGGCCCTCGTGAATACGCTCTATGTGGGTGCATGCCACCGAGAATACAAAAAGAAAGGGCCTATAAATAGCTGAGGGATGAAATAGTCGGGGTAAAAAACAATAAGAGGAAGAGACTCGTAGACAATTCCAGAGTACTAACTTTAACGTCAAAGCTTTATCTCGGATCCAATCCGGGAGATTTTTGTAGGTGAAGCATCCCAGCACTCAACGCTGATAAAGGTTGCTGCTACTATTCAAGGAGTTCATACAACATCATTAACAAAAGAAAACAATGTCAAATGGCTGAAGAAAGGCGATGAAAACACAAAATATTTTCACGCCTAAGTCAAAGAAAGAAGATTAAAACAAAACATAACAAAGATAAAAGCCTTTAATGGAGTCCGGATTTATAATGCCTTGGGTATAGAGAAATGCAATCAGTTTCTTCACCCAGCTACTTACAGATGATATAGACATAAATAACCTCACAATCAAAAGCCACTTTCTTAGCCTGATTCTCAATCAGATCTTGGATCAAGACAACCTATTTCTTCTGGCTAAACCCACTTTATCAGAAGTTAAAGAATTTATCTTCTCATTAAATACAAACAGTGCCCCGGGCCTAAATGGGTATCCAACTAGTTCTTACAAACATATTGGGTCATTATTGGAAAGGATGTCCTTAACGCCACAAAATATTTTATGAATGGAGATAAAATTCCACCTGGAATAGCCAGTACTTAGATTACTTTAATTCCAAAAAAAAATTCCAATAACTTTTTCTGATTACAGACCAATAGCCCCTTTAATTTCATTAATGAAGTTTTTTCTAAATTTATAATGGAAAGGATGCCTGTTTTATGTCTAGAATAATTTTAAACAACCAAAATGCCTTTATGAAAGGCATGGAAATTTTAAATAACATTATATTCCTACGGGAAATGCAACATTTTTAAATAATAAACAAAAAACCCTAATTGTATCATAAAATTTGACTTGTCTAAAGTTTTTGATAGAGTTAATTGGGATTTTCTCTTAGCTATACTTCAGATGTTTGGCTTTCATTAGAATTTCTTATAAGTCATCACTAATAACTTGTCAGTTGTCTGGTTCTCAGTGATTATCAATGGAAACCCATCTAGTTTTTCCCAAGCCTCTAGAGGAATAAAGAAAGGAGATCATCTATCTCCTTGCTTATTCAATATCTTTACAAAGGCATTCACTAAAAGTCTAAGTTTCATCTTTTAAAATGGTAAACTTAACTATTTTAAACTGCATTTAGCAGATATTCCTATATCACACCTAGATTGTGTTAATTATACCATTTTATTACTTCAAATTTCAAATACTTCCATAATTAGATTAAAGGTTTTATAGTCTATTTTTTAGACAACTATATGGCAGAAGATTAATCATGATAACCGGAGGTAATTTCTCTTTTATCTACTTGGGTTGTCCTACTTTTGACGGAAGAATCAAAATTACACATTTTCAGCCACCATTTGAAAGTTATGATAAAAAGCTCAGCAACCGGAAAAATAAAGTGGTTAAATATGGCTGGAAAATTAACTTTGATGAATATGTCATGTTTTCTATCCCACAACACGTGTGGGTTGTAATGAAGCCACACATCTCAGTCCTCAAAAACCTGATTAAGAAGCTAACCGGATTCTTTTGGGGTGAAATTGAATAGAGAAGTAAAAAGGGAAAAGCCTATGTTTTTCAAATGATTAAAATGGTATTGGACTTGGCAATTTTCTGATATAATAAAAGCATTCTCATTGAAACGATGGTGGAAATTCCAACTGGGAATTACACCATGGTCCCAATTTCTTTGAAAGCTAGAGAACATATCTCTACTAGAGAAGGATCATGAATTTGAATGTAGTAGCTCAGATTAATACTAAAATTATCCATGGTAATGGAAAGACCAACTTTTCTACAGTCTTGTCCTTTACAAGACTTGTGCTCTAATGTTTAATATCACCACCAATGACTTCATCAGCAATAAACATTTGTATAGTGATATTTTATGGTTTCCACCACCTGATACATTTTTTTTTTTACATTGAGCTAAGCTATATCCTGTCAGACATGACAAACTTATATGGAAACCTGCAACCAATGGAACCTTCTCTTTCAAAACTGCATACCAAACTGTAGCAAGGAAAAGAACAAAGCTCAAGGCTTTAAATCAGGTCTAGCATTCTGAACTCCCAAAGAAGATATCCATCTTTATGTGGAAACAATCTAATGTCATTCTCCCCTTTGATGACATTATTATTTTTTCTGACATTAGCATTTGCTTCTAAATGTCCTTGGTGTTTGAATTGTGTAACTTACACACTTTTGTAATAATTGCCACGTTGCATATGCAATCTAGAACCATTTTCCTGTTATCCTTAAACTAAATGCTTTACACTTTAACACCATCTGTGATAGGCTCGCTTTTTGTTGGTCTTCATTGGGTGAATCACATGTCCACGTAAATCTTATAAGGGAAACACCATCTTACATTTGCTGGCACTTATGGAAGGAAAAAAATAGACTAAATTGTTTTTTTTTTCCCAACATTAGATGCAATAGCATCTTTTGGTCCCAAAGGCCAATACCGTATTTTTTCAGCAACTAACAAATACAAAATGATTGTTTGGTCCCCAAGGTAGTTTTTAGGTGATTTTGGGGACCATAAAATAATTTAGTCTGCTGAAAATCACCTTGAAAACCACCTTGAAGATCAAACAAATCATTTTGTATTTGTTGGGTACTGAAAGGAAACGGTATTGGTCTCGAGAACCAAAAGATGGTATAAGATCATATGTTAGGGATAAAAAAACAATTTAGTACAAAAAAATAAATACTTGTTTGATAATATGAATACACTACCACAAGTGTTGATTCAGAATATCAAACAATATATTTTTCTTGCTTTCTACATCCATTCGAGCTACAACAAGAAGAGCACAGGTTTAGAATGGTTTCAAATCGGTCTCACACCAAAACTGAGATAACCCCCTAAACCTAAACTCGGATTAGTTAGGTGGAGTAAACCTGATATGCTTTTAAAACTCATTGTAGATGCTTTGTGGCAGAAGGAATCCAATAGAGCGAGAATATGAGTTATCTTTAGAGATCATGAGGAGACTTTAACAAAAGCTTGGGTAATATGAAGATACAACCCTATATGTTGAGGAAAGTGCAGATATAACCATATATATTGAGGAAAGTGCAAATATAACTCTCAATTATTTTTTAGTGCAAATATAACCCTTACTGTTGAATGAAAGTGCAAATTTAACCCTCTAGCTATGATTCCGACGTTGACCATCAGAATTCGGCCGTTGATCAACTTGCAATGACTAAAATACCATTATGGCTGAACCTTTGACCTGGAAGGACAATTTTTCCCTTATTATCATTGGGCCCACAAAAAACCATATGTCACCACCATTCACCCCCAGCCACTGCCACCCTCTCCGGCCACCACCACCCACCGCCAGCTCCGACAACCATAACCCACCACCGCCGCCCACCCTAACCACCACCTCCAAACAACGTCGGGGGCAGGATTAACGAGTCTGTGGAAATACCCAGAAGGAAAAAACTCAACTTTAATGTTAATTCAACAAATTCATAGATCTATAGAAACCAAAAGACCTGGTATGATAAAGATCGTGTTTGATATGGGTAGAAGAAGAAAACTGATGTCGGTCAGTGGTATTTCTTCAGCCAAACAGAAGACGACAAAAAGGAAGAACCACCATGATACAGCGGATGTTGTGGAAAAGATTGGCTTTTGACGTGGCGTTGGTGGCCCATTTGGGTGTTGCTTGAATATGAGCTTTCATTCCCTGGTTTTCTGATTGAATCGGAGATGACCGGGTGGAGTTCACGGAACGAGTGGCACGTTTGACCCAGATACACCTCTACCGATCCGCCGGATCTGATGGCTTGTCGGAGGCGCTGATGGCTTGCTGGATTGACTAGAGGATGGAACTTGCTGGATCTGATGGTTTGTCGGGGGCGTTGCAATTTCCGTTAGGTGTGGTTCGATTTTCGTCGGGACATTAACGACTCGCTAGTGTCGGATTCGTTGGCTCACCGAGCGGCGGTGTTGATCGGCTCACCATATCGGCCTGGTGTTGAATCGCAGGGGAAAATTGGCGGGATGTTAGGGTCAACTCGTCCAGCCTAGTCACTGTGTTGAGTCGCAGAGTTGACTCACCGAGTCTGGTCACCTAAACAATAATCAGAAACTAGCCTCGATGAAGGAGAAATCCGGCAGTGACCACCGGCAAGGCGCCAGGGCAAAGAAGTCGAGGCTTTGGAGTCGCCAGCTGGGCGTCAAGTACGGGGACTAAAAAAATAATTTAGTCTATAATATAAATTGTTTGTACTGTGGTTTGGTTTGGTGTGGTGTTGGTGTCAACCGGAGATATTGGAGTCATTTTGACTTACTTAAGTTATCTAAAAATAACATACTACTATTATAATATAATACTGATTTTAATTCTTTTTAAATAATTTGAATGAAATATTATAAAAATAATTAATTTTTATTGTATTCAATATTTAACAGTTTCTAACTAAATTAATTATTTGATAACTCTATAGTTTTTCTTAGATGACTAAATTTTAAATAAAATTCTTTGTATTCAATTTGAATGTAACACACAAAATGTATATAAAACTTAATCCTGATATTTTAATTAATTATATCGCACACAGTGGTACTCTGCTAATAATTATATTTAAAAAAATCCATAATCTTTTTATTTGACAACTATACTTTCAATCACAGTGTCTCACACAAAACCATAATAATGTAACTTTAGGAAGAAGGGGATAAAAACCTTGGTTGTACCGGTCAGGCACATTGTCTCGGTCATTTGGCCTACCCCTAGTGGTTAATAGGCTTTGTTTGACAGATCTTATAAGCTGTTTTGCTTATAACCAAAGCAATTTTTAATATTTGGTAAAAATCAGGTTAATTTGAAAACGGAAGTTATTTTTGGGGAAAAAATAGAACATGATCTCCTCCTACTTTTAAAATAAGTCAATTTTTCTCCGAATTGGCCATAATGTTTCTTACTACTTTGGAAAAGAAATAACAGTTATGGCCGATGTGATTAAACGATTTTTTATGAGAAAAATTCCTATTTTTAGAATATAAGATATGGATGCTAGAAAATACTAGCAGAGCGTACAGTTCCATAAGTGGTGCATGGCTGCCACGTGTTGACGCACACTCTCTCCTCTTTTTCTTCAAATATAAATCTTCAAATCAGCAGAAACCCTGAAATGCAAAAGATTAAAAAGGAAAAATCCGCGAAATGGGAAAGAAATCGCTCTCCAGCGTAGCTGTTGATGTTATAAGACGCTGTGCCCAGTTATTCCCTTCTCCTCATCACTTTGTCCTAATTAATTTCCGTTCATTGTGCCCGTGTCGTTTCTTTCTTGGTGTTAATCCGCTTCATGTGTGATTTTAGGACAAAATTATCTGTTTCTTTCTTAAAGTTGGAATGAAAATTGAGATACTGTAATCATCAATGAATTACAGGGAGGTGGGCACAACGGATGATGAATTGATAGAAGAGTTTGAGTCGGAATGGGTAGCGGCAGTTGGTGAATACACGAAGACGCTGTTGGAATTCTGCTGCTCCAAAGCCCTCAAGAACTTGTGCACCACTTTGCAGCAAAACATTAGCGATGGCTCCTTCGCTCGCTTCACGTTTCAGATGATGCTTGCTTGGGAGACCCCCACCCATGCCTCACAATATGTAAGCTTTTAATTACATCATTCATTTCCAGCTTCGCAAATTGAGCGTAAAATTCAATTTATAGATGAGTGGGAGTATCCTCTTAGGCATCTTGTCAACTTGTATCAACTTCTTATATGGCATTGCAATACAATTTTGGAGGTGTGTTTTGAAGACTGTGAAAAAGATAGGGTGAAGGACACTTTTGGGCGGAGGGGATGGAGGGATATTAGTTTCGTGATCGTGCCCATCTTTTGCAGGAGGAGTGTGTGGCCAAAGAAGCAGAGGACAGGAAAATTCATGCCAAAACAACTAAAGAACAGGATGACACTCCTCTTTTCTACTCAGATATTATGCCACTTCTTGTAAGCATACCCTGTCTTTTTGTTCTTCTTCTTGTTGTACCTGCTGCTACCATAGTTATTTGGTGTTGTTTTCCTGTGATATTCTGGTCGCTTTTCGAGTTGCTTGTGTTGCAGGTCGATAACGGGCCGAGTGTGAGTGAGGATGCTTTTGTTTGGCTCGCAGCACTAGCTCCTTTGGCTGCTGATATTGTGAATGCCAGATTTACCTTTGAAGCTCTTGCAGCTTCTACGGCGAATATGATTCATTTCCCAGCTTATGATAGATTCGTCAAGGAAATAGACAAGTATGCTATTCTACTGCCAACTTTGATACTATAACATTTGTCATTGGTGATGAGTTTAAAATACATCTATATATCTGGTTTATAGGTCTCTCTTAGTTTCTATATAGTGGTTGAACAACGTGTTCGTACCCTCGGTTTTCAAGATCAAATGTAGTGAAGCAAGCTATATTTCGGCAGACTGCTCACTACTGATTTTACAAATGCAGATCCATCCTTTTTGTTTCATTTTATTTAATTAGGTAACATAAGTGTTTGGCCTGCTTTTTACTGACATGAGCCTGGAATTATGTACTTTGTTGAACTTGTTAAAAGAGCATCACCTCCTACAGTTTCTAGCAATTAGTGATATTTATGGTCGTTTTATTGTTTCTCATCAATGCATGATTGCTGGCTTAGATGTGTAAAGCATTTGCAAAACCAAGCAAGACCACAAGGCGTAGAGCTTGCGGGTGATGAGTTTATACTGCATGTTGAGGGCACTGCGAGTACGCAGAGAGTAGTACGCCACATTGGAGGAACGAATTGGCCTGGTTGGTCCGAAAATTTTCTTAGGCTTATGTTTTCTTTATAAGTCGCGCTATGGAGGCTGACCAGAGTTCTTGTGCATTTTAGGCAGGTGTACGTTAACAAACTATGCCCTTTACTTCGAGCCATCTGGAGTTGTATCTTATGAAAATGCACTTAAGATTGATCTTTCTAAAGACATTAATCTAAGTGTTAAGCCAACTGCAACTGGTCCTTGGGGTGCTCCTCTTTTTGACAAGGCTATAGTCATCGAGTCCTCCGAGTTGTAAGTACAACTGTTACTACATAAATTCTTCTCTCATTTGTTCTGTTTATCACAACATTGCTGGGGCAGGTTGAGGATTTACTTCTTGTTAAATATGTTTCTAATTACGAGAAAATTAAGCCATTTTCTGTGTTTCGTGAATCATTATGCCATACCTATCTGTCAGCATTTAAAAAAGAACTGGGATGATGTAGTGCAACTATTATGCTCTTCAACTCTGCAGGCAAGAAGGTGTTATTATAGAATTTCCTGAACTGACAAGCTCAACTAGACGTGATCTTTGGCTTGCGCTGGTGAAAGAGATATCCTTATTGCATCAGTTTTTGGTGAAATTCAACATAGGATCAAACTTAGAGGCATGGGAGATGCACTCCAGGACCATATTGGGAATCATAAGGCTTCATGCGGCTAGAGAAATGCTTAGGATGTCACCTCCAGTTCCTAAAAACTTCTTAATTTTTGCGTTATGCGATGAGTTGCCGAAAGGAGATTTTGTTCTAGAAGAACTCTCCACAAGCCTCAAGATGCTTAATACTGGGAACCCTTGTGATGCTAGCACCATCCTTAGGAGCTTGAATGTATCCCAAATCATTCCTCCTGAAGACATTAAGGGAGTAGGTGATACGAGCGAAATCGTCTCCACTGAAAAGTTCTCATCACTTGAGAACACGGTCAATCAAGCAAGAGATGAAGCAAGAGAAATGGACAAGGCCAAAGTAACGGTGGATGAACTGAAAGAAGAAGGGATCAGCAACAGCGCTAGGGTTCTTTTGGTAAGCAGAACAAACACTGTTGGAGCTTCTATATTCTTTCATTGCTTTTCTTATGCACTACTTCTATCGTTGAAGTACATGTGACTAACTGGAAGAAGAGTATACAAGTACAACAACTAGATGTCCCCATTGCTGTAGTAATTGTCTTATTCAAGTTTTATGCCAGTATTATATATTTGTTCCATTGTGTATGACTGGATTAAAAAAGGGAAAACATCTGTCAACTGTGAGGTTGAGAGTTCGTATATTTATTGGGCTATAAAGTTGACATGGAACGCTTTTGTCAGAAATGGTATTGCATATGTTTCTCCAACATTCGCACGCATCATAAGATGGTGTGTTTCATCCTGAACTGCGTGCTATCTTCTGCTGATGTGTTTGCTCAGGTACTGCTTGAACCAATGAAAAGTATGGTGTCTTTTTTCGACCGTATTGTAAGGTGGGATAGGCCAGAAGTCAATATCGCCATCCTAGCATCAATGGTTATCGTAATTTACAAGTAAGTGCACATTTAATACAATGTCCAACTGAAGTATGATGTAATTAAGTGAGCTCTTTTGGTTTGGTTTGGTTTGTGTTTATGTGTGCATTCGCAGAGAGTGGGCTGGCAAAGCATTGGCCATTTTCATGATTTGTATGGCCGCTGCAATGTTCTTGATGAGGAGGAGGAGGAGGTTGCATCGGTATCATGACAAAATCGTTATCAGCACCGCAACTGACAAATCAACGGTGGAAAGTATTGTTTCTGCACAACAAGGACTGAGAACTGTCCACGAGGTAATGCAGCAGACGAATATAGCTCTCCTGAAGCTTGGATCTATGCTAACGGCGAAATCTCCTAAGGTAATGTCTTTGAGAAATACTGGTACGATCCATCTTCTGTTTCCTTACACTACAATCTGATGATCCATGACTTAGTGTGTGTCTCATAATGCAAATGCCTTGGATTGTGATTTTTACCTTGCAACATCATTTTACAGCATACAGACACAGCGATGCTGTCATTGATAGCGTCAGCTGCCGTACTGGCTATCATCCCCTTGAAATACCTCCTGATCGCAGCAACGCTCTATGGCTTCTTGATCACGTCCGAGCTGGGAAAGTATCTGCAAAATGAACAAGGCAATCGGAGGATGAAGGAGTGGTGGGAATCCATTCCTGTTCCCACGATTGAATTTACGGACAAACCTTCAGAGAGTGATGATGAGTAGTTGAGGTTAAGTGTATGGTTACAATGTATACTTGCATTTCTTCACTCTGTCCTAATTATTAACATGTGCTTTTGATGATTTCCAGGCTGATGAATTGACAACTAGAATCGTGGAGCGGTCTTTTGGTTCAAAAAGAAAGGGCAAGAGGGAGGGATCAAAACTGCTGCTTGTCTGTTTGGATAATTAAAGCATTGGATTGTATCATCATAAGCATACGTATGTAACAGTAATGCTGTATCGTTTTACTCCCAGGGATTTTGATACCTTTTTAGTCAACTTTTTCAAAATATACGTTTGACCAAATTTCTACTACTATATAGTAGACACTAATATGTGAGATATTGTTGAATTCTCTGCATGATGTATTTTCTAAATATCAAATTTAACACATCGTTAATATATGTAACTAAAGTTGTCGTCGGTCAAATATGATCTGTGAAAGTTGACAAAAAAGTATGCGCATTCGGCGGGTGGGACGGAGGGAGTATAAAATTTAGGATCTTTAAAAATATTTTTATATCATATAATTTTATATTTTCACCTTCAAATACATATTATTACTTTTTTTAACTTATAAAATATAATATTTAAATTTTATTTTAAAAAGTACATTTAAAGTAAAAGTCCATGTGGACTGCTCATAAGCTTATGGAAAGGCCGTCTTGAGACTTTCTCATCAACTATTTGCACATTAGATATATACTCTGTAACGATTTCTTTTTTTGTGAATATCGGAATCTTCCCCTAATCACCTAGGTCTTTCCCGTCGTTTCCTCGCTGGCGCCGCTGTGATGGTGGAGCCTATGAAAACGCCACCCTTCTCCTATGTACATATGCTCAATCGTACCTTAATCGATGCCCTCAAGCCAACTGGAGCACCAATCAATCCAAAACCTAGAATCGATCATCTCGGTGAACTAGGCTTATCGTTCTTAGATGTTGAATGCAATCGATTAGAGATGCCGCTCCGGTGGACTCTGGTCAGCATATTCTCTCGCTACATACCATAGATGGACAAACTCATAAATAATTTTCAGACTACCGGATTCAAGGGATATATTGATATAAATCTTTTGGTTAACATGCAAGTTTTGATCCATTTTAATCAATCGGATGATTACTATAGGTGTTGGTTACACAAAATCTGGAAATCTGGAATTTTGGTTCCTTCTTTATTCAAATAACAAAATGGAATCCCTATTTTGACCCTAATGCCAATTCACCAACTGTGCCGGTCTGGGTTGCTCTCCATTGACTCCCACAACAGTTTTTTATTAATGGGTAATGATGTCGATAGGTAGTTTAATTGGTACTGCTATTAAGTAGATAAGGCCACACTGAATAGGACTCGTCCCCATGTAGCCAAGGTCTGTGTTGGGATAGATATTTCTAAGCCTCTTCAAGAACAGGTCTGGATTGACTATAGTGGGTCAGGTTTCTGGCAATATGTGGACTAATAGGGCATCCCTATCTACTGCTTCAAATGCTCCAAACTTGGTCATGTTGCTTCAGTATGTAAGTATGAACAAGCACAGATAACACTGAATCCCTAGAGACCACAATCCAATACCACTCCTGATTAAAACTCAGGTAAAAACCCTACTCCCAATGAAGAACATAGAAGGTTTACAGGTAATGGGAGCAGGGCATCTTCTTCTGGTGTCCCTTTAGTAGATAAGATGTATGTACCTGTAGAAAAGGCTAAAACTAACAATACAATGCAGACATTATCCAATGGTGCGGGAAAAGGAAAAATTTTAGAAGAAGCTCAGGGAAAACCCATCAACGCCAAAGAGAGCCAGAAATCCTCCTTAGAATCACATGATGTAGTCAACAAACCCTCTCCTACAGAGGGTCAGGTTCTTCTTAACTCCCCATCCCATATTGATAATGAACCTACCTTGTATACTGTTATTTCTCCATCACATATCAATGTAGTTGTGCTTGAACAAAGTAATGTTGTTAATACTATTCATGGACAAATTTCACACACTACTACTCCCATAGTTATTAAGCCTACATTGAATGTTGATAACATCACTTTGAACTCACCTAAGCTTGATACAACTCTTGTAGTTCCAATTCACTCTAATGTTACCCTTACTGATAATGAACCTAAGCTATCTGCTGATAAATCCATTCTAATCCCATCTGAACCTAATCCAGAAAAAATCTCTTCTAATGGGAAAAATGATAAAGCCAGTATATCCATATCAGGCTCCCCTGAACCAACAGGAAAACTAAGATCCTCTTCTACCCAGGATGCAGATACCATACATAACCAATCTTTAAATCTTCTAACCAAAAATGTTCAGAACCTGAATGAGGAATTTATAGAACTCAGTGCTGGAAACTCCCCCCCCCCCTATTGTCCTCGGGTCAAAATTCTTCTAAGAGATTAGAATGGCTCAATGTTGAACACTCAAACCCAAGACACTCCTCTCCAACAAGGGAAGATTTATTAAACTTTAAAGAAATCAAGCAAAACCTGATTGAATCCAATAACAAATTTAACTCCCTGCTCAAACACACTGAAAATATTGAAGATTTAACCCTCGCTGATCAAAAAATTAAGGCCAGAAAATACAGTAAAAGTGACTACACAGCTACACCTAAAACTGTAGCTACCCGATCCTCTTTGAATAACTCAAAGCCTTAATGATGTAGGACCAAAAATATGTGTATGGAATGCTAGGGGAGTAGGTAATAAATCTACTCTAATCAGAATAAAAGACTTGAAGAAAATATTCAAAACTGTTATATTCGTCATCATTGAGCCTATGCCCAATAATGAGATTATAAACTCAACCAAACAAACATTGGGTTTTCAAAAATGTTTCTCAGATGCCAAATGCAAATTTTGGATCTTCTAGAGTGATAAATAACCCTAACCATCAATACAGTTGAGGAGCAGTATATAATATCCACAGTTAGACATCTTTTTCTACAAAAAAGAATGCCAAATTGGATTCATATATGCCAAACATACCATTACCATTAAGGAAAGAGGGAAAATGTGGAAATCTCTAGCAGCTTTCAAACACAACCCTCTTTGCCTTATAGGTGATTTTAATGTTGTAAATGATATGATGTGAATGGATGCTTTTATTCATCTCTGTACGTATCTATTTATATTACAAGTGCTAGTTCTAATGATAGGATTTACACGTAAGCAATCCCACTGATTAGGGAAATCCTTCTGATTATGGAAAGTAAACTATTTCTATAAACTAGGTACAATGAACCAGGACTAGTGTTTTAAGTCTTCAATACCCTCCAGCAAGCTCACGATCGGGTACGAACGAGAAGCTTGGACTTCAGGTTATCAAAGCGAGAAAAACCCAAAGCCTTGGTGAAGATGTCAGCAATCTGATCAACAGAGCTCACATGTCGAACAACAAGTTCCCCAGCTTTGACTTGTTCTCGAACAAAGTGAAAATCAATCTTGATGTGTTTAGACCCCTGATGAAAGACCGGATTGGCAGTAAGATACATAGCACTGAGATTATCACAGAGGAGGATAGGAGCCTGAGAGACAGGCGCAGCCATTTTGGCTAGAAGCTGTTGAAGCCAGATGAGCTCCGTTGAGGCAAATACGATCGCCCGTTACTCAGCTTCAGTGCTGGAGCGGGCTACAACCTGTTGTTTACGGGAGGACCAGCTGATGAGATTACCACCAAGGTAAATAGAAAAGCCATGTTGAGAGCAGCAATCATCAGGATCTGAGGCCCAACCAGCATCCGTAAAACATACAAGGCGATCATCCCGAGATGGCCGAATGAGTAAGCCATTATCAATAGTGCCTTTGAGATACCGTAGTATGCATTTCACAGCAGCCTAGTGAAACTCTGAAGGTTGATGTATGAACTGACAAACCCGGTTGACTGAATACGCAAGCTCATGCCGGGTAATGGTGACATCCTGTAGAGCTCCTACAATGTTGTGATAGAGATGGACATCTGGGAAAGGATCACCACCAATGACGAGGCACGAGCCCGGAATGGCCAGAGAGGCAATTGGTTTTGTACCAACCATTTTCTCTTGTCAAGAAGATCAAGAATGTATTTTCGTTGAGATAAAAGTATACCTGAAGAGTTGCGAAGAACTTCAATCCCAAGGAAAAAATTCAGAGCACTCAAGTCCTTCAAAGAGAAAACTGAGTGGAGATAGCCAACAAACTCATCAATAAACTTGGAGCTCGAGCCAGTGATGATGAGATCATCCACATAAACTAGAACATAGACGACATCGGACCCATGATGTTTGATGAAGAGAGAGGTGTCAGAAACACATGGTTTGAAGCCGTGCCATAGAAGGGCCTGGTTGAGCTTCTGAAACCATGCTCGCGGTGCCTGTTTGAGACCATAAAGAGCTTTCTGAAGACGGAAAACATGAGAGGGCTGCTGCGGTGAGACAAAACCAGGTGGTTGCTCCATGAATACAGTTTTAGACAGATCACCATTAAGGAAGGCATTGTTGATGTCAACCTGGCGAAGAGGCCAATTTTAAGTAACAGCCAAACTGAGGACCACCCGAATGGTAGTGGGTTTGATGACAGGGCTGAATGTGTCGAAGTAGTCAACCCCCTATGCCTGATTAAAGCCTTTTGCAACAAGGCAAGCTTTGTAGCGCTCAACTGAACCATCGGGTTTCTTCTTGATCCTGAAAATCCACTTACAACCAACAAAATTAGAGGCACATGACCTGGGCACCAAGTCCCAAGTCCTATTAGTCATTAAGGCATCATACTCTAACTGCATAGCATGCTGCCAATTAGGATTCTTTTTGGCCTGAAGAAAGGATTTTGGTTCAAGATCGAAACCGTCAGAAGGTAATGGGTGTTTTGCAGCAGTGTAGAGCTTTGGCTTGAGAGAGTCAGTTTCCGCACGAGTTGTCATACCATGAGTAGAGTTGGTAGCCGGGCGAAAATATGAGGGAGCTATATGAGAGCTGATAGTAGAAGGATGAGAAGGGGCCGAAGACGGTGAAATTGGCTGAGTGGGACTAGGTGGAGGAGACGGACTGAGTGATGGTGACGAACTGAGTGATGGTCCGGGACTGAGGTTAGGAGAAAGTCTACATGGAGATGGAGAGGGACTGTGATTGGTGACGGGTGGAGGGATAGGTGAGGAAGAAATGTCTGAGGCAAGGTGCAGACTTTGAAGGGATATATCGGAGAAGGGTGATGGGGAGGACTTGGAGTTGTGGTCAGGAAAGGGAAAGGAAGACTCATCGAACACAACATGACGGGATATATAGGTGCGAGAGGTGGGGACATGAAAGCAAAGGTATCCTTTGTGTTTGGTGTTGTATCCTACGAAGATGCAAGCAACAGAGCGAAGCTCCAACTTGTTGCTGTTATATGGACGAAGGTAAGGATAGCAGAGACAACCGAAGGATTTGAGAAACAGATAGTCTGGTTGGCGATGATAAAGCTGAGTGTAGGGAGATTCATTGGCGAGGGTAGGAGTTATGGTACGATTGTGAAGGAAGATGGCAATTTGGAAGGCATGTTCCCATAATGAGATTGAGAGATGAGAGTGGGAGAGTAGAGCAAGGCCTTTTTCAACGACAATGCGATTACGTCTTTCAGCAGCACCATTTTGTTCAGGGGTGTGGGGACAAGAAACTCTATGCAAAATACCATGATTTTGGAGAAAGGTAGAGACATTTCGATATTCCCCTCCCCAATCAGATTGGAAAGCTTTAATTTTTGTAGAAAATTGTGTTTCAACCATGGATTTGAATAGAGAAAAGGCCTGAAAGACTTGAGATTTAGCAGTGAGAAAGTAAACCCAAAAAAATTTTGTGCAGTCATCAATGAAAAGATCAAAGTATCTATTGTCATTGAGAAAAGGTACCGAGGCAGGGCCCCACACATCAGAATAAATCAAATCAAGAGGAAGTTTTGAGGGAACATGACTAGAGGGAAGAAATAGCTTGTGACTTTTGCCTAACTGACAAGCCTCACAAACAGAAACAAGTTTATTGTTTGAAGAAACAGGTAAGTTGAAACGTGATAACTGGCTACGTAAAACGTTTTCATGTGGGTGAGCGAAGCGATGATGCCAACATGCCACCGAGGCTCGTTCTCCAATGAAAATGCGAGGAGGGCTGGAAGAGGACAAACTGGCTGGGATTCGATACAGACCATCATCAACTATTCCCTGCCAACTCTTAACATAGCAACGGTCATGATGAAATTCAAGAGTGACATTATTGTCTTTGCAAAGTTTAGAGACACTTAGCAAATTTTTGGATATTTTTGGGACAACTAGGATTTCATTTAATGACAAGGAATTAGAAGCATGTTGTGCATTTAAAGTAGAGTGACCTAAATGAGTAATAGGGAGGGACTCACCATTTCCGACGAACAGATTGTCAGCTCCAGTGTAGTCCGAATGCAGGTTCAGATTGCCTAGATCAGCAGTGACATGGTGTGAAGCACCTGAGTCGACCACCCACGGGTCCTGGAGTGCCGACGGAGATGCGCCGCCGCTGGAGTTGTAAGCCGTGTAGGCTGTCTTTATAGAGGACTGGAACTGACGCTGGCGTTCGGCTACACGACGGCTGGTAGGATGATAGGCTGCGATGTTGAGCCTATTGTGACAGTTCTGCCCGCTGTGATTGGGCTTCTCACAGATGTCGCATTTGAGAGGGATGGAACTGGAGCCGCGGTTAGCGTTGGATTCATCCATCCTCGAAGTGGGCCGAGAGGCAGCTGCATGGGCTCGGCCTGGTGCGCGACGGTTGGAGTAGAACGCCATTGGCACAGCCGTATCAGAAGAGGACTCCAGAAGGCGCTGCTCCTCCTGTAGAAGCAAGCCGAGCAGTTCATTCGACGTGACCAGAGTGGTGCGCATGGCTAAGGCGGTTCAAAATGCGCCATATTCAGGGCCTAGCCCATAGATGATGAAGGACACAAAGTCATTGTCGGAGACCACCGTGAGGCATTCAACCAATGAGGCCGAGATGGCGCGCTTTTTCTCAACATAGTCAAGAATGGACAGAGAACCCTTTTGAAGCATCTGAAGTTGCTGTTTGAGATGCATTTGACGAGCCTGAGTTTGTGAGTGAAACATTTGTTCGAGAATGATCCAACATTCAGAGGTTGATGTTGCCCTAGCGACGTGACCGAACATAGGGGCTGTGAGAGTTGATCGGAGCCATAAGAGAACAAGCCGATCCTTTCTTTTCCATGACGTAAAGTCTGGGTTTATAGCCGGTGTAGAGGTGGATTCCTTCGGCGTGATGAACGGAGATGGAGCGTTGCCGAGGACGAGAAAATCCTCCAGTTCGTAGGCTTCCAGAGCCGAACGAACCGTGTTGTACCAAAGGAAGTAGTTGGTGCTGTCCAAGCGAACTGCCAGGGCCGGAAACTGTAAGTTTGCCGAGGCGCTGCCAGAGGCAGTGAAGAGGATAGAGGAGGCGGAAGCATTTTGGCTGGATTGATTGTTGTCAGCCATGATGAGGGTTTATGGAGATGTGAAAATGAGGCTATAGTGATACCATGTAAATGATATGATGTGAATGGATGCTTTTATTCATCTCTGTACGTATCTATTTATATTACAAGTGCTAGTTCTAATGATAGGATTTACACGTAAACAATCCCACTGATTAGGGAAAGTAAACTATTTCTATAAACTAAGTACAATGAACCAGGACTAGTGTTTTAAGTCTTCAATAAATGTAATCTCTACCTCAGACGAATATATTGGCCCCTATGTACCCAATAACAAAGACATAATTGATTTTAACAAATTCATAAGCCTTAATAACCTCTATAATTTACCAACATCAGGATCCTTGTTCACCTAGATAGGGATGAGGCCAAAAGGTAGAGTGTGGAAAATACTTGATACAGGACTTTCCAATAACTTATGGAATCAAACTTTCCAATCCTATCACATCTAAACCTTAGCCAGAGACCAGTCTGATCACTGCCCACTAATTCTTCATATTTCTAGAAATATAAAGTCATTCTGGCCCTAAACCTTTCAGGTTTTTCAACTTTTGGACTAATCACCCATCTTTTGAGCAATTAACTCAACAATCCTGGCAAACCCACACACACCTATATGGAAGGAAGAAACTGGTTTTTAAGCTAAAAACTTTAAAAGGGATTTAAAAATCTGGAACACCAACACATTTGGTAACATCTTCACAAAAGTTTAGAAATGTGAAGACTTCTTGTCCAAGGCAGAAGAAGAGTTACAAAACTTTGAAACCGAAGACAATCACTCTGTTTTTAGCAAGGCTAAAGCAAACCTTACACTTGCTTTAGCTAACCAAGAATCCTTTTGGAAGAAACAATTAAGGATTAAATGGCTAACTGATGGTGATTCAAACACTAAATTTTTCCACCACTCAGTTAAAAACAAACACCAAAAACAGAAAATTGCAGGAATAAAAAACTGCAACGGGGAATGGATCTATGATCATCACCTTATAGGAGAAGAAGCAGTTATTTTTTTCTTCAATCTCTTAACTCATGAGGAGAAAGATCATACTGGAGTTAACACAACATGTTTACTAGAAAACATGCCAGTAACTATCACACGGGACATAAACTCATAACAGGACATAAACCCTTGAAGAACTAACAAACACCATCATGAACATGAGTGTTGACTCTGCACCTGGACCTGATGGATATACATGCTTGTTTTATCAAAATATTTGAGCATCATCAAAGAGGGTGTCCTATAAGCTGTCCAAGATTTTTTTAAACCACTCAGATTTCCCAAAAGCAATAACTGCAATTGTAATAGTCTTAATATCCAAAAAAAATATGTATGCTCATCCTTTAAAGAGTATAGACCAATTAGTCTTTGTAATTTCTCTAATAAAATTTTCACTCAGCTAATTGCAGATAGACTCAAACTTTACATGGATAACATCTTAAGTCCTGAACAATCAGCCTTTACTTTTGGAAGGAAACTCCTAGAAAAATGTTCTCCTAATGCAAGAAATGGCCAGCTACATAAACCCTAAATTCAAGGGTTCTAATATGGTAATAAAGTTTGGTATGATGAAAGCATTTGACAGAGTCTCCTAGCCTTATCTATCAAAACTATTGTCACAAATGGGATTTGCAGATATTCTAATAGATCTGATCATCAACAACATAAAATATGCATATTTCTCAATATTAGTCAATGATCAGTCATTTGGATTCTTCCCAGCATCTAGAGGATTCAAGCAAGGTGATCCTCTATCACTTTTGCTCTTCATTCTAATGGCTGAATCCTTTTCCAAATCCCTTAACTTCTACTTCCAATATGATGGGATTCAATACTATAAGCTACCTAATAACATGATAAATGTCACACATTTATCATTTATTGATGATACAACAATATTTTTAAAATACACAAAGGCTGGAATTAAAAAACTCATGGGATTCTTCCAAATGTATGAAAATGCCTCAGGTCAAAAAATCAACTATGAGAAATCCTCTTTTTTAATATCCAAAAATGCCAGTCCAAGAATCATCTCTCAGATTAAGACTTTAACAAACATTATCCAAGGGAGATTTCCATTCAAATATTTAGGATCCCCAATCTTCATTGGTAGGAACAAAAACTCTCATTACCATAATCTACTTAATTCAATCAACTCTAAAATCCTACAGTGGCAAAACAAATTTCTAAATCTAGCAGGCAGAATGATTTTAATCAAACATGTCCTGGCCACCATTCCCCTCCATATAATAACTGTACTTAAGCCAACAAACTTCATAATCAACCAAATACACAAAACTTTCGGCAAATTCTTTTGGAAAACCAGTTCATCATTTCAGGCAAGGAAAACATGGAGATCTTTTGACAAACTATGCTATCCCTTTGATGAAAATGGTCTTGGCTTTAAAAACCTACACCTAATGGTTAAAAGCATTTCTCTAAAACTATAGTGGAAACTTCAACAAGGCACTTTACTGTGGGCTCAATTCATGTGGTCAACACCAATCTCTTATCCATCAACAAGAACATGGAAAAGGATAAAAGAGATTGATGACATTGCCACAAAACACACTCAGATTAAAATTGGAAAGGGTTCTACCACTTTTTGGGATTCCAACTGGGCAGGTTTAGGCCTTCTATCATAAAAATGGAATCCTTATATTGAACAACCTTACCTTAATCTCACAGCTTTTGGATTCCTTGCTGAACCAGAATCATTTCTTAACACTCTTAAAAATCTCTTCTCCAATCAAGTTATCCAAAAGCTCAGAAGTAATTTCAGTCTTTTTCCTGATTATGAGGATAAGATGATATGGACACCCAATCCTAATGGGATATTCTCTTTGAAGTCTACTTATCAATTAATCGGGCCAAAAAGACAAATAGTTCAATCTTATAACCACCTTTGGTCTAAGTTTCTTCGAAGGAAAATTAGCATCATGAATTGGAAATTACTTAACAGACTCGTGCCTTTTTCTGATGTTCTAGAAGATTTCACCTTCAATCTTCCATCCATATGTCCATTTTGTAAACAGGACTCAGAAAACATCCATCACTCCTTCAATAGTTGTTCTGTAATCCAAAAGATATGGAATAAGGTTGACAAAGTCTTTGACATCCGAACCCCACCTTATCCATACTTATGGGATAGATTGTTCCACTATTGGAATCTTAACATGCTTTCTCATGGTTTTAATGTTCTCATCAGAATAATTCCATATATATGCATTTTGTCCTTTTGGTGTGCTAGAAATAGCTATACTTTTGATCAAATCAAACCCAATGATGAGTTTATATTTAGGAGAATCTTGTTTACTTTAAATGACATGCTGATTGGCTTTAAAATTAAGTGTTTATGGAACTTAACCTCGGGTATTCCAAGACTTTTCATTTGCAGACACAAAAAATAGGTGGAGCATCAGATCATCCAATGCAAGCATCCAACTCATTTCAAGCTAAACTCAAAAGGATCCTTTCTCAAAAATGGAAATGTTGGAGCAAGTTTCATCATCAGAGATTCAAGTAGCAAGATGATGGCAGCTGCTGCTAAGCATATTACAACCATTAATAGTCTCCAAGCAGAAGTTGTAGCACTTAATCATGGAGTTCAATCAGCACAGAACCTGGGCATTAAACACGTCTAAATTGAATGCGGCTCTAAGCTGTTAGTAAAGATCATTAGGAAAGACTTTAGAATACCATGGCAGTTCAACACTAAAATCAGACTTATATGGGCATCTATGTCGCATATAAATTGGACCATTTCACATGTTTATAGAGAAGCAAACTGTGTGGTAAATGCTCTAGCAAGACTTGGAAGCGCCAAAAAGGCTAACTCTTTCCTTGATCAATCAAGTTTACCTAAGGATATAAAAGGAATGATTCATCTTGACTTGGTTTCCTTTCCCCACATTAGGAGAAAACTTATATTCAAATCCTAGGCTGTTCTAAAAATTTACATCAGTGGCATGCTTTTACTACGTAGAATTGTTTACTGTTGGTTCTTGTTTTGCCTTGACAGGTACACCAATTGGACACTGGAGTACCTGGAATGTCTACTGCTTCGAATGCCTGCTATCAGTTTTTTGGATGGACACTGGAGTGCCTGGACAACCGGATCATGCCTGATGATTAATACTCTAAATTTAAGATCAGTGCCACAACTGCTACACATTTGGAGTCTTCACATTACCTGGAAATATACTGCTGCTCCTCACTTTCTCTTGGATGCTCTCACAATTAATCTCTTCTGAAGAAGGGATTTGCAAGGGACCATTATAGGAGGGCACCTCTCTCTGTCGACACATGGACGTGGAAGCAGAAAAGTGGAAGGCCATTTTGGATCTCGACTTGGGGTTAAGGCCATATCCTTCTTTTCTTTTCTTTTTTTTGGAATCACCACGCTATTACTATTACCCAGTTGCCTCACACAAAGGGGGTGAGGCTCCCCCGCGTCTCACACAAAGGTATGGTGAGACTCCCACATAACTCACACTAAGTAAGGCTCCTACACCAACACGGTGCAATTGGAGGTTTAAACCCCAGAAACTGCCCCAGGCAAGAATTGAACCTGGGGTGCCTCTGGGACGGATTAGATATATACTAAAAAACAATTGATATTGTAGCTCTAGGAGCTGAATGAGATGAGCACTATTGTATGAAGCCTTCATCCAAATCCTCCTTTGCCCTCTAGAAAAGACGATGACTCTTAAAGTTGGTGGACAGAGAAATGCCAAAAATCATGATTTATGAGTCTGCAGTAGTAATACTTCTCTTTCCAAAGTTTCTTAGCCTACATGACAGAGTTACACTGGAATGGCAAGCGGTTACATCTCCCAGCCGGCTACGCGAAACGTTCCCTTTCCACACCCCTCATAACATTTTCAATCGAAGCTTGGTGTTGCTGAACATATGGAGTGCAACTTCATCCCTAAGGTTTTATATTAGATTCAACAAAGTAGACGGAATTTTGGAGTAAAACATCTTTGTAAAGATCATTATTTTGAATCGGCAATTGTGAACCGTGCATACTAGTAGCATCAGATCATGAGTCACACAACAAAGAAACAACTGTGCAAGAGGAAGAGAGGATATAAGTTTTACTATATTTGAGAGAAGAATACAAGTGTAATTTGTTGCCACAAGAAAAATATTTAGTGCCCCAGAGGTTGTCTGGATCCAGCAAAAGAGCAACTTGCTAAATGAGGAGAAAAATCCCGGATACAGCCTCTACGTATAGAAATGCTCAACAAACAGTAAAGGGACTATAGAAACCAACGTTGTTTGCTTAAAAACAGCTGCCAGAAATGCTACACATCAGGAATTCTAAGAATCACCAGGACGAGATGAAAAATTACAGTACACTAGACCAGGGGTGACAAAAGCCAGCAAACTGGTTTGCTGAGTTAGCATTTGGAAGTAGCACTGCTCAGAATCAAAATTCAACAGGCAGTAAGACCAAACCAAAAGATGATATCTGAGACAGATATTTCATCAAGTTTAAAGTACCCAGGTTTTGTGTTTGTTTCACTACTTGCAGTTCATAATGGAAAAGTACAGCTACAAGTCCAAGGGAACACTCAAGCGATTGAAATATCAGATAGAATGACAAAATGCTAGTATAATAATATCGATCATATAGCATCAGCAATACAAAACATTTCAAAATATCTAGCAAAATGAGGCACAAGTGACAAATTAAGCCAAAAATCCACAATTCTCTTCAACACTAAGCACATTAATGTCTTAAAAAAAGGAATCCAGAACAAACTACTGCAGAGATTTAAACAAAATGGGTTCTAAACAGAATTATAAAGGGAGCTACTCCTCCTGCGGTGTGACACCCAACCACTTGGTGAATACATCAAACTCGGTGTAGTCACTGTCAGAGATCATAGTCTTGTACCAAGATTTTCCAGCAGCCTTGATTGCAGCAGCCTCCTCCTGCACCAAGGAAACATAAACACACACCAAAACAGTAAGAAAAAATCAAAACCATAACAAAATGCGTGCCAGTGTGACCAAACAACATACAAAAATAAGTCCAGTATTAGTCCACAAGAGCAAGAACTAGCAATACACTACCACAGGAATATCAAGTGCTAAAATACAGAAGCCCTTAAAAATCAAGTGCTAACACTATCAGCACTGCATCACGTCATAAAACGGAAGCCCTTAAAAATCCATTGTCCAGAACTAACATAATACTTAGAGCAGGGGCATCAAATGATATATATAGACTAATTCATTGAATCAATGACAACAAAGGTTCATAATACTATATGGGGTATCTACATAATATAAAATTAGAAACAGTATACCAAAAAAGCACATCACTGCCAGCACATGAGCATAACTTAACACTACCAACAGTATATCAACATAAACCAACACTAGTCATAGTATATAAACATCAAATTCACAAACAGCAAATCAACCATAAGAAACAAGTATCAAACCAGATGAGTAAAAATGCAGAGAATGTAAAATAATATTGGACCTTAGTGATAGGTGTCCTCTTCTTGAGGAGCTTCTCCTTCTTGGCCTTCAAACGTTCAGCCTCAGCCAACACAGACATCCTCCGTGCGGTCTTTGCGTACGGGTTAAGCTTGAGAAGAACATTGAGGTTCTTAAGCGGGTTCTTCTTCAATGGTGCCCTACTGGACTCCTTCTTGATTGGCTTAACAACCGACTGCACCTCATCAGAGTTGATAATCCTAGCGAGATCAGCGTTCACCATCTTCGACCTTGGGAGAAGGTAATCCTTCTTCTGCTCAGACTTCTTATCAAAAGTCCCATAAATCTCATCCAACTTCTCAAAAGCCGACTTGGTCCAAATCACAAACCGACCCAGATGACCACCAGGGGCAAGCTTCAGCAAGTTCAAACGGCTCACGTGAGCAATCTCAACACCAGGGATGTTGCGGAAGGCCTTCACGATCTTAGACCCCTCGGTGCCGTACACAATGAGAGGACCCTTCCTTGAAATGTATCTGCGATTACGCATCTTACCCTTACCAGGGCGAATGGAGTGGCTATCCTTAGCCTTCTCAGCATCGGGGAAGGCACCAATTGCTTTCAGAGCCTTGATGGCATTGGAGGTCTTCTCGATGCCCTCGGCAGAATCGGAGACAACACAGGGGATCTCAGGAACAGACTCGATTCTGTGGCCACGAGCCATCACGAGGGAAGGCACAGCAGAGGCCGCGATGGCAGAAACGACGGCGTATCGCTTCTGGTTGACCGGGATCTTACGGTGCCAGCGGCGCCAGATCTTGGTGGGTGCAAACATGCGGCCGCCTCGGCACATGTTACCGAAGGCTCCCTGGCCGGCGCGGTGGGTCCCGCCGCCGGGAACACGGGGGATACGTGAGACGGCGCGGCCGGTACCCCAGGACTCGGCGGAGGTCTGGTGGCCTGCCTTCTTGGAGACGGCGTAGGGCTGACGGGCATTTTTGGATATGTTGCCGTGGACGTACTTGACCACGTCGGGGCGGATGGAAGCCTTCATGACGAACGGGAGGGGGATGGCATCCGTAGCCATGTCGTTCTCCAAGGTCTGGATCGAGACGAGGGGACGGGCGGCGGCGGCGGCCATGGCGCTGTTTGGGGTCGCTGCGGGGAAGAAAGAGTGATTTAGGGTTTTGCACTGATGGTGAACTAGGTTTTGGAGTTTATATATAGTTTATGACAGCTGACGGCTGAGGGTTTTGATTTATGCCTTCTTGGGCTGGGCTGGGCTGTTCTTTCTTTGATACGCCCGGCCTGATCCACTTCATTTTAAACGGGTACGATATGTTAACTTTTGGATCCATACATTTCTATATCTTGATAATGCGTTTAGTATTACTCCGTCCCAGCCGAATGTACACACTTTTTGGTCAACTTTCTCAGGTCATATTTGACCAACGATAACTTTAGTTACGTATGTTAATGGTGTGTTAAAATTTGATATTTAGAAAATACAGCATGCAGAGAATCCAACAATATCTCACATGATGATATTGGTATCTATATACTAGTTGAAATTTATGGTCAAATGTGTCTTGAGAAAGTTGACCAAAAAGAGTACAGATTCGGCTGGACGGGGGAGTAGTTTATTTTGTACCCGGGATATACAAGAATACCCTATTCCCAGGTTGAAATTTTAAAATATTAAAATTATGGATAGAGAGTTAGCGTATGTTCTATTTTATTAGCTATATGTAACTGATAGTGATTACGGGGGATATCAAGTGTATTGTTTCCTTGGGATACAATGTATGGGTTGCTTTATTAATGAATGATATTACAAGCACTCCCCCGGTCCTCTAAATATGACCTCTATAAAATGGCACAATAATTTTTTAAAAATTAAATTGAGTAATGGAGATTATATTGGGAGAGCAGAAAGTAAATTGATGACAACAATATAGGTTTTGCTAAAAGGGGAAGGAGCAAAATAAATCATCTCAAATAGAAAGTAAGTCATTATAAGACAACTGAAGGGAGCGGTAACTTTCTTAACAAGATAATATCTTGTGGCCATCAACTATCCTTGTTTGTTATATTCCAAGGCAATAAAAGAAAACCTAACTGAAATTTAGTCACATGACAACAAACTGAGTTACTCGAGGACAAGTAAAAGTTCAAGTGTGGGGAGTCGAATCTGCACCATTTTGCATGTTTTACCTGATGCATTTGACATAATTTTTAGTTAGTTTGGGTTGGCGGTTTGGCAATATTAGTTGATTTTACATGACATGGGGTTTAGACAACCATGTTTGGCTTTCTATTCTAAATCCAGCGTTTTGTATATGTGATTAGTAATTATTGACATATTGTGTTCACAAACTCCTTGATCTTCATTATAAGTACCTTTAATAGGCACCCGTCAATGCTATTTGTTACATTACATTCTTTCGAATGTCGTTTACTTTTAACGGTAGAAGATTTGAAGGTCATTCTCTTTTGAATGGTAGTAGACGAAGGCCACGAACATCAATACATGGTAGAAGAAGATTGAAGTCAAATTTAGGCGGCTTCGGAGTTCAAGACGGTCAAAGGAGAAAATGGTGAATTGTGGTTCAAGGAGTGTTGCATTAGCTTGAGAATGCTATAGGAAGAATTAGCCTTCATAACTGGTTCCATTGGATTTTTCTTCTCAAGTACTACAAAATCAACTATTAGAACTCCCGATTTGGACTAACGGTTCACCCGTGACAAGCAAAATGAAGTTCAGACAATGAAGCACCAGCGGTAGGTCACGGACCGCGCATGGTCAAACACCAGCGGCCCATGACAATCTTCACTAACCGCACTACACAAGAATCCAGGGGGTTCCGTGAAGACATGCACAAGACCTTCACGAGGCAAGGTGCTAGGTTGTGATAAAAGCATCGGGCTGGAAGCAAGGGGATAAAAAGTTGAAGAATTTGGAAGTATGGAGCCAGTTCACGAAAACCTTCACGGAACGTGAGAAGAATTTTTGAGCAAGACCACAAACTACTCGTGGCCATTGAAAACCTTCACGAGCCGTGACAAAATTATGAGCACAAATCACAATTTGCTCACGGTCCGTGAAAACCTTCACGGACTGCGGGAAAACTCTGAACAAAAACCTTGTACAGCTCGCGGTCCGTAAAAACCTTCACGGACCATGGAATGATCCCATTTTCATAGACCTTTCCAGATCCCACGGGCTGCAGCAATGAACATTCATAGACACCGTGGCAGATCTAGTGTTCCATGGCTATGCATATTTCACGGACTGGGGCATCCGTGCCGGCCTATGAAACCTTGGCAGCTGACCTAGGATTTTGCCATTTTGGCCTATTATGGGCCTATTTTTAAGCTCAATCTCCTACTACTATATATAGGACCATAGTTTACTCATTTGAAAGCAGTTGGATCATATTTTGGAAACACATTTGGAGAGAAGGAAGACATTCCTTTTGTAGGTTTTCTAATCTTTTCTTTTCCTTTCTTCTTGATTTGTCCCAAAGATGTGGAACTCAAATCTATATTTGAATTCCATGTCTATGGAGTAGTTAGATTAGCTTGGGATCATTTTGGCACTTGGTTTGTTCTAAATGCTTTATTGAGATTCATTAGATTCGTCATATCTTTGTGTTCATAATATTATTGTGATTGTTCTTGAATGTCATAAATGCATGAATATTACACCACATATAAGCACACACTTTAGGTTGTATTCATGTATGGTGCAATTATCGATGTCCTATTGGGAAGAGAAACATGGATGTTGGAATGGGTAGGGGAGAACGAGTCTGCGTGGGTGTGTGCACAGGAGATTTGAGAATGCTCTGACCTATTTTCAATTGCACCAGTCTTAGCTGACTTTGTAAATGTTGTATGAGAGGTTGTGGGTAGAGATAGCTAATAGTAGCAAGCTAGGCGTTGTGTTAAAACTCTAGTATCACAGATAATATGCCTACAAAACTTGGGCCTGGCATATATAGAACCTGGAGGGAGTAATTGCATTTGTGGTGGAAGCCCAGAACGTAATAGCATGGGGGATAAACATACCTACAATTATTGTTGGACCTCGTTGTACACCCCTAATTACGATGGCGGTGCCGATAAAGGGTTGCGAGCGCACCCACCGTGACAGGGTTGGGAAGTGTATGTCATCAGCCACACCACATGTTGTGAAGACACTGATAGGCATTTTTTTATGTCTATATGTAAATGAATCGAGGATTGATGCATTAGAACTATCATGTTGCTAAATGATTCCCAAGTTCCATGTATAAATAGTTTATTGTTTGTCAATTGCATGCTTGTAGTTATTAGTTGAAAACAACCCCCCCCCCAGTTTTATGTCTACACTATTAGCACACAGCCCGTACTACACAAGAGTTCCAGGGGATCTGTGAAGACCTGCAGGAGGCAAAGATGTCGGGCCGTGAGAAAGACGTCAGACCGTGGAGCCTGGTGATTAAAAATTAAATATTTGGCTAAGTATGGAGCCAGGCCGTGAAAACCTTCACGGGCCATGAGAACTTCTGAGTAAAAAACCATGTACAGTTTGGGTCCATGAAAAGGTTCACGGACCGTGGCATGAGAAAAGCTTCACGGACCGCGTGAGATCCCACAGACTTCGACTTTGAATTCTTCACGGTTCGCACCAGATCCCACGCATCGGGCTTGCATACTTCATGGACCGTGACATCCGTGCTGGTCCGTGAAGCCTTGACGGCTGACCTAGGGTTTTGCTATTTTTGGCTTATTTTGGGCCTATTTTTAGGCCTAATCTCCTACTACTATATATAGTCTTCTATTAAACCCTAACCTAGGCATAATGTAGGTAAATTCTCTCTTTAGTTTAGAGAGAAGGAAGAGAAGAGTTCTTCTTCTCCTCCTTCCTTCTTCTTTCCTTTCTCTTTTTCCTTTCATCTTATTTTCTAGATCAAATGCATCCAACCTAATATTTTTCATATATCTAACCTTTGGAGAGTAGATTTTTTGCTTGGATTCATCTTGGCACTTGGTATGTTCTATTTGCTTTATGAGATTCGTTAGATTCACCATATCCTTGTGTTTATGATATTATTGTGATTGTTATTGAATGTTATAATGCACGAATACTGCACCATATATAAGCACACACTTTGGGCTATATTCATGTATGGTGCAATTATTGATGCCCCATTGGGAAGTGAAACCTGAATGTTAGAATGGGTAAGGGAGAATGTGTCTGTATGTTTGTGCGCACGGGGGATTCGAGAATGCTCTGACCTATTTTCCGTCGCACCAGTCTTAGCTGACCTCGTAATTGTTGTCCGAGAGATCGCGGGTAGAGATAGCTAATAGTAGCAAGCTAGGTGGTGTGTTGAAACCCTAGTATCACAGATAAGGTGCCTCCGATCCTCGGGCCTAGCGTATAAATGACCCGGGAGGAGTAGTTGCATTTGTGGTGAAAGCCCGGGACGTAATACCACATGGGAGAAACAGACCTATGATGATGGTCGGACCTCATTGCACTTCCCTAATTACGATGGCAGTGATGGCGAAGGGTTGCAAACACACCCACCGTGACAGGGTTGGGGAAGTGTATGCCATCGGCCACACCTGTGTTGTGAACAAATTGATAAGTCTTTTGTAAGTCTTTATGTGAATGAATCAAGGATTGAAGCATTAGAACTACCATATTGCTAAATGACTCCCAGCGTCTATCTTCTAGTAGTGCTTTACAATTGACTGCTTACTAGGATTCGGATTGGGCTGCAGCCCGATTACTCGACGTTCTCTTTCCGGATATTTTGTGATGATTGGTGATTCTCTGGTTTCTTGGAAGACTAAGAAGCAACCTACTGTTTCTCGGTCTTCTACTGAAGCGGAGTATCGTGCTATGAATGTTACCTGTTGTGAGTTGTTATGGCTTAAATCTTTACTGAAAGATTTAGGGGTTATGCACTCTTCTCCTATGCGACTATTTTGTGACAGTCAATCTGCTCTTCATATTGCGGAAAATCCAGTGTTCCATGAACGCACAAAGCATATTGAAGTTGATTGTCATTTTGTCCGAGATCTTGTTCAATCTGGCACTATTGTTACTCAGCATATCCGCACGTCAGATCAACCTGTGGGCTTGTTTACTAAGGCTCTCAGATGTACCCAGTTTCATTCCTGCTTGGCAAGTTGGGTATTTCTGATCCCCATGCTCCAAGTTAAGGAGGAGTATTAAGGAATTAGAATATTACTTGTAATTGTAATTATATTTTATTACATATTCCTAGCTTGTATATGTATCATGTAACACTATATAATGTATCATGAGATTATGAATACAAACACACAATTATTACCTTTGTTTTCTACAATTACACTATCCTAATCAACCTCTAAATCACCGTAAACAAAAATAAAAATTTGTGACCATTCTTTAATCAAACCCGTTAAGAACAGGCATTGGCCTATTGAGCGATCATGTAGAGAGTAAAAAAGTCTTCCGGACGCGTTGGGTATGGAGTTCATGAATTGCATATGCAGTCAACTAATTCTTTGTTTAATATTGTTAGTTAAACCTGAAATTTCCGCCGACCATGCTTACAAATGGCGTCGACACACCGAGGCATCAACCCCAGTTCTTGCTTTTCCATTCCCTCCTCCTAATTTTACTTTCAGTTTCAGAACATGGCTTGTACAGGAGCACCCATGCAATCTGCCTTAGAAGATGTGGAGCTGCTGTTGAAACGCACCCCGAATTTCGAGAACCAAAAGTTCAAGGTTTTGCGATTCAAGCTGAGGAACCTCCAGACGTTTGTTCTCTGTGCAAGAAATCTGGGCAGCCAAGTAGATGCAACGTCGTTTGTGTTAAAGATTGAGGATACTTGTTATACTAAATCAGACCCATGATTAGATTATGATTTATTCTGATTATAGTTCTTTCCTTATTATACTTCTATTGTACTCTCTATATATTTAGATATCAATAATACAATTAATTACGGCAAATCATTCTTTCATGGTATCAGAGCAAGTTCTAATCCTAACTCCTAAATTTTAATTCAGCGCCTCCCTCCTTCTCTCTTTTCCGGCGAAGTTCCGGTCAAATTCTGACATCCTCCGGCATTCTCTCAAGTCTCAATTTTCCGGGAAAATTTCCATCTTTTTCAAGCGGAGTCTTCCTCCTCCAGCATCCTCCAGCGGCGGCGTTCTCCAGCGGTTGCCTCCTCCTCCGGCATTCTCCAGCGGCGGCTCCTTCGCCGGAGAAGAAGAAGAAATCTCGGTTGTCTCGGACGGCGTCCTCCTCCGGCGAAGTCCAGCGGCGGCCTCCTCCTCCGGCGTTCTCCAGCGGCGGCTCCTTCGCCGGAGAAGAAGAAGAAATCTCGGTTGTCTCGTCCGATCGCGAAGCCATCCGGAGAAGAACGGCCGATCGCGTCACGGAGAAGAAGAAGACTCGTCCACGCGTGAAGCCACGCGCGAGTCATCTCGCGCACCAGAAGGAAATTTCGCGCGTGAAGCCACGCGCGAGTCATCTCACCAGCAAGGGAGTTTCTCGCGAGTTGATCAATTTATAGCTGAATCAAATTCTCGCGAGTTGAAGCTGTTTTTTGCGAGTTGCTCACATTCCGACGAGTTTCTCAAATTCTCGTCAACATCCAGTCAATTTCTGTGCCATTTTTCGGTCTTCCGCTATGGTTCATTTGGGCCCTATATCTCGGGCAGATTGCTCCACTAATTGGATTGCAGACAAGGTGTTGTTTCAGGCCAGTTTGAATGGTCCCAATTGTCATTCTTCGTCAAAACAATGGATTGTTGATTCAGGTGCTACATATCATATCACTGCTCACACCAGTCATCTTGATCAGGTACAACGTTATCGTGGTTCTGATTCTATTCTTGTTGGAAGTGGTGAATCATTATTTATTTCCCACATCGGCCAATGTCATTTATCTGGTTTCTCTGTTAATGATGTCCTTGTGGTCCCTAAGATTACTGGAAGTTTATTGTCCATTAGTAAGCTTACTCGTGATCTACCTGTTCGTGTTATATTTGATGCCGATGCATTTTCCATTGAGCACAAGTTTACAGGGGCGATAATTGGTAAAGGTCGTCATAGGTCTGGTCTCTATTTTCTTGAGACTGGTGATTCCAGTTTTTTAGGCGAACTACGCTATACAAAGCTTCATGCTTCTTTTGAGCAGTGGCACTCTCGCCTCGGTCATGTGTCTCATGATACTGTTCAGTTATTGAATCGACGGGGCCTTATTTCCGTCACTTCTGCTATGCCTGCATCTGTCAGTTGCTCTCCTTGTCAGATGGCCAAGAGTAGCCGCTTGCCCTTTTCCACTAGTGACAAGCGTGCTACTGGTTTATTGGATAAAGTACATTGTGATTTGTGGGGACCAGCTCCTGTTTTATCTGTCGGTGGTTTCTCTTATTATGCCGTTTTCATTGATGATTTCTCGCGATTCACATGGTTTCTTCCAATGCGGCATAAGTCAGATTTCTATGACACTTTTATCCAGTTTCAGAAATTCGTTGAGAATCAGTTTTCTGCTAGGGTTAAAATTTTTCAGACCGATGGTGGCACCGAGTTTACTAATCACCGACTTCAGGCTCATCTCATATCATGTGGCATTCATCATCAGATGCCCTCGCCTTATACACCTGCTCATAATGGCCGGGCCGAGCGGAAGCATCGTCACATCACAGAGACTGGTCTTGCCATGCTTTTTCACTCTTCTGTGCCGCACTGTTATTGGGTGGAAGCTTTCTCCTCTGCGGTTTACATTATTAACTGTCTGCCTAGTTCAGTTATGAGTGGCAAATCACCTTTTGAGGTTGTTTTTGGTCATGTGCCTGACTATACCCTCTTTCACCCGTTTAGTTGTCGTGCATTTCCATGTATGTGTGCCACTGCTACTGATAAGTTTGCACCCCGATCCATTCCCTGTATTTTTATTGGCTATAGCCCTCGTCACAAGGGCTTCCAGTGTCTCGATCAGACGTCTGGGTGCATCTATATCTCTCGCCATGTTCATTTTGATGAAACTTTCTTCCCTTATGTCTCAGCTTCCACGGAAAGTCGTTCGATTTCAGATCTGGAGATTTCATCATTTTTTGATGTAACTGTTACTTCATCGATTGGGGCCACCACTCCTGTGTCTGTGCCTATTCCAGCTGCCCCTCGTTCACCACCATCTTCCATCTGGACGGCCGACCTGGACCCGGCTCCTCGCCAATCGCCCACTATATCTCAGCCGCTGGCCAGCACTCCTCAGCCACCGTCTCAGCCACCGGCCACCACGTCGACTATTCTTTCTCTGGTGACTTCCAACAGCCACTCTCCGGTCAGCACAGCTCGATCTTCCTCCGTGTCATCAGCTGGTTCGACTCCTCCAGATTTGCCGCCCCAGCTTTGTACTCATCGGATAGCCACTCGGTCTTCTACTGGTGCCATTCAGCGGTGGGATTATTCGAATATTATTGCTCATGGTCTCACTGCTGCACTCCCCTCTCAGACAGAGCCCACTGATTATCGCACTGCCCTTCAGGATCCAGCCTGGGTTTCAGCCATGGATGATAAGATGGATGCTCTTCGTGGTCAGCACACTTGGGATTTGGTACCTCGACCTTCAAATGTCAACATTGTTGGCTCCAAATGGGTCTATAGGCTCAAGTATCGACCAGATGGCACTATTGAGCGTCACAAAGCTAGACTTGTGGCACAGGGTTTCTCGCAGATTCCAGGTTTTGATTTTGACCACACTTTTAGTCCTGTGGTCAAAGCCTCCACTGTTAGGACTGTTCTCGCCATAGCCACCATGCGTTCCTGGCCACTTCATCAGTTGGATGTCAAGAACGCTTTCCTTAATGGTGTTCTTGATGTTCCTGTCTACATGAAGTAGCCTGTTGGTTATCAGGATTCTGTCCATCCAGACTATGTTTGTCGTTTGAAAAAGACCATTTATGGTCTTAAGCAGGCTCCCCGAGCTTGGTTCCAGTGTTTCAGCAGTTATCTGACACAGCTTGGTTTTCGGTGCAGCTCAGCTGATACTTCTTTGTTTGTCCTTTCGAGAGGGTCGTCATTACTGTACCTATTTGTGTATGTGGACGATATAATTCTTACGGGCAATGACTCGACTCTTCTTTTCCAGTTCATTGATCGGACACACACAGAGTTTGTGATCAAGGATCTTGGTGCTCTTCATTACTTTCTTGGTCTTGAAGTTTCGCCTACCTCCTCAGGATTACTGCTTGGCCAAGCAAAATATACTCGGGATATTTTGAATCGGGCCGGTATGTCTGACGCGGCACCAGTTTCTACTCTATTTGTTGCTGGTTCTTAGCTTCACAGCTCTACCAGTCCTCCATTTTGGGATCCTACACTTTATCGTTCTCTTGTTGGTGCCCTCCAGTATCTCACCATCTCTCGCCCTGATTTGGCATTCTCGGTCAACACGGTGAGTCAGTATCTTCAGGATCCCAGAGATGACCATTTTGCTGTTGTGACTCGAATTTTGCGATATGTTCGTGGCACTCTTCATTTTGGTCTCCGGTTTTTCTCTGCTAATACTTCTGATGTGTTAGGATACTCTGATGCTGATTGGGCTCGCTGTCTGGAGACTCGTCGGTTCACGTATGGTTATACGGTTTTTCTTAGTGGGAATCTGGTTTCTTGGAGTGCCAAGAAGCAGCCCACTGTTTCTCACTCTAGCACTGAGTCTGAATACCGTGCTCTCGCCAACACTGCCTCAAAAGTGGTTTGGCTCACTCATTTGCTTCGTGATCTTCGGGTTCCACTTTCTGGTTCTCCACTATTGTTATGCGACAATAGTAGTGCTATCTTCTTGGCTCAGAATCCAGTGGCGCACAAGCGGGCGAAGCACATCGACATCTACTATCATTTTGTTCGTGAGTTGGTGACATCCGGAAAGCTGCGCGTTGCTCATGTTCCGACTTCTCTTCAGATTACGGACATTTTCACCAAGGGGCTCTCTTGTCCGCTGTTCGAGTTCTTCATGTCCAAGCTGTGCATCGGCGAGTATCCGACACTTCGCTTGAGGGGGGTGTTAGACTAAATCAGACTCCTGATTAGATTATGATTTATTCCGATTAGAGTTCTTTCCTTATTATACCTCTATTGTACTCTCTATATATTTAGATATCAATAATACAATTAATTACGGTAAATCATTCTTTCAATACTGTGAGGAGAAATGCGGAGCGAATTCACCCTCATTGTCTTACTTTGAATGGTCTGACTACTGATTTGCATAAGCATATGGCTTCCGGGTTCGAAAATGACATTGAATCCTTGAAGCAAGAGCTCGATGAATGGTACTTGGCCATGTCGGAGGACCACACCAGGCGATCAGGTAGTATTTCTGTAGTCTTGGAAATCATTACTTCGGTTTTCAACACCCTGGTTGATTATCGAAGTCTGGTTGAGTTTCCTGACTTGATTCCTAATTTACAGGAAACAATTGAAGCTTTTGAAGAGCATATGTTGTTCATGAAAAGTCTGTTCAGCTTCATCACGGTGTCCAACATGCCAGAATTATTGGCTCATGCCGAAACTATTTGTATCAATGCTTCGTATCTTCTTTTCGCGTGCAAAAGCTGCATAGAATTTCAATCTAAGATGTCAGTTCTGCTGCTGAGGATCAGGCCTAGTGAAGAGACTTGCAATAGTGTCCTGAGTAGCTCAAAGATGCAATTACTTGACGATGATGCATTTGCTGCAACGAAGGATTTTGTTGATTCTCTTGTATCTAATCTTTGGGAGCTGCTTAGACAGGATACTATGAAGGACCTGCAAGAGCTATGCGCAGGACTTCGATCCTTGAGAGCTACTCTGAAGCAGCAACCGGGAACTTTTAGCATGTAAATCAGGACAGACATTGGAGATGTGGTATGTGATGTCGGAATCTTAATTTGCTCACTTCACCGGGCACAGGGAGAAGTCGACCTTGAGCTCCAGAAAGCAACATCAAGAGTGTAAAGTCAAGGGTTTGCAAGAAAATATTTTATTGGCAATTTTGTGTGAATTAATTTTGAACAGAAATTCTGACCATGTTGAAACATGCTGGTGCAGCATATTCACGCCAAGGTTTTATGAAAATCAAAGTCAGAATATTGCAGTAGTTTGGTATAAATGGAATTCATATATCTGACTACATATATCAGGCGTGTGAAGCATAATTGGTTTATGGAAAATCCCTACTTATATGGAGAAGATTTATTCGAATATATGGGATAGAATGATATAAGGTAAATCCCTTTATTTATGGGATTTGGATATGCTTCAAGAATCAGATTTGGAATAGGAATATTGTGGAGATAATCAAGGAGTATTCAAGTCTGATTTGTGGATATAAATTGGGACAAACACGGCTGCATACTTACGAATTTAATAGAGCAAAAATCTGCACACAGATTTTTGAGACTTTTGAGAAGTTGCAAAGAGTTAGAACACTGTGTTCCAACACACCTGACCTACCGCACTAAGTTCAGAATCGTAAACCTTAATTCCTCGGGAGAAGGAGATCCTGCGTCGATGGAGTTCGAGATCAGATGGAGTCTGATTAAGGCGGATCGGTAGCTAGGGGAGCTAGCAGAGTCCACGCATTATAGTTAGTAAAGATAAGTATTTTGTAAACTGTACTCTGTACTGTACCTTTCTAATTAGTAAATTCATTCTGAACTGGGCCAGGTCCCGCAGATGTAGGTGGATTACACCGAACTGCGTAACCAAATCGCGTGTCTTTTACGTATTACATTATTATGCACTTGGTTAAACTAGTCATGTTGGAACACACTAGTAAAGACTAGAAAAATTGGTAAAAATAAATTTCAATTGGTATCAGAGCTGAGTCACTTATCATTCCCTCGGTTGTTTCAAGGAAAGTGAGATCCAGTTTTACCATGACGACAAGAGAAGGAGCGTCAGTCTCTCGACCACCCCTACTAGAAGGTAGCAACTACAACTATTGGAAGGCACGCATGAGGGTCTTCATCAATTCGCTGGATGAACTGACATGATTTTATGTTGAGAATGAATGGAGTCATCCTACAGAAGATGCTGATACAAGTTCTAAGGAGGTAGAAGGGGAGTTAAGTCAAAGGAGTCAGAAACCCAAAGACAAGTCTAGATGGACTCCAGATGACCTTAAAGAATCTCTGACGAATTCCAAGGCACTTAATGCGATCTTCACTGTTGTTGATGAAAATCAGTTCAAGCTTATATCTACGTGTCACCAAGCAAAGAAAGCATGGGATATTCTACAGACTATTCACGAAGGAACCAGTCGTGTGCGTGAATCAAAACTACAGATGCTGGCTACCAAATTTGAAGAACTCAGAATGGAGGAGGATGATACTATTGCTACTTTCAATGGAAAACTCAGGGATATCTCCAACATGGCTTATCAACTTGGAAAGGTGTACAAAGAAACTAAGCTGGTGAAAAAGACCTTGCGATCTCTTCCCAAAAGGTTTGCAATGAAAGTAGCAGCAATAGAGGAAGCAAGAGACGTAGCCACTATGAGTCTAGATGAACTAATGGGCTCGTTACAAACATATGAGATGTCATTTCAGCTACCTACAAAAAGAGTCTCCAAGGAATTGGCGTTCAAAGGTTCTCCAGCTAAGGAAACACACGAGTCTGACAGCGATGATGAGATTGAAAAACTGGCACTCATCACAAAGAATTTCTCAAGAATGTTAAAGAAAGTGGTCAACAAGAAACCTCAGGAAAGGTTTGGCGGAAACAGACAAAAACAACAAGATTCGAGCAATAATCGTGGAATGAGATTTGAACAAGTGAATATGCAGTTCGGGAGAAATCAGAACAACGAACCGAAACAGTCTGGACAAATTCAATGCAGAGAGTATGAAGGATATGGTCATATTCAGGCTGAATATGCTAACACTCGCAAGAAACAAGGAAAATCATATGTCACCTCTTGGAGTGAAGATGAAGATGATGAAAGAAACGAAGAGGAACTTACCAGCAATTATGTAGCTTTTGGAGCAAAGGTCCATGAGATGTCAGAGGGTCAGTGTTCCAACACACTGAACAAAGGTAAAATCGTATGTTCCAACACTGATCTGGACGATGCACACAGCGATGATGATGATGATGATGATGATATGTCTGTAAGTGATGAAGAAATCTATAGCACATATGAACAAATGTATGACATGTGGGTTCAATTAGCTGACAGGAACAAAGAACTGAATGAAGAGAAAAGAAAGCTAATGGAAAGCGAACAAGAATTACGATCCACGGTTGCAGATCTTGGAACACGTAATGAAGAACTGAACAAGAAACTGTTAGCTGCAGTCAAGAGGGCTGAGATGTCTGAAGCAACTATCTTTAAACTGAATTCCGGAAAGGAAAAGCTTGATGATATTCTGGATATGGGAAGAAACTTTGGTGATAGACATGGGATTGGATACGGGAAAGAATCCAAGATGGAATTGCATGAAAAACCAGTAACTCTCAAAGCCAGGATCCGAGAAGTAAAACAGAAGTATGGGATGCCGCATCAAAGAAAGCCACTTATTTGCAGATACTGTATGTACCAAGGACATGCGGAACAACAATGCAAAAAACTGATCAGAGATCAAATGACAGGAAGACAACCACTGCTGTGTTCCAACACAGGCGATACTCATACAGGAAAAATGATCAGAAAGATATGGGTTGTTAAAAAATCCAGTACATGTCTGGTGGCACACACTTCTCTAACAGCCTATTCCAGTGATTCGTGGTACTTTGATAGCGGTTGTTCTCTCCACATAACTGGCACTCCAAAATACCTCACGAACATTACTCCGTATGATGGCGGATATGTAACCTTTGCTGATGGAAAGAGAAGCAGAGTAATTGGCAAGGGAGAACTAAAAATTAAAGGCTTTCCAGTATTCACAAGTGTATTATTTGTTGAAGATTTAAAGGCAAACTTGCTAAGTATAAGCCAGCTGTGTGACGACAATATGGTAGTGGAATTTCAGAAGGACAAAGGTATAGTGAAGCATGGAGAAAACAAGGTTCTTTCTGGAACAAGATCAGCAGACAATTGCTATCTGCTAGAACAAGGAGTTCGATGTATGATTTCCAAGCAGGATGAAGGAATTCTTTGGCACAGAAAGCTCGGCCACATCAACTATAAAACACTGGTGAAAATTGCAAATGTGAAAGCTGTACGAGGAATGCCTATCTTAACCAGCAAGGATGGAGTTGTATGTGGGCCATGTCAACAAGGTAAACAAATTCGATCTCCTCACTCTTCAGTTCAGTATATCACTACATCTAGAAATCTGGTATTATTGCATATGGATTTGATGGGTCCGGTTAATACACCTAGCATAGGTGGAAAGAAATATATTTTTGTATGTGTTGATGACTTCTCCAGATTTACATGGGTAGCATTCTTGAAAGAAAAATCTGACACGATAGAAGTATTTAGAAGCCTTGTAGTGAAGTTACAAACTGAAAAGGGAAGTCCAGTAGGAAAGATAATCCGAATTCGAAGTGATCATGGTAGAGAGTTTGAAAATGAACAATTTAGTTCCTTCTGCGATGAGCTAGGAATCCAACACGAGTTCTCGGCTCCTATCACCCCTCAACAGAATGGCATCGTCAAAAGGAAGAACAGAACTCTATAAGAGATGGCTCGAGTTATGTTGGCAGAAAAAGATGTTCACAAGAAATGGTGGGCAGAAGCGATCAATACAACTTGTTCTACAATCAATAGAGTGTATCTTCGACCATTCACTAGCAAGACATCCTATGAGATCTGGAAGGGCAGGAAACCAAATGTCTCATATTTTCATGTGTTCAGAAGCACTTGCTATATTCTCAGAGATAGAGAACAGTTGGCAAAATTTGATAATCGGAGTGATCCAGGAACGTTTCTCGGGTATTCCATCAACAGCCGTGCCTATAGAGTTTTTAATCATTGAACCAACACTCTCATGGAATCCATAAATGTTATTGTGGATAATTCAGAAAAGGAACAACATCCAGAAGGTGTAGAGGAAGAATCTGCCAACACTCATGTTCCAACACAGTCTCAAAGTTCAGACAAAGAAAAACCATCAGTTGACCTTCATCAACGTGCCGAACCAAATGAACAACAGGATCCTAACTCTGTCGAAGCGGACCATGTTGGAACACAGTCCCCTACTACTGACGACCATGTTCCAACACACGACCAACCTGGTTCCACCATGAGAAGTACTCGATCAGTGCCTCGAGTTGATTATCGGCGACTGGCTGGACTACACTGTTTTGTTTCTCTAATTGAACCCAAGAACTATAAAGAAGCCTTACTTGATGAGTATTGGATTGCTGCAATGCAAGATGAACTCGGTCAGTTTACAAGGAATGATGTTTGGTATCTTACTCCTCGCCCCAAAGGCATTAATGTTATTGGCACGAAGTGGATCTTCAAGAATAAATCAGATGCAGATGGCTTAGTCACCCGCAACAAAGCAAGACTTGTTGCTCAAGGCTATACACAAGTGGAAGGTGTTGATTTTGATGAAACCTTTGCGCCAGTTTCCAGGTTAGAATCCATTCGAATTCTACTAGCTATTGCTTGCTCTATGAATTTTACTTTGTATCAAATGGATGTCAAAAGTGCTTTTTAAACGGAGTGGTGAATGAAGAAGTATATGTGGAACAACCAAAAGGTTTTGAAGATCCTCATTATCCACAACATGTATATCATCTCAAAAAGGCGCTGTATGGACTCAAGCAAGCACCCAGGGCATGGTATGAACGACTTACTACCTTTCTTCTTCAAAAAGGTTATCGTCGAGGGGGGGTAGATCGCACCTTGTTCGTGCTTGACAAAGCTTCAAGGTTTCTGATTGCTCAAATATATGTTGATGACATAGTGTTTGGTTCTACCTCACAATCTATGGTAAAGGAGTTTGTCACCACTATGCAATCTGAATTTGAAATGAGCATGGTTGGAGAGCTAACTTACTTACTTGGACTGCAAGTTAAACAAGGACAGAATGGCCTATTCATAAATCAAAGTAAGTATGCCTTGAATTTGGTTAAAAAATTCAGACTCAGTAGTGCTCGATCAGTTCGAACTCCTATGGGAGTGTCTGATAAACTGGTGAAGGATGAAAAAGGAGTTTCTGTCGATCAAAAGTTATATAGAGGCATGATTGGAAGTCTATTGTATCTCACTGCAAGCAGACCAGATATATGTTTCAGTGTTGGAATATGTGCGATGTTTCAAGCTGATCCTAAGGAATCTCATCTCACTGCAGCTAAAAGAGTTATTCGATATGTAAGTGGGACTTCTGAGTATGGTGTTTGGTATTCTAAGAGTCAAGACTCAGAGTTAGTTGGGTATAGTGATTCTGATTGGGCTGGTAATGCTGATAATCGCAAAAGTACCACAGGTGGCTGTTTCTTTATTGGAACAAATTTGGTGTCTTGGTATAGCAAGAAACAGAATTCGATCTCTCTATCTACTGCAGAAGCGGAGTATCTTGCAGCAGGGAGTTGTTGTGCACAACTATTATGGATGAAACAAATGTTGAAAGACTATGGAATTCATCAAGGCCCTTTGAAGATTCTATGTGACAACACAAGTGCTATTGATATTTCAAAGAATCCAGTTCAGCACTCAAGAACCAAACATATTGATATAAGGCATAATTTTATAAGAGATCTGGTGGAAAGAAAAGAAGTGGAAGTAGTCTATGTTCCAACACACGAGCAATTTGCAGATATATTTACAAAGCCGTTGGATGCCTCCACTTTTGAGAGTCTTCGACAACACTTAGGTGTTTTTCAAATCTGAGGTAATTTGTACCTTAATTACTCTGTTTGTAAATATTTCTTTTGGTAATTTTAGTTTTATAAAAATTAGAAAAGAACAAAAAATATGGAAGGAAGCAAAGGCTTACAAAGATAGGAGATGTTAGTTTGGTATGTTGGAAGTTAAGTAAGGAATGACAACTTGATGTGACAAGAAGAGAAAGGGCCATCATTACCATATGTGGGAAATCTAAAAAGGGACTTCGCGGGAAAAGAGGTGAATAAGATGAAGAGTTAAAGTGGGATTCAAATACATCCTTTGGTATCTCTCTCTCTCTCGGCCAAATATTTTTCTTCCCAAAATCTTTGCTGAAAAAAATCGTATACTCAACACTCCTCTCCATCTCGGCATTGTGCTCAAGAATGTCGAATACAAACTCCCCTACAGTCGAAACTGAGGTACCAAAAATCATGAATGAAGATCAAATTTCGATGAATTTGGATTTGGTGGTGGCTACGGAACAGAGAAAATATGTTGAACAAGCTGAGGAAGAAATTCAAGCTCAGATCGGAGGAAGTCTGGACAATGCAGAGGATGGAGAGACAGTGGAACTACGAACTGATGAAATCAAAGAACAAGGAGAAGAGGAAAAGACCTCTGTCAACAATAAACAGAGAAGTGAATCTGAAGTCGAGAGTGGGAATTCCGAGGGTAAACCCGATGTCCAAGAAGAAGCTTCTGAAGGCAAGAAGAAGAAAAAACCTAAGGTAACTGGTCCTGACCCTCGCCCATTTAAATTCATGGGAACTGAATGTAGAAGTGTGGGTGAAGTGTTTGAATGGCTTGAGGCCAATAGAGTAGCTGTAGACTTAAGGAAGATTAAGAAAATTGAAGGAGAATATTTGACAGTTAAAGTGAAGGAGTTGGTGACTGGGAATCTAGGAGGAATAAGGCTTGAGAATCATATTGTGAAATTTGTTATGGGACGATATGCTGAGTTCTGGGAAAAGGATAAATTTTATGTACATTGTTATATTCTGGTTCCGAGGTATGCTTATTTGAGAGAGATAGATGATAGTGAAGTGGCTGGAAGTGAGGTGGTTAGGAATGGAGATAAGCTTCAGGTAGGATTTTATGATACAAATTCTGCAAAGAGAATGGAAGAATTGAGGAAGCCTATCTTAATTGTTCTGTCTGATAGTGAAGAGAGTGTTCCAACACCGAAGGATGAACCTGAATATATGGACTTAGACTCTGATGCTGATTTGGGAGGAGAGAATAATGAGCATTTGTATGATAATCAGGATGATGAAGCACCTAATGAAAACATGTCTGCCCAGAGTGATGATTCTGAGAACGATGAAGATACACAGTGAGAAGAAGAATCTGAGAAGGAAAATAAGGCTGAAGAATCAGGGTGTGTTCCAACACAGGATGTTCCTGATCTGACATATTCCAGTGATGAGGTACTGGATGAGTTTTATCAGAAGGCAAAAGGCAAGAGGAAGGCTGGCCCAACCATCGATTCTGCTCAAGCTAAAAGGAGCAAGAAAAGGCACGACAGCAAGACAATGAAGGTTTTACCTCCTCCATCTGTCAGCAAGGCCTACTCTGCAGTGTATTTTGATGAAAAAGGTGCAGAGATGGGAGATTTTTTCTCCGAGAAGAAATTCATAGCTGAAAGGCCATTGGATCTAAAAGCTTATCAGGAGAGCGGCTTCACATATTTTCTAAAGATGACGGGTATGACAACAGCATCAACAATCCAGCTACAGTACAACAGACAGGTTGTACTAGAGGTATATTCCAATCTTATGCTTGGTAATTTAGAGGTTACCTCTCCATGGTTTGGTAGAGTATATGTTAGGGGGAAAGTCATATATGTATCTGCTGCTAGGATTAACATGTTGCTAGGCCTGAAAACACCTGAGACAGGGGGAGTGTTTCCTGAAAATCTGGGATTGTCTGATAATGAAATCTTAGGTGTGATATCTGGTGGATATAAGGTAGAATGGCTAGCAACCGGGTACTCACAAGCATCCTGCTTGTCATCAGGATTTTTTGGTTTATATCAGGTGGCAGTGCACTGTTGGTTGCCCTCGAGTAATACAACAGCCTTGACAAGGGAGATGGCAAAACTGCTGTACTGTGTTGGAACACAGAAATAAGTTAATCTTGGCCTTCTCATTCAGCAGCACTTAGTCAGACAGGCTACTGCACCAAAAGTCAATGATGCTGTTATCTATCCTGCCTTAATATCTGCCCTAGCCAAGAGTGCCAAAGTGAAGGGAAAGACTTCAGATGTGGTAATTGATACTGAGTTTCTACGGCCCAACAAAAAGACTTTCAGGCTAAGGCAGGTTCATGATCTCCCGTGGAAATCTTCTGGATCAACCTCGTCATCAGCAGCAGACAAGAAGGCTAGGCTGATGGTTCTCAATGCCAGACTTGGAGCTTTAGGTATACAGATGGCTGCTTTGCAGGCAGAGAAAGCAAGTTTGGAGGCAGAGAAGTCCAGATTGGAAGATTGAATTTGTATGCTTAATGCAGGGGGAGTACTACAGACTGATGTTCTGATTTTGATGATTTTGTTTGATGAATCTGCGGTACCTTTGGCCTATATGTGGTCCCAGGGGGAGAAATTTTGGATTTGAATGATTTAGACTTTGATTCAATTTGGCTGTACCTTGTTTATTTTGGATTTCTGAATTCTGGTTTCTGGTTTTTGAATTTATGTCTAAGGAAATTCTGGAATTCTGGTATCTTGCTGATTGTTGGTTTACAAGTTTATGATAATTGATGCTGGAAGTTACTGTTTGGGAATTACATGTCCAAAATATTATGGGTCCACAAAAATGCCAAAGGGGGAGATTGTAAAGTCAAGGGTTTGCAAGAAAATATTTTATTGGCAATTTTGTGTGAATTAATTTTGAACAGAAATTCTGACCATGTTGGAACATGCTGGTGCAGCATATTCACGCCAAGGTTTTATGAAAATCAAAGTCAGAATATTGCAGTAGTTTGGTATAAATGGAATTCGTATATCTGACTACATATATCAGGCGTGTGAAGCATAATTGGTTTATGGAAAATCCCTACTTATATGGAGAAAATTTATTCGAATATATGGGATAGAATGATATAAGGTAAATCCCTTTATTTATGGGATTTGGATATGCTTCAAGAATCAGATTTGGAATAGGAATATTGTGGAGATAATCAAGGAGTATTCAAGTCTGATTCGTGGATATAAATTGGGACAAACACGGCTGCATACTTACGGATTTAATAAAGCAAAAATCTGCACACGGATTTTTTAGACTTTCGAGAAGTTGCAAAGAGTCAGAACACTGTGTTCCAACACACCTGACCTGCCGCACTAAGTTCATAATCGTAAACCTTAATTCCTCGGGAGGAGGAGATCCTGCGTCGATGGAGTTCGAGATCAGAGGGAGTCTGATTAAGGCGGATCGGTAGCTAGGGGAGCTAGTGGAGTCCACACATTATAGTTAGTAAAGATAAGTATTTTGTAAACTGTACTCTGTACTGTATCTTTCTAATTAGTGGATTCATTCTGAACTGGGCCAGGTCCCGCAGATGTAGGTGGATTACACCGAACTACGTAACCAAGTCGTGTATCTTTTACGTATTACGTTATTATGCACTTGGTTAAACTAGTCATGTTGGAACACACTAGTAAAGACTAGAAAAATTGGTAAAACTAAATTTCAAAGAGTATTCTGGTGGAAGTTGGAGGTGAAAAGTTGCAAGCACCAATGCTCAACTCTCCGAGTCAGGAAGAAATTCTTGAAGTGAAGGAAGTGGCAAGGATTTATAGTCACATGCCATCACAAGGAGCTACCTCAATGACAAATGAGGTTGTAGGTTTCAACAAGGAGGAAAGACTAATAGTTGATCAACTCACAAGGGGATCACAGTAATTGCGAGTTGTTGCCATTGTGGGTATGCCTGGACTAGGTAAGACCACTCTAGCTACCAAAGTTTACCTTAAATCTTCTGTTTTACACCATTTTATTGTTCGCGCATGGACTTCTGTTTCTCAAGTTGTAGACAAAAAGAAAGTGTTGCTGAATATCTTAAAACAAATTGATCTCAGTAAATGTTTTGAGATGGATGAACAAAACTTAGCAGAAAAATTACGGCAGAGTTTGAAAGGAAGAAAGTATATCATTATCTTGGATGACATTTGGGACTCTGAAGCATGGGATAGCTTGAAAGCATCATTCCCTGATAATAATGTTGGAAGTAGAATTGTTTTAACTAGTCGTCGATATGATGTTGCTCCTCAGGATGTTATGGTTGACCGGAAGCCTCATTCTCTTCATAAACTCAATGAAGAAGATAGCATAGACTTATTTCGGAGGAGGTTATCCTCTGGAAATGGTTTGCCTCCCTTATCACTTGATCTTGTGATGAAAATTGCTGAAAAATGTAGGGGATTACCTCTGATGATTGTGATTGTTGTTGGAATTCTGAAAACTATAGAGCGAGATGGTTGGAATGAAGTTTTGGATGGTTTGAGCAAGGTTTCAAGTATTGAGCACTTGAGGGACACATTGGAGCAGAGTTACAAGCATTTGCCTCCTCATCTAAGAAAATGCCTTCTGTATTTTGGGGCATTTCAGGAAGATCAAGAGGTTTCAGTCAGGAGGTTAATCCGTTTATGGATTGGTGAAGGATTAGTTCAGAAGGGTAATATGAAAAGCGTAGAAGATGCTGCTGAACGTTACTTGAAGGATTTGATCGGCAGAAGCTTAATTATGGTTGCCAGACAAAGATCAGATGGAGGAGTCAAGGCATGCCGCATTCATGACTTACTTCAAGAGTTTTGTTTACAGAAAGCCAAAGATGAAAATTTCTTCCATTTCCTTAGAGGGTATGGTGAGCTTTCCGCGTTCAATGAGCTACACAATGTACAAAGGTTATGCATTCACTCCAAGGCAGGACATTTCAAGCAGTCAAAGCTGTTTTGTCCACGTGCGAATTCTTTAATTTTCAACTCCTCTCAATCAACACAGCATCCTTATGAAGGAACGGGGTGGATTGATATCTCATCAGTTATTCACATCTTTAAACTTGTGAGAGTGTTGGATCTAGAGCAAATTGATTTAGCTTACAGCTTTCCAAGCGCGTTGAAGCTCCTTGTTCATCTGACATTCCTGGCAATTCAATGCAACGTTGTGAAACTTCCATCTTGGATAGGTAACTTGTTAAATTTAGAAACTTTTGTTATGCATGGAGGACCGATGCCGGCTTCATTGCCAAATAGCCTTTGGAATCTAAAGAAATTACAGTATCTTTACATACAAAGTTTTCTTACTGCATACGGAATTGAAGGTGGTAGTCACTTGCCTGAAGAAAATCATGACCGTTCATCCACTTTAACTGAGTTGTAGGCCCGTCAAATGGGTTAATTGGATAAACTCACTATCCAAATCCAATGGATCATTATCCAATGGGTCATTATCCAATTAACCCGTTTATTAAATGGGTCATAATGAGTTGGGTCATAAATGGGTTGGGTCATTAAATGGATAACCCATTGGATAACCCATGAGATATTCATATGACCCAATGGGTTAAAATATATTATCCAATAAGTCATTATCCAATAAATCATTATATAATTAACCCAATAAGTTATCATTAAACATTTTCTATCGATTTGGGTTACAAGTTGTCATTATCCAATGAGATCAAGTATTAAATGCTCATTATTTTTTAGGATTTAGGATGAGAATAATTATGTTAATGAGAAATTTTGATCTCAATGGGTCCCATATTATGTTAACTCAATGGGAACATAACAAATACCCAATAAATATCCAAAATTACCCAATTAAATGCATGTGTAATATTTATCATAAATATTCACTATAATTCACAAATTATACAAATTATAATTCACAAATTATTCGAGTTCAATCTCGTACAATATTAGAGTTCGTACAGTATTCGAGCTCGTACAGTATTCGAATTCAATCTCGTACAGTATTTGAGTTCGTACAAAATTCGCACTCAATCTCGTACAGTATTTGAGTTCGTACAATATTCGAGTTCAATCTCGTACAGTATTCGAGCTCAATCTCATACAATATTCGAGTTCAATCTCGTACAGTATTCGAGTTCGTACAATATTCGAGCTCAATCTCATACAGTATTCGAGTTCGTACAATATTCGAGCTCAATCTCATACAGTATACGAGTTCGTACAATATTCGAGCTCAATCTCGTACAACATTCAAGTTCGTACAATATTCGAGCTCAATCTCGTACAGTATTCGAGTTCGTACAGTATTCGAGCTCAATCTTGTACAGTATTCGAGTTCGTACAATACTCGAGTTCAATCTCGTACAGTATTCAAGTTCGTACAATATTCGAGCTCAATCTCGTACAGTATTCGAGTTCAGTCTCGTACAGTATTCGAGTTCGTACAGTATTCGAGTTCAATCTCGTACAGTATTCGAGTTTGTACAATATTCGAGCTCAATCTCGTATAGTATTCGAGTTCGTACAATATTCGAGTTCCTTCAGTATTTGAGCTCGAGCTCGATCCCAAGTAATATTGTTCGTTAGTTTTGTCGAGTTTACAAAGCCAACATATTATATATTTTTTTATTTTTATCAAATATAATATAATATAATGTACATAATATTATATTACATAATATAATACTATGAACTCGAATATGAACAAAACGCAGACCGATTGATGAACAAAACGCAGACCGATTGATGAACAAAACGCGGACTGATGAAACAAAACTCAGACTGGGAAGTGAGAAGTGAGAATTGAGAACTGAGAAAGAACATGGACTTGATGGGTAATTCACGTTTCACCCAAATAAATGACTTATACCCAATGGGTCATTTAGTTCGACCCAATGGATAACTAGTATAGACCCAATGGATAATTAGTATATACCCAATGGATATTTCAGTATATACTTAATAGATAATTGGTGTTTTCAACCATTTAAACTTTAAATGGATAAGTCACGTAACATTTTACTTGGAGTGAAAAATTACGATTAACTCTAATCATTTTTTGATATAGGCTGAATCGTGTACATAACTACAAAAGAGGAAATATTTATTCAAGTGGCTAAATGTGGGGATTTCATTTATTATTTTCTTATGTTCAATAAAAGAAAATATTTTTAAAAATCTCCATATTTCATGGAGGAGGTTTTTCAAATTTAGTAAAAGTTTCTTTAATACTACTTCTACTTCTTTCGTCAAGATCTTTTATCAATTTTTAATTGGTTCAAATTAAAATTGATTAAGACATGAACTGAAATTGATAAATATGATGAATCGAGAATTTGATCGTTTCTAAAATGATTATATGTGTTAGGGGAAAATTAAATCATTCATAATCAAACGTTTTTTTAATTAAATACCACCTTTGATGGTGGGGGGTTAGGCGGATCCCTACCTGTTTATTAAATAAAAGGTGAATACACAGAAATGAGGGGGGCTTAATACCGTACCTCCGATTACTGTTTGAAACTGCTGTTCTTTGAAATCTATACATTGATCTAGTACTACCCTAAAGAAACCAGCGGTGTCAGCATGAGAAAAAGTACATTCTGGAAAAAATACATTACGAGCATGCTACTTAATTCTGATGTGCGGAGTGCCGATGACATCAAGACTTACCATACCTGCCACTGGTGCGGGCAGAACCGTGTTTGTATAAAACATGTTTACCTGTGTGCGGCTTGCCATCTTAGCGAGCGCGTCTGCGGCACCATTTGCTTCTCTGTAAATATGCTGCATAGAGTAGGACAGACCTTGCAGTAAGTTCCAGATATCTCTTATGATTGGGAGCAGTCTCCATGGGATCTTGTGCTGGCGACGAATGATTTCGAGTAGAACTTGTGAGTCAGTTTCGATCTCAATTTCCGTAATTCCTCTTTCTCTTAAAAGAGCAACGCCGTGCCGGAGAGCAGAAGCTTCAGCCTGCAAGGAAGATAGTGCAGCGATAGATTTCGAAATAGCAAAAATTACCTTACCTGTATGGTCCCTTAGAATGCACCCGATTCCAGCTGCTCCGTGGAGGAATGAGCCATCAGTATTTAATTTGAATTTAGGGGGTAGCGTCCACTTTATGATACTGATGGATCTTTGTTTCACTTGTCTTACGGTCGTGAGTTTTGGGATAGGGTGTATGATCCAAGTAAAATCTAGTTTGAAAGCTAGCAAAATATCATTCAGATGTAATAATATGCGCTTGAAGATGGTCATTAAGTTCGGCTTTTTGCCCTCAAGGTTGAACGTGCATCTAGCACACCACAGGTGCTAGTTCACTATACAAGGTAGGATCCATATTAGCTTTGTGAGCTATGTATCAGAAGAGGAGTAAGTCCAGTAAAAGAAAAATCGATCCCACAGCAGTTGGAAAGGATTATTTGGTAAACCTAAGGAGCAGTTCAGGAGGTTCCAAATTTGTTGGACCTTGATACAAGAGTTGAAGACATGGTGGATTGTTTCAGAATCGTTGAAACAAAAACTGCATCTCGAAGGAAGATGGAAATGAAAATCTTCAAGCACATCCGGAAAAGCTATCAGCCTATTTAATAGTTTCCAATTGAAAAGGCTGATCTTCCTTTGTAATAGGTTTGACCACAGGTGTGTGTAAGAAGGAATCCTCATTTTCCTTTCTCTGATCAGCTCATAAGCCGAGTGGACAGTGAACAGGCCGTCCTGTGTCGATTTCCATAACAGGGAGTCTTCATATTCGGGAAATAAAAGGAATTCCCGGTTCAGATTTTGGAAAATTTGATCCGGGAGGGAGGGTCTGATTTGGTCCAAGTAGTAGTCTTTATTATGGAGGAAGTTTTCAACCGTTAAATTAGGAAAAGGAGTTGTTGAGGGGTTGAGTTGGTGGTCAGATAACATTCCCATAGATGACCAGTTGGAGTCCCAGAATGACACTGTGCCTTTTCCAAGGTTAACTTGTGTGTGTTGTGAAGCTAAGTTGTCAACTTCTTTGATTCTTTTCCAGGTTCTTATTTTTTTGTATGTGTCATTCATCGACCACATTACTGTGGCCCAGAGGGATTTTTCGGTTTGTAGTTTCCACCATAGTTTAATCGAGAAGGACTTTGTTAGAGTATGCAAATTAATAAAATTGAGTCCATTTACGGAGGTGGGGAAACATAACTTGGCATAGGATCTCCATGTTCGGCGTTTCTGGGAGCTTTCTGAGCTGTTGTTCCAGAAAAACTTCGCAAGAGTTTCATGTGTACGGTTTATGATGTGGGAGGTAGGTTTCAGGACAGTTAGAAGGTGAATTTTCATTGAAGATAAAACGTGTTTGATAAGTGTTGCTCTTCCAGCTGGCGAGATCAGTTTGTTATGCCAATGTTGTATTCTGTTTAGAACTGAGAGTAGCATGCCCTGAAATAGCGAGTTTTTGGCTCTTCCTGTGAAGATGGGGCATCCTAAGTATTTGAAAGGGATGGAACCTTCCAACATGGCTGACTCTCTTTTAATTAGAGTTATGATTCTGGTTGGAGAGTGTTTAGAGATGAAAAAGGTAGATTTTTTGAAATTTACTTTTTGACCGGAAGCCAACTCATGTGATTGGAGGAATGTTAGAATGGTTTGCAGACCTTGTCTTGTGTATTTCAAAAAAATGGTTGTGTCGTCTGCATAGGAAAGATGAGAAGAGGGTATCATCCCCCGAGGTAATTTGTAGGGTTGGATATTCCCATAATTATAGAGAAAATTCAGATTGTGTGTGAAGGCTTCTGCCATTAATATGAAAAGCAGGGGGGAAAGGGGATCCCCTTGCTTTAGCCCCCGTGTTGCCTTGAAAAAGCCTACTGAGTTCCCATTGATTAAAGCTGAAAACCTTGCAGCTTTGATGTTTTCCATTATGAGAGACACAAAGGCATAGGAGAAACCGTGTTTGAGCAGGACCGAAGCCAAAAAATCCCATGAGACTCTATCAAAGGCTTTCATCATGTCAAGTTTGATAATCATGTTTGGGTTTTTTGTTTTGGTGTGAAGGAAGTTAGTATATTCTTGCATTAGGAGGACATTATCAGCAATTTCTCTTCCCGAGATGAAGGCGGATTGTTCTGGTCTGATTATGGAGTCAAGGTGTGCTTTTAGTCTAGTAGAGAGTGTTTTGGAAAGAATTTTGTTCTAGAAATTACATAAACTAATGGGTCTGTAGTCTGTGAAAGCTGAGCAAACATCCTTTTTGGGAATTAAAATAATTTGAGTAGCTGAGATAGCTTTGGGGATTAAGTTCCCCATAAAGAAATCTCTTACTGCCCACAATACGTCAGTCTTAATGATATCCCAGCATTTTTGGTAAAAGAAACCAGAGAAACCATCCGGACCAGGTGCTGAGTGACCATTCATGGAGGAAACTATTTTGGTGAGTTCTTCCATGCTGATTTCTTTGAGCAGTGAGGTATTTATTTCATCTGACATTGAACTGGGGATATTCTCTAATAACCAGGCTGTATTAATTCCTGAAGGATCTAAGTTTTCAGCAGTTAGGAGCGAGGAGAAGAAGCTGACAGCTTCATTCTCGATTTCCTCCGAGTTCGTGAGCCAGGTGCCAGCTTTGGATTTGATTTGGACTATCGATTGTCTTTGTGTTTGTTTTGGATTGAATGGTGGAAAAATTTAGAGTTCACATCGCCCTCTTTAATCCAATTAAGTCTTGATTTCTGCCTGAGGAATGTTTCCTGATTAGAAAGGGCCACTCTTAGCTTAGCTTTGGCTAGGTTAAAGGCTTGTAAATTTTCATTTGATTCATTGTTTTGTAAATCTTCTTCAGTTCTGATAAGCTGTTCTTCACACATCTGAACTGTGTCAAAAACATTACCGAAAACCGCTTTGTTCCAGATTTTTAGGGTATATTTTAAGTTTTTAAGTTTGAAAACCAGTTTTTCCATCCCTTTGAAACTGGTTCGTGTTTTCCAGACATCCTCCACCAGTTCCATGAAAGAGGGGTGGTTGGTCCAGCATTCTTGGAATTTGAATGGCTTTGAGCCGATCTTGGAAGGTTTATCTGAAATAGTTAGAACTAGGGGAGTGTGGTCAGAGCCTTCCCTGGCTAGAGTCTTGATTTTTGAACTCGGGAAGCTAGCCCACCAGTTGGCATTTGAAATTCCTCTATCCAGCCTTTTCCAAACTCTCCCTTTTGTTCTCATCCCCGTCCAGGTATATAAGCTACCGGAGGTTGGGATTTCAGAGAAATGTTGATCATTTAGAAAAGAGTTAAAATTCCTGATATTGTTTTGATTTGGGATTGATGGCCCTAAGTATTCTTCATTTTTTGTGATTACATTAAAATCTCCAATTAGGCACAGGGGTGCATTCTTCCAAGATGCTAAGGCTTGCCACAATTTATTACGTTCATGTATTGTGTGCTTAGCATATACAAAGCCTATTTGGCAAACTGGTGCTTGAGCCTGGCATTTGATCTTAGCAATAATTACCTGTTCTTCCACTTTGATAATGTCAACTTTAATTTCATCTTCCCACATTGCCCAGATTTTGTTAATTGAGTTGGCAAATGACTGGTTGAAGCCCAGCTTTTTGGAAATGGTTGGTATTTGATCCTGGTTTAGAAAAGGTTCTAGTATAGCACAAAACTTGATTGAGTTAGATCTTTTGATATGCTTCAAACGGTTTTGAGTAGGGGTGTTACCTATTCCTCTAACATTCCAAACACAAATATTGTGACTAATCATGGATAGGATTTGGAGAGGTTCAGTGAGGAACGAGTGAAGACCGTTTTCGGGGTGGAGGAGTAGTCTTTTTTGGTGTGTTTCCTATGCTTAACTTTTGGCTCTAGGCAGGATCGGTTTAGGATGTGGGATAATTTGGAGTGGTCCTTAATAAGATTTGCCTTGATTTGTTCCAGGTTCAGGTTTTCCTTAGCTAACATCAGGTTCTGTTGGTGGGAGGAAGTTTCAGTATTTAACCAGTCTAAGGATTGATGTGTAGGTCTGATTCTTGAGTGGAGGGGGAATTGGTCTCCATGTATCGCAGTACCAGTAGTGTCAGCACAAGTTTTTTTAAAGAAAAGGTTATCGTTCTGGTGGTGTTGATCAGCTGTGTTTTGTAAAGATTTTGAGTATGTAACATTTGGAGGGAGGATGGAGACATGCCTTGGCTTGGCCGAATTAACTATAAGGAGGAATTTATCTGTGACCAGAGCAGATTGAAGGTTAGAGTAACTGGAGGAAGCTGGGGTTGTGGTAGTGTAGGTACTGTTATCATTTTGTTTGGGAGAAATTGGATCCAGTTCAATTTGGTGTAGAGACGAACCAACAACAGACCGAAGATTCACAGAGTTAGTAGCTACTTTAGCATTCTTAAGGGAAGAAGAGGGAACCTGGGATCCTTGTTCAAGGATCAAAACTTCAGAACTTGATTCATTGATCTGTTGGGCTTCTTCATGATATCCTTGCCCAGGGGGTAGGACTTCTGGAACTGACACCTTTGGTGTAGGAGGGCCACCTGGAGTAATTAACTTGTCTTGTCTTTGCTGATGAGCAGTGTTAGCTGATTTACTCACATAAACCAACTTAGTTTTGGCACATAGTTCTCAGTTAAGTTTGCAACATGCCCTTTACCTGTAGGCCTTCCCTATTCTTCCGGGGCATTGGATTTTTCCTCAGCTAGAAAAGAGTTAATTTGAGGTTTCCATGGTGTGAAACGGGTCAAGCTTTTGTCCGATCTACATTCCGTATCTAAATGACCAAGTTTAAGGCAATTATTGCAGTAAAAAGGAACATCTTCGTACTCAATGTATTGCCAAAAACCAACATCCCTGAAACTTAACCATATTCTGTCAAGTCTAGGTTTGGTTACATCTATTTCAACACAGATTCTTGCTACGTGTGGTCTGGTCCTATTGATAGATGCTCTATCTACCCTAATTGGAGATCCTACTATATTTCCAATTGACATAAGCACATTATTATCAAAAAATTGTTGCGGCAGTCCATAGAGTGCAATCTAAATAAGGACAATTGGGGAATCAGCATTAGGGTTGAAATTTGGTACCCATTTAGTGATTCGAATTGAGTATGAACCGAAATTCCGTGTTTTGTGTAGCCAACAACGATAGTAGTCCTTAGGCATGGAGAAAGAGATTAAAACCTGTTTGTTGTCCAGCAAGGCGATGCTATTCGGACCTTTGAAACCGGCCGTCTGGAAATCCTTTCGGATTTTTTCGAGTTGGGGCCGGCTTCGGGCGAACTTTCCGACTAGGGTCCATTTGAGGGGAGCCTCCAGCTTTAAACATTCTTCATCCGAGAAGTGGAGACCCGGTTCACCAAGGTGGTCGATTTTCGATTTGAGGACTAGGGGGGTTTTCTGGGCATCTTGTTGTGTTAAGGGAGGGAGATTAAGGGCCTCCCGTAGTTCCTGACTTACCGCTTGGGCGTATGAGATCACAGGGGTAACTGTTGGAGGCGGTGGCTTGTGAAAATTTTGTGAAAATTTTGTTATCTTATGATATGAAATTATCCACGGGTCACCTGTTACCCAACCCAACTCGACCCACCCAAAATTATCCAACGGATAATCCATTATCCAACCCAACTAAACCCAATAACTACAACCCAATTATATCCATTAACCTAATGGATCATTATCCAATAAGTCTTATCAAATAAGTGAAAATAGTATATGGGCAACGGTTATCCAACGGGTCACCTGACCCATTTGACGGGCCTACCGAGTTGTATAGGCCCTGGTGCAGTCATTTCTTGTAGCAAGATGGAAAGTGTACTGAAAAACTTCACAAAAATCCGTAAGTTGAAATGCATCCTACAATGTGGGGTGGATGAAAGCAAAACTCTTGTAGTTCCCGACTGTTTGAGTCAACTAGAATCACTCCATATGTTAGGTCCTTTCACTAGGTTTGATCAGTTTAGTTTGCCCGCGAACCTTAAAAAACTGACGTTGGAAAACTTCAATTTGTATTGGAGAAACATTTCAACCATTGGTGAGCTGCCAAATCTTGAAGCCCTAAAATTATCCTTCATAAGATTCGAAGGAGAAACATGGGAAATGAAAGAAGGGGAATTCTCCAAGCTGAAAATCTTGAAGTTAGTTTACTTGGATGAGCTTGTCTGGTGGCGTACAGACAGTGACGATCAACTGAATTGTTTGCAGAAGTTGGTATTGGATTACTGTCTGAGTTTGGAAGAGATTCCTAGTTCTGTGGACAACATTTTAGCACTTGAAATCATAGAAGTGTCTCATTGTCCTGACACTATTGTAGATCTGGTGAATCAAATCAATGAAAGACGAGAGAAGCTGATGGGAGATTCAGGACTGAAGATCATTGTAAGCAATATTCAGAAAGAAGTTGCAATAGCGAATGCAGTTTGGTACGACTAATTTAGTATGTTATTAAGCGTAAGAAAGGCACTGTGGCTTTTCTGAAGTTACTTGTTATGTAAAATGTTTTTTTAAATGTAGCGGATACCGCAACTTTTTAATTCATAGTGAAGTGCATTTAACTGTAATACCCCCTGGTTTTCTGTCAAAAGGATTGGGACATTTTTCATTATGAAGCCTGTTTTTGAACCAGTTACTTTGGTTTTTTGTATTCAATCATACTTCTAAAAAAATGGGTTCTGATCCTATTTAAATAAATGATAACGGAATGTCTAGCCATACTTCTGCTTCATTTTTCTCTCTAGTAAATGGCAAACCACACTAGGAAAAAGTTGATATAAGAAGAAATCATCAATTATCTCCAACAAGAAAGAATACCATTATAGTACAAAGGATCATTTGTGAGATGATAAAATGCAATATTTCTGAGCAATGAATGAAATGTAGTTTAGTGCTAAGAGTTCGGAGAATTGCGAAATTTACTGTTTGTGCGTGCGAATTTGGTGTGATTTACACACAAATACCCATCTTCGTCTTCTTCTTCTTATTTTCTGTACTTTCCTTTCCAACGGTCATTTCGGCTGGTCTGTAACTACCATGGCGGCTCCGCCTGGCCGCGGTGGAACCACTGCGGCCAAAACCTTTCTTCAAGCCTTGGGCAATCGCCCACCACCACTCAATGCTTCCCTTCCATCTAACCCTGAGATAGTTCCCAAAACTCAGTACAAAGGAGACATTGCTTGCCTGGTAACTCGACAAGAGGCAGAAACACTCGCGTCACACTACCATAATGCTCTGGTAGGTAAGTTTGCAAGAGGTAAGCCTTCGATGACTGTCCTCAACGAGGCTTTCAATTCTGTGGGATTCAAAGGTAAATTTCAATTGGGATCCATTGATTTTAGACACATTCTCATTAGATTTCAAGATAAGGAAGATTATCAAAGGCTATGGATTAAAGATCAATGGATTTTTAATCATGTTCCAATGAAAGTACTGAAATGGAATACTGAATTTTCACCTCTGGTTGAATCATCCATAGTCCCAGTTTGGGTTACAATCCCCCATGTCCCAATTTTCTTTTATAACATTGCTATGCTAGAATCAATGGGAAACCAGATAGGTAATTATATTAAAATGGATGCTGCTACTGCAGCCCTTTCGAGACCTTCTGCAGTTAAGATGTGTATTGAAATAGACCTCAAAAAGAAACAACCATCTTTCATTAGGGTGGGCATTGAGGAGGACGGAATAGAGTACAATGTGGTTAAAATTCCAATAGAATTTGAGGACCTCCCCCTTTATTGTAACCACTGCAAAACCATAAGACATGATGATAGTCTCTGCATTTACCTGCATCCGGAACTTAGAAAATCTAGGTCTGGTAATATGGATAAACCAAACATGGGGAATAAGGAACCAAGAGTAGGTAAGATCATACCTCAAACCAAGGATCAACAGAAGGATTCTGTTCATCCTATTCATGATGAAATAAGTCGAGATACTGATCACAATAAGGCAGGAGTTTCTGGGGTTATGCCTGTTGATAAACTCAAAACCTTACATTCCCAGAAATTCATGTATGTGCCAAAGCAAGAGAGTAGTCTCAGTTATTGATGCTGAACATATTGAGGTTCCTGATCCTTCTCATGTGATGGGAGATAGGATACCTGAGATACACTCTCTTAATAATAATGATATTACTAATGAGCAATCTGCAGAATTTCTCCTAGACTATGATGACAGGAATGGAAAATAGGTGGAGATCAGTCTTTGGCCCTCAATCAGAACATGGATGTCAGGCAATATCCTGGTGATGATGCTGCTCAATACCAGATGGAGATTCAGGATGAGAATGATGAGGTCTCCAATTCGAAGTTTCAGTTTCCTACAAAGCTGGACAAGCTCTCACTATCTGCTCCACCTAACCTCATCCCAAAGTCAGGTTTTGCTAAGGATGATATCCTTACCAAACAGGGTAAGCCTTACTCTCCATTTAACCCAATTACTGCTGGAAAAAATTTCATTTTTTCTCAGCAGAAAAGCAAGCACAATCGATTTCTCCCAATTGAGAATGAGGACATATCCAATGAGGAAGCCTCACCAAAGGAAAAAACAAACTACTCATCATCTGACATTAGGACTGAAATCGATACTTATCAGGTAAGTCAGGTAACCCCTACAGCTTCTCACTCCAGATCAAGTAAATTAAATAGAGGGAAACAACCAGAAAAATTGTCTAAACGTGGTAATGAGACCTACTTTTCCCAGTTAAATACCATCATGACCAGATAAAAAAACTCCAACAATGTTTCCCTATGAATAGTGCAACACTTCAGATTAAGTTGCTGGTTTGGAACCTTAGGGGAATGGATACCTCCATGCTCAGACTCAATAATTTGATTAACAGACATAGGTTTGAACTACTGTGTTTAATTGAGCCTAAACATGATAACATGCAATGTGATTATTATAGACAACTATTACATTTTGACAACTGTTTGTATGCAAATAATGGCTAAATCTGGCTATTCTGGAATTCCAGTATTTCTCTAATAGTGAACTGTGATAACCTGCAATTCCTAGCTGTTACTTTGCATAGTCTCACCCTAAACAAAAGCATGGATGCCTTCTTTGTATATGGCCTTAGAACTAGAAATGGTAGGAAATCTCTTTGGTCGGATCTAAAGTCTATGCCTCACTCTGACTCTATATTCATTGGTGACTTTAATGCTATAACATCTATAAATGAATATAAGGGCCCTTCCACTCCTAAACTGGGCAGTATGAGGGACTTTAATAATTTTATTAATGTCATGGCTTTGGAAGAAATTAATACTGTAGGCAACCTTTTTACTTGGAGTAATAATAGATTAAGAAACCCCACAGTCCAAAGGCTGGATAGAGGCCTATGTAATTTGTCTTGGTCAACTACCTTTCCTAATTCCTCTGTCCACATCTTGAATAGGATCTCCTCTGATCATAATCCCATGTTACTTACTATTGGCAATGATATCTCGTCTTCTCCCCGGCCTTTTAGATTTCTCAACACTTGGTACAAAAGGAAAGAATTCAGTGACATAATTCAACATAACTGGGATCTTCCCCTTCAGAATTCAGGAATGCTAGGTTTTTCTCTTAAACTACAGAGATTGAAAAAAGAACTTAAAATCTGGAACAAGGAACAATTTGGAAATATAAATGAAAATGTGTTACAAGCTGAATCTGATTTGCAAACTAAGGAACACATTTATGACCTGGCTGCAACGGTGGAGAATATGGTTAAACTTAAGGAGGCTAAGGCTAGGTTAGTCAGGGCTCTAGTAGAACAGAAGAGCTTTTGGAAACACAAGGCTAAAGTCAAATAGATAAAAGAGGGGGATAACAACACTAGCTTTTTCCACAGAACTGCTAAGGAAAGAACATGTAGGTTGAGGATCACAAAAATTAAAAGTGGTAATGGACAATGGCTAGATAATATCCAGGACATTGAGAATGAATCCATCCATTACTTCCAGGATCTTCTAACTGAAGACAGTACCCCTGACAGCAATTTCTTTAAGCCTCACTTTCTAAGTAGGATTCCTAAATTGATCAATGCAGAAGATAATGATTGTTTACTGAAACCTGTTTCAATGCCAGAACTTAGGAGCATAATTCTTGGACTTAACAACAATAGTACCCCTGGCCCGGATGGTTTCACTGCAAAATTTTATATTAAATCTTGGGATATAATTTCTAAGGACTTACTTTCTGCAGTACAAGATTTTCTAACTGTGAATCCTATTCCAAGGGGTGTTGGTAGTACCTGGATTACAATTATACCAAAAAAAAGTACACCTACCACCTTTGATGACTATAGACCAATTAGTCTTTCCAATGTAATTAACAAAATTTTTTCAAAACTGTTAATGGAAAGATTAAAGCCTTTAATGCCTAAACTCATCTCTCCCCAACAGACAGCTTTCCTAAAGGGTAGAAATATCTCGGATAATGTGATCTACCTGCAGGAAATGGTTAGGTTTTTAAATAAAAAAACAAAGACACCCAAACTGCATGGTTAAATTGGATCTCAAGAAAGCCTTTGATAGAGTTAGGTGGTCTTTCCTTTACTCGGTCCTTGCTACTTTTGGATTTCATGCTAGATTCATCTTTCTCATTATGAAGAACCTATCACAGGCATGGTTTTCTATATTAATAAATGGAAAGCCGGTTGGTTTTTTCCAATCTACAAGGGGTATCAAACAGGGAGATCCACTCTCCCCTTTTCTATTTAATATTTTTTCTGAGGCCTTTACCAGGAGCTTAGCTTACATTTTTCTGAATGGTAGACTGACATACTATGGACTCCCAGGTAATGCACTACAAATTTCTCACTTATCCTATGCTGATGATACTATGGTCTTTCTGAGGGCCAGTAACCCACCTTTGATCTGATTTAAGGCTTTTCTGGCCACATTTGAAGAGGTTACTGGCCAAAGGATTAACTATAATAAAAGTGATATTTTCATTGGGAAACATGCAAGTATACATACAATTAATAATATTAAGAGAATACTGGGCATGAAAATTGGAAAGTTCCCTTTCACCTATTTGGGAGTCCCCATTTTTACTGGGAAAGAAAAGAGGATATATTTTCAACCTTTAATTGAACAGATAGATGGTATGATAGGTAATTGGAAAAATAAATGGCTCTCCACTGGAGGGAAAATCATTCTCATTCAATCTTGCATCTACTCTGTTCCTCAGCATATTTGGTCAGTTTTGAAACCTACCAATCAGGTTATTTCTGTCATTGAGAAAAAACTTAGCAAATTTTTCTAGGGGTATAATGATCTAAAACCTAAGAGAACATGGAGGAAATGGGAAGCACTTTGCTACCCCATCAACCAAAATGGTCTAGGTTTTATATCAATAACCACCATCATTAATACACGCTCAGTTAAATTATAGTGGAAATACCAAATGGCTGAAGCTCTATGGACTCAACTTGTTGCATCATTGCAACCTTCTTCCAGGTCCTCTCCTAACTGGAAGAGGATCTGTTCCATAAGTGTGTGGGCAGAATCTCATAGTAGAGTCATAATAGGAAGAGGAGAATGTAATTTCTGGAACTCTAATTGGTTAGGTATAGGCCCCCTGGCAGATCTATGTGATCAACAGAATGTTGAGATCTCAGACTCCTGTACTGTCTCTGAGTTCATTGAAAATAGATCACTTTTGCTCCCAAAAATTTTCCCATTCATAGCTCCTTATGTTATCTCTCTTTTACAGGAAGCTAGACTATCAATGCATAGGAGGGACAGACTTATTTGGAAACCAGGTATCAACGGAGACTTCTCTTTCAAATCAACCTACCTTTTGCTAAGTAACCAAAGAGGTACTGTTGCTTCTCTTCAACACTGCTGGAGTTCTAGAACTGAAAAAAAGGTTTCTGTTTTCATATGGAAGTTGATGAACTCTTTCCTACCTTTTGATAATGTACTGCGCAACCTGAGATTTTCCATGGCATCCAAATGTTGCATGTGTCATATACATGAAGACTCCCTGGAACACTTCTTCAATTCCTGTAATTTTGCTTTACATGTTTGGAAATTGATTCACACATTCATGGGGATTACATATAGGGATTTCAGTACTATATGGAATAGACTTTCTTTCTATCTCACTTACCCTGGCCTGAGTTCATTACATTCAGTTATTATTCGAACTGCAGCTGTAATTACATGCTGGAATTTGTGGAAAATCAGGAACAAATGTTTATATGATAAGGCCATTCCAGTAACAGGTTTAGTTTTAAATCACATAAGAGATCAAATTTTTTATATGTTCACTGTAAAACCTATATTTATAGCCTCAAAAATAGACTTGGGTATTGCTGAGCATTCTTTTCTCCCCCTGATCAAACAAGCTCCGAAACCAAAAATTTTCAAAATTGCTTGGACAAAGCCAACCATGGGATATAAAATTAATGTTGATGCTGCTTGGTGTAGGCTTTCTAACATGAGTGGAATTGCTGTGATCATTAGAGATAGTAGGGGTAGTTTTATTGCTGCACATACTCTTTTCACTTCTGCCTGTTCTCTTCTAGAGGCAGAACTGAAGGCTATCCATTTTGCCTTAGTTAAATTTGCTGGTTTTTCTCCTCTCTTTTGCTTGGATTCTGATTGTCTCAATGCTGTCAACTGTAGTATGGAACCTCTAAATGCACCTTGGCAATTGTTCACTTTATCGGATGAGATCAACCAACTCTTGAGTGTAACCAACCTACTTCACGTTCATAGGCAAGCTAATTTGGTAGCAGATGTTATGGCCAAAGACTGCCTAAAAACCAAGACTGGTTCCTCTCTGTTTAGTTTCCAGAGTTTATCCAATGCTATTCAGGGTCTCATTAGATTGGACCAAATAGGTACACCTACGATACGAATGGCTACTTGAATGGATGCTACTGATTACCATTGCTTTTTGCAGGTCTTCTGCTTTTCTTTGCGGTTATGCACATCTGCTGGTATGCACATTTGTTGGATGCTTCGGGGATGCTGTTACTACATGATTGATGCTTCAGGGATGCCAAAGATTGATGACTGTTTTGTTTAAATGACCTGAGGGATGACTTGAACCATGACTCGAGGCTTTTTACTCGACTATTTAGCTCCGTAGGGGATAAGCTTCTTAGTTTAGTTGGGGTGATTTTGACTGACCTGTGTTTCGTCTACACGATCCAAAAATAAGTTCGATGACCTCCAATTTTAAACTACGAGTTTTTGTAATCCTCTAATAATTAGCTCTCTTTCTTATCCATTTTGGAAGCAACAAATGTTGCTTCAATGAGCCTATGGTTCACAAATGTACATATTGACTAAGCCAATGGCTTCTCCTTTTCTTTACTTTTCAGTTCTGTTATTTTACGGCTTGGGAAGGCCTAATATATTTTCCCCCATCTTAAGATGGTTTAATTTTTAAAAAAATAGTTTAGTGCTAAAGTCAATCTCAACGACCTTACAGATTTTTAACATACCGTGTTTCAAATGGCCAAATATTCTATGTAAAGGGCTATAGAATGATGCATTATTGGCCAAAGAGATTTGGAGAGTGATTCAAAATCCTAATAGCAAAGCACAATATAATGAGAATTCTTTATTTTCTATCGTCAATTGTGGATGTCTATGTCATTTTGACTTCTCTTGTTTTCCAAAGCGTTGCCGTTTGTTTAACAGTTTCTTCATCCCTCCTTCATTACCTCTATTTAGTCTTCTTTCAAAATACAATATAATAATAATTTTTTGCTTTATGTAGTCAACCGGGGGTGTTTATGTTATTTTGACTTCTCTTGTTTCCCAAAACATCGCCGTTTGTTTAACAGTTTCTTCATCCCTCATTTGTCACCTCCGTTTGGTCTTCTAACCATCAGTTAAGAAAAGACTTCAGCGAGTACGATGGTCATCACTATGAGCTGATGAAGTCTTGCCCTAATTTATTGGATGATGAGATTGTGATGGATTTACAGGTTCCTGTTTAATGATGACTTGATGGTGATAGAGTGGGACATCAATTATTATCTGAGTGGGAATGAATTCGTGGAATACGGTGAGGAGGAGGTGGATGGGGGGTTATTGTTCGTCGAAAATGGTACAAGGTCATTCTTGTTCCCGGTGGACTTGTCGGCGCCGTAAGAGTATAAAGTGATGGACGCCTTGAAGCCTGTCCATCTCATTGTTTATATCAATTTCATCTTCAAGATGGTAACCGGCTACCGGGCCGAAGAGGTTCTCGATCGCAAGTGGTGAGCTTTCTAGTTCTTTAATTTTTCTTTAGAACTAGTTAGGTAACACCGCGCGATGCGTGGTGATCTTGATGATAAATTATAGAAATACTGTTGGAATGTTGCTACAATATAGGAATGTGAAAAGAGCTGTAATTGAAGCTACAAATGTACCAAGTTTACATGTAATTGAAACTCATAATGAACTCAAGCTATCAACTAAAGTAACGTACCATTCTCTCACCTCTCGAACCCTCCACTTGAACTCTCACCTCTTGAACCCTCCATTGGAACATTCACCTCTCGAACAATCCAATGGAACCTTCACCTCTCGAATACGTACCTATCGAACCAGTACCACTCGAACTCTCACCCCTTGAACCCTCCACTGGAACCTTCACCTCTCGAACCATCCAATGGAACCTTCACCTATCGAACCAGTACCTCTTGAACCAGTACCACTCGAACCCACTACCTCTCGAACCCTCCACTCGAACCTTCACCTCTCGAACTTCCAATTGAACCTTCACCTCTCGAATCCATACCTCTATAACCAGTACCACACAAACTCTCACCTCTCGAACCCTCCACTTGAACCTTCATCTCTCGAACCGTTCAATGGGCTTTCACCTCTCAAACCATTACTTCTCGAACCAGTATGACTCAAACCTTCCACTCGAACTCTCACCTCTCGAACCCTCCACTGGAACCTTCACCGCTTAAATCCTCTAATGGAACCTTCACCTCTCGAGGGGTACCTCTCGAACCAGTACCACTCCAACCCTCCACTCCAACCCACTACCTCTCGAACCCTCCACTCCAACCTTCACCTCTCGAACCTCCAATGGAACCTTAACCTCTCAAATCTATACCTCTCGAACCAGTACCACTCAAACTCTTACATCATGAACCCTCCACTGGAACCTTCACCTCTCAAATCCGTATCTCTCAAACCAGTACCACTCGAACCCTCCACTCGAACTCTCACCTCTCGAAATATCCACTGGAACCTTCACCTCTCGAACCAGTACCACTCGAATCCTCCACTCGAACTCTCACCTCTCGAACCTCCAATAGAAATTTCACCTCTAGAACCGTCCAATGGAACCTTCACCTCTCGAATAGAACTAGTACCACTCGAACCCTCCACTCGAACTCTCACCTCTCGAACCTCCAATGGAACCTTCACCTCTTGAACCGTCCAATGGAACCTTCACCTCTTGAATCCGTACCTCTCGAACTGTCCAATGGAACCTTCACCTCTCGAATCCGTACCTCTCGAACCAGTACCACTCGAACCCTCCACTCGAACCCTCAACTCAAATGAAATCTTCAGCTCTCAAACCCTCCAATGGAATCTTCACCTCTCGAACCAGTACCACTCGAACCCTCCACTGGAACCCACTACCTCTCGAACCCTCCACTGGAACCTTCACCTCTCGAACCGTCCAATGGTATATTATTATTTTTTATTTAAAATTGTTTGGGCAGCCACTTGACAGCACCTGTAGACGCACGTGGTTTGGCATCCATATGCGTCTACAGGCATTTGTGAAATTACCCTTCTACCCCTGACGACCATTTGTGTCAACCATGGGGTTGGGAGGACTTCTTTTATATAGTACCCCAGGATGAGGTATTTGGAACCTATATTTTTAGGTGATGGTTTTAGTAGCGTCATATTGATGGGTATCATGGTAAATTTCCCTACTTATTGGTCCTTTTGTACCTGCCAATGTGTTAACCTAGGACGGAGAGAGTGTTTGATTTTAGGTGTTTTGATTTTTAGGTTTTTGGTAAGAAACTATGCACTTGTTAATTTGTTTGAAAAATGTGTTTTAGGAGGACCATTTTCTGCATTGTGGAGAAACATGCTTTTGTAAAAACTTTGAAAACGTAAATTGAAAGATCCAAAAATGGAACTCCTAAAAATGGAAATATAACCACGAACACACGATCTCTACAACCATACCAAGAACAAAACATTTATGCGAACAATTAAATCGAGTGATTATCATGAACACAACAATCTAATCGCTCGAAGAACAAGAGTAATGTATGGAGACAAATTCCACACCCATTCAATAACATAAAGAGCATCAATTAATATAAACGGTTAATTCCCGATCTCCCCATCATGGGAAGAAAGATTGAACATAGGGTAGGTTGAGAGAGAGAGAGGAGGAGGAGGTGTGGCAAGAACTGTGTAAATGAAGATAATACTCCCTCTGTCCCACCAGTTTTGGGAAATTTATTTTTTCACAGTGTTCAATGATCATGTTTGATCGTCAATATCTCTAAAAATTCCGCATAAAAAATTGATATTAAAAAATTAAGACAAAATACAAAACTAACCCTATTATTTTCTGAAAGTGCCAATCTAACCCTGTAAAATCTGAAAGTGTGATTCTAACCCTAAGTTTTTTATCAATTGTGCCGATATACACAAATTGCACTATTCTGGAGTTGACTGAACGAATCCAGGCATTGACATAATCTAAAAAGATAAAAATGCCCCTAGTATTAAAACTTAGAATTTAATGACAAAAATACCCCTAGAGTTCTTCTTATTCATCTCATAAACCACCGTCGCTCCTGCTCCGCCGCTCTGCCACCACCGTTGTTACTCCTTCAATCCGCCACCATCGTGAATCAACCGCCACCCCCTATGGCCAGCTCAATCACCCTAACCACCACTCACCACCTCCCTTTTTTTTCTCTCCACCATCACCTCCCCTAAACGGCCCACCTCTAGAAACCCTAATAGTCTCCAAACCCGGTTCAGCCACATTGGTAAAAAAACCCACCAGCCTCAATCCTAGCTTCCCAATAGCCACAATCACACTAGCATGGAAGGTCTTGCATGCTAGTGTGATTGCCGGTAACCATAAGAGAAAGTATGGAGAAATAAATGTGTTCTAGGGTTTTTGGAAAGAAAATTTGGATAAAAATAATGAGTGAATGAAGAGAGAGAGTACAAAATGGGCAATAATGCAGCCAACATAAACTCCAGTGCAGGCTGCAGTATATGCTGCAGCCCGCAAGACTTTCGTTGACCCGCTCTATTGGCCTGCGGCCCGTAATGGAGATGCCAGAATCTTGGCTGCTTCTACCAAAACAATTGGCCTTCTTCTTCCAATCTTCTAATTACTTCACGTTTTCTTCAACACTTGAACTCTTCCAAATCCGATCACTTTAACAAGATCTAAAACACTTCATAAATTAAAGAATTATGATATAAATTATATGAAATTATCCTGGCCCCTTAATTGATAAAATGTTAATTATTTTTCAATTAAGTTCTTAATCGATTACAAAATTATATTTTGAATGTGTTAAAAATGAAATATAAATTGAGCACATCAAAACACCCCACATTTAAACCTTTAATTGTCCTCGAGTGAAGAAAATAAAGGCCTAAAGGTGGTTCCTAATATTTTTTTTATCCCATAACACATTCGAAACCTTTCCTTGAGACCTAAACATGAGAGACTACCCATCCCCATATTTGTGCCTAAAAGATTCTACCCAACAAAATTTCCAAAACAATATTGAATCCAAGTGAGGTCTTCGACATCCAAAATAAGGTAAAAGAAGTTAAATTTACCCAAAGGTTTCCAAAATGAGCCTTCAAAATTATCATTTCTCTCGATTTCTCTCATTTTGCCTATGACCCCTTTCGGGCTTTCATCCTAGTTTCTCATTCTTTTTACCTCATGCCTCATCTTTTTCTACACAATTTAGCCTCTTATTTTTGCATAGATTTCCCTTTCTAGTTTTCAATCTGTCGGCCCCCTCAATTTTGCTTAAGTTGCCCGCAAGCAGGTTTTCAACTTAGCGAGATTAAATTTTTTTTCTTTTTTTTAAACCTCCTAAGAAGTTGTTATTACAATGCAAAACGAGAAATATCAAATCAAAAGAACATGTTAGTAATGAGCTTAACTAATTCCCCCACCCATACTTACAATCTAGCATTGTCCTCAATGCATATAAAAGATCAAAGCGTAAATGTAGAATAACGGAAAAAAGGAAAGTTCTCACAACTAGGACCATGAGGGTCCAGCTCCTCCCTAGCGACAAGCTTGGTGAACCTCTAGGTCAACTGTATGGTCGAGCATATTAGGGGAATCTATCAAGGATATGATGGTGTTAACCCTTTCTTCAATACACCAAGCATGGTATAAACCTGCTGAAACTGCTAGTCGACATCCAGCTGAAACTGGTCAAATCTACCCTCAAAATGAGCAAGCCTGTCAAGTACCTACTATCTCAGGTCGGGTGTATCTTGCTGGTCCTCTTGGGGAGGTGTCTGTTGCTTAGGTGGTGGCTGTCACATAGGAAGTTCCCCTCGCCCGTAGTGGAGCCCAATAATCTTTGTTATACCCAGGGTCTAGTAGTATGAAAGGTTTCTGACCGGTGCGTCCTCGGTGATGACCATCTGTCCGGTTGGGGAAGTCTCATTAACATGATAGACTGTGCCCCGTACCTTCAAATATAGTCATCCCCAGCATCATGCAACATCTTGGAGTCGAGTAGCCTGTCAAAGTCTAGGTAGCAGTCATGCCTACCTGAAATGGACTCGGCTGTGCTTGGGTCCTATATCCCAACTCGTGGGCAATGAGGGTCACCATCCATCCCTCAAATACTTATCTTCCCTTTATCCGTGTTTGAAATCTTGATGCATCTTTTGACCCATAAATCTATCCAGGTACACAAGGAACTTGAGTGTCGCAAGGAACTTGAGTGTGTACCTGGGGTAGGTCAACGCATGCCTATCTAGAGAATCATCCTAGTCGACCTTCTTAAACAATTGCAGAACAAATCATCACAACCCCAATTTCTCTAAAGTGGGATGGTGGGCAAACTTTGTTGAATGAATTACACAGTTAGAAGCGACCAAATTTCCCATCGTCTAGCATATTGCCCTGTAATACCAATCAACCCCAAGTGGTCAACTGTAGGAGGTAGGGATGAACTAGCAACACAAGTGTTTTTTCTTTTCGAAGCCATAAGATATCTAATCAGCAAGAACAAACTCCAAAAATTAACAAAAAAATACACTATGCTACACAATTCCAGGGAGTGTCACAAAGTGTCACAACAAGTGTCACAAACCTCAATCACCAAAATAATCATCCCCAATATACTACTAGCTCACCAATCAACTCAACAAACACCCAAAAATCTACTACCATATCACAATCGGCATCACACAATCCCAAACTATAGAAAAAATTGAAATTGAAGAACACCCAATTTTCAATACACTTTAAATTCAACAATGAAGTGAGAAGTGCTACCGTTGTAGTGATGGAATGAGTGTGGATAATTCCAAGTGTGAAAATGCAAGCAAAGATGGTCGAATTTGACCAAAAATTCAAGAACCACCAATTTCTAGGGTTCTTGAGCTATTGAATCAAATTTTTGGGATAAATAGAAGGTAGTAGATGGATAGGGTGTGAAGAATGAAAGGATGGTGGTGAAAAGAGAGGTACTCGGTGGAGGATGGAAGATTTTGGTGGTTTCTGGCAGATTTTTGGTGGTGAGGGAAGGATGGGCTGAGGGAGTTTGGCTGAGATAGAAGAAAATGGGGAGATTGGGAAAGAATGAAACGGGCTGAGAGAAAACAAGGTTATTATAGCATTGGGTCAATCGCTGCAGGCTGCAATATAAGTTGCGGCCCACAAGAAGTAATATGCCCGCCCATGCTTTCTTTTCATCATCTTATTTTAATACCCGTGCTGCAAAGAACCTGCCTCCCTGCTAGAAATAGCCCATTTTGGTTGCGGGCTGTAGTATATGCTACGGCCCGCAAAGACCAATCAGCCTTTGCTCTCTATTTTCCTCAAAAATCCCCATTTTTAGCCTCCAAAATTTCTCAAGAGCACTCGTTTCCTACAAAAATACAACCAATGCAAACCCAGCATAATATTGCTCCAAAAACCAAATTCCAAAAAGATTATAAAAAATTTGACATAAACTAACGAATTAAAATTGGTACTAAAATTAAAAGGAAATAACACTGAATACTCCAGATGATCAAAACAAAGTTTATTTAACGTTGTCGGTACGACTTATTCACAAAGTCACAAAAAATGAAGCTCCATCAACGGAATTGTAGCAATGACACCTGGATGATCAAAATGAAGTTTATTTAACGCTGTCAGCACAATGTATTCACTTCCCTAAGACTCTATTCACTAACTAGGTCATTGAGGAGTGTTCTCTCGACTAGTTCCGGTTGGAAGCTCTCATTGTAGGGCTTCAAACGGTGGCCATTTCCTTTGAAGACTTTGGAAGTCTCCTCGCTCATAATCTCTACCGCCCCATGCGGGAAAAATTTCATCACTACAAAATGGCCAATCCATTTTGATCACAATTTGCCTGGAAATAACTGAAGGTGTGATTGGAATAGAATGACTTTTTGACCAATGTCAAAGTCCTTTCTATTGATTTAACATCATGCTTAGCCTTGGATTTTTCCTTGTAAATTGTGGATTTTTCATAAGAGTCATTTTGGATCTCCTCAAGCTCTTGCAATTGCAACTTTTGGTGCACACCGGCTTCATCCAAATTCATATTGAAGATTTTTACAACCCAGTACGCTTTGTGTTCAAGCTCAATTGCAAGTGACATGGCTTCCCAAAAACCACCCAATATGGAGACATTCTAATCGGTGTCTTATAGGCCGTCCTATACGCCCACAAAGCATCACCTAGTCAAATGTTCCTCATATATTACAAAAACATAAAAATGTTATCTCTAAGGTCCATTGGGAGAAACCTATAAAAGGTTATAAAATTAACACAGATGCCTCATGGATTCCTGGAGGCTTTTCATCTGCTGCTGTAATTGTGAGAGATAGGCATGGAAATGTGGTTAAAATGAAAGTTAGTACTTTCCACTGTCCATCACCCTTACATGCTGAAGTAATTGCTATACAAAGTGGATATAACATCTATTCAGAACTTGAATTAGAGAATGTTTTAATTGAATCAGATAGCTTATATGCGGTTAAGGGCATCCAGAACCCTCTCTCCTGCCCTTGGAGAGTCTTTTCCATGTGCAGTGCTTTAAATATAATACAGGGTTCTATAAGGATTCAACACATACCTAGAGAAGCAAATTTAGCCACTGATTTTTTGGCAAAATATGCAAGGGAAAACCTCCTACAGGGGGATTTAGACCTTTGTTCTATCCCTGTATTTCTCAAAGGTTTACTAGCACTTGATTGCATGAGTTTTCCGACATTTCGTATTGAATCAAGTAGGGATCCAAGTTCTCTTTAGTTAGAAAACTCTCTACTTGTTTAGCTCAAACGATTTACTTCTGGCTGTGAATAAGTAGTTACTCTATAAATATTCCAAGTACTGCTGGTTCTCTTCCTCTTTATTTCATATTCAGATGCAAGCACAAAGGAGGGGGAGAAAATTTTTTCATCCACAACTCAACACATCTCAGCTGAGAGCACAGGTGGAATGCACAAACTTGGTCCAGATTCTATAGCCGAAATGCCTAATCAACCGAAGGAGAAGATTTTCTGAGCAACCTATTGCAAAGGAGTCCACATCTCAAGCAAAGGAGGTTTACTGGCCCCTAACTCCTCAACTGATACTTGAAGCTGCTACTCGGGAATTCAAACACTCTGGTCCTCTAGGCTGGCACATCGTTGACAAATAGGAGTATCGAATTCTCGTTTCTCCGACCTGTTCGCGATGTACCAGCGAGATGGCGACTTACTTGGTGATTTAGCTAGTTTTTTCATTATTAGCTAGATGTTTTTGTTCTTGTCTGTTAGGGTGGAAATACCGCTTTTGGAAGCAAGTGCTGTTTTTGCTTCAGGAGCTTAATTTAGCTCTGGGATCATCAATTGGATGATCTTCTTGTAAACTGCGATGTATCATGACTTTTAGCGCCTATTAAGGCTCACTCTCTTTGGTCAGGGGAGCCAAATTTATTCCCCCCATCCTCGGATGGTTTTTTTTTTATAAAAAAAGTCAAATGTTCCAATCCTTCCTATTTGGGTTAACCATTTTCTCAAGGATAGATTTGATCTCTCGATTGGAGACCTCAGCTTGGTCATTTGATTAGGGGTGATAGGCCATGGAGGTTTTATGAGTTACCCCATCCTTCTTCATCAAGGCCTCGATTGTGTGATTACAAAAGTGGGTTCCACAGTCACTAATCATGGCTCGGGGGATTCTGAAGCGTGAAAAGATGTTGGCTTTCAAGAACTTCGCCACCCCTTTTGAATCATTGGTCCTTGTGGCCTTTTCCTTGACCCACTTGGACATATAATCGATGAAAAGCAAAATATACACACACCCAAAAGATTTTGGGAAGGGTCCCATGAAGTCAAACCCCCATACATAAAATATCTTACAAAACAAGATTCTTGTTTGTGGCATTTCATTCTTTTGGAAATTGTTTCCCATTCTTTGATTCTTGTCACAAGATTGAAAAAATTTATAGGAATGCTTCATCATGTGAGGCCAAAAGTGATTGCCTTCTAACACCTTCAAAGCGGTTCTCTTAGCACCAAAGTGCCCACCACATGCAAGAGAGTGACACATATTTAGAATTGAACTCACTTCACTCCCAAGGGTAAGTCTCTCTAATTGTGAACAAATATTCATCAAGAAATTCTTCCTGAATGGTCTTACTTTTAGGCTTCTCAATAGCACTCTCGGACTCATCAATAGATATCAACCGACTTAGGTGGTCGGCCACCACATTTTCACTTCCCTTTTTATCCCTCACCTCTAAGTCAAATTCACTCAAGAGAAGTATCCATCTAATTAACCTAGGTTTGGCTTCCTTCTTGGTTATCAAATGGCGAAGAGTCGCATGGTCCATGAAAACAATGACCTTTGTACCAAGTAGGTACAACATAAACTTCTCAAGGGTGAATACTACCTCCAATAACTCTTTCTCTGTGGTGGAGTAATTGCGTTGTGAATCATTAAGAGTTATCAAAGTGTAGTATATAGCATGTGGGATTCTCCCTACCATTTGACCTAGAACCTCACCAATGGCATAGTCACTAGCATCACACATAATCTCAAAAGGGAGGTCCCAATTAGGGGGTTGAATAATAGGGGCAAAAACAAACATTGCCTTCAAAGTGTCAAATGCCTTTTGGCATTCTTGGTCAACCACAAAATCCTCCTATTATTGCAACAATTTTCATAAAGAGGGGGGGGGGGAATCTTAGAAAAGTCCTTAATGAAACGCCGGTAAAAACCCGCATGACCTAGAAATGACCTAACTTTTCTAACACTCGAGGGGTAGGGTAGGGGTTGGATCGTGTCAACCTCAGATTTATCTACCTCTAGACCTTGAAAAGAGACCATATAACCCAATACAATACCTTTTTCTACCATGAAGTGGCATTTTTTTGGAGATTAATACGAGATTGCTTTCAATGCATCTCTTGAGCACTAACGATAGATGGTTTAAACAACTATCAAAAGAATATACATGAATGGTGAAATCATCTATGAAGATGTTTACAAAGTACTCAAAAAACTCAGAAAATATACTAACCATGCACCTTTGGAATGTGCCGGGAGCATTGCATAGACCAAAAAGCATGCTTTTATAGGCGAAAGTGCGAAAAGGACATGTAAAAGTGGTCTTCTCTTAGTCCTCCGGGGCTATGTCAATTTGAAAATACTTGGAATACCCATCTAGGAAACAATAGAAGTGTTGCCCGGCAAGCCTCTCAACAATTTGGTTGGTGAAGGGCAGAGTGAAATGGTCCTTCCTAGTTGCTTCATTCAACTTACGGTAGTCAATACACACCCTCCACCCATTTTTCTCACGAGTGGGAACCATTTCTCCCTCTCGGTTCTCTATTACTGTCACATACTTCTTCATCAAGGCCTCGATTGAGCGATTGTAAAAGGGGGTTCCTTGGTCACTAATCATGGCTCAGAGAATTCCAAACCGTGAAAAGATATTGGCTTTCAAGAACTCCGCCACCACTTTTGAATCATTGGTCCCTGTGGCCTTTGCCTCAACACACTTGGACACATAATCAACGGCAACGAAAATATTTACGCACCCAAAAGAGTTTGGGAAGGGTCCCATGAAGTAAATCCCCCATACATAAAAATTCTCACAATATAAGATGCTTGTATGTGAAATTTCATTCTTTTGGGAAATGTTTCCCATTCTTTGACACTTGTCACAAAATTGACAAAATAGATGGGAATGCTTCATCATGTGAGGCCAATAGAGACTGCTTTCTAACACCTTCAACGGTTCTCTTAGCACCAAAGTGCCCACCACATGCAAGAGAGTGACACATATTTAGAATTGAACTCACTTCACTCTCCGGGACACATCTTCAGATCATTTGATTTGAGAAATGCTTCCATAAATATCGATCGTCCTACATATAGTGTTTAGCCTCACTTCTCAACATATCTCTTTGAGCTTTGGAGAAATGTAGGGGAAATTGCTAGGAGACAAGAAAATTAACTAGATCGGCATACCAAGGGTGAACCTCTCTAATTGCAAATAAATATTCATCGAGAAATTCTTCCTGAATGGTCTCCATTTTAGGCTTCTCAATAGCACTCTCAGACTCATCAAAAGATGTCAACCAACCTAGGTGGTTTGCCACCACATTTTCACTCCTCTTTTTATCCATCACCTCTAAGTCAAATTCACTCAAGAGAAGTATTCATCTAATCAACCTAGGTTTGGCTTCCTTCTTGGTTATCAAATGGAAAAGAGCCACATGGTCCATGAAGACAATGACCTTTGTAACAAGTAGGTACGACATAAACTTCTCAAGGGCGAATACTACCGCCAATAACTCTTACTCTATGATGGAGTAATTGTGTTGCGCATCATTAAGAGTTATTGAGGTGTAGTATATAGTATGTGAGATCCTCCCTACCCTTTGACCTAGAACCACACTAATGTCATAGTTACTAGCATCACACATAATCTCAAAAGGGAGGTCCCTATTAGGGGGTTGGATAATGGGGGCGAAAATAAGCATTGCCTTCAAAGTGTCAAAAAACCTTTGGCATTCTTGGTCAACCAAAATCTGCCTCTTTTTGCTACAATTTGCATAAAGGAGAGGGAATCTTAGAAAATTCCTTGATGAAATGCCGGTAAAAACCCACATGATATAGAAATGACTAACTTCTCTAACACTCGAGGGGTAGGGTAGGGATTGGATTGTGTCAACCTTATCTTTGTCTATCTCTAAACCTTGAGAATAGACCACATGACTCAATACAATGCTTTTTTCCACCATGAAGTGGTATTTTTGGAGTTTAATACAAGATTGCTTTCAATGCATCTCTTGAGCACTAATGATAGATGGTTTAAACAATTATAAAAAAAATCCATGAATGGTGAAATAATCCATGGAGATCTCTACGAAGTGCCCAACAAACTCTGAAAATATACTAACCATGTATCTTTGGAATGTGCCAGGAGCATTGCATAGACCGAAAGACATGTGCTTATAGGAAAAGGTACCAAAAGGACATGTAAAAGCGGTATTCTCTTGGTCTTTTGGGGCTATGATAATTTGGAAATACTCAGAATACCCATCTAGGATACAATGTAAGTCTTGCCTGGCAAGCCTCTCAAGCATTTGGTCAATGAAGGGTAGAGGGAAATGGTCATTCCTAGTTATTGCTTTCAACCTATAGTAGTCAATACACACTCTCCACCCGTAGATTGAAGCAATTTGATAATATTGCTTTTCACTACCTCCATCATCAGTGGGTTAAACCGACGTTGGGGTTGCCTCACCGGTTTAGCTCCATCATCTAATAAGATACTATGCATGCAAGTGGAAGGGCAGATCCCCTTGATATTGGTAATGGTTCACCCAATTTCTTCCTTATGGGTTCTAAGAGCCTCCATCAACCTCCCCTTTTGTTCCTTGGTGAGCTTACTCGACAATATCATGGGTAAAGTATCTCCCTCACCAAGGAACACTTATTTCAAATTCTTAGGTAGTGGTTTCAACTCCACTACTAGTGCCTTCTCAAGAGACGTGGGGATTCCCACATCTCAAGGTGCATCGAGAACTTCACTAGGGGGGTTGAGAGGTAGCCTATCAACAAAATTAAGCCTCTATATAGTCTCAAGAAAATTTACCTCAAAGACTTATTATGCAATTCATTTGTGTCAAGACTATTTTCCAAAGAGGCCTTTAAACAATCTTTGCCATTAATCACAAACACATTCATCAACAATATCAACAATATCAATAACATGGCAAGAATGACCTTCACTAGGAAACTTCATGGCATCATAAATGTTGAGCTTCACAATATCTCCATTAAATTCCATGGTTAAGCACCCACTATGCACATCAATTTTAGTTCTAAATATTTTCAAAAATTGCCTCCCCAATAAGATAGGGGCGGAACGTTTTATCATTTTCCATATCTAGAACATAGAAATTACCGGGGGGAATCAATGTATCAACTTTAACCAAAACATCTTCCCCAATCCCCCTTGGGTAGGCATTAGAACGGTCGGCCAATTAGATCACTACCTCGTTTTCATGCAAAATTTCAAGATCTATGGATTCATATAAGGAGTATGGAATCACATTGATTGGTGCTCCTAGATCTATTATAGCATTTTGGAAATTCTTACCACCTATGATGCAAGGAATGGTAAACATGCTGGGATTATCACATTTAAGGGAGGCGTTTATTTAGAAAAAGGGCCGACATTTGACCACCAATTTTTATCTTTTCACCATTTTTCAAATTTTTGTTCCTTCTAGGGGTACATAATTCCTTTAGGAATTTAGAAAACCTAGGCACATGGTAAATGGCATCAAAGAGAGGGATATTTACCTCGCACTTGCAGAAGACCTCAAAAAGTGCTCTGTTCTCATCCTTGCAATTTTGTCCTGAAAAGCTGCCAAAAAGGGTGGTGGTAGAACTATCTTCTCGATTTCAAGCTTCTACGGTGATTGAGTGACCACCTCTTTGACCTCTTTTCCTTTCACCATAAGCTCATCTTCTATCTCCTTCTCGACCTTCACAATCTCCTCGGGGTCTTTGGTCTCCTTCCACTCATCAAGGTTATGGCACTAGAATTAAGAGGTCAGGGGCTTAACTCTAGTTGTGATGGGAATTTCCCGAAATCCCGAGCTTCCAATTGGGCTATAGAAGATGCAATTTGACTAACTTGGATATCTAAGTTCTTGAATCTTGTGAAAGTGCGGTCATCCAAGTTAGTCACCATATTTTTTATAGCATGCACAAGGTTCTCATACTCTTACCCTGGTCTTCCTTATCAAGGGTTAGATTGCCCCTCATCCCTTCGGTAGGGTTGTTGTGGTGCCCGATTGTGCCCTTGGCTTCCTTGGTAATGGGGTCTTCACCTTAATGATTTGGTTGATACACACCTTGGCCACCTGGATGAGCACTATGGGGATTTGATTGTTTGACTCGATCATCTCTCCACCTAACATTCGATGGGCTCTCCACTTGGGATTATAAGTCTTAGAGTACGGATCATACTTTTTCTCATTTCCTTGCCCCCCTTTGGAAACCTTGGACACATTGGTAGCCTCTATTTCCTTGGAAACCTTGGTCGTGTCCTCCTTAATAACCCATTACCTTAGCTTCATCAAACTCTTCATCTTGGATTTAAGGGTGATGCGCTCCAAAACATCGAGTCTGCTGCTCCTTTGGCTGGAACCTGCAAGATAGGACCCCCAAAGTGGTCCAGGGGGAAGAGCCTCCGATGATAAAGTCAGCTAGAGTCTTGTGAATATGAAAGAATGAATATGTTTTGTATATTGTTACCTCTTTTCTTTATATAGGTTGGCGAATAGGGAAACTGTTTTGTTTTCTTGTGTTGCAAGTACTAAGGCTCTTCCTTGGGCCGACCCAATGGTTATTACCCAAAGGGTATTATTACTTTTGAGGTAATTAAGGGAACCCAGGCCGGCTGGGCTAGGCACTCAGGCCCAGCAAAAATAATGCACTATCAAGAAACCCCTAGAAAATTGAGGGTTTGACCCTCAAATTCATCCTAGGGTCATGGGTTCGACCCTCGAATTCATCCAAGGGTCCTGGGTTTGACCTTCGAATCCCCCTGATAGCTTCGAGATGGTTCATTCCAACACATCGTGAGATGCGAGATCAATTTCCAAGCCCTTGCAGGGTCCAAGGGCTCAGCCTTGAAGTTGTCTTAGGGGTACGACCCTTGAATGGATTTGTTGCTGGAGGGTTTGGCCCTCAGCTTTCTAATTTTAACTAAGTCCCAAGGATTATGATCACCTTCAAAATTGGTATAAGGCCACTAGCCTTGCCAACATGGCAACAAGATGCCTCGGTTTCTTGTTACCGAAAGGCCCCTCGGCCAAAAAAGTGGAAAGGATGCGAGGTGCGTGATGTTCACTCCTTATCCTGGGTGCATGGCTCATACGTTGGATCCAACGCGCGCCACTTTCCCTATTAATTTTGGGAATCTTTTTCCTACACGATCCACTATCACATGCCATTACTTGCTTTTTGGCAGCCCGAGGCAATTATTGCTCTTCTTCTCTCCCTCTATATAAACCATCTTGGGAAGTCATTAATACTTTTACTCCCAAAATTTCCAGAGCTTCCTTTCTCCTCCATAGCTTTCTTCCTTCTCTGAATCACCTTGTTGTATTCTAAGAACTCCGGCCAAACCACTCCGGCTGAGACTCTAGTAAGTCTCCTTTTCTCCCCTTTTTACTTAACCATTTTCATTTCTAAAATATCGCAAACACCGTCGGGAAGTCAAAAAAGGATCCCGGGCTATTTTCTGGTTATTCCATCCACTGGCACGGGGGATAGTTTTCGTTTCTAGGATTCCGACACTACTTCCTCCTCCGCCGCAGATTTGTTTCTTCTAGCTAGGAAGATAGGGTAACTTTGGCCAATTACTCGACATCACCCAAGGGTTACCGTCGAAAGTGGGTTACTTCGAGGGAGAGGGTTTCAAGGGAGTCTTTATTCCGAATGGACGAGGAGGGATAACTCTTTGTTTATGAGAAAATCCTTACCCCGGTGCCAGAGAGCCCTGGAAAAGTTACTCCAGAGATCTATAAGCTGCTTTCTACCCTTCCTCCGCGGTTAGGATTCCCACCGATCTGGGTCTGGAGGTTCTTTAAGATGATGAAACCCCCAGAAGCCCTAGATATGGGAGGTGTGTCATCTTTAAACGATATCTCAAGTTTGGGCTTTGTTTCCCAATTCCCTCATCCTTTCTGGGCTTCTCAAAGAGCACCAGGTCAACTTGGATCAACTTCACTCAAACATCCTAATATATGTTATTGCGTTTATAACCAAGTGCCAGAAACTGGGGATCACCCCTACTAACAAGCTCTTCCGCTCGCTCTACTATTTGTCTCGGAGCTGAAATGTGGTTCACAAGGATACGGAGATCAAGGGAATTCTAACTCTCAACAAAAGATCTTCGAAGGACCCCATTAGGATCTCCTAAAATTGTTGAGATTGGCATAAGCCGCTATACACTTTTGACTGCTAGCTCGAGTGCTACTGGGTCCCAAAATGGAATTTGAAGCCCGCTTTCAAGAACACCGCCATGTACTCTGTGCTGGAGGGGCTGATCACAGATAGAGACTGCCTGCTTAACTGACTACCTGCTTAACTGGTCATCTTGTTATGTCTGGCCTTCAGAGGTGTGCGAGAAGTGGGTGTACGAACAAGCCCCAGTTCTGATACATCCGCCTCCTCCTACCAATTTTTTATAGGTCCCCTTCTCCAAAAATAAGTAATAAAAGAAGAAGAAAGTAGGTGGGGACAGTAAGCCCCATAGTGTAAAAAAAGGAAGGCCCCATTCGAATCCAGAGGGCGGAGCTTCCAAAAAGCCCAAGAGGGCAAAGGGGGTTGGTTCCTCGAAGACCATGGTGGTGGAGGAGGGCGAGACCTCTAATCTTGAATATCCGAAGGTTACTGAGGAGGTAGAGACCTCTTCGAAGGATATTCCCTTTTCGCCTGAAGGTGTTTGCAACTCTTTAAGCTTTGTTATTTTTACTTACTCCTTCTTTTCTTCTTTTTTGCCATTGCATTGATACTTCACATTCATTTCCCCCCTTTTTCTTTTGTTTCTGTGGGTTGCTTTTATGATTTGGAGAAGGAGGGGAAGGTGAAGATTTTATCTCCTTTCGAAGACCATATCCAGTCCTCCCCTCGGCACCAATCTCCCCCCAACAGACAATTCTGAGCTTCAATGCAAGAGGCCTCGCGAAGGACCTCCTTCTCGTAGCCCCTCCCCCAGGCAGAGAACTCGGTCCCCCCAAGGGCTGATTCCAATGCCAAACTTAACCTAGGGGAGGGAAACTTCATTCCTTTGGGCTATGTTAAGCCCTAACTCACAGCGGTCCTGGTGGTGGTGACAGCAGTGGGGGTCCTAGACTCTCTTCTTCGGGAGTTTTTGGAGGTATACCTGCAAAAAAAATCCTGGAAGTAGTTTCGGGGAAGCAACTCTGACGTTCAAGTCAATAATCTTCTTTCTGGAATCAAGTTACTTTATTCTTGTTGCATTTACTTGGATTCAAGTTTTTGGAATGAAGTTGATCCTTCATTCTGCATGTGTTTTTGGTCTTACTACTTATTTGGGCTAGGTTAGGCTAGGTATGCACCACCCTTAAGAATACTGCCTCCACGCACGCTCTGGAGATAAAGGAGCTTCAAGATAAGCTCGATAAGGTGGCCTCCGATCGCGAGGCTGAGGTAAAAGGGATCTAGGAAAAGCTTTCAGCGGTAGAAGAGTCCATCAAGTCTTTGACCAGCGAGAATGTTAGGCTGGAGAAACTCTGCTCTACCAAACAACAGGCCTCCATGCTCGAGGTCTACCCAAATAGGTTTGTAAAGACACAGGAGTTTCAATACTTCTTCAAGTCCCTGTCCAAGAACTGCATGGCGGTGGCTCAAAACCTCCTAGCTGCGGCTATTAGTCAAGAGCTCCCGGGTGCATATGCTACCATGCTGGAAGTACACAAGAGCAATATAGGCCCACCATCTCGATCGTCTCTTGTGGAAATTAATTCAGGATGGGGCCGACAAATTTCCTTTGCTCGAGCAAAGTTTTGGGCTACTTTTTTTTCAACCGAGGAGATTTGCATCCTCGAGGTGGATGAGGATTGGGAGTGGAAGCTACCTGATCCCAGGCTTCGATTCAATGCATAGTGCCTAACACCTTATTCGAGCACCCCTCATGGGGAGCGTAGCACATGGAACACAATAATATTGTATGAACTATTCTTGCTAGGGTCTTTGAATGTATCCCTTGCTTTATTATCAATGTAAGTTATTTCCTTTACTTACATGTTTGTGTTTCTCTATCATCTTGTAGATTTTAGACTTGGTGCCTTACCGCCCCCCTCAACTACAAAGGAGACCATCTTTGACTTTTTCTTTCAAGTAATGAAAGAGTGATATCATAGGAACAAAAAGTGGGCATGGGAATCGAGGCCTCACAATTTTAGTATAGGTCTCTTCTCCTCGAGGATGAGCTTTGAGCTGCCCATGAGGAACTTGACTTGTGGCATAACGGTTTGCATGATAGGAAAAAAGAGCTCCTTGACAAACTCAGCCATTAGAGGGAAGAAAATGAGTTATAGCTAAGGATGGGGTTTTGATGACTACCGCCTCCTCTATTCTCGACACAGCGAGGTCCTCGAGGAGGTTACCACTAAAGTCGGCTTTGGTTTGATCAAAGAGTGCGTGGTTGTTGCTAAGACCTTCAAGGCTTCCGTGAAGGCATCATCTTCTAAACCCAACAAAACCGTTGAGCACTACCATTACGAGGCCAGAGTGCATAAGGATAACCTGAATCTGGTCCACACGTCCCTTTGCATAACCACAGCCAAACACCAGGAGTGGAAAGACCAGAACCGAGAGCTTCGATCTCGCGTGTCGGGTTTGGAGCAAGCCGTCAAAGATAATGAACCACTTTGCTTGATTTCCTATGAGGATAAAGATATGGCTGATAGGGATTATGAAGAACTACACCACACTTTTATGACTTACACAAATAGTCTACTAGCATACGACCTTCGACTTGGGGTGATCGAGCCAAACGTTGTTGAAGACTTTGAGGTGTATCTCCAAGAGACCCATGAAGTCATGCAGAGAAAGAAAATTACAAATCACCCCAAGTATGGTGAGGCCTACAATGAGACGAAAATATGGCTCGACGAGTAGTGTAAGAAGAAGAAGAGTAGGGCTTCGAGCTCCCAAGCTTCCCAAAAAATAATGAAACTTCAAGCTCTCGAGCTTCCCAGAAAAAGAGTGGGGATTCGAGCTCTGAGGGAGGTAGCCCCTCAGGCACTTCTCGCACGAGGAGTGGTTCTGTCTTCTCTTATCTAGGCCAGCCTTAAGTCCAACCGGTTTCAACTCCCTGCCCTGGTAAAGACAATCAAAGTGTCTCTACCACCCCTGCTCATCTGGTTGATCCCGCTCGAGTAACAGCTATGAGTTCACAACCCAAAATGCCTGGGGATTCCGCTCAGAAGACCAACCAAGCAGTAGTCAGGAAAGTACCCCCGGTCATGGGATGGGCAACCATTCCTCGATTGGGGGCTCTTCCTCTAGCTAAGGAGGCGGTGAAAATGCCGGCAGAGGCCGAGGGACCCTTTCCAACACCAGGTGTGGTGTCGTTCTTGATCCTATCACCAAAGTTCCCAAGGAGGGTGAAGAGGTTGAGGTTGCTCCCTTGTAAAGAAGATCTTGAGGTCTTGGCAGTGGACCTTCGAACCCTATCCCGGTGTAGGAGGATGAGGACTTAGGGGAAGAGCAGCTGGATCCCGATAGGGATTACCTAATAGCCATAGCCTTCATCAAGTCCAAAATATTAGTAGAGGATCATTCCATTCCTTTTAATGGGCTTCTCTCACCTTAGTTTTATACATAGGCAGATGTTATGTGTTGTAATTTCTCTTTGTATGTGCGCGGGAAAACTTTTTTCCTTTGTCTATAAGCCCTTGTGGCACGTTGTACGAAATATATATTAGGCGAGTAATTTTGAATTCTTCAAGGGGCTCCATCTACGCGGTTTAGCTAAGTATTGTGATTCGACGAAGGGTTTTGATCCCCTATCTGTGAGGTATCTAGGTAGCTTTGCGCGTGCCAATGCGGGTACTCAAAGCACTTTGGTGGGTCGTGGGAGCCCTTCGGTTGTATGAAATGATTTAATCCTTAAGTTCTTACGCATGCAAGGGTTTTGGCCCCAAACGCTGGCCGTGAGGGTTTTGTAAGGATTGGTTCCTTAAGCGTTTATGCGTATGGAGATTTTGACATCAAGCGATGGGCAAGCCGCGGAGCTTTGCAAGGACTGGATCCTTAAGCGCTTATGAATATGGGGATTTTGACCCTAAGCGGTGGGAAAGCTGTGGGGGCTTTGCAAGGATAAGATCCTTAAGCGCTTATGAATATGTTATTTCATGTCGAGCAAAGTGAGGGGCCTCAATCTCCTCGACTCGTAGTGAAAATAAAATAAGTAGTGATAATTTAAAGAAGCATATTTCAATAGATTGGTAACAAAAGTCAGGAAATCCCTTCGGCTTACAACAAGTATCTCTGTCGAAGGTATATCCTAGCATATAGCTATTTTTGGGTAAGCTACTCCCTGGCCTGGCCAAGTCTACTAGGATTTAGGAGAAGAATGCCCCCTACGATTCGAGACATTCCATATGCAGGGAATTAACTCACCTTGGGGTGTTTCCAACACATAGCTGCCTTCGGGGTGCGCTCCGACGACCCAGTATGGTCCTTCCCAGTTCGCAGCTAGTTTTCCCCCAGACTCTCTTTGTCTTTTTTCATTCCTCCTCATCACAAGGTCTCATGGGAAGAACTATTTTTCAGACCTTCCGGTCATGGTACTATTTGATTCTCTTTTTTACCTTGGCTTCGTGGAGGGATGCCCTTTCTCTCTTCTCCTCAAGAAGGTCCAGGTGAGATGGCACTGCTCATCATTGACCTCCTGATTTTCATTACTAATACCAAACCTTCTGAACATGGGTAACCTTATCTCCATGGGGATTACCGCCTCTGAACCGTAGACCAGGCTATATGGTGTCACCTGTAGCAAAGGACTCCGTCGTCCGATATGATCAAAACACACTAGGCAGTTCGTTGATCCAATTTCCTCCTGCCCCTTCAAGTCTTGACCTGGTGATGTTGACAATGGTCTGATTCATAACCTCCACCTATCCATTAGCTTGGGGATGTTATGTGTTGGTGACCCTCTGGCAGATGTTGTATTCTTTGCACCAGCTTTTAAATGGGTCACTAACGAACCGGGTATTATTGTCAGTTATGATGGTTCGGGGGATCCCAAAGTGGCAGATAATGTTCTTCCAGTAGAAACCATTCACCGCTTTCCCTTTTAAGCCGGTTAAAGCTTCAGCCTCGACCCACATCATAAAGTAGACTACGTTTACAATCAGGTACTAAAACTGGCTTGGAGCTTCCAGGAAAGGGCCTACCATGTCGATTCCTCATTTTTTGAATGGCTAGGAACTATTGATATTCATCATCGCTTCCTGGGGAACGTGGGTGATCGGTGCATACCTCCAGCACTGGGGGCAAGCTTAGATGTGCCAGTTGACATCATCAAACATCTTAGGCCAGTAGTACCCCACTAGGAGGAGTTTTTTGGCTATCGATCAGGCCCCCTGATGGCTTCTGCATGCTCCTTTGTGGGTTTCGCGGATCTAAAATTAGCTTTGTGGGAGGCTACACATCAGAGAAGTAGCTGAAAATGGCCACGCCGATAGAGCACATCCATATAGATAATGTACTAAGGGGCCTTCAACCTGATCTTCCTTGCTTCGATGGGACCCTTGGGGAGGGTGCCATATCAAAGGTAGCTCATAATTGGAATTACCTATGAATTTTCCTCCTTCACCATCATCACGGTCACCTCTTCAATAAAGCTACGTTTGCTCAGCCTTTCCACCTTCAAGTGTCTCTGGAACTGCAAGTCTAAGTTGAATGAAGCCAGCTTACTTAAGGCATTAGCCTTGTGGATCTTTTCCCGGGGCACCTACGTTAGAGTGTAATGATGGAACTGTTCGAGAAAGGGCTTCACTAGCTCTAAGTAGCATTGCTAGCTCCTTTCCCTAGCCTTATATTCCCCCCTTGACTTGCTGAACCACGATCTGGGAGTCAATGAAGATTTCAAGGTTTCGAACCTCCAGGTATTTTGTTATTCGAAGCTCATTGATCAGTGCTTCGTACTCTGACTCATTGTTCATGGCCTTGAAGTCAAAGTGTAGTGCATAGGGATAGTCTATTTTCTTGGGGCTTGTCTCCCGCTTCGCTTCCTCTAGAGTGCGATAACCCATCAACGTATAGTTGTCATGTTTCTTTGAACATGTCTTCCTAGTCAACCTCAATTGGCTCTATTTTTTCCATGATAAAATCTACTAATGCCATACCCTTAGTAGCTATTTTTGGGTCGAATTAGATGTCGTGTTCCCCCAGTTCAATTGCCTATTTCATCATTCAGCCTGAAGCCTCAGGTTTGAGGAGTACCTATCTGATTGGTTAACTGGTGAGTAAGATGATCTTATGACTCTAAAATTATGGTCAAAGTTATCTCGCTGCATGTACCAGATCCAATATTAGGTTTTTGAGGTCCGTATATCATATTTCTAGCCTGTGTAGTGCCCCTCTTATGAAGTAGATATGGTGTTGTACAATTTCTTTTCCTTTTGCTAGAACTGCACTTAATTCTAAGGGAGAGGTTGAGATATACAAGTACAGGTCTTCCTCCTGCTCTGGCTTCATGAGGGTGGGCAATCTTCGCAGGTGTTTCTTCAAGTCCCTGAATGCTTGGTCGCACTCCTCTGTCCATTCAAAAATTTTGGCCTTTCGGAGCACCTCAAAGAACTGTAGGTATTTTCTGCGCCCTTCGAGAGGAAACGACTGAGTACCGCCATCGACCCAATGAGTTTTTGGACATCTTTAACTGTTCAATGGGGTTTCATGTTTTTCAATGCCTCAATCTTTTCTGGATTGACATCGATCCCCCTTTCTGAGACCATGAACCCTAGGAACTTACTATCCCCTACCCCAATCATGCACTTGGCTGGGTTCAGCTTTAGGTTTGCATCTCTAAGCCTTAGAAATGTTTCTTCGAGGTCCATTAGGAATTGGTTGTAGTCCTTGCTCTTTACTATCATGTCATATACATATATTTCCATTTTCCTACCTATTTGATCTTTGAAAAGCTTATCAACCAATCTCTTATAGGTGACCCCTGCATTTTCAAGACGAAATGGCACTTTCTTAAAGCAAAATATCCCTATGTTGGTGATGAACAATGATTTTTGTTTGTCTTCTTCCGCCATGAGTATTTGATGGTAGCCTTTATGGGCATCAAAAAAGGCAAGTACATCGTACCCTGTTATTGATTCAATGAACATATTAATTGATGGTAGAGGGTAGCTATCTTTGGGGAAAATTTTGTTGAGATCCATGAAATCTATGCACATTCTCGACAGTGCTTGGGGACCATAACAGGATTTGCTAGCCATTCTAGGTAGAATACCTCTTTGATGATCTCTTCTCGAAGAAGTTTTTAGACTTCCTCATTTATGGCTTTGGATCTTTTAGGGGCAAACAACCTTATTTTCTGCTTGATGAGCTCTTAGGATGATTGACATTTAGCTTGTGTACCATCAAATGTTTAGGCACTCCCATGAGGTCGAGGGTGCTCGATGAAATTACATCTGCATTATCATCGATGAGGTCCTTTAGTTTTACTTTTGTTGTGGGTGTTATTTTCTTTCCTACGGCCACCATCCCTGATGATCGGGCGGTTAGGGGCTCGGTGTTCGTAGGTCCTATTTCTCCATTTATCGAAGCCACCATATCTCCTTCTTTGCTTTCTTCTGGGCTATTGCTAAGCAGCTTCGAGCTGCAGACTAGCCCCTCCTGATAATCGGTATCCCTTTTTTGTTTGGGAATTTCATAGTTAAATGATAAGGGGACCATATTGCACAGGCTTGGAACATCCAGGGCCTACCCATTTAGACGTTGTAGGGAGATATGACATTGATAATGGTGAAGCTGCAGTCGACTGCCACTTCTTTACTTCCATCCACCACTCTGACTGGGAGGGTTATGACACCTAAGGGAAACACTGTCTTTCCAGTAAAACCAGATAGTGGTAAAGTTGTTCTCCTTAAACTTTTATGCCCTAGGCCTAGTTGGTCAAAGTAGTTGGCGAACATCACTTCTACGTCGGTGCCATCATATATGAACACCTTTTTGACATAAAAGTCTCCAATTGTTGTCTGAATCACCATAGGGTTGGTATAGGGACTATGCAAGGTATCTGCTTCTGAGAAACTTATGGCTTCTTTGGGGCGGAGCCATTTATGGAAGGGTTCTCCAGGGAGGGATGTATCAGGATTGGGATTTAATTTTGGTGTTCGAGGATTGGTTCTCCACCACCCTATTGATGAAGTCGATCACTCTGTTGGCCCCTTCCTCCCAGTTTCTATAAGCCCAAGGCTCCGGCTCGCGCCTACCATTCTCTCTCAGGTGAGTTTTTACATGTTCCACATTATTTCCTTGTTGATCTCGACCCCTCCAGCTGGCTCCCCTTTTGTAGGGTGTCCAGTTGCGATGCATTTCTTTTCCCTTCGAGGGGCCTTCTCCCCTTGGTCTTTCGACGCAGTCTGGAAGTAAGCCCTCCTTTGCACATCTTTTGATCTCCCTTTTCAGGTGGATACACTCATTTGTATCATGACCATGCTCCTTGTGGTGGTTGCAGTACTTGGGCGAATCACTCTTTGATGGTATGTCCTTGCCAGGAGGGGGAGTCCGGAACTGCCCTTTGTGGATGAAGTGTATCTCCGACGGGGTCTTGGTTAAAGGAATGTAACTTTCGAAGCCTATGTTCGAAGCTTCAGGCCTTCTCTACCTTGGCTCAGATGCTTTAGAGTTTCTTTCGCTCCACCGATCCCCTTCTCACTTCCACTTTGTAGTTTCCTCTATCTTCGAGTATTGTTCAATAATTTCTTGAAGCTACTGTAGAGTTTCTGGTTTTTTTCCATACCAGCTTCTTATACAGGTCGAGGTTGGACATCCTATTCATGTAGCCTAGGATCATTCCACCCTCCGTGTGGTTGATTACACTGAGGCTTTCAACTACATATCGATGGTAGAATGCTTCTGTCGATTTGCCCTGCTTTTGCTTACTTTGGTAAAGTTTGGTCAAAGGTTTAGTGAATTGTTTCATTTGGAAGAACTGGCTCAGTGCCCTACCAAAGTCTCTGTAGGAATGAAATGATCCCTTACTTAACTTGTTGAACCATTCTTGGGCTTTACCCCGAAGGTTACTCCCTACCAGCTTACACGTCAACTGTTCATTGAAGTTCCTTGAATTCATCAGACTGAGGAAGGTCTGTATAAACTCACGAGGGTATGTGTCTCTATTGTACATGGGAAGCTCTTCAGGTGGCTTCACCTTGCTGGGCCATCGTGTTATCATGATTGTTGGGCTAAGGGGAAGGCTACAACTTGGCCTAAGGGCCCAATTAATCTATCCACCTCCCTTGTGAGGGTGTCACTCGACTCACCTCCCATGTGCGGGTCCTTGTACTGGCTAGATGGAAGGGAGGTATCAAGAGTAGGGATTTGATATAACTGGTTAAGAGCCATATATGACATGATCCTCTCAAGGAAGAACTGTGATACAACTGTTGTTGTCCTTGGTGATGCAGGTCAAATGAGGGGATCTTCGCTCAAAACCATAGATGCTTCTGGTGAATCGCATGGTTGGGCACGTGGGTGCCAAGATAGACCGAATATGCCAACATTTGACCCGAGCTAGGAAATATTGGTTGTGGTCAATCCTGGTACCTATCTTCATATTCACGGGGGTAAGGTTCCCTCAGGGTAGCTTGTAACTGGAATCTTGGCTGCAACGTCAGGGGCATCGAGAGTGAGGGAGCCACCTACTGCTGGATCATTCTTTAATAGAGCATGAGTTCCATCTAATAGCCAACAGATCTGAGGGTTTGAGTGAGTTGCGCCAGATCTTATTGTGGCAGGGAAAGTGCACTGTTCGCACCTTTAATTGCTCGAGCAGCCCACGCAGTCGCTTCCACTTGCAAATCCACCATAGCTTCTGTGAACTGTGGCTCATCCTCCCTTTGTTTGTGTGCCTAGCTTTGTGATGTAGAGGCTCCAGCACCTGCTACCCAAGGTTTGACACTAATATCCACTCGTCTAGAGGGTATGGTAATATCTACCCAAGATCCCTCTGGTATCATGGTTGTCGAGATCTGGTCTCTAGCTACTACCGGGGGTCTGTTCTCGGTACTTGGAGGGGCTGGTGGATCATATTGCATTTTCTTACTTTTTCACCTCATTTATCCCCAGTAGGGAAACTGTACTTCCTCACCGGCATGTAAGGTCCTGCTTTTAACTCGTTACCTCCTACGGAATAGGCTTGATGTAGAAGCGGACATAAACAACGGAACTCACAGATATAACAAACGGTCCCAGTGAGTGTTCCAACTTGATGTGCCCCAAAACCATTGTCGTCGAGTCATCCGCTCCTTTGGTCAGAACCTGCAAGACAGAGCCCCCAGAGTGATCCAAGGGGAAGAGCCTCTAATGATAAAGTCAGCTAGAGTCTTGTGAATAGGAAAGAATGAATAGGGTTTGTACAATGTTACCTCTTTTGTTTATATAGGTTGGAAAATAGGGAAACTGTTTTGTTTTCTTGTGTTGTAAGCACTAACGTTCTTCCTTAGGCCGGCCAAATGATTATTACCCAAAGGATATTACTTTGGGGGTAATTAAGGGAACCTGGTCCGGCTAGGCTAGGCACTCGGGCCCAGCCTAAATAATGTATTATCAAAAGGGCATACACGATGGGATGTTCCAACAACACACCCCACAAGCCTTGACTTGACGTACCCTCCCCTTCATTAGCTCCGTCATCATGGAAGCTAAGGCTTGCACTTACTTCTCAAGTTTGGGGGTTTTTGGATATGGAATATCTTGCACCCCTACCTTTTCTCTCACACCGAGTTCTCTCATCCCATTAGCCATGTCTTCAAACAATGCCATGATGTCTTTCGGGCTCTTATTGACAATCGACCCATTACAAGTGGCATGGACCACCCTTATGTCTTTAATGGAAAGACCATCGAAGAAATAGTATACAAGATCTCCTTCCTTGTATGGGTGGTGGGGGAAACTAGCTAGCAACCTCTTGAACCTCTCCCAATATTCGTATAGAGATTCACCTTAATATTGAGAGATGTTGCTTAACTTCTTCTTCAACTCCTCCGACTTGGATGCCAGAAAGAATTTCTCCAAAAACTTGAGCTTCATCTCCCTCCATGATGTTATACTTCCTGGGGGGTGGTAGTATAACCAATCTTTGGCCGAATTTCAAAGAGAAAGGGAATGCCCTTTGATTGAAATTGTACTCCGAAACTTTGGATGGCTTCATATTCATGCTCACAAGGTGGAACTTGGACAAATGCTTATTTGCATCATCCCCGCTCATCCCATGGAAAGATGGTAGGCAATGAATCATCCCGGACTTAAGCTCATAAGTGACATTCTCTGAAAACGGGGGGAAAGTGATGCAAAGTGGTTGGCTCTCTAGGTTAGTAGTCATGAGCTCCCTCAAGGTTCTAGTATCATCTGCCAAAGCTGGTGTAACTACTTTGGGTGATACTTGGGTAGCTTGGTTAGCAAAAACAAGCTAGTCTCCTTGCTCTCTAGGGTGTTCCTAAGAGATCGAGGTCGTAGTGCAAGAGTTCTTGTCTATTTGTACGAGTATCAACCATAAACCAAGAACTAGAGAAATACAACCTTATCCAAAGTAACAATCACAAAAGCAAGCAAACGTCAACAACCGACAAGTAAAAACAAAAAACACACAAAAACTACACTAATACTTTAATAAAATACGCATTTTCCCCGGTAGCGGCGCCAAAATTTGGGAGGTCGTCGCCAAGCCTCTCAAAGATAGCATTTATATGCCCAAATTACGGCTAACTACTAATTAGTAGCTAGTGGTAAGATGGGGTCGTCCACATGGAAAATAGAGTTTTATCGAGTGTTAAGCCGTATTTAAAAGGCACACAAAGAAGTCACTCTACGTGTGTGGTAACTAAGTTGGGGGGGGTTGAAAAACACTACGACTACTTTAAACAACTAAATTAACCAACAATTAGAGAAAAAAAATATAACTACGATCACACTAGAACAGGAGATATAATTAATACGATAACTAGTCTTGGGCGCAATTGGTGTACATTTCTAGTCATCGTTTGGTCATCAATTAATTATCCTATTTTTATGCATTAACCACATTTTGTGAAGAACTTATCAACATCGTTTGAGTGAAGATATTTCTCACATCTCTTAGTTAGAGTGAGCAGTCAGCGCCACACGATAACCCTTACCCTCGGGTCACTCTAGACGATCGACATTATAGACTTCCCCAAGGATAGCAATACTCATGGAACACAACTACCACAATGTCCTACAAGCGAGAGACACATAGATAGCACAAATATATTTACTAATAACAAGTACAAGGATCGGCCTTCATGCAAATCGTTATTAGTGAGCTACATTGATAATTAGTCAAACTCATTCAAATTCACCAAGCAATTTCATCAATCAACAATCATAGTTAGTTGTCACTCCTAATTATAACCTAGCATGACCAATAATAATCACATTGACAAAAAGTCAAAGTCTTCTGGGTTTGACCAAAAACCTAGCAAATAACTAACCCACAATCTTCAACTAGTTGATCACCCTGGTCTAAATCATGCATTAATCACACAAGAACACACAAAATATACTTGATAATCAAAGCACAAAATATGATGAATTGAATCTGACAAATTCATACTAGAAATGTTTAACAATTGCTCCCAATAGTATAGTTAGCCTAGATTAGCTAAACCCATAACAAAAGAACAAAAATCCATGGTAAACATAAGAGAAAAGATGGAGAAATAAATGTGTTCTAGGGTTTTGGAGAGAAAATTCGAATAAGGGTAGTGAGTGAATGGAGAGACATAGTACAAAGTAAGCAACAATGCAGCCCACATAAACTCCGTTGTGCGTCGCAGTATATGTTGCGGCCCGCAAGACCTTCGTTGACACGCTCTCTTGGCCTTGATGACTTGGCTGCGGGCCGCAATGGAATATTGGTTGCTTCTACCAAACCATTTGACTTTATTCTTCCAATCTTCTAATTACTTTTTTTTTTCTTCAAAACTTGAACTCTTCCAAACCCTATCACTTTAACAAGACCTAAAACACTTCATAAATTAAAGAATTGGGATATAAAACATATGAATTCATCATATCCCTTAATAGATAAAATGTTCATTTCTTCTCAATTAAGTCTGTAATCTATTACAAAATTAGATTTCAAATGTATTAAAAAAGGGACATAAATTGAGCACATCACGCTTGCCTTGGCTTCATGTATGGCGGCTAGCTCTGCTTGAAATGCCGAAAGTGTTTGAAGGAAACGAATTCCTTGCCATGTACCTTCATTGATCCCCTGTACACACCATGCTACCACTGCCTTGCCGTTGACTCTAAATATGCACTCAATTCTAAAAAAAATTTAATGCTAAGTTGAATCTAACAATATCTCACGTGATATTTTTATTATAAATATATTAATTTTTATATTTAGAGTCAAGGTTTACCAAGTTTGACTTGAAAAAATTAGGATGTGTTTGGCTAAGCTTAAAAGTGTTTGGCTTATAAGCTAAGCACATTTTTAGTGCTTGGTAAAGTGCTAAAAAATTACTTATTTAAGAAGCATAAACTATTTTTGGGGAAAAAATGGTCTCCCCTTACTTTCAAAATCAACAAAAAATAAGTCAGCGTTACTTATAAGCACAACTATACCAAACACATGCAAAATAGGTTAAAACTGGTGAAACAAAACAAGTAGTAGTTTAAAATTATTACAGTTGACTCCTAAAGTCAAATTTCTCCTTGTGATGGTACAAAGTAGGGGTGGATTCGGTACGGTTACCATCATTTTTTACTAATATCATTACCATACCAATAATGTCGGTATATTATTTTTAAAAACCAATATCATACCAAATCCTTGGCATACCAACACATCGGTATACGAAAAAGTTGATCGGTATCAGTATGGTATGGTAGAATACCACCAGATTTATTATATAATTATTTTTTTTTTTCATACAAAAAATTAAAATTTTCTTTTATACAAGCATAATTTTAGAAAATTAAATATTCTCTTAACATAACAATAAAGTAAGATAACATCATATTAAAAACTACAATAAGTAACTCATAAGAAATAATATAAATTTATGATTTAATTTATATTTTTGAACTTAAAACAAAAATGAACCAGTAAAGAAATCATATTTAAGAAAAATAATTTAATATTTTTCCAATATGCAACATATTGAAACCAAAATATAAAAACTACATATTTCAAATTATTGCTATTGGTTCTAATATAAATGAATCGCTAAATTTTAACTAAATAAAATATTAAAATTAAATAATATTATTTATATTTTTAATATATAGTTGCGTGGTACAGTACGGTAGTATTATGATAATAATTTCTCAATATTATTACCGTCTCATCATAAGTGTATAGTATGGTACGACCATAGGTCCATAACACATCAACAATTACCAATATATTCTATACAAATAATACGTGGTTTCGTTGGTAAGTTGATTGGTACGATAATTTGGATCAAAATGCCAATCCTATTACAGAGTGAGTATTTTGTAATGGGGAAAATGTACTATGGTGATTTAGAGACTTCTGTTTACTTCCCAAGTACTCCACCTAACTCGACAGAGGAAGTAGAAGGGAGAGCGAGTCAAAACAATCCAGAAACAAAAATGGAGAGTGAGCCAACTCGGATTCTGATGGGAGTGAACGAGTCGACGATCAAGGGATACCCCCACGCTTCCATAAGCAGCAAAGGCGCCTTCGAGTGGACCCTTAACAAAATCGTTCGGTCCAACACCTCCGGCTTCAAGCTCCTCTTCCTCCACGTTCAAGTTCCCGACGAAGACGGTACCCTTTTCATCCGTTAATTATAATTTTTCTGGTCAATTTGTATTATAGCAGCGCGTTTAGTATGTTGACAATCACTCCGTCTCCATAGTTCACATTTAATTGATCCATTTGTCAAAATTTGAGCATTATTAGGAAAAGTGTAATGTGCCCTTAATATGATTGCATATGAAAAGGCTTGGGTGGTTAATATAGATGCTTTATTCTGTACTCAGGTTGTTCCTATGAAGAAATAATTACAGGATTTTCTTCTCTATTCAGATGCTTATTTTTACTAGGATTTGGCTTTCTAGGTTGATTTTTAGACGCGTTTGGTTCTGTGAAATTGAACAGCTGATTTTTGTGATCTTCTCAATTTCTTCTTTTGACTAGGTTTTGATGAAGTGGATAGCGTTTTTGCATCACCGGATGATTTTAAGACTCTGAATCGCAGGGACAAAGTCAGAGGACTGCATCTGCTGGAGTACTTTGTGAATCGATGCCATGAATATGGGGTAATTACTTCATGCCTTGCCTTTTAGAAATATATAATCTAGATTGTACAATTAATCTGTGTTACATTAGAGAGCTCTCCAAATGGAGGCTGTACGGTACATTAATTGTCTGAGTTATAGATAGAACAAAGCATATGATGTAGTTGACTGGGATATAAAGCAGTACTACTAGCTACTACTACCAAAAGAATAGAGATGGAAACGAAAGTAGCTTACATAGAAGTGATAATATATTGGTATGAAGAAGTTATAATACTTATAAGAAAGCCAGTAAGGATGACTTCTGTATCGTAGACCTTTTAGTCATAGAGATATATGATCTGTGTAAATACACTCTATCTATTTGTAGTTGACAATGGCCTCAATTTATAAGATCTAATAAGTGATTACCTCGGAATCTTTGAGAGAGATACTAGAATTGAAATGTTGACATTTTACGGTGAGTGAATGTATGAAGTGTTATTTAAGTGACCAATTTCACTGGTGAAAATGGCAAGCATTCGTCATATGTATTTGAAAGTTCTACCTATCTAGCTTCTATCCTCCAAGAAAATAGTAGAAATGGCAAAGTTGATACATGATACAGGTAGGTTCGAATAAATAGATAAGTGCATCCTTTATAACTTTGTGAGTGCTAAGTGCAACTACTAATGGGAGGAAATTTGGCAGAACTGTATAAGACCAGCAATACTTTATGTTGGACAACAGATTTTGAATATGAACAAAAAATGAGAGTAATATGATGAAAAAGTTGATGTAAGTGCATGAACACTCTAAACTAGGTAGAAGAAGTAAAGGGTGCCGTAATGGGAAGTTGGGCTAATCCTAAGAAATGAGGGCAGTGGAGATGATTCAGACATAGACTTATAGATGCACTTGAATGATGGGCATAAAATGTGAATTGCCATCTCAAGAGAAGACCAAAAAGATTTGGAACAGAGTTCTTGACACAAAAATTCTATATGTAAAATTTGATGAGCCTATTCGTTTAGGAAGCACAAGTTTACGTAATACAAGTAATATAGCCAACATTAAACTGTGGCAATAGTTATAATTGTTGAACAATGTTATATACTGATAGTTTTCTTCCCAGAATTGTGCCTTAATTCTGTTGGTGAAAGTTGATAATTATTGTTATTGCTCGCCTGCCACTGCAGAAGAAACAGGCACATTTCTTATGCTTCTTTTTTCACCTCTTTCAGTCATCCTTACATCTTAACTCTGATAGTATGTTTCTTATTTAAGATTGCGTGTGAGGCATGGATCAAGAAAGGTGATCCAACAGAAGTTATTTGTCATGAAGTTAGACGCGTTCATCCGGATTTACTTGTTGTGGGAAGCAGGGGACTTGGTCCGTTCCAGAGGTGTGTTTGTTCTCTTTGGTTTCTTCTCAGCTCTCTATCTTGGAATTATTTATTGGTTCACTGAAGCTTTGGTTGTGTTTTTCAGGGTATTTGTAGGAACTGTGAGTGAATTTTGTGTGAAGCATGCTGAATGCCCGGTTATCACAATTAAACGCAGTCAAGCTGAATCTCCTCAGGATCCTATTGACGACTGATCACTATTGATGTAAATGTTGTGCGATATGCATAAATGAAACTTCGTGGCCCCCCCTTTGCTCAGTTTCTTGAATTCAGGTGTCTCCATCTTTGAAGGATTTGTGGTATTGACTTCTGAGGCACCTGCTGTAGTTCATTTTCTTTTTAAACACTATTTAAGTAGAATTGTGGCAGTGTATTGTCTATTAGCGTTACAACTTTTAGCGCTTTGAAAGTGGCTGTTTACTCAAGACACTTCGAAGTCAAGTTGTGGAACCATGATCTGTGAATGAGTCATAGTTGATGGACAAAACCTCCAATTGCATGTAGCAAAGGATACCCTTGTGGTTTCATATAATCTTGTGTTGCTGTGTCTGTGCCACTTTATGTTAGTACTTAAGTATGTTATGTTGGTAAATATGGAAGTGTTTTTGTTTGCGCAACTTGTGTTCACTTGGTCATCATTTTTAGTGGGGTTAGATTTGATCTTTACCTCCTCTTTAATCATTCTAATGTTGCATACTACAAATTTTTGTACTACCTTAACAAAATGTGGGGTGAAGCTAATATTGTTACACCTAAGGTGAAGGTTACTGTAAAAAAAGTGAGGGAGGGGTTTTTCTTCCATATTTTAAAACGAGGAAGGATTTGAACTACCAATGCTCACTCTTTGGCATGGAAGTCACTGATCAATGAACAAGTCCATTGACCCTGCCCTTCAGTTACAAAAGGATTTGAAGAGGACAACTTTCGAAAATCTTGCCTCTATTTTCCAAGATTACATACATGGTAGCAGCAAACAGAACTCTTGAAGGGGACAAAATCAAAGTGGCTCGACTATTAGCCTTGATTCCCATTTGTGCCTTCTTACAAAGATTTCCATCTGAAGAGAGCATCATCAGAGTTCATTTGGGACAACCAGCCGCAATTGAGCAAACTGATATCACATCCAAAACCAGTCCCCCATAACTCAACATTAGTAATCGCCCAGAGGAGCGAAGAAGAAATTGATATGGCATAAAATCAGGTGCTTAAGCAAACAGCACAAGGCCAACCATCAATGAACAACAGCTGCAGCTCCATAAGGCAGCATCTTAAAACAGATCCAAGAAATACCACTTTTACTGCCGCAATGTAACATGACTCCAATTAGGACATTAACTCATCCTTCTGTTAACTATAGCAGTAAGGAAAGAGAATACCGACTACATTCTATACAGGCACCGTCTTGATCTGCTGTATCAAAAGTTTCAAATCTATAGAAGGACCTGCTCGACACCTACCAACCAACCGGATATTTAGAATCATCCAAGGACTTACAAGTTCTGATTCAGACATTAAATGACATTAAACTGGAAATAGACATCCAAAAACTACGAATTATCTAGACAGCTTCACTCATCTTCCTGACCTTATCATAGAGCATCTCCATCTCAGTTTCCAAGTTGGCAACCTCCTCCTTTGAAATCTTTCCATCGCACTTTTCAACCATAGATGTCATGCCCTCCAGCTTCTGTCTCACAGAATCGAGCTGCTGCAGTGGACGGCGCTCAACAATAACTGCTTCAGGAAATGCATTTCCTTGGACCTTCTTCTCATTCAGTTTTAACACTGAACTTTTTGCAGCCTTCTTCTGCTTAGCCTCACTTGACTGGACACCCCCATTTTCTTCAACTGATTTTCTCTTCCTCCCACGCTTTGATTTGTGAAAAGTCTTGTAATAAGCTCCTTCATGGTAGCAGCAGCTCCTGAAGGTAGTCATGAATCCCCTGATTGAGACAAGCATGTTTTCATCCCACGAGTTGTTAGGCCTGCTTGCCACACTTACAATTCCCTCCAAGACCTCTTTCGGTGATGCATTGACATCCGCAGCCTCAATTTTCTTCACTTGCAGGGGGGTTTTAGGAGGGATGTTTTCTTGACCACCACTGTTAACCAGAGGTGCCTGAAGAAGGATTCCTGCAGCCTTGGTCATGCTCTCACCTACTCCAGCTTTTTTGGTCAGTCCCACAGATCCACTTTCAGATTCTTTCTTAGTGCTCAACTTGGCAGCTCCAAACTGCGGATCTGTGAACGGGGGAGACAAGTATTTGCTCCTCTTCCTCTCCCGTGGAGAGGAAAGCTCTCCAGTCACTCTGATACCTTCCTCGCGGTTCCCAGCAGCGCTATCAGTCTCACCGTCTTTCACTTGGATAGTCATAACATTATGAGCAAGTTCTCCACTACCAGTCTTCTCAATCCTCTTCCTACCTCTCTTTCTCTCTGTTGCAGACTTGACCTTCACCTCTGAAACTGCACCCATGATCTCAGCCACACTCTTCTGCTTCCTTTTGTGATCTGAAACTAAAGCCGACGGCCAGTCCTCCTCCCGAGGACCCTGATGGAAAGGGTCTACGGACTCAATAGCATCAGCCTGTAGCAGCACTTGATTCTTGCTCTTGTCCTCCAGTCCCTCAACCAAAATACCTTCATACCAGACCGGCAACGGGTAGCCAGAACCTCTAGAACGGTTAAAAGCAGAAAGCGAGCTCTTCAAGATTCCCAGCTCAAGCGCATTGGGGAAAGAAACACCCTCGGCGGCGCCTTGCACAGCAGCCAGCAATTCACCCGAATCATATCGAAATGACAGCAGCTTGCCAAGCTCCCCCTGGGGCACACCAGCTCCTGCTTGAATCCCTGCATTCTGAGACACTGGGGTCTCCATCCCCTTCCTGTCCTCTTCCCCCACACACTTACAGACCATCTCCATCTCTACAAGCCTGCCAACTTCATCCACAGCCTCCTGCACCGCAGTAGCGAAAACCTTGGAGCTGCTCGTCGTCGACATGTCCACGTAATGCTCCGCAAAAGGAATCAACTGCGACGGCAAGCACCACGCAAACGAACCATCCCCGAAATACGCCACCAGCAGCCGCCCCTTCTGGTTAAACTTGAGCGCATACTCCGACGCCTGCCGCGAGTCATATATCTGCCCCGGCCACCACGGGTGGCTCTTGATTTTGCCCCAAACCAGGTCACCCGCAGAAAACCCGTGGTCAGACACATACTCACCGTCTTCAACTTCATCCACAGGAAAGCCGTTCCCGGACAGCACCTTCGCCGCCTCTACTTCCCCGCTCGCCGCCTGCTTGCCGCCGTCGTCGGAATCGGACCCGGACGGGGCGCCAACGGCGTCAGCTAGGGTTCGGAGCCAAGAAGTCTCATCGTATCCCGCCATCTTCAACAACACAAAATCAAAGCTTTATCCTAAAACCCACAACATCCGTGCTATTAGGGCATCGGTCCATTCATACTCCTAACTAACATTAAGGAAATGAAATTATTAAACTAGTTCTATATTCACTATAAAAAAAATGAAATTTAAAGAAAATGGAAGAGAAAAGGACAAAAGGTCGTGCTACTACTGTATTTCAGTAATAATTAAAATAAATTAAATATGTACCTGAAATTGAAATGATGATGCACCGAAAACAGAGAGAGAGAGAGAGAGCGATTGATGGAGAGCTGCATTTCAAAAGGAAAATGGAATTAAAGTTTGAATTTAGTGAAGTCTGAAGGGGATTCGGAAGGGTTTACGAAGAAAAAAGAGGGACGGCGTGGGCTGTATTCCAAATATGGTACGGAAGGATATGTATGGACTCCCTCTGTCCCAAAATAACACGTATGAAAGAGAAATTTGACTGTAAAATTGAACAGTAAATTTAGGCCAGCTTTTCAGTGGAAAAAGCTGAATTTCATACTTTCATGTCAGAGTTTATTTACTGTTCGACAGTGGTTACAAAGGTACTGAACCCTGGAGGGAACCGTAACCGTTCCCTGTTTTTTCTAATTTTTTGGCTCCAAAATTTTCAATTTTGGAGCCAAATTATGCCACTGTTTACATGCCTGAAAATTTCATCCAAACTTCTATAAAATGGGGCATTTATTACAGCTCCCAAACCAACCAAATCTAGAAAAAAAAGGGCAGCTCTCAAAATAATTTTGGCCAGTTCTTCAGGAACTGGCCAGATACAGAAAACAAATCTCCATCCTCATTCTGAATTCAACATTGAGCACAGCTGTGATGGTTGGGGCAAACCTGACAGATGAGCACAGGCAGGACATAGCCCATTTTCTGCTTCAAAACTAAAAAAAATGGGCAGATTCAGCGGCAACAAAGACTGGAGGCAGCAGAGAGATGGTCTTGTTCAGTTCGGACCATCTCTACCATATGGGCACGCGTGAAGCAGCAACTTCGGAATGGAGAAGCTGTGAATGCTCGTTCAAAAAGGCATGGGTGTTGTGGCAGAACCAAGAAACCAATCGATGTGGAGGCCTTAATGGCAGTGCCACTTAGGTACCGGAGAACCTGTCGGAGCACAGCAGCACAGTTGCAGGTTGGAAAAAGCACGATACATAGAGCCATAGCAAGCAAGGAGATCAGGAGCCACACTAATGCAGTTCATCCACAACTAAGTTTGGCATGCAAAGAATCAAGGCTAGAATGGTGCCTAAGTAAACTGGAGTGTAACATGCAGTTCAAGCCTATGGAAAATGTTATACACATCGACGAAAAGTGGTTCTACCTGACAGAGGCAACGACAAGTTATATTCTGTGTCCCAACGAACCTGAACCATACAGAATCATACAAAGCAAGCATTATATTCCAAAACTCATATTTTTATGTGCTGTGTCTAGACCTTTACTTGACTTAGAGGGTAATGTAATGTTTGATGGGAAAATAGGTGTGTTTCCATACGTGGATTATGTACCTGCCAAGTACACCACTATAAATAGACCCAGAGGAACCATGATTCTCAAATCCATATCATCCATAATTAGAGACACCATAAGACACAAGTTGATTCATGAGCTGATACCAGCAATCAAGCAGAATTGGCCAGTTTGGGCAACCAAAAACATTTTCATACAATAAGATAATGCCCCTTGTCACATATTTGCAAATGACCCTGAATTTCTAGCTGCAGCCACCTCAGATGGTTTCAATATACAGTTAGTGTGCCAGCCATCAAAATCACCCGACCTAAACATTCTGGATTTGGGGTTTTTTGCCTCAATTCAAAGTTTACAGCAGCAAAACCCTAGTCAAAACCTAGATGAGTTACTGCAGGCTATGTATGATGCATTTCAGAGATATGATCCAAAAATAATTGACAAGATTTTCCTCAGTCTACAATGTGTCATGGTGGAAATCATGAAATGCAGAGGAGGGAAGGATTTTAAACTGCCACATATGGGTAAAGATAGGCTTAGAAGCCTTGGGATGCTGCCCCACAATTTAATAGTTGACCCAGCCCTGGTTAGGGGATGCTTGGAACACATGGCGACTATTGGAAGAACAAGGCACATTCAAGACCTGCTGATCAGTATGGAGATAGTTTAGATGTGCATGGGATCTGTACTTTTGTAGGGTTGTGCTTCTAGATTCAGGTCTAGGATAAACTTACCACTTAGTTTTGGTAAAGGTAAGTTCATAGGGAAACCTTGTAAAGTTGGGAGGGATAAACTCCATTCAATATGCATGCAATTTGTAAAAAATGTGTTGTGTAAAGTTTTATTTCAGAACTGCGGCAAAGAAACATTGACCAGAATGTAATGGATGACTAGACACACACAACCATTTCGTGGCAAAAGACACTACAAGACTGCCATCCATGTGATTTTCAAAAAACCACGGTTGCTGCCTAAGTATGAACATACAATATCATCATAGGTGGCTACCAACTAATACATGGTGGATTGGGCAAATAATTTCAGACCTGGGTTTAATCACATCATGCCCTGCCAAGATCAAATCAGTTTCGAGGCTGATAGACATGGCTGCATGTATTAATCATTCATCACAACTACATCATTAATCAAGGGTTCAACTAGCACATAAACATGCTATCACAAATAATTTAAGAAGCTATGATATATCATATAAAATGCAGTTAACATATGTCCAGCCAAGGTCAGTGAGTTTTGGAAACATTACTGCATGGCTACATATGACAACCATAAACACATACACATGCATAACTTTCACTGCTCCGTTATTGCCCCGGATATGAAACATACCCTGCCAAACTCAGGTTCTGCATCGGATTCAGATGAAAAATGGGTAACACCCACCCGGGTTTCAACTGAATCCGAGTTAAAATCTGAGTGGTTGCACATTTGATCATTAACATCACACACAGTCAAGTACCCAGCATAAAACAGTTGCTAATAGGCTATAACAGACAAGTAGCAAACAAGTAGTCACAGACAAGTAGCAACACCAAGCAGTTGCACTATAAAGTAAACCTGCATGTAAAGGTAACAGGTTAGTACACTATCTATAATATTGCCACTTAAAGAAAGTTCACAAATGTAAGAGTAAGTTGATTACAAACCCGTGAGTAGTAAATTCATTTTCCAGCATCAGAATCTACATGACGAACATATCCAGTCCAGTTCCCAGGATATAGACAGACACCAGTTTCCCAGAAACTAGGCTCACCATACTGAGGGAATTCGTTACCCTTAAAGAACATTGATGGATGTGGATCACACCAGGATTCAGAATCAGAATTATCAGTGTCAGGGGGCTGTGTTTCATTAGAATCAGGGGGCAGGGTTTCATCTGAATCAGGGGGCAGGGTTTCATTTGAATCAGGGGGCAGGGTTTCATGAGAATCAGGGGGCATTGTTTCATCAGAATCAGGGGAGTGTGATGCATGTGGATGGAGGAGATGTAATGTATCAGAGTCAGGATATGAATCTGGGTGATACAGGATTGCTTCAGGTACAAGACTAAAATGTGTTGCCACAGGGGTATCCCTAGATTCACACAAATTAGTGTCTAGGACAGGACACTGGGGTGGGGTGAGTTTACTGCCCTTGGGTTGTGAATCAATGTCATCAAGGCCAGTAAATAAAGCAGGATCAATACTAGCCTGAAACTGATTGGAATCACTCAAGGTTTGGCAAGGAGGGATACTCACCATGCCCAGCAATGACCCTGTCACCGTGATCCATCAGGTAAGGGAAGACATAATGGGTGGGGAATGGGTTACAGAAACAAAGAACAGCATGCAAAAATAGTTGTTCTCTATGATCAGGGATGAGACTAGGGTTTGAAAATCATACTAGCCCAGGCCTGAACAACACAGTATGAGTAATTATTAATATATCAATGACAATTCATAAGCAAACAAATATCGGTTTTGAGCTAAATCACAACATAGCACTGAAAGTTATCGGAATACCACATATGCTACACATGCAAGCACTTCCAATGTCACATCTAGTTAGATAGTAGAGAATAAAAACATAAGGCGCCCCACCAGAGTCACATCGATAACATTAATAGGCCAAAGTGCAAGAATAGTTAGAACAGGGGCAATGTAGTCACAGATCTGGGAACGAAGTACAACTAATACGTCAATAATCAAACAGAAACACTGTTTTTCTTGACAAAAAGAACAAATTGCAATGAATCAAGGATGAAATTAACTTGGAACGGGAACAAGACCATAAACTAGGGTATATATGTGTCAAGACTGCCAAACAGCGTGAAAAAATCCAACGACGAGCACTATGAATCTAGGTTTCTGAACTCAGAAGACAAAAAACCACACAAAATCTTCGCATGCACCATATTTTATAATTGAAAACTGTAGATCCGTATACATTCCAAGGGTTTTAACACACAACAACTAAGAAAGCAGAAACCACAACTTAAGAAGCAACCAAATCAGTACCAAACCCAACAAAAATACAACCCAAACACAGACCAGCACAAGAAAATGATGAGATGGAAGTCGACGACGCAGAAATCAAGTTCGTTTTAAAAGCGGATAACATCGATTTTAGAAAACCCTAGATTGGAAACCAGAAAGCTGTGAATGAAAACAAAAACCGTGGATAGATTCACACATGAGGATTAACAGAAACACAAACCCTTCAACACAGATCGGATATGGAGGGGCTAGGGTTTTCTTTTTATCGAGGGAGGACATAGCATCGATGTGATGTCATAAAGGAGAAGAGAGAAATGAGTTGTGAATGGAGCGTTGAGAAGTAATGGAGAAGAGAGAAAGGGAGCATTGGGAGAGCAATAATGGATATGGGGAAGAGTGAAAGACACGCATGTGATAAGTCTGACCCATTTGAAAATGGGTCAGCACACTGCTCAATAAAGCAACACGCGTCCCAATCCATTGCTAATGAGCATAATTAATCAGCCAACATGCTTGTAATATTCATAAGGTCCAGGGGCATTTCAGTCTTTTCATCAATGGTCAACTATGCTGAATTGGGAAAGTTCTGACCATCGCAATTTAATTGGGGACAGCCAAAAATGGAAAGTGTGCAGTTTAATTCGGGACGGAGGGAGTATTTAATTCTGTAGATTTCTAATGTACTTACTACATCCCAAATTTCTACAGATTTCTTTTTTCGAGTCAGAAAAATAAAAATAAATATTTATATACAATTGATATAAATAATAATATTAACTGTATTTCAGAACAGTAACAGTTAAACATTATTTTTTTGACACAGTTAAAACAATTTTGTGTAGATTAATTTGGAATTTAAATTAATGCTTTCTTTTACTAATAAGTTATTCACTACTGATTTTAATTTGATTTTTACGTTAATTTCTATTCTATAGCTAAAAACGTGAGTTATATATTCGGGAATTATGTTTAAGGTACCTCCACTTCAAGTTTTTCAGAATTCTTGAAGTGAATAAACTTTCTCTTCCTCGTTTTCTCTCCTCTCTCCTCCAACACCACCACTTTTCCACCATAACGGTAACATCGCCACCATCGCCTCCACCGGCAATTATCTATTTCCTACACCATACTCACCTTGATCTGATCTAGATCAAGCACACCACCACAATGGCGGCTAATCGAAGCTTTGCCCAGGCATTGCAAGCGAAGAGCCCCCAAATCACCACAACCCCACCCGCTACATTAAACCTCAACCACACCCTCCAATTCAAAAGGGAATCTTCAGTACTATACTCTCCGGACGAAATCCAACAACTATCAAGCCACTACTCAAATGCCCTAATTGGGAATTTCCCTAGAGGAAGACCATCCATGGAAAGAAGCATGGCTGATTTCAAAACTGTGGGCTTCGCCGGAAGATATCAATTAGGAGCAGTGGAATTCAAAAACATATTGATACGCTTTGAGAATAAAGAGAACTTCCAACAATGCTGGATCAAGGGTGTTTGGGCTTTCAATGGAATCATAATGAGGGTACTACGCTGGGCACTGGATTTCAAGCCACATAACGAGTCTTCAATCGTCTTCAATCGTCCCTGCCTGGCTCATTATCAGAAACATGTCACTCTACTACTACAACGTCCCAACAATTCAAGCTATTGGCAACCAGATTTGCAAATACATAAAGATGGACTAGGCAACGAAGAAGCTCACGAGACCATCTGCTCTGAAAATATGTGTTGAGGTGGATCTTCAAACATCGCTCCTCACTCATATCAGGTTAGGCTCAACAGTTGAAAATGAAAAATATGCAATTAAGTGTGATAATCTCCCTTCGTATTGCTCTCACTGTAAGAAGATAGGCCACTCCATTGAGAAATGCATAATTAAGCACCCTGAACTAGCCTCTAAACACCCTATGGAACATAAAGCCTAAACCAAATACCAGACCATCAAAAAAATACTGATAGAAATGGTCAGGATTCGAGTAGTAACAAAGGGGGGAATGTCAAAAATACTGGTCAGGGATCTAACAGTAATGAAGGAAAAAAACAATGACAGATCTGGTCAGGGATCAGGTAGAACCATTGAAGAGAAGCAAAAAGATAATGATACTCAGCCTGAAATAACCTTAGCTGAAAAAACCCCAAATCAAATTATTCATACAAATCCAGGTTATATCCCAAATATTGCTGAGGACAGAATGCATACAGCAGTGCTGGACAATCTTAACACTGCTGAGGAGGTTACATCTGTCTCAATTGAAAAACCAACCAACTGCTTGGAACATGCCAAAGATGACATAACAGGTATCTCTCTAAACTCCCATGCCTCAAATCATGAGAATAACAATTTGTTCATACATTCATGCAGGTCTAGCCCCCAAAACTCTAACAGATTCAAAATCCTAAGCAATGAGGAAGATTCAGACACGGGGGAAAACTGTGAATCAAGTACAAGAGAGCTACAACTGGAGTAGGTAAGTAAACCTATTCCTAATCTCCCAAATCTGACACCAAACAAAACAAGGAAAAGAACCGTGTTTAATAAACTCAACAAAATGAATCTAGGTTACAATTCAAAAAGCAAAACCAGTTAGTTAACATGAATGATAAAGTTGTTTCCAATAAAATGCTGGTTTGGAATCTAAGGGGCCTTCATACATCTATTGATATACTCAAAAGATTGCTAAATATACATAGAATCCAGATTTTATGTATCTAAGAACCAAAACATAAACCAGAACCGTGCTTAAGTTACAAAATGAGACTTAACTTTGATTGTCACCACAGCTCTGTAAATAATAACATATGGCTAATGTGGAAATCTAATTTCAGAATACAAAATATCTGAAACTAGCCAGTACACTAAGACATGTATCTCTAATCCTTCATTTCAATCTGACATGTGCACTTATTTTATACATGCCTCCATAGATAGAAATACTAGGAGCTTACTATGGACAGAACTGATAGCACATCAGGATAATAATAAATTACTGATGGGTGACTTTAATGCTATGAAATCTATACAAGAGTACAAGGGACCTAGCTTTCCTAACAGAAATAGCATTAGAGACTTTAATAAATTCATTAGTAAAAGTCAACCCACACACATCTCAACAGTAGGTAACACTTTTACATGGTCAAATATGAGAAAACCACCTACTATAGAGAAACTTGATAGAGCCCTAGCTGATACTACATGGATTGAAAACAACCCTAACAGTACTATTCATGTCTTGAATAGAAACACCTCGGTTCATTGCCCTCTCTTACTCAACATAGGCAGCATGCTTCCATCAACCCCAAAGCCTTTTAGATTCCTAGATGTGTGGCTAACTAGAACTGACATCAAACAATTAATTCAGTCAAATTGGTCAATACAAATCAGAGAAAGAGGAATGGACAGATTCTTCCTCAAATTAAAAAATGGAAAATTGAACTTAAAAAATGGAACAGAGAATGCTTCGGAGATATTAATGCTAACATAAAAAAAGGCAGAAGTAGATGTTAGACTGCAAGAAATTGCATATGATATTTCTAATTCTCAAACTGATCTAATTGATTTAAACCATAAGAATGCAAAGCTTCTTAAAGATTTAAATGAGGAGAAACTTTTCTAGAAACAAAAAGCTAACCGTAAGTGGCTAAAAGAAAGGGATGAAAACACTAAATTCTTCCACTCCTCAGTCAAAGAAAAGAGGGTTAGGCAAAATATAGCAAAGATAAAGAAATATGATGGCTTTTGGACTGAGGATCAAGCACAGATAGAAACTGAGGCCATTAATTTTTACCACAACCTCCTAATTGATGAGGAAAATCAACAGTCTGATTGTTTCCTTCCTCACTTCATGAGCCAAATACCTAGTATCATTAATGATTAAGATAACCAGAAGCTAACAAGACCACCAACCCTGGAAGAAATCAAATCCATTGTCTTCTCATTGAATCACAATGGATCCCCAGGTCTAGATGGAAACACATATGCTTTCTTCAGAGAAAGCTGGGATATAATAGGTCAAGACCTTCTAGAAACAATACTTGACTTCATGAAAGGAAAAACCATCCCACCTGGAATATCAAGCACATGGATTTTCTTAATTCCTAAGAGAGACATACCTATAACTTTATCAGATTATAGGCCAATCTCCCTTTCCAACTTCACAAACAAGATATTCTCTGAAAAAGATATTCTCACAAACAAGATATTTAGTTCAGAGAATATTTGAGTTTCTGCCTTCCCTGATTTATAGAAATTAGACAGCCTTCTTACAAGGTAGAGAAATGACAGATAATGTCATTTACCTTAAAGAAATGACTAAATTTTTAAACAATAAATCAGAGGCTTCAAACTGTATACTTAAATTAGACTTAGCAAAGGATTTTGATAGGGTCAAATGGTATTTCCTAAGAAATGTCCTACATAAATTTGGCTTCTCAGAATAGTTTATCAACTTTATTATTATGAATCTGTCATCAGCTTTCTTCTTTGTGATTATTAATGCCAAACCTGTAGGTTTCTTCAGAGCCACCAGGGGAATTAAACAGGGAGACCCTCTCTCACCTATTCTCTTTAACATATTCTCAGAATCTTTCTCAAGAAACCTGCATTTTTGTTTTCAAAATAAGAAGCTTAGATATTTCAAATTACCTGTAAATGCTGTAAACATATCTCACCTTAGTTATGCAGATGACACAATTTTATTTTTTCAGGCCACTAAATTGACTGTACAAAGACTTAAAGTATTTTTAGAGGTGTTTCAGTCAATCAGTGGTCAAAAAATAAATTTTGACAAAATAGAATACTACACTAGTAAACATGCTACCCAGGGTAATGAGAACATGATCAGGCACCTACTAGCAGTCAAAAAGGGATCTTTCCCTTTTACATACCTTGGTTGTCCTATATACATAGGAAGAACAAAAGTTGTACACTTCCAGCCTTTGCTTGAACGGTATGAATGAAAACTTAACTCATGTAAAAACAAATGGCTAAGCGTTGGAGGTAGATTAACGCTCATTAAAGCAGTAATGTTCTCAATCCCACAACACCTTTAGGCTGTAATGAAACCTCCTAACTTAGTAATCACTAAGTTAAAAAGAAAGCTGAGTACTTTATTTTGGGGTAAACCAGAGAATAAGGATAAAAAGGTGTGGAAGAGTTTCCCTAAAATGTGTTTCCCAAAAGATCATAATGGAATTGGTCTTAGATATTTTAAGGATAACATTAAGGCTTTTTCACTCAAACTCTGGTGGAAGTTCCAGTTAGGATTGGCCCCTTGGACACAGTTCCTATGGTTTATTCATCCTAACCTAAAAAAAATCTCAAAACTGGAAAAGAATCAGTGAGGTTAACCACATTGCAGAATCTAACACAAGAGTAATTCATGGGAAAGGATTTGCAAATTTTTTAACATCAAATTGGACTGGTTTTGGACCTATCCAAGATCACTGGTTACCTCCTGATAATTTCCCTTCTGATATGACCATTGCCTCTTTCATCTCCCACAAAATGAACCTCATAAATCTCTTGCAAAATTTGCCTAACAACATGCTTTCTTTCATACAGGATGCACAGATTCATCAACACAGGAATGATAGGTTCATTTGGAAACCAGACAGCTTGGGAAACTTCACCTTCAAGTTTGCTCATGATTTGGTAAGCAACAAAATCCAAAAAATAAGAATTATGAATAAAGTTTGGTTTAATAAATTGCCAAAGAAGATCTCTGTGTTTATGTGGAAATTGGCAAATGCTATTTTACCTTTTGATGACATCCTTATCTTCTCTAACATTAGCCTAGCCTCTAAATGTCCTAATTCCCTCAACTTTGACTCTCTATCTCACTGGTTTAACTCATGCAACCTAGCTATCCAGATTTGGAATTATTTTGACACTGTACTTGGGACTAGATCACTAAATTTTGACACTATTTTTGATAGACTCACCCATTACTGGTCCCTAACTGGTTCCACCAAGATCCACAGAACATTTATCACTTTAATACTATCTTTCATCTGTTGGAATCTATGGAAAGCAAGAAATAGAATCATTTTTTATGACAGTAAACCACTGCATAGAAAAATCATTACAAACATAAAAAATGATATTTCCTTAACTTTCCTTGCCAAACCTATATTTTCTAAAATCCCAGAAGACCACAAATGGGTTAACACGGGGCTAATCAACACTCTAAGACCACCACCAAAACCGACTATTAAATGCATTCATTGAATAAACCAATTCAGGGGTTTAAAGTAAATGTAGAGGCATCTTGGCACAAAGACACCAAAAAATGTGGTATTTGTATTATAATTAGAAACTCAGAAGGTTCATTCGTAGCTGCAGCTCTCAAAAATAATTATTGTACCTCTAGTTTCCATGCTGAATTGTTAGCTATGCAACAAGGACTGACTTATGCAACAGATTTAAATCTGGAAACCATTTCTATAGAAACTAATTGCATAAATGTTATTCATGCTGTAAATGACCCCCTAAAAGTTCCATGGCAATCCTTTGAACTTGTTTCTCATCTGGCTCTGGAAGTAGGAAATATACCAGTCACACACACACTCAGAGGGGGCAACTTAGTTGCGGATAGATTGAGCAAATTTGCCATCAAATCACACCCAAAGAACCTTAGTTTTCATCTAGCTGATGAAAACTAAGGAGCTGATTCATTTGGATAAAATCCAACTCCCAACAATTAGACTTATTTGAATGGATGCTAATGATATGTTGTTATTTTTTCAACAGGTATTGTGCACAAAGACAAACATGGAGGCAGTATTCCAACAAGATAGAAACCAATTCAGGCTTCCTCGTGCCTCGAGCACTCGAACATCTAGCCCTCGAACATCTAGCCCTCGAACATCTAGCCCTCGAACCTTGAGCCCTAGAACCTCAAACCCTGGAGGGGGTGGCGGCAAACCTCGAGCCCTAGAACATTGAGCCCTTGAAGCAGGTGGCAGCGACAATGAAAATAAGACACAAGATGGAAAGCTGTTGGAAACCAGATCTCAAGCACACCACCACTCGAACACTCGAACCCTTGAACCTCCTGTCTCGAGGCACCGGCATCCAGCACTGAAGCAGCAGCCCTCGAACCTCCTATCTCGAGGACTCTAACTTGAACCTCCTGCCTCGAGCCTCTAGCTGACAGAGTCCACACCCTCGAACCTCGAGCCTAGAGCCCTCAAACGTAGAGCCATAGAAGCTTAAAACCACGAACAATGTGGCGGAAGATCGAGTCCCAGAGTAAGGAACAATGAAGTACTGAAGCAGCAGAAGAAATCAGTCACTCATTTTCATACTTAGAGCCTTTTGGAGATCCGGCATTTACCCATGTTAACACGAGAGGTGAAGACATGGAAAATGGAATCATCGAAAAATCGCCCTAAGTAGACTTTTTCTCAGGCAATGTTGACTACATCATATTATCTTTTTGTCCAAAGTCTTCAAAATCATTTTGAAGCAAAACTTTGTAAAAGAATATTTTTGCGTTTTCAGGTTTGGGGAACCTAATACATATCCCTCCTTTATATGGGTTATTTTTTTTTTTAAATATATATATATATTTGGGAACGGGTTTAGGTACGGTTGACGGTGACCTTGCTGCTCAAAGCTGCGCCTCCACTGTCCTTCACCTTTGTTTTCTCTTCAAGGGATACCTTCTACTGTCGGTCGCCAATAATTTGAAGGTTTTCGGTCAAATCCTACTTGCAGTTAAACCCTTTTCCCTATTCCCTTCAGCCTTTTTATCAAGGTCTCTCACCTCCTACGCCGTTGCCCAACAGCAGATGTTCTTCACCTGCCTGCTTCGGACGCCGCTCTTTTCTCTTATTGCTACATGTCTCCCCCTGTTTCTCCTCACCCTTCACGCCTCTTCATTTAAGGTGACACCCTCTTTATTGTTACATTCTACCACTTTGCTTTTCTCATTTCTCATTTTTCGATTCTACCGCTTTGTTACCTATTTTCTAATTCTTCTGTATGTCAATTTAGGGGTTTTACCTCCGTAACAGTAACAACCCTTTCAACTTTTATCTGTTGTTTAGGTTTTAGGGTTGTGTGTTTTGTCTGTATTTCTGCGCGTCTGATTCTGCTCTGTGCTTATTTGTTGGTGCCTTCAACTTGTTCATCGTTTAACCTTCTCTTCTCTACTTTAATATACTTTGGCTAGTTGAAGGGGTAAATTTGGGGCCTTCAATCTATTGATTACTTTACCGCAATAGGCCCTTAACCTTTCTGTTTATGTTTTCCTCATCTCCTTCTGGAGAAAGGGGTTGAAGAATGGTTTTTAAGTATATTTGGAGAATTATTCCTAGCTAGGGAGCTTTTGTTTTTGGTGTATTTGAGCTTATTTAGTTTCTTTTAGTTATATGGGATTCAAGAGTGTGGGGGATATCATGCTATAAGATTTAGCCTTTGTCACTTCACTTAGAAACTGGTTTAGGTGGGATTAAATGGTATTTGTATCGAAAATGAGAAATGTTCATTATTTAGTCCTATTTTTTTTCATCACTTACAAGATTGTCTTATCCTGTTCATTTTTTAGGTTGTTAGGTTTCTTAGCTTTAAATACTACTACTTATTTCCCTCACTTGCCAGGTTCACTTGCTACGTTCTCTTACTGTTAAGTGTCGCCTCCCCCCCCCATTCCTCTTTATTTTTACATTCTACCTTTTGGCTTTTTCGTTTCTCCTTTTCCGAATCATGTATGGGTGAAATCAGGGGTTACGATAAATTTATCCTTATGGTTATTTGTTTCCTAATTCTTGTGTAGGTGAAGTTAGGGGTTTTACCTCTGTCGAAAAAAAGGTGAGCTTTTGGTCTGCTTCACCTTGCATGAAGGACAACTTAAAAATAAATGTGTAAAACAATGGTCACTGAGAACAACTTTGTTTCTTGGTTAACAAACAGAGACATAGTTATTTTTCCTGCTTTCCTCTTAGCTTTTACCTTTATTATAATTTTCTCAGCTAAGGCTTGTTCTGCCTGCATAAATGGTTCAAATTAGCAACCAATATTGTACTAGTAATATCTGTTTATGGTTACCCTTATTTTACCTTCTTACTCTGGATTCATTTCATCAGCTGCTACGAATATGTATCGTCAGACTATATTCCCCAACATTTATTCTTTATTCTTTATAATTTTGTATTTGATATCTATCTTATTGCGAAACATTTGTTTTGTATTCATTTTGTATTCTTCATATATTCCCCAACTAAAAGTGTGAAACATTTGTTTTCCACACAAGTTTAGGTACGGTGCCGGTATTCGTGTCTTCAACTTTGGCCACCTCCCTGCTTCATCCTCCTTGCTTACTTCTCAATCGGCAAATTTTGCCACCGCCTACTCTAGGTTGACTGTAGGTCGACAATGATAGGTAAATACCTCTTCCACGGTAGCGAACCTAGATATTTTTGCATATTCCTTGAAGTGTTTTTGCTGGAATGGAAACAACTTTAAAGCATTTATATTGTGGTGTTTTCTGCTTGAGCTGTGAAAAGATTAGAGTATTTCAATGTTTTATTATAGGCATGTCTTTCAAGTCTTTGTAGCCAATTTTGAAATGGTTTTTGCACTGGATCCACACATATTTTGAACTTGAGGAATTTCCTACTCAAAATTGTAGGAGAAGCTTGAGTTGGTGGATGAAATCGAACTGACATCCATGCATCTACACAACGAATTCAGAAATGTGAATTAATTAAATATTATTACTAAATATTATCTAAATTACAGTTTTTCATGTGTTCATACATATATATTTAGGAACACTGTTAGGAATGAAGTTGAACTGCATTTCGATACGAACAGAAGTTTGGACGCTTATTGATTCAGTTGAATTCGCTAATTTGGTGAAAAACTACAACCTGCAGCATATTGGGGTACTATTCTATGACAATAGCATAAAAATTGTCCTGGTCTCTATAGTATATGATACTAATATTGTCCTGATCTCTATAGTATATGATACTAAAACTGAACTCTGATACACTTTTGCTCTACATATCCTTTCCTTCCATCCTTTTTATTCTATTTGAAGCATGTTTGGAATCTGTAATATGCATGTGAAGACACAAACCTTTGAAATTCTCTACCTTCCGTTTTTTAAGTTTAAAGCATCTTGATGTTAGAATTACTAACCTCTTGGTGTTCCCATTTCTTATTTCAGAAGTATGTCAGGGATGAAGATGATATTATGATGTTTTGGGAAGAGACTATCTTGGCGGTGACACTGGATTAGATTTTCTACCATACAAGGGCTAATCTCACAGAAGCACTTAAAAAGAACACTCACTCTGGAGTTGTTGCCGTGGTATGTTTACTCGATGCTATATTTGTCATGGTGCAGTCTTCTATTTTGTAAACTCTCCAAGTATGGTGGTCATTTACAAGTTTCTCTTTAGTGCACTCAATTGTGCATTCCTCCATAAGCAAAATGCAGTCACTTTTTTATTCTCTATTGATTATCGCCATGCAGACATTTCCTTAAAGACATCGCCCTTATTAATAGTTCTTTGATTGTTTGATTCACTTAAATTGTTTGTCATTTCTTGGCGAATTTCACATAAACCCAAAATTTTGAAGTCATGTTTAGGACTCATTCTTCTAATGTCTATGTTCTACTCTAATCTTGACACATTTTTGAATTATATAACTAATTTCATTCTACTTTAATGCCTGGTAGGTTATTAAACCAAGCATGATTGGTAGTTTTGAAAATGCCGCATCAGTTTTCAGATGGGATCAGAAGCAAGGAAAAATGCTTTCTGTTAGTTCTACGTTCGAGAGTGGCTTGGGTTTGTCTTCATATGTTTAGTTCACAAGTTATTTCAATCTCCAAAATGCAGAAATAAGTAAGATGGTGAACAAAGAACCACCGTACCCTTAGCTCATAGTCTTGGGACTTACAGATGGCATAGAGAAGATGTTAGTGTAGAGCCTTCAGTTATCTGTTTGCATTTGAAATTTATTGAATTTCCTGATTGCATTTTTTACCGTTCATTTTTATTTTCTTTCTACTTGCATATGTTTTTCCATTCTCTTACGGTTTTCAGATAAATGAAGAGGAAGCTTTGTTTTTTGATATATGTGGTTATTGTAAGCAAGTGTTATATTTGTTCCAATTTTTACAGATATGCCTGCAGGTAATGAATGCATTCATTTTTTTGAAGTTTTCCTAATGCTTGCTCTCTGCTTTCACCACACTATATGGAAAGTTTTCTATTTTGTCCAACTTTATTCTTCTCTTCTTGGAAATGTACCAACTGTTGGGTCAACCGCAGTAACACAAAATTCACTTGAATAGTCTATTTTTAGAGTCAACTAGATCGCCCATTCCGTGTGGAAACTTTTTTGGTATATGAACTGGTACAAACAAGAATACATCTGAAGTCTGGGTTGAGGTTGCACAAAGTGCAACAACCATTACCTAGTATGATTAATCTTTAAAATAATTTAAGGTGGTACATGCGGATCAATTCGACCCATCCATATTTTTATCATATGAATTGACCTTTCGAACTAATCTTCAAAATAAATTGATATTTTCATAATAATTTAGGATTTCACATGCGGATCAACCCAATTTTTCCATTATCGTACCTAATTGAGTAGATCTTTATGATAAATCAACACATAGATGTATATGGATCATTAATAGTTTAATACTTTTATAAACTCATTCGAACTAACTGATATTTTGCAAATTAATTGCATCCAGCAAAATTTTAAAAAAAATCAATAATCACTTATCTTGTTGATTATATAAAGGGAAAGCCATAATTCACGGGGTTTATCTATGTATTATGGTGGTGGGGGGGATGTGAATGGAGATGCAATAGTTTGGTGATGGTTGTGGAGGACGGGATATGGGGTTTGGTATGTTGAAGGGGCGGTTGGTGACATACGAGTTTTAGATAAGGAAGTAAGTGGTGTTAATGCTGTGAGAATGAGTAAAAGTGACAAAATAAATTGCCGATCTTTGGGTTTTCTTTGACTTTGTATCTTTAATTGTGTGGTTGTATCTTACTGTACAAACTTTTAATCGTAAAGTACAAGGGTTAACACATTGGTCAAAATAGGTTGGTTAAGTGGTTCTCGACTCCTGGATCTAGAATATTTCGACTCGCGGGTTGAGTGGGCTTTAGCCCAACCCGCAAGTGATCCAATTTGTATATATCTAGTAAATAAACATAGTAGGTTATGTCTAAACTTTTTTAAATTTACCCACATCACCCGATTCAAATCCAACTTGTCCGTCCATTTGTCACCCTTACAATAATTCATAGGATAATCTAAATTTTCAACTTCCGCTTACTAATTAGTCACATTCTTGGTTGTCTGTGTCTACAAGAATATGAGTAAATAGCTTTTTTCTAACTTGATTGTTTGTTATATTCAAACAGAAAATTTTAGAATTGTAAGTGAATACATTAATCGACTTACAATTTAATATTATTAAATTTACCTATATATGTCTAACAACACTCAAATCGACGTTACCACTCAACACCCAACTCAAAATGCCTTCGAATCAATACCTAACTTGAAACAACTATATACACGTGAACTGTAAGTTTTTCACACTTATAGATTTAAAACGAAGCTATTATAATTCTAAAATTGATCGACCACTAACAACTTAACAATGAAATACATATCACCAAATACCAAATTAATTGTTGATCTCATAGGCTTACACCGATGTCGTTGCCATGACAGTCTCACTTACTCAATAATCGACCATCTTATTATGGCCTAGCATTTATTATGGCATCTTATTACACCGATGTTCGTTGATGGAGCACCTAGCAAAGAAGGTTGTTGTGTAGGATTGCTACTATTAAATCCAGATGGAGGAGAACATAGACACTCACTTCGTTTTGATTTCCCACTCAGAAACAATAAGGTTGAATGCGAAACACTAATACGTGGGTTCGACCTTACAGTCAGGATGGAGGTAAAGAGCGTTAAGTGCTTTAGTGGTTCACAGATAGTGGTCCAATAAGTGCTTGGGGATTCTGAAGTACGAGAGGAGCCGTTGATAAAGTATTTAAGGAGAGTTTGCCAGCTTATGGGCCAACTTGAATAATTTGACCTTCAACATGTACCACCGAGCAAAAATATCAAGGCATGCACCTTAAGTAAGCTGGCAACGACAAACTTCGATTAGTTGTTGGGACAGAATGATGTGAATGTAGAGATCATATCAGTCAGAAGTATGGCCACAACAACTGTGTCAACGGTCCAGATAGAAGAAACAAACTGGATGACGCAGTAAAGGGACTGCTTCAAAACTAGAAAATTTCCAGAAGATGGAATCCAGGCTAGAAAGCTGGAATTAAGGTCGCAGAAATACGTTTATGATGGGGGAATCTTATAAAAAAATGGTTTCCTATCTCCATGGATAAAGTGTGTGGGACCATCCCAAGGAAGAAAAATCATGAAAGAAGTGCATGAAGGACTATATTGGATGCATCAAGGATCTCGAACAATCGTGAAGAAGATAATTTGAGCATGAAATTATTGGCCAACAATGTTTAACGATGCACACAACTTCATGTTAAAGTGTAAAAGCTACCAAATTAATGTGTCGGTATCGTATAAGCCACTAGCTACTCTAACAGGGATATATGGAGCATGTCCATTCTACAAATAAGGCATTAATTTGGTTGGACCTTTCCCTAAAAGAGCTGGTGATGCAAAGTTTCTAATAATAGCGATTGACTACTTCACGAAGTGGGTAGAAGCGAAGCCATTGGGAAGAGTCACGACAGAAGCAACAAAAAAGTTTGTTTGGTAAAACATAGTTTGTTGGTTTGGTGCACCTCAAAAAATCGTGACAGATAATGGTACGCAGTCCACAAGTGGAAGCTTCACCAAATGGTGCTCGAAGTTAGGGATTGTGCAGAAATTCACGTATGTAGCTCATCCCCGAGCTAATGGCCACGTGGAAGTAACTAACCAAATGTTAGTCCAGGGAATTCAAAAACAATTGGAAGGAAAGCAAATCAGATAGGTAGATGAAATACCCAACGCGTTTTGGTCATACAGAACAACAATGTGGAAACCCACTAGAGAAACACCGTACAACCTAATTTATGGTCACGGGGCAGTAATACCACTTAAGATAGGGAACTCAAGCTTTACAGTGGAAAAATACGATGAATTCAGTAATCCCAAAATGATAAGATTGGATTTAGATGAACTTGAGGAGAAAAGGCAATACGCAACGATCAAAGAGGGAAAGTACTAGGAGAAAGTGGCCCGAGCATATAACGAGAATGTCAAGAAGACACAGTTTTGAGTTGGTGATCTCATGCTACTGAAAAATTAGGCAAGTTTGGTTCTGTGCCCAAAGTGGGAAGGTCCGTACAAGGTAACAAAAACACACTGATCTATCTGTTACAAGCTAGAAAGATTGGATGGCAGTAGCGTCCCGAACACTTGGCATGTGATCAACCTAAGGAAGTTCTATGTTTAGATCCTTATTAGGTGTTAGGAAGAACTTTGTTGTACAGGATCCATGATATGATAATTGGCGGCCTTTTCATCTATTGGCATAATTGTTTAGTTCCAAGCGAGATATCATTGCGACCGTACATACTAAATATCAGAAATCGTCTCTTGGGGAAACTCACCCATAGTATTTTTCACTTACATTTTATGCAAAATCCACAGTAACACCAGCAAAAAGGGGAAAACCATAGCACACCACAAAGAAAACCAAATATCACATTTTGCAACCGCGAACAAATAAATTTGTACAATTGCAACACTAAAAGCTATAGATCTTGTCAAAGTACAAATAACGAAATTAGAAAAGCGACAAAAGAAAGCAATAGATCTTGCAGCTTTGCACAATATAGGTTTACAACCTCAATCCTACAAACTATAGATCTTGAAAAAGGTGCACGTGCCTACAAAAATAGCGACAAAAGCAAGCCATGGATCTTGCAGCTTTGCACAATATAGGTTTAAAACCTCAATCTCACAAGCTATAAATCTTACAAAAAAAAACTCAAAGGCATACCTGCCTACAAAAGGCAACGAAAGCAAGTAGTAGACCTTGAGGCTTCGCACAATATGGGTTTACAACCTTAATCTCGCAAGCTATAGATCTTGCGAGAACAAATGTAAAGACGTACGTGCAAACACATTGAAAATAAAAATGTGACATTTTATTGAAAATAAAAATGCGACATTTTATTGAAAATAAAAATGCGACATTTTATTGAAAATAAAAATGCGACATTTTATTGAAAATAAAAATGCGACATTTTATTGAAAATAAAAATATGACATTTTATTGAAAATAAAAAGGAAGCACAAAATAGAAATACAAAGATGAACGCTTGGAGAAGTAAATTATTACATTAAAGAAAAGCAAGTTATCTACGCTTTGGTGCTCGAGATAGTCCAATAGAAGAATAATTACCAGTGCGGCAGGATTGCTCAGCTTGATATCTCTCCTCAGATAAAAATATGATCATAGCGCCATTTCATATATAAGTAAGTAGGGTGGTGGGTTCGACCACTTCGCTGCATACGATCAAGATGCTTCGCATAGTACGCTTTAAAGTCATATATAGGACCAAACTCTTCACGATCAAGTTGAAGACTCATGACATCCACGGTGTCTTGATAGATTTTATTCAAAATCTCTAGATTATGTATCTTATTCTGTAGTTGACGAATATGTGACCGAACAGATTCAGATAAAATAATCCTCTGCCCGTCAATATTCATAGTTAGATTCCCGCATCTAGTAGAACCACGAAGCTCCATGGAAAGAGCCTTGAGTTTATCTTTGTAATCAACACAGGCTTGTTCAAGCTGATGAACACACGAGTCACACTCAGCATGAAGGCTATCATTATCACTGCGCAGGTGGCTATTCAAGGTGAATTTTTCATCAAACCTACTTTTCCACCCAGAAGAGCAAGTGGACATATGATCACATTCATCCTGTTTCTCTTCAGATGATCCAATAATTGGTCAATTTGAGAGCACTTCTTATCCATGATTATGGTCTTCTGATGAACCTTACGAAGCTGATACAAGCTACAAAATAAGTCAATAGAAAAAGGGTATTTTCTTGGGTACACACATAGTGGAAACCCACAATGATAATGATTCCCTTAGAATGAAACTGAGACAATGCAATTTGGTATGATAGAAGAAGATCTATAACATGTTGAGGGAGGGGGAAAACAAGACCAAATTTAAGATAATCTAAATAAAAATACATGTAACCAATAAGAGGAGGGCGAACACTCTCAGAAATAAGAGGGGCTTTGAGTTCAAGCGAAGACATGAAAGGAAAATTAGTTCTTAAATTCTCCAAGCAATCATTGGACAGAATGCTATTAATGGCAGAAGAACCGGTGGGATGATCAGAATCCTCCCCAGAGTTAACATCATCAATCCAGGCATCCTCTACGGGGGAATCAGTAAGATTAGAGGCAAACATTCGGGTAGGTAGGAGTCCTAAAATTTGAGATGAAAACCCTATTAATTAGAGCTACTAAACATATATAGAGTATTCTAGAATTTTTTTGAAAACAACACAGGTAATACGTCGGAGAAGACAATAGGAAAAATTCAAGTCAAACATAAAAAACAAATTGGCAGAATGAAAACACTGCACAAATACACAATTGAGAGAAACGAGTACAGAAAAAAGGGGGAAAAGAAAAAAGACAGAGAAACTTGCAATTTGAGAAAGTGGAGAACGATGATGCACAAAAAGAGTAAGAAGGGACAAGGATGATGAATGACTGAGGTGTTTAAAGAAGCAATAAAGTCCAATACTTAAATTGAGACACTGAAACGTAAAAAAATGAGGCATTAAATCAATAGGAAACATCATAATGAAATTCGGACACAAAAGTAAGTTACCTTATATCGAAATTGAGATGGTGGTGGTATATGAATAAGTGATACACTGAACAATGACAGAGTTAGGTCGGTAAATTCTAGGCATTTATAAGGTAAGTAAAGATAACAATGGCATGTGAGAAAATTTGGGAAAACGTAGCGAATAATGAGGAGAGAATATGGGCTTAATAAAACAAGATCGCAATAGCCAAGCCTATCAGAAGTCCTAAATTTGAAGTATGAACTCAAATTTAAATTAAAAACTAGATCCTCCAACAAAATCGCAAGTTTAGGAGCACGCAACCCTTCACAAAAACAATAAAAGTTATTGTGATGATAAACACGTTGTTACAGTTTAGGAAATGAACAGAACAATAGTTCGCACACATTCAACAAACATAGTCACCGCTTCGCATTTCGTTGACTTCATGGCTAAGGAGGGCTTATGGTGTATACCTAGCTCACAAACTAAAAGTTGTTGGCCTTTAGGCCCAGCCAAAGACTCAACCATGAAACGGGCAAAGCAGAGCCATGTCCAAGAGACTCGGCCACAAATAGAGAAAGGCGGAGCCATGTCCAAAACTCAGCCACAAATAAGAATTATAGCAACCACGATGCAAACCATGATCTGACAACCTAGTAATGCGGAGCCATGATTGCATTCTACTATAAATATAAGGAGAGCAACACTGGCTCAAGTAAGTAAGACTAAACCGAGAAATACCAATTCTCTAGAGAAAGGAACAAACTTGATCATCAGAGCTCTTTCCCCGGAATCACTTCTAGGACCTTTCTTGTAGGTTCACATTTATAGTACGGTGATTACCAGTTATCTTGCCTGACCGATATACCACATCAGATTATTTATAGGTTTTTTGTCAAACCCAGAAGACTTTGACTTTTGTCAATGTGATTATCATTGGTCAATGTTAGGTTATAATTGGGTGTGTCAACTAATTATGATTATTGATTGATGAAATTTCTTAGATTTAGGATGAATTTGAATGGGTTTGACTAATTATCAATGTGGCACACTAATATCGTCTAGCATGAAGGTCGATCCTTGTAGTTGTTATTAGTAGATGTATTTGTGCTAACCCAATGTTTCTCGCTTGTAGGATATTGTGCTAGTTGTGTTGGGTCTCCAAGTTTATTGCTATTCTTGGGGAATTCTATGACGGTGATCGTGTAGGGTAACCCGAAGGTAAGGGTTATTGTGTAGCGCCTATAGCCCACTCTAACTATAACTGATGAGAGGTGAGAAATGTCTTCGCTTGAAAGGTGTTGACAAGTTCTCCACAATATGTGATAATTAGTCGATGATCAAAGGATAACTAGAAATGTAAACCAATTGTTCCCAAGACTCATTATAATCTTAGTTACATCTTTCCGTGCTAGTTGTGATCGTATATACATTCACTACTAGAAAACAAGGATATACGTACCGGTATATCATAGGATACCAGTGCAAATGTACATAATTGCACCGGTAAAAAATATGTAAACATCAGTACCGGTGTTTTTGAATACAAATGCACCGGTAGACAACCAACCGGTGTAGATTAACCCTGACTTTGCAGTAGTAGTCTATGTGTAGGTTGTTATGACCGGTGCAGTTGCTCACTATTACACCGGTACTGGATTACCGGTGTATACCAATTGTATTTTTTTTAGTACTTTGGCACCAAAAGTAAAAAAAAATTTACACCAGTAATATGAACTTACTGGTGCATATGTCCAAAAAAACCCACCAAAAGGCAAAATATCTACACCGGTCACATTGTGTACCGGTGTAGGTTTATATGCCCCATGTAGATTAAACTTTATTTTTCACTGGTAGTATATGTGTATGTTGTTATAACCGGTGCAGTTGCTGACTATTACACCGATGCTGAATTACCGGTTTATACCAATTATATTGTTTTTGTATTTTGGTGCCAATACTAAAATTTTTACACCAATAATATGAACTTCCCAGTGCATATGACCAAAAACCCCGCTAAAAGGCTAAATATCTTCACCGGTCACTTTGTGTACCGGTGTAGGAATTACATATGCACTTGCATAATATTAATACTAGTGTATAAATTCGCATTAAATGCTCACCTACAACCTTTTTTGGTAGGTTAAAATGAGATTTTTGGGAGAGGGAGTTCATTAATGGCGTTTTTTGGTTGATGAAGGCATTGAATGATCCTAAATGAAAACCCTTGAAGGTACCATTTTTTTAATAACATTTATGGATATTAATGATTTCATATATGGTTTTGGTTGATAGAGATATATTTGTTGTGTGTTTGATCATTCGATGGTGATTGAGGTAGAATTGTTGATATTAGTTTTTGATTTGTTCTCAAGGTTGATGTAGTCATAATGCTATGGCTATTGACTTTTATGATGTTGGACATGTTAAGAATGTTGTAATTGTAATGCGGAATATTGGTGTATGTTATGCATTTATAATGTTGCATGATTAGGATGTTGTCATGAAATTCTATTGTATTAAATGTGCTGAAGTTTGATTGTTGGACATTTATTGATATGTAGAGTTGTATCGTGTCATCGAGAGGCGTAAGCATGTGTATGTCAACGTTAGTAAGGTGAGCAATGAATATATTATGTTCGTGAATGAGTTCTTGGAGCATGCATTTAGTCGTGAGAAGCGAATATTAAGTCCCTGTCATGATTGTAGAAATTGAACTCGCACTGATACACTCCATTTGTATAGCCAGAGGTTTGCAAAATATTATGTTGTGTGAACCTTTCGTGGGGAAAAATCACCCCCGAAAGTGAGAGTTAGTAGTGAGGGAGAATGTTTTGGGATGCTATGTTGGATGACATGTGTGAGGAGGTTGTCAATGAATTTAGAGGGACGCCCGAGGTTTTGGCTACTTCCTAGGTGAGAAGGATAGACCATTGTATCCCGGTTGCAAGAAAGAAGACACGGTCATGTCGTGTTTGATGGAGCTGTTTAATTTGAAAGGTGTTTGGTCATAGAGTGATACTAGCATGAATAAATTGCTTAAGTTTTTGAATGAGAAGCTTCCATCGAGAAACGAGGTTCCGGATAACCTTTACGAAGCTAAGAAAATTTTGTGTCCAAAGGGATTGGAGTATGAAAAGATACATACTTGTCCGAACGACTGTGTTTTATATAGGGGTGACTTAAAGGATAAGATTGTTTGTCCGGTATGTAATGTGTCGCGTTATAAGAAGAAGAAAAATGTGGGTGTTGGTGGAGAGCATGTTGTGTCAGTGAGGAGGCGGGTGCCCGTCAAATGTATGTGGTACCTTCCAATTATTTTGAGGCTGTGAAGGCTATTTAAGATTGATAAGGATGCAAAGAACTTGACATGGTACGTTGATAGGGGAGGTTGTAAAGATGATGATATGATTCGACACTCGGCTGATGCGGACCAGTGGAAGAAATTTGATATGATGTATCCAAAGTTTGCATTCAAACCTAGGAATTTGAGATTTGCTTTGTGTACTGATGGTATGAACCCATTTGGTAATATGTCCTTGAAACATAGCTCATGGCCGGTTATGCTTTCCATTTGCAATCTCCCTCCCTACTTGTGAATGAAGAGAAAATATGTGCTGATGCCGATCATGATTTCAGTCCCGAAACAACCTGGAAATGACATAAACACTTATCTTGTTCCTCAAACAGAAGATTTGATGGTTCTATGGTTGGTTGGCGCCTTAATGTTTGATGGTTTTAGTGGTGAAGAGTTTACAGTGAAAGCGATGCTTTTTTGTACCATAAATGATTTTTCGGCATATGGTAACCTTTATGGGTATGTAGTCTAGGGTCACAAGGCTTGCCTACTTTGTGAGGATGAGATAGATTTCCATCAGTTGAAAAATGGGCGTAAGACTGTTTATTTGGGTCACCATAAATCCCTGCCATTGAAGTACAAGTTGTGGGATAACACAGTTGCATTCATTGGTGGGAAGGAGAGGAGAAAGGCACCCAAACCATTGACTGGTGTAGCCATTGACAACAAGGTGAAGAAATTGACTGTTGTTCTTAGTAAGAAGTCATCCAAGGGTGGTGGAATCGTAGACGGACTGTGGAAGAATAGGTCAATTTTCTTTGATTTGCCAAACTGGGAGAATTTGGAGTTTCGCCATTGTTTAGATGTGATACATATCAAAAAGAACACCTGTGAGAGTCTGATTGGCACACTTCTAAACATTCCCGGGAAGACTAAGGATAGCTTGAATGCGAGGAAAGATTTAGTAGACCTTGGGTATTCTGTTGGGTCTGGCACCAGAGGTAAGAGGGAAGCGGACTGCCTCCCGTTCCTTACAATATTTCAGTTGCTGAGAGAAGATCAGAATGTGAGAGAATCCAAGGAATAAAGGTACCGTCCGGTTACTCCTCCAAAGTTAGTCGGTTTGTGAATGATGAATTGCGTATTAATGCTTTGAAATCACACGATTGTCATGTCCTCATGCAACAACTTTTGCTTGTTGTGATCCGAGGGTGTTTGGATGAGAAAGTTAGATTTTCAATCATGCGCTTGTGTTTCTTCTTCAGCTCGATATGCAGGAAACATATTAGTTGGCAACAGCTAGATGAACTGGAACGAGAGGGTGTTGTTTTATTCCTTTTGGAGAAGTATTTTCCCCCGTCAATCTTTGACATCATGGTGCACCTAGTGGTACACTTGGTTAGGGAGATACGTATATGCGGGAATGTCGAAACGCGTTGGATGTACCCCTTAGAGTGCCATATAGCTATTTTCAAGGGTTGTGTTCATATTTGTAGTCGTCCGGATGCCTCCATTGTTCAGAGGTAGGTCACTAAGAAGATAATCGAGTATTGTACATCGAACTTGGTTGGAAAAAGAGCGGTTGGTGTTCCAGGTGGACCCCACTGTGGAAGGCGGAATGGGACTCCGTGGTCTAAGGGTACGATTCATACACCCTTTCACACTGAGTTGATGATAGTTCACTGGTATGTATTAAATAACAGCAGCAAGACCGCAAAAATATGTAGAAGAGCATGTTTCCTTGTTGGAAGAGATTCATCTAAACTGTCCCTCGAATAAAATACAGGCAGAGCATTAGTTACGGGAATTTACAAGGAAGCCAAACTGCACCGTAAGACGGTACCTTGGTTATGACATTAATGGTTTTAGTTTCTCAACTTTGGAGAAGGGTGAGAAGAGCACGATGCAAAACAATGGTGCATATATTGAATCTGAATCTATGTGGCATACAAGCAAGAAAGATAAACATCTAGTTGTTGCTATGATGCCTTTCTATGGGGTGATTGAGGAAATTTGTGAGTTGGATTATATAGAGTTCAAGGTTCTTGTATTCAAGTGTCGTTGGGTGAAACATGGTTCCGGTGTTGTAGTTGAGAAACCCATGGGCTTCACGTTGGTCAAATTGAATCGTGTAGGATATGAAGATGAAAAATTTATCTTAGCTTCCCAGGAACACCAGGTTTTTATATCAATGGCCCTTAAAATGAGAAGTATCATGTGGTGCTGCATGGGAAGAAGTTTTACTTTGAAGAGGAAATTAATCAATCATTCATAATTAATAGTCCTGAGTTTCCATCAATATTTCTTGGCTTGGAGGATGTTGGGGGGCCTGTGGTGGGATGGCATTCTCATGGTGATGTGCTGTGGCTTGATGAGAGAGGTGAAATAGTAGGTGGTGACAATGTGTTGAAGCGGAAGCGGATATTTACTCAACTGCGGTTACGCCAAGAACTCCTATTGCTTATATAGATCCACGCCATTTTCAGTTTTTCTACCGATATTTTGTGTAAAAAATATCTGATTATGAAACAAATTAGTGTGTAATGTATTTGGACCCCTCACTATTTTAGAATTGCTTGGTATGATCAGTGTTTTCATTTGGTGTATTTTTTTGAATTGAATCAGTGAAAATGTGCTACAATATATACTACATTTGTTTTTAAAAAGGCAGTGTTTCTACACCTGTAAAGTATCCAGATACCGGTGTGTAAAAATAGAGTAGGTACTATGTATGGTACATACGCACCGGCACTCATACTAGTGCTGGATACTTAGAAAAATATTATGTTTTTTACTCTCGGATCTAAACATGGTAAGTTTTTTTCCCATTTAAAGCAGCCTAAATCAGCTACTTTTTTAATGAATTACACCGGTATACATACCGGTGTTGGACAATTAGAAATTTTTTGATCGTGTTCCTCCCGGGTCTGAACATGGTAATTATTTAATCATTTAAAGCATCTTGACGCAGTTGCTTTCTGTGAAATTTGCACCGGTAAGTATACAGGTGCTGGACAGTTCAAAATTTTTTGATTGTGTTCCTCTCGGGTCTAAACATGGTAATTATTTTTAATATTTAAAGCAACCTAGCACAACTGTTTTTTGATGAATTTGCATCGGTAAAAATATTGGTGCTGGATACTTATTTTTTTTACTCTCGGGTGAATTATTTATGCATTTAAAGCAGCCTAGAGCAGCTGCTTTAGGCCAAATCTTACACCGGTATATCTTGTTTACCAGTGTAAATAATGGGATTCTTTTAAATCACTTTCAGATCCCCATTTCCAAAAAAGGAGTTTGGGATCTATCACTCTAGACCATCTCCTTCAGTGGCCATATTTTTTGAAATCCAACGAGGGTGCAGATAGAGTTAGGGAAATCACTTCAATACCTTTTCCATATGATTAATTAACATTGGGATCTTAACTACATTAATTGAGAATGTGACATGGTGAATACCTTGACTTCCATGCAAGGTGTTTGATAAAATGCTTTAATGTGTTTTTTAGGAAATGCCTCCCAAATCCAATTTGAAAAGGATACGCCATTCACCGTCTCTTTCTATGCCAAAAGTGTCGTCGCACACTTACCTAGATAGTACCTTCTTCTCTGAGAAGGCTAGGTTGGTCCATGAATCATACAAAGGACGCCATCATCACATTGAGAGAGGTATTGAAGCATCTCCCCCATTTGAACAAACCATCTGCACACTTGGGTGGGAAAAATTCTATGAGACACCGTAGCCATTCAACCTGAGTATTGTAAGTGAGTTTTATGCAAACTTGAAATGTGGTCCAAACTACAGTCAGGTCTATTATAGAGGTAAAACTGTCCCTCTCACACCAGAAGCTATAAATGGTTTGTTTCGGTTGCCCAATGTTCCAAACGATGAGGATGGGTTTCTAGCACTCCATTTTCTAGGTGACGACAACTATGTTCTACAACAACCAATTGAGAAGGGGATCGTTGGGGCAGTAACTATGCTAGGTACCGACATAGATGAGCTGGTCAAACCAGGCTAGAGAAAAAATACCTAAGAAGACTCTAACTCCGAAAATGAATAGGTGGTATCACTTCATGGCGTCTAGAATCCACCCAGTCACTGTAAACACAGAAGTCCACAAAATTTGCCTCACCTTCTTGTATGCAATAAAGAAGAAGCTTCCATGGAATGTTGATCGTCGAATTTGTCCGACGTTGCAGAGGGAACGTGATCAGATGGGATCTTATGCCTATTGCAGTATCATCTCTGCCCTTTGTTCAAGAGCAGGAGTTAAGTCACATTTACATGACGTATTTGGGCAATCAATGGGTAAGATTTGTGTAGACACCTTTACAGAAAAACATCTGACATGCCTGTCCCTACTATTGAATCTAAAGTCGGTGCCTTGGAGGTTGGTGTAGCAAACTTGCTTGAAGAATCAAAGTTTCGAATATCCTGGTTCGCCCATATGGCTAAGGTTATGCCGTATCAATTTCCTAACACCATGGAAGAAGTTGGAAATTCCCTACCTTCCACAATGGCGATGTGGAGGATATGGATGTTGGTACAAGTACCCATTATGGTGATGCAACAAGAGAAGATGACGATGTCGAACCATTTTCTCGTTATTACTTGTAGGAAACTTGTAGTAGTACCTACGAAGGTTGCACTTAGACTGTCTGACGCTTTCCATTTCAATAATAACTTGACCAATTATGGGTTGACTTCAAATTTTTTACTCTTTGATGTTGTAATTTTTTGCACCGTATTACTCTCGACTGGTATAAATTGTAGACCAATTGCAGTTGGCCTTAATGCTTACATCAACCATGTCTATGTAGTTTATTATATTACATGAATGGTTAGAATAACAAAAAATTGTAGGATTAGGAGCTATGGAGGTCCCCTATATAAATTTGTGGGCAATAGTGCAATTTTGGAAATTATAGTACAAACATTCACTGTTGGTTTTACAGGTCCTTCCGTAACCCCAATGTGACTACACATGCATGAACATGATCGTAATGTATTGAATTGCATATATGTTGAACCAATTGTGCTTTTTGACGCTTCCAAGATTCTTGGAGGGACTAAAGTGCAAAAAGTAAAAAGTTTACTTGTTCATCGAAATTGAAATCTGATCGAATCGTATGGTACCCTAAACATCCATTTTTTATTTTCAAGTTTCACATGTGGGGACATGAGCTGGTTCGGACCGTGTAGTTAGTTTGAAAGATATTCAGATTACACACTGAAACTATGAAGTAAACCTTTCCCGTTTACTCTACAACACATACTAGCGCTTTCGATCAAATCACCACCCAGACACAATTATGTTGAAATTATGATTAAATCCTTAAATGTTGAATTTGATAATTTATATAGTGTCCCAACATATCGTAATTGCATGCTACATTTGCAGGGACCTAATCGCAAGAAATGTAGAAAATTAAATTAGCGGGTTCGTACTTCCCGAGGAACTACGAAAACATTACTTATTAACTTTGGTGTATCATAGAATTATTTTGTAGCCCATGTTATTGTGGTCGACAGGGTGAAACGAAATGTTTTTGGTCAAAATGCAAATGTCATAATAAACAATGCTTAGTATAGTCAACGTACGGGGCCCATGTGTAGTCAATTTTTGCATGAAACAACTTGGAAAATGTCTAATTACATAAATTATGCGTCAATTTGAATAATTGGAGTTGCGACGAAAATATTGGGGTTGAAAATGAATAAAGAGAAATACTGAATTCATGACAAGAAATAAACTTGTACACCGGTAAGTTTACAAATAACCGGTGTATAAATTCAAATTTATTTCAATTTTTCGTTATTTTTGAAGACGGGAACATTTTTAAACCAGTAAAGATAGTCTACATACTGGTGTACAAGAGTTAAAAGATATTTTCAACAAGTTGTTCTTAGGTCTGGCAAATTTTATTCAAAGCTGTCCCATGCACCTACTTTTTTTGTTGCATATTTACACAAGTAGGCCTACTGGGTACACCGGTATCAATACCATGCAGCTGTTTTTTCAACAACATGCTCTTGGGCCAGGCAAAGTAATATTAAAACAGTCCCGCGCAACTTCTTTTTTTCACTTTTACACTGGTAGTACTACTCTGTACACCGGTATTTATCGTATTAACGGTGTAAAAGAGATGGGTTTGAATTAAAAGCACCCACTTCTTCCTCCCATAACCACCATAATTCCCCCTCTCCTCATCAAAACACCTTCAATTCCACTTCCAAAATCGCCATCCACCACTTCCACCCGTCAATTTTCACTACATTCAACCACCATAACTCCTAATCAATCTTTATAACTCCCCAACACATCCCCTCACTTGTCCTATAAAAGGTTGAACAACACACAACCCTTGAACAACACCGACGGGAAATTTTTTTCCAAAGGTTCATCCAATTATTTTTTGGTAGACTTCAAGCGACGGGAGAAGCAACACAATCATTTCAACGGTGAAGGTAAGTGATACGTGTTTAATTAAGCATGTGTTTCAATATGATTTTCTTTTCAAACAATCATTCAAACCCTTATGCACAAGAAATGTTCGACAAAATGCCTCTATGAACAAAAACCTTTCATTTTGTAATGTGGGAATATACAGTTTTGAGTTTTTGGTGGAAATATAAAGTTTTGAGTTTTTGGTGGAAATATGTTGTAGTATTTGAGTTTATCGGTTGGTGATAATGTTGATAGTCACATTAGGCAAGAGTGATACATGCTCGGTTGTAGGCGGATTTTTGGAAACTAATAATATTGGTATCAATTTCTATCAACTTCTGTTGGGATTTTTGGAATCCAATAATAGCTGTATCAAGTTTCATGTCTTGTTCATTCAAGTTCTATATCATGTTATATGAACTTCTATTCCATATGAAATGTAGTTATATTTACGTTTTGTTCAATTTTCTATTATGTTGTTGTAGATGCCACCGAAAAAGAGGAAATTGATCAACAAGAGGAAGCAACCAGTAGGAAAGAAGAAGAGTAGGTTAACGTGGTCGATAATGAGGTTGATTTTATGGAACAAGAACCTCCTCCAAAAAGGATACCGTTGAAGATACAGTTTCAGGAAGAAGCAACACAAAAACATGATTCGACTAGTGAAGAGAAGGAATAACCCACACCACATGGTAATGGGATTGAAGGGGATGGGGGAGAAGATGCGGGTGAAATGTCGGCCAAACCACCAGTTGGCACGGGGAAGGGAAAGGGAAGGAGCATTGTCAAATAAAGGGCAATTGTTAATGAAGTGGACAATGATTTGTCATTTTTTGGAGGCAAAAATGGAGAGGGATGGAAAAATTTTGAGATCAAAAGTTATATGAGGAGACGAGGAACTAGCACGTGTCAGTCTGTGATGATTGCAAAGCACAACAAACCAACTCCTGTTGCATTTGAGTTATGAAGAGATTAAGTAGTATGCATTAAGAATTTGTCAGTGTGGCATGCTTATGGCAATTACGCTTTTCGACACCGCATCATATTTGACCATTCCGTACATTGGTGCGATATCCCTGAAGATGTGAAGGAAGAGTCATGGAAGGATGTTCTGGTAAGACTCTCTACGATTGAAGTTTAAAAATATTTGTTTTAGTATTGTCATAGTGAAGACATGGTTAATGATATGCATGTTCATATGTTTCATTTCAAGAGAGCTTCATAACTGAAACCTCGATGATAGACGCGCAACTTCAAATACTCAAGAAGGATTGTACAGATAGGGCAAGGGACCAACATAGGAACTGGAAGACAAATGTAGCAAACAGGTTCATCCATGATGTGGACAAAGGTATCAACAAATCAGGAGTGCCATCATGGGAGATGTACAAGTGGATGGATGAATACAAATGACACTTGTTTGAGAAGAGGCGGAGACATCCGAATTTTCAGGTATGATAAAAATTATAATATTTATTATGAACTTTGTTGCCCATAAATTCTATTAAACTTATTTTTGTAATGCAATATCATAAGCTTAGAGAGACAAAAGCGTAACGAGGGCAAGAATTACTCTCACCACACTGGCAGAAAGGGTAATCGATACATCCGCGACAAATTGGCCGAGGAGCTGAAGGAAAAAAGAGAGAATGAAGTTGACCGCTAAGGGATTCAATGAGGAGGAGATTGAGCAACAACTCAGTTAAAAGGAGTTCACACCAGACATATCTCTTGTCTACCTTGAGGCAAACAAGGATAATACAGGGTTATACACATCAAAAGAGGTTCAGAAGATCGCACCAGACATTGTAAGTTATGCCAAAATCGACAACTTAAATTAATTTTTTATTTCGATTGTCACAATATTCTTACGGACATTTGCTTACCTATGTGTTTTTCAGTTGAAATTGAATGAGCTGAAAGAAAAAGGAACATTGGTACTGCAGTCGGGTGAAGACATCCCCATAAGAGTCACCAAGAAGAAGGATCACCTGGGCAGGTATAGGGGAACTCAGATAGGTCTACCCTTATTGATGGATGTTCTTCTTCTTTCCCGCAGCAAGTGTGGTAGCAGTTCCTCAAGCAAGCAAACTGCCCAGAAGAGACCATCTGGTGTTCAACCAGTTATGAAAGCCATGGTATCCTACCTCGAGCAATTGGTGGAAGGCAATGCATCTGCAAGTGGTGTTTAGATTCTGGTAGGCCTTGACGATCCCAAGAAGTTTATGAAGAAGGTGATGGATGACATTGATGTAGCTGCTACAAAGTTCGAAGAAGAGTTCAAAGATGGAGAAGGAGATGAAGAGGTACACCTTCTTGAATATATGTTTTTTGTTTACATTGAAGTACACATCTTAAAATAACGATAACCAATTTATCAATTTACTAAAAATTTTTACAAACATGATGGAGTACGCGTGACTATGTACATTAAAGGCTTTGTCGGGAAGAAGAAAATGGTTGCCCATGGGTTGCGACATGTATCTCGTCGTCGGAATGCCCAACAAGGAAGTATTGCTTATGTAAGAGTATGTGAGCCAGTCTACCGTCCTGTGGGTTTGCCCTCAGCGGACCACCACTTCGCTATGTTGGAGGGGCCTTAAATAGCATCGTGGATTGACTGGTGTCTTTAATAGGCAAGGAAGACGAGTAAGCAAGTGACATCGATGACGACAATGCCGACGTGAATTTGGACAACGACGAGGAGGAGGTTATGATTCTCACCACCGCCGATGAGGTACATTTTTGTAACACATTATTTTTCAATTTATGCAATTACATTTACATGATCATATTCATTAATCCGTGTAACAGGGTGATGCCGAGAAAAAAATCCCAATGGAGCTCTAATTTCAGGCCATCAGCAAGACCAAAGTTTAAGAGGCTACCAAAACAGGTGCTTCACTTAAACGTGTACCTTTATTATTCATTGACTACAACACTTTAATTCTAGATACTTAAGTGATCAATTCGTATAATTTTACATCCGCAAATTATCAACAAACGGGACTTGGCAGATTGACCATCATGGTGTGGTTCATACGGGAAACAAATGCCGCTATCCTGGAAATGATAAAGAACAAGGACTGCATGTTCTTCCCAGTCTTCAGACCATCGGCATTCGCACGTCATTAAACATGCAGTATTGGAATAAATGTTCTGGTCCAGTATGGGAAGGGACTTGGGAATTTGCGTTCAATGACCTGGATCAATAATGCGCAAATCAATGTGTGGATGGGGTGAGTTTCAGACCTTACAGCATTATGTGAAATTTTAAATTAATTAGTATTTCATTTTCAGTATCATTAACGTTACAGGCACCTCTAGGAGCAAATATTGGAAAATAATGCAGGACGCATCCAATTCTGCCCTTGCAACTGTGGGAACTTGTCCGACTTTGAGCAGGAGGTCGAACTTCGTTTCAACCTCATATGGGATACAATGAAGGCAACATATGCTGAGTTCTATATTGTCCCTTACATTAGAATGTAAGTATTTGTTCCTGGATTTAACATTTAATTTCAAACCTATTCCATTTCAGTAAATTATTACCCTAATTTTTCAACAACGATCATTGGTACCTCATCATTATCCATCCCAGAACGGAGGAGGTTTTCACGCTGGACACTTTGACGGGGGGTATCAAAGATATAAACTTGTGCGAACTCAGGTCATTTCCAAGTATTTCAATCAATCAAATATTAAGTCCTAGTTTTGTTATACATAAGAAGAAGTAACTATTTTCATTTACTTTCTTTACAGGCTTGCATGCACATACCAAAGGGAGAAGAGAAAGATCGAGCCAGAACCCGACTACACTTGAAAAATCAAGAACATTAAGGTGAGTCATTATGTCATTTCATCCCACTATTCATGTTAAACGGTTAGTAATGTCATTTACCTTTCCTGTGCAATACCGAACCCAGAATGGTTCGTGGCAATGTGGGTACTCCATCACGCTCTTCATGGAAGAAATTTTTTAATCTCCCAGAGATAAGCAATATCTTGTAGGTAAAACTTACATCTCAAAATATGTTCTTATAAATTTCTATCACACGCAACATTCTTCACTAACATTGTAACTTTGAAATTGACAGATCTTCCCAGAGGGCAAAAGGCCATACCATGTGTACGAAATTCAAGGTATTGCTGAGAGATGGTGTGGAGCTTGGCTTGATGAGTACCAACATCAGGTGAACACTACGTTGAAACTTCTGGATGATAAGAACGACATAATAGGTTGATGGTTGATTTTCTGTGGTTGATGATATTAGAATTATACTGTTGGCGTTTGGTTATACTATAGCTGTGTGGTTTTTTAGATTGTTTCCATTCATGTTGAAGATACTGCGTCTATTCACCGTGTTTCAATAATGCACCTGTGTTTTACGATCAATATTTTCTAAAGTTTCACCATTAGGTGTTTAAAGTTTCTTACAATTTCAAAAGTTTTTAATTTTTAATAGTTCCGATTCAAGTATTTCTGACTGTTGCCCCGGAAATGGTCTGGGAAGGACCACTGGAAAACAAATTGGGCATTGCTATTTTTTCTCATCGTATACACCGGTATAGACTATAAGTACCGGTGTAAAAATCAAGGGCAATTTAAATATTTTATTTTAAATTATTAAAATATTACCGGTGTAAAAATTACGGGTGCAAAATTAATACCGGTGCAATAAGATTCCGGTGCAAAAAATTATTGCTATTACAAAAAAATACCGGTGTTATAATTCTTACCGGTGTAAAAAAATTAGTTTTAAACCGGTTTACTTTAATCATACCGGTGCAAACATTTTACACCGGCGTATCTCACTGTACCGGTGCAATTACTATGTGCCCCCTATTTTTTCCAAAAGTTTTACACCGATTGCAAATACCGGTGCAAAAATTACTCCTACACCGATTCATTTTACGGTGCAAAAAAAATTACAATTTCACACCGCTATACATACGCACCGGTATTTTGAATGGCCAAATTACCGGTGCTATTGCCCCAAAATATCGGTGCTACTACCCCTGTTCTACATTAGTAATTGTCCTTTCTAATTGTTTGGTAATTTATTAGTTTAAAGTAATCGTAGTGTTTTACAATAAAACTCCTAAACTTTGTTACCGCACATCTAGAGTGACTTCATTGTGTATTTTTAATTACATTTAATACTCAACAGAACTCATTTTTCCTTGTGAACAACCTCATTTTACCACTAGATACTAATTAATAGTTAGCCGTAATTTGAGTAAATAAATACTATTTTTAAGAGGTGACAACCTCCTAAATATGGCAAAGAACGAACCTTTTCTCACATGGCTCAGACTCGTACCAACCCCAAGTGAACTTTCTCCCTCGTGCTTTCAATATTTCAAGGAACCTCTTAACACGATTCGCAAAAGAAATATGCCTCTGGCACCATCTTCTTGGTTTTCCGCTCCTTCTTTTTCTCCCCTCCTCCTTGAATGTTGGCCTTACAAATAGTGGCACCGGAGATGTTCATATCTAAAACACAAACAGAAGAAAAGTAAAATACAAATAATTATATGCACATATCACATCATTCAAGAGTGTGCTTAACAAGGTTAAACAAAATGCAAAGATAACATCGGATCAATCATAACGCAATAAATGATCATGAAAACTTATATTACTCCGTCTCACCTGAATGTGCACACTTTTTGGTCAACTTTCTCAGGTCATGTTTGACCAACGATAAATTTAGTTACTTATATTAACGGTGTGTTAAAATTTGATATTTAGAAAATACAGCATGCAGAGAATCCAACAATATCTCAGATGATGATATTGGTATCGATATAATAGTTGAAATTTATGGTCAGGCCATATGTAAGATAGTGTTCGTAAATAGATACAAAAATAACAAAGGGATAGCGAACAGTTTCATTTATAAAAAAGGATCCCTAATCTCTTGATCAGACAAAAAAATAGTTTTTTTTCCAGACTCTCTACACTGTATCAACGAGGCCACACACTATGTTAGTTGCATGCAGATGTATTTGACGGAGGCTATCCTCAAATTAAGAGTTGCTACCTCTCCTGTATTCAGTGATATGATTAATATCACCAATGTCAACCATATTGGATGAATGTGAGATATAGCAACCATTGGTTAAATATTACATCTTGTATGCTGTATTAGAACTCAAAGATTTCGATATAAAATTATAGTATTATGCCAAAAAGAAAAAGATACAGATGAACTTTGGCGAAAGAAAGCTGGAGAAGAGTTTAGTTATCTGGTTACTGTATAAAAGGAATACTTTGAAACTGCACACTTGTGTCAACCGTCGTCAGAAGTATAGTGGTCATTTCCCAGGCAAGCTAAACGTGTGCCCCAGACTGTGCTCTGAAGTGGCCGTCCAAAACGACGTCGTTTTGGGCATCACTTTTGTCATTTTGTGCATTCCATTTGTCAAAAGTTGCGGCGCTACCATGTGCATCTACATGTCCTGCCAAGTGGCCTCCCAAAACGATGTCGTTTTGGGCACCCATTCGAGGGGTCCCTACTCGAGATGTACCCATTCGAGATGTGAGCCTCCAGGTGGAGGGGTTCGATAGGTTGGGTTCGAGAGTTACCCATTTGAGATGTGAACTTTCAAGGTGAAGGGGTTTGATTGGATGGGTTCGAGCGGTGACCATTCAAGATGAGAACTTTCAGGTGGACGGGTTTCATTGGATGTGTTCGAGCGGTGGCCATTCGAGAGGTACCCATTTGAGATGCGAACTTTCAGCAGGAGGAGTTTGACTAGATGGGTTCGAGAGATTACCGTTCGAGAAGTACCCATTCGAGATGTGAACTTCCAGGTGGAGGGGTCCGAGAAGTACCCATTCGAGAGGTGAAGTTCCAAGTGGAGGGGTTCGATTGGATAGGTTCGAGAGGTGCCCATTCGAGATGTGAACGTCCAGGTGGAGGGGTTTGAGACATTGAGGATTCGAGTGATGGATAATTAGCATGCATGTTCCAATGGCTTGATAGGTGGAAGACTCGAGTGGTAGATGGGGGATTCTCGAAGGGGTGGCACTCGGCTTCGAAGGGATGGAATCTTCCGTCCTCAAAGGGGTCAAGTTCTAGGCCCTCGAAGGGATGGAATCTTCTGTCCTCAAAAGGGTTGAGTTCTAGGCCCTCAAAGGGATGGAGGCTTCTGTCCTCGAAGGAGTCGAGCTCTCGGCCCTCGAAGGGATGGCATTTTTCATCCTCGAAGGGGTCAAGGTTTCGGCCCTCAAAGGGACGGAGTCTTCTGTCCTCGAAGGGGTTGAGGTCTCTGTCCTCGAAGGGATTGAGTCTTCTGTCCTCGAAGGGTTCGAGGTCTCTGCCCTCGAAGGGGAGGGGTCGAGGTCTCTGCCCTCGAAGGGGAGGGGTCGAGGTCTCTGCCCTCGAAGGGGTCGGGGTCTCTGCCATCGAAGGGGTCGAGGTCTCTGCCCTCGAAGGGGTCGAGGTCTCTGCCCTCGAAGGGATAGAGTCTTATTTCCTCGAAGGGAAGGGTTCCATTGGACATGTTCGAGAGATACCCATTCGAGAGGTGATGTTTAAGGTGGAGGGGTTCCATTCGATCCTTTCGAGAGGTACCTATTCGAGACGTACCGATTCGAGAGAAACCCATTCGAAAAGTTAAGTTTCAAATGGAGGGGTTCAATTGGATGGGTTCGAGAGGTACCCATTCGAGATGTGAACTTCTAGGTGGAGGGGTTCGAGACATTGAGGATTCGAGTGATGGATACTTAGCGTGCATGTGGCAATGGCTCGACAGGTTGAAGTCTCGAGGGGTAGATGGGGGATCCTCGAAGGGGTGGCTCTCAGCCTCTAAGGGATAGAATCTTCTGCCCTCGAAGGGGTCGAGTTCTAGACCCTCGAAGGGATGGAATCTTCTGTCCTCGAAGGAATCGAGTTCCAGGCCCTAGAATGGATGTAGGCTTCTATCCTCGAAGGAGTCGAGCTCTTGGCCCTCGAAGGGATGGAGTCTTTCATCCTCGAAGGGGTCAAGGTCTCGGCCCTTGAAGGGATGTAGTCTTCTGTCCTTGAATGGGTTGAAGTCTCGGCCCTCGAAGGGATTGAGTCTTCTTTCCTCGAAGAGGTTAAGGTCTTTGCCCTCAAAGGGATGGAGCCTTTCATCCTCGAAGGGGTCGAGGTCTCGGCCCTTGAAGGGATGAAGTCTTCTGTCTCGGCCCTCGAAGGGATTGAGTCTTCTGTCCTCGAAGGGGTCGAGGTCTCTGCCCTTGAAGGGATTGAGTCTTCTATCCTCGAAGGGAGGGGTTCCATTGGACATGTTTGAGAGGTACCTATTTGAGAGGTGATGTTTGAGGTGGAGGGGTTCCATTCGATCCTTTCGAGAGGTACCTATTTGAGACGTACCAATTCGAGAGGAACCCATTCAAAAATTTAAGTTTCAGATGGAGGGGTTTGATTGGATGGGTTTGAGAGGTACCCATTCGAGATGTGAACTTACAGAGGGAGGGGTTCGAGACATTGAGGATTTGAGTGATGGAAACTTAGCGTGCATGTGCCAATGGCTCGACAGGTTGAAGTCTCGAGGGGTAGATAGGAGATCCTCGAAGGGGTGAATCTCGACCTCGAAGGGATGTAATCTTCTATCCTCGAAGGGGTTGAGTTCTGGCCCTCGAAGGGATGGAATCTTTTTTCCTCGAAGGGGTCGAGTTCTAGGCCCTCGAAGGGATGGAGGCTTCTGTCCTCGAAGGTGTCGAGCTCTCGGCCCTCGAAGGGATGGAGGCTTCTGTCCTCGAAGGTGTCGAGCTCTCAGCCCTCGAAGGGATGGAGGCTTCTGTCCTCAAAGGTCTCGAGCTCTCGGTCCTCGATGGGATGGAGTCTTTCATCCTCGTCGAGGTCAAGGTCTTGGCCCTTGAAGGGATGGAGTCTTCTATCCTCGAAGGGGTTGAGGTCTCGACCCTTGAAAGGATTGAGTCTTCTATTCTCTAAGAGGTCGAGGTCTCGGCCCTTTAAGGGATGGAGTCTTCTGTCCTCGAATGGGTTGAGGTCTCGACCCTCGAAGGGATTGAGTCTTCTGTCCTTGAAGGGAGGGGTTCCATTGGACATGTTCGAGAGGTACCCATTCGAGAGCTGATAATTGAGGTGGAGGGGTTCCATCCAATCCATTCGAGAGGTACCTATTCGAGATGTACCAATTCGAGAGGAACCATTCGAAAAAAGTTAGTTTCAGATGGAGGGGTTTGATTGGATGGGTTTGAGAGGTACCCATTCGAGATGTGAACTTCCAGAGGGAGGGGTTCGAGTCATTGAGGATTCGAGTGATGGAAACTTAGCGTGCATGTGCCAATGGCTCGACAGGTTGAAGTCTCGAGGGTAGATGGGGGATCCTCGAAGGGGTGGATCTCGGCCTCAAATGGATGGAATTATCTGTCCTCGAAGGGGTCAAGTTCTAGGCTCTTGAAAGGATGGAATCTTTTGTCCTCGAAGGGGTCGAGTTCTAGGCCCTCGAAGGGATAGAGGCTTCTGTCCTCGAAAGTGTCGAGCTCTCGGCTCTCGAAGGGATGGGGTCTTTCATCCTCGTCGGGATCGAGGTCTCAGCCCCTGAAGGGACAGAGTCTTCTATCCTCTAAGGGGTTGAGCTCTCGGCCATCGAAGTGATTGAGTTTTCTATTCTCTAAGGGGTCGAGGTCTCTGCCCTCGAAGGGATGGAGTCTTTTGTCCTCGCAGGGAGGGGTTCTGTTGGATATGTTCAAGAGGTACCTATTCAAGAGGTGATGTTTGAGGTGGAGGGGTTCCATCCGATCCATTCGAGAGAACCTATTCGAGACGTACCAATTCGAGAGCAACCCATTCGAGATCTTAAGTTTCAGATGGAGGAGTTCAATTGGATGGGTTTAAGAGGTACCCATTCGAGATGTGAACTTCCCGGTGGAGGGGTTCGAGACATTGAGAATTCGAGTGATGAATACTTAGCGTACATGTGCCAATGGCTCGACAGGTTGAAGTCTCGAGGGGTAGATGGGGGATCCTTGAGGGGGTGGCTCTCGGCCTCGAAGGGATGAAATCTTCTGTCCTCGAAGGGGTCAAGTTATAGGCCCTCGAAGCGATGAAATCTTCTGTCCTCGAAGGGGTCGAGTTCTAGTCCCTCGAAGGGATGGAGGCTTCTGTCCTCGAAGGAGTCAAGCTCTCGGCCCTCGAAGGGATGAAGTCTTTCATCCTCGAAGGGGTCGAGGTCTCGGCCCTTGAAGGGATGGAGTATTTTGTCCTCAAAGGGGTTGAGGTCTTGGCCCTTGAAGGGATTGAGTGTTCTATCCTTGAAGGGGTCGAGGTATCTGCCCTCGAAGGAATGGAGTCTTCTATCCTCGAAGGGAGGGGTACCATTGGACATGTTCGAGAGGTACCCATTCGAGAGGTGATGTTTGAGGTGGAGGGGTTCCATTCGATCCATTCGAGAGGTACCTATTCGAGACGTACCGATTTGAGAGGAACCCATTCGAAAAGTTAAGTTTCAGATGGAGGGGTTCGATTGGATGGGTTCGAGAGGTATGCATTCGAGATGTGAACTTCCAGGTGGAGGGGTTCGAGACATTGGGGATTTGAGTGATGGATACTTAGCGTGCATGTGCTAATGGCTCGACAGGTTGAAGTCTCGAGGGATAGATGGGAGATCCTCTAAGGGGTCGAGTTCTAGACCTTCGAAGGGATGTAATCTTCTGTCCTCGAAGGGGTCGAGTTCTAGGCCCTCGAAGGGATGAAGGCTTCTGTCCTCGAAGGAGTCGAGCTCTCGGCCCTCGAAGGGATGGAGTCTTTCATCCTCGAAGGGTCGAGGTCTCGGCTCTTGAATGGATGGAGTCTTCTGTCCTCAAAGGGGTTGAGGTCTCGGCCCTCGAAGGGATTGAGTCTCCTGTCCTCGAAGGGGTCGAGGTCTCTGCACTCGAAGGGATTGAGTCTTCTGTCTTCGAAGGGAGGGGTTCCATTGGAGATGTTCGAGAGGTACCCATTCGAGAGGTGATGTTTGAGGTGGAGGGGTTCCATTCGATCTATTCGAGAGGTACCTATTCGAGACGTACCGATTCGAGAGGAACCCATTCGAAAAGTTAAGTTTCAGATGGAGGGGTTCGATTGGATGGGTTCGAGAGGTACCCATTCGAGATGTGAACTTCCAGGTGGAGGGGTTCGAGACATTGGGGATTTGAGTGATGGATACTTAGCGTGCATGTGCCAATGGCTCGACAGGTTGAAGTCTCGAGGGGTAGATGGGAGATCCTCTAAGGAGTCGAGTTCTAGACCTTCGAAGGGATGTAATCTTCTGTCCTCGAAGGGGTCGAGTTCTAGGCCCTCGAAGGGATGGAGGCTTCTGTCCTCGAAGGAGTCGAGCTCTCGGCCCTCGAAGGGATGGAGTCTTTCATCCTCGAAGGGGTCGAGGTCTCGGCTCTTGAATGGATGGAGTCTTCTGTCCTCGAAGGGGTTGAGGTCTCGACCATCGAAAGGATTGAGTCTCCTGTCCTCGAAGGGGTCGAGGTCTCTGCACTCGAAGGGATTGAGTCTTCTGTCTTCGAAGGGAGGGGTTCCATTGGAGATGTTCGAGAGGTACCCATTCAAGAGGTGATGTTTGAGGTGGAGGGTTTCCATTTGATCCATTCGAGAGGTACCTATTCGAGACGTACCGATTCGAGAGGAACCCATTCGTAAAGTTAAGTTTCAGATGGAGGGGTTCGATTGGATGGGTTTGAGAGGTACCCATTCGAGATGTGAACTTCCAGGTGGAGGGTTTCGAGACATTGGGGATTTGAGTGATGGATACTTAGCGTGCATGTGCCAATGGCTCGACAGGTTGAAGTCTCGAGGGGTAGATGGGGGATCCTCTAAGGGGTCGAGTTCTAGACCTTCGAAGGGATGTAATCTTCTGTCCTCGAAGGGGTCGAGTTCTAGGCCCTCGCAGGGATGGAGGCTTCTGTCCTCGAAGGAGTCGAGCTCTCGGTCCTCGAAGGGATGGAGTCTTTCATCCTCGAAGGGGTCGAGGTCTCGGCTCTTGAATGGATGGAGTCTTCTGTCCTCGAAGGGGTTGAAGTCTCGGCCCTCGAAGGGATTGAGTCTCCTGTCCTCGAAGGGGTCGAGGTCTCTGCACTCGAAGGGATTGAGTCTTCTGTCTTCGAAGGGAGGGGTTCCATTGGAGATGTTCGAGAGGTACCCATTCGAGAGGTGATGTTTGAGGTGGAGGGGTTCCATTCGATCCATTCGAGAGGTACCTATTCGCGATGTACCGATTCGAGAGGAACCCATTCGAAAAGTTTAGTTTCAGATGGAGGGGTTCGATTGGATGGGTTCGAGAGGTACCCATTCAAGATGTGAACTTCCAGGTGGAGGGGGTTCGAGATATTGAGGATTCGAGTGATGGATACTTAGCGTACATGTGCCAATGGAATATTCTGTCCTCGAAGGGGTCACGTTCTAGGCCCTCGAAGGGATGGAGACTTCTATCCTCAAAGGGTTCGAGCTCTCGCCCCTCGAAGGGGTTGAAATCTCGGCCCTCAATGGCATGGAGTCTTCAGTTCTCGAAGGTGTTGAGTTATCGGCCCTCGAAGTGCTGGTGTCTTCTGTCCTCGAAGGGGTCGAGGTCTTGGCCCTCGAAGGGATGAAGTCCTTTGTCCTCGAAGGGAGAGGTTCCATTGGACATGTTCGAGAGGTACCCATTCGAGAGGTGATGTTTGTGGTGGAGAGGTTCCATACGATCCATTCGAGAGGTACCTATTCGAGATGTACCGATTCGAGAGGAACCCATTTGAGAAGTTAAGTTTTAGATGGAGGGGCTCGATTGGAGGGTTCGATAGGATGGGTTCTAGATGTACCCATTCGAGCTGTGAACTTCCTGTTGGAGGGGTTCGATTGGATGGGTTCGAGCAGTACCCATTCGAGATGTGAACTTTTAGGTGGAGGGATACGACTGGATGTGTTCGAGAGGTGGCCACTCGAGAGGTACCCATTCGAGATGCGAACTTCCAGCTGGAGAGGTTCGAGATGTACCCATTCGAAATGTAAGGTGGGCAATCGAGATGTGAACGTTCAGTTAAAGGGTTCCACTGGATAGGTTCGATTGGAGGCCATTCGAGATGGAGAAGTTCGATTGGATGGGTTCGAGCGGTACCAATTCGAGAGCTACACATTCGACAGGTGAACTTTCAGGTGGAGGGGTTCCATTCGATGGGTTTGAGAGGTACCCATTCGAGATGTAAACTTCCAGCTGAAGAACCTTCACATCTCGAATCAGTACCTCTCCAACCCCTCAACTTCAACCCTCTCCACCTGAACCTTCCTTCTCGCCATCTCTACGCTCCAATTACATGTATAATTGGTACATTCATAACTTCAATTACAACTCTTTTAACATTCCTATAAAATTTCTATAATTTGTTATCAAGATCACCACGCAACGCGCGAAGTAGCCAAACTAGTAAATTATAAAAGCTTATACAATAAGACACGCAGAAGTAAACACAACACACAAGACTAGAAAACCTTACTTCAGTACTTTAGCTAGTAACAACACATCAGAATTACACGAGTCAACACAGATATTAAGAGAGGAGAAAAGGGGGAAGGCAAATTTTTAGGACTATAAATAGTGAACGATTGTGGAATGTGTAGATGCAACTAGACCAAAAATTACATCGCCTTTTTTCATTAGAGCTTCTTCATGCAGCCCCTTTATTACTCCTTGCAGCCCCATTTTAATTTTCAATGACTAAATTACCCTTCTTTATTTATTTTATTTTTTAATCCCTTAACTTCCCATTTCTTTGGTCAGCAAAGGCCCAAAGCAAATCTGCGTTCTTCCGTTCTTCCAAGTCGCTGCGAAACCCCTCCTACCCTTTGTTCTTCGTTCACATTCATCAACAGACGCGGCCCGGGATTTTAGCCAATTCGGGTGGTCCGAGTCTAGATAGTATCAGGTTTGAGCTTCCGAGCGACGGTTCCCGCTCTTTAGTCGCTCCGATCGGTTCTGGGCGAGAACCGGATGCAACTTCGACAGATCCGGGGAGGGAAGCGGCGACTGCGGGTCGGGTCAGATAGAATGCAACGGTGCCGGCGCAGCTCCACCGGCGACGCTAGCTGAGTTCTCCATAGTCACCAGCGAGCGGGCAGGATTTCTATGACGTCAGCCTCGTCGATAGCTACAACTTTCCATTGCTGGTTGAAGGCTCCGGCGGGACGGGGATGTGTCCTCCGACGGGGTACGTGGCGGATCTTAACCGCATTTGCCCGTCAGAGCTGAAGGTTGACGGAGGCGCAGCGTGTAAGAGCGCGTTTGCGCGGCCGGAGGACTGTTGCAGGGGCGAGTTCAACTCGCTGGCGGCCTGTAAACCGTCGGTTTACTCGTAGATGTTCAAGAATCTCTCCTAGATCTTACAGCTATGCGTACGATGATCCGACGAGTACCTTCACCTACTTCGGCACCGATTATACTCTCACATTCTGCCCCTCCATGCCCAGGTAAATTGTTTGTTAGCCATAGATACTTGGCATAGCAAATCGGCAAGCAATATTTCCTTAGCATAACAAAGCAGTTTTTGAAGGGGAGCTGGTGCTAAGGAACCTAGTTTTTGCTAATTTGAGTATAGAGGGGATAGATTTTGCTAAGGAACCTAAATTTTGAAGAGGAGCTGGTGCTCTGTTTGTGCCTTTAGAACTAGCTTCGGTTCCTCAAAGCACTACTCCAAAGTGAGCTTCATATTCCTTTTGTTTAATTTGCGAAATTAGCTTAGTAGAGAAATTAGCTTTTTTATGTGTAGACTTTGGTTTAGGATACAAACCTGAGAGAGTTTTCTTGAGGGTTTATGAGTCTTAGAAATATGATTCAATGGTTTCCCTCCTTGGAGATCTATGAATGAAAGCTTGCTTTGGAGAAGATAGAGGGGTTAGTAGTACATTATTAGTATGATCACATAGGATATCAGTGAGACCAGAAGGAGAATCTTCGAGAGTGGTAGTTGGATCCATGTTCTTAAGAGTTTGATTTTCATTAGTATTCATTTCAGAACTAAGAGTGTTTGGGGTGATAGAGTTTTCTTGAGGGGTACTGATGTTGTTCACAAACTGACCAGGGCTACATGTGTTGTTAATTGAGCAGAGGGATTATCTTTATTAAATGTTTTTTTAATCTTTCATCTTTGTATTGTCTTTCATTCTTTCTTTAGCTATAATATTTGTGAAATTTGATGTGGTTTACACTGGTAACTAAGTCTACTTAGTGGAGAGGTGTGTGTGTTTTGGTTGTTTTCTTTAATGTTTCAAAGAATGAGATTGATGTTGTTTAATGAGTAGGAGACGAGGAGGTAAATGGGGTCATTTTAATGAGTGAGATTGGATGTAGTTATCATCTGGGTGTTCATTTTCGGAGGGAAATCAAATTTCTCTGTTTCTTTCATGATCTTAGGTTTTTCAAGTTTGTTAGTTGTTATGAGGATAGCTCTGCATATATACTGTGAACTTTCAGGGAAAAAGAAACCTAATATTGGCATATGATTTGACTATCCACATGTAGTTCTGCTGCATTCAACCTAATATTTCCATGTTCTAGGTTCCTTCTGATGCTGTTAAGGCAAATGGAGGCCAATTACTTGTTAATGATCATAACAAGTACCGCTTAATGTGGACACGTATAAAGAGGAAGTACTATGTTACCTGATACTTTTTGGAATCTGCAAAAATTGAGGCATCTGCATTTGATCAACAAACTTGTTTACATTTTTTCCCCCCGGAGAATGATCTTGACAGCCCTTGTAATTTTCTTAAGTTGGACAGTCTATCTAGGCTACTTATTAAGCGTTGGAGCATCATGCATAAGCAGTTGAAGAGGTTTACCAACATCCGTAAAGCTAAAATGCAATCTAACTAATTTTGGGGGTGGTAGAAGGGTTATGTCACATTTTTGAGTCATCTGGAATCACTTTCTGTCATTTGGAGAAGATAATAGTGAGTGTGAGCTTGTTTTTCCGGAGAATATTAAGAAATTGGCTTTGTTCGGGTGTGGATTTCCCTGGATCAAAATTTCAAGAGTTGCACAACTGCCAAATCTCGAGGTACTCAAATTGTGGCCTGGATCTTTCATCGGGGACACATGGCATGTGGAAGAAGGGGAGTACTTAACACTGAAATGCCGAAGTTGGTTATGCTGGACTTTGTTAAGTGGACATCTTCAGATCGATGATCCATTTCCGAATCTGGAGAAGTTAGTAATGTTCCGAGTGTCGTAAGTTGGAAGAGATTCATGAGTGATCGGACCATGTTGGGACTCTCAATACAATTGAGGCCGTCGACTGTGGAGATCACGTTGCAAGTTTGGTTTGAACAAGTGAAGGAGCATCAAGTGGAATGTGGAAATTCGTATTTGAGTGTTCATATTAGATGACATTTTCTTTCTTTTAGTTTGGTTTTGGGTTTATGCTGTAAGTTTTATTTAACAATAGCTGTAGTTTGTTTCATATACATGTTTTTGATTGTAATTTGTTAGATATTTTTCATATATTCTGTTTTTGCATTTGTTACCCTGAACATTTATATATATATATCGAGTGATGATTTCATTTTCTAATATATCTTGCTGTAATGCCTTCGCCCAAGTCATGGCTTCTTTCAAATCATCAATTTTCCCCTCATATGTCTTTGTAGTCTCTATCACCTTCTTTCAATATTTCATTGTCATCAATCTAAATATTTCTAAATATTAAGAAAATATAATAAATTAATATATGACATATGCATTTTAGAATAAATTCACTGCAAAGAAACATTTATAAAAATTATGGACACAAACTTTACGGGTACAAAAATAGTGTGTCCGCCCAAAAAATCTAACACAAAAAATACGATTATGCCAAGATGCATGGACACACAAAATTTGTGTCCGTCAAAGAGGGTCGGACACACAAAAAATATGTCCGGACACTTTTTGGACGAATTTTGAAAGAAAAATATGAAAATTTTAAATTAAAAGAAACATAATGACATTAACTCAATAATCCAATTAGAAAATCAAAAAATTAAAGTAGATACTTGCTTGTTCCATATTTACATTTCTTCAACATACAAATCAAATTTTTTAATACAAATTTTGTTTGGAATGTGGGTGAGATTTTTATTGTAGAAGATAATAAATGTTGGGGGTGTATTTGAAGATAATAAAATTATGATCGGACTTCCACATTTTATCACAAAATAATATCATGGACATATTTATTCTTTTTCATACTTTTTAAGACTGATAAAGTAAAATAGGGATCGCAAATAGCAATCATCTTTTTGTAATGGCGCGATGCATTGGGTTGTGGATGGTAGGTCGTAGAGCTTGGAAAACTTCATTCTTGCCTTTATCTCGGGAGCTATGAATTTCGGAAAATTTCCTACAGGCCCTTCCCTGCAACTCCAGGCTATGTAAATCCGTACTATAGCGTGAAGTTGAGTTGCTTGAATTGTTGCCTATCTTTGGTGTGCTTTGCTGATTCAAGGGCCCCGCGCAAATATATGGGTGATGGAGGAATATGGAGTTGAGAGCTCTTGGACTATGCTAGCCTCTATTGACTTGCAATTGTTGGACGTGTATCGAAAATATCATTAAATTAAAGAGTCCGTCTCTTGAAAGACGGTCTTTCCATAAGTTATGGAAAGACCAAAGTTTAAAGTGTAAATTAGAAGAAATTAAGATAAAATTTTCGGGTTGTATGAACCGGGTTATAAATTTTATAACTACTATATGTTTCATATTAAAACTTTAATATTGCAACTAAGACCTTTTACCTTTTATTATACAAATCAAACCCCATCTTTCCATAAGCCTATGGAAAGACTGTCTTTCCCAATACGAAAATTGAACGAGTAATTAATATATGTAAGAATAATAACCATTTATCAATTATTTAATTTTAAATAATTAAAGAAAACTTGCGATATATTAACAATAAATAAATCACGTTTCAAACAATAACAAAGTGATGGAGTCACGAGTAAATTCGTTGTCCTTGAAACGAATGAGTTCCGTTGTGGACATCATTCCTTAGGGTAAAACCATCGAAGGTAACAATTAACACGTAAGAGTTACATAAGATTCACACAAGGCCCGAAAGACTATCACCGACAGAGCAACGGATGGAAATTTCGAGAAAGACATAAAGAAGACTCAAGTTTAGAATATGGAGAGACTTGAGAAATGGTGCGAGTTTCCTGACAAACTTAGAGACTCTATTTATACTACTCTAAGAGACAGACCCTAGCAATGGAATCGTGATATTCTTATTTTCTGTAATTAGAGAAATGTATTATCCAATCACCAACTCATCAAATCTGAGAACATTCTAAGAATACTCGAATTAAATCTGCTGGAAAATGAAGAAATATTTCCACAATATTCTTCAGCGTATTAAAAATGGTAAAGCATGTATTCATTTAAGACAAGATATCACACAAAATATAGAATCTTTTCATTCTTATCTCTTAAGAATTACACACAATTAATTCTATAAATATCACGATGTTGGGCATCCTAGAGACTTCCACGCGGTCCATACGCGTGTTAGACAGTCCAGAGAAAAATTAATCAAGGCCAATTTTTGCCCTTTTTTCTTTCATGTGTGACATTTCGAGCATCTATATCGCATTCACCCTTGATCATTTTTTAGAGTTTAAATAGTGGATTTTATAGTACTCGCGGAGGAGAACCCAAAAATGACATCCAACGACCCTATATCCATTTGGGTCCCACTCAAAACGATACCCAAAAGTTGACTAAATTCAACCTTTTAACCATCATTTTTCAAACAATCCCCCACATGAATAGATATTGATGTAAGAATCAAAACAATCACGTCAAACACGGTGGTTGACTTGGTGATAGTTTCATTTCGACAGCATAGATGCTGCATAGGATAAATAGGTGTCATCCTTCGAACTTTCCCTCGAGAGAGTACACTTAGCCCTCTGGTTAGAAAGTAGACACGACGTCCTTGAACTTCCCCTACCTCTTGTGTCAACGACAATGCACTTCCTACAGACATATTTCCTAGCCCTTGTGCTTTCCTTGGTTGTGTCCATTAATTAGGCTATGGCACAAGCCTAGTTCTGTAAGGTTTCTAAATAATTGCATCCTGAAGATTCCCTTTCGAGGAAGCCACACTTCTCGCCTAAATAGGTGATTCTTGGCATAAGAGCAGTTTCGTAAACTATGCACTCTTTCAAGTACTACACACTCGATGCCATGAATCATTAAAAGTAATTTAATGCTTAAGCTCCAATCACATCACTGTTTCTTCATCATAGGAATAAGACAGAAGGTATTAAACCCCACAGTGATCGCGATGGATCTTTCCAGTTTAGTTGTCCCTTTACTACAACAAAAATGACCAATTACTTTGCACCTTTTACATTGGTTATTTTGTTAACCCCAAATAACCGAGGTAAAAATTTCGTTTACCTCAGTTTTTTTTCGAAGTAAAAGACCTTATTTACCTCGGATATAAAAAACAAAGGTAAATAATTAATTTTTTATCTCGGTTATTATATAAATCGAAGTTAATGGTTAAAAAACAAAGTAAATAATGTTACCGAAGAGTGTGCGACGTTGCATATATTGTTTCAAAAGATGGACCAAATTTGCTTCACACGTTTTTACCGATACATATTGTGAATGACTAGCGAAGTCGCATATATGTAAAAGATAAGTTAAAGTTAATAATTTGACGGTGATGGAAAAGAATACAAAAATAAAATGGAGGTCGTGCACTTTTCCCAGTTCTGGTATCTCTTTCCTCCTAAATATCCCGTCACCACGATTAATTTGGGGGAATGTAAAAGAACAATTAGGCAATATAGTTGCTAGCAATCATTGTGCTACAAACACCCTAGAAATCTTTCCCTCATTCGTGCACTACCAGTACCCCCTTTGTTCAATATTTTTTAATCATAGGATTATAAAATAATTTATAAAATCGTGCACAGATGAAATCACACATATAAACATGTACAATTAATTATATAATGTTCAAATAAGATAGTTGAATAATTAGAAAAACAGTAGTCATGAAAATATCCTTATAAATAGTACATAAATTCGAATAAAAATTGTCTTAGTTCCAACATAACTGAAATTACAATAAACTCAATCAGCTCGGATAATGATGACCTTGAAAATGATTGGCCCCCAGCTTGTATCACCTCGAAGAACAAGGTGTCCCCAATGCGCAAGTTGTTTTCTCTAAGGAACTCGCCAAACCCCTTTGGGGAAAGGGCCTTGATCTTCCCACCCCCGAGTAGTTCATATGCCACTGTGTCCGTAGCACCTCATCACTACGGGGATATTCTCAATCGACAAGAGTGGTACAATCCTGCTCAGGATGTACTAAGTCAATATATATAGAGTGGGTCTCCTGACAGGCGGTCTGTCCATAAGCTTATGGACAGGCTATGGGCCTATTTGAAATTAACAAAATTTGGATATTTTCTCGGGTCATAATGTTCCAGCAAAAGGTAATTTCCTCTTCTATCTCCTCAAGTCACTGGAGTTGATTCCTCATAGATCTATGCCGGAGCTGATTCCTCGTAGATCTATGCCGGAGTTGATTCCTCGTAGATCTATGCCGGAGCTAATTCCTCGTAGATCTATGCCGGAGTTGATTCCTCGTAGATCCATGCCAGAGCTGATTCCTCCTCTTCCGGCACTAGTTCCATGTCTAACACTCCGTTGTGTCTAGATGACGAAAGAAGGTGGAGAGTGTGATATCGAGGGAGTGGATCGAGACCTTCGTCTTCTCCAACTTTTACAATTTTGTTTCTTCTTCATCATCATCAATGGGAGCGAAGGGCGATGCGAGCGACGATTTGAAGAAGCTTGAGTACCGATTTGAGAACGCAGTTGTTATTCTCAGTGACATTGAATCTGAGTGCTCCGTAATTTGTCAATTGAGTAGCTTAGTGGAGGAAGGAACTAAAAAATCGGTGAAAATATGGAGGCAGAGGGAAAATTTGTTTCGAAGGATTTCAATGGCGGATACAGTGATTTTGATGGAGAAGGTGAAGGCTTTTTGGCACTCCCAGGTTCACGACGACATGAATTGGACCGCGAACGTGGTATGGCTATTTCCAATTTTTCAAATTTGCAATTTCAGTTATTGTTTGATCCGTCTATTTCTAATGTTAGAACAGTCTGGAAAAAAATTCATTAGGATTCATTCTTGATTCAATGTGTAATCTTTGAATTTATCTAAATATGCCTTATGTTCCGCTAGCTGTGATTCATTCTTCTTTCTCTAATTCCACAAACACTCTGCTTCTTATTACACTGGTAGCCTACTGTCTACTTATTTGGTTTGGTTTGAATATAGAGTGCTCCTTCTTTTTATAGTAACTTGACATATATGAGTATCCATTAGAGTGTACTCTACACATTTAAGTGATAAACGATAGATAGCATTCTGTCGTGGATGGCTTTTACTGCATCTTTGTACAACAACTTAATTATTTATAGATGCAAGTGAGAGAAGTTATGTATTCATGCCTGTGAGTTATTCTCTTTTTGGTGACTTTGACAAGCTTTAGTTGTTTACGTCCCTTTCTATTATCTTTCTCAAGTAGCTTGTCCTTATCTTTTATCAACATGGTACATCATCCACAGTTAGTTACTGCTTCTCCTTGGCTGCTTCCATCTGTAAAACAAATATATTAGTCATGGAAGGAAATTTGTTCAAACTTCCTGACACTATCATAAAAATTACAAGGGCTTGTGAGGAAGCACGCAGCTCAGGTGCTTTAGTTGCTATCACAGCTTCCGATGTCTCCTGTATAGAGAGGCACTATGACGATTTCTGGTAGCATGTTTTGTTTATTAGACTACACTTGAACCTCCTCTCATGTGCGCATCTTTATGAGTCCCTAATATTTTCTCTTGAATTGTGTTGGCAGGGAGATCATGGCCAACTATGCTGGCATAGTATTTGCTAAGTTTTGCTAAATTAGTGTTGTAATTTGCTGTAATGGATGGGCTACAGGCATTTCGATACTGCAAAGATATATGGTTCAGAATTTTCCTTAGGAAAGTATTAAGAGATGCAATTGCTAATGGGATTGTTGAAAGAAAAGATGTTTTTGTGACCTCTAAACTGTGGAGCAGCGATCACTAATTCTCCATGATCCCATTTCTGCCCTTAACAAAATGCTGTAGTAAGTAGATGTATATTCAACCTGATTTTTCTGTAAAACGTATTTGATTGTATCATATGACTGTACTGATGATGTTTTTGTTTTGATTGATTCAGGAGGCTTGGGTTAGAGTATGTAGACCTGTTCGTTTTGATTGATTCAGGAGGCTTGGGTTAGAGTATGTAGACCTGTTCTTGGTCCACTGGTTGGTGAAGCTGAAGCCAGGATCGGCTAACCTGGTACTCGGAGAAGACGATTTCAATCACTTGGACATGGAGAAAACATGGTATGGAATGGAGCAGTGTGTGAAAATGAGATTGTGTAGGTTTATTGGTGTCTGCAATTTCTCTACACCAAAGATTCAGCATCTCCTGAAGTTCGCCTATGTTCCTCCAGCGGTCAATCAGGTCAAAATGCACCCAATGTGGCCACAGCAGAAGCTCTGGGAGTTTTTCTGGAGGAACCACATTCATGTCAGTTCATACTTCCCTCTGGGGAACCCCGGAAACTGCTGGGGATCGACAGTCGTGGTGAATCATCCCATCGTGAAATCCAACGCTGCTAAACACAACACTACCCCAGCTCAGGTTGCCATAGCTTGGGGTATATCACGAGGAGCGAGTGTGATTGTGAAGAGCTTCAACCAGATGAGGATGAAGGAGAACATAGGCGCCATCGATATGGTTTTGGACAGCTATGACATTCTTCAGATTAAGATGGAAGAGTGGAAGATAATGAGGGGAGAATTCTTCACTAATCAAACAACAAGCCCTTATAAGACCATCTAAGATCCGTGGGATGATGAGATTTGGTACACAAAGATCCTGTTGTACATTTAGCAAAATAGTTATTATTAGTGTCTAAATAGTGAATTGTTCAGATCCTGTATTGCCATATGGTATAATCACACTAAATTGTGATGCACCGGAAAGTAGTACTTAGTAGGTTAGGTTACATACAGAAGACAATGAATCGAGCAATCTCGGACTTGAATGTTTCTGAATGATGCATACTCAAATTGGAACATTTGACTTCTTACTGTTCCTACGTGCGAATTTTAGTGCGAAACACACACTACCTTTACTGTTCTTCTTCCTCCTCAAACCTTTCTCTGTTAACGGTCATTTTTACTGCTACTGGTTGCCGATCATGGCGTCTCCGACGCCAAACCAAATTCCAGACTCCACCCCTCCCATTAACAAAAGCTTTCTATAAGCTCTGAACACGAAACCTTCCCCGCTACTATCCTCTCTTCCCGACACGCCCAATCTGCACCCTATCACAGAATATAAGGGCAAGATTTCTTATATCCTCCCCCCAGAGGAAGGCGATCTTCTTGCCTCACATTACCAGAATGCGTTCGTTGGGAAATTCAATAGGGGGAAACCTCTGATGGAGAAATTATTATCTGTTTTCAAATCAATCAGCTTCAAAGCTAAATTTCAATTAGGATCTATTGACTATCGCCATGTTCTAATTAATTTTCAGGATAGCGATGATTACCAGCGATGTTGGATGAAAGGTCAATGGATGATTCAAGGCTCGACTATGAAAGTTCAGAAGTGGTCTCCGGACTTCTCTCCAGCTGCTGAATCCTCCATAGTTCCAGCATGGGTAACTATTCACCAACTCCCTATACATTTTTACAATACCTCGGCTATTATAGGCATTAGCAGCCAGATAGGAAGATTTCTCAAAATGGATGCAGCTACAAATGCACTAACTAGACCCTCTGCTATTAAAGTATGTGTAGAGGTGGACCTCTTGTCTCAACTCCCTTCTACTATTGTGGTAGGAATTGGTAACAAAGGAGCAGATTACCCAATAGAATATGATCAGTTGCCTTCATATTGTACTCACTGTAGGATAATTGGACACAGTCAGGCAAACTGTAATTTCCTGCATCCAGAACTGAGAAAAAATATAAATAACATAGCTGAAGTCAAAGAGAACAAGGTTAGTAAAGCTCCAGCCCAAGCCGATTCTCAGAAAATCTTAGGAAATTCCCCTAATGTAACAATTGAATTTGAAGGATCATCAACTCTATCAGTTTCCCAAAAAGAAACTGATTTCCAAACTCAAAATAAGAACTCAGCTTCTCTGGTAGAAAATAACTTTAACTCTTTCAGAGTTAGTCACATGAAAAGTAATACTCCTTTCTACTCATTGGATGATATCTCAAAACCAATCACTAATTTTTTTTAGAGAAAAAAGACTCAACAGACTGAACTCCCTCCTATTCAGGAAGAATTAGTTAATAAGAGTACGGTCACAATATCAAATGCGTTCCACACTTTAAATGATTTACAGGATGATGATCAAGCTGACCATGAGGATGAAGTAGTTGACATTTTTCACGAGTCTTTGGAATCACAGGAAGTAGTGGCACACCAAACAGGTGCAGAAAAGGTAGATACTTTGGCATTATGTTTGTCTACTCCCGATGCAGAGCAGATTGATCCCGCAGAGCATGATCTCAGCACTGCAAACAAATCCCCAATCAATTCAGAAGAACGGAGCAGAATTGTAGAACTAATCACTCAACCGGAGGTAAGTAACTCTACATCAAATATTTTGAGTAAAAGTGAAGGCAAGAAGGGCAAAAATAGTAATGCCCCAGTAACGAAACTTAGGAAACTAAGATCATCACAAAAAGCAACCCCCAAGTTTTAAATGATAAAATACACAAAAATAGGGAATATATTAGTCTGGAATGTTAGGGGTTATGGTACTTCACTGGACAGATTAAAGGCTCTCAATTTGAAACACAAGATTGACATTCTATGCTTAATTGAACCATGGCATGATAAACATAATTTAAATACTTTGATGCATGATCTTGGTTACAAAAATGCCCTCCATGCCCAGAATGCTAAAATTTGGATTTTATGGAACCATGTTTTTAGTTTAGCCATCTTAAAGGAATCTGATCAGTTTCTACAAGCTAGAATAACTGACAATGCCACTTCTGTTACCTAGAATTGTTTCTTCATTTATGCTAGTGTCTATAGACAGTCGAGGGAAGTTTTATGGACTGATTTACAATCCCTAACACCTGAACCATCCATATACATAGGGGATTTCAATACTGTTGCTTCAGTTACTGAATATAAAGGTAGGAAATCAACACCTAGGAAAAGCATGAAACAATTTAATGAATTCTTAACTAACATGGACCTGCATGAAATCCCCACAGTAGGCAACTCTTTCACTTGGAGTAATAATAGATATCGGGATAAATGTAAGGACCTACAGTTTCAAAGATTAGACAGGGGATTGAGTAATTTAGACTGGCTGGAACTTTTTCCAAACAGCTCTATACAAGTACTAAATAGAATGACTTTTGATCATTCCCCTCTATTACTGTCTATTCAATCTGCTGTAGAACAGGTTCCAAGGCCTTTTAGATATCAAGAAATGTGGTCAAATAGACAAGATTTTCAAGCTTTAGTAGTCTCAAATTGGAAATTAATATCCCCCCTCAGTGGGATGCATAGGTTTGTTCACAAACTAAAGAGGCTTAAGACTGTAATTAAAGACTGGAACAAAACCAAATTTGGCAATGTAAATCTTAATATTTTACAATCTGAAACAAAAGTCAATGACCTAGAAATACAGTTCCAGCAGTCTCAAGATGAATCAGTTTTAATTGAACTCATGAAGTCAAAAGCTATGCTTCTGAGAGCACAGAAAGAACACAATATTTTCCTGAAGCAAAAGGCTAGGTTAAATTGGTTAAAACATGGAGATGCAAACACTAGCTACTTTTATCACACCATTAGGAAAAAAAGTAAGATCTAGAATTAGTAAAATTAAAGATGGTAGTGGGAATTGGATAACAGATCCACAACTGATTAAAGAAGAAGGAGTTCGATTTTTTCAGGAATTACTTCATGAGGATGTCTCACAAAAAAAGGGAACTTATCTTAATCATTTTCTACAAGAAATTCCTAAAGTACTAATTGACCAACAGAACTTCCTTCTGCTTCACCCTTTTAGTATCCAGGAACTTAAATTTGCAGTTTTTGACCTTAACAAATCTAGTGCCCCGGGCTCAGATGGCTTCTTAGGAGAATTTTACACCTCTTTCTGGGAGACCATTAAAGATGATCTTTTAGAAGCTGCAAATGATTTTATAAATAATGGCAACATACCTAAAGCCATTTCTAGTACTTGGCTGACTTTAATTCCAAAAAATCAATTCCAATCACATTTGCAGATTTCAGACCAATTAGCCTATCAAACTTTGTTAATAAAGTTTTCTCAAAATTGTTAATGGAAAGGATCAAACCACTGATGCAAAAACTGATTTCCCCTGAGCAGAGTGCCTTTATTAAAGGAAGGGATATTTCATATAATGTAATTCAAATGCAAGAGATGACCAGACTACTGTCTAGGAAATCTAAGGTTTCAAATCTGATAGTTAAACTTGATATGCAAAAGGCTGTTGATAGGGTTTCCTGGTCATTCCTAAATTCCATTCTCCTACATTTTGGTTTTCATGGTAAATTTGTTAGACTCATAATGCATAACATTGCTTCAGCTCACTTTTCTGTACTAGTTAATGGAGTAACATCTGGTTTTTTTCTTCCTCTAGGGGAATTAAACAAGGAGACCCCCTCTCCCCTTTCCTGTACAATTTATTATCCGAGGCTTTCTCTAGAGGCTTAAAGAGAATGTTTAGCATAGGATATTTACAATACTTTAGTCTCCCCAATTCTTGTTCTCCCCTGACTCACCTCATGTATGCCGATGATACTGCTGTTTTTCTGAGTACTAAGCCTAGCAATTTGAAGCGGTTTAAACATTTTCTGATTGCATATGAGCATACATCAAGTCAAAAGGTAAACTTTGCCAAATCTGAATTTTTTGTAGCTTACAACACATCTTTACATAATGTCCAATCTGTTAGGAGAACACTGGGAATGAAGAAAGGCTCCTTACCTTTTAAAGATCTTGGAGTCCCTATTTTTTCTGGTCATAATTTACAGGTGCATTACCTACCTGTAATAGAAAGAATGGAGAAATTGATAAATAATTGGAAGAATAGATGGCTAAGTTCAGCCGGTAAGATCATTTTGATTAATCATTGTTTTCTTTCAATTCCAACACATATTTTTGCAGTTTTAAGACCCCCAAGGATAGTTTTTTAAAAAAATGGAAACAATTGCATCTAGTATATTCTGGGGGAACAGTGAAAATTCTGAAAGAAAAAGGTGGAGATCCTGGAAAAAAATGAGCTACCCTGTGGATGAAAATGGAATAGGCTTCAGGGATCTAAATGCCATAGTAGATGCTTTTTCATGTAAATTATGGTGGAAGCTCCAAATTAATAGTACCCAATGGTCATCTCTATTATGATCACTACCTGCCTCTTACACAAAATCCCACACTTGGGGTAGAATTAGTAGAATCACTGCCACGGCCAACAGTTTTTCTAGAGTTATTTATGGTGTTTGTGATTGTTCATTTTGGAATGCAAATTGGACAGGAGATGGAGCTTTGTGTTATAAATGGCCTGAGGAGATGGATATTCCCTTCGAGGACATTTCTCTTAGGTCTTTCATTAACAACAAAACTGCTATCCTACCAAATCTGGAGCCTCATTTGGCTACCAATACCCTTTAAATTTTGCAGGAAGTGAAGCTTGAATACTCTCACGTAGACAAGCTTGTCTGGACTCCAACAAATGATGGGAATTTCTCAATTAGATCGGCTTACAGTATATTCAGACAAAAAAGACCAGAAATACAACATTTTAAAAAGGTTTGGTCCCCTTTCATACCTAAAAAGATGTCTGTACTTGTTTGGAGAGCTCTAAATAGCATCATACCTTTTGATAATATTCTATGTAGAATGGGATTTTCTTTGGCTTCTAAATGGCCTCTATGCCTGAACCATTCAGATAACTTGGATCATTTTTTTAATTCATGCCCCTCTTCCTGTGCTGTGTGGCAAAGTGTTCATACACTTTTACAGTTACAACAAATTGGATTTAGGAGTTTAAAAAGCAGAGTGGAATTTTATTTATCCTTTAAGGCAGAATCAAAGATTCATGCCAACTTGATAACTGCTGCTTTACTGGTTACAATTTGGACTCTCTGGATTAATAGGAACAAAATCCTTTTTGAAAATAGATCTTTCTCAAGAGATGCATGTCTTCATGATATTAAAGATACGATCTATCAAATATTCACAGCACACCAAGTGATAGGCAATCAAGAAAGGCACAAGCAATGGATTCAGGCTAAAATCATTCCACAAATCTTCCAAAAGAAGAAAAATGCTATTTCTGCTGTGTACTGGAAAAAACCACTAACTGGGTATAAAATTAATACCGATGCATCTTGGATCTCTAGTGGTCTTTCCTCATCTGCAGTTATAGTCAGGGACTGGAAAGGGAATGTGGTTAAAATGAGAGTTAAAACGTTTCAGTGTCCAACCCCCTTACATGCTGAACTATTATCTATTCAAAGTGGATATGAAATCTGTTCAGAACTAGCTTTAGGTATTTGTGTCATTGAATCTGATTGTTTAACTGCGGTTAGGGGTATTCAAAATCCATTGTGCTGCCCTTGGAGAATTTTCTCCATCTGTAGTGCACTCAATTTAGAACACTTCACACACCCAATCCAGCATACCCCTAGAGAAGCTAACTTGGCTGCCGATTTCTTGGAAAAATTTGCTAGGGAAAATCACCTACAGGGAGACTTAGATACTCTGTCTATTCCCCTCTTCCTTAGGGGTTTATTGTCCCTCGATAGCATTGTTTATCCAGCAATTCGATTTGGATCTCCTATGAATACCAGTAGGAATTAGAAAAGGAATGCTCAGCTTGTTATTAAGGGCAACTGTGTTTTTTCACTATTTTGAAATTATGGGTAACTGCTTTTAGCACAGATACTGCTGGTTTTTATCTTGTTGTTAGTTCAGGTATCTTGATTGTATGCATGGATAGGATACGGATGTCAGGCAACGGTGGCAAGGCAATGGTGGCAGGGCGAGGATTATTTTCCCTCCCAGCAATAGTCTACAAAACATCCATCTCCGGCAATCTATGAAATTTTGTTCCACTTCTACACTCCTCAATCAGCTCCTAGGTCTTATGCTTACCTGATGCTGCTGCTACTCCTTCTACTTCAATAGCTCTAGGAGTTTAATGAAGTTTATATAGGATGCTTAGCAAACCTTTGCCGCTCAAACAAAACAGCTGCTCTCTGGCTTCCACTGTTTATACCGGACCGTATCTTACTTATCATTCGGCTGGCATATCATTGACAAACAGGGGTTTCGAATTCTCGATTCGTTGACCTATTCATGGTACATCAGCTCGATGGTATACTAAGATAGTCCTCTGTTAACACATCGATGACCTTTAGTTTTCTTTTAGCTTTGAATAGGTGGAAATGACGTTTTTGGAAGCAAGTGCTTTACTGCTTCAAGAGCTTATTTTGGCTCTTGGATCATCAAATGGATGATCTTTTTGTAATGAACTAAGACTTTTTGCGCCTACTTTGGCTTATTTAATTCCGGTTCGGGGAGCCTAATAAATTCCCCCCATCCTCGGATGGTTAAAGCAAAAAAAAAATGGTATTGGAAAGTAGATGACATCTGAGTTCTGACACTAATAACTTTGAAAAGAACATGACAGGAAACTAACAAATACATACTGGATTCTAACAAGTACATACTGAATAATAACATTTGCAACATATAAAACAAACAAGTATATACTGGATTCTAACAGATGCAATAGATAGGTAAACATATGCAATTCCTAATTCAAAATGAACAACCAACAACATTTTTAAAAAAAAATCATAAAGCACACAACTAACAAGTACACACGAGATACAAACAGATACAACATATAAGTAAACAGATGCAACTCATTACTCAAAACGTACAACTAACAACAAATGAAAACAAAAGGTCATAGACAGTACAACTAACAAATACGCATTAAATACTAACAGATGCAACTTATAAGTAAACATATGCAGCTCGTAATTCAAAACGAACGATCAGCAAAAAAAGAAAAGAAAAAGGTCATTCATAGTACTACTAACAGGTGCACGTTTAATAATAGCAACTGCAACATATAAGTAAATTAATGCACGTTGTAATAAAACTAACAAGTACATGCTGGATTCTAACATATGCAATATATAAGTAAACAGATGCAGTTCATAATTCAAAATGAACAACCAACAACATTTTTATAAAAAGTCATACACAACACAACTAACAAGTACAAAAGAAATACTAACAGATGCAACATATAAGTAAACAGATGCAACTCATTCATCAAAATGGACCACTAACCACATACGAAAATAAAACGTCATTCACAGTACGACTACAAGTACACACTAAAAACTAACAAATGCAACATATAGGTAGACAAATGTTGTTTCTAATTCAAAATGAACGATCAACAACATATGAAAATAAAAATTCATACACAGTACAACAAACTAGTACACACTGAATCTTAACAAATGCAATATATAAGTAAACAAATGTTGTTTTTAATTCAAAATGAACAATCAACAACATATGAAAACAAAAGGTCATACACAGTACAACAAACTAGTACACACTGAATCTTAACAGATGCAATATATAACTAAGCGAATGCAGTTTTTAATTTAAATTGAACAATCAACTACAAATGAAAAGGAAAAGGCCATACTCATTACAACTAGTTTGTACGCATTAAATACTAAATAATGCAACATATAACTAAACAATTGCAGTTCCTAATTCAAAATGAATAATCAACCACAAATGAAAAGAAAAGGTCATACTCAGTAAACTAAATATTAACAATTGCAACATATAACTAAACACATGCATACTGTACGTCTCAACCACCATACGCCGGCATCTCGGTTGCTCGTCTGTTAATCCTTTCTCAGTGCATTTGATAGGATCTTTTTAAAATCTATTCAATGTGTGGAATAAGATCCTTCTTTTCATCACATCGCCGACAATAGTAATCAACAGGTATCTCTACAGAAATAATTAATGCAACAATCTAAGTCCCAACTAAATCTCAATGCGACATGTAGCATACACAAATCCAAAACAGTTTGCTGCTTATTCAACATAGAAAACTACGTACAGTAAGAAACTGTGGTATGAATCAGGATAGAATCTGATTAGGTTACTGAAGTCAAAGCCACCAATTAGGTTATTGAACCAAAGCCAAAAAAACTTTTTTTGTGGCTTTTAAAAGCCAAAAAAACTTTCTTTGTGGCTTTACTGAACCAAAGCCAAAAATTAGATTGGTGGCTTTACTTAACCAAAGCCAAAACTCCACAGCCCCAAAAATCAAGAAAGCCAAAACTCCATAGCCCCAAAAATCAAGAAAGCAAATCTCCATATATGTCCATAATTGGTGGCTGAATCCGAGGGGGAAAGCAAGAAAATGACAGACAAACAAACTCCACACAGAGTCCCAAAAATTAAATCGGTTAAACTTGATTAAATAAAAATTTTAAAAAATCATAATTAAGGACCTAATCACGCTTACGTTTCATCCTTAACGGTGAGGTTAAGGAGTGTGAGGAGCGTGGCGACACGGAGAAGAGTCTAAGAAACAAGCAAACGAAGAATCATGGAGAAGAGGCAAAGTAACGCAAAGAAGAGGTGGAGAAATTATTAGAGAGAGAATAGAGAGACCGCCGGAGAGAGAAGACGATGTCACCGGGTTGGAGGAAGGTGTTGGAGCCGGGGGGGGGGGGAGGAGGAGGAAGGAGGTGGCATCCAGGAGAAGAAAGAGGGGACATTGAGGAGGGAGAAAGAAGACGGTGTAGGAGTTAATGTCGATGCTTTCAAATTTAAGATCTGAAATAATGGGCTTGGCCCAGGAATTTGGATAAATTTGTATTAATTGCAATCAGATTCATGGCCTGTCCATAAGCTTATAGACATGCCGCTTTTCCTGAGACTTTCTCACATATATATATATATATGTGCAACTGTCAACAGATACAATTTATTTAAAAATCATTACCAAAGTTGGGTTTTTCCCAAAGTTCCGCTGCTTCAAAGTGCAGTCAAAATGTGGCTATCAATAGCCATCGAATGATGTTAATGTCGAAGAAAACAAACTCTGGGTTGCTCTCTTGTGCGGTGAACTGTACGAAAACTAAAAGTATTACTTGTTACAAATTGTGAAGATGTGTTAGAAAATATATGTATGTAAACTGGTGAAAGACCTAAAAAAAATGGCAGATAAGACAGTTCTTCGTCAGCCATTAGTCTTCCATCAAAAGTGCAAATTTTAAGTGCGAGACTACCCTATGCAATGCAAGGTGTAACGTCGGCTAAGCCATCGCAGGTGCATGTCAGTCCAAAGCAGTGGGTTGGTCGACATACACATGCTACTTCACAAACAAGTCGGTCAAACCCAACACAAGACCGACACATAACCGAGGTCATATATTGAAATCCAGAATATACTTAGAAGCCATAATGCAAAGTCGGTAATATTTCAGTCATACCAAAGGTCAAATCGACGTAGATACGACATCAGAAATTGAAATATAAGCTGCTGGAAATAAGAATATGCAAAGTTGTACTATTATCGCATGAGCCGAGTTATGACAGACATGATACCGACGTCGCATATTTCAGCAGTAACAACAGATAGAAACCCATAAAATTGGAAAAAATGAATCTTTATCAACATCAAATTAAACATAAACCCTTCAGAGACATACAAAAACATTGTCTAACCGATTTGTAAAGTAAGAATTGCAAAACATATTCAGATAACACAGATCAAACATTGCAAAGTAAAAATTACAAAACATATTCACAGACCTCAGATTAAACACTGCAAAGTAAGAATTACAAAACATAAGTGTTAGGAGATTAGAAAAACCATACCGTTTTCCAAGTGAGAAGAGAAAGGAGGGGAGGAAGCTGGAGACCGTTGGAATTTCCGGGAACTTGTGAATAGATGCTTGAACTGGTTGTTAGGGTTCCCCTTTTATACCTGTTTCCGAAAAACATTGTTTTGAACTATTGTGGAGTCTATCTCAAAAGCTGCGATATCGCAAAACAGTCGGATTAGGCAACATGGTGTCGACCACCTACCGACGTTTTGAACCACTGTGGAATCCACCTCAAAGGCTGCAACTTTGCACCATCATCGGATTAGGCGACATGATGTCGATCACTTACTGACGTTACAACATTACAAAGGCCTAACAGTTGCAGCCCATCAAGCAGTCAATCAAAAGTTTGAGTTTATTTACAATATTTGTTCACAACAACAATTTTCTTGGAGGGAGAGGGAGTTACATATGTTGAAGGAGGGATGGGGAGTTACATATGAAGGATTTTTTGGTTACTTATGAAGGATTCTTTGGTTACTTATGAAGGATTCAATAACATTAAAATATAAATCAAGAAATATAATAAAAATCAAGAAATATAATAAAAATCAAGAAATTTCATTCCAAATTTTAATACATTTTTAAAAACAAATTTTGAAAAGCAAGTAATCTGTCAAATCTACGGGAAATAATGATGACATGGAAAACTATGGGCCCAGTACTATTTACCATCTCAAAATATAGCGTGTCCCCAACCATGAGTTCCTCTTCATCAAGAAACTTACCAACCCTTTTGGGGCCAGGGTTTTGAACCTCTTGTTCACCGAGTAGTGCATCTTATACTCCCTCCCATTGCACCGCAGCACAATGGGCAACTTGTACGGCAATAGGAGCTTTGAAATCTGATCTGGGACATACTAATTTATTAACAAAAAACAACATTTAGTAAATCTAAAAGTAAGATATAGAAAAAGTTAATTGAAAATATAATACATGTGTAACAGGAGGACTTACCAAAATCAGAATTAAACTGAAGTTTGTCTGGAAAAAGTGTGGAATGACATCCCCAAATGTGGTCCGGCGACGACGATCCTCATATGAATCACTAGGGATTCACATTGGTCATTGAAATCGTTAATAATATAATTAGAAAATAAATAGGAAATTAAAGCTGAACTAAAAATGACTCACCTCAATCGGGCCATGTCTACTCGAACCAGCACTGTTAGCCATGATTCCTAAAATTTGACATAAATTGGCTCAATTAATCTATTTTGTTCCCAAAATATGACATGGCTGACATTCATGAGTGACATCGCCGGCATGTTGGGTCAAGGTAATGAAAAAGTCGACATGTTACCGTGACGTCGCCAACCAGTCGGCAAAACCAATTTGTTAAACGAGAAGAATGCGACTTCGGACTCTAGTAGTTTTAGCACAAAAAAGTAAAAACGACATTGCAAAACAATCGCTCAAAAAGAAGGAGAACCAACAAATGGTCGACGTTGCATTCAAGCCTGATAGACACATTCTCAACAATGAAAAATCGGAGCAAACAAAGGGTATGAACAAGAAAATAGGGCGGGTTGACAGGTGAGAACGTAGAACCCAAATTCCTACAACCTAGAGCAAACATCAATGAAAATTTCAATACAAAAAAAAACAAAAAACAACAATCGGAATTACACCATATGCATATCAAATTTAATCACAAATATAAAAATCTAAGGAATCTAGAAAGCATACCTTTGAGAAGATAGGTTCAGAGACTGCTGATATTCGAGGGAAAGTTGTATGTTTGAAGTGATGTACAGGGTGGGCTGCATATATATTCATTACGAATCGTTGGGAATTTCACTTCGGGTGATGTGATGTCGCATGTTAGTTGACCTAACCGACAAGGTACCGAGGATGGAGCGAATTCAGCTAATCTAAATGTAGGCCTCGCCATTTCAGCCCATTAGCATAGCAACGGGCCTATGCTTGACCAACTTCATATGCGACATTGCATGTCCATCGTGTTTAGAGACCTTTGGCCGACATGTGACTTATGTTGTCTCGCATTAAAGTGGGCCTCACCATTTCGGCCCACTAGCATAGCAACTAGGCTCGGTTTTGACCAAAATGAACATAATTGACCTTAATAACAGTCAATAGTATATTATATACTAATAATTGAATTTTATAAATTTCCATGAACTTTATAGACATCCAGTTCGATGGGAATCAATTTTAACACAACTGGTGAACTTTATTGACGTCTCGTTTGATGGAACCACCACATAGAATCACATGAAATATTATATTCTTGGTTTTTGAGGAAATAAAAGATAATGAAACTCCTTCCATCAAAAATTTTAAAGCGATAGCATATGGCCTAGAGTAAATTGCAGCTAATTACTTACAAGTACACAAGGCATCATTCAGAAGAACTTGTGGAAGTATATGTGGAATAAGACCAGTTTCTTTATTACACTCGGATAGTATAAGTTCAACTTCGGATGGAAAAGTTTCTTTTCGGGCCAAATGTAATCGGGTTTGGAACTGACAGTGTACTTTTATAATTTTGCCCTTAGGTCCCTCCTAAAAGGTGGGAGAACTTGAAATCTAAAACCAGAGATACACTTAAGTGATTCATCAATTCACGACCACAATGTTCCAATTTGTTCATGGACGGATATATCAGGGTGATCGTCCATCATTTTTGTTAGTATTCCATTAATATCCTTACGATAAGTGTTATGAGAATGATAATTTCCACCACATAGAATCTCATGAAATTTTATATTCTTGGTTTTTGAGGAAATTAAAAGATAATAAAATTCCATCCATCAAAATTTTTAAAGCGATAGCACATGGCCTAGAGTAAATTGTAGCAGATTACTTACAAGTATACAAGGTGTCATTCAGAAGAACTTGTGGAAGTATATGTGGAAAAAACCAGTTTCTTTATTACACTCGGATAGTATAAGTTCAACTTCGGATGTCAAAGTTTCTTTTTGGGCCGAATGTAATCGGGTTTGGGACTGACAGTGTACTTTTATAATTTTTTCACTTAGGTATGTCCAAGAAAGTGAGAAAAGTTGATGGTTGACTCCCGCTTAATTAAATTTTGAGGACAATGTTGTTTCGCTTTGGGCATAAATAGTTCGATGGAAGGGCTGCAATCTTAAAACCAAGTATTTTATGACGCTTTTCAGAAATTAGACTACGGATAATACGTACGACGTCGCATTTGTATCGTATAGAATGAAAATCAAACCGAACAAGAGCAACATCGGTTAATAAAAAAATTTCAGTGGGAAATGAAAACTTCAGTAAAAAATTTGAACCAAAATATCCCCCTACCCAATTTCAAGTCAATAAAGCTCAACACTAACACTCATTTTCCCACCAATAACACAAATCCTATAACCCAAACTAACACACACCATCCATTCCATTCACACCTTACAGTAATTAAAGAGCTCAATCAAATTGCATCTCTTAAACATCAATAAGATCAAAGGATGGAGCATCAAGGGGTTTAAATTTATTGAGTTAGTTTTCCATCCATTCCATGTTCATTTAGAAATTTGGTGATAATCCTACTACATATTTTTTTTCTTCATTGATCAATGATTCTGAAATTTCATGAGTATATGATGATTGTTTTACATTTTATATATTGTATGTGGTTTTTGTTTCCAAGATAATTCCATGTTCATAAAGAGTGAGATATAATGCTAAGATTTGTGTGACTATAGTATGAATGTGAGGCTTTGGTCACATTGCATCGGGTATGCAACTGGTACCGAACAAGGCCGACGTCGCATAAAATGAGGACTTGTTGACATGTCTATGAGTATTAGACTGACGTCGTAGTTAAATTGGACTTTGTGACATCGTTTTTCCATTCGTGCGAGTGTCGCTTCGAACTAGATCAGATAGGTTATTCAAATTGGGATTAATATCATCTACGTTTCACTACATTATGTGAATTTCCTTTGGGGACTACCCAATTCTAACATATATTTTGTTTACTGTGTATTTTGGTTGTAATAGGACCAAAGAGAGTCATTGACAGATTTCCAACATTTAGTTGGATGAACTTGTCAATTCACCAGTCGCCCTAACAGTCATGATGGCATACAATGTGGAAAATGGTGGTTCAATACAATTCATTTTTCAATTTCATAATGACCTTACGTATGTAAATATGTTGTAACATGTATTTGTATTATTTGATATAGTTTTGTTGGTTTAAACACATCATTCCTCTGCACATTAAATGAACAAAATTTCATTGGCGTATGACGTTTAACCATTTCACGATTTATTGCATTTTAAATAACATGTTATGGCTATCAACGAATGATAAGTTGTGTCATCAAATAATAAATAATATAATATTGTACGAGAAACCATGTATAACCGATTCATCTGTGATGTTGGATGAACCAGTGCCAAATCAATGCCTGACCGATGTCTCAATAACATACCTCATTTTTTTAAACCAACATCGGTCTTTTGAAATGAAGTCGCACTCGCCCACGGTTCACATCAGCAGGAAAACAACATGGGCCCTCACATCGATGTGGCATTCAATGGTATGCAACGTCGCTTAGTATCATAGCGACGTTGATGATGTGCCCATTTTATATGGTTATATTAGGACTTTTGGGATTAACTTTTGTACACTTTTGTGCTCTAAATGTAACATTTTGCCTTGAAATTATCTAAGGAGGGTTAAAAGCGACTTTTACGTTTTTATCACTTTTTAGAGAATTTTGTGTGACAAGGTAATTTGTTTGAAGACTTTGAAAACTTTGAAGACTTTGAAGAATATCTTTGAAGATTTGAAGATTTGAAGATTTGAAGACTTGGATTTGAGCTTTTTGAAGATATGAAGAATTGAAGAAGTGAAGAGAAGAGAAGGATATGAGATATAAAAGAGAAAGAAGAAATAATGTTGGAATTTGTGTCCGTCGCGATGGTTCGTCGCGAGAACGCCGCGACTCGTGACGGACGAGTGGTTTGAATTTCTTCTTGATTTTTGTGCTATAAATACTCCCCTTATCCTCTCATCTTCAATAGCTTATACCCATTTCTTTCTTCTGCATTTTTGGGTGTTAAAACCCTAGGTTTTCTCTTCTTTCTTTTCTTAGTTTTTGTAGATTAATTATGTTTTTTAGTTCTCTAGCTTAGTTTTATCTTGGGAGCAAAGGATTGAAGCTTCCATTTCAATGTAGTAAGAACCATTATATCTATCTATTTGGTGCTTTTGCTATTGTGCATTTATTGAGCTTTGAATGTGAATTGTTAATTGCATTGATGTTGTTGGAAGCTTGAGTATATGAATTGCTTGTATGATTACTTGTTAGGGTTGGGAGAAAGTAGCTAATTCTCCCCTCTTTTAATGTGGAATCCAAGAGCATGAGTTAGAGCTTCTTAAATGATGTTGGTGTGTTGATAATTGCTAGATGAATGTGATGATGTCGAACTTATTGTCATGTTTGTTTTAGGTAGCAAATGAGAGAGGTCTATGAATGTCGATCGTTCTTGACTAATCTTGTGTAAATGCATGAATTGGTTACATGCTTAGACATAGTGTAGTGTTTATAAGTGTTGTAAAGCTTGTTGATTCTTCGTGCTAAATGCCATCAATGGGATACTCTTAGTACTAAGGGAGTCATTGGTGAGGTTTGACAAGAGATGTTGAATTCACTCTTGCAAACTACTATCTAAGAAGGATGGAAAATTTATCTTCACAACATGTAGTTGAAGTATGAATAGATTGTTTCACTCGTTCTTGAAGCCTTTATTATTTAGCATTTATGTATTCTTGATGCTATGTTTCACTTCATTTATGCCATGGGTTGTTTGAGAATAGGAAGTGTTTTAATGATTGAAGTATTCGGGTGTTAGGAAAGTGACGAATTCCTTAGCTCCTTTGCGTGAAAATCTATGAGCATGAACTTAGAACTTCTTGTGCATAATGTGTTGTGTTTCTTGCTAGATAAGTATGTTAATGTTAAGTCAAGTAATGAATGTGATAGAATAAGTGAATGGTTCAATGATCTACATTAGGTTTGGAAGTGGATACCAATTGCCCCCAAGGCTTTATCTTTTGTAGTTTTAAAACCCTTTTTCTTAGTTTTGTTTGATGATTAACATAGTTACTTAACCTTGCTAGTTATCTTGTCTTTTAACTTTCACAACTTAGGACCACCAAACAACCAAACCCCCCCAATTTACATGCTTTTATATGTATGTATATGTCTACTCCTAGCCTAATATCAACCTTTTGTGCCTAAATGCTAAGGAATATCCCTCTTCTTTGTGGACGACCCCGACTAGCCGCTATCTACTTAGTTGTAGATAGTAAGCATTTAGGGCTTATAAATATTAACTTTGAGAGGTACGGCGATGGCCTCCCAAATTTTGGCGCCGCTGCCGGGGAAGAGGCATTTATTTTTAAATGTTTGGGCGTTTTTGGTTGTACATTAGATAGTTGTTTTTATTTTCCACTTCTTGGTATTTTTTTTTGTTCGGAGTAGGTATTGCTTGAGTTCTTGGTGAGCTTTTATCGAGAACACTTGCAATATGATTTTGGACTTTTGAAAAAAAAATCTTTTAAAAATGGAGCGTCTCACCTCGAGGGAACTCATGATGAGAAGGGAGGCTCAACAAGCAAGGTTTTGTAGGATGTGTCATTCCGACCATCCTACCTAGTCTTGCTATTTGTTGTGAGAAGAGCACTATGAGGGAGAAAGATTCCTTGGTTTCCAAAACCAAGGATATTATGAGGAGTGCTACCAAGAGGTAGGATATGTTGGTTTTCAAGGGCAAGATGCTCAAGAATGGTATCTATACCACAATCCTTACAATTTGGAATGGAGTGGTAGTCTGGATTGGTGGTATGAGAATGAGCCAGAAAACCAACAGTACGAGCAGACTAGTTTGCCATCACCACCTTATACCATACCCCAAAACCAAGCTCAACAAGGATGTTCAAGTTTGACATGTGAGGAAGTCATGAATACAATAGCAAACTTGAACTCCTTTACTAGTGAGGAGCCGGACACTCAGCTCTCCTCTAGTGTTGAGGCTATTGAGGGGCATGTGAGGAGTATATTAGAAGTTTTGGCCCGAATGGAAGCTCGTGATTCCAAAAATACACCATCCCAAATTAAACTCGAGGATTCGGTGAGTGAGGTCACCATGGGAAATGACTTCAAGTTCAAAGGGGATGAGGAGTTGGTTGTTGAGGATAGAAAAATGGAGGAAGAGGTAATCGTGCTACATTCATTAGCATCGTCACCTCTTCTCCCACCTAGTGAACCAACTCTATCATTTTTGGAAGTTTTGAGGGAGACGAGAGAGGAGCCGAAAGATTATCCCAAGCCTCCTAACCACTAAATTCCCTTCAAACCTTCTCCACCTCAACAAAAATTTCCTCTTGAAAGTTTTGTACCCCCACCTCTCTACTTTTGGAAGCTCATGGTGAAGGGGTTCAATCCTTCACCATATGGATAACATTAGGGTCGTGCTGACGACCTTAAATATATGGAACTTTGTCGTGCCGACGACGTAAATAAATTCGGCCTTTGTTTTAGTTTTTGTTGTTTAGTTTTTGTTATTTAGTCTTGTTTATTGTGTGTTTCTCTATGATTTTGTAGCAAAGTGTAGTGTATTACATTGGAGGATATGAAGGAATAAGATCTATAAGAGAGGGGAGAGAGCTTGGTAAGAAAGAATTTTTCCAAGGGCTGGGAAACCCTGTCGTTGCGAGTCGCGATGGCCTCGTCGCGCATTGCAACGAACAGAAATCCATTCCCAACACCAGCTTTTTGCGAGCCGCGATGGCCTCGCGATAGACCATTGCGAGTCATGACGGGAAGGTCACGAGTCGCGACGTGATCAGAAATTTTGTGCTAAAATTCTACTCTCGACCTCAACATTTTGCGAGCCGTGACAGCCTCGTGACGGACCATCGCGAGTCACAACGAGACCATTGCGAGTCGCGACATGATTAGAAATGTTGTGTTAAAATTCAGCTCCCGGCCTCGACATTCCGCGAGCCGCGACGGCCTCGCGAAGGACCATCGCGAGTCGCAACGAGACCGTCGTGAGTCGCGACCAAGCCTTCCCTACCCATTGCGAGTAGCGATGTATTTATTGCGAGTCACGACGGGCATGCTACTCACTTTTAAACCTTCAATCATCTCCATTTCGCCGCCTCTCACCATTTCACCTCCGCTCATTCCTCCACCATCCTACATACATTGGCATATGAACAGTCTTGCATCTTTATAGTTCCTTTGTTGATTGTAGTATGCTGACTACATCATTGTGACTGTAATTGTATATCCTATAATGATGCTTGTATATGTGCCAATATATGTTGGATATTCTTAATAGATAATCAGGTAGTGGTGGTTGCAGGGTGGATTGGTTGTTCTTTGGGAATACTATGGTTATTAATTCTCTATGCTAAACCTAGTATTACAAATTCTTATGTACTTGTGAGTTTGATGTTGTTCTCTGTGGTGTAGTCTTGATCAAATGGCGCCAAGGAGGCAGTGTTTTGCTCGAAGGGTGAGTTCGTAGGTTAGGTGAGTTCGTAGGTTAGGTTAGGGATTCATTGGTGAGGTTTGACAAGAGATGTTGAATTCACTATTGCAAACTACTATCTAAGAAGAATGGAAGACTTATCTTCACAACATGTAGTTGAAGTATGAATAGATTGTTTCACTCGTTCTTGAAGCCTTTATTATTTAGCATTCATGTATTCTTGATGCTATGTTTCACTTCATTTATGCCATGGGTTGTTTGAGAATAGGAAGTGTTTTAATGATTGAAGTATTCGGGTGTTAGGAAAGTGACGAATTCCTTAGCTCCTTTGCATGAAAATTTATGAGCATAAACTTAGAACTTCTTGTGCATAATGTGTTGTGATTCTTGCTAGATAAGTATGTTAATGTTAAGTCAAGTAATGAATGTGATAGAATGAGCGAATGGTTCAATGATCTACATTAGGTTTGGAAGTGGATACCAATTGCCCCCAAGGCTTTATCTTTTGTAGTTTTAAAACCCCTTTTCTTAGTATTGTTTGATGATTAGCATAGTTACTTAACCTTGCTAGTTATCTTGTCCTTTAACTTTCATAACTTAGGACCACCAAACAACCAACCCCCCCCCCCATTTACATGCTTTTATATGTATGTATATATGTCTACTCCTAGCCTAATATCAACCTTTTGTGCCTAAACGCTTAGGAAGATCCCTCTTCTTCGTGGACGACCCCGACTTGCCAATGTCTGCTTAGTTGTAGATAGTAAGCATTTAGGGCTTATAAATATTAACTTTGAGAGGTACGGTGATGGCCTTCCAGTCGACTATGACGATGTTGCAATATTTTCTCTCTCATCAGCTGCTTTTTTACTGAGACCGACGTCGTATGCATGTGGATGCAGACGTCATCCTCAACGATGTCACAACTATAATTACCTCCGGTCGGTCTAAATCCTTTCAGTGATGTCGGTAAAAAAACCTATCGACGTTGGTTAAAAACTGAGATAAAAGGTACTTTTTACCTCGATTCTAAACAGAGGTATAAAAGTAACTTTTTACTCCGGCTGTATTTACCTCGATTCAATTTCTTCGTCAAGAAATTGGTTCTATCATTTTATCAAAGAATCACAACCATTATTATATTAACATCAATAGTCAACATTGATAATTCTTTTAGTGAGTAGTCGTCTAATGGTATTGTGTCTTTGTTGAGACACACCATCATCGATATAGCTTTATGCTACACCAATAGGAATTCACATGCTTTGGTTATCGTGGGATATCCACCACTAAATGGAATAGCTTCCAAATTTTGTCCAACGCTTTGGACTAATATTCCTCTATGAATCTAGCAAGAGAGAATCATTTCTTTGCACAATTCAAGCCATATCAATGAGTCTCACACACTGTTTGTTTCCAGTGATCATTTCTAGATTACTCGTGTATCATCTTACTTTCCATTGTAAGCAATGTCTAATGTACAAAGCACTTCAGAATTCCAATGACTCTTGAGTTTTCTTCTTAAGAGACACCTCGCCTTTACAAGAGGTAACTCACAATGTTAGAGTCATTCCATTGAATATGACATATCTCTAAGAGACTCAATCATTGTATCAATTTTACTATCAATGAGGAAATCATCAATAAATGACATGGTCATTTTTTGTGTCCCTTAGCATGTACACCTTCATCGAACACATTGATTCAATATCATTGGCTAAATGACAATTAGTTTGGTCAAGTGATGGGTCGTTTAGGAGCATTGAGCTTATCATTTTTCTCTATATTAATTTTACTATCTAAATCTCCAAATAACCATTTAGGTCCATTAGATGTACTTCTAGCTTTTACAAAGCCTCATTAGAAATTAGCATCAGCCTTGGACTCATTCTCACGTCTAGAGAAAACCCACCAAGTACACAAATATACTTACTAATTGTTCGAATCTACAAGTACTCTAGTGATTTGCCCTCATGTGGTAGATCAATCTCTCTATATTCGTTGTTTTCCACAAACATCATTTCATGGAATCTTGTTTCCTTCGTTGGTTTATCCTTGATCCTTAATGATTCCAATCTATAGACACTTACATCCATTTAAGATAAATCGGGATCTCTATCAAAAATGTACACAAAATACACTTTCCATCAAGATGTATTTATAATTTATATATATTATTTCTTTTGAATCTCAAGAAATTGATAACACTACAACATTGTTCATATCTAGTAAAGATACTGTTTAAGTATTCCTTTTACTACTTCTGTAACACGCCAACTCCCACATTCAAAAGAACTATTAGGATGGCTCTATGAGGATTTTTATTTTCCTCCTTCTTGGAGTATCTTATTTAAAAGAACGCCAGCCAACGTAAAGGCTTCCCCCACATTGTGTTGATCATTTTTAGCAATTTTGTTCAACCACCATATGACCTTGCGAGTATTTCAACATTGTATATCACACTCACCAAAAGATTCTATGTATTCACCATTATGGTCACATATATCACATATGGTTTATACGCATCACGTAAATGGTTTCATTAATTTACAAACCCCACTTACTAAAAGTCTCATGTGTTCACTAACGAATCAAATACTAGGTTCTTACCCATAAATTTCTTTTTGGGATAGATCCTTTCAACACTCAAAACACCTTTATGTATTGATTTTTTATCGTGGAAGTCTATCTTATTCCTTCAACTCTCTTGGAATTAGAGATAACTAAACTTCTCAATCTCAATTAATTGTTCACCCTCACGTGACCACTACTACAACAATGTAGTATCAAATAATCGAGGATTCAATTAACTTTCATTAGGGTGCAATGTGAGTTTACCAGCTCCACAAAAATTTCATGCCTATTTTAAAATCAAGTTTCATGACCTGCCTCCACCCGGGGTCGTTAAGTGAGTTGTAGCTAACCCGAGCGAAGGCATTGTTGTAAGTTAAACAAACCAAAGAGGTTGAATGAGAGATGACCAAATTTAAAATTATATTTTTCTCCCAAACTTACTACTAAGCTACCTATGGGGTAGTTAGTTGCAAGATCAGGTTTGTCCACAGAGATGCTAAGGTCTAATATCCAACTATACACAACCACGTATGGGTTATCAATTCGTCCGTGGGCTAGGAATAGCTAATGTTGCAAAATGGGGGTTTTGGGGATTTTCAAATAACTACGAACATAAGAAATAACACAAGAGAAAACTACATAGACAAGAACTTGGGGAATATTTGTGTAACATGATTGACTAAATGTTTTGATTCTCGATTCCATCACATCTAAGACATCAAAGCCTATTCTAGTGTTCATAACACATGTTGTGGTCGATGGTCAACACTACCCATACCTGTCACGTTGGGTGCTCTTGAAATCTTCCATCGGCACCGCCTCCGTAATTAGGGAAGTGCAACAATGGCCTTGCCATTGTGCAAATCTGTTTCTCCCCCGTACGATTACTTCTCGGGCACTACACCACAAATACTCTATTCCAAGGTCTAAAGAGGCAAAGGAAGATAAGCACCTTATCGATGGCACTAGGGTCGCTAAACCCTAGTTTTGCTACTAAATGATATCTCTACCCGTAACCCTTTAGACCAACTCACCAGCTAAGACTGGTGTGTTTTCATCGTAACGGTAAAACTTGGAAAAGACCTACGCGCACACACCCACGTAGACCTGGACCCCGCTACCCATAATACATCCATATTTTTCTTCCTCGGGAGGTATTAATATTTACACCAATATGAATGTAGACTAGAGTGTGTGCTAATGGAGTGCATGATTCATGAAAATTATAAAAATTCAAGAACAAGGCAACATAATATCATAAACACATAGAAAATAGGTAGATCTAAGGAATCTCATAAAACATAAGTCAAATCATGAATACAAATATTATTGCAATAAAGATAATCAGCAATAGGGTAATGAGTACCTGGAGATAGATCAAGCTGTGAAGAGAGAGCAATAGAGGGGGGGGGGGTTATAGCGCAAGTAGTGGTGTAGACATTATCTTATAATTTAACTAGTGGACAACGAAGGCGAGTGATTGACGGTCCAAGAGGCAATGACACCAGAGACTCATCAAAGTCAGACCCAGCAGCGAGCGGCAGCTCAAGCGATGGCTCCGGGTGAGCCGGCAGTGGCTCAGGCAAGGCGGTCCATAACTCAGTCAGTGACTTGGATGGAGGCACCAGTAGCTCGGTCTGTAGCAAAGGCACCGGTGGCACATGTTCCAGTTGTGCGGACGTCAGTGGCAGTGTGGTCGAAGCTTGTGGTAGTTCAGAGGCTGGCAGCTGCATCAGAACGGGTAGCATGACATTTTACATGAAAGCCTGAGGTGAAGGAACCATTTCATCGAAAGAATGCATATCGGTAGCAGATGCATACGAAAAGCAGTCTTCATAAAACACAACATCTCGGCTATCAAACATAGTATGAGGCTCCTAGTTATAAACACGCCAAGCCTTCTTATTAAGTGGATAACCAAGAAAAACACATTTGCGACTTTGGGATGCAAACTTATCATGCAACTTTAGGAGCTGAGATGCAAAGCACAAACAATCGAACACACAGAGATGGTTGTACTTAGGTGCGCGACCATGAAGAAGTTGATGACACAATTGGCCATTCAACACTAGTGTTAGAGTGTGATTGATCAGATAGGAAGCAGTAAGGATACATTCTCCCCATAAGTCAATAGGCAAATATGCTTGGAAACGAAGGGTATGAGCCACTTTTAAGATTTTGTGGTGCTTCCGTTCCACTCGCCCATTCTGATATGGCGTGTAGATGGTGAAAGTCTCTAACCAAATTCCTTTGTCATCAAAGTAACGTCTGAGAGGAAGAAACTCAGTTCCATTTTAAGATCGAACCCGTTGAACGGAATGGAGAAACTGTGTCTGAACGAGAGCAAAGAACTCTTTCATCTTGGCAGGTACATCAGACTTAGATACTAATAAATAAACCCAAAAAGCTCTGGAATAATCATCAACAATATTTAAGAAAGAAAATGCTCCACTCGAAGAAGGTGAGCCATACGGCCCCTAAACATCACAATATATAAGTTCAAATAAATGACTAGCCTTAAAAGTACTTAATGGAAAACTAGTTCTAGACTGTTTTTCCCGGAGACAAACGGATCAATGAGCAATTTTATTCAAATGACTACGACTTAAAGAAATAACCGGGATAGAAGAAAACATCGAAGTGGGCGGATGCCTAAAATGTTGATTCCACAAAGAAGGCGACAAAATGGTAGCGAAAATGGAGGCGGACGGCGGCGAAGATGATGGCAGAGCTCCAAGTCTGCGTAACCAATAAACCCCTCCCTACTGATCACCTGCTCCAATCACTGTCCTCGTGCTGATATCCTGTAATATGCATAATTTCTTGGTAAGAAAAACTAGACATTTTAAAGCAGCAGTTAACTTGGCAAAAGACAATAAGTTGCAACGTAATTCCTTAATAAACAAAACACAAGAAACAAGAACATCACCAAAATATAAATTCTCATATTGAGTAGCAGTAGAAATAGAGCCATCAGGAAGGATGATATCAATATGATTAGCATGTTCAATATCATGCAAAAGATCCTTGGCAACAGTCATATGATATGAAGCTCCGGTATCAAGAATTCAAGGTAAAGTATACTTACATAACATATTGTTAGTATTATTTATCTTAGAGAACGTGTTAAGAACAATACTCCATTGTTCCTTGGACAAGGAGGGACCAAAAGTAGTCCGATTAGCATTGGAAAGGACGGCACCGGCATTGATTGCTGGTGGAGTCGCACGGCAGCTCTGGTGAACAGCACTGATGCAGGTGCGCGAGCTCGCTGGTTTTGGGCTTTCTGATAAGATCCTGCAGGTATTTTTCCATAAACCAATCAAGATAATCAATGATCTTGAACCAATTAGTAACATCGTGGCCTTTGCAGTTGCAATGAGTTCACATGAGGCTTTTCCAATCAACAGCAACGACGGGAGGATTTTCTGAGGAGACTGCGGATGGCTTCGGTGCTAGGAACAATGTCTGGCATCGTGCAACAAAGCCCATGGTGTCCGGAGTGTACTCACGGGCATTAATAACATTCTTATGACGCTCATCTTAAATTGCAAGCGAGTGAGCATGACCAATAGAGGGCAAGGGATCTTGCACTAAGATATGTGATGTCACGTTCCTTAGTGGCTATAACAGCAACAGAACATACACATGTCTGAGCAGGCAGGTAAGTAAACAGTTTATCCTACATCTTAAGCAGCAACAAATTGACTATTCTGACGACAAGTATATATGGCCGCACGAATCTCACATATGTCAGACCATTACCAACAAAAAAATGCTTCTTAAGGTCATCCCAAAGTTTCTTGGCAGACGCACAATAAGTAATACCATACCGAATGGAAGGACCAAGAGTTTGAGCAATTCAACCAACAAGCATAGAATTTACACTATTCCAGTCATTATAAAAAGTTTCACCAAGTAAGGGCTTAACAATAGAACCATCAAGAAAACCCTCCTTACATTTAACAGAACACACATTAAACAGGGAGGTACTCTATTCATTATAATTATCACCTTTCAAGATCTTAGGACAGATTCTCAAACCTGGATGATCTGATGGATAAATATAATAGGGATGGTAGCAGGTAACACATGAGAAGAGTCACAAGTGGACTGGTAGATTGCCTGTGTGACAGTGACCGTCGCTGCCTGTATGGCGGCCAAGAAGATGTCGGCATCAACAGCGGGTTCACCAGGAAAATTTGGCATGTCGGGAACCTAGAGCAACGGTGGTGGACCTCCGGCTAGACGTCCATGGCCGGTGGAGGCAAAGGCATCGACGATTAAGGCTGGATTAGCGGGTGGATCGGCTCTGATTTGAAGCTCGGGAGCATCCTCACTGGCCGCAACAAGAAGATCGGCGGAAACAAGAAGATCTTCAACTTCAAATTGATTGTAGGGATCCATGGCAATGGAAAAAGGACGACAACTGCATCGATCAATTTTGCGGCGGTAGCGCTAGTTAGCAGCGGCACCACATGAAGCGGGATCGAGGTGGTGGCGGTGGCACGTGAGGCGACGGTGGTGGTGGAAAATTTTAAGGTTTAGGGTTTCAGGAATTTTAGCTCTGATACCATGTAAAATATGAACGGTGATTTTATTGATGATAAAATGGGGCTGTATATAGGCACCACGTACATAATCACAAATGGAAAAGGATTCTATATAGGGTACAAGATATACATAAAATATAACAAAATATCTCAACATTTTGCAGCACTTGAATCAATTGTGTGTGACTTTGAGGGCAGTGTTGCAACCCTATTCTCAAAAGTTGAAACCACTAATGTAGGTACCCCCATGTGGCACCAGTCGCTGGGGCCCTGGCACTGGTATTTTGGGCCCTTGGTCGACCGGGGCCTAAGTAGAGCGGTGCTGAAACATAGTTACTATGGTCCGATATATAAAACTAGTGCCAGCATTTCTATAAACCAACACCAGTTGTTAAAAACATGTGTTGACACTTTGTTACAAATCACTAATTTTTAATACTGGTGCCATGGTTAGTTTCGAGGTTCTTGTCCCGCATAACAAGCACCGGTAGAGTCAAACCACTGCTTATAGATTAGGGCCAGCACCGGTTCAACAATATTGGTTCTGGTTGTATGTAGATGTACCGGTTCCAATATGGAAATGGTGCTAGAAATTAGAAGTATGTTAATATTCCAGCACCAGCATGTAGTTTGGGAAACCGGTGCTTGTTCATTTTATGTTGTAAAATTTTCAACATCGGTGTGGGTTATGAACAACCAGTGGTGGTTTCTTTTATTTTGCAATGCCCTGTTTTAATTTTTTAGGCCCAACTTAATTGAAACCCGGGCAATTATCAATGAAGGAACTCCTAACAGCCAACAACAATCCACAAACAAGATTAATATTATGAAAGGAGTAAAGAATAAATGAAAAACTAAGTATGTCTGGAGAAACATAATCCATCCACAGCCAAACTGAAGGAAAAACTGTAAATTTTAATGAAATCCACTTTCTGCACTTGAAGAAACCCATCAATGTCCATAGAAGTCTTGCAATCTTAAGAGTATATGTCCACCCAAACCTGAAACTATCTCTCGGCTACAACTAATATCTCCTTCTCAGTGTATGCTCCTTGATTGAGGGAAAAACAAGCAAATGATTAAGTACGTGAAAATATTAAGTAAGTAAGAATAACAAATGCTTAATTTGTAATATGTCGGCCAACCTGTAGAATATATGTAGAGGTGGTGTTGAGCACAAACTCTTCCATATAGAGGATGACGTAGTATTCACATTCCCAACCACTCAACTGTAATCGGTACTACAAACAAAAAATTGTGCTAAACGTAATTGTATTAAATAATGGTGGATATGAAGGGACTCTTCGATTGTATGACTTACATCAATGTTTATGATTTTCCATGTGTAATCTGGAGGCGATTCCATCTTCATTGTTTGCCTTTTATATTCGCGTAGAATCCTAGTAATGTTGAACTTTTAAATGTTAGAGAACTCATACTTTTAGATGTTAAAATTAACATCGATGAAAGGAATCAAAATTTCTGGAAATGATTTTTTTTCATTAATGTTTTTGCTTCGATTCCTCCAGTCATCGAGTCAAGGGTAAAAACTTCCCCCGTACTAGGACAGATCAATATTAAGTACCGTGATCGCTGTTTTCAAAAGAATGTATGGCGTGAATGAAAATTTTAGTTGTCTAAAAAGAATGCGGAATATTACAAAGTTCCACTTACATTTTAATATATTGCACCACATAAACCTTGGCTTCAGCAGCGAGCATGATTTAGAGAATGGCTGCAACATGACCTTCGACTTCCACCTCCTTGATTTCCGTGGCATAGCCTCTAGTACAGTGTGGAATAAATTGAATGCGGCCACTGATGGTTTCAAGGACTTGATCCCAGGGGTGCCCTGAGAAATAATATTAGTTAATATTTGAAACATGTAAGGGTTTAAATAAATACAGATATTGTGAAAAAGGAAACCTCACCCCATCCTGGCATCTATCATTGAGTTTGATAGCCAAGCCATTCCTCTTTCGTTTCCAAGCTTGTTCCCGAACTCCACCAAGCATTTAATAACTAATGTTGATTTATGCGGTCTGCCAAAAGTTGATGGTAAGAACACCTGAAACAAAGCCACTGAACCCGACAACTGTATGCTCTTAAAACTTTCATTGCAGTATGTGATGTACTTTACCATGTAAGGATATGCATTAAATCAGTGCTTGTTGACAATATGAAATTACATAATTGCAACAAAATTAGGCAAATTTAAAAGTAAAGATATAAAGTACAAGTGACTTATGTTAGTGATAAACATCTGTTTGAGAGGTCTCTCATGTGAAAATTGTTTCCTCGAGAGACGGAAGGAGTTGGTTGATTCAAAATGTATAGGTGTTGATAGCTACGTAGGAAACGTATTAAATTTCAATGATTATTAAGGAAGCATTAGTTAATGTAAAAGATGTAGCTATTAGTTGATTTAATTACCTCATTGTCACTCACATTAAGACAATAAAACTCATCCGTCTATAACTTGCCGCCCTCATTGTCTTCGATCTGGGAGTCAACCTCGAACGTGACCAAAGTCATCGGCCAGTCTGTCACACTCCCCAAAGCATCTCCCACATCGATGAACTGGTCGTAGGGAGATGGAAACCCAACTCTTGGATGGTAGACTAGCTCGGTCACCCAAACGTGAGCTACTTGACCATGCAATTTATTAGGATGCCTTGATTTTTAGATCCAAGCTTATGCAACCTTTATCCTCTTTCCTTTAATACCCTTGACGTACAAGGTGACCAACTCACTATCATGTTACAAATATTGAGAGTCTTGTTAGTCTGTAATAGGTTTTGCTTGAAATTGAATAGGAAAAATCCAAACAGTATGAACCTTTTTAGTGTAATGCATATTTACCTCCTTATCTTCTTTTCCATCGCTGAGGGGGAATTGGCATGAGCCACTGACACTGGTGGATATACCTCCAAACATTGCATTCTCAATAAAGTGCTTCGAGTCCGTAGGCCTTTGGGAATATTTACTCCCACAGCTGTAGCTATACTCTTGACGAACTCCTCGAGGTACGAGACCATCGCACTCACAACCGACTGATCAATGAAGGGTTTCTTGGCTGCCTTCTTTTGGGACAAGGAGCTGCTGCTGCACTTGCTTCTTGATATGTGAGGGATAGTTACAACTGCTAGAAGTTGGGATTGGGTACCTCTATATCGACTCGGGTGATCCTTCTTCCCGGTCGCTCTTATCAAAATGTCCTCTCTTGGAAACAACACTAGAGTTCCCTTCTCTTTTTCCTCGTTCATCCTCAACTGCAGTTTATATTATCATGTTAGTACTTAAAATTAAACTTGACTTGAAATGGAATAATTATTGAAGCATATACTTACAATTTTCTCCGCTATGACCATCACTTTGGGGGTTGTGTAATCCTTGTCTTTTTCCCTGTTCGACTCCAAGTACACCAGGGATCTGTGCAGTTTGAATTCCTTTGCATTAATTTCCTCCTCAATATCATTTTCAGTGTATCTCAGGTACCTTAGCCTCTTCCTCTCTTTCTCCTTCAGCTGTTCCACCAGCTTTTCTTTTGTCGCCATGTTCCCCTTTGGTCCGGTGTGGTGGATATACTTCTTTTCCTTTGAGTTCTCGCTTGCTTTTTTTTCCTCTAAAAATTAAAGAAAATAATTAGTTATGAACACAATGTATTTGTTGCAAAATAATAATAATATATTATTTTTATATGATGTAAGAACTATACTTACTAGCATATCATTTGTTCTTCTTTGCTCCTCGAATTTCTTCCACTCCCCCTTATCCATCCACCTGTACTTCTCCCACGGCTTATATTTAGGAACTTTACCATCCGGGAGAAACCATATGTACTTTTTTGCCACCTTGCTCTTTCAATTACGATGTGCATGGCCAGCCTTACCCACCACATTCCTCCTCAAACTCTTCCATTGTACTTCAGTCAACTCTATTTTGAACTTAAAACTCGCCTGCGATGGAAGATTACTCAGAATTAAGTTTCAGGGCCATGAAGACAACGCATAATTATTGAAAAGTAGGCATTCATGAAATAAGTATTATATAATTGGTCATTACCATTATGTCCTTCCACGCTTCCTCTTTCACATTCTTCGGCACGTTAAGCTAGTGTATCCACGTACCAAATCTGATATGCCTCCAAAAAGCATAATTGCAATATGCGGTCCAGGTACTCCAATTCCCCACAAAAACCAACAAACCTTCAATTTCCTTGAATGCAATGGGAACAAAGTCCTTTTCTTTGGCTAACATCACTGACTAGCATGTAGCCATCCCTTGTTCCCTACACCAATTGGCTATCTCGAATTTGTCAAATGCCTTCCCCTGATGCTTTCCTGCCTTCAAAAGGTTATCATTCTTTGGATTGGGAAGGGGGTTGACCTTGTTGTCACCCTCGTTCTCTTCGGGAACTTCCTTCTTAGGAGCACCCGTTGGATCCACTGCATTTTCCTCAAATTGTATGTTGCGGGGTACCACCGATGGAACCTCCTCTTGCTCGCCTTTATAAGTAATTTGTTTGTTTTCCACTGTTTTTTTTGTGGAGGACCACCCCTCTTCCTCTTTTCGGCCACCTTTTTTTTAGGGGGCATCCACATATGAAAACCCCAGTAAAATGGATAAGGCATAACAAACATAACAACAACAAACCATTAACTATATTTCATACACTTTGGCTAAAACAAACCAATCACCATACCAACCAACATTGCACTACAACATACCAATCACCCTACCAATCAACATACTAATAAACATACCAAACAACATAACATTTTAGATCATAGCACTACAACATCACACCATCAAACATATGTAATGCCTCATATTGAAAACTTCACACATCACACACGTAGTGTACATTTCACACATTTTAGAACATAGCATTGGATATCACACTTCAACATCACACGATTAACTATATATCATGGACCTCGTATTGAACACTACAAACTTTACAGTAGCAAAGCTATATCTCACACGTGTTTCCAAAACACTTCAACATCACATGGTCAACAAAATCAAACTTAAACATCGCACAATAAAAAACCCAACACAAGTTAACATTAAAAAGGATTCACTGAAACATTTCATCGAACACATAGAATGTGATACAAATTTCACTCAATGTGATGAAAGTTAGAGTTTGGCCCCAACAAAAATTGAAGGAATCATGATGCATCTCTCAAGATTTCAGCCAAAAACCTAGTCAATGTCACTTTTCCGCCGTTGAGTGGGAAAAATAGAGAAGCCCGTATGTACGATTCCAAAATGGGGTTTTCTTGGGTTCTTATATAATGTGTGATTGAAGATCAGTGTTAAATGGTGGATAATGGAGGAATAAATGGTGGAGAACGTGGAGATTTTATGGTGGAGAACGTGGAGATTTTATGGTGGAGAACGTGGAGATTTTATGGTGGAGAATGTGGAGAAACTGTTTTGATTATTGGGGAAGAAGAAGAAAACATGATCGTTATGTGAGGAAGATGATCGGTCGCATTTTATATCAGCAGAATCAGCACCAGTACCTAACCCAATATATCGGTGCTGAGTACTTCACACCGGTGCTTGTTTTATGAAAGTCCGCTGCTTGAGACTGTGCTTCTAATTTATTTTTCCAACCCGAGAGCAAAGTAGGAAAAATATTTCTAAGTACAGATCGCCGGTAGAAGAACCAGTGTTAGTTTCATAGAAAACCGGTGCTGGTTTAATAGAAAATCGGTGCCAAAATTGTATAAAGAAGTTCCTTGAGGCTGGTTTGTATTTTTTTCTTAACCCGAGAGCATAGAAAGAAAATAAATTTCTAAGTCCAGAGCATCAGTACTTGAACCGGTGCTGGTCTAAAAAATGTTCGATGCTCAAACACAAATAAAGCAACTATGTGTGACTGCTTAATCCTGACAAGGATTCCATTTTCAGCACCGGTTAAGATTACCGGTGCCTCCCATTTAGAAACCGATGCCTATATAAAAATTTATAGGCTGAAATATTTTTTGCCCAATCATTTTTCGGCGGGAAACTGCTTTTCTTTTCAGCACTAGTACAAAAATTGGTGCCAATTCCAAAATCACAAAATTTTAAATTTTCTGCCTTGAAATAAGTCAAAGTTTTTGAAATTTTGACCCCTACAAAACTGAGCGCCGGTTCTTTTACTTGCTTTACTAGTGATGGTTTTATTTTCTACTGTTTTGCAATATTTAATTTAAGTACCTTATTAGGGGGAAAGTTTTCTCCATTTTTATTTAAATTTGATTGGACTGAAAAATATTCAATTCACCATTCAACAGATCCCGTGTTTCGAAATTGTGTCTGATGGACACCTAAACAAGCTCCTGGCAAAACTTTGTTAAAATATCACTGTTGCCTGAAACTAAGTTACACCGTCTTTCTCGTATCCAATTTACTTCATATTATGTATTCTTGGATTAATGTATGATTTTTAATAGAATTTCATGTAATCATGGAATTAGGTAAAGCCCTAGTACATGTCTTAGAGTATGCTACTATATATAACTTAAAAGTTGGGAAGTTCAAACTGGAAAGTTTATCAGTGAGTTTTAAACAACAAATATTATTCATTTTTTTGGATTCGTACTTGGAATTGACATTAGGGTCTCATAATGTAGGATTGCATCTGATCGGATTTGAATTTCGACCTCCGAGTAAAGTTTTTGCCTTTTGCACTTAGATCCCTCCAAGAATCTTGGAAATGTCGAAACTCAAAATTGGCAATTCAATAATGAAATTGAGTATTGTATGATTATAACTATGAGATTAGGACTTGATTGGGTAAATGGAACATCCTCGAAAGTGACCATAGAAAACTAGTGCAAACTTTTAGAAATTGCAGTGTTGCCCAAAACAAAGTATTACCTTCAACATTGACTTGAAATACTTATTTCTTGTTATTATAGCCTAAATAAATGAATTTTGTATGATAGAATTTTTTATAGTGTAAATATTAAAGCGCTAGTACATATTGTAGGCTAAATGGTGTAAAAATGGTTTGGAATTACTAACGGAAAATCATATTTCTTTACCACCATAAATTCAATATAAAGCATGATAATCCTAGAAATATGCGATAATAATTATATTACATCCACAAAATAACATAGAATTGTTAACATCGAAACAAAATAAAATATGAAAAAACCATAGCATTAAGATCATCAGGATCGAAAATCATGAATAATATCTAGCAAACGGCTCTTCATCCAACACCTGTGCATCTTCTGAGTTGGTCCCCACATCGCTCTGCCCAACTCCCAGGTTTGGGTATGTAGGGAAAGGTCCAATTGCTTTCATAGCGTCAGGGAACTGATATTGAAAAACCTGCCCATGTGATCGCACCAGGATCATTGATATTGTGACTTTGTAAGCAGACTTTATACACCCAACTTCAACGTTGCGACTCTAGATTCCAATGAAGCACCCACATTGTCCTAAGCCATTTATGGAAAGATTCTACTGTAATACTACCCATTGGATGCCCGTATATGTCGTGCGAATAGTGGGGGACACTGGTTTTTGTGCACAGTTCATATATGAGGCAGCAGAAATTGTAACAATCTGATTCCCAGTGCCCTATGTCAAAGCATTCACCATTTTCCTACTTACATTCCATCGCAGTTTCTATTTAATGGCGTACAGATGTGTCAGCCTCATACAGTGAATCTTAATGTTCATTGTGACAGGGTAAATTCTGTATGTTACAAATTGTAGCATCCATTCATCCCGGGCGTGAGGTGCTTCTTTGGAATCTTTGTCAAACCTGGTTTGACAAGGGAATCGACATCGTTTCCCACCCTAGTTATTGTCCTCGCGACCTCCCTTCGTGTGGGATCATGAAAACCCAACCCTCATCGATCTTGTAGTGGAATGCAAGAAATTCATCCTCCTCGGACAGAACATTTGGCAACCCGTACAACTCGTTGATGGATTCATCAGGCAATTTCACCATTTTTCCACGATAGAGGGCCTCATCCCACCTTGGACCACACCACAAATTAGCATATAACTCACTCATTATTGGAGGCATGTCACACAATTTCTCCCATCCAAGTGCCCGGATAGATTCTTCAAAGGGGAAAGATGCTACTATTCCTCTCTTCGAAAAATGTTTCCTTGTTCTGTATATTTTTTAAATTAACTTTGCTAGCTCCAAAGTGAACCTTTTCTCTTCTTGTTGAATTTTGGATTGCGTCACTGGAGAGGAAGGGGATGCATTTCGTGACCTCTTGTAGGGAGTTTTTGATGCCATGTCCTACTATGTCCACTCAGGCTTTTAACAAACACCTTCCATGCATCATATAAACCTATATAATCGTAGTATTGATGAACATCAACAAATGCTCAGTGGAAGTCAATAAAACCCTAGATATAGATATAGATATATGTAGGTATGAAACATTAGCGCTATGCACATGATTGCAACATCGAACAAAGTTCTTATTGGAGAGCAAAGTGGACCAAATTTTTTCCAAAAACATTGTTTTAATGGTAAATAATATTGTAGAATGATAAATAATCTTTGAAAGAGATCTCATCTTATTCCTTTACAGAGCTTGAGTTAATGAATTGATGGAGAATATAGGGTAGATTTCCTCTCCAAGTTTTAGAATTTGTAGATGAAGCATCTGTTCTTTGTGTATATAGTTGTAACTTAAAAAATTTAGCATCACTGTGAAACTTAAAAACTGGTGTTGTGATAGAAAAAACAACTACTCGAGGCTACCTTGTAATAATATTTTGGCTATTTTTTCCAATCCGAGAGCATACTGGCCAAAAACATTCTAAGTGGTAAAGACAATACTGGTGCCAAACTATTGTAAAGCAGTTGCTTAATGCCGAATTTTAATGCTTCATTTCAAACCTGAGAACAATTTAACGAAATATATTCTAAGTACACAACACCAATATTGTGTACTTAGAATATATTTTTTTTCTTGAATTATTTTTACAAATCTTTTTTCCAACCCAAGAGCAAAGGGAAAAATTATTGTAAGTACATAACACCGGTATAATTACTGGTGCTGTCTGGACAAAAACCGGTGCCTTACATGAAACAGAGCACATACTTTGTTTTTCAACAACGACTTTCTAACTAATAACTGGTGGTGGTTTTCATTTCAATTGTACCAACAAAAATTATAACGAAGTGAAAAACAAAAATGAGCAATAATACACTACATACAAGGTAAACACGAATTCTTATACTAATGTCATTGTGCCGAATAGATAGAACACTGACGAGAACACAAAAGTATAATGATAATTACATTTACAGTCATAAGATGCACCTATATTTTCCTTTTCAAGACAACATCACCCCCCACAATTTAACCGCTCTCATCAACCCACAATCCATCGCCATGTGACCGTCTGCCTACTAAAGCTCCACCCACATCCTCCAAACTTGGAAATACAGATGGGAACGCAGGACATTTTGCTCGAATGGGCCAATCAATCTCCTCTTCGAAGTAGAACTTCTTCCCATGTAGGACGACATGCCACTTCTCATTGCTAGGATCCTAGACATAAAAAAAACTCGTCATGCCTAGGCAGCTAAGATGAACTTGTCATCCTCGAACCCAACTCGGTTAAAGTCCACCAATGTGAAACCCACAGGATTCTCCGTATGAACCCCGACTCCATTATAAACTCACCAGCACTTGAAAACCATAACTTTGAACTCAACATAGTTCAACTCCCAAATTTCCTCAATTTTCCGTAAAAGGTAGGGGTGGGCAAAAAAACCAAAAACCGAACCAAAAACCGAATTATCCGAATTTGAATAACCCGAACCGAATTTAAAATATGGTTTTTGGATAACCGAATTGAATAAACCAAATTTTGAATATGGTTTTTGGTTTGGTTTTGGATATTGAAACTTAAACCGAAAACCGACCCGAATACCAAATTGTAAATAAATAAATATTATATATATATATATATATTAATATAGTGCTAATAAATTTGAGTAGAAACTTTTAATTACAAAAACTTGGGCCATTTGAATAAATGTAATTCATAAATTATTAGGCCTTTATTAAGTCCAAAAAAGAAGCCCAAAGATGCCTCAAACCCTAATGAATTTACTATATAAAGGCTACTCCATTCCATCAATCCATTTCTAAAAAGCTGAAGCCGCAGCCTTGTTTCCTTGTTTGATATTTCTACAAAACTCTAACCTTATTCACTGCCCATCCTTTTCCTCCCATCACCTCTGCGCATATTTTGTTTTCTTCACCCACCACTTCCTTCACCTGCGACACCCTCACCTCAACCTTCCTTCTCTGGCTACGTCGTCATCTCCCTCTACTGATCCAATTTCTCCTCCGCAGCATCGATTCCACTGCGTGGGCTGCATCACCTCCGATTATACGCCCTCCGCTCCTCCGTGCCGGGAAAGTCCTTGTCGCCCTTCGCTCTTCTGTCGGTAAATCCCTTGCCACCGTTGTGTTTTACATTTTCCACCTTCTTCGTTTTTGTTGATTTGGGTTCCAGATCTGTATTTTTGTTGATTTTGTTTATAATATGTATTTGCTTGGGTTCCAGATATGCATTTGCTTGGGTTTGCTTGAGTTCCAATTGCTGGGTTTGCTTGATTCGATCAAGGCTGTCGGAACCTATTGGTTTCCAATAGTTTTTTTTATGGCCCTGATGGCCACCGCCTCCCAGCACAACTGACGGCCCTGAGGTCACTTCTTTCTTCCTTCTCCGCCCGCGAGTTCTCCACCGGCGCCACTGACTCTGATGTCATTGTCGTCCACGGAAAGCCGTCCAAACTTGGTCCCAAGAGTAAGCCATGTTTATGGATGCATTGAATGTGGTTTTGTTGTTTTCTGAAAATGGAATTCGATTTTTCATAATTTTTGGTAGGAAAACATGAACCACATGGAGCTTTGTATTTTTATGGAAATTCTAAGCTTAAAATTCTGATTTAGTGAAGGTATTTAAGTGAAGGTATTTTTCTTTATGCATACTATAATCTCTTATGAGGAGGGTTGTGTTTGGTTTACATACATTGTGGTTCTATTGAAAATTTTGTTATAAGTTTGATATGATTTGTGAATCGGTTGTTAGATCTAAATTGGATGTCAATGGAATTTCTTGGAATGTAACATGTGTTAGCAGGGGCAATCCTCACTGTGTCATATTTGGCACATGTTTGAGTGAGGTACAGCTATATATTGTCTTAACACTAGTAATTTTCATGTACTACCCCACTATATTGGTTGAAATTTATAGACTTGTCTTCTGATTGTGGTTTCATTGCCTAGGGAGTATAGTAAAAAATATAATTGCTATCAGTGACTTGGAAATATAAAGTTGTAATGACTAGTTTATTGTTAGATGTTTAAGAGTAGTGGTTCTTGAAATGATATGTACCAATTTCTATTTCAGAAAAAATTTGATGTTCAATTTAAGGAAGGTGAATGCTACAAGATTGACACACAACACAAAAAGGTGCACTGTCTACCAAATAAAGACAACAACCTTGGTAGTTCAGAAGAATTCACTCTTGATTATGACTACTTAGTTGTAGCTATGGAAGCATGGGCCAACACTTTTAATACCCCTGGTGTTGTGGAGAAAGCTCATTTTTTGAAGGTAATGTTTGTCTTTCATTCATCTATTGTAAGTAGAATTGTTGGCACTATTCCGCTCTCAATGTTTGCTTTCAGGAAATCGAAGATACTCAATGGATTCGAAGGACAGTCATTGACAGTTTCGAGAGGGCAAGCCTTCCTAATATCAGCAAGGAAGAGAAAAGCAGGATCCTCCATTTTGTAGTTGTTGGAGATGGCCCAACTGGCGTGGAATTCGCTGCAGAACTTAATGATTATGTGACTAAGGATTTAGCCAAGTTGTACCCTTGTCTTAGGCAATATGTGAACATAACACTTTTTGAGGCTAGAGATCATATCCTCAACATGTAGGCTGGCATCCTTAATTCAGTCTCAAAATGGGTTTCTAGTTCATTTGGATAAAAGAGTGCATTATTTTCTTACTTAAACTGATGAACTTTGTTTCCAGGTTCGTTAAGCGAATAACTGAATTCGCGGAAGAGAAATTTCAAAGAGATGGAATCAAACTGAAGACTGGATCAATGGTTGTAATTTGTAAAGGTAACTGATCAGGAAATCTGCACTAAGGAGAGGGGCAGTAACGAAAACACAGCAATGCCTTATGGAATGGTTGTCTGGTCTATTGGCAATGGAACAAGTCCTGTTATTATGGATTTTATGAAGCAGATTGGTCAGGTATGAGCTCCACTTTTCCTATTTCTTAATTCTTGGCTTTCTTTGAATCACTTAACACTCATTTGAGCACATCCTAGTCTATCGATTATAGACCAACAGACGAGTTCTAGCCACTGATGAATGGCTTCGCGTGGAAGATACTAATAGCATCTATGCCTTGGGTGACTGCCACAATCAACCAGCAAAAAGTTGTGGTAAGAGACACTCTTGAAGTTAGCATGAGTTTTTCAACTGAGATTTATTAGGTTTTTATCTATGTTGGAAGGATCTCGTCTAAATTTCTAGAGTAGCCACTGAATCGGTAGCCTTTGTCATGTTTGTGCTGGTTATCATGCATCATTTCTTTTGTATGCATCTGGAAATATGGTTTAAGGTCTAGTGATGCTTTAAGAATTAGAACTTGATGTTTTGCAACTTTTTGAAAAGGGATCTGGTATCCATCATGCATGGTATTTTACTGAGAACTTGCATCAAAACTACGCATCTTGTGATGGTTCTTTAATTAGGAAGATATATCGGTGATATTTAAGAAGGTCGACAAGAACGATTCTGGTACCTTAAGGTAGCTGACTTCAAAGAAGTGATCAACGACATCATTGAAGGTATCCACAAGTGTAGATTCATCTGAAGACGAAGCAGTTAAGGGATTTCGTTCAATTGCTGAAGGATTAAAACAATGATGCTGAAATGGGCATCGAAAAATTCAAAGCATCACTGTCCAAAGTCGACACCCAGATGAATTTGTATTATATTTGTGTTTTTTAATTTTAAAGAATTGATTTTGGTGATGTAGAATTTAAATTACATATTCAATATTTTTTCTTGAATTTTGAATTAATTTATGTATTTTTAATATTCTTTAAAATATTCAGCTCCAATTCGATTTATTCGGATTAGATCCGAATTCAAACCGTAATCGAATTTCAAATTTGGGTCGGTTTATTTGGGTTGTTCGGATTATTCGGTTGGATTCGGTTTTGAACTTTTTAGAGGAAAATTCGAATAACCCAAAAACCGAATAACCCGACCCGACGCCCACCCCTAGTAAAAGGCCATCACTACAACTTTCTTTTTGTCTTTTTCAGTTCAAGGGGTGATCCGAGGTCACTCTTTTTCCCATCTATATGGAGCTACTTAAGGATGCATCAAGAAATATACCTTTAGAATTTTAAACACTTCTTGAAAGCGGCTTGTATAGGAAAGAATAGGCCTTAAGCTATAGTTTCAATCTTTCATACATTAACAAAACAAAAAATTGAATAGTGGAGGTTTGGAGTCTGAAATTTCTACCCACTTAGATGGTGGTATAATAGAGATACTCCCTCCTTCCCAACTAACTCTGCACATTTATTTTGTCAATTTTCTGTGTGCATTTTTTCATTAATTTTGTCAAGATACATTTAATCATATATCCAATTAGTATATAAATACTAATATTTTCATGTGAGTTATCGTTAAATTCCATGTATCATGTAATTTTAAAATATCAAATTTTAATAAATATTAGCATGCGTAACTAAAATTATTGTGTTCAAGCATGATCTCAGAAAGTTGACAAAAAAAAATATAATGATTTTACTGGAATGAAGGGGGTAACACATATGCAATGGCACTGTGTCAGTGCTGCTTGATTATAAAAACAATGACCATGCTCGTTTCAGCAGATGACTAAACATTCACCAACTTTTTTTTTGTCAGCTTGAATGATTTGTTCAATATATTAGGATTCTGTAACCTAGATGTGTCTATATTTACTGTTACAAACAGCTTCTTTACAAGAAACTAACTTCCTCTTAGAACATATTATTGGAGAAAACTGGTAAAACAAATCAAAGGAATACAAATTGATTATGAATGCCCTAGTGCTACAAGAACTTTGGTGGTTGAAGAAACAAAATTCGATTAGGACCCCAAAGACATTCAGAGTCATTTCCTTCATTTTGTTCGTGTAATCACCCTTTCCGCTAACTCTACAAGTGCTCGCCTTGATTTTAGAACATTTTCATCGTCTGTATATGGAAGGGAATCAATAGCAGCAGTAGCAAGGCTAGCATGCTTCTCCGCTAAGTCTTTTGTTCTCTCTATTCCCCGACTGTTTTTCAGGTACTCCAGAACCTACAGAAAATTGAAGATTAAACCATGGTCAGACCAAGACGACACCAAACCTGAAACTGCCAAGACAATCATTTACAGCCTATTTAAAGGGACAATCATGGGTTACTTGATCACTAACTGTCTACTCCCAGAAAAGGCAACCTCATGAACCTAAGCTTGTGAACTCAATTAATACTTGATTTGTAGATTTTCTTTTAAATGTCATTTAACAGGAATCTTCCATTATGTGCAGTAATTTATAATTGCATCATTTTTTATTTTACCAATGGAATGTGTTAACGTACCTCAGAGTCTTCAGGAGTGCAGAATGGTGTGACATCACACAAGAGATTGCTTAAATTTAAGATGATTATATCACACGTAATGCATAAAAAACATTTGGATGGTAGATGTTCGATTATGTTGTTGGGACTCTATTTTCATCCTTTAAACATGGAAGCACTGGATAGTAATAACTTTGAAGGTTCATAACAGCTTCCCACCAGATTTTGGGGAGCAAGGGAGGTAATTCATTTTTTACCCTATGTATTCCCATAGACACATAGGCAACACAACTAAGAAGCTCTAATCATCGATTATAGAATGCCCATCTCAGTTTAGAGGCGTATATAAGAAAGCACACTACTGGAGATAAAAGTCAATCAAAGGGCAGTGCAACTATTTAGGGGTCAATTGCATATGGCCAAAATTTTCTGATTTTGTTAACCACTAAGTCACTACAATTAGAGGAATATAATAAGTTCAACCAAGCCACCTGAAGCACCAAAATGAAACTGCAAGTAATACACAAAGCAATACGCCATCATAAAGCACTTACAATATCCACATTGGAAGGATTATCTAAGCCCTTATCAACAACAGATCGCAGCTGCGGGAACTCCTCCATTGCAAACAGTATCGGAGCCGTAATAATTCCCTACAAAAAAATTCTTGCTGATTGTCATCACTGATACAAAATGAGGGAATTTTTTAAACCAACTGACCAGAACTAACTGGAGCTAAATAAAACAATAGCACGATGCAGACATTAACTATCATATAGAGTACAACAATTTCTATTTCAAAAATATAAATCCCTAACAAGAGAACTAAATTGCAACGTTGACCTTTCTGTTGAATGTTTATAACATATAACATTCAGCTTTCATAGTTTTTCCTACTATAAATCTAAATTAACCCAATATTGAGAGATTTCAACAAAAATTTTCCTCACCCTCCCAGAAAAGGCAACCTCGTGAACCTAAGCTCCAACACTTGGGGAAGAGTAATTTGCACGGACACCTTTATTGCTCATTAAAATCTTTTGCTACAGTGTTACGACAAAAAGAATGCCATGGTATGTTTATTAGTAAAGCATGAACACAATACTGTTTTTTACAAGACCACTTGTGATAGAAATGAGTTTCGCAACAATTTGTGTTCTTTAACAAAGGAATATCCTTTGCCTTACAAATTAGTACAAAACAAACTTACATCCCCATCATAGCATAATTTATTATTTTCATGTTTTGTTGAAACTGGTCGCACAATTTAGGTGGCACTATGCTTACTGGGTTCTCTTCCACAGAGTAGTGCTTACAAAAGATAATGAAATAAAAATTCAATAAGAGACTCGTACAAGTAATCACAGGACCTCAATGAACCAAACAGATCATGCAGTAAATTATGTGTCTTAACTACAATCATCATAATGCTGCTTCTTTAAAAAGCTAATCGACTAGATATATGAATCACTAAAATACATCACATTGACAACTGAGCAGAAGCAATTAAACAATTCATAAAGTGCAGAGATATTACATGACGGATGTCGGACAAAGAACCTTTTCCAAGGGAAGCTGATGTACCAGTAAAGTCAAGAACATCATCAATTAACTGGAATGCCAGTCCCTGAAAGTGACAAGGTACAGAAAGAAGTAGGTGAGTTCCTAAGATTTAGTTTTAAAAAGAAAAAGAAGTGCAACAACCAACAGCATCTCAGACTGAAACACATCAGAGACCAATCTCAGTGTAAACCATGTTCACGGCATATAAAGACATGAAGTTTCCAACATTTCATAACCACAGCTCAGATGCCACAGTTGGGACCAACTACAGTACCATTGAACTTGCAACACACTTAGAGAAAACAATGATCAAGTTATGAACCACTGAATATTTTATCTAAGAGGGTCAGAATTCAATGTGGGAATAATTATCATACTTCTATATTACTTTTAAATTAGGAAACTGGTCTGAGCAAAATAAAAGGAAAACATCTCAAAAGACAGGAATCTACATTTAAATATACCGAATTTAAAATCCTGACATTTAAGGAAAGTGGCTTGGGTTTATGGGAATGTGAACCCCACGGGTCAAAGGCTAGGCCATTAGTGTAGTGGTCCCATCTCTTAAAGTTCTCCTGAAGTTGAAGTTTAGGGGACGGAATGTAGTCCAAACAATGATGTTTATAATAAATAGAAAGGTTAGGATGTTTCTCTCAAATCAGAAAATACTTGCTTCCTTGATAATGGAACAGGTATCAACGTCGAACTCAATGCTTCAGATGTAAATGTATATGCGAGGGCCCGAACCCAAGAAATCTAGGAGCGGTGAATTTTAATTCTGGAGGCACATTCAGAATCATAACTTGAAAACTCATACGTGAAAATGAACCATCCATAAACAAAGGCAATAAAATTCAGGCGCACCATATTATTTCCATAGTCATAAGCCAGCATTGCAACTTCTGTAGTTTGCCCCGCAAGAAGGGCTATTGCCTTACAGCTGTTGGAAATCAGTGACGCCGTCTTATAATATGTCTTCTGCATGTAGTATTCCATGCTTCAGAGAGGAGCAGAAGTTTCAGTGAGAAAATATAAAATATAACACAAGAGGATCAACATCTACATACAACCATCCAATGTTACGACTTCTGGGAATTTAACAAATTCAAACATTTTATTCTATGAAAGGAGGGATGCAAAGATAGAAATGTTACGCTTTAATCCAAAACAATAAAAACAAACGTTATGCATTTCAGAACTACTTGCTACTAGCATGATATAAAACATGTATAGAACCAGTTACTTCCAACAAATATACTAAACAGTTTCTACAGTTGGTAATTACCTAGATTCAACATTTGAAAAAAAAAAACAGTGGCTTATGATTATTTGAAAAAAAAAACACCTACTAGGACTTGTAAAATCTTGCTTATCTACCACTCAGGACTGCCTTTAGATAGCTCAAACACAGTGGCTTATGGCAACAAGGGAGTCTGACCTGGTCAAGAGTAGTACTACTACTTTTCATATCCTCTAATACCTATAGCAATTGAAGTTTTTACAATAGGCTTAGAGTGATAGTTTATAACTTGCCCTTGCTTTTTGTTCGGTTATCAATGAAAATCTATTTCCAAATAAAAAAACATTTGATAAACACAAACATCAAGAGTTCTAAAACCCTTAAGGGCCTCTTTCAGCTTGTATATTCCAATAATCTTGTTCAAGAATTAGATAAATTAGGATGATCCATATATTCTCCAAAATTCTACTATTATACTTGGGTTTTATATTCCCATTACATCAAAGACAACTCAATGAAGAGCTATCGATAAATAAGAGCTATCAAAGAAAAAAAAGAGCTAGAACGCAATAGCCAGTCTAGCTATCGATGCGTCTAAATAAGCAATAATCACCGGATGTCTTCAGTTCGTGGTTTGGTCAAGTGATCACTTAACCAACATTTCCAACAGTCAAGAAAATGAAATTTGCCAGTTCAGTCTTCTCTTTAACCTATGATTTTTCTTGTCAAACCATAAAAAAAATCCTCTGAAATCGCTTAATTGGGCTAACTGCAGCCACCCATCTAACCCAAATCCCACAGTTCAGAAAAGCACATGATCTTTTGTAATCTTGGTTAACAACATTGATCAAGGCTAATGCAGTGCTATTCCTTTACCCTCACTATTCACCATTTCTAAGCTCATTTCCTCATCCATCTTGTGATCAAAGGGGGTTCAGGATATAGTCATATAGAAGAAAAAAGAGCTTACCTCAGACAAATTGTGTAGCTTGGCTGTGAATCTCAACTTAAGGACTAGTTCTTAGTGTTCTGGGGGCGAAAACATAACCTAGACAAAGCTCCAACTCTAAGGCGAATGAAAAGAGCAGGCAATGAATGAGGAAATTCCAATTGGTAAGGGTTTTAATTCACCAATAGGCGAAACCTACAGGGGAGGAATTAGAAATTCCTCAAATGGAAAACTAAAGAGAAGAAGAATTTACAAGAAACTTGAACTAATTAAATTTATGGTTTTAAGGGTCTTTTGCCTCTGGCTACATTTGTTGTTTAAGCGATCATATTGACATTCAGTAGATACCGGTCATGCTAAATTCTTCCAATTGAATCACTCACTTCTATAGGTTGACTGTAACTAAGCCTATTTGAATCCTCCGCCAAGCCCCTATAGTTGAAGTTGCATAAACAACACTTCAGATTAGGTACCACCAATTCTCAAGAGTTCTTTCCAAAAGATACATCCAATAGTAATTAACTAAACTGATTCATTTCCTTTTCTCGTCTTTAAAAGGTGTTTATATTTCTTATTTACATTTCCCTTGAGGAAATTACCAACACTCATTAGTATCTCAAAAGAAATTACCAACGCTCACTAACCGATTCAGACGCTTGAAAAAGGGAATTTGAACATAAACAAGTATACTCACAAAGCCAAAAGGAGCCAGATTAGAGGAAAACGAGTCTGGGCTGAAAATAAAACTAAAATTCCTGCAGTCACTAAATAATGTTCTTGTCGTGTAGAACATCAGAAAAAGTAATTAAGCATACACATTTGACTGCAAAACTCCATTCTTAGCATAATTTACAGATCTTCATATCAAAAACATAGATGAGACATAAACGAGGCCTATCTTGCATATATCACACAAGCAGCATACCTACACCGGTCATCAGAAGATGTTGTCATTTGCATTGTTTCGCCAGTAACAAGATGTTCCACAACTCTTGCCAAGAGAGTAACCACCTGGAAAATCAAATTTGTGCTTATTGCGTGTAGTGGTTTCCCATGTGAATAAGAAGACATCATCCAAAAATTTCTATTTTATAGTATTAACTCTAATGCGAAATAGGCCACAGAGTAAAACTACTCTTTGCCCCCTACTCAACAAAAGCTACTTTGTACCATACCAGTTTTCTTCGTATGAAGTGAAAAGTCCACTAGAGTTTGAAAACTATTTTGTGATATTTCAAATCAGGTATAGTCTCCAAAGTCAAGGGTTCTCACTTTTCTTATCATCTGGAAACCAGAATCATGCTTATCATGGTACAATTCTCTTATTATAAGCTGGTTGACAGATAAAATGTAATTCTATGAAATAATATTGGCAGTACAGAAAATACATGCATACCTCAGTGTTTTTCAGTGAAGCCAGTGCTACGCAGGCTCTCGATAGTAAGAAATCACCAGCCAACACTGCCAACTGAAAAAGTTAAGTGGAAAGACGAGGTGAAAAGAGAATTTAACATCACATTATGTCGATACAGTCACTGAAATGATGAGAAAAGGGGGCAGGGGGAAGAATCCAGTACTGAGCTGGATTCTATATGAACAAACTACAAAAATACCATCTAGATCCATGAGACCCAATGACTGTTTTTAAAAGCCTCACATTTCATCATTTAAGCTAAGCATTGTTACAATCCCAAAAAAGAAAAAGAATAAATAATTCACCTTGTTTCCCATTACAAAATTTAGTGAACCAACGCCCCTTCTTGTATCAGCATCATCTAGTACGTCATCATGCAGAAGGCTTGCGACCTATAAGGTCATGTATAAGTTTTTTGCATCACAACACAAAAAATATCATGTAAAATGCTTGTGACCTGTAAGGTCAAGGACAAGTTTTAAGCAATACGACAAAAAAAAAATTCCCATGAAACAAATCTCGCCCAGCAATGAGTCAAACTAACTTGTATACAAGAAGGTCCTTAATCAATCGCATCTCTTACATAAAGTAATGCCACCAAATAGAGTGAAATAACGTCAGTATCAACTCTTAACCCCCGATTAATCCACGCATTAATTTCCTAGACTCACTTCCAAAATGCAAACTTAAATAACTACCTTATTGGACCTCGAGACTAACAGAAATTCATTCTCTCAATAACTCAAACAAAAAATATCTGAGCATAAAAAAAACATTTGGGAAAGGGCCAAGCAATCATAATTACAGCTATCTTTGATAAGTGAACTGAATTCTGTTCATCAGAGTAGTAATATGTAACCCAAAAGAACTCAACATTGCCCGATCCCACTAGGTGGGGTTTGAGGGGGAGAGACTGGCCCAAGGGCCTAATCTGGACAACCTTACATTGCATTAATAGTGCAAGAGTCAGCTTCCAAGGCTCAAGCCTGTGAATACCATCTTACGTTGAAGCAATGTTACCATTGGTTCAAGGCTCCCTTGTTGGGCAAAATAAAAAAGGGAAAGAAAAAAAAATTTACTCAGGAGTACATATGGTGCATTAGTTATGCCTGCATAGATCTCCTCTTCGTACTAAGAACAATGAAGTGGTTAACCCAATAGAAATACAAGTTTCTTGTGAAAGTGATACATACACATTTCAGGAGAAGAACGCTTCTGATTGGTTAGATTCAATGAATTAGACATTCGAGACATTCAAAATTTCAAATAATATTATGTCAGGTTATTAAGATATCAATCATAATAGTTTATCCAACAAGACAGAAGACTAAAAGGAATCTAACATGGATCATCTCTGTGATCTCAGCTATACACTGCTGTCTTGTCCGCAAATCCATGGATAAAGTGTCAACTGGTGGATCAAACCGTGGTCTTGAGATGGGTGAATCTATAGCTGTAGCCATTAGTAAGAGTACCTAAAAAGGTTGACAAGCAACAACCATTAGCCAAATCTAGATTGAAGAATAACCAGACAATAATGAAAAAGAAAAGGGAAAAAAACAAATATGGAGTTGAACGGCTATTCCAAGAGAACCATTACCCAACAAACACTTAGCGACATAAAAGCATAACCAGATAATAGTGAAAAGGAAAAACCAAATATGAAGTTGAATGGCTATTCCAAGCGAACCATTGACAATGAACACTTTGTGACATACAAGCATAACCAGATAATAGTGAAAAGGAAAGAAACAAACATCGAGTCTAAAGGCTATTATGGGATTTGAGGTCATTTGGATATTACTTGACATGCTAGAGCACATCAAGCGGAAATGACATTAAGTTAGCCACTTAGCATGATTACTCTAGAACACGAGATGCAAACAACAAACTTCTTAGAAGCAAGATGCCCAGGTTCGACAGCTGCCCAAACATTAAGGGAAAATGTGTGATGAAGTACTTCAAGAGTTCCTCAAATATCTCTGTGATGGTGATGCAACTGTAAAGACTCTTCAAATATATGGTACTGTCAATTGATCCTACATACCTCTATCAACACCCCACATAACACATCCCAAAAAAGATTAAGTCTTGGAAAAGCTATTATCTTTAGTCTCTACTGGGTTTTACGCCATGACAAGTAGCAAAAAAGATATATCCACGTCCTGTAACAGCTCTTTAGGAAAATCACCAGCTATAATAAATCCTTGGCACTACAGATGTCCCAAAAATGAACCACAACCAGTCCTAAAAGACTACCTGCTTCGTTAAGAATGAACAATAAAAGGGGATGTATAACAGTGATGCAGTACTGCCCATTTTATTTAGACCATCCATTTACTTTTGAAGAACTCACTTTTTCTCTCTATTGTTCTTTTTTGGAAAGGAATAAAATTCTGTATATGAGGCAACCAAATAACAAAACCAAGCAGCCTATATATCTCTTAAATTTTCATTGGAATAAAAGCAATAAAATAACTCTTACAGTAGGCCGAAATCTTTTTCCTTCTGCCCCTATCTTGAAAAAATACTCAGCGGCAGAAGCAAGCTTTGGGACCTGCATGACATAAAAAATTCATTACCACTTTACCTGCTTTTTAAAAAAAATTCACTACTTTACACGCTTTAGATTAAGGTATCCTGTATAAAGAAATCAAGTACCTCTGCAACTACCATTGACCTGAGTCTATCAGCAACAACTGATAATTCATCAGCAACAAGTGAAAAAGGATCAAGTGGTTCCTGCAGTACAATTATAGAGAAATATAAATTTTAATTTTACAAAAAGCTGGTACAACGTAATGGATCGTGAAAGAAATAAAATAGCAGAATGCACAGAACATCCATATAGTTAAACAGAAACAAAAAATTTACAAAGCAATCAACAAACTGAGACCATGGTAAAAGCACATAAAAACAATTGATGACAGAAGCCAGTCCAGTAAACTACTGGTGAACAGATTGCTCTTAACAATGGTAACAGCTTTCACTACCCCCATCTCAGTTTCATTATTGTGCTCATCTGGAAACACCCATTTTCTTTTCTTTTTTCCCATTTTTGTAAAATCAGCTATACAAAAATGAATGTCACCCAGTTTCAACTGCAAATTAAAACATTAACTGATCTATTTGATTTTCCTCTAGAAATTGTTCAGAATAGACCCTACAGATGGCCATCCTGGCAGCAAGCATCAGAAAGTGTTAAGGTAAACTGATATTCATCTTTCTTAATTTAAAAGGTGATGCTAATACTCACCTCAGCTTGGTGATCATACTGATCACATGGAGCATTGGAAGAATTTGAGACAGATGCTGTCGATTTATAGCGAACTCCCAAAAACTCCCTCCTACAGTTGAATGAATTTGAAAATGTACTGGTATTGCAATGACTATAAGCAAAAACTGGAATCCTTGTTTTACCCCCTCTATCTTCCACCTACTCAACCAATTCAAGCAAACGCACATAAACAATATCAGTAGATAATAAATATCAAAACTTGGATACAAAATTATTAAGAACACAGTCCGAAAGGGAAAAAAACATATCAATCGATGAACTACAATAAAGTGGGAATAAAACTGTTGCTCTACGTGGACTTCCCATAGTTTGAGATGCTCTGTAGAAGGGTATTTTGAGTCATCTTCCATCCTCCCTAAATCCCCTTATCCTCCCTGTATCTCTTTTTTATCTTCCCAACCAACCCAGCAGCAACCCCACACCTACCACTTACTTCCCCCACCTCTTAACCCCTACACACACACACACACATTAGAGCATCCTCTCACTCAGATAGAAAATTTAATAGCTTTCTGTAATATTGAGCTAATCTAACTCGGTATGAAATGCATAGGACATATTTTCCTCTTTCAATAACTTCTCTTGAACCATACAAGGAACTGATGGGTAAACCAGGATAGCAAAAAGTAGCTAGAAAATGAAAACCAATAAAAAACCAGATACACCAGAGGGATAGAGAGAGGGATCCACTTGAAGAATAAATAAGTGATTAATCTAAGGTCTAAACCCAACTTAGAAGTTTTCATAAATCCAGGACCTCAATTTCTATTTCACTACTAATGTTTCAGGGGAAGAGAGGATTGGCCCCATATCTGATTTCTAATACCACCAAATTTCAAAACAAAAAGAAAATCCAAATTCTAATCATCCAAGAGTTGATTGATGATAGAAAACATCCCAACCAACTAAATGCTAAGCAGCGGTGCACAGTAACTCAAAGAAAATAAAGTTTCTAACCCTCCAATATATTTTGAGTTTATAATTGTTCACCTTAAGCTGTCTCAAAAGAACATTCTAAGACTGAAATAATGCTGGAAACGAGACATAGTAAATAGGCAACAACCAACTTCAACAATTACTTAAAAGTGATTAACACACATAGTAGAAGAGAGCGAAGGCTGAACGAACACAAATTAAGCAAAACTTGTATTCAAATTCGACTTGGGGAACTGAAAAGGTGGAAACTTTGAGGAAATTAAGGATGCGGAGCCATAATGTATCAGTCCAGATTGCATCATGGCTTTAGTAAGAGGCGCTGAACTTTTAAAATATCCCAAAATTATGGGCGCCCTGTATATCCAGCAAACAGAGAACCGGCTCTAGAGCTCAATGACGACCTTCTATTCACTAGTACAAAACAAACAACCCCATGCAAAACAATCACGAGTAATATTGTTCATCAACATACTGCTGGAGGCAAAGTGCGGGAAGAAGAGACAGCAGCGGTAGAATAGGTGCACCGCGCGCCGCCTAAGCGCAGAAGGGACGCGATGGAGCGCCGCGGGAGTCGATGCATCTTGGTTCCGTTGATTTAGGAGAACGTTGTTTGGGGGTGGCTTAAGAGGCCAACGACGGGTACAGGAGACGGAAAGCACGTGTCTGTTCTTGGGCCACTACAGAGGTTTTAGGGTCGGCCAGGGCGGTAGCTCTTCGTGATGGATGGGCAATTGGGTAAATTCCGACCAATTAAAAGGTGGGATCGATGCGGACTATTATAACTTCAGATTCATACTTATTTAAAATTTTCATATTATCACTCATGGCTTGGCAGGTAATTTTTCATATTTATACTTGTTTCATTACCAATGGCAGGTTGAACATTTAAATTCATTCATGCCCCATCGGGTTACCAAAATTCATCATTCTCCATCGCCCATTTGAATCTCCTTACGCACTTCAAACTTATTGTACCCCCTACTTATATCTCTAAAAACACATAAAAAATCTGCTTTAAATGATAATTTTAATATTAAATTTTTTTAGTGTATACATGAAAATATTATACTCCCTCTGTCCAACTGTATTTGTACAAACACTGTTTATTTAGTCAACATTAGTTAATTTGAAAAGTAAAAATTGAGTTATATATAAGATGATATATGATTGTGTAGGATCTTGTTAGAATCGTCGTAACACCTATTTTCATAATTTCAACTTTTTATTAAATGTATACAATTAAGGATATTAACAGTCAAAAATAATTTTGGTCAACTTAACAATGTCAACATGTGCAAATACAGATGGGACGGAGGGAGTAGGTAAGATAATAAATAATAATTTTATTATATATTAAATTATCGAGTATATAGCGGGTTTAGTAGAGCGGGGCAGTGATATAGTGGGTGTGATTCAATATCCATGTCCAACCTACTATCAATAGCGGATAATATTTTTCGTATACATAATAGTGTATACATAACTTGCCCAATCTCGGTCAATCGAAATCTAGCATTAGAATAATCACCACATAGGAATGGGTTGGTCTACAGAGCACGCAGGACACCTCGCTCGAAAGCAATCAATTATAGGAATATGGGAAAAGCACCACACATTGCAAACACCTCATATTAGGCCACTGACAGTATAAAATCATTAAAACCTATTTTGGCTAGCGGCCCAAATACACATGCCCAAACCCCATAACACAAGTCACACACATGTGGGCTTGTGTTTGGGCCTCTCACTAAAAGACAAAGAGAACTAAGTCATAGATCAGGGAGATTAGGGTTTAGGAACAGTATAAATAGAGAGGTATGTCTTCTATTTTTGGGGACATAATATTTACCTACTTTTACTCTCTATAAGATTGCTTACTAGACCGTCGGAGAATCTCCCCCCCCCCGGAGTTCCTGGGGCCTGTTTCTTTCTTGTAGATCACAGGCAACACTAGATCATATTTAGGTCGGGTTGTGAACGAAGTTTACCATACGCATCAAGTTGAATCTTATAGCGTATGAATCTTATATCCATCTGAACGAAGTGGCACGACCAGTGGGATTGAGTTTCGATCAGATTTGAATCTTATAGTGTATGTCTTTTTCGACGACTTCAACTCGTCGGAGTGAAAGGTTGAAGAGTAAAGGGATTAGTGCGGGCGTTGAGGTTGGATCTTTGTATAGATCAAGGGTAGGCAATTGGGTGACTTAATGGAAGTTTTAATTGCTCCCCAAGTAAGTGCAAATTTATTATTCTCAAGTGATCGAAGATACCCTATTGAGAAATCTAATCATTTCTTGCCTTTGTATGATAGAAATTTATTCTCGCCCTCATTCGATAGAATCTAATTCTCGCCCTTTCGCGATAGAATCCAATTATCGCCTTCACGCGATAGATATTTATTCTCACCCTCGCGCAATAGATTCTCTCTTTCGTGAGATAGAAACTTATTCTTGCCCTCGCGCAATAGAAATTTGTTCTTGCCCTCGCACGATAGAATCTGATTCTCACCTTCGCGCGATAGAAATTTATTATCACCCTCGGGCGTTAGAGTTCAATTCTTGCTCTCATGCGATAGAATCCAATTTTCACCTTCGTGCAATTGAAATTTATTCTCGCCCTCATGCGATAGAATCTAATGCTCGCCATCAAGTGATAAAATTCAATCTCGACACCTCGAGCAATTGATTCTTGCTACTAAAAATATCGAAGGATTTTCATAAATAATAAAGTAGTCCTCGAGCGCTTACTCGCTAGCCCATAAAACCCCGATTTAGTGGTAAATAAAATTTTCCTCAATGAACGAAGGCACATTCAAAACATAAAGGAAGGTATGCTCATTTTATAAGTAAAATTGCATTCGAACATGTGGTTGACACAAGTGAAAGTTTTATTAAGGTATAGCATACAACATAATTTTAAAAGTATAACATACAACACATGTGATCATTCATACCACTGAATGTTCTCTGGCTTCACCCTAGTGGTGATTATAAATAGGAGATCAATCTCACTCTCCGAGGCCTCGGAGATGGGATTGACACTGCGCTTTTGACGAGGTATCAAATTCCCCGAAAGTGATGGCTCTTTTTCATTACCTTCGACGATTATCGGCACCCCTTCTTTGACATCACGAACACTAGCAGAAACTTCTTCCATAGGTTCGACTGATAACACTCAATGAGAGGGTCCGATAGGAGTTGTGGTGCCTTGAAGAGGGGATATGCTTAGGGCTGTCCACTTTGACTGACTATTTCCCTTTGATTGCTTTGACTGACTATTTCCCTTCAATTGATTTCTTTTCTTCGAACCCCTATGGGAATGTTTTCCCTTCAGAGGAACCCCAGACAAGGGACCCCTACTCGAAGGACCTGCTCCTTGAAGGTGGGGACTGTTCTCTAATCAGAGACGTTCTTTCCACTCACATATGGCGTTAAAGGCTGCATAATAGTCCGGATCCCTATCTAGATCCTGTCGAAGAAAAGCCATCTCAGTTTCGTACAAAAACTGAAACATATTGCCAATATGACCCATGTCAAGGACCCCATATGATAACCCATGCACTCTAAGACTATTAGAGTAAAGTTGTATTGTAGTAAAATGAGCTAACACTTGATTCGAGAGCTGGGAATTCTGACTTACAAGTTTGTTGCAAAATTGTTTGTTATCGTCGATGACCTCTTGTAGCCTCTTCGACAAGAAAACTATCTTGTTTGACCATCTTGCTAACTCGTAACTCGAGCTCTTTAACCTTATCTTGATAGTATCTATTATCACCCCCACTGACTTAGGCTTCGATACAATCGGGCATCGGTAAGACACTTGTGCAAACTAGAATACTCATTCATCATTTCTCGTAAAGCATCTCAGTGGCTGAGCTCATTGACATTGCAAGATTCGTCTACTATGGCAAGGGCAATAACTGATTGGCTAGACGTAGAATTACCCTTCGACATGTTAAGAATTACCCTTCGACATGTTAAGAATTCCCCTTATCAAAGGATGGTTGCCATCTTGCCATGATGACAGCTCCCTATTAGACTTAGATAAATCCTCACTTAGATGAACCAACCTAGCCAAAGCCTTCGAGAACTCTACCTTTACCGTAGCAAGCTCTTGAATAGATTTTTCCAGTTCATCACTCATTAGAGCATTCTATAAAGTAATAAACGAATATAGTTAACACTAGAAATAACAAAACTCGCAAAATATATTTAATTGCCTTAATGTCATCAAAACATTCAATCAAATCTCCATCAGGGGCTACAAAACATTACTTAATCTAAGAAGAAGATTAGAATTCATACATCTCTAGCCTCTTGCCCCATGCTATGATCCTCATTATTCATAGCCTTGCCATGGTCAGTCTCAGCGCCTTCTGGTTTCTTCTTTGATGCTTGAACACTAGACTTGGGTTGGGGATCATCTTTGGGAACAACCAAGGCACGAAGGTCAGAGGCGGACAGGAATTTATTCTTGTTCTTGATAACGTTGAGGATTCGGAGCCTGAAACCACCTGTGCCAGTGAGCTTACCCCAACCAACCTTCATCTTCTCCCTGGCGTCAGGGTCAATGCGAGCCTTGAGGGTCTCATCTTGTTCGGGGGTGAGACAATTATGTATCCAACCATAAACATCAGTTTGACCCTAAGCCTTCCCAATGCCCAGAAGATGAAGGAAAGCCTTTTCCATTTCTTTCGACCCCATCACGCATGCTAAGCCTCAGGGGTACATTTCCTCTCCATACGCTTCTCTTTTTCCCTTGTCCTCCTCAAATTTTCCTCCAAATCTTCAATCTTTTTCTTCAATTTGGTATTCTCATCTTGTCGAGCAGCACTGGCAACAACTTTGACAGGCCTTTGCAGGAGGAAAAGAACCTAGTCCCCAGAGATGCCGGAGGATTGCAAGGTCGATCAAACCGCCGCCACCACCTAGAAAAACATTAATAATAGAAAAAAAGTAATAATAATTAAAAATAATACAGCGAAGATATCAGAGGAAACCTAAATAGGAAGAAAACGAATAAAGAGCAGCTCACCGAAGGTTCGCTGCCCAAATCCCCAAGATAATCCAAAGATAGATCATCATTCTCAGCGTTGTATTAGAGATTATTGACATCCACCTCATCACCGTCAGCTTCATGTGAAGGTCCAGCCTGCTCAAATATAGTTTTCTTCTTAGGTTGCTCCATAATAGGAGATATCTCCTGAGACCCCCTAGAACTTGGGACGGAGCGGGTTGCCTAGCTACCCACCTCAATCCAAAATTACCCTCTTGTTTGAGGGTGTCAACGAAGCTCTTTGCTCTGCTCACTGTGTAAATAAAACAAGTTACAAATAATGACCGAAGCAAAAGCAAATGCATAGAATAGCAAAAATGGTGTCCTATAGACCTCCACTAGAGCCCGAAGGGGATATCTCCTCAATGACTATCCCTCGTGAAGGATCCTTTCTTCGGAGGGGTCGTGGACGAGGCAGCTTACCAACTCCCTTTTTTCTCTTATTTAAGCTGGTGAAACTCTCTGGGATGGTCTCCTCGAAGGCTCATTGATCAGCTGAAGCATAAATACTTTCATAAACCCACTCAGGCTAAACAAAAGGTTTAGTGCCCTTAGTAGTCGCAGGGCGATAAATGTTGGTATCTAAGGGTTATAGGTTTCGAAGATGCACTACATCCTCACGAAAGTTTTCAGGAATAACATATTTCTCTTCCCTTGTCTCGACCACGGGGTTGGAATTTCGTGGGGGAGTTTGATAACCTCCTGAGCAATCGAAAGACAATGCTTCATTTTGCCACCCTGAGTTATTGAAGGGAGAATGATAAACCATTGGCTAGATAGCTTATTGCTTAAAGTAAAGGTTCCAGTTACATCTCAATTGCTGATCAACAGGTATATCAATCGAAATAACTCATAACAAGGATCTACGACCACTTCCTTACATCGAACCAGGAAGACTATTATTATTACTATTTCATTGGGGTGAAGCTGGGCCAAGCTCACCTCAAATTTCTCCATTAGGTTCGATAAAAAAGAAGGAAAGGGAAAGCTAAGGCTTGATCTAATGTGTTTACTATAGGTCATACCCCTCTCTATAGGTAAAGAAGTATACTCATCTATGTCAAGGGGTTTTAGCTGGGCGTTCAAGGGAATACACTGGCATGAAGGGATCTCTTCGATAAGCTTGCTTATCTCTTTGGGGAAATTTAGTTAGGAGTTCGACGAAGGCTCGATGTGTGAACGAACAAATTTCCTTTTTTGAGGGTTTGTAGGAAATTTTATTCGTAATTCTCTCAGTTCCCGACACACCTAGTTGCTCAGAACTACCCTTCGAGAACCTACCTACTTTCCCACTGGCCCGATCGTTAGATTTGTGGGAGTCGATTCCAATGGAAGCTGCCGCTTCCTTGAGGTTAAACACTTCACTGAAACTACGAACAAGTATTGTAGACTCTGTGTTTTTAGAATCGATAAGAATATCAATCGATCAAAGAGTAGAGTTATCGAAGGAAGCCAAATTGGCACCACCCAAAAACCTAACCCGTGAAGAATCTACCCTCTCTCTATCTCTATCAGGGTTCACAAAAGAAAGAGAATTCACAAGGATAACACTAAAGTCCATGGAGACATACTTTTTAAGGGATGAGGTGGAAAACTGAATATTGAAGCTTGAGGGCTGTAAGAGTGAAAATCGGAGTCGCTTGGAGAGAAAAAACCCCGCAAGTGGAGAATGAGAATAAGAGGAAAGAAAACCTCTTGGGTTTGGGGGATATTTATAGGCAAGAGGATGAGAGAAAGGGGCATGTGACAATTATTGCCTACAATGGCGAGTAGCCTGAAAAGGCACAAAAAGATGAAAAACATATTAAATAACCGCCAGAACGCGCAATTTTTTCCTTAACGTCCCCTTCACGCGCCATCCTAGGGAATCCCAAAGGTCTAAACACCTGAGGAAAACCCAAGTGTTCTTCCATTAATTTAACGAACAGAGAACCTTTGGGAACTCCTCACCTCATAGTCAACCAGGGCATGCAGTAAGGACAAAAAGCAACTCCCGAGGAGCCAAAAATTGGAAGATCAGTCCTCTATAGTTATAACTAAAAATTTTCAAGGATTGCAGCTCGAGAGTTTTCCTTCCAGTGGTTAAGAATAACCTTCGATGACTGATAGTTCGAAGGCCATTTACGCTCATTAAGTGCAACCTTCGATGAGAGTAGCTCGATGACTTAGAGTGAGCAGTTGATGAGAGAAGTCTTCGAAGGAAGAAAGATCACTTGGTTTTTCTAGGGCTTTTGATAGCATGATAACATCAAAACCTTTTTGGGCTGGCAGCCCAAATACACATACCCAAACCCCATAACACAATTCACACAGATACACGTGGGCTTGTGTTTGGGCCACTCACTAAAAAACAGAGAACTAGGTCATAGACTAAGGAGATTAGGGTTTAGGAACAATATAAATAGAGAGGTATGTTTTCTATTTTTGGGGACATAATCTTTGCCTACTTTTACTCTCTATAAGATTGCTAACTAGACCATCGGAGAATTTCCCCCAAAGTTCCCAGGGTCTGTTTCTTTCTTTTATACCACAGGCAACGCTGGATCAGATTTGGTTTGGGTTGTGAACGAAGGTCACCATACGCATCAGCGAGCAATGCTGAAGAGGCCTATTTAGGAGTTTCTCCCCACCCTCTGAAGGTGTTTACGACATCCTTATTTTTTTTACTTTGGCTAATTTGAATTTTATCCCCCCCATTTTATTTTTGTTTCTTCACCTAACCCGTTTTTCTCTTGTTTTGTTCAGTGGACTTTGCCGATATGCTTGGTCTCGGAAATAAGGAAGAAGCAAAGGTAGTTTTTTAGGAGACCTACCAAGGGGTTCACTTCGAGCCCCTGGTCCCAAGATCTATCCGAACGGAACCTATTTCAGAAGTTCAAACAAAGATCCATGATAAATCTTCAAAGAACAGGCTTGGGAAGATGTTTCTCCACTGTGTCTCTTCCCTCAGAGGCAGCGGACTGACAAGGCCATGCCACATTCGAACCCTCTTATCGAAATTCAAACCGGCGGCTCCAGGAATGCTGAGTCACTAATTGGTCATCTTTTGGGGGAGGGTAACCCCACCCCTCCAGGCGCGATGGATTCTCCTTTGGTTTCTTTCTCGGAGGAGCCTGCTCTCTCAACCGCTCTGGACTTTGTTGTCGAGATTTTTGTGGCCAAAGCTAAGGAAGCCGAAGTGGCCATGCCAAATCCAAGGAGCTCGAGTAAGACCTAAAGAAGGCTGCCTTCGACCATAAAGAGGATATGGCGAATGTGGTCGTCGACTATGAGGTCGAGCGTGCAAAGATGGCCTCCGAACACAAAGAGAAGCTGGAGAAACTGACCCTTGAGAGGGACGTCCGCCTGAGGGAGCTTGAAAAAAAACTCTTGGAGGCCCAGGTGGCTAATGGGACTCTGGCCAGCAAAAATGCTAAGTTGGCAAGCCTTTGCTCCCTTGAGCAGCAGGCTTCTGTATTCGAGGCTATACTAACAAGCTAGTGAAAACTCTGGGGTTCCGGGACTTCTTTTAGTCCCTCTCCTAAGTTTTGGTAGGGCTCACTCAGAACAACCTGGCTTGTTGTGTCTACAAGGAGCTCCCTTCCGAGTATGCGACCATGCCGAATGTTTACAAGAACAACACGGAGCCGGAGCATCTGAACCACTCTTGGTGGAAGTCAGTCCAGGATGGGGGCATTAAACACCCATTGCTGGATTACTTGAAAGCCTTCGACAAGCTCTTTTCGGCGGAGGAGATTTACCATCTGAAGGTGGATGAAGACTGGAAGTGGGCCGAGCCGATCCCCTTTCTTCAACCTCGCCTCAAACCTACTCCTTCGGGTTTCACCTAGGCAAGCCCTAGCATAGGAAAGAATATATGAACTATTTCTTTTTAGGGCTTCAGATGTATTTTGTACTTTTTCCATTTCATTGAAAACCTTTGCTTCCTTACGTATATTCTTCTACTTTTGTCACTTTTAGACCCTAGATTTGATACCTTACCATTCCCCCCATCTGCAAAGAGGTACCTCTTTCAACTTATTTTTCCAAGTCATGAAAGAATGGTATCACCAAATTAAAAAATGGGCATGAGAGCTTCGAATAAAAGCCTCTTGATTCTGGTACAAATATGTTTGGCTCAAAGAGGAGCTTCAAGCTTCCTATGAAGTGCTTAGCTTGTGGGAAAATGGACTCCATGAAAGACAAAAGGAACTTCTTGACGCACTTAGTCGTTCGAGGGAAGAAAGGGACTCCCTGGCCAGGGCGAATGAACAAATTTTGGGAGATTACCACTCTTTAGAGGCTCGGAAGAATGAGGTCCTCGAGGAGATTACCACCAAAATTGGGTTCACTTCGATGCATGAATACGTCGCTGCCGCTGGAATGTTTAAGGTTTCTGGGGGGTATCGTCCTCTCCATCTAATGAGATAATTGAGTGTTACCATAGTGAGGCTCAGGTGGCTCAAGAAAGTGTAGATGTGGCTTGAGTGGCCCTTGTGATTTCCACCACCAAATTGGCAGAATGGAAAGAGTATAATAGAACTTACCAACAAAGTGTAATCCTTGCTTTAGAGTAGACCATCAGGGAGAACCAAGACATCGTTGCAGTTGCCTTTAAGGGAAATGAGAAGGTTGAGATAGACCATGCTGACTTATATGAAACGTACAAAGTAACTGCCAACAGTCTTCGAGCGTATGGGCTTCGACTCGGGATGGTCGAAGTGCCATTAGCTGAGAATTTTAAGTTTTTCTTCAGGATACCATCAACATTATGGAGCAAAAGCACCTCACGGGGGTTCCCAAGTACCATGATGCTAATTAAGAAGCCCAGATGTGGCTGGCCAGATTAGGAAAGAAGAATATAGGTGGAGCTTTGAGCTCTTATAATGCTTTTAGAAGGGGTGAGGCTTTGAACTCTGCTGAGACCCATCATCCCAAAGCTTTGACTCTAAGGGTTAACTTAGTAGGTAACCCAGCTGGCACCTATGGCCGAGGGAGGAGTGTTCCCTCTCCTGCCAGGGGCTCTTCATCTAGCTAAGGGGGTAGTGCTACTGGCGGCCGAGGCCGAACGTCCCATTTCGATGCCGAAGATGAACCTCTGGTAAGGAGGCGGAGGCGATAGATTCCTAGGACCTTGTTGTAGTTTTTTCCCTTAGTTGTATATAGTTGTTGTAACCATATCAATGTATTTTTTGAACCATTATGGCCCTTTATAATAGAACTTTTCTACTATTATTATAGAGCACTTGGACTTTCGAGGGGTAGTAACCCTTCAGTCCGAGTTGAGCGTTGCAATTTCTTTTTGAATTGCACGTTTGGATGGCTATTTTAGCATTAAGAATATATTCATGGTCTGCGCCTTGAGCACTTAGTGCACAAAATGGGAATCTCTCCCCTAAAATGTTCGATGGGTTGCGGTGGCCCTTCAAATATTTGCAAGGTCTGTGCCTTGTGCGCTTGATGCGCGTTCGATAGGCTTTATTGGTCCTCCGAACATATGTTACTTCTATTGAGGAGAATGGCTCTTAGATGCACTTTTGATGGGCTTTGTTTGCCCTTCGAGTGTATATTACTCTGATTTGAGGAGAATGATGCTTGATGTGCGTTCGATGGCCTTTGTTGGCCCTTGAAATATGTATTACTACAATTTGAGGAGATTGGCGCTCGATGCGCATTTGATGGGCTTTGTTGGCACTTCCAATGGGGAACTTTTTGTTCCTTATGGAAATGAGTGTTTTATTTTTTAGGAATGAGAATTGATTATAAGAAACACACTTCTATATAATATCGACAAAAACAAAGGAACCCTATCGTCTCACAGTACTATTTTGTCAAGGGTGTCCTCTGACCCAAGGCTACTTTAAGGTGGGCCCTTTTTTGGCCTCACCAAGTCTATTGGGATTTAGGGGAGTAGTATCTCCTAAGGTTAGACACGTTCCATTTGCGTGAAATAGGTTCACCTAGGGGGGTTTCTAGCACGTAGCTACCTCCCAGTCTGGCTTCGACAATTTGGTAGGGTCCCTCATAGTTTGTTAACAACTTCCCCTCTGGCTCCCTTCAGCTCTTCTCATTTCTTCTCATTACGAGGTATCCTGGGGAAAACTGGACTTTTTGGACCCTCCGGTCGTGATACCGCATAATTGTTTTCTTGACCCTGGCTTTGTGGAGGGATGCCTTCTCTCTTTTTTCTTCGAAAAGGTCCAAGTCCAAGCAGCACTGCTCGTCACTGACCTCTTGTCTCGTTTGTTGCTTAGAGAAAACCTTCAAAAGGTGGGCAACTTTATCTCTATAGGAATAACTGCCTCCAAACCATAGACTAGGCCATATGGGGTTTCGCTCGTAGCAGATGACTCTGTTGTTCAAAATGACCAAAGTACGCTGGGTAACTTTGTGATCCAGTTTCCGCCTGCCCCTTCGAGTCTCGATCGGATGTTGTTGATAATGGTTCAATTAGTGACCTCCACCAACCCATTGACTTGGGAGTGGTAAATGCTAGTGACCCTTTGACAGATCTTGTATTCTTTACACCAACCTTTGAATTGGTCATTGATAAACTGGGCACCATTATCAGTTATGATTGTTCGAGAGATTTTGAAACGGTATATGATTTTCTTCCAGCAAAATCCAATCACCGCTTTCCCTTTTATGCCAGTCAGGGCTTTGACCTCGACCCACTTTGTAAATTAGTCTACGACCACAATCAGGTATCGAAAGTGGCCTAGGGCCTCCGAGAAAGGTCCCACCAGATCAATTCCCCATTTGTTAAAGGGACAGGAATTGTTAATGTTCATAATTTCTTCTTGGGGGACATGGGTGATTAGCGCATGCCTTTAGCACTGGTGGCAGGCCTGGATGTGTTTGTTTAACTCATCAAACATCTTCAGCCAATAGTATCCAGCATGAAGGAGCTTTTTAGCTATTGATCGATCCCCCTGATGACTTCCACAGGCCCCTTCAGAGGTTTCACGGATCAGGTAGTCAGCTTTGTGAGGGGTTACGCATCAGAGAAGCGGTTGGAGGTGGCCTCGAAGGTAAATGCCATCTTCGCGGATCACATATTTAGGCACCTTTAGCCTAACTTTCCTTGCTTCGATGGCATCTTTCAAAAGGGTACCATCTTGAAGGTAGCTAATAATAGGCGTTTTCCTTGACTTATGTTCTTCCAATACCATCACCGTTACTTATTCCTCGAAGCTACGCTTAGTTAGCGTCTCCACCATTAAGTGCCCTTGCGATTGTAAGTCCAGGTTCGATGAGGCCAATTTGCTCAAGGAATCAACCTTGTGGTTCTTTTCTTGAGGGACTTGAGTAAGGGTATAATGGTGAAAATGTTCGAGGAAGTGCTTCACCACTTCCTAGTAATGCTACAAGTTTCATTCCTTGGCCTCATATTCCCCCTTAATTTGAAGGACCATGATTTGGGAATCACTAAATATGTCTAGCCTTCGAACTCCCAAGTTTTTGGCTATTCAAAGGCCGGTGATCAGCTCTTCGTAGTCCGCCTCATTGTCTGTGGCATTAAAGTCAAAGTGTAGGGCATAGGGATAATCCTTATGTTCGAGGCTCGTGAGTAAGACTTCGGCCCCACTGCCTTTGGAGTGGGATGATCCATTGACGTACAATTGCAATGTCTCTTTAGATTCTTTTTCATCGTCAACTATGATTTGTTATGTAGTTTCCACGATGAAATCTGCTAAGGCTTGACCCTTGATGGCTGTTCTTGAGCAGAACTGGATGTCATGCTCACCCAGTTCGATTTCCCATTTCATCATTCATACTGAGGCCTCCGGCTTAAGTAGCACCTGCCTAATTGGATGGCTAGTGATCAAGATGATCTTATGACTTTGGAAGTATGGCCGAAGGTGTCTCGCTGCAAAGACTAAGGCCAATATTAGATTTCTGAGGGCAGTGTGTTGAGTCTCCGGACCATGCAATACCCTGCTTACGAAGTAAACTGGGTGTTGGGCTTTTTCCTTTTCCTTTACCAGAACGATGCTTATCACCAAGGGGATGCAGAGATGTATAAGTATAAATCCTCCCCCCTTGTCTAGTTTCATCAGGGTGGGCTGGCTTCCTAAGTGCCCCTTTAGCTCTCAAAAGGCATTGTCACATTCTTGTGTCCATTCAAATATTTTGGCTTTTCGAAACACATCAAAGAATAGAAAATATTTTTTGCCCCCCTTCGAAAGAAATCGACTGAGCGCTGCTAACAATCTTGTTAGCCTTTGAACATCTCTGATCATTTGAGGGGGCTTCATGCTTATCAGTGCCTCAATTTTTTAGGGTTCACATCGATCCCCCTTTCCAAAACCATAAATCCCAGGAATTTGCCTGCTCCGACTCCAATCACACATTTAGTTGGGTTCAACTTTAAATTGGCCTCTAAAAGCCTCTGGAAGGGTTCTTCGAGGTCCAACAAGAACTGGTCGAAGACTCTGCTTTTGACCACCATGTCATTAATATATTTCAATGTTCCTGTCAATCTATTTTTCAAAGAGCTTGTCAACTAACCTTTTCTAGGTGGCCCCTGCATTTTTCAGGACTAATGACATTTTCTTATAGAAAAATGTCCCCGCATATATTATGAAAGATGTTTTCTTCTTATCCTCTTCTGCCATGAGTATCTGGTGGTAGCCCTTATGGGAGGTTGTCGCCATACCTCTCAAAGTTAATACTTTTAAGCCCTAATGCTTCCTATCTACAATTAAGTAGATAATGGAAAGTCGGGGTCCACGAGAAGATGGATCTTTTCAAGTGTTTAAACATATATATAAGAAAACATACTAAGAATATACATATATAGATACATAAAAGCATGTAGAAAGGGGGGGGTTGCTTGGTTTTTGATCCTAAGCTATCAAATTGAAATACAACAACTAGCAAAGTAAGAGAACTATGCTAATCATGCAAGAAAACTAAAGACGAGATTAAAACAACAATTTATGGAACCTTGGGTGCAATTGACTTCCACTTCCAAGACTTTTATCCATTATTGAACATGCAACCTATTTGCTACTTTCACTACTTGTTGTGAAGACTAAACTTCTACCCTTCTTAGATAGTAGTTTGCAAGAGTGAATTCGACATCTCTTGTCAAACCTCACCAATGACTTCCGTAGTCAAAACACGACTAAAAGTATCCCATTGATGGCATTTAGCATGAAGAATCAACAAGCTTGGCAACACTTATAAACACTACACTGTGTCTAAGCATTTAACCAATTCATGCATTTACACAAGATTAGTCAAGAACGATAGAGATTCATAGACTTCTCTCATTTTCTACAAGCAACAAACATGATAAATAGTTCAACATTATCACATTCATCTAGAAATTATCAATCCATCAACACAATTAAAAGCTCTAAATCATACTCTTGGATTCCTATCAAGAAAGGGAGAAATCAACCCATTTCCCCAAACCCTAAGAAGCATATCATACAAGTACTTCATATAGTCAAGCTTTCAAGAACATTAATGACATTAACAAACACATTCAATGCTTCATAAATGCATAATAGTAAAAGTATCAAATAGGCTACAAATTATTCTTAATACACGGGCTTGGAAACCTTGGTCAATCGCTCCCATGAACTAGATTTAGCTACAAGAGTTCATGCTAATTAATGCTAACAAACCAAACATAATACAAGAGAATTAAAAGATGAAAAATGGTAGAAACTAGGGTTAGAAAACAGTACCAAACGTAGAAAAGAAGATGATGTGAATGAGAGGAAATAGAGTGATATTTATAGTACAAAAATGATAAGGTTAGGTTCTGGCCACCCGCTCGTCGCGACTCGCGATGGGTGCCAGAACTTAACCTTGTCTTCTTCTTTTTTCTCCTTGTGGTAAACACTCATCTTCACAATGAGTCCTCTCATTTTTTGAGTCTTCAAGTCATCAAAGTCTTCAAAAATATGGTCTTCGACGGCCACTGGTCTTCAAGTCTTCAACACTTTGAAGCAAGTATTCAAAGTCTTCGAAAAGTGATTTTCAATGGCCTCCGGTCTTCAAGTCTCCATGTTCTTCCTTAGTCATGCAAAATCCACTTAGAAGAGGTAAAAGAGCATAAAGTTTCTCTTACCCCTCCTAAGAGAATTTGAAGGTAAAATACAAGTTCTTGATAATAAAAGAGCACAAAAGTAACCCCAAAAAGTACTAAATTATGCACATAAAATGGACACATCAAACCTCCCCCCACTTAAACCTTACTCGCCCTCGACTAAGAAAAGATCCAAGCATACGAAGGAAAGGACGTATCCACATCCTAACTACTATTCCCCCAAGTCAATACCTCACAAAACTCTTAATATCACACATCCCAATGTTAAGGTCAAATGAGAAGTTTCCCACAACCCCCATTCCTAGATCTACCCAAACCATATCAACCCATCAATTCATTGCTATCTTCTAAAAAAATTCCAAATATCGAATTGACAATCCCAAATCCGATGGTACAAGGTGAAGCTAAAGACATGTATAAAGCTCAAAACACATGCTCCACTCTATACCAATACATCAACCTTAAAATGAAGTATTTAATGATCAAGAGTTTCATAACTTCGTCTAATCCCGCTAAATTTCCCACTCCCAAAAGGTCCTCAAGATGTCAAGCTACCCGATTCATCCGTATGACCACCAAACCTTATGACTCCAACACCGACAAATGAGTGAACACATAACATTTTTTTTCAATTTCTCTCATTTTCTCTCATTTTGCAGAGGAGCCCTTTCGGGTTTTCATCCTAGCCACACATCATATTTCTTCAGCCTACATCTCATATTTTCCCACACATTTAGCCTCTCATTTTTTCCCAGGTCGCCCTCTCGGGTTTTCAACCTATCCGGGCCCCCAATGTTGCCTAAGATGCTCTCTAGGGTTTTCAACTTAACGAGATTCTTTTTATTTAATTTTTTTTCAAAATTTTAAATTTTTTCATGATTCTCCAATCCAAAAGAATAGAAAAGCATCCAAAACACTACATTGAAAAGCATCCCAAAACAAAAGGGAAAAATATCCAAAACAAAACAAAAGAATTATCCAAAAGTAGTAAGTCTAACAAACTATGTCCAACCCCAACCATGCAGTCAGTAGATACCTCTCCCCACACTTAGAACAATACATTGCCCTCAATGTAGACAATAGGGCCAAAGCGTACAAAGCAAAGTATGGAGAGGGTAAGGATATAATACTCACAAATCACTGATGTGAGGAAGAAGGGCCACCACCAAAGTAACACTGCTGATAACGAGCCAGCCAATCCATGCTCCTCTACCTCCTCGCTCTTTACCTCTCTGCTCTCGGATCAGGGCCTGAGGTATTACCTGCATGGGAATGCATCTCATGGATGCGAGCTGATAGGTGATCAATCTCCTCATCCATGTCGATCAAGCTCTGGGAGACAAACACGTTGTGCTCCAGTATCATGGTGTCCTGGCGGCGGAATCCATCCTGCATGGTTTGCATCACCCGCTCATGGAAATCTGGTGGAGGCTGCGGGGAGTAGTGAGGTGGCACATCATCCTCCTGCATCAGCTCAGTGTCTGGTGGAGGATGCGGGGACTGCTGCTGCTGTCGCTCAGAGAAGGGAAAGCTACCATCATCACGCTGGACAGGGGCTGGACCAAGGTTGTGGAGCTTGCACTGGAAGTCCTCCCTACATGAGGAGTCGGGTGAAATCACCAAATCTGCTAGAGGTGTATCAAACTCCAACTTTGTCTTGCTGGGCTGAGGAAGTGCCATGAATGTGGCCTTCTTGGTGCCATATAACCAATGGATTACCCCCGTGGCCCATGTGGCACTGAGCATCTGGAATCTGACTAACCTCTCTACAATGATGGTAGGAAGTATGCCTCCCTAAGTGCAGAAAGTCAGCCGGTGGAACCAATCCTAGGTACTCAGCTAAGAGGCTTATCATACCTCCAACCATAATCTTCCCCTTCGGCTTCCCTGCCACCTCTACAATCCTCTTCATCCATAGCTCATCCCATAACCCATGTCCCATTCTCTCACTTGTCAAATGCCATAGAAAGTGAATGTCATTGTTTGGCACATTCGTCGGCTCCACCGAGCAAAGTACTGTGCCAGCCAACAGACGGTGCACATAACGGAGTGCGGGGTGGATGATGATACTGCTCTTGTCATGGGAGTTCTTTGGCCTGATGTTGATGACACTCCAGAATTGCATGTTCTCCTCGATCGATCATTCCTGGGCCTGTGGATCCAAACTCGCCCGTATCTCAGCAGTGTCCCATCCGAAAGCTTCTTCAACATGCGAGGCGACCATCTCCCAATATATATCATCTAGGTGAAAGGTGATGTACCTCTTGCATGGTTGGTTATTCCTCATGCTGCATACCCTGACCGTGGATAGAAACTCCAGTGTGTATCACTGGTAAGATGGGGCACTCTTGCTCATGAAACCCTTCATTCCCCTCTTTGGCGAGGAGGCATTGGACTGGCTAGGTGAGCCCTAGAGTGTCCAATGTGGGCAGGTCCATGAAACTCGTCTCCTTAAGCTGATGGTTGGCCAGGGCATCCCATCTCTCTGCGTAGGACCTAGTGATCCGGGTCAAACCCATGTACCTATCAGGAGGAGACGGTATATGGCTTGACTCCGGAGCTGGTGGTAGATGTGGAGGTGGAGCGGCGGTTCGCCCACCTTGTGGAGGAGCCATGGGTCTCTTGGTAGGGGCCATATCTAACAACCACATCAAACAAGTCAAACACACAGGAATATGTATATAAGCAATGCTGCAAATTCATACTCAACCTTAAACTAGTTTTTGTCAATCATCACAAGACAAATCAAGTCCAAGCCAACTAGTTCAAGTCCTAATCACAATTGCACATACAGTCCATATTATGTCCAACATGCCCATATTTTCAAGTCCATGAAGTTCTCACATAGTTGAAATTTAATATGCTATATCTCAAAATCACAGTTATGCCTAACTAGTTTAGCCACCATTAGTACATTCATAATGTCAACATTTAAGTCCCATGGCTAAACTACCTTAAGCAAAATAACATTGCAAAGCACAATAACATTTTATCTAAATAAAAACTATGTTTAATCAAGGGCCAACATGTCTCATATCTAGTATAAGACACACTCCATTCTCAACCAAAGTAACACTAATAGCGCAATGCAAGCACAAGACCAATACGAGCAACTCAACACACTCAAAGTGATTATGATGTTATCCTACATCCAACCAAGCTGTAAACACAATATATTCACATAATCCCCATCACGTCAAATTGCAAGCACAATATATCCAAAAGAATCTACAATGTTCCAATCAATCAATATTCACAAGGCATCACACAAAATTCACACAATATCCCACAAAATAATTGATTCAATCATAATCACAAGTGACGCTTAAGAGAGTAAATAATTGTACCACTTAGATGTCTAGGATGAGAAAGAAATTAAACCCACAAGAAATTTGAAGTTGAATTACCAAAAATCACAGAACCCCCAAGTTCTAGGGTTTTGTGTTCTTCAACAATTTAGGTTGATTTGTGGGTAGAGCTTAGGAAGAAGGAATGGGGGTATTGAGTGGTGACGGTGAGCGGCGGTGAGGTGGTGGCCGGAAGGAGGTGAAGGGAATGGAGGAGAAGGTGAAGGGAAAATTGTGGGGAAGAAATGAGGGAGATTCTGGTTTTGCTCATTTTTTAAAACAGGTTTGCACATCTGTTGCGACTTGTGATGTGTTCGTTGTGGCTCGTGATGGTCCATCGTGACTCACGGCGAGGCCATCACGACTCATAAAAAATGGAGCCCGGGAGCTTTTTTTTACCCAAAAATTCTTGCGACTCACGATGGTCCGTCACGACTCGCGACAAGGCTATTGCAACTCGCAAAAAGTGAAGGCTGAAACCCAAAATGAGCACAAAACTTTCTGAGCCTGTCGCGACTGGTGATGAGGTGGTCGCGACTCGCGATGGGCTACCCACCTGGTACTTGGAAAATTTTTCCGATTTCACCTCTTTTCCAAGTTTTCCCTTCTTGAATCCAAGCATTTCTCCCTTCAAAAGTCCAATGCATTGGTTTCAAATCGCTGCAAAATCATGGAAAAACAACTCGTGAAAAGTACAAAGCAAAAATACTGAAACTAATGAAAAAATCCAAAACCAAGCAACATCAATGGAAAGTCACGAATGACGATTTGGATGATCAAAATCAAGTTTATTTATTGTCATCGGCATGAAGCACTCCCTTTTCTTGGAGTTTACTCACAAATTGGATCGAGGAGATCAACATTCTCTCCCTTTTCTAGCACAAAATTCTCGTGGTAAGGTTGCAAACTTTGTCCATTGACCTTGAATGTATTGGACTTAGCTCGATCTAGAATCTCCACCATGCCATGCGGGAATACTTTCACCACCTCAAAAGGATCGATCCATTGGGACCTCAGCTTACTTGGGAATAGGTGAAAGAGGGATTTGAATAGGAGGACTTTTTGACAAACGTCAAATTCTTTCCTAATGATCATCTTGTCGTGCCACACCTTTGTCTTCTCCTTATAGATTTTGGCATTCTCATAGGACTCCCTTCAGATCTCATCTAGTTCATCCAACTGTAATTTCCCATGCAAGCCAGCCTCATCTATATTGAGATTGAATTCTTGGACCGTCCAGTAAGCCTTATGTTGAATTTCCACCAATAGGTAACAGGGCTTACCAAACACTAACCGGTATGGTGATATACTGATTGGTGTCTTGTAAGTCGTCCTATATGCCCACAAGGCATCATTCAACCGAGAACTCCAATCCTTCTTCTTAGGGTTAACCATTTTTTAAAGGATGTACTTGATACCCGATTGGAAACTTTGGCTTGCCCATTGGTTTGCAGGTGATAGGCGGTGGATGTTTTGTAAGTGACACCATAATTCTTCAAGAGTGCCTCTATGGTCCGATTGAAAAAAAGGGTGCCACGGTCACTAATCAAGGCTCGGGGTACCCCAAACCTAGAGAAGATGTTATCTTTTAGGAATTCTGCAACCACTTTAGAATCGTCAGTCTTAGTGGATTTTGCTTCAACCCACTTCGACACATAATCAACGGCAAGAAGAATATATGTAAAGCCATAAGAACTAGGGAAAGGTCCCATAAAGTCAATACCTCAAACATCAAATATTTCATAATACAAAATAGGCCTTTGGGGTATTTCATTCCTAGAGGACATGTTTCCTATTCTCTAGCATTCATTACAAGATTTGCAAAAGGTGTATGCATGCTTATTCAATGTAAACCAATAAAACCCACTTTCTTAGTGGTTCTCTTTTCTCCAAAACGACCGCCACATGCATGAGAATGACAAAATTCAAGAATTGAGTGTACTTCATTATCGGGGATACATCTCCTAACAACTTGATCTGCACAATGTCTCCACAAAAAGGGATCATTCCACACATAATACTTAGCATCACTCTTTAATTTATCCTTTTGGGCCTTAGAAAAATGAGGAGGGAATTTACCAGTGACAAGGAAGTTTACAATGTCGGCATACCACAGTTGGAGATTTCTAATGGTGAAAAATTGTTCATCAGGGAATTCCCCCTATAGTTACTCCTTAACTGCGGGGTTTACCTCAATGTCTTAGCATGAAGTCAACCGGCTCAAATGATCGGCCAAAAGGTTTTCCGCGCCCTTCTTGTCTTGCACCTCTAACTCAAATTTGCTTAAAATAAGGATCCACCAAATCAACCTTGGCTTGGCCTCTTTCTTTTTCATCAAGTGACAAAGCGTTGCATGGTTAGTATGCACAATAACTTTTGTACCAAGCAAGTAAGATAAAAAAATTTCCAAAGAAAATACCACTGCTAGCAACTCATTTTCTGTGGTGGAATAGTTTCTTTGGGCCTCATTGAGAGACATGGATGAGTTGTAGATGGCGTGAGGCGCTCTCCCCACCCTTTAACCAAGTACCGCTCCAACGGTGTAATCACTAGCATCGCACATGATCTCAAAAGGAAATGACCAATCCGGGGGTTGTATGATAGGGGCCTAGACTAACCTTCCTTTCAATATATAGAAGACCCATTTACAGCCCTCATCCATCACAAATTCCACCTCCTTTTGCAACAAATTTCATAAAGGAGATGCTATCTTCGAGAAGTTCTTGATGAACCAGCGGTAGAATCCCGCATGGCCAAGAAAAAGGCACACTTCACACACGTTAGTAGGATAAGGCAAAGTTTGAATTGTATCTATCTTTGCCTTGTCAACCTCAATACCCTTAGAGAAGATAACATGCCCTAAGACAATGCCTTGCTCTAACATAAAATGACACTTCTCAGAAATTTAACACAAGATTAGTATCAATGCAGCGTTTGAGAACTTGTGCCAAATTTGATAAATAGTTGTCAAAAGAACTACTATGAATGGTGAAATAATCCATAAATACCTCAACAAAGTTTTCAACAAATTTTGAGAAAATGCTTACCATACACCTTTGGAAAGTTGCGGGAGCGTTACATAACTTGAAAGGCATATGACGGTAGGCAAACGTACCAAAGGGGCACATGAAAGTGGTCTTTTCTTGGTCGTCCAGGGTGATAGCTACTTGAAAGTACCCCGAGTACCCATCCAAAAAGCAATAGACTAACCTCTCGAGTATTTGATCAATGAATGGCAATAAGAAGTTATCCTTCCAGGTTTCCGCATTTAGCCTCCGGTAGTCAATGCAAATGTGCCACCCATTTTGAACTCGGGTGGGCACCATTTCACCCTTCTCATTTTCAACCACCGTCACCCCACTCTTCTTGGGTACCACTTGAGTTGGACTCACCCACTTGCTATATGAGATTGGATAGATCATGCCCACTTAGAGTAACTTGAGGATTTCTTCCTTCACCACCTCCATCATAGGTTGGTTTAAATGGCGTTGGGTTGTCGCACGAGTCTTGCATCTTCTTCCAACAAGATTCTATGCATGCAAGTGGATGGACTTATGCTTTTGATGTTGGTAATAGTTCATCCAATTGCTTCATTGTTCTCCCGTAACACCACTATCAACTTTTCTTCTTGCTCTTTGGTGAGCTTGCTTGAAATGATAACCGGAAGCATCTCCCCTTCCCTAAGAAATGCGTACTTGAGGTCACTTGGCAAAGGTTTAAGTTCAATCACCGGTGCCTTCACAAGTGACAAGAGGAATTCCGGTTCATCGGGTTCCTCTAAGAGTAGAGGAGGAGGTTTTGAGAGGCTTGGTTTCATCTCTTCAAATAGGTTCAAGTCCTCAAAGCTTTCCTTTAAGTTGGTGCTCATAGATTATACATTGTGGGCATCATCACTATCACATTGCAAAGAAACTAACAAGGAATCATCACCACTTATCTCAAAAATATCTTGCACAGCTTCTTCAACAACATCTAGGGCATGGAAAGCATGTTCTTCACTAGGATACTTCATAGAGTCATTTATGTTGAACTCTACTTTTATTCCATCAAATTCCATAGCGAGGGTACCCTTATGCACATCAATCATTGTCCTAGAGGTTTTAAAAAATGGCCTCCCCAACAAAATTGAGGCGGCATGTTTATCATGCTCCATGTCAAGAACATAAAAATCCGAGGGGAAAAATAAGGAATCCACCTTAACCAACACGTCCTTGACAATACCTTTAGGGTATGCACTAGAACAATCGGCCAATTAGATTACCACCCCAGTTTTGTGCAATGTACCCAAGTTGAGGTTTTCATACAAAGAGTAGGGAATCACATTTATCGATGCACCTAGATCAAGCATAGCTTTTTAAAAATGTGTATTTCCTATTATGCAAGGGATTGTGAACATGCTGGGATCACTACACTTAGGGGGTAGCTCTTTTTGACACAGGGTGGAAACATGCTCACTTTTTCCATTTTTCAACTTATTTTTGGCCCTTTGTATTCTATTCACAACACATAGTTCCTTGAGAAATTTAGCATATCTAGGAATTTGTTTAATGGCATTCAAGAGTGGGATATTTACCTAGCATCTACGAAAGACTTCGTAGATGTCCTTGTTGTCCTCCTTTCTCCTCCTGTCTTTCAAGGCTTCCGGAAATGGAGGTTCCGGTACATATGGAGGGATCTCCAACATATTTTTATTTTTTGTGAGGGGAAGATGAAGGTTCCGGGATAGAGGTTGACTTCGGTCTTGGCGAAAATGTCTCCACCTCAATTTCTTCTTCCTTGATCTTTTTGGCTAATTCCCGACCTTCTTCTCATGAACTTCTTCTTTCTCAACCCCTTTTTCAAACACCTCAATCCTTGTAGGATCCTCTTTAACAATTTGATTACCCGGGGAAGTGCCAACCTCTTTACCACTTCTCAAAGCGATAGCACTAGCATTTTGTCGAGGGTTGATCTCCGGTTGGGAGGGTAGTTTACCCTTTTTCCCGGGCCTCCATCCGATTCACCACTTGAACTATTTGGCTTACTTGAGTTTCCAAGTTCTTGATGCTCACCTTGGTTTCATCATGGATTTTTTCACTTTTCTCCGCGCACATGCCTAAATGGTGAATGGCTTGCATCACATCATCCTTTGTTAGACCCGAGCTCTCCCCTTGGTCCCGGGGTTTGTCTGGGAGCCTTTGAAATTTTTGTTGAGGTGGCATATATTGTTGTTGAGGAGGCCAATGCGGTTGAGGGTTTTGGCTTCCTTGAGAATTTCCATACCGGAGGTTTGGGTTATCACGATTACCCGAATAGTATGGCCGATTTTGGTACCCTTCATTCCTTTGATATCCTTGCTCACCTTGGTAGTTTTGGTTGCCTTGATAGTCTTGGTATTCCATGGCACTTACCTCGTCAACATAGTCTTCTTGCAAAGTAGGGCAAGTGTTTGTAGGGTGCGCCAAGTAACAAATTTCACATGATTTAACATGTGGTGCATTCCTGGGCTTTGTCATAAATGATTTCACCATAGATGCAAGGGCCAAGACTTGGTTCTCGAGCTTCCCACTATTGGAAGAGTAACTTGCAGACATTATATTTCTCCTTCTCAAATCGGCCCTTGAGCTAAAATTCCTTGATTCTTCCTCTAGCTCCTCATACAATTGCATAGCCTCGAATGACGTCTTGTTCTCAAGGGTGCCACCACAAGAACTCCTCACCAACCTTTGATCCTCATCAAGAAGACCATTGTAGAAGTAATAGACTAAATCCCCCTTTGAATAGCCATGGTAAGGACAACTTGCGAGAAGCTTCTTGAACCTCTCCCAATAGTCGAAGAGAGATTCTTCATGCCATTGGAGGATGTTGTTTATGTCCTTTTTCAAGGTGGCAGATTTTGAGGCTGGGAAGTATTTGACTAGAAACTTCGTTTTCATGTCAAGCCAACTCTTGATGCTCTTGGGTGGTAGGTAGTGGAGCCAATCCCTTGAACCACCCCTTAGGGTAAACGAAAATGCCTTCAAATTATAAAAATCCTCATCTACTCCATGAGGAACCGTACCACCACATAAGAAGTAAAACTCGGTGAGGTGCTTGTTGGCATTCTCCTCTTGCTTACCAAGGAAAATGGGTAGCATGTTGATCCGGTCCAACCAAGGGATATTCGATGCACATTGGTTGTTGATCGAGGTTGGGGACCATAATGCCTCTTAACAATGCTTGCCCCAAAGGAATCTCCCTTCCGTGGAGTGGAGGAGCTCTCCCTTAAAGAGGAGGATGTTCATCTTCATGCTCATGTTGATGCTCCATAGAATTGTAATTATCCACAAAATGGTCACTAGGAGGGGTGTTATTCACACTTTCCAAAGAAAGCCTCCTAGCCCATCTCAAATTCACCTCTAACTCACAGGTCGTAGTGTAAGGGTTCTTGTGATAAGGATCGGGTATGAACCATACACCAAGAACCCAAACAATACGTTTCCAGGCCAAGCAAAAATGACAAGTCAACTAAGAAATCAAAATAAAATAAAACTAACAAATATTTACAACTAGCACATAATCACACATAATATGCCTAAACAATTAAAAATAAACGCCTCTTCCCCAGCAGCGGCGCCAAAATTTGGGAGGTCGTCACTGTACCTCTCAAAGTTTATACTTTTAAGCCCTAATGCTTCCTATCTACAATTAAGTAGATAATGGAAAGTCGGGGTCATCCACGAGAAGAAGGATCTTTTCAAGTGTTTAAACATATATAGGAGAAAACATACTAGGCATATACATATATAGATACATATAAAAACATGTAGAAAAGGGGGGGGGGGGGGTGGGGTTGGTTGGTTTTATATCATGAGCTATCAAATTGAAATACAACAACTATCAAAGTAAGAGAACTATGCTAATCATGCAAGACAACTATAGATGAGATTAAAAAAACAATTTACGTAACCTTGGGCTAAATTGACTTCCACTTCCAAGCCTTTTATCCATCAATGAACATGCAACCTATTTACTACTTTCACTACTTGTTGTGAAGACTAAAGTTCTATCCTTCTTAGATAGTAGTTTGCAAAAGTGAATTCGACATCTCTTGCTAAACCTCACCAATGACTCCCGTAGTCGAAACACGACTAAAATTATCCCATTGATGACATTTAGCACAAAGAATCAACAAGCTTGGAAACACTTATAAACACTACACTGTGTCTAAGCATTTAACCAATTCATTCATTTACACAAGATTAGTCAAGAACGATCGACATTCATAGACTTCTCTCATTTTCTACAAGCAACAACATGACAAAGAGTTCAACATTATCATATTCATCTAGCAATTATCAATCCATCAAAACAATCATACTTCCTATTAAGAAAGGGGAAATCAACCTATTTCCCCAAACCCTAACAAGCATATCATACAAGTACTTCATATACTCAAGCTTTTAAGAACATTAATGACATTAACAAAAACATTCAATCCTCCATAAATGCATAATAGTAAGAGTATCAAATAGGTTACAAATTGTTCTTAAGACATGGGCTTGGAAGCCTTGGTCAATTGCTCCCAAGAACTAGATTAAGCTATAAGAGTTCATGCTAATTAATGCTAACAAACCAAACATAATACAAGAGAATTCAAAGATGAAAAATGGTAGAAACTACGGTTAGAAAACAGTACCAAACACAGAAAAGAAGAAGATGTGAATAAGAGGAAAGAGAGTGTTATTTATAGTACAAAAATGATAAGGTTAGGTTCTGGCCACCCATCGGTCGCGACTCACGATGGGTTGGTCGTGACTTGTGATGGGTGCCAGAACTTAACCTTGTCTTCTTTTTTTTTCTCCTTGTGGTAAACACTCATCTTCACAATGATTCCTCTCATTTTTCAAGTCTTCAACTCTTTGAATAAAGTCTTCAAAAATATGGTCTTCGACGGCCTCCGGTCTTCAAGTCTTCAACACTTTGAAGCAAGTCTTCAAAGTCTTCGAAAAGCAATTTTCAATGGCCTCCAGTTTTCAAGTCTCCATATTCTTCCTTCGTCACGCAAAATTCACTTAGAAGAGGTAAAATAGTTTAAAGTTGCTCTTACCCCTCCTAAGATAATTTCAAGGTAAAACACAAGTTCTTGATAATAAAAGGGCACAAAAGTGACCCCCAAAAGTACTAAATTATGCACATAAAATGGACACATCACCTTATAAGCATTGAAGAGGGCTAGCACCTCATATCCTGCTATAGCTTCGACCAACACATCAATGGAGGGTAGGGGATAGCTATCTTTGGGCCAACATTTGTTAAGATCTATGAAGTCTATGCATATTCTCCAAGTCACATTGTTTTGGGACCATTACTGAATTTGCTATCCATTTGAGATAAAAATACCTCTTCGATAACTTTGGCTCAGAGAAGTTTTTGAACTTCTTTTATGGCTTTATCCCTTTTGGGGGCAAATGATCTCCGTTTCTGCTTGATTGGCTTATGAGAGGGGTCTACATTCAGTCCGTGGACCATCAGCTGTTTAGGTACCCCTTTGAGGTCGAAGGTGTCCCATGAAAACACCTTAACATAATTATCCAAGAGGTCCTTCATCTTCTTCCTCATTGCAGGTGGTATCATTTTTCCACGGGCACCGTTTCTTTGCCTCAAATGACCATTGGCTCCATGCCTGTGGGCTTGATTTCTCCATTAACCGAAGTAACCATATCCTCCCATTTAGCTTCTTTAAAAAACATCTGGGTCGCTGGATGGTCTCCCCTTATGATTGCTATCTTCATCTTGGTGGGGAACTTCATTATCAAGTGATAGGGAGGCCATACGGCTCATTCCTGACACATTCAGGGCCTTCAGAGTATCACATTGTAGGGGGATACGATGTCAATCACTGCAAAGCTACAGTCGATTATAACCTCCTTGTCTTCGCTGGCTACATTAATGGGGAGGGTCACGACCCCTATGGATAGCACCATTTTCCCGGTGAAACTAGACAAGGGAGAGGTTGTTCTCCTTAAACTTTTGTGCCCGAGTCCTAGTTGGTCGAAGTAGTTGGAAAACATTACTTCCACATCACTGCCATCATTCACAGATACCCTTTTGACATAGAAATCTCCAATAGTTGCATGGATTATCGTTGGGTCTGTATGGGGGATTCGCCTTGGCACCGGGTCAGCTTTCGAGAAGGTGATTGCTTATTCTGGTAAATACCACTTCTGCAGGGTTCCCTGGGGGGCACATACCATGATTGGGCTCTAATAATAGTGTTCAAAGTTTGGTCACCTATGACTCCATTGATGAAGTTTATCAACCCAATTTGCCCCATCCTTCCGGTTTCTATCCGACCAAGCCTCGACATCGGGCTGGACGTTGATAATATAGTGGAGCTAAAACCTAATTGGGCCAATGATTCCATCTCTTAAACAGGAGCCCAATACTCAAGACACACATTAATGGGCCATTCACTAAAGAAGAAAAGAGCCTGGTCACTGACCTAGGAGATTAGGGTTTAGGAATAGTATAAATAGAGAGGTATGTATTTTATTTTTGGTAACACTTTCTTTGCCTACTTTTACTCTCTAAAAAATTGCTGACTAGACCGTTGGAGAATCTTCCCCCAGAATTCCTGGGTCTGTTTTTGCTTTGTAGGACATAGGCTGCGTTGATTAGATCCGGGTTGTGTTGTCAACGAAGGTCACTATGCGCATCAAGTGGCACGCCCACTGGGACCAGAAGTTTGAATCAGATCTGGATCTCACAATGTATGTTTGAGCCAATGACCTCAACCCATCGCAGTGAAAGGTTGAAGAGCAAAGGGACTGGTGTGGGCGTTGAGGTTATATATTCTTTCAGGTCAAGGGAAGGGGAGAAAATGACCCCTCCCATTATTAACCAAGAGACGCCCATATCACTGGTCGATGTGATCAAAGGGCCACATGCCGAGACCTTACCCGGGGCTTTAGGAGCGGAGATTACTATCAAACCAGCTAAAGGAATTAGCACTGTGATGCCATTGATTGGATCATGGGGTATCGATAGCCATTTCATAGATTGTTCTAGAGAATAACAGGTGGAGGCCCACAAACAAAGACTTCGGGAAGATTATGTGATAGACAAAGATAGAGGATCCCTATGAAGCTTCGACCACCTCACGCAGATGTTTATGACATATGGTTATCATGTTATTTCCCCATCAGTGGTTCCTCACCACTCAATGGCTATTATGCCTTTGACAACTTATGTTCCTCCAGTGGCGCTCGAAGCGCAGATCAGAGCGTTACCCCTTGAAAACTAAGAATGTGGTGTTCCGTTCATGGGGTACACACGGGAAGCTACCCAATAGAGACCCCAATCCTCCTTCCCTGACCATATGTAGGTAAGTTATCCTATGTCTGCTCCAATGGTAATTTATCCTTTCCAGGGTGTCGAGCAAGGTCGAGGAATCATGCCTTGGGGAACCCTCCCAGACTTGACTGTCAGTCAGGGAGGTATATATTGTGTTAAGCTAAGAGAATTTTGAGAACCCAATACAGACAAGGAATATAGGTATGGCGAAACTGAGAAATCCTTAGGTAGGGAGCTAGAGAGATTGATAGGACTGGTGAGGCAAACTACAGGATCCCCGTTCAGCTCAGTAGTAACCAGAGCTAGATAGCCCTAAGACATGAAGCTTCCAGAAGGACTTCCTACATACTCGGGGGAGTCATACCTATGAGAGTTTATCCAGACTTTCCTCCGGCTGATAAATTATGGAGACTTCGAGGAGAGGTTGATGTGTAAGTTGGTGGGTAGTTACCTTCAAGGAAAAGCTTAGGAATAGTTTAACAAGCTACCAAGAGATTCATTGCATTCATATAGAAAATTCAGTGGGGGCCCTTACTAAGTTAGTATTGCCAGAAAAAGAAGTTTACCAAGACATTGATGGAGCTGTACCAAATAAAAAAAAAGCCCAGGGAATCCACCGTGACATTCTACCATAGATATGTCGATGAAAGTTTGGGGGTGTTGAAGTCATGGAATGAAATTATTCAAGGATATTTGTTGGGAATGGAAGATTTGGAGTTATATTGGAAGCGGACAACAAATTCCCCAAAGACACTCCAGCAACTTCAAGAGGTAGTAGAACAGTACTCGAAGGTGCAGGAAGCCATTTAGAAGAAGAGAGAAGGGCTAATGGCTAAACAAACAAAGTCTAATGACCCTCATGGTACAAGAACTGTCGAAAGACACCTTTGAAAAGTACACCCTGATGCGACATATGGAGTATTCGCAGAGGGATTTTTAAACCACCTTCCCTTATAAATAATAGCCAATGAGCCTCCGCAAATAGAAGAGCCACAAACAAATACTGCGACCACCATAGAGACTATGGACACAACATGAGAAAAGTTGTTATGAGGGACTGTGAGAAAAGTAAAAAAAAGCCAGAGGGAAAACTAGGTCCTAATTGAGAGGGGCCTTATTGAGTCCTCGAAGCTCACCTAGGGTGGAGTTATACCTTAGGTTCGATGAATGGTGACCGCATTCCTAAGTGGTGGAACATAGTTAATCTTTGACAGTCTCACCAACTGTAGGAAGAACTAGCTTTATGGCTTGTGTTTGGAGAATGGCCTTTTTTGCTATGTAAATGTTCCTATACTTGTATGCTCTGCACAACAGCTAGTTGACTTAATGAAAGGTTTGACACTTTCTCAAATTTCCCAATCACTTCTCGCTCTTAAATGATCAAAGTCTCACTATTAAGCATTTAATCACTTCTCACTCTAAAGCGATCAAAGTCTTTCTATTAAGCGTCCAATTAATTCTTGCTCTTAAGCAATTAAAGTCTCACTATTAACCATCCAACTACTTCTCACTCTTAAGTGATCAAAGTCTCGCTATTAAATTCCCAATCACTACTCGCTCTTAAGCAATTGAAGTCTTGCTATTAAGCGTCCAACTGCTTATCACTCTTAAGCGATCAAAGTCTTGCTATTAAGCATACAACTACTTCTCAGTCTTAAGCAGTCAAAGTCTCACTATTAAGTGTCCAATCAGTTCTTGCTCTTAAGTGATTGAAGTCTCGATATTAATAATCCAATTACTTCTTGCTCTTAAGCGATCGAAGTCTCGCTATAAAGCATCTAAGTACTTCTCGCTCTTAAGCAATTGAAGTCTTGCTATTAAGTGTCCAATCAGTTCTCGCTCTTAAGCAATCAAAGTCACGCTATTAACCATCTAGTCACTTCTCGCTCTTAAGCGAACAAAATTTCACTAGTATGCGCCCTACGCTTCATCATTTTTGAGCAATCGAGGTTTTTCTCATAGGAAATCAAATAGCTGCCTTTTGACACCGAGATGTTTCTCATTTCACAAGTACTAATAGTGCAAAAAGACATGCATATCTGTATAATTTGAGATTCTAATATATAGGTAGAAGCCAAAGTATTTGGAACTTTTTTAGAGTAATTGAACGACTCGTCCAGATTATTAAAATATACTTGAAAGGCTACAAGCTGCTAAAGAGGTTATACAAACAAAATTTTTATTAAAAGATAACATACAACATATGATTACTCAAACCATTGAATGTTCTCTAGCTTCACTCCCATAGCTATCATAAATAAGAGATCAACTTCACTTTCCGAAGCCTAGAGGATAAACGCAGATTGACGCCTGGAGTGGTGTACCAAGTTTCCAGAGAATGAAGACTCCCTCCCCATGTCATCTGCAATATCATAAATGCATTTCAAAGATTCTTCTGCAGGTTTAACCGATAGTATTCGATTGGAAGAGCCAATGAGGGGAGTTATAACTTAAGATTTGTCTTGAGTTTTCTTCTTTGCTTGAATATTCCCCTTGAGTTGATTTTTTTTCTTTTAGGAATCCTTTGTGAACGTTTACCCTTTGAAGGAGCGCTAGATGAAGGACCCTTACTGGAAAAATCCACTTCATGGGAACGAATGTTATTCTCATATCGAAGATGCTCTTTCCACGTGCAAATTGCATCAAATGCGGCATGGTAATTTGGGTCTTTATCTAAATCTTTTTGAAGCAAAGCCATATCTGTCTCATACAAAAACCTAAACATGTCATCAATAGGGCCCATATCAAGGACCCCAAACGATAACCCATATTCCCGAAGACTATCTGAATACAGTTGTATAGTAGCAACATGGGCTGATACTCGACTCAAAAGTTGAGAATTCCGACATACAAGTTCATTGCAAAATAACTGATTATCATCGATGACTTTTTGTAAGCAAGACATCACTTCATTAAGAAATTTATTTTGTTCAGACATCTCATTAACCGGAAACTCAAGCTCCCTGACCTTATCCTTATAGCATTTGCCATCACCTCACTGGCTTAAACTTTGATATAACCTGGCATTGCTAAGACACTTATGTAAGCTAGGATATTTATTCATCATCTCTCGTAAGGTATCCCGATGGCCGAGTTCGCTCGCAATACATGCTTCATCTACTATTGCAAGGGCAATAGCCGATTGACCATCCGTAGAATTGCCTTTTGACTTATTGAGAATCTCCCTTATTGAAGGATGGGTGCCATCCTGCCACGATGGTAGTTCCTTATTAGCCTTGGATAAATGCTTACTTCACCGGGCCAGGTAGTTAGAGATTTTGAGAACTCTGCTTTAACCGTAGCAAGCTCTCAAATTGTATTTTCCAGCTTATCTTGCATTAGAGCATTCTATAATAGTAATGAACAAACATAGTCAACTACTTAAATCAGAAAATAATAAAACAAGATTCGATTACCCAAACATTATTGAATAATTTGATCAAAATTCTGCTTAGGATTACAAAATATTTCTTGGCAAAAGAAAGGAAGAGAGTTTATACATATCGTTCCTCCTGACCTACCATCATTCACAGCACCGTTGTGGCTATCCTTTGTTTTGTCCTTGCTACCCTTGGATGACTTGCCACTAGACTTTGAAGAAGGATTGAGAACAATGAAGTCTCAAAGCTCCGAAGATGAATATAATCTATTTTCTTTCTTAAGGGCATCGAGGAGTCTGCACTTGAAGCCGCTTGGGCATATTAGCTGACTCCAACCTTCTTGCAGTTTGTCTTTAGCCTCAGTATCAGTACGAGCCTTAAGAACCTTAGCATTCTCAAGGTTGAGGAAGTCAACTGCCCAGTCATAAATGTTCGTACGAGCTCACACCTTACCTAGCCCCAGAAGTTAAACGATGGCTTCACTCATATCTTCGGACGCCATCAGTTTGTCAACAAAGGTTGACAGTAGCGAATGCTGGTACTTAGGTGTCAACTTATTCAATAAGCGCCTCTCATTCTCTTTTGCTTTCCTTAACTCTTCTTCCTTGTTTTCCATCTCCTTCTCTATCTTTGCCCGCTTCTCTTGCCGAGCTGCTTCAACAGCTGCTTTGATAGGTTCTTACAGGAGGGATAACACATAGTTATCAAAGATACCAGATAACTGCAAGGCTAATCGAACAGCCGACACCACCTGCTAGAAAGAAGTAGAAGTTAGAAACATGCACATTGAGAACCAGTGAATTATTAAATAAATGCACAACATACCGAAGGCTCGATGCCCAAATCGCCAGGTTACTCCCGAGACAAGTCTTCATTATCAGCCTCTTCATATAGGTGGTTTTTATTTATCTCATGAGAATGATCAACCTCTTTGACATGTAGTTTCTTTGGCTCTTTCTCCTGGATATGGAGCTTTTCACGAGAGCCCACCAGAGTATGAGCCAGAGTTGGTTGCCTAGCTAATGTGCCCATCTCAAATCTTTCTTCGCGGGTAAAAGCATCAACAAAGTCTTATGCGTGGCTCACTGCACAAAAAGAGTGGATGTGTTACAAACAATAACAAAAGAAGAAAATAAACCTTCTATAGGTAGAAGCCCAATGACCTTTGGAAGAATCCAAAGAGGCTAATTCTTCAATGATCACCCCTTGTAGTGGATCTAAGGATCAAAGAGGCCTTGGGCAAGGTGGTCTACAATCCCCTCTCTTCTTTTTATTACATTTGCGGAATACTTCTATTCGAACGCTCGATGACTAGCCGAGGCGTAGATACTTTTGTAAATCCTCTTTTGCCATATGAATGGTTTTGTACCCTCCTTAATAGTCTCAAGATAATAAGTATTAGTGTCTAAGGGTCTGGGTGCTTGGATAAGTTCTGTATCATCGCGAACAACCTCAAGAATCGAATATTTTTCTTATCTCGTCTCGACAACAACCTCAGGATTCAATTGAGGGGTTCGATAAACTCTCGAGCAATCAAAGGACAAAATTTTATTCTTCTAACTAGAACTATTATTAGGGGGAATTATAAACTTTGGGCTAGATGGTTTATTGCTCAAAGTGAAGGTTCTTATTATATCTCAACAACCAATCAAGAGATAGAAAGCCTGAAAAGCTTCGTAATGGGGTTCTACATTCACTTTCCTACATTGAACTAAGAAAGCCATTATTATTACTATCACATTCAGATGGAGTTGGGATAGGCTCACATCGAATTCTTCCATTAGGCTTGAGAGCAGGGAGAAAAAAGGAAACAAAGCCCATACCTAATATGCTTATTGTAAGTCATATCCATTCATAAGGGTAGAGAATCTTGATTACCTACATCTAAAGGCCTCAGATCAGCATCAGGAGGAATGCGCTGATAAGGGGAAATCTCATCAATAAGTTTTTGTATGTTCTCAAGGAAGGTATACCCTGCTGAACCATCACATTTCGAAAATGATTCAGTATTCAATTGCTTAAATTTCCTCTTCGAGGGTTCGTATATGATTTTGTGGGAAATTTTCTCACCCTGGGAATTTCCTATGTGTTCAAGACTTCCATTCAAATACTCGTTTACCCCTTCTTTTGCAAACCCACGAGATTCACTGGTTCTAACCCTCTCAGAATTAATCCCTTCGCTAGAAGGAGAAACCTCACTTGAGCTACAAGCGAGACTCGTAGACTCAGTACATTCAGAACCAGCCAAAATCTCTACTGATCGAAGAGACTCTTCACTTGAAAACCCCATTTATGATAAATTCATCCCCTCGTCACTTCTCAGGATTTAAGGGGGAAGAAGGAGAAGGAAAGACATGGATATGGTTAGATTCTATAAGAAATTACTTGTAAAAGAAAAGGAAGAAGAAAGCTAGAGCTTGGGGGGTTGAAGAAGGTGACATAGTAGAGACACTCGAAGAAAAAGAACGTGCAAATAGAATAGCAAATGCAAAGAATGAAGAAATGAAAAATGTTTTCTGTGAGATATATAGGGAGGTAAGAGAGATAAAACTGGAGCAATCATTGCCTAAAAATGTGCAAAACATAAAAAGCATAAAAAGCTGGAAAGCCCGTGAAAAGCTATCAGCACGCACCGCTTTTAATGCCTCTTTTCACGCATTTCCTTAAAGAATCCCAAAGGACATTATCAACAAAAATCCAAGTGCTCTTCTGTATGCCCAATGATTGAAATACCTTTAAGGACCCTCTCACCTTTATAATCATTTAAGGTCAGCAGTGAGGTTAAAACAGTTTTGGAAAGATGAAACTCAAAAACTAAATCCCAGACAAGCCAGAACCAAGAACTTCGATGATAGTAGTTTAAAGATTATCCTCTACTAAACACAAGTAGTCTTCGATCACCGTTATATCTATCAATTTAAAATACCAATAGACAAATGTAGTTCAATGACAAACAACAAACTTTTGATGAGAGGAACCTCAAAGAACAGAAGATCACTTGATTTTTCTAGGGGCTTATGATAATATAGTGGAGCTAAAACTTGATTGGTCCAATGCTCCCATATCTTAAATAGGAGCCCAATACTCAAAACACACATTAATGAGCCTATTAATGAGCCATTCACTAGAAGACAAAAAAAGCCTGGTCACAGAACTAGGAGATTAAAGTTTAGCAATAGTATAATTAGAGAGGTATACCTTCTATTTTTGGTAACACTTTCTTTGCCTACTTTTACTCTTTAGAAAATTATTGACTAGACCATCAGAGAATCCCCCCTGGAATTCCCGGGGTCTATTTATGTTTTGTAGGACATAGGCTGCGTTGATTGGATCCGGGTCGGGTTGTGAACGAAGGCCACCATACGCATCAGACGCCTACTTGGTTTCTAGGTTTCCCTCCATCATTTAACTGCTGTTCTCTACCGCATCGATTGGCTCTTTTCTTTCCTTTCCATTGGCATTTTCCTCGCCCCCTCGAGAAGGTTTCTCCTCTCAGTCTGGGAGGAAAAACTTTCTCTTGCACATTTTTTGACTTCCTACTTCAAGTGAGTACATTCATTTGTGTGATAGCCTGACTCTTTGTGAAGGTCACAAAATTTAGGTGAATCACTCTTTCCGGGGTAGAGGGGGTTTCGAAATAGGCCATTGTGAATGGAGTGTATTTCCACTAGGGACTTGGTTAAGGGAACATATCCCTCAAAACTATTTTTCGGATGGTCGGGCTTCCATGACCTTGATTTGGATGCTTTAGCCCCCTTTTCATCCTATTTGTCCCCGTACTGCTTCCTCTTCTTCAATCTTCGAATATTATTCCATGATCTCTTATAGCTGTTACAGAGTTTCTGGTTTCTTTGAAACCAACTTCTTATACAAGGTGAGGTTGGACATCTCATTCATGTAACTATGGATCACCCCATCCCCGGTTTGATTGATCACACTTAGTCTCACCCACATATCAATGATAGAACACCTCCGTCAATTTTCCCGGCCTTTGCTTATTCTGGTAGAGCTCTATCAGGGTTCTTGTAAAGCTTTTCTTTTGGAAGAGCTGACCCGAAAGGTCTATTCCGAAGTCTCTATACGAATGTAACGACCCCCTGGCTAGCTTATTAAACCATTCTTACGCCTTTCCTCAAAGGTAGCTTCCAACCAGCTTGCATGTCAGCTGTTCGTTGAAGTTCCTCAATTTCATTTGACTGAGGAAAGTTTGTATGAACTCTCGGGGGTCTGAATCTCCACTTTATGCGAGGGGCCCTTTGGGTGGTTTCACGTTGCTGGGCCATCGGGTGGCCACTATCACGGGACTAAAGGGGGAGGCTGCAACTTAGCCCGAAGGCCCAATCAGCCTATCGAGCTCTCTCGTCAAGGCATCACTCGATCTCTCTCCCATCCGGGGATCTCTGTACTAACCCGACCAGAATAGGGCATCAAAATTGGGGATCTGGTTCCAAGCCATATACCCAGACCGTGATCCTCCCACTGTTAAATTGTAATACAGCTCAGGACAGTAACGATCGAGGAGGGAACCTCCAGTTGGGTCCCTAAGTACATCTGGCTCTCAAAGTTTGGAAAGAAACCCATCGGCCCCGCCGTCGAATAAGGAATTGTTTGGCTCAAAACTGGAGGCATCGAGATGGGTGCAGAGTATACTAGTGTTTGGGCCATGCTCGGGAACATTGGTTGGGGCCGTGTTTGGGCCCCAATGTTCGCTTGATAAGAACTACTTGGGGGGGGGGTCTATATCCGGAACCTCGGCTGCACCACCAGATGCATCAAAGGTGGGGGCCCCACCTACTGCTGGACCATTTCTTGGTAGAGCATTGGAGGCTCCACCTGATAGCCATCAAATTCGAGGGCTTGAGCCCATAATACTAGGTCCTGCTGCAATGGGAGCAACGAGCTGTTTGTGCCCCTCGTAACCCGAGCAACCCATCTCTTGTAGCTTCTGTTTGTGAATTCACCATAGCCTCTATGAACTGTGGCTTGTCCTCCCTTGGTTGGTGCGCCTGACTTTGTGACGTAGGGACTTTGACGCCTCCTACCAAAGGCTCAATGCTGACCTCCATGGTTCTTGGGGACCTGGGCTTCTATCTGAGAAACTTCCAGATATCTTATTTCTGGGATCTGGACTTGGCTAACTTTTGAAGGCTTATTACCGGCACTAGAGGGGATGTGGTCCAATTGCATATTTAACCTACACCCTCTCCTAATCTGGTAAGGGTATTGTACTTCTTTGCCGATGCCTAAAGCCTTGCCTTTTAGCCACTCACTCCTAAGTAAGGTATTTGTCGTAGATGTGGACATAAACAGATAGGGAAAATGTAGATCTGACTAATGGTCTCACCGGGTGTGCCAACTTGATGCACCTCAATTTACCGCCGCTGCTGCATCGCCGTCCGTATGCCAAAATCTGCAAGACAAAGCCCCCGGAGGTTTTAGGGGGGGGGGAAAGGCTCCGACGGCCAAGTAAGTAAACAAAAATTATAAGAGAGTAATTAGGAATGAATAGTTGAGTGTGTATGGTTACCTTTAGCCTTTATATAGGTAGGCAAGTAGGGCAACTATTGTTTTTGCTTGTGGAGCAAGTATTCCCACCTTGGGCCGACCCAAAGGTCATTACTCAAAGGGTAATACTATGGACCACCGGTTGGCCATATTAGGCACTTGGGCCCATACGGATTTACACATTATCAATAAGCAAAGCTGGCTTATTATTGAAGTAGGGGGAGACCAGCTTATATTTTTCCCCAGAACATTAAAAAGTGTTTTTCTTATAAGCACAACAACTTATAAGCTCTCCCACACAGAGCCAAAGTAAGTGATTTCTGACTAAAGAAATACTGGTAAAAAGAAAAATCTAACTTGGGCATTGGAGCTTCATGGGGACAACTCTGAGGACTTTCTTCGAAGTGTTCAAATAGGTTGGGCTATCCGCACCAATTTCATAAACTATGCTTACTCGGAAGAATCCCCTCATAAGTGGCACCCTTCGTTGCGACAGGTTTTTCTTTTCAATATAAGTCTTCATAGTCTCTCATAATGATCGAAACCTATGCAGGAGTAACCCTCAGATTGGAAAGCACACAAGGGATAACCTACTTGATTAGTTTGTGGAGGTGTATACCATAAGCCCCCAGTCAATGATCCATGGTGAGCTAAGTCCTCATATTTTATTATTAGAACTAGAAAGGTGTAATCATGAGCTGGGTTGGTGAGGCAAGGTTTATTGCCTTGCGACGTTGTAATGGAAAGATGGCAGAGTAAGTATTAGCTTTTTGGGTAAATATATATGGGTATATGTGACTGAGCTTACCTCCTTTTTAGGGTTGCATTTGTTAGTGGCCCAAGAATGTAAGGGTAAGTTTGAAATATAAAATGAGTGGCAAGGGTGTGTTTAACGGCTATTAAGGATTAGTTTTAATTATCACAACTAGTTTCTGGATAATTGAAGAGGGATACACATAATTATTTGCAATATTCAAGGATGACAAGAGTTAGGTGTGGTAGTATACAACCCATGACCGATGTGGCTATGCTAAGGGACTATTATCATTGTTTATTTGGTTGTGAGATTAGGGTTCTATGTGTCGGAAATGTTGTGATAAACTCGTTTCCTAGTATGTTTTGTGTGTATAAACACAAGTTGCAGTATGTCATGACTCTACTTGTCCCAGATTACTTTATAAGTATGTTAGAGGCTTATGAGGTTGATCTTACTTAATTACATCCTCAGGTGGGGGGTGACCATAGTGGTTGGCTTTGAGCGGGTGTGCCATAAGTCTTGGAGAAGTTTTAGTGTGGATTTTTTTGTACGTATTATTACATTCACAAGGTTGAAACTGTTGAGTCCTAGGTGACTTTTAAACCCGCAACACCAAAAGTTGATCTCATACAAGGGGTTTCTAGTATGTTAAGTGTCTGGGCAATGGTCCGATGCCACTGTGGAATAATAATGTTCCAATTAATAGGGAGTTGAAGTGGAAGAAGAACATGAACTCTATGTGGGAAGGGTGCACCTGCTTAATAGCCGTTAGGGCATTGAGGAAGGGTGCACCTGCTTGCCCAACCTACCTTTGTGTGTTGGTTTATAGACTAGTGAGTACTCAAGATTTTTGAGGATTACTCGGGGATATGTACTTGAAGATGACTGAGATTGGGAGGCGGGAGGCTATGTTTTGCCTTCATGAGAAAAACCTGGAGCTGGAAATAGTTAGATTTGGTTAGGGGTATATTTTAGAGCAAGTGTTAGAGAACGTGAAAGGTGTTGGGGATGGAAAATTGATATGAATAGTGAAGAGAAATGGTAAAGCATTTTTTCTAGGATGGATTCAATTGCCCTCTATGGGAGATGGAGGGTTGCGAGATTGATTGATGTGTAGCTCTTATTAAGCCTTGAAGGGTCAGTGATGACCATAGTGGTTGGCTTTGAGCGGGTGTGCCATAAGGCTAGAAGAAGTTTTAATGTGGTTTTTTTGTATGTACCATATTCACAAGGTGGAAGTTGCTGAGTCTTGGGTGACCTTTAAACCCGTGGCGTCAAAAGTTGATCTTGTGCAGGGGTTCCTTATGGTTCTAGTGATTGGGAGGATAAGTTTGTGTATGTTAAGTGTCTTAGCAATGATTTGATACCACTATGGAATAATAATGTTCCAATTAAAAAGGAGTTGAATTGGAAAAAGGGCATGAACTCTTTGCGGGAATCGATTGCTCATGCCATAGAGATGAGGAGGCCTAGGGGTAATTAAGGTGTGATTCTTTTCTTGATGTTAAGGATTGTTGGTTTGTTGGAAGGTGGGTTACTAATGTGTGTTATTATTGTTTGTTGTTGTGAAGTTATACAGCCTGCAGGGTCGCCACCTATTGATCATCATGTCAGTGCATCCAACGGGCATTGTGAGGTCAGCGATGTGAAGGTTGTTGCTTCATACATATGTTGTCGTTTGGATGAATATGGTGAGGGAAGTGTTGGTGTCACAAAGCCTAAGGTTAGCAGAGGTGAGGGACGTGGAGGAGGTCCATAAAATGTGATGAGGTCGGAGGGCTGTTCCGCAGATGCAAGCATTAAAGGGTCATCGTGGGAGTACGCAATTGGCATCCACATGTTTACTAGCATGGTTGCTTCCGCCGAAGAGGTACTATATTTTCCTATTTGTTTGCAATTTGATATCACATTATTCTAATAGGGGCATAAGTATATATTTTTGTGAATCATTGACTAACGCCGCTCAACAGGTAAGGTTAAAGAGTTTCGAAAGAAGCTGGGACTGCTTGAACCATCATTGGGAAGAGAACCGACAATGGTTATTAATGAAATTCTAATGGAGCTGGCTACATTGCGTGGTAAGGTTAGGGCATTGAGGGAGGGTGCACCTTGATAAGACGACAAGTGCATGTATTTTCTATAGCACTTAACATCTATTTTGTCATATTTTTGTTGGAAGATTGTTAGATTTAGGTAGGTTTACATCATAAGGGGTTTAGATGACCGTTTCCATTTTTCATATCTAAATCCTTCATTTTGTAACTTCTTTATAAACTAATGGATTTATAGTCCTTACGAGTATCTAGATTCATTTTTTGAAAGCTTAGATTGTAGATTGCTCGTAAGAACTTCAGATTGATTTAATGAAGGTCATTTTCAAGGATGGTAGAAGATTGAAGGCCACGAGAAAAATATGGTAGAAGAAAAGTACAAAAATTGAAGAACGAAGGTCGACCAACCGACGCAAGGACCGGACAGCCGACCGACCGGGTGATAAAAACTTGGGAGCGTGAGCAGCACCTTTAACAGTGCACCTGTGCAATGAAATAAGGCCGTGGTACAGCATCCCAGTTTCCCATCGTGCGGTGGGTGCCAAAACATGCGTGGCCGCGTGTGCCAGTGACCCGGAGTCTTATATCACTGCCTTGTGTTATGCTTCGTACCCCGCGATTGCAACTCTACTCCAACCACATCATCGCGCGTCCATCTGCACCTACGCACGCTCCACCTCACGCCCAGGACTCGCGATCATGCCTTAAAACCACGGATTTACTCAAGCCTGATGCCTCGTGTGGCCAAGCTCCCAACGCGCGACCAGTGCACTGACGCACCTTGACTCCCTTTTTACCTTACTTTTGTACTATAAATACCCCCAAACCTTATCCTATCTTCATTCCTCTTCTCTTGTCCAAAAATCCTTCACTCTAAACCCTAAGTTTTCCATCTTTTCCATATTTTATCTCTTTATTTCTCTATGAATTTTTCTGTGAATGTTAGTATGATTTATGTTAGCTAAATTAGTTCTTGGGAGCAATTGACCAAGGCTTCCAAGCCCATGTCTTAAGAACATATTGTATCCTATTTAATGCCTTCACTATTATGCATTTATGGAGCATTTATGGAGCATTGAATGTGCTTGTTAATGTCATTAATGTTCTTGAAAGCTTGAGCATATGAAGTACTTGTATGATATACTTGTTAGGGTTTGGGGAAATGGGCTAATTTCCCCTTTTCTTGAGAGGAAATCCGAGAATATAATTTAGAGCCTTTTATTATGTTGATGGATTGATAATTGCTAAATAAATATGACAATGTTGAACTCTTTGTCATGTTTGTTTCTTGTAGAAAATGAGAGAAGTCTATAAACTTTGAACGTTTTTGACTAATCTTGTGTAAATGCATAGATTGGTTAAATGCTTAGACACAGTGTAGTGTTTATAAGTGTTTCCAATCTTGTTGATTCTTCGTGATCAACACTATAAATGGGATACTTTTAGTCATATTTCGACTAAATGAGTCATTTGTGAGGTTCAACAAGAGATGTTGAATTCACTCTTGTAAACTACTATCTAAGAAGGATAGAAGCTTAGTCTTTACAGCAAGTAGTGAAAGTAATAAATAGGTTGCGTGTTCAATGATAGATAAGAGGCTAGGTTCTGTTAATTGTTGTTTTAATCACATTTTAGTTGTTGTTGCATGCTTTGCATATTTAAATTGATTGTTAGTTAACTTGTCTTTCAATTTTATAACTTAGGACCAAAAACCAACCAAAAATCCCCCCCTTTATATACTTTTATATGTATCTATATATGTTTATGCCTAGTATGTTTTCCACTTTATCTGTTTAAACACCTAAAAGGATCCCTCTTCTCGTGGATGACCCTAACTTGCCATTATCTACTTAATTTTAGGTAGGAAGCATTAGGGCTTAGATATATAACTTTAAGAGGTATGGCGACGACCTCCTAAATTTTGGCGTCGTTGCTGAGGTAGAGGCATTTATTTTTAAGTGTTTGGGCATATCATGTTTGATTATGTGCTAGTTGTAGATATTTGTTAGTTTGCTTTTATTTTATTTTCTTAGTTGACTTGCCATCTACGCTTGGCTTGGAGACGTATTTTTCGAGTTCTTAGTGTATGGTTCATACGCGATCCTCTTCACAGGACCCCTACACTACGAACCCGAGTTAGAGTTGAATTTGAGACAAACATATCTTTGGAAAGTTTGAATAACACTCCTCCTAGTGACCGTTTTGTTGACACTTCTACATCCATGGAACATCAAGATGAGCATGAAGGTGACATTCTGAAAGGAGAACCTTAACATCCCCATCTCCAAGGAAGGGAGATTCCTTTGGGGCAAGCATTATTGAGGGACATTATGGCCCCCAACCTTGACCAACAACCAATGAGCATTGAGTATCCTTTGGTTGGACCGAATGGGCATTTTGAGCTCAAGACTGGGTTTATAAACATACTACCTATATTCCTTGGTAGGCAAGGGCAAAATGCTAATTAGCATCTCACCAAGTTTCATTTTTTATGTGGTGGTACGGTTCCCCACGGAGTAGATGAAGACTTCTACAAGTTGAAGGCATTTCCATTCACATTAAGGAATGGTGCAAGAGATTGACTCCACTACCTACCACCCAAGAGCATCAAAAGTTGGCTTGACGCGAAGACAAAATTTCTAGTCAAGTACTTCCCGGCCTCGAAGTCGGCCGCTTTGAGGAAGGACATAATAAACATCCTCCAATGGCACAAAGAGTCTCTTTTTGACTTTTGGGAGAGGTTCAAGAAGATTCTCACAAGTTGTCCATACCACGGCTGTTCAGAGGGAGACTTGGTCTACTATTTCTATAATGGTCTTCTTGATGATGACCAAAGCTTAGTGAGGAGTTCTTATGGTGGTACCCTTGGGAACAAGACTTCAACGAAGGCAATACAGTTATATAAGGAGCTAGTTGAGGAGTTAAGGAACTTTAGCTCGAGGGCCGATTTGAGAAGAAGAAATCCAATGCCCACAAGTGACCCTTCCAATAGTGGAATCCTCGAGGACCAAGTCTCGACCCTTACTTCTATGGTGAGATTATTCATGACCAAGCCTAGAAATGTGCCACACTTTAAATCTTGTGAAATTTGTTTATCGGCGCATCCTACGGACGCTTTCCCCACCTACAAGATAATTATGTCAAGGAGGTGAGTGCCATGGGGTATCAATGTTGGTAGGGATATCAAGGCAACTAAAGCTATAAAGGTTATCAAGGCTATCAAGGGAATCAAGTAGCCGTACAATTCGGGTAATTGTGATAACCAAAATCTCTAGTATGGAAATCCTCAAGGAGGTAAAAAAACTCAACCATATCACCCTCCTTAACAACAATACCGGCCACCTCAATAACAATACCAAAGGCTTTAAGATGAAGCCAAGGCGAGCATCGAGAGCATCAAGAGCTTGGAAACTTAAGTGAGCCAAATAGCTCAAGTGGTGAATCACATGGAGGCCCAGGAAAATGGCAAACTTCCTTCCCATCCGGAGATCAACCCTCGACAAAATGTGAGTGCAATCTCATTGAGAAGTGGAAGGGAAGTTAAGGAGCCTCAAGCAAGGGTTGTTGTTGAGCAGATGGTTGAAAAAGAATAAGTCCTTGAAAAGAAGGATGAGGAGTTGGCTAAAGAGAGCAAAGGAGAAGAAATTGAGGCGGAGACCTTCGTTCCAAGACCGGGATCAAATCCCAAAATCGTATCCCCACCTCACAAGAAGTTAAAAGGAGCGGAGATTCCTACCTATGTGCCGGAACCACTGTTTTTGGAAGCTTTGAAAGAAAGGAGGACAACAAGGATATCTACAAAGTTTTTTGTAGGTGCGAGGTAAACATTCCATTCTTGAATACTATAAATCAAATTCCTAGGCCATCAATTGGGAAAAAATGTAAAAATAAAAAGAAGAGTGGAAAGAGTGAGTATGTTTCCGCCGTCTTTGATGAGGAGTTACCTCCTAAATATGATGATTCGAGAATATTTACAATTCCCTGTGAAATAGGAGGAAAATGTGTTAACAAGGCCATGCTAGACTTAGGTGATTCCATCAATGTGCTCCCATATTCCTTGTATGAAAGTCTAGATCTAGGCCATTTGCACCAAACTGGGGTCGTTATCCAACTAGCCGATCACTCTAGCAAATACCAAAAAGGTATTGTGAAGGATGTATTTGAAAAAAGTTAAGTCTTTAACATTCCCCGTCAATTTTTATGTTCTTGAAATGGAAGGTGGTAGTAGTGCTAAATTTTTTCTTTTAGGTAGGACATTTTTAAAGACTTCAAGGACAATAATTGATGTGCATAGCGAAACATTAACCATGGAATTTAATCGGTGGAAGATAGAATTCGACACTAACAGTTCTATTGATCATCCTAGTAAATACCATTCTTGCTAAACTATTAATGTAAAAATGATGTTGAGCAAGATGTTTTTGAGCCCAAAGGTGGTAATTCCTTGATGCCTTGGATGAGGATGTGAATTGTGCTTTTATTGCAAATGTTGTTAATACTAACATGAACGAAAACAACTATGATGAAGACTCCCTTGAAAAGGAAACCTCCAACCTCCAACAACCATCATATATCCATGGGAAAGCCGACAAAAGTGGGGCTCCCTCATTCTCATGTGAAAACTTCGGTGCTAGAGTGCAAACCACCACCGAAAGTTCTTAAATTTTCATCTCTTAGAGAAGGAGAGAAACCCCGATTGCGCATTCAATTGAGATTACCATGGAGCAAAGAGGAGATTTGTTAAACATGGTGGAAGAACATGAGGAAACCCTAGCCATGGTGTGCCAAGTCTTGTTTGGGGAAGATGTGGATCCCACATGCCTTGTCCCGGATCGTGGAAAAGAGACCGATCTTTTCAGTTCATGTGGTGAGTAAACTCTAAAAAGGGGAGTAAGTCATGCCGATGACGTTACATAAACTTGGTTTTGATCACCTGGATGCCACTTGTGACATTCCATTTATGTAACTTTATTTGTGCTTTATTCATGGGCCGTGCCAACGACGTTAATAAACTTGGTTTTGATTGTATTAAATTTATTATTTCCCTTTGTTTTGGAACAATATTATGCTTGGTGTGCATGGTTGTTTTGTAAGAAGCACTTGGTTTTGGAGAAAGTGGTAAGGAGAAAAAGTGAGCAAACGAGGTATGATAAGTCCAATTCATGGACAGTGTAGACGTGCACGATCTACGACACTCCAACATCCCTCCATCTCCAAATCAACCATCTCTTCCTCACCACTCCTAAATACTACCCAAACCTACTTAACCACAAAGATGACTCGAAACAAATGAGGTACTTCTCCCTTCATGGTGATTCAATGCTTTGCTCGAGTTGTTATGAATGATAGTGATTGGACTTGCTTGATGGGAGATTGTGGGTAGACTATGTTGTAGTTGTGGTAAATTGTTCTTTAATTCTCATAATTGTGCCACCAAGGGTATGTTTTAGTGTTCATTTCTCGTTGTGGGTACTCTCTCATTTTCTCTCCTTAACATTTGTCCTAGAATGTTTACTTGCATTGAGGACAATGCAAAAATTAAGTGTGGGGAGGTTAGGGGAATAAGATGATACTCATGATGAATGGTTTAGTTAGTTGTAATAAATAGCTCTTTTGTGGGCATTTTTAATAAAAAAAAAGAATCCCTCTAAGTTGAAAACCCGAGAGGGCAACTTAGGCAAAAATGGAAGGCCCAGATAGGTTGAAAAACCAAAAAGGAAACCTATGCAAAAATGAGAGGCCAAATGGTGTGGAAAAAGGTGAGGGTAAGCCTTGAAAAAAATATTTGCGTGAAGCTAGGATGAAAATCCGAGAAGGCTCCTAGGCAAAATGAGAGAAAAAAGAGAGATATTGAAAAATTTTATGCCTCTCTTGATTTTTCTATTTGGTGGTTTCTTGGGTAAAATGAACTAGTGCCACACTTGCATTTTTACCTCACCTTTGATTGGAATGATGGTTGTTTAGATTAACTTAAACTTTTGGATGTGAGAGTGTGAGAGATTCTTATATCTTGGGGGTTAGGGTAGTCTAGGAATATGATTTTGGATGTTTTGAGAAAGCTTTGGCATGCTAGTTTATGCTTTGATCTTTACTTGTTCTTGTTTACTCGATGACGAGTAAAGGTTTAAGTGCGGGGAGGTTTGATAAGACGAAAAATGCATGTATTTTCCATAGCATTTAACATCTATTTTGTCATCTTTTTGTTGGAAGATTGCTAGATTTAGGTAGGTTTACATAATAAGGGGTTTAGATGACCGTTTTTGGTTTTCATATCTAAATCCTTCATTTTGTAACTTTTTATAATCTAATGGATTTTAGTCCTTACGAGTATCTAGATTCATTTTTGTAAGCTTAGATTGTAGATTGCTCGTAAGCACTTCAAATTGATTTAGTGAAGGCCATTTTTGAAGGATGGTTGAAGATTGAAGGCCACGAGCAAAATGTGGTAGAAGAAAAGTACAAAATTGAGGAATGAAGGTCGACCGACCGATCTAAAGACCGGCCGGGTGATGAAGACTCGGGCACCCGGGCAGCACCCTTAACCGCGCGCCCGTGCCATGAAATAAGGTTGTGGTTCAGTGTCTCAGTTCCCAATTCCATGCTGGGTGCATGAGCATGCACAGCTACGCGTGCTAACATTCAGGAGTCCCGCACCATCGCCTCGTGTCCTACCTAGTGCCCAGCCTCGCCCCCATGCGCCATACCTTGCGACAGCGGCTCTGCTCCAACCGCGTCACTGCGTGGCCATCCACGCCCATGCGTGCTTCACCTCACACCCTGGTCTCGCGCTCACGCTTCAAAACCACGGCTTTGTTCCAGCCCGATGCCTCACGCGGCCCCGTGGCCAACGCACGACCAACACACGGACGCGCGCCCAGCGCACTGATGCATCTTGACTCCCTTTTAACCATACTTTTTTTTACTACAAATACCCCCAGACCTTATCCTATTTTCATTCCTATTATCTTGGCCAAAAATCCTTCACTCCAAACCCTAGGTTCTTTATCTTTTCCATATTTTATCCCTTTATTTCTCTATGAATTTGTCTGTGAATGTTAGTATGATTTGTGTTAGTTAAATTAGTTCTTGGGAGAAATTGACCAAGGCTTCCAAGCCCATGTCTTCAGAAAATATTGTAACCTATTTAATGCCTTTACTATTGTGCATTTATGGAGCATTGAATGTGTTTGTTAATGTCATTAATGTTCTTGAAAGCTTGAGTATATGAAGTACTTGTATGATATGCTTGTTAGGGTTTGGGGAAATGGGTTAATTTCCCCCTTTTCTTGATAGGAAATCTAAGAGTATAATTTAGAGCTTTTGATTATGTTGATGGATTGATAATTGCTAGATAAATATGATAATGTTGAACTCTTTGCTATGTTTGTTCCTCGTAGCAAATGAGAGAAGTCTATGAACATTGAACGTTTTTTACATATCTTGTGTAAATGCATAGATTGGTTAAATGCTTAGACACAGTGTAGTGTTTATAAGTGTTACCAAGCTTGTTAAGTATTCGTGATCAATGTCATCAATGGGATACTTTTAGTCGTGTTTTGACTAAGGGAGTCATTGGTGAGGTTTGACAAAAGATGTCTAATTCACTCTTGCAAACTACTATCTAAAAAGGATAGAAGATTAGTCTTCACAACAAGTAGTGAAAGTAATAAATAAGTCGCGTGTTCAATGATAGATAAGAGGCTTGGAAGTGGATGTCAATTGCATCCAAGGTTCCGTTAATTGTTGATTTAATCACCTTTTAGTTGTTGCATGCTTTGCATATTTAAATTTCTCATTAGTTAAATTGTGTTTCAATTTTATAACTTAGGACAAAAAACCAACAAAAAACCCCCCTTTACATGCCTTTATATGTATCTATATATGTCTATGCCTAGTATATTTTCCACTCTATATGTTTAAACCCCAACTTGCCATTATCTACTTAATTGTAGATAGGAAGCATTTTGGCTTAAAATATAACTCTGAGAGGTAAGGCGACGACCTCCCACACCTACTTGTTGAGACTACCCTCTTTTGTTACTTGATAGACTATTGTGTACTCAGATTTTTGACGATTACACGGGGATATGTATGTGAAGATGACTGAGGTTGGGAGGTAGGAGGCTATGCTTTGCCTTCACGAGAAAAACCCAGAGTATGAAATATCTTTGATTTGGTGAGGGGTAAAAATTGGAGCAATGTTGGAGAACTCAAAAGGTGTTGTTGATGATGGATTGATAGGAATAGAGAAGGAATCATTTTTTGGGAATATCCTTAGCTGTAGTTTGTTTGTGATTGAACTATACTATTGGCTGCTCTAGTGATCGGGTGTTGTGTGTTTTGTGATGTCATTGAAGTTGTTGTGAATGTGTGTAAGTTGTAAACTTCCTATAGGGAACATAGTGTGGGATGATGGGGCTTGTTGTGTTATGTGCGTATGACCTTACTGATTTAGTGGTAATCCATCTTAGATGGGTTGGTCAGAGGAGCTATCTCCATTGCTAGTGACACATGCTTGGGTTACATTTGTTGTGGGATTTTCTAAGAGGACTCAAGAGGGTTGTAAATGTATTGCTTGACCATTTTTTAATCTATTTTCTTGTGAATTATCTGTTGTTCATTGATGTCTCAAGTCTTATTTTGTTTCTAGGATCAGCGATTAGGATCAGCTGACGTAGGGTGGAAGATGATGATGGATTTCCATCTCATCCGGATACCATTCACGAGGGCCAAGAAAAACTGGCTCGAGGGGAGACCTAGACTTGCACTGGCTTGGCTCTAGGGGACATATAGGCTGCTCAATTGATGAACTCACCTGATTGGATTGTCTTCAAGAGTTTCTTCAACTGTTTGTAGATAGATCAAAGTATGTCAGGGGAATGATAATTGTCCAATGGAAGTTCACTGTTTCCTGGCATACTTGCCTACTTCAAGTTTGGTGCCTTCGCGTCAGGGGTGCACTATTGAGTACAAGATGGGGTCATGTGAGAGAGCTTGATTATGGCCCGATGCTTTGTTATAGTTGTACGAAGAGGCTCCAGCGACATCGCATCGCTGCACTGATATTATAGGCAGGCTAGCTCGCAACCTGGAACCTAGTTAGCTAATTTATTTATGTTGTAGTTTTACTATTTGAAACGATGTAATATTCCTCGTTGTAATAAGATAGATTAAGATGAGCGTTCTATTGCTGTAATCTATTGTTTTTATGTATGTCTTTGGTCTCCTGAATCCAAGACTAACTGACTTTATTGTTAACGCTTAGCCGAATAAGTTTTTTTATTGTTGTACTACAATCGGTACTTGTCGTATCGTTAGTTCTTTATGAAAGACCTAATTTCCATGACTATTTTGTTGTCGTAGTTATGTCCTTGAAATGTAAGACGGGGAGTAGGGGACATACTACCACTTATTTATTAATGCTACTTAATGCATAGAGTTTTATGTATTGGGGCTTACCTTGTTGTTGGGGGTTGAATTAGGGTAACACTTATTTGTATAAGGTCGACACCTTTTGAAGTTGCGGTTGTCCTTCCTTTAGTGGTACAAGTTCGTACTGCAATTTTACTAACAATTATACCTTTCAAAGTTGCACTAAGTGATAATTCTCGGTTGCAAAACCTGACCTTTCCTAGATATTATGAAGCCTAGAAAGAAAAAATCGTCCCCCACAGACGCCGCCACTGATGCGGGGTATTCCATCTTGATATACACCTCCCGTAATCATGGGAAGTTGTAGAAAAAGATAATACCCTAAGCCCAATGAACCAAATAAAGGATTGTTCCCTGGAGAAGAGACAGAACCTTGCTAAGAGAAGCACCTTACTTGTAGTGAGCCATCCTTGTAGTGAGCAATATCTTTTCATGCCTTCATGGTATCTGGAGGAGGCTTGGTTTTATGTCAAAAGAGAAAAAAAAACTTAAAAGCACCCATATGTATTAGCAAGATGGAATATGATGAATATCCACAATTAACGGATGAAAATTAGCCACCATAAAACACATTGTGGGTGGATGCAACTATAATATAAGCTTCAAAATATGGATAAAGACAAACTGGAAAGCCTCGAACATAAGGGATTAGAAGGAAATGACAAATCAAACCAACTATAGGACTGACCATCAGCAAACCACGATGTTGAAGAAACTAGCCATAAGATGAACCAGGAAAGCCTCAAACAAGTGGGATTGGACAAAAGCGATGAAACAAACTAGGGAAAATTGGAAAGCCTCGAATAGGCATGATTGGATGTAAGCGATGAAGAAAACCAGGTTTAGTTACACAACATCAATACATTACAATATTACATCATTATAACTAAGGTACGTTTACAACCAGGTACACAAAATACAAACAACCACCTAGCGCAATTTAAAGTTTTGTTCATAAGTAGAATATCCCTACCCACAAAGGACGTGGGAGTAAAATATCCAACTAGAAATGGAATTAATATTTCCATAAGCATGAATGAAAAAAAAACAAAGAGCAATGCTCTTACAAAAATTACACTTGCAATACAAAAGCCTCAAAAGCTCTATCTAGAACCTATGAAACCTTAAGAGGAGTAGAAGACTCTATCCCTCCATGCTTGCAGTATAATCTAGCTCAACATTTAGCAGATTTAATAGTAGAAAAAAAATATTTCTATATACATAGTAAAAAAGTAAGAACCAAAGCCATGGGCCAACCCAGCATGGTGCAGTTGCATAGGCTGTCGGATTTACAACCTACATGAAGTTATGATGAAGGCAACGATAACGTCACATATAAAGCGCCCCCATGAGGATGCCTAGCCTGAAAATGGGTTATTATACAGTGTAAGCACTCTTCCCACTAGTGGTATACTATGCCTCATTATTACATAGTCAAATGAAAACCTGCAAATAGATAAGTGTCTCTTTAGCTATGTAGCCTAGTTGTCACCTAGAGCCAAGCTAAAGCGAGCCTAGTCTTCCTCTTGCCTTTGTATTCCCTGTCCCCCATTGATGTTAGGGTAGATTATGTGTAGAACACCATTAACCCCCGTCACCTAGTTCTCTAATCCCAATCACCGATCCTATAAAAAAAGATGAAATGGTCAGTTAAACATATGATATTTAGGTAAAATAATAAATTTTAAAAGTACACTTACAAGCTCATATGAGTTTCTTTAGAAAACCTGGTAGAGGATGTTAACCCCAATCTGCGTCACCACCAACATAGATAATACCTCTAAATAACCCCATCCATGGTAGATTACCAATAAACCAATAAGATCATTAAGGAAAGTTACAACAACTATCCAAAACCCATACCATGCTCTTAAGAAGAAGTTTACAACTTACACACATTCGTAACAACCTTAGCAACAACACAACGGAAAAAACAAAAGCTAGACAAAATTTAGAGGATATCTCATCACAAAACAAGCACACACAAACTACAATTGAGAAAAAAAAATACAATTATCCTTTTATAGAGATAACATGTGCATGGGGAATAGGGATAACATCACAGCCCCTTGAAAGTCGTGACTTTATACCTACCCATGTGTACTCAACCCCTTATTTCAGCCTTAAAAATGGATAAGTTAGCACTACCAATAAGGATTAGTCAGTCAACCCATAGATTATTTTAACTGTCACATGCCTAAAGGGTAATCACACATACTCACAAAGCACCTCACTGAGTGAACCTCAGAGAAACACTCTTTGCAGGATCGCTAGAGTACACCAAACTAACACACAAGGATGAAAAAAAGAACATTGCGGCTTTGCATACCACTGGAAAATCACTTGTGTAGCGGCACAAGATTTTTTTTGAATCCGTCTCTATTTACATATACACAGCAAAAATAGGCATAAAAGGACATTACAACTTCGTATATGCCTGTAAAACCACCAGTCTTACGACAAAATTTATACTCTACTCTGCTTTACACATAGTACATAGGTAAGAAGAAAATTGCGACTTCGCATTTGCCTAGAAAACCACTAGCCTCACAACATAAGTAGTACTTCACTCTATTTTCCTCACAAAAAACACATACAAATAACACAACACACATAAAACATATCGACATAAAGAGACTGCAGCTTCACATACGTCTGGAAAACCACCAGCCCAACAGCACAAATAGTACTCCATTTCCGCTTCACACACTTGAATCACACCCATCAAGACACACACCAATCATAAAGATAAAAAATCACATCCCAAAACTAAATAACAAGTAGCAGTGCATAAAGTAAGAACACAAACTTACAACCCTCAGACCACTACAATATTACTTATTCCTTGACAACTAGGGGTACTAACATATATGTAGAACCAAATGCCAAAATCCTTCCTGTGTAAAACAATAGGACCTTGAGGCATAGTTTTTAGAACATTAGCATGAGCACTATAATACACAGTACTAATACTGGTTACCACACAACTAGAATGAAAATAACCAGCCCAAACAGGGTTAGACCCTGATGCATCAACAATTAGTAAAAACCTATTACAGTCTAAGCAGATGATAAAGCCCAAGCCTCCATAGAACAATTGCACATGATAGTAATTTCTAGAATACAACTCACACTATTCCCAATCAAAGGTAGAATCGGCCTTACAAAACACATAGAATACTTCTACATAATAAGAATCAAAAGATAGCCCATTTTAGCATACGTCACTAGCAGTAGGACATGATTTATTTTTCCTATTAATTATTCTTAAAAAAACCAGGATAAGCACATACTTAGCTTCAAAATTACATGGGGCTTAAACAACTAGATCAGTCAGTGAACATAGGATCACACCTCGTAAGACCACGAGGTGTTATCTAGACCCCCAAAAATGAATGACGTGTTCATTTATATGGTTATTTTGGGACTCTTTGGACTCACTTTTGTGAACTTTTGCATTATATATCTTGTATGTTTCCTTGAAATTCTCTTAGGAGAGTTAAGAGTGAATTTTGCGCGCTTATTACTTTTCTAGGGAATGTTGTATGACAAGGAAATTAAATCGATATTTGAAGACTAGTTTTGGAGATTTTAAAACTTGAAGAGTTGAAGACATAAGAATTGAATAAGTGGAGAGGAAGACTTAGGCAAAAAAAAAAGGAAGTTTTGAAGATTTGGCAAATTCACTTGTGGCGAGTCGCGAAAAGGCTGTTGCGAGTTATGACGCCAGCTGCCAGTTACCAGTTGCCTTACTTTTGCCTTTTTATTGTACTATAATTACCAACTCTTGTCCTCTTTCTTCCAACTTCTTCTTCCCGACTTTCCCCTCTTTCAAACCCTAGTTTCTCTTTGTTTCATCTTTTTTTCTCTTAGATTATGTTTTGTTTGATTTGGATTATTAATATGGATTGTAGTAGCTAAGTTTATCTCTTGGGAGAAATTGATTTAAGCTTCCAAACTCATGTAGTGAGAATACGTGTTTCACTCTTTCTTGAAGCATTTATTACTTAGCATTTACTGTACCATTAATTTGTATGTTTACTTCATTTATGCTATAGGCTGTTTGAGAATATGAAGTGTTTGTATGATTAAGTGTTAGGATGTTAGAAAAGTGTACAATTTCTCAGCTCTTGGCATGAAAATCTAAGAACATGGAGTTAGAACTTCTTGTTGGGTAAATGATGTTAATGTTGCTAGATGAGTATGTTAATGTGGTTTGTTATCATATTTATCCTAAGTTAGCACTAAAAGGTAGAATCTTGAATGTTGATTGTTATAAGTTAAACCTAATAAATGCTTTATTTGGTTAAATGGATAAACATTTGGTAGAATGCTTGTATTTGTTATCAAATCTATGGATCTTTGTGTATGATTCCATTAATGAAATACCCTTAGGCATTGTTTGTATAGAGTGATCATTAATGAGGTTTGCAAATAGTCATTGATCACTTTTGTGAATTACTCTTAAGAAGAAAGGAATATTTATCTTGAAAATGGAAGTGATAGCAATCACCATTGGTAGTTAATGTGATTGAATAAGTGAATGATTCTATGATCTGCAAGAGGTTTGGAAGTAGGAAGCGATTTGATAGCGGGCGGTCGTCGCACCCCTATTCAAAGATAATTTATAAGCCCCTTTTGCTTACTTTCTACAACTAGGTAGATAGCGGCAAATTGGGATCGTCCAAGGAGAAGAGGGATCTTCCTAAGCGCTTAAGCACAAATGGTTAATATTATGCTAGGAGTAGATATATATATACATACACATAAAAGCATGTAAAAAGGGGGGGTTTGGTTGGTTGGTTGTCCTAAGTTATGAGAATAAATAAAAGACAAGATAACTAGCAAGGTCAAGTGACTATGCTAATCATCAAACAAAACTAAGAAAAGGGGTTTTAAAACTACAAAGATAAAGCCTTGGGGGCAATGGATATCCACTTCCAAACCTAATGTAGATCATTGAACCATTCACTCATCCTATCGCATTCGTTACTTGGCTTAACATTAACATACCTCTCTAGCAAGAATCACAACACATTATGCACAAGAAGTTCTAAGTTCACATTCATAGATTTTCATGCAAAGGAGCTACGGAATTCGTCACGTTCCTAACACCTAACCAATTCAATCATACAAACACTCCCTATTCTCAAACAACTCATGGCACAAATAAAGTGAAACACACCATCAAGAATACATAAATGCTAAATAACAAATGCTTCAAGGATGAATTAAAATCATCTACTTAATACTTCAACTACTTGTTGTGAAGATAAATCTTCCATCCTTCTTAGTTCGTAGTTTGCAAGAGTGAATTCGACATCTCTTGTCAAACCTCACCAATGACTCCCATTGTCGAGACCACGACTCAAGGTATCCCATTGATGGCATTTAGCACGAAGAACCAACAAGCTTGGCAATGCTTATGACCACTACACCGTGACTAAGCATTTAACCAATTCATGCAATTACACAAGATTGGATTAACGTGCAACGCACATTCATCCAAGAGCATATAACTCTCTCATTTGCTACACAAACAAGCATGACGAAGAGTTCAACATCAGTCACATTCATCTAGCACATTATCAATCCATCAACACAATCAAAAGCTCTAAATCATACTCATACATTCCTAACAAGAACAGGGGGGAAATCAACCCAAATCCCCCAAACCCTAGCTAGCAATTAATACAAGTATTTCATATGCTCAAGCTCTCAACAACATCAATGAAATCAACAATTAACATTCAAAGCACAATAAATGCACAATAGCAAAAACACCAAATAGATAGATATAAATGGTTCTCAATACATAGATATGGAAGCTTCAATCCTTTGCTCCCAAGGTAAAAACTAAGCTAGAACAACAAAAGACATAATTAAACTACAAAAACTAAGGAAAGAAAGAGAAGAAAATCAAGGGTTTTCAAGCCCTAAAACCAGAGAAAAACGGGCTGGGCAAAGCTGGAGAAGAGGAGGAAAGAGAGTGGTATTTATAGTGCAAAGAAGATAAAGTGGATTTCTGGTCAGTGGCCATCGCGACTCGTGACGAACATGTTGGTCGCGACGAGTCCATCGTGACTCACGACGGGTGCCAGAATTTTGCATGTTTTCTTCTTCTTCTTCATAGTCATCCCTCTCAATCTTCAAGTCTTCAACGGCTCCAAAAATGGTCTTCAACGGCCTCCGGTCTTCATGTCTTCGAAGCGAGTATTCAAAAGTCTTCGAAAGTGTAGTCTTCAATGTCTTCCGGTCTTCGTTGCTTCCGTGTTTTTCCCTCGTCACACAAAGTCCACTTAGAAGAGGTAAAAGAGCATAAAGTTTCTCTTACCTCTCCTAAGAGAATTTCAAGGTAAAACACAAGCTCTCAATAATAAAAGAGCACAAAAGTGATCCTAAATACTACCAAATATTGCATATAAAATGGACACATCACGATTGCCCCAAGGCTTTGTCATTGTTGATTTTATCATGTTTTAGTAGTTTGTTGCATAATTAGCCTATTTATCTTCATAAGCTATTTGTCTTGTTTTTACTTTCATGTCTTAGGAAAAACCAACCCCCCTCATTTACTTACTATTATATATGTGTGTATGTGTATCTATTCCTATATCCACCTTATATGCATGAACCCTTAGGAAAATCTATCTTTTTCGTGGACGTATCTACTTAGTTGTATTTAGGAAGCACTTTAGGGCTATAAAAGGTATATTTGAGAGGTATGAAGATAACCTCCCAAATTTTGGTGCCGCTGCCTGGGAAAGGATTATAATTTATGTGTTTGGGCATGTTTGTATGAATATTTGCTAGTTTGTTTATATTTGGTTTTTAGTTGACTTTTGGTTAGCTTGGAGATGTATTCTTTGAGTTGTTGGTGTATGTTTTGTACACAGTCTACGGAGGCTTATCTTTAAGAGCTAGGAGGCTTTCTTAAGAAAGTGTGAATAACACCCCTCTTAGTGACCATTTTGGGGAACCTTCTACTTCTACGGAGCATCAAGACGAGCATCTAGAAGGAGAACCTCAACACCCTCACCTTCACGGTGGAGGTATTCCATTGAGGCAAATTCTAATGAGGGAGACTATGACTCCCAACCTTGAGCAACAACCTATGCGCATTATATATCTTGCGGTTGGGCTGAATGGGCATTTTGAGCTAAAGTCCTGGTTGATACACTTGCTACCTTCCTTTCTTCGTAGGCAAGGGGAGGACCCTAACAAACATATCTCCAATTTTCACATGGTTTATTGTGGTATGATTCCCGAAGGAGTGGATAAAGAGCTTTAAAATTGAAGCCCTTTCCATTTTCACTAAGAGATGTCGCAAGGGATTGGCTCTATTACCTTCCATCCATGAGTATTAACTCATTTATTGAGTTAATGAGGAAGTTTCTTTCCAAGTACTTCATGGCCTCCAAGTCCACCACCTTGAAGAAGGAGATTAGCAATATCATCCAATGGCATGAAATGTCATTCTACGACTATTAGGAGAGGTTCTAGAAGCTTCTTTCAAGTTGTCCATATCATGGCTATTCTAAAGGAAATTTGGTCTACTATTTGTACAATGGTCTTCTTGATTAGGAGCAAAGGTTAGTAGAGGAGCTTGTGGTGGTCCATTGGGAACAAGACTTCGGGAGCGGCTATGGAACTTTATAAAGAGCTAGCATAGGATTAGAGGAATTTTCGTTCAAGATCCGATTTGAGAAGGCAAAATTCAAACAACACAAGTGCTCCCACAAACAATGGAAAGCTTGAGGATCAAATGTTTTCCCTCACTTCTATGGTGAAGTCTTTGATGACTAAGTCCAGAAATGTGAAATTTGTTCTTCGGCGCACCCTACGGACACTTGCCCTTATTCATAAGATGATTATGTCAAGGAGGTAAATGCTATGGGATACTAAGGATATCAAGGGAATCAAGGTTATCACGGCGGTTAAGGCTACCAAAGTCAGCCTTACAATGCGGGTAATCAAGATCCAAATCTCTGGTATGGAAATGCATAAGGGGGTCAAAATGCTCAACCTTATCGTCCCCCTCAACAACAATATCAACCTCCTCAACCACAATTCCAAAGGCTTCAAGATAAGCAATCCATGATCAAGGGGAAGTTTGGGTTTGTCAAAATATAAAGTAATGCAAGCTATTGGGAGGTTGAGTTTGTGTGTGGAAAGGTCGATAAATTCTAAGAGAAGGACAAATCAAGTATCAAGAACTTAGAGACTCAAGTGAGTCAAATTGCTCAAATCTTGAATCAAATGGAGTCAAGAGATTCGGGAAAAATTCCTTCTCACCAAAGTTTAATCCTCGCCAAAATGCAAGCACTAGCACTTTGAGAAGTGGTAAGGATGTTAGCACTTCCCGGGATGATGGTGATATTGTTGAGAATGAGCCCAAACGAGTTGAAGTTTTTGAGAAGGAAGTGAAGAAAGATGCTAAGAAAATTTCCAATGATAGAGTGAGCAAGGGGGAGGAGATTGAAAAAGAGGTTATCATTGAAAAATCATATTCCAATCTGGAGCCATCATCCCTTCTCACAAGAAAGTAAAGATGGCAGAAGTTCCTCCCTATGTGCATAAGTTTCTCACTATGTGTTGGAGCCACCTTTTACGGAGGCGTTGAAAGATAGGTGAAGGAAGGAGGATAGCACAGACATCTACAAAGTATTTCATAGGTGTGAGGTAAATATTCCTCTCTTGAATGCTATTGAACAAATTCCTAGATGTGCTAAATTTCTTAAGGATTTGTGTGTTGTGAATAGAAAAACAAAGAGCAAGTAATAAGCTTAAGAGTGGGAAAAATGAACATGTCTCCGCTTTGTACCAAAAGGAGTTACCCCCTAAGTGTAGTGATCCCAACATGTTCACAATTCCTTCTATGATAGGAAATGCACATTTTGAAAAATCCATGCTTGATTTAGATGCATCAATAAATGTGATTCCTTACTCTTTTTATGAAAGACTCAATCTAGGTACATTGCACAATACCGATGTGGTAACCCAATTAGCCGATCGTTCTAGTGCATACCCTAAGGGTATTGTAGAGAATGTGTTGGTTAAGGTGGATTCCTTAATATTCCTTACAGATTTTTATGTCTTTGACATGGAGCATGATAAACATGCCGGCTCTGTTTTATTTTGGAGGCCATTTTTGAAAACTTCAAGGACTATTATTGATGTGCATAATGGTACTCTCACCATGGAGTTTGATGGGATTAAAGTAGAATTCAACAATGAAATATCCTATTGAGGAACACTCTTGACATGCTATAGATATCGTTGAAAATGTTATGCAAGATGTTTTTGAATTGAATAGTGATGATTCCTTGTTATTTGCTTTAGAAAATAATGTTGAAGATGCATGCCTTGCATATTCCATGAGTACTAACTTGAAGGAGAGCATTGATAATTTGAACATTCATGAAGAGGTGATTTCGAGCACTCCTCCTCTAACCTTAGAGGAGCCCAAGAAACTGGGATTCCTCCTATCACTTGTGAAAGCCCCGGTTTTTCAGCTTAAACCTTTGCCATGTGATCTCAAGTATGCATTTCTTGGAAAAGAGGAGACAATACCGGTCATCATTTCAAGTAAGCTCACACAAGAGTAAAAGGAGAAGCTAATGGTGGTGTTAAGGGAAAATAAGGAAGTAATTGGATGAACTATTCCCAACATCAAGGGCATAAGTCCTTCCACTTACATGCACCAAATCTTGATGGAAGATGATGCAAAACCCGTGTGATAACCCCAACGTCAAGTGAATCCACCTATGATGGAGGTGGTGAAGGCGGAGATCCTCAAATTACTTCAAACGGGGATGATTTATCCAATTTTAGATAGCAAATGGGTGAGCCTAACTCAAGTGGTGCCGAAGAAGAGTGGGGTAACAGAAGTTGAGAATGACAAGGGTGAAATGGTGCCCACTCGTGTCCAAAACGAGTGGTGCATTTGCATCGACTACCAAAGGCTAAATGTGGTGACCCGGAAGGATTACTTCCCATTGCCATTTATTGATCAAATGCTAAAGAGACTAGCAATCCATCTTTATATTTCTTCTTGGATGGATACTCGAGTTATTTTCAAGTGGCCATTTCCCTGGAGGACCAAGAGAATATAATCTTCATGCCCCTTTGGTACGTCTTTTGGGCTATGTAATGCCTCGCCACTTTCCAAAGGTGCATGGTAAGCATTTTCTCAGAATTTTTTGATAAATTTGTTGAAGTGTTCATAGATGACTTCACCATTCATGGTAACTCCTTTGATAATTTTTTTTCAAATTTAGTACAAGTTCTTTAATGTTGCATTGATACTAATCTTGTGTTAAATTCCGAGAAATGTCATTTCATGGTAGAGAAAGGCATTTTCTTAGGCCATGTTTTATCCTCTAAAGCTATTGAGGAAGATAAGGAAAATATAGACACAATTAAAACTTTTCCTTATCCTACTAATGTGCTCAAAGTGCATTCTTTTCTTGGTCATGCAGGAATCTATCGCCGGTTCACAAAGGACTTTTCAAAGATTGCATCTTCTTTGTGCAAGTTGTTGCAAAAGGAGATGGAATTTGTGGTGGATAAGGATTGTAAAGGGACATTCATTACATTGAAGGAAAGTTTAGTTTATGCCCCTATCATACAACCTCTTGATTGGTCCATGCCTTTTATGATCATGTGCAATGCGAGTGATTACTCCGTCAGAGCGGTGCTGAGTCAAAGGGTGGGGAGAGTGCCTCACGCCATCTATTACACATCCATGACTCTGAACGAGGGACAAAGGAACTACTCCACCATGGAAAAATAATTTCTAGCAGTGGTATTTTCCTTTGAAAAGTTTTGACCTTACTTGCTTGGTACCAAAGTTACTGTGTACACTGACCATGCAATGCTTCGTTATTTGTTGACGAAGAAAGAGGCCAAGACAAGATTTATTAGGTGGATCTTGCTTTTGAGTGAGTTTTACTTGGAGGTGCGAGACAAGAAGGGTGTGAAGAACCTCGTGGCTGATCATTTGAGCCGATCGATTCCATGCCAAAAAGTTTAGGTAAATATGCTATTGACAGAGCAAATACGGGAGGAGTTCCCCGATGAACACTTGTTTGCAATCGGAGACCTCTAACCGTGGTATGCCGACATCGTCAATTTCCTTATCTCCGATAAATTTCCTCCTCACTTTTCTAAGGCTCAAAAGAATAAGCTAAGAAGTGATGCAAAGTATTATGTGTGGGATGATACCTTATTGTGGAAACATTTTGTAGATCAAGTTGTTAGGAGATGTATTACCGATAATGAAGTGCATTCAATTCAAGCATTTCGTCATTATAATGCTTGTGGAGGTCATTTTGGAGCAATGAGAGCCACTAGGAAAGTCCTATAGAGTGGTTTTTATTGGCCTACAATTAATAAACATGCATACACCTTTTGCAAATCTTGTAAAAGGTGTCAAAGAGTAGGAAATATTTCTTCTAGGAATGAGATGCCTAAAAAAACTACGTTGTATCATGAAATATTTAATGTTTGGGGCATTTATTTTATGGTACCTTTTTCTAAATCTTGTGGCTTTATATACATTCTTCTTGCGATTGATTATGTGTCAAAGTGGGTTGAAGCAAAACCTACTAGAACGGATAATTCCAAAATGGTTGGAGATATTAAGGAATAACATCTTCTCTAGGTTTGGAACCCCTTGAGCCTTGATTAGTGACTATGGCACCCACTTTTGTAATCAGACAATAGAGGCACTTTTGAAGAAATATGGCGTCACTCGCATGACTTCTACCACTTATCATTCGCAAACTGATGACCAAGCTGAAGTTTCCAATAGGGAAATCAAGTCCATCCTTGAGAAAATAGTTAACCCTAACCAAAAGAATTGGAGTTCACAGTTGAATAATGTCTCATGGGCATATTAGATGAATTACAAAACACCAATTGGTATGTAACCATATCGGTTAGTCTTTGGAAAACTATGCCATTTTGCGGTGAAGATGGAGCATAAGGCCTATTGGGCGGTCAAGAGCTTCAACCTTGATATAAATGAGGCCGGGTTGTATAGGAAGTTGCAATTTCTAGAGTTGTAGTAGATAAGAAGATAATCCTATGAAAACATTGAGATCTACAAGGAGAAGATAAAGGCGTGGCATGACAAGATGATCAATAGGAAGGACTTTGACGTAGGACAAAAGGTCCTCCTATTTCAATCTCGGCTTCTCCTGTTTCCCAGTAAACTAAGGTTGCAGTGGAGTGGCCCTTTTGAAGTGGTGAAATTATTCTCGCATGGTGCGGTGGAAATTATGGAACGAGCTACCCCAAGGCCTTCAAGGACAATGGATAACGTTTGAAACCTTACCACAAAAGTTTTGTGCCAGAAAAATGAGAGGATGTTGATCTTCTTTATCCAATTTGTGAGTAAACCCAAGAAGGGGAGTAAGTCATGCTGATGACATTAAATAAACTTGGTTTTGATAATCCAGATTGTCATTCATGACTCTCTATCGATGTGGTTTTAATTTGGCTTTTCTCATTATTTTTCATTATTTTGTCTTGTTCTTTTCACTGCTGTGTTTTTCTATGATTTTATAGCAAAGTCAAGTGTGTTAAATTTGATAGATGAAGGAATGAAAGCCATGAGAAAGGAAGGAAATCTTGAAAAGTTGGTAATGAAATTTTTTTCTAAGTCTTGGGAAGGCATTGCTATCTTGAGTCAAGACAGACATGTTGCAAGTCGCAGCAAACATGGGAGTTTAACAACTCCCAGTAAATCTCTATTATGAGATGCGACAATATGTTGCTAGTCGCGACCAAAATCAAAAACTTTTGGAAAAATGTGAACTCCCAGTTGCAATCTGTCGTGAGTCATGAAAACTTTGTCGCGAGTCGCGACATGCACTCGCAAGTTACAACATGCACTCACAAGTCACGACATGCACTTGTTAGTTGCAACATTTCTGTCATGATCGTGATAAGAATCAGAAACTTTTATGATAAATTCAACTCTCATGACCATTTTGTCACAAGTCGCGACAGTCATGTTGCGAGTTGTAACCAAAATCATAAACCTTTTTTTTTGAAAATTTCAATTCCCAGGTTCATGATGTCGCTAGTCATTACGATCTTGTCCCATGTTGTGACAGAAGGTTGAATTATTGACCTATTTAACTTCTCTGTCTCAAGTTGCGATAATAGCATCGAGAGTCGTGACATTATGCTAGATTCAAAATTAACAACTAACATAACCTCATTTTTTCCCAACTCTTTCTCATTCTCTTCGCCGTTGTCCTCTCTAAACTGCCACCCCACCATCGTTTCTTCCCCACTCCGGCCAGAATCTACCTTCCAATACACTGGAATCACTCCCATCTCACTTTCCAATCCATTTCCACATCCAAATCACCCCCAAATCATCCAAAAAATCTGAAAATTCAAAACCCTAGAAATTGGGGATTTTGAAAATTCATTGATTAGGGCTTGGATTGCTTGTGGGCTGGTAAGTTTCATCATCCTACACTCACACTTTGTACAATTCCTCATTTCTATAACTTTTAATTGTTGATATTTGTGTAGTTGATGAGTTTGTGATTTTTTGAACATGTGAGTCGAATATTCTTGATGATTTGTGAAGTGAGATGATTGATATTTGTGTATACTTGATAAGTAACGCTTATGCTAGTTTAGGTTTGGCCAAGAATATGATAATTTCTAGAATTATATAGTTATGATAGATTTTGTGTTCTTGGCTATAATCTTTTTCTTAGGAAAATGCATGAGTATTATTGGATATGCTATAGTTTCATTTTGGGGGGAAATTGTGATATATGGCCAAGTATTGTGGGAATGGAACATAGGTGTGATGGATGCAATTATTTTTCTTTGCATGATTAAATTGTTTACACATAGTAACAACTGAGCGCTCTTGCATCATTATAGTTACCTTGTGATGTGCTTCATTATGCATGCATTAATCCTTGAAGTCAACGTGATAAATGGCTCATTTTGTATGTTGGATTGCTAGTATTAGTTGAGTTTACGTGACAAGGGGTTTAGACATCCATGTTTGGTTTTCTTGCCTAAATCTCGCATTTTGTAAACTTAATTGGTACTAATGGACACCTGTATCCACAGGCACCTAGATCTTCTTTTATGATCATCCTTAGCAGGTCGCTAGTGGGTTTCATTACATTCTATGTGAAGGCCATTCGTAAGGGAGATAGAAGATGTCAAAAGCTATTCACATTATAATGGTAGTAGATGAAGGCCATGGACATTATATCGTGGTAGTAGAACGATGGAGCCAAAGATAGGTACCATTGAAGTTCCAAACGGCTAAGGAAGAAACAGTGGATTGTGGTATGAGAGTTGCGCCAAATTCAGGGAATGATTTGAGAAGAATCATCCTTTGGGATTGGTTCCATTGGATTATTATTCTTTAGCACTATGAAATTGACTACAAGAACTCTCAAATCAGACTAACGATTCATCAGTAGCGGAGCAAAGAAGTTAGCCGGCCGAAGCATCAACAGGTCAGCGCGGACCTCTCATGGTCGGCACCAAACAAGGCACCAACGGCCCACACCATGACATACAGATCATGCCAAGGGTCTCAGGCATGAGCCATGCTAAGGATCTCTGGCACGAACCGCACCAAGGGCTCTGACACGAGCCGCACCAAGGGTTCCTGGCACGAGCCATGCCAATCTCTACAGGTTGTGTACCCAAGAGACCTTTTCACTCTTAAATGGCTAAGTATGGGTGTGGGCCATCCCATTTTACACGGTTCATGCCATTCTAAGTATAAAATGTCAAGACCAGTTAACAGAATGTGAAGAATGAAGCAGCCCATGCTAAAAGACTGAGCAAAATGAGAATTCTAATGATGGCCAATGCCAAACGACATGGACTGCAGATTAGAAGTGCAAAAATGGAGCTCCAGACAACGTCCCATGCCAAGACATAGGACCCGTGTTAGTGCAAGGCTAACCGATTATCACGACCCATGACAAGACACACAACCCTGTGTTAGTGCCAGGCTAATCGGTTAGCATAAGGCACGACTCACACCGGTTGACACGACAAGCGCCAATTGCAACTACTAGGGGTTTAGACCCTATTTTTGGCCTATTTTGAGGCCCAATTCCCTACTACTATATATAGCAGCCTTTAGTATTCTAGAAAAACCTAAGTAGGCATAATGTAGATTTTTTCTCTCTATACCTAGGTACAAGGAAGATGAGAGTTCTCTCTCTAGAGTTCTTCTTATCTTTTCCATCTTTTTATCCCTTCTTTTCTTCATCTTATTTTCTTAGATCCATGGCATCTAACTTAATACTTTCCATTGATCTAATTTCTAGGGAGTAGTTTCTATAACTTGTGGATGATTGTATTCATGTGTTGATTAATGCTTTTGTGAGATTCTTAGTTCATCATAATTTATGTGCTTGTGATATTATGATGGCTTGTTCTTGAATGTTATAATTTCATGAATGATACACTCCATTAGTACACATTTTAGTCTACATTCATGTTGGTGCAAATATTGATACCCCACGGAGAAGGGAAACCTAGATGTGATATGGGTAGCAGGATCTGAGTCCAAGTGAGTGTGTGCACGTAGGTCTTTTCTGAGTTTTACTGTTACAATGATAGCACACCAGTCTTAGCTAGCAAGTTGGTCTGAAGGGTTACAGGTAGAGATAGCAGAAAGTAGCAAGCTAGGGTTGTAAGGGGCCCTAATGTCATTGATATGGTGCCTACCTCCCTTTGCCTCATTTATAGGCCTAGGGAGTAGACCATCCATGGTGGAGTGCCTGGGAGTACGGGGGAGAAACATACCTACAAAAAAGTTTGGACCTTGTTGTACTCCCCTAGTTACAGAGGCGGTGCCGATGGAAGATTGCAAAAGCACCATACGTGACAGGTTCGGGGAAGTGCTGACCATCGACCATACCATGTGTTATGAGTACTAGATTAGTTTTTTGATATCTTACATATGAATGAAACGAGGATCAAAGAATTTGATCAACCATGTTATGCAAATATTCCCCAAGTGTCTAGCTATATAGTTTACTTATTTTTTATCTTTAATGTTTGTAGTTGTTAGTTCAAAAACTAGAACCCTTTGTTTACCATACTATCTATGCCTAGCAACACAAATGGATTGACAACCTGGACATGGTTGTGTTTAATCGACTATTAAGCCCTATCATCTTCGTGGACATACCCAGGGCTAGCCACTAACTACTCTATCGGTAGCATAGTAGTGAGTTGGATGCAGAATTATAAATTTAAATTTTACCTTTGATCCAGTGCCTTCGCTTGGGTTAATTCTAGCTATGGTTTTAATGACCCCGAGTAAAGGTGGGCCACCTTGTGCTAATTGTAGTGTGCTAACTACATAGCTGTGACTGTGCTAAATACATTCTATAATGATGCTCGCATATTTTGTTACTACATGTTTGATATTAAAGTGGGATAGTTTCATGATGGAAATTTCATGATGGAAATTTCATGATGGATTATGGTATTCATTGGGATACTAGGGTTTATTGAAAATTTTGATGCAAAACCTAGTATAATGATTTCTTATGAACTTTTGAGTTTGTTATTGTTCTCTGTGATGTAGTTCTAGACCTTTGACACTAAAGAGACAATGCGTTAGCTGATGGGTGCGTTCATTCGTGGAACCTTAACCCCCAGCTCCAGAGCTAGTCCAGCAGCCTACTCCAGACAAGCTTATTGGTTTGCATCGGATCACCAACAAGTGTGTGGAGAGATGGGAGAGGTTGACCAATTATCTCTAGAAATTTGAGAGACCAAATGTATTGACAAGGGAGCCTTGGAGACTTGGATTGAGAGAGTTGGTCTTTTGCCTTCTCACCAAATGAGGCAATTAGGAGATTTCATGAGCCGCATCACACCCACTTACAAAAGATACACACTTGAATTCCTCTCCACGGTGAAGGTGTGTATCTCGAAGAGAGATGATTGGGAAAGAGAGCAGCTATGCGAGGCATTTAGAAAATTTCATCTCAACGACCTGTCTTACGAGATGACCTTCTGAGAGATTGAGGCAGCTTTTGGTTGGGATACCACGACCATCAGCGAGCAGTTTGACCCTGAGGCCCTGACTCCCACTTTTCAGGATGATGTAACCTTCTGGTAAACCACTAGAAGGAGAGTTTGGGATGTATGAGACAAGAACCACATCATCATCCATCTCGCCCCCTGGTTTGTGCATCATTTCTTGGTTGGCACATTGTTCTATCACGTAGAGGCGACGACTATGCCTAATGATGACATCCACCACCTATGGCACCTCACGAGCAAGGGCATAAGCTTTGGGAAGTGGATTGAGTTGTGGGTTGAGAGAGTTGTTGGCATAACGGAGAAGGCTAGAGGAGGCGAGATCTCGATGGGTGGCATGATCACCCTTCTAGCAGAGTACTTATATATCACCACTCCTCCAGGTCTTAAGCATCTAGGCAAGGGATTCATACCTCATAACTCTGCCATAGATGCAGAAGTACCACCTCATTGAGGCCATAGTTGTGCGGGATGTGTACCACTGGTTGTATGGAAAGAACGAGGTTATCTTCATGAAACTTCCTCAGTCTCAACGGACTAAGCTGAAGGTCAACACACCCGTTCCAATTTAGCAATAGAGTCAGATGTGTTGTGATGGACTAATTTTTAGCGCAAGCTTCAGGGTCTGCCTGTGATGCTTCCAGACCGAGGATAGTGCTCTTCCATTGGAGACTGCCACACTGTCATCCCCTCCACAGCAGTAGGACGTACATATGCATGACACATATTCTCCCCCTATATATCAAGGTGAGCATGTGCAAGGAAACTTCCCTCAGCCTCTTTCAGACTTCTACTCCTGATTGATGGAGACAATAGAGGCTGGTTTCTGCTACATGGATGGGATAAACATGGATTAGTTGAGGAGATTATTCATTTCTCATCTCAAGCTTACCAGATGTAGGTGCACTTTGGTGGTTCCCCGAGCCTTGATCCCGAGGTAGAGAGACGTAGAGAGCAGTGTCAGAGGAACATGGTTTGGTTGGCTCATTATCAGCAGCGCTATCGTAAAGATTCCTAGGGTGGTACCAGTTATTATTCTTTTCATTGTGAGTCATTTTCACTTCCCACTTTGTTTTTTATCCTTTTTTCCTTTTATGTTTACATTGAGGGAAATGTAATTTTTTAAGTGTTGGGAGGGGTTGAATGACTTGCATGCATTTAATCTCGATCTTAGATGCTTTTTTCTACTTTCGATTGGAAAACATGAGAAAAATGAAAACAAATTGAAAATTTTGAAAAAAATAGAAAATAAAAACCAAGCCCGCTAAGATGAAAAACTCGAGAGGGCAATTTAGGCAATATTGGGGGCTCAGATAGGTAAAAAACCTGAAAGGGCGACCTAGGTAAAAATGAGAGGCTAATGTGGGTGAGATGTGAGCCAAAGAAACATGATGTGTGGCTAGGATGAAAACGGGAAAGAGCTTCTATACAAAATGAGAGAAAGATAGAAAAGAAAAAGGAAAAGAAATATTTTGTTACAATTCTACTCATATGTCGGCGTTGGAGTCATAAGGTTACAGTGGACATTTGGATGAATAGGGTAGTCTAACATCATAGTACTTCTTAGGATTGGGTGACTTAGCGGGAAAACAAAGTAGGGTTATCAATTCTTGATTCTTTATGTACTTCTTTTTGGTTGATATATTGGTATGAAGTGCAGTATGTGCTTAAACATTTGATATGGTTTTAACTTCATTATGTGCCATTGGACTTTGGATTATCAATTCGGGATTTGAGTATTTTTTATGGGTATTAATGAATTGATAGGTGGTAGGTTTGGATAGATTAAGGAATTGGGGTTGTGTGTGAAAAATTCTCATTGATATTGAGATTTATGATAATGAGACTTTTTGTGAGGTATTGATTGGGGGAATGTTAGTGTTAGGATGTGACTATGTCAATCTCTTTGTGTTCATTTTATATGGTTATTTTGGGACTTTTTGGACTTTCGTGCACTTTTATATTCTAGATCTTGTACTTTGCTTGAAGTTTTCATAGAAGAGTTAAGAGTGACTTTTGCGCTCTTATTACTTTTCTAGGGAATTTCGTGTGACAAGGCAATTATATCGAGATTTGAAGACATTGAAGACTAGTTTTAAATATTTGAAGACATGAAGATTTGAAGGCATAAGAAGTGAAGAAGTGGAGACGAAGACTTAGGCAAGAAAAGGAAGTTTTGAAGATTTAGAAAATTCACCTGAGCAAGCTGTGATAAGGCTATTGCGAGTCGTGACGCTTGCTGCCAGCTGTTTTACTTTTTGCCTCTTTCTTGTACTATAAATACCAATTCTTATCCTCTCTCTCAAACTTCTTCTTCCCAAATTTCCTCTCTTTCAAACCCTAGTTTCTCTTTGTTTTTCATCTTATTTCATCTTGGATTATGTTTAGTTTGATTTGGATTATTAGTATGGATTGTAGTAGCTAAGTTTATCTATTGGGAGCAATTGATTGAAGCTTCCAAACCCATGTAGTGCTCTATTTCACTCTCTCTTGAAGCATTTATTACATAGAATTTATTGTGCCATTAATGTGTATGTTTACTTCATTTATGCTATGAGTTGTTTGAGAATATGAAGTGTTTGTATAATTAAGTGTTAGGGTGTTAGAAAAGTATAAAATTTCTTAGCTCTTTGGTATGAAAATCCAAGAACATGGAATTAGAACTTCTTGTTGGGTAAATTATGCTAATGTTGCTAGATGGGTATGTTAATGTGGGGTTTATCATATTTATCCTAACACAACTGGGAGAACCCCCATAGGCACCGGTATTTTCACCCCATAGGCACCGATATTTTGAGAATTTTCATACTGGTGCCTAAGTGACCGGGTGAAAAAGATATAGTTGCATAGGCAGTGGTAAGTTGTATCGGTGCTAGAATCTATTCCAGCACCGGTACATTTACCGGTGCCTATGCTTGAAATACCGGTGCTAGTAAATAGGCGATCAATTAAAAAAATCTGTCTAGTGAGAATAAACTCACCGGCCGGAATATGAAACCCAGAATGAGCAAAACACAAAAAAATGGAAGCTCATGTAAAAAACTAGAAAATTCATACCACAACCCAAAACTTCATTACATATAATTGAAAATACATAACACCTCTCAATTCATGAAACAAGCTATACCTAAACATAGATTAACAACACCAATCATTATAAAAACTAGAACATAATTTCTTGAAATCCTAGATAAGATCAACGAACCAGAATAGTGAAGGTGAGGTTGGATATGAGTTGAACCAACAATTTTGGTGGAGCTCGCAAGTCCGACCAGCGACCAGAGAGCGGGGAGATGGCGTCAGGAATGGTGCGCCGTGGGGAGATGGAGTCAGAGCTGGTCCGGGAGATGGAGTCGGGGAGGCATCAAAGCGGTGTGGAAGTGGAGAAGTCTAGGAGAAGGAGTCGGAGCTGGTCTAGGAGATGGAGTTGGAAAGGCATCGGTGGGAGCGTCGAAGTGGCATTGCCGACGGCGGAGAGGGAGAGGTGGGAGAAGATAGAGAAGAGGTAGAGGAGAAGATAATGAGAGGGAAATAAGGGTGGGTAGATTTAAGGTTTCAGGGGTAGTATATATAGGCAAATTTTTAACGGTTGAGATTCAATCAACAAAAGAAATTAGCGATTCAGATGAACCAAAGTTGGTTTTTTTAAGTGTTGAGCACTTGAACCGGTTCCCAAAATGCTCATGTCGGTGCCTAAGAAATCAAAATGCAGCTGCTTAGGGCAGCTTTGAATGGGCTTTTTTAAAAAGAAAATTGACCCGAGAGCAAACCTTGGAAATATTTCTAAGTGTTAAGCACCGGAACAAATACCGGTGCCTAAATATATGAAATACAACTTCTTAGGGCTACTTTGAATGGTTTTAAAAAAATAATTGTACCCGAGAGCAAACTCAATAAAATTTTCTAAGTATTGAGTACCGGTATACATACCAGTGCCATAAATTCTCATACCGGTACCTAAATTTACAAAAAGCAGCTGCTTAGGGCTGCATTGAATGGTTTCTTTTAAAAATATATTGAACCCGAGAACAAACCCAATAAATATTTTCTAAGTATTGAGCAGACACATACCGGTGGCTAAGTAACTAATAACGGTGCTCATTCCAAAATTTAAAAATTTTAAAAAGTCTCTACAAAATTTGGAATGAAAATTCAAAAAAAATACTATCTCGCCATAACATAGCACCAGTATGAATGAAAAACAATGCCGGTGCTATAATTATTTGATTTTCTAATTTATATTTTTAATTTTTACCATTAGGTCCATAAAAGATATTTGGAGGTGGCGAATCACAAAATTGAAGATACCAAAATGCAATTAAATAAGAGATGATTGCGTCTTTAAAATTCGAGGTACAATGGGTGAACGGAAGTGCCTCGAACATATTTTTGGAAAATTAAGCTATGGCCCAAAAATTTGTTACTACATTATCCTTCTGTCCAAAATATAAGAATTTTGTTATTCTTGCATAAATAAAGAAATAGAAAATAAATCATTTTTGATAAAATTTTGAAAAGCGCTATAACATGTTCTATAGCAACCTCGGGTTGATTACTTAGAAAATAGAAAGGGAAATCAGAAAGGATTATGGATATGTTCTTGTAACTGATTGTTGATAAATATTTCATTACAGACTTGGAAAATACAATGAGGGTGTGTAGGATAGCATCACATTTGAGCGGATTTCAATTTGGAGTTACGAGTATAGTTTTTACTTTTTGCACTTAGGTTCCTCCAAGAAAGTTGGAGTCGTTGAATCACAAAATTGGTAGAACCAAAATTTAATTCAATAATATATGATCGCAAATATGAAATTTGGGTATGTATGGGTGAACGGAAGGGTCTCGAAAGTCAACATTGATTACTTCTACAAACTCTTGGAAAATTACACTGTAGCCCAAAATTGTGTTACCTCATTACCCATTGCTCCAAAATACATGATTTTTGTTATTATTGCCTAAATATAAATAGACTAAATTATTTTTTTGGTCCCCTACAACGTATCTTTTACTATCTTTTGGTCCCCATGTGCAAAACAACCCTTAGATGATACCCTACAAATTCAAAACATTGTTTTTAGTCCCCAAACCCGGTTTTCGGCCAGATTTCTGGTTTTCAGGCGCACGTGCCGGTCACGTGCCATTTTTCCGGTATGGTAAGGGGTAATTTGGTAATTTGGTAATTTCACAATGAAAAGTTTGCCTGGAACCATGGTTTCCGACATCGATGTGCCGCTGCTTTCCCTCCATCGCCGGTCTTCTTCCCTCCGTTATTCTTCTCACCGGTTCTTCTTCCCGCTGTTCTTCTTCCCTCTGTTCCTGCGTCGTTCACAATCAAACAAATGTTGACTAATCCTGGAGAACGCATGGGACTCCCTTCGTTGTCCCATTTTCCTCTTATCCTGTGTCCTGTCAATTGTTCTTTCCTCTGTCTCATGTGTCCCAATTCACAGTAACATTTGCAGAGCAGCCGTTTTCAGGGCACAGCCTTTTTCACCACCCCTGTACCTTTCTATCTTTCTTGGGTCTTAAAATTCTAACGCTCCTTCTATCCCCTGCAACTGCAATCCTTATAAACTATAAAGTACAAAACTTTATGGAATCTGTGTGTTGTGTTGAGGATGTAAAGAAGAAATCTTTATGGGTTTAATGGGTTGTGTTACTTGTGCACGGTGGAATATGAAGTGAGTAAAAGTTAATGTTTGAGAACTAGTGCCATTCTATAGTTTTGCGATGGCACTATTTTTTTGATAAAGTTTCTGTAGCTGCATTGTTTTTTACTCAGCTTGTTTGAGATTCCTCTATATTGGGTAGTTCTTGTGGGGGCACTTTTTAGGTTCTCTTCATCATTTTGCAGAAAATTATGTGATCTTTAACAGTACACAGATTGATGTTTTTTAAAAATATTTCAAAAGAAAAGGAAAAGAAAATTGGTAGTCATCATTTTGGTGGTTTATTTGGCTGTGAGTTGTATGGGGGAATATGATGATGATATAAGCAGTCAAAGCTTTGAGTGATGACTATATGCAGAAGCAAATGGAAGAACGACGTAGTGGAAGAAGAACAGAGGGAAGAAGAATTGGAGGGAAGAAGAACAGCGGGAAGAAGAACCGGCGAGAAAAATAACGGAGGGAAGAAGACCGGCGACGGAGGGAAAGCAGCGGCACATCGGCGTCGGAAACCATGGTTCCGAGCAAACTTTTCATTGTGAAATTACCAAGTTACCCCTTACCATGCCGTAAAAAAGGGCACGTGACCGGCACGTGCGCCTGAAAACCAGAAATCTGGCCGAAAACTAGGTTTAGGGACCAAAAACAATGTTTTGAATTTGTAGGGTACCATCTAAGGGTTGTTGTGCACATGGGGACCAAAAGATAGTAAAAGATACTTTGTAGGGGACCAAAAAAACAATTTAGTCATATAAATATATAAAATAAATGATTTTTTTGGTGAATTATTGAAAAGCGCTAGTATATGTTCTAGAGTAACTTATGATTGATTACTTGGAAGTTACAAAGTGAAATCGGAAAGGATTATAGATATGTTCTTGTACTCAATTTTTGATAAATATTCCCTTAAATGCATGGAAAATACAATGGGGGGTGTATAGGGTAGGATCACGTTTAAGCGGATTTCAGTTTGGAGTTACGAGTAAAGTTTTTACTTTTTGCACTTAGGTCCCTCCAAGAAAGTTGGAGTCGTCGAATCACAAAATTGGTGGAACTAAAATGAAATTAAATAATATACAATTGTAACTCTACAATTTGGGAATGTATCGATGAACGAAAGGGTTTCAAAAGTCAAAATTGATTACTTCTATAAACTATTAAAAAATTACACTGTGGCCCATAACTGTGTTACCGCTGCTGAATTTATTCATAAGTACCGGTTTTTTGTGTATTGATGCTAAATTTTGGTTTTGTAGCACCAGTATTCAGTGTACCAATACATTTTGGTTCTGAATTTTGTGTGCCGTTTCTGAATTTTGGTTTTTTTTGCACCGGTATCACTGACATACCGGTGTTTATGTACATGTTTTCCAGTAGTGTAAGGTAGCACTAAAAGGTAGAATCTTGAATGTTTATTTTTCTAGGATAAACCTAATAAATGTTTTGTTTGGTTAAATGGCTAGGCATGTGGTAGAATGGCCAATGTTATTAAATCTACGGTTCTTTGTGTATGATTCTATTAATGAAATACACTTAGATGTTGATTATCTAAATTGATCATCAATGAGATTTGCAAATAGTTGTTGATCGCTTTTGTGAATTAATACTAAGAAGAAAGGAATATTTTATCTTCAAAATAGAAGTGATAGAATTCACCATAGGTAATTCATGTGATTGAATAAGTGAAAGATTCTATGACCTATAAGAAGTTTGGAAGTGGGAATCAATTGCCCCAAGGCTTTGTCATTGTTGATTTTATCATCTTTTAGTAGTTTGTTGCATGATTAGCATGTTTATCTTCATAAGCTAATTGTCTTGTTTTTACTTTCATACTTAGGAAAAACCAACACCCCCCCCCCCCCCCAATTAACTTGCTTTTATATATGTATATCTATGCATATATTCACCTTATATGCATGAACCCTTAGGAAAAACCCTCTTCTTCATGGACGACCCCAATTTTCCACTATCTACTTAGTTGTATTGAAGAAGCACTTTCAGGATATAAATTATATATTTAAGAGGTACGACGATGACCTTCCAATGCATCAATAAACCTTTAAGGTTTTAGCATATTTAGCAATGAGCTCATCATATTTTGACCTTGATTAGTTATATCACGAGGAGTCATATAATATTCGATTTCTAGAAAATCGTGAAGGTTTTAGCATCCTTAGTGTAAACCACACATATGCAAAGTCAAATTATGATATTCAATAATAAAACATCAAAAACACACAAAATTAAAAGGGCCATAAGTTCTAGCCCTGATTGTATATTACAAATTACAAAGCCATGTCACTCTAGAACCTTCCCCTATAACTAACCTGTCATCCACAATACTCATATTCATTAGACCTAACCTCTTTTAAACCCCAACTCCTAATTAAGAGGCAAGATTAGGGATTTCTTGTCCTCGCATTGAGTGTATAGCCGCTCCAATTCCAACTTCATCCGAGCCACTTTATAAGAAACACCACTAGGTCCTTCACTACCACTAGAACCATTACTCACATAATGGTTACCCGACACACCCATTCCCCGATCAACAAGAAACCATCCCCTAAACCTAATAAAAAATAGTAGCACCAAATAATTATTAAATAATTTCATATATTTTCCTATAAAAATTTAAAATGTAAAACACCATAATACCTTCTCGGTCGGTAGGCCTCCCAACCACCACCACACAAGCACACATTTCAGCTAAAGGCTCCCCCACATTAGTTATCGACCTAAAGATACATTGTTATTCCAAGAGGGCATTATGGTAGACTCCCTACATGTAATAAAATGACAACTTGCTTGCCATCCTTCACACACATTAGACAAACACCATACAATATCAGTCGTCAAACTATTGTACTTGAAGGTTACCCAAGGCATGGTTTCGGGAACCCAATCTAATTGATAGTAGGCAGAAAATAGGCTTTGGCTAAAATTAATACTGACCTCACGACATATCTGCTCAAAACCAATCAACATTGCTACTCCATGTTGGTGAAATTGGGCGAGAGCGATCTTATATGAATCTAACACACATAAAAATATACTCAGGAATAGGAAAAGTTAAACCATATTGAAGCTGACACTCGTAAACACCAACCATGCCCGCATGTTGTTACATTACAGAATCATTAAGAGAAGGGACTATAATCTCACAAGTAGATAGGAAAAGGGTAGTGTTCTCTCAAAATAGACACGTCATTTAAAGTTAAGATACTGCAGCTTGCCATTTCTATACTAGATGAAGGTAGAAAATTATTACCTAAAGAAGAAGACCTAAAACTTAAGTTAGAAAAATCTTAAACAAAGATATAACTAAACTATACTAAACCCTTTTTTTATATGGAAGGATTATCGTTATAGATTCCCAATTCCCTTGACCCAACGATCTAATGCATAGCCCACCGTCAATTACTAACCCCATAATGCACATTTAATATTCCTTACGTAATGATTTAATGTCATTTATCCTAATTTAAAATATGACCGCTAAGTTTGCACTGGCTCCTTGGCTGGGGAGCTCCTTGGCTGGGGAGGCTTATGATATACACTTCCCCTAATCACATGAATTTCAGAAATAATACCCCAAGCCTGACAAACAAAATAAAGGGTTGTTCACCAAAGAAGAGAGAGAACCTCACTAAGAGTAACACCACTTTAGCGAGCCATCCTAAGCGAACCTAGAAGAGAGGATGATTCTCAATTATTACCATACCCCTAAAACCATGATCTAGGAACATGGTCTATGATTCATAAGGATTGCATAATACATCGGTTATAAATAGGTGATCCGAGCAGCAGAACAGGTAATAGCATTTTCCCATAGATTACTTATATATTAGTCGTACACTAACTTAGGCATAGAAGGAAGATTTTGGGAACTCCACGGGACCTTGTTCTATATGTGTCATGGGGATTGTATAGAGAATTGTGCATATTTCCAATTATAATGGTCTGGAATGAATTCCCCGCATCACTTCCCATCCTCCATAATCTCTAGAATCAACACAAGTTGGCTTGATCGCCCAGCGTACCTGCAAACAATGTCCTGGGAAGTTCTCGGGACTAAGCTCTGACGCTTAAGTCAGCTTTCATGTTATAAGGATTTTATTGGAGAAAATTCCATTACCTTTCTCACTGTTATTGACCTCTATTTATAGCCTATGTGTTATGTGATCATGGTTGATCGTGTTCTATATTGTTCCTATTATTTTGGACCGTGGCCTTGCTAAGATAATTATGGGTGCTGATAATATTTCCTTTCGAGGCGAGGGGCTCCCTGCTCTGTGCGAGCATCTCTTTGTGTTCGTTGTCTCGGTTCGCTGGTGCGAGGTGTCACCTTTAGGTTAGACTTTGATTGTTTTGGGGAGGTGTATACCATGTATAATTAAACTGCTAGTTACAATATGGAATAAGAACAAAACAAAGACAGTAGTGTGTGATTTCACATTTTTGGCTGCTCCATCACATTTCAATGTCATACTCGACAGACCATGTATTAATCAAGCTAATGTTATTTGGTCACCCTAATATTTCCTAACGGCTTAAGACGCTGCTTCAATTAGGGTAAACCAAGAAATGGTTCAGAATTGCATGATGACAATCGGGAAAGAACTTAACAATACGAAAGGAGTCATCGCTATCAACATATGTTATACTATTGGTTCCAATTTAGAGAAGAAATTTTTTTTTCAGAAGAAGCAACCCCATACATGACTACAATCGGCCAAGTACTCTGAAAACCCAAATCTTATGTTAATTTAGTTGTTATATTAGAAAATAAAAGATCTTAATTTAGACTAACATCGATGCAATTTCCATATTCCTGGAATCTTGACTCCCAAACCATTCTCTGTGATATGCCCCTGGTGATTCAGCAAGTCAATGGGGAATACGAGGTTCAGAAAAGGATAATCCAAGATAATTTGGCGATGTTCACCATTATGCATGCGTTAACCAATGTAATCGGTGTAATAATTGGTTTGCTTTATATGTTGGATTGCTAGTATTAGTTGAGTTTATGTGATAAGGGGTTTAGACGGCAATGTTTTGTTTTCTTATTTAAATCCCGCATTTTGTAGACTTAATTAGTACCAATGGACATATTGTATCCACATGCTCCTAGATCTTCCTTTGTGATCATCTTTAGTAGGTCGCTCGTGGATACGTTTCATTACATTCTATATGAAGGCCATTCGAAAAGGCGGTAGAAGATATTGAAGGTTGTTCACAAGGACGGTAGTAGAGATCAAAGACCATTCACACTAGAACAGTAGTAGACGAAGGCCACGAACATAAAATCATGGTAAAAGGATATTTGAACCAAATATAGGTGGCATTGGAGTTCAAGGTGGCCAATGAAGAAATGGAGAATCGTGGTCCGAGAGAGTGCTCCAACATTTGGGAATTCTCCCAAGAAGAATCGGCCTTAAGGGTTAATTCCATTGGATTTGTCTCCTTGAGAACCATAAAATTGACTACAAGAACTCTCAAAATGGACTCATGGTTTTCCCAAAGCGAAGGGAAGAAGTTCAGCCAGCCGAAGTACAAATGGGTCGGCACGAACCATTCATGGATGGCACCAACGGCCTGCACCAGATGCGTGCTCCGTGCCAAATTCCTTTACCGTAGACCATTCTAAGGGGTTTTTGAGGACTGTACCAAACACGACAAGCCACACACAAGACTTTCAAGTTTCACTCAAAATTGGCTAAGTATAGGCGTGAACCACCACATTTTCGATGGCATACGCCATTCCAAGTGCAAAATGTCAAGACCAGCTGGTGGGATGTGAAGAATCAAGCGGCCTGTGCTAAGTTATTGAGAAAAACAAGGTTTCTGATGACAGTCCATGCTAAATGTCACATCCCACAGATCAAAAGTACAAAAAAATGGCTCTGATGATGGCCTGCGCCAAACGACAATAACCGCACAGACACGAACCGCAAGGGATTACACGGACCGCACCAAAGAAGATGCACGGATTGTGCTAGAGCAAATCGCCTATGCCATGGAGAAAGCACAGACCGCGCCAAATCTGGCAGCCTGCGTCAGCATGGACGTGGTACACGATGACGCTATCCACGCAAGGCGGCGGCTAAACTAGGGTTTTAATGATTTTGTCCTATTTTGGGCCTATTTTTAGGCCCAATTCCCCCAACCCTACTCTACTAGGTTTTTATCATCTAGTTAGTTTTAGATCATATTTTCATTCTATTCTTGTATTTTGGGAGAGCATTTTAGAGAGAGAAACATTCTATCTTCTTTCTTTCTTTCCTTCTTTCCATTTTAATTTTGTTTTAATCCTATGATGTAGAATTCAAATCTTTATTTGAATTCCATATCTAGGGAGTAGTTTACATAGCTTGAGGATAAATTGTATTCATTTGTTGATTAATATTTTGTGAGATTCTTAGTTCATCAAAATATTGTGCTTCTGATATTATTGTGACTTGTTATTGAATGTTAGAATTGCATGAATAGTACACTCCATATAAGCACACACTCTAGTCTATATTCATGTTGGTAAAAATATTAATTCCCTTTTCGGAAGAGAAACACAGAATGTGTGATGGGTAACAGGGTACAAATTCGGGTGGGTGTGTACGTTCTAGCGCACCTATCTTAGGTGATTATGTAAAGTAATCCGATGGGTTGCAGGTAGAGATAGTGAAAGTAGTAAGTTAGGGTTGTAAGAGGTCCTAGTATCATAGATAAGGTGCCTACTTACCTTTGCCTCATTTATAGGCCTAAGGAGTAGAGCATTTGTGGTGGAAGCCCATGACGTAATTGCACGGGAGAGAAACAGACCTACAAAAATGGCAAGCACACCCAACGTGACAGGTACATGGAAGTGTATTCCATCGACCACACCACATGCTATGAGGAATATGTTAGGTTTGTCTAAATCTCACATGTAAATGAATCGAAGATCAAATCATTAAATTAACCATGTTACGCAAGCATTCCCAAAGTGTTTAGCTATATAGATTAATTTCTTTTTACTTTCATGTTTTGTAGTCATTAATTGAAAAACCAAACCCCCCTTGTTTGCTATACTAGATATTCCTATCAACTCGTGCGAATTGACAACTCAGATGAGGTTGTGTTTAATTGATTCTTAGGCTCTAGCATCTCTGGGGACATACCCAAGGCTTACCGCTTACTACCCTTTCAATAGCATAGTAATGAGCTGGGTAAACTATAAATTTTATATTTGACCTTACTCAGCCTTTGCTTGGGTTAATTAGCTACAACTAACGACCCCGAGTGGAGGTGGGTCAAATTTTGGCACCGTTGCTGGGGATGCTATTCAGTCTAATTGTCAATTAGCATAACATGTTAGTTCAATAGTTGGTATTGTTTTTTTTTATCTTTTTCTCTTTTTTTTGCATGGTGAATGAAATAAAAATTGAAAAAGAAAATTTTGAAAATTACCAAAATGAAATATTCCCAGATATTGAAACTTTACATGCCTTATCTTGTTTGAATGATTGATCTTGTGATACTATTCTTGTTGAGCAAGCTTCTTCTAATTGAACAAGGATATTTTACCTTGGAATCTCATGACTAATGTGCAGTGGGGAAAGAATAGGGCTAAGGAATTAAAAACTCCTAAGTCCTTTCTGACCCCCAAACTCAACAAGAATATATCTAAGCTTAATAAGAATAGGTTTCTTTGGTTCATCACTCCAAAAGTGAAAGGTAAACCTAGAATGATGTGGTGACCCATCCATCGTGATGTGGTCACTGGTGGTGTCAAGGATGATGATTCTGGTGACCCACCAAGCCACTCCTTTTAGTTTCAAAGATTGAGGGAAAAAATAGTCATGAGGACGACAATAAATATACGGTGAATATTTTGTTTCATGTTTTGAGTAGTGATTAGATAGGTTTTTGCATGATTTTATTTGTGTTGAGGATTTTCGAGATGAAACTATTGTTTCATTTGAAAATTTGAATTCGAGTCTCGTGATTGTGTTGGATGGAATTTGTTTTGATGGGTGAAATAGTTTTTAGGAAAATGACTAAGGAATAAGTCAAATTTTTTGGCAACCTCATATGAAAGCCTGACATGGTATGCGCCAAGTGCCACGGTCCATGACAGGGAGCATGGTACGAGGGGCCTCATGCCAAAAAATTTGAGATCATATTACCACTCTTTACCTCATTTTGTTAGGTTTCATCATAAAAGGAATGTATTGGAGAAAGGAAAGTCCTCATGGGGTGAGAAGAGGAAGAAATTGGCAAACTATGAGCCGGTGACTGCCATTCTTTGCAAACCCATGTTCGTGACCGAAGAGTTTATGGGATTGTCCAACATCTCCGTGACTGCAGCTCGAAAGTGGACGAATTTTAGATAGCCAAAGAAGAGTATATGAGAGACCGGCTTTGCATGCAAGGACATTTTGGTGGTTCTAGGATAACTTGATCTCGTGTCCAATCTATTGGGCCGGGTAGATCTAGAAGGGTTCTTAGAGAAACACTCAAAGACCTACATTAGGTAAACCTTAGAGTTCCTAACTACTCTTTGGTTGGTTACGGACGAGAATGGACACTAGGCGATCAAATTCAATATTGATGATAAGGAGTAACAGAGGACACACCGAGACATAGCCCACACCTTTGGATTATGGTACGACAAAGAGATCTCTAGGACACATCTGATGCGCCCCATTTTACCGACATAGCATCTTCGCCATCCGTGGCCTGGATCTGTAAGACAAAGCCCCCAGAGGTGTCCGGGGAGAAGAGGCTGCGGCGACCAAGTAAGCAAACTAAATTACCAAAGTGTAATTAGGAATGCATAGTTGAGTTTATAGGGTTACCTTTATCCTTATATAGGTGGTAAAGTAGGGAAACTATCTTGTTTTCTTGTGGAGCAAGTACTTCTCCCTCGGGCCAACCCAAAGGATATTACCCAAGGGGTAATATAAGGAGCCTAGGCTGGCCGTACTTAGGCACTTGAGCCCAGTACGAATTTACATATTATCAATAAGCTCCTGGAGAGTTGAAGGTCCATCCTTCGAATTTATCCCAGGAGCCTGGTTTCGAACTTATGCCCATTCCCTTGAATTTAGCAATATGCCCTCTGAGGAGGTTGCTTCAAATTTATCATTGAGTGAGGGTACGACCTTCGAAATCCCATATTGTTTTAGGGCTGCACTTTTTGTCCCCCCTGCAATGTTGTAAAGGTTTGATCTAGGGACAGATTAGGAATCCTCCACTTTAGCTTTGAGATTTTCTCTCAAGCGGATTTGTTTGTTGGGGTTCGGTCTTCATCTTTCCAATCTTTATTGGAGCCTAAGGGTCTAGATTCTGCTTTGCTTATTTTCCAGGGGAGTTTCGAGCTTCTAAGGGTTCGGCCTTGAGCTTTCTAATATGTGCTAGAATTTGAGAGCCTGGCTTTGACCCCATTTATTTTAAAGAGGAACTTCTAGCCCCTGTGGTTAGAAATAGGGGGTTCGACCTTCAGCCTTCTAATCCGTGTTAAAGTCCAAGGGCCTTTGACCCCAGTGACTAGGAATAGAAGGTTCGGCCTTCGAACTTCTAATATTGTGTTAGAATCTGATAGCCTTCATATTCAGTATCAATGAATAGAGAATTTGACCTTTGGCCTTCTAATATGTGTTAGAATCCAAGGGCCTTTAGACCCAATAGCTAGGAATAGGAAGTTTGATATCCGGCCTTCTAATCTATGTTAGAATCTGAGGGCCTAGCCTTAAAGTGAAAAGTGAAAAAGTCAGGGAGCGTGATGTTCATTCCTATCTTTGAGCACGTGAATTCCAGGTTGGACTTTACAGGCACCACTTTTGCAATTAATGCCTAGAATTTCTCCCCCACACAGCCCATTTACGCACGTATTCACTTATTGCGTGGCAGTCCGGGGTAATTATTACCTTTTATCCCTTCTATATAAGGTGCTTCTCAGCACTTTACTTCATTCTTTACTCAAAACGATTTTCAAATTTCAAACTTCCTTTCTCTCTTTCAGAGCGGCTCAAGGTGTTTCCTCTCCTCGCTAACACTTTCAGAGAACTCCAGCCAAACTTTGGCTAAGAACCAGTAAGTCCTCCCTTATCTGATCCTCTTTCTTTCTCTTACCAATATGTTGCAAACACCGTCGGGGAGGGGGGGGTATAGCTCAATTCTAGCCTATTTTCTACCATTTCCTCCAGTGGCAGGGTTGAGAACTCCCACCTCTAAGATTCTGGTGCCATTCTACTATCGGCCGCTGGTCTGGATTCAGCCGGTAGGGCAGGTGGAGAGAGCTCTGTCGAATGCCCAATGCCACCAAGGGGGTACCTTCGTAAGTGGGTCACTTCGAGGTCACGATTCCAAGGGAGGCTAGGGTTCATAAGGTTAAGGAGGGTCAACCTTTTGTTTTTTGAAAAGATTTTAACTGCAGCTCTCGAGAACCCCTCAGTATGTGCCCAGGGAAATATCCCAATCGCTATTATCCCTTCCCCTTTTAGTCATCCTTCTGGAGGACCCGCGGTTGGAGGTTCTTCGAGAAGATGAAAACCCTAAGGATACGAGACCTAGGAGGTGCAAAGTTTACGAGCACCACTTCTAGTTTGGGCTTGGTTTTCTCTTACCCCCTATCCTCTCTCGGCTTCTAGAGGAGCACCAGGTTAGCCTAATCCAACTCCATTCGAATGTCATACTCATTACTGTGGCATTCATGACTCGGTGTATTAGCTTAGGTATAACCCCCAGGTACGAACGATTTAGGTCCATATACTACTTTTAGACTAGTAGAGCGATGATGGATGGGGATACAAAGATTAGTATGATCTCAAAACTTATAAATAGGTTTGTCGATCATTCTATCAAGATCTCTTCTAACTGCAAAGGGTGGCACAAAACTCCTATATATACTTTCGATAGTGAGGTTGAGAACTACTGTGTTCCAGCATTGAATTTGAATCCCAAGTTCGATAATGCTAATAATTATTTTTCTTTTGGAAATGTTGTGATAGATAGGGATAGGCTGCTAAGCGAGCCTTTTGATATTTAAAAATTTTTTGGCTATGTCTGGCCGGAGGAGGTCTAGGAGTGGATCTCTAATTAGGAGCTTGTTTTGATTAAACCTCCTCCTCTGGTGGATCCATCAAAGCCCCCTTCTACGGGAAAAAGAGAAAGGAAAAAAGAAGGCAGCTGAGAGTGATATTTCTAAGAAGATGAGGAAATTTCCTTTAGTTGCTAATGAGGGGGCCCCAAAAACCTCAAAGAAAATGAATATCGGTTCTTCAAAGCCTGCAGAGTCTATTTTGAGGCCCACCCTAACCATTTTGGAACCCCTAGGCCCTGAACTGCCACAGAACGCCCTTCTAGAAGTTCTTCTCCTCCCCCAAGAAGGTGTCTGTGGCACCTTAGCTTTTTTCTTAACTGTGATTCTCTTCTTCTATCTGTTTTTAAAAACTAATTTCCTTTTTTCGATGTTGTTCAGTGAACTTTGCTAACTTGCTAGGTTTTGGAAATGAGGAGGAAGAAGAAATTGTTTTTTTAGGAAACCTATCTGGAGGTTCACTCCCAGCCTATGATCAAGGCGACGATCCAAACCTATTTGGAGGTTCACTCCCAGCCCCTGATCCTGGAGGCAGCCATCGTCTCAACTGCTCTGGACTCTACTTTCCTGACTTTCTTGGCTAAGGCTAAGGAAGCCCATGTGGATACTGCCAAGTCTAAGGCTCATGAGGCCAGAGTGAATGTGTTGAGGAAGAGTTGAAGAAGGCTGCCTCCAACCATAAAAGGGAGTTGGAGAAAGTAGCCTCCGATCATGAGGAAAAATTGATGAGAGTAGCCTCCGACCATGAGGAATAACTAACGAGGATATCCTCTCAACACAAAGAGGAACTGAAAAGCAGGGCCTTAAAAAGGATGGCCGTATGAAGGAGCTTGAAACTAAGCTGCCTGAGGTCCAGGCATCCATTGAAACCCTGGCCAGCAAAAATACTAAATTGGCCAGCTTTTGTTCTCCTGAGCAGTAAGTCTGCATCTTCGAGGCCTATATCAATAAGCTTGTGAAAATCCAGTGGTTTCCGGACTTCTTCTCGTCCCTCTCTAAAGTCTTGGTAGGGCTCACTCGAAATAACCTGGCCCACTCCATCTGTAAGGACCTCCCTGCTGAATATGCAACTATGCTAGATGTCCATAAAAATAACACCAAGCCTGAGCAGTTGAACCATCTCTGGTGGAAGTCTGTCTAGGATGGGTCATCAAACTCCCGTTGCTCGGTCACTTGAAGGCTTTCGAAAAAGTATTTTTGGCGGAGGAGAGCCGCCACCTGGAGGTGGATCACGATAAGAAATAGAGTGAACTAGGCCCCCCGACCCTTCCGAAGTCTCGACGCAGGCCTACCCCTTTGAGCTCTACCCTCACAGATCGTAGCGTACAGGAAAATGTATGAATTATTTCTTTTAGGGATTCGAATGTACTTCTTATCTTTTCACTATAAATGAAAGTCTTATTCCTTTACTTAAGTTTTCCTATTTGTTTCACTTGTAGTTCCTAGACTTGGTACCTTACTGTCCTTCCCAACTACAAAGGGGTACCGTCTTTGACTTATTTTTCCAAGCCATGAAAGAATGGTATCACCAGATTGAAGAGTAGGCGTGAGAGCACCAAATCGAAGCTTCTCGATTTTGGTGCAAATCTATCCATCTTGAAGAAGAGCTTTGAGCTGCCCACAACGAACTTAGCTTATGGTGTAATGGTCTTCACGAGAGGTAAAAGGAATTTCTTGAATAACTTATACATTTGCAGGAGGAAAGGGACCTTCTGGCCGCAACTAAGGACATGCTCTCGAGAATTATGACCTCCTTGAATCATGTCACAGTGAGGTCCTCAAAGAGATTACTACCAAACTCGAATTTAGCTCGATGCATGAGTGCATCATTGCTGACAAGTCTTACAAAGCTTCTCGGGGAGGCGCCATCCTCTCAGCCAAATGAGGTCATTGAGTGCTATCGTTGTGAGATCCAAAGGTGTCAAGAGAACTTAGAAGTGGCTTCTGTGGCCCTTACTGCCGCCAAGGACAAAGTAGAAGAGTGGAAGAAATGGAATATGGAGTACCAACCGTGTCTCATTCCTACCTTAGAGCGGACCATCAGGGAGAACTAAGAAATCATTGCGATGACTTTTAAAGATAAGAAAAAGGTCAAGAGGGACTATGCCAATTTGTATCAAACCTAAATAGAGACTGCTAATAGTCTTCGGGTGTATGGGCTTCAACTTGGAACCGTCGAGGTGCCTCTAGTTGAGGATTTTGAAGTGTTTTTTCAGGAGACCATCAACATATGGAGATAAAATAGATCACGTGGGATCCCAAGTACCGCGATGCCAATGAGGATTCTAAGAAGTGGCTGAGTGATTTATGAAAGGACAAGGATTCTAAGAAGTGGCTGAAAGGACAGGGTTTCTCCCGAAAAGGGAGGCTTCCTCATCTCCCACTTAATCCATTCTTCTAGGGTCTCATCCTCGCAAATGGATCCCACCCCATCACAGCCTCTACCTCTCAATCTACACACTCCGAGGCTCCGATTTCAAGAGCTGAGCAAGAAAGTACTCAGGCTAGTGCCTTTGGTCAAGGGAGGGGTAGCCTGACTTCTATCAGAGGTTCATCAAGTGGCAGAGGTGGCAGCGTCACTGGCAGCAGAAACCGAGTGGCCCTGCCTAATACTTAGAATGCCGAGGATACACCCCTGATGAGAAGATCTCGAGGCTTATCCCTCGAAGCTTTGAACTCTGCTCGAAGACCAGAGGCCGGAGACTTTGAAGAATATGAGTCCCCTCTTATGATAGGTTTCCCTTAGTCTTATTTAGATAGCTATTGTAATTTTATTACTTTGCTTGTAAGCTGCTGCGGCACTTCATATATTTGAAATTAAATTTCCTACCCCTTATTCTTTTTTGAGCATTTGATTATTATTATATACTCCCTCCGTTCCAGTTTAAACTTCCTAATTACTTTTTGGAAGCCAAACTTTGACTGTAAATATAAATTAATCTATATATAGAAAAAATATCATGTGAGATATTGTTAGATTTATCTTAACATCTATTTTCTAAATATCAATTTTTTATGCAGCATTATTATAGGAATTAGAGATATTTATGGTCAAACATGCTCATTAAAGACTAAGAAAAAGTAATTAGGATGTTTAAAGTGGGACGAAGGGAGTCCATATATATATGTATTTATTGTGTGGAGGGGATTAATCTTTCTAATTAAGTTGAGCACTTCAGCTCTTTCTTTTCCTTGCAAGGCTTTACTATGTAAGCATTTGAAGGATCGTGTCGGCCCTTTGAATGCATACAAGGTAAGTTCCTTGGCCACTTGATGCTTGTTAAGGATATTTTAGCCCCAAAGTGTTCGATGTGCTGTGTTGGCCCTTAGAACCTTTACAAGGTCAGTGCCTTGGGCGGTTGATATGCGTTAAGGGGACTTTAACGCCAAAGTGTTCGATGGCCTGTGTCAGCCTTTCGAACATTTACAAGGTCTGTGCCTTGAGAGCTTGATGTGTGTTAAGGGGATTTTAACCCAAAAGTGTTCGATGGGCTGTGTTCACACATTTGTAAGGTTTATGCCTTGAGCGCTCGGTGCACGTTAAGGGAATTTTAACTCCAAAATGTTTGATAGTCTGTGTTAGCCCTTTGAACATTTAAAAGGTATGTTCCTTAAGCGCTTGATGTACGTTAATGGTATTTTAACCCCAAAGTGTTCGATGGGCTGTCTTGGCCCTTCGAACGTTTACAGCCCTTCGAACGTTTACAAGGTCTTTGCCTTAAGCGCTTGATGCTCGTTAAGGGGATTGTAAACCTAATGTCTTCAATGGGATGTGTTGGCCCTTCGAACCTTTACAAGGTCTTTTCCTTGAGCTCTTGATGTGCGTTAAGAGGATTTTAACCCCAAAGTGTTTGACGGGCTGTGTTGGTCATTCGAACGTTTACAAGGTTCATGCTTTGAGCGCTTGATGCGCGTTAAGAAGATTTTAACCCCAAAGTGTTCTATGGGTTGTATTGGCCCTTCGAAACATTTACAAGGTCCGTGCCTTAAGTGCTTGATGCACATTAAGGGTATTTCAACCCCAAAATGTTCTATGGGCTGTGTCGGCCCATTGAACATTTATAAGGTTAGTGCATTGAGTGCTTGATGCACGTTAAGGGAATTTTAACCCTAAAGTGTTCGATGGGCTGTGTTGGCCCTTCGAACCTTTACAAGGTCTTTGCCTTGAATGCTTTATGCGCGTTAAGGGGATTTTAACACCAAATTTTTTGACGGGCTATGTTGGCCCTTCAAACATTTACAAGTCTATGCCTTGGGCACTTAAAGCACTTTAAAGGGATTTTAACCCAAAATTGTTCGATCGGTTGTGTTGGCCCTTCGAACGTTTACAATGTCTGCGTGGCGCTTGATGTGCGTTAAGGGGATTTTAACCCCAAAGTGTTCGATGGGCTCCTTTTAGAGGAGATTTGGAAATTTTGATCCCACATGGTGATGTGTGTTTTAATTTTTAGGAACAAGAAATGATTATAAGAAACACAATAGAAAATCAATAAAGACAAAAGAACCCTATCAACTTACATCATTATTTCGTCGAGGGTATCCTCCGACCCATAGTTACTCTGGGGCGGGCTATTTTCTATCCTCAACAAGTCTACTGGGATTTTGGGGATAAATACCTCCTAAGGTTTGAAATGTTCCATCGGCGCCGAATTGGTTCACTTGAGGGGATTTCTAACACGTAATTGTATCTAAGGCCGGCTTCAATGACTCGGTCTTTCCCAGTTTGCTGACAACTTCCCCTCTGGCTCTTTTCGGTTGTTCTCATTCCTACTCATTACGAGATCTCCCAGGGAAAACTAGACCTTTTGAACCCTCATGTCATTATACTTTTTGACCCTTTCTTTGACCTTGGATTTATGGAGATAAACCTGCTCTCTTTTTTCTTCGAGAAGGTCCAAATCCAAATGGCACATCTCATCATTAACCTCCTAGTGTTTGTTACCTATAGCAAACCTTCGGAAAGTGGGCGGTTTTATATCAACTGGAATAACCACCTCTAAATTGTAAACTAGGCTATAAGGGGTTTTGCCTATGGCAGATGATTCTGTTGTTTGAAATGACTAAAGTATGTGGGGCAGTTCGTTGATCCAATTTCCACCCACCCCTTCGAGCTTCAATCAGATGCAATTAACAATGATTCGATTTGTGACCTCCACCTGCCCATTGGCCCGGGGGTGGTAAACACTGGTGACTCTCTGACAAATATTTTATTCCTTACACCAGCTTTTGAATGGGTCATTGATGAACTGGGTGCCATTGTCAGTTATGATGGTTCGAGGGATCCCGAAGTGGCATATGATATTCTTCTAGAAAAAACCAATCACCGTTTTCCCTTTTACACCAGTTAGGGCTTTGGTCTCGACCCACTTTGTGAAGTAGTCCACAACCATAATCAGGCATCGAAAATATCATGGGGCCTCTAGGAAATGACCCACTAGATTGATCCCCCATTTGTCAAACGACCAGGAGCTGTTTATGTTCATCATTCTTCTTGGGGGACATGGGTGATTGGCATATACCTTTGGCACTAATGGTAGGCTTGAATGTGCTTGTTAACCTCATCGAACATCTTAGGAAAGTAATATCCATCCAGAAGAAGCTTCTTAGCTATTGAGCAAGCCCCTTAGTGACTTCCACAGGCTCTTTCATGAGTTTCACGGATTAGATAATCAACTTCGTGGGGGGCTATGCATCGAAAAAGTGGTTGTAGATAGCCTCGATGATAAATCACATCCTTGTGGATCATATATTTAGGTGATTTTAGGCTAACTTCCTTGCTTCGATGGCGTCTTTTGGAAGGATACCATCACAAAGGTGGATAATGATAAGCATTATCCACAACTTTCGTTCTTCCACCATCATCACCGTTGCTTCCTCTTTGAAGCTATATCTACTCAGCATTTCCACCATTAACTTCCCTTAGGATTGCAAGTCTAGGCCAGATGAAGCCAACTTGCTTAGGGCATTGACCTTGTGGGTTTTCTCGCGAGGTACTTGAGTGAGGGTGTAATGGTGGAAATGTTCAAGGAGGGGTTTCACCACTTCCAAGTAATTTTGTAGAATCTTTTCCCTTGCCTCATGTCCCCCTTGACCTGAAGGACCGCGATTTGGGAATCGCTGAGTATTTATAGCCTTTGAACTCCCAAGTCTTTGGCTATTTAAATGCATGTGATCAGTGCTTTATTTTTCACTTCGTTGTTCGTGACCTTGAAGTTAAAGTGCAGGGCATGGGGACTGTTCTTCTTTTTGGGGCTCGTGATTAGGACTGCCTCCAGAGTGTGATGATCCATCGACGTACAACTTCCATGTTTCTTCAGAATATTTTTAATCATCGACTACAATTGCATCTGTAATTTCCATGATAAAATCCGCTAAGTCTTGGCCCTTGATTGTTGCTCTTAGGAAAAACTGGATATAGTGCTTACCCAGTTTGATTGCCTATTTCATCATTCATCCTGAGGCCTCTGGCTTGAGAAGCCCCTGCCTAATTGGATGGCTGGTGAGCTAGATGATCTTGTGACTTTGGAAGTATGGTCGGAGGTGTTTATCAGCATGGACTAGGGCAAATATTAACTTTTCGAGGGTAGTGTATCGGGTTTCTGGACCATGCAATGCCCTGCTTATGAAGTAAATTAGATGTTGGGCTTTGTCTTTTTCCTTTACTAGAACCGCGCTTATCGCTAAAGGGGATGCAGAGATGTATAAGTACAGATCTTCCCCCTTGTCTAGTTTCATCAGGGGGGTAGGATTCGTAAGTGTTCATTTAAATCTCGGAAGGCTTTGTCAAATTCTTGTCTCCATTTGATTTTTTTGGCTTTTCAAAGCACATCAAAGAATGGCAAATGTTTTTCGGCCCCCTTCGAAAGGAATCAACTGAGTGCCGCCAGCGATCCTGTTAGCCTTTGGACATCTTTGACTATTTGGTGGGGCTTCATATGTATCAAACTTCATTTTTCTTGGGGTTCACATTGATCCCCCTTTCTGAAACCATGAATCCCAGGAATTTACCAGCTCCAACTCCAATCATATATTTAGCCGGGTTCAGCTTTAGATTGGCCTCTTAGAGCCTCTAGAAGGTTTCTTCGAGGTCCAGCAAGAACTGGTCAAAGCCTCTGCTCTTAACTACCATGTCGTCCACATATATTTCAATGTTTCTGGCAATCTATTTTTCGAAGAGCTTGTCAACCAGTCTTTGGTAGATGGCTCCTGCATTCTTTAGACCAAATGATATTATTTTATAGCAAAATGTCCCCACGTCCATCATGAATGACGTCTTCTGCTTATCCTCCTCTGCCATGAGTATCTAGCGGTAGCCTTTATGAGCATAAAAAAATGCTAGAACCTTATATCCTGCTATTGCTCGATCAGCACATCAATAAAGGGTAGAGGATAGCTATCCTTAGGGCTACATTTGTTGAGATCCGTAAAGTCTATGCACATTCTCTAAGCCCCATCATGCTTGGGAACTATCACTGGATTTTCTATTCATTTGGGGTAAAATACTTCTTCGATAACTTTGGCTCAAACCAGTTTCTGAACTTCCTATTTTATGGCCTCCTCACTTTCAGGGGAAAATGGCCTTCTTTTCCGCTTAATTGGCTTTTGAGAGGGGTCCGCATTTAGCATGTGGACCATCAGCTACTTGGGTACCCCTGTTAGGTCCAAGGTATTCCATGAAAACACATTAACGTAGTCGTCCAACAGGTCATTTACCTTTTCTTTTCCTGTGGGTGGTATCATTTTTCCCACTGGCACTGTTCCTTTTTCTTGGATGACCACCATGTACGTGGGTTTGATTTCTCCATTGACCAAAGCCACCCCATCCTCCTTCCAAGCCTTTTAGTGCTATGGCTAAGCAAATCCAGGCCCCGGGTTGGTGCCCTCTTATAACTGCTATTCCCATCCTGGAGGGGAATTTCATCATCAAGTGATAGGGGGACTATACAGCTCTAGCCTGACATATCCAGGGTCTTCCCAATATGACATTTTAGGGGGATACAACACAAATCACCGTAACGATATAGTCGATTGTGACTTCCTTATCTCCATCAGCTACTTAAACTGGGAGGTTTACGACCCTCAGGAGTAGCAATGTTTTCCCAGTGAACCCAGATAGGGGGGAGGTTTTTCTCCTCAAACTTTCACAGCCAAGTCCAAGCTAATTGAATCAATTGACAAACATCACTTCCACTCCGCTAAATTATCCACGAACACACTTTTGACATAGAAGTCTCCAATGGTTGCGTGGATTGCCATTGGGTCCATATAGAGGGTTTGGATGGGCACCAGGTCTGCTTATGAGAAAGTGACTGCTTCTTTTGCTCGAAACTGCTTCCAGTAGGGTTCTCCTAGGTGCACATACCGAGATTTCACCTTTATAATGGTGTTTGATTACTGGTCACCCACCACTCCATTGATGAAATTGATCACCCAGTTAGCTCCGTCCATCCAATTCCGATCTGGCCGAGCTTCAGCCTTGGGTTCAACACTTTCCTTTGCCAGATATCTAGCATACTCCTCATTATTTCCATGCTATTCTTGGCCTCTACGATTGTCTCCTTTGTTGTTGCCTTTCCCATGGAGCTTTCCTTTTTGCTTTGAGGAGGCTTCTCCTCTTGGTCTTTCAATGCACTCCGGGAGCAAACCTTCTTCCGTACACCTTTCGATTTCCTATTTTAAGGTGAGTGCATTAATTTGTATCATGGCCACATTCTTTATGATGATCACAAAATTTGGACGAATCTCTTTTTTTGGGGTAGTCTCCCCGAAGATGGTATTCGAAACAACCCGTTTTGGATGGAATATATTTTCATCAGGGATTTGGTTAGGGGAACGTAGGCCTTGAAGCTTTTTTCAAGCTTCCATCCTCCTTGATCTTTTGAAGGGATTAGAACCATTTTTGCCCCATCTGTCCCCCTCTCACTCTCTCTTCGTTGCTTCCTCAATCATCGAATATTGTTCCATAATTTCTTGCAATTGTTGCAGGGGTTTTGGCTTCTTCGATACCATCTTCTTAGACAGGTTAAGGTTGGACATTCCATTCATGTAGCCAAGGATTTCTCCATCCTCAGTACAATTGATCACACTGAGGCTCTCGTCTACATATCGATGATTGAATACCTTCATCGGTTCGCCAGGCCTCTGCTTGTTCTGATAAAGTTCAATCAGGGTTTTAGTAAACCTTTTCTTTTTGAAGAATTGGCCGAACAGGGCCCTTCCAAAATCTTTGTATAAGTGCAACGATCCCATGCCCAGCTTGTTAAACCACTCTTGAGCTTTTCCCCATAGGTAACTCCCTACCAGCTTACATGTCAGCTGCTCATTGACATCCTTCAAATTCATCAGACTAAGGAAGGTCTAGATGAATTCCCTGGGCTCTGAATCTCCACTGCATGTGGGGAGTCTTTTAGGTGGTTTCACATCGATGGGTAATGTGCTTCATTTTACGTGGTGGATTGCAAGTATAAGTTGAGTTTACATGACAATGGGTTTAGACTTCAATGTTTAGTTTTATAGTCTACTTCCTGTGTTTCGTAGACTTAATTAGTACTAATAGACATCTTATTTCCAAAGGACCCTGGATCATCCATTTGATCCTCTTTAGTGGGTCGCCCGTGGGTACTTTTTGCTACATTCTATGTGAAGGTCATTCATAAGGGTGGTAGAAGATATTGAAGGCCATTTACAAGAATGGTAGAAGAGATTGAAGGTCATTCACCTATAAAATGGTAGTAGATGAAGGCCACGAATATCAAAGTGTCATAGAAAGAGATTAGAGTCAAAGATAGGCGGCAACAGAGATCAAAGCGGCCAACAAAGAAACGGAGAATCATAGTCTGATGGTTGTACCAAATTCTAAGAATGATCCTAGAATAATTAGCCTTCAAGGATGATTCCATTGGATTTTTATTCTTGATCACTACAAAATCAACTATTAGAACTCAAAAATTGGACTAACGGTTCACCTATAGCAAAGGAAACAAGTTCAGCCGGACAAGGTACCACGGGTCAGTGTGAGCCATTTATGGCCAAGCACCAACGGCCCGCGCCAAAGGAGAGGCCCTGCGCCAACAGTTCCATCATAAGGCAATGACACAACCCACACTATACACCACGGTCTGCGTAGCTCAAGTTCAAGGATTTTCTCAAAATGGCAAAGTGTGGGTGTAGACCGTCCCATTTACGACGAGCTACGCCGTTCCAAGATTAAGATGCTAAGACCAGTCATTATCCCATGCCAAAGTTTGCACCCCATGCCAAGCCGGCTCTATAGGTCCTCTCCAAACTTCTGTGCAAACCATGGTTCCTGACCACGGCCTGCACCATAGCTAACGGTGCACGCCAGAGTCTCATACCATGGGCCCCTGCTAGATCAATCACCCTAAACCTATGACAAACCACATCCACATGCAATGATGCATCCCACGACAAAGTACTTGGCGCGGACCGCACCATCCGTGACGGCCCAATTTAGGCGGTGACTGAACTAGGGTTTTTGCATTTTTGGCCTATTTTGGGCCTAATTTTAGGCCCAATCCCCTTCTCCTATATATATGACCTTAGTCTACTAGTTTAAATATTTACAAAGTTGATGAGTTCATTAGGAGAGCACTTGGAGAGTTAAACACTCTCTCATTTTCCTTTTCTTTCTTTTCTTTTTTTGTGTTCATCCTAGATGTGAAATTCAAATCTATATTTGAATATAATGCTATGGAGTAGTTTTTATAGCTTGGTGATAATTGTAGTGCATGATTTAATCAATTTTTTTTGTGAGATTCATTAGATTCATCCTATTTTATGTGTTCATGATATTATAATGATTGTTCTTAAATGTTCTAAATGCATGAATATTACTCCACACACCGGCATACACTTTGGGTTGTATTCATGTATGGTGCATTTATTGATGTTGTCTTGGGAAGAGAAACCCAAATGTTAGAATGGGTAAGGGAGTATGTTGCGCCTGTGTGAGTGTGTACACGGGAGACCCAAGTTATACTCTAACTTAAATGCTATTGCACTAGTCTTAGCTGATTACGTAAATTTTTTCGATAGATTGCATGTAGATATAGTGAAAAAGTAGAACCTATGGTGTGAGAGACCCTAGATCATAAATAAAGTGCCAACGAGTGCAGATCTATAATATATATATATTATAAATCTGCACTGAGACGCTTCTAGCACTGTTCTCAAGTCTAGTTTAAGAAGCCATGTAAAAATTAGCTCCACTGTAAGGCCTAGTTGATAGGACCCAGGGAAATTTGTGCATTCATGGTGGAAGCCAGAGATTTAATTCCACGGGGGAGAAACAGACCTACAACAATGGTCGACCCTTGTTGTACTCTCCTAATTATGATGGGAGCGTTGATGGAGGGTTGCGAGTGCACCCGATGTGACAGGTACGGGAAATTGTATGCCATAGGTCACACCACGTGTTGTGAACACAAGATTAGGTTTCTTGGTAAATCTTGCATGTGAATGAATCAAAGATCGAAACATTAGGTTAATCCTGTTGCGAAATGACTCCCCAAGTGCTTGGCTAATTAGATTACTTATCTGTTTTACTTTATTCTTTGTAGTTGTTAATTTGAAAATCAACCCCCCGCCCTCCCGTTTGCATTTACTAGCTATTCGTTTCATTCATACAGATTGATAACTTGTACGAGGTTGTATTTTAAGTTGATTCTTGAGCCTTAGAATCTCTGTGGACAAATCCAAGGCTTGTCGCTAACTACCCTCTCAGTAGCGTAGCAGTGAGAACGGAAGCAGAATATTAATTTTATCTTTGACCTCCTCAATCTCAGCTTGGGTTAATTAGCTACAATTAATGACCCTGGGTGGAGGTGAGTCAAATTTTGGCGGCACTGTCGGGGATGCTATCCAGCTTAAGTATTAATTAGCACAACATGTTAGTAGAGTAGTAAGTATTTGCTTGTGTTTTGTTTGTTGTTTTCCAAAGTAGGTATTGCTTAAGTTCTTGGTGCAAGGAGGAGAACTAAACCCCAAATTCATGGGGCATGTAGACCTGCACTACCCATAAAGCTCACAAAATTTCTTATACCACCCAATCACTATTTCTTCCCTACGACCACAAAAGTACCACCCAAACCCACCTACCCTCAAAACCCTTGAAACACACACATCGAGTCCTAAGAGGTAACTCTCAATTGTGATTCAATTCTTTATTCAATTTGTGGTGCATGATAGTGGTTAGATTGAACTTTCTTGATTAGAGGTTAGGGGTAGTATATTGGGGTAATGGTAGGTTGTTCTTTACATTCCATGAGCGTGCCATCGAGGTAGATTTTTGTGTTCATTTTCCAGCATAAGTGCTTTCCTATTTCTTTCCCTTGACATGTGTTCTTTGATTTTATATATGCATTGAGGATAAGACAAGATTTAAGTAGGGGGAGGGGATTAGATAACACTTATGTTTTTTAGTTATTTCTATGTAGCTAATAGCTCTTCTAGGAGCATTTTGAAATTTTTGAAAAAATGAAAAAAAACAAAATCTTGGACAAGTCGAAAACCCAAAAGAACGACTTGGGTAACATTAGGAAAAGCCTGAATAGGTCAAAAGACCTAGGTAAAAATGAGAGGCTAGGCCCGGCTATGATTACAAGCCTAGGAAAAAATGAGAGGCCGTGTGGAAAAAGGTGACAAATGAGTACCCTTTGTGTGTTAAAGCTAAGATGACAATCTGAAAGGGCTCCTAGGAAAAATAAGAGAGATTGAGATAAACCAGAAAAACTAGGTTGATGATACATTTGACTCCTTGGTTGTAACTAGGTTTAGAATCACGAATTATCCCTATGTTACAACTAATTCGACGGCTCTTGGATTTCCTTGGCAGATTGATTTTGGAGACGATCTTGGATTTCATTAGGATCATTTTGGGAAAAGTAAGCTAGCTTGACACTTATCTTTTTCCACATTTTATTTTGGGAGGTTAGATTGCTTATGTTCTTTGGGGAGTGTGAGATTGTCAGATTCTTACTCTTTTTGGGGGAAATAGGGTAATCTAGGAATAAGTGGGATGCCTTGGTTAACTTATGTTTGCACGCTACATTTTGCTTAATTCTTCGTCTTGTCTTTATTTACGCTAGGACAAGCAAATACTCAAGTTCAAGGATTTTCTAAAAATGGCAAAGTATGGGTGCAGACCGTCCCATTTATGACAGGCTACTCAATTCCAAGATTAAGATGCTAAGACCAGTCATTGGCCCACGCCATAGTTTGCACCCCATGCCAAAATTCTGAGAAAATGGTGCTTTCTGACCACAGCTAGCTCTATAGGTCCTCGCCAAACTTCTGTGCAAACCATGGTTCCTGACCACGGCCCACGCTATAGCCAACGGTGAACGCCAGAGCCTCATACCATGGCCCCATGCTAGATCAATCACCCTACACCTATGAAGAACCACATCCACATGCAATGATGCATCCCGCGACAAAGTACTTGGCGCGGACCGCACCATCCGCAACGGCCCAATTCAGGCGGTGACTGAACTAGGGTTTTGGCATTTTTGGCCTATTTTGGGCCTAATTTTAGGGCAACCCCCTTCTCCTATATCTATGACCTTAGTCTACTAGGTTAAATATTTACAAAGTTTATTAGTTCATTAGGAGAGCACTTGGAGAGAGAAACACTTTCTCATTTTCCTTTTTCTTTCTTTTCTTTTTTTGTGTTCATCCTAGATGTGAAATTCAAATATATATTTGAATTCAATGCTATGGAGTAGTTTTCATAGCTTGGGGATAATTGTAGCGCATGATTTAATCAATTTTTTGTGAGATTCATTAAATTCATCCTATTTTATATATTCATGATATTATAATGATTGTTCTTAAATGTTCTAAATGCATGAATATTACACCATATACCGGTATACACTTTGGGTTGTATTCATGTATGGTGCATTTATTGATGCCATCTTGGGAAGAGAAACCTGGATGTTATAATGGGTAAGGAAGTATGTTGCATCTATGTGAGTGTGTGCACGGGAGACCCAAGTTATACTCTAACTTAAATGCTATCGCACTAGTCTTAGCTAAATTACATAAATTTTTTCGATAGGTTGCAGGTAGATATAGTGAAAAAGTAGAAAACTAGGGTGTGAGAGAGCCTAAATAATAAATAAGGTGCCAACGAGTTTGGATTTATAATATATATCTAACTGAGACTCTTCTAGCACATTTCTTAAGTCTAATTTAAGAAGCCATGTAAAAATTAGCTCCCCCGTAAGGCCTAGTTGATAGGACCCAAGGAAAGTTGTGCATTCGTGGTGGAAGCTAGAGATGTAATCGCACAGGGGAGAAACAGACCTACAACAATGGTTGACCCTTATTGTACTTCTCTAATTATGATGGCAACGTTGATGGAGGGCTGCAAGTGCACCCGACGTGACAGGTACGGGAAATTGTATGCCATAGGCCACACCACGTGTTGTGAACTCAATATTAGGTTTCTTGGTAAATCTTGCATGTGAATGAATCAAAGATCAAAACATTAGGTTAATCATATTGCGCAATGACTCCCCAAGTGCTTAGCTAATTAGATTACTTAATAGTTTTACTTTATTCTTTGTAGTTGCTAATTTGAAAAGCAACCCCCCGCCCTCCCGTTTGCATTTACTAACTATTTGTTTCACTCGTACTGATTGATGACCTCTACGAGGTTGTTTTTTTAGTTGATTCTTGAGCCTTAGAATCTCTGTGGACAAATCTAGGGCTTGTTGCTAACTACCCTTTCCGCAGCGTAGCAGTGAGAATGGGAGCAGAATATTAATTTTATCTTTGACCTTCTCAATCTCGGCTTGGGTTAATTAGCTACAATTAATGACCCTGGGTGGAGGTGAGTCAAATTTTTGCGCCACTGTCGGGGATGCTATCCAGCTTAAGTATTAATTAGCACAACATGTTAGTAGAGTAGTTAGTGTTTGCTTCTATTTTGTTTGTTGTTTTCCAGTATTGATTAATTTCTTGGTGCAAAGCGAGGGCCCTTGCAATACAATTCCCAATTTTGTGTGTTTTATTTGTTTGTGTCTTCTTGAAAAACAAAAATGTGGGAAAGTACTCAACGGATAATACTTTATAGGATGTGTCATTATGACCATCCTACAGAGTGTTGCCCAAGGTTAAGTGACTTTGGGAGGAGAGAGGCTCGCCGAGTGAGATTTTTTAGGATATGTCATTGTGGCCACCCTACGCTTTGATGAGCGAATATGAGAGAGAGGTAGGATTCGTTGGTTCCCAAGACTGGTGGGATCGAGATTGTTACCCATACCACGACTCTCCAAATTTGAGGTATAGTGGTAACTCGAATTCGATGTATAGAGATGCATAGGGAAACTAACACTTTGGGTTAGATAGTTGGATTTCACCAACTTACCCAATGCCCCAATACCAATCCCTAGGATGGGTTCCCAAATTACATTATGGAGAAATTCTTCAAGCTATAGAAAATGTGACCAAGAGTAGTGATTTACTCAAATCATAAATGTTTAGCGAGATTAGCAATTTGGGATTTCAACTATTCTCAAGCTTTGAGAAAGTTGAAGGGAGAGTGCTTGATTTGATAGAAAGAGTGAGCCAACTAGAAACCCAATGTTCCAAAAATGAACCATCCCTAGTTGAATATGAAGTTTTGATAGATGAATCTAAAGGGGATGGGGAATGGTTTGTTGAGAATGAAGAAGTCGAAGAAGGGGTAATTGTACTTAATTTTCCATTACCTATTTTCACCCCTACCTCCACCTATAGAACTATCTCCAACATTTTTGGAAACCTTAGAGGAAACTTTAGGGTAGCCAATTGAATATGCTAAACTATCATACCACCTATTCCTTCTAAGGTTGACTTCTCATCTACTATATCTTCCTCTTGGAAGATTTTTACTCCCACCTCTTAAGTTTTGGTTCTCTAAGGTAATGGGGTACAACTCACACCTTATGAATAACATTAGGGCCGTGTCTACAACCTTAAAAATATGAAACTTCTCGGGAGGCAACCCGAGCTTTGAAAAATTAGATTATTTTAACATTTTTGGGTTTTTTTTCTATTTGTAGCTTATTTTTGTGTTTGGAACACTATTACACTTGGAGTGCATGTTTTTTTTGTTGGAAGCATATGGTTTATGGAGGAAGGTAGGCAAATGGAGAGTCCAACTCATGGACCACGTAGACATACGTGGTCCAACTCATGGACCACGTAGACATACGTGGTCCAACTCATGGACCACGTAGACATACGTGGTCCAACTCATGGACCACGTAGACATACGTGGTCCAACTCATGGACCACGTAGACATACGTGGTCCAACTCATGGACCATGTAGACATACATGGTTTGTGATAATTTCCTACACCACCCAATCACTATTTCTTCCCTACCACCACAAAAGTACCACCCAAACCCACTTACCCTCACAACCCTTGAAACACACACATCGAGTCCTAAGAGGCAACTCTCAGTTGTGATTCAATCCTTTATTCGATTTGTGGTGCATGATAGTGGTTAGATTGAACTTTCTTGATTAGAGGTTAGGGGTAGTATATTGGGGTAATGGTAGGTTGTTCTTTACATTCCATGAGCGTGCCATCAAGGTAGATTTTTGTGTTCATTTTCCATCATAAGTGCTTTCCTATTTCTTTCCCTTGACATGTGTTCTTTGATTTTATATATGCATTGAGAATAAGGTAAGATTTACGTGTGGGGAAGGGGATTAGATACCACTTATGATTTTTAGTTATTTCTATGTAGCTAATAGCTCTTCTAGGAGCATTTTGAAAATTTTGAAAAAATGAAAAAAAATACAAATCCTTGATAAGTCGAAAACCCAAAAGGACGACTTGGGTAACATTAGGAAAACCCTGGATAGGTCAAAAGAGCTAGGTAAAAATGAGAGGCTAGGCCTGGCTATGATTACAAGACTAGGAAAAAATGAGAGGCCGTGTGGAAAAAGGTGACAAATGAGTACCCTTTGTGTGTTAAATCTAAGATGACAATCTGAAAGAGCTCTTAGGAAAAATAAGACAAATTGAGATAAAACCAAAAAACTAGGTTGATGATACATTTTACTCCTTGGTTGTAACTAGGTTGAGAATCACGAATTATCCCTATTTTACAACTAAGTCGACGGCTCTTGGATTTCCTTGGTGGATTGATTTTGGAGACGATCTTGGATTTCATTGGGATCATTTTGGGAAAAGTAAGCTAGCTTGACACTTATCTTTTTGGCTTACCTTTTTCCACATTTTGTTTTGGGAGGTTAGATTGCTTGTGTTCTTCAAGGAGTGTGAGATTGTCAGATTCTTACTCTTTTTGGGGGAAATAGGGTAATCTAGGAATAAGTGGGATGCCTTGGTTAACTTATGTTTGCACGCTACATTTTGCTTAATTCTTTGTCTTGTCTTTTTTTACGCTAGGACAAGCAAACAGTTAAGTGTAGGGAGTCTGATATGCTTCGTTTTGCATGCATTAGCCATTGCATCTGTCATAGTTTTTGGTAGGTTTTGTATGGGGGATTGCTAGTATTAGCTGAGTTTACATGACAAGGGGTTTAGACAACCATGTTTGGTTTTATCATCTAAATCGTGCATTTTGTACAATTAATTAGTAAGGGTGGTAGAAGATATTAAAGGCCATTTGTAAGGGTGGTAGAAGATATTAAAGGTTATTTACAAGGAAGGTAGAAGAGATCGAAGGCCATTCACCTCTATAATGGTAGTAGACAAAGGCTATGAACATCAGTGCATGGTAAAAGGAGATTGGAGTCAAAGATAGGCGGCAATGAAGATCAAATTGGCCAATGAAGAAATGGGGAATTGTGGTCTGCTGAGTTGTTCCAAGGTCTGCTAACAATCCGAGAATAATTAGCCTTCAAGGCTGATTCTATTGGATTCTTCTTCTCGAGCACTACAATATTAACTACTATGACTAAAAAATTGGACTAACGGTTCACTCTTAACAAAGGAAACATATTCAGCCGGCCAAGGTACCACGGGTTAGCGCAGGCCGTTCATGGCCAAGCATTAATGGCCCATGCCAGAAGATATGCCCCACGCCAATAGTTCAAGTGCGAGGCAATGGCAACACCCGCACAATACGCCATGGTCCGTGTAGCTCAAGTTTAATGAATTGCTCAAAAATGGCTAAGTATGGGTGCAGACTGCCCCATTTATGATGGCCCGTGCCATTCCAAGATCAAGATGCTAAGACTAGCCATTGGTTCATGCCAAAATCTATGCCTTACACCAAACTTCTAAGCAAACTTTGCTTTCTGGCCATGGCACAGGCTATAGTCTAAGGCCCACGCCAAACTTCCGAGCAAACTATGTTTCTAGACCATGGCCTGTGCCATAGCCAACGGTGCATGCCAGAGCCTTGTGCCACAGCCCCATGCTAGATGAAGTGCCCTACACCTATGAAGAACCACAGCCATACACAATGATGCGCCCTGCTACAAAGTACTTATCGTGGACCGCGCCCATCCACGACGGTGCGTACCAGGCGACGACTGAACTAGGGTTTTAGCATTTTTGGTCTTTTTTTGTCCAATTTTTAGGCCCAATCCACTTCTCCTATATATATGACCCTAGTCTACTAGGTTAAACATGTAAAATTTTGATTAGTTCATTTGGAGAGTACTTGGAGAGAGAAACATTCTCTCCTTTTTCCTTTTTCCTTTTTCTTTCGTTTCTTTTTTGAGTTGATCCTAGATGTGGAATTTAAATTTGTATTTGAATTCCAAGTATATGGAGTAGTTTCCATAGCCTGGAGATAATTTTACTGCATGATTTAATCTATTTGTTTGTGAGATTCATTAGATTCATCATATTATGTGTTCGTGATATTATTATGATTGTTCCTGAATGTTCTAAATGTATGAATATTACACCATATACCGGCACACACTTTGGGTTGTATTCATGTATGGGGAATTTGTTGATGCCCCCCCTGGGAAGAGAAACTTAGATGTTAGAATGGATAGGGGAATACGTTGCATCTGCATGAGTGTGTGCATGGGAGACCCAGTCATACTTTGACATATTTTCCATCACATGAGTCTTAGTTGATTACATAAATGTTTTTGATAGGTTACGGGTAGAGATAGTGAAAAATTAGCAAACTATGGTGTGAGAGACCCTAGATAAGGTGCTAACGACCCTAGGGCCTAGTTGATAGGTCCCAAGCCAAGTTGTGCATTCATGGTGAAAGTCTGGGACATAATTTTGTGAGGGAAAAACAGACCTACAACAATGGCCAAACCTTGTTGTACTCTAATTACAATGACGGCATTGATGGAGGGTTGTGAGTGCACCAGATGTGACAGGTACAGGGAAGTGTATGCCATCAGCCACACCACGTGTTGTGAACAAAATATAAGGTTTCTTAGTAAATCTTGAATGTGAATGAATCGAGGATCGAAACATTAGATTCATCATGTTGAACAATGACTCCCCAAGTGCTTAGCTAATTAGATTACTTGTCTGTTTTACTTTATAATTTGTAGTTGTTAATATGAAAATTCAACCCCCCTCCCCCATGTTTGAATTTACTAGCTATTCCTTTCACTTATACGGATTCATAACCTGTACAAGGTTGTGTTTTTAGTTAATACTTGAGCCCTAGAATCTCTGTGGACAAACCCAGGGCTTATCGCTGACTACCCTCTAGGTAGCGTAGCAATGAGAATGGGAGCAGAATTTAAATTTTATATTTGACCTCCTCAACCTCCACTCGGGTTAATTAGCTATAATTAATGACCCCGGGTAGAGGTGGGTCACTGGGCCATTGAGTTTCCATAATCACAGGATAGAAGGGGAGGTTACGGGCTGACCCAAAAGGCCGATCAACCTGTCAAGCTTCCTTTTGAGGGCATCGCTTGGCTCACCCACCCTATCTGTGGATCACCATATTGATTTGGCCAGAACAAAACATCAATACTTTGTATCTAGTTTGGGGCCATGTATCCAGGCCGCAGTCCCCCAACAACAGAGTTATGATAGAGCTATTGCTGCCCCTGATGATAAAGGTCATACGAAAGGATCTCCGGTCAGGGCCATGAATGCATCTGGTTCCCGTAACCTGGGTTACGCCTTATGGGCCAGGCCAACGAATAAGGGATTGTCTAGTTTGAAATGTGGGGAACCAATACTGGTACCGAATGCACCAATATTTGGGTCATGCTAGGGAATGTTTTTTATGGCTGATCTTGGGCCCCAATTTCTGCTTGATGGGGCTTGTAACCGGAACCTTGGTCGCAATGCCAAGGGCCTCGAAGGTGAGGGCACCATCTATTGCTGGACCATCCTCTGATAAAGAATTTGGTGCTCAACCTGATAGCCAGTGGATTTGAGGGTTTGAGCTAGTTGCACTAGGTCCTACTGTGATAAAGGAATTGTGCTCGTCCTTCCCCCCATCACTCAAGCACCTCCTATTGTAACTTCTATATGCAAATATGGGCTAGCTTTTATAAATTGTGCCTCATGCTCCCTTGGTCGGCGTGCCTGGCTTTGCAATGCAGGGGCTACGATAACACCTACCCAGGGCTCGATACTTACTTCCATCCTCCTTAGAGGTACGTCAGCTTCTATCCGAGAACCCTGTGGCCCCCTTGTTGCTGGGATCTAGTATTGAACAAATTTTGGGAGTTGGTTACCAGCTTTTGAGGGGGTAGGGTCCAATTGCATCTTGGTTCTACGCTATCTTCTTCTCCTATAGAGAAATTGTACTTCCTTTCATGTGCCTAAGGTCTTGCCTTTTAGGCGTTCACTTCTATGCAAGGTGCTTCTCGTGGAGGTGGAATTAAACAGTAAGAACACACAGATCTGACTAGCGGTCCCACTAGGCATGCTAACTTGATACACCCCATTTTTTCTCCATTGCTATTCCACTTCCTGTGGCCTGGATCTGTAAGACAAAGCCCCCGGAGGTGTCCGGGGAAAAGAGGCTCTGACGACTAAGTAAGCAAACCAGATTACCAAAGTGTAATGAAGAATGAATAGTTGAGTTTGTATGGTTACCTTTAGCCTTTATATATGTGGGAAAGTAGGGAAACTATCTTATTTTCTTAGGGAGCAAGTACTTCTCCCTCAGGCTGGCCTAAAGGATATTAACCAAGGGGTAATATAGGGAGCCTGGGCTGGCCGTACTTAGGCACTTAGGCCCTATACAAGTTTACACATTATCAACACCATAAAGGGATTCCTTTTTCTCTTGGGAACTTTTGGAGGCAGCTAACACAGACTGATCGTAAGAATCTGTTCAAGATCACTGCTTTGGTTCATCCGAAATTTTGTTACGCTCACCAGTTACTGGCAATGGGAGTTTTCTACCATAGTGAGCTAATGCAATGTCTAGGTTCATATGTTCATTACCTATGGACAATGACTCCCGAGGGAAAATTCTACTTGAACCTGGTAGGGAACTTTGTACATGAGTGTACGACGATGGAGGAAAGAAAGAGTGCCAAGATATTTATGGGCGGCATGGTAGGTCGACTGGCACAATACTTAGGGGTATCCAGTCACACAATAAACGTTGGCTAACTTGGGATGATTAGGTACAAAGTATAACATTGAGCAGTTAGCAAAGGAATTCATGGTGAGGCCTACGACATCAAAGAATCGCTATGTGTGGCTTTCTGGTAGGGCAAGCACTTGTAGCTTCAGGGTACATCCTCATCCGGAGCACACCGCCATCAACCATTACACATGTTTAGATGACCTATTTATTGAGTCGGGCTTGCACTTTGAGACAGAGTTCTGCAGATTTTTAGCCACCTCAGAGATAGAAGTTGAGGAGGCTTAGGGAGAGACCTCTTCGAGAGCACCTCCTAGTCGCTCTCCTTATTCATGAACATCATTGACCGATTGCATGCACTTGAGGATCAACTTTTGAGCTCTAACCAAGGGTTGCAAGAGGTAGTCCAAGCGATAGCAGGTGTAAGGATGAAAATGGAGAATCTTAGCATGAGGATGGATTGCATCGAGGCCGCGATTCAAGCAACAGGATACATTGAGGGGAGCAGCATGAGGCACGACGAGGAGGATGGCCCTTCAAGGCCACGAGAATAAGTGTCACTATTTCTCCCAACCTCACTTATGTTTTTACATGGTTTTTGCTGCATTGGGGATAATGAATCGGTTAAGCATTAGGAGGGAGTAGTGAGCACTTAGGGAGTTTTCATTCTGGGATTTCCTCAGTGCAGTTTTGTGTTTTTCTTGGTAGTTGTCCTTGAACATTTGGATGATACTTGGTGGCATGACTTGCCCTACAGGGTCCTAGTTTGCGTGGGGTTGGTTGTTTTAGGATATTGGTGGTGTAATTATATTTTGATCTTATTTTTTGTAGTATGAAAGCCCAATTTGGGAAATTTTTTACTACACCAAAAAAATTACAAAATTTGAAAAAAATGAAAAAAAATATATAAAAACCCGGACAAGTTGGAAACCCAAAAAGAAAACTTGGGTAACATTGGGAAAAGCATGAATATGTTGAAAGACCTACGTAAAAGTGAGAGGCTAGTCCCGGCTAGGCTTACAAGCCTAGGAAAAAGGAGAGGCCATGTGGAAAAAGGTGAGAACGGAGTACCCTTTGTGTGTTAAAGCTAGGATGAAAAATAGAAAGGGCTCCTAGGCAAAATGAGAGAAAACAAAAAACTAGGTTGATGATACATTTTCTTCCTTGGTTGTAATTAGGTAAAGAATCACGAGTTATCCCTATTTTACAACCAAGTCAATGACTCTTGGATTTCCTTGCTTGATTGTTTTTGGAAGACGACTCTTTGATTGCTTTTGGGGATCATTTGGGAAACGTAAGTTAGCTTGACACTTATCTTTTTGGCTTATCTTTTTCCATATTTTACTTTTGGGTAGATAGGTTACTTTAGGATCTTCAGGGGGTGTGAGGGTTATGAGGATTTTCACTTCTTTGGGGGAACTAGGGTAGCCTGGGATTGCATGCTACATATCGCTCGTGGATACTTTTTGTTACATTCTATATGAAGGCTGTTTGCAATGGCGGTAGAAGATATTAAAGGCATTTTGCAAGGACGGTAGTAGAGATCGAAGGCCATTCACACTAGAATTGTAGTAGATGAAGACCACGGACATTAAATCGTGGCAGAAGGATATTGGAGCCAAAGAGAGGCAGCATTGGAGTTCAAGGCGGCCAATGAAGAAATGGAGAATTGTGGTCCGTGAGAGTGCACAAACTTCTGAGAGCACTCCAAGAAGAATCAACCTTCAAGGTTGGTTCCATTGGATTTTTCTCCTCGAGAAACATAAAATCAAATACAGAAACTCTCAAAAAAAACTCACGGTTCACCCGTAGCGAAGGAAAGAAGTCCAGCTGGCCGAAGTACAAATAGGTCTGCATGGACCGTTCATGGATGGCACCAACAGCCGCACCAAATGACTTGGTCCGTGCCTTATTGTGACTTGTTCTTGTATGTGAGAATTTCATGAATATTACACTCCATATAAGCACACACTCTAGTCTATATTCATGTTGGTGAAAATATTGATGCCCCCTTGGGAAGATAAACCTAGAATGTGTGATAGGGAACAGGCTATGGATCCGCGTGGGTATGTACATGGGGGATACTGATTTTGTGTCTGTTGCATTCCAGCGCACCAGTCATAGCTGATTATGTAAAGTAGTCAGATGGGTTGCGGGTAGAGATAGTGAAAAGTAGCAAGCTAGGGTTGTAAGAGGTCCTAGTGTCATAGATAAGGTGCCTACTTACCTTTTCCTAATTTATAGGCCTAGGGAGTAGAGCATTCATGGTGGAATCTTGGGACGTAATCCCACGGGGGAGAAACAGACTTACAACAATGGTCAGACCTTTTTGTACTCCCCTAATTACGAAGGCGGTGTCGGTGGAGGGTTGCAAGCGTACCCGACGTGACAGGTAATACCACAGGTTATGAGTGCTTTATTAAGCTTTTCTAAATCTCACATGTAAATGAATCGAGGATCGAAGCCTTAAATCAACCATGTTACGCAAGCATTCCCCATGTGTTTACCTAAATAGATTAATTGCTTTTTACTTTCATATTTTGTAGTGGTTGATTGAACCCCCCCCCCCTTGTATGCTATACTAGTTATTCCTATCAACTTGTGTAGATTGACAGCCCAAACGAGGTTGTGTTTAATTGATTCTTAGGCCCTAGCATCTCTGTGGACATACCCAGAGCATACCGCTAACTACCCTTTCGGTGGCATAGTAGTGAGTTGGGTGCAGAAATATAAATTTTATCTTTGACATTACTCAGCCTTTGCTCGGGTTGATTAGCTATTATAACGACCCCGAGTGCAAGTGGGTCATTTGGTTAGAATAAAAAAATCCTAGTCGCCGATCTCCCGCTGACTGATCCTTATCCCCTGAACACTAATCTCCACCTCCCAATGACTGATCTCCATCTCTTAACAAAGAAAAAATCAATGAGTTGAAGCTTATAGTATTATTGATTTTGTGATCCACACTTCGTGAGGTTGTTAACAAACCAACTTTTTCAAGAAGTCAATTAAACCACAGAGCACTAAGAGATCAAAGATAGAAGTTTGTATGTTTCTCATGTATGCTCACTACCAACTACTAAAATGTAGCTAGTGGAATGTCTGGGGTCATCCACAGAGAATCTAGAATTCGAAAGTTACCTAAACATAACTCAGAATCGGGAATTACTCCGATTGTGTGTCGGGAATAGCTAGTGTTATAAATATAGGTTTGGGGGATGGTGGTTTGTCTAACAACTACTAATCATGCCAAACAAGAGATCAAACTATATTAAACTAGCCTAGGGGATTTTCGCGTAGCATGACCGGTGAATGAGTTTGGTCCTAGATTCTATTGCATATAAGACATATAAACCTCTCTCATGTCTATGTCACATAGTGTAGGTGATAGTCGGCACTTCCCAATGTCTGTCACACAAATGTACCTAAACCATGTTTTACCGATCAACGCTGCATTTGTCATCAGGGAAAGTACATAAATCAAACAAAGGATTCGTGTTGCACTCCTCTTTCCCCATAAAACTCACTCCCAATGCTAATGCACCCCCCGCTTAAAGGATTGAGTGCCTAAGAAGTCGCCTTGTGGTGGTAGCAATTGTTAGGTATGCGAGTAAGGAAAATACATTATGGGAACTCCACTTTGGACTCTTTTCCTAAGGCCTATAGAGGAAAAAGTATCAGTGTCTCATGATGACTCTAGGGTTTAAACAACTATGCTCGTTGCACGACAACCCTAGTTTCTACAAACTATCATGCATCATCCAATCTGAGTACACTGAGGGTGCCTCGCACCCCCGTTAGAGGCAATGCCTTTCCTAACTTGAAATTTATTACACGATGAGCCAATCAAGCTAGGCTATAAGAATCATAATGGTACTCTCGATCATATATGCATGCACTCACAAAGCCAGTACTCACGAACCTACAATACACCTAACCCGACACTCCCAAGGTAGCAATCAAGCCTAGCACGATAACATATCACATTTAAACTACAGTGCATTATAGAATATACATAAAATGCATCATACAAGACCAAATCAAACATGAATATTCATAGACATAAAAGATAGGAGGATCTAGAATCTTACAAAATCATTACCTAGTCATGAATACAAATAGAAACCCAAGTAATTACTCTACTCCATGGACATTGAACCCAATTTAGACAGTGGATTCGATACTACAGGTAGAAACTAGGAAATAGTAAATGAGAAGAGAAGTGTTAGTCACTTTCTCTCTCTATCTACTCTTAGAACTAGAACTAGAATAATGATTGATAGAAACTCTAGTAGACTAGTGCCTCTTTATGTAGCGGGTGGAAATGGACTTTATAGAAGCCTAAAAAAAGGGAAAACCTAACAGCCACATCACCATGGGCCATGAAAAACCACACGGGCCACAGACTGGAGATGGCTCCTAACCAAACTGATTGCGCAGCCCGTGCGAATCCTTGCAGGCCACAAACTAAAAGGTGTTCTTGGCAATCTGAGTGGTGTGGCCAGTGCAGAATCTTGTGAGCCACTGTCTAGAGTATTTATCCTTGGTTTTTTATGGTTTGGCCGTGCAATTGGTGGTGAGTCACGGACTGGAGGTCCGGGTCTTAAACATATGGAGGCACGGGCCATGAAAAAGCACACGGCCTGCGCTAGGACATAATCTCATGAGCTATTGGTTTGGCACGGGCCATGTAAAAGTACATGGGTTGTGCCAGTCTTCACTTCTTTTTGGATTTTGACTCTTTCTCTTTGGAGCATCCCATCTATTACCACGATTAAGCATGTGGCCTTCGATCTACTACCATTCTTGCGAATAAGATACTCTATAGTGCTTACGAGTGGTATAAAATGAAACTAACAACATAGAATCTAGATGCTTATAAGAAAATAGTATTCATTAGATCTAAATAATCTACAAAATGAGGGATTTAGTCAAGAAAACCAACAATGGTTATCTAAACCCCTTGTAATGTAAACTCACTTAAACCTAGAAATCAACCCAACAAAAGCTACTAAAAGATGTGGTAAATGCATTAGGAAAAACATGCTTCTATCATCTCATCAAATCCCCCACACTTAAACTCTTACTAGTCCTCAAGTAAACAAGAACGAGAAAGGATCCAAGCTAAAAATAGCATGCACAAATTTCCCCAAAACATCCAACATTTATTCCTAGACTACCCTAGTCCCCCAAAAACTTAAGAATCTCACAATTCTCACATCCCAAAGAAACTAAGACAATCTATCCAACCAACATACCAACTGAAATGTGAGGTACACAAAATATGAATGCGTGTAGCTAAGTTACTCTACAAAAGAAACTACCAAAGGACAATCAAAGAGAAGCATATGATAATTTTATATTTCTCTCAATTTCTCTCATTTTTCCAAAGAGCCCTTTTAGGTTGTTATCCTAGCATCCCACCATTTTTTTTATTTTCAAATCTCACTTCCACCTTTTTCTACACCATTTGGCCCCTCACTTTTGCATAGGTTTTTTAACCTATCCAGGTCTTTCCCATTGTTTCCTAAGTCACCCTTTTTGGATTTTTACTTAGCTGGGTATTTTTTCAGTTTTTTTGTTTAGCACAAAATGCCAATGGGTCGGCTTCATACTACAATGAGAATAAAGAAAAACAAACCAACACAAGAAAATTTTGTTAGAACTCCTAAGTGCCTAACTACTCCCTCACTAATACTTAAACTTTTCATTGTCCCTAATGCATCATACAACGTATAAAAATCACAAGTGGAGTAGGAAGAATGGTAAGCACTTACTCTTGATACCCCGAAGGGCCCGCTCTCATACATTATGTCTCACGCCTTCTTCTTCTCTCTTTTTTCCTCAACTATTGCCTCTCATAGGGAACAAGGCCACAAAAGCCTTCAAGTTTTGAGGCATGCATCATCTTGATCAATTTCTCTAAGTCCTCCTCTTACACATCAGCCCTCCCATCAACAATGCAAAACTCCTCCTTCACTTCTCGCTCAATGGAATCTAGTCTAGCTCCCCAAGCCCTCATGGCCCATCCATAGAGTCAATCCTAGCCCATAATTCCTCCATTTGAAAACTCATCCCACCTACCGCGTGACCAACTAATTGCACCATTTGGGTTGAACTCATGAGTTGTTCCCCAAGTGTGAAAAATTGGTCAGAGAAATCTGTCGGTAGGTTGGTTCGGGTAGGTTGCACTCTAGGTGGTTTCTCATAAATCTTCTTTTTTTTATATCCACATAAGGGGCTGATAGGGTGTTTTAAAAGGCCTTCTCTAACCTCAAATAGGGAGCTATGAAGAGGTCCACCAAAGCGGTGTCATGGTTGATTGTCGTGCGTTCGGGTTACAGAAGTACCATGAAGTTGCAAACTATTGCATCACCATATAGCCAAATAAAACGATCCTCCATGGTGGTGGTTGTAAAGATTATAGAACCTCTTTCCAACTTGTCCATAGTATACTTTGTCCCCGAACGACCCAAATTTGCCAAAACAAAATAGGGAGGCGCCTCGTGTCCCAAGTACTGCTCCAAAAGCCCAACCATTCCTCTCATTGGTATCTTTCTGGCCTTCTTCTTCCCCATGAATATGCACTCCTCCATAAATGTCTCCACCAAGTTGGGATAGAAGTTTCGTTTAGGATTCATGGCCCAAAGGATTTGCACTTCTCAATTAGGGTATTGAGAAATTTCCCTGTGGCAAAGAACTCCCATGGGTAGGAGTCGATGCACGTACCGCAAAGCTAGGTGAACTATTGCGGTACTCTTGCTCAAATGGTACCTATCAATGCCCTCCAAGTTTTTCCAAAAGTACCCCAACGAGAATGGGAATCCTTGTCAATGTGTCTTCGGAACATCCTTTCCATATTACCACCCAAACGCTCGATCGATTTCACAATGGGTCATTGAGTACTCCTTGTCATCCAAGTGTAATGTGATGGTCCTCCTTCTATCACTGTCCGATGTTTGCTCCACGGTTGCTAAGAACACCAAAGTTCACATATACGTCTTGGAGTGCATCTCGATCATGCCTTCTAGGCCTATCCGACCTAGCAAGTGGGTGATGGATTCGAGTAGGCTTAGTACTACCAAACTCTCTTTGCACACGAACTTGGTTTCACAGATGATCCTCCTTAGCCTATTGAGAAACTTTTATTTCTGGGCCGCACCCCCAGTGATGTTAGTCAATCCCATAGTAGTGGCGAGAGTAGGAGGTACAGGATTTTTCGGCTCTTGTCTCCCAACTTTAGCCTAGCCCAACTTTATCTCTATCCATAATAACTTCGGGCCAACTCGCCTACTAAGACTAGTGTATGGTTGATCGTAACGTTGACTCAGCAACCCACATGCATACACTCATACGGTTTTGGACTATTGTTACCCGCATACATCTAGGTTTCACTCCCTAGGGGATATCATTAGATGCGCCGACATAAAAGTAGAATAACGTGTATGCAAATATGGTGTGACAATCATGCAATTAGTAAGAATCATAAGAACAAGCCAATATAATATTCAAAAGCACATAGAAATAGGTAGATCTAAAGAGTCTCCCAAACAAACACCTAATCATGAATACAATTACAAACCCCAAGCTAATTAACTACTCCCTAAGCATTGAACCCACATATTTCATTAGATTCAATGCCCTTGGGCAAAAACAAGGAGAAAAGAAAATTAGAGAAAAGGGTTATTCCCTTTCTCTCTCTACCTACTCTTGGAAAATAAAAAATGATCTTAAAATGTGGCCAAAATTAAACCTTAGTTGACATAGGTTTCTATATATGATAGTAGGGAAATAGGCCTTGAAAAAGGCCCAAAATGAGACCAAAAACCCTAGCAGATGAAATTGACGCGGATAGTCGTATCTGGCACTGGTTGGCTGCCTGGCACGGTCGTTCTGACTAGGTCTGGCACGGGCCGTACTTGCTAGCACACCCGTGTTAGCTGGTACACCCATGTTGGCTGGCACACCCGTGTTGGCTAGCTCTAGCACAGGCTGTTTCGGCTGACACAGACTTCCAGCTAAGGCTTGGTCCTCGACAAATCTGAGTGTACACCCGCATTATTTGGCATGGGCCATAAACTGGGAGTGCATCCTGGATCAGTTGAACGGTGCGGGCCATGTAAACTTCCATGGGCCATCGGCCGGGTGCATGAATTTTACTTCAGAATGTCGTTTGAATCCTTGCAAGTAGTCAGCTGGGAGTTGACTTCTGAGAAAAACGATGGTGCGGCCGTGTAGAATGTCACACCTTGTTAGTTGGTCTTCGAATATTAGAGTGGGAACAACACAGACCATTTTGAAGGCAATGATCCATATCCATACTTAGCCGCACGAGGGTATGGGGAGGCACGTGCCATCTTGAAGCTGGTGGCTCGTGTCAATGGGTTGTGGCACACTGTGCTAGAGCGAACGACTTGTGCTGAGGGTGTGTTGCATGCCTGTGCTGCTTGGAACGACCCATGCTGATTGCCCCTGGCATAGCCATGTCGATTGGCACAACCCGTGTTGCCTGATTCGGCCAAGACAAGTCTTGAGAAATTTAACTTCGACTCCTTTATATTTCCTAATTGTTTCCATCTACTACCACGTTTTAACTTGTGGCCTTCTGTCTGCTACCATCCTTGTGAATGGCCTTCTTATATTTACTACCACCCTTGCGGGTGGCCTTCTACAAAATGATGAAGAAATACTCATGAGCAACCAACTAGTAAGCTCACAAAAGAAGATCAAGGTGCTCGTGAATACAAAATATCCCTTAGTACCAATTAAGTCTACAAAACTCAAGATTTATATAAGAAAATCAACAATGATCATCTAAACCCTTTGTCATGTAAACCTAACTAAAACTAGCAATTAACCAAACAAAACATAATAACAAATGTGTCGAGTGCATTAGTTCATGCATGCATAAAGGTACAGATAAATTCCCCAACACTAAAACTTTTACTCGACCTCGAGTAAACAAAAAACAAGCAAAGATTCAAGAAAGTAGCATGCAAGGATAAGTTAACTAATACATTCAACTTATTCCTAAATTTTCCTAGTTCCCCCAAAGACATAAGAATCTCACGACTCTCACACTCCCCAAAGAGATTAAGTAATCTATACAACTGAGTGTACCAAGAAAAAGGCAAGGTAGAATGATAAGTGTCAAACTAGCTTATTATGCTTAATAGGCCAGCAAAGAAAATCCAAAATATGTTGTCGAAGAAACTTGCAAAGATAATCCAAGAGATGTTCAAAATAGTTTTTGATTTCTCTCAATTTCTCTCATTTTGCCTAGGAGCCATTTGGGTTGTCATCCTAGCTTAACACACAAATGGTACTAACTTCTCACCTTTTTCCACATATGGTCACTCTTTTTTCCTACGTATTTCAACCTAACCGGGCCTTTCCTATTGTTTCCTAAGTCACCCTGTTGGGTTTGACTTAACCGAGTATTTTTTTTCATTTTTTCAAAATTTTCAAATTTTTTGTGTAGCACAAAGTGCCCAAAATATGGGATTCATACTACATGAAGATAAGAAAAACCAAAAATGACACCACCAAAGTGTTCCTAAAACATCCCCCAAATACAAACTACAAAAACTACCAAAAAAACACAAAATAATCTTGTAGAATTCCCTAAGTGCCCAACTACTCCCTCCCCCACACTTAAACCATGCATTGTCCCCAATGCATCATGAAAAATGGAAATCATAAGCACAGTCGGCCCCAAAGGGCCCTCCCTTAATTGCCTCTCATCTTGTCTTCTCCTCCTGTCTTCTCGCCTCATCTCTTGTCTCTCAATGAGGACTAGGTCTCGTAAACCATCAAGTCTCAAAATATGAAACCTCTCGATCAACTGTTCAATATCCTCCTCTTGAACATAAGCTCTCTTATCCATGATAGCTAACTCTTTTTCCACCTTCCGCTCAATGGACTCCAGTCTAACCCCCAAGATCTCATGTTATCTTCCATAGCACCCATCATACTCCAAAATTCATCCATTTGCAAGCTTATTCCCCCTATCACTTAGCCGATTTCTTGCTCTATTTGAGTTGATAACATAAGTTAATCCCCAAAAATGCAGAATTGGCCAAGAAACTCTGTGGGTAGAGCACCTCGAGTAGATGGTACTCTAATCGGAATCTCACCACCCAACTCTATCCCATGTCCAGAGTCGAGAGAATGTTGTAGAAAACCCTCTCGAATCTTGGATCGGTGGCTATAAAAAGATCCTCTAATATGGTATCTTGGTTCATAGTTGTTCGTTTGGGTTGTGGAAATACCATGAAATTGCACACCATAGCACCATTGTACAACCAAATGAAACGATCCTCGGATGTAGTGGTAGCAACCATCGACGCTCTCGCTAGCTTATCCATTATGTACCTTCTTCCCGAGCGTCCCATGTTTGCCACCACAAATGGAAAAGGAACCAGATGTTCCAAGTGTTGGTCTAAAAGTCTGACTATGCCTCTCATTGGTATCTTACTACCCTTCTTCTTTCCCGCAGCTAGGCATTCCTCCACAAAAGCCCCCACCAAATTAGGGTAGAAACTCCCTTTCGGGGTCATCGCCAAAGGATTTTCTTGTCCCAACTATGGAATTGTGAGATCTCTCTGTGGTAAAACACTCCCATGGAAAAAAGCCGTTAGACGTACAGCAATGCCGGGTAGACTATTGTGGTACTCTTGCACAAATGCTTTCTCTTTGTGCCCGAAAGAATCCTCCAAAACTGCTCAATGAATAAGGAATGCCTTGTCAGTGTGTCCTTGGAACTTCCTTCCCATACTTTCACCCAAATGCTAGAGCGATATCCCTGTGTTTCATGGTGCACTCCTTGTCATCAAGGTGGAAATGAATGATTCTCCTCCCATCATTGTCTTTTGATTGCTCCCAGGTTGCAAAAACTCCAAGGTCTATCTTATGTAGGTTTTTTAGTGCTTCTCTAGGAAGCCTTCTAGAGTCTCCTTGCATGCAAACTTTGTCTCCAAGATGGTCTTGTTTAGGCCATTTAAGTACTTCCATCTTTGGGTCACACTCCTGGAATGGTGTTCTCATGAACGCATCCACCACAAAGGCGGGGTTGGGAGGAAGGGAAGTTGTTGGCTCTCATCTCCTAACTTTAGCCGACTTATTCCTTTTCTCACCCTGGGAAGTTGTCTCCTTGTCCAGCTTACTTCTCTTTGGAGCCATTCTATCACAACAACAAGAAGATGGTAATGGTAAGAATATAGAAGGATATGCATCAAGTATCATTCAAGAAGAACATTCCTTCTAAATAGCCTATACTTTGCAAAACATACCATTTCAACACAAAGGCTATTCAATTAAGAATCATTCTCCCTAAATAACACACATGGTAAATCATATTACCCCTTCAAAAAGATCATTCAATCAAGAATCACTCCTCCTAAGAAACCAAAACATGTCAAATCATAGCATCTCAACACAAAAATCATGTACTTCCCCCATACTTAAATCATCACAAACTCTTTCAATCACGTAACCCATATTCTTCTCTAAAACACTTTAAAATTTTGAAATTCAAGCTTTTCATCACAACCCATTCATGCTAAAGAAATCAAATAAACATAAAGTTCAAAGAGTTACCCAAAATTTGAAGCTAAGAGTTGAAGAACCACACAAGATGATGCAAAAAAGCTTTCCCTTGAGAGAAAAATTCTCAATTTTTTTAGTTACTCTTATAGGAAGTGAGAGTGGGTGTTTTGAAGCACTGCAATAGGATAAAGGACTCTTATAGATAGGGGGAAGTACTATCATTCTAATTTCAGGAAACCATGCTCAACCAAAAAATGGGTTATTCAGGAGAGAGGTACAAAGGAGATAGTGGTGGTTTATGAAAAATAGAAACTTTTGGGGACAAAAGTGTCACTTAATTAATGCTCAAAGGAGGTGGTGATTTTTAGAATTGTACTATTTACATCACCAATCCTAGGGAATAAACGATCTGCTGAATTAATGGGCCAAAAGTACATGTTTTGGTTAAAATTTTGAATTTTCAAAAATCTGAAATTTTGCCCTATTTTCACCGTGGCAGGAGGCAGTGGCACAAGCGTGCCACATGGAGCCTTGTGCAGACACAATCTAACATGAGCCTGCCTCGTGTTAACCTAAACTAGCACGAGTCGTGCCCTAACATGGATGTGCTCCCTAGTGCCTTCCTTTTCTTGAAAAACTTTTCACCCAAAAAATCCTATTTCCTCCTAACACAAAACACAAGAATCTATTTCAGATTTAACAATCAACAAGACTTTCACACCAAGATCCTTTGTCAAAACACACAACAAGCATGCAAAATATGCCTACCGAAAAACATCAAATCAAAGCAAGAAAGAGCACCGTATTTTAATTTGTCGTCCTCGTGAATTATTTTCTCATGTTTCAATTAAAACAAACCTACCGCTGGGTCTTCAGATTTGCCATCGGCAACTCCACCCATTATGATATCCTAATGGAGAGGTCTCCACAAGGTGTCGTCTTTAACTTTATGCCTTTTATTTGCCACAACGAATGTATATTCATACTTAGCCAATGTTGAATCCCTGGATATTTCCTCGGGTTTAGGAGGTGGTCGAGGAGGTTTTACTTTCTCTCCACTCTCTGCAAACCGCTGCAAGTTAGTGAGCATAGAAAACAATCCATAACAGCCATATCATCACTAAAATCATGCTTAGCATTGGTTTCATCAACATGATTATCACAATTGAAGCTCAAAGTATTGTTTCGATCATCACTCTCATCATCATCAAAGAACTCATATAGGAACTCTTTTTCCTTCATCATGCAAGGGTTGTCAAATCAAATAAGTTCATCACACAAAGTTATGCCATTGCACACAAGAGAGGAAATAGATTAACCATGCTTAGACTTGTAAATATCGAATCCCACCTTATCAATGTCATCCTCTAGGGTCAGTGTTCCCAAATGAACATCTATCTTTGTTCTTGACGTTTGAGAAAAGGTATCTCTAACAAAATTGGGGGCGCACTTCCATCGTGCACTACATCAAGGGCATAGAAGTCCGTCGGAATCACTAAATTGCCCACTCTAATCATGACATCCTTACCTAAACCCTGAGGACTAGTTTGAGAATGATTGGGCTAATTGAATAATTATCCTAGTTTCCTTAAGTTCACCTATGTCTAGGTTTTTATAAAGGCTATAAGGGATCGCATTAAAAGATGCACCTAAGTGTATTATTGCATTCACCTAAGGAAATAGGTATTAAAAACATCCCGGGGTTATCATATTTCTTAGGAAAATTCTTATGATTTAGAGTAGCAACTCCCCCTATTTTCAATTGCCCTACTTTCCTAATTGGTTTGTTCCTCTTTTTAGTGCATGCATTTTTCAAGAACTTAACATGAGAGGGAACTTTCTCAATCAAATCTAAAATTAGAACGCTAACCTCAACATTCTCGAAGATTTTGCAAATGTTTACTTCATTTTGCTACCTTTGGCCTTCCCCTAAGTGCACTTGGAAAAGGTGGTGATCACCCTTGCCTCGGTGGTTGGGAGATCCTTGGTTGGCTTCTCTTCAACAACCATTTCCCGCTCGTCCAATTTGGTTTTGTTGGCTTCCACAATTAAATCATCCTCTCGCACAATTTCTTTCTTAGCCTCTCGCACCTCCTTCCAGCTCCTTAGCTTCAATGCGCTCATATATCTTGGGTTCACTTCGGGTTGGGAAGGTAGCTTGCTGGATTCCCTAGCCTTAAGTCGGCTAAACGAGGTGGAAAGTTGTTCGACTTTGACTTCGAGATTCTTGATGCTTGAGAATGCTCTAGTGCCAAGCTCCTCAATTTCTCTCCATGTCCGTTCCGCGAACACATCATGTTTCTTAGCCAATTGGCCAATAGCATCTAGGATATCCTCCCTACCCGACTTGTATAAGGTGGTGGTGTTGTTGGAAATCCTTTCTCCCCTCAGGTAGGGTTGAGGTTGTGGACCTCGGTTGTACCCTTGACCTTGATTCTCCTCGAGCTAACGAAAGTTGAAGTGTGATACCTAGGATTGAATGTATAGGGATCTTGCCTCTCATTACCTTGGTTTCCCCAGAACCCTAGTTGTTGCCCCCTCGCGAATTTCCTATTGCCTCTATTAAAATCCAACGCCTTCACCTTTTCCAAATCCTCAACAACTTGTGGACACATAGTGGTGGGATGGTCTAGACTTCATATTCCACACACCTTGACTTGATGAACTCTCCCTGTCATGAATTACTTCATCTTAGAAACAAATGCCTGCACTTTCTCTTCTAACTTGGGAGATTGAACCGGCTCATCCAATGTTTTTAGTCTGGACCTAGTGCCTAATTGCCTCATTCCATTAGCCATTTCTTCAAATAAGGACATTGCATCCCTCAAACTCTTGTTGGAAATGGAACCATTGCAAGCTATGTTGACCATCCACATACCATCATCGCAGAACCCTTCAAAGAAGTAATGCACCAAGTCGTCTTTCTTGAACGGGTCGTAAGGACATCTTTCCAACAACATTTTAAATATTTCCCAATACTCATATATAGATTCCTTTTTCATCTGGAAAATATTTTTCAAGGAAACACCGCTTCATAAACATCCACGATGTAATGCGTCCTGGCGAAAGATAATATAACCAATCCTTAGATAAATCCCGCAGTGAGAAAGGAAAGGATCACAAATTATAGTCTTCTTCCAAAACTCTGGGTGGTTTCATGTTGGTGCATACAAGGTGGAATTATGACAGATGCTTGTTCGAGTCATCACCGGCCATCTAGTGAAATTTTGGCAAACATTGGATCATGCCGATCTTAAGCTCACGGGTCACATTTAGTGGCAAATGAGGAAAAATGATGCACATGCATTGATTCTCCAAGTTAGGAGCCATCAACTCCCTCATAGTGCGATTGTCCTCTGCCATGACTATGGAATCCTCAACTACAGTTGGCCCTTGTGGAACCCTTGTTCTAGTCCTCTTTCTTCTTCTCCTCTGACTACATGTGCCTTCCGGAAGTTGTTGTAAGGTTCCTAAGTTCGTGGTACAGGTATGTACCAGAAACTAGAAACCAAACAAACCAACCAAAAATCAACACTAGCACACGGGTTAGAAGTAAATAGATAAACTATAACACAGGCTCAACACTAAAAACCAACTAAATAAACAAAAAAAATAAAAACAACACAAACTACTCAACAAACGTGCTATGCAAGTTAACAAATAAAATTTTAGACTAGCATCCCCGACAACGGCACCAAAATTTGCTCCGCCTCCCCTCGAGGTCGTCAATATAGGTAATCAATTAACCCAAGAAGTGACTTCAAAAAAATTAAAATTTTTATATCGCTCTTATTCCCACTACTAAGCTACTTAAAGGGTGGATCGTGGAAAGGCTGGGATCGTCCATAGAGATTCTAGGTGTCTAAAAGACAACTACACACAGTCAAGGTCGGGTCGTCAATCCGTCTGTGTGTAAGCAATAGCCAATGTTGTAAAACAGGTTTTTTTAGGGGTAGGGGGTTTAATTAATAACTACAAGCATGCGAGATCACAAGAGAATAAAACTAAATATAAAAAACACTTGGGGAATATTTGCGTAACATGATTGGTGATATGTTTTGATCCTCGACTCATTCACATTCAAGACATATAAACCTATCCTAGTGCTTATGACACATAGTTTGGTCAATGGTCAACATTCGCATACCTGTCACGTTGGGTGCTTTTGTAACCTTCCATCGGCATCGCTTCCATAATTAGGGGAGTGTAACAATGGCCTTGCCACTGTGCAGATCAATTTCTCCCCCGTACAATTACGTCCCAGGCAATCCACTATGAATGTTTCTCCCTAGGCCTATAGAAGCAAAGGGATAGGCACCTTATCGATGACTCTAAGGTTGCGAATTATTCTAACCCTAGTTTGATACCAATGTTATCTCTCTATCCATAACACCTTCGGGCCAACTCGCCAGCTAAAACTAGTGTATGGTCGATCGTAACATTGATTCAGCAACCCACATCCATATAGTTCTGGACCATCATTACCTATATACATATGGGTTTAACTCCCCAGGGGATATCAATAGATGCACCAGCATGAAAGTATACTAAGGTGTATGCAAACATGGTATGACAAGCATGCAATTAACAAGAATCATAAGAACAAGCCAACATAATATTCATAAGAAAATAGAAATAGGTAAATCTAAAGAATCTCCCAAAACAAACATCAAATCATGAATACAAATACAAATCCCAAGCTAATTAACTACTCCCTAACTATGGAACCAAAATATTTCATTGGATTCAATGCCTTTGGCCAAAAACAAGGAGAAAAGAAAATTAGAGAGAATGATTATTCCCTTTCTCTCTCTACCTACTCTTGGAGAATAGAAAATGATCTAAAAATGTGGCCAAATTTAAGCCCTATTAGATATGGCCTCTATATATATTAGTAGGGAATGGGCCTTGAAAATGGCCTAAAATGAGGCAAAAATCCCTAGCAGCCAAAATTGGTTCGAGTAGTCGCGTCTGGAAAGTCTGTGTCGGTTGGCTATACCACGGTCGTGCTGACTAGGTCTAGCACAGGCCGTGCTAGCTGGCATGGCCATTTTGGCTAGCTCTGGCACAGGTCATTCTGGCTGATATAGACTGTCGGCTAGGGCTTGGTCCTCGGTCTTTTTGAGCATTCACCCACATCATTCGGCAAGGTCTGTCAACTGGGAGTGCATTCTTGATCAGTTGAACGGCGTGGGCCATGTAAACTTTCATTAGCCATTGTCTAGGTGCATGAATTTTACTTTTGAATGTCGTTTGAATCCTTGCGGGTCGTCGGCTAAAAGTCCTCTTCTGAGCAAAAGAATGGTGTGGCCGTGTAGAACGTCACACCCCTTCGGCTGGCCTTCTAATATTGGATTTGTAACAACAGACATCATTTTGAAGGCAACAACTTGTGTCCATACTTAGCCGTACGCGGGTCTGGAATGGCATAGCCCGTTTTGGAGCTGGTAGCTCATACCAATAGGCTGTGGCACGGTCGTGCTGGAGCGGAAAGCTCATGCTGAGCTGCCTGGCACGACCCATGCTGATGGCCCCTGGCATGGCCGTGTTGGTTGCCACGTCCCTGTCGGCTTATTCGGTCGAGCCAAGTCTTCAGAAGTAGAACTTTGACTCCCTTCTTTTTCTGGCTTGTTTCCTTCTACTACCACGGTTTGACTCGTGGCATGCTGCCTACTACAATCCTTGTGAATGCCTTCTAACATCTACTACCACCCTTGCGGATGACCTTCTACAAAATGATAATGAAATACTCACGAGCAACCTACTAGTTAGATCACAAAAGAATATCTAGGTGCTCGTGAATACAAAATATCCATTAGTACCAATTAAGTCTACAAAACTCAAGATTTAGATAAGAAAATGAACAATGGTCATCTAAACCCTTTGTCATGTAAACCTAACTAAAACTAGCAATCATCTAAACAAAACATAACAACAAATTTTTCGAATGCATTAGTTAACGCATGCTTAAAGGTGTAGATCATAAATTCTATCACATATAAGACATATAAACCTATCTCATGTCTATGTCACATAGTGTGGGTGATAGTCGGCACTTCCCAATGTCTGTCACACAAAGCACGTTGCACTCTTCTTTCCCTGTAAAACCCACTCCCAATGCTAATGCACCCGATTAAAGGATTAAATGCATAAGCAGTCGCCTTGCCGTGGTAGCAACTGTTAGGTATAAGAGTAAGGAAAATATATCACGGTCACTTAACTATGGATGTTTTTCCCTAGGCCTATAGAGGTAAAGGGATCAACATCTCATAATGACTCTAGGGTTGAAATGAATATGGCCGTTACACGACAACCCTATTTGCTATAAACTATCATGTATCATCCTATTTGGGTACACCGAGGGTGCCTCGCACCCACGTTAGGGAAAATTCCTTCCCTAACAAGAACATTATTACACGATGATCCAACCAATAGGCCATTGCGACCGGAATGGTACTCTCGACATATATGCATGCACTCATAAATCTGATACTCACGAATCTACAATACACCTAACCCAACACTCCCAAGGTATAAACCAAGCCTCGCACAATAACATATCACATATTAACTATGGTGCATCATAGAAAATACATAACATTCATCATACATGAATATAAAGTTCAAAACAAACATGAATATTCATAGACATAAAAGATAGGAGGATCTAGAATCACAAAATCATTACCTAGTCATGAATAAAAATAAAATCCCCAAGTAATTACACTACTCCATGGACATTGAAACCAATTCAATTATTGGATTTAATGCCATAGGCATAAACTAGGAAATAGTAAATGAGAAAAGAAGAGTTAGTCTCTTTCTCTCTCTACCTACTCTTACATCTAGAATTACAATAATAGATAGAAGGTTCTTAAACCCTAGTAGGCTAGTGCCTCTTTATATAGGAGGTGGAAATGGGCTTTAGAGAAGCCTAAAACAAAGGGAAACCCTAGCAGCACGTTGACACGGTTCGTGCAAAAGTACACGAGTTGCAGACTAGAGACGATTCCCAGCCAAACTAATTGTGCGGTCCATGCAAATCCTTGCATGTTCCTGACTAGAGGGTGTTCTTGGCGGCCTGAGCGGTGCGATCCGTGCAGAATCTCGCGGGTTGCCATCTGAAGTCATCATCCTTGGTTTATGATGGCGCGGCCGGACAATTGGTCGCGGGTCGCGGAATGGAGGCTTGGGTTTTCAACATATGGAGGCACAAGTCATGCAAAAGCACACAGCCTACACCTGGACTTAATGTCAGGAGCCATTAGTTTAACACAAGCTCTGTAAAAGTACACGGTCATGCCAGTCTTCCTTTCTTTCTATATTTTGACTCTTTCTCTTCAGTGCATCCCACCTACTACCACGATTAAGTGTGTGGCCTTCTGTCTACTACCATTCTTGCAAATGGCCTTCAACTATCTTTGACCATTCTTGAAAATGGCCTTCACTAACCTACTCTGAAGTGCTTACGAGCGATCTACAATGAAGCTCACAAAACAAAATCTAGATACTCGTAAGGACATAGTATCTGTTATATCTAAATAATCTACAAAATGAGAGATTTAGACTAGAAAACCAACAATGGCTATCTAAACCCCTTGTAATGTAAACCTACTTAAATCTAGCAACCAACCCAACAAAAGCTACTAAAATATGTGCTAAATACATTAGGAAACACATGCTTCTATCTTCTCATCACAAAGCTTGGGAGTTGCTCCCCCATACATAAATGTTATAAGCTGGATACAATTTTCTTTTCTTTTCCTGAGGAGTAGTTCACCCCAAGAGGAACTATGAGACTTTTATTTTTGTTAATATGGGAGTAGTTCACCCCAAGAGGAACAATAGGGGCCACATATTTTCTTAAATAAATTTATTGTTTTGATTCCATATGATGCCTTAACTTGTGATTTACTTAATGATTCTACCTAAGGGATAAAAAATTTCTAAAGTGGTGGCACAATTCTCCATAAGGGATAAAAATCCCTATGTGAATGAATGATTCTCGTGAAATATTCTCATTAAGGGGTAAAATATTCAATAAATGGATGAATAAAAGCATGAGTGGTGACAACACATGGCCAATAATGAAGCCCAAATTGGCAATCTTCTACAATTGATAAAAAAAAAAGTGTTTTTATAATCCTACCTAGTTGACATAAGTGTCAATATAACCTTTCAATATTCGAAAGTGTCAATATACCCCTATCTAGTTAGTAAAAATGCCAATATAACCCTATAATAAGTTTTAAGGATGTGCTGATATAACCCTATAATAAGTTTTAAGGATGTGCTGATATAACCCTACAAGCATTAGAAATGTGTTGATATAACCCTACAAACATTAGGAATGTGCTGATATAACCCAATAAGATTGCATAATGTGCTGATATAACCCTACATGTTCCGGCGGCGATCCGGCGAACTATGAGGGTAAAATTGTCTATCTAATTTCAGAGTTAGCCCAAAGGGTATTTTGGTCAATTTACATAGAGTCAATGCCAAAAAATTGAGGTCAATGCCGGAAATGGGGTCTGAGGGTTATATTGGCACTTTCATTACCTAGTTAGGGTTATATTTGCACTAAAAATTATCATAGGGTTATATTGGCACTTACTAAAGTAGATAGCGTTATATTGGCACTTATCCCTTAAAAAAACCTATTGATTAAAAGTCTAGAAGGATCCCAATGATAAATTAAAATTTCACTCACGTGATGAAATTTACAAGCACAAATTAAGAACTCATATTTATGAACTACTTCGGCCAGCCCTCCGATCGAATCTACCCAAGAGTTGTCATCTCGAATCACTAAGGCCTGATTGGATGCAACCCGGCGAGCCAATGTTCAACGAGATGAAGCTCAAGAACTAGAAGGAAAACTCCAGGAAATAGCCACTCAACAATCTATTTGACTGAGCCAATTAACCGCCCGATTGTAGGACGTTCGGGTGTCGGGCCCTGTCCAGTGCGAAATAGCCCCCATTTTGTTGATAAAGGTATCAAGAAAGAGAGGCACATTTTGGATCAACTTTAAGTCTTCTTTGTGCTCGAAAAAAATCCCACAAGCCTTAAGCTCAAGTAACATACAGTTATAGTAATTGCTTGTTTCTCTATTATACGTTCTATAATAGTTACTTTCGTTCTCAAAGTGTTCACATTCAAGTCAAGGCCATTAACCTCATTCATCATGACTTCAAGATCAAGCTTATTATTCCCCACCTTCTGCATCATGATCATTTTCCATTGAGTCGCAATAATCAGCTCCAGTGATTAAAATAAAGAGAAGATGAAGTAGATGGAAGATCTATTGGCAATTATCAGCCCATATTACGCGCCTGTCTCTTGTACAAATAGATCAAACAATTTGAATATCTCATTAGTTATCGCCTGGTGCTCTTATAGACACTACATCTCGGTATTGAAGTCCTAGGAAATAGCCAACCACCTCCTTAATCTCACCACTCAAATTTCTCAGCCTTTCCTCAAAAACTCTAGTTTGCCGTTCCCAGCGATTAGACCTGGAACAACTCTCTGAACAAAAAGTAGGTCTTTGAAAAGGGGAGAGCTATGGTAGATGGACAGAGTCAGATACACTACAAAAAGAGTAGGGAAAGCATAACAAGAAATAGAAGCAAGGAAAAGTTGATTACAGGTTCAACAAATTTTTAAGTTACCAAAGCCTGGTGTATTACATGCCTGGCTACCCAATCATCCTCTTTGGCCTCGTGTTGGGGATCCAGAATTTCCCGGGCATTCTCATTTACGAAAGGATCACCTACAACTCTCTGAGCTTCCTCTATATACTGTTCCAAAGGGCTCCCATCAGCACGACCTTGAGCATTTTGAGGGTTATGGTCACCTCTCCAGCATCAGCTACGGGGTTAGGAAGCGGAGTCCCCCAATCCTTGTTCTCATCGGCTTTAATGTTCCTCAAACCAGTTGCTGTTCAAGGCTGGAAAAGCTGGCCGATGTGATCCAGCAATGGCAGCTGGACACCGCCATTCTGAGCAGGCTTCCACCAGGCATGTTTTAAGATCCCCATTGCATGGGGAGCCAAATAGCTACAGATCAACCCCCGTTGATCATCCGATGGGTTTCCTTTGCCAAGGCATGCTGACCAACCTTACTGAAGTTTGGAAGAACTCCTTCATAGCTAGAGTATTCATGGCCTTATCCAATAAGTCGGAACAGTGGCATACTTGGAGACCTACCCCTTCAATTCCTAATTGGTGGTGTTACTCAAGACCAAGTCAGCCTCTGTAGTAGACACACATGTCGTTAACTCCTCAATGGTGGCCATACTGGAGGCCAAATTAGCTTGAGTAGCGTCCAAGCAACTTCCAAATTGACCACCCGACTTGAATTGGTTTCAACCACTTGACTCAAATTGTACAGATGTTGGGGGTTCTTTAGTCTTCCTCTACCTATTGTTGACCTAGATTTTCTAACCAAAAACAACTGCATGTTGAGATAAACGAACATCAACATTGATATAAAAAATGAAAACACGGGAAGAATGTGAAGAGATAAAGAAAACCTTGGAGAGTGGAAGAGGAATGACAGCTCCGCTCGAGGCCAAAGAGGGGTTGAGGGACCAATCGTATTTTTAGGTATCTATCCTAAACATTTTAGAAAAATGTGTTTTTATAATCCTATCTAGTTGACACAAGTGCCAATATAACCTTTCAATATTCGAAAGTGCCAATATAACCCCATCTAGTTAGTGAAAGTGCCAATATAACCCTATAAGTCTTAATGATGTGCTGATATAACCCTACAAACATTAGAAACATGCTGATATAACCCTACAAACATTAGAAATGTGCTGGTATAACCCTACAAACATAAGAAATGTGCTAATATAACCCAATAAGATTGCATAATGTGCTGATATAACCCTACCTGTTCCGGCGGCGATCCGCGAACTATGAGGGTAAAATTATCCATCTAATTTTAGAGTTAGCCCAAAGAGTATTTTGGTCAATTTACATAGAGTCAATGTCACAAAATTGAGGTCAATGCCGGAAATGGGGTCTGAGGGTTATATTGACACTTTCATTAACTAGTTAGGGTTTATATTTGCACTAAAAATTATCATGGGTTTATATTGACACTTCCTCAAGTAGATAGGGTTATATTGGCACTTATCCCAACATTTTAACATTTAAAGGCTTCAAATATATATATATATATATATATATATATATATATATATATATATATATATATATATGTATGTATGTATATTCAATCTGTCATTCCAATGCAAATCCTATATTGCTATACGTCTTATTTGCCTCAGATTGTTGGTGAGGCTGTTGCTCACTTGGCATTAGATGTATAGCTCAATTTGAGTCAAGTGGTTGAAACCAATTCAAGTCGGGTGGTCAATTTGGAAGTTGCTTGGACGCTACTCAAGCTAATTTGGCCTCAGTAAGGCCACCATTAAGGAGTTAACGGCATGCGTGTCTTACAAAGGCTGACTTGGTCTTGAGTAACACCACCAATTAGGAATTGAAGGGGTAGGTCTCCAAGTATATATATATATATATATATATATATATATATATATATATATATATATATATATATATATATATATATATATATATGTAAAGTGTCAAAGGGGAGGAAACTTAAGCTTCCTATTTTTGCAACAAATTGGAGGAAGTTTATCTATAAGTTTTCTCCCCTTTGGACACTTTACATAAAAGGTAAATATACTCTCTTCCTTCTTACTGGAACTTCGATTAGGTCAAACAGAAAATATTGATTGGAAAAGGTTAAAGGAGGGATCGACCTCTGATGTGCTTCATTATGCGTGTATTAACCGTTACATTCGGTGTAATAATTGACTTGTTTTATATGTTGGATTGCTAGTATTAGTTGAATTTATGTGACAAGGGGTTTAGACGGCCATGTTTGGTTTTCTTGTATAAATCCCGCATTTTGTAGACTTAATTAGTACTATTGGACATCTTGTATCCATGGGCACCTAGATCTTCCCCATCCTTAGTAGGTCACTCATGGGTACTTTTCGTTACATTCTAAGTGAAGGTCGTTCGCAAGGGTGGTAGAAGATATTGAAAGTCGTTCGCAAGGACGATATAAGAGGTCGAAGGCTATTCACATTTAAATGGTAGTAGATGAAGGCCACGGACATCAAATCGTGGTAGTAGAAGGATGGAGCCAAAGATAGGTGGCATTGAAGTTCAAAATAGCCAAGGAAGAAACGGAGAATCGTGGTCCAAGAGTTGCACCAAATTCTAGAAACAATCCAAGAAGAATCAACCTTCAAGGTTGGTTCCATTGGATTTGTCTCCTTGAGAATCATAAAATCGACTACAAGAACTCTTAAAACGGTCTAACGGTTCATCCGTAACGGAGGAAACAAGTCAGCCGACCGCGTCAGCAGAGGTCTGTGTCAGGGCTTGTCACGAGGGGGTCCATGCCAAGGGTTTTTGGCACCGACTGTTCCACCCCAAACGAGCTATGTCAGGGCTTAGGCATCAGGGGGTCAGTTCCAGGGCCCCCGACGCAGAACGTACATCTTCTAGCGTCCCATTTTGCCTGTTTTCACTCAAAATGGCTAAGTATGTGCGCGGAACGTCCTTTTTATGGTTTATGCTATGTCATTATGGTGATGCACGCATGCATGTGTGGTAGTATAAAATTGCGCTAGACTTTATTGCTATCTTAGAAAATGTTGGAATTGTGGAGTAGGTAAAGAACACAGAGGAGATGAGTGCATTCATATCCTTTGAGAGAAATTCCGTATATGTGTTATACCATGATTTTATTTGGCTAGTTGTGTGAGAAATCAACATGTTGGGCGGTCGATTCGGCAAATCCCAATGGGGGAAAACCCCTGCCTTAACCAGATAGATTAGTGTGTTTGTAACGACTAGAGTTGTGCCGACTCTAGAGTCATCACAATGTGCCTTTTCCTTTGCCTCTATAGGCCTAGGGATTGAGATCCACGGTGGATTGTCCGAAATGTAATGCATTTTACTACATATCCAACGGTTGCGACCTATACAAGGCATTGCCCTTTTAGGCAGGTTTTGTATTCCTCTAAGCGGGGTCACGTTGGCATTGAGAGTGAAGTGACGGGGAATGGTATACAGTGTCGATGGACTAGAGCGCATTCCCTAATTACAAGACGGTGAGATATGGTCATTGTGGTAAGTACCACTTGTGACAGGCGGGGGGAAATACCTGGCTATCTCCACACTGTGTGACATAGGCATAAGATAAGTTTATAAGTCTATATGTGAATGAATCGAGGATAGAAGTCATTTATCAAGCATGTTACATAAATACCCCCCAAGTTTATGTTTATATAGTTTACGTTCGCTTTATCTTTCATGTTTAGCCGTTGCTAATTGAAAAACCAACCCCTCCCTCCCTCCTCTTTTGTTTACTATACTATCTATTCCTAGCAACTCGTGTGGATTGACTGCCCCGAAGAGGTTGTGTGTAATTTATTTTTAGGCTCTAGCATCTCTAAGGACATACCCTGAGCTTACCGCTAACTACCCTATCGGTAGCATAGTAGTGAATTGAGTGCAAAAATATAAATTTTATCTTTGACTTTACTCAGCCTTCGCTCGGTTTAATTAGCTACAATTAAAGACCCCAGGTGGAGGTGGGTCAACCTCCTCTTTGAAGCAAAACTTCAGAAATCCAAAGATTACCCGCATGCGACGGAGCAACTACCTGCTCCGATGTCATCACCATATCTCCGCCAGATAGAAAGAAGCAACGCTAATATTGCACGACATGTTTCCTCTTGTCCTTCCCCTTATTTTTTGCAATACGAAGGTTAGCTAGGGTGTATGTTTGGATTTGTGAGAATTTCCTTGGAGATCAAGAAAGATGAAGATTTGGAGAATAGACAAATTGGAGGGTGAATTTAAATGCTGAGTAGAGGTATTGGTTGGTATATATAATTCATATCGACCTACAATAAATTCAAATCTGTGAGAGATGGAACACATGGTGCTAGAAAATCTCATAAATATTGGCCAAAAGGAAAACTTAAAAGTATTTTAACTTCTATTATGTTAAAAACCAAAGTCGAAAGTTAACTTTTAACTCCAGTTCCTAAAAATTGTAGAAGATATTTAAAACAAGGAAAATTTTTGGGAAAGACTCCATATCCTTATGGAAAAACATGTTTGATTAGAAAAATAAAAGGTAAAAGGTTTTAATTGTAATATTAAAATTTTATTATGCAATATGTAGTAATTATAAAGTTTATAACCGATTAATGTAACCCAAAAATTTTATCTTCATTTATTCTAATTTTTACTTTAAACCTTAGTTTTTTCATAATCTTTCGAGAGGGTACTCTTAAAACAAAGGTGAAAAGTGGGGGAAAAATCAAGTCAATACTATCACCCGATGTCAGTTGGTATGGAGCAAGTACTAAAAGCGCTTGGAAAAGCCCTCCAATAAACTGATTTGGGCCCGAATTAGCATATGTTTGCTTCACCGCATTAAGCTCTAAATTAAATAACCATATTTCTTTGACAATTGTTACCGTTCAATAAATCTACCGTGGCCATATCTACTTTCAAATATACTCAGAATCGCTTTCCCATCCTAAATCATGCTCAACACCATCACAATCCACACTTGTGGTTCATCAAATTGATCATTTCCAACAAATTAAGCATCATGTGAGTTTTTTTTCTCAAAGGTATTCATCATGGGCAAAGGCACAATGACTCGAATGTAAGAAAGATTTAGGTATCATAGTTCGTAGATTTGACATGTGGTCTATAGTTGCAGCCTTTGTTTAGTTTCTACCTCGTGCATGATAATAAAGTTGGATAGTTCTCTTGTAATGAATATCATCTGTTAAATACTATCATCCACTTGATTTTAGAAAATTATTGATTTTTCTTGTGTTATTTGTCTACAAATACCAAGTAGAGGTGTCCATACTAAACTCTCTTGCACTAAGTAACCCCTCATTCCTAGTAAAAACTAAACAATTTTTTTTTTGGTTTTTCCCATCATAAGTTGCACAATTTCTATATTTATCAAATTTGTTATGAATATTGAGAGAGAAAAAAACACAGAATCACCCTTACAATAATTTAAAATTACAAACAACATATTTAATGATTTTGAGTTCCAAGTTCAATTAGCCCACTTAACTAGTCTAATCTTACCAAACCCTAGAAATTAACTAACCAAACCTTAAACATCCCTTATTCCATACACATTTATTGTCGGAAAATAACTTCTCCCTCATTATTATACCTTCACCCCCTTCACTATCTGGAAAGCCTCTTTCAAATATTTGCTGATAGGTGTTTCGTGTGCCAAGATAAAGGGTTGAATTTTAGATCAAAATCCATTGTTATGTTGCTCATCATGGCAAAACTACCTATATTTCCGCCACTCATTTTGCCTCCATCCTCGTTACAACCTCCACTACGAACGTTCTATCTTCCTCCATATACGCCTTACTTATCACCCATTTAGGAAAAAAAATGTTCAAACCTATCACTCATATGTTTGTAGACAAGGCGGCGGCGAGTTAATCTGGACAAGACACTGCCGGAGATGGGTATAGAGGAGATAGATATAGTGTATACGGTGTGATAAATATATATATATATACATACATATATATACATATATATGTGCTGGTATGTTGCTAGAATTATGCAATTTTAATTTGTAAATTTCAGTACTATATTTTTGTTTATTGCTAGAATGATACTATCGTAATGGTGATGTTTTAGATAAGTTGTAAGGCAACGGAATGATTGGTGAGTGGTGGTTGTGAGGGCTAGTGATTATTGGTGAGGACAAGTTCGGTAATGGTAGAAGATGGTTTTTCGATGAATAACAGTGCTAGAAAACAACCACTATTACAACCATTTTTTTATAAAGGGGTGAGAAAATAGTTGTAAAAAATATGTATTAACAACAAAAGGGGATCTGAACTTATTCAGGCGCCTTGAGCCGCCTCGGCGGGAGGATAAGATGGTCAAGTATTAGAGAAGGTTGGGGGATTTGGGTGTTGAGTGTACATATTTCCAGCTGTGCATATTTCTGCTGCTTGGATGTTTTTATAAATGTGGTTATAATGTGCGTGTGTGTTTTTTAAACTATCAAGTCTAATAATGGCTATAATGTGTGTGTGTTTTTTTAAACTATCAAGTCTAATAATGGTTGTAATGTGCGCATTTGTGTGTTTTTATTTACTTTTATTTAAACTATCATGTGTACTGATGGAATGTCAGGGGTAGTAATGATATGAAGATTATTGGCTGGCATGGACCGTGCCCTTGACCTTTAACTTTCCCATTCTATTTTTTGCTCTATTTTTTCTTTTCTTCCTTCCTATTTCAAGCAATCTTTTACGACTAGATTAGTGGCCTTTAATCTACTACCATCCTCACGAATGACCTTCAATCTACTACCATCCTTGCAAATGGCCTACTCCGATAATTTGATCTCTGTTAGGCACACAAATCTTCTAATCTTGATCCAATCATGAAGGGGAGAAAACTAGGTAACGAAATGCTGACAAAATAGGGAAATTAGATTTAATAACTACACATGTGGTTCTAACCCCATATTCGGTAAAATATCTAAATTCCTATTAAACCACAAACAAAACATAGCAAAAGTGAGTGGCAATTGTGTTAAAAATAGCATATTTACTTCTTATCAACCCCCTTAATAATATTGTAGGTGGATAAGGACTTATAAATTTAATCTTGATACAGTTTGGTAGTTTAATTACCTGCTAAAACCTGCTATCACTAAGAGAGAGAGAAAAGAAAAAAACACCCTTACAATTATTTAAAATTACAAACAACAAATTTATTGATTTCTGGCACAAGTATCAATTGGTCCCCTTAATTAGTCTAATCTTACCAAACCCAAGAATATAATGCAAGAAATTAATTAATTAAACCCTAAACATCCCTTATACCACACACCGTTGCCAGAAAATAACTTCTCTGTCATTATTATTCCTTCACCATCTCAATACTCGGAAACCTCCTTCCAAATATCTGCTGACGTGTGTTCTTTTGGCTAGATAAAGGGTTGAATTTTTTGATTAAATTTTATTGCTATATTGCTCATCATGCCGCCACCGCCTATCTTGTCGCCACTCATTTTTCCTCCATCGTCATCATGACCACCACTGCAACCCTTCTATCTACTTCCATATTCACCTTACCTCATCACTCATTTAAAAGAAAGAATTTCAAACCTAACACTGACACGTTTTTAGACGAGGCGACAGCAACGAGTTAGATCTAGACAAGACATTGTCAAAAATGTGTAGAGGGGAGATAGGTAGAGTGTATACGATGTGAAATATATGCAAGTGCAAATGTATTGTGTTGGTATGTTGCTGGAATTATGCAATTGATTTGTAAATTCTAGTACCACATTGTTGTGTGTTGCTAGAATGGTCACTATTGTAATGGTGATGTTTTAGATTAGATGTAAGGTAAGGTAATGGGTGGTGAGGGGTGGTTGTGAGGGCCGAGGATTACTGGTGGTGGCAAGATTGGTAGTGGTAGAAGAGAGTTTTTCGATGGACAAATTTTAAAGAATGCCAATTGTGACATTTCACTTGGATCAAAAAATTTGACTCATTTTCTCTCTCTACAGCTTATGCCGGGACAGGGAGAGTGTTAAAATATTTTGTGGCCAAGGAAATGGCATAAGAAAATTAATTTATGTATCCGCCTGAAATAAGAGTTGTGCTTCTTCACTAATCTTTCTTTAGTTTAATAACCATTTCTCATATGGTTTCCCCAACTTCTTATTCAACGTCAACATTGACAAATAATTCTATTTGATTTTTTCGAAGGCCTAATCTTTTATTTTTCTACTTTGTATGCCCTCTGCCTCGGGGTTTGAAAAACAAAATCTAAACTCATCCTATAAGGCACTAGCTAAGTTACTAATTACTGCATCTTCCCACAAGCTCATTTGACTCCAAGGTCGTACATGTCTTCAAAAAATGTCACAATAATCAATAGGACGATTACATCTCCGAGACCCCAAAGAAATTCCCTAGAACTACTACAGACCACAAAAAATATGAAGGTGAACCAGAATGAGAAACATACTTGCCCCATTAACACGAAGGAAATTTAGATACGCTGAGTTAATTAGGTAACCAATTATTAATCAATATTGATGATTTTTTAGAATTAACATGAGGATGCTCAAAGAAAGTGTAAGTTGGTATCTAATGAGTCTATAACTTTACACACACCGCTAAGCTTATCCATTGCAAAGTTATATCAAGATATGGCTATTCTTATATACTTTGATCTATGAATCATGTGTATTTTTCTTTTTGAAAAGTTTACCTAGAAATAATTTTTTTAAAAAGGTACTGGTGTTGTTTCTCCACCAAACATGGCAATTTATTTGTCACTCCCCTACTTGACAAAGGTGTCAAGTTTTGATAAGTGAGTCCATGCATGCACTATCAGCATCCAACCCATCTCCAACATCTACATCTGGAGAACCATCTAGAACTAGTAAGGACATCTATGTCTATAAAAGAAGTAATTTTGTTAATGCTAACATGTTTGGGGATCCTAAGGTGTCATGTATAAACTTGATTCATACAAAGTATTGATGCTACTAACCTTTCTCTTCAATAGATAAGTCCACCTTGCAGAACTTAACCCAACTTGACATGGACATCATACTAAGTTCCCAAGAGGCCTTAAGCCCAATATAAAGTAGGTCACCTGATGGACCATGCCAGATGGTTCTAAATCTTGCCAGAAGAATAATTTTCCTACAAGTAATCGGATTCCTTAGTGGGGAGATTGTTACATCCATAAAAATAGCTTCCATGTCTCATTTTAAGGTACAAAATCAATACACATTTAACATATGACTACCTTCCTACAAACTTCAGTGAATTACATATGTAAGCTACAGCGGGGGTCACCCCCACCTTGCTCATAGGTTCCAGTGAGTTCGACGTCAGAAGGAAGTTTTTATCAACCTTATACTGGTGAAGTGGAGGTTCAATTACGTGGCACCGTCTATGAGAAACGTATAGAAAGTTATGGTTCTCACGATACTCACAACAATCGTGATAGATAATGAAGATGCCACCAACCAGGTCGTCAACAACCAAGTTAACCTAGAGCAAGCATCGCCGGCTTACAACTCGGTTGAGCAACCTCCAAGTATTCAAGGGTGATACAACAACCACTTCCAATGCTATAAGGCATAGCTGAATGGCCCCTAGGTCTAGATCTAATTAATGGCCAAGGGCCCGCTCGTGGCTACGACTCAATTGAAGGCATCAACGCAGCATGAAATTGGATATCCCCTTGGTTGAATAACCATGATGTGCTCGAGTTATAATCCATTTTTAGCCCATAATGAACTCTAAATGCAAAGGATTTAGAGTTTAGTTTTGAGCTTAATGGATTAATCGCTCTCAGAAGATTTAGGAATGAAATTCATTTTTTATATCCTAACACATGTGTTTCGAAGAGCAAAATATGTGACTAAGTTTTGAAACCCATTTTGGTGTATGATAAGAGATAAATTAGAGTTCGTGTGTAGCATTTTCGAACTTGCCTCTGACTATAGAAAATATTGCGAGAACCCTCGAAACAGATCAATAGTTTACTTATAGCAAAGGAACGAAGACTGGTCGAAAGAGAAGCTTCTGAATTTTGTGGTCGGAGATTGTGAAAAAACCCACGATCCATGAAATCCTAACTAGGAGAGGCAAAGTTGCATCTTAGGGACTGTGAGAATTTTGACGGTCCACGAAGAAGCCACTTCACGGGCCATGGAGCAAAATCACCTATTATCCTCATTTGTGTGGAGCAAAATTTAGAGGAGGAGAAAACACTTGTTTGTCATTCTCTTTTCCTTTTTCTTTCATTTTCTCTCTTAGATTTTATCGTGCATCTATATAGTAGTAGGAGGAGGTTACATTAACCTTGAGAACAATTTATTGAAACCTCTACCTTTGTGTTGTGAGGCTCTTAATTCTTTACTTGTTGTTCTTGATTATCATTTGATTTTCTAGCATTTATTGTGTTAGATTGTTGTAAAACCATGCTAAAAATTCCATAGGTTAACTATAAATCAAAGACTTGCTATATGAGAGGGTAGAATAACGAAAACTTGTTCCTCTTAGTCATGTGTGATGTGCCCCAATTTACCGTCACCGTTGCTCCGCTGTGGGTGATCGGAATCTGTAAAGACAAAGCCCTCGGAGGTTTCTGGGGGGAAGAGGCTCTGATGGCCAAGTAAGAAACCAGGCTACCCAAGTGTAATTAGGAATGAATAGTTGAGTTGTGTAGGTTTACCTTTGGCCTTTATATAGATAAGCAAGTAGGGAAACTGCTTTGTTTGCTTGTGGTGAAAGTACTATCACCTTGGGCCAGCCCAAAAGGCTTTACCCAAAGGGCAAAGCTATGGACTTAAGGTTGGCCGCATACACATTTAGCCTCACAAGGATTTACACATTATCAAGAAACCCATGGTAAGCTTAGGGTTTGGTCTTTGAATTCCTCCCAGGGTCATGGGATCGGATATGTGCTTGAGTCTGCGGGTTCGTCACGACTCCCTCTTGACAGGGGTGTTTCGACCTAACATCCGAGTGAGGGTTTACCCTCCAAAATCCTTTAACACATCTAGGGACAATACCCCGGCGATGCATTTGAGGGTTCGTTCCAGGTTGAGGCTTCGAACTTACCGTTCGAGCTGAACAATGTGTCAAGGGTTCAATCCTTGACTTTCTAGTTTGTGTTAGCGCCAAGGGCCTAAATTCAACCTATTTTTATCTCCCTGGTGGCTTTTGAGCCCCTGATAATACTTCCCAAGGGATCCAGTCTTTGAGTCTTCTATGTTAGGGACCCACGGACCTTCGAGCCCTGGGGACGGAAATGCGAAGTTTAATTATCTATCTTCTAATCTGAATTAGGAGACACGGTCCTTTGAATTTTATCATATTCAATAAAAGATAAGGCACCTCAAGATCCGGGGCTTTTAATTTGTGCTAGAACCCGAGGTCATGCAAGCCTTAACTTTTCACCCCTAGGGGGTACGACCTTCAAGTCTCTAATTCTGTGTTAGAGCCCATGGTCGCTTGAATTCCTACAGTCTAGGATATATTTGGATGTCGACCTCCCAATCTGCGCTATAAGTTTAGTACATCCAAACATGAGCTTCTGGTTATATATCGTTCGAATTCCCTCCTTCTGAACTATGCCAAAATCTAAGGAATCGACCTCTTTGGTATAATGTGTTCGTTCTTTAAGTGTCTGGTCTATTCTAGAGTTCAAAGGGTGCACACCTGGATGTTTAAAAAATAAATGACTTCAGGCTTAAAGGGTTCTAGTTTGTGCTAGCATCCCTGGAACTCAAATCCGTATGTTTAAGCATGGAGGCTCCAAGCTTCCTGGGTTCTAATCTGTGTTATCATCCCTGGAGCTCGATTCCACGTGTTTAAGCATAGAGGCTCCATGCTTCCAGGGTTCTAATTTTCTCTGGCATCCCTGGAGCTAGAACCCGCGTGTTTAAGCATAGAGGCTCCGTGCTTCTAGGGTTTTAATCTGTGCTAGCATCCTTGGATCTCGGATCTACTTATAAAATGAATGAGGGGTTTAACCTTCAAGCTTCTATTCTACGTCGGAACTTGAAGGGTTGGAACTCCTAGCGAGAAGCGGGGAGCTCACGTGGGATTTCTTTGATTTATGTAACTCAATTTCAAGGCGGGAAGTGAAGGAGTCGCAAGCGTGGTGTTGACTCTCTACTTTTGGGGCGTGTGAAGCCCTTGTTGGATTTCCATGCGCGCACCATTTTTCCCATAAATACCTTGGTTTTGGCTCCCCCACATGGCCTATTTACCCATAAAGTTACTTTTTGCGTGGCGGCCCAAGATAATGATTACCTTTTAATGTCCTCTTTATATGGCAGAGGTTTCCACTATTCATGCTTTACTCTTTTCTCCAAATTACATCCCAAGTCTTAGAAACCCTTTTTTCACTTTAAGCAATTTTTTGGCAATCTTTCTCATAAACATTTAAGTTCATTTTCCCGGCCACTCTACCAGTAAGTTCCCTTTCCCTTAACCTCTCATTTCAATTTTATAATGTCAAAAACACCATCGTCGGGGAGGAACTCTATTCTGGCCTATTTCACCGTCATTTCTACCACTGGTGGCGTAGAGAGTTCTCACCTTCAGGACTCCTGTGTCGCTCCTTCATCAGCAGTCGGTTCCCTTCCGATGGGATTGGAGGCTGGGGAAAGTTCCCTTCCAAAGGTGTTTGCGGCACCCTTAGTTTTTTCCTACTCTTGCTATTATTAAGTCGTCTTTATGCTTTCTTTATGTTTGCTATTGTGTTTTTCCCTTTTATTTCTTTTGTTTAGTGGATTTCGCTGCAACTCTTGGCTTTGACAATAAGATGAAGGCCAAGACAGTTTTCATAGAGGCCTCTTTGGAGGCCCCTCGCAGCCATCCCACTTCCAACTTGTTTGACCAGAAGCTCAATCCAAAGTTTAGTCGGAGCTCCAGGGTGAGGATGGTAGGAGCAAATGGGGTCGTGAAGGTGCCTCGATGCCCCAGCCTTTCCTTCAAAGGCCAAGAACTAATACAGCCCCCCCTCCATTCAACCACCTGGTCGAACCTGGTACCCCCGGGAACATCAGCTTGGAGACCGGCCCCCTCACAGGGAGGAGCAACGTGCCTCCTCTGAGTGGGGAAGGTCACTTAACCCTTGTCCTGGAAGAACCTTTCTTGGTTGCCTTGGACTCTATTGTTCAGGCCTATTTGATAAAGGTTCGGAAGGCTCAGTAGGCTATTGCTAAGTCTAAAGATCTTGAAGGGGATTTGTGTGAGACTGGTTCCCATTACAAGGAAGACCTGGAGAAGATGGCCTCTAACTATGAGGTCGAGCGTGTTATCGCTGCTCTTACCCATCAGGTGGAGCTGGAGAAATATGCTCTTGTTCACAAAGGGGGGCTGGAGAAACAAGCCCTTGTTCACAAAGGGGAGCTTGAGAAATAGACCGCTAAGAAAGACAATCTTTTGAAAAGGTTCAAGCTGAAACTCTCGAAGGCCCAGGCGGAAATTTCCAAACTCTCTGGCATTTGCTCTCCCAAGCAACGGGCTTCTGCTCTTGAGGCCTATACCAATAGGGTGGTAAAGACCCAGGGGTTCTGGGATTTTTTCTCCTCCCTCTCCACAATTTTGGTTAAGGTTACCCGGAACAATTTGGCCCATTCAGTTTCCAAGGATCTCCCCATTGAGTATGCTACTATGCTTGATGTCTATACGAAACATTCTAAGCCCAAACAGCTGAGCCATCTCCGGTGGAAGTCTATCCAAGATGTGGGGATCAAACTCCCCTTGCTTGATCATTTGAAGGCTCCCGGCAATTATTTCTCGATGCTGGAGATCCGTAGCCTGGAGGTGAATGAAGACAACGAGTAGAAAGAGTTGAATCCCCTTATCACTCTGAGGTTTCGGCACAAGCCTTCCCCTTCTAGTTCTTCTCAAGAGACATCTAGCGCTGGAAAAACTATATGAAAATTTTTCCCTTTCGAGATCCTGATGTACTTCTTTCCTTTTTATGAATGAAGATTTTCATTTTCTCGTACTTATATATTTTTCATTTTATCTTTCATAGACATAAGACTTGGTACCTTTCCCCCCCCCCCTCTCTCCCCATCTGCAAAGGGGTACTTTCGTTGATTTCTTCTTTCAAATCATGAAGGATTGGTATCACCGAATCGAGGAATGGGCTTAGCAGCATCGAATCACGGCATCCCAGTATTGGTATAAGTCTGTCCAGCTCAAAGAGGAGTTTCGAGTTGCATACGAGGAACTGGGCTTATAACGCGGTGGTCTTCACGAAAGGAAATAGGAACTCCTCAAAGCGTTGAGTCATTCAATAGAGGAAAGAGATTCCTTAGCTACTGCTAAGATGAAATTTTCAGAGATTTTCGATCCCCTGACCCAGCATATGAAGTTCTCGAAGAGATAACTACCAAGGTTGGGTTTAACTCGATGCATGAATGTCTTTCGACTGCTAAAGCCTACAAAGCCACTGGAGAGCATCAACCTCTCGACCAAACGAGTACATTAAAAGTTACCATCGTGTGGATCAGGTGGCCCGAGAGAACGTAGAGGTGGCTCGAGCGCCCCTAACAACTGCTACTGAAAAACTTAAGCAGTGGAAAGAAGAAGTCTGGACATATCAACAAGACCTGGTTCCTGCGTTCGAGCAAACCATTAAGGAGAATCAGGCCCTGCTATTATTTGTAGGGACAAAGAGAATGTTGATAAAGAGTTTTCCAAATTGTATTCAACATAAAAGGCAATGGCAAATAGCCTTCGAGTGTACGGGCTTTAACTCGGAACAGTAGAGGCTCCACTGATTGAAGATTTCAAAGGCTTTCTTCGAGACACGATAAATATCATGGAGAAAAAACATATTACTCAGAATCCTAAGTATTGCAAAGCATATGAAGAGGCTAAGAGGTGGCTAGACAGAGTGCAAAAAGTGAAAGTGGGAGCTTCAAGTTCCCGTACTGACCCTAGGAGAAGCGAGGCTTCTGGATCTGGTGAAGCCTCTCCTCCTATGGCTTCGACTCAAAGAACTTACACGAGTTGAAGCCACTCCACCGCTGGCCGAGGAAGAGGTTCTTCATCTACTGTTGGTCAAAGTCGACCATGGTTCTTCGACGATGAAGAAGAACATTCAGTTAGGAAACCCCGACGCTAAGCCTTAAGGTTCCTGTATTTTCCATCCAGAGTCCCCTAAGTTTTCCTACTTTGTAAAATAGTTGTAATTTATTTTTTTGTACTTGTAAGCCTTACTAGCCTAACAATAATACATTCTTCTCTTTACCATTTCCAGAGCATTTTTTTCCTTTTTTAGGTAAGGCTATTACCCCCAAGATAAATTTCTTTAACTTGTTTCTCTAAATTTTTTGAGCAACTTACGCATTTTAAACCTTGTGTGGTTTATACGATAAGACAGGGCTTTGTTAGCCCTTTGTACATTTTACAAGGTTTGTGCCTTGGGCGCTTGTTGTGCGTTCGATGGGGCTTTGTTGGACCTTCGAATATTTTACAAGGTATATGCCTTGTGCATTTGTTGCGCGTTCGATGGGGCTTGTTGGCCCTTCGAATATTTTACAAGGTATGTGCCTTGTGCACTTGTTCCACATTCGATAGGGCTTTGTTATCCCTTCGTATAATTTATAACTTATGTGCCTCGTTCACTTATTGTGCATTCGATAAGGCTTTGTTAGCCCTTCGAATGTTTTACAAGGTTTTTGCCTTTGGCGCTTGTTGCACGTTCGATAGGACTTTGTTGGCCCTTTGAATAGTTTACAAGATCTGTGTCATGAGTGCTTGTTACACATTTGAGTATCAATTACTCTGATTTTAGGAGAGTGGGAATCAAGAACTTGTTTGAAGGTAACAGTTTTGATGCAAGATTGTCAAAGGCAGAGGAATCCTCTTAGCTTACAATGCTATTAGGCCGAGGGCATCCTTTGACCCAAAAATACCTCTAAGCAGGCCTTTTTTCAACCTTCCCGAGTCTATTGGGATTTTGGAGAAAAATACCTCCTAAGGTTGGAGACGTTCCATCTGCATGGAATCGATTCGCCTTGGAGGGTTTCTAACACATAACTGCCCCCCGGACCAGCTTCAACAACTCGGTAGGGTCCTTCCCAGTTTACTGATAGCTTCACCTCTGGCTCTCTATGACTCTTCTCATTTACCCTCATTAAAATCCTTCGGTCGTGATACCTCTTCACCCTGGCTTCGTGGAGGTTTGCCTTCTCCCTTTTCTCTTCAAGGAGGTCCGGGTCTAAATGGTGTTACTCATGATTGTCTTCCTGTCTTCTGTTGCTTATAGCAAACCTTCAAAACATGGGTAGTCTTATCTCCGCTGGAATAACCTCCTTTGAACCGTAAACTAGGCCATATGGGGTTTCCCCCGTAGCAGAAGATTTCATTGTTCAAAATGACCAAAGTACACTAGGTAATTCGTTAATCCAGTTCCAGCCTACTCCTTTGAGCCTCGACCGAATGCCATTAATAATGGTTCCTTGGTGACCTCCACCTGCCCATTGACTTGGGGGTGGTAAACGTTGTTGACCCTTTGGCAGATTTTGTACTCCTTGCACCAGCTTTTGAATGGTTCATTGACAAACTAAGCGCCATTGTCTGTTATGATTGTTCGAGGGATCCCGAATCTTCGTATGATATTCTTCCAGTAAAACCCAATCACCGCCTTCCCTTTTACACCCGTCAGGGCTTCAGCCTCGACCCACTTTGCAAAGTAGTCTATGGCCAGAATCAGGTGCCTAAAATGGCCAGGGGCCTTCAAGAAAGGTCCCACCAAGTCGATCCCACATTTTTCAAACAGCCAAGAACTGCTAATGTTCATCATTTCTTCATGGTAGACATGGCAGATTAGTGCATGTCTTTGGCATTAGTGGCAAACCTGGATTTTCTTGTTTACCTCTTCAAACATCTTCAGCCAATAATATCCAGCCAGGAGAAGCTTCTTTGCTACCGATCGAGCCCCCTCAACTTCCGTAGTCCCCTTCATGGGTTTTGCGGATCAAGTAATCGGCTTCATGGGGGGCTATGCATCGGAGAAGTGGTTGGAGATGGCCTCAGCAATATAAGAAGTCTTCATGGATCATATATTTAGGTGCTTTTAATCTGACCTTCCTTGCTTCGATGGGGTCCTCTGGGAGAATCCCATATCGAAGGTAACTCATGATAGGCGTCATCCACGACTTTTGTTCCTCAACCACCATCACTGTTACCTCCTTCTCAAAGCTACGCTTACTTAGCGTCTCCACCATTAAATACCCCTGAGATTGCAAGTCCAAGTCCGATGAGGCCAATTTTCTTAAGTCATCAGCCTTGTGATTCTATTTTTGAGGGACTTGATTGAGGGTATAATGGTGGAAATGTTCGAGGAGGGGTTTTACCACTCTCAAATAGCACTGCAAACTTCTCTCCCTAGCCTCATATTCTCCCTTGACTTGAAGGACCACAATTTGGGAATCACTAAAGATGTCAAGTTTTTGAACTCCCAAATCTTTGGACATTCGAAGGCCTATGATTAGTGCTTTGTATTCTGCTTCATTATTTGTGGCCTTGAAGTGAAAGTGTAAGGCATAGGGGTAATCTTTCTGATCGGGACTCATGAGCAAAACTCCTGCCCCACTACCTCTGAAGTGAGAAGACTCATCAACGTACAGCTGCCATGTCTCATCTGGTTCATTATCGTCTTTGATCACTATGTATTTGGTGGTTTCAATAATGAAGTCTACTAACACTTGGCCCTTGATAGATGTTCTTGGGTGGAACTAGATGTCATGTTCACCCAGTTTAATTTCCCATTTCATCATTCTTCCCAAGGGCTCCGGCTTTAGAAGCACCTGCCCGATTGGATGGCTGGTATGGCCAGAGGCATCTTGCAGCGTGGACAAGGGCCAAGATCAATTTCTTGAGGGCAGTGTAGCGCATCTTCGAGCCATGAAGTGCCCTGCTTACAAAGTATATGGGGAATTGAGATTTTTTGTTCTCTTTTACCAGAATGGTGCTTATCACAAGGGGGTGCGGAATTGTATAAATACATATCTTCCCCTTTTTTCTGGTTTCATGAGGGTGGGCAAACTTCGTAAGAGCTCTTTCAGCTCCTGGAAGGCTTTGTCACAGTCATTCGCCCATTCAAATTTCTTTTTCTTTTTAAAGGACATCAAAGAATGGCAAGTGTTTTTCAACCCTCTTTGAGAGGAATAAACAGAGTGCCGCCAACGATCTAGTGAGCCTCTGGACGTCTTTGACTGTTTTGGGGGTTTTCATGTTGACCAATGCTTTGATTTTCTCAGAATTGACATCGATCCCCCTCTTTGAAACCACAAATCCTAGGAATTTACCTGCTCCGACTCCGATGATGCACTTAGCGGGATTTAGCTTCAAATTAGCTTCTCTGAGCTTTCATAATATCTCTTCGAGGTCTAGAAGAAATTGGTCGAAGTCCCAACTTTTAACAACCATATCATACACATATATATCTATGTTTCTGCCAATTTTCTTTTCGAAGAGCTTATCGACCAACCTTTTATAGGTAGCCCCTGGGTTCTTCAATTCTAATGGCATTTTCTTGTACCATAATGTTGCCCCATCAGTTATGAAAGACGTTTTTGCTTGTGTTCTTCTGCCATGGTATTTGGTGATAGGCCATATGGGCATCAAAAAAAAGCCAGGACATCATATCCTATTATGGCTTCGACCAGCACATCAATGGAAGGAAAGGGATAGTTGTCTTTGGGGCAGCACTTGTTGAGATCCGTGAAATTGATACACATCCTCCAAGTACTATTGGGCTTAGGGACCATCACTAGGATTCGCTATCCATTTGGGGTAGAATACCTCTTCGATAAACTCAGCATTCATCAATTTTTGGACCTCTTCCTTTATAGCCTTGGCCCTTTCAGGAGTGAAAGATCCACGCTTCTATTTGATTGGCTTTTGGGAGGGGTCCACATTCAGCCTGTGGATCATCAATTGCTTAGGTACCCTGTGAGGTCGAAGGTGTCCCATGAAAACACTTCGACGAAATTATCTAAGAGGTTCTTCAGTTGTTGCTTTGTTGTGGGTGGAATGATTTTTCCTACGGGCACCGTTCCCCTATCCTGAAAGGTCATTAGCTCAGTGTTAGTAGGATTAGTTTCTCCTTTAATTGAAACCACATTGTCCTCCTTTCTAGCCTTTTTGAGGCCTAGAGCCAAACAGTTTCTGGCCGCCGGTTGATCCCCTCTAATAATTGTTATCCTTCTTTTCTTAGGGAACTTCATGGTTAAATGATAGGGGGACCATAATAATCACGCCTGGAAAATCCAAGGCCTTCCAAGGATCACATTGTATAGGGACACAGTGTCAACTACTGCAAAGCTACAGTCGATTGTGATTTCCTTGTCCCCCTCAGCTACTTTAACCGGCAGGGTAATCACCCCTAGGGTTAGCACCATTTTTCTGGTGAGGCCGGACAAGAGAGAGGTTGTTCTCCTTAGGTTTTCACATCCGACCCCTAACTGGTCTAAACAGTTGTCAAACATTACTTCAACCCCGCTGCCGTCGTCTACAAACACCTTTTTGACATAAAAATATCCTATGGTTGCATGGATCACCAACAGATCCATTTGAGAGGTTTGGCTGGGCACCAGGTCAGCCTCCGAGAAGGTAATTGCTTCTTCGGGTCGAAAATGTTTTTGACAAGGTTCTCCGAGAGGCACATATCAGGACTGGGCTTTCATAATTGTGTTCGAAGCTTGATCACCTACATTTTTGTTAATGAAGTTTATCACCCGATTCACCATGATCCTCTGAATTCTGTCTGGCCGAGCCTCGGCTTCAGCTCAACCCCTACTTGGTTTTTGACTTGGTCTCCGTCATTCACTTGCCGTTCTCTGGCATTTTGGTTAGCTCTCTTTTAAACTTTCCAATGGCTTTTCGCTTGGCCCTTCGAAGAGGATTCTCATTTCGAACCCTAGACACGGTCAGGGAGTAAACCTTCCCTTTCACATATTTCCACTTCTTGTCTCAAATGGGTACCCTTATTTATGTCATGGCCCGTTCTTTGTGGTGATCATAAAATTTGGGGGATTCTTTCTTCCCATGGATGGGAGGGGGGCTTCGAAGCATCCCTTTATGGATAGAGTGTGTCTTCATCAGGGACTTGGTTAAGGGAATAAATCTTTTGAACCCTTTTTTGGGTGGTCGAGACTTTTTTACCTAAACTCAGAGTGTATAGGTCCCTATTTGAGCCATCTATCTCCCTCCTATTTTCTCTTCGTGACCTCTTCAATTTTTTAATACTGCTTTACAATTTCCCACATTTGTTGTAGGGTTACTGGTTTCTTCGAGACCAGCTTATTGCACAAGTCGAGGTTTGACATTCCATTCATATATCCAAGAATTACCCCTTCCTTGGTACGATTAATTATGCTAAGACTCTTATCCACATATCGATGGTAGAACACCTCTGTCGACTCACCCCGGACTCTGCTTGTTTTGGTACAACTCTATAAAGGTTTTTGTGAACCTCTTCTTTTGAAAAAAAAACTGACTCAGAAGGGCCTTTCTGAAGTCTTTGTACAAGTTTAGCATCCGTTTGCCCAGCTTGTTGAACCATTCTTGGGCTTTCCCTCGAAGGTAACTTTCGGCCAACTTGCATTTAGGTGTTCATTGAAGTCCTTCGAATTTATCGGACTAATAAATATCCGTATAAATTTGCGAGGGTCCAAGTCTCCACTGTATGTAGGGAGCCCTTCATATGGTTTCATTTCGCTGGGCCATCGGGCGATCATTACTGCAAGAATGAAAGGGGATATTGTGATCTGGCCCGAAGGCCTAATCAACCTGTTGAGTACTCTTGTCAAAGAATCGCTTTGTCCCCCTCTCATTTGCAGGTCTCCATATGGGCTGGGCCAAACTGAGGCATCAAAGCTTGTGGGCGTAAGGAGGAGATGATTCAAAGCCATGTACCCTGAGTGCGACCCTTCCCCTGCCAGGCTATAATATAACCCTGGCCGGTAAGGGTCGTAGAGGGGAACCTCTGGATGGAGTCCTAAATATATTTGGCTTTAGAAACCTAGGAAAGCTCTCACTGGCCCTACCATCGAACGTGGAATAGTCTGTCTCAACGGTGATGGCATTGAGATAGGCATTAAGGTTGACGTAGAGTATGCTATCGTTTGCGGTATACTAAGGGCACCAACATTAGCTTGATATGACACCTGCCGGGGGAGTATAACTGGAATCTTTGCTACAACATCAGGGGCATCGAAGGTTGGGGCCTCATCTGCTACTGTATCACCCTGTGGTAGATTATAAGAGACTCCACCTGATAGCGAGCAGATCTGAGGGACTGAGCCCACGACGCTAGATCTTGCTACGATGGGGGGGTCATAGCAGCCCCTCTCGAGATTTCAATTTGTGAATCTTCTGTAGCCTTCGTAAATTGCAGTTTGTTCACCCTTTGTTGACATGCCTGCCTTTGTGAGGTAGGAGCTTCAGCTCCACCTACTCAGGGTTCGACGCTGACCTTCACGGTCTGTGGGGGTGCGTCAGCTTCTTTGCAAAGAGCTTCTGGACCCCTGCCTTCTGGGACCTGGTCCTACCTAGCTTTAAGAGGCTCAATATCAGTGCTAGAGGAAGTGAGACTCTGAGGCATATTGGATCTACGCCCTCTCATTTTCTGGTATGGGGATTGTACCTCTTCGTTGATGCCTAAATATTTACCTTTTAATTGTTCACTCCTACGAAAGATGCTTGTTGTAGATGTAGATATAAATGGAAGGTATTTGATCGCAAATCTGACTGACGGTCCCACCGTATGTATCACTTAATGCACCCCAATTTACCGCCGTCGCTGCGCCATAGGTGATCGGAATCTGTAAAGATAAAGCCCTAGAGGCTTCCTGAGGGGAGAGGCTCTGACAGCCAAGTAAGCAAACAGGCTACCCAAGTTTAATTAGGAATGAATAGTTAAGTTGTGTAGGTTTACCTTTAGCCTTTATATAGGTAGGTAAGTAGATCAACTATTTTGTTTGCCTGTGGAGCAAGTACTCTCACCTTAGGCCAGCCCAAAACGCTTTACCCAAAGGGCAAAGCTATGAACTTAAGGTCGGTTGCATGCATATTTAGGCACATACAGATTTAGACATTATCAATGTGCTTGTGTGCATGATATGTAGTTGTCCTGGTGTGACCCACCTCTACTCGGCATCGTTAAAACCGAGAAAATGTGTTAAGAAGTCAAAGGATCCAAGGTCAAAGATAAAAATATATTCTGCACCCAACTCACTACTTTGCTACCTATAGGGTAGTTAGCTTTAAGCCCTGGGTATGTCTACATATATGCTAGGGCCTAATAGTCAATTAAACATAACCACGTCCAGGTTGTCAATCTGTCTGTGTTTCTAGGAGACAGTATAGTAAGCATAGGGGGTTTGGTTTTTCAGTTATCAACTACGAACATGAAAGTAAGAAAACACGTAAGTTATATAAACTAGACACTTGGGGAATTATTGTGTAACATGGTTGATTTAATGCTTCGATCTTAGATACATTCACATATAAGATTTCAATAACCTAATCTAGTGCTTATAACACATGGTGTGGTCGATGGTTAGCACTCCCCTGTATCTATCACATCGAGTGCTCTTGCAATCTTCCATCAGCAATGCCTCCGTAATAAGGGGAGTACAAAAGGGTCCAATCATTATCGTGGGTCTATTTCTCCTTTGTACAATTACGTCTTGGGCACTCCACTACAGATGCTCTGCTCCATAGGTCTGAAAATGAGGCAAAGGGCAGTGGGCACCTTATCAATGACACTAGGACCTCTTACAATCCTAGCTTGCTACTTTGTGCTATCTCTACCTGTAACCATTTGGACTTAATAGTTAGGTAAGACTGTTGTACTGTCATCGTAACAGTGAAACTCGGAAAATACCTACGTGCACACACCCACGTGGAAGACCTTGCTACCCATATCACATCCAAAGTTTCTCTTCCCGAGGGAGTATCAATATTTTCACCAATATGAATGTATACTAGAGTGTGTGCTAATAGAGTGTACCACTCATGTAATTATAACATTCAAGAACAAGTCACAATAATATTACAAGCATGATAATTTGGATAAACTAAGAATCTCACAAAAGTATAAATCAACACATGAATACTATTATCCCCAAGCTATGGAAACTACTCCATAGACATGGAATTTAAATATAGATTTGAATTCCACATCATAGGATCAAAGAAAAATAAAAAAAGGAAGGAAAGAAAGAAGAGAGAATGTTTCTCTCTCTAGGATGCTCTCCAAATTACAAATGAACTAACAAAACATTTGATCCAAGCCTCTAACCCTAGTAGACTAAGGCTATATTTATAATAGTAGGGGATTGGGCCTAAAAATAGGACAAACTAATATGAAATCCAAGTTCAGCCACCACTGGCGTGGACTGTCGCAGATGATGCGGACCATGTTGCCTCTTTGCCTCGTGCCGGTGCGGGGCACCAGATCTTGCGTAGCCCATTTGATCAGTGCTGGTGCGGGCCATGGGATCTAGTGCGTGCTATGCCGCCTCCCTGGTGCAGGTTGTGGTATCTTCTTGAGCGGTATGTTCTATCTGACGCGGGCCATAGTATCTTCTGGAGCGGTCCGTGTCAGGCGTGGTCTATGTCTCTGGCGTGGCCCGTCATCAGGATACTCATCTTTGCACTTCTGATTCGCGGGTTGTGTCTTTTAGTGCGAGCTATCATCAGAATCCTTGTTTTTCTCAGTATTTTTAATTCTTCACATCCCGCTAGCTGGCCTTGACATTTTTCACTTGAACCGGCGTGAACTGTTGAAAATGGGATAATCCACACCCATACTTAGTCATTTTGGAGTGAAAACGGGCACCTTAGGACGCAGCCCCTTGAAATTGGCGCGGTCTGCACCAGGCCTTGGCACAGCTCATAATAGAGACCCTTGGCACGGGCCGTATCGTGTAGCATGGACCGTTGGTGCCTTGCTTGGTGCCACCTATGAGTGGTCTGTGCCGACCCGTTTATGCTTCGGCCGGCTAAACTTCTTTCCTTCGCTACAGATCGTTAGTCCATTTTGAGAGTTCTTATAGTCGATTTTATGGTTCTCAAGGAGAAGAATCCAATAGAACCAACCTTTAAGGCTAATTCTTCTTGGATCGTTCCCAGAATTCAGCGCAACTCTCAGACCATGTTTCTCTATTACTTCCTTGGCCATTTTGAACTTCAATGCCGGCAATCTTTGGCTTCATCCTTTTACTAAAATGATTTGATATCCATGGTCATCATCTACTACCATTCTAATGTGAATGGTCTTCGACTTCTTCAACCGTCCTTGCGAACGACCTTCAATATCTTTTACCGTCCTTGCGAACAGCCTTCACATAGAATGTAACGAAAAGTACCCACGAGCGACCTACTAAGGATGATCACAGAGGAAGATATAGGTGCTCGTGGATACAAGATGTCCATTAGTACCAATTTAGTTTACAAAATGCAGGATTTAGACAAGAAAACTGAACATGGCCGTCTAAACCCCTTGTCACGTAAACTCGACTAATACTAGCAGTCCAACATATAAAATGAAACAATTATTACGCCAAATGCAATGTTTAATGCACGCATAATGAAGCACATCAGACTCCCCACACTTAATCATTTACTCATCCTTGAGTAAATAAAGATGAGAAAAAGATTAAGTGAAATGTGGCGTGCCGGCATAAGTTAACGGAGGAATTCAACTTATTCCTAGATTAGTCTGTTTCCCCCAAAAGAGCAAGAATCTCACAACTCTCACACTTCTCGAAGAACCTAAGTAATCTGACCATGCAAAGTAAAATTTAGAAAATGATAAGCAAAGAAGATAAGTGTCAAGCTAGTTTACTTTTCCCAAAATGATCCCAAAAGCAATCAAAGAGTCGTCTCCAAAAATAATCCACCAAGGAAATCCAAAAGTCATTGACTTGGTTGTAACATAGGGATAACTCTAGATTCTCGACCTAGTTATAACCAAGGATGCAAATGTACCGTCAACCTAGTTTTTTTGTTTTCTCTCAATTTCTCTAATTTTTCCTATGAGCTCTTTCGGTTTTTCATCCTAGCTTTAATACACAAAGGGTACTCACACGCTCACCTTTTTTCACATGGCCTCTCATTTTTTCCTAGGTTTGTAAACCTAGTCGGGCCTAGCCTCTCACTTTTACCTAGGTCTTTTGACATATTCGGGCTTTTCCCAATGTTTCCTAAGTTGCTCTTTCGGGTTTCCAACTTAGCCGGGTTTTATATTTTTTTCATTTTTTCAATTTTTTTTGGTGTGGCACAAAATGGCCCAAAGTTGGGCTTCATACTACAAGATAATAAGATTAAACAAAAAAATTATAACAATAATATTCTAAAACATCCAACATAATGCAAACTAGGAATCCTACCTAGCAAGTCATACCTCCAAGTATACATCCAAAAGCATCCCACAACAAAGCAAAAACCCAAAATCACCAAAGAAATTATAAAAACTCAAAAGAAAGAACACCAAATGCACCGAGGAATCCCAATATGAAAACTCCCTAAGTGCTCACTACTCCCCCCCCCCCCCACACTTACACTATGCATTGTCCCCAATCCACAAAAACCATGTAAAACACATAAGTGAGGTAGGGAAAGTAGTAACACTCACTCTTGCGGCCCCGAAGGGCCTTCCTCGTCATGCCTCATGTTGTCCCTCTCAATGTACCCAAAAGCTTGAATTGCGGCCTCAATGGAATTTATCCTTGTGCTAAGCTTCTCCAATTGTGTCTTCATACCACCTATTGCTTGGATGACCTCTTGCATCACTTAGGTAGAGCTCAAAATATTTTACCCCAAGGGAGTGCGATTGGTCAATGATGTCAGTAGATAAGCGAGAGCGGCTAGAAGGTGCCCTCGAAGAAGTGTCATCCTCGGCCTCCTCAACATCTATCGTTGACTAGCTAGAATTCTATAAAATTCCTTCTCAAAATGCGGGTTGGGAAAAAGGAATTGGTCATCCAAACACGTGTCGTGGGTGATGGAGGTATGCTCTGATGGAGGTATGCTCTGGCTGAGGAAGTACCATAAAGCTACAAGTGCTCACCCCGCCATAAAGCCACACAGAACGGTCCTCATAAGTGGTAGGTGTTACCATAAAAGCCTTGGAAAACTTCTCAATGTTTTACTTTGTTCCTGATCTCCCCAAGTTGGCCAATGCACGCTGAGCGACTAGATGCCCTAAATACTTTTCCAAAAGCCCTACCATGCCGCCCAAAGGAATCTTCCCACTTTTTCTTTCCCCCATCACCACACAATCTTGTACAAAATTCCTTACCATGTTAAAGTAGAAATTACCCTTAGGAGTCATTGCCGAGAGGCAATGAACATCCAAACCAGGATATTGCGATAATTCACCGTGGTAAAATACTCCCATTGCTAGTAGTCGATGAACGTAACGCAATGCCAAATGAACCAAGGTAGTTCTCTTGCACATATTCTTCCAATCAGCCCCTGTTAGCTGCCTTCAAAAGTTCCTGAGAGAAAATGGCATCCCTTGATGAGGTGTTCTCGGGACATCTCTATCGTACCTCCATCTGAAGGCATGAGCTAACTCTCGATGTGCCATGGTATACTCCTTGTCATCCAGGGTGAATTTGATTGCCCGGCGTTCATCCTCGTCCGTGACTTGCCATAGAGTAGCTAGGAACTCTAAAGTCCACCAGGCGTAGGTCTTCGAGTGCTTCTCGAGGAACCCTCTAGACCTACCCATCCCAATAGATAGGTTGTGGGCTCGAGTAAGCCTAGAGCCGCAACTGTGTCTTGCATGTAAATCCAATCTCCAATATACTCCTCTTTGGCTCTATCAAATTCCTCCACCTCCGGGCTACAGTCCCAAATATGTTGGCCAATCCCATGAATTCTTCAGTCACAAATGCAGGGTTGCGAAGAATGGGAGTCACCGGCTTGTGGTTCGCACCCTTTGCCGATTTCTTCCTCTTCTCACCCCGTGAGGACTTCCCTTTCTCTGACACATTCTTTTTGGAGGCATTCTAAAACAATAAGGAAAAAGTGGTAGTGTGATCATAAACAAGTCATGGCCCACAATATCATTCAACAAGACAATTCCTCTTAAATAGCCTAACCATTCAAATCATGAAAAACTAAGCATGAAGGCTATGTAAACAATAACATTCTCATCAAACAAAACTTATGCAGATTCATACCAACCCATCAATAAGATCATGAAATCAAGATTCATCCCCTCCTAAATCACCCAAATATGAAGAACAAATCAATGTCCAAGCATAATAGCACACCAAACCACCCAAACTTTCTTCAACACATGATCATGCATACAAACCCAAACACATTCCTCAACAATATACATTGTTTCAAGAATAATGCTTTACAAAACACCACCACAATGTTAATAAAGAAACTAATCAAAGAGTTCAATGGATTACCTAGAATTTGAAGCTAAAAGTTGCAAGACCCACACAAGAAGAGGCAAAAATTGCTAAATTTTGAGAGAAAAGCTTCAAATTTTCAAGTTCTGTGTGAGTGAGTGTTTCTTGAAAAACTTAAATGTGTCTAATGACTCATTTAGATGGAGGAATGTACCAAGGATCTAAAAATTCACAACGTGTCACCCTTACCTTCATACCCTTTGTCCACTATATAAACTGAATCGCCCTACCTTGCCAAGGTTGAGTTTGTGAACATCACTTTGGAGCTAGGAGGAGGTCAATGGGGTGTTTTAATCCCTCGTCACTCTTCCTTTCCCGTTGCAAGTTAGTTAGCGTAGAAAAGTAGTCTAGCACAGATATGTTATCACTCGAATTAAGCGATATCATGAACTCATCAAAGCTATCATCATCAACAAGGGATTCATTCAAACATTCATGCTCATTTGTCACACAAGAAAACTCATGTAAATCCAACTCATCACATAGGGTCACACCTTTGAACATAAATGAAGAATTTTTCTAATCATGCCTAGACTTATAGATGTCAAATTTCACTTTATCCATATCATCTTCTAGAGTTAAGGTTTCAAAATGGACATCAATTTTAGTCCTAGACTTTTTAAGGAGTGGTCTCCCCAAAATAATTGGGGTGCACTTCCATTGTGCGCCATGTCTAGGACATAGAAGTCCACAAGAAATACCAACTTGCCAACCCACACCATCACATCTTTTACTAGCCCACAAGGGCTAGTAAAGGAGTGATCGGTGAGTTAGACAATCACTCTAGTTTCTCTAAGTTCACCTATCTCTAGGTGTTCATAAAGACTAAATAGATCACATTTATAGATGCACCTAGGTCTATCATGCCATTTTCAACAAGCTTTACACCTAAGGAGATGGGGATGGAGAACATTCCGAGGTGGTCGCATTTCTTAGGCAATTTTTTATGGTTTAAAATGGTGACTCCCAACATTTTTAAATATCCTACCTTCTTAGTTGGTCTACTTCTCTCTTTTGTGCATGCAACTTTAAGAAACTTTGTGATGTGCACCATTATGCACGTGTTAACCAGTGCATTCAATTTCTATCGTCCTTGCTTGTGGATACTTTTTGTTACATACTATGCGAAGGCCTTTTGCAAGGGTGGTAGAAGATATTAAATGTCGTTTGCAAAAGACGGTAGAAGAGATCAAAGGTCATTCACACTAGATGGGTTCTTAGAGAAACACTCTAAGACCTACATCAGGTGAACCCTAGAGATCCTAGCTACTCTTTGTCCAGTCACGGACGAGAATGGACACAGGGCTATCAAATTCAATCTCGACGATAAGGAGTATCAGATGATACACCGAGAGATAGCACGCATCTTCAGATGGAAGTACGGCAAAGAGGTCCCTAGGACACACCGTCAAGAGATGCCTTTTTCTCTCGGGAAATTTTAGAGGAAGCTGACAGGGACTTATCGGAAGAATCTGTGCCAGAGCACTGCCTTAGTTCATCCATTATTTCATTACATTCACCGGTTACTGGCAATGGGAGTTTTCTGCCACAATGAGCTAATACAATGTCCGGGTTCGGATGTTCATTGCCTCTGGGAAATGACTCCCGAGGGTAATTTCTACCTAAACCTAGTAGGGAACTTTGTACATGAGCGCACGGCGATGGGGAAAGAAATAATGGTAAGATATCTATGGGTGGCATGGTAGGTCTATTGGCACAGTACTTAGGGTATCCGATCATACAGAGAGCGTTGACTAACTTGGGATAATCGGGTACAAAGTATAATATCGAGAAGTTAGCCAAGGCATTCATGGTGGGACCTATGACATCAGAGGATTGGTATGTATGGATTTATGGTGGGGAAGGACTTTTAGCTTCATGGTACTTTCTCAGCCAGAGTGCACCGCTATCAACCATGACACATGTTTGGATGACCTATTTATTTAAGCCAAACCAGCACATTGAAAGAGAGTTCTACAGAGTATTAGTCACCCCGGAGATAAACGTTGAGAAGGCCGAGGGTGAGACCTCTTTGAGAGCACCTTCTAACTGCTCTCGTCTATCCACGGACATCATTGACCGACTACACCCACTTGGGGATTAGCTTTCGAGCTCTACCCTAGTGTTGCAAAAGGTAGTCCAAGGGAGAGGAGGGTGAGGATGCAAATGGAGGAGCTTAGCATGAGGATGGATTGCATCGGCCGCGATTCAAGAAACATGATACATTGAGGGGAACAGAACTAGGCATGACAGGGAGAAAGGCCCTTCGGGGCCACAAGAGTGAGTGTCACTATTTCTCCCAACCTCACTTATATTTTTACATGATTTTTGTTGCATTAAGCATAATGCATAGGTTAAGTGTGGGGAGGGAGTAGTGAGAACTTAGGGAGTCTTCTTTCTTGGAATTTCTTGGTGTAATTTCATGTTTTCCTTGGTAGTTTTTTCATGATCATTTGGTGATTTTGGTTTTTTATTTTCGTGGGATGCTTTTGGATGGATACTTGGTGGCATTACATGCTAGCTAGGGTTCCTAGTTTGCATGGGGATGGTTGTTTTTAGGACATTGGTAGTGTGACTTTATTTTGATCGTATTTTTTTAGTATGAAAGCCTACTCTTGGGGCAATTTTGTGCTACACCAAAAAAATTGAAAATTTTGAAAAAATGAAGAAAAAATTTATAAAAACCCGGACAAGTTGGAAATCCGAAAGGGTGACTTGGGTAACATTGGGAAAATCCCGGATAGGTCAAAATACGTAGGTAAAAGTGAGAGTATAGGCCCGGCTAGACTTACGAGCCTTGGAAAAAATGAGAGGTCATATGGAAAAAGGTGAGAAGTGAGTACCCTTTGTGTCTTAAATCTATGATGAAAACCTGAAAGGGCTCCTAGGCAAAATGAAAGAAATTGAGAGAAAATAAAAAAACTAGGTTGACGATACATTTGCTTCCTTGGTTGTAGCTAGGTCGAGAATCACGAGTTATCCCTATGTTACACTCAAGTCTATGACTCTTGGATTTCCTTGGTGGGTTGTTTTTTGGAGATGACTCTTTGATTTCTTTTTGGGATCATTTTGGGAAAAGTAAGCTAGCTTGACACTTATCTTCTTGGCTTATCTTTTTCCATATTTTTACTTTTGGGTGGATAGGTTACTTTAGGATCTTTGGGGAGTGTGAGAGTTGTGAGGATTTTCACTTCTTTGGGGGAACTAGGGTAGCTTGGGAATAAGTTGAATGCATTGACTAACTTATATTTGCATGCTACATGTCGCTTAAGCCTTATCTTATTTCTATTTACTCGAGGACGAGTAAAGGTTTAAGTGTGGGGAGTCTGATGTGCACCATTATGCATGTGTTAACCAATGCATTCGGCATAATAATTGGTTTGTTTAATATGGTTGATTGCTAGTATTAGTTGAATTTACGTGACAAGGGGTTTAGACGGTAATGTTTGATTTTCTTGTCTAAATTCCATATTTTGTAGACTTAATTGGTACTGAAGGATATCTTATATCCATGGGCAGCTAGATCTTCCTTGTGATCATCCTTATTAGGTTGCCTATAGGTACTTTTTGCTACATTCTATATGAAGGCCGTTCGCAAGGGCGGTAGAAGATATTGAAGGTCGTTTGCAAGGATGGTAGTAAAGATCAAAGGCCATTCACACTAGAATGGTAGTAGACAAAGGCCATGGACATCAAATTGTGGTAGAAAGAGATTGGAGCCAAAGATAGCCGGCATTGGAGTTTAAGGTGGCCAATGGAGAAATGGAGAATTGTGGTCCGAGAGAGTGCGCCAACTTCTGGGAATGTTCCAAGAAGAATAAGCGTTAAAATTTGGTTCCATTGAATTCTTCTCCTCGAAAACCATAAAATTGACTACAAGAACTCTCAAAACGGACTCAAGGTTCACCCGTAGCGAAGGAAAGAAGTTTAGCCAGCCGAAGTACAAACGGGTCGATGCGGGATGTTCATGGATGGCACCAACAGCCCGCGCACAGACCGTACTAAGGGGTTTCCATGGACTGCACCAAACACGATGGATCATGCGCATGACTTCCAAGTTTCACTCAAAAATTGGCTAAGGATGGGCGCGAACTGTCCTATTTTTGAAGGCCTGCACCGTTCCAAGTGAAAACTATCAAGACCAGCTGGTGGGATGTGAAGAATCAAGTGGCATGTGCTGAGTTACTGAGAAAAAAAAGGTTTTTAATGACGGTCCATTCTAAACGTCATGTCCCGTGGATCAGAAGTGCAAAAATGATGACTCTGATCGCGACCTACGTCAAACGACGTAGACCGCATGGACACGACCCACAGGGAGTGACATGGACCGCCAGAGCAGACAGCCCACGCCATGGAGCAAGCCCAGACCGCACCAGATCTAGTAGCCCATGTCAGCACGGATGTTGTACACGGCGCGGACAGTACCATCCGCGACGCTCCACGCCAAGTGGTGACTGAACTATAGTTTACACGTTTTTGGCCTATTTTGGGCCAATTTTTAGGCTCAATCCTCTACTACTATAAATATAAGCCTTAGTCTACTAGGGTTAGAGAGTTGGATCATATTTTCATTTTACTCTTGTAATTAGGAGAGCATTCTAGTGAGAGAAACACACTCTCTCTCTCTTAATTTTTATTTCCTTTTTATTTTTATTTCATCCTATGATGTAGAATTCAAATATTTATGTGAATTACATGTCTGGGGAGTATTTTATATAGCTTGGGGGTAAATTTTATTCATATTTGTTTGATATTTTGTGAGATTATTAGTTCATCCTAATATTTGTGCTTATGATATTATTGTGACTTATTTTTTAATGTTAGAATTGCATGAATAGTACACTCCATATAAGTACACACTCTAGTCTATATTCATGTTAGTACAAATATTGATGCCCCCTTGGGAAGAGAAACCTTGAATGTGTTAATTAGTGATGGAGTACGTGTCCGTGTGGGTGTGTGCATGGGGGATCCGAGTAATGCTTTGATTATTTGCCTTTACACCAGTCTTAGCTGATTACATAAAGTAATCTGATATGTTGCGGAAAGAGATAGTGAAAAGTAGAAAGATAGGGTTGTAAGAGGCTCTAGTTTCATAGATAAGGTGCCTACGACCCTTTGCCTCATTAATAGGCCTTGGGAGTAGAGCATTCGTGGTGGACTGCCTGGGATGTAATCGCAAGGGGGAGAAACAGATCTACAATAGTGGTTGAACCTTGTTGTACTCCCCTAATTACGATGGCGGTGTCGATGGAGAGTTGCGAGTGCACCCAACGTGACAGGTACGGGGAAGTGTATGACATCGACCACACCACATGTTATGAGCACTCTATTAGGTTTTTCTAAATCTCTATGTGAATGAAATAAGGATCAAAGCATTAAATCAATCATGTTACGCAATAACTCCCTGAGTGTTTAGCTAAATAGATTAATTGCTTTTTTTACTTTCATATTTTGTAGTTGACAATTAATAAACCAACCCCCTCCCCTTTTTTTTGTTTTCTATACTAGTTATTCCTATAACTCATACAGATTGACGACCCGTACAAGGTTGTGTTTAATTGATTCTTAGGCCCTAGCATCTCTGTGGACATACTCAGGGCTTACCACCAACTACCCTTTTGGTAGCATAGTAGTGAGATTGGTTGTAGAATATAAATTTTATCTTTAACCTTTGATCCTTTGATCTCAGCCTTTGCTCAGGTTAATTATCTACAATTAACGACCCGAGTGGAGGTGGGTCTCTTAGCATATAATGGCACATTTTCAATTAACTCCAAGATAGGGGTTTTTTTTTCGAAGATCCTTCGAATGCTTGCATTATTGGCTGCCACCTTTGGCATTCCCCTCAAAGAATTTGGAAATGGAGGTGGGATAGTCACTTGTGCCTCAGGTGGTGGAAGCTCCTTGGAAGGCACTTCATTGACCATAATCGCATCCTCTTCAAAGTTGGCCTTGTTCGCCTCCAACACCCTATCGTCTTCTTGTATCACCTTCTTCTCAGACTCATGAACTTCCCTCCCACTTCTTAACTTGACACGTTCCTTAGATTGATCTCCAGTTGGGAGGGGAGTTTCTCGGACTTCTTGGCCTCAATTCGGCTCACCGAAGTGGCTAGTTGCCCAACTTAGACTTTGAGGTTCTTAATGCTTGAGAAGCCTTATTGCCAAGATCTTCAATCTCATGCCTTGTTCTCTCCAGAAGACTTCATATTCCTTCCCTAATTGACCGATGCCTTCTAAAATCTCTTCTCAGTCCGACTTATAGATCAAAGCATGGTTGTTGGAAGGGCCTTCACATCTCAGGTATGGTTGAGGTGGAGCTTGTCCACCCCAATATCCTTGAGGTTGATTTTATTCTGTCCACCAATAATTTGGATGGTCTCGGTACCTTGGGCTGAACGATTTTGCATGGGGATCTTTCCATGCATCGCCTTGGTTCCCCTGGAACCCTTGTGGTTGACCCCTAGCAAATTGTGGCCTCTCTCTGTTGTTGTACTCTACGGCCTTCACCTCTTGCAAATCTAATACAAATTTGGGACACGCCTCGGTGTTTTGGTTAAGGTTACACAACCCACACACTTTGACTTGATGAACCTTCCCTCGTAGGAGCTCCTTCATCATAGAAGCAAGAGCTTAGACTTGCTCCTCCAACTTAGGCGATTGCGAGGGTTCATCTAAGACCTTAACCCTTGACCTTGTACCAAAGGGCCACATATCATTGGCCAATTCTTCAAAGAGAGACATCGCATCCTTCGGGCTCTTGTTGGCAATTTATCCATTACATGCGGCATTCACCATTTGTATGTCTTCATCACACAAACCTTCAAACAAAGTAGTAAAATAGGTATCCCTCCTTGAAAGGATGGTATGAAAAACTTGCAAGCAACCTCTAAAAATGCTCTCAATAGTCGTAGAGTGACTCAGTAGCTCCCTGGGTGATATTAGATAGTTGTTTCTTCAGTCCGGTGGATTTTGATGGCGGAAAGTACTTCTCCAAAAATCTCCGCTTCATATCCATCCAGGAGCCTATACAACCGGAATGTAAGTAGTACAACCAATCCTCAGCTCCATCTTGAAGAGAGAACGGAAAATCCCTCAGTTATAATCATCCTCTGAAACACCCGAAGGCTTCATGTCTGTACGGGCCAAGTGGAACTCAGACATGTTCTTGTTCAGGTCTTCCCCTGTCATGCCATGGAAGGTGGGAAGATAATGGATCATTCCGCTCTTCAGCTTGCAGCTCACATTTAGTGGTAATGGGGGAAATGTGATGCACAATGGCTGACTCTCAAGATTAGAGGCCTTGAGCTACCTCAATGTCATATTATCCTTTGCCATCTCTTGTGGCTCTTCTACCAACACAACCGATCTAGGTTGAACCTCTACTCTATCTCTCTGCTTCCTTCATTTCCAACTACTTGTGTTATCAGTCGGGTAATGCAAAACACCTAAGTTTGTGGTACGAGTATGTACCATAAATTATGGGCTAACAAAACCCTTCTGAATAGCATTCCTAAAAATAAGATAACTATCACAAAACCTCAACACTAGCAAATAGAGAAAAAAGCAACAAGATAACAAGATAACTATCACAAAAGCTCAACATAAGAATCAACAAAAGAAAACAAAAACAAAAGCAATGCTAACTACTCTACTGACGTGTTATGCTAATTGGCAATTAGACTGATTAGCATTCTCGGCAGCGGCGCCAATATTTAACCCACCTCCACCCTGTGTCGTGAAACCGAGCAAAGGCATTATAGGGTCAAAGGATCCAAGGTCAAAGATAAAAATTATATTCTTCACCCAACTCACTACTATGATACCGATAGGGTAGTTAGCAGTAAGCCCTGTGTATGTCCACAAAGATGCTAGGGCCTAATAGTAAATTAAACACAACCACATCCTGGTTTTCAATCCATCTGTTTTGCTAGGAGTAGACAGTATAGTAAACAAGGGGGTTGGTTTTTCAGTTATCAACTACAAACATGAAAGTAAAAAAACATGTAAACTATATAAACTAGACACTTGAGGAATGCTTGAGTAACTTGGTTGATTTAATACTTCGATCCTCGATTCTTTCACGTATAAGATTTCAATAACCTAATCTAATGCTCATAACACGTGCTGTGGTCGAAGGTCAGCACTTCCTCGTACCTGTCACATTGGGTGCTCTTGCAATCTTCCATCGGCACCGCCTCCGTAATTAGGGGAGTACTACAAGGTTCGAACATAACTGTAGGTCTATTTCTCTCCCGTATGATTACGTCGTGGGCGCTCCACTATGGATTCTCTACTCCCTAGGCCTACAAATGAGGCAAAGGGAGGTAGGAACCTTATCTATAACTCTAGGATCTCTTACAGCCCTAGCTTGCTACTTTGTGCTATCTCTACCTGTAACCCCTCAGACTAAACAGTCAGCTAAGACTGGTGTGCTGTCATCGTAACAATAAAACTCAGAAAATACCTACGTGCACACACCTACATGGATCCGGACCCTGGTACCCATAACACATCCGAGGTTTCTCTTCCCCGGGGGGTATCAATATTTGCACCAATATGATATAGACTAGAGTGTGTGCTAATGGAGTGTAGTATTCATGCGATTATAACATTAAAGAACAAGTCACAATAATATCACAAGCACAATAATTAGGATGAACTAAGAATCTCACAAAAGCATAAATCAACACACGAATACAATTATCCCCAAGCTATGGAAACTACTCCTTAGACATAGAATTCAAATATAGATTTGAATTCCACATCATAGGATCAAAGAAAAATAAAAAGGAAGGAAAGAAAGAAGAGAGAATTTTTCTCTCTCTAGGATGCTCTCCAAATTACAAATGAACTACTCTCTGTGGTTTTTTAACAATGACTCTTTTTTTACTGAAAATTTTTCAAGGCATGTTTGACCACTGATAACTTTAATTTCATACTATAACGGACTATAAAATTTTACTTTTCAGAAACTACATTTTATGGAGAATCCAGCGACACCTCACATGACGTTCGTTATTGTATGCAATTAAAGTTATTGATGGTCAAACACGCTTTGAAAATTTTGGCGGTCAAACGGAGCCAGTGTTAAAAAACCAGAGGGAGTAACTAAAAAAATGATCCAAGCATCTAACCCGAGTAAACTAACCCTATATTTATAGTAGTAGGTGATTGGACCTTAAAATAGGCTCATAAGAGGCAAAAATAATAGGAAATCCTAGTTTAGCCGCCACTGGCGCGGACCGTCGCGGATGATGCAGTCTGCATCGCCTTCTTGCCTCGTGCCGGTGCAGGGCTCCAGATCTGGCGTAGCCCGTTTGATCCATGCTGGCGTGATCCGTGCCGCCTCCCTGGCACAGGTTGTGTTATCTTCTGCAGGTCGTGTTAGGCACAATATATGTCGTCTAGCGCGGTCCGTTATCAGGAAACTTGTTTTTGCACTTCTGATCCACGGGTCATGTCGTTTGGCACAGGTCGTCATCAAAATCCTTTTTTCTTAGTATTTTGGCACCAGCCGCTCAAATCTTCACATCCTGCTGGCTGGTCTCGACATTTTGCACTTGAAACAGCATGGGCCATAAAAAATGGGATGGTCCGAGCCCATACTTAGCCATTTTAGAGTGAAAACGGGCACTTGAGCACCCGGCCTATTGAGATTGGTGCGGTGTGCGTCGGTCCTTGGCACGGATCGTGCCAGAGACCCTTAGAGCGGGTCGTATTGTGTGGCGCGGGCCGTTGGTGCCTGGCTTAGTGCCACCCATGACCGGTCTATGCTGACCCGTTTATGCTTCAGCCAGCTTAACTTCTTTCTTTCACTACGGATGAACCATTAGTCCATTTCAAAAGTTCTTGTAGTTGATTTTATAGATCTCGAGGAGACAAATCCAATGAAACCAATAGGCTGATTCTTCTTGGATCATTCCCAGAATTTGGTGCAACTCTCGGACCACAATTCTCCGTTTCTTCCTTAGCCGTTTTGAACTTCAATGCTGCATATCTTTGGCTCCATCCTTCTACTACCACAATTTGATGTTTGTTGCCTTCATCTACTATCATTCTAATGTGAATGGTCTTTGACCTCTTCTACCATCCTTGCGAATGGCCTTCAATATCTTCTACCATCCTTGCAAACGGCCTTCACATAGAATGTAACAAAAAGTACCCACTGGCGACCTACTAAGGATGATCACAAAGGAAGATCTAGGTGCCTGTGGATACAAGATGTCCATTAATACCAATTAAGTCTACAAAACGCAGGATTTAGACAAGAAAACCAAACATGGCAGTTTAAACCCCTTGTCACGTAAACTCAACTAAAACTAACAATCCAACAAATAAAACGAACCAATTATTACGCCAAATTCAACGTTTAACACACGCATAATGAATCACATCATGGTGTATGACTATGAATAGTTATTTGCTAGATTTTGAGGGTAAATTTTGATTATACTCTCTCTTTGGCATAAGTAGCAAAATAATGATTAGTATCATATCCTAATCGTACTAGTTATAAGAGATATTAAATGGATTATTTAAATGTTTCTTGTAGGATGTTGGTTATATCCAAAATCAACACTCCTATCGCCTACCGCCTACCGCCTATCACCGCCGGTGCCATTATTGTCCCAACCACCGTGGTTGCACGAATTGTAAGGTTGAATAGATGTAATACTCCCTCTTTCCCAAACTAAGTACACACTTACTATTTGACAGTTAATATTGTCGAATTTGGACCATATATTTAAATAAATATATAAATAATAATAATATCGTATGTGATGTTGTTGGATTTGTCGTAATAGCTAAGTATATTAACAGTTAAACATGTTTCTTAAAAAGTGTGAAAAAGATTCTGTAAAATTTATTGTGAGATGGAGGTAGTAGAATAGTTGTAGATATTAGGCGGAACTATCTCAAGCCAAGATAGAAGATTTCAATGTAAATGAAATTTGGCACCTTTTTTTAGGAAAGAAATTTGGCACTGGATGTTGGCCTAGAGATGAATTTGGATAGTTGAGAGGTGGAGAGAACTATTGGCTCGATTTTGAATGGATGGGGAGGAGGTGAAAGTGTGAACTTCAGACCGAAGGAAGTGTAGGTTACAGTTAGGGAAAAATATAAATATAACTTTATAAAGTTGAGAAAGTGCAGATATAGTACTGAGATAATTTTTAGCAAATATAACCCTAACTACTTAATGAAAGTGCAATATAACCTTTTGATGACATTTCCGGCGTTGACTTGAGTTTCCTGTAGTTGACCTTATCTAAAATGACAAGCAAGTCCTTGGACCAAATGTTGAATCTGAATGGACAGTTTTGCCCATCTCTCTGGTGTTGTTTACTCTCCCACTATTGCGCCTAATTTACTCCACCACCATTGTGCTACTTCCTCCACTGCCATCTCCGTTCGCGTCCCGTCACCGCCGCCTACACCATCTCTACCTGCTACCCTCAATTATCAACAAAATTCGCAAAACTTCCAAGCAAAGATCTAACATAAACACAGAAAACAAGATCCCACTAATCTTCTTTTTTTAAAACGAATTTACTTCCATTAATACCTCTTCAAAATTGTTTTGTACAAATCACCCATCACCTAGTCACCTAACATAAACATAGCACATTTCCTCCTTAATTTTGTGTTTGCCCAAGCTCTATAAACTATACATTCAATAATGCTATCAAAAATATTTTTCCCAGTATCCTCCTTTCCAAAACTTCTATCATTCCGCCAACTCCACAACGAATACACCGTTTCCGCAATAGCTATTTTCATAAGTTGAGCCCTGCTGCCCTTACCTTTGCATTGCACTGCTAGTCATTGTTTTTCATCTTCCCATATAGCTGGGACATATTTCCATTGCATCCAATGAAGTGTCCGGCACCAGATATCCTTGAAAGGAGCACATTCAAAGAAAAGGTGCTGCACCGTTTCTACTTCCGGACAAAACACACCACCATCAACCACAGTCCCAAATTTCTTCAACCTCTCCTTTGTCGGTAGTCTGTTATGGCAGCACAACCATAGCAAAAAGACAGCTCTCGGTCGTGCCTAATAAGCAACGCATATGTGTTGCCAAAATACAGTTGCTTGCTCACCTCGTGATGCACTGTGTATATCTCTAGTGCAGCAAAAGTCCCTCTAGTTCAGTTGCTGCAAGAGCTCCACATCCTGGAGGACACTTCTGCATTTAACCACCCTCCTCAAAATCCATGAACTATCATTTGGAACCGTCACAGTCATGGGATCAGCACCCTTGATGTAGTAGGAATGAATCCACTTAATCCACAACCGATCATTTTTCATGCACAGATTCCATAATGTTTTAATCAAGGCATCCTAATTCCATTCAACAAGGGCGATCATATTCAGGCCTCCTTCTTTCGCCGGTGTACAGATTTTTTCCCACGAAACCGATTACTTTCGTGTAATGAAATCAGTCCCACTCCATAGGTACAATCTACATATGGCTTCCAAATGTTTCAAAACATCCTTAGGTAAAGGAAAGACCTGCATCCAATAGTTAGCAATCGAAAATAGAACGCTCTTGATTAGCTGCAACCTTCTGGCATAGCTCAGCAACCGAGCACTCCAATGCTTTATTCTGTTGGTCATCTTCTCAATCAGTGGTTGGCATTGCTGGATTGTGAGTTTCCTGCTCATAAGTGGCACACCCAAATATTTGAATGGCAGGGTTCCTTCCTCAAATCCAGTGATAGCCAGTACTTCTTGCTCCAGCTCCTCTCCACAACCCCCAAAGAAAACCTTGCATTTAGCTCGGTTCAGCCCCATGCCTGTGGAGTCAGTAAACGTTTGGAAAACATTCAATAGTGCCTGGACAAATTTAACATCAGCCTTGGTCAACAATAGTAGGTCATCTGCAAAGCTTAGGGTGATTATCTTCAAAACATCACACCTAAAATGATAGTGATACTCACTGTTCCCAACCAGTTTTCTCAAACCACGATAATTGTATTCCATGATCAGAACAAGCAGCAGGAGAGACAAGGGGTCCCCCAGTCTAAGGTCTCGCTGTGCTTGAATAAACTTGGTGGGGAAACCATTGACAATGTATTTATAGGTAACAGTCCGCACACAAGTCGTAACCCACCTGATGAACATACCCGGGAAACCCAGCTCTTGAAGGATGGCCTCCAGTGCTATCCACTCAACTGTGTCGTAAGCTTTCTGCAGATCAATTTGGACCATACATCTCAGCCCCCCATCTGTTCTGTTGTAGCCCCGGATAAGTTCATAGGCTAGCATCACATGGTCATGAATATTGCGGCCCAGGACAAAAGATGCCTGACTTTCATGAACAATACCTGCTATTACACCACTTAGTCGTGCTGTTAAGATCTTTGAAATAATCTTATATAACGTTGTACAGCATGAGATAGGTCTCAGGTCACTTACCTTTCTTGCTTCCTCATGTTTCAGTATCAAAGTCACCCTGGTATTATTAACTGCCTTATACATCCTCTCTTCATTAAAGAATTCAATCACGCCCTGTATAACATCTCCTTTAAGTATTCCCCAGTTAGCCTTAAAAAATTTGGAACTTAACCCGTCAAGTCCCGGGGCTTTTTGATCCCCAATGCCCTTTAAAGCCAACCAAATCTCCTGTTCCGTGACCTTGCCAATCAGTTTTTCTCTATGTGCACTTGGCAGAGTACAACCGGCCCGTATTGCTTCAACGTCAATACCCATCAGTTTCTCAGCTTGTTTTCCAATCAAGTGCTCATAAAAATTCAGGACTTCAGTTTCCATGCCCTCCTGGTCAGTGATCACAGTACCATCTTCCCTTTCCATTTTCATAATCCCCAACATGTTTTTAACTTTCACTGATGAGTGGAAGTAAGCGTTGTTACCGTCTCCCAATCTGAGCCAATCCACCTTAGCTTTCTGCTGTGCTATCTTCTCATCAATCTCAGTCCACCTCATTAACTCCTCTGTACATTTCAAAACCTTCACTATCCTCTCCCTGTCCAGTCTATTCAAGACGAGTTCCTGTTGTGCCACTGAGACCTCATGTCTGACGGCCTCTAGTTTGTTTTGTACTCCTGACAGCTTCCGGGTGTGTACTCCTAGCACCTGTTGAAGCCTTAAAAGCTTTCTCCACACCCCAAACATAGGCCTACATGTTAACTCTTCCTTCCAGCTCTCCTGAATCACCCTTAAAACTTCATCATTTTCAAGCAAACAGTTGAAGAACTTAAACTGTTTACACCATTTTGCCTTCCCCTCATGGACTTTGATACGGAGCATGGCATGGTCTGAAACACCTGGCTCTAAGATCTCCACCTTACTATCTGGATACAATTGATACCACTCAAGGTTACCAATTTCTCTGTCAATTCTCGAGTAAATAATCCCATCAGCTTGCCTATTCGACCAAGTGAAGTAATCCCCCCAAGCTATCACATTCAAATAGTCCAACCTGGGCCATCATCTGTTCAAGATCCCAATATTCATTGACTTGTACATCATTACCACCTATCCGATCATGGACAGATAATACATTGTTGAAATCCCCCATAGCAAGCCAAGCAGTATTCTTAGTTTTCCTCTGCAGCTTTTCAATATCTTTCCAAAGTATTTTCCTGTCTTTCAGACGGTTAGCAGCATATATAGCTTGTAAACCAATGGATCAGCATATCATCAAGCCCATAAACTCCCACATGAATCATCTGGTCAGTTGTTTTCACATGTTTCACACTGACCCTGGAGTTATCCCACATGACCCACAGTCTTACCATTCGGGTGAGCAACATAATTATCTAAATAACTCCAGTTGGATCCCAACTTACTCCGGATATCCCCTGCTTTCTCTTTTTTTACTCTTGTTTCAATGAGAACAGCCATGGTTAAGTCCATGTTCCTGAGACGGGAATTTCCTTGTTCTTGGCTGCTTTATTCAACCCCCTAACATTCCATGTTACGATCATGGAACCTTGTCATGAGAATCAGCAGGATCAATCCAAATCCTCTGATTCCCTAACTCAGTACCCATGCTACTGCTTCCGACTCCACCAAAACTATCCACCAACTGCTCAATAATAATTTCTGTAGGCTGCTTCCCCCTATGTTTTGAATCCACCACCTTCTAGTCCGTGGATACATTTTCTGTTCCTCCCCATGTGGTGTACCAGCCCTTCTTTCCACTAACTCCTCATCCTTCCTCTGCCATTTCTGAACTGTTTTCCTCTCATTCACAGCAGGTTTGCAATAATGGCCTCCCACCTGGCATACCTCACAGAACATTGGCTTCCATTCTAATTCTATAGCCTGCTTCAGTTTTATCCCATCAATATTTTTTATACGGATACTTTCAGGCACCTTCACTGCTATATTAACCTCAATCAGCAAGCGAGCATATGAGACTCTCAGTTTTTTCTCTGTGCATTCATCAGTGCACAACGGTTTGCCCAAGGCACTCCCAATTTTCCCCAAACTTCTCGGACCCCAAAGATAGAGTGGCAACTTTGGGAATTTCACCTAGATAGGAACAGTCTGCGCCATGTCTTCCTTCCGTGAGAAATCCTTCTTCCATAGATGCAGAAACATCGCCTTGTTATAGATTGTGTACGGACCTTTGCTTAACACGGCATCTCTATCCTCTCGACACATAAATCTCATGATAAAATAGCCTTCATCATTATACAGCAAATCAGGTAAGGTAACGGACCAAAAATTCATCATAAATTTTTTGACTGCATTCATCGTAAGCTCCCCATCCATTACATACATGATTAGAGCATTCTCCCAATACTTTAACTCAGATTGAACATCCTCCAAATCTATCTCCACTTCAAGTTCACCATCAATCACAGCAGGAGCAATAAAATCGATCTTCATACCATTAGAATAAACCATATTCCCATTTATGACATCAACCCTAAGTTTCTTCCCAATTAGATCATCACCGTGAGAGGTAGGGTTTTCTAGTGTTACCTGGTTGTGACCGGAATTTTCTGCCTGAGATTCTCCAACCGGTACTTCCAAAGGTTTCTCCACCGCGTCTTTGTCATTACTGATAGCCTCTGTGATCCCATCCTCAATCACCGCTCTATTCCAATCCGCCGAGATCAAGGTCACCCGTTTCTTTGGCCGACCTCTCCTCATTTTCATGTCGCCGGCAAACAACGTTAATGGGTGTGAATCGCCCGCACGATCGCCCTTGCTCCAGTCATTTATAACATTTTTTCATGATCTCACTAATCATTACCACCATAAACGAGATGAACACCCAATACAAGAGGCACAATGAACCTATACCGCCGTTACATGGATTCCTTCAGTGGCAGCGCTGCTAGTGGTGCTGACAACGCCATCAACGACGAGGGTGGCTGCTGATGCTCTACTCGCTTCAACTGCCCTGATTAGAAGAAAAAATCACAGCACAAATTCTTCCCAGATCTGTCTGTTACTGGGCATCTTCGGATGCTCTTTACTCATTTGTCGTTGGCCGGTTTGTCCTTCCCCGATGACAGATCTCCTCCGGCATCCCCTCAACGAATGGGTCATCGTGGTTAAGTCCCACCAGAAGTCGCGGGCTCCGCCTCGTGTAGTGCCTTCGTCGAGGGTGATGAGAGTTTCTCCGGCGATCAGAGCGGTGGTGATGTGTCTTCGGCAAACAAGGTAGGGTAGCGATGAAGTCTCTACCGCCGGCCTCTCTATTCTCCACTAGAGCACAGCTAATCGGCTACAATAGTCCTCTGGGCCCCGGATATACAGAATTAAAAAGAAAAATAAGGAAATGGAAAGTAAATGGGGGAAGGAGAGAAGGGTTCTGTACTTTGGTTTTTGTGGGGAGAAGGAGAGAAATGCAAAAGGAGAAGGAGAATGAGAGCAGGGGTATAATAGTAACTTCAGTATTTTTCATTTTTATAAAAAAAATCAGATGGGTAAAATCAACTTTTCATCTAATTTTGGCTTCAAACTGTCGGAAAAATTTATATCTTTGCACATAAAATAACTATTTAGAGTTATATTTGTACTTTCCATTATCACATGACTATATATGCACTTTCTTAAATTATGTAGGGTTATATATACACTTCGCTCTTATATTTAAATAAATACCAAAATGGGAATTTTTTTTCTTTTTCAATAGTGTTTTTCACTTGCTGCAATATGATGACATATTTTAAATTATCTCTTTTGCAGGAAGCAAAACTATCTCCACACAGGGAAGATAGGCTAATATGGAAACCGGGCATCAATGGTGATTTCTCGTTTAAATCGACATACCTCATGCTCAACAACAGTACAGGTTCTTTTGCCTCTGTCCAACATTTTTGGAACCATAGAATTGAAAAAAAAATCTCAGTTTTCATGTGGAAGATGACAAACTCATTTTTACCTTTTGATAACATCCTCAGAAATCTGAGATTCTGTTTACCTTCCAAATGTTGTATGTGTAATGTACATGAAGACTCCCTAGATCACTTTTTAAATTCCTGTGATTTTGCTGTGAATGTCTGGAGAATAGTTCATCAGTTTATGGGAATTAGGGATAGAATTTTCACATCCATATGGGAGAGATTATCTTGCTACATTACTCTTCCCACTCTAAGTTCATTACAATCCACTATGGTCCGAACTGCAGCTGTAATTACATGTTGGAACATGTGGAAGATGAGGAATAAATTCCTATTTGATTCTATAAAGCCTTCAACAGTTCTAGTTCTTCATCAAATTAGGGATCAGATTTTTTACTCATTTTGTTCTAAACCGGTTTTCATTAGATCTACATTTGACTTGAGTATTGCTCAACACTCTTTCTTGCCTCTGATCAAACTGCCTCCAAAGCCTAAAATTCTTAAAATTGCATGGGAAAGGCCTTGCTCAGGTTTTTAAGATTAACGTAGATGCTTCATGATGCTGCTATACTAATATGTGTGGGATTGGAATGATAATTAGGGACAGTAGAGGTAGTTTCAAGAGGGCCTTCGCTGTATATGATAGTGCTTCATCCCCTCTGGAAGCAGAACTGAAGGCAATTAAGTTTGCTATTCAGGAATCTACTGATTACTCCTCACCTGTTCTTATAGAATCTGATTGTCTCAGTGCTGTACTTTTTGTGAATGATCCTAGTAGGGCTCACTGGAAATTGTTCACCTTATCTGATGAGATTCACCAATCTCTGGGTGCTTTTAAATTACTTCACATTTACAGACAGGCAAATCTTGTTGCACACACTCTTGCAAAAAATAGTCTAAAACTAAGTCTAACTCTTCTTTTCTCAGATTCTCTGAGCTCTCTAACTCAATCCAGGGACTTATTAGACTTGACCAAATTGGTACTCCGTCGTTAAGGATGGTGAATTAGTTCGGATGCTACTGAATTCTACTCTCTCTATGCAGGTTCACATAATTAGGACGGAGGCTCCATGATGGGGTTCCTGTTCCATTGGATGCCTCAATTGCCCCTTATAGGATGGAATACATATGGATTGATTGCATGGGAACTGTTACTGTGGTTCATGCTCATGATGGAATATACATGATGATGGCTCATGCTCAGGATGGAATCTAATTTCACACCTCATTGGTTTTGGGTACCTCCACACTGCCTGTCAGTACGATTGAATTGGACACGGGGATTTCTCTGTTTGGATAGTTTCACATGGTTCGAGCAATTATATGTACATACAACTCACTCTTGGATGACTATCAAATTTGCAACTAGCTTGGAGTGATCACATCATTCTCGGTTAGTAGAGGATACGCTTCTAGCCCATATAGAATGTTTCAGGCTGCCTTGTGTTTCTTTAACTAGATCCACTAATAAGTTTGCACATATCTACTATAGATTAGGAGCTTGGTAATCCTCTATCCATCTTCCGGGTTACCTTCATGTTTTGGATGCAACAAATGTTGTTTCATGAGCCTACTGCTCGACTTTGTATATTAGAATTTAGCTTCGGCTTCTTATTTCTGTTTTACCGTTTGTTTATTTCCTGGCTTGGGAAGGCCAAATAAAATTTTCCCCCATCTACGGATGGTTTAATTTAAAAAAAAAAAAAAGATGACATATTTTAAATTGGAAAGTGTCCAACTTTATATGCACACACTTAAAAGAAAAGTGTGCATATATAATTGTGACACCACAATTTCCACATTGTGGAGCTTATTTCACAAAGGCAAGCTTATATTTCACATACCACGGATTCAGCAAACACAAGTACTAAGAAGTAAATAAGCAAAGCACAAAGACAGGTACTCCTATATTTACGCGCTCAAATTCCATCAGTGCAACACAGTTTTCAATTTAAAACAAAACACAACACAGCTGAAAAACATCATTTACAACGAAATCCCATTAGAAAATGTAGTCTGGCAACTGTAAAGGAAACCTTGCTACTTCCACTTGAAATGGAGCGCCTTTAGGATCTCGCAACCTGCAGTAGAAACAAAGCAACATCAATTAACAATTTAAATGGCACCAGTCAGGAGCCATAATAGTTCTTCATTCTGTTCAAAACACATCAGCACCACTCACTACTAAAAAAAGTGAGATTGTCTGCAGGATGCAAATCAAGACGCTAAAATTCATTTGTGTAGCAACCACATCAAAAAAATCTATAAAAAACTAGCACAATGGCTCAACTCCAGGCCACCAGAAAAGGCATGGAAAGTATACATTCATGCATTCAATATTATTCTAGTTAATCCAGAGAAGAGAAACGTACGAGTATTAATATCCCTAACTCAGCTTCTATGAATTATCTCTTCTTTCTGTCTATGAAGCCTAATCTTATTATTCACTTAGCTGAAGTCCATGATGTGATATGTATAATCCATTCTACATAGCACACAACAATTAACATTAAAGCATGCTAGCAATGACTCTGTATTCAGAATTTCAGATTCCAAATTTTTCATTGAGTTTTTAAAAAGGCACACAAATGTCAAATGTCAATTTTTTTTATATAATCCATTCTATTGGAATCAATGTCAAATGTCAACGACAAAATTCCATATACTTGGTATCTACTGTTAAGTTCACAAGCACCAAAACCACTGATCCAACACAGTGACACACAAAACCTAGCTGTCAGAACCAAAATGAAAATAAGAATAACCATCATAAATCTATTCATCAGTCATTTAAAACTAATTTGAATCAAATCAAACCCCAATAGCACCCAATATATCCCACTCGGAAGTAAAGTCTGCCGAGGGTAACAAAAAAGCAGACCCCTAGTTAGTGCAAGACACCAAACTATGGTTTGTGGTGAAGTGTGCTATGACACCAAACTCCATGCTACTATCTATAAAAAAAACTTATCAGGAGTGAAAGCACATGTGAGATAAGTCCCGAGCACTCTACCGCTACTACATACACCATATCTATTGTTTGTGCTTGAATATAGTTGGCCTGGAATACTAGGATTTGAATACGTCTAATTTCTTGGGCTGGCCAAAGATTAGAAAGAGGAGTTTCATAGTTTTCTCTGAGAAAATATGCCTTGCAAATTATCACCGGATAGATTCCACTAAATTTGAATGCCATCCCTTCTACGGAAAAGGAAAACCACACCATGCTTAGAGGCATAGAGACTTATTGATGCATTAAACCCTCCCACGATCACTAGAAAATTTCATTAGCAGTCAGTGATTGTGGTTTGTGATAGATAAAGAATATGCTGAGACAATGATTATTATATGAAGATAAGAGTCACAATGGAATTGCTAATATTCTGATGATGATTGGGATGGTTGTCTTCGCAGACTTTCTACCTATTGATATGAAGATACAAGTAAAATCCAGGATGTTGATTGTTGAAAAATGCAGAAGCGGGGTATTGTGTCTGACTGCAACTACATGTGAACTCTTGTGGTTAAAACACGTGCAAGAGTTCATAGTAAAGTGAGGCTGAACCGCTGAACAATGAGACATGCTTGTGATAATCAAACAGCAATGCACATCACACCAAGCATACTGATGCTTAATGTCACTCCATCCAAGGAAAGATTGGTACGTCTAATATACAATGACATATTTGGTCAATACCATTGATCAACTTGCTGATATTTAGACAAAGTCTCTTAAAAGTCCCAAGATAAATTGTATATATAACAAGTTTGGTGCACATAATTTATATACGCTCCAACTTGAAGGAAGTGTTGAACACATTCTAAGTCTAAAAGTTGTCTAACCCTAAGCCTAATGGGCCTAACCCAACTATCCTATATATATGCATAACTACAGCTCTCTGCACAGTAATTATACACAATCGATAACAATCATTCTTTCACTTTATGGGTAGTATATACTTATATCACTCCTTTTGCACGAGGAGAAAGATTGACACTAGTATGCTTTCTTTACCATACTGTACAGAGCAAATTGATCTTCATCCTAACAGGTTGTCATTTGTTTATCACATTTTCACGTAAATAGAACAAGTGTATGAATTAGTGAAAATCCATTAAAGGCCAAGGACATGTTACAAAAATAAAATGGGTGTATGAATAAAGTGAAAATCCATAAACTGCCAAGAAGATAGACATCGTTGTTTACCTTCCAGGAATAAATGTAAAATAGCCTTCAATAGAACCTCGGGAAGATAATATATGTGTGCAACTCTCATAAGCAAATTCTTCATCTCCTGGACATAGAAGCGGGAACTGGTGGAAAAAAAGTGAAAACATAAGTCAAAGGAACCTTCCAGACAGACACAAGAGGCCAAGCACCAATCTTGCCAAACCAGATCCATCAAACCTTAGTAAATTGACAATTTTCCATCCATGTCATCTCAAAATTCAGTATTTAGTTTAAATCTAATCCAGGGGGGAAAACAGATATTGTAGCATCATAAGTACCAATAATAAAATAAACAGTCACCTCTCCAATAACACCTTCACCATTTACACTGTCCACAACAAAATCACTAGCACGAATGACCCAATGTCTCCAAGATAATTGGCAAGAGCCAAACTTCATCCCATTGACAATGCAGCCTTCAGGCAGAACAGACATGCGGATTGAATACGCGAACATAAAACTCATATCATCACCTTGATAGTTGCTGTCCTCAGGTACAAACACAGATGAAGCTCGAACCTGATGGAGAGCATCACGATCTTTAGATGTAACAACAGAAAGAAGTTGCATTGAAATGAAAGGAAAAAGGGAAAAAAAGGCAGACAAAAAAGAGATGTTCCTTCAGCTATGAATCAGCACATAATTTATGAGGAATATGATGGACAGAAATTATAAGTAGAAACAACTACCTTAACACCATTTGTGACTGCAGTGGAGCACATAGGAGGCTGTTCCGGAAACAGGTTGATCCATTTCATTTTACCTTGTTTACCAACATCTACAATTCCACTTTCTAAGCGCCGTCCATGCTCTTCTAGCCATAATAGCATGGCGTCTTGTATCTGACTACCTTTACTATCATGTACAGAGCTTAGCAATGAATCTGGCACACAAGGAATCATTTCACCATTTCTTGCAAGATTCCATGAACCAGCATGAAGTTGCCCATCAGTACAATTCAGGAAAAAAAACTTTACACCATACATAGAAGACACAGCCACAACAATGTATTTAGATTTGCGTTTTAATACAGATACTGGCATTATGCCCCTTGTTTCCTCAATGATCTTATGCAGCGGTAAAAGCGACACATTCACCAGGTGATTATAGAAGGAGTAGCCTCCAATCAAACCCAACAAATTAACATCCTTGCTTCCAGTAGGTTCGTCATCTATAAGGTCTTGCCCATCACACAAGCGATATAGAACCCTGGTAGGAAGCGGCAGTTCAACTTGCAAAGTGGCTTCCAAAGCCTTAATTTCATCCTCAGATGCACCTGGACGCAAGGTAGGCAATATTTCAGGGTAATTGGCAGCCAACCAAGTTTTAAGCCTATCCCAACATCTTTTGACCCGTATCACCAGCGACCATGGGTACATGTGGAAAGCATCACGCCATGCTCTATAAGCATCCTGAACAGCATCAGATAGACATAAAAAAAAAATGAAATTCCAAAGAAGTGAATCAGTATTCAGGAAGAAGCCAATTTCAATGAAATTCCAAAGGAGCATCAATATAACTTGAAATCATATGTCAAAGGTCAAATTAAATTCTTTTGACCATAACCATAAGCCAATTCTCTGACAGCCCCACAAAAACACCCAAACGAACACACACTTATATAGTATAGTTATATGAAATGAAAAGAAGAGAAGTAGCCGTGAGTGACCTTGAAAGAGATGGCGGGGTTACCGCGGGGATCAAGAGGAGATTGGAGGGAAAGATCGGAGGAACAAAAGTGGGACCACAAAGAGTCGTCGTCGGAAACCCATGTGTGAAACCGGCGGCTCACGCACCCCACAGAGGCGGCGTCGGTAGAATCCAATTTGGACAGTATCTCGTGCATCGCTAAACCCCCTACGCTCTCTAACGCCATTTCTTAATTCACGCTATTCCAAACCTCAGCACATTATTCAATCCTGCTACTCCCCCCGGTTCCAGGTGAAATTGCGGACAATTTAACTTCCAATCTCTGATAAATACTCTCCCCCTCCCTCTCCGCTATAATTTGCATACTTACCTCTTTGACTGTGTGTACCATTAGGCAACCTCTCCATAAGCTCAGGGACTAATTTGCAAATATAAAAAATACAGTAAAATTCGGAGATCAGATCCATATCCAACTTCGGGTCATAAGATTCCAGAAAAGATGGCCAATTTTCATCGGTGCTGATTCCTCAAATAACCTCGCCGCCGCCGGAGCCGATTCCTCCTCTTTCGCCGCCAACATCACCACCTCACTCACTTCCGGCTCTTCGTCCTCGACGACGCAGTCCGCGGTCATCTCCACCGTGTCTAGATGGCAAAAGGAGGTGGAGGTGGTGCCGAATCTCCCCGACGACACCGAGCGCTCGGTCGAGATCCACCCCGACGCTTCGTTGACGACGTCCTCGCTGTCACTAAAGAGTAAGCCTGCTTACGTGTTGTTTTTTGCCTCTTTGAAAATCGATCAAATGAATTTGATACAGGAATTATACATTTATTATACGTTCGTATCTGATTGTATTTTTGGTTTAAGGTTCTAATTGTTGTTGTGCTATTATGCATATTGGGTTGGTATAAGTGTGATTTTGTTTGTTTCTGTGGGTAATTGTGTGGGCAGGTCGGTGAAGATGATTACTTATGAGTGGGTGAACAATGTGGTTAGGCTGATTAATGGGATTTCAGCCCTTCTGCTGGTTGTTTTACCCGGGAAGGCCTCCTTTCTCGAAGGCATTCAAGGTTGTAAATTCTGTTTGCATTTCGAGAATTCGGGGTTTATTTCGTTCTGCATGTGTTGTCTTGAATTTAGTATGTCTCTGTTAAATCTCATGTATTTGGAGTGTTTTAATGCTAATTGAATTGCGATTTTCCTTGAATGTTATAAAGTTTGTGGTTCTAGTTACACTCTAATGTTGCATCCTGTTGACGTTTGTGTGTATGTTAAAAGTGCAAGATAGGAGAAATGTTGCGTTGCGTCATTATTCTACTGTCAAAGTTATGGTTTGCTGGCCTTTTACTGAAGTGTGCTTTGTAGTTGAGGGTTTATGGTGTTTTTACAGTAGACGATATTCTATTTTCTATCACTGTTGGTTTTTTCAGAGTTTGTAAAATGATTGGAGTCTTGTTTTAACTTGGTGATGTCTTGCTTAATAGTAGACGATATTCTATTTAACTTGTTTTAACAGTAGATCTCTTGCTTTGAAATGGCATAAAGTTGTTGACTTGTTCTATATAGATCCTATCTTGATTAGCATTTTCAGATATCAGTGCTAGGAGTTTGTGAAAGAGGAAATGAAACAGTGCTTTCATCCATGGTGGTCGTATGTATGTATCAGCATTAAGAGTAGGTATGCTTGTACTGTACTTGGACATGTAGGCATGCTTTTAATTCAGAAATCAATTAGGATTATGGTCTTGGTACCAAGATACTGATGTAACTGTGAGATTGAGTGCAAAAATAATGCTTGAAACGTGAGTAGTTTCGACTTAAACTAATCTTTAGGATAATCACTTGGCCTTGAAGTTGTTAGTTAGTCACCACTTCCATTTTTCATCATACAGGTGACATTCTGTGTTTAGTTAGCTCGTTCATCATTTGTTGCATCTGTGTGTTGTAGCTTTGGAACTCGGGCATGGTGGACTAGTTCTTCCTTTCACTGCGGTGAATGGTCATTAATCTTATTCATGTAGCTTATTTATGCATAGAAGAACCCATGGGTTGATGCAGAATTTGATGTCCTCATATCATTTGATTGCTGTCTATTTCTTTTGTAGCTGTCCATAAGCTTACTGTCTACACACCTGCAAAGAAGGCAGAAAACCAATTCAACTAGTATTAAAAAAAACAAATCTATTTGAGGTACAAGTTGCAGTCTGATTCTTTCCCATTTGTTTGACCCCAGCTCTTCCCTGCTAGCCTTCTACTTAGTTGATGATTATGGTTAAATAATTGTGAGGTCACGGATGGATGAACCTTCTATCCACTAAGAGTAGTAACCCTTGTAGGTAAATTGGCATATTTCAGTGATAAAGAAAACCTGAACTTTGCTGGGATGTTCCATACTTACGCATCCAAGAAATAAGCCAATTTATTTCCTTGTTTTAATATACGAGGGATGGTGAATGTCCTTCAGGTGATGTTTTAATTGCATTGCAGGATGATACATATGTCAAATGTGAGCTCTCTACAGAACTGCAAAATGAGAGAGATCTGATCACTTGTGATTATGTTTTTGGGACCATGTTTTGCCAAGCGAACGTCATGCGACTCCCTAACATTGCAGCATAAGATACATTTTTTATCATTTCTTGCTGTAACATTCTACTTGTATAGAAAGTTTACACTTTTAGTTCCTTGAATCTTCAACACATGAAGTGAATAGTGAATAAGATCCTCTGCAACTTGGTGATAGCTTTGCTTTGGAAGTCATTTTCCTCTTAGTTGTTATGGGAGTTGTAATTCTTTAACTAGCACACAATGCTTTGGCAGTTCACTGATATTTGTTCTGTTTGGAAGTTCTTTGTTGCAGGTTCTGTCCTTGCTAAAGCATTTGTTTGTCATTTTAAGGTGCACAACATAAAAAATGAGCTTGATGCAGCACAGAATACAGACTTTACTAGCTGAAGCTGCTAATCTAAATTTGGCAACTAGATTTGGATTCCGTCTTAGTGGGGATGCGCGGGCTAAGTAAGTAAATGCAACTCGTTATTCAAAACGTACAACTAACAACAGGTGAAAACAAAAGGTCATAGACAGTACAACTAACAAGTACACATTGAATACTAACAGATGCAACATATAAGTAAACATGTGCCACCGCAAATTCTACAATCCTACATGCTCGTGTTTTCCTACATGCCTTGCCATCAATTGACGTTAAACCTCGATGAGAATCATCTACAAGTATCACCGAGAATCATGATCTAGACAATCTGCAAAGCAAAGGCTAGGTCCATCACCACACCCAGGCAGAGAGCGGTGCTATATGCTAATCACCAACATTCTCCACGCAAGATTTCCTCATTTAAGGTTGCTCACTGCACCAATGGTAACAGATGTACAAAGAGTGGCATTCACATCAATTCCTCTGCATCATATTGGGATTAAAACCAAGAGAAATACTTCCATGGAACTTGAACTTATCTCAGGGTACTATATAAAAGAAATTTTCCCAACCCCATGGTTGACACAAATGGTCGTCAGGGGTAGAAGGGTAATTTTGTAGACTCCTGTAGATGCATATGGCAGCCTAACCATGTGCGTCTATAGGTGCTGTCAAGTGGGTCCAAAGTCCCAACTTCTATGTGCTTCTACAGGTGCAGACAGGTGGCTGCCCAAAATGACGTCGTTTGGAGCGTTTCAGGGTTCGAGAGGTGAAGGTTACATTGAATGCTTCGAGAGCTGGTTTGAGAGGAGGTTCGAGAGGTGAAGGTTCCATTGGACGGTTCGAGAGGTGAAGGTTCTAGTGGAGGTTCGAGAGGTGAGAGTTCCATTAGAGGTTCGAGAGGTGAGAGTTCGAGTGGAGGGTTCGAGAGGTACGGATTCGAGAGGTGAAGTTTCCATTGGAGGTTTGAGAGGTTGAGGTTCCAGTGGAGGGTTCGAGAGGTAGTCGGTTCGAGTGGAGGTTCGAGTGTTACTGGTTTGAGAAGTATAGATTCGAGAGGTGAAGGTTCCATTGGACGGTTCGAGAGGTGAAGGTTCCATCGGAATTTCGATAGGTGAGAGTTCGGCTGGAGGTCCGAGTGGTACTGGTTCGAGAGGTACGGATTCAAGAGGTGAAGGTTCCATTGGACGATTTGAGAGGTGAATTTTCCATTGGAGGCTTCGAGAGGTGAAGGTTCCATTGGAGGTTCGAAATGTGAGAGTTTCATCGGAGGTTCGATATGTGAGAGTTCGAGTGGAGGGTTCGAGTGGTACTGGTACGAGAGGAACGGATTCGAGAGGTGAAGGTTCCAGTGGAAGGTTCGAGAGGTGAGAATTCGACTGGAGGTTCAAGTGGTACTGATTCGAGAGGTACGGATTCAAGAGGTGAAGGTTCCACTGGATGGTTCGAGAGGTGAGAGTCCGAGTGGTACTGGTTCGAGAGGTACGGACTCGAGAGGTGAAGGTTCCATTGGACGGTTCGAGAGGTGAAGGTTCCAGTGGAGGTTCGAGATGTGAGAGTTCGAATAGAGGGTTCGAGTGGTACTAGTTCAAGATGTATGGATTTGAGAAGTGAAAGTTCCATTGGACGGTTCGAGAGATGAAATTTCCATTTGAGGCTTCGAGAGGTGAAGGTTCCATTGGTGATTCGAGAGGTGAAGGTTCCATTGGTGATTCGATAGGTGAGAGTTCGAGTGGTGGTTTCGAGTGGAGGGTTTGAGTGGTACTAATTCAAGAGGTACGGATTCGAGAGGTGAAGGTTCCATTGGAAGGTTCGAGAGGTGAAGGTTCCAATGAAGGGTTTGAGAGGTAGTCGGTTCGAGTGGAGGCTCGAGTGGTACTTGTTCGAGAGGTGAAGGTTCCAGTGAAGGGTTCGAGAGGTGAGAGTTCGAGTGGAGGGTTCGAGAGGTACTGGTTCGAGAGGTACGGATTTGAGAGGTGAAGGTTCCATTGGAGGTTCGAGAGGTGAGAGTTCGAATAGAGGGTTCGAGTGGTACTGGTTCGAGAGGTTAAGGATCCATTGGAGGGTTTGAGAGGTAGTCGGTTCGAGTGGAGGCTCAAGTGGTACTAGTTCGAGAGATACGGATTCGAGAGGTAAAGGTTCCAGTGGAGGGTTCGAGAGGTGAGAATTCAAGTGGAAGGTTCGAGAGGTACTGGTTTGAGAGGTACGAATTTGAGAGGTAAAGGTTCCATTGGAGGGTTCGAGAGGTTAAGTTTCCATTGGAGGTTCGAGAGGTGAGAGTTCGAGTGGTACGGATTCGAGAGGTACTGGTTCGAGAGGTACGGATTTGAGTGGTAACAACATTCCTATATTGTAGCAACATTCCTACAGTATTCCTATAATTTATTATCAAGCTCACAGCGTATCGTGCAGTGTTACCTAACTAGTTCTTATCATTAGTAATCCAATTCTGCCCATCTTTATCCTCAACAAGGCGGGCATGAGGTACGTTGAACCAAACCTAAACAAGGATATCAATCAAATCAACACATTATTTGAAACATGGAATAACAAAATCCATTTGGATCAAGATCAAAACTTGTGTACCTCATCTCGACTCTTCGGCTATGGAATAGGCTGTCTGTACCCCTGAGGAGCAGGAACCAAGCAATTCAACCAGGTCCCATTTGCGGGACAATGTCGCTCAAATCTCTCCCCCTTTTTGGTGGAATCCAAGTTCTTAATCGCCTCCACAATGTCCAAACAAGGAATGTACTCCCTCATAGTGCTATCACACTTCGAAAACTTCCCAATCTTAAACTTCGTCGGTGCCACCTCCTTCGTTTGGTTTGCCTCCCAATTCTCCACCGCCTTCGGATCAAACTCCCCGACGTCGAAATCATTTGTCATCACATCGTTCTCGTTCACCATCCCCATCCGCTTCACCACCGGCGGCGAAGGCAGAGTCGGAGTCAGAGTCGAAACAGAAGCAGCCGGAGCAGCGAGCCCATTGGAGAACTTTGGTTTAAAGGGCTCAGGTCTGTAATCGATGAGGGCAACTCAGGTCTAAGAGAAAATTTGGTAGGGAGAGAAAGAGGAGAAACCGTAAAAGAAAGAAGGGGAATTAGCTCTTTAAAATTTTATAAATTACAAAAAGAAATCTCATTTTGCAAAATAGTCTCTGGCATGTCCATAAGCTTATGGACATACTGTCTTTCCTGATACTTTCCCATTACATTTCAAGTGTCATAAATATATATCAGGGTAAGGTGCATTTTTAATCCTATGTTTTGAGTGGGAGTGCAGATATAACCTTGAATAATCTTAAAGTGCAGAATTAGCCCTATATTTTGATCAAATTGCGCAAGTTTAACCAATTTACACTATTCCAGTATTGACCAATCAAATTCAGCCATTGACCATTTACGAAAGACAAAAATATCCCTACTCTCAAAACAAAAAATTGAATGACAAAAATGCCCCTAAGTTCTCCCTCTTCATCTTCAAACCTTAAACCAGTCGCACCACCGCTTCCGCGGCCGAACCATCTGCAGCTGCACACCTCCACCACCGCCGAGTGCCGCCACCATCGCATCATCCAAATCCACCCGCCACCATCCAAATCCACAGAAAATCAGGTACAGATTACAGAATCAGAAAACACTAGAAAACCCAGCTCACAAATCCTTCAGACGTGAAGAACAGTTAATTACAACCTCTTCACCATACAATTCCACCCCATAAAGCCAAAACAACACGCGAACAAAAACTTCACCAATCAAGAAAGTCAAAATGATAGATTGGCAGAGTGTAGCTATCAAAGTACATACCTAAAACATACGAGATTCACCTGAATTGGGCTCTAATTACTCATTCATTCTGATATTTTGAAACGATAAAAACTCACAGTGGGAGGGGTGGTGGGTGGGGTGAGGGATCGCGCGTCACCACTCAACACGGCCACCTAAATCCACCCACCGCTGGATCCAAATGTCGCTGCTAAAGAAACTCCACCACTAACCAGCCGCCGCTCCAAATCACCTCCTCCACCAGTGCGTCCGTCGCCCAAAATTAAAAACTCTACTGCCTGAAACCCTGAAACCCTAGCCCTTCCACCAGCGACCTCATCGCCCCCCTCCAGTAGTGGCCCCGTCGCCCTCCTCCACAACGCCCTCCGCCTCCCGAAAGCCAAAAACCCCGCCGCCTGAGACCCAGAAACCCATCGCCTTCCTCCACCACTCAACCCTAGACCCACCACCGCTTAACCCTAGCCCCGTCACTGCCACCGCACTCCACCTCTCCTCTTGCCTAGCCCCGCCACTGTGCTCCACCTCTCCCTAGAACGCCGATTGGAAAATCGATTGGAAGTTGCCGTGTAAACCAGATTGGAAGTTGCTGGGAGCCCGATTGGAAACCCGGTTGGAAGAACTAAAAGAAGGGAAAGAAGAAAGGATAAAAAACGGGAAGAAGAAGGGTATGCTGAATGGGAAAAAGAAAGGAGAAAATGGGAAGGAAAAGGGGATGTTGAACGGTTTTTCCCTTAAATTCAACGGTTATGACTAAAGTTAACGCTTGGACCGGACAGAAAAGTTACGATTTAGCACTTTTGTTAAATCAGGGGGTAAAAGTATCGTAAAAAAAATGGGGGGCCAAAAGAGTAAGATGGGAAGAGTTACAGGGCCCCTGAAGTCGTTCGCCCCAAACTTTATAACTACTACACGTGGCAGAATAAATTTTAATATTACAATTAAAACCTTTTACCTTTTATAATTCTAATTAAACCTCATTTTCCCATAAGCTTATGGAAAGATAATTTTTTTCCAAAAATTTGTCTTCAATGTATGTACTCACTCTATCCCAACAATTCTTATATCGTATCATATTGGTACAATATATGTGCATAGTATACATACTGAATGTGTAATTTAATATTATACTATATGCAATACAATTTTCACAGTAATTCTAATCAAATTATAGGAAAAAAATGCTTTTATAACATTACCTACTTCACATAAGTGCCAATATAGCATTTTGATAATTGAAAGTGCATATATAACTCTATCTAGTAAATGCACTTTTACTCATTCTAGTATTTTAAGGTTTGACTTGATTGAAAAGACAGTTTTACCATTTGAAAAAAAAGTGAATTGACTTTCTTCCCTACCCATAAACCCTAAATCACATTTTCTTCCTCAAACCAGCACCATGACTGCCGCCGCCGCTCATCCCCCCGTCTCACCAGGTCTACGCCCTCCCAGTGGTCCTCGCCAGATCTTCATCGCATGTCCCCTTGTCTCCACTACATCTTCGTTGCACATTCCCTTGTCTCCACCACATCTCCGCTCGTCCCATCGTTTCTGCCAGACCTCTGTCGCTCATCCCTCCTGTCCGCCAGACCTCGTCGCCCTGTTGCCCGTCCCATTGCTGCCACATGACCTCCGCCAAGTCCTAGGGTATCGGTCGCGCTGTTTCTCGTATCCTTAGTGTTCTTCGTGGCAGATTATGTTCCTCGTGATACCACGTCGGCCAGGGCGACTTTGGTAACATGTGTCGATGTTTGCCCCCACCAAGATATGGCATCGATGGCACTATAAGATCTCGTTCAACCAGAAGCGATATGCCATCATTTTAGCCATCGCGACCTCTGTTGTGCCTTCCCTCGTGGGCGGTGGTAGAGGTGGGCAACGGTGAAAGTGATGCAGTGGTGAAGATTCTTCATGCAATCACACACAGAAATGGTGGTCTAACCTGGATTTCCCCATATTTTACCTTGATTGATGCCATCGAACTCAATCTAGGACTCAGCCCACTTGAAGTTTCCTTCGTTCAGTCAAAACCCACTTAGATATGCATTTTCGTGAAAGTGGGTTCAATCTGAAAACCAGGAAAAGAGCGATGTTGGTGCGAAATGTGGCTCGTGGGAGTGATTAATGGACATTGAAACAACGGTTGTAGTGGCGGGGAGGTGGTGGTTGTGGTGGCCGAAGCTGAGGGCGGTGGTGGTGACCGATGGTTGGGGCAAGAGGGGTATGAAGAAGAAGAAGAAGAAGAAAAGGGGTAGGATGGGAAACAAATTTCCAATTTTGGTCCACAGGGCATTTTGGTCATTTTCAATCGGTCAATGCCCGGAAATGGAAAGTCAATGTCGGATAATACTCTGGAGGGTTATATTAGAACTTTTATTAAGTAGTTAGGGTTGTTTTAGCACTAAAATTTATTTGAGGGTTATATTAGCACATACTCAAGTTGGTAGGGTTATATTGGTATATATCCCTAAATTATAATAGTGCACAATCTCACATGTAAGAATGCACATCCATAGAATATGAAATAGACAAAATATCCCTGGGAATACGGTACTCATGATAACCAGGGATACCATACAGTTTACCCAATTCAGATACAATATTCCAAGGGTACAATGCGATATGTATCCCCCATGATTTATCAAGTACTACAAGTAGTCTAAAAATTAGGATTCCATAAGTGAATTGCTATTTTACGCCCTGTATTTTACCGTATATGCCCTGTATTTATACCTTATAAATACAAAATATATTTAAAATGTAAATTTAAATAAAAGTACATTTAAATAAAAAGTTAAATGTTCAATTTTTTTTGAAAAGCATGGGTATTACTAGTGGCAGGGCAGCGGCCGCCTACGATTTGTACTTTTAGCTGGCATCGCATGGCTCACATCATAATTTTGTACGTGTGGCTCGCATCCAAAAAATTTTATTCGTGGCTCGCATCACAAATTTGTACTTGTGGTTCGTATCACATGGCTCGCATCCAAAATTTATACTTGTCGCTCGCATCACATGGCTCACATCCTTAATTTCAAATTATGGCTCGCATTGGACCGCTCGCATTTGATTTTTTGCCTTGTGGCTCAAATTTGGATCGATGAGAACCACATATGAGAGCCACATATGAGAGACATAGATGAAGTATAATTCGGATAGGAAATTGTTCGGAACTTCGTCGGAGTTTTGCCGGAAATAGGCTGGAATCTGATAAAAAATTGCTTGGAAAATTGTTGGACCACCGCCGAAAAGTTGCCGGCCACCACCTGCCGCTGATGACTGCTGCCCTGCTACCAGTAATAACCCAAGCTCTAGAAACCGAAAATACTCACAACTGTGGTTTCTCTCCATGGTTTCCACAGAAGAAACTGGTTAAGCAACCGCTCAACCCATGTGTTTTACGTCCAAAATTGGGACACGTGGCACCCTCCCATTGAGCATGTGTCCCAACCTTTGTTTTTTTTTGTAAAATATGAAATTTTTAATATTTCTAAAATTTATTTAAAAATATGTAAAAAAAACAACTATAAGCATCAACTCCTATCACCTAAAACTCACCCGGGAAATGAAAAACATCAACATGAGAAAAATAATTTAAAATATCAGCCCATATAACCCAAAAAACTGCAAAACATAAACTCATATCAACTAAAACTCACCCAAAATTTGAAAAACATCAACATGACAAAAAAAAACTAAAAAAATCAACAAAAAAGCCACAGTATCTCAAGAGCATAAATTATTCACTTTGAAAATCATAAAACATCAACAATTTTTTAAAAAACTAAAAATATCAACATATATTACCCAAAAGCTACAAACATCAACTCCTAACACTAGAATCTCATCCGGAAAATGAAAAACATCAACATAAGAAAAAAGACAAACATCAACTCCTATTACCAAAACCTCAGCCAGAAAATGAAAAACATCGATATGAGAATTTTTTTTTAAACTACAAATATTAATCCATATTACCCAAAAAAGCCACAAAAAATCAAATCATATCAACTAAACCTCACCCCGAATAATGACAAACATCAACATAAGAGGAAAAAAAAAGCTACAAATATCAACCAAAAAGCTACAGTATCTCAAGAATAAAAATTCTTCATAAAATGAACCTGGCGGGATTTGAACCTAGGTTTCTAACATTAAAGTCTACAATAATAACCACTACACCAAAGACTCATAGTTGCACATACGCTCAGTCAAATAATACTAAACCTGAGCATGTACCTCAGGAACATAAATTCTTCAAAATAAGGGTCCTGGTGGGATTCGAACCCAGGTCTATAACCTCAAAACCTAAAATACTAACCACTACACCAAAGAACATTTACTGATCATATACTCAGTCAAGTAAATATTAACCTCAGCAAGTCTTTGAAAAAAAAACACAAAATTAAACCTCACCTCTCATACGTCGAAGCTCAGCTCCGTCGATGCCGCTGCTGTCACCCGACACCGTCACCCGTCACCCACCACCGTCTGCCACCTTAAGTTGTGCGTGAATTCACGCACGTCATCTCCTTTCTTCGGTGCATGAATCTCAGGTGCGTCGTTGTCTTTTACTTTTTCCGCCAACATCGTTATTTTCTACTTCTTCCACCGACATCGCCGCCTTCTACTTCTTCAGCCGGCATCGTCGTATTCTGCTTCTTCCACCGACATCATCATTTTCTGATTCTTCTCGCTGGCAAAAAATTGAAGAAGAAGTTGAAACTCCGTCGCAACGCCGAAACCCTAGCTCCACCGTCAGAAATGTCGATCGTAGTGCCCTCCGTCGCCGGATTGTCGATCGAACCGCTGGAAACTTCAATCGCGACGATTCTGACCAGGCAGAGTGGTTGTTGGCGGCAATTTCTGTAAATTGATGAGAAAAGAAAAAGAAATAGAGAATTCTGATTATTTTATATATTTATATGATTTCTGTTAATTGCACAAGAGTCCGTCTCTTGAAAGATGGTCTTTCCATAGGTTATGGAAAGACCAAGGTTTAAAGTGCAAATTAGAAGAAATGAAGATAAAATTTTTGGGTTGCATGAATCGGGTTATAAATTTTATAACTACTACACGTTGCATAATAACTTTTTAATATTGCAACTAAGACATTTTACCTTTTATTATTAAAATTAAACCCCATCTTTCCATAACCCTATGGAAAGACGGTCTTTCCCAAGATTTTACCATTGCGGAATATGTCACTTAGTTTATTAGCATATTTTGAAGAAAAAACCCAATCCCAAATGAAACTTTCAATAATTGCACAATAACCCCTAGCCTAAATTTTAGTTTGTCTAAAACAAAACTTTGTGTTTAACTTTTTATTTAAATTTATTTAAATTTAAATATAAATTTTTAATAGATTTTGTATTTATAAGGTATAAATGCAGGGCATATACAGTAAAATACAGGGTGTGATATAGCAACACCTTTCCATATAGCAAAGTCTTGGAAAAAACCATCTACCCATAAGCAAATGAAAATACGGGGTTGAATTAGAATAATAGAAAGATAAAATGTTTTAGCAATATTAAAAATTTATTATGCAACTGTAGAGTAGCTATAAGTTTATTAACCGGTTAATGGAAATCAAAATTTTTATCTTAATTTATTCTAATTTGTAGTTGACAAAATCTTGTGCAAGACGGTCTCGAAGTGATACAAGGGATTAAATTGTTAAGAATGCAGCATGTGGTTTCTAATTAAAAATCTAAGGGCTGGATGTGAAAGTTCACTAATTTACATTTATGTCCATATATAAATATCAACATTTGCTCATTATTCCATCATATTTTTCTGAAATTTTCTCTCGTTTCTCTTTTCCTCTCTCCTGCGAATAAAACTTCATATTCTCTCTCCTCTCCAACTAAAATCTCCATCTTCTCTCTTCTCCATTTCTCTTTCATCTTCTTCAATTCTACGTCTTTTTTTTTCTTCGATTCAACCGCTCATCATCTCCATAAAACTGTTATATGTGTTTTTATAAAACTGTTATTGATCTTTCAGGTTTTATATTTCTTCTTTCATGTTTAGGTTTTAAGTACTGTTTATCTGTGTTGGTGTGATGATTTAATTTCAGTATTTGATGCTTATAGTGTTTTCATATTTAAGTATGCAACAGATTTTTAGTTTTGTTCTTTTGATATTTTAGTGTGTACTGTTTGATGTTTTTAGATTGTGAGATTGATTTTTTTAAATATTGTGTTTCAGTGTTGATGCTTGTGGTGTTTACATATTTAAGTAAGCAACAAATTTTCAGTTTTATTTTTTTTATATTTTAGTGTGTACTGTTTGATGTTTTTAAATTTTAAGATTGATGGTTTAAATACTGTATTTGATTTTTCTCAATGAAGTTGTCAGCGATGTTTTCTGTGCTATTGGGATGTTTTAATTACAGTTTTTTATTACTGTATGTGATGTTTTGTATTATTTCACAGGAATACTTTCTGAAATTCGGTTTTACCGAATTTTCTTAATTATTACTGCTATGTTCCAACATAACATATCTAACTAAGTATGCAATAAAGTAAAGTATAAAGACACGAGACTTGGTTACACAATTCGATGAAATCCACCTACATCTGCGGGGCATAGCCCAGTTCAGAATGAATCCACTAATCAAAAAGATACAGTACAGAGTACACCTATCTTTACTAATCAAACGTGTGAATTCTGCTAGCTCCCCCAGCTATCGATCCGCCTTGATGAGACTCCCTCTGACCTCGAAACTTGTCGACGTTGGATATCCTCCTCCCGAGAAATTAAGGCATACGATTATGAACTTTGAACGACCTGTCACGTACGTTGGAACATATAGATCTGGCTCTTTGCAAGACTCTCAGAAAGATGAAAATTTGGGTGCAGATTTTCTCAATTAAATTCGTGAGTTTAATATAGCCACGATGTCCACCTTTTAAGGCCATGAGCAGAACGAAACTCTTCATGATTATCTCCACAATATTCTTATTCCTTATCTACTTCTGAAACATATCCAAATCCCATAAATAAAGGAATTTTCCTTATCACAATATATCCTATATATTTGATAAACTCAATACCATATTTGTAGGGATTTTCCATAAACCTAATATGCTTCTACCACCGCCTAACATATTGCAGAATATTCAGATTTCCGTAAATCACAAATACCATAATATTTTGTTTTTCTTCCGTAAGATCTTGTTGGCGTAACTGTGGCTTGTTCGCATGTTCCAACATGGAAATTTTTTTTGTTTCTAAATTTATTCACAACTTGCCAATTAAAAATACTCAGAGAAAATCACTTGACTTTACAATCCCCCCTGGCATTTTGTGGACCCAACCATTTTGAAAATAAGAACACAACGAAAAACTTCGAATTATTCACATAATTCTTCCAGAAATACACCTATGTAGGAACATATGTGAGATACTGAATTTGATCATAAAAAATACCACCCAAAAACTAGAATTCCAGAACACCAAAATAATATTCAGATTACAGTCATCCAAAAAAAAATAATATCCAAAATCACCAAAAATTCTCCCCCTGGGGCCATGAATATGCCAAAGGCAATAAATCACAAAAATAAACTTAAAAAAGATAATAAAACCAGCCCCCCTCCCCCCTCCCCCCCCCCCCCCGAACACAACAAGTGATGTATGTTAGAACATAGACTCTTCAAGATCATTAATCATGTTCAGGAACAACTTCCTGTGTTTCCATCTGAGCCTTCTCCCCCTCAAGTCTAGCCTTCTCTAGTTTAAGAGCTGCAATTGGGATGGTTATAGCACCCAACCTTGCATTGAGCACTACTAACTTGGCTTTCTTTTCAGCATCTGCAGAAGTTGTAGCTTCAGGATTCCATGGCAGTTCATGCACTTGCTGCATCCCAAAGGTCTTCTTGTTAGGCCGGAGAAACTCTGTATCAATGATGACATCCTTTTCTTTACCCTTCACCTTAGCACTCTTAGCTAATGCATATATCAAACAGGGGTATACCAAAACACATTTAGACTTTAGAGCAATGGCTTTCCTAACCAGACTCTGCTGGATAAATAATCCCAGGTTGACTGGTTTCTGTGTTCCAACACAGTACAACAACTTTGCCATTTCTCTTGTTAGAGATGTAGTGTTGGAAGATGGCATCCAGTAGTTCACAGCAACCTGATACAAACCAAAAAATCTAAAGGATAGGCTGGAAGCATGTGAGTATCCTGTCTCAGGGCATTCTGTCTTATTTCTACCTGAAACCACTTCTAGAATCCTGTCATCAAACACATCCAAACTATCTGGAAAAACTCACTCAAAATCTGAAGATTTCAGCCCCAAAGTTTTGTTTATCTTAGCCGCCGATAAATCAATAATTTTCCCCCTAACATAGACCATATCATACCATGGGGAATCAACTTCCAAGTTTCCAGCCATCAGGTTAGAATACAATTCAGTAACAACCTGCTTGTTATGCTGATGTTGTACAGTAGCAGCCATTTTCATCCCAATTGTTTCCAAAAAGTCAGAAAAACCACTAGCCCTATATGCCTCTAGATCTACTGGTCTCTCGGAGATTATCTTTCTCTCAGCAAATACCTCGCCCATCTCCTCACAATTGATAACAAAATATGAAAAAGACAATGCTTCACTTACAGGAGGAGGCGACAACAACTTCTTCTTAGGAGCAGTTTGGGTTTTCTTGGGTTTCTTGGTTGGGGGAGTCCTCAGCAAAAGGCATTTTCCTCTTAGCCCTCACAGCTTGGAAGTCATCAAATACTTCATCTCCGGAGTAGTTCAACTCTGGTTTCTGTGTTGGAACATACTCAGATTTTTCAACATCTTCTTCTCGCTTAGCATTCTCTGCCCTGCCCTGTGTTTCAACATCATTCCCTTTGTCTGAATCCTCTGGTCATAAATCAAATCCTCGAGTCTAACCTCCATCTGAATACTTCAGGTCATCATATGCATTACCAATGACATCAAACTGGTCTTGACCTCCCATGTCCACATCATCAATCTCCATATCTTCGGCCTTTCTGACTCTGCCATTTGTGTTGGATCATACCCAACACTGTCTCCCTCTTCGCTGTCTGTAATCGCTATTATCACAGGTTTTCTAAGTTCTTCATTCCCCTGGGTAGCCTTGGCATCATAAAATACTGCAGGCATCATATCCGTGGACTTAACCACCTCCAGTCTCTCAGCCTCATCATCACCTATTTCTTCAATCTTAACGCTACTAGGGCCAGAGATAGATGAGTATACATGGAACTTGTCCTTCCTGTTGTAAACATCATATTTCCCTCTCAATAATCTAACTTCATAATTTTCAATGTCCTCCAGCTCACCATCATTTCCAGAAAATAACTCTTTAGCATTTACACTCAGAAATTCCCCTTCTAAAATTTTAAATTTAGACAGATCTACCATGATTCTATTGGCTTCAATCCACTCAAAAATATCATCTATGGATTTGAATTCCATTCCATGAAACTTTAGAGTAGGGGGATCCTGACCTATTACCTTTTGATAGGGAGTTTTCCCTTTGTCTCTGAGTTCTTCACTCTGGCCGTCATCACAGGTTGAGTCTACCTCCACGTTTTCTTCCCTCTGGTCAGCATTGTCATCTTCTAGAGGATGGGAAGTTTCTTGAGTCTCCTTATTAACCATGGAAATTTTAGGGCTTGAAAACATTATTTTCGGCAGAGGTTTGTTGTGAGAAGGAAAATTTTTGCTTCAGCCTTTTCATGATATGCACTCTCAGCAAATTTTGTCAACAAGAATCCAAAAAAAAAACCAAGGAAAGTGGGAGAGTATACCGAAAAGAGAGAGATATGGAGAGATGGACACAATTTTGAACAAACCCCTTTTTGATCTTTGAATGGACTCTAACCTGGTAACTGGGGCAAATGTCTCATCAAAGTCTACTCCTTCAACTTGTGTATATCCTTGAGCAACCAATCTGGCTTTGTTTTTAGTGATTTGTCCATCAGCATCAGATTTATTCTTGAAGATCCAATTTGTGCCGATAACATTTACACATTTAGGACGAGGAGTGAGATATCATACATCATTCCATGCAAACTGACCGAGTTCTTCTTGCATTGCTGCAATCTAGTATTCGTCCAGTAAGGCCTCCTTGTAGTTATTGGGTTCAATGAGAGATATGAAGCATTGTAATCCGGCTAACTTCTTGTAATCAACCCGAGGGATTGATTGAGTACTCCTTGTCATTGGTTCATGTTGCTCCTGTGTTGGAACATAGGATAAGGCAGTGGGGGATATGTTCCAACATACTCAATATCTTTTGGTTCGGCCGGGTAATCAGTCTGCTCAGATGTTCCAACATGCGATGGGTTTGGCTTGTCAAGTTAACTATGCTGTGCTGGAACATGGTCTTTATCGGGTTCATCTTCTACATCATCTAAAACTTGTCCTTCTTCATAATCATCCACAATAACGTTAATGGATTCCATGAGCGTGTTTGTCTGAAGGTTGCAAACACGATAAGCCAGTATGTTCATAGAATAACCAAGAAAGATCCCAATATCACTGCAATTGTCGAATTTGCCAAGTGCTCTCTATCTCTGAGAATGTAGCACTTGCTTCCAAACACATGAAAGTATGAGACATTTGGTTTCCTACACTTCCAAATCTTGTAAGACGTTTTGCTTGTGAATGGACGTATATATACCCGATTGATTGTATAGCAAGCTGTGTTAATGGCTTATGCCCACCATTTTTTATGAGTTTCTTTCTCGGTTAACATGAATCGAGCCGTCTCCTGAAGAGTTCTATTTTTTCGTTCTACAACACCATTCTACTGAGGGGTGATTGGTGCAGAAAACTCATGTTGAATTTCAAACTCATCACAGAAATTACTGAATTAAGAGTTTTCAAATTCCCTACCATGATCACTATGAATTTGAACAATCTTTCCGACTGGACTTTCCTTTTCAGTCTGTAATTTTATCACAAGACTTCTTAACACTTCCATAGTATCAGATTTTTCTTTTAGAAAAGCCACCCATGTAAATCTGGAGAAATCATCAACACATACAAAGATATATTTATTGCCACCTATACTAGGTGTATTGACTGGACCCATCAAATCCATGTGCAGTAATTCTAGATTTCTTGAGGTAGTTATATATTGAACTGAAGAGTTGGGAGATCGAATTTGTTTACCTTGTTTACATGGTCCACATACAATTTTGCCTTTACTTGTCAATGTAGGCATACCTCGTAATGCCTTTGCATTTTCAATTTTCACTAAGGTTTTGTAATTGATGTGACCGAGATTTCTGTGCCACAGAAATCCTTCATCTTGTTTAGAGATCATATACCTCACTTAATGTTCCAGCAGATAACAATTATCTGATGATCGAATGCCTGAAAAAACTTTGGCTTCTCCGTGTTTTACTATACATTTATCTTTCTGAAATTCTACAGTCATATTGTCGTCACATAGTTGGCTTATGCTCAACATATTTTCCTTTAAGTCTTCAACAAACAAGACACTGGTGAATACTAGGAATCCTTCAATTTATAGTTCTCCTTTTATGACTACTCTACTCTTCGTTCCATTATCAAAGGTTACAAAACCACCATCATTTGGTGTGATGTTTGTGAGAAATTCCCGAGTGCCAGTCATGTGGCGAGAACAACCACTATCAAAGTACCACGAATGTGGTATAAGAGAAGTATGTGCAACAAGGAAAGTACTAGAGCTTTTGACAACCCATACCTTTCTGATCATCTTTGATTTTTGGACCTCGTCTATGTTGGAACATACCAACATCCTGCCATGATGTGTATGAGTAGTTTCTGACATTTTTCCTGTGTGTCCTTGATATGAGCAGTAACTACAGATGAGAGGTTTCCTTTGATGAGGCTTACTTCTCTTTATCTCTCGAATCTTCAACTTGAGCGTTACTGTGTTCTTAGGTATCTCTCGAGTTATTGACTCCAGCGTGATTGTGTTCTTAGAAGGGTTGTCATACCCAATTCAATGTCGATCTTCAAAGCCCTTCCGCATAACCAGAATGTCATCAAGTTTTGCTTTTCCAGAGTTCAGCTTGGTAATAGCTGATTCAGACATCTCATCTTTCTTGGTTGTTGAAATTAGCTTCACATTCAACTTATCATTCTCTTTTCTGAGTTCACCAGCTTCCACACGCAACTCCTTCTCTATTTTTGCCAGATGATTTTTTTCTTCCTTCAGTACTTTGTTTGTATCAACAACTTGGAGCCACATAGCATACATCTTTTTGTATGTACTGTAGATTTCTTCATCACTTGCAGCAAGGCCGTCATCGTCACTAGACACTTCATACGAATCTATGTTGGAACATATAACTTTGATTCTATCTGATGTGTCAGAACATCCATCATCCAATGCATCATGAATTTTTGCTCCAAACGCCACATAGTTGCTTGTAAGTTCTTCTCTGTCTTTCTCATCTTCTTCATCTTCACTCCATGAGGTGACATATGATTTTTCTTGTTTCTTCCGGGTATTTGCACATTCAACCTTAATATGACCATAGCATTCACATTCTTTGCATTGAATTCGTCCAGGCTGTTTTGGTTCACCACTTTGATTTCTGGGAAACTGCTAATTTCCTTGTTCAAACCGTATTCCACGATTATTTCCAAATTCTTGTGGCATTGTTCTATTTCCACCAAACCTCTCCTATGATTTCTTGTTAACTACTTTCTTCAGCATTATTGAGAAATTTTTCGTGATAAGTGTAAGTTTTTCAAATTTATCATCACTGTCAGATTCGTGATTGTCCTTTGATGACGACGTTCTGAACGCCAACTTCTTTTGGACCCTTTTTGTAGTTTGTTGGAATGTCATCTCATAAGTCTGTAATGATCTCATTAATTCATCTAAGCTCATGGTGGCTACATCTCTTGCTTCTTCTATTGTTGCAACCTTCATTGTAAACCTTTTAGGAAGTGATCTCAAGGTCTTTTTCACCAATTTTTCCTCTTTGTAGACCTTTCCAAGTTGTACACCATATTGGAGATGTCCCTGAGTTTTCCGTTGAATAAAGCAATAGTGTCATCTTCCTCCATTTAGAGTTCCTCGACTTTGTAGCCAACATATGTAATTTGGATTCTTAAACTCGACTAGTTCCTTCATGGATAGTTTACAGAATGTCCCATTCTTTCTTGGCCTGATGGCATGTAGAGATGAGTGTGAAATAATTTTCATCAACTTCCGTGAAGAAAGCATTTAATACTTTTGAATTTGTCAGTGATGCCTTGAGTTCATCAAGAGACCAAGTAGATTTGTCCTTGAGTTTCTGCTCCCTTTGACTTGACTCTCCTTCTTTCGCCTTAGAGCTTGTTTCATCTTCAGTAGAGTGATTCCACTCATTTTCAACATAGTGCAAAGCAAGTTCATCTAGTGAGTTGATGAAAACTCTTATGCATGTCTTCCAATAATTGTAGTTGTTGCCTTCCAGTAGAGGTAGTCGAGACACCAAAGCTCCTTTTTTGGTAGCCAACGGTAAAATCGGATCACACTTTCCTTGACACGACCGAGGAAAAAATAAGTGACCGAACTCTGATACCAAATGTAATTTGGTTTTACCAAATTTTCTTAATTATTACTGCTATGTTCCAACATAACATATCTAACCAAGTGTGCAATAAAGTAAAGCATAAAGATACGAGACTTATTTACGCAGTTCGATGAAATCCACCTACATCTGCGGGGCCTAGCCCAGTTTAGAATGAATCCACTAATCACAAAGATACAGTACAAAGTACACCATACAAAATACTTATCTTTACTAATCAAACGTGTGAATTCTGCTAGCTCCCCTAGCTACCGATCTGCCTTGATCAGACTCCCTCTAACCTCGAAACTCGTCGACGCTAGATCTCCTCCTCCCAAGGAATTAAGGCATAGATTCTGAACATTGAATGGCAGGTCACGTATGTTACAACATATAGATCTGGCTCTTTGTAAGATTCTCAGAAAGATGAAAATCTATGTGCAAATTTTCTCAATTAAATTCATGAGTTTAATGCAGCCGTGATGTTCCCCTTTTAAAGCCATGAGCAGAACGGAACTCTTCATGATTATCTCCACAATATTCCTATTCCTTATCAGCTTCTGAAACATATCCAAATCACATAAATAAAGATATTTTTCTTATCACAATATATCTCATATATTCGATAAAATAAATACCATATTTGTAGGGATTTTGCATAAACCTAATATGCTTCTACCACCACCTAACATATTGCTGAATATTCAGATTTCCATAAATTACAAATACCATAATATTCTGTTCTTCTTCCGTAAGATCTTATTGGCTTAACTATGGCTTGTTCGCATGTTCCAACTTGGAAAGTTTTTTGTTTCTAAATTTGTTCACAACTTTCCAATTAAAAATACTCAGAGAAACCACTTGAGTTTACACTTTCCATCTCAGAAAGCTCTAAGATGCTATTGATGAGTTAATAAAAAAGGGTATAAGGATCCATGCTTTGAAAGTGTTCCATTGAATAGAGAATCGTAGTGGACCTTTGATCTTTGCATTGATGGAGTATGAGAGTCGTCCTCTTCAAAACCAGCAGGAGAAAGCAGGTTTGTGAAAAAGTTAGCGACGAAGAGACAAGTCGAGAAAAAATAGAATTTGATTGTTTAGGATGTATTGTTTGACATTGATTTTTCAGTTTCGATGGTTGATTGTTTGTGTTAGTGTTGAGGCGCTTGATTGTAATTGATGTTTTACCTTAATTTGAAAATTTCCAGTTTTATGTTAGCGAATTTTTAGGGCATTTGAACCCTTTAGTAATGAATGATGTTTGATGGTTCGATAGTTATGGCGATTGACATTTTTACATGTTAACGTAAAACGTCAAATTAAAGTTTGCAACTTTATGTGCTAATTATATACGTATTTGTAATGCCAATGATGATTCAATAAATTCCTTTGATTTTGAGTTGTCAATGTATGATGTTTTATGTCTTGTTCATTTGTAATATGCGTAAAGTGGTACGTATCATTTTACATATGTAAATTATCATGTAAAAAATGAATAAGATCAGTAGATATAAGTGGAACGTCAAAATAGTTTTTTCAAATCTACAACAATAGTGGAATGTATATTTTCAACTTATTTTAATAAGATGTTTTATAATGTTAGTTTGATATTTTTATTTTCTAGTTTGATGTTTAGTAATTTTTATTTGATATTAAACTATTTTAGCTTGATGTCTATTTTAGTATAATTATTTAATTTGATGGTTTAGAGTTTTTAGTTGGTGTTATTTATTTTAAATTTGATGTTTTATCACTTATATGTGAATTATAGTCTTAAGGCCCAAACATCAGTTGTACGCATATTCGCGCACGCTCCCAAACATCAGGCAGCAAATGCGTTCGCGCAACAAAAGACGATTCACAAAATACTTACCGGAGGTGTCTAGCTGATGGCTAATCACCTTTGTATATCTTGTAAACTACTGACAAATATATATTTGCTCAAGCAGAAAGATAGGATCCTTCTGTTGCACATTTTGAACCATTCTCCATGTTGCCGGTAGTCTGAACAACGGTGGTAATAGTACTGAATAGCCAAATGCAATAATGCAAAGACTTTGTATTTAGTTTTTCTCCATGCTCTTGATGATCTTCTACTAGTCTCTTAACATTTCCAATGCCTAATTCCATGTTATGCACCTGAGCATCCTTCAAATCCTTCTCCATTGATAAACATGCTAAACATTTCTACAATGGCATACTTGTTTTGTTTGGAAAGGTACGCATAAGCAACAACCCGAATTAACATTACTTTTCATGCTTGGTTGCTGACTAGGGAAGCTTTAAAGCCATTCACACATCTCAGGAAACAGATGCTTAACTCTATTCAAAATCCGTGGCTCCCTTGCATCATATAGAACATTGCTCCATCAAATTCTATTTCATTTTTCCAATATAACTGTGTCTCTTTGAGCTTAGTAGCTACAATGCCTTTTTTGACTGATTAATACTAATATTGACCTCTAAGCATTGAAACAATAGCTTTGACAACAACATCATCAATTGCATGCCCATTACCTTTTCATTTGGACCGCGTTACCGATCTTCCCGAATCAGAACGCCATATCATCTATCATGAATCCGGGGTTTGACCTGACGATGCCGGCGTTCTACGAATCTCACCCGATGATTTCAACGCGAATCTGGCGTTATGCACATCTCACTGACGTCAGGCAAATTGCGAATCCAATGCTGGCGTCCGATGATTTCAACGAACGAAGGTTTGAATCCGACGATTGATTTCAGCGAACAGAGTTAGGTTTCCGGCAATCGATTTCAGAGGTAGACCTCCGGCAGTCGAAGGATGAACGTAGCAAATATACGCCGGATCTACGCCGAAGAAGGCGAGACGATGGCAGAGAAGGTGAGACAATGGGGGAGAAGGTGAGGCGGCGATGGCGGAGGGTGAGGCGGCGTCGGTGGAGCAAGGATGATGAAGAAGAAAATGCATTCCGTCCTGATTTTTGTTTATTTGTTGTTTAGTCCTCTGTTATAGATTATAGAAACTCTACAGCCACTTTCATTTTTTCCAACTTATTCTCCCAATTCTGATTGATGATTAGAGGTTCATGGTTTAGCTGATAACAAGATTCTTTGCTTAATTTTGATGTTATGATTGTTAAAACATGCTTTAGTTGAATTTGTGTATATTTTGTTTTCCTTATTCCCTGGTTGTTATAGTTGCTCTTGGTTCTAATAGTGGAAATTTTGTCTCTTCCAACTCAAAAGATGCTGATTTTCGTAAAAACCCTCACAGGAAAGACCATCACCCTCGAAGTTGAAAGCTCTGACACCATTGACAATGTCAAGACAAAGATTCAAGACAAAGAAGGTATTCCCCCAGACCAGCAAAGATTGATTTTTGCTGGAAAGCAACTAGAAGATGGCAGGACTCTTGCTGATTATAACATTCAGGAGGAGTCTACCCTTCACCTAGTGCTCAGGCTTCGTGGTGGAATGCAAATATTTGTCAGGACTCTCACAGGAAAGACCATAACTCTTGAGGTGGAGAGCTCTGACACCATTGACAACGTCAAGGCTAAAATTCAAGATAAGGAAGGTATACCACCAGATCAGCAGAGATTGATCTTTGCTGGTAAGCAATTGGAAGATGGACGCACTCTTGTCTTGTGGATTACAACATTCAAAAAGAATCAACACTTCACTTGGTTCTTAGCTTAAGAGGAGGGATGCAAATATTTGTGAAGACTTTGACGGGGAAGACCATTACTCTTGAGGTGGAGAGTTCTGACACCATTGACAACGTCAAGGCTAAAATTCAGGATAAGGAAGGTATCCCACTGGATCAGCAGAGATTGATCTTTGCTGGTAAACAGCTGGAGGATGGCCGCACCCTTGCTGATTACAACATCCAGAAGGAGTCAACGCTGCACTTGGTTCTCAGGCTGAGGGGAGGTATGCAGATATTTGTCAAGACATTGACTGGAAAGACCATTACTCTTGAGGTGGAGAGTTCTGATACAATTGACAATGTGAAGGCCAAAATTCAGAACAAGGAGGGTATACCGCCAGATCAACAGAGGCTGATTTTTGCTGGTAAGCAGCTCGAGGATGGCCGCACTCTTGCCGATTACAACATACAGAAAGAGTCTACCCTGCACTTGGTTCTCAGGTTGAGAGGTGGTATGCAAATATTTGTCAAGACATTGACTGGGAAAACCATCACTCTTGAGGTGGAGAGCTCAGATACCATTGACAATGTGAAGGCAAAAATTCAGGATAAGGAGGGAATTCCACCAGACCAGCAGAGACTGATATTTGCCGGTAAGCAGCTTGAGGATGGCCGCACACTTGCAGACTATAACATCCAGAAAGAGTCGACCCTTCACTTGGTTCTCAGGTTGAGGGGTGGAATGCAAATTTTTGTGAAGACTCTGACTGGAAAGACAATCACATTGGAAGTAGAAAGTTCTGATACCATTGATAACGTGAAAACAAAGATCCAGGACAAGGAGGGCATTCCACCTGACCAACAGAGATTGATCTTTGTTGGTAAGCAGCTTGAGGATGGCCGCACGCTTGCAGACTATAACATCCAGAAGGAGTCAACCCTTCACTTGGTTCTCCGGTTGAGGGGTGGAATGCAAATTTTTGTAAAGACTCTGACTGGAAAGACAATTACATTGGAGGCAGAGAGTTCTGATACCATTGATAACGTGAAATCAGATCCAGGATAAGGAGGGCATTCCACCTGACCAACAGAGATTGATCTTTGCTGGTAAGCAGCTTGAGGATGGCCGCACGCTTGCCGATTATAACATTCAGAAAGAGTCAACCCTTCACTTGGTTCTCAGGTTGAGGGGAGGAATGCAAATCTTTGTCAAAACTCTGACTGGAAAGACCATCACCTTGGAGGTGGAGAGCTCGGATACCATCAATAATGTGAAAGCCAAGATTCAGGGCAAGGAGGGGATTCCACCAGACCAGCAAAGGTTGATCTTTGCTGGAAAACAATTGGAACTTGGAAGGACCTTGGCTGATTATAACATCCAGAAGGAGTCTACCCTTCACCTTGTCTTGCGTCTCCGTGGTGGCTACTAAGTGTGGTTTCATACTACGAGGTTTTGCAATTTCATGTTATGTGTCCTGCACTAGTTATGTGTTTCTGTTTCTTATTTCTGGTTATTGCCTCGTGCTGCTTGTGGTGGTGTGCATTGGAAGTTAGCACTCAACACTTAGGTGTTTTGAGGTGTGGTCAACATTACTATGTTTTTTTCAACATTGATGTTTCTTGCATTTTGGCCTGGTATGCTTTTGGTACTCTTCTGCTTTTACAATGAGTCGACCTATTGAATTAGGAAAATTGCTCTTGCTATAAATATCTATTCCAGTAGTTATATTTGACCAACATGGAATTTCACGTGAAAGCTAATTATCTAGAATTTTATGGCAGTCTATACAAACATATTTAGAAACAGAGATATGTATAAATCTACTAGTAGCCATACCAAAGGTGGAGTTAATTTACAAATCTACTACTTAGTAGTTAATTTACAAATCTACTACTTAGTAGTTAATTTACCAATGGCTTGAGGCCAGCAGTTGCAGTTGCAGTTGCAGGTGATCCGCCCAAAATCAAAGGATTGATTCATTTGAACTTCATGCATTTCCTTCATATAGAGATAGAGTATAGACATTAAAGTTTCCAGAAACTCTAAATACAGTAACTTCAAGTGATTCTTTTTGATGATTTTGGCGTTTTAGTTGGTCGGAAATGCTTTACTTTTATGCCATAATCATTTCAGGTAAAGTATTAAGCCAATCTTTTATTTTATTTTAATAAACAGGCAAGAGTCTGTCCACCAAACTCCCAACCATAACAGCAGGGTGAAGTTAATTTATGATCAAGAGGCTTAGTTGATTGAACGAATTACAATTTACAACCAACCTTCCTCCAAGATGCCTATAGCAAATATTATCAGACTAAACTGTAATACTCCACAAGGAATTTTCCAGCTCTTTGAACACTGACACACTATGTCAAGCAAAATCCGCACACTCAATTTTAATAGTTCGAATTTTGAATCCTTTCCCTCTACTTCTTCACCATAATGTAAATTACAACTCGTTGGCTGCAATAATCTGGGTGCCACTGCTGTTGATTTATACTACCAATGACGAATTCCTTCACAGCTTCCTCCAAGAAGTATTCAAGAATGGCATCTGATTGAAGCGAAAATATAAGCTCACTGTCCATCCTTAATTAGTATTTGAAAATTCACTGAGCATGTCGAATAGCTTACCATTCCGAAGTTCGCCAGCCAAGATGACCGTGGTCTGTGCCCCGCAAAGGTCCAAAAGTGTCGACAACAAATCCATGACCGCCTTCTCACTGTAGATCACATCTGAGCCAAGCACTGTAGAACATCTCCAAGAAAACAGCATTTCAAATAATTTTTTGAGGAAAATGATGTCTGAAAGAAGGAACTGTCAAAAGGACTGAAGAACATCATTAGACTGCCTTGGGAACAAGCTGGTTAGTCATGTCATTTGCATGGGGCATATCGAGTTTAACCAGTTTCAAAAGGGTAAAGCATCTTAACCCAACCAGGTAAGTCCTCCACAAGCGTCTTCTTTGTGGATGAATAAAAGTAGACTGGGTATTACAGAATACAAAAATTTTTGAGTGGGTCTCCTGACAAGCGGTCTGCCCATAAGCTTATGGACATGCCACTTATTTCTTACATTATACACTGTATTTCTTAAATTATATACAACATTTAAAATTTTTGAAAATATTTTTTTATATCATATATTTTTATATTTTCACCTTCAAATACATATTATTACTTGTTTTAACTTACAAAATGCAATATTTAAATTTTATAAAAAATTACAACATTTAAGTCAAATGCTCCTGATAACTGTTCATAAGCTTATGGAAAGACCGCCTTTCCTGAGACTTTCCCAAAGTTTTTTACCCCTTCTCTTGGCTTAAAACATGGGGAACAGTTTAGGAGGGGAGAGCCCTGTGCTTCAGAAAAAATAATGGACCTTCACAATGCACTTTTTTTTTTACTACTAAGTGGCTGTCACTAAAGATAGTTTGATTCAAAGACACTAACTCACATACAGAAAGACACATACATAAAAGCTGCAAACTCACAAGCACATACAATCATTAAAAATCCACAATGTGATGAAAAGTAAAAGTAGTGGGAACAACCTGAAATAAAAATTTATGGCTTGTCTTATAGCCACTTTACTTTCAGCAAGAACCAGGATTTACGCAGGAGCACAAGACTTCACTTTTATTTGAAAATCATGGTATGTAAAACACTGGCGTTTTGAAATCCAAGAACTGAATTATTTACGTCATCTGTTTTATAAAATTTTCCTCCACTCAATAAACGGTTCACATCAAACTCCTAAATTTCAACATCGGCTCAAGATATTCTACCATGAGGTTTGTACCACAAACAAATCAGCTGCCCAATAATCAGAAAAACATATATTAGAATAGTAACCCTTCTACCCTCCAGAAGAAAGACATTCAAACAAAGCTTGTAGATGTAAAATTTAAAACTCAATGCAAGCATGTAAGATATTACGAGGATGGGTGGAAGTAGACACTGAACCACTTAAAGCAAAATATGAGATTTTCGGTGACTAGTACCATAATCAGGCAACGGGCAGGATACATCTGGGGTCAGATTATCACCCCACGTGAGCTCCTGTACTACTGCAGACCCACGGACGTTACCATATAGATTGACTTCAACATTTTTCTTTAACAGCCTGAGTCTATCTGGCAAGTCGGTAAGAACAACATGAGCACCCAAAAGAACTGCAATACATCTGAATAAGATGAGAAAACAGAAGTTCAACAAATAATAATAAAAACTCAAATGGGGAAAAAAAGCCACTTATACACGCAAATTTCATTGTATAGATACATATTCCGTGTCAGAGCTCTAGATAGTTGGATATGGTTAACCAACAGCGGTATTTTATTCACACTAGTCTCACATCATGCAATTAATTCCAGAATAGATAGGGATACTTATCATTACCCGACCAGTCCACAACCAGAACCCAATTCAACAACTTTCTTATCCTGGAAAATAAGTTCCCCAGACTCTGCAGCATGCTCTATGAACTTCCCAAGAACAACTCCGCTGTCCCACATCACTGCTCCAGTTACCCCCGGCGTGCCCTGCACTTTGAAATAGTGATATCATTTTATAGGAAGTCACCCTCTTAAATGATGAAAGAGAGCTAAAAAAAAACGAACAAGTAACTTAGCATTACTGAGATTCCTCTATTCAAGTCAGCATCAGCAAAAGAATAAGCTTAATAAGAAGCTATAATCATAAGAAATCCTTCAAATAACAAGGCCCAACAACCAATAAAGCAATAAAAAATTCTGTCATACCAATACAAATTTCTAGTATATCAAAACAAGGGCATAAATGATGCATATCTTCACATCGAAGATAACGAGTAGCCTTACCACACAACTCATATTCCAATGGAAGGACAAACAAATTGTTTACAGTTGAAACTCCACCAGTACTACTGCTCAAGAGTCAAGACAGTGAATCGGTAATAAGAAACATCAAGTACTGCCATTGTCATCCTACAGACTATAAAGTATGTAGAATACGCTGGATGATGTGTATCACCCTCATGGATGATGCATCTGCTATCTTCCATCAATTTTATCTAAATATCTAGTTTGTGCATAAGTATATGCCTCCTGACTCTTCCAAAATGTCCTACCCACATGTAGAAGTCTCGCAACTTCTTGAAGAAATTGTTGGGGCAGAATTATGATATACACCGGGAATAGCTAAAAGCTCTATAGAAGAGAAAGACTGAAGCCAAAAGATCATCTAGGCCAGGAATCTACAGGCACCACTAATGTAGTCGAACTAAATACTAAAGATCTCAAGCATGAATACTCTTGCAATGTAGTAATCTAATCATCAAACTTCTCAGATTCAACCATAGAACACGAATCAAATTTAAAAGACACACAACATAAATTTGTAAAGTACAATAAACTATTCCCTTAAACATTCACATTTTCTTAAGAAACGGGGCTCCTTATCATGAACAGAAACAAGTTAACGAACAAAAGGTTGCGCTGTTTGGAATCAGAGTTGAATCCAGGGATTCTTGCACCAATAAAACATTTCTGCACATGGGAAAAATGAAAAGGCTGAGGGATTGAGAAGGAACCAAGGAAGAAGGGGACTGGAGAACGGAGAGAGAGCGGCCACAGGCGTCTAAGTGAAGCTGAAGAGAGGATTGATGGACAAAGGAATTTGGGTTAGCGTAAATGGGCTGTTGGATTCCCCACAGAAGCATAATTTCTACGCAAGCCCCATCCTTGCTCACCATCTTAACCTTTCCCTGGTACAGACCCAATCCATCCGCAATTATCTCTTCATCGTCATCTTCATCTGGGGCCTGCCATTCCAACACCATGGTTTGATCTTCACTGCTATTGCTTGCACCACTCTCTGCTACTGTCACTATTTTGCTATCATCTCCGCTTTGATAAAATATTTCTTTAGGATAATATTTGAGCAAAGTGCCATGACCCTGCCTTAGTCATTCGAGCCGGAAGATTTGGTGAAATTTATGATCAGGTGAAATGTGCTAATATAATTATAAAGGCTTGAATTTACCCAGAAAATATAAAATAACAAAGGTTTTTCTAACGTGTCTATTGGCACTCGTTAACAACTTTAGATTTTATTAAAAATTGTGTAATAGTACATGGGGATAGTAAGTTTTTTAGGAATGTCATTAATCATTAACTCTATTTACATTTAATAACACAGTTTTCGATGGAATCTGAAGTTATTAACGAGTTCTCGTTAGAAAAACCGAAATAACAATTGTACCCTTGATATCAAAAAAATAAAAAAATTTATTCCACGGTCTAAATAAGTGAGTTCCACAAAATATTCCATGGCAAATTATTCCACGGTATATTTAGACTGTGTTCCACGGTATTTTCTTTCCACGATCTTCTTCCATGGCAGCGAATAGCAACACAGCGGCGGCGCCTCAAAGATCCCCTCCACGGCGGCGCCTCAAAGATCCCCTCCACGGCGGCGCCTCAAAGATCCCCTCCACGGCGGCGCCTCAAAGATCCCCTCCACGGCGGCGCCTCAAAGATCCCCTCCACGGCGGCGCCTCAAAGATCCCCTCCACGGCGGCGCCTCAAAGATCTCTCCACGGCGGCGCCTCGAAGATCTCCTCCCCTACATCAACTACGCCACCACCCACAGCCCTTCCGACAAGCCCCAGGAGGTCTCCATCATTGTCAAGGGCGGAAGTTAGGGTTTACTATGCGCTTTCCGGTTGCGTTGGGTTGGAAAGGATGATCTCCGTCGGAGTCGATGCCAGTGGTGGAGGACGCTAATGGTCGAGGATCGTGGTTAAGCCCATGGTGGAGGACACCATTGGGCAGCGGCGTTTGACATTGGAGATTCATTCAGGTACGCATTCTTAGTTTCTGGGCTTCTTTTTCTTTTGGAAAAACGGTCACCTTTTTCCACTGATTTGTTGCCAGATCTGATGTTGTCGATCCCCAGTTCACGTTGTCGGATGTGTGTTTTTGTTTGGGTTTGGATTACAAATTCTTTTCTTTATATGTTGTCACTTGCAGCAATAAGTGTGAACTGTAGATAGATTCTTGGAGGTTGATGCTAGTAAGAATTGGTCCATTTTGTTGGAGAATTTAAGCCTAAAGATACATTTTGAGGGGAATGGGCAAAATTTTCTTGTATCACCATTAAATCAGACTAAGAATCCAGTGTTTTTTGGGCAATTTCCTCTGGTGCTTTTTGTGATTATGTGTTTTTTTTAAATCCCAAGTTCTGTTGAATTCCCAGATTTCGGCCGTCGTGTCGCTGGTGAGCGGCGGGGGCAACGGTGTAAGTGGCGGAGCGGTGGTGGGAGCCGCCGGTTATGGAGATGAGATATTTTTGTCATAGCATTTTTTGTTTTAAGATCAGCGTAGTTTAGTCTTTTTTTTATATTTGGTCAATGTCGGAAACTATCTAGTTAATACTAGAATAGTGCTAAAATGATATATTGGCACTTTTAATGCAAAATATAGGGTTGTAATAGCACTTTCTGATCTTGTAGGGGTATATTGACACATATAATCAAAACATAGGGCCATATGGGTATTTTGCCCATAAATTTTCATGTAATATTGTGTTTTGAGTAAGTGCTTTACCGGCGGTTATACCAATTATGAAACATCTCATTTTAATGATTTTTAAAGTTAAATCATAATTATTTATATATGGAAATATATTTTTTTTAAAATTAAAATTATAATAATTTTGTTACAATAAACAAAAAGAAATATTAATTCACTTCATTAGTTACAACAATCATAAAATGATTTCATCCAAGGTTTAGTTATCTAAAATAAGAGTTTGTGTTTTAAATTTAAATTTAAAATACATAATTTTATTAAATCATAAAGTTTTATCAAAGAAAAATTCTATAAATTATAAAATAAAACAATCAATTTAATTAGAACTAAAATGAAACATTTTGCTATTCTTCTTCCTTAATAATAGTGTCTAAAAATCATTTTATAAATTTTTTTTATCAATCTTCTTGAAAGAATAGAGTAAGTATCAGAGGTTTGGAATTACGGTCAATTATATTCAATAGGCAAATCATAGCTCAACGCCTCTTCCTTTTAACGGGAAATTTTTTGTTTATTAACCTTTTTTGGTTCACATGAAACCTTTTCTTCTTATTGTTATTTTTACGTTTTTAATTTATTCCATAAAAATATAAGTGAGAAACAGTTGCAATAAAGTATTTGGTGATAGCATTTCTAATTATATGTTTTACTTTTGCATCATATAAAAGTCGTAATTGATAGAAGGGGTAGAAGAAGGTTTTTTTCAATATGTGATACTTCATTATATTATATGGGGAGATCGCCGTCGCACCTCTCAAATTTAATATTTTTAAGCTATAATGCTTCCTATCTACAATAAAGTAGATAATGGTAAGTCGGGATCGTCCACGAAAAGAGTGATTTTTTCAAGTGTTTAAACATATATAGGAGAAAACATACTAGACATATACATACATGATACGTATAAAAGCATGTAAACAGGAGGTGAGGTGGGGGTGGGGGTGGGGGTTGGTTGGTTTGATCCTAAGTTATCGAATTGAAATACAACTAGCAAAGCAAGAGAACTATGCCAATAATGCAATACAACTAAAGATATGATGTAAATGATAATTAACGAAGCCTTGGGGGCAATCGATTTCTACTTCCAAACTTCATGTAGCTCATTGATTCATTCACTCATTCAATTACATTTATTGTCTATGGGGAATGTTATCACTTCTAATTCAAAGATCAACATTCATTCCTCCTTAAGAGTAGTTTGCAAAGACAAACAACGACCATTTGCAAACCTCATTGATGATCACCCTAGACAAACAACATCATAGGGGTGTTTCATCAATGACATTTCACCCAAAGGACCATAAGTTTGATAATAACAAGCCTTCTACCAAATATATAGTTATTTAACCAAACAAAGTATTCATTAGATTAAACTAAGAACAAACAACATTCAAGGTTCAACATTTCTTTGCATCTATATGACAAATATGAGAACAAATCACATTAACAAACTCATCTAGCAAGAATTACCCCACATTATACACAAGAAGTTCTAAATCCATGCTCTTGGATTTCCACATCAAATGAGTTAAAAAATTTGCAACTTTCCTAACACCCTAACATTTCAATCTTACAAACATGTCATATACTCAAACAACCCATGGTATAAATGAGGTAAAATACAACATTAATGACATAATAAATGCTCTCCAATAAATGTTCATAAATGAGCAAATATAGAATCTTACTACATAAGCTTGGAAGCTTCAATCAATTGCTCCCAAGAACTAGATTTAGCTACAAGAGTTCACACTAATTAATGCTAAACAACCAAACATAGTACAAGAGATTGTAAAGATGAAAATGGAAGAAAATAGGGTTTTTAAACAGTAATAAAACGCAGGTGAAGAAGATCCTGAATGAGAGGAAAGAGAGTGCTCTGGCCACCCGTTGGTCGCGACTCACGACGTCTCGCGACGAGGCCATTGGGACTCGCGACGGGTGCCAGAATTTTGCCTTGTTTCCTTTTCTTCTTCTTGTGGTATACAATCATCTTCATAGCAATTCCTCTCATTTTTCAAGTCTTCAATGTTTCAAAAAATGGTCTTCAATGGCCTCCGGTCTTCATGTCTTTGAAGCAAGTCTTCAAAAGTCTTCGAAAATGTGATCATTATTGCCTCCGGTTTTCATGCCTCTGTGTTCTTTCTTTTGTCACGCAAAATCCACTTAGAAGAGGTAAAAGAGTGTAAAGTTGCTCTTACCCCTCCTAAGAGAATTTCAAGGTAAAACACAAGCTCCTGATAATAATAGAGCACAAAAGTGACCCAAAACAATATTAAATTATGCATATAAAACAGACATATCAAACCTCCCCACACTTAAACCTTACTCGCTCTCGAGTAATAAAAGATCCAAGCATATGAAGGATATGACGTATCCACATCCTAACTACTAGTCCCCTAAATCAATTCCTTGAAAAACTCTCAATATTACACATCCCAATGTTAAGGTCAAATGAGAAGTTTCCCACAACCCTTATTCCTAAATCTACCAAAACCATATCAACCCATCAATTCATTGATATCCCTAAAACATCTCCAAATCCTGAATTGATAATCCAATGATACAAGGTGAAGCTAAAGACATGTATAAGGTTCAAAACACATGCTCCACTTTATATCAATATATCAACCTAAAAACGAAGCATATTAACGATCAATAATTTTATAACTTACTTCGTCTTCTCCCTCTAAATTTTCCACTCCCAAAAGGTCCTCAAGATGTCAAGCTACCCGATCCATCAGTATGGTCACCGCAACCTTATGACTCCAACGCCGGCAAATGAGTGAACACTTAGAGTTTTTCAATTCTCTCGTTTTCTCTCATTTTTCCTAGGAGCCCTTTTGGGTTTTCATCCTAGCCACACATCATGTTTCTTTGGCTCACATCTCACCTTTTTTTGCACATTTAGCCTCTCATTTTTTCCTAGGTCGCCCTTTCGGGTTTTTGACCTATCCGGGCCCCCAGTGTTGCCTAAGTTGCCCTCTCGGGTTTTCAATTTAGCGGGATTCTTTTTTTTTATTTCATTTTTTTCAGCATTTTTCACGTGTCACTAATTCAAAAAGTAGCAAAGTGCTTTCCAAATGTTAAAGCTAAGAAAAGTATCAAAGCCAACATTATCCAAATACATCAAAAGAAAAACATCCCAACACAAAAGGGAAAAAACATCCAAAACCAATCAAAAGAGTTGTGCAAAAGTGTCTTCAATCCCAATCCTCTCAAAGTGGATACCCCTCAAAGTGGATACCCCTCCCATACTTAAAACAATACATTGCCCTCAATATAGACAATAGGGCAAAAATGTACAAAGTGAAGTATAGAAAGGGTAAAGATATGGTGCTCACAAAAATCACTCCTGTGATGAAGAAGGGCCACCGCCAAAATACCGTTGCTGATACTGTGCTAGCCACTCCGTGCTCCTCTGCCTTCTAGCTCTCCACCTCTCCGCTCCCGGATCAGGGCCTGAGACACCGCCTGCCTGGGACTTCATCTCATGGATGCGAGCTGACAAGTGGTCAATCTCCTCGTCCATGTCAATCTCCTCGTCCATGTCAATCAAGGTCTGGGAGACAAATACATTGTGCTTCAATATCATGTTTTCCTGTCGGTGGAATCCATCCTGCATAGTCTGATCATCTGCTCTTAGAAGTTCGGTGGAGGCTGGGAATAGTGAGTTGGCATATCGTCCTCTTGCATCGACTCTGTCTCTGGTGGAGGCTGCGTGGAGTGTTGTTGGGAGTTCTACTGCTGCTGTCGCTCAGAGGGAGGTAGAGTGCTATCATCACGCTGGACAGGAGCTGGGCCAAGGTCGCGGAGCTTGCGATGGAAATCATCTCTACATGAGGAGTCCGGTGAAATCACGAAGTCTCTTAGAGGTGTGTCAAATTCCAGCTTCATCTTGTTGGGCTGAGGAAGTGCCATGAATGTGACCTTCCTTGCACCATACAACCAATGGAAGCGCCCCGTGGTCCGTGTTGCACTGAGCATCTCAAATCTAACTAGCCTCTTAGCGGTGATAAGATAGGATGTGCGCCTCCTTAAGCGTGGAAAATCAGCTGGAGGAACCAATCCCAAGTACTCTGCTAAAAGGCCTATCATGCCTCCGACCATAATCTTCCCCTTGGGTTTTCCTGCCACCTCCACGACTCTTCATCCAAAATTCTGCCCACAACCCGTATCCTGGCCCCTCACTCGTTAAGTGCAACAGAAAGTGAATGTCATTGTCTGGCACACTCGTCGGCTCTGCGGAGCAAAGTACTGTGCCAACCAACAGACGGTGCACATAACGGAGTGCAGAGTGGATGATGGCGCTACTCCTATCATGGGAATTCTTCGGCCTCATGTTGATGACATTCCAAAAGTGCATATCATCCTCAATCGATCGCTCTTGGGCCTGTGAGTCCAGCCTCTCGCCTCTCATGCTGCTTATACGGACCGTGGACAAGAATTCCAGCGTGTACCTCCAGTAAGAGGGCATACTCCTACTAATAAACCCTTACATTCCCCCTTTTGCGAGGAGACATCTGACAGGCTGAGTGAGACCGAGAGCATCTAATATGGGCACATCGACAAAGCTTGTCTCCTTGAGTTGGCGCTTCTCCAGGGCCTCTCACCTCTCCGCATAGGACCCGGTGATCCAGGTTAAACCCATGTACCTATCCAGAGAGGGAAGTACATGGCTCGATTCCTGAGCCAGTGGAGGAGGCGGAGGTGGAGCGGCGGTGCGCCCGTCTCAGGGGGATCCCTAGGTCTCTTCATGAGGGCCATATCTAACAATCACAACAAACAAGTCAAACGCACAAGAATATGTGTATATGCAATATTGCAAATTCATACTCAACCTTAAACTAGTTTATCATCACAAGCCGAATCAAAATCAAGTCAACTAGTTCAAGTCCTAATCACAATTGCATATACAATCCTTACTATGTCCAACAAGCCCATATTCTCAAATCCATGAAGTTCACATAGTTGAAATCAATATGCTATATCTCAAAACCACAGTTGTGCTCAACTAGCTTAGCCACCATTAAGATATTCACCATGTCAACATTCACGTCCCATGACTAAACTACCCTAAGCAAAATAACATTGCAAAGCACGATAACATTTTATCGAAATAACAACTATGTTGAACCAAGGGCCAACATGCCTCCTATCCAGCATAAGTCACAATCTATTCTCAGCCATAGCAACACACATGCACATAATCCCAACTAAAACAAGCACAATACAATCCAAACCGCAACCACAAAAATATGCACACAATACCCATCAAATTAAATTGCAGGCACGATTTATTCACCAAAATCAACCAAGATCCAATAATTCAATTTCCTAAGGCATCACACATAATCTACAGAATATCCATAAAAAAATAGAGTAGACATTCATAATCCCAATTCAAGCTCAACAAAGTGAAGAAATGTACCACCAAGATGCGTAGGAAGAAGAAAAGAGGAAGCCCACAATCAATTCGAAATCGAATTGCTCAAAGTGACAAACCCCCCAAATTCTAGGGTTTGTGTTCTTCAAAGATTTTTTTTCAATTTGTGGGTGGAGGTTTGGAAGAAAGAATGCGGTATGGAGTGGTGGTTGTGAGTGGTGGAGGGTGACTGTTAGCGGCGGTTGGTGGAGGACAGGTTGAGTATGGTGAAGAAGAGTGGAAGAAGATGAAGAGTAGCGGCGGATTGTAGATATGTTTGTGGAAAATGGGTTTAGCCCGCTATTTAAAGCAGATTTGCGATCGCGACATGACCGCCGCAACTCGCAAATGGTGGTCTCGAGATGCGTTAGGTCTGGCTAGGCTCGAGGATGAAAGATGACACTTCAAGGGCTTGTGGCTTCGAGGTCTCAAGAAGCTAGGCTTGAGGATGAAAGATGACACTTCGAGGCCTCCCGGCTTCGAGGTCTCTTGAAGCTAGGCTCGAGGATGAAAGATGACACTTTGAGGGCTCACGGCTTCGAGGTCTCGAGAAGCTAGGCTCAAGGATGAAAGATGACACTTTGAGGGCTTGTGGCTTTGAGGTCTCGAGAAGCTAGGCTTGAGGATGAAAGATGACACCTCGAGGGCTCGCGGCTTCGAGGTCTCGAGTGGCTTCGAGGTTTCGAGAGGCTTGCTCGATGATGAAAGATGAAACCTCGAGGGCTTGCTACCTCGAGGTCTCGAGGGGGTGATGTCTCGAAGGGCTAGCCTTGAGAGGGTGATGGACTTTATGGTTTGGCTCGAGTCGAGGGCTTGCTGCCTCGAGGTCTCGAGGTGGTGATGTCTCAAAGGGCTGGTCTTGAGAGGGTGATGGAATTTATGGTTTTCCTCAAGTCGAGGGTTAAGGGCTTCGAGGTCTCGAGGTGGTGATATCTTGAAGGGCTGGTCTCGAGAGGGTGATGGACTTTATGGTTCAGCTCGAGTCGAGGGCTTGCTGCCTCAAGGTCTCGAGGGGGTATATCTTGAGGGCTTGCGACGAGGTCCTCTCAAGGGTGATGGACTTTATGGTTCTGCTCGAGTCGAGGGCTTGCTGCCTCGAGGTCTCGAGGGGGTATGTCTCGAGGGCTCGTGATGAGGTCCTCGCAAGGCCATTGTAGCTTGCGAGAAATGGAGGCCGAGACCTCCATTTTAACACAAGATTTCTGAGTACATCGTAACTCGTGACCACTCCATCGCAAGTCACGACGAGGCCCTCATGAGGCCATCGCGGCTTGCGAAAAGTGGAGGCCAAGACCTCCATTTTAACACTAGAGTTCTGAGTATATCGTGACTCGTGACCACTCCGTTGTGAGTCGCGATGAGGCCATCGCGAGGCCCTTGCGCTCGAGAAAAGTTTTGGCCAAGACCCTCATTTTTAGCCAAAAACCCCTGATTTGGTGGCGATTTGCGACAAGGCCCTCGCGAGGGCATCACGACTCGTGATGATGCCCTTGCGAGGCCATTGCGACTCGCGACCACTTCTTACCTGGTACTTAGAAATTTTTTTTTTCGATTCCTTCTCTTGTCCAAGTCTTTCCTTCTCGACTCCAAGCCTTTATCCCTTTAAAAGTCCAATGTATTGGCTTCAAAATTGCTACAAAATCATGGAAAAAATAACCTGTGAAAAGCATAAAGCAAAACAATGAAACTTAATGATAAAATCCAAAACCAAACAACATCAACGGAAAGTCACGAATAACGATCCGGATGATCAAAACCATGTTTATTTAACATCGTCAGCACGACTTACTCCCCGCATTTTTTGGTGTTTTACTCACAAACCGGATCGAGGAGATCAACGCCCTCTCCTTTTTCCAGCACAAAATTCTCGTGGTAAGGTTTCAAACGTTTTCCATTAACCTTGAAATTATTGGACTTTGCTCGATCTAGAATCTCCACCGCGCTATGCGGGAATACCTTAACCACCTCAAAATGACCGATCCATTGGGACCTCAACTTACCTGGGAATAGGCGAAGGAGAGATTGGAATGGGAGGACCTTTTGACCAACGTCAAAGTCTTTCCTAATGATCATCTTGTCGTGCCACACCTTTGTCTTCTCTTTATAGATTTCGCCGTTCTCATAGGACTCCCTCCGGATCTCATCCAGTTCATCCAATTGTAACTTCCTATGCAAGCTGGCCTCATCTATATCAAGATAGAATTCTTTGACCGCCCAGTAAGCCTTATGTTGAATTTCCACAGGTAGATGACATGGCTTACCAAACACTAATCGGTATGGTGACATATCGATTGGTGTCTTGTAAGCCGTCCTATACACCCACAAGGCATCATTCAACCGAGAACTCCAATCCTTCCGGTTAGGGTTAACCATCTTTTGAAGGATGTACCTGATTTCCCGATTGGAAACTTCGGCTTGTCCGTTGGTTTGTGGGTGATAGGCGGTGGATGTTTTGTGAGTGAAGACATACTTCTTCAAGAGTGCCGCTATGGTCCGATTGCAAAAATGGGTGCCACGGTCACTAATCAAGGCTTGGGGTACCCAAACCTAAAAAAGATGTTATCTTTTAGGAATTCTGCAACCACTTTAGAATCGTCAGTCCTAGTGGGTTTTGCTTCAACCCACTTCGACACATAATCAAAGGCAAGAAGAATGTATGTAAAGCCATAATAACTAGGGAAAGGTCCCATGGAGTCAATACCCCAAACATAAAAGATTTTACAATATGGCATAGATTTTTGGGGCATCTCATTTATAGATGAGATATTTCCTACTCTTTGACACTTACCACAAGCCTTACAAAATATGTATGCATGCTTATTCAAAGTAGGCCAATAAAAATCACTTTCCAAGACTTTCCTAGCGGTCCTTTTAGCTCCAAAATGACCCCCGCATGCATAAGAATGACAAAAAGTGAGAATTGAATGTACTTTATTATCGGGGATGCATCTCCTAACAACTTGGTCTACACAATGCTTCAACAAAAAGGGATCATCCCACACATAATATTTAGCATCGCTCTTTAGCTTATCTTTCTGTGCTTTAGAAAAGTGAGGAGGAAATTTACCAAAGACAAGAAAGTTCACAATGTCGGCATACTATGGTTGGAGGTCCCTGATACAAAACAATTGTTAATCAGGGAACTCCTCCCGTAGTTACTCCTTCATTAATAGATTTACCTCACTATCTTGGCAGGGTGCCAACCGGCTTAGGTGATCAGCCATGAGGTTCTTTGCGCCTTTCTTGTCTCACACCTCTAACTCAAATTCACTCAGGAGCAGGATCCACCTAATCAATCTTGGCTTGTTGTCTCTCTTCGTCATTAAATGACGAAGCGCTACATGGTTAATGTACACAATAACGTTTGTACCAAGCAAGTAAGATCAAAATTTTTCCAAAGAAAATACCACTGCTAGCAACTCCTTTTCGGTGGTGGAATAGTTTCTTTGGGCTTCATTGAGAGACATGGATGCATAGTAGATGGTGTGAGGCGCTCTCCCCAACCTTTGACCAAGCACTGCTCCAACGGCATAATCACTAGCATCACACATAATCTCAAAAGACAATGACCAATCTGGGGGTTGTATAATAGGGGCTGAAACTAACCTTCCTTTCATTGTATCGAAGACCACTTTACAAACCTCATCCACCACAAATTCCACCTCTCTTTGCAACAACTTGCATAAAGGGGATGCTATCTTTGAGAAGTCCTTGATGAATCTGCGATAGAATTCTGCACGGCCAAGAAAAAAGCGCACTTCTCGCACATTAGTAGGATAAGACAGTTTTAATTGTGTCTATCTTTGCCTTTTCAACCTCAATACCCTTAGAGGAGACAACATGGCCTAAAACAATACCTTGCTCTACCATAAAATGACATTTCTCAGAATTTAACACAAGATTAGTATCAATGCAACGTTTAAGAACTTGTTCCAAATTTGCTAAATAGTTGTCAAAAGAATTACCATGAATGGTGAAATCATCCATGAATACCTCGACAAAATTTTCAAAAAATTATGAGAAAATGCTTACCATACACCTTTGGAAAGTTGCGGGGGCATTACACAACCCGAAAGGCATGCGTCGGTAAGCAAACGTACCAAAGAGGCACGTGAAGGTGGTCGTTTCTTGGTCTTCCGGGGCGATAGCCACTTGAAAATAGCCCAAGTACCCATCCAAAGAACAATATAAGGTGTGGCTTACTAACCTCTCAAGCATTTGATCTATGAATGGCAACGGGAAGTGATCCTTCCGGGTTTCTGCATTTAGCCTCCGGTAGTCAATGCAAACGCGCCACCCGTTTTGAACTCGGGTGGGCACCATTTCTCCCTTCTCATTTTCAACCACTATCACCCCACTCTTCTTGGGTACCATTTGAGTTGGACTTACCCACTTGCTATTCGAGATTGGATTGATCATGCCTGCTTGGAGTAACTTGAGAATTTCCGCCTTCACCACCTCCATCATCGGTGGGTTTTAACAACGTCGGGGTTGCTGGATGGGTCTTGCATCTTCTTTCAACAAGATTCTATGCATGCAAGTGGATGGACTTATTCCTTTAATGTCGCCAATAGTCCATCCAATTGCTTCCTTGTTCTCCTGCAACACCACCATCAATTTTTCTTCTTGCTCCTTGGTGAGCTTGCTTGAAATGATGACCGAAAGCGTCTCCTTTTCCCCAAGAAATGCATACTTTAGGTCACTTGGTAATGGTTTAAGCTCAATCACCGGAGCCTTCACAAGTGATGGGAGGAATTCCGGTTCTTCAGGTTCCTCCAAGACTAGAGGGTTGGGACTTTGCACCACTTCCTCAAGAATGCTTAACTCCTCAATGTTTTCCTTCAAGTTAGTACTCATAGAATATACAAGACATGCATTTTTAACATCATTTTCCAAAGAAAATAACAAGGAATCATCACCACTCAATTCAAAAACATCTTGCACCACATTGTCAACAAAATCAATAGTATGGCAAGAATACTCTTCAAGAGGATACTTCATAGAGTCATTCATGCTAAACTCTACTTTAATCCCATCAAATTCCTAGAGGTCTTAAAAAATGGTCTCCCTAACAAGATTGGGGCGGCATGTTTATCATGCTCCATGTCTAGGACAAAAAAATCTGCAGGGAATATTAAGAAATCCACCCTAACCAATATATCCTCGATGATACCCTTAGGGTACGCACTAGAACGACCGGTTAGTTGGATCACCACCCTGGTTTTGTGCAAAGTACTAAGATTGAGGCTTTCATACAAAGAATAAGGAATCACATTTATTGATGCACCTAAGTCAAGCATTGCTTTTTCAAAATGTGTATTTCCTATCATGCAAGGGATCATGAACATGCCGTGAATGCTACATTTAGGGGGTAACTCCCTTTGGCACAAAGCGGAGACATGTTTACTTCTCCCATTTTTAAGCTCTTTCTTCGTTCTTTGTTTCCTATTTACTACACATAATTCTTAAAAAAATTTAGCATAGCTAGGAATTTGTTCAATCACATTCAAAAGAGGGATATTTACCTCACACCTATGAAAGACGTCGTAGATGTCCTTGTTGGATTCCTTCCTCCTTTTGTCTTTTAGAGCTTCCGGGAACGGTGGCTCTGGCACATATGGAGGAATCTTCACTACTCTTTCCTTCTTGTGAGGGGGGAATGAAGGTTTGGAAATGGAGGTTGATTTCTCAACGGTGATCTCCTCTTCCTTCCCCTTTCCCTTCTTTGTTTCCTCCTTGGCCTCCTCCTCATTCTTCTCTTTCCCTTATTTCTCAAGCATTTCAGGCTTCCTAGGTTCGTCCTCAACAACTTCACCAACCGTGGGAGAGTCAACCTCTCTACCACTTCTTAAAGTGATAGCACTTGCATTTTGTCGAGGGTTAATCTCTGGTTGGGAGGGTAGCTTACCCTTTTCCTGGGCTTCCATCCGATTCACCACTTGAGCTATTTGGCTCACTTGAGTTTCCAAGTTCTTGATACTCTCCTTGGCTTCATCTTGGAACTTCTCACTTTTTTCCACGCACATGCCCAACCAGTGAATGGCTTGCATCACCTCATCCTTTGTTAGCCCCGAGCTCTCTCCTTGGTCTCGGGGTTTGTCTTGAGCCTTTGAAATTGTTATTGAGGTGGCCTATATTGTTATTGAGGAGGTCGATATGGTTGAGGGTTTTGGCTTCCTTGAGGGTTTCCATACCGGAGGTTCGGGTTATCACGATTTCCCGAATTGTACGGCCAGTTTTGGTACCCTTGATTACCTTGGTAGCCTTGTCCACCTTGATATCCTTGGTTGCCTTGGTAGCCTTGATTTTCTTGATAGCCCATGGCACTTACCTCTTCAACATAATCCTCTTGCAAAGTGGGGCAAGTGTCATTAGGATATGCCAAGTAACAAATTTCACATGATTTAACATGTGGCGCATTCCCGAGCTTTGTCATCAACGATTTGAACATAGATGCAAGGGCCGAGACTTGATCCTTGAGCTTTCCACTATTTGAAGAGTCACTTGCCAGCATTAGATTCCTCCTTCTCAAATTGGCCCTTGAGCTAAAGTTTCTTGATTCTTCCGCTAGCTCTTCGTATAATTGCATGGCCTCAGAGGATGTTTTGTTCCCAAGGGTACCACCACAAGAGCTTCTCACCAACCTTTAATCTTCATCAAGGAGGCTATTGTAGAAGTAATAAACCAAATCCCCCTCCGAATAACCGTGATAAGGGCAACTCGCAAGAAGCTTCTTGAACCTCTCCCAATAGTTAAAGAGAGATTCTTCATGCCATTGGAGAATGTTGCTTATGTCCTTCTTCAAGGCGGCAGATCTAGAGGCCAGCAAGTATTTGGCTAGAAACTTCATTTTCATATCAAGCCAACTCTTAATGCTCTTGGGCGGTAGGTAGTTGAGCTAATCCCTTGCACCACTTAGTGTGAACGGGAATTCCTTCAACTTGTAGAAATCTTAAACCACTCCATGGGGGACTATACCACCACACAAGAAGTGAAATTTGGTGAGGTGTTTGTTGGCATTCTCCCCTTGCCTACCAAGGAAGATGGGTATCATATTGATGAACCCGGTCTTTAGCTCAAAGTGCCCGTTCGGTCCAATCACGGGATACTCGATGCACATCGGTTGTTGATCGATGTTGGGGGCCATGATGTCTCTTAGCAAAGCTTGCCCCAAAGGAATCTCTCTTTGGTGGAAAGGAGGAGCTCGCCCTTGGAGAGGAGGATGCTCATCTTCATGCTCAATTTGATGCTCCATAGTGGAAGATGTGTCCACAAAATGGTCACTAGGAGGAGTGTTATTCACACTTTGCAAAGAAAACCTCCTAGCCCATCTCAAATTTAACTCTAACTCAGGGTCGTAGTAGAGGGGTTCTTGTGAAGAGGATTGCGTACGAACCATACACCAAGAACTCGAACAATACATCTCCAAGCCAAGTGAAAGTGGAAAATCAACTAAAATAAAATCAAAACAAAAGAAAACTAACACATATTTACAATAAGCATATAATCACACATAATATGGCCAAACACTTAAAAATAAATGCCCTGTCCCTGCAGCGGCGCAAAAAGTTGGGAGGTAGTCGCCGTACCTCTCAAAGTTAATACTTTTAAACCCTAATGCTTCCTATCTACAATAAAGTAGATAATGACAAGTCCGGGTCATCCACGAGAAGATGGATCTTTTCAAGTGTTTAAACATATATAGGAGAAGACATACTAGGCATATACATACATAGATATTTATAAAAGCATGTAAACAAGGGGGGGGGGTTTGTTGGTTTGATCCTAAGTTATAGAGTTGAAATGCAACAACTAGCAAAGCAAGAGAACTATGCTAATCATGCAATGCAACTAAAGATATGATATAAATGATAATTAACGGAGCTTTGGGGGCAATCGATTTCCACTTCCAAACTTCATGTAGCTCATTGATTCATTCACTCATTCAATTACATTTATTGTCTATGAGGAATGTTATCACTTCTAATTCAAAGATCAACATTCATTCCTCCTTAAGAGTAGTTTGCAAAGACAAACAACGACTATTTGCAAACCTCATTGATGACCACCCTAGACAAACAACATCGTAGGGGTGTTTCATCAATGGCATTTCACCCAAAGGACCATATGTTTGATAATAAAAAAGCCTTCTACCAAAGACATAGTTATTTAACCAAACAAAGCATTCATTAGACTAAACTAAGAACAAACAACATTCAAGGTTCAACCTTTCTTTACATCTATATGACAGATATGAGAACAAACCACATTAATATACTCATCTAGCAAGAATTACCCCACATTATACACAAGAAAATCAAAATCCATGCTCTTGGATTTCCACATCCAATGAGTTAAGAAATTTGCAATTTTCCTAACACCCTAACATTTCAATCTTACAAACATTTCATTTACTCAAAAAAACCATGGTATAAATGAGGTAAAACACAACATTAATGGCATAATAAATGCTCTCTAATATATGTTCATAAATAAGCAAATATAGAATCTTACTACATAAGCTTGGAAGCTTCAATCAATTGCTCCCAAGAACTAGATTTAGCTACAAGAGTTCATACTAATTAATGCTAAACAACCAAACATAATACAAGAGATTGTAAAGATGAAAATGGAAGAAATTAGGGTTTTTAAACAGTAATAAAATGCAGGTGAAGAAGATCCTGAATGAGAGGAAAGAGAGTGCTATTTATAGTGCAAAAATGATAAGGTGTAATTCTTGCCACCCGCGACGGGCGCACTCGTCGCGAGTCGCGATGGCCTCGTATCGCGAGTCGCGACGGGCTCGTCGCGAGTCGCGATACGAGGCCATCGCGACTCGCGACGAGTGCCAAAATTTTGCCTTGTTTCCTTTTCTTCTTCTTGTGGTATACAATCATCTTCATAGAAATTCCTCTCATTTTTCAAGTATTCAATGTCTCCAAAAATGGTCTTCAATGGCCTACGGTCTTGATGTCTTCAAAGTAAGTCTTCAAAAGTCTTTGAAAATGTGATCTTTAATGGCCTTCGGTCTTCATTGCCTCCGTGTTCTTCCCTTGTCATGCAAAATCCACTTAGAAGAGGTAAATGAGCGTAAAGTTGCTCTTACCCCTCCTAAGAGAATTTCAAGGTAAAACACAAGCTCTTGATGATAAAAGAGCACAAAAGTGACCCTAAATAGTACTAAATTATGCACATAAAATGGACATCATTACATAACGAATAAGAAATTATTATTTTATAATATTATCTAAATTATTTTGTCTTTTTGGTACATATATGACCTATCAAGTCCTAGTTAGTTAAAACTCAACATGCATAGTGAGGGTTTTGTTGAATTAGAGCAGTTAGCTGAATCCGCGAAAACCTGGAGCACAACAACACCACTAACTTGCCAACCACAAAAATAGTGAAAAGAAACACTTGCCATGACACCCCTCAACTAGACCATGATCCCAAGATGGGAGCGCAATAATCAGACTATGATTACACAATTAAAGACTTATAAATAAAGATAGAAAGCACTGATTAAGGTAAGTTACACTTTACCCCTCAAAATACACATATTCAGTTCATACTAACTTGAGCATCGGAACTTATTCCTCGGGACCAACCCCGGGGACATTTGTAGGTACTCAGAGAGGGTAGGACTCGTCGTGAGTTGATTCTGGGCATTATCATTAATTGGAAGGAATTTCCCACATCAGTGGCACCGTCCAGGAGGAATCAAAATTTTCTTTCTAAGTTTAATAGTTCCTAGGAAAGGTGGGGTCTACGCCGGAGCTACTACCCACATAGTAGATACATGAAGAAAATAGGCAGATGCCGCACTCAGGGAGCGAGTAAGTGGAAAACTAACACAACCACGCTAGGAAAATTCTTAGTGATGGTATGTACGCACAGTTATGATTGTCCTTACTAAAGACAACCTGTAACAAATGTATGCTCTCATATTACAATTCACTCTTTATGAAAAGTAGATACATGATGCTAGACAACGAGAAAACAAAATCCATACAGGGACCTCAACTTACCTGGGAATAGGCGAAGGCGAGATTGGAATAGGAGGACCTTTTAAGCAACGTTAAAATCCTTCCTAATGATCATCTTGTCGTGCCACACCTTTGATTCTCTTTATACATTTTGGCATTCTCATAGGACTCCCTCCGGATCTCATCCAGGTCATCCAATTGTAGCTTCCTATGCAAGCCGGCCTCATTTATATCAAGATTGAATTCTTTGACCGTCCAGTAAGCCTTATGTTAAATTTCCACCGGTAGATGACAAGGCTTACCAAACACTAACCGGTATGGTCACATACCGATTGGTGTCTTGTAAGCCGTCCTGTACGCCCACAAGGCATCATTCAATCGAGAACTCCAATCCTTCCAGTTAGGGTTAACCATCTTTTGAATGATTGACTTGATTTCCCGATTGGAAACTTCAGCTTTCCCGTTGGTTTGCAGGTGATAGGCGGCGGATGTCTTGTGAGTGATACCATACTTCTTCAAGAGTGCCGCTATGGTCCAATTGCAAAAAATGGGTGCCACGGTCACTAATCAAGGCTCGGGGTACCCCAAACCTAGAAACGATGTTATCTTTCAGGAATTCTGCAACCACTTTAGAATTATTAGTCCTAGTGGATTTTGCTTCAACCCACTTCGACACACAATCAACGGCAAGAAGAATGTATGTAAAGCCATAAGAACTAGGGAAAGGTCCCATGAAGTCAATACCCCAAACATCAAAGATTTTACAATATTGCATAGCTTTTTGGGGCATCTCATTTCTAGATGAGATATTTCCTACTCTTTGACACTTGTTACAAGCCTTACAAAATATATATGCATGCTTATTCAAAGTAGGCCAATAAAAACCACTTTCCAAGACTTTCCTAACGGTCATTTAGCTCCAAAATGACCCCCGCATGCATGAGAATGACAAAAAGTGAGAATTGAATGCACTTCATTATCGGGGATGCATCTCCTAACAACTTGGTCTACACGATGCTTCCACAAAAAGGGATCATCCCGCACATAATATTTAGCATCGCTCTTTAGCTTATCTTTCTATGTTTTAGAAAAGTGAGAAGGAAATTTACCAGAGACAAGAAAGTTCACAATGTCGGCATACCATGGTTGGAGGTCCCAAATGCAAACAATTGTTCCTTGGGGAACTCCTCCCGTAATTCCTCCTTCATTATAGATTTACCTCACTATCTTGGCAGGGTGCCAACTGGCTTAGGTGATCAGCCACAAGGTTTTCCGCGCCTTTCTTGTCTCGCACCTCTAACTCAAATTCACTTAGGAGCAGGATGCACCTAATAAATCTTGGCTTGGCCTCTTTCTTCGTCATGAAATGACAAAGCGCTACATGTTCAGTGTACACAATAACTTTTGTACCAAGCAAGTAAGATCTAAATTTTTCCAAAGAAACTACCACTGCTAGCAACTCTTTTTCGGTTGTGGAATAGTTTCTTTGGGCTTCATTGAGAGACATGGATGCGTAGTAGATGGCGTGAGGCGCTCTCCCCACCCTTTGACCAAGCACCGCTCCAACGGCATAATCACTAGCATCGCACATAATCTCAAAAGGCAACGAACAATCCGGGGGTTGTATAATAGGGGCCGAAACTAACCTTTCTTTCAATGTATCGAAGGCCCCTTTACAACCCTCATCCATCACAAATTCCACCTCCTTTTGAAAAAAATTGCATGAAGGGGGTGCTATCTTCGAGAAGTCCTTGATGAATTGGCGATAGAATCGTGCATGGCCAAGAAAAGAGCTCACTTCGTGCACATTAGTGGAATAAGGAAAAGTTTGAATTGTGTCTATCTTTGCCTTGGAGTAACTTAAGGATTTTCACCTTCACCATCTCCATCATCGGTGGGTTTAAACGGCGTTAGGGTTGCTGGAAAGGTCTTGCATCTTCTTCCAACAAGATTCTGTGCATGCAAGTGGATGGACTTATGCCTTTGATGTCTGCAATAGTCCATCCAATTGCTTCCTTGTTCTCCTGCAACACCACCATCAACGTTTCTTCTTGCTCCTTGGTGAGCTTGCTTGAAATGATGACCGGAAGCGTCTCCCCTTCCCCAAGAAATGCGTACTTGAGGTCACTTGGCAACAGTTTAAGCTCAATCACCGGAGCCTTCACCAGTGACGGGAGGAATTCCAGTTCTTCGAGTTCCTCTAAGACTACAGGGTCGGGACTTTGCACCACCTCCTTAACAATGCTTAACTCCTCAATGTTTTCCTTCAATTTAGTACTCATGGAATACACAAGACATGCATTTTCAACATCATTTTCCAAAGAAACTAACAAGGAATCATCACCGCTCAATTCAAAAACATCTTGCACTACATTGTCAACAAATCAATAGCATGGAAAGAATACTCTTCAAGAGGATACTTCATAGAGTCATTTATGCTAAACTCTACTTTAATCCCATCAAATTCCATGGTGAGGGTACCGTTATGCACATCAATGATGGTCATAGAGGTCTTCAAAAATAGCCTCCCTAACAAGATTGGGGCGGCATGTTTATCATGCTCCATGTCTAGGACATAAAAATCCATGGGGAATATTAAGGAATCCACCCTAACCAACACATCCTCGACGATACCCTTAGGGTATGCACTAAAACAATCGGCTAGTTGGATTACCACCCCTGTTTTGTGCAAAGTACCAAGATTGAGGCTTTCATACAAAGAAAAGGAATCACATTTATCGATGCACCTAAGTCAAGCTTTTCTTTTTTTAAATGTGTATTTCCTATCATGCAAGGGATCGTGAACATTCCGGGATCACTACATTTAGGGGGTAACTCCTTTTGGCACAAAGCATAGACATGTTCACTTCTTCCATTTTTAAGCTTGTTCTGTGTTCTTTGTTTCCTATTTACTACACATAATTATTTCAAAATTTTTGCATAGCTAGTAATTTGTTCAATCGCATTCAAAAGAGGGATATTTACCTCACACCCACGAAAGACTTTGTAGATGTCCTTGTTGGATTCCTTCCTCCTTTTGACTTTTAGAGCTTCTGGGAATGGTGGCTCCGGCACATATGGAGGATTCTCCACTACTCTTGCCTTCTTGTGAGGGGGGATGAAGGTTTGGAAATAGAGGTTGTTTTTTCAATGGTGATCTCCTCTTCCTTCCCCTTTCCCTTCCTTACTTGCTCCTTGGCCTCCTCTTCGTTCTCCTATTTCCCTTCTTTCTCAAGCATTTCAAGCTTCCTAGGTTCGTCCTCAACAACTTCACCAACTGTGGGAGAGTCAACCTCTTTACCACTTCTCAAAGTGATAGCACTTGCATTTTGTCGAGGGTTGATCTCCGGTTTGGAGGGTAGCTTACCCTTTTCCCGGGCTTCCATCCGATTCACCACTTGAGTTATTTGGCTCACTTGAGTTTCCAAGTTCTTGATACTCTCCTTGGCTTCATCTTGGAATTTCTCACTTTTTTTCGCACACATGCCCAACTGGTGAATGACTTGCATCACCTCATCCTTTGTTAGCCCCGAGCTCTCTTCTTGGTCTCAGGGTTTGTCTTGGAGCCTTTGAAATTGTTGTTGAGGTTGCCTATATTGTTGTTGAGGAGGCCGATATGGTTGAGGGTTTTAGCTTCCTTGAGGGTTTCCATACCGGAGGTTCGGGTTTTCACGATTTCCCGAATTGTACGGCCGGTTTTAGTACCCTTGATAACCTTGGTAGCCTTGCCCATCTTGATATCCTTGGTTGCCTTGTTTCCCTTGATAGCCCATGGCACTTACCTCTTCAACATAATCCTCTTGCAAAGTGGGGCAAGTGTCCGTAGGATGCGCCAAGTAACAAATTTCACATGATTTAACATGTGGCGCATTCCCCAGGCTTTGTCATCAACGATTTGACCATAGATGCAAGGGCCGAGACTTAATCCTCGAGCTTTCCACTATTTGAAGAATCACTTACGGGCATTGGATTTCTCCTTTTCAAATCGGCCCTTGAGCTAAAGTTTCTTGATTCCTCTGCTAGCTCTTCATACAATTGCATAGCTTCGAATGATGTTTTGTTTCTAAGGGGGGCCACCACAAGAACTCCTTACCAACCTTTGATCTTCATCAAGAAGGCCATTGTAGAAGTAATAAACCAAATCCCCCTCCGAATAACCGTGATAAGGCAACTCGCAAGAAGCTTCTTGAACCTCTCCCAATAGTCGAAGAGAGATTCTTCATGCCATTGGAGGATGTTTCTTATGTCCTTCTTCAAGGCAGCGGATCTCGAGGTCGAAAAGTATTTGGCTAGAAATTTCATTTTCATATCAAGCCAACTCTTACTGCTCTTGGGTGGTAGGTAATGGAGCCAATCTCTTGCCCTATCCCTTAGTGTGAATGAGAATGCCTTCAACTTGTAGAAATCTTCATCCACTCAATGGGGGACCGTACCACCACACAAGAAGTGGAACTCGGTTAGGTGTTTGTTGGCATTCTCCCCTTGCCTACCAAGGAAGATGGGTAGCATGTTGATGAACACGGTCTTTAGCTCAAAGTGCCCATTCGGTCCAACCACAGGATACTCGATGCACATCGGTTATTGATTGAGGTTGGGGGCCATGATGTCTCTTAGCAAAGCTTACCCCAAATGAATCCCTCTTTGGTGAAGAGGATGAGCTCGCCCTTGGAGAGAAGGATGCTCATCTTCGTGCTCAATTTGATGTTCCATAGAGGAAGACGTGTCCACAAAATGGTCACTGGGAGGGGTGTTATTCACACTTTCCAAAGAAAGCCTCCTAGCCCGTCTCAAATTCAACTCTAACTCGGGGTTGTAGAGTAGGGGTTCTTGTGAAGAGGATTGCATACAAACCATACACCAAGAACTCAAACAATACATCTCCAAGCCAAGTAAAAATGGCAAATCAACCAAAAAAATGTAAAATAAAAGCAAACTAACAAATATTTACAATTAGCATATAATCACACCTAATATGCCCAAACACTTAAAAATAAACGCCTCTTCCCCGGCAGCGGCACCAAAATTTGGGAGGTCGTCGCCGTACCTCTCAAAGTTAATACTGTTAAGCCCTAATGCTTTCTATCTACAATAAATTTAGATAATGGCAAGTCGGGGTCATCCACGAGAAGAGGGATCTTTTCCAGTGTTTAAACATATATAGGAGAAGACATACTAGGCATATACATACATACATACACACACATATATATATACATATACATACATATATATATATAAGCATGTAAACATGGGGGGTGGGGGGTTTGGTTGGTTTGATCCTACGTTATCAAATTGAAATACAACTAGCAAAGCAAGAGAACTATGCAATCATGCAATACAACTAAATATACGATGTAAATGATAATTAACGGAGCCTTAGGGACAATCGATTTCCACTTCCAAACTTCATATAGCTCATTGATTCATTTACTCATTCAATTACATTTATTGTCTATGGGGAATGTTATCACTTTTCATTCAAAGATCAACATTCATTCCTCCTTAAGAGCAGTTTGCAAAGATAAACAACGACCATTTGCAAACCTTATTGATGATCACCCTAGACAAACAACATCATAGGGGTGTTTTATCAATGGCATTTCACCCAAAGGACCATAGGTTTAATAATAACAAGCCTTCTACCAAAGACATAGTAATTTAACCAAACAAAGCATTCATTAGATTAAACTTCGAACAAACAACATTCAAGGTTCAACCTTTCTTTGCATCTATATGAAAAATATGAGAATAAACCACGTTAACATACTCATCTACAGAGAATTACCCAACATTATACACAAGAAGTTCTAAATCCATATCAAATGAGTTAAGAAATTTGCAACTTTCCTAACACCCTAACATTTCAATCTTGCAAACATTTTATATACTCAAACAACTCATGGTATAAATGAGGTAAAACCCAACATTAATGACATAATAAATTCTCTCCAATAAATGTTCATAAATGAGCAAATATAGAATCTTACTACATAAACTTGGAAGCTTCAATCAATTGCTCCCAAGAACTAGATTTAGCTACAAGAGTTCATACTAATTAATTCTAAGCAACCAAACATAATACAAGAGAATTAAAAGATGAAAATGGAAGAAATAGGGTTCTAAACAATAACAAAAATGCAGATGAAGAAAATGTGAATGAGAGGAAAGAGAGTGCTATTTATAGTACAAAAAGGATAAGGTGAAATTTTGGCCACCCGTTGGTCACGAATCGCGACGGGCTTGCGACGAGACCATCGCGACTCGCGACGGGTGCCAGAATTTTGTCTTGTTTCATTTTCTTCTTATTGGGGGTTTCATTTTCTTCTTATTGGGGTACACATTTATCTTTATAGCAATTCCTCTCATTTTTCAAGTCTTCAATGTCTCCAAAAATGGTCTTCAATGGCCTCCGGTCTTCATGTCTTCGAAGCAAGTCTTCGAAAATGTGATATTTAATGGCCTTCGATCTTCATGCCTCTGTGTTCTTTCCTTTGTCACGCAAAATTCACTTAGAAGAGGTAAAAGAGCGTAAAGTTTCTCTTACCCCTCCTAAGAGAATTTCAAGGTAAAACACAAGCTCTTGATAATAAAAGAGTACAAAAGTGACCCAAAACAGTATTAAATTATGCATATAAAGTGGACATATCAGTCCTCATCGTGAGTCACGATGGACCATCGCGAGTTGCGATGGAGTGGTCGCGAGCCGCGATGTAATCAGAAATGTTATGTTAAAATTCAGCTCCTGGCCTCCACTTTAACGAGCCCGTCGTGAGTCGCGTTTAATGGGTCCTCGAGACCAGTCTTTCAAGGCATCATCCCCTAGAGACCTCCACTCGAGCCGGACCCAAAAAGCCATCAGCCCCTTGAGACCATCCCTCGAGACATCATCTCCTCGAGACCTCGGGTCCTCGAGGCCACAAGCCCTTGACTCGAGCCAAACCTGAAAGTCCATCACCCTCTCGAGATAGTCCTTGAGACCAGCCCTTGAGACATTATCCCCTCGAGACCTCTGGTCCTCAAGGCCACAAGCCCTTGACTCGATCCTAACCCAAAATTTCATCAGCCCCTCGAGACCAGTCACACCCGTAATCCTATCATCCTCGAGACATCATCCCCTCGAGACCTCGGGTCCTCTAGTCCATCATCTCTCGAGACGTCACCCTCTTGAGACCGAAAGCCCTCGAGACCAGTGAACCCTTTTAACCCCTCGAGACCCACTTGCCTCTCGAGCCCCTCGAGACCCACTTGCCTCTCAAGCCCCTCGAGACCAACGCCCCTCGAGAAGTCATCTTTCATCCTCGAGCTTAGCCAAACCCCGAGCCCCTCGAGACCAAATCTTTCATCCTCGAGATGAGCCCCTCGATACCAAATCTTTCATCCTCGAGCCTAGCCAGACCCGAGCCCCTTGAGATGTCATCTTTCATCCTCGAGCCTAGACAAACCTGAGCCCTCCCTACATGTCACGAGTCGCGATGTGCGTACAACTCTGCTTTTAAAAAATGGGCAGAACCCTTTTTTCCACAAACAATTCAACACTTCCACCATCGCTCTTCACCTTCCTCAGCCTTTCCTCCACCAAGCGACCACCGCTCGCCGCCGCTCACAACCACCACTCCATACCACATCCCCTCTTCCCAATCTCCACCCACAAATCACCATAAAACTTTGAAGAACACAAACCCTAGAATTTGTGGGTTTTATGACTTTGGGCAATTCGATTTCAAATTGATTGTGGGCTTCCTCCTTTCTTCTTCCTAAGCATCTAAGTGGTGCATTTTTTCACTTTATTGAGCTTCAATTGTGATTATGAATGTATACTCTATTGATTAGATATTGTGTAGATTATGTGTGATGCCTTAGGAAATTAAATTGTTGAACCTTGGTTGATTTTGGTGAATATATTGTGCTTGCAATTTAATTTGATGGGTATTGTGTGCATATTTTGTGGTTGCGGTTTGGATTGTATATTTTGTGGTTACGGTTTGGATTGTATTGTGCTTGTTTGATTTTGGATTGTGTGCATTTTTGTCGCTTTAGCTGAGAATGGATTGTGACTTATGCTAGATATGAGGCATGTTAGCCCTTGATTAAACATAGTTGTTATTTGGATAAAATGGTATTGTGCTTTGCAATGTTATTTTGCTTAGGGTAGTTTAGCCATGGGACGTGGATGTTGACATTGTGAATGTACTAATGGTGGCTAAACTAGTTGAGCACAAATGTGGTTTTGAGATATAGCATATTGATTTCTACTATGTGAGAACTTCTTGGACTTGGGAATATAGGCTTGTTGGAAATAATATGGACTGTGTATGAAAATGTGATTAGGACTTGAACTAGTTGACTTGATTTTGATTTGGCTTGTGATAATGAACTAGTTTAAGGTTGAGTATAAATTTGCAATATTGCATATACACATATTGTTGTGCGTTTGACTTGTTTGTTGTGGTTGTTAGATATGGACCCCACAAAGAGACCTAGTGCCCCTCCCCGTGGCGGAGGGCGCACCGCCGCTCCACCTCCACCTCCACCACCAGCTCCCGAATTGAGCCATGTACCTCTCCCGTCGGATAGGTACATGAGTTTGACCCGGATCACTGGGTCCTATGCTGAAAGGTGGGAAGCCCTGGTGAGTTGTCAAATCAAGGAGACAACTTTTGTAGATGTATCCACACTAGATGCTCTTGGGCTCACCCAGCCTATCAGATGCCTCCTCGCCAGGGGGGAATGGAAGGGCTCATGAGTAGGAGCACACCCTCTTACCAGAGATACACGCTAGAGTTCCTGTCCACGGTCCGGATAAGCAGCATAAGAGGTGATCAACCATGCGAGAGGTACATTTCTTTCCACTTGGATGATATATCTAGGAAAATGACCATCTCGTTGATTGAGGAGGCATTTGGATTTGACACTGCGGAGATACAGGCCATGTTGGACCCACAGGCCCAGGAGCGATCAATTGAGGATGACATGCAATTTTGGAATGTCATCAACATGAGGACAAAGAACTCCCATGATAAGAGTAGCGCCATTATTCACCCTACACTCCGTTATGTGCACCGACTGTTGGCTGGCACAGTACTTTGCTCTGTGGAGCCGACGAATGTGCCAGACAACGACATTCACTTTCTGTGGCACTTAACAAATGAGGGACCGGGATATAGGTTGTTGGATGAGTTGTGAATGAAGAGAATCGTTGAGGTGGCAGGAAAGGTAAAGGGAAGATCATGGTCGGAGGCATGATAGGCCTTTTAGCAGAGTACTTAGGATTGGTTCCTCCGGCTGACTTTCCGTGCTTAGGAAGGCGCACTTCCTATCTTATCACTGCTGAGAGGTTAGTTATATTTGAAATGCTCAGTTCCATAAGGACCACGGGGCTATTCCATTGTATGGCGCGAGGAAGGTCACATTCATGGCACTTCCTCAGCCCAACAAGACGAAGCTGGAATCTGATACACCTCTAGGAGACTTGGCGATTTCACCTGACTTCTCATGTAGAGATGACTTCCAGCGTGAGCTCCACGACCTTGGCCCAGCTCCCATCCAGTGCGATGATAGCACCCTACCTTTTTTTGAGCGACAGCAGCAACAGTACTCCCAGGAGCACTCCCCGCAGCCTCCACCAGAGACCTAGTCGATGCAGGAGGACGATGTGCCACCTCACTATTCCCAGCCTCTACCGGACTTCTACGAGTGGATGATGTAGACTATGCAGGATGGATTCTTCCGCCAGGACAGCATGATATTAGAGCATAATGTATTTGTCTCCCAGACCTTGATTGACATGGATGAGGAGCTTGATCGCCTGTCAGCTCACATCCATGAGATGCAGTCTCAGGCAGGCGGTGTCTCAGGCCCCATCCGGGAGCGGAGAGGTGGAGAACTAGGAGGCAGAGGAGCACAGAGTGGCTGGCTCATTATCAGCAGCGCTATTTTGGCGATGGCCCTTCTTCATCACATCAGTGATTTGTGAGCACCATATCTTTACCCCTTCCATACTTTGCTTTATACGTTTTTGCCCTATTTTCTACATTTAGGGCAATGTAGTGTTCTAAGTATGGGGAGGGGTATCTACTTTGAGGTGATTGGGGTTGAAGATACTTTTGGATAACTCTTTTGTTTTGTTTTGGATATTTTTCCCTTTTTGTTGTGGGATGTTTTTTTTCTTTTGATGTACTTGGATAATGTTGGCTTGGATACTTTTATTAGCCTTAACATTTGGAAAGCACTTTGCTACTTTTTGGATTGGAGAAACGTGAAGAGTTTTTGAAAATTTTGAAAATAAAAAATAAAAATAATCCTGCTAAGTTGAAAACCCGAGAGGGGAACTTAGGCAACATTGGGGGCCCCTATAGGTCAAAAACTTGAGAGGACAACCTAGGAAAAAAATGAGAGGCCAAATGTGTGGAAAAAGGTGAGATGTAAGCTGAAAACAAAAATATGACGTGTGGCTAGGATGAAAACCCGAAAGGGCTCCTAGGCAAAATGAGAGAAAACAAGAGAAATTGAAAAATGTTAAGTGTTCACTCATTTTTCGGCATTGGATTCATAAGGTTACAGTGACCATACAGATGGATCGGGTAGCTTGACATCTTGAGGACCTTCTAGGAGTGGAAAATTTAGCTGGAGAAGGCGAAGTAAGTTATGAAACTCTTGATCGTTAATATGCTTCGCTTTTAGGTTGATATATTGATATAAAGTGGAGCATAAGTTTTGAACCTTATACATGTCTTTAGTTTCACCTTGTATCATTGGATTTGAGATTGTCAATTTGGGATTTGGAGATTTTTTTGAGATATCAATGAATTGATGGGTTGATATGGTTTGGGTAGATTTAGGAATGGGGATTGTGGGAAACTTCTCATTTTACCTTAACACTGGGGTGTGTGATATTGAGAGTTTTGTGAGGTATTGATTTGGGGGAATAGTAGTTAGGATGTGGATAAGTCATTTCCTTCGTATGCTTGGATCTTTTCTTACTCGAGGACAAGTAAGGTTTAAGTGTGGGAAGGTTTGATCTGTCCATTTTGTGTGCATAATTTAGTACTATTTTGGGTCACTTTTGTTCTCTTTTATTATCAAGAGCTTGTGTTTTACCTTGAAATTCTCTTCGAAGGGGTAAGAGCAACTTTACGCTCTTTTACCTCTTCTAAGTGGATTTTTCGTGACAAGGGAAGAACATGGAGGCATGAAGACCGGAGGCCATTAAAGATCACATTTTCGAAGACTTTTGAAGACTTGCTTCAAAGACATGAAGACCGAAAGCCATCAAAGACCATTTTTGAAGACATTGAAGACTTGAAAAATGAGAGGAATTGCTATGAAGATAAATGTTTACCACAAGAAGAAGAAAAGAAAATAGGACTATTCTGGCAATTGTCGCGAGTCATGATGTCCTCTTCGCGAGACCGTCGCGACCAACAAGTGGCCAGAATTTAACCTTATCTTTTTATACTATAAATAGCACTCTCTTTCCTCTTATTCACATCTTCTTCATCTGTGTTTTTGGTACTATTTAAAACCCTATTTTCTTCCATTTTCATCTTTGAATTCTCTTGTATTATGTTTGGTTGTTTAGCATTAATTAGTATGAACACTTGTAGCTAAATCAAGTTCTTGGGAGCAATTGACTAAGGCTTCCAAGCCCATGTCTTAAGAACAATTTGTAGCCTATTTAATACTCTTACTAATATGCATTTATGGAACATTGAATGTGTTTGTTAATGTTATTGAAAGCTTGAGTATATGAAGTACTTGTATGATATGCTTGTTAGAGTTTGGGGAAATGGGTTGATTTCCCCTTTTCTTGATAGGAATCCAAGAGTATGATTTAGAGCTTTTGATTGTGTTGATGGATTGATAATTTCTAGATGAATATGATAATGTTGAACTCATTTTCATGTTTGTTGCTTGTACCTAATGAGAGAAGTCTATGAATTTCGATCGTTCTTGACTAATCTTGTGTAAATGCATGAATTGGTTAAATGCTTAAACACGGTGTAGTGTTTATAACTGTTGCCAAGCTTGTTGATTCTTTATGCTAAATGCCATCAATGGGTTACTTTTAGTCGTGTTTCGACTACGGGAGTCATTGGTGAGGTTTGACAGGAGATGTCGAATTCACTCTTTCAAACTACTATCTAAGAAGGATAGATATTTAGTCTTCACAACAAGTAGTGAAAGTAGTAAATAGGTTGCATGTTCAATGATGGATAAGAAGCTTGGAAGTGGAAGTCAATTGCGCCCAAGGTTCCGTTAATTGTTGTTTTCATCGTAACTTTAGTTGTATTGCATGATTAGCATAGTTCTCTTGCTTTGCTAGTTGTTGTATTTCGATTTGATAGCTTAGGATCAAACCAACCAAAACCCCCCTTGATTACATGTTTTTATATGTATCTATGTATGTATATGCCTAATATGTTTTCTCCTATATCTGTTTAAACACTTGAAAAGATCCCTCTTCTCGTGGATGACCCCGACTTGTCATTATCTACTTAATTATATATAGGAAGCATTAGGGCTTAAAAGTATTAACTTTGAGAGGTACGGCGATGACCTCCCACCAATATTATTGTTAGACGTGCTAGCCCCTCTATAACCACACCGATAGGAAAGCTTAGATACTAAATCCTCCCCAGCATTATCTTTGTCTTTTATTATCTCCTCCAACTTTGAACGCATATGTAGACACACCTCATTGTGTGTGTCCCCAACGGCTTCCATCCATCTCATGTGCTTCACATAGTAGAACTTACGGTCATGGCCTATAGTCTGAACGTCCTAGCTGCTCACTCAGTAAATAAATATTGTATGTTTAAGTTTCTAGGCTATGTTACAATTCCTTAACCTCTTGCTCCAAATGACAGCAACGGGTTATCAACACTTCATTAGAATCCTTAGGTCTCATGCCCAGAGCCTTAACAATTTCTTCACGACTATTTGTGTTCAATTCAAGCTGAGCTTTGGGCAGCACCTATAGAGTTAGAGGTGGCAAAATAGACCCGTAACCCGTGGGTCAAACGGGTTATCTATTTTTAAACCCGGGTAAGGGTATAGGTAAAATTGGTAATGGGTTAAATGGGTAATGGGTTAAATGGGTAATTGAAAAATATGGGTCGGACGGGTAGGGTTTGTGGGTTGATCGTAGATTTACCCATGTGGGTTGAAACTCGCAAATTTACCGATATGGGTTGGTGTGTGTGTGTGTATATATATATTCCAATTCCAGGATAAATACAGAATACATGATATTATAAAATACAATAACAGAGTAAAACAATAAAGTAAATAAAAGTAAATTAGAACATTAAAAAATTTTAAAATAAATATTTAACTGAAAAATGTTTGATATTGAATGAGTAATAGGCTAGGCTTACAATGGATGAGGAAATCAAGTTTATACGTTGATCTCAGATGGAGGTGGTTGTAATGTACAAGAAAGGCGAATAAATCAAGCGTGCTCTGAATGAACTAAAACCTCCTTATTTATAGAGGTTCTGGCTAATCTATTACATTGGATTGGAATTACAATTTGAAATCCGGATCAAATCTTAGCCTTCCTTTTGAGGTAGTGGAAGCTAAGATCTACCACTTTGCCATGTCTGCTGTTTTATTAATTTGCTGAATGATGTGGTGGAAGCTGGGGTCCACCATTATGCCAAGTGTGCTGAATTATTGAGTTCTAAATAATGGAGCTTCTAGAGTGGAGCCTGGGTCCCTCCATAAGTGGTTGTCTTTGCTGGAATCGCCATTGCTTACATATCATTGCTGATTGTTTGCTGATTATGGAGTCTGGGTCCCTCCATGACTGGCTGTGCTGGAATTATTCTCTTAGAGACCAAATGGGTCTTGACCCATAGGACCTCCAAATGGATCATATTCTTCTTTAATTTGAATTGACTTGCTTTCTTGATCTTTTACTTGCCTGTAAATGGCTAGTATTCTCATGAAGTCTTCATTTGTTTCAATTTTTGGAATTTGGTTTCTGAGAGTCTTAGAACGGGCACTGGCTGAGGTTGAATAGGAAGTTGGATCGATCTTTGGAAAGAAGTATGAATCTGTTGGGTTTGAACTGGTGTCTGCTTAATACTTACAGAAATTTCTAATTTTACACTAGTTTGTAGATAATGGGTAACTGCTTTTGAGGAACAGAAATCCTGCTTATAACTGTGCCACCATTTAATTTTGAATTGGCGAACTAAAGAGTAAGGCATATCTGGATAAAAAAAGGTTTAATTTGAAAGCTCCATGCAAAAATTCATGGAACTCTAAAGATGGAGTGGAAGAATAAATGTTTTTCAAATGGTTTATGGGTACTTAATTGTTTGAAGGTTTCGAGTCCGTAGGAAACTAGGAGAGGTAGTATTTCAATTGATGGTCCTATTTTTAACCACCAATCATAAAACCACATTGGAATATCACCATTAAAGCTTTGGTGAAAATTTATGAATCATGAATGATCAAAGGACCTAATATAGTGAACTCTATACCAGGCATTCATATAATCTGTATAATTAAATCCGGGAGGAAGATATAGTACTGAAAAAGTTCTGTTGGAATGGATATCTTGGAAATGACTGGATTTTAGGATTTGCTTGACGTATAGTTTGGAATAATTAATTCTTTGGGATCATTTTTATTTTGAATATGTTGGATATCAATAGAATGAGTATCCACAAGGATGAGTTCATAATAATTATGGGTTTTCTCAACATCTTCAGTTGGCCATGGAATATTTGGGCGAAAGATGCTATTGACAAAATATTTAAGTTGAGGAATATCAGATTCGGTGATATAATGAGTAATGAGTAAATGATCTAGATTTGGTTTGTCCAGATAGGATGAACTGGTGTTAGAGGTAGGTGGAATATTTTTGGGATTTGTAGTTGGAGTATTTGGGTTAGAGGTAGGGGGAATATATTTGGTATTTGTAGTTGGAGTATTTGGGTTAGAGTAGTTGGAGGTAAGGATGGGTGTATGATTTAATTTTGAATATGGAGTTTGGGCAACCATGGAATAGGTAAGGGGAGGAAAGTCTTGACTGGGCACTACTGGAGTCAAAGGTTTCAGATTGGCATAATCTTTGGTTGATCTTGAATGAGAAAAACTTGAATGAGAAGAACTTGCACTGGAATGATTATTCATATTTTCTTGTAAGGAATTCTCAAGCAAGAAAATCAGGAAGGGAGTTATCTGATCCTTTAATAAATTGAATATCAAAATAAAAAACAGATAAAATAGCTTGCCATCTTGCAAAAATCTGTTTATAAACTATGTTTTTAACATCTTTTTGTAAAATCTCTTTAGCTGATTTGCAATCAATTTTTAATAAAAACTTTTTCATTATACAAATCATCCTGAAATTTTGAAATGCATAAAACAATAGATAAAACCTTTTCTTTAACTGCTGAGTAATTGACTTGTGCATGTGACCATATACCTGAATAATATCTAACTATGGACTCTTTTCCTAAGTATAACTGTTTCAATATCCCACCATATCCTAATTCTGATGCATCTGTTTCAATAATCATAGATGCAGATGGATGTGGAATGCCTAATCAGGGTAGTGACTTGGCTTTCAATTTTATGTCTTTTACAATTTGAGTGGGTTTCGTTGTCCATGGTGATGGATTATTCTTTAATCTGTCAAACAAAAGTTACATTCTATTTTAATTTTTGGAAAGAAATCTGATATATAATTTAAACACCCTAAAAATCTTTGTAATTGAGTCTTATCTTTGATCTCATCTAGGAATTTGTCTGCAAATTCTATTGCTCTTTGTATTGGAGTGATTGTTTCTAAATGGATATGATATCCTAGAAATCTTATATTTGTTTGGAACAACTTCATTTTTGCTTATGATATTACTAATCCATTCTTTTTAATAATATGAAGTAATATTTTTAAATGTTTAATATGACTATTGATGGAATTGGAATAGACTAATATGTCATCAATATATACTATTACGAATGTGGAATAGGGATTAAATATGTCATTCATAATTTTCTGGAACTCAGATGGAGCATTTTTTAATCCAAAGGGCATTACATTCCATTCATATTGTCCGAAGGGGACAACAAATGCCGTTTTGTATTTATCTGATTCATTTATTTGGATTTGCCAATAACCTGATTTTAGGTCAAATTTTGAAAAAACTTTCGAACTAACTAGCCTATTGATCAAATCTCTTTTATTAGGAATGTGATATCTAATCCATTTTAATACTTTGTTTAATGGTTTGTAGTTGATGACTAATCTTGGAACTCCTCTTTCTTTTTCAGCTTGTTTGTTTACATAAAATGCTGAGTAACTCCAAGGGGATTTTCTTTTTCTACTTAATTTTCTTTCTAAATGATTTTGAATTTCTTTTTTACATAATTCTATTAATTTTGTATTCATTTGAATAGGTCTACCTTTAGTGGGTATATCCTGTTCGTTGAAATCTGGTTCATATGGCAATGAGACTATATGTTTTTTTCTATTCCGGAAATCATTTGGATGATTTGAACAAACTTGGACTTTGAATTCATTTTCTAATGTGGCTATTTTGGCGCGGATTGTTTTACTAGTTAGTTGATCATCTATTTTTGAATAGGTTAATTCTTCCTTTAAGAATGTTACATCTTTTTGTTTGTTATTTAACAACCACATTCTTTTGCATATAGAATTTGTGTGTAATAAATGCAATTCTACTTGGCTAGGTGGATTAATGAATTTGAATAATAATTGGCGTCTTAATATATTAGTACTAATCCCATATTGAGTTTTCTTAAATGGGGTTATTTGATATAAAAATGGATTTCCTAATACTGCGTCATGTGATGTATTTTCTAATATAAGGAATGACTGTTTAATACAGTAATTATTATTACATATGTAGCCGTCTGGTAATTTTTTATAAATTGTCATTGGAGTTCCATTTGCTGCTAATAAGTTCTCGTTAGTCTTAGTTAAATATTTACTTGGGATTACTCTTGTTCTAGTGCATGAAGTATCTGTTCCGCTATCTATTAATGCTATAACATGAGTACTAAAATCTGCGACCCCTATTGTGACTAAGGAATACCACTTTTTCATATTAATTCTATTAATAGCATTGAAAAATTGCTTATCTGTGGGGATGTCCGGGTTGATATCAATATTCAAACTAGTGGTAGGCCAATCTTTGTCTGTATTTAGTCCTATAAGTTTTAATTCTAATTCGAGATCCTTTTCTTTTAATGAATTTAATTCTTGTTTTATTAGACTAATCTCTTTTTTAAATCTATTAATTTCTGGTTTTAAATCATCAGATTTTACTGGTGGTTTCTTTTCCATTTCTGAATACTTTTTAATTATTTTTGATAAACTGAATGCTTCTTCTATCCTTGGTTTCTCGTCTTCTTGGATCAATTCCTTTAATTTGTTTAGATAATCTACCTTGTCTTCTGAATTTCTTATTTTATCGATCATATCCAATAGTACTTGTTTTTTATCTTTTGAACTACTAAGCATATTAATTGTTAGGATTTTACATTGGAATATATCAGGACTAATAGAGCTATCTGAACTAGATTCAGAATGCTGTTGGTCAGAATTATCTATTAGTAAGGCCAGTAACTTACTTTTTAATTCTTGTTCTTCTGCAAATAAAGAATTGATCTTTTTCTCTGTTTTGAAATGAGATGCTGTATGATCAAATTTTTTACATTTTTTACATTGAATATTTGTGTACTTATTATTTTTCTTATAAAATTTTTTTGTTTTGGCAAAATCTTTGTTTGTAGCAGATTGCTTGTAGTATTTAGGATTCCTGTATTTTTTGTATTTCCTAACCCTGTCTTTGTAATTAGATTTATGATGGGATGATGGAGGTCTGATACCCATAATGCCAAATAGTTGGCAAAAAGACCCCGTTTCCTTTCTTTCAGATCCATATTTGCGTTGAATTTTTAAGTCTTGACATAATGTTAAAGCTTCTTTTTTAATAAAAGAAAATATTTATCCAAAGGTTAAACTATTGTAATCTATTTTTTATGTTCCTAATGCTTTCTGTAAGTTGGTGATAATTCTTTGTGAGAATAGACTTGGTAATCCTGTGATAAATTTTCTTTCCAAAATGGTGAGCTTGAATCCGTTCTTCTTAGTACTTGAGTTAAGAACATATCTTTATACCATTTGAAGTCGGTTAACGAAGGACATCTTAGATTAGTTAGACATATTTTAGAACTATTTAATTCTTCTTCTGTGTTTCCTACAAAGTACATTAAGATAACATAGATTAAAAATGTTGATCCATCTTGTACCATAACATACTCTAAGTTTTCTCCCTCTCCCTGAGTTTCTTCTGTTTCATGATTTGCAATGGATTGCTTATCGTCTAAAGTGAGATGATTATCCCACCATCCTTTTAATTGTCCTGTAAATCCAGTTACTAATAACATTACAATGTTTGGTTTAGTTATATTAATGTTAGCCTTGTATGCCATTCTGGCCATACCCATTTTTTGCAATGTATTTAGTATTTGATATTCCAATAATCCATCTATATTCCATTGATAGAGTGATGAACCGTCATAACTGTTAAATGAGGACCTATGTTCCTCATATTGTACATCAGGAGGTGTAGGTTTTGGATAATAATTTTTTGTATTATTATGTCTCCAATTATATCTAGATGTTTTTAATCTATTTAACTGTAAGTGTGGCTGATCATGACTTTGTATAGGATAATCTTCGAATAGATTTTCTATTTCATCTACCTGATGAGTTAATTGATCATCTGATTCTACATCAGATGTGGAATTAGAGGAACTAGGGCTTGTTGAATTACTTTCTTCTGGATTAATTTAAGATATAACTCCTATTTGCCTAAAAGTACTAGGGATATCCTGTCTAGAACTGTTATTTCTTAATAATGAAACTGTATTTTCCATATTCCTTGGGAATGAGGATACTTGGAAATGTGGAGTAGAAATCTAATTTGGAAACTTTTCTAGCTTATTATCCAATTTAGTTGATAGTAAATCTAATTGATTAGCTATAGTATGTAATATTTGGTTTGAATAATTATTTTGTTGGTAAACCTTTTTAATATCTCCTAAATTTACTATTTCAGTTTCTGTTCTTTCTGATCCGAATTTGAATGGAGACGCTACTACTGACTTACTTTCTACAACAATTTCTATGTTTTGTAAAGGTGGATGAATAGAACTTACTATCGAACTATCTTGAAATTTCCATTTCTTATATAAATTAGATTGAACATTAATCATTGGAATATTATCTAACCTATCATAACTAATTATGTTACCTAAGTAATATTCTAACCACATAAAAATTTCATTTTTCTTATACCTTTTGTAGTCAGTTCTACATAAAATTTCTGTTTAATATTTTCTCTAATATTAGTTTCAGTTTTTCAAACCATAGGCGATTCTTAGTATTTCCTATATTGCAATAATCCTTATTTAGATATTCCTTATCAATTGAGAATTCTCTAGTCCTAGTCATCATGTTTAGTTCCGAATTTTTCATTTGACTATAAGTAGGCTATCCTACTGATGAGTTAGAATCCTAAATTATTTCTAGTAGAGGGGTTGAATATCTTATTTTAGAGTCTTGAAAATTTGAGGGCATATCGGACATCGAATATCTATGTGATTGATAAGAGTTTATACTAGACTCTTGATTGTCTCTATGATTTTCTATATACCTACTAGACATGGATCTATTAAACTTGATAAGTATTTTCCCATCAATTTGTTCCTTAATGGTTGAAGGTTCAGTAATTCTTAAATTTCTTTGAATGCTGATTGGTCTTTCTGCTATTATTTCATCGGGGATAGTTATTTCATTCCATTTTAATAGTTTTGGGACTTTTATATTTGTATTATCTGAATTTGTGGTAACATATACTGATTCATATTTTTCTGTTGGATTTAATTTTAAAGCCGATGGAATAAATGACCTCATTAGTTTGAAATATGTCTTGTAAACTAGGACAAAATGTTCTGTATCTGGTACTATTTTATTTTGTTTTAATTGTATATCTAGTTTTAAAGAATCCATTAAATGTGGATCTGTCAAACTAATCGTGTAATTTGGGATACAATCAAATCTAATGGTTCCATTACAAATATTAGTTTGAATCATAGCTAATAATGAATCTTTATATGCTTCTAATCTATCATCCCTTAATGCCATAAATATTGGAGTATCAATTCCCAGTCTTACTAATGGATGTAAGGCTATTTGGATTAAACCAAAATGTAAAAACCTATACCCTTGTTCTCTGTACTCATGAATGGCAATTTGAGAAAGTAATTTTATTGATTGAAATTTTTGATGCATTGGTAGTATTTCTTCATGATTTTTTACTGCATATGATTTATTAAAATTTAATATGCCATGACTATAAACTAAATTAATACTTTGACTTGGTAAAACATGTTGAATTTCATGACTTTGCAAAATATTGGATGATGTGGATGCTCTATTAGAAGAACTTGATTCTCCGAACAAGAATCATTTAGCTCTTTCTGGCCATTTTAAACTTTCTATAATTGTTTTGTTTATTGTGTGGATTATGTATGCTTATGATTACGGGGACTCCGTCTATACCTTGCGTGGACCACCTCTCAGGCTAACCAACCGTCTTACAGGCTTCGGACAGTAACCAAACTGCCTAACACAAGCAATCTAATGCACAGTCTAATCTTTACAATTATGGAGAAGTTATAACTTGGACTGTGCATTAGATTGCTTGTGTTAGGCAGTTTGGTTACTGTTCGGAGCCGGTAAGACGGTTGGTTAGCCTGCGAGGTGGTCCACGCAAGGTATAGACGGAGTCCCCGTAATCATAAGCATACCTAATTCACACAATAAGCTGAACAATTATAGAAAGTTTAAAATGGCAGAAAGAGCTAAACGATTCTTGTTCGGAGAATCAAGTTCTTCTAATAGAGCATCTAATATTTTGCAAAGTCATGAAATTCAACATGTTTTACCAAGTCAAAGTATTAATTCAGTTTTTAGTCATGGCATATTAAATATTAATAAACCGTATGCAGTTAAAATTCATGAAGAAATACTACCAATGCATCAAAAATTTCAATCAATAAAATTACTTTCTCAAATTGCCATTCATGAGTACAGAGAACAAGGGTATAGGTTTTTACATTTTGGTTTAATCCAAATAGCCTTACATCCATTAGTAAGACTGGGAATTGATACTCCAATATTTATGGCATTAAGGGATGATAGATTAGAAGCATATAAAGATTCATTATTAGCTACGATTCAAACTAATATTTGTAATGGAACCATTAGATTTGATTGTATCCCAAATTACACGATTAGTTTGACAGATCCACATTTAATGGATTCTTTAATACTAGATATACAATTAAAACAAAATAAAATAGTACCAGATACAGAACATTTTGTCCTAGTTTACAGGACATATTTCAAACTAATGAGGTCATTTATTCCATCGGCTTTAAAATTAAATCCAACAGAAAAATATGAATCAGTATATGTTACCACAAATTCAGATAATACAAATATAAAAGTCCCAAACAAACTATTAAAATGGAATGAAATAACTATCCCCAAAGAAATAATAGCAGAAAGACCAATCAGCATTCAAAGAAATTTAAGAATTACTAAACCTTCGACCGTTAAGGAACAAATTGATGGAAAATACTTATCAAGTTTAATGGATCCATGTCTAGTAGGTATATAGAACATCATAGAGACAATCAAGAGTCTAGTATAAACTCTTATCAATCACATAGATATTCAATGTCCGATATTCCCTCAAATTTTCAAGATTCTAAAATAAGATATTCAACCCCTCTACCAGAAATAATTCAGGATTCTAACTCATCAGTAGGATCGACTACTTATAGACAAATGGGGAATTCGGAACTAAACATGATGACTAGGACTAGAGAATTCTCAATTGATAAAGAATTTCTAAATAAGGATTATTACAGTATAGGAAATACTAAGAATCGACTATGGTTTGAAAAATGGAAACTAATATTAGAGAAAATATTAAACAGGAATTTTATGCAGAATTGACTACAAAAGGTACTCCCTCTGTCCCAGCCAAATCTGCACACTTACTATTTGGAGGTCAAACTTGTTAAAATTTGACCACATATTTGAGTAGATATATGAAAAATAATATTATCGTATGATATATTGTTAGATTCGTCATACCATGTAGTTTCTAAATATCAATTTTATATGTGTCGTTATTGTCCGTAGTTACATATATTTACAGTCAAACATGTTTTTTGGAGACCGTGAAAAAGATTCTGTGCAAATTCCCCTGGGACGGAGGGAGTATAAGAAAAATGAAATTTTTTATGTGGTTAGAATATTACTTAGGTAACATAATTAGTTATGATAGGTTAGATAATATTCCAATTATTAATGTTCAATCTAATTTATATAAGAAATGGAAATTACAAGATAGTTCGATAGTAAGTTCTATTCATCCACCTTTACAAAACATAGAAATTTTTGTAGAAAGTAAGTCAGTAGTAGCGTCTCCATTCAAATTAGGATCAGAAAGAACAGAAACTGAAATAGTAAATTTAGGAGATATCAAAAAGGTTTACCAACAAAATAATTATTCAAACCAAATATTACATACTATAGCTAATCAATTAGATTTACTATCAACTAAATTGGATAATAAGCTAGAAAAGTTTCCAAATTAGATTTCTACTTCGCATTTCCAAGTATCCTCATTCCCAAGGAATATGGAAAATACAGTTTCATTATTAAGAAATAAAAGTTCTAGACAGGATATCCTAAAACAAGATATCCCTAGTACTTCTAGGCAAATAGGAGTTATATCTCAAATTAATCCAGAAGAAAGTAATTCAACAAGCTCTAGTTCCTCTAATTCCACATCTGATGTAGAATCAGATGATCAATTAACTCATCAGATCGATATAATAGAAAATCTATTTGGAGATTATCCTATACAAAGTCATGATCAGCCACACTTACAGTTAAACAGATTAAAAATATCTAGATATAACTGGAGACATAATAATACAAAAAATTATTATCCACAACCTACACCAACTGATATACAATATGAGGACCAGAGGTCCTCATTTAACAGTTATGACGATTCATCACTCTATCAATGGAATATAGATGGATTATCAGAATATCAAATACTGAATACATTGCAAGAAATGGGTATGACCAGAATGGCATGCAAGGCTAAAATTAATATAACTGAACCAAATATTGTAATGTTATTAGTAACTGGATTTACAGGACAATTAAAAGGATGGTGGGATAATCATCTCACTTTAGACGATAAACAATCCATTGTCAATCATGAAACAGAAGAAACTCAGGGAGAGGGAGAAAACTTAGAGTATGTTATGGTACAAGATGGATGAACATTTTTAATTTATGTTATCTTAATGTACTTTGTAGGAAACACAGAAGAAGAATTAAATAGTTCTAAAATATGTCTAACTAATTTAAGATGTCCATCACTAACCGACTTCAAATGGTATAAAGATATATTCTTAACTCAAGTACTAAGAAGAACGGATTCAAGCTCACCATTTTGGAAAGAAAAATTTATCACAAGATTACCAAGTCTATTCTCACAAAGAATAATCACCAACTTACAGAAAGCATTAGGAACAGAAAAAATAGATTACAATAGTTTAACCTTTGGACAAATATTTTCTTTTATTAAAAAAGAAGCTTTAACATTATGTCACGACTTAAAATTCAACGTAAATATGGATCTGAAAGAAAGGAAATGGGGTATTTTTGCCAACAATTTGGCATTATGGGTATCAGACCTCCATCATCCCACCATAAATCTAATTACAAAGACAGGGTTAGGAAATACAAAAAATACAAGAATCCTAAATACTACAAGCAATCTGCTACAAACAAAGATTTTGCCAAAACAAAAAAAAATTTACAAGAAAAATAATATGTACAGAAATATTCAATGTTTCAAATGTAAAAAATTTGGTCATACAGCATCCCATTGCAAAATAGAGAAAAAGATCAATTCTTTATTTTCAGAAGAACAAGAATTAAGAAGTAAGTTACTAGCCTTACTAAGATAATTCTGATAGTACCAGCAGCATTCTGAATCTAGTTCAGATAGCTCTATTAGTCCAGATATATGCCAATGCAACATCCCCACAATTAATATGCTTAGTAGTTCAAAAGATTAAAAAAAAGTACTATTGGATGTGATTGATAAAATAAGAAATTCATAAGACAAGGCGAATTATCTAAACAAATTAAAGGAATTGATCCAAGCAGACGAGAAACCTAGGATAGAAGAAGCATTCAGTTTATCAAAAACAATTAGAAAGTATTAAAAACGGAAAAGAAACCACCAGTAAAATCTGATGATTTAAAACCAGAAATTAAAAATTTTAAAAATTAAAAAAAAGAGACGAGTCTAATAAAACAAGAATTAAATTAATTAAAAGAAAAAGATCTTGAATTAGAATTAAAACTTATAGGACTAAATACAGACAAAGATTGGCCTACCACTAGTTTGAATATTGATATCAACCCAAACATCCCCACAGGTAAGCAATTTTTCAATGCTATTAATCGAATTAATATGGAAAAGTGGTATTCCTTAGTCACAATAGGGGTAGAAGATTTTAGTACTCAGGTTGTAGCATTAATAGATAGCGGAGCAGATACTTCATGTATTAGAACAAGAGTAATCCCAAGTAAATATTTAACTAAGACTAACGAGAAATTATTAGCAGCAAATGGAACTCCAATGACAATTTATAAAAAATTATCAGACGGCTACATATGTAATAATAATTACTGTATTAAACAGTCATTCCTTATATTAGAAAATACATCACATGACGCAGTATTAGGAAATCCATTTTTATATCAAATAACCCCATTTACGAAAACTCAATATGGGATTAGTACTCAATATGGGATTAGTAGTAATATATTAGGACGCCAATTATTATTCAAATTCATTAACCCACCTAGCCAAGTAGAATTGCATTTATTATAAACAAATTTTATATTCAAAAGAATATGGATGTTAAATAACAAACAAAAAGATGTAACATTCTTAAAAGAAAAATAAAGCTATTCAAAAATAGATGATCAACTCGCTAGTAAAACAATCCGTGCCAAAATAGCCACATTAGAAAATGAATTCAAAGTCCAAGTTTGTTCAAATCATCTAAATGATTTCTGGAATAGAAAAAAAAACATATAGTATCATTACCATATGAACCATATTTCAACGAACAGGATATACCCACTAAAGCTCCTATTCAAATGAATGCAGAATTAATAGATTTATGTAAAAAAGAAATTCAAAATCATTTAGAAAGAAAATTAATTAGAAAAAGCAAATCTTCTTGGAGTTGCTCAGCATTTTATGTAAACAAACAAGTTGAAAAAGAAAGAGGAGTTCCAAGATTAGTCATCAACTACAAACCACTAAACAATGTATTTAAATGGATTAGATATCTCATTCCTAATAAACGAGATTTGATCAATAGGCTAGTCAGTGCAAAATTTGTCCTAAAATTAGGTTATTGGCAAATCCTAATAAATGAATAAGATAAATACAAAACGACATTTGTTGTCCCCTTTGGACAATATGAGTGGAACGTAATGCCCTTTGGATTAAAAAAATGCTCCATCTTAGTTCTAGAAAATTATGAATGACATATTTAATCCATATTCCACATTTGTAATAGTATATATTGATGACATAGTAGTCTATTCCAATTCCATCGATAGTCATATTAAACATTTAAAAATATTACTTCATATTATTAAAAAGAACGAATTAGTAATATCAGAACCAAAAATGAAGTTGTTCCAAACAAATATAAGATTTCTAGGATATGATATCCATTTAGGAACAATCACTCCAACACAAAGAGCAATAAAATTTGCAGACAAATTTTCAGATGAGATCAAAGATAAGACTCAATTACAAAGATTTTAAGGATGTTTAAATTACATATCAGGTTTCTTTCCAAAAATTAAGATAGAATGTAAACTTTTGTTTGACAGATTAAAGAATAATCCATCACCATGGACAACCAAACACACTCAAATTGTAAAAGAAATAAAATTGAAAGCCAAGTCACTACCCTGCTTAGGCATTCCACATCCATCTGCATCTATGATTATTGAAACAGATGCATCAGAATTAGGATATGGTGGAATATTGAAACAGTTATACTTAGGAAAAGAGTCCATAGTTAGATATCATTCATGTATATGGTCACATGCACAAGTCAATTACTCAACAGTTAAATAAGAGGTCTTATCTATTGTTTTATGCATTTCTAAATTTCAGGATGATTTGTATAATAAAAAGTTTTTATTAAAAATTGATTGCAAATCAGCTAAAGAGATTTTACAAAAGATGTTAAAAACTTAGTTTCTAAACAGATTTTTGCTAGATGGCAAACTATTTTATTTGTTTTTTATTTTGATATTCAGTTTATTAAAGGATCAGATAACTCCCTTCCTGATTTTCTTACTCAAGAATTCCTTATAGGAAAATATGAGTAATCATTCCAGTGCAAGTTCTTCTCATTCAAGATCAGTCAAAGATTATGCCATTCCGAAACCTTTGACTCCAGTAGTGCCCAGTCAAGACTTTCCTCCCCTTACCTATTCCAAGGATGCCCAAACTCCATATTCAAAATTAAATCATACACCCATCCTTACCTCCAACTACTCTAACCCAAATACTCCAACTAAAAATCCCAAAAATATTCCACCTACCTCTAACACAGTTCATCCTATCTGGACAAACCAAATCTAGATCATTTACTCATTACTCATTATATCACTGAACCTGATATTCCTCAACTTAAATATTTTGTCAATAGCATCTTCTGCCCAAATATTCCATGGTTAACTGACGATGTTCAGAAAACCCAGAATTATTATGAACTCATCCTTGTGGATACTCATTCTATTGATATCCAACATATTCAAAATAAAAATGATCCAACAGAATTGATTATTCCAAACTATACATCAAGCAAATCCTAAAATCCAGTCATTTCCAAGATATCCATTCCAACAGAACTTTTTTAGTACTATATCTTCCTCCCGGATTTAATTATACAGATTATATGAATGCCTGGTATAAAGTTCACTATATTAGGTCCTTTGATCATTCATGATTCATCAATTTTTTCCAAATCTTTAATGGTGATATTCCAATGTGGTTTTATGATTGATGGTTAAAAATAGGATCATCAATTGAAATACTACCTCTCCCAGTTTCCGACGGATTCGAAACCTTCAAACAATTAAGTACCCATAAACCATTTGAAAAACATTTATTCTTCCACTCCATCTTTCGAGTTCCATGGATTTTTGCATGGAGCTTTCAAATTAAACCTTTTTATCCAAATATGCCTTACTCTTTAGTTCGTCAATTCAAAATTAAATGGTGGCACAGTTACAAGCAGGATTTCTGTTCCTCAAAAGCAGTTACCCATTATCTACAAACTGGTGAAAAATTAAAATTTTCTCTAGGTATTAAGCAGACACCAGTTCCAACCCAACAGATTCATACCCCTTTCCAAAGATCGATCCAACCTAATATTCAACCTCAGCCAGTGCTCGTTCTAAGACTCTTAGAAAACTAGATTCCAAAAATTGAAAAAGATGAAGACTTCATGAGAATACTAGCCATTTACAGACAATTAAAAGATCAAGAAAGCAAGCCAGTTCAAATTAAATAAGAATATGATCCATTTGGAGGTCCTATGGGTCAAGACCCATTTGATCTCTAAGAGATTGATTCCAGCACAACCAGTCATGGAGGGACCCAGACTCCACATTCAAACAATCAGCAAACAATCAGCAAGGATATGTAAGCAATGATGATTCCAGCACAAACATCCACTTATGGAGGGACCCAGACTCCACTCCAGAAACTCCATTATTCAGAACTCAATAATTCAGCACACTTGGCATAATGGTGGACCCCAGCTTCCACCACATCATTCAGCAAATTAATAAAACAGCTGACATGGCAAAGTGGTGGATCTCAACTTCCCCTACCTCAAAAGGAAGGCTAAGATTTGATCCGGATTTCAAATTGTAATTCCAATCCAATGTAATAGATTAGCCAGAACCTCTATAAATAAGGAGGTTTTAGTTCATTCAAAGCACACTTGATTTATTCGCCTCTCTTGTACACTACAACCTCCTCCATCTGAGATCAACGTACAAACTTGATTTCCTCATCCATTGTAAGCCTAGCCTATTACTCATTCAATATCAAACATTTTTTAGTTAAATATTTGTTTTAAATTTGTTTTAATGTACTTTTATTTACTTTATTGTTTTACTCTATTACTGTGTTTTACTCTGTTACTGTGTTTTACTCTGTTACTGTATTTTATAATATCCTGTATTATGTATTTATCCTTGTATATATATATATATACCCATATGAAAAAACTCTTCCCCCCTTGCTAGGTCAAACTCAAACTTCCGTCCAAAGAGCTCATGAGGTTTTTCAAACCAGACAAAGTTGATTTCCTTGGTGCATAGCTAATCTTGGATGAAAGTTCAAATAATCACCTCAGTTAGAGCATAAATCATTGGAGTGCTGAAAAATGGCAAACTAAGCTCTGGCTATATATCTTTGCTTTGAACGCCGAAGAAATGTTAAATCATTCATTTGATTGAATATGATAAATCAGTGCTGAATAAATGTTTGGATCACTTCGTTTTGTTTGTGTATATGTGAAAGTTATGCAGTATTTCAGTGGCTGTGAAAGTGTAGCAGTATGATTTGCTACACACACACATAAATATACTCATATTGGTTATATATGGATCATATATGGGTTGAAACCCATGGGTTACCCATTTTGACCCGTGGGTTGAATGATTTTCAACTCGCGGGTTGAGTGGGTTTCAAGACGACCCATTTTGACATGTTATAAAATGGGTCAAAATGGGTCATACCCATATTTTTAAATTACCCGTATTACCTGACCCATTTATAACCCGTTCGCCCATTTGCCACCCCTATATAGAGTATAACATCGTTCTACGAGTTGACTACAACATACTTCGATTATCTTATCATTATCCTCATACTTAGTCAATAGTTGAACACTATACTCACATACATATATAGACATACTAGCATTGTTGAAACTAGTGAAAAAAATCAAAGTTAAGATTTATGGTTAATGCCTAGTATAGGTAGGGTACGCACACAACCCACCAAACTGAGCAAAGAACAAGCAAGGGGCTCACATCAGCAAAATGATGCAGCACTTTGCGGGATTGCCCAAAAACTAACAAAGCGTAAAATACGCATTAGGACATGACCGGATACAATTATCATAATAACCATGATCTAAGGATTGTGGTACTCCATAACCACCATGTTGTCCCCCGGTAACACAATCTACGTGGGCGAGTGCCACTTAGAATATAAGATAAGATAATAAAGGCATAAGATAGACGAATCTAAGAATATCATAAATCGGTAATTAAACATGTTTACAAATGCTCCCAAGTAATTAAACTACTCCAAACTAAACAACATAACAAATTTGGGTTTGAAAGACATAGTTAAGATGAAATGAATGAAAAGAGATAGATAGATAGAGAGAGTACTCATTCAGTTGACAATTCAACATCAAGGATCACTGAATCACTCTCTTCTCTCTCCCTTTTTTCTTAACTTTCACTATTCATCTCCCTCCCTATCTCGCCAATAACGGCTTTTTTTCACAGTTCCATCACTGGATAAACTAATCCATTACGCTCCAATGGCGGCTCCACCGCCTGATGTGAGCCCGCCCTCGTTTGCCCAAACCCTATTGATCGATTCTCTCCAATCTCACCCAGAATCCTGCGAAATGTCCAAACCTAATATTCACCATATATTCGAATACAGAGGAGAAGTGGCGTGTCTCTTTCCTCAGGCCAAAATAGAAGAGATTGCCCAAACTTTCAATCATGCTCTAATAGAGAAATAATCAAAAGGAAGACCCTCTCTTGGGTGCATCCGCAAACATATGAATTCTATTGGGTTCAAAGCGGAATTCCAAGTCACAGAGATGGAATCCAGACACGTGAGGCTCATCTTCAATCTCCTTGAGGACAGACAAAGATGCTGGAACAAACCAGTATGGAATCTTGGTCAGTTTACTATGTGTATCCTAAAATAGACAATTGATTTTGATCTTGATGAAGAACACCCTTTTGTACCTATCTGGTTAAAAATAGAGTGTCCTCCCACATACTATTTCCACCTTGAAGACCTAATAGCAATCAGTAGCTCTATTGGAAATTTCATTCAAGCTGATGCTCCTATAAAAAATCTGACTAGACCCTCTAACATTAGGATCTGCGTTGAAGTTGATTTGAGAGTCAAGCTACTAGAGAGAATCAGGCTAGAATCTATAGCTAAATATAAATTATACAACACATCTTATGAGTCCAAGCCTCAATACTGCTTTACCTTGGAAATTTCATTCAAGCTGATGCTCCTACAAAAAATCTGACTAGACCCTCTGACATTAGGATCTGCATTGAAGTTGATTTGAGAATCAAGCTACTAGAGAGAATCAGGCTAGGATCTGCCTTTTCCTAGCTTGTATAGGTATCTTGTACCAGTATATAATGTATCATGAGTTCATGAATAAAGACATACAATCATTACCCTTATTTTCTACAATTAATGAAAATTGAGCTAATTAGCTCACAGATTTTCACACTTTCAATAAATATCATATCTTGTTATCACATTCAGCCACGACATCAAGCAGTCTATTCACTCAAATTTCATGTGCAAGAGCAAAAATCCATAATCGTTCATACCTTTCTCTAAACAGTTGTCCAACAAATAAACATTCGGAGAAAGAATAAGTAAACCCACACGATCGCCCAAGTGGTTGGGTGCATGACCTAATTCCTTTGGAACACGGGTTCGACTCTCGGCAGCAGCAGTGTGGGGGTTCTTCCAGTGGAATGACTCCTTGTGCGCACCGAACACAGTCGATGACTATGTGCTCGACTACTGAAGTGATGTGATTTACCTCTCCGGTGAGGCGGCCTGTGGTGTCGGGTGACCAGGACGGCTAAGGACAAGCCAATTAATCACCTTTTGGAGAAAGAATAAGTGAAAGTGATGTAGAGATAGGAATTCACATAATGAACACGCAAATAGGTACTAGTTTCGAACTAATTCATCTCTGGTAGTCATCCTAAAAGTTTTAGGCGCTTCTAAATTGTGATGCAAGCTTACACCTAATAAACCCTATGACCGCCGCAAACCTTTTTCTCCATCCTAGTCCTTCTTCAATCTTTTTTCTCTATTTTAATGGAGATGGGGAACAATAATTTAATTTAATTAATATATTTGTTATTAAATAAGTGTCAAATTTGTCTTCAAAAATTAGTTTTGTTATTCGAGCTGATCGATTAGATCGTTGTGTTCGTTATGATAACTCGATTTAGTTGTTCACGTTGATGTATTGTTCTCGATTTGTTTGTACAGATCGTGTGTTCGGAATTTTGTTTGTGATTTTATTTTTGGGTTTCTATTAATTTGGGTTCTTCAAGTCTTTGTTTTTCAAGGGATTTACAGCTTGGACAACATAGATCGTGGTTGAGTCAAGTGTTGTTACAGTTTTAGAATATCCCTATTTGACACAGTGATATTGATGCGTCATCTCTGCCAAGTGGTCATGATTTTCACAGAAAGCGAGTTAATATCCCGGAATGTGAGGTTACAATTTTTATTGGATCTCTAATCACAAAGTCTGTTTGACATGTAATTTAGATATCTTTGCAATATGTTAGTTATTGCTAGAGGGTAGTTAGGTTAGATGTCAACTCCACTCATTGTAATCACTGTTGAGCATTTTTTTCAACATCTTTGGATGATTTTAAAAAGAATTTAGTGCTTCTCAATTTCCCCCCTTTGATAGACTTTCTCCTGAGAAATGTTGGAGCTGTATATTTTCGTCACCCTATATATGTATATATATTCATAAAAACTACTCATAAAAGTTAGTGTTGCCAACAACATTCATTGCACATAAAAATTAACTCCCAGAAAGACAATCCAACAATACCAACATTAAAAACAACATCAAGAACTCACCTTGCCCACTAAATTAAACAAACAAAAACAAAGAACTCGCATACGGGAAATATAATTTCACTTCATAGAGGAGGCAATATCATAAAACAGGAGGAATTCTCAAGTTCAGAAACACCATAGTTGATTGCTTAGAATGAATTTCGCAGTTTTATGGTCTACGGAAACGATTTTGAAAATTGTAAGGGAATTTCTAAATAGTATAACTATCAGAAAAATATCTGAAAAGAGAGACATTTGGACTTACATGTGGTGAGTCGTGATTAAGGCGTCCCCGATTAGAGAGATGGGGCGAGGTTTAATGACGAATGATGGTGAAAGAGCAACAAAAGCAAAGAATCTATTCGAATTACAACTCATTATAATCACCATTCCGACTTATTAGACAAATCAACCTACTTCATATTATAAGGCATATGCTTTTCCTCCAATGTCAACAAAACCCATTGCGTAAAACGTGTTGGAAAACTCAAAACCAAATTTAAACATCGTTAAAGTACAACGTTACATAACAAGAAAACTCAAATGTATGAAGTGCGCTTACAATCTCCGACCGCATTTGAAGTGGGGCCTAAGTGTTGTACGTTGATAAAATATGTGAAAATTAAATAAGGCAAAATTTTGGGAAAGACGACCTTTCCATAATCTTATAGAAAGACGGGGCTTGATTTGAATAATAAAAGGTAAAAGGTATTAGTTGCAACATTAAAAATTTATTATGCAACATGTAGTAGTTATAAAATTTATAACCCAGTTTATGCAACCCGAAAATTTTATCTTAATTTCTTCTAATTTACACTTTAAACCTTGGTCTTTCCATGACTTATGAAAATACCGTCTTTCAAGAGACGCACTCATTAAATAAAGAAATTATACGAACAGTTTAATATAATTAAGAATAATGAAATTGTATTAATTATTCATGCGTACAATTGGAAAGCTTAAAATACAATTAATAAGCATGTTTCAAGCAATCACATATATCACATATTAATGATGTCACGAGTACACTCGTTATCCTTGAAACGAATGAGTCCCGTCGTGGACATTGTTCCCCAGGATAAAACCATCGAAGGTAATTTTACTTGAGTCCCGTCGTAGACATTGTTCCCTAGGATAAAACCATCAAAGGTATTTTAACAAGTAAAATTACCTCGGAGTCACACAAAGCCTAAAGGACTATCACCGACAAAGACAGAGAAAGAAGATAAGACTCAAGTTTAGAAGTTGAGAGGAACTTGAGAATTGTGCGAGATTTCTGTTTGACATAGAGACTCTATTTATAGATGTCTAAGAAACCCTATGGAAAGATATGTGGAAGATCTTATTCCCGTAATCAGAGAAAATATTCTCTAACCACCAAATATTTTACAAATATTTGAATAGATTCTGGAAAGATAAGAATATCATATTCCTTATTATAATTAACCGCGTATCAAATCTCATATATTCCACACGTGATTCTAAGAATATTTGTTACGCTGTTTGGACTTTCTAGAGACTTCCACACGATCCAAACGTATTTTAGATAGTAAAAAATTACAGAAAACTTATTACGTGCGAATGAATTTCCGCCTAAGTTTCCATTCTAAGAGTGACTCTTTGAGCATCCATATCTCATTCACCCTTTATCCGTTTTAAGAGTTTAAATAGTCGATTTTATAGTACTCGCATAGGAGAATCCAAAAATGATGCCCACTGACCCTAATTCAGTTCGAGCCCAACTCAAAACGAAGCCCAAAAGTTGACAAAATTCAACTTATTTTACAATCATTTTCCAACAATCCCCCACACGAATAGATATTGATGTGGAATCTAAACAATCACGCCAGACATAGAGATTAACTTGGTGATAGATTTATTTTGATGGCATAGATGCTGCATAGGATAAGTAGGTGTCACCCTTTGAACTTTCCCTTGAGAGAGTACACTTAGCCCACTGGTTAGGAAGTAGAAGTGATGTCCTTGAACTTCCCCAACCGCTTGTGTGAACGACAATGCACTTCCCACAGACATCTTTCCTAGCCTTTGTGCTTTCCTCGGTTGTGTCCATTAATCAGGCCATGGCACACCCCTCTAGTTCTATAAGTTTTCTAAGGAATTGCGTCCCAACAATTCCCTTTCGAAGCGGCCATACTTCTCGCTTACATAGGTGATTCTTAGCGTAAGAGCAGTTTCGTAAACTATGTGTTCTTTCAAGTATTATACACTCGATGCCGTGAATCATTAAAAGAAATTTAATGCTTGACCTCCACTCACTTCACTGTTTCTTCATCATAGGAAATATGACAGGAGGTATGAACCCCCCACAGTGATCGCAATGGGTCTTTGCAGTTTAGTTGTCTCTTTGAACCTAGATCTTAGGATATCTAGTCACATAGGTTGGGTGTCCACGTATGTAACCCACCATTTAATGGACTTTAGTCTCATTCCTCTTGATGATGTTTCAACTATCTCTCGATTCAAACCTTTTGTCAAGGGATCGACTATGTTGTCCTTCGACCTTACATAGTCAATTGTGATCACTCTAATTGAGAGAAGTTGTCTAATGGAACTGTGTCTTCATCGAATATGACGAGACTTCCCATTATACAACATATTCTTAGCTTTGCAATTAGTTGACACACTATCGCAATGTATACATATGGCTGGCACGGGCTTTGGCCATCTAGAATTGTCCTCTACAAATTGGAGGAGCCATTCGGCCTTCTCACCCACCTTGTCTAAGGCAACAAACTCAGATTCCATCGTGGACCGAGTAGTAACAGTTTGTTTAGAGGATTACCACGAGATTGCTCCTCCACCCAGTGTAAATGCGTACCCACTAGTGGATTTCAGATCCTTTATATCGTATATCCAGTTTGCATCACTGTATACTTCAACTACATCTGGATAACTCGTATAATGTAGACCATAATCACGAGTAAAATGTAGATATCTCAATACTCTAGTTATAGCCTTCCAGTGAGTCATACTGGGGTTACTCGTGTATCTACTCAACCTACTTACAGTGTAAGCAATGTCTAGTCTAGTAAAACTCATTAGGTACATCAGACTCCCAATGAATCTCGAGTACTCCACCTGATTAATAGCCTCTGATTTATTCTTTCATAGATGCAAATTGGGATCTATTGGAGTCATCACCACCTCTGAGTTATTCTTGTTGAATTTCTCAAGGATTTTGTCTACATAATGAGACTTGGTTAAGGTGATACCATCAGAGCTTCGGATGATCTTTATCCCTAAGATCACATCTGCCAGTCCCATATCCTTCATGTCAAAATGAGAATTCAACATGTCCTTGGTAGATTTGATCATATTTTCATTACTACCCACAATGAGCAAGTCATCTACATATAGACATAGGATTACATATCCATTTTCCGTGTCTTTCACGTAGACACACTTATCACACTCATTTATTTTGAAACCATTGGTTAGAACGGCATGGTCAAACTTTTCATGCCATTGATTTATAGCTTGTGTGAGACTATACAATAATTTCACCAACTTACAGATCTTCCCTCCTTAACCTGGAGTGCTAAAACCCTCAGGTTGCTCCATGTAGATTTCTTCCTCTAAATTTCCATCCACGAAGGCAGTCTTCACATCCATTTGATGAACCTCAAGCTTACGTAACGCGGCGATAGCAAGTATCATTATAATGGAGTTTATTCTCGTGACAAGAGAATAAGTATCAAAGTAGTCAAGACGTTCCTTTTATCTATAACCTTTGATTACAAGCCTTGCTTTGTACTTGTCAATCGAACCATCGGCTCTCATCTTCCTTTTGAAGATCCACTTGTAGCCTAGTGGTTTACACCTAGGTGGTAAGTCCACTAGCTCCCAAGTATGATTTTGTAGAATCGAGTCGATTTCACTCTTAATCGCTTCTTTCCACATAGGACCCTCAGAAGAATTCTGGGAGGCCATCGATGTGCCTCTCAAAGTTAATATTTATAAGCCATTTTTGCTTACTATCTACAACTAAGTAGACAGCGGCAAGTCGGGGTCGTCCATGAAGAAAAAAGATTTTCTCAAGCGTTTAAGCATAAAAGGTTGCTATTAGGCTAGGAGTAGATATGTATACATACATATAAAAAGGGTTTTAAAACTACAAAAGATAAAGCCTTGGGCCCAATCAATATCCACTTCCAAATCTAATGCAGATCATTGAACCATTCACTCATCCTATCACAATTGTTACCTATGGGGAATGCCAATGGAAGATCAACATTCATTCCTTCTTAAGAGTAGTTTGCAAAGACAAACAATGACCATTTGCAAACCTCATTGATGATCACTTTAGACAAACAACGACCATAGGGGTATTTCATCAATGGCATTATACACGAAGGACCATATATTTGACAACGACAAGCCTTCTACCAAAGACATATCCATTTAACCAAACATAGTATTCATTAGGCTAAACCTAGAACGAACCACATTCAAGGCTTAACCTTTCATTGTATCTATAGGATAAATATGAGAACAATCCACATTAACATACTTATCTTGGAAGAACCACAACACATTATGCACAAGGAGTTCTAAGTTCATGTTCCTAGATTTTCATGCAAAAGAGCTAAGGAATTCATCACTTTCCTAACACCCTAACACTTCAATCATACAAACACTTCCTATTCTCAAACAACATATGGCATAAATGAAGTGAAACATAGCATTAAGAACACATGAATGCTAAATAACAAAGACTTCAAGAACGAATGAGGAAATCTATCCACTACTTCCACTAATCATGAATTTACATGAGATTAGCCAAGAACAATCGACATTCATTGACTTCTCTCATTTGCTAATAAACAAACATGACAACGAATTCAACATCATCACATTCATTTAGCAATAATCAACACATCAACATCATTAAGAAGCTCTAACTCATGCTCTTGAATTCCACATTAAAAGAGGAGAGAATTAGCTACTTTCTCCCAACCCTAACAAGTAATCATACAAGAAATTCATATTCTCAAGTTTTCAACAACATTAATGCCATTAACAATTCACATTCAAAGCTCAATAAATGCACAATAGCAAAAGCACCAAATATATATATATATATATATATATATATATATATGGTTCTTACTACATAGAAATGGAAGCTTCAATCCATTGCTCCCAAGATAAAACTAAGCTAGACAATTAAAAGACATGATTAAACCACAAAAACTAAGAAAAGAAAGAAAGAAAAACTAGGGTTTTAACCCATAAAAATGCAGGAAGAATAGAGTGTCAAAAGCTGTTGAAGAGGGGAGGATAAGGTGAGTATTTATAATGCAAAAAGCAAGAAGGGTTTCTGACCCCTCGTCCATAGCGAGTTGCGACGTGCTCGCGACGGCCTTGGACGGACTCCAAGTTCAGCACCATTTCTTCTTTCTCCTTTTTGTTTCATTTCCTCCTCTTCTCTTTACTTCTTCAATTCTTAAAATCTTCAAAAGCTCAATTACAAGTCTTCAAATCTTCAAAGGTATTCTTCAAAGTCTTCAAACAAATTACCTTGTCACACAAAATTCTCTAGAAAAGTAATAAAAGCGTAAAACTCGCTTTTAACCCTCCTTAGAGAACTTCAAGGGAAAATGTCACATTTAAAGCACAAAAGTGTACAAAAGTGAATCCTAAAAGTCCTAATATAATCTTATAAAATGGGCACATCAAATTCACAGCTACTTTATAACTTTATGGCTCACTTTCAAGCATAAACGTTAGATAATCAGGACCAAATGACTTCTTAGTCATAATCTGTTTGCTTCGTCTAGGTTCATCCCTTTCCTCTTGATCCTCGAGATCATCAGGAATTCCTACATCTTCGTCTACAGACTCGATGGTCCTTTTCGACGTTCCAACCTTTTCCTTCGCGGAGAACACATCCTCAAATAAGTTCGCATTTCTTGTTTCATGATTGTGTTATTGTGAATCTCGGGATGATGAGATTCGTCTACAAGAAAGTGATAAGCGCTACTTTCATGTGCATACCCTATAAAGATACAATCAACTGTTTTAGGTCCTATCTTTAGCTTCTTAGGGGTTGGTATCAAGACCTTTGCAAGGCACCCCCACATTTGCAAGTATGTAAAGGATGACTTTGTGCCTTTCCACAACTCATGGGAAGTTGCATTCTCATCCTTACGTGGTATTTTATTTAAAAGATAATTGGCCGTCAAAATGGCTTTCCCCCACATGCTTTGTGGTAGTCCAGAACTTACAACATTGCATTCATCATCTCCTTAAGAGTGCAATTTTGACGTTCAGCCACACCATTCGATTGTGGCGAGTAGGGGGCAGTGACCTCGTGAATGATGCCATGTTCAGAACATAGTCCTTAAATGGCTCTATATATTCACCTCCACGGTCACTCCTAATCACCTTGATCTTCTTATCAAGTTGATTTTCAACTTCCATTTTGTAGAGTACAAATTTGTCAATTGCCTCATCTTTTCTTTTCAGCAAGTACACGTAGCAGTATTTTGTGCAATCATCCACGAAGGTGATGAAATACTTGATACCTCCTCTTGTTTGGACGAACTTGAGATCACAAATATCGGTATGTATCAACTCAAGAGGTTTCATGTTTCGTTTGACTTGTTTGAAAGATGTTCGAGTCATCTTGGCTTCAACACAAGTTTCACATTTATGATTAGTATCACTTTTCATGTTACGTATGTTCTCCATGTTAATTAATCTTCTTATTAAATCATAATTAACGTGTCCTAGTCTACCATGCCACAAATTGGAAGACTCAATCATGTAGGCAGAAGAAGAAGCATCCATTTCATCTTTCTTAGGAGGTACAACCATGGTGTTCAACTTGAACATACCATCTAGCCCATAACCTTTGCCTACAAACATACCTTGCTTAGATAAAACTAACTTATCAGACTCAAACACTAGCCTAAAGCCATGCTTGATCAACACAGAACCGGACACAAGGTTCTTGCGAATGTCTAGCACATACAGAACATTCTTCAACGTCAATTCCTTCCCAGACGTCATCTTCAGCACCATAGTGCCACGACCTTTCACCTTGGAAGTTACAGAGTTGCCCATGTAGATGGTTTCGCCATCTTCAATTGCCTTGAAGTTTGAGAACACTTCCTTGACTGAGCAGATGTGCTTGGTAGCACCAGTGCAATCCACCATTCTTTTAGATTGGAGTCCACCATGTTGACTTCAGAAATCACAGCACAAAGATCGATGTCCTCCACATCACGTGCAAGATCGTCAACCATATTGGCCTCGTTCTTGGCATTCCTTGGCTTCCTACAGTCGGAAGACTTGTGGCCAATGGTGTTGCAGCTGTAGCACCTGCCAGTGAACTTCGACTTCTTAGCAACTCCACCCTTAGCTCCCAACTTGGATCCTTTCTTTGCCTTGAACTTCTTCGACTCGGACCTTTCACCCGCCTCCACAAGATTGGCTCTTGCCATAGGCACAGACCCATTGATCCTCTTTTCAGATTTGCGGTTATCCTCCTCAACACGAAGCTTTTAGATTAGATCCCTCAAGGTCATCGCCTTTCGCTTGTGTTTCACGTAACTCTTGAAGTCCTTCTAGCTTGGAGGCAACTTCTCAATGATGTCGTAGACTTGGAAAGTCTCGCCTATCATCATCTTCTCTGCTATCAGGTCATTGATCATCATTTGCAGTTCTTGAGCTTGACTGACTAGAGATTTGACATCAACCATCTTGTAGTCGAGGAACTTGCCAACGACCCACTTCTTGGATCCAACCTCCTCACCCCTGTACTCCTGGTCAAGAGTTTCCCACAGGAAATTAAAGCATAATTTTCAACATACTATATCATACAAATTTTGAATTCTTCATTTCGAATTCATCAACCAATTTCAACCATTGAATACAGCATGCGTGATATTAAGCTATACTACATCAACAAAAAAAATTTGCAGCACATATAGCATGCAAATTATAAGATGTAAGGTATACACAATTTCGAACAACCATTTAATCGACATGCATATTTGCATTTTGGCATGCTTAGATTTCGAACAACTATTTAGTCGAGTATTATGACATGAAAATTCTAATTATTTACGAAGTGTACTACATATATACGATTAATCCAACCTAGGCATATAATTTGCATATGACGTGTATAGCATATTGCGGCAGGTAAAACATGCATTTCATATTGTCATAGCATTAATTTATGTTGCGGCATATAAGACATGCATTGCATATTGTTAATAGGAATATAATTCGACTACGACATGTATCGCATATTGCATATTGTCATAGCATTAATTTATATTGTGGCATATAAGACATGCATTCCATATTGTTGATAGGAATATAATTCGGCTATGACATGTATGGCATATTGTGGCATGTAAGACATGCATTTCATATTGTCATAGCATTAATTTATATTGCGGCATATAAGACATGCATTCCATATTGTTAATGGGAATATAATTCGGCTATGACATGTATGGCATACAATTTCATCATGTAATTTTACGACTAAATTTAATCAATATAACTCAACAAAAAATCATTCGTTTCAAGACTGTTGAACGTATATTGATAAAATATGTGGAAATTAAATAATAAAATTACACGAGCAATTCAACATAAGCAAGAATAATGAAATTTTATTAAATATTCATGTGTATAATTGGAAAGCTTAAAATACAATTAATAAGCACGTTTCAAGCAATCACATATATCACATATTGATGGATTCACAAGTACACTAGTTGTCCTTGAAACGAATGAGTCTCATCATGGACATCGTTCCCTAAGATAAAACCATAGGTAATTTTAAAAGTAAAATTACCTCGGAGTCACACAAAGCCCGAAGGACTATCACCGACAAAGACAGAGAAAGAAGATAAGACTCAAGTTTAGAAGTAGGGAGAAACTTGAGAATTGTGCAGGGTTTCTGTCTGACATAGAGGCTCTATAGATGTCTAAGAAACCCTATGGAAAGATACGTGGAAGATCTTATTCCCGTAATCAGAGAAAATATTCTCTAACCACCCAATATTTTACAAATATTTAAATAGATTATGGAAAGATAAGAATATCATATTCCTATCATGATTAACCGCATATCAAATCTCATATATTCCACACGTGATTCTAAGAATATTTGTTACGCGGTTTGGGCTTTCTAGAGACTTCCACACGATCCAAACATATTTTAAACAGTCAAAAATTACAGAAAACTTATTACGTGCGAATGAATTTCCGCCTAAGTTTCCATTCTAAGAGTGACTATTTGAGCATCCATATCTCATTCACCCTTTATCCGTTTTAAGAGTTTAAATAGTCATTTTTATAGTACTCGCAGAGGAGAATCCAAAAATGACGCCCATTGACCCTAATTCAGTTTGAGCCCAACTCAAAATGAAGCCAAAAGTTGCAAAATTCAAATTATTTTACAATCATTTTCCAACACTTAGCACAAACTTCAAGAGAATTGGTGCTTTGCCCGAACGACATAGAGATCTTCAGGCTTCACCATGAGGCGGCAGTGAAAATCGTTTGAACAAAGGGATAGCGAAGACTGAAGTTGCACGTAAGGTGTTTGATGAATGTATTGGAAGTGAAGAGTACAAATGATTTATGTTAAATCAGATGGCGGAAGCATTGGAATGAAGCTCAGTCACTCAATAGGTATGGGCATTGAGGTGGTGGTGGTGAAAAGCAACCGAAACGAAGAAAAAGAAAATGTGAAGAAATGAAGAAAAAGAAGGGAGCGATGTAGTGTTACTACACATAAAAATGACGTTGTATTAGACAAGAAATGGAGTTAGGTCCTAGTCAAACCCCGCCGTCTAGGCAATTATTAATAAAATGATAAAAATGTCCCTCATTGATAATAGAAATGAGCCCAAATAAAAGCAATAAAAATCTCCATTGTTAAGTGCTTTGGAATAAGAAAAAGCATACGCGTAGGGAAGATCATCCACACTGGGTAGATTCTTGGATCCATTTTTTTAAATGACGAGCACTTCTTATCTAATTAGTATTATTGTAAAGTTTTAAATACTACTTCTCATAGTTAAAGAATAGATATATTTTTTTGTGGGTGTAAATATTACCAATAAATAAATGTTATTTAATACGATTTATTTTATAATTTAAAATTAAAAAGAAGTGCTCATTAGATCTACTTACTACCATTATTGTACTCTCTCTGTCTCAACTGAATTTACACAAATACTATTCATTTAGTCAAAATTGGTTAATATGGAAAGTAAAAATCGAGTAATATATGTAAGAATCGTCGTAACATATATTTTTATAATATTATCTTTTTATTATTTTTAAATGTGTACAACTAAATATATTAATGATTAAAAATAATTTTGGTCAACTTGTAAAAGTCAACAGGTGCAAAATTTAGAAGTCTACCTTACGGTTACAGGGCCACAACTGAAGATATTTGCACCTGTTGACTTTTACAATTTGGCCAAAATTCACGCGTGCTCCTTAGGTCCGGATGCTCTAATTTTTTCGAGGTCTGTCACGTCTAGTATGCTATTGAACTAAAATAGGTCCGGATGTACGTTTAAAGTTATGGAAATGATGTTCTTTCCATAAGTTATGGAAAGACCAAAGTTTAAAGTGTAAATTAGAAGAAATTAAGATAAGATTTTCGGATTGCATGAACCGATTTATAAATTTCATAACTACATACTAAAATTTTAATATTGTAACTAAGACCTTTTACTTTTTATTATTCTAATCAAACCCCATTTTTCCATAAGCCTATGGAAAGACCGTCTTTCCTAAGACTTTGCCTTACATATTATTTGAAAATGAAAATACAAAGAGAATATAAAAGTAATTTAGAAATTAGAGTAAAATTATGTACTCCCTCCGTCTCAACCATTTCTGCAATTTAACTATTCATTTAGTCAAAATTACTTAACTTTGACTTCAAATTTGAATTGATAAATAAGTTAGGATATTGTCATATTTGATCTTGTTAGATTTGTAATGACATGAATTTTTAAAATATCAACCTTTTATAACTTGTATTTTACACAATTATAGATATCAATGATCAAACTTTTTTTAATCATCGGACGAAAGTAATTTTGTACGGAATTAAATTGCATGAGACGAGTATATATTTAGGGTTATATAGGTCAGTGGGTCAGGGTTTGGACTGGATTTGAGTCTTAATGTTTTCGACCTTAACCCGAACACAAACCCATATTTTAAAATTTAAATTTAGATCCAGACCCGGATCTGATGAATCTAAAGTTTTTGAATCCATACCCGACTTAATGGGTCTGGGTAGGGTCCCAGACCCACGATCATCACCAGAGAAGAAGAGGAAGAGGAATTCCTCTTTCCCCAATTGGCAATAGCAGTCGGCGAGCTCACCGGCGCCCACATCTTTTGCATATTCACAATTAGTCTTCGTCTATCCTTGCAGAAGAATCCTGTTTCCCCTCCCCCAAAATTGCAATCGGAGAGCTAGGTGTCTTCAATGGCGGAGTTCCAATTGTACAACAGCATGACGAAGCAGAAGGAGGTTTTTAGGCCTAAAGAAGAAGGCAAGGTGGGGATGTACGTTTGCGGCGTTACTGCCTACGATTACAGCCACATTGGCCACGCCCGTGCCTATGTCGCCTTTGACGTGCTCTACAGGTTCATATTTCCTATTTTGCTATTTTGATGCAATTTTTTTGTGTTTCATTTTTGGGATTCAATTTGTTGTGATTTTTCAGGTATCTGAAACATCTGGGCTACGAAGTTGTTTATGTAAGGAACTTTACTGATGTGGATGACAAGGTAAGACCAAGTTGTTTAACTAATTAGCTGTAAATTTACTCAAAATTGCTTAACTTTTACCTTGATTTTGGATGAGTAGATATTTTGAAAATACACGCTATGATAAATCTAACAAGATCACTAGTAATAATATTATAACTTATGTATCCATCCAATTTCGCTAGTATCTTTAATCACATTTGATCTTGTTGGAGTAGAATTTTTAGATACACGTGATTAAAGATACTATTGATGATGTGCACCTTGACCTGGTATAGAGAGAGTATTCTACTGCAGTAATCAAAATTTTGTTTGGGCAAAACTTTTACCAAACAATGTTATATCTTGTTCTTGATACATCAACTTTGCATACATTTTCTCATTGTTAGCTCTAACTGCCTTATGAATTCAAGTTGAATTACCTACTTAATTTTAAAGCATGTCTATTGTAAGCATTCAGAAGACATTTTGATTGAATTCTCTTAAAAGGGGTCCCTTTTTAGAACAAAAAACAACTTTGAAATCACTCTTTTTAATGGGACAGAGGGAGCATTATAATGGAGGTCATGAAGAAGTAATTGATTTAAAGGGTGATCTGAAAAGCATAATTTGATGAACACCAAAGTATAATACCTGTTTGGTTTTAATTTTTTTAAGATTAGTGAGATATTCTATATTTGTCGATAACTTTTTATTTGCATCTCATGGAACTTCTGCTCTATTGATACTGACTAGACGCTGACCTAATAAGATGGGACTTTAGTGATTCATTTTATTTGTAAGCCTGGAATGCATGTCTACTATTAAATTTCCATTCTTCTAGTCCTGGATAATCAGCATCAGTTTTTGGAGATGTTATGTTTTTCTTAAAGCCATTTCATGAGCTACATCATCATATGTATCCTGTTTCTGTTTCAGATCATCAAAAGAGCTAATGAACGTGATGAAGATCCTATAGAATTAAGTCGTCGGTTTTGTGATGAGTTTCAGAATGACATGGCCGATCTCCAGTGTCTTACTCCGACCCACCAGCCTCGTGTATCTGATCACATAGAAGAAATTAAGCAAATGATATCTCAGGTACTTCTTCTATGCTTGATATGCTTCCTAGTTTAGTTGTAGCGGCGTACGTCAATCATGCTGTTATCTGTAGAGCTCACAAATATTGCGTAAAAGTTCTGATGCAACTAAACATGCACATCAAAGATGGAATGAAATGTGTACCCTGCTTGATTCGCTTTCAATGGCTCAATCTCTTATTTCTATACTGCTAGATGATCGTTCTGCTAGTTCATTTCTTTCCTAACGGCGGTGGTAACGGTTACTCTATGTTTTTGGTACAACTTCTTTTGGGTACTAGTTTCAGTTGAGAATTAAAGTATTAAAAAGGCTAATGCTTGTGTGCATTTTACTCTTGTAAGCATATAAGCTGATATTGATGCAGCATATGGATTAAACTGGGGGCCTTTTCTAAATTTTTATTGACATGTGGTATCTTTTCGTCTACTTTTACGCTCCTTATGTATTGTATTGGTTTCTGTTTTTTTGGTGGTGACAGATCATAGACAATGGTTGTGCTTACACAGTTGAAGGGGATGTTTACTTTTCTATTGATAGTTTCCCAAAATATGGAGCGCTATCAGGACGAAATTTAGTAGATAATAGAGCTGGTGAACGAGTTGCTATCGATTCAAGAAAACGAAACCCAGCTGATTTTGCCTTGTGGAAGGTGAAGAATATCTAACTTCTCTCTATTATCCAATTACTGAGTGTATCCACATAGTTTTCTACAAATGAACAATAAAGTATGCATTTTCAATTCTGCAGGCGGCAAAGCCTGGGGAGCCAAGTTGGGAGAGTCCCTGGGGTCCAGGAAGACCTGGATGGCATATTGAATGCAGTGCTATGAGTGCTCAGTATCTGACTCATTCTTTTGATGTTCATGGAGGTGGAATGGATTTGATTTTCCCCCATCATGAGAATGAGATCGCTCAAAGTTGTGCTACTTGCTCGGAGAGCAATATTACTTACTGGGTGCATAATGGGTTTGTCACTGTAAATGATGAGAAGATGTCGAAATCAGTTGGAAACTTCTTCACTATTCGCGATGTAAGAACTGCTTCTGATGTGATTCACACTGTTATTGATAGGGATTCTGCTAAACTTGCCTGATTTCTTTTTGTACCATTCATTGGGTTTTGTGCTCTTTTTGTTTGTCAGGTTACTAAACGGTACCATCCTCTGGCATTGCGGTATTTCTTGTTGGGTATGCACTATCGTTCTCCTGTTAATTACTCAATATTCCTGATAGAAAAAGCATCGGAGGCGGTCTTCTATATTTATCAGGTAGACATTAATGCTACTCCGTATTATTGTTCACTCCAACTCTTTTTTTTTAATCCTGGGATCTTTCCTGATATTTTTAGGCTTGCAAGTCAATATTTCTTACAGCTGTTTTAATGACAATGTTAGCTTACTGATGTCTCTCTCCATATACGTTTGTCAGTATGAGTTGGAAATTTACTATTATTGTTGGTTGTCATAATGTATCTACAAGTAATTGGCTTTATAATTTACTGAAACAACTAATCTTCTGAAAGCGAAGGTGTGCAACTGAATCCTAATCTTAATTTACATTATTTCCTTTTCCGGTCCATTTGGCAGCTGAACCTTTTAAGTATGCATAGCTATGCTATTGTATTAAGAGTCGGAGCTTCCTTAAATAAAAAAATGGGATGAGTAGATTGCCTTATATTTTATTTCTATCCGTGCAAGAAACCTTACTCCTTTCTCTATGTTTGCATGGACTGATGTTGTGGCTACTTTATGTGATTGGTAGACTTTGCAGAAGTGTGAAACTGTTCTTTCGGAATTCCATCAGAAAAACGTTAATGATTACCTTGATGTTAAGATCAGCCGTTCAGCTCAAGAATGCCTCAAGAATTTGCTTACAGAATTTGATGTGAAAATGTCTGATGATTTGCATGCATCTACTTTTGTGACTGGTGCACTGGCAGATGCGCTGAAAATCATAAATACTTCCTCAGATGACCTTCAGGTAAGGTTTCAGATTTTTGCAAATCTTCTTCTTGTTGCATTTCTCTTGAGGTATATAAATACTTGTTTATTTATTTATGGGGCATCTGGACAAATGACAGAAAAATCTGCGAAAGAAGCAAATATCAAAGCAACAAAAGTTGGGCCCTGTGCAGCCAATTATCGATTTAGAAAGAGAAGTAAGGGTTGTTTTAGGAGTATTGGGACTGCTCTCTGATTCAACATACTCTGAGGTGATTTTTTAAATACTTTGATGACTACCTAGCAGTTGAGCTTTAATATTGTTCTCATCAAGCTGGGCATGAATTCAATAGGTGCTGGGGCAGTTGAAAGATAAAGCATTGAAAAGAGCTGAGATGACCGAAGAAGACGTTTTGCTTAAAATTGAGGAACGAGCTGAAGCAAGGAAAAATAAACTGTATAAGGTCGGTGATAAGATTAGGGATGAATTGACAGCTCGAGGTATTGCTTTAATGGATGAGGGTAAGCAAACAGTTTGGAGGCCTTGTGTGCCTCCAATGGGGGAAGACGAGGCTGTTTCTGTTCAACAAGAACATGTGGCTGCCGCAACTGAACCTGCTCAATCGTCTAGTGCATCAATAAGTCAAGTACGGGACCCGACTCCCCAGTCAAGTTGACCCAACTACAATGGTTTGTTGTACTCCCTTCCATTTTTTTAACCACATATCATTGATTGTAAATCAACACGGGGCTGAATATCCCGTCTTGTTAATTCCATGCGGGCAATATTTTGTTGGGTGACATGTACTCCGTATTAATAGTGTTCCTTTGGTTAGGATCAGAATATAGAGGCGTGTATCTGATTCAGTTTTTATTTTTTTGTAAGCCACCAAAGGTGAGAGGATTATATTTGGCTCCTCTTAACCCTGAAGTTAGAAAGTTTCGAGTTCCAAATTTCCTACCTTGATGGAAGTTTCCTGATGAAACTACATGATTCTGGGACAAGCATCAGTAGCTATCTTTTGTTTGCTTATCAAGAAAAAATGTGAGGATCCCTTGGACTGAACTCCCTAGCAACGTGAGAGGATCCATTAACCTAGATAGATTATGATTGTCATACAATAAATTTACCTAGGACTCTTTCCTGCTGTTCTCTAATGACAGGTACCAGTATACATCTCTAAGCAAGTTAGTTCATGCTCATTGCCGAACATGGTTGGTTTGCTCAGTAGAGTTTCTACACCATCAACATCTAGATTTTGTGGAGGCTACCGTTGGTCCGGGAATGGACTCAACTATTCAGCCTGAAACATTTTTGATCATCAGCCACAAATGCACTTGCAGCTTCAGGGGTATAATGCTTCTAATCTTCTTGAACTAAAAAATGTTGTAGCCTTTTTATGTAACAAGTAGACTCCAGGTCATGTAGCTTTTGTACATTGCTGCTCAAGAGATCTTCTGTAAGCTAAGCTTTATCAATGAATTTTTTTTTTTTTTTTGAAAACTTATCAATGTTAATAATGGTCGTTGGCTGTCTGGTTGTTTCACCCCTAACACCGTGGCGAGGATAGTGACAGTGAAATCACAACCAAGAAGCACCAGATAACAACTTTTTGGAGGCAAATGTGTGGCCTTGTAACCGTAGGTAGACTTCTAAATTAGTACAACGGGATGGTAAAGTTTAGAACCTATGTATATACCTCACCCAACCTGTTATTTATTAAAGACAAAAGTGCTTGGTAACCGAATTAATTCATATAAATGTCAATATAATATTTTGACAATTAAAAATGTAAATGCAAATATAACCCTAGTAGGTAGTGTAAGTGCAGACATACTCATTCCGACTGATTTAGGCTGAAATTTAATAAAAATACTATTTTATCCCTCTAAAAATATAAAAAAAATAAAACAAAAAATTACATTTATACCTTTATCTCCTTCGTTTCTTTCTCTTTCCCTGACTTCCCTTCTCACCATTTCTTTCTATGACATTCCTTCTCGGCCTAACTCCACTCTGCTCGCAATTCCACCACCACAAATGCCGCCCAAAGCCCGCTCCAAACAACCCTACCCCCTTGGCCTTGCAGCCACTCGCCGGCATCACTTAGATCGCTGGGTTTCGACGGCTTCGCCTCCTCGCAAATCGAGATCGACCAGCGCTAGGGTTAAGCTCCGCCTCTGCCTCCCCGTGGATCGGGAACCACCAACGCTAGGGTTGGGCTCTGCTCTTGTCTTCGCGCAGATCGAGAACCACCAGCGCTAGGGTTGGCTGGAGGTGTGCAAGGATCGGGAATGGATTGACCGGCACTAGGGCTGGGCTTAGATCGAGAAGAGAATGCCGGCGTCGGTGCTAGGGTTGGGCTGGGTTGGTGCTAGTGTTTGGCTGACACGGGCAAACGGGTCACTTCGGTCGGATACGGGTGAGACCCAATCGGTTTGGGTATGATTCGGTAGATTGTTTTATCTTCGGATATCGAGTTTTGATCGGGTGTGTTCAGGCTTGAATATTTTTTGGTAGTTTTGAAAAAATCCGAACGGGTCGAGTTTGGTTCTAGTTGTTTCAATTTCAATACAATTCAGCTATAATTTTTTTGAATCAGATTCAGATTAAATTTGGTTCAGGTTGTTTCAATTTCAGGTACAATTCAGTTTTACATTTTTTTAATCAGGTTCGGATCGGGTTTGGTTTGAGTCAGTTTAGTTTTGGTACTTTTTGGGTACATTCTCTTTTGGGTCGGATTTGGTTGGATTTCAATATATTCAATCCAGGTTTTATTCAAATAAATATAGTAAATTATCATTATAATGAAATAAAATTTTAATATATTAATTTTATAAAAATACTTTAGCTGAACTAATCTATTATATATATATATATATATATATAATTTTACTAGTCACTTTTTAATATATACTTTTAATTTTTTGAAATGAAAAATTATTTTTTTTGTAAAGAATATGACATTTATGCATATTGCAAACATTGATCTGTATACGTTATCGCATAAAGATTATATTAGTATGTAAGAACAAAATAGAATAGTTTGTATTTAATTTTTTTTCTATTTTATGTTGTCGATCATAACTCACAAAACTCCTAGAGTTTGTCTCTTGAAAGATGGTCTTTCCATAAGTCATGGAAAGATCAAGATTTAAAGTGTAAACTAGAATAAATGAAGATAAAATTTTCAGGTCGCATGAATCGGGTTGTAAATTTTATAACTATTACATGTTGCATACTAAATTTTTAATATTGCAACTAAGATCTTTTACCTTTTATTATTCTAATTAAACTCTGTATTTCCATAAACATACGGAAAGACCGTCTTTCCCAAGACTTTGCTAACTTGCAAGTTATAATATAATAATATATATATATATATATAGTAGTTCTTCTGACAGACAGTCTGTCCATAAGTTTATAGACAGACCATTAATTTTTTACCTTATACATTCACATTTAATTACATATTATTACTTGTTTTAACTTTAAAAATACAATATTTAAATTTTATAAAAAATTTACAACATTTAAAGTAAAAATCACCGTGAACTGTCCATAAACTTATACATTATTTAAATTTTATAAAAAAAAAACTTACAATTCATGATTGCTTGCGATACATTTTAAAATATTAGCATATTAAATTAAGATAAGAAAATATTCATAGAAAGACATGCTCATTTTTTCTTAATTAGGTGAAATCTTAGTAATTACTAATAAATCCCTTTAGAACTATTTAACTTTGCATAAACAGTCTTGGCCGACTTTATATAGAAATTAAATATCCCCTATTTACTAATTATAAATTATGAGTCTCATAAACAGTCTTGGCCAACTTTGTGCACAATCATTCATTCAAATTCAGAATGCAGAGTTTGCATATTTCTACTACTCCCTCCATCTCATTCAAATATGCACATAATCTTTTTTCACTCAAAGTTGTCAAACTTTAACCATATATTTGAATAGATATATGAACAATAATATTATCGTATGGCATGATACTTATGTTTTGATATGCTATGGAGGAGTAATTATACTAATTAAGCATATTTTAATTTTAAGCATTAGAGAAAAATAGATCGTAAATGCAATATTATTTTAGATGTAATTTTATATTCTTACAAAAGTATTGGATGATTGAAAATATTGATTTAAATTTTTTTGCAAAATTTAATGAAAATAAATTTTCTGAAAGAAAATAATAATAACGAAAAGTTAATATTGTATGAAATTTTTTCTAATAATAAATAAAGTAACTAATCAATATTAATTTTAGCTTATAAAATAATTTTAAATTAATAATTGACAATGTTCTTTTATTTAATACATAATATACTCTTAAAATAATTTCATCTAACTATGCTATTAATAGCCATTTTAAATTTATAAATTTAATTTATTATGTGATATTTTAATATTAAATAACATATCAACACTGTTTATAATCGTAATGTTATTTTCAACTAAATATGATCAAGTCAAAATTTTAGACAGTAACAATTGTAACACACTATTCAATCATATTCGGGTCTTATTCGATTTGAGTTAACATTAATCCAGATGTGTTCAAATTTGGATTAACATCAATTTGGTTCATTTCGAATTGAGTAGTAGTTGGGTATGATTGGGTTTCTTTCATGCACGGGTCCTTTTCGGGTTCAAATTTAGGTTCGGTCCAAGTGCAGGTCCTTTTCGGGTTTCGGTTCGGGTTCGATTCGGGTTCAGGTGTTATTTGAGTTTGGGTCCCATCAGGTCTGGCAATTTAAGTTCGGGTACGGTTCAATCGGGTGATTTTGGTTTCCGGTTATTGATTGGGTCTCACTATTTGGATGTCGGTTCAATTCTATTCGGTTATTTATTACCGGGTTTCGGGTTCGGTTATATTTTTCCAGGTCTATCTGACACCGGCGCTAGGGTTTAGATAGGGAAGGGATTGCTGGTGGGGCTGGCCGAAAAGGGTGGTGGTGGTGGCTGGGCTGGCTGGTTGGGGGCGGGAGCGGTGGTGGCGGCGGTGGAGGCCTGAGGGCAATATTTCCCTAATATTTTTGGTTTTAGGTCAAAGGACATTTTAGTCATTTTACAAACTTTCAATGTCAGTCAATGCTGAAAGTTGTGTTTTAGGGCTATATTGACATTTTCATCAACTAGTTAGGGTTATTTTTGCACTAAAAAATATATATTTGCACTAAAAAGTATATATTTGCACTTACTCAAACAGGTAGGGTTATATTGGTATATATCCCTTTATGACAACAAAACTATCTTTATTATACATTATTTACCGCATATTCGTTAGACCTGAAATAACATACCCAAACATAGACCGATTAATGACCTAAAACTCAAAATTATCTGATAGAAACGAAAGGATCAGACCCAACAAAAAATCATCAGGCCCGAAAGGACCTGAACCTGAATAAGATCTGTACTAGAATAGAATCCAAACTGGAAAAGGATTTGTACTCGAAATAAACTTTTTAAAAAATCTATAAAAATATCCGAACTAAATGAGATATGAATATAATTAAATAGTGTGTTTATAGTTCTTACTGCTCAAAATTGATTTTATCATATTAAGTTGTCAATAACATCCCAGATATAAATGATTAAACCCGTTGATATTATATGCAACTTTCTTTAAAAAAAATGATACTATATTATTATTAAACTTTATGTCGTATATCTTAAAAGATATTACAAGTATAAACATATATTCCCCAACCAAAAAGTCTAATATATATTTTTTCACATAATAACTAAAATAATAATAAACATAATGATAAATGTAAAGATGAATTAAGATCGACAACAATTGGTGCACATAATTATTATAATGAAATGTTTACTACATCAAGCTGAATAAGACATGAATTAAATATGCACGAATCGACCAAATCTGCTCTAAAAGAGGATGTACCCAAAGTAAACCCAAACGTGAATTGACTCACATCAATTCCACTTGAAAAAGTATACATGATCCCAAAGTGACCCAAACCAAAGCCGAACCGATCCAATCTTTTTCAAATATGCATGATTACGACCCAAACGGAACAAACTAGGCCAAACCCGATGCAGATCCAAAACCATCTATAACCATAACATGTGTGCTTCCGTTGCTTTTGAGACACATTGTACAAGGGGTACTGATAAGACGTCAAATACATGTATTTTTCAAAGTATTTGACATCTCTTTTGTCATCTTTTTGTTGGAATATTGCTAGATTTAGGTAGGTTTGTATTATAAGGGGTTTAGATAACCGTTTTCGGTTTTCGTATCTAAATCCTTCATTTTGTAATCTATTTTGATTCTAATGGATTTTTTGTCCTTACGAGCATCTAGATTCCTTTTCGTGAGCTTAATCTGTAGATTACTCATAAGCACTTTGGAGTTGTTTAGTGAAGGTCATTCACAAGGATGGTAGAAGATTGAAGGCCACTTACAAAGTGGTAGAAGATATAATGAAGAAAGAAGGCAAAATAGCGGAGGAAGAATGATCCGGGTTTTTGTAGCCGATTTATGAGAATTATCCAAGATGAATTGGTGTTCATGGATAACATCATTGGATTCGTCTTCACGAGTACTATAAAAATGACTATAATAACTCCCAAAAAGAATCAGCGGTTCACCCTTAGCGAAGGAAATAAGAAAAGGGCAGAAGACACAGTGCAAGCTGCACCATATAGCGTGGCTTGCGGAATTAGCCCAGATTTTGACATTTTGGGCCCTTTGTCACTATTTCCTTGGACTATAAATAGCCCTCTTCTTCCCCATTTGTGTGAGCCCGACTTGGGGCATCCAAACCCTAGTTTTTCTTCATATTTTCATAGTTATTGCAATTCTTCCATGAATTTTGCGGATTTGTTATGGGTTTTCATTATCTGGCTAGATTTCACTTTGGGAGTAATTGGTAAGCATTTTTAGTATGAATTTGTGAGATTTAGTTTATCCTATTTTGTGCTTTGATTATCAAATATGTTTTGTGCTTTCTTGTGAGATTAATGCATGAGTTAGACTAGGATGATCAATTAGTTGATGTTGTGGGTTGATTACTTGCTAGGTTTTTGGTCAAACCTGTAAGACTTCGACTTTTTGTAGATGTGCTTATCGTTATTCAATGTTAGGTTATAATTGGGTGTGAAAACTAATTATGATTATTGATTGATGAAGTTGCTTAGATTTGGGATGAATTTGAATGGGTTATACTAATTATTAACGTGGTTCACTAATAACGATTATCATGAAGGCTGATACTCGTAGTCGTTATTAGTAGACATGCTTGTACTATCTATATGTTTCTTGCTTGTAGGACATAATGGTACATGTGTTTGGCCTCCATGTGTATTGCTATTCTCGGGGAAGTCTAAGACGCCGATCGTCTAGAGTGACTTGAGGGTAAGGGTTGTTGTGTGGCGCTGATCGCTAACTCTAACTATAATCGAGGAGAGGTGAGAAATGCCTTCACTCGAAAGGTGTTGACAAGTTCTCCACAACATGTGGTTGATGCATAAAAATAGGATAATTAGTCGATGATCAAAAGATAACTAGAAATATAAACCAATTGCGCCCAAGACTCGCTATAATCTTAGTTACATCATTTGTGCTACTTGTGTTTGTATTTTCATCGTTATTTTTAATAGTTTGTTGATTTTGTTGCTTAAAGTAGCCGTAGTATTTTTCAAAACAATCCTCCCCCAACTTGGTTACCACACACGTAGAGTGATTTCTTTGTGTGCTTTTTAACTACATTTAACACTCGATAAAACTCCCTTTTCCTCGTGGACGACCCCATATTACCACTAGCTACTAGTTAGTAGTCAATCGTAATTTGGTCTTATAAATATATCTTTGAGAGGCATGGCGAGGGGCTCCCAAATTTTGGCGCCGCTGCCGGGTAAAAGGTGTATTTTGTTGAGTGTTAGTGTAGTTCTTTTTGTTTTGTTTCTCTTTGTGTGTTCTTGTTTTTTCATAGTTTGTGCTTCTTTTGTGCTTCTTTTGTTTTTGTTGTTTTTTTGGAAAGACGTACTGCTTTTGTTCTTGGTTTAAGGTACGTGCTCGTTCCAAGAACTGAGAACCTTTGCACCAAGACCCCAAATTTTTTTTGTGCTTCTTTGTTTTTATTTTTTTTGTTTGGAATGTGTATTGCTTGAGTTTTTGGTGTACTTTTACCGACAATCCTCACACTATTATTCCAAATTTTTTTTTTTAAAAAAACTGAAAGATCTCACTTTGAGGGAACCCATGATGAGAAGAGAGCTGCGACAAACAAGTTTTTGTAGGATTTGTCATTTCGACCATCTTACCAACTCTTGTTATTGGTTGAGAGAGGAGAACTACGAGGAGAATAGAACCATTTGTTTTCAAAACCAAGGGTATCATGGAGGGCTATGAAGAGGTTGGAGTTGTTGGTTTCCAAGGTCAAGGAGATCAAGAATGGTTACAATCCGGAGTGGAGTGGTAATCCGGATTCATGGTAAGGGAATTCACCGGAAAACCAACACTATGAGCAATACGATTGGCGTTACCTTATGCCATGTCCTGAAACCATGCTAAAGGAGGAGGTTTAATGTCGAATGAGGAACTCATGGAATCAATATCGAATATGGTCCAAGATTTAGAGGCTCGCACTTCCTCACGATTCAAAAACTTGGAGACCCAAATTAGCTAAATTGCATCATCCGCGAGCCGTTTGGAAGCTTGATATTCCAAAGATACACCATCTAAAGTTGAACTCAAAGATACGGTGAGTGAGTTCACCTTGGGGTTTATTGTCCCTCGATAGCATTGGTTATCCAGCGATTCGATTTGGATCTCCTATGAATACCAATAGGGGAATTAGAAAAGGAATGCTCAGCTTGCTATTAAGGGTAACTGTGTTTTTTCACTATTTTGAAATTATGGGTAACTGTTTTTAGCACAGATACTGCTGGTTTTTCTCTTCTTGTTAGTTCAGGTATCTTGATTGTATGCATGGATAGGATACAGATGTCAGGTAACGGTGGCAAGGCAATGGTGGCAGGGCGAGATTTATTTTCTCTCCCAGCAATAGTTTACAGAACATCCATCTCCAACAATCTATGAAATTTTGTTCCACTTCTACACTCCTCAATCAGCTCCTACGATGATTAGCAAACCTTTTCCGCCCAAACACAGATGCTCTCTGGATTTTGTATCCGGGACTTCCACTGTTTATACCGGACCTTATCTTACTTACCATTCGGCTGGCATATCATTGACAAACAGGGGTTTCGAATTCTCGATTCGCTGACCTGTTCATGGTACATCAGCTCGATGGTATACTAAGATAGTCCTCTGTTAACACATCGATGATCTCTAGTTTTCTTTTAGCTTCGAATAGGTGGAAACACCTTTTTTGGAAGCAAGTGCTTTACTGCTTCAAGATCTTATTTTGGCTCTTGGATCATCAAATGGATGATCTTTTTGTAACGAACTAAGACTTTTTGTGCCTACTTTGGCTTATTTAATTCCGGTTCGGGGAGCCTAATAAATCCCCCCCATCCTCGGATGGTTAAAGCAAAAAAAAAGAGTTCACCTTGAGAAATGAATTTGAGTTCCAAGGGGATGAGGGGTTGGTTGTTGAAGAAAAAGAAGTTGAGGAAGGGGTGATTGTGATACATTCATTATTCTTTCCATCATCACCCCTACCCACACCAAATGAACCAACCATTTTTGGAATTCTTGAAGGAGACAATAGGGGATCCAAATGATTATGCCAAGCTTCCAAACCACTCATCTCCTTTAAGACTAACACATCCACACAATCTTCCTCTTGGAAGATTTCTACCCCCACCTCTCTACTTTTGGATACTCATGGTGAAGGAGTTCAAACCTTCACCACACGGATAACATTAGGGTCATGCCGACGACTTTAAATATACGGAGTTTCTTGGGAGGCAACCCAAGTTTTAAATTGTTTTAGTAGATATTTAGTTTTTAAAAATAAAATTTGTAAAAAATCCCTCACCCTTGTCCTCACACTCTTACCCAAACCACAAAAACACCACCACAATCAACCACCTAAAACCACCACCAAAGCCACCATCTAGGAGTACTACTAGTTGTTGCCTTTTGTGAGTGTTGATTGAGATTTGCATAGTTGTGGATTTGTAGTGGATGGCTCGAGGTTACATATTGGATGGAGTTTGAGAACATTCATTGAGAAGTGAGCATTGTCATCGTCGGGAAGGACCTTCAAGGTCCTAGTTGTTAGTATTTTTTCTTTCTCACTTATTTCTTTATCTTATCCTCTAGTTCACATTGAGGACAATGTGTGTTTTAAGTATGGGGAGGTTAAGAGAAACATATCTCATTGTATTGTATTGTGTGTACATATGCTCTACTTTGATTTGTTTTATTTGAACAAAAAAATTCCGCTAAGTTGAAAACCAGAGAGGACAACTTAGGCAAAAGTGGGAGGCCCGGATAGGTTGCAAACCCGAATGGGCAACCTATGCAAAAATGAGAGGCCAAATGGTATGGAAAAAGGTGATGGTGAGCCTTGAATAAAAATTGGGAAACTAGGATGAAAACTTGAGAGGGCTCTTAGGCAAAATGAGAGAAAATGAAAGAAATTGAAAATTTTTTTATGCTTCTCTTGATTTGTCTAGGTAGCTTCTTTGATAGAGTAAGCTAGTTTTACACTTTTATTTTATACCTTACCTTTGATTGGTATGATGGTTGTATAAATTATCTTAGACTTTGGGATGTGAGGGTGTGAGAGATTCTTATATCTTGGGGGTTAGGGTAGTCTAGGGATACGATGTTGGGAAAATTTTTGCATGCCAGTTTACACTTAGATCTTTGTTTGTTCTTGTTTACTCGATGATGAGTAAAGGTTTAAGTGTGAGGAGGTTTGATAAGATGTCAAATGCATGTATTTTCCAAACCATTTAACATCTCTTTTGTAATTTTTTTGTTGGAAGATTGCTAGATTTAGGTAGGTTTACATTATGAGGGGTTTAGATAAGCATTTTTGGTCTTCGTATCTAAATCCTTCATTTTGTAATCTATTTTGATTCTAATGGATTTTTGGTCCTTACGAGCATCTAGATTCCTTTTTGTGAGCTTAATATGTAGATTGCTCATAAGCACTTTGGAGTTGTTTAGTGAAGGCCATTCACAAGGATGATAGAAGATTGAATGCCACTTACAAAGTGGTAGAAGATAGATTGAAGAAGGAAGGCAAAATAGCAGAGGAAAAATGATCCGGGTTTTTGTAGCTGATTTATGAGAATTATCCAAGATGAATTTGTGTCCATGGATGGTACCATTGGATTCGTCTTTGCGAGTACTATAAAAAAGACTACAATAACTCCCAAAATGAATCACCAGTGCACCAGTAGCGAAGGAAATAAGAAAGGGGCAGAAGACACGGTACAAGCCACACCATATAGCGTGGCCCATAGAATCAGCCCAGATTTTGACATTTTGGCCCCTTTTCACTATTTCCTTGGACTATAAATAGCCCCCTTCTTCCCCATTTGTGTGAGCCCGACTTGGGACCTCAAAACCTAGTTTTTCTTCATTTTTTCATAGTTTTTGCAATTCTTCCATGAATTTTGCAGATTTGTTATGGGTTTTCATTAGCTAGGCTAGATTTCACTTTGGGAGTAATTGGTAAGCATTTCTAGTATGAATTTGTGAGATTTGGTTTATCCTATTTTGTTCTTTGATTATCAAGTATGTTTTGTGCTTTGATTATCAAGTATGTTTTGTGCTTTCTTGTGAGATTAATGCATGATTTAGGCTAGGATGATCAACTAGTTGATGTTGTGGGTTGATTACTTGCTAGGTTTTTGTCAAACCCGTATGACTTTGACTTTTTGTCGATGTGATTATCGTTAGTCAATGTTAAGTTATAATTGGGTGTGACAACTAATTTTGATTATTGATTGATGAAGTTGCTTAGATTTGGGATGAATTTGAATGGGTTATACTAATTATCAATGTGGTTCACTAATAACGATTAGCATGAAGGCTGATACTCGTAGTCGTTATTAGTAGATATACTTGTGCTATCTATATGTTTCTCGCTTGTAGGACATAATGGTAGTTGTGTTTGGTCTCCATGTGTATTGCTATTCTCGGGGAAGTCTAAGACACCGATCATCTAGAGTGACCTGAGGGTAAGGGTTGTTGTGTGGCGCCGATCGTTAACTCTAACTATAATCGAGGAGAGGTGAAAAATGCTTTCACTCGAAAGGTGTTGACAAGTTCTCCACAGTATGTTTCACCTTCTGCTACAAATTATGCTACACAAATGGTCTGATTATCTTTATTCCTATTCGACAGTATACCATTGGCAAATAGGGGGTTTAAGCTCTCGACTCCCCGACCTGTTCGTGATATATCAGTCTATTGGAATAATAAGACAGACCTCTTCTAGCACACAGATGCTTTCTTAGTCTTTTAAGCGGCTTTGAATAGATTCAAACATCACTTTTACAAGCAAGTGCTTCTTTGCTTCAAGAGCTTATTCGGGCTCTTGGATCATCAATTGGATGATTTTTTTGCAAGGAAAAACTCATGTTGCACCTTTTGGCTTTAATTACAACGGTTAGGGGAGCCTAATATATTTCCCCCCATCATCGGATGGTTAAAATAAAAAAAAAGTTCTCCACAGTATGTGGTTAATGCATAAAAATATGATAATTAATCAATGATCAAAGGATAATTAGAAATGTAAACCAATTGCGCCCAAGACTCGTTATAATCTTAATTACATCATTTGTGTTATTTGTTATTATATTTGCATCGTTCTTTTTAATAGTTTGTTAATTTAGTTTCTTAAAGTAGTTGTAGTGTTTTCCAAAACCAACCCCCCCAACTTGGTTCCACACACGTAGAGTGATTTTTCGTGTATTTTTTTAACTACATTTAACACTCGATAAAATCCCCTTTTCCTCGTGGACGACCCCATCTTATCACTAGCTACTATTTTGTAGTTAGCCGTAATTTGTGCTTATAAATACTGTCTTTGAGAGGCATGACGACGACCTCCCAGGTGCTAATGAAACAGTTAGGATTGGATTTGAGAGGCATGGTGGTAGGTTGTGTATGGCTCAGATTTTCTCTGGATTTTCTTTAGTTACTCTTGAGAAAACCTTGTATCCTAGGAATTTTCTTGCACCTACCCCGATGGGACACTTCTTTGGCTTCAACTTTATCTCAATTGTTCAGAGTGTGATGACTGCTTCTTCTAGGTCTTATGCAAACTGATTCACTGCCTTGATCTTGATTACCACGTCGTCTACATGAATTTCTATATTTCGACCTATTTGGTGTCTGGACGCCTTGTCTAGTGTATGCATGTATGTGGCTCCAACGTTTTTTCCCCAAATGGCATATTCATATAGTCGCGTCAAAATTAGTTATGAATGCAGTCTTCTCTATGTCTTTGGGAGTTTTTCAGTTTTGATGGTATTCTTTGCATGCATTAAGGAAGGTCATGGCTTCTTCATTTGAGATTGTTTCTGCCACTTGGTCCATCTCTTATAGCGGATACCCTCTGGGAAATATTTGTTTAAGTCTATGTAATTGATACACATTCTTCATCCTGCACTTTCCTTTAGGGCCATAACCGGATTCACCCACCATGTTCGATAGACTACCTCTCATAGTATCCTTGCTTGTTTGATAGCTTATACCCCTTGCTCTATTGCCTATTGTTTATAGTGTGCGAAACTTCTTTGCTTTTGTCTTAAAGGTTTCATCGATGGGTTGACCTTGAGGGAGTGTGTTGCTATGGTAGGGTTGATGCCTCCCATGTCATGGACTAACCAGAAGAACACAGTTCTATATCATTTTAATGTGGTAATGACCTCTCTTGGGTGTGGTCATCATTGTTCAAGCCAACAAGCTCCACCTCTTCTCCTAATCAATTCTAGCATGTTCATTTTATTGGGCATTTCCCTAGTTGATTAAGTGCACCATCAGCTCACTCCTATTGATGGTTGATGGCTTCATAGTCGTGGCCATGCATTACTTGGATAATTGTTGGTCTCCCTTGACCATTGTGATTCCCGTTGGGGTTGAAAATTTGAGGAATAAGTGGTATGAGGACCAGATAGCCTTTGTGGAATTAACCCATAACCTCCTAATGATGGTGTTAGGCTGTAGGCATTCAATACGACAAAGTCGCATGAACCGTGCAAGCACTTTTCTTTTATCAAATGGCTACTATTAGTTGTAAATTTCCCAAGGACATTTTGGATTTCCTTCGTAAATCCCACTATGGAGGACGTTGAATTCTTGAGATAAGATCGCTTGAACCCCATCTATTTGAAGCAATTGATGAACAATACTTCTACTACATTGCCATCGTCGACAAATACCTTTTGTTCACTAAAGGGTCGTAGTGTATAAAAGCATTTGGTATCACGTTCTGCTAGCTGAATATAACGCTCTCACTTGCACGTAATCTCTTTTCATTAGGTTTTTGTGGTGGCATGTACATCGCCCTTGCTTTCCTAGCATTGATAGAAAATAACACTTTGTCCATACCTCCATCTATTGTGCCGACAAGCATATCCAAACCTACCTTCAAACCGGGTAAGTGACAATGTACTTATCAAAAAACCCACACTAAATTTAATCAATTTTGTTAGGGTATATGTAGGACCAACAAGTTAGATCATCGCCTTATAACCCAACGAATTCATATGCGAAACGACTTACCTATATTGGTCATTGAATGTGGAACGTAAAGTGCCTTTATGAATAGGTTAAATTCACTAATAATCATATTTCCTGACTACATTTACAAAATTAGATGATTTTTCGCAAGTTACCCTTGCAGACTTCCAACTATTATTCTGATATTGCAACTTAATTCAATAATCAATATCATAAAACAACCAATATTTTGAATCGGCAATCGAATTTGGGACCACACCCATTGAAAAATGATGCAACCTCCACATAGATCTAAAACCATTTTCGATTTTGCAACTTGCTCATTTCGATACATGTTCTGATATCACAATGTGTTTCATAGACAACGACTTCTTCAACTCGAAAATAATTCGGGGGCCAAGAGTCCAATTAATCGATAACTGCTCCAAAAGTGATAACAATGCCCCAACAAGATCATGAATTACAATCCAATGTTGGAGGTTGATATGAAACGATAAAACTACTGACTTTGGAAGCAACATTGAAGAGCTCAAGAACCTACAGATTCTTAGAACATAGTAGTAACTTGGAAGTACATTTCAAAGCACGGTAATCTACTATTCCAATGTTGGAACATACCACGACGGTTAAAAAAAATAAACTTCTATGGTACTCAGAAGCATCATAGAAGGGCAGGTTCAATGAGGATTTTTTGCACCGCCATCTAAGGGCCAATTGGTTACACAGTGATGCCAGAGTCGGCGGTCTGGAACAATCGTCTTTCACCCCCATCAGTAATAATATTTTTTGGAACATCATGGGTTTTTTCTTGCAGATTCAGCATTGTTGAACAGAGATTGGTCAACAGATAAGTGTTCTTCTTGCATCACCCTATGCAATTGTCCTTTCTTCTATACCAACTTCCATTCTTCTTGTCAACTTCAATCTCCTCATATAATATTTAAGACCATGTGCCTTCTAGATTTGATACCATCTATTTTCAACATACTCCCTTTGGCTTGAAATATTGTCACCCAACCAACTGCACACTTTTTTTATAAAAAAAAAATTAAATGAGTGAAGAAAATTGTATTAGAAGAGTAAAAAGTTGTAAAGTCCATATTTATTTAATTGGCAATTTGTGGAAATTATGCAAATATGGAATAGGTTGTGTTGAAACATCAAAGAAGGAAATTAGGGTGATATAAGGAATTTGAAGATGAAATCCGAGAGGCAATATTTTGCCCATGAGTTGTGATTGAAGAATATACCAATTCTTATATTTATGTGATTGGTTTGGATTTATGGAAATTAGAATTGATTTGATAATATCCTTTTGAAAAGGATTTGGTTTGATTGGATGGAATATATTTTAATTCCTTTCTTTAATGGATTTGATTTGATAATTCCTAGCTCTAAGGAATTTGATTGTAATCATAATATGAGATGGAGAATGAATTATTATCGCACAAGAATTGATGCGTGTGACTGGTATAAATAGAAGACATTATGGCTGAGCTACTTACGAATTTAATTGAAGTAAATCCACATTCATGTTTTCATATATTTCGAGAGTACTCAAGAGCTTTCGTCTGTGTTATAACATGATTATAATAGTTTGATCAAGTTCATAATCGTATATCTTAATTTCTTGGAAGGAAGAGATTCAACATCGACAAGTTTCGAGGTCAGAGAAAGTCTGATCAAGGCAGATCGGTAGCAAGGGGAGCTTGCAGAATTCACACATTATAATTAGATTAGATAAGTATAATTTTATGGTGTACTTTGTATTGTATCTTTCTTATTAGTGGATTCATTCTTAACAGGACCAGACGCCGCAGATGTAGGTGGATTTTACCGAACTGCGTAACTAAGTCTCGTGTGTTTATATTTTATTTCATACTTGGTTAGATAAGTTATGTTGGAACATAGTAGTAACAATTATTATAATTAGGTAAAATGAAATTTCAATTGGTATCAGAGCTGAATCACTTATTCTTACCTTGGTTGTGTCAAGGAAAGTGAGATCATATTTTACCAATGGCGACCAAAGAAAGAGCTTCAGTGTCTCAGTCACCAATGTTAGAAGGAACAAACTACAATTACTGGAAGGCACGCATTAGAGTTTTCATAAACTTCCTAGATGAACTGGCTTGGCATTGTGTTGAAACAGAATGGAATCCACCAATTGAAGAAGCATATTCCAGTTCAAAGAAAGGTGGGTCGAGTTCGAAAAAACTTATAGTCAAAGCTAAGTCATCATGACTGTAGATGAGCTAAATACCTCAATGGAAAATTCAAAGCTTTAAATGAAATCTTCGCAGCAGTGAATGATAATCAGTTTAAATGCATCTCTACTTGTCTTCTAGAAAAGAAAGCATGGGATATTTTGCAGACAATGCATGAATGTTCAAGTCATGTACGTGAATCTAAATTACATATGTTGGCTACAAAGTTTGAAGAATTGAATATGGAGAAGGATGATACTATTTTTGTGTTCAATGGAAAACTAAGAGACATCACCAATATGGCTTACTAACTTGGAAAAATCTACAAGGAGTCCAAAGTGGTGAAAAAGACCCTGAAATCATTCTCTCAATGATTTTCCATGAAAGTTGCAGCAATAGAAGAAGCAAGATTTGTGAACGTCATGACATTAGATGAATTAATATTTTTACTGCAAACCTATGAGATAACATTAGAATAGCCTACAAAGAAATCGCAGAAAGATCTGGCTTTTAAAGACTCGTCGTAAAAAATCATTCATGAAGTTGATAGTGATGATGGTATTGAAGAACTTACATTTATCACTAAGAATTTCTCAAGAATGCTAAAGAAGGCGGTGAATAAAAAAATCACAAAAGAGATATGGTGGTAATAGACCTCAGGCACAAGATGTTAGGAATAACCGTGGAACACGAATGGCACAAATCAAACAGCAAAAGAAGCCAGGAAGAATTCAATGCAAAGAATGTGAAAGATACTAACACATCCAGAATGAATGTGCTAACACTCGAAAGAAGCAAGGAAGATCGTACGTAACTTCATGGAGTGAAGATGAGAAGAGGAGAAAGATGAAGAGGAACTTACTAGCAATTATGTAGCATTTGGAGAAAAAATTCATAACCTATCAGAAACTGATGACACATGTTTCAACATGGGAAAGACAGATGAGATTGTATGTTACAACACAGAAAAATCTAGTGTTGACGACTCCTCTAGTGATGATGAAAGACAGGCTATGAATGATGAAGATATTTACAATGCTTATGAGAATATGTTTGAGGTGTGGTTAAAATTTTTTGACGCAAATAAAGCCTTGAAAAAGGATAAAAATCAACTTGTTGAGAAGGAGAGGGAGTTGCTGGTTCCGATTATAAAACTCAGAGATGAGATTGAGCAGTTAAAACTGAATCTAAGTTTGACAACTAAGAGAGCTGAGATGGCCGAAGCAGCAATCGTCAAGTTGAACATGGGAAAGGTAAAACTTAACTATATATTGACTATGGGAAAGATCTTTGGAAATAGACAAGGGATAGGCTACGACAAGCCATCGAGCAGCACTGTGGATTTCAAATTAGAAATTCAAGACATGTGGAGGAAAGTGATTAAAACACGGTAACACAAACCTGTAATTTGATACTAGTGCACCTATCAAGGCCATATACAGGAGCAATGTTTTAAGCTACTCAGAGACATCGTGAATGGAATATAATTGTCTGCATGTTCCAACATGGACGATGTTAAACAATCAAAGATGGTCATAAAGGTATGGGTTCCTTAGCACACTAATACTTGTCTTCTTGCTCACACTTCCCTTATTGCAGACTCTAGAGACTTGTGGTACTTTGATAATGGCTGTTCTCAACATATGACTAGAACTCAAGAGTATTTTACAAAAATCAAACCATACGATGGTGGTTTTGTTACGTTTGGTGATGGAAAGAAGAGTCAAGTTGTTGGAAAGGGTGCACTGCAGATTGAGGGGTTTCCTATTTTCATAAGTGTTATGCTTGTAGAATAATTGAAGGCTAATTTATTGAGTATAAGTCAGTTGTGCGATGAAAATATGACAGTGGAGTTTCATAAAGATAAATGCATAGTGAAATACAGTGAAGATAAAATTCTCTTTGGAATTCGATCTTCAGATAACTGTTACATATTGGAACAAGAAGTGAGATGTCTAAGCTCAACCATGTGGCACATAAAGCTTGGACATATCAACTACAAAACCTTAGTGAAGATTGCAAACTTGAAAGTAGTACGAGGAATGCCTGCACTTACTAACAAAAGGAAATTGTGTGCGGACCATGTCAACAAGGTAAATAGATTCGATCACCTCACTCATCAGTTTAGTATATCACCACCTCAAAGAATCTTGACTTACAACATATGGATTTGATGGGTCCAGTCAATACACAGAGTGTGAGTGGCTAGAAGTATATTTTTGTTTGTGTTGAAGATTTTTCCAAATATACTTGGGTGGCGTTTCTTTAAGAAAAATCTTATACCGTGGATGTACTCAGAAGTTTGATGATCAAATTACAGATGGAGAAAGGAAGTCCATTTGAAAATATTTTCAGAGTTCGTAGTGATCATGACAGGGAATTCGAAAACTCCTAGTTTAGTGACTTATGTGATGAACTTGGCATTCAGCACAAATTCTTCCTTTCAGCATTGTTGAAAGGAAGAATATAACCCTAAAGGAAATGGCACGATTCATATTAGCCGAGAAAGGAATTCACAAGAAATGGTGGGCAGAAGCCATCAATACAGTCTGTTATACTATAAATTGAGTCTACCTTCATCCATTCAAAAGAAAAACTTCATATTAAATCCGGATGGGCAGGAAGCCAAATGTCTCATATTTTCATATGTTTGGTAGAAAGTGCTATATTCCCATATATAGAGATCAACTGGCAACGTTTGACAGCTGCAGTGATATTGGAATTTTTCTTGGATATTTAGTGAACAACCTTTCCTATTGTGTACGATCTCCATACAAATACTCTTATGGAATCTATTAATGTTATCTTAGATGAATATGATGATAAACAAGTATCAGGTGAAGTATAAGATGAACCAGACTCAGATCATGTTCCAATACAGAACAGTCCACCTAACCAACTAGTTGATGTTGGAACATTAGAATATTCAGACAATCTTATTGAAGAAGTTGAAGTTGATCATGTTGGAACATTCACTGCACTTCGTTATCCCATGTTTCAACACAGGGTTTAATCGGAACCCACCATCAAGAGAACTTGTACACTACCACCGGTAAACTACAGAGAACTTGCTGAATTATAATGCTTTATCTCCTAGATTGAACCATAAAATTACAAGGAATCTCTACTTTATGAGTATTAGATTTCAGAAATGCCAGAAGAACGTGGACAAGTTGAATGCCATGATGTATGGTATCTCAATCCTCGTCCCAAATGTGTAAATGTTATTGGTACTAAGTGGATCTTCAAGAAAAAATTTGATGTTGATGGCCAAATTACTTGGAATAGAGCAAGGTTGGTTGCTCAAGGGTATACTCAAGTTGAAGGAGTTGATTTTGATGAGACATTATGATGTGCTTCATTTTTCATGTGTTTACCATTGCATTCAGCATAATTTTTAACTTGTTTTATTTAGTGAATTTCTAATATTAGTTGTGTTTATGTGACAAGGGGTTTAGACTGCCATATTTGGTTTTCTTGTCTAAATCCCACGTTTTGTAGAATTAATTAGTACTAATGGACATCTTGTATCCACGGGCTCCTAGATCTTCCTTGTGATCATCTTTAGTAGGTTGCCCGTGGGTACTTTTGGTTACATTCTATGTGAAGGCCATTCGTAAGGGCGGTTGAAAATATCGAAGGCCATTCGCAAGGATGGTAGAAATAATCGAAGGCCATTCACCTATAGAATGGTAGTAGACGAAGGTCACAAACACCAAATCATTGTAGAAGGAGATTGGAGTCAAAGATAGGCAGCAATAGAGATCAAAGCGGCCAACAAAGAAACGACGAATCGTGGTCCGATGAGTTGCGCCAAAGTTTGAGAAGAATCTGAGAAGAATTAGCCTTCAAGGATGGTTTCATTGGATTTTTCTTCTCGAGTACTAAAAATCGGCTACTAAAACTCTCAAATTGGACTAATGGTTCACCCGTAGCGAAGGAAAAAAGTTCAGCCGGCCAAGGCACCACGGGTTGGCGTGAGCTATTCATGGTTGGCACCAACAACCTGTGCCAAAGGAGATGCTCCATGACAACAATGTTTAGCACGAGGCAATGATGCTGACTATGCCAAACACCATGAGCCGCACACACTAGTTCTAATCCTCACTTCAAATCGGCTAAGTATGGGCGAAGACCGTCCCATTTACGATGGCCTGCGCCATTCTAAGTTCAAGATGTTGAGACCAGCCAGTGGGGTGTGGAGAATCAGGTGGCCCGCGCTAATTTTCTGAGCAAATCAAGCTTCAAGACGGTGGTTCTCACCAAGGGCTGCGCCCCACATGATTAGAAGTTCAAATTGAGCCTTCCAGACGACGACCTGCGCCAAAGGTCACAATATGTGCCAAAGGTGTTGGCGCAGACCACGCCAGATCTAGTAGCCTGCAACAGCCCACAGTAGTGGCCTACGCCAGATGTAGTGCCCCATGCCCGAGGACACGGCGCAGACTACGTCAGATCCAGCAGCCCATGCTAGGCGGCGGTTGACCTAGGGTTTAAGACATTTTGGCCTATTTTTAGGCCCAATCCTCATCTATTATAAATTAGTCTTAGTCTACTAGGTTAAGAGAGAGAGAGAGAGAGAGAGTTAGATTCATTTTTAGTTAATCTTGTAGAGGAAGAAACACTCATTACCATTTTCTTTTCTTTCTTTTATTTTGCTTTAATCCTTTGATGTGGAATTCAAATATATATTTGAATTCCATATCTATGGAATAGTTTCCATAGCTTGGGGATAATTTTATGCGCATGGTTTAATTTATGTTTTGTGAGATTCAATAGTTCATCCTTATTTCGTTCATAACATGTTCTTGAATGTTTGAATTTCATGAATAGTACACTTCATATAAGCACACACTTTAGTCTATATTCATGTTGGTGCAAATACTGATGCCCCCTTGGGAAGAGAAACTTGGATGTTTGAATGGGTAATTGGGTACGGGGATGCGTGGGTGTGTGCATGGGAGACCCGAGTCATACTCTGAATTATTTTTCATCGCACCAGTGTTAGCTGATTACGTAAAGTAGTCTGAGAGGTTATAGGTAGCGATAGTGAAAAGTAGCAAGCTAGGGTTGTAAGAGGCCCTAGTGTCATAGATAAGGTGCCAACGGCCCCTTGGCATAACTCAATAGGCGATTGGGAAGTAGAGCATTCGTGGTGGAATTCCTGAGATGTAATCACATGGGGGAGAAACAGATCTACAACAATGGCCAGACCTTGTTGTATGATTAGACGTCAAATGCATGTATTTTCCAAAACATTTAACATCACTTTTGTCATATTTTTGTTGTAAGATTGCTAGATTTACGTGGGTTTACATGATAAGGGGTTTAGATGACCATTTTTTGTTTTTATATCTAAATCCTTCATTATGTTTAGTCTAATGGATTTTTGGTCCTTACGAGCATCTAGATTCCATTTTGTGAGCTTCATTTGTAGATGTCTCATGAGCCCTTTTGAGTGGTTTAGTGAAGGCCGCGTGTCAAAATGTGGTAGAAGATAGAAGGGTCAAAGAAGGAAGGCAAAGAAGTGGATGAATTATCCCCTGGAAGTTTGGACAATGTTCTTACAATTATCCGAGAAGAATTAGCCTACAAGGGTGGCATCATTGGATTCTTCTTCTCGAACACTATAAAATTGACTGCAAGAACTCCCAAAGAGGATCAACAGTTCACCCGTGGGAAGCAAAACAAGAATCCCGATTATACGTCTATGAACAAAAACATGTAAATTGAAAACAAACTTGAAAGGGTAACTTGAATGGTATGGTTATACAATTGTGGGGTTAAAAGTTTTTGAGTTTTTTGTGGAAATATGATGTAATACTAGAGTTTTTTGGTTGGTGATAATGTTGATAGTCACGTTAGAGGAGAGTGATAATTGCTCGTTTGTAGGCCTATTTTTTTAATCCAAGAGATTGGTATGGTTTTTGATCAACTTCTATAAGGTTCCGTTTCATTTTATATCAAGTTTCATGCCTTGTTCGTTTAAGTTCTATGCCATGTTATATGACTTTTTATGCCATACATAATGTAATTTTATTTAGGTATTGTTCAATTTCAATGCCATATTTTGCTCAAAAGTTTTATGAATTATTTTAAGCTCTACGCCACATTCTATCTATGTTGATCTTTAAGTACCGTTATTGTTTGGATTTAGAATATTCTATTCTACTGTTTTAGATGCCACCGAAAAAGGGGAAATTAAACACGAAGAGGAAGTGACCAGTTACGAAGAAGAAGAAGGAGGTGAAGAATGTGGTCGATGAGGAGGTTGATGCGGCGGACCAAGAACCTCCTCCAAAAAGGATCTTGTTGAAGATACAATTTGAGGAAGAAGCAACGCAAATGAATGACCCGACTAGTGAAGAGAAGGAAGAAACCGTGGAAGATGGTGATGTGATTAGAGGGGATGTTGAAGGAGAAGACACCGGTAAACAGTTGGCCAAAACACCGGTTCACAAGGGAAAGGGAATGAGCACCATCAAAGGAAGGCCAACTATTGATGAAGCGGACGATGACTTGACAAGGGTTGGAGGCAAAAATGGAGAAGGATGGGACAAGTTTGAGCTAAAAAGTTATTTGAGGAGATGAGGAACTAGCATGTGCCAGTCTGTGATGTTGGCAAAGCATAAAAATCCAACTCATGTTGCGTTTTTAGGTCCGTGGGAATCAAGCAGTATGCATTAAGAATTGGTTAGCGTGGCACGCTTATGGCAATTACACTTTTCGGCGCCGCATCAGATTTGGCGCATGCGAACACTGGAGCGATGTCCCAAAAAATGTTAAGGAAGAGTCGTGAAAGGATGTTCTGGTAAGACTCTCGACAATTGTCATTTAAATTTATTATTTATGGTAAAGTCTTAGTGAAGACATGATTAATGACATGCCTTTTCATATGATTCGTTCCAGGAGAGCTTCACAATTAAGACACCTGTGATAGACGAGCAACTAGAAATACTGAGGAAGAAGGTTATAGAGAGGGCAAAAAACTAGCATAGGAATTGGAAGAAAAAGGTGAAAAACAGGTTTATTCACGACGTGGACAAATGTATTAATAAAATAGAAATACCAGTATGGGAGAAGTACAAGTGGATGGATGAAAACAAATGGTAGTTGTTTGAAAAGAGGTGTCCGCATCCGGATTTTCAGGTATGATGAAAATTTAATACTTGTTAAGAACTATGTTGCCCACAAATTCTATTCAACTAAAATTTTGTTTATAACAACAATATCAGAGGCTCAGGGAGACAAATATTGAATGCAACAAGGGAAGAGATTACACGCACCACACGAGAATAAGGGGTAATTGATACATCTGTGAAAAATTGACTAAGGAGCTAAGTGAGAAGGAGAGAATTAGGTTAACCACCGAGGGATTCACTGACGGGGAGATTGAGTAACAACTCAGTCAAAAGGATATCGCACCTGACAGATCTCTTATCTACCTTGAGGCAAACAAAGATAAAAAAGAGGCATACACATCGAAAGAGGTTAATCGCACCAGACGTTGTAAGTTATGCCAAAATTGACCATTTAAATTACTTTTTAAATGTATTTCACATTATTCATATAAACAATTGTGCTCCTACGTGTTTCTCAGTTGAAATTGAAAGAGCTTAAGGAAAAGGGAGCATTGGAACTGCATCCGGGTGAAGAGATCCTCATAAAAGTGACAAAGAAGAAGGATCACCCAGGCAGGTACATGGGAACTCAGACGGGTCTACCCACAATAGTGGTTGTTCCTTATCTTTCCTGCAGCAAGTTCGGTAGCAGTTCCTCAACCAAACAGACAGCCTAGAGGAGACCATCTAACGATCAACCGATCTTGAAAGCATGGTATCATACCTCGAGCAATTGGTGAAGGGCTTAGCATTTTCAAGTGGTGTTCAGATTCTGCCAGGCCTTGACGATGCCAAGAAGTTTATAGAGAAGGCGATGGATGACATAGCTGCAGCTGCTACAAAGTCTGGTGAAGAGCCCAACAATGGAGAAAAAGATGAATATGTACACCTTCATGAATCTATGAATGTTCTATACATTTAATTACACATCTGAAATATGTCCATAACCATTTCATCTATTCACTAAACTATTATACGAACAAGATGGAGAATGCATGACTCTTTTCATTAAAGACATTGTCGGGAAGAAGAAAATGTGTGCCCACGAGTTAGGACAGGTATCTTGTCGTTGGGATGCCCAATAAGGAAGTGTGGTTTGTGTGAGAGTATGCGAGCTAGTCCTCCGTCCTAGGGTGAGATTGCCCTTCGGTGGACCACCACTTCAATTATGTTGGAGAGGCCCTCAATAGTGTCATGGATTGGCTGGTATCTTTAATAGGCAAGGAAGATAAGAAACCAAGTGACATCGATGATATCAATGCCGGAGGTGATACATACGACGATGATGAGGAGGTTGTGGTTCTCACCACCGACGATGAGGTACATTCTTGTAACATATTATTTTTCAATTCCTCAAAGTACCTTTGCATATCTGTATTCATTAATCCTTGTAACAGGATACTGGTGAGCGAAAATCCCAGTTCATGGCTAATTTCCGGCTATCTACAAGACCAAGATTAAATAGGCTGCCAAAACAGGTAATTCACTAAAACGAGTACCTTTATTATTCATTGACAATGATATTTCAATACTACATACTCAAGTGATCATTTCGTATCATTTTATGTTCACAGATTGTCAACAAACGAGACCAGATAGATTGGTCCATCATGTTGCAATTCATAAAGGAAGCAAACACCGCTATCCTCGAAATGATAAAGAAGAAGGACTGCATGTTCTTCCCAGTATTCTGACCATCGAAATTAGCATGCTATTACATCTACGGTGTTGGAATAGAAGTTATGGTCGAGTTCGGGAAGAAACTGGGGAACATGCTTTCGATGACCTGGATCAATAATGCACAGGTTGATGTGTGGATGAGGTGAGTTTCAAAACTTATAGCCTTAGTGTTTTTAAATTGATTAGGATTTTATTTTCAGTATCATTAACGTTACAGACACCTGTGGGAGAAAATATGGGAAACTAATTCAGGCCGCATCCAATTCTGCCCATCCAACTATGGCAACTTGAACAACTTTGAGCAGGAGGTTGAACTTCGTTTCAAACTAATTTGGGAAACAATGAAGGCAACAGATGCTGAGTTCTACATCGTCCCCTACATAAGAATGTAAGTATTTCTTCCTGGAAATTACATTTACATTTCAAACCACTTCCATTTCATTAATTTGTTAGCATAATTTTTCCGACGGCGATCACTGGACCTCATTATTATCAGTCCTAGAACGGAGGAGGTTTTCACTCTAGACACATTTTCAGGGGATATCAAACTAACAAACTTGATCAAACTGAGGGTCATTTTCAGGTATTTTAGTCAATCAAATCATATATCCTAGTTTGGTAATATATTGGAAGAATTAACCATTTTAATTTACTTTCTTGACAGGCTTGCATGAGCATACCAAAGGGAGAAGAGAAAGACGGAGCCAAAAACCGACTACACTTGGAAAATCAACAACATCATGGTAAGTAATTCTGTAATTTCATCCCTCAATTTATTATGTTTAGGGATAGTAATTTCATTTACCGTTCCTATGCAGTACCGAACCCAGAATGGTTTGTGGCAATGCGGGTACTCCATCATGCTCTTCATGGAAGATTTTTTTAATCTCCATGAGACAAACAATATCTTGGAGGTAAACCTTGCATCTCAAATTTTTTTATTATTAATTTCTGGTAAATGCAACATTATTGACTAACAGTGTAAGTTTGAAATTAACAGATCTTCCTAGAGGGCAAAGGGTCGTACCATGTGTACGGAATTCAAGGTGTAGCAGAGATATGGTGTGGGGCTTGGCTCGAAGACTACCAACAGCAAGCGAATACTACGTTGCAACTTCTGGATGATAAGAACGACATAATAGGTTGATGGTTGATTTTAATGGTTGATGATATTAGAATTCTATGGATGGTGTTTGGTTATAGTAAACTTGTGTGAAATTTTACTTTGTTTCAATCCATGCTTAAGATAGTTCTTCTATTTTATAGTTTGAATAATGTTCGCGTGTTTTGCGAGCAATATTTTTGTAACAACTGTTTCAAATTTCTTACAGATCCAAAGGTTTCCAATTTATAATAGTTCACAAGTATCTCTAGCTGTCGTTGCCCCTGAAATGATCTGGGAGGGACCATCGAAAAACAAATTGGCCATTGCAAATTTTATCCAAATCATACACCGGTAAAAAATGAATGTACCGGTGTAAAAATCAATCACATTTTTATTAATTTATTTTAAATTATATAAATAATACCAGTGCATAAAATAATACCGGTGTAAAAAAAATACAGGTGCAAAACTATTCCGGTGCAAAAAAACAATATCCCTATAACAAAAGAAATATTGGTGTTATATTTAATACCGGTGTACAAATCACAGTTTTACACCGGTTCATATGTTATATACCGGTGCAAAATTTCTACGCTGATGTCCCAAATCTTACCGGTGTAGGTACTCTGTGCCCCCTCCCAACTTTTCAAAATGTATACACCGGTGTAAAATGCCGATGCAAATAATTTTCTACACAGGTTCATTTTACCGGTGCAAATGTGTTCCATTTTTACACCCCTGTACATACGCACCAGTGCCATGACCCTTAATTACCGGTGCAAATACCCCTGTCCCGCAGTTGTGCAATTTGCAAGGGGTCAACCACAAAGGTTTAGGGGGGACCAAGGAGATGCAAGACCGGACCCATATGCAAATTCGTTCAACCCAAGGTATCGAGATCATCCAAATTTCTGATGGAGGGAGGATAACACGGATATAAGGGTGGACAAGCCCCACCTCAACCATACCCTCAAGGTAAGGCCCTTCCAGCAATCATGCCTCGATCTACAAATCAGATCGAGAAGAAATCTTAGAAGCTATCGGTCAATTGGGTAAGAAACGTGAAGTATTTACGGAGAGGACACGGTGTGAGATTGAAGACCTTGGTAATAGAGCTTTCTCAAGTATAAAAAATCTTGAAGTTCAAGTTGGGCAAATTGCCACCTCGGTGAGCCGACTTGAAGCCAAGGAGTCTGGAAAACTCCCTTCCCAATCGAAGGTCAGTCTGAGGAACGTGAGTGAACTCAAGTTGAGAAGTGGGAAGGAAGTCTGTGAGTCCAAGAAGAGGATTAAGCAAGAGGACGATAGAGTATTAAGGGCTACCAAGGCACACTTCGAAGACGATGAGATTGTGATCAATGAGGCACCTTCCATGGAGTTTCCACCGCCTGAGGCACAAGCTACCATCCTACCCCCATTTACAAATGCTTTGAGGGGAAAGTCAAAGGTGGTGATCAATGATGTGAATATTCAAAATGTCGTTAAAAAGATCGAGGTAACAATCCCTATATTGGAATTGATTGAAAATGTTCCATCATATGCTAAATTTCTTAAAGTTTCATGCACAAAGAAAAGAAGTAGACCAACTTAGAGGTTAGGACATTTGAAAATGGGAGGAGTCGCCATTTTGAACCATAAAAATTTACCTAAAAATGCAACAACCCCAGAATGTTCTCTATCCCTATCTCCTTAGGTGGAAAACCTGTTGAAATGCCATGATAGATTTAGGCGCATCCATCAATGTGATTCCATTTAATCTCTATGAGTTCCTAGAAATGGGTCAAATTAGGGAAACTAGAGTGATTTTCCAACTGCCGATCATTCCCAAGTTAGCCCTCGTGGACTAGTAAAGGATGTGATGATGTGAGTTTGAAAATTATTTTTTCCGACAGACTTTTATGTCCTAGACGTAGCGTACAACAGAAGTGCACCTCCGATACTTTTAGGGGGACCTTTTCTTAGAACGTGTAGGTCTAAAATTGATGTCCATTAGGAACCTTGACTCTAGATGATGATGTGGACAAAGTGGAGTTTGATATCTATAAATCTATGCATGATTCAAAAAATTCTTATTTTATGTGCAAATTTGTAACCCTATGTGATGAGCGTGAATTCCATGAAACCCCCTATGTTACCAATGAGAATGAATACATGGATGATTCCCGTGTTGAAAAATATTGTTGATGGGTCTGATGAATTGCATGATGCTATTAATAGTATGTCTGTGCTAGATTGTTTTTCCATGCTAACTAATTTGCAGCGGGAAAGGAAAAATGTCGAGGGTTTAAAACCCCCTTGACCTCCTCCTAACCCCCAAAGTGACATTCACGGAATCCATTTTAGTAAAACACGGAGATTCATTTATATAACAGATAAAAGGTCCAAAGGTAAGGATGGCTCATTGTGGAGACCTCTCCACAACAATGTCATCGTGGGTGGAGTCACCGATGGCGATTCTGGAAACCAGCAGGTAGTTGTTTCTAACTAGAATTGAATGAAAAGAAACAAGTCGTGAGGATGACAATAAATATACGGTGTTTCTTTTTTGCTTTCACATTTTATGTAGTGATGAGATAGATTTTGCATGTTCTTTTTTTGGCCAATGAGGATTTTTGAGATGAAACTTTTATTTGATTTGAAAATTTGAGTCTGAGACTCGTGATTATATTTGGATGGAATTAGATTTGATGGGTGACATATGTTTTTTTGGAAAAGAGGGAAAAACTAAGGAATGGGTAAAAATTTGTGGCAATATCATGCCAAAACCTGACACGGTCTATGCCAGGAGAGTTGGCACGACGGGATGCCTTGTTCCGGGGAGTTGGTAAGAGGGTTGGTTCGTGCTAGAAGTTTGGCACGAAGCCTTGTTTTGGGCTTGAGATTTGGCACGAGGCCTTGGTTTGTTCCAAGTTCCTTTTGCGCAAAATACAAATTTTCAGCTGCCAAATTGTCCCAAAAATGCACATTTTCAAAAATTCTTAATTTCTAACTCAAAAATGCATTTTTGGTTCAAAAATTTTGAAATTCCCTAATTCCTTAGGATTTTTTATGCAAATAGTACTTCCTACATTCCTTGGAATTAATTGATTGGTACTATTGTCCCCTAACTTGCAATTTTAAAATTCCATTCTTATCCTAATTGTACCTCTCTCTCTTATCATCTATGCTGAAATTCTAAATCCATGGTACATTCTTCCACCTACTTTCATCATTTGACACATTTTTCCTTCTCAAGAAACACTCACTCACACACACTCTTGGTGAAACTTGAAATTTGAAGCTTTTCTCTCAAACTTAGCAATTCTTGCTTCTTCTTGTCTGGATCTTGCAACTCTTAGCTTCAAATTTTGGGTAATTCATTGAACTCTTTGTTTATATGCTTGATTGACATTGTGGTGGTGCTATGAAAAACATTATTTTTGAATGAGTATGTGTGTTGTTGGGATATATGTTTGGGATTGTATGTATGATCATGTGTTAAAGAAAGTTTGGGTGGTTTAATGTGCTATTATGCTCGAACGATATGTTCTTCATGTGTTTGGTGATTTGGGAGGAGATGGATCTTAATCCATAGTCTTATTGATGGGGTGATTTGTAATGTAATTACACTTAGGTTTCATGTTCTTGGATGCAGGGTTTTCAACACTTCCATCATCATGATAGGTCTACTGACACAGTACTTGGGGGATTTTATCACACACAGAGCGTTGGCTAACTTGGATGATAAGGTACAAATTAGAACATCGAGAATTTAGCCAAGGCATTCATGGTGGGACCTACAACACCAGAGGGTCGATATGTATGGCTTTATGGCGAAGCAAGCACTTATAGTTGCATGGTACTTCCTCAGCCAGAGCGCACCGCCATCAACCATAACACATGTTTGGATGACCTATTTATTGATCCGGACTCGCGCCTTGAGAGAGAGAGAGTTCTATGGAGTATTAGCCACCCTGGAGATAGACATTGAGGAGGCTGAGGGTGAGACCTCTTCGAGAGCACATCCTAGCCGCTCTTGCCTATCAACGAACATCATTGAATGACTTTATGTACTCGGGGATCATCTTTCGAGTTCTACCCTAGTGTTGCAAGAGGTAGTCCAAGTGATAGGAGGGGTGTGGATGCAAGTGGAGGAGCTTAGTTCAAGAATGGATTACATCGAGGCCGTGCTTCAAGCAATAGGATACATTGAGAGGAGCAACACTAGTCACGGCGAGGAGGAAGGCCCTTCGGGGCTTCAAGAGTAAGTGTCCCTATTTCTACCAAAGGTGTAAATGTTATTGGCACCAAGTGGATCTTCAAGAACAAATCTGATGCTGATGGCTAAATTACTCAGAATAAAGCAAGGCTGGTTGCTCAAGGGTATACTCAAGTTAAAGGGGTTGATTTTTCTGAGACATTCTGATGTGCTTCATTTTGGTACGTTAACTATTACATTTGGCATAGTTTTAGCTTTTTTTATTTAGTGGATTACTTGTATTAATTGAGTTTACGTGACAAGGGATTTAGACAACCATGTTTGGTTTTCTTGCATAAATTCCAAATTTTGTAGACTTAATTAGTACTAATGGACATCTTGTATCCACGGGCTCCTAGATCTTCCTTTTAATCATCTTTAGTAGGTCGCCTGTGGGTACTTTTGGTTACATTCTATGTGAAGGCCGTTTGTAAGGGTTGTAGAAAATATCGAAGGCCGTTCGCAAAGACGGTAAAAGAGATTAAAGGTCATTCACCTCTAGAATGGTAGTAGATGAATGCCACGAACATCAAAGCATTGTAGAAGGAGATTAGTTATTGGAGTCAAAGAAAGGCGACAACAGAGATCAAAGCAGCCAATGAAGAAATGGGGAATCATGGTCTGATGTGTTGCGCTAAATTCTGAGAATTATCCGAGATGAATTAGCCTTCAAGGATGGTTCCAATGGATTCATCTTCTCGAGCACTGTAAAATTGACTGCTAAAACTCTTAAATCAGACTAACGGTTCAGCCAAACAAGTTCAGTCGGCCAAAGCACCACGGGTCGGCGCGGGCTATTCATGGTTAGCACTAACAACTCAAACCAAAGGAGTTAGCTCATGCCAACAATGTTCAGCACGAGGCAATGACGTGGCCAAGCACCACGGGCTGCACACACCATTTCTAATCCTCACTCAAAATTGGCTAAGTATGAGCATTTACTGTCTCATTTACGATGTCCCACGCCATTCCAAGCCTACGATGTTGAGACCATTCGGTGGGGTGTAGAGAATAAGGAAGCCCGTACAAAGTTTTTGAGCAAATCAAGCTTCTAGACGATGCCCCGTGGCAAAGGCCGTGGCCCGCATGATCAAAAGTACAAATCAAGCCTTCCAAAAGATGGTCAGCGCCAAAGGCCACGGTCCATGCCAAAGGTGTTGGCGTGGGCCAAGCCAGATCCGGTAGCCCGCAGCAGTGGCCCAGGCCAGATGTAGCGCCCTACGCTAGAAGACAGGGCGCGGACCATGCCAGATCCAGTGGTCTGCACTAGAAAGGATGATGACACGGCATGAATCGTGCCATCCGTGATGGCCCGCACCAGGCGGCAGCAGACCTAGGGTTTTAGACATTTTTGGCCTATTTTGGGTCTATTTTTAGGCCCAATCCCCTTCTACTATAAATATAACTTTAGTCTACTAGGTTAAGAGAGAGACAGAGAGTTGGATTCATTTTTAGTTCATCTTGCAGAGGGAGAAACACTTTCTCCCCTTTTCTTTCTTTTATTTTGCTTTAATTCTAGGATGTGGAATTCAAATCTATATTTGAATTCCATATCTATGGATTAGTTTCCATATCTTTGGGATAATTGTATGCACATGGTTTATTTATCTTTTGTGAGGTTCAATAGTTCATCCTAATTTTGTGTTCATAATATGTTCTTGAATGTTTGAATTGCATGAATAGTACACTTCATATAAGCACACACTTTAGTCTATATTCATGTTGGTGCAAATATTAATGCCCCCTTGGGAAGAGAAACCTGGATGTTTGAATGGGTAATGGGGTACAGGGTTACGTGAGTGTGTGCACAGGAGACCCGAGTCATACTCTAAATTATTTTTCATCGCACCTATCTTAGATGATTACATAAAGTTATCTGAGAGGTTACATGTAGAGATAGTGAAAAGTAGCAAGCTGAGGTTGTAAGAGGCCCTAGTATCATAGATAAGGTGCCAAAGACCCCTTGGACTTACTTAATACGCGATTGAGAAGTAGAGCATTTGTGGTGGAATACTCGGGATGTAATCACACGGGGGACAAAAAGATTTACAACAATGGTCGGACCTTATTGTACTTACCCAATTACGATAACAGTGTTAATGGAGGGTTGCGAGTGCACCCAACGTGATAGGTACGGAGAAGTGTATGCCATCAGCCACACCACATTTCATGAACACTTTATTAGGTTTATCTAAATCTCTATGTGAATGAATCGAGGATCGAAACATTAAATTAACCATGTTGCGCAATGACTCCCCAAGTGTTTAGCTTTATAGATTAATTTTTTTTACTTTTATGTTTTGTAGTTGTTAAATTGAAAAACCAACCCCCCTTGTTTGCTTTACTAACTATTCCTTTCACTCATACAGATTGACGACCCATACGAGGTAATGTTTTAGTTGATTCTTAAGCCCTAACATCTTTGAGAACATACCTAGGGCTTACTGCTAACTACCTTTTAGGTAGCATAGTAGTGATATTGGGTGCAGAACTATAGTTTATATTTTAATCCCTTTAAACTTGGTCGCCTCTGCTCGGGTTTAATTGGCTATGATTAATGATCCCAAGTGGAGGTGGGTCACATTCGCACCAGTTGCCAAGTTAGAATCTATTCGCATTTACTTATTATTGCTTGCACTATAAATTTTACGTTATACCTGATGGATGTCAATAGTGCTTTTCTGAATGATGTGGTTAATAAAGAGGTGTATATTGAACAACCTAAATGATTTAAGGATCCTCACTATCCACATCATGTGCATCGACTCAAGAAGGCATTGTATGGTTTTAAACAAGCAATGAGGGCATGGTATGTGCGACTCACTAACTTTCTCATTAAGAAAGGTTATCGTCGAGGGGGAGTAGATTGCACATTATTTGTGTTTAACACATCATAAAAAAATTTGATTGCTCAAATCTATGTAGATAATATTGTGTTTGGCTCTACTTCACCATCTATGGTACAAGATTTTGTAACCTTGATGCAGGCCGGGTTTGAGATGAATATGGTTAGAGAACTCACATATTTTCTAGGACTTCAGGTGAAGTAAGAAAAGAATGGTCTATTCATAAATCAGAGTAAGTATACCTTGAATTTGGTGAAGACATTTGGACTGAGTAATTCTTGAGCTGTGCAAACACCAATGGGGGCTACTAACAAATTGGTGAAAGATAAGAAAGTAATTGGAGTAGATCAAAAATTGTACAGGAGTATGATTGGGAGTCTATTGTATCTGATAGCAAGTCGACCAGATACACGTTTTAGTATAGGAGTATGTGCAAGATTTCAGGCTAATCCTAAGGAATCTCACTTGACCGCGGTCAAAAGAATAATTTGATATATTAGTGGGACTTCTGAGTATGGAATATGGTATTCTAAAAACCAAGAGTGATTCTGATTGGACTGGTACTACAGATGATCGTAAAAGCACCACTGGTGGATGTTTCTTTATTGGTATCTTGGTATTGTAAGAAACAAAAGTTGATCTCCTTATCAACTGCTGAAGTTGAATATCTTGCTGCTGGAAGTTGTTGTGCACAATTACTATGGATGAACAAATGCTGAATAATTATAGATTTCAAGAAAGGCCTCTAAAGGTGTTATGTGACAACAAAAGTGCAATTGATATATCAAAAATCCAGTTCAGCATTCTTGAATGAAGCACATTAATATAAGACACCATTTTATTCGAGATCTGGTTGAAAGAAAGGAAATGGTGGTTGCTTGTTTTCCAAATCTGAGCAATTTGTAGATATATTTACCAAACCATTGGACACTACTACGTTTGAGCTCCTCAAACAACACTTAGGTGGATGTCGTGTTTGAGGTATTTCTTTTGGCTTTTATTTAGCTTTAGTATTTTTTCCTTTTTGTTTTGAGTACATAAATTCAATAAAACACAAAAAATAGAAAGCAGAAAAATAACATAAATATGAACGACAATGATGGAAGTTGAAGAATTTATGGTGATTAATGTGATGACTAGTGAGTGAAAGACGGTGATGGTCTCTCTCTTGGAAAGAGAAAAAATGGGCAAGCTAAATAAGGGAAGAGAATATTTTTAAAATTTTCACCTCCTAAACCCCTTCTCTCTCTACTTTATTCCCGCAATCACTTACCCTATATTCTAGCCATATTCTGGAAATTGTGGATATCTCTTGCTCGAAAAATTTGGGATGTACTCACAATCCTAGAGTCATTGTTAGCTTGGAACTCTAGATTATGCAAAATTCCATACCATAACTAGCCAAAAATCCTTGTCATTCCAGTCAAATTATTCTCTCTTGGAAACCATGATCATAATTGATGCAAAGAAGCTTCAACTCTACACTGGGACTGGACAACTTCCGCCATCTCCGGCATACACCTCAGCCTATATCCGTCTGAAAATACATTAAGATAAACATTTCCAAATTGATGGCATTTGGTTTTACTCCATCGTGAATTTATTGCATGTCTTGTTGAAACTGGGAAGATTATAGATTTAAGAACATGTAAATCTCTTTCTAGGGAAGTTTTTGGGGTGAAACTTAACAGAATTTTGAAAGGAAAAAATAGGGATATTAGATATATGGAGGATCTGAACCTTAGGCTCAATGATGTTGGTTGTACTGGGTATAATGGAAAGAAGGTATTTTGTATCTACACAGTTATGCCTAAACCAAGTAGGGCCAAGGCTAAGATCAGAGAGTTATATGAGAATATTGCATTGGCTGAACTGACCATTAGATCCACAATTTTTTAGAAAAATTGTTATGTTTGATCGTGTGAGTTTTGAGTTATCTGAGAAGGTTAGGAATGCTCTCCCCACCTATGATTTTTGTTTTGGATGATGAAGAGTTGGAAGATAGGAATGTTGGTGATGCTTAAACACATATTGTTGATGTAGGGGGAGACTCTTTAAAGATGGAGATTGATGATGAGACTACTGAAGAAGCTAATGCTCAAACAACAAAGACGACTGCTGAAGAATATTATGACCCGGGGGGAGCAACTGCACATGTTCCAACACCAGAGAAAGAGCATCCTATAGAGCTGGATAATAAAGTTGAGGAGATTTATATCCTCACTTCTTAGATGGAGATAGGAGGGAGAACAAGAAGAATCTGTAGAGACAAGCCTTGATGATGTTCCAGCATCAGGCATGCAGAGTGAAGGAGATGGTAGTCATATTCCTACACATGAACAAACTGAATAGGAAGTTAAGGCTGGAACTGATGTTCCAACATAGGAAGTGCACCCAAAAGACCTGGTGATGAGGTTTTAGATGAGTTTATCCAGACTCATCCAAGAAGATCTAAGAGGAAAGCAACCGCATCAGAATCTCCTCAACCTGAACAGAAAAAGAAAAAAGTCAAAGTTAGAGCTGGAAAAAGTTCTAAGGCTGCCCCTTCAGCTATGGAGGCACTGGATTTTGAATTCTTTGATGAGGGATGTCTGGAAAGCTGCAAAGCTATTTGTCAAAAGAGGATTATAGAAGAGAGGCCAACTGACTTGAATGCATACAAGAGCTGTGCATTTGCCAATTTTATGGATTTTCTGGAACTTACAACTACTGCTTCAGTTTATAAGGAGTACTTTTTTTTATAAACTCACGTAAGCGAGGGGGTGTATATTTGGCTCCCCGGGCCTTTTAACTGTTCAAGACGTGTAATACATTAGTGGAAGCTAATTACAAACTGAAGTTTACCCAAAACCTTCATCTAAACCCTATCTCAATGAAGGAGTTGGCCCTATATCTCGTTCGAGGACTAACTATGGCCTTACACTTTCTAGCCTCCACACCCAGTGTCGACTAGAAGAGGTGACCTTCCAAAGTGCCCCCTTGCAATCATCTTCCCCCGAAGATAATTACTAAATTTTGGAGATTGTGTGCAGCAGTTGCTCTCAGCACCTTGCATTTGGTCTTCAACATTCCTCTCTTCTCCATCTGAAAAGAAAGTTACACCCAGCAGTAAATAGTTCGAGATGATAAAGAGGCCTGATGTTACATAATCAAACTGAAAGTTCCAGTGACCAAGTACATCAGCATACATCAGGATTATATGCTAATAAAATCAGCTAAATTCTTCTGATAGAAGGTAAACCATGTTTATCTGCAATGATTATAGCTTTCAGCTCTCTCGGTAATTGAGAAAATGATTTGTAGGTATTTACCTGATTTGAACTAGCCATTTTGGCTAGAAAATCTGCTGCTCCATTTGCTTCTCTATAAATATGATTCATAGTGACTGTAATCTGTTTCATTAGATTCCATATTATTCTAACTTCATCAATTATGTTCCAGTGAGGTTGCAGTTGTTTATTTAAAACCTTAATGAGCATGTGACTGTCACTTTTAATTTACAAGTGACTAATACCCATGGAAATTGCCAACTGTAAACCTGCTCCAACTGCCCCTGCTTCAGCATGAAGAGGAGAGGGGCTAGTTAACTTTTGGGCATCAGCTATTAATATGTCACCTAGTGAGTCGCTTATAATTATTCCCATTCCAGCCTTATTTTTATGTTTCCATGAACCATATGTATTTAGTTTATGGAGGAGTGGAGATGGAGCTGTCCAGGTAACAGTGACAAAGCTGCCAGGTTCTATGTGATTGTTTATTAGTAATCTTGGCAATGCATTAGATAAATTCCATTTGAAGTTTAGTTTGTAGGCTAACAAATAAGGACATTGTACAAGAGTTTTATTCAAATTTAATGGAAGGAAAACTAGATTCAGAGTCATTTTGGTACAACATGGTCTATATTCGAGGCAAGGTGGTCAGATTCTTTGGGGAGAAGATCAACAAGGTGCTTGGACTACCCATTCCAGATTTTGAGACTATATATTTTCAAGATTTAGAGGTGTCTAATAATCACATCCTATCAGAGATTACAGGAGGATATCAGACTCACTGGTCATCCCAGGGAAATGTTGTTGCATCTAGTTAGACTACCAGGTAGTTTTGCCTATTAACTGTTGGATTCCTTCCTCTAACACCATTGCACTAACCCGAGATATGGCTAAGTTGTACTGTATTGGCACTAAAACTCCTATGAATCTTAGTCTCTTTATCCAAGAAAGCATACTTGAGCATGATGTCTCATCTCAGGCTAAGAACTCTTTGTCTTATCTGTGCATCATCTCGGCTGTACTAAAAGGAGAAAAGGTGAAGGCCAAAGAGAGTGATATGGTGGTGTTTGCCATTCCTCTCAAACTAAAAAAAAGACTTTTCAGTTGAGAACAGTTAAAAATCTTCCTTAGGCTCCATCAGAGGCTGGATCCTCTACATCAGCAGCCAAGAAGCTTGTTGTTAAATCCAAGATTGCTGCACTTCAGGTTAAGCTTGTAGCTATGGAAACATAGTTTGCTCAGTTAGACGCAATAGATGAAGGCTGAGTGTCTGTTATTTTTGTTGATTTTATGATGAGTTTTTAAGACTTTGGCATGTTTTATGGCCCAAGGGGGAGTACTTTTGAATTTCTGGAAATTTTGGATTTCTTGTTGGTTATATTGAAATTCTCAGGTTTCTGGTATTTATTGATTCTGTTGGATTGGTGTTCCAACATGTTTTAATTGATATTCTGGATGATAATAGTATTGACTGTCTATTTGATTTTCCAACATGGATGTTGAGGTGATTTTGTTTTGGAACTATGGAATTTAGGGGGAATCACATTTTTTGAGCTCGTTTTCCAACATCCATAGTGGATTTTTTTATTCGTCTATTTGCATAATTTTTGCACTGAAAGTCCAAAAAATTGATGGGTCCGCAAAATGTCAAAGGGTGAGATTGTAAAGTCCATATTTAGTTAATTGATAATTTGTGAAAATTATGCAAATATGGAATACGTTGTGTTAAAATATCAAAGAAGGAAATTAGGGTGATATAAGGAATTTGAGGATGAAACCCTAGAGGCAAATATTTTTGTCCATGAGTTGTGACTGAAGAATATATCAATTCTTATATTTTATGTGGGTGGTTTTGATTTATGGAAATTAGAATTGATTTGATAATGTCCTTTTTAAAAGGATTTGGTTTGATTGGATGAAATATATTTTGATTTCTTTCTTTAAGGGATTTGATTTGATAATTCATAACTCCAAAGAATTTGATTGTAATCATAATTTGAGATGGGCAAGGAATCATTCTCACACAAGAATTGATGTGTGTGACTGGTATAAAAAGAAGACATTCTGGCTAAGCTACTTACAGATTTAATTGAAGGAAATCTGCATTCAGGTTTTCATATATTTCAAGAGTACTCAAGAGCTTTCGTAAGTGTTCCAACATGATCATAACCGTTTGGTCAAATTCATAATCGTTTACCTTAATTTCTCGGAAGGAGGAGATCCAACGTTGATGAGTTTCAAGGTCAAAGAGAGTCTGATTAAGGTGGATCAGTAGCAAGGGGAGCTTGCTGAATTCACACATTAATCAGATAAAATAAGTATTATTGTATGGTGTACTTTGTATTGTATCTTTCTGATTAGTGGATTTATTCTGAACTGGGTCATGCCCCGCAGATGTAGGTGGATTTCACCGAACTGCATAACCTAATCTCGTGTGTTTATGTTTTACGTTATCGCATACTTGATTTGTTAAGGTATGTTTTTTTTTTATGGAAAACACCCGTGGGTGGGGGTTGGCATATTGGTACCCCAAGCCAGTAATAAGCAAGCCATAGTAAGATGACATTAGTTTTTACAAAAGGCAACATCATTGCCTCCAAAAGAGATATCTACTACCAAGGATCAAATCTATACAAGATCGATGGGAGTACCTAAATGAGTTAGTTGTGATTCCAAAGTAAACGAATCTCCATACCCCGTGTGGAGATTGTAGTAATAGTAGTAATAATTAAGGTATGTTGGAACATAGTAGTAATAATTAATATAATAATTAGGTAAAATCAAATTTCAAAAGTAAATTGAGTAAATGAAAATAATCTTAGTTTTATCAAAAAAAAGGAAAGTGCCTTTATTAAAAGACCAAACAAAAAGGAAAAAAATTCCAGTATTAGAAAAAATGAAGGGAGTATATATATATATATTTGGATGAAGTAGTACTTATCATTGATTATGAAGAAAGTTACGACAGATTACATAGTCATGAGCTAGATTATGAGCTTCCGCGACTGCTGATCTATCCACCTTAACTATTGTTAATTGATGGAACAACAAACCTAGAAATTTAATATCCAAAACTAAGTGCCTTATATGACACGGAATTTCCGGGTAGTTAATCATATGTCGCAGTGCATTGTCACAGTCTGTTTTGATGACTAAGTTCCAATTTCTTCTGTAAGTAGCCTGCTTCATAGCCTTGTAAATGGCTAATAGGTCTCGTTCAGGGTTAGTGCCGTCACAATTTGGCGGTTTACACACTGGAGATAAGCTCGACTTCCATAGCGAGTTAAATGCAGCAGGTACTGTTGATCTATCCTCTTTATTACCAGTCAAGATTGACGGCACTAACACTATTCCTCATACAACAGAATTTCCCCTTCACAGCCCATCTCAACTCAATTTGGGCCAACCCAGTTTCCCATACCCGAATGTTTATAGTTTGGCTATTTGTGATAATCCTTCCCAGGTTTTTACTTCGAGTCAAACACAGGCCTCGAGTGGTTTCAATAGCCCAAATAACCAAAATGTTATTGTAGTTCCTATTTTCGCAGGGGACCCAGATGGTGATGAAGGCCAGACACTAACTCCAGACTGAGATCGAATCCGACGTAGATCCGTTTTCCAAATATTAGTAATAATGTCGGAAACCTCTTCCCGGTGGGTCCAGAATGCCTCAAATTTAGGGCTCTCTTGATTCCTCCTACCCGGAGCAAAATGTTGTGTGTTCAATACCACAGGCCCATGGTCCGATCTTCCCAATGGCAAATTCTTAAGCAAATAGTTAGGGAATAGGTCAAACCAATTTCGGGTAGCAAAACCTCTGTCTAGCCTCTCTACAATTAGCTGGTCACCCTGACGTCCGTTTGACCATGTAAACCATTGCCCTTGGTTCAGAAGCTCTTGGAGCTTATTTCTTATAATAACAGTATTCAGCGGAGCTGTGTGCTTGTCAGTGACTATGGTACCTCCTCTCTTATCTTCATTCCCAGTAACCTGATTGTAGTCCCCTATAATGAGAGTCGGTGAAGAATTTGATAGCAGTTCAGTATTCAACTCATCCCAGACTTGTTGCCTCTAAGATTTTTTGGGATGACCATACAATAAAACAAGCTTCCATTTATCCCCCACCAAAGAGGTTATATTACAATTAATAAAATTTTGGGAACTGTTTGCTACCTCGAGGTTGATATCCCGTGTCCAAGCCACACAAAGACCACCTTTAGTTCCTATTGGATCTACTAATTCCCAACTACTGAAATAGGATCTATGTAGCCACTTACTAATCTTGCTTCTATTACATTTCGTTTCCATCAGAAAAATAATATTAGGCTTAAACTGAAAAATTAAATTGTTGAGGGTACTTACTGTCAGAGGGTGTGTCAGCCCTCTGCAGTTCCAGCAGAGTAGATTCATACTGATGAAGATGGTTGTTTTGGACCAACCATCGAAATACCATCTATAGTCTATTCGCAGGATTGCATTACGACTGAAACGATGTCATCATAGGTTCTAGCACCGACTATGACCATTTGGCCCTGCTCCACTCCCTGATTGTAGTCAATCTCATGAAACATCTTGACTACCCGTAAAAGTTGTGGTTCGTCCTCCATATTCAAACGAGACCTCTTATGAAATTGGAACTTAGTTTACAAGGCTATGAAGCAGAGTGTTCTACAAGAAATGATGGGGTGCAGTCACAATTTGGCGGTTTACACACTGGAGATAAGCTCGACTTTCATAGCGAGTTAAATGCAGCAGGTACTGTTGATCCATCCTCTTTATTACCAGTCAAGATTGACGGCACTAACAGTATTCCTCATACAACAGAGTATATATTTTTAAAATTAACTAAAGAGTGAGAATAACACTATGAAAGGAATCAAGTATTAGCCAATCCCCAACGTGATCATAATGTTACACTTTGAGAAAACATTTCATGGGCATAGTCTTTAAGATTTCAATTGTGTTCAACCATATTAGAAAAAAAAAAGAAGTAAATTCATTTTTCAGAACAAGCTGTCAAGTTTTGAAATTTCAAAGTAAATGTAGTCAACAGTGGACATGACTTGGGTGGACTTCTACTTGAATGTAGAAGTCGGATTACGTATGAGTGGCCTTTGGAGAATATGGGGACGTGGGCCTTTTCCCCACATAATTTTGCTTCTTCAATTACTTTCTCGATCCCACATGAATTTTCAACCCTGTTATTATCACACTATTGAATAAATATATTTAATTATTAACATGTTCATCTACGTGTAATAATGATAATAAAATTTTTTTTTTAAATCGTCACTAAGAAGAGGGTTTATAAGATTGCCATCCCTTTTATATTAAGATCAAATTTGCTCAATGTGCCATTACAACATATGATATGAGATAAACTTATTAACACTGAAACGCTAGCTAGATGTTACAATTCTAATTTAAGGTCTCAGTTGAATAAAAAGAGATATACACATATGCCCTAATCAATGTTACAATATTGAGCAAAAGCCTATATGGCAATGAGAGAAGGGCATGTGAAGGATAAGTGGTTCCCACCGTATCGCCATAGTGTAGCTACGATAAATCAATCCAAGACTACCATTAGAACAGACACTGTGAATTGTCAAAAGATCAAGTCTGTCTCTATTTAACTCGTAAAGACCATTTCCTTAATCTAGGAGACTAGGACCCATCATTTTAATTGCCAAAAATATTTTTCATCAATATCCTGAAATCACTTATAATACGTAGAAATATCCCTAACTTGACCCCAAAAGGATTTAAGGACCAACCTAATTGATTTATCAATAACATGGCCTCAACATCCTTATGGACCAAGTCTACAAACCTGATTTATATCTTTAGAGAAAACAATATCGCCATAAGTTCGTATAATACAACTTTGACTTGAATTTCTCCACACCTTCTCTTTAGATGTCAGATCTGAAGTCAATCCAATCTTAACGACTCGGGCTGCGAAAAAATATATATTGACAAAGAAAATTCCTTCTAACACTTTAATTCAAAAAAACCATTTTAAATCTGCCCATTTTTAAAAGCTGAAAATAGTGAAACAAGAAGAACTAAATAAAAAAACAAAAATAGCATAATTAAAAGCATCCCACCCATAAAAATATAAAAATAAGGAAAAGAGAATTACCCATCCTGAAAATCACTAAAGAAAGGCACTCAGATTTGAAATATTTATACCTTCCTCTTGTCACTGCCGTCGCGACATGGAACAACAACAAAATTGCTTAATGTCTGGGTTGATCAAGTTACTGGAAACATTCACTCGGATCTTTGACCGAGTTTGAACGAGTAAAACTGAGTTGAACCGGGCCTAAATCGAGTTGACCGAGTCTGTCCTTGTAAACTGAGTTTGGTTCTTGAGTTGAGCAGAGGACAACCGTGTCTATGCTCGTCACCTTATCAACACCCGAGTGACCAAGTTAGCCGATTCGGCCACTGTAGATGAGCTTGACGAAGTAGAGCTTCGATGGGCAGGAGCCTAAAACCAGAGGTAAGCCACAAAAAATTGGAGCAGAGCCACCGGAACCACCGCATTGGACTGGAGTTGAGCCACCAAACTATCGGGAGACACCGCCTTGGACTCGAGCTAAACCACTAGATCTAACACTGGATTGGCCTTAACGCACCAGAGCTGGAGTTTGCCACTGTGATGCCTCCGTTTCCAACTGGAGTGACGCCGCCAAACACCGCCAGAGACAACGGCCGAAAAATGTGCGCGAGCCCAAAGAGAGCTCAGATCTGCTGACGCCAAATGTGCTCGACGCTTCTGCTGATACCGGTCAAGTTGGGAATTCACGCTCTCAGCAAACGGCCTTTTTATCGTGGTTCTTCGAGAGATGATGGGTATGGAGGTTAAGGGATAGGGACGGGTAAGAATGTGGTGGGGCCGCTGGAGGGGGTGGTTGGTGGCAGCCCCCCGAACGTTAGGGTTTAGTGGAAGGTTAGAGAGTAGAGAGAGTTCAGGGTAGAGATAGAAAATTTTGAACTTGTTCAACGTTCTCAATATAAAAAGTTAATATTAAGAAACTACTTATCACGGCAAATTGAACAATATCATATGCAATAATATTATTGTTCATATAGTTATTTAAATGGGTGGTCAAAGTTTGATAGAGAATAGTGCCAAAAACGTAAGAGTGCAGATTCATCTGGGATAGAGGGAGTACTTTTCTACTTTCATTTGTGTTTGGATTTTAGAATGTTTATTCATATTTCAATCCAATAAAAAATATTAATATTATATTATATTTCTCTCATTCACCTACACAATTTACAATTCAACCAAACATTTACTTTAGTAGTATATCAATATTCAACCAAACATTTACTGTAGTAGTATATCAATAATTCAATCAATTTTTTTACCCACAATTATTATTATATCATTGATTATTATTATCTGGTTACTATATAAAAGGAATACTTGGAAACGGCACGCTTGTGTCAACCGTCGTCAGGGGCATAGTGGTCATTTCCAGGGAAGGCCGAACGTGTGCCCCAGGCTGTGTTCTGAAGTGGCCACCTAAAACGACGTCGTTTTGGGAACCACTTTATCGTTTTGTGCATCCCACTTGTCAAAAGTTGTGGAGCCTCCATGTGCGGCTACATGTGTTGCCGGGTGGCTGACCAAAATGACATCGTTTTGGGCACCCATTCGAGGGGTACCCACTCGAGAGGTACCCATTCGAGATGTGAGCTTCTGGGCAGAGGGGTTCGATAGGATGGGTTCGAGAGTTACCCATTCGAGGTGTGAACTTTCAGGTGGAGGGGTTCGATTGGATGGGTTCGAGAGGTACCCATTCGAGATGTGAATTTTCAGTTGGACGGATTTGACTAGATGGGATCAAGTGGTGGCCTTCGAGGGGTTGGGCTTCTGTCTTCAAAGGGATGAAGTCTTCTGTCCTCGAAGGAAGGGGTTCCATTGGACATGTTCGAGAGGTACCCATTCGAGAGGTGATGTTTGAGGTGGAGGGGTTCCATTCGATCCATTCGAGAGGTACATATTCGAGACATACCGATTCGAGAGGTACTCAATCGAGAAGTTAAGTTTCAAAAGAAGGGGTTCAATTGGATGAGTTTGAGAGGTATCCATTCGAGATGTGAACTTCCAGGTGGAGGGGTTCGAGACATTCAGGATTCGAGTGATGGATACATAGCGAGTGTGTGCCAATGGCTCAATAGGTCGAAGTCTCGAGGGGTAGATAGGGTATCCTCGAAATGGTGGTTCTTGGCCTCGAAGGGATGGAATCTTATATCCTCAAAGGGGTCGAGCTCTCAGCCCTCGAAGGGATGAAGGCTTCTGTCCTCGAAGGAGTCAAGATCTCATCCCTCGAAGGGATGGAGTTTTCCGTCCTCGAAGGGGTTGAGTTCTAAGCCCTCGAATGGATGGAGGCTTCAGTCCTTGAAGGAGTTGAGATCTCAGCCTCGAAGGGATGGAGTCTTCTGTCCTCGGAGGGGTCGAGTTCTAGGACCTCGAATGGATGGAGGCTTTTGTCCTCGAAGGAGTCGAGCTCTCTGCCTTCGAAGGGATGGAGTCTTCTGGCCTTCTCGGCCCTCGAAAGGATGGAGTCTTCTATCCTCTAAGGGGTTGTGTTCTCGGCCCTCGAAGGGATGGAGTCTATCATCCTCGAAGGGGTCGAGGTCTCAGCTCTCGAAGGGATGGAGTCTTCTTTCATCGAAGGGAGGGGTTCAATTGGACATATTCGAGAGGTACCCATTCGAGAGGTGATGTTTGAGGTGGAGGGGTTCCATTCGATCCATTCGAGAGGTACCCATTCGAGACGTACCGATTCGAGAGGAACCCATTCGAGAAGTGAAGTTTCATATGGAGGGGTTAGATTGGACATATTCGAGAGGTAACCATTCGAGATGTGAACTTCCAGGTGGAGGGGTTTGAGACATTGAGGATTCGAGTGATGGATACTTAGCGTGCGTGTACCAAAGGCTCAACAGGTCAAAGTCTCGTGGGGTAGATAGGGAATACTCGAAGGGGTGGTTCTTGGCCTCATGGGATGGAATCGTCTATCCTCGAAGGGGTCAAGCTCTCAACCCTCGAAGGGATGGAGGCTTCTGTCCTCGAAGGAGTCGAGATCTCATCCCTCGAAGGGATGTAGTCATCTGTCCTCGAAGGGCTGTAGTCTTCTTTCCTCACAGGGATCGAGTTCTAAGCTCTAGAATGGATGGAGGCTTCTGTCCTCAAAGGAGTCGATATCTCAGCCCTCGAAGGGATGTATTCTTCTGTCCTTGAAGGGAGTTCTAGGTCCTCGAATGGATGGTGGCTTCTATCCTCGAAGGAGTCAAGCTCTCTGCCTTCGAAGGGATGTAGTTTTCTGGCCTCAAGGGGTTGAGGTCTCGGCCCTCGAAGGGATGGAGTCTTCTCTCCTCGAAGGGAGGGGTTCAATTGGACATGTTCGAGAGGTACCCATTCGAGAGGTGAACGTTTGAGGTGGAGGGGTTCCATTCGAGAGGAACCCATTCGAGGAGTTAAGTTTCAGATGGAGAGGTTCGATTGGATGGGTTCGAGAGGTACCCATTTGAGATGTGAACCTCCAAGTGGAGGGGTTTGAGACATTCAGGATTCGAGTGATGGATACTTAGCAAGCGTATGCCAATGTCTCAATAGGGAAGTCTCGAGGGGTAGATGGGGGATCCTCGAAGGGGTAGTTCTTGGCCTCAAAAGAATGGAATCTTCTATTCTCGAAGGGTTCGAGCTCTCATCCCTGGAAGGGATGGAGGCTTCAGCCTTCGAAGAGATGGAGTCTTCTGTCCTCGAAGGGGTTGAGTTCTAGGCCCTTGAATGGATGAAGGCTTCTATCCTCAAAGGAGTGGAGCTCTCTATCTTCGAAGAGATGGAGTCTTCTAGCCTCAAGGGGTAGAGTTCTCGGCCCTCGAAGGGATGGATTCTTCTATCCTCAAAGGGGTTGTGTTCTCGGCCCTCGAAGGGATGGAGTCTTTCATCCTCGAAGGGGTCGAGGTCTTGGCCCTCGAGGGGATGAAGTCTTCTCTCCTCGAAGGCAGGGGTTCATTTGGACATGTTCTAGAGGTACCCATTCGAGATGTGAACTTCCAGGTGGAGGGGTTCGAGACATTCAGGATTTGAGTGATGGATACTTAGCGTGCGTGTGCCAATGGCTCGACAGGTCGAAGTCTCGAGGGGTAGATGGGGGATCCTTGAAGGGGTGGTTCTTGGCCTCGAAGGGATGGAATCTTCTATCGTCAAAGGGGTCGAGCTCTCAGCCCTCAAAGGGATGGAGCTTTCAGTCCTCGAAGGAGTCGAGATATCAACCCTCGAAGGAATGGAGTCTTCTGTCCTCGAAGGGGTCGAGTTCTAGGCCCTCGAATAGATGGTGGCTCCTATCCTCGAAGCAGTCGAGTTCTCTTACTTCGAAGGGATAGAGTCTTCTAGCCTGAAGGGGTTGAGTTTTCGGACCTCGAAGGGATGGAGTCTTCTGTCCTCGAAGGGGTTGAGTTCTCGGCCCTCGAAGGGATGAAGTCTTCTGTCCTCGAAGAGGTTGAGATCTCTACCCTCGAAGAGATGGAGTCTTTTCTCCTCGAAGGGAGGGGTTCAATTGGACATGTTCGAGAGGTACCCATTCGAGAGGTGATGTTTGAGGTTGAGGGGTTCCATTCAATCCATTCGAGAGGTACCTATTTGAGACATACCAATTCGAGAGGAACCCATTCGAGAAGTTAGGTTTCAGATCGAGGGGTTCAATTGGATGGGTTCGAGAGGTACCCATTCGAGATGTGAACATCCAGGTGGAGGGGTTTGAGACATTCAGGATTCGAGTGATGGATACTTAGCGTGCGAGTACCAAAGGCTCAACAGGTCAAAGTCTCCAGGGGTAGATGGGGCATCCTCGAATGGGTGGTTCTTGGCCTCAAAGGGATGGAATCTTCTATCCTCAAAGGATTCGAGCTCTCAGCCCTCGAAGGGTGGAGTCTTCGGTCCTCGAAGGAGGCGAGATCTCAGCCCTCGAAGGGATGAAGTCTTCTGTCTTCGAAGGGATGGAGTCTTCTGTCCTCGAAGGGATTGAGTTCTAGGTTCTCAAATGGATGGATGTTTCTATCCTCGAAGGAGTCGAGCTGTCAGCCCTCGATGGGGTGGAGTTTTCTGTCCTAGAAGGGGTCAAGTTCTAGGCCCTCGAATGGATGAAAGTTTTATCCTCGCAGGAGTCGAGCTCTCTGCCTTCGAAGGGATAGATTTTTATAGTCCTCGAAGGGGTGGAGTCTTTCATCCTCGAAGTGGTTGAGGTCTCGGCCCTCGAAGGGATGGAGTCTTCTCTTATCAAAGGGAGGGGTTCAATTGGAAATGTTCAAGAGGTACCCATTTGAGAGGTGATTTTTGTGGTGGATGGGTTCCATTAGACCCATTCGAGAGGTACCTATTCGAGTCGTACTGATCGAGAGGAACCCATTCAAGGAGTTAAGTTTCAGATGGATGGGTTTGAGAGGTACCCATTCGAGATGTGAACTTCCAGATTGAGGGGTATGAGACATTCAGGATTCGAGGGATGGATACTTAGCGTGCGTGTTCCAATGGCTCGACAGGTCGAAGTCTCGAGGGGTAGATGGGGGATCCTCGAAGGTGGTTCTTAGCCTTAAAGGGATGGAATCTTCTATCCTCAAAGGGGTCAAGCTCTCAGCCCTCGAAAGGATGGAGGCTTCTATCCTTGAAGGAATCGAGATCTCAGCCCTCGAAGGGATGGAGTCTTCTGTCCTCGAAGGAGTCGAGTTCGAGGCCCTCGAATGGATGGAGGCTTCTGTCCTCGAAGGAGTCGAGCCCTCTGCCTTCGAAGGGATGGAGTATTTTGGCCTCAAGGGGTTGAGTTCTCAGCCCTCGAAGAGAAGGAGTCTTCTATCCTCGAAGGGGTTGAGTTCTTGGCCCTCGAAGGGATGAAGTCTTTCATCCTCGAAAGGGTCGAGGTCTCGGCCCTCGAAGGGATAGAGTCTTATCTCCTCGAATAGAGGGGTTGAATTGGAAATGTTTGAGAGGTACCCATTCGAGAGGTGATGTTTAAGGTGGAGGGGTTCCATTCGATCCATTCGAGAGGTACCTATTCGAGACGTACCAATTCGAGAGGAACCCATTCGAGAAGTTAAGTTTCAGATGGAGGAGTTCGATTGGATGGGTTCGTGAGGTACCCATTTGAGATGTGAACTTCCAGGTGAAGGGGTTCAAGACATTCAGGAATCGAGTGATGGATACATAGCGTACGTGTGCCAAAGTCTCGACAGGTCGAAGTCTCGAGGGGTAGATGGGGCATCCTCGAAGTTGTGGTTCTTGGCCTCGAAGGGATGGAATCTTCTATCCTTGAAGGGGTTTAGCTCTCAGCCCTCGAAGGGATGGAGGCTTTGGTCCTCGAAGGAGTTGAGATCCCAGCCCTCGAAGGGATAGAGTCTTCTGTCCTCAAAGGAGTCGAGATCTCAGCCCTCGAAGGGATGGAGTCTTCTGTCCTTGAAGGGATCGAGTTCTAGGCCCTCGAATGGATGAAGGCTTTTGTCCTTGAAAGAGTCGTGCTCTCTGCCTTGGAAGGGATAGAGTCTTCTGGCCTCAAGGTGTTCAGTTCTCGGCCCTCGGAGGGATGAAGTCTCCTATCCTTAAAGGGGTTGAGTTCTTGGCCCTTGAAGGGATGGAGTCTTTCATCCTCGAAGGGGTCGAGGTCTCGGTCCTCGAAGGGATGGAGTCTTTTGTCCTCGAAGGAAGGGGTTCCACTGGACATGTTCGAGAGATACCCATTCGAGAGGTGATGTTTGAGGTGGAACGGTTCCATTCGATCCATTCGAGAGGTACCTATTCGAGATGTACCAATTCGAGAGGAACCCATTCGAGGAGTTAAGTTTCAGATGGATGGGTTTGCTTCAAATGGATGGGTTTGAGAGGTACCCATTCGAGATGTGAACTTCCAGCTATAGGGTTTTGAGACATTCAAGATTCGAGTGATGGATACTTAGCGTGTGTGTGCCAATGGCTCGACAGGTCGAATTCTCGAGGGGTAGATGAGGGATCCTCGAAGGGGTGGTTCTTGGCCTCGAAGGGATGTAATCTTCTATCCTCAAATGGGTCGAGCTCTCAGCCCTCGAAGGGGTGGAGGCTTCTGTCCTAGAAGGAATCGAGATCTCAGCCCTCAAAGGGATGGAGTCTTCTGTCATCGAAGGAGTCGAGATCTCAGACCTCGAAGGGATGGAGTCTTCTGTCATCGAAGGAGTCGAGTTCAAGGCCCTCAAATAAAAGGAGGCTTCTGTCCTCAAAGAAGTCGGGCTCTCTGCCTTTGAAGGGATAGAGTCTTCTGGCCTCAAGGTGTTCAGTTCTTGGCCCTCAAAGGGATGGAGTCTTCTATCCTCAAAGGGGTTGAGTTCTCGGCTCTCAAAGGGATGGAGTCTTTCATCCTCGAAGGGGTCAAGGTCTCAGCCCTTGAAGGGATGGAGTGTTCTGTCCTCGAAGGGAGGGTTTCCATTGGACATGTTCGAGAGGTACCCATTCGAGAGGTTATGTTTGAGGTGGAGGGGTTTCATTCCATCAATTTGATAGGTACCTATTCGAGATGTACCGATTCGAGAGGAACCCATTCGAGGAGTTAAGTTTCAGTTGGATGGGTTCGAGAGGTACCCATTCGAGATGTGAACTTCTAGGTGGAGGGGTTTGAGACATTCACGATTCGAGTGATGGATACTAAGCATACGTGTGCCAATGGCTCGACAGGTCGAAGTCTCGAGGGGTAGATGAGGGATCCTCAAAGGGGTGGTTCTTGGCCTCGAAGGGATGGAATCTTCTATCCTCAAAGGGGTCAGACTCTCAGCCCTCGAAGGGATGGAGGCTTCTGTCTTCGAAGAAATCGAGATCTGATCCCTCAAAGGGATAGAGTCTTCTGTCATTGAAGGAGTCGAGATCTCAGCCCTCAAAGGGATGGAGTCTTTTGTCCTCGAAGGAGTCAAGTTCTAGGCCCTCGAATAGAAGGGGAATTCTGTCCTCAAAGGAGTCGAGCTCTCTGCCTTCAAAGGGATGTAGTCTTCTGACCTCAAGGGGTTGAGTTCTCGGCCCTCGAAGGGATAAAGTCTTCTGTCCTCGAAGGGGTTAAGTTCTTGGCCCTCGAAGGGATGGAGTCTTTTATCGTCGAAGGGGTCGAGGTCTCGGCCCTCGAAGGGATGAAGTCTTCTCTCCTCGAAGGGAAGGGTTCAATTGGACATGTTTGAGAGGTAACTATTTGAGAGGTGATGTTTGAGGTGGAGGGGTTCCATTCGATCCATTTGAGAGGTACCTATTCGAGATGTACCAATTTGAGAGGAACCCATTCGAGAAGTTAAGTTTCAGATTAAGAGGTTCCATTGGATGGGTTCGAGAGGTACCCATTCGAGATGTGAACTTCCAGGTGGAGGGTTTCGAGACATTCAGGATTCGAGTGATGGATACTTAGCGTGCGTGTGCCAAAGGCTCGATAGGTCGAAGCCTCGAGAGATGGGGCATCTTCGAATGGGTGGTTCTTAGCCTCGAAGAGATGGAATGGGGTCGAGCTCCCAGCCTTTGAAGGGATGGAGGCTTCGGTCCTCGAAGGATTCGAGATCTCAGCCCTCGAAGGGATGGAGTCTTCTGTCATCGAAGGAGTCAAGATCTCAGCCCTCGAAGGGATGGAGTCTTCTGTCCTCGAAGGGATCGAGTTATAGGCCCTCAAATGGATGGAGTTTTTTTGTCCTCGAAGGAGTCTAGCTCTCTGCCTTCAAAGGGATAGAGTCTTCTCACCTCATGGGGTTCAGTTCTCAGTCCTCGAAGGGATGGAGTCTTACATCCTCGAAGGGGTCGAGGTCTCGGCCCTCGAAGGGATGGAGTCTCCTGTCCTCGAAGAGAGGGGTTCCACTGGACATTTTTGAGAAGTACCCATTCAAGAGGTGATGTTTGAGGTGGAGGGGTTCCCTTAGATCCATTCGAGAGGTACCTATTTGAGACATACGTGAAGTTAAGTTTCAAATAGATGGGTTTAATTGGATGGGTTCGAGAGGTACCCATTCTAGATGTGAACTTCCAGGTGGAGGGGTTCGAGACATTCAGAATTCAAGTGATGGATACATAGCGTGCGTGTGCCAATGGCTCGACAGTTCGAAGTCTCGAGGGGTAAATAGGGGATCCTCGAACGGGTGGTTCTTGGCCTTGAAGGGATGGAATCTTCTATCCTCAAAGGGGTCAAGCTCTCAGCCCGGGAAGGGATGGAGGCTTCTGTTCTCGAAGAAGTCGAGATCTTATCCCTCAAAGGGGTGGAGTCTTCTGTCCTCAAAGGGGTCGAGTTCTAGGCCCTTGAATGAATGGAGGCTTCTGTCCTCAAAGGGGTCAAGTTCTAATCCCTCAAATGGATGGAGGATTCTGTCCTCAAAGGGGTTAAGTTCTCGACCCTCGAAGGGATGGATTCTTCTGTCCTCAAAGGGGTCCAGGTCTCGGTCCTCGAAGGGATGGAGGATTCAGTCCTCGAAGGGATGTAGTCTTTGGCCTCGAGGGGTTGAGTTCTCGGCCTTTGAAGGGATGGAATCTTTTGTCCTCGAATGGGTCAAGGTCTCGGCCCTCGATTGGATGGGTTCGAGAGGTACCCTTTCGAGGTGTGAACTTCCAGGTAGATGGGTTCGAGACATTGAGAATTCGAGTGATGGATACTTAGCGTGCGTGTGTCAATGGCTTGACAGGAGGAAGACTCGAGGTGTAGATGGGGGATCCTTGAGGGGTGGTTCTTGGCCTCGAAGGGATGGAATCTTCTATCCTCGAAGGGGTCGAGTTGTAGGCCCTCGAAGGGATGGAGGCTTCTGTCCTCAAAGGGGTTGAGCTCTCGAGAGGTACCCATTCGAGATGTGAGCTTCCAGGTGAAGTGGTTTGACTGGATGGGTTCAAGAGGTACCCATTTGAGATGTAAACTTCCAGGTGGAGGGGTTCGAGAGGTACCCATTCAAGATGTGAACTTCCAGGTGGAGGGGTGCGACTAGATGGGTTCGAGAGGTGGCCGTTTGAGATGTGAACATTAAGGGGTTCCACTGGATGGGTTCGATTGGAGGCCATTCGAGATGGAGAAATTCGATTGGATAGGTTCGACCGGTACCAATTCGAGAGTTGCGCATTCGAGAAGTGAACTTTCAGGTGGATGGATTCCATTGGATGTGTTTGAGAGGTACCTATTCGAGAGGTACCCATTCAAGATGTAAACTTCTAGCTGGAGAACCTTCACATCTCGAATAAGTACCTCTCGAACCCCTCCACTTTAACCCTCTCCACCTGAACCTTCACCTCTCACCATCTCCACGCTTCAATTACATGTATAATTGGTACATTTATATCTTTAATTACAACTCTTTTAACATTCCTATACAATTTCTATAATTTGTTATCAAACTCACCGCGCAACGCGCGGTGTAGCCACACTAGTATCTTGCAATATTAATCATTACCAAGACATTATTTATTATCTAAACAATATTATTAGTATAATTTTAAAAGATCTACTGGCAGATAACCTATTCATAAACTTATGCTGAGGTCATAAATTTTTAACTTATAAATTGCAATTGTTAAATTATATACTAAATGTATTTTTTATATTATACTCCCTTCGTCCCACTCTAAATTGCTTAATTACTTTTTCAAGGTTTTCAATGAACATGTTTGATCGTAAATATCTTTAATTATCTAAAATAATGATGCATAAAAAATTGATATTTGTAAAATTGATATTATGATAAATCTAACATATCTCACTTGATATTTTTATTATATATAGATTAATTTATCTTTATGGTCAAAGTATACAAAGTTTTGACTTCCGAAAAGTAATTAACCAATTTAGAGTGGGACGGAGGGAGTATATTTTTATATTTTCACATTCAAATACACATTATTACTTGTTTAAACTTTTAAAATATTATGGACATCTCTAATTTTAAAATAATTATGAGCATGATTAATTTTTAAAAAGACCATTCCTCCCATCTCTCAAAAAACTCTAATTTTCACTTGAATCTTCTTTTCCCCATTTTCCACCATGGGAGATGAGAAAATATTTATAAAAAAAAATTGATCGTCTTTGAACGTTTATGCTACTGATTAAGTATGAATTTGTCTCCAAGCATCATTATTGTTTTTTAGTCTGATAGATTAGATTATTATGTTCGTGATGATAACTCGATTTAGTTTTCCAGGTTAATGTTTTGTTCCCGATGTGATTGTAAAAATCGTGTCTTCGTAATTTTGTTGTATTTTTATATTAGGATTTCCATTAATTTAAATTCTTTATATATATACATATATATACATACATATACATACATATACATACATACATATACATATATATACATAGATATATACATATATACATATATATACATATATATACATATATACATATATATACATATATATACATATATACATATATACATATATATACATATATATACATATATACATATGTATACATATATACATATATATACATATATACACATGTATACATATATACACATATATACATATATACACATATATACATATATACACATATATATACATATATACACATATATATACATATATATAAATATATATACACATATATATATATACATATACACATATATATACATATACACATATATATATACACATATATATACATATATATACATATATACATACACATATATATACATATATATACATATATACATACATATACATATATACATACATATACATATATACATACATATACATATATACATACATATACATATATATATATATATATATACTTTCAAGGTGTTTACAATTTGAACAACATAGATCATGCTTTTGAAGTAGTATTGCAGTTTGAAGAACCCTGTTTGTCGAAGTGATTGATGCTTGGTACGCTCCCCTTTATCAAGTGATCGTGATTTTTGTGGGAAACCAATACACTCATGGCAACACTACAATTTTTATTAGATGTCTTATTTGTAACAATATAGACTGATTGACATGTAATTTTGATATCATTGCTAGTTGAGTTGGATGCCAATTCCACTTTTTTTTAAATTTAGAAACCCACCTACGTGAGAGGGGTATATATTGGGCTCCCTGACAGAGGTTGAGCCCAAGAAGGCCATTGGCTCAAGGTGTGGCGGCCCAATTAGGAGAATATTTAATACCCTAATATAATTACTGCATTCGTGGGTAATTAAATGTGATAACTAAGGAGAACGTTATTTAGGACGCGGAGTATAAATACATGGTACACATTTATTTGTCATTCATTCTGTCTTAATCATATCGGACTCTTGGACTTACTTAGGCATCAGAGTACTGACCCTTGGAACCCCAGGGAAAGTTTTATTGCAGGTCCATTTGAGAAGAACTCAAGCCTACGAACTGGTTGGTTTTTCGAGACGCATCAAGTGGCACCGTCTGTGGGACGACTAAGCCGGATCAAGGATTTTGAGAGTTTACGTCCACGGTTATTTGAAGGAGTGAAAGGTTAAGGTTGATAGGTACGCGGGCTACGTCTTCGCAAAGGTTAAGAACTGAGAATTCAGGAGTAGGAAACAGAAGCCCACAAAGCAGGGTCAGGATAGGAAACAACGTCGTGTCGAGGACATCGGTATGGCTAACCGCCAAATGTCAGGAACGAAGTCACACATGGAGCTTGTTACGACTGTAAACCACGAATGGGGCAAACCTCAGTGGCATTTGTTGCAGATACCCTGACACCAATTCTGAATAATGAGCTGGGGCCCTCGAGGATATTGGTAATGATGGAAGAGCAAGAATAGAGGAAACCTGATTCCTTGCTCAAAGGGGTAGCCGATCCGAGGGATGGAAGGTTTACAGATGTTTTGGGAGATTCATCTATGGAAGCCTATGGCCAAAAAGGGTAAAGAAATTAGAATGTGGGGAGGGCGACCCCGAATCAGGATGTAGAACGAGCAGCTCAGGTCCTGGTTGCGGCCGGCTATCGAGTTACCCCACCTCCAAGGGATGATAGAATCATGCATGGAGTATTGCCACCTCGCTGGTAAGAATAACTATGGGGTGGGCCTCTCAACCTGCAATAGCATATCCTTATCACACATATGCTGAAGAGCCATTACAAGCTAGGCCTCAGCCTTCTATTCTTGATCACTCACAGGCCCCGGTATATTCGTTACCTCCGCTAGCCCCATCTGCTCCTACCCTCGACCTGGCCGGTACAGGAGCGGCATATGAGATGATGGCCTCTTCTGCCATGCAAGTATACAAAAGTATGGGAATTTAAGGAACAATGATTAGTCAGGGGGCTTACAATCCCTATGTTCAACCACCACCACCACTAGCATACCTGAGTTTCAGACAGCTTTGGATGGACCCCGGATACGGAACAACTTAACCACCTTATCTGCCACAGCTAGGCGGTCACGACAGGGGGATGAGCCTGCCAGGGGGACAACAGGAACCCCCCTCGGATTTAAGTGAATCATTAAGAAAGGAATTGGATAGGTTGATCGGACTCTCTAGGTTGCGGGGTCTCCTTTCAGCTCGGTGATCACTGGGGTTCGATGGCCAAGAGAAGTGAAGCCTCTTGAAGAACTTTCCACGTACAGTGTTAAGACTGACCCTCGAGAGTTCATCCAAACATTCCTAGGCTTGATGAGTTCAAGGGATTTTAATGAGAAATTGACATGCAAGCTAGTAGGAAGCTACATGCGGGGAAAAGTATAGGAGTGGTTCAATACGTTGCCAAGAGGCTCGCTCCGATCGTACTGAGACTTCAGCAGAGCATTGTTGAGCCAGTACACACAAAAGAAGAAGTTTACCAAAACTCTGTTAGAACTCTACTAGACGAAGCAAAAGACATGGGAAAGCATGGAAGCTTACTATCATCGATATGTGGATGAGAGCTTGGGAGTGATAGAAGCAACATAGAATGAGGTAATCCAGGAGTACCTGCTGGGGATGTAGAACTTAGAATTGTACTAGAAGCTGAGTACTAACACCCCCAAAACCTTGCAAAAACTTCAGGAAGTTGTAGAGCAGTACTCAAGGGTAGAGGAGGCAACTAGAAGGAAAAGAGATAGCCTTACAGAGAAAATGGGAAGAAATGTATAGCATAGAGGGAAAAGGAAGGTCAAACCTATAAGAACACCATTCGAGAGATACACTTCAATGCCACCAATGCTCAAAGGGAGAACTCTTGAACAGATCTTTAAGTATACATAGAGGGTTGTTCCGAGCACCCCCACCCTTGTAGAGTTCGCACAAGGCAACAAATCGGTATTTTGATCATCACAGGGATTACGACCGTGACACAAATGATTGCATGCAGTTGAGGATGGAGATCGATAAGTGTGAGTATGAAGGACAATTTTGAGGGCAAGGGCACAAGAACCAAGCTGCGCCCTCAAGGCCTCGAATGAACCAATGGCAGCCTTATAGAAGGAACAATCAAAACAATGGGGGTAGAGGAGATAGGAGACCTCAAGAACAGGTGGTTCGAGACAAGAGGTGGGAAGGAAGGCATGACAGACCCCAGGAACAACAGGGGGGAAGTTAAGATAACCAAAATAGGGAAACCCACCCATGAGAAGGGTAATTAATGGCATCAATGACGTGGTGGGAGAAGATCTTCGAATGCGGTGATAAGAGCAGAGGCTCAAAGGGTTCATACTGAAGAGCCCAGTCACAAGAGGTTTCGATCGGACGAGATGGTCACTTTCTCAGAAACGGATACTGTACCGGACTAAACACCTCATGCGGTTCCTATGGTAATTTTAGCCATTATTGGAATGTCTTTGATTAGAAGAGTATTCGAGGATGACGAAAGTGGGGTAGAAGGGATGTTTGCTGAGTGTTTTGACTAGTTGGATATATGGCACGACAACTTGAAAAAAATAGCTTCCCCTTTATCTGGGTTAACGGGAAACCCGATACTCCCCATATGAGAGATAGCCTTGCCCGTTTGTGTTGCGGATGACAACAAAGGGGTGACTATCAGGTGTAATTTTGTTGTCATGGATACCTCTCCCTTATAATGTGATTTTAGGATGGCTATGGATGTGCCAGGCTCGGGTGGTCTGGTCAACTTATCACCCGATCATGAAGTTCCCAACTAAAAGAGGAGTGTTATCTATTCGAGGAGATCAAACCGTGGCTCGAAAATGTAACCTTACGGTGGTACGAGAAGCGAGAAAGTAAAGAGATGTAGAAACAGTACACGCAGATGTGGGATTGGCCGATACAATACAGATACCTACTCGGGATATGGGATCAGTATCTTTGGGGAAGCTAATTCCTGAAGATGTCAAGGAGAGACTAAAAGACTTATTGGGAGAGTATGGGAACGTGTTCTCGTGGAATACTTCTGACCTAATAGGAGTACCATCGAGTCTCACACTACATAGGGTGAACATCAATCCCTCGATTAAGCCACTGAAGCAGAAGAGAAGGGTGTTTGATTCTGAGAAGAGTTGAAGCAATTAAAGAAGAGGTGAAGAAGTTGTTGAGGGCAGACGTCATCGAGGAGGTGTTCTACTCCGAATGGATCGCTAACCCAATCATGGTTCCAAAGTATGATGATGTGTATAAAATTTACCGATTTAAATAAATGCTGCCCCAAAGATAGTTACCCATTGCCACCAATTGACAAATTAGTGGAAGCCATCATTGGACATTAGATTCTGTCTTTCTTTGACACGCATAAGAGGTATCACCAAATACTCGTGGAGGAGGAAGACAAGGAAAAAATATCGTTTATTACATATGTAGGCATGTACTGTTATAAGAAGATGTCTTTTTAGCTTAAAAAATGCTAGTGTTACTTACCAGAGGCTAGTTGATAAACTATTCAGGGAGAAGATGGGGAAGAACATGGAAATATATGTGGATGACATGGTTTTCAAAAGCAAAAGTCATGGAAAATTATTAAAGGACCTGGAAGAAACATTCAGTGTGCTTCGAGGGGCTAATTTGAAGTTGAACCCGTCTAAGTGCGTTATTGGTGTGGGGGCGGGGAAGTTCCTCATATTCATGGTCTCGGATAGGGGGTATTGATGTAAACCCAGAAAAGGTTGAAGCTTTGAAGACAATGAAAGCCCCACAATTGATAAAAGATTTACAAAAGCTTACAGGGTCTCTGGCAACCTTGAGCAGGTTCCTATCGAAGGGGGCGGAGAAACACCTACCCTTCTTCAATGTCCTTCGAAGGGCAAAGAAATTTGAGTGGAATGGAAAATGCGATGAGGCATTCAGGAAGTTGAAGGAACACTTGAAGACATTATCTACCTTGATGAAACCATATAAGGATGAGATGCTATACTTGTACATTTCCGCGTCGCCGTTGGAAATCAGTGCGGCCCTAGTAAAAGAGAAAGACAAAGTTCAGCATCTAATTTACTTTGTCAGTCGTGCCTTGCAAGGGCTGGAAATGAGGTATACTATCCTCGAGAGGTTGATTATAGCCCTCGTACATATAGCTAGAAGATTGAGACCCTACTTCCAGGGACACAAATAGTGGTGCTCATGAACCACCCCATTTGACAGATTCTACAGAAGCCAGAGATTTCAGGAAGAATGATGAAGTGGGCAGTGGAATTGGGAGAACACTATATACAATATCAACCTCGAGTCGCAATTAAGGGTCAAGTGCTGGCAGCCTTCATAGTGGAAGCTATGGAGTCTCTCGAGGTGTGTCTGGATCCCATTCAAAAAGTGAGAGTGAGCCAAAAGGAGGTATAGAAGTTGTATGTAGATGGTTCATCACGTTCAAGAGGAAGTAGAACCAAGGTTTTGTTAACCATACCCAATAGCAAAGATTACCCTTACGCGGTGAACTTCACATTCAAGGCAACTAACAATGAGGCTGAGTATGAAGCACTGATCACTGGACTACACCTGGAAAGAGAGCTTCAGGTGGAAGAATTGGAGGTTTTCAGTGACTTTCAAATTATGGTTCAGCAAGTGAGTGGGGAATATGAGGCCAGAGAGCGTAACCTGCAAAGATACCTCGAGGTAGTGAAGAACCTATTAAAAACTTTTAAATCTTATACTTTAACGCAGGTTCCGAGGGAAAGCAATCATAAAGCAGACACTCTAAGCAAGCTCGCTTCTTTGGATTTAGAAACCCAATCCTAGAAGCAACTTTTCAGGGAAACTTTGCATAAATGAAGTTTCGAAGAACCTGTAGTTATGGCAGTAGAAGCGGAAGACTCCTGGATGACATTGTTCGTGGCATACCTTCGAGAGGGTGTCCTGCTAAAAAATGAAGTGAATGCTAGAAAGATAAGGTTGAAAGCTACAATGTATGTGTTGCAGGAAGAAGTGTTGTACATAAGAGGTTATTTGCAGCCATTACTTCGATGGATTAATACTCATGAGGCTGATTATCTCATAAGGGAAGTCCACAGGGGGGTATGCAGCAGCCACCAGGGAGCCAGATCCGTGGCGAGGAGGCTTATTCGAGCGGGATTTACTGGCCAACAATGTTTGAGGATAATAATTGATACATCCAAGCTTACCACCAATGACAAAGACATGCTCCTATAATACATGCTCCCCGAGAAGAGATGAAAAGCATATATAGTTTGTGGTTATTTGATAAATGAGGGATTGATCTGGTGAGCCCTTTTCCAGAAGCGCCAGGAAAATTCAGATACCTAATAGTAGCCATTGATTATTTCACGAAGTGGGTAGAGGCTGAGCCTCTGACAAACATAAGAGGAAAAAAATCATTTCCTTTTGCTGGAAGAACATTGTATGCTATTTTGGAATCCCAAGGATGATCATTACGGATAACGAAACACAGTTTGCTCAGGATCTCTTCAAAAAGTGTTGCGAGGAATATCAAATTAAGCAAAAAGTGACATCAGTTTACCACTCCTAAGCCAATGGACAAGTGGATGTGACCAACATAACAATAGTAAATGGAATACAAGCATGCCTTGAGGGGGCGGAAAGTAATTGGAAATGGGAATTACACAACGTGTTGTGGGTGTATCGGATAGCTAAATCTTCCACTGCTTGTGAAACACCTCATAGTCTAGTATATGGCTTGGAGGAAGTAATCCCTGTGGAAATAGGTGTTCCTAGCCCAAGGATGATGGCTACTGCAGATGAGATAAGCCAACAGCAGACCGATGTCTGGATTTGGATATAGTGGAGGAAAAGATAGAGTTAGCTTCTTTACATGAGGCTAAATTCAAAGAACGGGTCAGAAGATACCATGATAGGAGGGTAAATAAGGTTTTGTTTTAATCCGGGGGACTTGGTAATGAGAAAAAATGAGAAAAGAAGAAAGGAACCTGAAGGGAAGTTAGCTGCAAATTGGGATGGACCCTACAGGGTGATTGAATCGCACCCATGAGAAAGCTATGTTCTCGAAGAAATGAATGGGGTTCGAGTACCAAGGAGGTGGAACATCACTAACCTGAGAAAGTACTACCAGCTATGATAAGTGAGTTGCTTTTAAGCGGCACTCTAGATGATGTTCGAGCGGGTTGCTCTTAAGCAGGGCTCTAGATGATATTTCCAGCTACGACTGATGTTCAAGCAGGTTGCTCTTAAGTGGCACTCTAGATGATATTTCCATCTACGGCTGATGTTCGAGTGGGTTGCTCTTAAGCGGCACTCTAGATGATATTTCCATCTATGGCTGATGTTCGAGTGGGTTGCTCTTAAGCGGTACTCTAGATGATATAACCAGTTATGGCTGATGTTTGAGTGGTTTGCTCTCAAGCAGCACTCTAGATGATATTTTCATCTATGGCTGATGTTCAAGCGAGTTGCTCTTAAGCGGTGCTCTAGATGATATTTCTAGCTACGGCTGATGTTCGAGTGGTTTGCTCTTAAGAGGCACTATAGTTGATGTTTGAGTGGTTTGCTTATAAGAGGAACTCTAGTTTATATTCTAGTGGTTAGCTCTTAAGCGGAACTCTAGTTGATGTTCGAGTGGTTTTCTCTTATGTGGAACTCTAGATGACATTCGAGTGGTTTGCTCTTAAGCGGCACTCATGGGCTAGTTTTATAATCTTGAAATGATAAACTAGTGGGTAGAATTGGCAGGATGTAGGTGGAAACACCAAACCTGGGTAAAACGCTTGTGTCTATGAACTTTTTAATTCCTACTCATCGAAGATATTCATACTATATTTGCCTAAAGAAGTTGTGTGTGGCACTTCGAGGAGTAAAATGTTTGAAGAAGTATAGGCACGAGCAACTTGAATCCTGTTACAATTTTTTAACCTCACTGATGCTAATAACAAGGGTTTAAGAAACTTGATTTTCGTTTTCTTAGAGAGAGAGAGTTAAACAAGCCTTAACTTCATCAATAAATAGAAGTACAATTTTGGTACCAAATAGTAGATGAACTTATTCATCTAAATGGAGGAAACCCCTCCCGAAACAAATCTTCAGTGGAAAGAGCTAGCCCATTCACCTTTGCTTCTATTTCTTTGAGCTCTTCAAGCTTGATACCAGGGGCTCTCTGAATATCCTTCATTTGTTCTTCTACAGGATATTAAGAAGGATCTAGGAGAGCAATGGTCTTACCCCATTTTTTCATGGAAGGCTTGAATGGGCCCTTTGAGGAGGACGCAACACTCTTATAACGTTTTGTGGAGGATTACGTTGTAGCTTTGCTCGAGGTGGAAAGATGATTTGCAGCTTCTTTAATGGCAGATCTTTGTGACAGAGGAGCAGAACGATAACTCAAATGGGTGAATCCCTTTACCTCCAGTTCCGCCAACCAATCAAGAATAAGGTCAAAGGCCTTTTTCTGCCGAGGAATTCCATTTTTATGAATGTTAACTTTCTCCATCCAGTATTGAGCAGCTTTGAGTAGATATTTCGGAAGCTGATCATTTCCAATTAAATATGAGGAAGGAATGATGTGAGAAAGCATGTGGGCACGGAGGCTTACTTTATGTGCAACAATTTTTTCTTTAAGATCGGCGATACGCTCCTTGATTTCTTTGGCCTATACCTTTCAGACCTCGATCTCCCCTGCGAGTCGTGTGTTCTCGGGAAAGAGGATTCTACCAAAGAACTATTCTTAACCGAGGGGTTCCTTTGAGGGGTTGCATGGGTCGCTTGAAGAAAGAGGGTCTTTGCTAGCTATCTTCCAAGTGACCAATTCCACTTCAAGGCAAGTTATTTTGCGTTGAGCCACTACATGATGCTCGGCAATTAACTCCCTTTGGGCCACTAACCTGCAATTTTTTCCCGTGCAACCAATTAGGCGCCCTTCCACTACTAGAAGCCTAGTTGCAGTAGCAACGCATGACTTCAGAGAACCAAATTTTAGATATATTTGACGCATTAGCTCTTCGAAGTCTTTATCACCGGGGATCACGACCTTCGACCACCTCTAAAGGATATGTGCCATTAAACTCTTTGCTCAGGAAATCCCTAACAAACCCCCTAAAGATTATATGGTCTTTGAACTGCCACAGTTTCATCTCAGCTTCGAGCTGGTTGAGCTTGTCATTCAAAGATTCCTTCTCTCGATCACAATCAGATAAATCTCGTGTAGCTTTCAATAGTTGTTTGTGTGTCTCACTCAACTCTTTTTGAGCACTCGAAAGATCCTCACAAGCACCTTCTAACACTCTCTTCAACAAGTTAAACTACGAAAAGATGAAAAAGGTGAAATCAATAATAAAGTCATAAAAAAGGCAAAAGATATTCTTATATTGAAGTTTTGAAAAAAAAAAGTTACAACTGGGGGCCCTAATTAGAAAAGTTACAATAAATGAAAACCCCTAGAATCATGCTCTTTTAAGGTGTATGCAATCATTTCTTCCACTCAGCCGGGTGCTAAATTCTACCCCGGAGAGGTGGTCGTGGCCTCTAGAAGGGGGATCGCTCGAATCCCCTCAGGAGCGAAGAACTGCCCTTTGGACTTAATGAAATCCATCAGGGCAAAGTGAAGGTCATCGTTCTTGATTGCCTCATCCCATTTTGCATCCAGAGTAGCTTCAAGCTCTGGGTTGACTAGATCGTCCACCTACTTAGCGAGTTCTTTAGGCAAGGAGACGAACACTTGAGGCTTTAGGAATTCCTTGGCTAATTCGCTACAGCCGAGATTATTGGCCATCCCTAAGAGATCCATAAACAGTAGAAGCAGCTTAGAGCTGTTCAAAAGTTTGCTTTTTAAATGCCTTGAGCACCTGAACCAACGAGGCTGGATCCTCAGCAGCCTGAACCCTCTTCCTGAGAGTATCCTTCTCCAGCATCCATTGACGCCTCTCCACATCAACATTCTGCCTCTCCTTTTCCAGAATTTTTTATTTTTCCTCGAGCACCCTATTCTTCTCTTTGAGCACTCTCTTCAACTCCAAAATTTCAGTATCCTTTTTGTTGAGCTTTTCTTCGAGAGAACCATGGCCAGAAGTACACGCAAAGGAAAAAGCTGTTATCTTCTCAATGGCTTCATGGAAAATTCGGGAGACCTAGTAAAATAGTTAAACTTAGATCAATGCTAGGAAAAAGGACACTAAATAAATTTTTCAAAGGAATGGATGAAAACCTCAGGGTTAGAGACCATCCTCAAGAGATGATACTCAATGCTGGACGTGGACACCGCAACACTCAAAGAGGGTGTCGATTGTTGATGGGTGTTCTCACCGCTGTGTGCTACTATTAACGGTGTTAGGGAGGCGTTACCAACATTGGTGCCATCTGCCCTTGTCTTCTGGCAAAAATTCCTAGTATGAAGAGTTTGGCCATCAACAATGATCGAAGTAGGCCTTCCACCACCTACTGTGGGAGTGGAGGCCTGATTTGAGGGAGTAAGGGTCCCTTTAGGAGAGCCCTGACCTTGCTTCGTGGGCTTCTATTTCCATAATATGCTAGAGAGACCCAGTGAAAAAAAAGAAGAAAAAAGATAGAGCATCAGCAAAAGTAAACTCAACAATACAACAGACATGAGAAGTAGAATTCTATTAAGGCACCTTTGAAGGCTTCCGAGTGCCTAAAATCACAAACGATGGTCTCGAGGGGAAGGCCTTCTTTGGGGCCCTCAAGTTCTCTTCTCCTCTTCTTGATATTCTTCTGGAGTATTTTATACAAATACTCCTCATAGATTTTGGGAGGGAATGCAAAGCTGCCAATCCGGGGATTAGGATTGTTGAAGCGGCTGTAGTCAAGGGAGCTGGACATCAACTTTTACCTATCCCCCTCGAGGGCATCCAGACAAATATACTCCCCAGGTTTGGGAGACTCGACTCGCACGTCCCAATTTCATGGGGGGAACTCGATACCTCCCGTTGTCAAACAAAATCCCTTTCTTCCAGCTTCTCCAGTCACCCAAATTACCAGGAACAGCAAAAACCTTGTGATGTGCCTCCCGGCTGGTAAAAGTGACAATCATATCGGTGGACTGCCCACTATAAGACATGAAGTACAGCTAGCGGAGCAGCTTATACCTTGGCTTGATACCGAACTCGTCACATCGTGTCAAGAACATCATGATGATCACCAAGACATTGGGATGAACTTGTGCAGGGCTCACCTGGAATTATTTAAGAAGTTTGGAAAAAAGGAGCGGAAAGGGGAAGATGAGCCTGCAACAAAGATGTCTGGGGGAAATAGCTGATCTACCCTCGGGGGGGGGGGGGGGGGTTATGGGGGGTATCTTCCTATCGAAAGGGTTGAAAATCTGCATCTGAAGCTATTTGTTGGCCAAGAGGAATTGAGTCCAAAACCTTCGAGATAACTTTCCCCACTACTGGAGCCGGGGGATCCTTCCCCGAATCCCTCAGCCTTATCCTTTGAGAATTTCCTTTCTTCTTCTTTGGAGAGGACTTAGCCAAAGAAGATACACGAGGTACTCTCGAGGGTGCTTTCTCCTTCTCAAGGGACGTCCTCTCTCTCAAAAGATATGCATTTTCCTCCTCTATGGCCTCGAGGGACGCTTCCTTGCAGGTCGGAGATGTATTTGACCCCCATAGAACTTCGAGCTCTGGATTCGGAGGAGGGTAGAAGCCAATCTTGCCACTGGTAGGGAATCTCATCATATAGGGCTTGCTCATGCCTGGTGGCTAGTTCTCGACGGGCTCTCGAGGAGGCATATCAGTTACTGGGAAAACTCTCTCTTCCCCAGGACTGTTAGTAATGTGATCAGACATACCTCCTCCTGCATCGGAATTATATTGGAATTCTTCAGAATAAGTGCCTTCCAAGTCACTTATAGCCCTTCCGGGCATACTAATCCCCGCCTCTCCTACCTTAATCTCACCGGGAAATCTCTCGGAGGTGGAACCCTCATCAGAATGGGGCATAACTGTAAGGTGAGGAAACGATAAGATTAGAATAAGAAGAAGAGATGAAGGTACTTACTAATTTTCTGGGAAAGGCGATGAAAATTAGATCGCTCGAGAGAGAAGGAGAGAAAGAGTGCTTGCAAGAAGTTCCTGCAAATGAGAAAAGTGAAAGGAGAAAGAGAGGTTAGGGGGTAATAATGGGGGCAGAAATGGCTGATAATTAATAGATGTCTTGGAAATGTAAAAAAGCTATAGAAACACACAATTGCTTTTCTGTCTTTTGACAACACGCTATTTGGGGAGCAGTGACACGTTCGATTATACAGCACGCGCACACCTTTTGGAATCCTAGAGCTCAAAATTGATTAGAAAATCATATTCCCTCCCTCGAAGGCAGGAGCAATGAAATACAAGGTTCGTTTCGAGTCTTCAGAGTCCTGAATACAGCCCCATGCATTTGAGACCTTGAAGAACCTTTGTACCGTTCCAGCCTTCTAAGGTCAAGAACCTGCTTTTCTGGGGGCTCTTGATAGAGGATGAGCCCAAGAAGGTCATTGAGCTCAAGATGTGAAGGCCCAATTAGGAGAATGTTTAATACCCTAATGTAATTACTGCATTCGTGGGTAATTAAGGACAATAATTAAAGAGAACGTTATTTAGGACACGTAGTATAAATACAAGGTACGCATTTACTTGCTATTCATTCTGTCTTAATCATATCGGACTCTTGTACTAACTTAGGCATCAGAGTGCTGACCCCTGGAACCACAAGGACAGTTTTATTGCAGGTCCATTCGAGAAGAACTCAAACCCACGAACTTGTCGGTTGTTCGAGATGCATCACTCCCCAAACCTTAGAAAAGATAATGAATTGTTTGAGTACATCAGATCAAGGTACGTGGAAAGCTATATGCATCAAGCTTATTTCCAACCCTTTGTAACACTCCTGTGCTAGCAAAATGTTGACCATTTGAACCCAATTTGAGGTCTATTATAGCCTATCATGTATGTCAATTTCACTTATTATAATTATGGTGGAGTAGGATTCCGCGTGCCCCATGCTACTCAAGCCAGAGCGTAAGCTAGTGATGCTTTAATCTATGGATGATTATTTTCAGGAAAAAAAATCACCCATAAAGTTAGGAATACAAATTCGCTTTGCCATGTTTACATAAAAGTGGATGTTTCATTTTATTGTATTTATTTAACGTCAAATTCTTGGAAAATACCGTCTTTCCATAAGCCTATGGAAAGACGGTTTAATTAAAATAATAAAAGGTAAAAGATCTTAGTTGCAATATTAAAATTTTATTTTGCAACATGTAGTAGTTATAAAGTTTATAGCACAATTCATGCAACCCAAAAATTTTATCTTCATTTCTTCTAATTTGCACTTTAAACCTTGGTTTTTCCATGACTTATGGAAAGATCGTCTTTCAAGAGACGAACTCTTATTTAACACACTTTTTCCGTTATTTCTCTTATAATGATACAATTATTTATCATATTTCCTTATTTTCATTCACTTATACTATTTTTTTCTTTCAAATTTAAATTTTATCCACTTATATCATTGGCAAAGTCTTGGAAAAGATCATCTTTCCATAGCATTAAGGAAAAGGTAAAATATTATTTGCAATATTAAAAATTTATTATGCAACGTGTAGTATTTATAAAGTTTATTACCCGATTAATGCAACCCAAAAATTTATCTTCATTTCTTCCAATTTGCAATTTAAACCTTGGTCTTTCAATGTCTAATGGAAAGACTGTTTTTCAAGAAACGGACTTTATATCATTCATACAATATAAATCCAAATCATTTAAATGTAAGCAGGGTCGGCTTCACATGGCCCAACCGATTCTTCTGAACAGGGTCCCAAAAATTTATAATTAGCTATTATATATATATATATATATATATATATATTATATTATGTTTATTTTTAGAAAATTAAACCTGATCCTTCTGGAAGTCGTCTTCCTTTCTCGTTTCGACTTCTCAATTCAACACATTTGCACGTTTATTATTGATTTTTTTGACCAAATCAATCAATTTCTTTTCCAATTTCCAAGTCTACATTCAATTTTGGTTTTCTCCCCTATAATTTTATGTTAATTAATTTTGGGGCCTTATTTTTTATTTTGCACAGGACCTCCAAATTGTCAGATACGACCATGAAGGTAAGGTAAGGTATGATACATATAAACAGGGGTAGCATTGTCAAAAAGAAGGGTCTAAAAGCACATAATTTAAATACATGTTGAGAATTCCTAAATTCAGGTAAACTTAATGAAGAATTACTATATTACCCTTAATTAATTTTATTGGTTTTAATTTTTATCAAAGATTATTTAACTTCGGCACTCATCAACAATCATTATTCAATATCGATCCACAATAAATATTACAATTACATGAACACGTTAAATTAGATTACCTTAAGATGATCAAATTAAGTGCACCAAACATTAAAAAAAAAAGAAAAAAAGGAGTCTCTGACACTTCAAAACGTAAGAAATGTAGAATTTAACATCCATATCATAAACAAAAAAACGTATATTGGGATGATTTAATTGATAAGCTAGGCACAACATCTACCCGGCTATGTAAAGTCAATGAAAAATAAAAAGATTTAGATTAAACTGTTTTTTTAGTCCATACAAATTATCTTATATCATGTTTTGGTCCCTGTTTGTAAATTAACCCTCAGACAGTACCAAACAAATTTAGAACGATTTGTTTGGTCCCCAAAAATGGTTTTCAGGGAAAGTCAACGGTAAAATTGATCAAAATAAGTAAAATGACCATTATACCCCTGAGTTTAAAAAAAAGAAAAGGTCTTCATCTTCTTCGCTCGTCTTCTCTGTCGCCGCCGTTGGAACCAGATCTGGAGCAGTCTCTGTCGCCGTCGTTGTAACCAGATATGAGGTTACATACAATCTGCCGCTCGTCTTCTTCGCTTCATCGTCTTCGCTCATCTTCTATGTCCTCGTCGTTGGAATCAGATCTAGAGCAGGGCGAGTCGAGTGTATGAGCTTTGAGCTTCGAGCTTCTAGACGCCGACGGAGCTTCGAGACCTATGGCAGAGCTTCGAGACGTCGGGTGGAGGTCTCTGTCGCCGAAGTTACAGAAGGGTTTCTGTCGTCGTGGTCTCCTCAGCGGGGAAGTGGAAGTCGACGAGCTTTCATTGTCATGGTTGCAGAGTCGCGAAGAAGAGGAGCTCCACCTCTGTAGTTGTGGAACGATCGATGGAGACGAGGCTCGCAGGTGAAAATTGAAGGCGGCAGCAGCGGCAGTGGCAGAATGCGGCGGTGAAAAACTAGAGAAAAAGAAAATTTTAAAATTAAGAATTTTAATTGAAAATATTTTTTAATTAGTAAAATTATCATTTTACCCATGGCTATACCAGAAAACCATTTAATTTACTAGAAAATCACCTTTGGGGACCAAACAAATCGTTCTGAATTTGTGGGATACTGTAAACAGGAAGCAAAACATGATATAGAATACTTTGTACGGGAATAAAAAAAATAATTTAGTCAAAGATTTATATCCAAAGGGCCGTTCATAGTTTCATACTACTTAAAGTACACAATAATCGACATGCCTCTTATAAAAAACCCATTTTCCGCAGTTCGAGCCTGTCCAAAAACCCCCTCAAGATAATGCATATGTTGTCAACAGTCTCAAGCGTAGAGCAATCATATCTCCTCCGAATCGGAGCGGAGTAAAACTCTCGCACGGCTTGCTTCCTACTTTCACAACAAAGAACAAACAGCCACAATTTTGTACTTCACAAGTTTAAAAAATGCAAAGGAAGTATTACATTGTGTAGGTGGTTCCGGCAACGTGGAGGCGGTTGCCTTCCGAGGGCTTCAATATTTTTAAACTTTCAAAATGTTTGTCAATATTTTTGTTAGAACGTCCTCTCAAGCATCTGACCATGATCTTATATCTTCAACATCTCCTCTCATGTTGTTTTTGGAGAAGACACACTTGATAAAACATGAGTTAAAATTGTGAGGTAGATGGTAATATTTATTGACATTATAGAAGAATATTTCGAAAATTAGAATTTATTTAGAACTAAAACTAAATAGTTAAAATATAAATCCAAAACTTCTAAATACAGGTGATAGGGATAATATAATAATCGTTTACCTGAAACTTGTCTTGTAACGAATTTGTGAGCTCTCGAACTGTGTGCGATTCACACCTAATATAGGTGCGATTTTTGTCAACAGCTCTGTGTTATCTTCTTCGTTAATCTCTGACACCACCGATATGGCGGAGCCACCACCAATCACCACTAACCCTCCAATCTCTTATGCCCAAGCCCTAATCAAGAACTTCGCGAAGCCCTAAATCTCCCTTCACAAAATCAACAAAATGAAAACAGTGCTCCCTTCATTCCAAAGTCAAGAATCGATCATCTGGGAGAACCCGGCCTCCACTTCACTGATGAGGAATGCACAAAGCTGGAAGCCCCCCTCAAATGGACGCTAGTGGGGAAGTTTTCTCGCAGTCGGCTGCAACTGGAAAGGCTTCGAAAGGATTATCATACAGCGGGTTTCAAAGGCCACAATGACATTACCCTACTTGATAATCGACAGGTTCTGATATCCTTTTCTTTACCTGATGATTATTACCGATGTTGGCTTCGTAAAATATGGAATTTTGGACCATACTCAATCATAATGACCAATTGGGTTCCTAATTTTAATCCTAACGCAGACTCCCCAATTGCCTCAATATGGATTTCCCTTTATGGTTTACCTCAGCAATTCTTTGATTATGGGGTTCTAATGTCGATTGGTTATATCATAGGTACTCCAATTAGGGTAGACATGGCCTCTCTAAATAGAATCGGGCCATATGTGGCAAGAATTTGTGTTGAATTAGATGTTATTAAACCAATGCTGGAAAGAATCTGGTTAAGTTTTAGGGATATAGGTTTCTGGCAATATATAGAGTATGAGGGAGTACCACTGTATTTCTCTAATTGTCTTAAATTAGGACATTTAGATACAGCTTGCAGGTTTGACAAGAACATATCTAGATTCACTCCCTGGAGACCTAAAGATTCTACAACACAAGAAGAAAATAAATACATTTCCAATGATGAACAGGGCATATATAGAGGTAAAGGAAATGGTCCTTCTTCATCGGGTATTTCTTTATCAAAAAAACAATTTATCTACAGGAGGAAATAGGATAACAATTCTAAGCAGGTAGCCCCAGAAAAGAACCTATCTCAGGGAGACACACAGTTACCTGAAGGAGCAAGTTCAGAAGATTTGATCCTTAGACAAGGATCCTAGGTTTCTCTTTCAACTCATGATAATGCTACTAATGCCTTGTATCATGAAAAATAGTTAGTGGTAACAGATTTGGCCTCAGTTTTGCCTAAAAAGGATGAAATTAACACTGAAAACTAGATTGAAATTACTAGACTTTCGTATGTAACACAAAATCCTTATTTAGAGATTACCAATTCCAACAAAGACCACATTAGCCCTAAAATCTCTAAGGTAACCTTTTCTCAGGAAGTAGACAGATCTCCATCACAGGAAATGTTACCTGGGAAACAACAAGCTAATCATAACACACCTACGAAAATACCATCCTTTCCGTGCTCACCTCATAATGTTAATGCCTCAGTAAATCTAGTTGATAGCCTTATCCTTCCTAATCAGATGGTAGAACCTGCTAAGCATACACAGGTATCAGAAACTAGAGCTATGATGTCCAATGTTAAAGATACTTTTCAAATAAATATCCAGAACATACCTAACCTCGATGATATAGATGATTATATAGAAATCAATGGAGGAAACCCCCCTCTATTATCATCCAATAAGAAATCTCCTAAAAATCTTGATTGGCTTAATACAGAAACTTCTATGAGGCAACAAGAAAAAATTTTAACCCAGGGGGAACTTAATTTTGAAGAAATAAAGGCGAACCTAACCAAAGACCAGTTAAGATTGAATGCAATTCTCAAGCTTAATAACATGGAGGTCAAGAATAAACAGGGGAAGTATAACAAAAAAAGACTACTCCTCCACACCTAAAACGGTTTTCACCTGTTCCTCTTTGAACCTTTCCAAAACATATCCATGATAAGTCTAAATATCTGTGTATGGAATATAAGGGGAATAGGTAACAAACCTACTCAAATTAGATTAAAAGATATTAAAAGTTGTAACACAATCAAACTTTGTGCCCTAATGGAACCTTTATTGAATTCTAATCAAGCACAAAAGATCTCCAAGGAAATAGGTTTTAGTAACTCTTATGCAAGCCCGATTTGTAAAATCTGGATTATGTGGGATGAGGACCTATCAGTAGACATCTGTTCAGTAGAAGAACATGTTATCATTGTGAAAATTAAATCTAGCAATCTAATAACTGAATGTCAACTAGGCTTCATTTATGCTAAGCACACAATCCAAGAACGGAATAAGTTGTGGCAAGTCTTAGCAAAAATGAAAAATGAACCTTTATGCTTAATAGGGGATTTTAATGTCATCACTAAGAATGAGGAATATCTAGGTAAATCCATCCCTAACCAGAATAGTATCAGGAAGTTTAACAGCTTCCTTAATGACCAAAACATGACTGAAATCCCAACTTCTGGAAGCTTGTTCACTTGGACTGGAATGAGGACAAAGGGTAGGGTATGGAAGAGACTTGATAGAGGAATTTCTAACAATTTATGGTGGTCTAAATTCCCAGACTCTAAAATTAAAACACTAGCAAGGGAAGGTTCTGATCATACCCCTTTGATCTCGCATATCTTTGACACCTCCTCTATGTCCATTCCAAAACCCTACAAGTTTCAAGAATGCTGGGTAAACCACCCTACTTTTATGCAGTTAGTTAAAGATGCTTGGAATATACACACTAACAATAGAGGAATGAAAAGATTAATTTTTAAACTAAAACATTTAAAGAAAATCCTTAAAAGCTGGAACAAAAATGTCTTTGGAAACATCTTTGATGTTGTCCAGAACTATGAAGATTTGGTAGTTAAAGCTGAAAAAGATTTACAAGAAAATGATTCCAGTAAAAACCTACAAGCTCTAAACCTAGCAAAGGAAAAAATGAAAACAGCTTTAACTAACCAAGAGGTGTTTCTGAAACAAAAAATCAAGGTTAAAATGGATGAAAGAAGGTGATGCAAACTCAAAATTCTTTCATCAATCAATCTTAAGTAAGCATAAGAGGCAGACAATCTCATTAACAAAAAATAATAATGGCACATGGCTGAATAACATAGAAGATATAGAGAAAGAAGCTATCAGCTTCTTTTCTAAACTTCTTACAAATAAACAAATGGACCCCTCAGGGATCAATGCTGCATGGATATTAGAAAACGTTCCAAGAGTTGTAACTAATGAAATGAATTCTAATCTACTCAAGCAAATCACTATGGAAGAATTAACAAACATAGTTAACTTCATGGACAGCCACTCAGCTCCAGGACCAGATGGCTTCTCTGGTTTCTTTTTCCAAAAATGTTGGGAGATAATCAAAACGGATGTATTGATGGCAGTGGAAGAGTTCTTTGTTGGAAAAGACATACCCATAGCCATCACATCAGCACTGATCATTCTAATACCCAAAAAATATGTGTGTTTATCCTTTAAAGACTAAAGACCTATAAGTCTATGCAATTTCACAAACAATATCTTCTCAAAAATAATCTCAACAAGACTTAAAAGCTGTCTAGATCAGATAATCAGCCCAGAACAATCAGTATTTATTTCTGAAAGAGAAATTGCTGATAATGCCCTCCTCATGCAAGAGTTAACCAATCATTTACATTAAAAAACAAAAGGTTTTAATATGATTATCAAGTTGGACATGATGAAGGCATTTGACAGAGTTTCTTGGTCATTTTTATCCAAAATCCTAATCAAACAAGGATTTTCACCCATACTGGTTGATCTAATTATGAGAAATATAAAATCTGCTTGTTTTTCATTATTAATTAATGGAAAAACAGTAGGTTTTTTCTCAGCATCTAGGGATCTAAAACAAGGTGATCCATTATCCCCTTTGATTTTCATATTAATGGCTGAGACTTTTTCACAGAACCTGAATTTTCTCTATAAATATGGAAATATCCAGCCATACAAATTACCCTATGGGATGAAATCATCAACACATCTCTCCTATGCTGATGACACAACTATTCTATTAAAATACACAAAACAGGGATTACAAACAATAATTAGCTTCCTGAAATCATATGAGTTAGCATCAGGACAGAAAGTTAATTTTGAGAAATCTTCTTTTTATATTTCAAAACACACACCTAACAGAATCATAACCTTAATCAAACATGAAACAAACATGATAGAAGGATCCCTACCCTTTAAGTATTTGGGATTCCCTATCTTCACAGGAAGAGTTAAAAATTCCCTTTTCCAGGGATTGTTAATTTCAATCCAAAATAGAATTAATCACTGGCATAACAAGCTACTCTCTCCAGTTGGAAGGGCAGTATTGATAAAACATGTATTGACCTCCATGCCAATACATCTTATAACTGTGTTGAAGCCAACCAAGCACATTATAAGTCAAATTCATAAAACACTTGCAAGATTTTTCTGGAACTCTAACTCAGAAAATAACCAGAAAAAAGAATCTGGAAATCATATCCTAATTTATGCTTCCCAACTAAGGAAAATGGTTTAAACTCTAAAAACCTTAACACTTTAACAAAATCTTTTTCCATCAAACTGTGGTGGAAACTACAGTTAGGGAAATTCCCGTGGGCACAAATCATGTGGTCTATGAGTGATACTCATAAAACATCCAGAACTTGGAAACGAATCAAGGAGATTCAACACATAGCACTGTGTAATACAGAGGTTCTTCTTGGCTCTGGTTCGGTTTCCTTTTGGAGTGCAAATTGGACTACAGTGGGTCCTTTATCAGACCACATCCTGAACTCTTTGGAAGTTCCTTATCCCAACTTAACTGTAGCTGAATTTATACATAATAAATTTTTCTACTATACAACACTCGGAAATGTGCTTCCTAATCATATTTCTTCAATTCTGAATCTGGACTATAAACTTTTCCCTAACTATGAGGATTCACTAATTTGGAAATCAACTCATACTGGAGCATTCACACTAAAATCAGCATATGAACTTATTAGAAAAAAGAAACTGAATATCCCCTCTTTCACTCATCTGTGGTCTAAAATTTTACCAAAGAAAATCAGTTTCTTTAACTGGAAACTATTAAATAGACTAATAGCTTTACCAGATGTGCTTGAGCATTTTCAGTTTCATCTACCATCAAGATGCTGTTTTTGTTTAAATGATTCAGAATCTATCCATCATTGTTTTAACTCATGTGTTCAAGTAATACAAATCTGGAACTTAGTAGATACTACTTTCAATTTGTCTACACACACATTTCAATTATTATGGGATAGATTCTATTTCTATTGGAATGTTTCCCCCTGTGATGGATCTTTTGCTAAGTTAATTAGATTCATACCGTGTGTAGTAATCTGGTACCTGTGGTGTGCCAGATGTACTTATATTTTTGAAGGTACAAAGCCAGATATAAATCTCATATTCAAAAGAATATTGTACCATATTAATGACACTTTTTTGGCATTCAATCTGGACTTTAAGTGGGAATTATCTAATATACCAAAAATTTTATATCAGAAACCTAAAAAACGGAGACCAATAAGAACAATTAGGTGGCTTTTACCCTCAAAATATAAACTTAACACTGGTGGTTCTTTTCTTAGCAATGGTGCTGCTGGTATTGGTTGTATCATCAGAGATCATGAAGGTAAGGTAATTATTGCTATACCCAGGTCCATCTCGGCTGAATTAGTTTTGCAGGCCGAAACAACAGCTTTATTACATGGAATATACCTAGCTCAAGAACGCGGCATCAAAAGTATTGACATAGAAACTGATTCAAAAATGCTACTCGGTATGGTACAAAAACAATTCAAGATCCCATGGAAGTTACAACAGCTGATAAGGGAGATATGGAATCTGCTTCAACATATTCATTATTCGATGCAACACATTTTTAGAGAGGCAAACGGAGCCGTTGACTCCCTCGCAAAAATGGCTAGCCGAGATCTGGTAAATAACGTCTATGTTTCTGCAGGTTTGCCACAAAGAGTTGCTGGTCAAGTGAAGCTAGATGCAGAAGGAGTACCTCACATTAGACTAGAATAGGCATTTGGAAACTTTTGTATTTATTTCCACGGTTGTATCTGTTGATCTTTAGGTTAGTATCAGGTCATTGTATAATTTTTAAAGATCATCAGATAAACTCTCAGAGGTATCAAACCCCCACCATTACAGGTGGTTTTAATTAAAAAATAATAATAATCGTTTACCTATTATTTAACAATTCCCAACCACGTGTATTTAGATTTCGAGTCCGTCTCTTGAAAGACGGTCTTTCCATAATCATGGAAAGACCAAGGTTTAAAGTGTAAATTATAAGAAATGAAGATAAAATTTTTGGATTGCATGAACCGGGTTATACATTTTATAACTACTACATGTTGCATACTAAAACTTTAATATTGTAACTAAGACCTTTTACTTTTTTATTATTCTAATTAAATCCTATCTTTCGATAAACATATGGAAAGACCGTCTTTCCCAAAACTTTGCCTTATATTTCCCCTAAATTGGCACCGAAATCCTTAATTGGCACCGAAATTGAGTGTGGGGACCGATATACAAATCAAAAAAGTAAGTGGCATTTTGGTAGTTTACGATATAAATAAACATCAGCTGTCCTAAATATAGTTTGAGATTTCCCTCGCTCATCATTCCATCCTTATTCAACAATGAGAGTTCATCTTCTGATACTTGTCTTTTGCTTCTTCAATTTCTACCATTCTTCTTTTTCTGAAGTAATCTTTGAGGAAAGGTTTGAAGGTAAAGAGAAATCAATCAAGCTTATACTCTACTTTTATTTTCATGTTTCGTACTGGTTTATCTGGGGTATTGACTTTGATTTTTGTGTTTGATATTTTATCAGACGGTTGGAAAGACAGGTGGGTCCTATCGGATTGGAAGAGGAGTGAAGGGAAAGCTGGAACTTTCAGGTACACTGCTGGAAGATGGGCAGCTGACCCTGATGATAGAGGTTCTATTTTCTTTCTCTCTTTTTTCCCTTTAATTTTTTTGTAATAGTGTATTTGAAGTAGGAGGAAATTTCGATAGTATATGATGAAATAAAAATATAAGTAGAGGGAATAGTATCTCTTGAAACGAAAATGGAGATTGAATGATCTCTTCTGCATTTATGAGCTAAATGTTCAATATTAGTATACATTTTTCTGTTTCAAGAATCTTGAAAATTAGTCGTATTGTTCCATAAAGAGCTACTATCTTGTTTTATAAGGGTACGTTTGAATATGTTGACCTTCATAATATTTTTAGCTCATTCACCTATTCTTTACATAGGTTTTGAAGCTGAAAAAGCAGGATTTCATGTGTTTGTGGAATCTCTATCTATTGAAAAGATGCCAAGCAGCCATTGAATATCATAAACATTTGATCTGTATTCTGTGTAGTTGGAATTTTTCAAAATAAGCGGAGATTATATATTTTTGGTATATTTAAGTTGACAAAAAATGAATTTCAATGTGTATGTCAGCTGCTTCTCGTGTTTCTAATTTTTTTCAAAAGGACCTTGTTACACATGGACAGAAGAGTCTTTGGAGGCGCGGTGACATGTCGTCTTGCGATATTCCATTTCTCACAGCACAGATCCATTGCAATATGCAGGTCTTCAAACATCAATTGATGCCAGACACTATGCTATATCTGCAAAAATACCTCAGTTTAGCAACAAGAACCGGACACTTGTGTTCCAATATTCCATTAAGTTTGAACAAGATATTGAATGTGGCGGCGGTTATGTTAAGCTTCTGTCTGGTTATGTTAACCAAAAGAAATTCGGGGGCGATACTCCATACAGGTTATTTCTGATCAACCTAGCCATTAATTTTCTCTGCATTCTATGTGCCGTTGGCCTTTAAAGAAGAAAAGTGGGAAAACTAGTTTTCTTAAGAAAAGCATTGGAGATATTATTCTGTCATACAAAAGGCTGATCATGATAGTAACCAAAATGTTTGCAGCTCATAATTTGTGTTATTAGCTTTAAAGTCAGATGCATCTATTTTCGAGGTGAGTTTGATTATGTAATCTGTACACGGTTCAGCATTTAGGATAATTCCAGCAACATTATATAAAATGATGAGCTCAGATGTATTCCATGCTGATTTCTAGGCAGTTTTTAAAAAGGAACATATTAGACTAAGGGCATCAAGACTTTTGCTTTTGTCAGATTTTACCTTTTAAAATCTTTATAATGATGTCCAATCAAACTAGTATGAAAAAAGTGTAATTCAAAAGTCTGTAATTGTACAGCATATGAACACTTTTTATTCTTTTCCTTGCAGTTTTATGTTTGGACCAGATATATGTGGCACAGACACGAAAAAGCTCCAAGTTATAGTCTCATACCAGGGACAAAATTATCCAATTAAGAAAAACATAGAGTGTGAAACAGACAAGTTAACTCATTTCTACACATTTATATTAAGACCAGATGCAACATACAGCGTCTTAATAGATAATCGTGAAAGAGAGTCTGGAAGCTTGTATTCAGACTGGGATATCCTCCCTCCACCAAGAATAAAGGCTGTCAATGCTAAGAAGGTATCGTGGAAGCAATTTCATTGAACTTGTAGAACATTATTAAGCATATAATATGAGGAATTTTCTTTTTCAATCTGGTAATAATGTTCCCATGAACAAACCTCTGTAGCACCTAATGGTGCTGTCCTTCGCATGCATAAGCCGATATAATTCACCATGAGACTGTTTTCTATGAAAAAGAACCTTGTACTCCCTGTTTTCTCTGACATGGATTAGCAAATTTGTTTTCCACAGCCAGCAGACTGGGATGACAGAGAATACATTAAAGACCCGAATGATGTCAAACCAGAGGTTTTATCAAAAACTCAGCTCTCTTCATGTGGAAATATTCATGTAACATCTATCAAGCTCAAACTAGCTACTATTGTTTTCAAATCGTGCAGGGGTATGATTCAATTCCGAAAGAGATACCAGATCCTAAAGCTCGAAAGGTTTGCCGACCAATCTTGAAATTTCATTCATATATCAGATATTGAATATTCTGAATTCTTAGAATTGGAGAAAACAGGATCAAGCGGCAAACAGTAATGGACATTTCTAAATTCCAGTTCATAATTCACATACGTTGTTACCGCAAAATCATCAAGCAAAATGATGCTCACAGTTTTACATAGAACAAAAATGTTACGGACATAAGTCCCTGTTTTTTCTAAAGAACCAACCATTTCTGTGCATGCAGTGTAGTTGCTTCATTACCTATTGTAATGTAATCAAACCTCTTTCGATTTGATCCAATAGCCTGCTGACTGGGATGAAGAAGAGGATGGGATATGGAGGCCCAGAAAGATACCAAATCCAGCATACAAAGGGCCATGGAAACATAAGGTACTCATGGGTCAGATATAGCAACATCTAGCAACAAAACTAATCGTGTAATATGTACTGTATCTTAACCTTTTGGAGCTATGGTGATGCAGCGGATCAAGAATCCCAATTACAAGGGGAAGTGGAAAATTCCATGGATTGATAATCCAGGTTGGGCATTTTCTTTGTGTCTTAGTCTGAGTTGAAGATTGGTGTTTTGTTTTGAAAAAAATTGATGTTTGTACTATTGTACACTTAAAACTTGTACATTAAGATTTTCTTGAGTACATCCAAGCAATATAAAAGGCCTAAGAGTGGCTAGGTTTGATTATAGTAACTTAGTTATATTTAATCTTAGTACGTATTTTGTCCATTTGAATCTGTTCAAAAGGGTTCTGTTTGGTGCATTTCAAGAATCTGAAAATCACTTGATTGATTGTGAGAATTTTGACTGATATGCACTGATGCCTGAAGCTATGACCTGAAGCTGAAGGTGTTTATTAATCTGTCTTGTGAATTTCCGGTGGGGAAAGACATCAGCAAACACCCTCTTATTTGTACATCATTTGAAAAGTTTCAGAAGTCTATTTTACCTTTCTTTTTTCCTCTTTCTGATATCTTTTTACTTGCAATCTTTCTGTATCTTGGCTGTTATGCATTCGAGGGAGGGTTTAACTCAATATGTTGTTGAATTTCCTTGTCGTTCATCCTTGCAGAGTTCGTTGATGATCCCGATTTGTATGTTTGGAAACCAATTAAATATGTAGGCATTGAAGTTTGGCAGGTAACATAAATGTTTTCCTTCTTTCTATGTATACACCACCTCTCCCTGATCTCTTCTTTGATGCCACATCTATTATTATAGGCTCATTTCTGTTGCTCTTATCTTTTTGTTGCTGGTCATTTAAAATTGTTCCTGAACACTTGCATTCTACTGAAGCTTTCCAGCTCTAATTTAACCAACAGATTCAGCACATTCCTTCTCTCTTTGAATGAAAATTTCCTCCTAAAATGCTGGGTGAAGTCCATGCTAGTAATCTCGCTGGTAAATATTTTTATGATTATTATACTTCACCTTGATTTAAAATAGTGATTTTGCAAAAATTTTAGGTTAAAGCTGGTTCAGTGTATGACAATATATTGTTATGTGATGATCCTCAATATGCAAAAGAAGTGGTGGAAGATATTTGGGCCAAAAATAGAGTGGTGAGTAGTGCTATTGCTGTGACTATACATTGAATTGAAGTGTCTGAGCTGTTCACTTAAGGTCTTTCTTAATTTAGGTTGAGAAGGAGGCATTTGAGGAGGCTGAGAAAATCCGGTTAGCAGAAGAGGAGGTACTAGCAACTATCTCAGTTCTACATTACCGACTATTTTTATGCCTTCTGCAGTGGTAATAATATTGCAATGTATTACTATATCTGCAGCGCTCTAAGAAAAGAGACGAAGAAGGTGGAAAGAAGAAAAGTAGAGGCAGGAGGAACCACAAAAGGGTACTGCAACCTTTCATTAATATTGCACCGTCTTTGCTTTTTTCTGTTTCATGTTGTCTCAGCATCTACATGTCCACATTTTATACTGGTGATCTACACTACCGTACTTCCCTGGGTAGATGATGGGTGGTTTGGGTGTGAAATTGTTTTGCCCATCTCTGTAAATTTATGTTCTGAGAGGGCAGCCTAACGAAAGTGGAGTCAAAATCTGTGATGTAGTAAATCTTTTCAAGTATGATATGCTCACAGATTACTGAGAGCAATTTTGTGTACTAGTTTCTGGCAATTTAATGATCTTCAATCTAGCACAAGAATGGGAGTTGCTCTCTACCTACCACGCTGCCTCAAATATACAAAGCTCGACAAATGGAAGAAATACCCTGATCTGTTTATGTTCTTTTGTTTAGCTCTATTGCTATCCTTTCAAGATTGAACTCTTGCTTTATTTTACCAAAGAGTTAGAGACAATTATCCCAGGGAGAGTAGTAGCTTGGATGTATGATTGGCTTCTAGTTGACAATAGATGTAACTATTCGCCTCCATTTGCTAGTCTGACATTATTAGAGTCACGAGCTTCTATCTTAAACCAATTGGTACCAAGTGACGTGATCAATGATCTTATACATTGAGATATAACTTAGTCCACTATGAGACTCTTAACAGACATTAATATTGATTTTCTTAAACTAAGTTGTTTTTTTTATCCTGTTACCTGAATTCTTCCAGCTTAGTAATTATTTGAATGGCAAGTTCAACTTTGGAGGATCTAATATGTTAGCTCTGACCCAAGAGTGGTTGGCTGGCATCAACTGCAATTCCATGAAATACTTAATATATCTGCTATAGATGCCCTACTACCACCACATTTATGCCAAAAGAAACTCCTAATGTGAAGATACATGATTCCGAATTTAGAGTGTAGGGTACACCCTTTGTGGTGAAGTTACTTGCACAAGTATTAAAGAGAAGATTTTGACCTCCATTTTGATATTTTATGATGTTCTAACACAAAGGTTTATCAGCTGAGCTATGGATGTTCTTGTTCATCTATCTTCTTCTCTTTTGCACAAGTATTAAAACCATGTGACCTGATATAATATTATACGATGACTATTCTATATAAGCTTTTCATTCCCTTAACTTGCATTAGGCAGTTGTGCTTGGGTTAGTTTTGTTTTAATTTCAAAAAAGAACATGAACAACCAATCTATCTTTATTTAAGTTCGGTCCGAAATTGCTCAGTTATTGTCTTAGAGATTTGGTTTCTGAGTTTGCAGATCATTGTCATTATAAAATAATTTTTTGGTTTGTTCTTGCAGTATGATCCCCCTGAATATTTCCATGATGACTATCATGTAAGTTTCCAGTATAATCTCGAGAGCTCTAGAATTAATTTTAACATTGTACAGGATCCCGAATTTCTGTTTTTGGATCTTGAATGCTAAATGTCACTGTCAAAAGCATATGTAGCCACAACAGTATTGCATTTCTGAACCAAATGTTTGCCATGTGTTCCTACTATTAATGGACCTCAGTTGTAGCCAAAGCCTCCATCAATGTTTTTTTCCTTCTCTATTTGCTAGAAATTTGACATCCTTGCATGGCCATGTTAACCTTTTTCTTCTTCTGTTCTGCTGCAATGCAGGATGAGCTTTAGGGAATGTTAAAACGACACAGTTGAGCTGTGAATTGGAGCATTTTGTGCAACTTATGGGGTTGCTGAGTTTTGAGTGGTAAAATGTTACTGTATGTAATATCAGGAATCACAGTAAAGTCATGGCCAATGCAAGGCTTACTGAGATTCTGATTTTGTAAGCCCAGTACCGATAAACTGGATTATGTGATGTTATGTACTAGTGAGTAGTGAGTTGTAAAAGGAGCGGAAAATAGTAAATCGTTATATCATTCTCTGTATTTTACTGAATTACACCCTGTATTTGTATTGTTGTGCATTTTGAATTAATTTTAAAGAATAAAGAAATTTAATAATTAATAATAATTAAAAATTATTATTTTTTTCAAAAATAATTTTTAATTCCTGAATCTCCTTCCTTAACTGTAAATTATTTTCTGGGGACGGCGGTGGAGTTCGTCGTCGGTGCTCCGTTGTGGGTTGACTTCGCCGGAGCTCTGCCTTGGTTCGCTGTCGCTGGATGTACAGTTGGGTTGGAGCTCGTCGGATCTTTGCCATTTGTCAGCCAGCTCACCGACGCGGGTAGCGCCTGTCATCGCTCCAGCACGGTTCTCCGATCCTTTTCTTCGTCGTGGGTCGCATTTCCCGACCAGCTTGACGCGATTCAGATCTGGTGCCTTGGCTCTTGTTTGCCAGATTCGTTTCCCCTCCCAGTCGTGTCCCAGCCCCAGCTCTCGTTTGCAGCCAGCGTCAATTCTCATTTGCCCGCCCAACTCAGTCCCGCCAGCGCTAGCTCTTGTTTCCCCTCCCTGCCTTGGTTCTCCTTTCCCTTACTGACTTAATTCCCTGCCTGGCTCTCGTTTCTTTCCCCGGTGAATTTACTTAAATAATTTGAGTAGATTTTGACAACCAAAAGAAAAAATGGATGGTACAAACTTCACATAATGATGTGGTTTGTTCTATGGACTTCTTGGAGGTTTCGTGAACCACATATGAAATATAAATTCATATTTAAAATAAAATTAGGTGATTTTTATTATCAATTAGAATTGTATATAGATAGTATATATTTAATTTAATGTTCTTAAAGATTTTATCATAAATATATGAGAGCTATTCTTATTTAATTTCATGTTAGTAAATATGGTATCCTTATATGGCAAATTCTTGGGAAAGACGGTCTTTCCATATGCTTATGGAAAGACGGGGTTTAATTCGAATAATAAAAGGTAAAAGGTGTTAGTTGCAACATTAAAAATTTAGTATACAACATGTAGTGGTTATAAAATTTATAACCCGGTTCATGCAACCCGGAAATTTTATCTTAATTTCTTCTAATTTACACTTTAAACCTTGGTCTTTCCATGACTTATGGAAAGACCGTCTTTCAAGAGACGCACTCTTTTTATATTTATTACTTTCATGTTAATTAATATTTGTATTTTAATTAAATTTCATTAATTTATAGTGATTAGTAATGAAGAGAAAAATGAAGAAATTCGAAGAAACCTGAAAAAATATATATATATATATATATTTATTTTTTAATTTTAAAATATAAATATAAATTGACAAAGTCTTGGGAAAGACCGTCTTTCCATAGGCTTATGGAAAAATGAGGTTTAATTAAGATAATAAAAGGTAAAAGGTTTTAGTTGCAATCTTAAAAATTTAGTATGCAACATGTAGCAATTATAAAGTTTATAACCCGATTCATGCAACCCGAAATTTTGTCTTCATTTCTTCTAATTTACACTTTAAACCTTGATCTTTTCATAACTAATGGAAAGACCATCTTTCAAGAGACGGACTCATATAAATTTCAAATTTAATTTTTAAGTTTTATATAAAATTTAAAAATTATAGAAGAAGGTAGGAAGAATCTTTGGAAAGACCTGGCTCCTATCTCAAATGGTGATATCATTTTTATTGGAGATTTTAATACTATCACTTCTCTCACTGAATATAGGGGCCCTAGTACATCTTCCTTAGGCAGCATTAGAGATTTTAATGCATGGATAAATACCTCGGGTGTTCAGGAAATTAATACGGTTGGGAATCTGTTTACATGGTGCAACTCTAGACTTAGGAACCCCACATCCAAAAGACTTGATAGAGGTTTATCTACTATATCCTGGAATTAGAAGTTTCCCTCCTCTTCCATTCAAATCTTGAACAGACAAACCTCTGATCATTCCCCTCTGTTATTACAAATTTCAAATTTGACCACTACTAACCCTAAACCATTTAGGTTTCTTAATGTCTGGTTTAATCGGCAGGATTTCATCAATCTAATTCAGGTAAATTGGGATAAAGAATTGAAAGTTACGGGTTTGCTAGGTTTCTATCTTAAACTAATCAGGCTTAAAAAGGAGATAAAGATATGGAACAAAGATTGCTTTGGGAACATTGATACTAATATTTTAAATGCTGAAGAATCCCTTAGAATCCAGGAATCTAACTTTGATCTAAATCCTTCAGATGCTGAACTTATGGAATTAAATCGGAAAAAAGCTTTATTGTTAAGAGCTCAAAAAGAAAAGGAAAAGTTTTGGAAACAAAAAGCCAAGTTGAAATGGAATAAGTTAGGTGACAATAACACTCAATTCTTCCATAAAGTGGTTAAGGAGAAAAACTCTAGATTACAGATTAGTAAGATTAAAAGTAAAGATGGTCAATGGCTTAGTACTCAAACGAACATTAACAATGAAGCCATTTCTTTTTACACAGATTTGTTACAGGAACCAAATCTATTGCCTAATGACACATACTACTCACATTTCCTGAATCACATACCAAATGTTATTACTGCATCTGATAACTATGAATTATCTAAACCTGCAACTGAATCTGAGGTAGAGGTAGTAGTTAAAGGTTTAAATAGAAACAGTAGTCCTGGTCCCGACGGATTCACACCTAAATTTTACTTGAAATGCTGGCCTATTATAAAAGCAGATCTAGTTAAGGCTGTTAATGACTTTATTGATGGCACTCCCCTACCCAAGGGAATATCCAGTACTTGGATCACCTTAATCCCAAAAAAAACCACACCTTGCTCATTTGATAATTTCAGACCTATTAGCTTGTCTAATGTCCTTAATAAAATATGTTCTAAGGTTCTAATGGAAAGGCTTCAACCATACATGAATAATCTGATCTCTTCTAATCAGTCGGCCTTCATGAAAAATAGGGACATCTCGGATAATATCCTTTATCTCCAGGAAATGATTCGATTTCTAGATAAGAGAGCTAGGATTCCTAATTGTATTCTGAAGTTAGACTTGCAGAAAGCGTTTGATAGAGTTAATTGGCATTTCTTGATGAACATTATGTTGAAATTTGGTTTCCAAGGAAAATTTTTACATGCTGTGATGTCTAATTTTTCCCAAGCTTATTTCTCTATACTTATAAATGGCAATCCTGTGGGTTTTTTCAAAGCCACAAGAGGAATTAAGCAAGGTGATCCCCTATCCCCCTCTCTCTTTAATATTTTTTCTGAAGCTTTCTCTAGAAGTTTATCTTTCATTTTCCATAATAACAAGCTTGCATACTATCAGTTACCATCTCCAATCCCAGCTGCAACCTACCTTATGTATGCAGATGACACCATTAAATTTATGCAAGCATCTAAATCCAATCTTGTTAGGATTAAGGCCTTCCTGGATGTTTTTGAGTACACCTCCGGCCAAAAATTTAATTTTCATAAGTCTGATTTCTATATTAGTAAAAGGGCTTCAATTGGCAAACTAAATCAGATCAGGATGACTCTTTAAATGAAGCAAGGTTCCCTTCCTTTTCAATATCTAGGATGCCCTATTTTTAAAGGTAGAACACTTACTAGGTACTATCAGCCACTTATGGAGAAATATGATAAAAAATTGCAAAATTGGAAAAATCAGTGGCTAAGTTCAGGGGGCAAATTAGTCCTAATTCAGTCCTACTTATATTCAATGCCTCAACATCTTTGGAATGTTACTAAACCACCAAAAACAGTAATCAAGAGCCTAGAAAGAAGGTTGTCTAGGTTCTTCTGGGGTGAGTCTAATGGGAAAGGAAACAAAGTTTGGAAAAAATGGGCTCATCTAGCAACTCCAATCTCCAACTGTGGTTTAGGTTTTAGGTCAATTGGAGCTATTTTGGATGTATGCTCCCTTAAACTGTGGTGGAAAAGTCAACTAGGGAACACATTATGGTCTCAACTGTTATGGTCCTTTCCTGATTCACATAAAAAATCTGTAACCTGGAAAAGAATTTGTTCGGTTAATCTTTTTGCTGATCAAAACTCCTTCATAATTCATAGTAAAGGGCTATGTAATTTTTGGACATCAAATTGGTGCATGATAGGTCCATTAATAAACCATGTTCCTGATCATATCACTGCACAATTTCTGGATTATACAGTGGCTGACTTTATTAGAAATAAACCTGAGATTATGCTACTGATTTCTCCTTTTTTAGAAAATGATACTCTCTCTTTCTTACAGGAAGCTCAACTTGAAGAATCAAGAGAGGATAGGATAATATGGAAGCCTGATCCTGTAGGACAATTTTAATCTAAATCTGCATATCGTGCAATTACTGGCCCATCGGGTAATTCTTTAGCCTTCAAATTTCTATGGCATAGGGCTCTGCAGAAAAATATTTCTATTTTTGCTTGGAAGATGGTACATTCTCTACTACCATTTGATGATGTACTCATTACATGTGGGTTTAGTCTTGCATCGAAATGTCCTGTTTGTTGCCATAGGGATTCACTAGAACATTTTTTCATTACATGCCCTCTGGCCAAATCTGTATGGAGATACATGGCTTCCTTAGTTCAATTCCAACTACCTGAACCTCAAACCTTAGCTCAAACCTTCTTCACTTTCTGGAATTGTATGGATCTACCTAAAGACTATCAGCTGTTATGTAACATAATCCCTACCATTACTTGCTGGTGCCTCTGGAAATCTAGAACTCGATATCTTTTTTACCAGTACCCCCTTTCTGCTGATTACATTTGTAAGGAAGCTATTGACATTATCAGGCTAGCTCTGTTTTCTAATCCTACATATTTGAAATCCACAAATGGCATGCCTCATCTAATAAAAAATCTTCTGCCTCAGTTCAGACCTCCTCCTAAACCGATTATTAGAACTGTATGTTGGGAGAGACCTTCACAACATTGCATTAAGATTAATACGGACGCATCTTGGTTCCCTGATAAGGCTTCAGTAGGGGTAATTATAAGGAATTGTACTGGTTCACCCATATTGATTAAATCTGTTACCATCTCTGCTGACTCATCTCTTCTTGCTGAAATCCTTGCGGTCAAAATTGCTTGTCAGAGTTACAACAATTTGGATGAATCTGTTATCATTGAATCAGACTCTTTATTGGCAGTCAAGATGATATGTGAACCTTATACTGCTCATTGGCCTGTATTTGATGTTGCCTACAAAGTTAACCATCTTCTTAATGGCGCTGTGCTTCAGTATGTGCCTAGGGAGGGTAATTTGGTTGCAGATGCAATAGCTAAACATCATTCTGCACATAATCTGACTTTGCATCTCAGTAATACTCCTGTGCATATTAGGGGTCTTATTCACTTGATAAGATACATACTCCCCAGATTAGAACTATCTCACATTGCTTGTGATAAGATTGATACTGCTGATGGTTTTTTCATTCATACAGGTTCCTCTCAACTGAACTCACCTTGGATATCTCACTCCTATTACTAATCTAGCCGTGCTGCTGCTTGGTGATCTCTCGGAGACTGAGGCTCGGGCTCATTCAACATACGTTATCCCACTTTTGCTATATCTCCTCATAGCTGGCCATTTACTAGTTAGTTGTCTGGCCAAAGTGCGAATTAACACGGGGTGTGGAGATTCGTTGCTTTGGAATCGCAACTAACTAAACTCGACCGATATTTCGGATCATGTACAGTTCTTAGCGTAGGCTATCCTTTACTTTTGTGGGCAATGCGGTTGCCATCTGTAAAGTTACTTGCACTATACTCTGGTTCTTTTGGCTTGGGGTACCAATATATCAACCCCCACCCTTGGGTGATTTCCATTAAAAAATTTTAAAAAATTATACGATAAATATACGTATTAGGGTGTAAACAAGTAAAATACAGGGTATGATATAGTATGCCCAGAAAATATGATGCATAAATGTGCAAATTTGATGATGTAGCAATGCCACGTTATGGATTTCTTTTTTTGAAATATAAAAAGGTAAAGTTTTGGGAAACATCATCTTTTCATAGACGTATGGAAATGTGGAGTTTAATTAGAATAATAAATAGGTAAAAGGTATTAGTTGCAATATTAAAAGTTTATTATGCAACGTGTAGCAGTTATAAAGTTTACGACCCAATTAATGCAACCCGCAAATTTTATCTCTATTTCTTTTAATTTGCAGTTTAAACCTTGGTCTTTCCATGGGTTATGGAAAGACCGTCTTTCAAGAGAATGACTCATATAAAAAACATAATTGCATTAAGTTAGTAATGAATTGCATCCAGTATTTAGATAATTCTACATTGAGTACCTCTCCCGACAGGTGGCCTGTCCATAAACTTATAGACATACCAGGGACCAATTTACAATTAACGTAAATTAATCAAACCCTTCCTTTCCCGAACCCTGAACTGCGACTCATGCTTGCCTGATTTGAAGAAATTACAGTGCCCATTGCCCACAACCTAGGCACTGCCCGTGAACCTGTATCCTGCGTCTCTGGTGCTCAAAAAGATGCAATTAGAGATCGGGGGAGAGCCTCTCATATTCTGTTTCAAGCATCTGCCTGCTACTCCCAATTGGAGGCACTATTGGAGGTGCCTCCAATTGGGAGTAGCATGTGATGCCAAGGACTGACAAAGTCGATCGCCTGGGCGACGATCTTGCTTTCGTTGCCAAGGACAAGGAAACCCTTCGCCTTGCCCTCACACATGCAGAGGCGCGATGCGGTGATCTCAACTACCAGATGCGCCACACTATGGAGTACCATATTCAAGCTGAGGAGGAATCTGCATCTCTACTCCACAACTTTTCCCTGGTTCCTACTACTACTATCACTCTCTTTCACTTAATCTTTGGTCTTTGATGCCATATTTCCTTGTTTATTTGTTTATGTTCATGACTAACTTGGTATATTCTTAGGATTCTTCAAACACTGCTGATTTGGTCCAACACATTGCCCAAGCTGTACAGTCCACATCAATGGACAACTGGACATCCTCAACTGAAGTGGTCGAGCTCAGCAGGCTTTAGTTGAAGATTGAATCTCACTTGATAAATCAAGCACTTTCAGCTCTACACAACTCCATTCTCCACCTAACCAAAGATGGTCACACAGAAAGAGATCACTTGTACCAAACAGGGCAAGATTTGAACGACCAGCTACACCAACTACATGCCTTGGTTAAACAGAAGGAGGCAAAGATTGCTAAAAATGATGTCAATATTACTAAAGAGGTTCATTGCGTAATTGAGGTTCGGATTTTGCTAACTTAGGGTTCCGAGAGAGAGAGAGAGAAGATGGAAATGGGTGAGTGAAGATGTTGTTGCATATTTGGAAGTTTGGATATTGTTGTTGAAAGTTCTAGATGTATGAATTCTAGTGTTATGAACATGTAAAAATCATGTGGCAAATATTCGAAAAATGAACTAAATGCTGCTGAAAATTTTCGTATATATTAGGCACCTGTAATCTAACAATACATATCATTTATATTAAAACATGCATTTGTTTTAAAAGCTCTAAATATGAATTATGAAACTTTTCCAATAGATCATGTATGAGTTAAGTTAAAATTTTACAATTTACAACATGTATTGTTTATATAAAAATACGCATATGATTTAGAATTATCAATTCCTTTTATGAATAGCAAAACTTTGCCATGAGGTGGTGCATAAGTTACGTTATGAATCGTTTATGTTTTGTTAAAACATGCATATGTTAGCCTACAATTAGTACTCTCTTATAAGGCGATCACTGCTCACCCTCAGCAGCCCACACCAGCCCACACCACAGCCATCATGTGAGAGGTAAGTCACGGTAGCCCAGCACCAGGACCATTGGGCCGGTCCGTACTCGGTGCCCACCAGGAGGCCCAGTCCGCCACATGGCCCAAGAGCCATGCTTATAAACCAGGTCACTCCCACACGGGGGCTGTCGAGCCTCGAACCGAGGATGCCTCCAAGAGAACCCAACTCCTAATCACTGGGGTACACCTGCGGGTGTAATTAGTACTCTCTTATAGTATACACAAAAGAGGTCACATAATTTTGTAGTTTTTCAAATTTTCATATGCACTGCATTTAACACCTTAGAATATCTATTGATTACATAAAACATGTGTTTGTTTAAAAAAACATGAGCAGATTTCCCTGCCTTAAATTAAAGAGAGGCCACAAAAAGTATTGCCGACGCGAAAGCAACACATGTAAAGCATTGCATACTTTGTGTAAAAAAACATGCAAATTTTGTCAAATTCAAACACGAGAGGGGCTCTCAACATCTAAAAAAATGGAAGATCAAGTGCTCGTGACAGAAATCTTCCATAAGGAAACTTACAATTACAACAATATTCCTATCTAGATTAAGTAACAGTCTCTAATACAATGAATCAATTATTAATCTTCAAAAGGGGATCATCTTAGAATTTTCAAGTTCAGTGTCATATTCATATGAATCCTCCTTGTGTCAAAATGTCTTGTGGAGTCTAATGTTTAATGTTGTCTGATTCCTTAAAAGTTAAACAAAAAAAGTTAAGATCCAACTCCTGCAAAAAGTAATACACATTGAATATTAACATGTACAACATATAAGCAAACAAATACAATTTATAATTCAAAACGAACAATAATCAACAATAAAAAAAGTCAAACACAATAAAACTAATAAGTACATACTAGATACTAACAGATGCAATATATAAGTAAACAAATGCAGTTCCTAATTCAAAACGAACAACCAACTACAAATTTATATTAAAAAATCATACACAACACAACTAACAATTACATGCTGGATACTAACATATGCAACATATAAATAAACATGTGTTGTTCCTAATTCAAAATGGATAGTCAATAACAAATGAAAATAAAAAGGTATACACAGTACAACTACTCCCTCTGTCCCAGCCATTTCTGTACACTTTTTGGTCAACTTTCTTAGACCATGTTTGACCATAAATTTCAATTAGTATATAGGATCCAATATCATCATGTTAGATATTATTATATTCTACACACCATGTATTTTCTAAATACCAATTTTTTATGCGTCATCGGTATACATAATTAAATCTATCGGTGGTCAAACATGGTACGAGAAAGTTGACCAAAAAGTGTGCAGAAATGGCTGGGACAGAGGGAGTAACAAGTACACACTGAATACTAACAAGGCAACTTCAAAATGAACAATCGACAACGAATGAAAAAAAGTGTCATTTACTGTACAACTAACAGGTACACGTTGGATAATAAAACTAACAAGTACATACTGGATTGTAACAGATGCAATATATAAGTAAACAGATGTAGTTCCTAATTCAAAATGAACAACCAACAACAATTATTTTTTAAAAAAATAGTCATACACAACATAACTAACAAGTTCACACGAGATACTAACATATGCAACATATAAGTAAATAGATGCAACTCATTATTCAAAATGTATAATTAACAACAAATAAAAACAAAAAGTCATAGACAGTACGACTAACAAATACACATTGAATACTAACAGATGCAATAAATAAGTAAATAGATGCAGCTCGTAATTCAAAACGAACGATCAGCAAAAAAAGAAAGAAAAAAGGTCATTCGTAGTACAACTAACAGTTACACATTGGATAATAAGAGCTGCAACATATAAGATAACTAATGCACCTTGTAATTCTTGAACTAAAGAAAAGTGGCTACTATTTCATAACAAAGAGTGCAAAGACTTGATAGAAATGAAAAATCAGGAAGTATTCAGATCAAGTCCATAGAACAAAATTTGGCTTAATGAAAATGCCTAACTCTGACCTAGGAATTTAGCATACCATAATTGTGAAAAACGTATCTAGTAGTGAGACGTGAGATCTCTTACCCAAAAGAAAAAATGCACGAATTCGTAGGTGCAGATGAAGGTTTTGAGACTGATATGAATCCGCACTATGAAGGTTCATAGTACAACATCTTCTCTTTTTACACGAATAAATATAACTCCAAACGAAAGAACCACAAACAAAAAAAATTTAAAGAAAACAAAACAGATGTTGCAAACTGCAGCTACTGCAACAGGAAGAACTGCAGTTGTGTAAGCTACTCAGCATGTACTAGAACAAAACAACATATTAATTCAACACAAAACTTCTAAAACTAATAGTCTCAAAGCCAAATAGTTGAAGATCCAATCAAGTATACAGTTTTTCCAAACAAAAGTTTCTATGGCCACTGAAAGTAGAGCCCAAAACTGTTTTACACTCCTGCTATGAACAATATATAGAAACACTAATTGAACAAAATGATGGGGCATACCTTGTCCTAGCACATAAACCCGCACGAATCCGCATGTGGAAGTGGGCCCCAATTTGAGAGGCGGCACATGGGGTTTGAATAGGTGGCACTGGTATGCCGTCACGACAGCCATTAAAATTAGCAGCAGGCGGAGAAGATGAAGGTTTTGGGAGAAGATGAAAGTTTTGGGAGAAGAGTTCGTTCACGTGTCCGGCTTCTTCTGCTTCTTTCTCCTCAAAATTTGTGTAAAAGAGACCTATTGCAGAGAGAGAAGAAGAATGAATCGGAGAGACCTGTTGCACGCTTTTAATTACAATTAAAAAGTTAATTTCCATTAATTACAAAAAAAATACCCGTTTTGCAAAATAGTCTCTGACATGTCCATAAGCTTATGGACATATCGCCTTTTCTGAGACTTACCCTTCTACATTAAGCACTCTTTTGAGGCAACATCCTGGGGTGGTGTATCCTCCATTTCTTTTCCTGTAATCAAATAATGACAATTTGTAGCTCTCTTGTTCCCTGACTCTGATGAATTTCCAGTTTAATCCCCCTGAACATGCGTAGAATTTTGATTCTAAAGGCGATGATGTCAGGAAATACGTCGTGTGTGATTATTTGATCTTCTAGGTTGTGTATTACAGTCCAAATTGTTTTCCCGAACTACTGGAGCCTAACAATTTTAGAAGATCATTTAGGGTTGGTAGAATATGAAAAAAATTGTTACTCAGCTCGTGTCGTCTATGTTATTTCTCTCCAGAGGTAAGCCACGTCCTCTATGTCCATTATAGCGCCTCTTTAATTGCAACTTTCTCATTCCGCATAAGCCATGTTGACATAAATTTTAGGATCAATTTTCAGATTTTGGAAAACTTGTAGATTCTTTTGCCTCTTGATTTGCCAGATAATACACAATGAAAAGCGAATCTCTTCATTTTGCTTCAAATGGCATTCATCACCAGCTTTCATGTCCCTATACATCGGTGCAAAATAGTTGAGCTAGGCAGAACCATCATCACCTCACAGAATTGGAGCTCTCTATGCTTTTCCATTCCGGTTTGAATCATTCTTTTTGGTGCGATACATTTAATGTGGTTTCCTACACTATCAACTAACTGCTTACACCTGTTTTATCTTGTCAATATCCGCTCTCTGTTATTTTTTGTACTACTCTTGAATACTCCAACTTTCATTCTTTTGGTTGTCGAGTTTTTCCATATTTGCGTCCTTATGCTTCTCATAGATTGGTGCCTCACAGTTTTCCATGTATTTTCTTGGGATACAGTTCTCAATACAAGGGTTATTGTTGCCTTGATACTGGTATGAAGAAGAAATACATTCTCATTATGCTCAGTTTTGCTGAGCTCCTTTTCTCTACCACATACAAAGGCTCTGCGATTGCACCGTTGTCACTTGATGTTTAAGCCTTTTTGGAACCTTCGTATGAGCCTTCAAAAGTCTTTCAGCCCTTTACATCGGTTGGTTTACCATTGTTCTTGATGATACTAATTTTCCATTTGTACCGGAAGCTGTACCAGTGTCTAAACCATCATGTCCTTGTCCTGCGACCATCAAAATCGTAGCTTATCCTGCGTCGCTCACACATGCACTGCCATTGAGCTCACTTATGCCTACGCATTGGGTTCACGCACTGTCAACCCCACTTCCCTCATCCGACATGCTGACATAGCCTTTTTCGCATTTGCGGCTTCTTCACTGGCTTCAGACTCTGCATCACTTCTGTTGTATAAGCCCATTTCTCGCCATCTGATGGCCACTCGTTCTCTCACTGGGTCCCTCAAGTATAAGGATTTTTCTGATTGTGATATTTCTGGTTTATTGAGTGCTTTGTTTTCTAAGATCGAGCCACTGAGTTATTTCTCAGCTGTTAAGGGTTCTGAGTGGGTTGGTACTATGGATTCTGAGATGGGTGCTGGCGTATACCAAGCCCATGAACCACATAATGTTGGCCTTCAGGCCCAGCCCAAGACTTAGCTGTAGACTAATCTTGGATGCGAACTGAGAAAAGAAGGATCATGTCGGAAATGACTGAGTCATGAAACTAGAAAGATGGAGCTCCAATCAGGTCCCAGGCATGAAACAAGACACGAACCAAGTTTATAGGGACCACGATGTAACTCACGTTCATGAATCCAAACAATACGGAGCCACGGCTACAATCTGCTATAATACAAGAACAACACGCCGATAAAGGTAGGTGCAATTAAACGGAGAAATACAAATTCTCGAAAGGAAGATACTGACTTCATCATCGGAGTCTTTTCCCCGGAATAACTCCGGGATTTGTTTTGTAGGTTTATAGTCATTTATGGTGAATGTAAATCACCTCGCCTGACCGGGAATACCACATCATTGGCACCATTTTTGGGGATGAGAATTTTTTTCTGTTTTCGAGTCCTTCATTCCCTTCAGGGTAAACAATGGTGTTCACCAGAAGTGAAAGAAGCCAGAATCACCATACACAAGAATGAACACCTGGGTGCAACACGAGCATACATCTCAATCAAGATTGCACATTCCTAGTAAAGAGAAGGAACGAAGCAAAGAAGACACGGAGGATGATGAGGAAGAAGCGGAATCTCCTAACACAAATCAAGAAAAAAATAAGAGAGCTTTCCCCGCTTTCTTAGAAAACAATAGAGAACATCTGTATAATGAGTTCTTGGCCACTATCAAACCAAAATCCCCAAAAGAAAATAGTAAAACAAGTCAAAGGCATGCCTTACGTATGAAGAAGAGTTAAGAGGTATAGTGGAAAATAATGATACAGATAAGCTACTGTTAGCACCGCATCTTCACGATTTCAAGATGTCAAAGGATTTCAAGCTAACCCTTCATGTTAAAATATATGATGGGACAAAAGACTCCAAGGAATTCCTACATTCCTATCGTAACAGCATGCGATTTTGCTATGCGGAAATTGAGTTAGTTTGCAAAGCCTTCCCTATCTTTTTATCTGGGATAGTGATAGCATGGTACGAAGACTTACCAAATAGAAGTATTAGGTCTTGGGAACAGTTGTCAGATTTGTTTTAGGGACGCTTCTATCAGAAGTAGAAGTTTACCAAAACAATAGCAGACCTAAACAACATAGCTCAGCAAAGTGACAAAAGTCTCGCATAGTATCACAATAGGTTTGTCAGTGAAAGTTTGCAAGTTTGTGATCTGTCATTCCAATCCTTATAAGGAGCATTCACATGGGGCATGCGATCAAGAAAATTCTACAAGGAACTCACAAAAAATATGCCAAAAATCCCAAGGCAATTGCAAAAAATGATTGAACAATCTGTGCGAATTGAAGAAGCAAACAACCACAAGATAGAATGTGAGAGAGGTGAAAAGAGGATAATAGAGGATCCACAGATAGGTGTTATCAAGAAAAGGAAAGTGAATTTTCCTTTCAAAGGAAGAGAATTAAGAGTGCGGGTCACACAATTTCAAGACACTCATTTGACAACGTCGCGAAAGGAAATATGGCAAGCAAATAGGGAGTTATTTCACGATGCACTAATGATTGCACCACCAGAGAAGCGATCTAGAGAATACTATTGTGCCTTTCACAAGGACCATGGACACGACATTGAATATTGCAGAGACTTGAGAAGGCAAATAGAGGAAAATTTGAGGAATGGCTATCTAAGCTAGTACAAAAAGGAAGATGGAGGAAGCCTGTACAAAGAAGCTAATAAAGTAGGAAGCTCTAAGGCAAAAAACAAAGGCATAGTGAATGCACAAAGAAAACATCAGAAGATGACAACAACAGTGTATTATGAGGAAGACCCGGTGAACGATACCCCAGAAAAAGTTATCCTATCAATTCATGGATCAACCAAGTCTCTATATAATAATTCTTGGAAAGCTAAAGCTAGATACTCTCTACCACAAGAACCCATTGATAAGAGATTTTTCTCGAGTGAAACAATAACATTTAGTGAAGAGGATGTGGTTCCAAATGCTTTGCCTCATAATGACCCGATGGTCATTATCGCTAAGTTTGAAAATGCCACGGTTCATAGAGTATTTGTGAATGATGGAAGTACAGTCAAAATCCTATTTGTTGATTGCTTTGATAAGTTGGGATTCAAACGAACTGATTTGAAGAAGTCTACATTCTTTCTTGTGGGATTTACAGGGCGAGCGGAGACACCTTTGGGTAACATACAAATGCCAGTTACCATAGGAGAGAATGGAAAAAAAATTGCACTATCATGTGTGACTTCATTGTCATTGATGCACCAAGTCCATTTAACGCCAGGCAATATGGTCCTCATATCACTTAGTGATGAAGTACCCAACTTCAGCAGGAATTGCAACGACAGGGGGAAATCAACAAACAGCTAGACAGTGCATGGTTATAGCGATAAAAGCAGGCAGAAATGCGGAGGAGACAAAAATGGTTTGCAATATATTGGATAATGGTTATTCGGCCAATCGGAACATCAAGTATATCTGGGAGAAGAAACTGAAGTCATTGTTTTGTGATGAGCTTCATTTTACTTGCGTTAACCATTACATTCAACATAGCTTTAGCTTGTTTTATTTAGTGGATTGCTAGTATTAGTTAAGTTTATGGGACAAGGAGTTTAAACGGCCATGTTTGGCTTTCTTGTCTAAATCCCGCATTTTGTAGACTAAATTAGCACTAATGGACATCTTGTATCCATGGGCCCCTAGACCTTCACTTGTGATCATCTTTAGTAGGTCGCTCGTGGGTACTTTTTGGTTACATTCTATGTGAATGGCATTCGAAAAGGCGGTAGAAGATATAAAAGGCCATTCGCAAGGACGGTAGAAGATACCGAAGGCCATTAACCTTTAGAATGGTAGTAGAAAAATGCCACAAACATCAAAGCGTGGTAGAAGGAGATTAGAGTCAAAGATAGGCGGCAACGGAGTTCAAAACGACTAACAAAGAAATGAGGAATCGTGGTCCGATGAGTTGCTCCAAAGTCTGAGAACAATCCGAGAAGAATTAGCCTTCAAGGCTGATTTCATTGGACTCTTCTTCTCAAGTGCTATAAATCGACTACTAAAACTCTCGAATTGGACTAACAATTTACCCGTAGAGAAGGAAACAAGTTCAGCCAGCCAAGGTACCACGAGTCGGCGTGGGATATTCATGGTTGGCACCAACGGCCCACATAAAAAAACTTGGCCCATGCCAACTATGTTCAACACGAGGCTATGATGCGGACTGTGCCAAACGCCATGGACTGTGTGCACCAGTTCTAATCCTCACTCAAAATTGGCTAAGTATAGGTGCAAACCATCCCATTTACGATGACCTACACCGTTCCAAGTCCAAGATGCTGAGACCAGCCAGTGGGGTGTGAAGAATCAGGAATCCTGTGCTAAAGGTATTGGCACGGGCCACGCTAAATTCGACAGCCCGCAGAAGCACGGACCAGTGGCCAGCGCTAGATGCAGTACCCTGTGCCAAAGGCATTGGCACAGACTGCGCCAGATCCAGTGGCCCACAACAAGTATACATCGTAGACCGCAATATCCGTGATAACCTACACTAAGTGGTGGTTGACTTAGGGTTTTAGATGTTTTTGGCCTTTTTTGGGCCTATTTTTAGGCCCAATCCCCTTCTACTCTAAATATTGCCTTAGTCTACTATATGGAGAGAGAAAATTTGATAAAGTTAGATTCAATTTTAGTTAATCTTGTAGAAGGAGAAACACTCTAAAGTATTTTTCATCGCACCAGTCTTAGCTGATTACGTTAAGTAGCCCGAGAGGTTACAGGTAGAGATAGTGTAAAGGCAAGCTTGGGTTTTAAGAGGTCCTAGTGTCATAGATAAGGTGCCAATGACCCCTTGACCTAATTGATAGGTGATTGGGAAGTAGAGCATTTGTGGTGGAATGTCCAGGACATAATTGCACGGGGGAGAAATAGATCTATAACAATGGTGGACCTTGTTGTACTCCCCTAATTACAATGGTGGTGTCGATAGAGGTTTGCAAGTGCATCCGATGTGACAGGTACAAGGAAGTGTATGCCATCAGCCACACCATGTGTTATGAACACTCTATTAGGTTTGTCTAAATCTCTATGTGACAGAATCGAGGATCGAAACATTAAATTAACCATGTTGCGCAATGACTCCCCAAGTGTTTAGCATTATGGATTAATTGTTCTTTTTTACTTTTATGTTTCGTAGTAGTTAATTGAAAAACCACCCCCACCATTTTTTTGCTTTACTAACTATTCCTTTCACATGTACGGATTGAAAACCCGTACGAGGCTATGTTTTAGTTGATTCTTTAGCCCTAGCATCTCTCAGGATATACACAGGCTCACCTGTAACTACCTTTTTAGGTAGCGTAGTAATGAGATTGTGTACAGAACTATACACTTAAATTTGAATCCCTTTGACCTCGACCGCCTCTGCTCGGGTTTAATTTACTACAATTTAACGACCCCGGGTGGAGGCGGGTCAAATTTTGGCACCGTTGTTAGGGATGCTATTCAGCTTAAGTGCCAATTAGCATAACGTGTTAGTAGAGTAGTTAGCATTGTTTTTAACCTTTTCTTATTTTGTGTTGTACTGTTGGACTCTGATGACGTGGGGAAGTACCACTCAGCAGATGAAACTTTGTAGGGTGTGTCATTTCAATCACCCTACAGAGTGTTGCCCATGGTTGAGCGACTACGAGAGGGATGTGGAACTGGCAGTTCAGCAAGATCAATGGGAGCGAGATTGGTGCATGTATCATTACATTCGAATCGATCTCGACCCCCAAGTCTACATGTGAAAAGATACTCGAAGCTTTGACCAGCTTTGTGAAAACTAGTGAAACTTTGCAAAATCAAGTAATTTCTTGCATAAGAATTGTGGGGCTCAAATATCTTCTAGTGTTGACAGGATGGGTGAAAAAAATAAATGAGCTTGTAGACACAGTGAACCATTTGATAGGAAGGCATAAGCTCACGGATGAGGAATCATCTCCACCAATATGTTTGGAAGAATTGAGAAAGGAGGAATCAAGTTTGACATGTGATCACAATGAGGTTAGTCCTATCTCTTTTGTTGACATTAACTTTATGCATGAGTGTAAAGAATTATTTAAGAAAATTGACGGCCCTGAGCATACATTTGAGCATAGATCGATAGATCAAAATGTGAATCACCATCCTCCTCTGACTGATATGTATGAAAATATTGTGCTAGACATTTTTTATCTGAACAAAGGTTTAGCTTTGGAGGATAATTCTTTGAGTAATACATGCTTTAATACCTTAGAAGCTAACCTAGTGGGGAGTGTGGTGGAGGTTGATCCTCCGGGAAAGGATTATGTGGAATCCTTACCTAAGAACTTAGATGAACTAGTTCTACCAGAGACCAAGCCTTTGATGGAGGAGCCGCCCATAGTTGAACTTAAGCCTTTGCCCAAACATTTGAAGTATGTCTTTCTAGGTGAAGAAGAGATATTACCGATGATTATCTCAAATAGGTTGTCTCATGACCAAGAAAGTAGGTTGCTCAACGTCCTTAAAAAATCCAAGGGGAAAATAGGATGGACTTTGGCTGACATTAAAGGTACAAGCCCTTCAACTTGCATGTATTGTATATTATTAGAGGAAGGTGCAAGACCCGTACGCCAACCTCAAAGGCATCTAAACCCATCTACAATGGAAATTGTGAAAGGTGAAGTCCTTAAACTACTTAAGGTCGAGGTAATATACCCTATCTCTGATAGTATTTGGGTGAACCCCACCTAAGTAGTGCCCAAGAAAAATGGAATCACATTGGTGAAGAATAAGGATGGGGACTTGGTACCCACCCATATTCAGAATGGGTGGCGAGTGTGCATTGATTACCGCCGCTTAAATGTGGTGACTCATAAGGACCATTTTCTCTTTCCCTTCATTGACCAATTGCTTGAAAGGGTGGCCAGTCATGCCTATTACCGTTTCCTCGATGGCTATTCAGAATATTTCTAAATAGCCATCGATCTAGAGGACCAAGAGAAAACTACCTTCACTTGCCCTTTTGATACCTTCGCTTATAGAAAAATGCTTATTGGTCTCTGAAATGCTCCGGGAACTTTTTGGAGATGTAAGGTCATCATATTCTCAGAATTCGTCAAGAAATTTGTCGAAGTTATCATGGATGATTTCACCATCCATGTGGACTCCTTTGATTCGTGCCTACACCATTTGGAACATGTGCTAGAGCGATGTATGGACATGAACCTCATGATAAATTCTGAGAAATGCCATTTCATGGTGGAAAAGGGTATAGTGCTAGGGTATGTTGTGTCAGCTCAAGGGTTAGAAGTCGATAAATCCAAAGTGGACACAATTAATCCCTACCTTACCCCACTAATGTCAAGGATGTTAGATCATTCTTAGGTTATGCCAATTTTTACCATAATTTCATTAAGGATTTCTCTAAAATTTCCTCACCTCTATGCAAACTGCTGCAAAAAGATGTCAATGAGGAATGCAAAAAGGCCTTTGACACTTTGAAAAACATGCTAGTGACTGCCCCAATAATCCAACCTCCAGACTGGTCTCTTCCCTTCGAGACCATGTGTGATGCGAGTGATCATTCTATAGGAGCTGTTTTAGACCAAATGATAGGTAGAGTGCCACACGTCATACACTATGTGTCAGTAACTCTCAATGATGCTCAACGCAGCTACTCCACTATAGAGAAAGAGTTACTAGCCGTAGTCCTTTCCCTGGAGAAGTTTCATCAATACTTCTTAGGAACCAAGGTCATAGTTTACACCCACCATGTAACACTTCGTCATCTAATGAAAAGAAGGAAGCTAAACTGAGACTCATTTGGTGGATACTTCTTTTAAGTGAGTTTGACCTAGAGGTGAGGGATAAGAAGGGTACTGAAAACCTAGTGGCAGACCACCTGAGTCGACTACCCACCCTTAAGACCCCAGTGGAAGCATTGTTCTGATCAGGAAATTAGGAGATGTGTCCCCAATGATGAGATGGGTCGTATCCTTAAGATGTGCCATTCGTCCCAAGTTGGGGGACACTTTGGGTACAAAAGGATCATGAGGAAAGTAACAGATTGTGGTCTCTAATGGCCCAATAGACTCTCAGATGCTAAAAATTTTGTGTCATCATGTGACAAATGCTAAAGGATAGGAAACATCTCATCCAAAAATGAGATGCCCCAAGCCTTCTCAATACCAGTTGAGACTTTTGATATGTGGGGCATAGACTTCATAGGTCCATTTCCGAAACCCGATGGGAAATACTACTTCTTAGTGCTGGTGGACGATATGTCCAATTGGATAGAAGCCAAAGCCACAAAGAAGAATAATACAGCAGCCGTGGTAAACTTCCTCAAGTCCAATATTTTCTCACGCTTCGGTGTACCTCGAATCCTGGTCAGTGATAGAGGAACTCACTTTTGCAACAAGGTCATGGGGGCATTACTTGAAAAATATAGAGTAACCCATAGGACTTTCACTGCTTACCACCCACAGACCAATGGCCAAGCAAAAATATCCAACCGAGAAATGAAATCCATCCTCGAAAGACAGTAAATACCCCTAGAAAGGATTTGAGTGCTCTGTTGGATGATGCTCTCTAGGCCTACCGCACTACGTATAAAACTCCAATTGGCATGTCACCCTTCCAGATCCTCTTTTGGCAAAAGATGTCATCTCCCAGTTGAGCTTGAATTCAAGACACATTGGGCCGTTAAACGCCTTAACTTAGACTTGAGTGAAGCTGGAAATCATAGGAAGTCGCAATTACTAGAACTTGAAGAGCTTAAGTGCAATTACTATGATACCGCATTGATCTATAAGGAGAGAACGAAAGCCATACATGACGAGAGTATAGTGAAGAAGAATTTCTTTTTGGGACAAAGAGTTCTTGTTTACTAATCTAGACTACGTCTCTTTCCTGGAAAATTAAGATCAAGGTGGGAAGGGCCATATGAGGTGACAAAAGTATATGATCATGGAGCAATACAGGTTAAGAATGAAAAGTATGATACGAAGTTGGTGGTTAATGGGAAAAGATTGAAACCCTACTTCGAGTGGGCAACTTTAGGAGTGAACGAGGAGGGTGATCCCATCCTTGGTGAAAAAAATTTGTGACAGCTTGATTTTAAGCAAATAATTCGTAGGGACGACAATGAACATACGGTGCTTATTTTGTTTCGTGTTTTGAGTAGTGATTAGATAGGTTTTTGCATGATTTTGTTTGGGTTGAGGATTTTGAGATGAAACTCTTGTTTGATTCATAAATTTGAGTTCTATTCTTGTGGTTTGTTTGGATGGAATTAGATTTGATAGGTGACATAGTTTTTCAAAAAAAGAGGGAAAAAACTAAGGATTTAGTCAAATGTGGCAATCTTGTGCCAAAACCTGACACTGCATCAAGAGCCTTAGTCCATGCTAGGAGAGTTGGCATGAGGGGATTCCTCATGCTAAGGAGTTTGGCACGAGGGTTGGTTTGTGCCAGGAAGTTTGGCACGAAGCCTTGTTTCGTGCCAGAGATTTGGCACGAGGCCTTGGTTCGTGCCAAACACATTCTGCGCCAATTACCAATTTTTCATTGCCAAACTATTCCAAAAATGCAAATTTTCAAAAATTCTGAATTTCTAACTCAAAAATGCATTTTTGGTTCCAAAATTTTGAAATTCCCTAATTCCTCAGTATTTTTATGCAAATAGTACTTCCTACATTCCTTGGAATTAATTGATTGGTACTATTATCCCCTAGTTTGCAATTTTAAAATTCCATTCTTATTCTAATTGTACCTCTTTTCCTTATCGTCTTTACTGAAATTCTAAATCCATGGTACATTCTTCTTCCACCTACTTTTATCATTTGACACATTCTTCCTTCTCAAGAAACACTCACCCACACACACTCTTGGAGAAACTTGAAGCTTTTCTCTCAAAAATTAGCAATTCTTATTTCTTCTTGTGTGGATCTTACAATTCTTAGCTTCAAAGTTAGGGTAATTCATTGAACTCTTTGTTTATATGCTTTATTGACATTACGGTGGGGTTATGAAAAACATGATTTTTGAATGAGTATGTGTGTTGTTGGGATACATTTTTGGGATTGTATGTATGATCATGTGTTGAAAGAAGTTTGGGTGGTTTGATGTGCTATCTTCATGTGTTGGGTGATTTGGAGGAGACGAGTCATGAATGATATGTTCTTCATGTCTTGGATTTCCTTGGTGCATTTTTTGCTTTTGTTGGTAGTTTTAATTGTTTGTGATGATTTTGGTTTTTGATTGTTGTGGGATGTTTTTGGATGGATATTTGGTGGTATGACATGCTATGCTAGAGTTTCTAGTTTGCATGGGGATTGTTGGTTTTAGGATATTGGTGGTGTATTTTTTTTGCGATGAGTCTATCTTTTGTAGTAAAAGCCCACTTTTGGGCAATTTTGTGCTACACCAAAAAAATTGAAAATTTTAAAAAAATTAAAAAAACCCCAGACAAGTTGAAAACCCGAAAGGGAAACTTGGGTAACATTGGGAAAAGCTCGGATAGGTAAAAAATCTAGGTAAAAATGAGAGGCTAGGCCCCGCTAGGCATACAAGCCTAGGCAAAAATGAGAGAACGTGTGGAAAAATGTGAGAAGTGAGTACCCTTTGTGTGTTAAAGCTAGGATGAAAACCTGAAAGGGCTCCTAGGCAAAATGATAGAAATTGAGAGAAAACAAAAAACTAGGTTGATGATACATTTGACTCTTTGGTTGTAACTAGGTTGAGAATCACGAATTGTCCCTATGTTACAACCAAGTCGACGACTTTTGGATTTCCTTGGTGGATTTTTTTAGGAGACGACTCTTTGATTATTTTTGGGATTATTTTGGGAAAACTAAGCTAGCTTTACACTTATCTTCTTTGCTTACCTTTTTCTACATTTTAATTTTGGGTGGTTAGATTGCTTATGTTCTTCGGAGAATGTGAGAGTTGTGAGGGCTTACTCTTTTTGGGGGAAACATGGTTATCTAAGAATAAGTTGGATGTCTCGGTTAACTTATGCTTGCACGTTACATTTTGCTTATTTCTTTTCTTGTCTTTGTTTACTCGAGGACGAGTAAAGGGTTAAGTGTGGGGGATCTGATGTGCTTCATTTTGCATGCGTTAACCGTTGCATTCGGCATAGTTTTTAGCTTGTTTGGTTTGGTGGATTGCTAGTATTAGTTAAGTTTACATGACAAGGGATTTGGACGGCCATGGTTGGTTTTCTTAACTAAATCCTGTGTTTTGTAGACTTAATTAGTACTAATGGACATCTTGTATTCACGGACTCCTAGATCTTCCTTGTGATCATCATTAGTAGGTCACCTGTGGGTACTCATTAGTTACATTCTATGTGAATGTCGTTTGTAAGAGCAATAGAAGATATTGAAGGTCGTTTGCAAGGATGGTAGAAGATATCGAAGGTCATTCACCTCTATAATGGCAGTAGATGAAGGCCACAAACATCAAAGCATGGTAGAAAGGGATTGGAGTCAAAGATAGGTGACACCAGAGTTAAAATCGGCCAACAAAGAAATGGGGAATCGTGGTCCGATGAGTTGCGCCAAAGTCTGAGAATTATCCGAGAAGATCATTGGATTTGTCTTCTCGGGCGCTATAAAATCGACTACTAAAACTCTCAAATAAGACTAATGGTTCACTCGGCAAAGGAAACAAGTTCAGTAGATCGGCGTTGGCCATTCATAGCTGGCACCAACAGTCCACGCCAAAGGGGTCGGCCCGTGCCAATAGTGTTCAGCACAAGGCTATGATGCGGACCGCGCCAAATTCCACAGGCCGCGCGCACCAGTTCTAATCCTCACTCAAAATTGGCTAAGTATTGGCGCAGACCGTCCCATTTACGATGACCTGTACCGTTCCAAGTCCAAGATGTTGAGACCAACTGGTGAGGCGTGGAGAATCTAACGGCTTGTGCCAAGTTTCTTAGCAAATCAAGTCTCCAAATGATGGTCCGTGACAAGGGTCGCGTCCTGCAAGATCAGTAGTTCAAATATAACCTTCCAAACGATGGCCCGCGCCCAAGGCCATGGTCCGTGCCAAAGGTGTTGGCATTGACCGCGCCAGATCCGGCAGCCTACAGCAGCACGGAGCAGCGGGCCACTCCAGATGCAGTGACCCGTGCCAAAGGTGTTGGTATTGACTGCGCTAGATCCAGTGGCTTGCGAAAAGTACTTGTCGTGGACCGTGCCATCCGCGACGGCCTACTCCAGGTGGTGGCTGGAATCGAGGATCGAAACATTAAATTAAGCATGTTGCACAATGACTCCTCAAGTGTTTAGCTTTATAGATTAATTTTTGTTTTTACTTTTTTATTTTGTAGTTAAATTGAAAAACCAACCCCCCCTGCTTGCTTTACTAACTATTTCTTTCACTCGTACGGATTGATGACCCGTACGAGGTTATATTTTAGTTGATTCTTAAGCTCTATGATCTCTGAGGACATACCCATGGCTTACCATTAACTACATTTTAGGTAGCGTAATAGTGAGATTGAGTGCAGAACTTTTAATTTAAATGTGAATCCCTTTTATCTCGGTCGCCTCTGTTTGGGTTTAATTTGCTACAATTTAACGATCCCAGGTGTATGCGGGTCATTTTTGATGATGAAGACACTTCTAAGTGTGTCAAGATAGGAAAGTATCTCCCAAATGAGGAGAAAGAAAATGTCACAGAAATCCTGTGAAGTCAAAGAGATACAATTGCATGGAATGTACAGAACATGGGAGGAGTTGATCCAAGAATTGCTTCCCATTCTTTTAATATCAGTGAGTCAATCAAACCAGTCAAGCAAAAGTAATGAAGCTTCGCTAGTGATAGACAGAAGGCGATTGAAGAAGAAGTTACAACATTTCTTCAAACTGGCATTCTAAATTAGGTAATCTGCCCAAAGTGGTTAGAAAACCCTATCATTGTTTTAAAAAAATGGATGCAGGATTGAGTATGTGTATAGACTTCACTGATCTAAACAAGGTGATCCACCTTCACTCGAGGGTCGTTAGTAAGCGTAGCTAACCCGAGCAACAACGTTCCAAACTAACGAAAGGAAGGTCAATGATAAAATATATATTTTTCTTCCAAACTCACTACTAAGCTACCTATGGGGTAGTTAGTGGCGAGACCGGGTTTGTCCACAAAGATGCCAGGGTCTTATAGCCAACTAAACACAACCACGTACGGGTTGTCAATCCGTCCGTGTGCTAGGAATAGCTAATGTTGTAAAGTGGGGGTTTTGGGTTTTTCAATTAGCAACTAATAATATAAAGGATCACACAAGATTAAACTATATAGACAAGCACTTGGGTGTGTTTGCGTAACATGATTGATACATGACTTCTATCCTCGATTCATTCACATACAAACAAATTGCCTATGTCACACAATGTGGAGATAGCCAGGTATTCCTCCACCCCTCCCCCATCTGTCACACGTGGTACTTACCACGATGCCATATCTCACCATCTCTGTAAATTGGGGATGCGCTCTAGTCTCGTGACGCCGCAGACCATCTCCATCACTTCACTCCCGATACTAATGCGCCCCCGCTTAGAAGAAAACAAAGCCCACCTAAAAGGGCAATGCCTCGCGTATGTCACAACCATTAGATATGTAGTGAGTGCATTACGTCCCGGACACCACTATGGATCTCAATCCCTAGGCATAGAGAGACAAAGGGAAATACACCTTTTGATGACTCTAGAGTTGGCACAATTCTAGTCGCTACAAATGATCACGCTAATCTGTTGGGGTAAGCCAGGGAATTCTCCTCATTGAGATTTGCTGAATCGACTGCCCAACATGTGATTTCTCACACATCTAGCCAATTAGGATCACGGTTTAAAACATAGAAGAATGTTCTCTCAAAGGAAATAAATGCACCCATCTCCCCGGTGTTCTTAACCTGCTCCACAATTCTAACACTCCCAGATAGCAATGAAGCATAGCATGATTTTATACTACCATACATGCATGGGTGCATCATCATAATGACATAGCATAGATCTCACAATATTGGAAAGCACATGTTCAAGAACAAATATTCATAAGACATGAAGATGGAAGAATCTAAATCTCAAAAATCCAAGGTCAATTTATGAATACAAATATAACCCCAAGCTTAATTAACTACTCCCTAAGCATTGAAACCAAGTATTTCATTAGATTCAATGCCTTTGGGAAAAACAAAGTTAAAAAGATGAAAACAAGAATAACTAGAGAGAAAGGGGAGCTTCTTTCTCTCTCTACCCTACTCTTTAAATCTAAAAATGATCATAAAAACTTAACCCTACTAGGCAAAGGTCCATATATATAGTAGTAGGAAATTGAGCCTAAAAATAGGCCAGAAACCCTAGCACACACAAACGGCACAAGGGATAGCGTCTGGCAAGGTCCGTGCTGGCGCAGGATGTCGGTCCTAGCACTAGCCGTGTGCCTCGTGATGGCGTTGTCTGTCGGTCATGGGTAGCATGGGCTGTGAGCCTCGTGCCAATGAGGTTCGTGTTAACCGATATGGGCCGTTGGCTGGAGCTCTATTTTTGGTCTTCTGATTCGCACCCCATGTCATTTGGCACGGGTCGTCAACTATATCTTCATTCTGCTCAGTATCTTGGCACGGTCCGTATAATTCTTCACACCCCATTGGCTGGTCTTGAAATTTGTGACTTGAAACGACGTGGACCGTGTGAAATGGAATGGCCTGCACCCATACTTAGTCAAATTTTGGATTTAAAAGAATAACATGTGTAACACGACCAGCTGGGATTGGCACAGTCCGTGCTGGGGCTTGGCATAACCCGTGTTGGTTGGAACAACTCGTGCCAAAAACCCCTGACACAAGTTGTGTTGCTTAGGATGGGCTGTGCTAGGTTTAGCCTCGTGCTGGCCTTGTACGGTCCGTGCTGGCCGTGGCTGGTTTGAACGTCTAACTTATTTTCTCTGCTACGGATGAACCGTTGGTCCGATTTGAGCGTTCTTGTAGTCTATCTTATAGTGCTCAGGAAGAAAAATCCAATGGTGTCACACTCAAGGGCTGATTCTTCTCGAATATTTCCTAGAACTTTGTGCAACTCTCGGACAACAAAATCCTCAACTTCTTCCTTGGCCTTTTTGAACTTCGAATATGCCTTTCTTGGGTTCAATCTATCTACTACCACGCTTTAGAGTCTGTGGCCTTCAATTTACTACCATTCTTGCAAATGACCTTTGATATCTTCTATCGTTCTTGCGAATGACCTTCTATAAAGATGATGAAAAGTACCCACGAGCAACCTACTAATAAGATCAGAAAGGGAGATCTAGGTGCCCGTGGATACAAGGTGGCAATTAGTATCAATTTAGTCCACAAAACTTGAGATTTAGACAAGAAAACCAAGTATGGCCGTCTAAACCCTTTGTCGTGTAAACCTAACTAAAACTAGAAATCCAACAAGTAAAATATGCCAATTAGTATGCCGAATGCATTAGTTAACGCATGCAATACAGTGCACATCACAAGGCATGCCCAAAATACTGCTACCTTTTTCCTAAAATTGAATAGTTAGTGGAGGCGATATCATGGTACGAAGTCCTAGCTTCTTGGACGCTTATAAAGGATACCACCAAATCTCGATGAACCCAGAAGATGCAGAAAAGATGACCTTCATAAAAATTTGGAGTGTTTTGCTATGTGAAGATGTCATTTGGCCTAAAGAATGCAAGAGCAACATATCAGAGAGTAGTCGATGCTGCTTCGCAACCAAATAGGATGAAATATTGAAGCATGTATGTTGACGACATAGTTATCAAGAGTAAAAGGATATGCTACTTCGCGCATGACTTGAAGGAAACCTTGGATATGCTGAGAAAAATTGGTATGAAGATCAATCCCAAGAAATGCATAATCGGAGTTGGTGCGGGAAACTTTTTAGGATATAAAGTGTCTCCCAAGGGAATCGAGACCAATCCGGAGAAGGTAAAAGCAATAGTTAATCTCCCCCAACCGCAAACAATTAAAGAAGTACATGTATTGATGGGATCGCTAGCGACACTCAGCAGGTTCGTCTCTAAAGTTGTGGACAAACACTTCCCACTGTTTAATATTCTCAAAAGGCAAAGAAGTTCACATGGAATGAAGATAGTCATAAAGCGTACGGTTCATTGAATGAACAACTCAAGGAGTTTCCAACACTAAAGCCACCAATACTAGGAGAAACTCTATACTTGTACTTGGCAATCTCGACAAAGGCAGTGAGTTTGGTTTTGGTGCGTCAAGAAGGGCAGAGAAAACTGCCAGTACACTACATTAGTAGGATACTACAAAGTGCAAAAATATCTTACTTACCCATTGAAAGATTAACTCTCGCATTAGTCTACTCAGTAAGACGACTGCAAAGTTATATATGGTGACCACCCAGTCATGAATATTCTTAGCAAGCCAGAATCATAGGCTCTTGAATTGGGATGATATGACATTCAGTTTCAGCCAAGGACGACAATAAAGACGCAAGTCTTAGCATATTTCATTGTAGAAATGACAAGCGCAGATGCACAAGAAACATGTACACAATAGAATCTCAGAGTAAACAAAGGGAAATTAAAGTGGGAATCCATCACATGGAATCTTTTTGTTAATGGGGCGTCCAGTAAAGAAGGTTGTGGTGCAAGATTTATGTTGGGAAATCCAGACGAGGGAGAACAAAGATATTCGCTGCGATTAGATTTTCCATTCACCAACAACGAAGCTAAGTATGAAACACTGATATGTGGGTTGGATGTCACAATCAAGATGAAGGTGAAAAGCGTTAGAGGCTGACTCCCAGATAGTATTACAACAAGTGTGTGGAGATTATGATGTACGAGAGGAGCAGTTAATAAAATATTTAAGGAGAGTTTGCCAGCTCATAAGTCAACTGAAGTACTTTGACATTCAACATGTACCAAGGAGTGAAAATACTAAGGCAGATGCCCTAAGTAAATTGACAACAACTGGTTTTGATTTATTGTAAGGACAAAATGATGTGAGTGTCGAAGTCATACTAGTCAACCATGACAACTGTATCAACAGTTCAACCAAAGGAAGCGAATTGGATGAAACAGTTAAAGGATTACTTCGAGATGGGAAAATTTCCAGAAGACAAGGTACAAGCCAAAATGTTAGAGTTACGATCTCACAATTATGTGTATGAAGAAGGAGTCTTATACAAAATAGGCTTTCTATCCCGGTGGAATAAATGTGTGGGACTAGCCCAAGCAAGTGAAATCATGAAAGAAGTTCATGAAGGAATGTGTGGGACGCATAAGGAGCCAGAGCGATTGCTAAAAAGATAATTCGAGCAGGATATTGCTGCCCAATTATGTTCAACGATGTGCACAACTTTGTGCTGAAATATAGAAGCTGTCAGATTAGCACTTCAATTTCGCATAAGCCATAAGGCCCTTTAACATAGATATACGGAGCTTGGCCATTTGACAAATGGAGAATTGACTTGGTGGGACCTTACCCCAAAGAAGCTGGTAATGAAAAGTTTCTAATCGTAGAAATCAATTACTTCACAAAGTCGATAGAGGTGAAGCCATTGAGTAGAGTCACGATGGAAGTAACAAGAAAGTTCGTTTGGCAGAACATAGTTTGTCGTTTTGGTGTACCCCAAACCATCGTTACTGATAATGGCACGCAGTTCACAAGCAGGATCTTTACCGACTGGTGGTCGAAGTTAGGGATCGTGCAGAAGTTCACTTCCATGGCTCATCTTCAAGTTAACGGCCAAGTGGAGGTCACTAATAAAACAATAGTCCAAGGAATACAAAAAAATACTAGAGGGAAAGTGAACTTGTGGGGTAAATGATATACCCAACACACTATGGTCGTACAGAACAACATTAAGAGAACCAACTGGGGAAACACCATACACTTTGGTTTATGGTCATGAGGCAGTCATATCAGTTGAGATTGGGAACTCAAGCCTCAGAGTGGAAAAATACAATGAATGCGACAATCTAGAGAAAATAAGATTGGATTTGGATGAACTCGAGGAGAAAAGGAAACACGCAACGATCAAAGAGGCCAAGTACAAGGCGAAGATGGCTAGAGCATATAATGAAAAAGTCAAGAAGACACAGTTTCAAAGTGACGATCTAGTTATGCGAAAGGATGAAGCAAATTTGGCAAAAGAAAAAAGGGAAGCTATGCCCAAAATGGGAAGACCCATACAGGGTAGTGAAAACACACTGGTACAACTGCTATGAGTTAGAAAGATTGGACGGCCGCAACGTCCCGAACACTTGCCATATGATCAACCAGGAGAAACTCAGTTGATATGATCCATGATATAATCATTGGCGAACTTCTCATTGTTAGCATCGTTATTTGGATTTCCGCACGATATCATTGTGATCGTACATTGTCAATGTCAAAAAGGTCTTCCCAGCCAAATCTTTCATGCTATTGTTCATTTACATTTTACGGAAAGTCTTTGAAAATACTAGCAAAAATAACAAAATATATTATATCATAATCACGAAGACACACAATTGTATATTCACAAGCTATATATCTTGCAATATTGTTGTTTTGCTGGTTCATAGTAATCGGTGGTGAACGTCAACTACCTCGCCTGGCCAGGAATACCATATCAGATGCGTTTCACACTCAGCAGACGTGAGATTTAGTTCATTCTCCTCCTCATGTTAATGTTGTTGGTTCAAAATGGGAGTTTTGTTTTAAGTACAAGGCTGATGGCTTGCTTGATCGTAAAAAAGAGAGACTTGTTGCGCAAGGTTTTTTTTGTAACTTTTAGGTTTTAATTATAATTATACTTTTAGTCCTCAACTGCAGTTCATACTGTTTTATCTCATGTTTCGGCTGATCTTCAACTTGCTGGCATCTTTACAAAGGGTTTACCTCGTCCTCAGTTTGAGTTCTTACGTTCCAAACTCTGCCTTGCTAGTAATCACGTGCTTCGCTTGAGGGGGTAATAGAGATATGGATGGAATAGAATTAGGATAAGGAATAAATTTTTTATTAGTTTGTAATATCATGTTCCATAATTATTTAGTATTTTGTATCCCTTTGTACCCACTAAATATCAATACACACAACAACAACAATTGTGGGTTTTACGTTTTATCACACTGCCATCCTTATTGACGAAAGATTTGGGTAAAAGTTATACTATTGTAAATTCTGATTTTATAAAACCAAATCAAAATGAAGAACACCAAGTCTAGTTTTATACCCACTAACCTTTAAATATATAGAAGAAAACTGATATTTTACTCACCAAGTTGTGTGGGCTTTATATTGCACTTGTCCCTTGTTTGTGTGTTCTTGCTCCCATTCTAAATTCGTGTGTATTCTGCTGCATACGTGTACATATTCTGCTGCATATGTGTCCACATCCCTCTAAAGGTTTAGTGTGCTAGGAGCAAACAAGCTGGGTGCGATGTACATGAGAATCAGGCAGTAGTAGTTGTATTCTAGCACGGTTAGGCCGCACGTTAAACCCAGTAAGGGTGGCATGTGACACTTAAGTTCATTTTATAATTGATGTAATTAATAAGGTAGTTTGATGTTTATTTTTATTTACTGCAACAACTTTTGTATAACATTGATTTTTTAAAATGTGTCGCTCTATATAAGTAATTATAATATGACCGAAGCAGGTTTTTTGATAATTGGTATAATCGTTGGTATGCCACGAGACTTTTGCAATCAAGAAAATCTATTACTCCCTCCGTTTCACTAAGAGTGTCACACTTGCCTTATTGAGATGTTTTTTTTAAATGGCACACTTTTCATTTTTGGCAAGATTCCTACAATCTCATCCACTCATTCAACTTTTTACTTTCAACCCTCAATTTCAACCTCTCATTTTCTTCACATTAATTCAAGAGCCTAAACTTAGTGAGACACTCTTAGTGAAACAGAGCGAGTAAAAAAGAAAAACTAAAATCCAAACTCAAAACTCAAAAGTTTTAGATTGGAAGTCTCGGACCGTCATGGAGCGAAAACCGAATACTGTAATACACCGATTTCCTTCTCTCACTTGTTTTTCTTTCCCTTTTCTTCAGCCTTGAAATCCTAGCGGCGTTTTATCTGTTCAGTCTTCAAATCCGCAGCTCCACACGTAGATTATAATCCTTGAAGCTGACAGAATGAGCAGCCGCGGAAGTGGTGGTGGGTACGATCGTCATATCACCATCTTCTCCCCCGAGGGCCGCCTCTACCAAGTCGGTAAGTTGTTAATACACACTAATTCACGGTTGGTTCATCTAGGGTTTCGGTTTGACGTTTTGGCAATGCAGAGTACGCGTTTAAGGCCGTTAAATCTGTCGGAATAACCTCCATTGGCGTCCGCGGCAAAGACTCCGTTTGTGTTGTCACCCAGAAGAAAGTTCCGGTTCGTTCACCGCCCTCTCTCTCTCTTCGATTTCAACCTCATTTACATTTATTAAACGAACTGTTGAAGTATAATGTTTCTATTTGAATGTTTGTGAGAGTCTGTAGTTTTATCCCAAGCTTACTGCTGAGATGTAAAATTCAGTTTAGGTTTAGGAGGTTTTTTTTATTGAATTGGAGCTTTTATTTGGGCAGGATAAGCTCTTGGATCACACTAGTGTCACCCATTTGTTCTCCATTACTAAGCACGTTGGCCTTTTAGCCACAGGGATGACAGGTATTTATTATTCAATTTTCTTTCAATTCTTATGATTTTCGCACGTACAGTTCAAGGTACACTGATTGCTATATGAATGATATTTAAGGGCAAATTTCTTACTTTTGAGATGATGCTTTTGGCTAGGCATCAAACTGTCTTTGAAGGCATCAAACTGTCTTTGAAGGCATCAAACTGTCTTTAAAGGAATTTAACTTCTTTACGTATATAGATCTTTAGACTTTAGTTTACTGTGATAAGTGATTGGGTTAATTTTTGTGAATGTACTTCCATTGGGCATGACTTACAGATATGTTTTCCTCGTGCTGGATCTATTCTATAGAGAGTTTGTAGTACGTCTTTGGGGGTATGCCATTTGCCCTTATTGCCTATGGTTTTTGCTTGTGAAAGTTGGAGTTGAGATTTTCATTAAGAGTTCACCTTTTTGGTTAGTATCATGTGAGTGTCTATATTTTGGACTCACTCCATACCTTCTTCCTTTCTTAGCTGATGCAAGGACCTTGGTTCATCAAGCCAGAAACGAGGCTGCTGAATTTCGTCATAAATATGGCTATGAGATACCAGTGGATGTCTTAGCAAGATGGTAAGCCCTTTCTTACAATTGCTTGTACTCTAATTAAGTATCAGCCTCAAACTTGCCCTCTGAGTTTTTCACATTGGTGAGCCAAAACGTTTTGACACCATTTAATCAATTCTTCACTTGTTCATTGTTTCTTTGATTTGTAATTTTATATTTATGTTTATGTTTTTGTTTTGATAACTATGTGAAGTTATCAAGTTAGATTAGTCTTCTTCTATTCTGGGACGAATAAATCTGTGTTTTCCCCTATTTTATGTGTTTATATATGCTGCTGCTTTTCAGTGCGTGGATGTTTGAATCTTTTCTCTTATATGCGCTCTTTTCAAAACAAGTGTATGAAAGTTGGGAGCCAACATTGTTTTGTGAGTATGTGGAGTAGATTGGTTACTGATGTTAACTGATGTTCTATTTTGAAAAAGGTATTTCTCATAGTAGATTCGTCACTAATGATGGTTACTGATTGCTTTTCACCATTGGTAACCACTTAAGATTGCATTAGTGTATATTAAATGATATTGAGGCTTTTGTTTGCTGACCAAGACTGGTTATAAGAATAAGAATGCACTGTACATTATGTTTATCTTAAATTTCTGTTTATTGAGTTAAAGTTATAGGCTTTGTGATGAACCCTTAGTGAGTTTCTTTTTTGCTTTTGGTGTGTGTTTATTTGCTTCAACTTACATTCACAGCTTTATAGGGAAGGCAAATGTCTGAAAATTTGCTAGATGATGTAAAGAAAAAATTATTGTATTAGGCCTGGCTCTGTTTTTACCCCCTTAGAGCATTATTCGTCCCGTTCTTGATGAATTTTATTTTTTAGTGCAACTTGCATTTGCATGTGGAAGTGGAAATTCTATATGATATGGATTTTTATCTTTGCTTGTACTTTACATATATGTCATCCTACATTAAAGAAGAGAAAAGGAAAAAAAGAGATTGTGTTCTACTGTTTTCTGTTATATGTTTGCTTGTGTTGTCTAACCTTGTTATTCTTATTTCAGGCTTGCGGACAAATCTCAAGTTTACACTCAACATGCGTATATGAGACCTCTTGGAGTAGGTATGTAACAAGCCAAAATAGTGGGGGTTTTAATATTTCTTTATTCATTAAAACCTTCATCTTCTTTGTTTACATCTTCTACTGTCTACTCTACCAATCTTTAGTTGCTATGGTTCTCGGAATTGATCTAGAGAACGGGCCACAACTCTTCAAGTGTGATCCAGCGGGACATTTTTTTGGGCATAAGGTGCATTGTCTGAAATTCTATTATTTTAAAGCTTTATGTATTTTTATATGCTCAGTGACATAATTTGAAGTTGTCTAAAATTGCAATAATTGTTTACAGGCCACAAGTGCTGGATCCAAAGATCAAGAAGCAATTAACTTCTTGGAGAAGAAAATGAAAAATGATCCTACTTTTTCCTATGAGGAAACTGTACAGGTTAGCGAGATTTGTAATGGAGATTACTGTACATGTACTCCAATGTTTTATTTTTCTCATTATGGTCTTATAAGTTATTTTTCTTTACACGTGCCCTAAAGTTGATGTTTTATCTTTCATGCAGATGGCAATTTCTGCTTTGCAATCTGTTCTTCAAGAGGATTTCAAGGCTAATGAGATTGAGGTATGTTCTTGTTTTCTTTTTCCAAAATGCTATATGATCTGGGTGTAGTGTGTGGGATTATGATACTATCGTAGAAAATGAGAATGCTATTGTTTGAGTTCATCAAGATTGGTTAGGTCCTGGATATTGTTATGTCAACCTCGTGCAACATTAATTCAAGTTGGTTTTTGCAGGTTGGCGTTGTGAGCCACGACAATCCAGTCTTTAGGGTGTTATCAACTGAGGAAATTGATGAACACTTGACTGCTATCAGTGAGCGTGACTGATGTGTCAATAAGCATCATCATAAATTAATGTTGTTTGGCTGGAGGTTTCAGGTGATTTAAATTGGAAAGATGGAAATCATGATGTATGTCCAGAATTTGATTTTTGAAACACGTTTCTGGACTTTCCCTATCTAGTAGTTATTTCTTAGAATGTCTGTATAACAAAATTGAAATAATTTTTTGTTAAAGATGATCTGGGTAACTTACTGAGATCATGTGGATATATCTATGCAATTATTTAGCCCCCCCCCCCCCCCAAAAGAGCTTAAAAATAGATTCTGCTAAGTATTTTTTAGAAATTTACTAAACACTAAAAATGTTATAAGCTTATAAGTAAAACACCAATAAGCCACGCCAAGCCCCTCTGTTGGACCAGGCTCAGCAAATTATGGGCTTTCTTGTGCTGGTGAAATATGGTTTACTGAGTTCCAAAACATCCATTTTATCACTTTTTTTTTATTAAGCTCCCTATCCCAAGCCCTTTAAAAATAATTTAAAAATTAACAGATCTTCCAAGTGATGGGCTACAGAATGTGATTGGTGGTTTTTTTTTTTGATTTAAGTGCTAAAATAATCTTATCTTTTGACTGAAAGTGTCAATACCTTTTGATGATTATATTGGCACTTTAATCAGCCACCACCGCTTGTCGTCGTCTTTGCCATCAAGCCATATGCCTCGTCGCCCAGTAAACCCTACCACTCTGCCGCCGTTGCAAGCCCAGATTTGCCACTGCAGTTGGAAACTCGATTTCCACTAACCCTATTAGGCTATTATGCCATTGATAATGTGTAATTTCGTATGGATCCAAGTGCCTATACGGTCGATTGCTAGTCCATAGCATTGCCCTTTGGGCAATGACTATTGAGCTGGGGGTACTTGCTATACAAGCAAACAAAACAGTTGTCCTACTTGCCTACCTATATAAAGGTTAAAGGTAACCCTACACACGAAACTATTCGTTCCTAATAACATTCTTGTAGTTCTGTTTGCTTACTTGGTCGTTAGAGCCTCTTCTCCCTAGAAACCTGCCTGGACTTTGTCTTGCAGATTTCGGCGTGCAGACGGCGGCGGTAAATTGGGGCACATCAGCCGCCGCCTCGGTTGCAATGCCACCGCCGGGAAAATGAGGCAAAAAAACAAGGCCAAAGGACACCAGGAAAAAACAAGGTTCATGTGTGTTATTAGTTTACGGTTAAACTGTTTTTGATTCATTGTGTATTATATGGTGGGGATGTGCGGGGGACTAACCTGTGGTGGTCTAATTCGTCAGAGTGGTGGTGGTTTAATTATAGCGGTGGTGTGTTTAATTCGTTAGCCGGCGGGGCAGCGGTGTCTGGCTGAGCGGTGGGGCTAGAACCGCCGGGCTGAGAGTCTTTTAACCCATTAAGGGGTATTTCTGTCATTAATATCTCCTTTGTTTAAAAGGGGTATTTTCATCATTCTACTTTCTTATTATTGCCAAAATTTCACGGGTCAATGTCAGAATTAGGGAGTTTGGCTATATTGCCACAATTTCCCCCCGAAAGTTACGATTATATTGGCACATACAATAATTTGTTAGGATTGAATAGACACTTTCTAAGATTACAGGGTTATATTGACACTTTCAACCCAAAGTTAGGGTTATAAATGTATGAGTAAAGTGCATATATAACCATGCATAATTCACGAAAGTGCACATATAACCCTTTCCAACTATTTGCGGTCGTATTATGATGAAAAGACTAATTTACCCTCTAAAAAAATTATAAATAAAATAAAATAATAAAATCCTTATTCTTCTTCTTTATTTTTTTCCTCTGGTCTTCGGCTTGTGAGGCAACTGATGCCGCCGTCTCGCAATTGTCCTAATTGGAATGTTGGATCTGTTAGTAGAATTAGTCAGCACAGTTAGTTAGTACACTTAGTCAAGGTTGTTAGGATTGGAGATCCTCTCCGTAAGACTCTCGTATATTGTTGTACTCCTATTTATACTGATGAATACAGAGCAGCAAGGATCATCCCAATTATACCAAATAACATGGTATCAGAGCCTTAAAATTATCTCCTTCATCTATTACTCCCTTCTCTCCGATCCCCTCTATTTCTTCCTACAATGCCATTCTCTTCTACCTCTTCTAGCGATGATGAAACTCCCAACAACAACAATAAAGCCTTGAGTTTTCACTCGGCTCAGTCAGTTACTAATATCCGCAACCAAATACCCCTTATTCTGGATCTTCAAAAAGTTCAGTATCATACCTGGGCCGAGCTCTTCCAAATTACAGCTCGCACACATAATGTCTTGGACCACATCGATGGCTCTACTCGTCCACCCGACATCTCGAAATCCAAATGGAAGCAATTGGATGCCATCGTTCTCAGCTGGATTTATGGGACTTTAAGTGATGACCTCCTTCTCACCGTGATACAGACAGGATCAACAGCCCGCGACGCCTGGCTTCGCGTCAAAGGAATCTTTCACGACAACCTCACCGCCCGGGCTGCCGACCTTGAGAGCCGCTTCATCAACGCTCGGCTTGATTCTTTTCCCTCTGTCTCAGCATACTGTCAGCATCTCAAGTCACTGGCCGATCAGCTCGGAGACGTAGAAAGCCCCGTCTCAGATCAGAGGCTTGTTCTCCAGCTAATCAACGGTCTCTCCGCAGCCTATGACACCATTGGAAGCATCATCAGCCAAATGTCGCCTCTGCTCTCTTTCTCCGTCGCCCAGAGTATGCTGACTCGAGAAGAGTCTCGTCGGAACCGTGTCGTCGTCGAACCGGGTCATGCTCTTGTCGCTGGCGCCGGACAGAGCAAAATGCCGGCTGGGGCCTCGGGCTACCATCATCAGCGGCACACCACCGGCCGATCCCGTGGTAGGCGCAATAGCAACGGTGGCCGTGGATTTTCAGATCGCCGATTTACAGGCGGCGCATCTCCTTGGTATCCACCGCCACCATCCCACCACTGGTCGGCCGCGTGGTTTTACGTCACTGCTGCCCTACCAGAACCCGACCGCTGCCCCACCGTCATGCCCGTATCCAACTGCTACACCGCCGCCAGGAAATCGCCAGCCGATGTCGACGTTTGCCCCTGGCAGGTTCTCTCACACAGCAAATCCAAGTTTTGGATTAGTTGGACACGAAAACCACAATATAATTGGGTCATCTTCCATTTTAGGCCCAGGCCCAGCAGCATTCAACACTACATCGCTGCAACAACCTTCAGATAATTGGTACATGGACAGCGGAGCATCCTCTCACATGGCTGCGAACTCAGGTACCCTTCGTACCTATTTTAATTCGAGCACTTTTTCACCTATATATGTCGGAAATGGAAATTCTATTCCTGTTGTTGGTAAAGGTTTTGCAACTCTAAATACTTCCCCACCGTACTCCTTTGATAATGTTTTACATACTCCAGATATTGTTACAAATTTGATCTCTGTTCGAAAATTCACCAGAGATAATCATGTTAGTGTGGAATATGATCCTATTGGTTTTTCTGTAAAGGATCTCACCACAGGGAAAATCAAAACGAGATGTACTAGCCATGATGAGGATCTTTACCCAGTCACCAACTCTCCAGCCATCGCTTTTGTCGCCTCACAACCACAACCCTGGCATGCTCGACTCGGTCACCCCGGTGATCACGTCTTGGATATTCCCAAGGGTAGGGACTCTATGTTTAATAAAGACACTTGTTCGGCCATTTGCAATTCTTGTCAACTTGCAAAACATAAGCGGCTTCCTTTTTCCCATTCTCGTAGTGTAACATTTAAACCATTTGATATTATTCACAGTGATATTTGGACTTCTCCAGTTTCTAGCCCTTCTGGTTTTAAATATTACCTATTATTTATGGATGATTTCTCACATTTTCTATGGATATTTCCCCCCAATCACAAATCTGATGCTTATTCCAAATTCGTGATTTTCCATACCATGGTCCAAACACAATTTCACACCAACATAAAAACCTTTCAATGTGATAATGGTGGTGAGTTTCCGAATCAGCAGTTTCGCAATTTCTGTGAACAAACTGGCATGCTCATGCGATTTTCATGTCCTCACACTTCACCTCAGAATGGCAAAGCCGAACGAGCTCTTCGCACTCTCAATGATATTACCCGCACCCTACTCACTCATGCCTCTCTACCACCTCGTTTCTGGGTTGAAGCCCTTAACATGGCCACATATCTTCACAATATCCTACCTTCCAAAGCCATACACAACAACACTCCCACCTACATCTTATACCACAAACATCCAACCTACTATCATCTCCACATATTTGGTTGCCTTTGCTACCCAAACACTTCCGCCACAGCCCCTCATAAATTATCCCCTCGGTCAGTCAAATGTCTCAATCTTGGCCCATCCTCAGACCATGGAGGTTCTCGGTGCTTGGTTCTCGGTTCCCACCAAGTTATCACCTCTAGACATGTCGTGTTTGATGAAACGACTTTCCCATTTGCCCAATCACACGAGTTCCACTGTTCGACTCCTAATGACACACCATCCACTGATTTGTCACCTCTTTTACTTGACTTATTGCATCACATATCACCACCTCATGATCAGTCTGTATCTGTCACACCAGATACACATCCACCATCACCTCACTCTACTCCACCACCTTCGCCACCGCCACCACCACCGCCACCCCCTCGTCATCCGATGCTCACTCGTCTTCGCAATGGCATTCAAAAACCAAACCCCACATTCAATCTTCTAGCATCGTCTTCTTCTGTCTCTCCTCTCCCAAAATCTCCAATCCTTGCCCTGCAGGACCCTAACTGGCAAGCTGCCATGGAAGATGAATATCGTGCTCTTATTAAAAATGGTACTTGGGACTTGGTTCCGAGGCAACCTGGTGCTAATGTTATTCGCTGCATGTGGTTATTTAAACATAAGTACAGGTCCGACGGCACACTGGAAAGACACAAGGCTCGTTTGGTTGTCAACGGCAAGTCACAACAGGTGGGCATTGATTGTGATGAAACTTTCAGCCCTGTCGTGAAACCGGCTACCATCCGGTTGATTCTCAGCATTGCTCTGTCTCATTCATGGCCTATTCACCAGTTTGATGTGAAGAATGCATTTCTCCACGGTTAATTGCAGGAAACCGTCTATATGCACCAACCCCCTGGCTTTTCAGACAAGCACCATCCTGCTCATGTGTGCCTCCTGCGCAAGTCTCTCTATGGCTTGAAACAAGCACCACGTGCTTGGTACCAACGGTTTGCTACCTATCTTCACCAGCTTGGATTCATTAGCAGTCAGAGTGATCACTCCTTGTTCATTTTAAGTTCTGGAGGTGAGACTGCCTACCTGCTCTTATATGTTGATGACATCATCCTCACAGCTTCATCGACGGCTCTTCTTCAACGCCTCACCACCATGCTTGCGCGGAGTTTGCTATGACAGATCTTGGTCCTTTAAGCTACTTCCTTGGCGTATCTGTTACGAAGAATCAGTCCGGCTTATTCCTATCACAGCAGAAGTATGCACGGGAAATCATTGCCCGCGCCAAGATGACTACATGCAAGCCGACCACTACGCCCGTCAACACCAAGTCCAAGCTGGCTGCCGGAGTTGGCCTACCACTACCTGATCCATCTGTTTACCGTTGTCTTGCTGGCGCACTACAGTATCTTACATTTACCAGGCCGGACATTGCTTATGCTGTACAGCAGATTTGCCTTTTCATGCATGATCCCCGAGAGCCACACTTTCAGGCACTCAAAAGGATTATACGCTACCTCCAAGGCACCACTGAGTATGGTCTTCAGCTTCAGCCATCTTCTACCACGACTCTCACCGCCTACTCAGATGCCGATTGGGCTGGGTGTCCCGATACTCATCGTTCGACATTTGCGTACTGCGTTTATTTTGGAGACAATTTGATCTCTTGGTCTTCAAAGCCGCAACATACTATCTCCCGATCCAGCGCCGAGGCCGAGTATCGCGGTGTTGCCAATGCAGTGGCTGAGACATGTTGGTTACGGAACTTACTTTGTGAGCTTCGTGTTCCTCTCCATCGTGCTACCCTTGTCTACTGCGACAATGTCTCTGCTGTCTATCTCTCGTGTAATCCGGTGCAACATCAGCGCACCAAACATGTCGAGATTGACCTGCATTTTGTTCGAGAAAAGGTAGCTCTTGGTCAAGTCCGTGTCCTCCATGTTCCTTCTGCTCATCAATATGCTGACATCTTCACTAAGGGACTTCCGTCTCCTTTGTTCTTGGATTTTCGGTCTAGTCTATGCATCCGCCCTGCTCCCGCTTCGACTACGGGGGTGTGTTAGTAGAATTAGTCAGCACAGTTAGTTAGTACACTTAGTCAAGGTTGTTAGGATTGGAGTTATCCTCTCCGTAAGACTCTCGCATATTGTTGTACTCCTTCTATTTATACTGATGAGCAGCATGGATCATCCCAATTATACCAAATAACAGGATCCCCCATATTTTCCGTCCGATTGCTTCGGTGAATCGCTATATCATGTTCTACATTTTACTTGATCACGTCATGTACGTATACTATTCAAATACTACATGTATTTTAAATTTAAATTTAAATTAAAGAATTAAAAAAGGATTTTTACCCTTTCCTTCCTCAGCCATTCCCGTGTCCCCCAACCTTCATCCACCGGACGCCGACCACTGTCCGTCTCCGACCACCATCCTCCGCCGACCATCTTCCGTGGGGGAATCGCTGGAATCTAGCCGGAAATATTAGTTTTGTATTTTTATGAATGTCGCCGGAAAACAAACTTAGGGAAGGAGAGGAGAGCCGGAACTGTAAAAGGAGGGTCCGGAAAAGAGAACTGGAGCAAAGGAGAACCGGATTGGCGAAGGAGAAGGGCAAAGGAGAACCGGATTGGCGAAGGAGAAGGGCAAAGGAGAACCGGATTGGCGAAGGAGAAGGGCAAAGGAGAACCGGATCTGGCGAAGGAGAAGGGCAAAGGTAAACGAGAACCAGGCCAGCGTAAGAAACGAGAATCGGAGACGAAGCAGCGCTGGGCGGAGGAGACGAGAGCCGAAGTGGGTCCGGGCGGCAAGAACCATGGCGGGTCGAGGCGAGGAGAACCATGGACAGAGCGGCGCTGGGTGGGGCTACGACAAGCAGGGCGGGGCGGGGTGACGAACAACAGGACAGGGCGTCGCGACGGGAACTGACACGAGACGGTGATGAGCGGGGAAGGAAGCCGAGGCGAGGACCACCTCCGGTGAACACGTCTCCGGGGAGGGCAAGGCGAGGGACGAGAAGGACAGTGATAGCGAGGGTTTTCCGGCGTGGATTGGGCTGGGACGAAGGTGGGATGGGAGGGTTTTCAAGCATGGATTGGGCTGGGACGAAGGTGTGAAGAGAGGATTTTCTGGCAGTAGTGGCCAGGAAGACAATATTTATTTTTTATTTTTTCTTTTAAAAAATTAAATTAATTTTATACATGTACACATATGTACTAGGATGTACATAAGGAAAATACAATGCGGATGTACATAAGGAAAATACAATGCGGATGTACATAAGGAAAATTCAATGCGTGATATATGATAGAAAATTGAAACATAACACTAATCATTAAGAATCTGAGCACGTCATGGAGTACTGTTTATTGGATAAATTAATTATCCAAATCTAATTAATCTATTATCCAATGAGTATTTATTCAATTAACTCATTTATTAATGAGTCATAATGAGTTAGATCATAAATGAGTTGCATCATTAAATGGATAACTCATTGGGTACTCATGAGATAACTCATATAATCAAATGGGTTAAAATATATTATCCATAAGTCATTAGGTAATTAACCCAATAAGTTATCATTCAATATTTTCTTTTGATTTGGATTACAAGTTATCATTATCCAAGGGGATCGAAGATTAAATACTCATTAGTTTTTGAGATTAATCGGGATGAGAATAATTAAATTTTGATCTCAATGTGTCCTATATTATATTAACTCAACGGAACCTAACAAATACCAAATAAATATCCAAAATTACCCAATTAAATGCATGTGTAATATTTAACATAAAAATTCACTATAATTCACAAATTATTCTAGCTCAATCTCGTGCAATATTCGAGTTCGCACATTATTCGAGCTTGTACATCATTCGAACTCAATCTCGTACAGTATTCGAGTTCGTACAGTATTCGCGCTCAATCTCGTACAATATTCGAGTTTATACAATATTCGAGCTCAATCTTGTACAGTATTTGAGTTCATACAATATTCGAGTTCATACAGTATTCGTGCTCAATCTCGTACAGTATTCACGTTCAATCTCGTACAGTATTTGACTTCATACAATATTGGAGCTCAATCTAGTACAATATTCGAGTTCGTACAATATTCGTGCTCAATCTCGTATAGTATTGAGTTTGTACAGTATTCGAGCTCAATCTCGTACAGTATTCGAGCTCAATCTCGTACAGTATTCGAGCTTTCTTCACAATATTCGAGCTCAAGCTAGAACCCAACTAATATTGTTCGTTAATTTCGTTGAGTTTACAAAGTCAACATATCATTTTTAATTTTTTTTATTAAATATAATATAATATAATGTACATAATATAATAAATGATTATATATTAGGGAAAAATTAGATTATTAATAATCGAAATTATGAAAATTTAGTTATCTTATTGTATAAAATTATCCACGGGTCACTCATTACCCAACCCAACTCAACCCATCCAAAATTATCTAACGGGCAATCCATTATTCAACCTAACTAAACCCAATAACTAAACCCAATTGTATCCATTAATCCAATGGGTCATTATCTAATAAATCTTATCCAATAAGTGAAAATAGTACATATGTAACGCTTATCCAACGGTTGACCCAACCCGTTTGACGGGCCTAGTACTGTTACACAAAACTACTCCGAGTAAAGAAAAAGAAACACAAAAAACACTGAGACACAAAACTAATCATAAGAATAACAAGCACCTATTATGTCTGAGCACAAGAAAAGAAAATCACGGAACCAATCTGAGTACACCATGAGACACAAAACTAATCATCTGAGCAACTACTGAATGCCAAAATCACCGAGTGATAACATAAGTTTTTCCGTTGCAGAAAAGAGATCCCTTCCCCCCGCTTTAAAAAAATGATTCATATGAAGTCTGGAGCAATACTATAATATAACCAATCATCTCACGGGCACTTGTAGAAAATAAGGGTAGTAATATGTGATTGCTTACGTGATTTCAGGGTGCATTATAGAGCAGTACAAAAGATCTGTACAAACTATGAAAAGGAAATAAAATCTAATTACAATTACAAGTAATATCTTTATTCCTTAATACCCCTCCTCAAGTTGGAGCATGAGGATCGAAAATGCCCAACTTGTCAAGTAGTGAATGAAACTGGTTCCATCCGAGACCTTTGGTAAACAAGTCCGCAGGTTGATCTGAAGTGCGGATATGATGAGTAACAATAGTACCAGACTGTAAAAATGATCCCGAACAAAATGACAATCAACTTCTATATGGTTGGTACGCTCATGGAACACCTGATTTTCCGCAATACGAAGAGAAAATTGACTGTCACAAAATAGTCGCATTGGAGCAGAATGCATAACACCTAAGTCCTTAAGCAAAGACTTAAGCCACAACAACTCACAACAAGTAACAGTTATAGCACGATACTCCGCTTCAACAGAAGATCGAGAAACCGTAGGTTGCTTCTTAGTCTTCTATGAAATCGGAGAATCACCAATCATCACAAAGTATCCAGAAAGAGAGCGCTGGGTAATAGGGCATGCATCCCAACCAGAGTCACAATAATAAGTCAACTGTAACGCACTACGAGAAGAGAGAAATAAACCTTGACTATGATGACTCTTCAAGTAGTGAAGAACTCGAATCGCAGCTTGCCAGTGAGGAACACAAGAAGACTTCATAAACGTTGCAAGTGTATGAACTGAATAGCTAAGCTCAAGGCGCGTAATGGTGAGGTAGATCAGACGACTAACCAAGTGTCAGTATTGCTCAGGATCATCGTAAAGGGGACTTTTAGCATGTGCTAAATCGTGCTATTGCTCCATCGGAAAATCAGTCGGTGTAGAAGCTTATAAACCCGTGTCAGATAAAATGTCTAGGGCATATTCTGTTGTGAAAGAAACATCCCATCCGGTCTTCTAGCAATCTCTATACCTAAGAAATACTTAAGCATACCAAGATCTTTCATATAAAAACAAGAGCTCAAGTATTTCTTGAATTCAGAGATAAGTGACGAAGAACTACCAGCAATAACCAAATCATCCACATAAACAAGCACATGCAAAGAAACTAAGCCACAGAAGAACACAAAGAGAGAGTAATCTGCTTTACTCTGAACAAATCCAAATGCACGCAAAGCCTGAGCCAATTTGGCAAACCAATTATGAGAGGCTTGCCGAAGACCATAAAGAGATTTCTGAAGGCGACATACCTATCCAGGGGGCACAGTGTTAGGATAAATCAGACTCCTGATTAGATTATGATTTATTATGATTAGAGTTCTTTCCTTATTACACCTCTATTGTACTGTCTATATATTTAGATATCAATAATACAATTGATTACGGCAAATCATTCTATCATGGTATCAGAGCAAGTTCTGATCCTAAGCCCTAAATTTTAATTTAATTCAGCGCCTCCCTCCTTCTCTCTTTTCCAGCGAAGTTCCGGTCAAATTCCAGCATCCTCTCAAGTCTCAGTTTTCCGGAAAAATTTCCATCTTCTTCCAGCGGCGAAGTTTCCAGCGGCCTCTCTCTCTTTTTCCGGCCGAATGAACTACCGGTCGTAAGAAGATCTGACGCGCCCCTTTTGTTCTTGAGCCGAAGCAGACGTCGGACGGAGAGAGAGACCTCAGCGTCAAGAGGTTGTCAACCGCGGCAAAGAAACTCCGAGCACGAGCGCGACACGGAGAAGAAGAAAACCAGGCAAAGCCACACGGAGAAGGAATATTCCGCGCGTGAAGCCACGCGCGATTCGAATCGCTAGCGAGAAGGAAGATTCCATGCGTGAAGCCACGCGCGAGTTGACTCGTCAGCAAGGGAGTTTCTCTTGCCTCCAATTTATCATGAGTTGAATCAAATTCTCGTGAGTTGATCAAATTCTCGCGAGTTAAAGCTGTTTCTCACGAGTTGCTCACATTCTCACGAGTTTCTCAAATTCTCGTCAGCATCCAGTCAATTTCTGTGCAATTCGGTCTGTTGTGCAATTTTTTAGTCTTCTGCTATGGTTCATTTGGGCCCTATATCTCGGGAAGATTACTCCACTAATTGGATTGCGGACAAGGTGTTGTTTCAGGCCAGTTTGAATGGTTCCAACTGTCATTCTTCGTCAAATCAGTGGATTGTTGATTCAGGTGCTACATCTCATATCACTGCACACACCAGTCATCTTGATCAGGTACAACGTTATCATGGTTCTGATTCTATTCTTGTTGGAAATGGTGAATCATTATCAATTTCTCACATCGGCCAATGTCATTTATCTGGTTTCTCTGTTAATGATGTCCTTGTGGTCCCTAAGATTACTAGAAGTTTATTGTCCATTAGTAAGATTACTCGTGATCTACCTATCAGTGTTATATTTTATGCCAATGCATTTTCCATTGAGCACAAGCTTACAAGGGCGATAATTGGTAAAGGCCGTCATATGTCTGGTCTTTATTTTCTTGAGACTGGTGATTCCAGTTTTTTAGGCGAACTACGCTCTACAAAGCTTCATGCTTCTTTTGAGCAGTGGCACTCTCGCCTCGGTTATGTGTCTCATGATACTGTTCAGTTACTGAATCGACGGGGCCTTATTTCTGTCACTTCTGCTATGCCTGCACCTGTCAGTTGCTCTCCTTGTTAGATGGCCAAGAGTAGCCGTTTGCCCTTTTCCACTAGTGACAAGCGCGTTACTGGTTTATTGGATAAAGTACATTGTGATTTGTGGGGACCAGCTCCTGTTTTATCTGTCAACGGTTTCTCTTATTATGCCATTTTCATTGATGATTTTTTGCAATTCACATGGTTTCTTTCGATGCAGCATAAGTCGGATTTCTATGACACCTTTATCCAGTTTCAGAAATTCGTTGAGAATCAGTTTTCTGCAAGGGTTAAAATTTTTCAGACCGATGGTGGCACCGAGTTTACTAATCACCGACTTCAGGCTCATCTCATATCATGTGGCATTCATCATCAGATGTCCTCACCCTATACACCTACTCAGAATGGCCGGGCTGAGCGGAAGCATCGCCACATCATAGAGACTGGTCTTGCCATGCTTTTTCACTCTTCTGTGCCACACTGTTATTGGGAGGAAACTTTCTCCTCTGTGGTTTACATTATTAACCGTCTGCCTAGTTCGGTTCTGAGTGGCAAATCACCTTTTGAGGTTGTTTTTGGTCATGTTCCTGACTATACCCTCTTTCACCCGTTTGGTTGCCGTATATTTCCATGTCTGCGTGCCACTGCTACTGATAAGTTTGCACCCCGATCCATTCCCTGTGTTTTTATTGGCTATCACTCTCATCACAAGGGCTTCCAGTGTCTCGACCCAACTTCTGGGTGCATCTATATCTCTCGCCACATTCGTTTTGATGAAACTTTCTTCCCTTATATCTTATCTTCCACGGACAGTCGTTCGATTTCAGATCTGGAGATTTCATCATTTTTTGATGGAACTGTTACTTCATCGATTGGGGCCACCACGCCTGTGTCTGTGTCTATTCCAGCTACCCCTCCTTCACCACCATCTTCCATCTGGACGGTCGACCTGGACCCGGCTCCTCGCCAAACACCCACAATATCTCAGCCGCCGGCCAGCACTCCTCAGCTACCGTCTCAGCCACCGGCCACCACGTCTCAGCCAGTATCGGCTATTCTTTTTCTGGTGATGACCGACAGCCACTCTCCGATCAACACAGCTCGATCTTCCTCCGTGTCATCAGTTGGTTCGACTCCTCCAGATTTGCCTCCCCAGCTTCGTACTCATTGGATGGCCACTCGATCTTCTACTGGTTCCATTCAGCACCAGGATTATTCGGATATTATTGCTCATGGTCTCACTACTGCACTCCTCTCTCAGACAGATCCCACTGATTATTGCATTGCACTTCAGGATCCAGCATGGGTTTCAGCCATGGATGATGAGATGGATGCTCTTCGAGGTCAGCACACTTGGGATTTGGTGCCTCGCCCTTCGAATGTCAACATTGTTGGCTCCAAATGGGTCTATGGCTCAAGTATCGACCAGATGGCACTATTGAGCATCACAAAGCTAGACTTGTGGCACAGGGTTTCTCGCAGATTCCGGGTTTTGATTTTGACCACACTTTCAGTCCTGTGGTCAAAGCCTCCACTGTTAGGACGGTTCTTGCCATAGCCACCATGCGTTCCTGGCCACTTCATCAGTTGGATGTCAAGAACGCTTTCCTTAATGGTATTCTTGATGTTCCAGTCTACATGAAGCCGCCTGTTGGTTATCAGGATTCTGTCCATCCAGACTATGTTTGTCGTTTGAACAAGGCCATTTATGGTCTTAAGCAGGCTCCCCGGGCTTGGTTCCAACATTTCAGCAGTTATCTGACACAGCTTGGTTTTTGGTGCAGCTCAGCTGATACTTCTTTGTTTGTCCTTTCGAGAGGGTCATCGTTACTGTACCTACTTGTGTATGTGGACGATATCATTCTTACAGGAAATGACTCGAATCTTCTTTGCCAGTTCATTAATCGGACACACAGAAATTTTGTGATCAAGGATCTTGGTGCTCTTCATTACTTTCTTGGTCTTGAAGTTTCGCCTACCTCCTCAGGATTACTGCCTGGCTAAGCAAAGTATGCTCGGGATATTTTGAATCGGGCTGGTATGTCTGACGCGGCACTTGTTTCTACTCCATTTGTTGCTGGTTCTCAGCTTCACAGCTCTACCAGTTCTCCATTTTGGGATCCTACACTTTATCGTTCTCTTGTTGGTGCTCTCCAGTATCTCACCATCTCTCACCCGGATTTGGCATTCTCGGTCAACACAGTGAGTCAGTTTCTTCAGGATCCCAGAGATGATCATTTTGCTGCTGTGACTCAGATTTTGCGCTATGTTCGTGGCACTCTTTATTTTGGTCTCTGATTTTGTTCTGCTAGTACTCCTGATGTGTTAGCATACTCTGATGCTGATTGGGTTCGCTGTTTGGAGACTCGTCGGTCCACTTATGGTTATGCAGTTTTTCTTGGTGGGAATCTGGTTTCTTTGAGTGCCAAGAAACAGCCCACTGTTTCTTGCTCTAGCACTGAGTCTGAATACCATGCTCTCGCCAACACTGCCTCAGAAGTGGCCTGGCTCACTCATTTGCTTCATGATCTTCGGTTTTCGCTTTCTGGTTCTCCACTGTTGTTATGCGACAATAGTAGTGCTATCTTCTTGGCTCAGAATCCAGTGGCTCACAAGTGGATGAAGCACATCGACTACCATTTTGTTCGTGAGTTGGTGACATCCGGAAAGCTGCATGTTGCTCATGTTCCGACTTCTCTTCAGATTGCGGGCATTTTCACCAAGGGGCTCTCTCGTCCGCTATTCGAGTTCTTCAGGTCCAAGATGTGCGTCGACGAGCATCCAATGCTCCGCTTGAGGGGGGTGTTAGGATAAATCAGACTCCTGATTAGATTATGATTTATTATGATTAGAGTTCTTTCCTTATTACACCTCTATTATGCTCTCTATATATTTAGATATCAATAATACAATTGATTACGTTAAATCATTCTATCACACAGGATAGCCAAGGAAAGGATGCACAAACACCTCTTTATGCAGATTATCATGTACAAAAGCATTATGCACATCCATTTGATGAAGTTCCCAACCATGAATGACTACAACAGATAAAAACAAGCGAACCAAACTCATCTACGCAACATGAGCAAATGTCTCAGTATAGTCAATCCCTTCAATCTGACGATTCTTCGGAATCGTCAGGCAAGCTTTGTGACATTCAATGATACCATCAGACCTAAACTTGGTATGATAAACCCATCTGCATCCAATTGTAGTCTTATCCAGAGGTAGAGAAGCCATAGTTAATGTCTTATTGCGCTCAAGAGCATTAATCTCATCAGTCATAGCATCACGCTATGAGAATGCTTCGATGCCTCAGAGTAAGTGGTGGGATATGCACTAGAAGTTACTGCACCCAAAAATCTACAATGTGTACTAGAAAATTTAATTTACAAAATCAAAAGGATAGAGAACACCTATGGATAATGATGGTGCATAAGTGATTGTAGCAGTCAGGGGGTGTGGGGTTCAATGTCAATAACAGAAAAAACATAATCTCCAAAGGATGTAGGAGGTCGACGATCGCTAACACTCTATCGGGGAAAGGGAAGCTCGGTGGCAGAAGGTGGCACCGGGATAACCGGGGAGGCAGGCAGCAGTGTAAGCATCATTTGGCAATGAACAAAAGTGTCCGGAGAAATAGATGCCGCAGCAGGCGCTGATGCTGAAAGGGCCAGAACATTGTTTGGCGGCGCGTGGGCAGGTCGGGCGACGACTCGGGCGGTGTGTTGGAGAACAGATCGCCCGATAGCAGTGTAAGCCAGTGATCTGGGCTGGCTATTGCATCCGGTTGCAATGGTGGGGAAACAACCAGCGACGTGTATGCCTCCGGGATCGGCGGTGGTGATACCTATAGTGAGGGGGTTGCGCCACTGGTATGCACTGGTGAAGTCGAAGGCGGAGAGTCAGGGATCATAGCATACGAAAACTGGTCTTCAAAGAAATCAGCATCCTAACTGTTGAAGAAGATGCGAGATTCCAAATCAAAAGGTGATAGCCTTTCTTTCTGGCAAGGTATCCAAGAAACAAACATCGGCGACTTCTTGGCGCAAACTTGTCACGGAATCTAGGAATGTAGGAAGCAAAACACAAGCATCCAAATACCCGCAAAAACTTGTAGTTTGGATCCTGGCCATAGAGTAACTCAAATTGAGTACGATCATTGAGTTGCTTTTTCGGTGTCCGGTTAATCAAATAAGCAGTAAGAACACATTCTTCCTAAAAGTCAACTGGTAGATTGGCTTGAAAATACAAAGCACACGCCACATTTAACAAATGACGATTCTTGCGCTCAACACGACCATTCTGATGTGGTGTATCAGCCATAGATGTCTCAAAAATAATCCCAAATTCAACAAAGTATGATCTCAAAGACAGAAATTCTGTACGATTATCAGCAGAGACACGAAAAATAGAGCACCCAAATTGATTCTTGATCAAAGCACAAAACCCAATAAATCTAGAGGCTACATTTGACTTAACAACTAATGAATAAACCCAAACAGCTCAAGAATAATTATCAACTATTGTTAAAAAACAAAATGCACTACTAGAAAATGATGTTCTATAAGGACCCCAAACATCACAATGTATTAATTCAAACAATGAACTAGCATTTGAAGAACTCAAAGGAAAACTATGTCTAGTATGTTTTGCTCTATAATACACATAGCAAGGAACAAAAATATTATATGTGCTAAAATCAAGAGAAGAAACAGAACGCCACACCGTAGAGAAATGATGTCCAAGATGCTGATTCCATAAATTTGATAAAGAAACAAAAGAAACTATTAGAATAGACTGTAGGATATGAGGACGAACATGAGTATCTAGCAGACGAAGCCAATAACCCCCCCTGTTGTTCACCCACGCCAATCACAGTCCTCGTACTGATTTTCTGTAAAATGCAATAATTTTTAGTAAACAAAGCTAGACATTTTAAGGCAGATAACAATCTAGAGCATGATAATAAATTTTATCACAAAGTAGGTATGTAAAACACATAAGTAAGGGTGACATCACCAAAGGAAATAGAACCCTATTGTGTGGTAGATGACATAGATCCATCAGACAATATAACATTCAAAAAATCGATAGTAGTAGTAATATCATTAAGAGACCCTTTTCACCGGTCATATGATAGGAGGCTCCCGAAAGTAAAGTAGACTTACCTGACCCATGGTCAGATAGAGAATTAAACGGATTAAATAAATGCATGGCCATGCTTCATTGGTCGTCAGACAGAGTATGACCAAAATCAGAATGGGTAGGGGCACTGTTGGATACCACTGCCGCAAACCCTGGCGGAAACACCACAACACCGACGAATGGGGGCGGAAGCGGCCGGAACACCGTTCCCTGCCGTGGCAATCGGCTGAGCAACTGGAGCTGTCTTCTTGGCGACGTTGGCTCTCTCCCTTATCTCTGTGTACAATTATGGATAACCCGTGACCTGGAAATAGGAAGTTTTTTCGTGACCCTTGTGATGACAGTGCATACATACGAGATTCTTACAATCATCTGAAGTGATAACAACTGTCGAAGAACCCGAATGTAGTGGGCGTCGTGCGGCATATGCCATGGAGTCAGAAAAAGGCCCGCGAGACTGAATGAAGGCTTTGTGATTCTCCTCATGAGTAACTAGCGCATAGAAGCGCATACCAGGTAGTAGTGAATTAAGACTAATGATATGGGATCGTAAGGTGTGATAGTCTTCATCTAGATCGAGGAGAAATTGATAGATCATATCTTTTTCACGCTCGCGGAAGGCAGCAGAGGCATGGTTGCAGGTGTACAACGGTTTGAAAGCTTCACAGGTACAAACTAAAAGAGTCCGCAGAGAGGTGTAGTCATCAAACAGCTTGATTAGTTTTCCAAAATAAATAGCAATGATCTGACCATTCTATCGACAATTATGTATATCATTATACATCTTCAGAATTTTCATACCATCATTAAGGGTAAATCGTGCCTTTAGATCATCCCACAATTCCTTAACTATTGAAAAGTAGCTAGTAGAAGATCGCAATGCTAGATCTACAGTCTGTAAGATCCAGTAGACAATGGTAGCATTAACTCCAGGCCAATCAACAACATCAGGGTGATTTTCAGGGGGTTTGGTAATGGATCCATCAATGAAACCAGTCTTATTCTTTGCAATCATAGCACTACAAATTCCAGTAGTCCATTCAAGGTAGTTCTCTTCTCCCTTCACCACGACGGGGAAGATGACCAAACCAGGACCATCAAAAGAGCCAAGTTAGTAGGGATAATTCGAATGTCGATGAACGTGTACAGATGAAGGAGTGCCAGATTGTAATTGTAACTGTTTGAGTAAAGATGCAATCTCCTCGGAGGCACTCAGATTCTGTAGCTTATTGGTCTCAGCTTCGGCATCGATGTGAGCCTGTTCAGTGGCATCAGGATTAGAGTCAGAAGTCGACATGGTGCAAAATCAAGAACTGATCGGTAGCAAATTGAAAGATCGGTGGCAGATCGGATCTGCAGGAATGATGCAGCGGTGCGTGACTTAGACGGCGGCGGTGCGTGGATCAAATTATTGGTGCGTGGGGATCACTAGTGGAAAGTTCTGGGCAGCGGACGACAACGGATAATTGCAACAACCAGAGAAGAAGCTACAGCGAGTCAACAGACGGCAGATCGGCGGAGGAAATCGGCGGATGGTGGCAACACGTGTTGAAGATGTGCGAATTTTGATCGACGACAGTTGGCTCCGACGAAGTATGGAAGCGGAAAATTTTCTTTAGAGTTTCAGGATTTTAGGCTCTAATACCATGTAGAAAATAAGGGTAATAATGTGTGATTGTATTCATGATCTCAAGGTACTTATATAGTGTTAGGAAAGACCTATACAAATTAGGAAAATGAAATATTATCTAATTAGAATTACTAGTAATATCTATATTTCTTAATAGCACTAAACTGTAGTTTTTTTATAAATCATAGTTTTGGACCTTAGTTTAAATTTGAGCTCATTTTAGTAAACTAAGATAAGATTAATGGCTTGATTCAAATAATGGGTTTAGATATTAGTAATTTAATTGCCCAATTCCCAATTTTGACATAACAGAAAATCCTATTCAGTAAAGATTACATCCTAAGATCATGAATATATTTATTATCTAATAGGAGGATCCCTTTTAGTTTTGGTTTCAGATCTAACCATTTAAGTTACTGATTATGGTGGTTTTGAGCATCTTTAGATAAGAAATCTGCAGGTTTGTTTCCTTCTCGCTTTGTGAATGTTATCTGTGTTCCAATTCTTAGCATGATGTACCTAATGTTGCAGCAGAGAGAGTACAAAAGTCATAGTGCATTGTTAGGGTTTAAAACATATTCCACTGCTGTCTTACAATTAGATTCTATCTGGGTTATTTTACCACCTATTTTCCTGCCTCCTTTAATCCTAAATGAATTGCAAGAAGTTCTTAATGTAGTTGGTTAGCTGCCGTGATGATAGTTGTGAAGGATCTGATGTATAAGCCAGACCTGCTTTATGTGTATTTTGTGATCATGAGGCATCTAAATTAATCTTAAATTTGTTAAGAGATTTGGGCCATGCAGTGATTTTTGGTTTTTTGTCCTTAAAGAACAAAACTAAGCGGATAATTGTAAACTAACACTGGGGGTCGTCGACCCCCCCATGCGGCCATTACAATTCACCCCTGAAGCATGTGAAAGTATTCCTTGCCTGAATGTTTGACCCAATTTTGAAAAAGGAGAATAATGTTTCCCAAAAACTTTACCTTACTTTTTGCTGACATCTCCTACCATATATTTCTCACATGCTCCTTCTTTTCCTTTCTTTTCATTCTCTTTCCTTGACTTATATTTTCCCCCCCGATTAACCTTCTTCTCAATTTTAATTTTTGGAAGCTTTCATTTTATACTCAGCCTAGCTCATCTCCCATACCTTAGTCGCTGTTGATGTGAAGTTCTGGGTGGTCGAACCAACTAGTCAGCCCCAACTGGCTTGGAAAACAGCCCATTGGGTGTCGTTGACAGAAAATTTCCATTGGGTGTTCTTTCCTTGGCTGCGAGGGTTACACTTCTTACTGGCAAATTATTTTCTATCTTTTGGACAATACCAAATTGTACGACTTGACACTAGATTGTAGATTGTGAACTATTTGATTTTGCCCTAAACCTAATTAGTCAGTTGTAATTAGGAGGCATAGTTGTTGCCTTAATATAGATTTTTTATTTTATTTACTCATGAAAATGAGTGATGGAATGGATTCCGACTTGAACGTGAAGTTTGTATAATCTCTTATTCTTCTCGTCGTTTGATCATTTGATTTGAATGAAGATATAGATGAAGGGTTATTTGTTGCCAACGATGAGGAAGAGTTAGAGAATGATTTTGAAGATGAATTGTTGGTTGATTGGGAGGCTGGTTTTGAAGAGGTAGGTGAAGATGGCAATATTATTTTCAGGATGTTGGGCCATCGGAATGTTGGGACTGATGATGCATTTGATGAAAGTGGGTGTGTCGACGCTGTGATGAAACCTAGTAAGGGCATGGTATTTAGTAAGGGTGAAGATTTTATTGCTCACATTCATCGATATGCACATTCGCAAGGATTTCAATGTTGGATCAGAAGTTTTGATCATTTTGACGAGTACAAGTATGAAGTTGCTCCTAGTAGGGCTATTGGTGGGAGGATGATGGAGAGTGCGTATGCTAAACATTGTAGAATTGTACGGTATGCCAAAAGGAGGGAACCTTGACATCTGGAGCAGCGTCTACAAGTACCTCAACCCAAACATGATGGACTGAATGCACATATGAAGTGGTCGGAAGACAGCATGCAAGCGAAAGTGGGATTTGGAAGATTACTACCGTTTAGGATAAACACAATCATAATTGTGAACCAACTGATTCCCGACATGTTCCAAGATATCGGTCATTAGTAAGGTTGGCCAGAGGTTAATATTGAAGATGAACAGTGCAGGTGTCTCTGTGCCACACATCTTCAACATTTTTGTCAATAGAAACAAGGGGTACCGTGATGTTCCTTTTAACAAAGCAGATATGCGTAACTTCCTTTATTTCCAGACACGTGAGCATATGAGACACAATGATTTTACTGCAATGGAAATTCAGTTCAATAAAAATGAGGGAGAGGTGCTTGGTTTCTTCTGTGAGTATGACGTCGACGAGGGAAGGGTGTTGAAGAATGTGTTTTGGGCAGATTCTGGGTGTATTGAAGCGTACAAAGAGTTTGTCGATGTTGTTTTGTTTGACACTACTTTTATCTCAAATTGTTATCGTATGCCCTTTGCGCCTTTTATAAGTGTTAATCATCATGGGCAATCAATGTTGTTTGGTTGTGCATTGTTGGGCAAGGAGGGCGCCGACAGTTTCACATGGTTATTCAAAATTTGGAAGAAGTTTATGGGAAAGGACCCGACATGCATCCTTACGGACCAGGACAGGTAAAAATATAAATACATTCGCTTTAATGTGTTAGTATAGTCCTACTTAATAGCTTTAGTTACTTTGATTATTTTTAAACACCTTATGTACTAAAGTTTGTAATTTTTGTTTTTTTCCCAGAAAAGGTAATTAAAGGTATTTTTCCTGATTCAAAGCAGAGGTGGTTCTTGTGGCATATTATACACAATGCCGCTAAGAATTTGGGCAGTGTGTCTTAGCGGGATGCATTGTATGGGGAGATTATGGGATCCTTGCATGATTCACTAATCGAGGAGGAGTTTGAGGGTAGGTGGAAGGAAATTGTGGTGAATTTTAAAGTCGAATAAAACTCATGGATGGTCGAAATGTATGACAGGAGGTCAAAATGGGTTCCAGTTTATTTTAAATCTGATTTTTTGGCTAGTATGTCTTCAATGCAGCAAAGTGAGGTGATGAACAATTTTTTCAAGGGGTTTGTCAATATAAACACTAATCTGACCAAGTTTGTTAGAGGAATGGGCAGGCATTGTGCAAGCAGATAAATGATGAGGAAGGTGCGAGGTTCAAGGGTGTTAACTTGCGATCTCACGAGACAAGCTCCCATCCGTTTGTTGCTGTTTTGAGAAATTGTTTACTAGGGCTAAAAAATTGGAGTTCCATGAAGAATTGCTTGAGATGGGCAAGAAAAAGGGTATGATAGTTAGTGAGGAAGCTGGTGTGGTTGAGTACGATGTATTTGTGAAGCATTTTTTGCCAGGTTAGACGAGGAAGCATAACTTTTCTGTGAAGCTTGAAAAGAGTACCATGGATATTAAGTGTGCATGCCAGAATTTTGAGTTCTTTGGTATATTATGCACTCACGCTCTTTGTGTGTTTTGGGAGGAGGAAGTGAATGATGTTCCAGAGAAGTACGTATTTCAAAGGTGGCGAAAAGATGTTCCCCGGAAGTATCTCAAGGAGAAATATCCATTGTCGACATTGTATGGAAAAATCCCAATTGGAATCGCAAGATATGAATGAATACATAGCATATGTGAAATTTACGTTATGTTAATGAATGATGAAAAGTTGTATGAAGAAGAAATGGTGAAACTTGGGAAATTAAAGGCCGACTTGGAGGCGAAGGCAAAGATGGTTTAGGGTTGAGGAATGACTTCTTGGAAGGGATTGGAAGAGTGTATACAAGGAAACCGGCCATCATTCGGCAAGCTGAAGAAGGTGGTAGTCAAACAGTGGGCGAGGTTGATCATCAAGTTGTGAAGGATCCAATTGATAGGAGAGGCCGTGGTCGTTGGAAAATTAATAGGAAGAAATCAATTGTAGAGCGTAATTCCAGTGGTCGTGGTGGTGGACGCAGAGGTAGTGGCATGGGGTTTATTTACTCCTCAAATGACTCACTATTCCTATAATTTGGATGGTAGGACGGGCAACTATCCTGCAGCTCAGGTAAGATGGTAATTTCAATATTTCTTTTAGTGGTTATTTTGATTATTCGTTTGTACAACAATGGTGTGTAATTCTCATTTAATTATTTGTGTTGAAGCCGTTCTTTGGGTGATTTTTTGGTGGCACCGACGATGTGAGTTAGGCGGGTGATAATAGTGGACCTCAAGCTCAACCATCCTCATATTTTGTTCCCTTATTTGGTGGTTCTCCAAGATCCCAATAAATGCTTTGAAGTTCCCAAGGAATGGAATTTGTATTTCTGTAAGTCTTTGTTAAAGATAATATGCATGACCTTTTAAGTGTAGTAATTTTGGATGTCTTGTTTATGTCTGTCGGACTGGGCATATGTTGATGGAGTGAGAAGGCAGTGTTTTGGAGATAAGAACTGTAATTGATCCACAGTTCAGGGCACCTTGTTGAATAATGCAACTTGAAGATGCTATTTTGTGTAACTTATTGCATCTGGCTTTAGTATGATAGTTTTCCAAAACTCAATTGAAAGCCAATGTTGGATAGATTTTTTTCCATCCGAAACGGGTAATAGAACTAGATTCCTCTGATTGTTATTATTTTCAAATTATTTAGTCCAATGCGCCAAAGAGATTGTTAATATGTTTGGCTGTTTGTAATATATTACCCGATCTTTCTAATCGGGAATTAACATTGGTGTTTGTCAAAAATACAAACCTCACCTAGGTACTCTAGGTAAATACAGTAGTTGAGTTGTAGAATACTTATGACGAATAAAATAGTAGTAATGGTTCTTGTCCTTTGACATCAACCCGGTTTGGTTATTGGTTTCAACAGACTGACGAAGAGGTTGGAATAATGAAACCGGTGAATGAAACACATTGAACTCGTGCAATTAGAGCTCATGTAGCAGCCAAAATTAGACCGACCTTGTGCAACTGAATGTCATCCCTGCACTTGGAAATGATTCGTTAAAGAATGATTTGAAGAAATATATCCTATTCAATCAGTTGACCATATAGTGAGTGAATGGACATAAGGTCTAGAAACAATATAGAAAAGAAACTTAGTGCTTACTTGTATTCATTAGACATGTCCATTGGCATCTGACAATGGCACTCAATCATCCTCTGCGCATTGCAAATCTGGGTTCTGCAGTTCATGAGAGTTTGCATCAGCGTGGATCAAGATTATCAAAACAAGTTGGTTATAATACCACCATTACCAAAGTAAACATATGGATTGGTTGATTATGAATACAATCAGTTTGCTATTAACACAATGAAAATCAAAACCTGTGATGGATAATTAATGTGGAAATACGTAGGTAATTAATACATTTAACTTGTAAAAGGTAATAATAGTGAACTCAATCCACCACCAAGAAAGATTGCTGCGAATTTCTAAAGAATCTACGTATATCAAGAATAGATACACAAAAGGTTCAACAAGCAAAATTTTCCATTTCAAGCCAACATAGATACAAAATATTTCATAAAAGCAGAGGCAAGCGCAAAGGTGTAAGCTAATCTTTGTTCAATCAACGTCCATATAGTCAAATCACTCTATAACCGCCTCATCTAAAATAGAACATGAACAATAGTTTACAAACGGGAATGGATAGGAATGAACAAAATAATATAATTACAATTTGAACTCAGGCACACAATTATCAACTGCATAACAAGGAATGCAGGAAACAAGTGGCTAACAAGTTAAGATTCACAAAAGAATATCATCTACTGCATTCCTTTAAGAAACTAACGGAATGAAACAAGAACACCGCTAGTATAACTAACAAAATTTAGGAGGAATTTGATTGTACTGTAGTATCATGACTATATGGCGCAGAATAGGATACCTTAGACACCCTATCTACAGATAAGAACAAGGAAAGCAAGAACAACTTTAAGCAAGATGAATCTTACTACAAGACATACAAGAACTTTGCAGGATCTAATACTCCAATCAATCCAGTCCAGTGTAACCAGAGCACCATCATACCCATGAAAAACACATTAAAGCCCCATTGTACAGTCAGGAATACATAATAAATCAAAGATGCAATAGACGCTAGTCCAAACAAAACCACTTATCCATAGATCAGTTACATTCTTGAATACTAGTAGTTAAAATTAAAACCCTTGATTTTCCTAACGGGAACCAATAAATTCTAGATGAATATCAGATCCATAAATGGAAAAAATAAAATAATAAAGTAGCGATCAAGTAGAGCTAGGATGTTTATACACTAAGTAACAAAATTTCCAGCTTCGTATCGTCAATCAACACAAAGAATGAGAGGTAACCTTTGCACAAAAAACTACCATCACCATTTTTGCTCCAGATTTTGCAATACTATTTGCCTCGGATTTAGAACCAACCTACAACAAGAATACGAATTTAAAAGCTTTAATAAATTAAATCATCCATACGGAGTAGTTGATAACATAATAAATGAAGAGTGTATGAAACCATGACTTACACACCATGAATCCTGTAATGTTCTGAAGAAAGCTCAAGGGAATGTTTCATTGAGTAAACAACTCGATGAAGTGAGCTCCTTTTAGAGCAGATTCATTGAATAGTGACCTACTGGGTTTGTGCCCGTATGGTTTGAGGGTTGGGTGCGTGGTGGGTGGTAGCGCAGATCTGTGGAGATTTTAGTCTTTCGAATAAAGGGTGACGCCGTTGGCAGAGAATGTAGGGTTATAAGTATATATATGAGTCCATTTAGAGGGCTCTAATTTGTTGTTTGAATACACTTATATATTTTTTGTAAGGCTTGGATTTATTAGTTGAGTGCATGTATCTCCCATTGGTTTTCTTGACTATACGAGAAATCTAAAATATAAATAAAAAATTTGTAAAATTTAGGAAGTGGTAAATGTTAATATATTGATTTTTTAACTGGCGAACTGGATATATAATTTTTTGCATGAAAAATACTCACAACCCTATACATATTTACTTTTATACTCGGTATTAGAAGACATGAATGTTATTTTTAAAAATTAATTGAACCTTCTTAAATTTTTGATAAGGCCTATTACGACACTTATGAAGGGACGATTTTACATAAAACTACCTAACAAATGCATATAAGGATGCTTATAAAACTAAAAGTCATAACGTTGTGTTGCTTTAATTAATAGTGTTCCAATATGTATACATATATACATATATATATATATGTATAAACATACAAATATATATATATATATATATATATATATATATTCCCTCAAACTACCCATTTCAAGCTGCACACTTCGGCATAGAGGAATGTTTAATCACACACTTGAATCCTAAATGAAAAGTTGTATTGTAGTTCAAAAAGCAAACCAATATCAAATGTTTTGATTCCAATATCACAGAGGACACTACGGCTGTTTGCACAAAACTGCGACAAACTACGGTAATCATATTTTCAATATTAATATTTTAGCAAACATTAATATTTAAAAAATACGGTTTTATTTCAAAACTATAGTTTGGGAATCCAAACTACGGTTTTGGTGCAAAACTGTAGTTTGGGAATCCAAACTACGGTTATGGTGCAAAACTGTAGTTTGGGAAGCAAAACTACGGTTTTGGTGCGAAACTGTAGTTTGGAAATCCAAACTACAGTTTTCAATCTTATGGTTTTGGCGCAAACTGTAATTTGGGGGAGCAAAACTACGGTTTTGGTGCAAAACTGAAGTGTGGGAAGTAAAACTGTAGTTTGGGAATAAAAAATACGGTTTTGTTTCAAAACTGTAGTTTGAGAATCAAAACTACGGTTTTGCCACAAAACTGTAGTTTGAGAATCAAAACTACGGTTTTGGCGCAAAACTGTTGTTTGGGAATCAAAACTACGGTTTTGGTGCAAAACTGTAGTCTGGGAAGCAAAACTACGGTTTTGTTGCAAAACTGTAGTTTGGGATTCAAAACAACGATTTTGTTGAAAAATGGTAGTTTGGGAATCAAAACAACGTTTTGGTGAAAAACAATAGTTTAGGAATCAGAACAACGATTTGGGTGCAAAAATGTAGTTAGGGAATCAAAACTATGGTTTTGGTGAAAACTGTTGTTTAGGAAACATGTCAAATCAAAACCATGGTTATGGAGTAATATAATAGGATGCATAAAAACAACCTTATATCTTGTCTATAGAGTCACTTAATTTAGTGACCCAAGACCTATAGAGACTTGCGATAGAAGACCGTCTATAGAAGAGCGCTATGTATGGAAGCGTGTTGTGCATGGAAGCGTCCCGATAGAGGCCTATAAGGACTCGCTTAGTTTAGTTTTAATGATTGTTTGCAGTTGATTTACACTACTCTCCCCGTCGACCTAGTTTCAATTGCATAGAATCTTTACTCTTTACTATGAAAAGGTAAAGTTTACCATTTTACCTTGGACGGTGGAAGTAGATGATAGTTGCACCTTATTTACTGGCATTGATTTGTATAGTATATGTTAATTTGACATGTTATTAGGGAAACATGTGTAGTGATAGAAAGGTCGACCGGCAATTAGTTATCGTTTCGTTCAAATTTTTGAAGGCATTGATTTGGGTTACTTAACTCATCTTAATACACTAGCATGGACTAATAAGATATGATATTTGATTTCCAGACTCTATCCCGAATTAGGTATACGAAGTTCACATATACAGAGTTAAGTGATGTTAGATTGTACATTATGATTAAGGTTACCCGAATTAAAGTTTTCACATATACGCCACATGTGTTGGAACAATGACTAAATTTATTTTTTAGTCCCTTACATATTCACCAATACCTTCTTTTGGTCTTCGACTCCAAAACTGCATTTAATCGCCTAGTAACATTCTGAAATTGAATCTTTTGGACCCCTGAGGCAGTTTTTAGGTAAACCGGAATGGTTTTCCAATATAGCCAGGGGTATTTTAGTAATTTTACTAATTAAAAAAATATTTTCAATTAAAATTTCTAATTAAAATATTTTCCTTTTCTTTTCTTATTCTTTTTTCTATAAATTTTAGTCTTCCTTTTTTATTTTGCTTTCTTTTAGGGTTATCTTTGAAACCCTAAAATGCCGATATTTAAACCACCGCCGCCGTCGACTAGCGTTGATCCCATACCCATCCAAACCACTGCCGCCGACGGCTGCTTTCACCGCTGCCGCTGCTCTTCAATTGGCAACGGAGAACCTCTTGTTTAACCAATCGGCGACGGAGAGCCTTACTCAATCTTCTGCATCATTTCACTCTCAAATCGGGTTGCGTCAATTATGGCGTTCCGATTTGCTCCGGCGTGGAAACCCGCTGCTCACTGTAGCGGCATTTCTGGGAAGGGTTATGGCGTAAAAATCATGGAGGAATTCAATTTTGCTTATAAGATAAATATATCTGATTCGCTGATGGAGCAGCTAACCAGATGGAGCGGCGGTAACCAGATGGAGCAGATTCCTCGGAGCTCATGGAGGATCCGGTGACGGGGACGAAGAGGGAGAACCAGATGGAGAAGAAAATCGGGCGCAGAAGAAAATCCGGCGTAGAGCACATTTGTGATTTTTTTAAAAAAATTTAAACCCAGAAGCATAATGGTCATTTTACATATTTTGACCAATTTTACCGTTGACTTTACCTGAAAATTGCCTCAGGGGATCAAAAGATTTAATTTCAAAATGTTACTAGGCGATTAAACACGATTTTTGAGCCGGGGACCAAAAGAAGTTATTGGTGAATATGTAAGGGATTAAAAAAATAATTTACTCTTATTTGTAAGTTTAATATAGTCACGAAATGCAATGATCATGTTTTACAATTAAACTATCAATGCACACACAACATCACATATTGAGTAATATAAGTTTATCAAATATTCTTTTTTACATTTCGATGTTATTGTTTTATCATGTTGTCATTTTCATTAAAAAAAATATCCCAAAGCATCTGGGACATGGAAATTACATAGGATCGGTTTTAGAAGAATTTAATTTAAAAGCATAAACTTTCAGATAATATTAAATCACTTATATATTATTAAAAACACTAAAAACTTTGAACCTTAATTCCCATTTGCATTAGTTAAAAAATCCTATTCAATTTATTAGTTATAAGATAACCAGAAGTTAAGTTTAGGTTTAAAACTACCATTGGGTCGGACTAGTTATTGGGCTTGGCTTGATAATCTCTGTTGGAAATGTGTCACAACCACAAGATTAAGCAACTGCAGAAGATGTATTTAACTAATTGGTTCTTGATTTTCTTTCAGCAAGAATGGACAGAAATGGGGAAGAAAGGAAGAAACAAAGCAAATAGAAGTTCAACAGAAGAAGGAGATATGTTCACATTAACGGTATGCCTATTTTTCTTCTCTTCTCCGTTTTTAATACCCTTCCAACCCCTCACTAACTAACTAACTACCATTTGGCAACTGAATCTGTTAGAGATTAGTTTCTATATGATTGCCGGATTCTTGTTGCTCTGAATCTCTGGTCATGAGCACATCTTTGCTGCTTATGTATTTAGGTTTAAAAAAAAACCCTTTTTACCCCTGCTGGGAGGTCGTCGACGTACCTCTCAAAGTTAATACTTTTATGCCCTTAATGCATCCTATCCACAATAATGTAAATAGTGGCAAGATGGGGTCGTCCACAGGAAAAGGGATTTTTCTAAGTACTTAAACACCTATATGAGAAAACGTACTAAACAATACATACATAGATATATATGAAAGCATGTAAACAAGAGGGGGGGGGGTTGGTTGGATGGTTCCTAAATTAGCAAATTAAAATACAACAATTACCAAATCAAGAGAATGATGCTAATCATGTAAACGCAAATAAAGATGTGATGAAAATACAATTACGAAGCCTTGGGTGCAATTGACTTCCACTTCCAAACCTCTTATCCATCATTGAACATGCAACTTATTTACTACTTTCACTACTTGTTGTGAAGACTAAACTTCTATCCTTCTTAGGTAGTAGTTTGCAAGAGTGAATTCGACATCTCTTGTCAAACCTCACCAATGACTCCCGTTGTCGAGACCACGACTCAAGGTATCCCATTGATGGCATTTAGCACGAAGGATAAACAAGCTCGGCAACACTTATGACCACTACACCGTGACTAAGCATTTAACCGATCTATGCATTTACACGGGATTAGTCAAGAGCGACCACTCATAGATTTCTCCCGTTTGCTACAAATGATAAACATGGCAAAGAGTTCGACATTGCATATCTATCTAGCAATCATCAATCCATCAACATAATCAAAAGCTCTAAATCATACTTGTACATTCCTAACAAGAACAGGGGGGAAATTAACCCAAATCCACCAAACCCTAGCAAGCAATTAATACAAGCATTTCATATACTCAAGCTTTCAACAACATTAATAAAATCAATAAACACATTCAATGCTCCATAAATGCACAATAGCAAGAGTAATAAATAAGCTACAAATTGTTCTTAGGACATGAGTTTGGAAGCTTTGGTCAATTGCTCCCAAGAGATTAGATTAGCTACTAGAGTTCATGCTAATCTAACAAAAACAACAAATCAAAACAACAAGATAAATCAAAGATGAAAAATGGAGAAATAGGGTTTAGAACAGTACAAAATCCGCAGCTGCTGAAAACTGGAATGAGAGGAGAGAAAAAATGGTATTTATAGTGGAAGGAAAAGAAAGTAGGATTCTGGTCAGCGGCCGTCGCGACTCGCGACGAACATGTTGGTCGCGACAAATCCGTCGTGACTCGCGACGGTAACCAGAATTTTTGCATTATTTCTTCTTCTTCTCCTTGTGGCATGTAGTCATCTCCATAGTCACTCCTCTCAGCTTCTAAGTCTTCAACGGTTTCAAAAGTGGTCTTCAATGGCCTCCAGTCTTCACGTCTTCGAAGCAAGTCTTCAAAATCTTCGAAAGTGTAGTCTTCAATGGCCTCCGGTCTTCATTACTTTGTCACACAAAAATCTACTTAAAAGAGGTAAAAGAGCGCAAAGTTGTTCTTACCCCTCCTAAGAGGATTTCATGGTAAAACACAAGCTGTTGTAATGAAAGAGCACAAAATGGATCCTAAATAGTACTAAAATAAGCATATAAAGTGGACGCATCAAACCTATCCACACTTGAACCTTACTCGCCCTCGAGTAAGAAAAGATCCAAGCATACGAAGGGAATGATACCTCCACAGCCTACTACTAATCCCCCAATTCACTACCTCACAAAACTCTCAATATCGCACATCCCCAGGTTAAGATCAAATGAGAATTTTCCACAACCCCTATTCCTAAATCTACCTATCCCATATTACCCTGTCAATTCATTAATTTCCCTAAGACATCTCCTAATCCAAAACTGACAATCCCAAATCCAATGATAAAAGATGAAATCAAAAGTATGCATGAAGTTCAAAGCACATGCTTCATTCTATATCAATATATCAACCTAAAAATGAAGTCTAATAATGATCAAGAATTTCATAGCTTACTCCGTCTTTTCCCCCGCTAAACTATCCATCCCCAAAAGATTCTCAAGATGTCGAGCTACCCGATCCCTCCGTGTGGTCACCGCAACCTTATGACTCCATCGCCGGCAAATGAGTAAACACTTGATGTCTTTCAATTTCTCTCGCTTTCTCTCATTTTTCCTAGGAGCCCTTTCAGGTTTTCATCCTAGCCACACAATCATTTTCCTTTTAGCTCACACCTCACCTTTTTCCACACATTTGACATCTCATTTTTACCTAGGCCGCCCTTTCGGGTTTTCGACCTATCCGGGCCCCAATATTTCCTAAGTTGCCCTCTCGGGTTTTCAACTTAGCGGGATTCTTTTTCCTTTTTTTCAATTTTTTTTGTTTTTTGTTTTTTTTTGTTGTTGTTGTTCCCCATTCGAAAAGTAGCAAATTGCTTCCAAATGTGAAGGTTAAGAAAAGTATCAAAACCAACATTATCCAAGTACATCAAAAGCAAAACAATATCCAAAACAAAAGGTAAAAGTATCTCCAAATCCCAACTCGCCTATCAATAGTAGATACCCCTCCCCACACTTAAAACACTACATTGCCCTCAATGTAGACTAGGGAAAAACCGTACAAAGCAAAGTATGGAAAAGGGGTAAAGCGTGATGCTCACCCTATCAATGCTGTGAAGATGAAGGGCCACCGCCGGAGTAGCGGTGCTGGTACTGTGCTAGCCATTCCGTGTTGCTCTGCCTCCGTGCCCTCCGCCTCTCTGCTCTCGGATCGGGACCTGATATACCACCCGACTAGGGCTGCAACTCATGGATGCGAGCTGACAGGTGGTCAATCTCCTCATCCATGTCGATCAAAGCCTGGGAGACAAACACGCTGTCCTGGCGGCGGAAACCATCGTGCATGGTCTGCATCATTCGCTCATAGAAATCTGGCGGAGGCTGGGAGTGGTGAGGGGTAGCATTATCCTCCTGCATAGGATCCGTCTGTGGTGGAGGCTGTGGAGAGTAGTACTGCTGCTGCTGCTGCGGCTCCGAAGGAGGTAGGATGCTATCATCACGCTGGACAGGGGCTGGCTCGAGGTCACGAAGCTCACGCTGGAACTCAGCTGCACATGAGGAGTCTGGGGAGATCGCCAAATCTTCCAGCGGTGTGTCGAACTCCAGCTTCGTCTTGCTCTGTTGAGGAAGTGCCATGAATGTGACATTCCTCGCACCGTATAACCAATGGAAGAGCCCAGTGGTTCGGGTGACACTGAGCATCTCAAATCGAACAAGTCGCTCGACGGTGATCAGATAAGACGCCCGCCTCCCCAAACGTGGGAAGTCAGCCGGAGGGACTAATCCCAAGTATTCTGCCAGAAGGCCTATCATCCCTCCGACCATGATTTTCCCTTTGGCCTTTCCTGCCACTTCTACAATTCTCTTCATCCAGAGCTCTGCCCACAGCCCATATCCTTGCCCCTCGCTCGTTAAGTGCCATAAGAAGTGAATATCGTTGTCTGGCACATTCGTCGGCTCCGCGGAGCAAAAGATTGTGCCGGTCAAGAGTCTGTGCACATAACGGAGCGCAGGGTGAATGATGGCACTGCTCTTGTCGTGGGAGTTCTTTTGCCTCATATTGATGACATTCCAGAACTGCATGTCATCTTCAATTGTCCGCTCTTGGGCCTCTGGATCCAGTCTGTTTCGTATCGCAGCAGTGTCAAAACCAAAAGCCTCCTCAACCTGTGAGACGGTCATCTGCCAAGATAGGTCATCCAGGTGAAAGGCGATGTACCTCTCACAAAGTTGGTCACCCCTCATGCTGCTTATACGGACAGTGGATAGGAACTCCAGCGTGTACCTCTGGTAAGTGGGCGCGCTCTTGCTCATGAATCCCTCCATTCCCCCTTTGGCGAGGAGGTATCTGACAGGCTACACAAGGCCGAGGGCATCCAACGTAGGCATATCAACAAAACTAGTTTCCTTAAGCAGGCGCCTCTCAAGGGTCTCCCATCTGTCCGCATAGGACCCGGTGATCCGGGTCAAGCCCATGTACCTATCCGGAGGCGGAGGAGCAGAACCTGATCCTGAAGCCGGAGAAGGTGGAGCGGTGGTGTGATCGTCCCGGGGCATTGCCCTGGATCTCTTTCTGGGGGCCATATCTATCAACCACAGCAAGCATGTCAAACGCAAAGGGATATATGTACAAGCAATATGATAAATCTATAACCCATCTCAAACTAGTCTGTTATTAAAGGGCAAATATGAAAGCAGTTTAACTAGTTAGAGTCGTACTCACAATTGCATATACAATGTATGTTATGCCCAACAAACCCATATCATCAGATTCAAGAAGTCCTCACATAGTCAAAATAGATATGCCATGCTATATTTCAAAATCACAGTCATGCTCAACTAATTTAGCCATCATTAGTATAGTGACAATGTCAACCTCTATGTTCCATGGCCAAATTACAGTAAACCACATAGCATTCCAAAGCACACTAATCCACATAGAAATACTTTATCTCAATAACAACAGGCTAACATGCTTCCAATACAGAATCACCACCTACTCTCCAGCCAAAACGACTCGGATGCACACATTTCAAAATCTAGCAGAGCAGGGGGGAAATCAACCCACTTCTCCCAAATCATAACAATAATACAGTAGAAACCGCACTAAGGAAATGTATCGTGCAAACTGAAATACAAAATATGCACACCATACCCATGAAATAAAATTGGATGCACAGCATATTCACCACAATCAAACAAGAATAATAATTTAGATTCCAAGCACCATTCACACAATGTACACAATATCCAATAAATAGCATATATATTCGAAATCACAATTAGGGCTAAATAGAGTGAAGAGGTGTACCAATATTGCGCTTAGGAAGAATAAAAACGGGAGCCCACGATCAATTCGAGTTCGAATTGCCTACAATCGTCAAAAACCCCCAAAATCAAGGGCTTCGGTGTGGAGATTGTTGAGTGTGGATAGTGTGGAGAGTGTGGATAATGTGGAGAGTGTGGGGAGTGTGGTGGTGGTGCGGCGCGGCGACGAGGCGGTGGTGCGGAGTGTGGCGGTGTGGAAGTTGAGAGGATTCAAGAGGATGGAAGTGAAGGGGAAGAATGGTCTCGGGTTTTAAAACAGACCCATTTTTTTTCTGACTGCACGACCGCCGCGACTCGCGACGGACTTCATCGCGACTCGCAACGGGCGTCACGAGGTCATCGCGAGTCGCGGAAAGTGAAGTCTGAGATCAATTTTTTTCTTTGTTTCTGAGTACGTCGCGACGCGCGACGACATCCATCGCGACTCGCGATGGGCGTCGCGAGGTCATCGCGACTCGCAGAAAGTGGGATCCGAAAGGCCAAAATTTCCCAAATGTTTCTGAGGCCGTCGTGACTCGCGACGTGTTCATCGCGACTCGCGATGAGGCCTCGCGATGTCATCGCGACTCGCGGAAAGTGGGATCCGGAAGGCCAAAATTTCCCAAAAGTTTCTGAGCCCGTCGTGACTCGTGACGTGTTCATCGCGACTCACGACGAGGCCTTGCGATGTCATCGCGACTCGCGGAAAGTGGTATCCGAAGGCCAAGAATTTCCAAAAAAATTTCTAAGCACGTCGCGACTCGCGATGAAGTTCATCGCGACTCGCGACGGGCAACTAACCTGGCACTCTGAAAATTTTTCTGCTTCTTTCTCTTGTCCAAGTTCTTCCTTCTCGAATTCAAGTATTTTCCCCTTCCAAAATCCAATGCTTGGCTTCAAATTTGCTACAAAATCATGGAGAAAACAACCCGTGAAAAGCATAAAGCAAAACAATGAAGCTTAATGATAAAAGCTCAAAAATAAACAGCATCAACAGAAAGTCACGAGTGACGATCCGGATGATCAAAACCAAGTTTATTTAACGTCGTCGGCAGGTTACTCACAAACCGGGTCGAGGAGATCAACGTTCTCTCCTTTCTCCGGTACAAAAGTCTCGTGGTAAGGTTTCAACCGTTGTCCATTAACCTTAATGGTATGGGACTTAGCTCGATCTAGAATCTCCACCGCACCATGCGGGAATACCTTAACCACCTCAAAAGGACCGATCCATCGGGACCTTAACTTACCTGGGAATAGACGAAGGCGAGATTGGAATAGGAGGACCTTCTGACCAACGTCAAAATCCTTCCTGATGATCATCTTGTCATTCCATGCCTTTGTCTTCTCTTTGTAGATCTCGGCATTCTCATAGGACTCCCTCCGGATTTCATCCAGTTCCTCCAATTGTAACTTCCTATGCAAACCGGCTTCATCTACATCAAGATTAAACTATTTGACCGCCCAGTAAGCCTTGTGCTGAATTTCCACCGGTAGGTGATAGGGCTTACCAAACACTAACCGGTATGGGGACATGCCGATTAGTGTCTTGTAAGCCGTCCTATACGCCCACAGGGCATCATTCAACCGAGAACTCCAATCCTTCCGGTTAGGGTTAACCGTTTTTTGAAGGATGGACTTGATTTCCCGATTTGAAACTTCGGCTTGCCCGTTGGTTTGTGGGTGATAGGCGGTGGATGTCTTGTGAGTGACTCCATACTTCTTCAAGAGTGCTGCTATGGTCCGATTGCAAAAATGGGTGCCACGGTCACTAATCAAGGCTCGGGGTACCCCAAACCTAGAAAAGATGTTATCTTTCAAGAATTCTGCAACCACTTTAGAATCGTCAGTCCTAGTGGGTTTTGCTTCAACCCACTTCGATACATAATCAACAGCAAGAAGAATGTACGTAAAACCACAAGAACTAGGGAAAGGCCCCATAAAGTCAATACCCCAAACATCAAAGATTTCACAGTACAAAAGAGGTTTTTGGGGCATTTCATTCCTAGTGGAGATATTTCCTACTCTCTGGCATTCATCACAAGATTTGCAAAAGGTGTATGCATGCTTATTCAATGTTGGCCAATAAAACCCACTCTCTAAAACTTTCCTAGCGGTTCTCCTTGCTCCAAAATGACCGCCACATGCATGAGAATGACAAAATTCAAGAATTGAGTGTATTTCACTATCAGGGATACATCTCCTAACAACTTGATCTGCACAATGTCTCCACAAAAAGGGATCATCCCACACATAATATTTCGCATCACTCCTTAACTTATCCTTTTGGGCCTTAGAAAAATGATGAGGGAATTTACCAGCGACAAGAAAGTTTACAATGTCGGCATACCACGGTTGGAGATCCCTAATGGTGAACAATTGTTCATCAGGGAATTCCTCCCGTAGTTGCTCCTTCATTGCGGGGCTTACCTCAATGTCTTCCCCCAGAGTCAACCGGCTCAGATGATCGGCCACAAGGTTTTCAGCGCCCTTCTTATCCCGCACCTCCAAATCAAATTCGCTCAAAAGCAGGATCCACCTAATCAATCTTGGCTTGGCCTCTTTCTTCGTCATTAAATGACGAAGCGCTGCATGGTCAGTGTACACAATAATTTTTGTACCAAGCAAGTAAGATCGAAATTTTTCTAAAGAGAATACCACTGCTAGCAACTCCTTTTCAGTGGTGGAGTAGTTCCTTTGGGCTTCATTTAGGGACATGGATGCGTAGTAGATGATGTGAGGTGCTCTCCCCACCCTTTGACCAAGCACCGCTCCAACGGCGTAATCACTCGCATCGCACATTATCTCAAAAGGCAATGCCCAATCCGGGGGTTGTATGATAGGGGCCGAGACTAACCTTCTCTTCAATGCATCGAACGCCCCTTTACACCCCTCATCCATCACAAATTCCACCTCCTTTTGCAACAATTTGCATAGAGGAGATGCTATCTTTGAGAAGTCCTTGATGAACCGGCGATAGAATCCTGCATGGCCAAGAAAAGAGCGCACTTCGCGCACATTAGTAGGATAAGGCAAAGTTTGAATCGTGTCTATCTTTGCCTTGTCAACCTCAATACCCTTAGAGGAGACAACATGGCCTAAGACAATACCTTTCTCCACCATAAAGTGACATTTCTCATAATTTAGCACTAGGTTAGTTTCAATGCAACGGTTAAGAACTTGCGCTAAATTTGCTAAACAATCGTCAAAGGAATTACCATGAATGGTGAAGTCATCCATGAATACCTCGACAAAATTTTCAACAAATTCTGAGAAAATGCTTACCATACACCTTTGGAAAGTTGCTGGGGCGTTACATAACCCGAAAGGCATGCGTCGGTAAGCGAACGTACCAAAGGGGCACGTGAAGGTGGTCTTCTCTTGGTCTTCTGGGGTGATAGCCACTTGAAAATACCCCGAGTACCCATCCAAAAAGCAATAAAAGGGGTGGCTTGCTAACCTCTCAAGCATTTGATCAATGAATGGCAATGGGAAGTGATCCTTCCGTGTTTCCGCATTCAATCTCCGGTACTCAATGCAAACTCGCCACCCGTTTTGAACTCACCCTTCTCATTTTCGACTACCGTCATTCCACTCTTCTTGGGTACCACCTGAGTTGGGCTCACCCATTTGCTATCCGAGATTGGATATATCATGCCTGCTTGAAGCAACTTGAGGATTTCCGCCTTCACCACATCCATCATAGGCGGGTTCAAACGGCGTTGGGGTTGTCGGACGGGTCTCGCACCTTCTTCCAACAAGATTCTGTGCATACAAGTGGATGGACTTATGCCTTTGATGTCGGCAATAGTCCATCCAATTGCTTCCTTATTCTCCCGCAACACCACCAACTTTTCTTCTTGCTCCTTGGTGAGCTTGCTCGAAATGATAACCGGAAGCGTCTCCCCTGCCCCAAGAAATGCATACTTGAGATCATCTGGCAAAGGTTTAAGGTCAAGCACCGGGGGTTTCACAAGTGAGGGGAGGAATTCCGGTTCCTCAGGTTCCTCTAAGAGTAGAGGAGGAGGTGTTGAGACACTCGGTGTCATCTCTTCAAGCAAGTTCAAATCCTCAAAGCTGCCCTTCAAGTTAGTGCTCATAGAATATACATTGTGGGCATCATTAACATCACATTGCAAAGCAACCAATAAAGAATCCTCACCATTTAGTTCAAAAACATCTTGCACAACTTCTTCAACAATATCTAGGGCATGGCAAGAATGTTCTTCACTAGGATACTTCATAGAGTTATTTATGTTAAACTCTACTTTCATTCCATCAAATTCCATAGTGAGGGTACCTTTATGCACATCAATCATTGTCCTAGACGTTTTCAAAAATGGCCTCCCCAATAAAATTGGGGCGGCATGTTTATCATGCTCCATGTCAATGACATAAAAATCCGCGGGGAAAATTAAGGAATCCACCTTAACCAACACGTCCTCTACAATACCCTTAGGGTATGCACTAGAACGATCGGCCAATTGGATTACCACCCCGGTTTTATGCAATGTTCCCAAGTTGAGATTTTCATACAAAGAGTAAGGAATCACATTTATGGATGCACCCAAATCAAGCATAGCTTTTCGAAAACGAGTATTTCTTATTATGCACGGGATTGTGAACATGCCGGGATCGCTACATTTAGGGGGTAGTTCTCTTTGACACAATGCGAAAACATGCTCACTTTTTCCATTTTTCAACTTGTTTTTGGCCCTTTGTTTCCTATTCACAACACATAATTCTTTGAGAAATTTGGCATATCTAGGAATTTGTTCAATTGCATTCAAGAGAGGGATGTTTACCTCACATCTACGAAAGACTTCGTAGATATCTTTGTTATCCTCCGTCCTCCTCCTGTCTTTCAATGCCTCCGGAAATGGGGGTTCCGGAACATATGGAGGGATGTCCACCATCTTTGTTCTTTTGTGTGGAGGAGAGGATGGTTCCGGGATGGAGGTTGACTTCGGTCTTGGTGGCAATGTCTCCAACTCGATTTCTTCCTCCTTGCCTTTGTTGGCTAGCTCATTGGTCTCCTTCTCATGGATTGCCTCTTCCTCAACTCCCTTTTCAAACTCTTCAATTCTCGTTGGTTCCTTTTCAACATTTTCAGCCTCCGGTGAAGCACCGACCTCTCTACCACTTCTCAAAGTGATAGCACTTGCATTTTGCCTCGGGTTGATCTCTGGTTGGGCAGGTAGTTTACCCTTTTCCCGGGCTTCCATCCGGTTCACCATTTGGGCTATTTGGCTCACTTGAGTTTCCAAGTTTTTGATACTTGCTTTAGCCTCATCTTGGAATTGTTCGCTCTTTTCAGCACTCATGCCTAATCGGTGAATAGCTTGCAACACCTCATCCTTGGATAGCCCCGAGCCCTCCCCTCGGTCTCGGGGTTTGTCTTCTAGCCTTTGGAACTGTTGTTGAGGTGGCCGGTATTGTTGTGGGGGGAGCCTGTACGGTTGAGAGTTCTGGCCTCCTTGAGGGTTTCCATACCGGAGGTTCGGGTGATCACGATTTCCCGAATTATACGGCCGGTTTTGGTACCTTTGGTAGCTTTGGTTACCTTGGTAGCCTTGACCACCTTGATACCCATAGTTACCTTGGTACCCTTGATTTCCCTGATACCCCATAGCACTTACTTCCTCAACGTAATCCTCTTGTAGAGTGGGGCATGTGTCCGTAGGGTGCGCCAAGTAGCAAATTTCACATGACTTAACATGTGGCGCATTTCCTCCGGGCTTTGTCATCAAGGTCTTCACCATGGATGTGAGGGCCGTGACTTGATCCTCCAATTTCCCACTGTTAGCAAAGTCACTTGCAGGTATTGGGTTTCTCCTCCTTAAATCAGCCCTTGAGCTAAAATTCCTCGACTCTTCCGCTAGCTCTTCATATAGTTGCATGGCTTCGGTGGGCGTTTTGTTTCCGAGGGTGCCACCACAAGAACTTCTAACCAGCCTTTGGTCTTCATCAAGAAGGCCATTATAGAAGTAATACACCAAATCTCCCTCCGAATAGCCATGGTAGGGACAACTTGCGAGGAGCATCTTAAATCTTTCCCAATACTCGAAGAAAGACTCTTCATGCCACTGCAGAATGTTGCTTATGTCTTTCTTCATAGCAGCGGACCTCGAGGCCGGGAAGTACTTGGCGAGAAATTTTGTCTTCAAATCAAGCCAACTCTTTATGCTCCTTGGCGGTAGGTAATGGAGCCAATCTCTAGCACCATGCTTAAGAGTGAAAGGGAATGCCTTCAACTTGTAAAAATATTCGTCCACTCCATGAGGAACCGTACCGCTACACAAGAAGTGAAATTCAGTGAGATGCTTGTTGGCATTCTCCCCTTGCCTTCCAAGGAATGCGGGTAGCATATTGATGAACCCGGTTTTTAGCTCGAAATGCCCATTTGGCCCAACCACTGGGTACTCAATGCACATCGGTTGTTGCTCAAGATTGGGTGCCATGATGTCTTTCAACAAGGGCTGTCCCAAAGGATGGTGTGGTTCCCTTCTCGGATTCTCATCTTCTTGCTCGATTTGATGCTCCATTGATGAAGATGTATCCGCAAAATGGTCACTAGGAGGGGTGTTATTCACACTTTCCAAAGAAAGCCTCCTAGCCCGTCTCAAATTCAACTCCAACTCGGGGTCGTAGTGTAAGGGTTCTTGTGGAGAGGATCGCGTGCGAACCATACACCAAGAACTCGAACAATACGTCTCCAAGCCAAGCGAAAATGGCAAATCTACTAAGAAATCAAAATAAAATAAAATAAAACTAACAAATATTCACAAGTAGCACATAATCACACATAATATGCTAAAGCACTTAAAAATGAACGCCTAATCCCCGGCAACGGCGCCAAAATTTGGGAGGTCATCGCCGTACCTCTCAAAGTTAATACTTTTATGCCCTTAATGCGTCCTATCCACAATAATGTAAATAGTGGCAAGATGGGGTCGTCCACAGGAAAAGGGATTTTTCTAAGTACTTAAACACCTATATGAGAAAACGTACTAAACACATACATACATAGATATATATGAAAGCATGTAAACAAGAGGGGGGGTTGGTTGGATGGTTCCTAAATTAGCAAATTAAAATACAACAATTAGCAAATCAAGAGAATGATGCTAATCATGTAAACGTAAATAAAGATGTGATGAAAATACAATTACGAAGCCTTGGGTGCAATTGACTTCCACTTCCAAACCTCTTATCCATCATTGAACATGCAACTTATTTACTACTTTCACTACTTGTTGTGAAGACTAAACTTCTATCCTTCTTAGGTAGTAGTTTGCAAGAGTGAATTTGACATCTCTTGTCAAACCTCACCAATGACTCCCATTGTCGAGACCACGACTCAAGGTATCCCGTTGATGGCATTTAGCACGAAGGATAAACAAGCTCGGCAACACTTATGACCACTACACTGTGACTAAGCATTTAACCGATCTATGCATTTACACGGGATTAGTCAAGAGCGACCACTCATAGATTTCTCCTGTTTGCTACAAATGATAAACATGGCAAAGAGTTCGACATTGCATATCTATCTAGCAATCATCAATCCATCAACATAATCAAAAGCTCTAAATCATACTTGTACATTCCTAACAAGAACAGGGGGGAAATTAACCCAAATCCACCAAACCCTAGCAAGCAATTAATACAAGCATTTCATATACTCAAGCTTTCAACAACATTAATAAAATCAATAAACACATTCAATGCTCCATAAATGCACAATAGCAAGAGTAATAAATAAGCTACAAATTGTTCTTAGGACATGAGTTTGGAAGCTTTGGTCAATTGCTCCCAAGAGATTAGATTAGCTACTAGAGTTCATGCTAATCTAACAAAAACAACAAATCAAAACAACAAGATAAATCAAAGATGAAAAATGGAGAAATAGGGTTTAGAACAGTACAAAATCCGCAGCTGCTGAAAACTGGAATGAGAGGAGAGAAAAAATGGTATTTATAGTGGAAGGAAAAGAAAGTAGGATTCTGGTCAGCGGCCGTCGCGACTCGCGACGAAGTTCGTCGCGACTCGCGACGAACATGTTGGTCGCGACGAATCCGTCGCGACTCGCGACGGTAACCAGAATTTTTGCATTATTTCTTCTTCTTCTCCTTGTGGCATGTAGTCATCTCCATAGTCACTCCTCTCAGCTTCTAAGTCTTCAACGGTTTCAAAAGTGGTCTTCAATGGCCTCCAGTCTTTACGTCTTCGAAGCAAGTCTTCAAAATCTTCGAAAGTGTAGTCTTCAATGGCCTCCGGTCTTCATTACTTTGTCACACAAAAATCTACTTAAAAGAGGTAAAAGAGCGCAAAGTTGCTCTTACCCCTCCTAAGAGGATTTCATGGTAAAACACAAGCTGTTGTAATGAAAGAGCACAAAATGGATCCTAAATAGTACTAAAATAAGCATATAAAGTGGACGCATCACCTGCGTTCAGTTGGGCTGTGTGACAAAGCTCTCCCCTTGAATTCCAGCTTGTCCTCAAATTGTAATTAAATATCTGAATTAGGGAAATTGATTAATGATAAAGGTACTATCTTCCCATGAGGACTCCTCTATAGGAAGATGTTGCCATTTAATCAGCCATTGAATCTTCTGCTCAGAATCATTATGTATCATTCTCCTCTGCAGTATGCATTGCGGCTTTAATGGGAAGAACTCTCCTTGCTCAGTGCTAGGTATATGAGTAATGGTAGCTGGGGGTGGTCCTTGATGTGGTTTTAGTAACGAAACATGAAAAAACGGATGGTTTTAGAAGTGATTGGAAGTTGTAATCTGTAGGACACAGCCCCTATCTTCTGAAGAACTACATATGGACCAAAAAACTTAGGTTCTAACTTTACGTTATTCCTTTGAGCCACCGAATACTGTCTATACTTTTGTAACTTCAAATATACCAGGTCTCCTACCTAAAAAGTTCTGTCAGTTATTTTATTATCAGCTTGAACCTTAAACCTTTCCTGGGCCTTTTTCAAGTGCTCCTGAAGCAATAGCTGTATTGTTTCCCTCTGAACCAAGAAATCCTGAGTAGCAGGAATGATCACATCTGCATATTCACGTAATGGAATCGGTTGAGGTTTAACACCATAGAGGGCTTCAAAGGGTGTCATTTTAATGCTAGATTGATAGGAGGTATTGTACCACCATTCTGCCATACTGATCCAGTTCTTCCAAGTGTCTGATTTATCACCACAAAAGCACCTCATATATGGTTCCAATATTTGATTGGTTCGTTCTGATTGCCCATCCGTTTCGGGATGGTAAGCACTGCTAAACTGAAGTTTGGCTCCTAGTTTGGTAAAGAGCTCCTCCAAAACTGGCTAGTGAAAATTCTATCTCTATCGCTTGTGATGGACTCGGGAATTCCACGAAACTTGTAAATTTCAGACAAAAAATGGTAGAGATTTGCAAGGCTGTGAAAGGATGAGCTAAGGCAATGAAGTGAGCATATTTTGTTAATTTGTCGACCACCACCATATTGGTATCACAATCTTGAGACTTAGATAACTTTCCCACAAAATCCATTGTGATGTGCATCCAAGTTTGTGAAGGAATCGGTAGAGGTTGCAGTAATCTGGGAGAGTGGATGTTTTCATGTTTACTCCTCTGACAAATCTCACACTGCCTGGCATATTGTACTATATCCTCTCTCATATTAGGCCAAAAGAATAGGGACTCAATTCTTTTAATGGTAGCCGTTTATCCCGAATGACTACCCAAGGCTGATGCGTGCATTGACTGTAGTATAATACTTCTGATGTCCTGGGATGATCCTATATAGATTATGTTGTTCTTCTTTAAGAGACCACCAACATACTGATACTCACCGTCTGGGTGTGAGCTATGTTCCAGTGTAGCTTGAAGTATGTGTCCCTGGAGCATGTTCATCTTCCTTATAACTTTCTAAGATTTGATTCATCCATGAAGGTTGGGCCGATGTAATGACTCTCAGCTTCGATTTGTGAACTCTGCTATCGATCTCTATGGTTTGATCATAATCAACATCTTGCTGAGCTAATTTTTGATCTGATGGCTCAGATAGTAGAGTTGAACCATACTTTTTCTCTTGAATATCTTGGAGTTCTTGCTACTTGTGATCATTTCCTTGAGTCACTTTGGAATTCTAACTAAGTCGTGAAGACTCCTTGCTACTTGTAGCGTCTTCCATTCTTAACAAGGCATCTGCTACTATACTTTCTTTTCCTTTTTTTATAGTGAATCTCAAAACTGAGGCCGAACAGCTTTGCAGCCCATTTATACTGTAAGGCATTGTTCAATTTCTGACTAAGAAGGAATTTGAGGGATTGATGATCCGTCTTTATTATGAAATGGCGACCTATCAAATAATGTCGCCATTTGTCAATAGCTAAAATAATAGCAAGTAGCTCTTTTTCATAGGTTGAAAGTCCTTTATTCCTTGGACAAAATGATTTGCTAAAGAAAGCTATTGGCTGATGATCTTGCATCAAAACTGCACCCATTCCTGTGTTGCTTGCATCTGTCTCTATTACAAATTCCTTGTCAAATTCTGGAAGTTTAAGCATAGGTGCAGAAGTGATAATGTTTTTCAATTCTTGGAAAGCCTCAGAAGCTTCATTTGCCCATTTGAAAGCATTTTTCCTCAGCATACTATGTATAGGTCTGCATACTGCTCCATAAGCTCTAATAAACCTCTTATAATAGCCAGTTAACCCCAAGAAACCCCTTAACTCCTTAACATTCTTTGGAATCGGCCACTCCAAAATAAAACTAACCTTGTTAGGATCCATCTTAACTCCAGCCAAGGTGATGATATGTCCTAGATATTCAACTTGTTTCTGGGCAAAAACACATGTAGATGATTTTGCAAACAATTTGGGTTGTCTCAAAAATTCAAGCACATGTTCTAAATGTCTAATATGATCATCCAAGGTTTTACTATAAACCAAAATATCGTCAAAAAACACCAGCACAAACTTCCTCAAGTGAGCCTTAAAGATCTGATTCATCAATGATTGAAAAGTTGTCGGTGCATTAGTTAAACCGAAAGGCATAACCAAGAACTTATAATGCCCACTGTGTGTTTGGAATGACGTTTTATCAATATCTTATTTCCTCATTCTTATTTGGTGATAACCTGCTCGTAAATCCAACTTAGAGAAAAATTGAGAACCACACAGCTCATCCAAGAGTTCATTAATTATTGGGATTGGAAATTTATCTTTTACTGTGAGGTCATTTAACTTCCTATAGTCTATACAAAGTCTATATGAATTGTCTTTCTTCTTGACTAACAATACTGGTGAAGAATTTGGACTATTGCTGAGTTGAATTACTTGATCTTTAAGCATTTCTTCAATCTATCTCTCAATTTCAGCCTTGTGAGCATGTGGTTGTCTATATGGCCTTATTTGGAAGGGATGTGGGTTTGGTTTCAGAACAATTCTATGATCAAATCTCGTAAAGGAGGTAGGCATTTAGGAATATCAAAAATGTCAACATACCTGTCTATAAGATGTTGAATTCCAATTGGTAACTTGAAGTTCTCTACCTGCTGATCCACTTTTTTACTATATGATCCTGCAATGTGAGTTCCCTTTGGTGTAGTAACCTTAAGTTCCTGATTAGTGCAATTTACATCAGCTTCATGTGTCTTTATAGATGTGTGGAACAATTTTCTCTTCTTAAATTCAGCCAGCTGCTTAGCTTCATACCCTCGGATCAATTTCACATGTACCTCCTTATCAGTTCCATAGATTGTCCAGTTCTTTCCTTTGTTCCAGAAGGTGATACTATTATCCTTGAAATCAAATGAGATTGGACTGTAAGCTTTCATCCAATCAACCCCCAAGAGAATGTCCATGCTTCCTAAGGGCAGTATTCTCAGATCATAACTAAATGGATGTTGATTAATCTACCACATTACCTTTGGACAGTATGAGCTTCCCTGAACTTTTCTTCCATCTGCTACTTCCACTAAAAATGGTTTCGGGATAAATTCTTGTTTCAGATTTAATTGTTTAGCTATCTCTGGGTTGATAAAGCTGTCATTGCTTTCGGTGTCCATAAGTATGCTAATAGTCTAACCCTGCAACCACCCATATATAATGATGGAATTACATCTAGAGTTGTGACCCCCTACTGCTCTCAAGAAGGTGTTCTCACTTCTCTGGTTCCATTTCTATATTCTCGATCTCATTATATACTTCTAGTTCTTTTTCCACAACAAAGATTTCTTCCATGTCTTCTTGATCTCTAGCATTTAAATAGTTAACTTGTCTAAATTTGCAAGCATGACCAGGACCAAATTTCTCACCGCACTTGAAGCATAATTGATTCTCCCTCCTAAATTGTAATTCCTGAGGTGATATTCTTCTGAATCGACTCTGCTGCATTTTCTTATCACCCTTATTCTCCCGTGAAGATTTTTCAGTATTATTCCATCTAGGCTTATCAGCAAGGTTCCTCATATTAGCACCACTAGTGGTTACTGAATTATTGGAGTTCCAATTCCTATTTCTCTTAGTCATCATGTTCAAATTCTGCTCTTGTAATAAGGCCAAATCAACAGTTTCTTGAAGAGTTTTAGGTTTGAACAATTTCACCATAGGCTTCAACTCTTCTTTTAAACCACTCAAAAAACTTGAAATGAAATAGGATTCAGGCAATATAGGATTCTTACTGATTATTGCAGTTTTGAGTTCTTCAAAATTTTCTTGATAGCTTCTGACTGTATTCTTCTAAATCAGCTTCCTTGAAACCAAATTTCTGCTCTGTTTTCCAAATAGATTTCTATTGATTCAACTTTTTGATGATCTAGTATATTGAAGAAGCTAAAAAACTTGTCACACTTCCGAAGACACTCTTTCGGTCTCTCGCCATTGAATACTGATAGCTCAATTCTAGGATGTTGATTACCATAACTCCTCCCTATTTTTTCCTTGCATTGGAAACAGACATCCTCAATTTTGCCTGCTTCATTTTTGAGCTGATGACTAGTTCTTCCACCATGATTGTTACCTCGTTGCTGAGCCACCTATGAATTAGCTTGAAGATACAGAGAGCTTAACGCAGGGGAATGGCTTGACTCCGTCTCTTCGTTCCCTTTGAGTTTCCCTACCATTTTCTGAAACAGGACAGAGATATTTTCTTCTAACTGTTAGAACCTGCGATCCATTCGATCCACCATGACTTTGTTCATTACATCAAATTTCTCTTCAATGGCAATATAAACCTGAACACCCTGTCCTTGTAATTGCGTCCTCAGGTTCAAAGCTAGCTCAATGATTTTGGCGTCATGATCTTTCATATGGTTTTCAATGGATTTTAAGTGAGTATTCTCAGCCATTGCCAAGGAATTTCCGCTCCGATACCACTTTTGTCACAACCACAAGATTAAGCAACTACAGAACATGAATTTGACTAATTGGTTCTTAATTTTCTTTCAGCAAGAATGGGCAGAAATGGGGAAGAAAGGAAGAAACAGAGAAAATAGAAGTTCAACAGAAGAAGAAGATATGTTCACAATAACGGTATGCCTATTTCTCTTCTCTTCTCCTCTCCGTTTTTAATTCCATTCCAACCCCTCACTAACTAACTAACTACCATTTGGCAACTGAATCTGTTAGAGATCAGTTTCTGAATGATTGCTGGATTCTTGTTGCTCTGAATCTCTGGTGAGCACATCTTTGCTGCTCATGTATTTCGGTAAAAAAATCCCTTTTTTCCCCTGCGTTCAGTTGGGCTATGTGACAAAATGGGGGTAGGAGAGGTATAGGGTCCTAATTGCATATTAAAATTAATTCGATAATATATTTCTTATCCATTAAGGGCAATTGTTGTATTGTGTCTACCCTTTATATTCACAAATTATATTCCAAAATTAGGAAGATTCTCCAAAATCAAAGGATTGTAATTTGGAAATATCACCCCAAAATAGCCTCCTCATTTCTCCTTTCACGGATGAAGCCTCCAGTACCATTCATTCGCGCCACTACGAAGTAGTGGATCTCACTTTTTTTGCTCCTTCCTCTTCAGGTATGTGATAGATTCTGTAAATATGTACTTGACGTTAGAAAATTTATAGGGTTTCTCTACTTGGAATTTAAGTCCCCATGCAAATCTTACCATGTATGTGTGTTTATTGTGCTTTGGGGAAACTGGAGATGCTAATTCGGTTCTCGTTCCACAGCCTTCATTTGATGTTGAATTAGAAACATTGAATTTTGACTGTAGTGGTTATTGTCTTGTGATTGAATGGCATACTGTAGTTTCCATTGTGTTGGTGAGTCTCATATTCGTTAGATCCCGTCGAGCTGGTGTGATTTAACGGATGTCTGAAATCCGACTTGGCAAAACATTAAATATTGGAATGTACTAACATCTTCAATGCACCAACCCTCTTCATTGCACCACCCCATCAACCTTCCTCAATAACTTTACACACATAAATGGTAATTTACACTCAATAAATAGAATCAAACTGTTATCTCACCTCTATATATTGTCCCCACCTGCTTATGCCGATTTACAAAGCCACCTTATAGAATCCTCAACTACTTTCCCCAGCCTGTAAACATTGCTATGTAATATTCACCATTCTATGTCTTCAAGCCGGAACAACCCATTCCGGAAATGGAAAACCCCTGAGGATGAAAATCCACTATATGTGGGAATTTCACCCAACGCTTTGCGCACACTATTTGAAGGTATGAGCACGCACAACTACGGGTTGAAGGAGGAGATTGAGGAATTATTTAGAAGAATTTTATCGAATGGGGGTGGTCCAAATCTGAGCAATTCTTCGTCAGCGAACCACCTCTTGTTATGCTCACAGACACTTACGATGGTGAAATTTTCAGAAGTAATATTGGAACTGTGAGAGGTCGACTCGGAAGAAACTATGCCTAGAAAATCCGTCGCCGGTGAAGTTAGCAGTGGGAGAGAAACTTACATCTAGTTTTGTCCCATTAGATTACGATCAGGCCGGTTAATATGAATTACTCATGTTTGTTGCTTATTGCGCAACACTAGTTTGCTATTTTATTATAAAAAATCTTAGCTTTTTCATTGCTTTTTGGTGCTGTAAAAAGCATTGTCACTGTTAGTTTTATTAATCCCATTAATGGCCACTTAATATCGGCTAATTAACTTATTTTTGCTGGTTATGAAGCGAGTTTCGTGAAGCAAATGTTAGTAAATGAAATAAGGCAGTACCGACTTTAAATTTCATTTATTTAATCTCTTAAAACTTTTACTACTACGTTATGGTAAAACTATCCCAATTACATATTTGTCTTGTATTTATATTTTAACTAATGATAAAAATAATGAAACTTTGTTACATCGATTATAAAAAGGCTCGGCCTAATAGTTGAATGATCTAAATCAAGAGTTTGTGAAGTGAATTATAATTTTCAATATCCCTTCTAGGTAAATAAATTATAAATATTTACTTTACACAATTAGTTAATATTCATGTACGGAGAAAATAGTGTGAAGTAAATAATGAAAGAAAAAACAAAGAATTAAAATACGTAGTAGAAGGAAAAGGAAGAGTGTGAGAATTATAGGAAGGAATTGGAATATCCCAGCTTATTGTACAAAAAACAAAATGGGGATTTACTGTATATTATTTTACAACTACATGCTTTCATATTTTAAGTTGAAATATAAAATGAGAAGTTAGAGAAAGTAATAAAGTATCAAATTTACACCTGCATGTAATGGACCGTTTTATGTTATTGTAGAATTAATATGGCACTTTTTTTTTAAATGCACCCTAAGGTGGGGGATATTTATTAGGTTCCCCAAACCTATGTAGAACCAACAGATGTACAATGATGTTTTTGGAATATTACATCGATAAGGCAACACTGTTGCCTTCAAAAGAATGATCTAATACTAGTGGACTAGTGGATGAGATGTAAAGGAAGTAGTATTTGCTGGGTCAAGGTCTGGAGGGGCCGAGTCTCGATGGTTCGACTGCTCGAATGCTCAACGCCTCTGTTGTTCGAGGGCTCGAGGGTTCGAGTGCGAGGCTGCCTAGGCTGGAGGGCTCGAGGGTTCGAGTTAGCCAGTGCTCGAGGGCTTGAATGTTTGAGGTATCCAGTGCTCGATGATTTCAATGGCTCGAGTGCTCGATTGCTTGAGTGCTTGACGGCTCGAGTGCTTGACGGCTCGAGTGCTCGAGGGCTCGAGTGCTGAAGGGGTCAAGGGCTTGTGTGTATCCAGTGCTCGAGGGCCTGAGTGTTCAAGGGCTTGATAGTTCGAGGTATCCAGTGCTCGAGGGTTCCAAGGCTCGATGGTTCTAGGTCTCGAGTGCCTTAGTGCTCGAGGGCTCGTGTGCTCGAGGTCTCCAAGGTTGTTCGAGGGCTTCATGAGTCAAGGGCTCCAGGCCTCGAGGGTTCCCAAGCATTAGTGCTCGAGGACTCCCAGGCTCGAGGGCTCCAGGCTCGAGTACTCAATGCTCCAGGCTCGAGGGCACAAAGCTCCAGGACTCGATGATTCCAGGGCTCGATTACTTGAGTGCTTGATGGCTCAGGTGCTCGAGGATCCAGTGCTCGAGGACTTCTAGTTATCCAGTTTCGATTTAATTGACAGGGCTCCAGTACTCGAGGGCTCCAGTGCTCGAGGGCTTCTAGGTATCCAGTCTCGAGGTTGTTTGGTTCGAGAGCTCGAGTCGAGGACTCGAAAGTTCGATGGCTCCAGTGTTCGAGGCTCCAAAAGTGTCCTTTGTTCGAGACTCGATGGCTCGAGTGCCTGATGTCTCGAGGGCGGCAGGACTCGAGACCTTGAGTGCTCGAGATATCCAGTGCGCAATGGCTCCGTGTCTCGAGGGCTCCAAGTCTCGAGGGATCTAAAACATGAGTGCTCGGGGTACTCCAGGGCTCGTGGGCTCCAGGCTCAAGTGTTCAATGCTCCAGACTCGAGTGTTCGATGCTCCAGGGCTCCAGGCTCGAATGCTCGATGTTCCAGGCTCAAGGAAAGAAATAGTCTATGTACAATGCTGGAGGTAATGGAAGTTGCCTTTCCAGAGTTAGCGATCTCTACCCCTTGTGTTAATCACTAACTCTGGCCAGGCAACTTACCACAAAAATCCTAGAGGATAATTCTTTGTACCTGTAAAAGAGATCATAATCTTCAATCCCATTTCGTTCGAAGTATCCAGTGCTCGAGTGCTCCAAGGCTCAAGGGCTCCAATGCTCGAGGCCATCAAAGCATGAGTGCTTGAGGACTCCAGGGCACGAGGGCTCCCTGCTTGAGTGCTTGATGCTCCAGGCTTGAGGAGGAAGTAGTATGCACAATGCTAGAGGTACCGGAAGTTGCGTCTCCAAAGTGAGCGACCTCAACCCCCTGTGTTAATCACTAACTTTGGCCAGGAAACTTACCACCGAAACCTTAATAATAATTCTATATACCGGTGAAGGTGATCATAATCTTCAGTTCCATTGCCTTCAGCGTTTCTCCATGTTGTTCCTTATCCACGGTTGAATTTGACATCCATGATGTGTCCCTGCACAAAAGGAAAGAAAAACTCGGCAGTATCTATTATTTAGCAGCATGCTTCTGTGTTCGGATGTAAGGAAAATCGTTTTTGTCCAGTTCGATAAGACCTCTGATGAATGCTGGAATGTTAGAGATGCTAATGTTTTGTTGTGAAGGGTGGGTCAGTTTATGCTTTGAGATTGCATCAGCCACTGCATTACATTCCCTGTAGACATGTCTTAGTGTAGCCTGGTTAAGCTCGGAGTGGGTTTGGAAAGCTAAGACATATAGAGACCATTTGGCCTTTCTGGGATTGTTTATCATGTTCACCGCAAGCATGGCATCTGATTCCACTATATAAGAACATCCAGGGTCCAAACTAGAGAAGCATCTAGTTGCTGCCTGGATGGCCTTCATTTCAGCCTCTAAAGGCGTACTAGCAATGGTAGTGAAAGATTGAATTAGGCATGGCTTACCAGTCCAGTCTCTAGCTATACGGCCAATTGTGGACATGTTGGGGGACCAGGATGCATCCACGTTCACAGTTATACTGTTTTGTGGCGGCTTTTTCCAAAAGATAGTGGATATAGAAGGCTTAGGTGGTGGTCTCAGAGGCGGAATTAGGGAGAAAATAAGATAGCTTCTGGTAAGATACACATTGGAGTGAGCAGGTTTGGCTGAGAATGAAAGAAAGATAAGATCTCTCACTTCTTTACTAATTAGTGCTTGTGAAAATTTTTTGTTGTCATAATAGAAGGCATTTCTAGCTTTCCATAATGACCAGCATATCAGAGATGGCAGCATCCTACAGATATCTCTATGCACCTTAGAGAGTTCAGTATTATTCCAATATGCAAAAAACCTTAGAGTTAAGCTGTCTAATATATGCAGTTGAATCCCCAGAATATCCGAAGTTTGATCCCAAACTGCTTGAGCCAGATGGCATGAAGTGAAAAAATGCTCAATTGAGTCAGGATGATTGCATGCAAGACATTTCGAAGCTAAGCTAAAATCACATTGGACTAAGACATCATCAAAAGGAAGGAGATTATTCAGAAGCTTCCATGTGAAAATGGAAAATTTTTTTGGTAGTCTGGGGTTCCAGACGTATCTAGTGGCTGGAAAATTACCTGATTGCTGAGTAAGGCCTCTAAAGGCTGATTTGAAGGAGAAGATACCTGTATCTTCAAGTTTCCATATAAGTCTATCATCCCTTTGTGTGTGAGGCTGTGCATCCTGCAAGAAAGTCAAAGTATCATGTTCCAAATAAGGTGAGATATGCTGCAGTATCTGGCTTTTTTCCCTGATGAAGTCAGCAATGGTGTGATAGTAAAAAGGTGATAGGACTAAGGGTGGAACATATTTAGAAAGAGGACCATTTGGGCACCAGTTTGCATTCCAGCAATTGCTCAATCCTTTACCATGTATAATGAGGGAGTTTTCTTCTGCAAAGGAGTTAATACTACATATTCTTTTCCAGGTGTGAGACTTCTTATAGGACTGTGGAAGTGCCCATAGCAGTTTTGACCACATGATTGTACACAATTGGCTTTTCCACCATAGTGTGACGGAGCATGAGTCAATTATAGCTCTTACAGATCTAAATCCTAGACCATTCTGGTATCTATGTGTACTCAGGTCAGTCCATTTCCTCCACACTTTGTGTAATTTGCCTTCTGTTTCCCCCCAGAAAAACCTTGTCATTTTCTTTTCCAGTGCCTTTATTATCTGTTTAGGGGGCTTTAGGACTGACCAAATATGTTGTGGGATGGAGTATAGGCAAGACTGAATGAGCACCATTTTGCCTCCCAAACTTAACCATCTATTTTTCCAATTTAGGAGCTTTCTTTCTACTGCTTCCAATAAAGGTTCAAAATATAGATTTAAAGTCCTACCTTTGAAAATTGGACATCCCAGGTATTTAAATGGAAAGACTCCTTTCTTCATTCCTAAAATTGATTTTATCTGATTTATCTTAGCAGTTGTTGCTCTTGAGCTAGCATAGAAATCAGATTTATCAAAGTTTATCTTCTGCCCAGAGGTTAGTTCAAATGTTCCTAAGAAGGCTTTTATTCTGATCAGATTAGACTTTGAGGCTTGCATGAAAATGATAGTATCATCAGCATAACTCAGATGAGATGCAGGTGTAATGCCAGAGGGGAGCTGATAGTAACTGAGTTTTCTATTCATGAAAACAAAAGATAAGCTTCTGGAGAAAGCTTCAGAGAAAATGTTGAAGAGAAAAGGAGATAGAGGATCACCTTGTTTGATGCCCCTTGTAGCTCTGAAAAATCCAACAGGATTACCATTTATAAGAACAGAAAAATAAGCCTGAGAAAGGTTGTTCATTACAGCATTTAAGAAACTCCCTGTGAAACCAAATTTAATGAGAACCTTTTCCAGAAATTGCCAATTAACTCTATCAAAGGCTTTTCTAAGGTCTAACTTTAAAATGCAGTTTGGTACCCTATTTTTCTTGTCTAAGAACTTAATCATTTCCTGGAGGTAGAGTACATTATCAGAGATGTCTCTATTTTTCATGAAGGCTGTCTGATTTGGGGAGATTAAGTTTTCCATGTATGGTTTCATTCTTTCCATTAGCACCTTAGAACAGATTTTATTTGCAACATTTGATAGACTAATAGGCATGTAAACATCAAAAGAGGAGGGTGTCTGGTTTTTGGGTATTAAGGCTATCCATGTGCTACTTATTCCTCTTGGTATTTCTGAGCCTAGTAGGAAGTCATTTACTGCATCTATTAGGTCCTGTTTGATTATATCCCAGCATTTAGCATAAAATTTTGAGGTGAATTCATCAGGGCCTGGACTACTATTCCTATTCAGACTCATTACTACTATTTTTAATTCTTCTTCTAAAACCGGTTTAGACAAAGACTGATTGTCATGGGGAGATATTATTGTTAGAATTTGGCTGAGAAAATGGGAGTAATATGTGGTAGTGTTAGGCTGATTAGGTTCAGAGAGCAGGTCAGAATAAAAAGAGACAGCCTCATCCTCTATGTCAGTATGATTGTCTAACCAAAGACCTTGTCTATTTTTTATTTTTGAGATGTGTAGCTTGCAGTTCTTTTCCTGAACTGATTTATGAAAAAATTCTGTGTTATTATCTCCAAGTTTGGTCCAGTTAGTTCTTGATTTCTGCTTCCAAATTTTTTCTCTTTCTTTTAAAGCTCTTATTAGCAGTGCCTTTTTCTCATTAAGTTTAATTAATTCTGCATCTGTGCCTGTGGAGTTATAATTTATCTCCTGCAGTCTTAAATTTTCTTCAGCAACTAATATATTGGAATCAATGTTTCCAAAGGATTCTTTATTCCAGACTTTAATTACCTTTTTTAGTCTAACTAGTTTAAGATAAAGTCTGAGCATTCCTTGGTGAGGGATTGGTTTGGCCTAGTTATTCCTAACCAATTCTGTAAATTCTGGTCTGTTGAACCATGTATTAAGAAATCTGAAGGGCTTTGGTTGGGAGGGGACTGTGGATGAGATTTGTAGAAGAAGAGGATAGTGATCTGAGGATTGTCTATTTAGTGCTTGAATGGAAGATGCTGGGAATTTAGTATTCCATTGCATGGTACTAAGACCTCTGTCTAGTATTTTGAAAGTGGGTTTTCTCAACCTAGAGGTAGTCCATGTGTAGAGATTTCCCACCGTATTGATTTCCTGAATTCCTTTAGAGGTTATCCAATTATTGAAATCTCTTATACTACCTAGGTTGGGGTTGGAAGGTCCCCTGTATTCTGTAAGTGAAGAAATTGTGTTTAAATCGCCTATGAAAATAGTTTATGAAATTAGAAGGTGACTCAGTTCATGCCATAGAACCTTCATGCCTTCCCTATTCCTAAGGCCGTAGACAAAAACAGCATCCATTTCAACTGTTGTTATTACATGGGTAATTTTAACATGTAAAAATTGCTCATGTTAAGAGAGTAAGGCAACATTTAGAGCACCATTCCAAAACATCCATATTTTCCCATTTTGAAGAGGTAAGAAATGGGAATATCTAAGTTTCTCCATATAGGAGTGACATTTACCGTTATCATGCATTGGCTCTATTATACACAGCAGGCCAATTTTTTTTGTTTGATGATGTGTTTTAATCTAAGCATTGAAGTCTCTAAGCCTCTAAGGTTCCAGACCAGAAAATTAATGGAAGTGGTGTATGTCATTGTTCACCTGATTTGTGGCTTTTAGTATTGGATCTTAGCATCATCTTATTTAGCTGATTCAGGTAAGTGTTCTTCCTAGATTTGGACTTACCTGTAGTGTTTATGTTACCTTTTGATTGAGATTGAACATTTACCAGCCCAGGTATTGTAATTGTGTCATCCAGGAGAGGTCATTCTTCCTCCATTTCTCCTAGCAATGTTTGGTGTGGTGGATGGTCCAATTCTTCTTCTGCTTCTGGGGGTACCACTGTGTCCCGCGGAACAGAAAATCTATTTGCCATCTTTCTATGTTGAGAAAGTAGAGGATTAGTGTGAGACAATTTATGGAAAATAAATTTTTGGGACCCTATCTGTATATCATCCTGAGCATAGACTTTGTGAGTCTTGTTATGGCTTGGTAGTGCTGTTGCATTAATCAAATCTGTAGTAGGTGATTCTGGATCAGCTTGGGGTGAGTCTGTGAGGTCAAGGATTGGGGATAGATGAGGTGTCGGTGTTGTGTTACTTTCCGGACTAACTTCTTATAGTGCAATAGTCTTAGCAGGGCTAGTTTCCAGGTGCTTGGGTATGTAGGAGGATGGTTGCGGTGTAGGGTTAGTAGTGGCTTTTTGATGTAGTAGCTGGTCTTTGAGATGGTTGCTGTTAGTAGATTGTGGATCAATGACAATTTTAGGCATCTTCTCAAACTTGTTCCCCGTGGGTTGCCATTATGGAGCTGTGTTGTTCTGGATTAGACCTCTACATTGGTTCAGTGAGTGTCCTAATTTAGCACAATTTTCACAATACAGGGGTATGTCCTCATATTCAATGTTATATTTCCTATTGTTTGAGACAGAGCCCAATCTTATGAAATGATTTAGGGGTTTTTGCAGGTCTATCTCGACACAGAGCTTAATTGCAGATGGTCTAGTTAGCATTTCAGTAGATAAATCTTTTTTGATGAAATTGCCAATACTATTTCCAATAGCCTCTATAGATGAAGTATTGTAATAGTAAAGAGGAACTTCCCTGATTGTGCACCAAATTGGGACGATCGGCGATTCCTTCTGTGTGGAGAAGTCCGGTGACCATTTGAGGATCTTCATGTGAACTCCATTGAAGCTCCACAGACCTTTGATCCAGCAGCGTTGATAGTCGTTTGGGAGTTTAAAGCGAATGAGTATATGCTTGTAGTCAAGCGACCCCAATTGGTATTTCCCAGAGAAACCCACCGTCTTGAAAGCTCCTTCCAGCTGCTCCATGGATAATCTCCCTTTGGTGAATTTACCAACAAGAGCGTTCGTACAGTGAGCCGAGAGTGTGGATATATCATCATCCGAGTATAGACAAGCGGGTTCTCCGAGGTGTTCAGATTTTGGGGTGATCTCTGGGTTGTTTGGTAGGGCTGAAAGGAGTGGAGGAGCTTTCGATTGAATGACTGCGATAAAGGATTTAGCATTTGTGGTTGTTGCTTTATCAGCCATGATTTTTTATGAATGGAGCAACTCTCTCGTCAAGGCGAGGGAGAGCCATTTACGGCGGAGATGTGACCGTTTCCGATCGCTACAGTAGAAAGCAATTCCAGAGGGGATGAAAGAGGAGAGATAAGAGAGAAAAGCAAAGCGGATTTTGAGATATTGATTAATATGGCACTTTGATATTAAGCAAGAATGAATAAGTATGAAATTGTAAATAACTTACATGAAATTGATTTGATATTCGAATAATAGATTAATATCACCCACGTAATCGATTTCAGTGATCATATAAATTTATTCTCAAACCTACATTTATTCTCCATTCTAAGGGTCAAATAAAGGAGTCGCTATGACATTAATGAATATTCAATCAACACTGTCAATGTGACCCTCTAAATAAATATACATAAAACCAAAAATTCCATAACCACATTATTTTTAAATGATGATAAGATTCATTAAAAAAAATGTAAATTAACTTTACAGTACAACTGACATTCAAAAACTATAATTTCTCAGCTACAAATTATAAATATATGGACTAAAAAGTAAAAAATATATACAAATGTGAGATTGAATTATTTATCTTAAGAAGTTCCGCTCAAAATTGAACGCATGTAAATGATATTTATGGACGACTCTCAATAAATTGGAGTTGTTCTTAGATGACTCCAACTTCAAATGTGACACACAATAAGTACAGGAAACTAAATTCCTAGATTATAATGAAAAGAGATGCAAAATTTAAAAAATGACTGCATTCATTTTTTATTCAATTTTGAAATTTCAAATTCGCAATTTAGTACTCCTTTGAAAAAGCGAAGACGAAAAATTTTCCGTTGAGAATGACGTTAAAAGTATTCTTATAATGAACTACAGTAAGGGTGAAAATGGAATAGTGTCGTTTGGAACCTCCTATAAGTTGACCTAAAGATAGAAGAAGTGTCATTTGGAACCTCCTATACGTCGACCTAAAGATAGAAGAAGTGTCTTAGATACAAGTTCATTTTCTTTGAAAGAAGCAGTTGTGGCCACATACCCATTTCGTCTTCGAGGCTTTAACCTCTCGTCTTCATTGTTGACATCTACCATATCCAGGTAACGTACAGATGCCTTTTATCTTATTAGTGATGAATTGTCAAAAATTCCAAAGGTCCTTGTTCTTATTATCTACTATGGCGGCCATGTTCAAAGAATGAAGTCATCTTCCAGCAGCGTTGCTTACATTCTTCTCAATCCGGTGTTGTGCAAGACTTGTTCAATTAAAAACTGGATCATCGTCTCAAAGACGGCTAAGAATCCAAGAAGGCTTTATCATGGTTGTCTTAAACATGGATTCCATCAGTGGGTGACTATGGAGGGTGTGAATGGAGAGGGGCAAAGTGATGTCACTTCTCGCGAGTCAAAGGGATACAGCAGATCCAATTGTTTCCACTCCCGTTAACTGCAACTATGGTGGTGGTTATTTAAATTTCACAGTAATTAACATAATGGGTTGTGCCGATTTGGTTACACTGGTGATGTGTCTGTTGTTGACTGGGAGATGCAAGATTTTTTGTTTAACCATTTTTTATCTAGTAAATTATGGTCCAACTTTTGCAAGCCAGATGGACCCCCGAACCAGATCCGCAATTAGCCAATTTATTTTGCATGGAGGTTAGACTGGTCTTTTGATAAGTTAATGTACTGCTATTCCATAACCAATGTGATGATGTATTGCCACTTTATTAATGTATTGTTAATGTACAGTTGGTTGTATTTCCCTTTCGTTTAAGTTTTTCTTTTGAAAATGTTCAACTAAGTCTCTGAATGTAGCCAGTAATCAAACATTTGCGCGTGCTCAGTCATCGGTATGTATATATAGTTTTCTAAAAATCATGTGGTTTGGTTGTCAATCGATTTCGACTAATGAAGAATGGTGGCATGGCCCATATTACTGAACTTATAGTTCTAGTTAGTTCGATTATAAACGTTGAAGGAAGGCACAAACCATTAACATACATTCTTAAACAACTGATCAGTATGAAATATAAATATGAAATACAAGATAGTAGTTGTCAATAACACAATGCTGCACTAGTACTGGTAAATAAGACAGCAATACAGACATCATATTTTTGGATGAGAAGTGAGAGAACTATCCACTGCATGATGCCCATGCAACCACATTACACACAAAACTCCAGTGGTTTCCAAAAGTCAACAGGAACACCTTAATCCAATATGTGGACAAATGGGACCTCCCTAGTAAACGTTGGGAAGTTCGGGTTCCATGCCGGATAGTCAAAGCCATCCCAACGGATGATTGTAATGTCCAAAGATGGTGTCAGTATTGCCAAGCTCCTGGTGGTGCCACGGGGGAGTCTGTCATACTGTCCTTCAGCGACCCACATGGAGTGCAACTCCTCTTCGTAAATTTTTTCAGCAGTGGGAATTGGGGATCCCATACCTGCAAAGAAGGCAGTGACGCAGGGCTCTTTGAATGTTACCAACATTTCACAAATCATCATTCGGAACTGGACAAGGTTGCAAACATGATCTCCTTGGATGCATGGAATCGGGTTTTAGGGAGGCGGTGGTGCAATGACACGAATGGCTTGGACAGAGTTGTGTTCACCCTCAATGGCAACGAAGTCATTGTTGTCATTGACAACAACTCCTGTAGGTGGGTGTCCGTTAGGGTTACTTGGAACAACCCTAGCGGCCGGATTACCACGAGCTACTCAGTGTCCTGTCATCTTCCTAGCCCTAAGGGAGTTGGTGATTTTTCCACCGCCTCTTTTTTTAGAGTTTTTCTTCGACTTAAGAACATTAACACAGCTGGAGCAAGGTTTCTTGGTGGGAGAACAAGAAATCTTTTTCACCTTTCTATTGGAGAAGTTATCTAGGCTATTAAGATCATGGGAGGATCTTGTTTAGTACATGCTTAATATCTTAGGAAATTTAATAGTTTTGGATGGAAGGGATGTGTAACTTCTTTCCGGGTCTTGAATTCTCGTCGCCATGAGTATTACATATAGAGAAAGAAAGTTCCTACCAAGAACTATAGAGGTCACCATGGATTTCCACATTTTCCTTGTTTGGTCTAAATGCAAAGTCCATTGACATACAACGACTATTCTACACCCTCAAATGAAGATTAAATTATGTAGTTTAAACATGTACCAAACGGTAATTAGCGACTAAAATGGGATTAATGACTAAAGCATTGCACATACTTTGTGAATTCGGCGTAGAGGGATTACACTAAAATTAGTAAACATTGTTTTCCCTTTATCTCAACTTTTCTTAAGAACATTTAAAATATATACCCAGCAGGCTATTAATGAACAACTGGGTCATCATAAGATTGATACCTTATAATTGATTCATATGTGAAAAAATGCTGACACTCTTAATAACTACCTATGTGTCAAATGATATAAGCTATTAATTAACAACAAGGCTATTTAATACTAAACCAATTCTTAAAGCAACACAACCATTTATGAGCCGTTCTCCTTGTACAATGTCGACAAATCCCATAAAAAAAGAGTCCATGTATCTTAGTGAGTTCTTATAAATTCTACACTATGGTGGGAGTAAATGTTAAACACAATCGAATCTTCAGTAGAAGGATGGATTGGTATTTATAACAATATGATTACAGTACAAAGTCTGTATTATGAGGAATAGAGTTACTTTGAATATAAAATTAAGACACACATCTAATTCCACCGCATTCATTCAGAAACAGTTCATGTCATATTTTTAGGATAGATGACCTAAAAATATGTGTTACGATATCGTTAACATTTATCTATCATTACGTTTTTCTAATCCTACGAACAAATCATTCATTGATGACTAAGAGGTCGTTTGGTATGCGTACCATACACGGTGATTATAAATTCTGCGTATTTTAGGATTGGTAGAACTGTTTGGTTGACGGAAAGTAGTAAATACATGGGAAGTTGTAATTCGGAGGAAATTAAATTTCCCACATAACGTGGGAAATATGTTACCGAGTACCTCCTCGGTCGAATGCAATTCTGCGATGCTTTTGTGTGATATTACACTTTTATCCTAACTATGGCGCGTAAAACGTTATGGTTTCCCTCCTTCACGCGGCAATTTTTCATTTCCTTCTACTTCATCGTCTTCTCGCATACCCATTTGTGTCTATAAAAGACTTTTAATCCACCCAAATTTTCATTCGCACCAGCACTTCCATCTCCGCCAAACTCTTTTATCTATCCATTACTGTCCATTACAGGTTCTTCATAAAAAATTGACGTATTACAAGAGTTTGAATTCCATACTCCATCTATTATCACCAACTGTTTGATAATCGCAACTCGTTTTGGCCTATCTATTTGTAGGTTCTGCAGCTGTTCGACATCCACCAACACATCACCACCAAAAATTTGAGGTTTGTCATTATTTTAATTTATATGTTTTATTGATTGTATATGAAAAAAATTAATTTATACACCCAAATTATATAATGTTTTTGATTGTGAATTTCTATGATTTTTATATTCTTGATTGTTAGATTAAATTTTTTGAAAAAGTAGTTACAAAATCGTTAGATTCCAAAGAAACAAATGAAGTCAACCAAACAACATGCAGAAAATTAATTCATAGGAAATATAGAATCCGCATGTGCAACCAAACACGATTTGTGTATATCCTAGAAATTTGATCACGGAAACAACTTCCCATGAAATACAAATTACCGCAGAATTGAATTCACACATGAACCAAACGACCCTAAAGTAGCAATGACAAGTAGGGTAGAGAGTCTAATATTGTTGTGTAAATATACAAATGCAAAAGAGAAGGTTACTTTTTTTTATTGGTTGTAAATGTGATATTATGTTAAAACGATCCCAGTTTTGATTGTGACTAAATCGATCAACCAGAATAAAAAATAGTCCACATATGACTGAGGCTTTCTTCTCATTGCATGCAAAGATAATCACGAGATCAAGTTTTTGGATCTATCCATCTAGCTCCTTATCCATTTTAGGATTCATCTTGGCTGTTAAATCTTCATGGCTCTCCACCGCCATCTAGCTCCACGTTGCATTTATTTTCCAATATCCTAGCTTTTCTTAGGGTGTTCACCGACTAAAATCTGGAAAAGCTTGATCGACAACACAGTAAGAATCCGACGAATATTTTCTTTCCTCACCAACCCGTACCATCTAGAATTCTATCCAAACGGGGAACGTCCATACTTTTTCACTCACCAAATCTGCAACTCACCGGATCAAACTATAGAGAGAACGAACCGGTTAAACCATTTCGGTTTAACTTGAGACATCCAACTAATGGACTCGATACAAAGTTTTGGCCTATATGGTTATGTGGTCATGGAGCATTTTGGGGGGATTTGGTGGAATAGTCCCATGTCAATCGTAATTGCTACTTCCACGATTAGATTGGAACAGCTTCATGTCCTCAACAAATATCTTTGAGACGCAAACCCACAGAGAGATTAAGCCTGAGATTAATCCAATGCAGACACTAGATTAGGATTAAAATATACATATAAATTAATTATCAAGAATAATTTGTTGGGTACCCAAGTAATACCATTGTATTTTATTGTATTTTCTAACAAGAATAACACCATTGTCATTTATGAAAACATATATATACTCCATACTTACAACTGAAAATTGCTTATTCACTTTTCAAATAGTCAAAATTTGAAAACTATGACCTTAATTATAAATTAGTAAGTATATAAATAATATTTATCATGTGATGTATTGTGATCAAACATTCTCATTGAAGAGTGTAAGTAAACAAATTATAGTGGGCGGAAGGATTACTACGTAACTTAAATCAAGGAGCTTTACAAAACTATGGAAACACATTTAACATTGCATCATGCGTATTATTGATTTAAAATGGTTAAGGATAATGTTTAAAAAAAGAGAGTACTAGAATGGTTTACTCCATTTCTGCTACATAACTGCTGATATTATAATTTCATGAAAAAAGTATTCAAATCAATGTAGTCTAATTGTTGTGTATAATTAAAGTTAAAAGGCAAAATATAATTATTAAACATTAATCTTTATTCATTCCAACATGAAATGATAACTAGTAGTAGCAAAAACGTAAGTTTTTTTTTAAAAAATTTATAATAGTAGAAAGCAACCGGTATGAAAAGCATACGTAGATTAAGTTTGTTGGACCCATAAAGCGTGTTCTCCCTTCATCCATCTATATTGCCTTACTTCATTATTCACCAATAGAGTTAAGGCTGTTTGCATTGTAAAAATATATAAATGTAGAAGTATGAAAATTATCCTATTAAATATTACTAAGTTACTCGTAAAACAAATTTTTAGAATATTTATTTTTTATTATTTATTGTAATACATAATTTAGGATATTAAAACCATCAAATTCACCATTGAATAGTGGAAAAAATGTAAGACAGTTATAAAGAGATGGGGAAGTAGTGAATTCATCAATACAATTAACATATTTGGGGCCATTCGTTCACAAGAAAATAAGACTAACGAGTAAGCATTAACATGTGTTACGAATCATAATAATCCAATCTACTGTTTCCATCCAATTTACTACAAGGGAAAATCTCAGGAAAGGCGGTCTTTCCATAAATTTATGGACAGTCCTCAGGGGCATTTGTCTTAAATGTTGTAATTTTTTATTAAATTTAAATATTGCATTTTATAAGTTAAAACAAGTAATAATATGTATTTGAAGGTGAAAATATAAAAATATATGATATAAAAAAATATTTTTAAAAATTTTAAATATTGTATGTAATTTAATAAATGCAGTGTATAAGGTAAGAAATAAGTGGCCTATCCATAAGCTTATAGACATGCCACCTGTCAAGAGACTCATTCTTACTACAATGCCCCAATATGTTTTACTGTTTCAATATTCAATATTACTCCGAACCCAACGTTGTGTGTAAGAAAAATCATCATTACCACCACATCATCTTCCCCCGCCAAGCCGGCCATACCGCTAACTATCAAAAGTACCTCTACAAGTTCTTCCATCAATCCGTAAAACACCTAAAATGGTAGGGGTGGGCGTCGGGTCGGGTTATTAGGTTTTTGGGTTATTCAGTTTTTCCTCTAAAAAGTTCAAAACTGAATCCGACCTGAATAATCCGAACAACCCGAATAAACTGACCCGAATTTGAAATTCGATTACGGTTTGAATTCGGATCTAATCCGAATAAACCGAATTGGAGCTGAATATTTTAAAGAATATTAAAAATACATAAATTAATTCAAAATTCAAGAAAATATATTGAATATGTAATTTAAATTCTACATCACCAAAATCAATTCTTTAAAATTAAAAAACACAAATATAATACAAATTCATCTGGGTGTCGACTTCAGACAGTGATGCTTTGAATTTTTCGTTGTCCATTTCAGCATCATTGTTTTAATCCTTCAGCAACTGAACGAAGTCCCTTAACTGCTTCGTCTTCAGATGAATCTACACTTGTGGATACCTTTCAATGATGTCGTTGATCACTTCTTTGAAGTCATCTACCTTAAGGTACCAGAATCGTTCTTGTCGACCTTCTTGAATATCACCGATATATCTTCCTGATTAAAGAACTAACACAAGATGCGTAGTTTTGATGCAAGTTCTCAGTAAAATACCATGCATGATAGATACCAGATCCCTTTTCAAAAGTTGCAAAACATCAAGTTCTAATTCTTAAAGGATCACTAGACGTTAAAACCATATTTTCAGATGCATACAAAAGAAATGATGCATGATAACCAGCACAAACATGACAAAGGCTACCGATTCAGTGGCTACTCTAGAAATTTAGAAGAGATCCTTCCAACATAGATAAAAACCTAATAAATCTCAGTTGAAAAACTCATGCTAACTTCAAGAGTGTCTCTTACCACACTTTTTGCTGGTTGATTGTGGTAGTCACCCAAGGCATAGATGCTATTAGTATCTTCCATGCGAAGCCATTCATCAGTGGCTAGAACTCGTCTGTTGGTCTATAATCGATAGACTAGGATGTGCTCAAATGAGTGTTAAGTGATTCAAAGAAAACCAAGAATTAAGAAATAGGAAAAAGTGGAGCTCATACCTGACCAATCTGCTTCATAAAATCCATAATAACAGGACTTGTTCCAATGCCAATAGACTAGACAACCATTCCATAAGGCATTGCTGTGGTTTCGTTACTGCCCCTCTCCTTAGTGCAGATTTCCTGATCAGTTACCTTTACAAATTACAACCATTGATCCAGTCTTCAGTTTGATTCCATCTCTTTGAAATTTCTCTTCCGCGAATTCAGTTATTCGCTTAACAAACCTGGAAACAAAGTTCATCAGTTTAAGTAAGAAAATAATGCACTCTTTTATCCAAATGAACTAGAAAACCATTTTGAGACTGAATTAAGGATGCCAGCCTACATGTTGAGGATATGATCTCTAGCCTCAAGAAGTGTTATGTTCACATATTGCCTAAGACAAGGGTACAACTTGGCTAAATCCTTAGTCACATAATCATTAAGTTCTGCAGCGAATTCCACACCAGTTGGGCCATCTCCAACAACTACAAAATGGAGGATCTTGCTTTTCTCTTCCTTGCTGATATTAGGAAGGCTTGCCCTCTCGAAACAGTCAATGACTGTCCTTCGAATCCATTGAGCATCTTCGATTTCCTGAAAGCAAACATTAAGAGCAGAATAGTGCCAACAATTCCACTTACAATAGATGAATGAAAGACAAACACTACCTTCAAAAAAAGAGCTTTCTCCACAACACCAGGGGTATTAAAAGTGTTGGCCCATGCTCCCATAGCTACAACTAAGTAGTCATAATCAAGAGTGAATTCTTCTGAACTACCAAGGCTGTTGTCTTTATTTGGTAGACAGTGCACCTTTTTGTGTTGTGTGTCAATCTTGTAGCATTCAGCTTCCTTAAATTGAACATTAAATTTTTTCTGAAATAGAAATTGGTACATATCATTTAAAGAACCACTACTCTTAAACATCTAACAATAACTAGTCATTACAACTTTATATTTCCAAGTCACTGATAGCAATTATAGTTTTTACTATTCTCCCTAGGCAATGAAACCACAATCAGAAGACAAGTCTATAAATTTCAACCAATATAGTGGGGTAGTACATGAAAATTACTAGTGTTAAGACAATATATAGACTGTACCTCACTCAAACATGTGCCAAATGTGACACAGTGTGGATTGCCCCTGCTAACACATGTTACATTCCAAGAAATTCCATTGACATCCAATTTAGATCTAACAACCGATTCACAAATCATATCAAACTTATAACAAAATTTTCAATAGAACCACAATGTATGTAAACTTAACACAACCCACCTCATAAGAGGTTATAGTATGCATAAAGAAAAATACCTTCACTTAAATACCTTCACTAAATCAGCAGTTTAAGCTTAGAATTTCCATAAAAATCCAAAGCTCCATGTGGTTCATGTTTTCCTGCCAAAAATTATGAAAAATCGAATTCCATTTTCAGAAAACAACAAAACCACATTCAATGCATCCATAAACAGGGCTTACTCTTGGGACCAAGTTTGGACGGCTTGCCGTGGACGACAATGACATCGGAGTCAGTGGCGCCGGTGGAGAACTCGCGGGCGGAGAAGGAAGAAAGAAGTGATATCAGAGCCGTCAGTTGTGGTGGGAGGCGGTGGCCATCAGGACCATAAAAAAAGCTGTTGGAAACCAATAGGTTCCGACAGCCTCGATCGAATCAAGCAAACCCAGCAATTGGAACTCAAGCAAACCCAAGGAAATGCATATCTGGAACCCAAGCAAACACATATTATAAACAAAATCAACAAAAATACAGATCTGGAACCCAAATCAACAAAAATGAAGAAGGTGGAAAATGTAAAACACAACGGTGGCAAGGTATTTACCGACAGAAGAGCGAAGGGCGATGCTGACTTTCCCGACACGGAGGAGCGGAGGGCGTATAATCGGAGGTGATGCAGCCCACACATCGGAATCGATGCGGTGGAGGAGAAATTGGATCAGTGGAGGGAGATGACGACGTAACCGGAGAAGGAAGGTTGAGGTGAGGGCATCGCAGGTGAAGGGAGTGGTGGGTGAAGAAAACAAAATATGCGCAGCGGTGATGGGGGGAAAAGGATGGGCAGTGAATAAGGTTAGGGTTTTGTAGAAATATCAAACAAGGAAACAAGACTGCGGCTTCAGCTTTTTGGAAATGGAATGATGGAATGGAGTAGCCTTTATATAGTAAATTCATTAGGGTTTGAGGCATCTTTGGGCTTCTTTTTTGGACTTAATAAAGGCCTAATAATTTATGAATTATATTTATTCAAATGGTCCAAGTTTTTGTAATTAAAAGTTTCTACTCAAATTTATTAGCACTATATTAATATATATAATATTTATTTATTTACAATTCGGTATTCGGGTTGGTTTTCGGTTTAAGTTTCAATATCCAAAACCAAACCAAAAACCATATTCAAAATTTGGTTTATTCAATTCGGTTATCCAAAAACTGTATTTTAAATACGGTTCAGGTTATTCAAATTTGGATAATTCGGTTTTTGGTTCGGTTTTCGGTTTTTGGTTTTTTTGCCCACCCCTATAAAATGGAACCAGAATAGGAGCACTCGCGCAAACAATCTCATTCGACAGGGGTTACTCACCGAAATCGCCAGTCAACTCACCCAGAATGGAGCCGGAGATGTTGGTTCAAGCTGGATCACTGGTGAACTCATCCGGAATGTCACCAGAGATGTTAGCTCAAGCCAGATCACCCAATAGTGATACAAATCAAGTTAATTGGCCTCCTGGAATGCCAGAGGGTTCAATACACCCCTAGTTCGGAAACAATTATGCTTGAATCTAATGGTGGCAGCAACCGTAACCAGCGCACTCGATGTCGTCTCCGACTAGCCAATGTCATCTCCTTCTTAGTCAAGTTCCATGACTCAAATCACTTGTCCTACCATTTCCCAGAAGTGTATTTGCTCTTTAACTACCGTACGATTATTTTTTTTGGTTGTTCTCATTATTTGTTCCACATGTTTTTCCAATGACTGGATTAATAGATTTTTTATTAAGATTGTTGAGTACATTCAGGTGTTCTGCTAAGCCATTAAGTCACGGAAATCTACTAGGATGAAAGAAAAAAAAGAAAAATGGATTTTGCATTTGAAAGTAAGTTTAATCAGTGCAAGTTTAATATTTGAGGAATTTTTTAGGTGACATTGGATAGCATTTGAATGTGGAATATCTAGTTGCAAAAGCATGTTGCACTGGTTTCCCCTCATCATTTTTAAATCCCATATCCGGTATTGAGTTTGACTTTCAACATTTGTGTTAGAATGAGTTAGCTAGTAGTTATTACTTGTGTTTTTCAATATTTAATATATTTTGGACTACTATGGTTGAGCGGTTAAAGCAAGAAGTATGGTTTGAATTTCACCAATTCTAAAGCTTGGCCTAGATTCCAGTTCCAACAATTTCAAAATAACATTATCTGGATTTAGTATGCAATTGCTGCATAACATGGATATATGTAGCAAATAGAGTCAATGTTCTGATGTCAACTGTGGAATGGTGGAATGAATGAAATCTTATGTCTTAGGGTGTCTATCATAGATTTCAATTTCATTTACTTGCGCTACTGTCTACATTTTTAGGAAGATGATCGTCGTGTCGCAACCCTAATCCGAGACCTTTATGTGGTCATGTCTGATCATGTAGCCAAGAGCAAATACATTGTGGGTCTCGTAAGTTCTAAGGAAGAGAGTCCAACTTATTTCGAAATTTTGCAACCATTCTGTGCGAATGACTGCATTGAGGAGTTCATCAGGAACTTGAAATACCTTAAACGTTGTGTGCAATTTGTGGGGAAAGCACCTGCGACTGAATGTCCAAGTGCTAAATTTGGACATGTTGAGGGTGCATATCCCACACCGAGTCTCACACATCCTTACACATACAGACCTCATAAGCTAACATTGCCGCCTAACCCCAAAGGTATTTACTATACCAGTCTGTTCTCCCGTTGCTTTTTGTTGAAAAACCCATCGCCAACAAATGAATTAGAGGTGGAAGACTACTACTTAGGAGCCGAGGCATTTGATGATCTCAGGTATGACTACAACACAAGCTTCATACTCACTTTAAAAATAATTCTGTTTGTGTCCAATACTCACGTACGTGATATTTCTTCCATAACCATAATCACAGTAGAGAACCTTTGTTCGATGGTGGGAGGGGACTGCTTGAGCTTACAAAGTTTGAAAGGAGAACCTTCGATCCGGAGTTGCTGTTATCCCCTTTATTCATTTCAGTCCGGTGTCGTGTCCTAAACTATGAATAGGGGAAAGAAGATATTCACTTCACAGCCCTAGACTTGATTGATACGGTAATTTCAGAACCCAATCGGGCACCGTACATCACTTATGTTTTTGCTGTTCTACAATATTGATTTTTGTTAACATAATATAGCCTTTTAAAAATAATATTTTCTAAGCAGGAGTCCACTAGAATGACTATAGAGAACATAGTTGTGCATTATAAAACATGGTTGCATCTTGACAAAGTCAATATCGACCGAACATCACTGGTATAATGCTTAGGGGTGGGCAAAAAAACCAAAAACCGAACCAAAAACCGAATTATCCAAATTTGAATAACCCGAACCGGATTTAAAATACAGTTTTTGGATAACCGAATTGAATAAACCAAATTTTGAATATGGTTTTTGGTTTGGTTTTGGATATTGAAACTTAAACCGAAAACCGACCCGAATACCGAATTGTAAATAAATAAATATTATATATATATATATATATATTAATATAGTGCTAATAAATTTGAGTAGAAACTTTTAATTACAAAAACTTGGGCCATTTGAATATATGTAATTCATAAATTATTAGGCCTTTATTAAGTCCAAAAAAGAAGCCCAAAGATGCCTCAAACCCTAATGAATTTACTATATAAAGGCTACTCCATTCCATCATTCCATTTCCAAAAAGCTGAAGCCACAGTCTTGTTTCCTTGTTTGATATTTCTACAAAACCCTAACCTTATTCACTGCCCATCCTTTTCCCCCCATCACCTCTGCGCATATTTTGTTTTCTTCACCCACCACTCCCTTCACCTGCGATGCCCTCACCTCAACCTTCCTTCTCCGGCTACATCGTCATCTCCCTCCACTGATCCAATTTCTCCTCCGCCTCATCGATTCCGCTGCGTGGGCTGCATCACCTCCGATTATACGCCCTCCGCTCCTCCGTGCCGGGAAAGTCAGCGTCGCCCTTCGCTCTTCTGTCGGTAAATCCCTTGCCACCGTTGTGTTTTACATTTTCCACCTTCTTCATTTTTGTTGATTTGGGTTCCAGATCTGTATTTTTGTTGATTTTGTTTATAATATATGTATGCTTAGGTTCCAGATATGCATTTGCTTGGGTTTGCTTGAGTTCCAATTGCTGGGGTTGCTTGATTCGATCGAGACTGTCGGAACCTATTGGTTTCCAACAGCTTTTTTTATGGTCCTGATGGCTACCGTCTCCCACCACAACTGACGGCTCTGAGGTCACTTCTTTCTTCCTTCTCCGCCCGCGAGTTCTCCACCGGCGCCACTGACTCCGATGTCATTGTCGCCCACGGCAAGCCGTCCAAACTTGGTCCCAAGAGTAAGCCCTGTTTATGGATGCATTGAATGTGGTTTTGTTGTTTTCTGAAAATGGAATTCGATTTTTCATAATTTTTGGCAGGAAAACATGAACCACATGGAGCTTTGGATTTTTATGGAAATTCTAAGCTTAAAATGCTGATTTAGTGAAGGTATTTAAGTGAAGGTATTTTTCTTTATGCATACTATAATCTCTTATGAGGAGGGTTGTGTTAAGTTTACATACATTGTGGTTCTATTGAAAATTTTGTTATAAGTTTGATATGATTTGTGAATCGGTTGTTAGATCTAAATTGGATGTCAATGGAATTTCTTGGAATGTAACATGTGTTAGCAGGGGCAATCCTCACTGTGTCACATTTGGCACATGTTTGAGTGAGGTACAGTCTATATATTGTCTTAACACTAGTAATTTTCATGTACTACCCCACTATATTGGTTGAAATTTATATACTTGTCTTCTGATTGTGGTTTCATTGCCTAGGGAGTATAGTAAAAAAATATAATTGCTATCAGTGACTTGGAAATATAAAGTTGTAATGACTAGTTATTGTTAGATGTTTAAGAGTAGTGGTTCTTGAAATGATATGTACCAATTTCTATTTCAGAAAAATTTTGATGTTCAATTTAAGGAAGCTGAATGCTACAAGATTGACACACAACACAAAAAGGTGCATTGTCTACCAAATAAAGACAATAGCCTTGGTAGTTCAGAAGAATTCACTCTTGATTATGACTACTTAGTTGTAGCTATGGGAGCATGGGCCAACACTTTTAATACCCCTGGTGTTGTAGAGAAAGCTCATTTTTTGAAGGTAATGTTTGTCTTTCATTCATCTATTGTAAGTGGAATTGTTGGCACTATTCTGCTCTCAATGTTTGCTTTTAGGAAATCGAAGATGCTCAATGGATTCGAAGGATAGTCATTGACTGTTTCGAGAGGGCAAGCCTTCCTGATATCAGCGAGGAAGAGAAAAGTAGGATCCTCCATTTTGTAGTTATTGGATAAGGCCCAACTGGTGTGGAATTTGCTGCAGAACTTAATGATTATGTGACTAAGGATTTAGCCAAGTTGTACCCTTGTCTTAGGCAATATGTGAACATAACACTTCTTGAGGCTAGAGATCACATCCTCAACATGTAGGCTAGCATCCTTAATTCAGTCTCAAAATGGTTTTCTAGTTCATTTGGATAAAAGAGTGCATTATTTTCTTACTTAAACTGATGAACTTTGTTTCCAGGTTTGTTAAGCGAATAACTGAATTCGCGGAAGAGAAATTTCAAAGAGATGGAATCAAACTGAAGACTGGATCAATGGTTGTAATTTGTAAAGGTAACTGATCAGGAAATCTGCACTAAGGAGAGGGGCAGTAACGAAACCACAGCAATGCCTTATGGAATGGTTGTCTGGTCTATTGGCATTGGAACAAGTCCTGTTATTATGGATTTTATGAAGCAGATTGGTCAGGTATGAGCTCCACTTTTTCCTATTTCTTAATTCTTGGCTTTCTTTGAATCACTTAAAACTCATTTGAGCACATCCTAGTCTATCGATTATAGACCAACAGACGAGTTCTAGCCACTGATGAATAGCTTCGCATGGAAGATACTAATAGCATCTATGCCTTGGGTGACTGCCACAATCAACCAGCAAAAAGTTGTGGTAAGAGACACTCTTGAAGTTAGCATGAGTTTTTCAACTGAGATTTATCAGGTTTTTATCTATGTTGGAAGGATCTCTTCTAAATTTCTAGAGTAGCCACTGAATCGGTAGCCTTTGTCATGTTTGTGCTGGTTATCATGCATCATTTCTTTTGTATGCATCTGAAAATATGGTTTAAGGTCTAGTGATGCTTTAAGAATTAGAACTTGATGTTTTGCAACTTTTGAAAAGGGATCTGGTATCCATCATGCATGGTATTTTACTGAGAACTTGCATCAAAACTCGCATCTTGTGTTGGTTCTTTAATCAGGAAGATATATCGGTGATATTCAAGAAGGTCGACAAGAACGATTATGGTACCTTAAGGTAGATGACTTCAAAGAAGTGATCAACGACATCATTGAAAGGTATCCACAAGTGTAGATTCATCTGAAGACGAAGCAGTTAAGGGACTTTGTTCAATTGCTGAAGGATTAAAACAATGATGCTGAAATGGACATCGAAAAATTCAAAGCATCACTGTCTGAAGTCGACACCCAGATGAATTTGTATTATATTTGTGTTTTTTAATTTTAAAGAATTGATTTTGGTGATGTAGAATTTAAATTACATATTCAATATATTTTCTTGAATTTTGAATTAATTTATGTATTTTTAATATTCTTTAAAATATTCAGCTCCAATTCGGTTTATTCGGATTAGATCCGAATTCAAACCGTAATCGAATTTCAAATTCGGGTCGGTTTATTCGGGTTGTTCGGATTATTCGGGTCGGATTCGGTTTTGAACTTTTTAGAGGAAAAACCGAATAACCCGAACCGAATAACCCAAAAACCGAATAACCCAACCCGACGCCCACCCCTAATAATGCTGCACTTGCAAAGTGAAGAACAGAGAAGCAGTATCCAGGTCCAATCTGAAAGTATAAAAGTAGTACTAATCCAGACATGATATTCATCAGAATGATTATGCAGCACATCAACTCAATCTTATGTAGGGAAACTCTCTACTATCTATATATACATATTGGAACACTATTAATTAAAGCAACACAACGTTATGACTTTTAATTTTATAAGCGTCCTTATATGCATTTGTTAGGTAGTTTTATGTAAAAGCGTCCCTTCATAAGTGTCCTAATAGGCCTTATCAATAATTTAAGAACGTTCAATTCATTTTTTAAAATATTCTAATGCCGAGTATAAAGTAAATATGTATAGGGTTGTGAGTATTTCTCATACAGAAAATTATAAATCCAATTTGTCACTTGAAAAAAAATCAATATAATAACATTTACCACTTCCTAAATTTTACAATTTGTTTTATTTATGTTTTAGATTTCTCGTATATTCGAGAAAACCAATGGGAGATACGAGTATTCAAACAATAAATCTGAGCCCTACAAAATTATATAAGTGTATTCAAACAACAAATCAGAGCCCTCAAAATAGACTCATTTATATACTTACAACCCTGCATCCTCTGCCAACGACGTCACCCTTTATTCAAAACCCAAAAATCTCAATAGATCTGTGCTACCACCCACTAGCCACCCAACCCTCAAACCATATGGTTATGGGCACAAACCCGGTAATTCACCTTTCAATGAATCTACTCTAAAAGGAGCTCAGTTCATCGAGTTGTGTACTCGACGAAACATTCCCTTGGTCTTTCTTTAGAACATTACAAGATTCATGGTGTGTAAGTCATGGTTTCATACACTCTTCATTTATTTATGTTATCAACTACTATGTATGGATGCTTTAAGTAATTAGAGTTTCTAAATTCTTATTCTTATTGTAGGTTGGTTCTAAAACCAAGGAAAATGGTATTGCAAATTCTGGAGCAAAAATGGTGATGGCAAAGGTTACCTCTCATTCTTTGTGTTGATTGAAGATATGAAGCTGGAGATTTTGTTACTTAGTGTATAAACATCCTAGCTCTACTTGACCGCAATTTTTTTTTCCATTTATGGATCTGATATTCAACTAGAATTATTGGTTCCCCGTTAGGAAAATCAAGGGTTTAATTTTAACTAGTAGTATTCAAGAATGTAATTGATCTATGGATAAGCGGTTTTGTTTATACTAGTGTCTGTTGCATCTTAGATTTATGATGTATTCCCGATTGTAAAATGGGGTTTTAATGTGTTTTTCATGGTTATAATTGTGCTCTGATTACACTGGACTAGATTGATTGGAGTATCAGATTTTGAAAAGTTCTTGTCTGTCATGTAGTATGATTCATCTTGCTTAAAGTTGTTCTTGCATTCCTTGTTCGTATCCATAGATAAGGTGTGTCTAAGGTATCCTACTATGCACCATAAAGTCATGATACTACTGGTACAATCGAATTCCTCCTGAATTTTGTTAGCTATACTAGTGGTGTTCTTGTTTCATTGCATTAGTTTCTTAAAGAAATGTATCAGATGATCTTATTTTGTGAATCTTAACTTGTTAACCACTTGTTTCCTGCATTCCTTGTTATGCAATTGATGATTGTGTACCTGAGTTCAAATTGTAATTCTATTATTTTGTTGATTTCTATCCATTCCTGTTTGTAAACTATTGTTATTTTTCTATTTTAGGACATTGATTTAACAAAGATTAGCTTACACCATTGTGCCTGCCTCTGCTTTTATGAAATAGTTTTTATCTATGTTGGCTTGAAATGGAAAATTCCGTTTGTTGAACCGTTTGTGTATCTATTCTTATTATACATATATTCTTTAGAGATTTGCAACAATCTTTCTTGGTGGTAGATTGAGTTCACTATTATTACCTTTTGGAAGTTAAGTGTCTTAATTACCTACGTATTTCCACATTAACTATCCATCATAGGTTTTGATTTTCATATTGTTAATAGAAAATTGATTGTATTCATAATCAACAAATCCATATGTTTACTTTGGTAGGGATGGTATTATAAAAAGCTTGTTTTGATAATCTTGTTCTATACCGATTGCAGACTCTTATAAACTGCAAAACCCAGGTTCCCAAGGCGCAAATGATGGCTAAGTGTCATTGTCAAATGCCACTGGACATGTCTAATGAATACAAGCAAGCAGTAAGTTTCTTTTCTAGATTATTTCCAGACCTCATGTCCATTCACTCACCATATGTTCTGATTAAATAGGATATATTCTTCAAATCATTCTTTAACGAATCGTTTCCAGGTGCGGGGATGACATTCAGTTGCACAAGTTTGGTCTAATTCCGGCTGCTACATGAGTTCTAATTGCACCAAGAGCAGCAACTAGAAGGGGAGTTCTATGTGTTTCATTCATCTGTTTCATTATTCCAACCTCTTCGTTAGTCTATTGACAAAAGACAAGAGCCATTACTACTATTTTATTCGTCATAAGTGTTCTAAAACTCAATTACTGTATTTACCTAGTGTACCTAGGTGAGGTTTGTATTTTTGACAAACACCAATGTTAATTCCTGGTCTAAAAGATCAGATAATATATTGCAAACCGCCAAACATATAAACAATCTCTTTGGCGCATTGGACTGAATAATTTGAAAATAATAACAATCATAGGAATCTAGTTCTACCATTTTGTATCTGTTTCAGATGGCAACAAATCTATCCAACATTGGCTTTCAATTGAGTTTTGGAAAACTCTCATACTAAAGGCAGATGCAATAAGTTGCACAAATAGCATCTTCGAGTTGCATTATTCTACAAGGTGCCCTGAACTATGGGTCAATTACAGTTCCTATCTCCAAAACACTGCCTTCTCACTCCATCAACATATGCCCAATCCAACAAACATATACAAGACATCCAAAATTACTACACTTAAAAGGTCATGCCTATTATCTTTAACAAAAACTTGCACAAATGTGAATTCCATTCCTCAGGATCTTTGAAGCATTCATTGGAAGCTTTAAGAACCACCAAATAAGGGAATAAAAGGTGAGGATGGTTGAGCTCGAAGTCCACTATTATATCCCGCCCAACTTGCATCACCGGTGCCACCAAAGAACTGCCCAAAGAACGGCTTCAACACAAGTAATTAAATGAGAATTACACACCATTCATGTACAAATGAATAATAAAAATAACCACTAAAAGAAATTGAAATTACCATCTTACTTGAGCTGCAAGATAGTTTCCCGTCCAACCATCTAAATTGCCGGAATAGTGAGTCGTTTGAGGAGTAAATGAACCCCTGCCACTAGTAGCTATGCGTCCACCACAATAACTACCAGAATTACGCTCTACGATTGATTTCTTCCTATTAATTTTCCCATAGCCACACCCCCTCATATCAATTGGATCCGTCACAACTTGATGATCAACCTCGCCCACTGTTTGACTACCACCTTCTTCAGCTTGCCAAACGACGCCCAGTTTCCTTGTATACATTATTCCAATCCCTTCCAAGAAGTCAATCCTCAACCCATCAACCGTCTGTGCCTTCGTCTCCAATTTGGACTTCAATTTCCTAAGTTTCACCATTACTTCTCCATACAACTTTTCATCATTCACCAACATAACACAAATTTCATCACATATGCCATGCATTGATTCATATCTTGCCAATCCAACTGGGATTTTCCCATACAATGTTGACAGTAGATATTTCTCCTTGAGATACATCCGGAGAACATCTTTCCGCCACCTTTGAAATACGTACTTCTCTGGAACATCATTCACTTCCTCCTCCCAAAACACACGAAGAGCATGAACACATAATATAGCACGGATATCTAAATTCTTGCATGCAAGCTTAATATCCATGGTACTCTTTTCAAGTGTCACGGAAAAGTTATGCTTCATCGTCCAACCAGGCCAAAAATGCAATACAAATACATCGTACTCAACCACACTAGCTTCCTCAATAACTACCGTACCCTTGTTCTTGCCCATCTCAAGAAATTCTTCATGGAACTACAAGTATTTAGCCTTAGTAAATTCTCAAAAATAGCATCAAATGGATAGGTGCTTGTCTCGCGAGATCGCAAGTTAACACCCTTGACCTCACACCTTCCTCATCATTTATCTGCTTGCACACTGCCTGCCCATACCTCTCAACAAACTTGGTCATATAAGTGTTTATATTGACAAACCCCTTGAAGAAATTGTTCATCCCCTCACTCTACTGCGTCGAAGATATACCAGTCCAAAATTTAGCTTTAAAATAAACTGGAACCCATTTCGACCTCCTTGCATACATTTTGACCATCCATGAGTTTGATTCGACTTTAGAATTCATCACGATTTCCTTCCACCTACCCTCAAACTCCTCCTCGGTGAGTGAATCATGAAAGGATCCCATAATATCTCCATACAATGCATCCCACTCAGACATACTGCCCAAATTCTTGGCGGCATTGCGCATAATATGCCAAAAGCACCACATATGCTTCGAATCAGGAAATAAAACTCCAATTACCTTTCCTAGGAAAACAACAAAAATAACAAACTTCAGTACATAAGGTGTTTAAAAATAATCATAGTAACTTAAGCCACTAAGTAGGACTACATTAACCCATGAAAGCGGATGTATTAGTACATATTCCTCTGTCCTGCTTCGTAAGAATGCATATCGGGTCCTTGCCCATACACTTCTTCCAAGTGTTGAATAACTATATGAAACTTTTAGCGTCATCCTAGCTCATTATTGCGCAGCCAAACAACATTGACTGCCCATGATGATTGACACCTATAAAAGGCGCAAAGGGCATACAAAACAATTTGATACAAAATTTGTGTCAAACAAAACAACATCGCCAAACTCTTTGTACGCCTCAATACACCTAGAATCTGCCCAAAACACATTCTTTAGCCCCCTCACCTGGTCGACGTCATACTCATAAACAAAACCATGCACATTTTCCCTCATTTTATTGAAATGAATTTCCATTACAGCAAAATCACCATGTCTCATAAGTACACGTGACTGGAAATAAATGAAGTTACGCATATCTGCTTTGTTAAAAGGAACGTCGCAGTACCCCTTCTATCCGTTGACGAAAATGTTAAAGATGTGTGGCATAGAGACACCTGCACTGTTCATCTCTAATATCAACCTCTGGTCAGCCTTACTAATGACTCAATATCTTGGCAAGTGCTAGGAATCAGTTGGTTCACAATCATGATTGTGTTTATCCTTAACGGTTTAATCCTCAATATCCCACTTCCCCTTGCATGCTGCCTTGCGACCACTTCATATGTGCATTCATTCCGACATGTTTGGGTTGAGGTACTTGTAGACGCTACTCTAGCTGTGAAGGTCCCCTCCTTTTGGCATACCATACGAATTCTATAATGTTTCGCATACAAACTCTCTGTCATCCTCCCACCAATAACCCTACTAAGAGGAACTCCATACTTGTACTCATCAAAATTATCAGCATTTCTAATCTGACATTGGAATCCTTGCGAATGTGCATATCGATGAATGTGAGCAATAAAATCTTCACCCGTGCTATATACCATGCCCTTACTAGGTTTCTTCATAGCGTCGGCACACCCACTTTCATCAAATGCATCATCAGTCCCAACATTCAGATGGCCCGTCATCCTAAAAATAATATCGCCATCTACACCTACCTCTTAAAAACTAGCCTCCTCATCAACCAATAATTCATCTTCAAAACGATTCTCCAAATCTTCTCATCGTCGGCGATAAATAACCCTTCATCTAATTCTTCATTCAAATCAAATGATCGAACGGGAGATGAGAATGGGAGATTGTACAAACTTCACGTTCAAGTCGAAATCCATTCCATCACTCATCTGTACGAGTAAATAAAAATAAACAATCTATATTAAGGCTACAACTATGCCTCCTAATTATAACTACTAATTGGGTTTAGGGCAAAATCAAACACTTCGAAATCCACAATCTAGTGCCAAATCGTACAATCTTAGTATTACCCGAAAGACAGAAAATAATGTGCCAGCAAGAAGCATACCTCTCACAGCCAAGGAAAGAACACCCAATGGGAATTTTCTGCTAGCGACGCCCAACGGGCTGTTTGCCAAGCCAGTTGGGGCCGAATGGTTGGCTCTACCCCTCAGAACTTCACATCAATAGCGACTGAGGTATGGGAGACGAGCTCGGCGGAGAAGAAAATGAAGGCTTCCAAAAATTAAAAATGAGAAGAAGGATAATCGCGGGAGGGGTGGGGGTGGGGGTGGGGGTGGGGGTGGGGGTTGGGGGGATGTCAGCAAAGAAAAAAGTAAGGAAAACTTTTTGGAAAAATTATTCTCCTTTTACAAAATTGGTTCAAACATTTAGGCAAGAAATACTTTCACATGCTTCATGGGCGAATTGTAAACGGCCACGTGGGGGTCGACGACCCCCATGGTTAGTTTATAATTGGCTCACTAACACTAACACTAACATTGACTCATTTTTCTTTTTTGAATAAGTTTTTAACATTGCTTCCTTCGTTTTTTGGTAAATTATAGATTGTTTTCATCTACTCATTTTACTTTTTACTCTTTCAATACATTTTCAACCACTAATTTTACATTTTCTAAATTTAAGTGTGAAAAGAGAGTGAATGAATGCTAGTGAACCAGAAGGATTATTAGGGTTGTGGAGTTCCATTTCTCAAACTCATAAAACCACTTGTTTCTTGTTTTCCGTAAGTTCCATAGTGTGACTACTGAATATGGCCTACGTAACTATTTTGTTGTGAGCCTTTACTATATCCATTTTATTACATGTTGGGTGATTCTGTGTTTTTACCAGCATAGTATACCACGTTAAACAATAATTTGAGTACCTTACGCACCTTTCAGCATAGGTGCGTCACAAATTTTAAATACCTTGTCAAATGAAAATACTCCCTTTTTTGGGTATAATTTGCACACTTTAATTTTTGATAATTGAATCAAAAAAATGTGACCATTACTATACCTATCATGTACAATTAAAAATTATTTTAAAAATTAATATTTCAAAAATACATATTAAGAAGAATCTAATATTGTTATTGGTAAATATACTAAGGAAAATATTACTCATTGCTAATTTTACAAAGCGATACTCCACTGAAATGCATTTTGAGTCCTCCCTATATTTATCTGTTAGTGGCACACTACTTTTTGGTATTAGAATTTATGAGATGCTAAATGAATGGATAAAATTGAATTGAAAGGAAAAAAAAGAAGTAAAATGAATGGATAAAATAACCTTAAACTTGCCATAATTAGAAAGTTCCAATATAAAATAAACATCCAAAATTAGAAAGTGTGTCACTATTAGTGAAACAGACGGAGTACTTCATGTGTCTTACCTCTATTTACACAACAATTATTATCATATTGTTCAAGAAATATGTTGGACCGTTAATATGTTTATCTACGTATAATAACGACATATAAAAAGTTGATATTTAAAAACTACTTGTTACGACGAATCAACCATATCATATACAATAATATCATTGTTTATATATTTATTCAAATATTCGGTCAAAATTTGACAGAAAATAATGTAAAAAAACAAAAGTAATAGTAGAGTTGAGATAGAGAAAGTAGTAAACTATTTAGAAAAGACTAGGATACTCTATCAATTTTTTTGGACGTAGATTGTGAAAATCATACTAGACCCATTTCATTTATTTATCCTAAATATGAAGCACTTCTTGCATGACTAGGATGTTATATGAATATCTTTCTTTGAACAAGAGTAGATTGTTCATGATATAATTGTGAATTATAGTTTTTTTAAAACAAATCTAAACCGCCACACAGATAAGAGTTATAGGTTTTCCATCCATGTTCTATTAAACTCAGTTGTGCACAAATGCAATTACAACAAATGTGATTTTGAAAAGATCATTTACATAAATGAAACTATAACATTCAAATCAGAATCCTTTGTGGAAACATGAGTAGTGTTAGACCCTTTTTCACGACCTAAACTCTTGTTGTGATTTTAACCAACAATCCGTGAGGGAACGAGGTTTACACGTTGTAAGCAAACAAACAACAAACAAATTTACAGAGCCCAGCTCCAACCCTTATCTTTATTGATCAAAGGAAAGTTCTTCGATTGGATTAACACACCACCAGAACATACTGGGGTCTTGGCTCTTCTAACCGGGAGTATTTATAGACAAGCATACACTTGGCGGTTACTATCCTTAGCCGTCTAAAGGGAAACAGCTATTCAGAACCAGCCTAGCAACGACCGACAGTTACAAATAACCATCGTGTCTTTTCATGCTTCCAACTACATCCAACACTTACATTCTTAACCGTTAGCCCTTTAACCGTTAACCGAAGGGACGCATCTCTTGGACCGTGCAGTTTGCAACCCTCACAAGTAACCGTCGCTTCATCCTCAAACCATCATGTCTCTTGAGCCATGGAACCCGAAACCTTTCCACAAAACCGTCTTGGACTAACCCGCCTTCCAAAAGCTAGCCTTCTGCTTAACCATAGGCAACTCTAACCATTTTCAGTTGTTTCCAACCTTTGTCTTAATTCTCCCAATCGATAGGCCAAAACCACCATCTAAGCCTTACCTTAAAACACTTGGTCTCAGACCAAGGTTCAACCGACCAGCTCCTACAAAGTAGGCATCTTTACACCCTTTCTCGGACCATTGCTCAACAAAATATGGCCTGGCTAACCATGGAAAAATAAGGGTGTAACAGACCACCCCCAGCTAAGTGGTTGCTGTCCTCTGAAACTTTCACTACCGAATCAAGTACTCGGCTATCTCGTCTTCAAATTTCCATAAGTCCTTCTCGAGGATCCATTCTTCATCCACCGGGTCTTCACCCTTCCAGTGAACTAAGAACTTGGTCCTTCGATTCTTCTTGCTTGCGCCTAACGTCTCATGGTTCAAGATAGCTTCCACCTCTCCTGAGTCCTCACGACCGGAGGTGCCCTCTTTACTTGAACTCTTTCAGGGTCCTCTTCATCAGCATAAAATTTCTTGAGATAGCTAACATGAAACGTATGATGTACCTTTAAACGATCCGGAAGTTTTAACTTGTAAGCAACGTTTCCAACACGCTCCAGGACTTCAAAGGGGTCATCAAACTTGGGCACCAATCCCTTGTGTACCATCTTGATACTTATGTGCTTCCAAATTTGTGGAGTTAACTTCAACATTACCAGGTCCTTGACTTGGAACTCCAAGTCCCGTTTGTTCTTGTCAGCATACTTCTTCATTCGTTTCTGTGCAAGAAACAAACTATCTCAAGCTTTATCAATCAACTCTTGCTTAGAATGAGCAAATATGTACGCCACTGGACATTTTCTGCCCATTCTTTGGACTGTAATCTCGTTTGGTGATAGAGGTTGCTGCCTTGTAGCCAACTCAAACGGACTCGGCTCAGTGGTTGACGACCGATGTAAGTTGTAACAAAACTAAGCCACATCAAGCAACTTAGGACAAGTTTTATGACTGGACATCACATAATGCCTCAGATACTCCTCTTACAATGCATTCATCCTCTCTATTTGTCCATCCGTCTGGAGATGATTAGCCATTAAGAATTTCAGTTCTGAACCCATTGAGTTGAATATTTGGGTCCAGAACCTACCCGTGTACCGTGAATCCCTGTCACTAATAATTTCTTTGGGTAACCCAAAGTATTTCACAATATACTTCAAGAATAACTCAGTCATTTTGTCAGCCGGACATATAGTTGGTGCCCCAATAAACACAACATGCTTGGAAAATCGATCAACTACCACAAAAATTGAACCCAAACCATCAACTTTAGGCATACATGTGATAAAGTCCATCGAGACTATTTCTATGGGTAATCAGGAATGGGCAGGAGCTGTAACAAACCTTCCTCCTTCTTCCTCTCATGTTTGTCAAATTGACAAACAAGACACGTTCTGACATAGGCTTCAACGTCATGCTCCATCTTTGGCCAAACAAAATTCCTTGATAGTAAGGTCATCATCCTTTCCACGCCTAGGTGACCAGCCCATTTTGAATAGTGGGTTTCCTTCAAAAGCATTCTCCGTAAATTCCCCAAACTGGGCAAGTAAGCCCGATGACCCTTGGAAAACAAAATATCATCTTCTAGCCAATATTGATGAACTGTGCCCTCTTCAACCCGATTCTTCAACTTCAAGTAAACCGGGTCTTGCTTAGACTCATCCTAAATTTTATCCATAAAATCTGTCACAACTGTGGAAATAGCAGCAACATACTCCCTCACATACTTTAGACTTAAGGCATCCACGACCCGATTCTCCTTCCCTGTTTTATAGATCCAATCGAAATCAAACTCAGCTAAAAACTCTTGCCATCTAGTCTGCTTCAGGATCAATTTCTTCTGTGTTTAAAAGTAAGTATTCGCCAGATTGTCCATAATTACGATAAACGAAGTGCCCAACAAGTAGTGTTTCCAAATCTCTAGGCAATGCACTACTACCGTCATCTCCTTTTCATGAATGTTGTACCTTGCTTCATGATCCTTCAATTTCATGCTTTCGTAAATGACTGGGTGCCCTTCCTGCACCAATATTCCGCCAATGGCATGATCAGACGCATTTGTGTGCACTTCAGACGGCTTACAGAAATCCAGCAATTGTAAAACTGGTTCAGTTGCAACTGCAGCCTTCAACGCATCAAATGCTACCTTGCACGCCTCACTCCAAACCCAAGGAGTATCTTTCTTCAACAAATCTGTCAAAGGGCTTACCATCTTTGAGTAACCCTTAATAAAACGGCGATAATAATTTGCTAAGCCCAAGAATGATCTCAATTCTGGGACTTTTGTTTGGGTTGTCCACTCCATCATGGCCATCACCTTCTTCTCATCCATCATGATTTTTCTGCCATTCAGGACATACCCAAGGAAAGTGATTTCTCGAGTGCAGAACTCACACTTTTCCTTTTTAACATATAGTTCATTTTCCCTTAGTTTGTTAAACACCTTTCTCAAGTGTTCAACGTGTTCTTCCTGTTACTTGGAGTAAATGACAATATCATCCAAGTACACCACAAAAAGTTCATCGAGTCGTAAAGAACACCATTCATTAAGTAACAAAAGGTCGCTCGTGCATTAGTCAGCCCAAAGGGCATCACCGGGAATTCATAAGACACATATCTAGCAACTACCATGGTCTTTTCCTCATCCCCCTTAGAAATTCTAACCTACCAGTACCCAGCCCTAAGTTCTATCTTAGTGTAGAAAAGACATTTCACCAACCTATCAAATAAATCATAACTGTTGGGAACTGGATATTTATTCTTCACCGTAGCTTATTCAAAGCATAGTAATCCACTCAAAACTGGAGAGATCCATCAGCCTTCTTATGGAATAAGGCTAGCACACCGTATATGGTCTTTGATGGTTACAGTACTCCACTATCCGATAACTCGTCCAACTATTTCCAAAGTTCCACCAACTCTGCCGGGTACATGCGGTAGGGGGCTTGTGTTGGGGGTCTGGCTCCCAGAATCAGTTCTATATTGTGATCAATGGCTCTCCTAGGCGGAAAATTCTTGGGCAACTCTCCCGTCATCAGATCAGTATACTCATCAAGTAAATCTGCAACATCCGGTGGGACATCTTGAACCACGTTTTCCTTGATTTCAATTAGCACTGAAAGAAATGTCTGTTCACCTTTGTCCAAGCATTCCTTCAACTAAATTGCTGACAGTGTCCCTTTAGCCTTCCTCTTTCTTCTCACTTGAATTTGCTCCTTTGAGTAGCAAGGGACAAGGACCGGAACCTTTTCATCCATGATCATGAATCCACTCAGATGAGGGATTGGGTAGGCCTTATGAATACACATAAATTCTTTGCCTAAAATAATCTCAAAGTTATCTAAGCATCTTAACACAGTGATGCTAACTTTCCCTAACCATGGATCTAAACTCAAATCAACACCGACCCTTCCTAACACTTCCTTGGGTTGACCATTAACAGTCTTAATTTTACAACTGTAAGGAATCATATACAACTTAAAATCCTGGGGTAGCTTTGCAAAAATAAAACTATGTGTCACACCAGAATCAAGCATAGCACTTATAGGATATCCATTCAACATGCCCAAAACAAATATCAATGAATTTAAAGGGAAAGGGGGATCAACCATACCGACGGTATTCAGAAGTTTGATTGGACTCACCCGCATCTCGATCTCCATGGTCTCACTTGGCTCCTTTGCCACCATTACATTTGCTATGCCTTCCTTTTGTAGGTAATCACGAGCGAAGTGTGGACCACCACACTTGTAACATTTTCCCATTTTCTTCTTTTTCCTCCTTAGAACCATCCTTCTAATGGTTCTTCTTAGAATCAGCCTTCTTTAATTTACATTCCTTATTTTTTACGTCTTTTTCTTACTTCAAGGGTCAATATGGTAAATAGAAAATGCGGTGGAATGTCCGCAGTAGGAGTGCCTTTTCGGGCACCCCTACCAAATACAAATGTAATTATGCTCAACATTGGCTGGATGATGATAAGCTGAGGGATATAAATGCAACTCCCAAAACAGTTGTGAACCTGAAAGCAAAAGCACGAGAAAGTGGTATTGGGGTGAGAACAAACTCACTACCCAAACCAATAAAACCGCTTACACCTCATACATTTGAGGCCTTCTACAAACTAGTATTGTGGTATATGGCAAGAAATGCATGGAAAAAATTGCAAGTCTAGGTTTTGATAAAGCCCAGACCAATATACAACCAATAAAGTGAAACTGGCTCTTTATGTAGGCTCCTAGGTGCAACCGAGTATTGATGTCTCGAGTCTTGAAATTTTTTTGATCATTGAAGTTGTGATGAAGCTTCATTCAAGTGGTTAATTTTGGAAACTCCTAGCGCAGCCGAGTGTGATCTTATGTCTTGAATGGTTTGCAGTTGTTGCTGACTCCGTGTGAAGCTGGAACCATCGTTGTGCCACTATTGGCATGAATGAGGGTCTGCTTCTACCATATACATCCCTAAGATGGTGAAAGAGGTATGTTCTTGGCCTTCATACGTTCTCATTAGTGGCGCAGAGGTTAGTTTAATGGGAAAGAGTGTTGTAAGGCCGTGCCTATAACTCTTGTGTACCCAAGTAGAATAACCTCCCTGAGGATGAGAGAACGGTTGCACTTATACCGGTGCATCATTCGTGGTGATTATGTAATCGCCCACTCCATTTTGAGCTAATGGACAGCTTTATGCCCATTTAATACAAAGTGTAGCGCGGGAATAGGGCGCTTAAGAACCGTCAAATCCAAGTAACAATCTAGGCTAGATGATCAAATATAAGACACTGTCACTTACATGAAAATCCTTTGCCAAAATTTCTGTTAAATCCAAGTTACATTCTAGCCATATGACTCAAGTGTCGAGTCCTACGACCCTATCCGTTAAATCTAGAGTCTACGAAATCCAAAACTTGTGCTTGGCGCCTCTTGCATGGCGCCAGCGTCTACTGTCGAATTCCTGCACCCAGACCAGTTTATAACGCCAGCGTCTTGTTCCAGTGCCCAGTGCCCAAATTCCAGCGCCTGGCACCCAATGCATAGCGCCAGCGCCCAGTGCCTAGCGCCAGCGACCAGTGCCAAAATTCCAGCGCCTAGCGGCCAATGCATAGCGCCAGCGCCCAGTGACAAAACTCCAGTGCATGTCGCCCATTACATAACGCCAGCGCCCAGTGCCAAATCTCCAGCGTCTGGAGCTGAATGCTTAGCTCCAGCACCCAATGCCAAAATTCCAGTGCCTGGCGCCTAGTGCATAGCGACAGCGCCCTGTGTCAAAACTCCAACGTCTTGCGCCATCGCCCAATGCCTGCACCGAACGCTCGGTTTCCAGCGTCCAGTGCCAGCGCCCAGTGCTAGTGCCCAACATCCAGCACCTAACTCCCGGTACACTGCCCAAACAAAGCAAGCTCAATCTAGTACAAATGTGCATCTGGGAAGAGACGGTTAAGGACCATATAGCAATCATTTATAATAAGCTTGTATACCCTGGCTGAAATCAGTTGCATGCCATCTATAACCACGTTATTTTGTTCTCTCCAGATACGATAAATCGTAGTTATCAAAGCCAAAGGGCCAAGCTATTTCCGCATTTTGAACCCCTCACTTGTCTCTTCACCCAAATCTCCGAGCCTGCTACTGTTTGTGTTCTCCGCCTTAAACCCATCCAATTCCTCACTCGGCCCCATATTACTTGCAAAAATTCACACCTAAAGAACAAGTGGTCATTGGTTTCCACTTCTAAATGGCATAGGGAACAAATCCCATCTGTGATATCATCTTCATCAGCACAATATTTGTCTTTAGTGTGTAATCTCCCTATAGTCTCCAACCATGCAATAATGGAGAATTTTTGGGGAATAAATCCACGCCAAATGGTGTTGAAGACTCTCTCTCGCGGTCGGCCTTATTCTTCATACAATCCGGGGTACTTCTGCCGATGTATAAAATATTAAGCCATACAAGTGAACTTACCCGAGGCTGCCCAAGTGCTAAGAGAGTTCCTCATATCCATGAAATTTCAGCCAAACATAGCTCTCAATTCATCCCTCAACATGCATAGATCTCCAAAATAACTTGAATACCTTTCTCCAAGTTTTCCATTTTGAAGCCTGGGATTAATCCCCCAAAGTTCGTCATCTTGTAGCTAAACTGAATGAATCCATTTAACCCACAAGTTATCTTTCTTTGTGTGGGTGTCCCATAACTTCTATGTCATTGATGCTCAATTCCAAGTAGAGAAATCCCTGAGGCCGAGACCTCCAATTAACTTTGGAGAGCAGAGTTTCTTCCTCGCCACCTTGCTCTTAGACTTTCCTCCCCATAAGAAGTGTTTACATATCTGTTCCAGTGCATCCATAACAGCAGACTGTATAACAAAGTTCTGAATCCAAAACCCTGGAATACCTCCCACAATAGACTTGACAAGCTCCAATTTTCCAGTATAAGATAGAGTGTGCCCCTTCCACTTAGCAATCTATGCATCCACCTTTCCAAGCAATGTTCCAAATTGAGTCACTTTCAACTTACTAGAATCAAGTGGAACCCCTAGGTATCTTACCGGGAATGTGGCCCATAGAATGCTAGTAAAACTTAGATCCTCCTTTAATCCAACCCCAAAGATTTTGAATTTTGCCGCATTGATAGCAAGTCCAGATGCGCGCTCAAAATCATTCAAGGTCTTCATGAGTATATGGACCGAATTCGTGTTGGTCTTAGACAAGAGCATGCGATCATCTGCAAATTCCAGGTGAGTAATCTTGAGCACATCATATCTCGGATGATAGGTGAAGTGTCTAGATTTGGTCCTCATCTTTAGAAGTCTTGAGAAATATTCTATGCAAATCACGAAAAGGAGGGGAGGAAACAAGGGATCACCCTGCCGTATTCCCCTTTGCCTCTTGAAGTGATCACAAAATTTACCATTCACTGCAATCGAGAAAGAAGACGTACTCACACATGACATGATCCTGTCATTTAGTCTTTCCGAAAAATCGAGTCCAAGTAAAACTTCTTCTAGTAATTCCCAAGAGACTGTATCAAAGGCTTTCTGCAAGTCCACGATGATCATACACCTTGGCGAATTTTGCACTCTCCCATATCCGCGGACAAACTCCTGCGCCAGCATGACATTGTCTGTTAAGTTCCTGCCTTTCACGAAGGCTCCCTGGCACGGATCAATTATCCCGAGTGGTATGCCTTCCAGTATATTTGTAATGGTTTTTGTAATGATCTTATAGACTACATTACAGCAAGCTATTGGTCTAAATTCTCCCACTTTAAGATTGTCTGTTTTCTTTGGTATAAGGGCTACCGAAGTGTGGTTTAGCTACGCCAATATGCTGCCATCTCAAAAAATTCTAGAACCAAACATGTGATCTCCGTTCTCACAATATCCCACTGCTTTTTAAAGAACCTTGCAGTGTACCCATCCGGTCCTGGTGCCTTGTCATCATTCATTGCGAATATCGCCAATTTTACCTTATTACTTGAAATATCCTGGTTCAAGAATGCCCTATCCATATCTATCAATGTTGGACCCAAAAAGATTATATCCTGATCAATGGACACCCTTTCCCGAGCCGTGCCAAAGAGACCTTTGTAGAAGTCTGCAAATAGATCACCCTTTCGCACATTGGAAGTGACAATGCGATTGTCTCCATCCAAGATATCCGGTATTCCTCCACCATTCCTTTCCAAAACCATCTGATGGAAATAAGATGATCCCTTGTCCACCATAGTTATATGATTTATCTTTCCTTTTTGAGAGAGAAAAGATGAATCTGCTAAATAGTAAAATAGTGCCCATTTCTTCAGCTTTCTCAACTCTTCAATATCTTGGACTGAAGCATTTAGTGCATCAAAATTGATAAAGGCATCACTATAGTCTTTATCCGCCTCTTTTCCTTTTCCGATATATGGTTATAATCTTTCTTCCCCAATTCTTTTAAAGGTCGTTTTAACCTTGAAAGTTTTATACAAACTGAATACTGCTTTGTACCTTCAGCTTGTGGATTCCAGAAGTCCTCCATTATTTGCTTGTAGTTCAGATGACTTAACCACATATTTTGCAACCGGAAAGGTCTCTTTTTGCTATCTATTTCCTATGTTGTGCCAATAACCATTGGACAATGATCGGATTGAACGGACATTGGCAGAAAAGTAGTGCGACAAGCATTTTCATCCCAACCATAATTTAGTAATACACGATCTAATTTCCTCCAAGTTTTCCAATCTGCACTGTGCCAAGTCAAATGTTCACCAATTGAAGGTGCCTCTCTCAACCCGCATTTTGTGCAGGCATCTTGAAACTCCCTCATTGGGTACAAACTTGGAACCATGGCACCATGGTGATCATTAAGACTCAAAATTGCATTAAAATCTCCAAGGACCATCCAAGGGACGTTTATATTCTTGCCAAATGACTTAAGTTCAGACTATAGTGGTTGGCGTGATGCCTTACTTTCACTATGACCATGAATAGAAGTGCATAAAAACTCCACATCAGATGATAGGTTGCGCACCTTTAGATGAATACACTAAGGCATCTTCCCAAGGACATCAACCTTGTAACCTTTCGGATCCCAGATGATCAATATTATTGAATTTGGCCATGACTCAAAATTATGAGTATGTTTCCAACCCTTGAAGCTCTTCAAGAAAATACTTAAAGTTTTTCCTCCAATTTCATTTCCAGCAAACCACAAAGCCCTACGTTATTTTTGGAGATAATCCCTTTAACCAATCTCTGCCTTACATAGGCTAACAAACCCCTGACATTCATCGAGGCTGTATTCATTGAGGAACCGAGGTCCCATTTGGCTTCGGACCACCGCCCCATCATTAGAGTTGCTGATTGAACTATCCGAATTACTTCTTGTGGCACTTAGAAGTCGTTGATATGGTTTCTGAAAACCACTTCTCGGTCCAGGAATACGTGAACAACTTTTACTTCGAGCTCTAGTGGTGGCACCTGATCCAGGCGGATGCCTACTTTTACTTTTATTCATCCGTGGAATTTTTTAGCCCCGCCTCCGGATAGATCCTTAAGTGGGCAATTTTCCAGCCCCAAAGATAGGGTGGTCATCATCTCTGAATGTTGTTTCTTCCACCGTTTTCACACCTTCTGCACCACAATTTTGTTTACCAGTGCTACCGGCAGTTTCTGCACCACAGTTTTTCCTGGCGCTGGAGCTACGACCAGCACTACGCCCGTGGCGGGTTTCCTAACGTCCCCTGGAGCCATCTTGTCCGGCACTATTTTCCTGCCTAGCGCCTTGGCTTCCCACATCTGCCAACCTGCTTGCACCATGGTTTAGCGCACCTGTCAGCTGCCCAGCGCCATGGTTTACGACGCCAGCTAGCTGCCTAGCGCCACAGTTTGTCGTATCTGCTGCCTACCCAGCTCCACGGTTTACTCCCTTAGCTCCTTGTTTTTCATTTTTATTAACCTCCTCCGTGATTAGGATGCCCTTCCTCTTCCTTCTTCATTCAGATTTGACATTGTCTGAGGATTTACAACCAACATTCATATTGCCCCCACCTTGGACTGATTTTGAGCTTGGGCCATCTTTAACATTTTCTTCATGAACTTTCTTCACCCAAACATGATGCTTATGTCCAACCTTTTGTCTGTCATTTTTCTATGCCTCATCACCATGTTTTGCAGTCAATTCCGCATGAGATTTTCTCTCCTCCTCTCTATTTTTCCAGAATTCTTCACACATTCTATTAGATGAGTGTTTTCTCCACAGTTTGGGCACCAAGATTGGCAGTGGTCATAGATTATTTTTTGAGTGTGGAAATCACCACTTGGTACTCAAAAAATAACCTTCTCCTTCAATTCCTTGGAAGTGTCTATCCAAACTAAGAGGCGGGCATAGTAACCTCTTAATTCTAAAGTGCCATTGTCCATGAGAATAGGTTCACCAGTGGAGGTTGCTATCTTTTCCAACACCTTTTTGTGCCAATAACCCTTAGGCAGATGCTCCATCTGTATCCATATTGGCTTAATGGCCTGGATTTTCATATCAAACTTTCCTGTCTCAACAATCTCCTTTATGAACAGTTTCTTACCATTTAGATAGTGGTCAGGCCCATTCATCACTACATCTCTATCCTCGGCATTGTTAAACCTGAACATGACAAATCCATTTAACTTCAACTGGACCGTACAAGCAACCTTCCATTTAGCCACTAGTAGTGTCTGAATAGCATATATCCCTGGAAAGAAACCAGGGAAGACCCCTAAGAAACCATAGAGTGGCTTGTGATAGGCCTTGTTGATCTCCTCTCTCCACTGTTTTCAATAGCTTCAATGTTTGATTTCTCCATGAGTATATCTGGATCATCCCACTGCCTCTTTTTTTTCCAAAAATGGATCATTCCATTGTCTAGGCTCTAAGCTCGAATTTCAATGTTCTCGGTCATTATCCGAACCCTCGGTCTGGACTTGAATACCAACCTTTTTCTTCCTCATGTTTAACTTCTTCTTGCGATTCATGTAGCAGACGATGAATCACTATTCACATCCATATTGACCAATGAACAATAGACAAAGAACAAGAGAAACAATTCGACTAACGTATCGGATGCACACAAGGAGACTAATGTATCTCCCCACACCACAAAAATAATCCACACATACAAACACTTCTAACTAAAACCTAGTATTTTCCAGAAAAATCACTAGAAAATAAAGGTTTAGCAGAGATTCATGAAACCTTAGTAGACACGGATTGATCCAACAAGCGGCCGCAAACCGCAAGGAATTGCAAAACTCCACGGACGAGAATTTTTTGTTGTCGCACCGCCTCCTCTTCAAGAAATACGATCAAGAGCTATAGGATTTGATTAAATTTATAATGAAGAATTTAATCAAACCCTTTTATGTGATCGCCGAAAACCAAAACCTAAACAAGTTTGGATTTTTCTTGATCTTCACCGCTCCACGAATCCACCCGAGTCTAAGGTCGCATGAACAACACAAAATCCTTTGAAAGATCGGATCTTGCACATGCGTAGACTATTCAAGAGCTCCACTCGTCCTTTGATGGAATGATCCCCACCAAATTCGAGTAAAAACACCAACTGGGATCAAAACCGCCAAGGATTTACTACCACAGATTGTGATCGCACACCCTATTGATGAATACTTCCAAGTAGATCAAAATCCGTAGAACTCCTTAAACCCTAATATTAAACCCTTACTCCAAAACAAAAATAAGATTAAAAATCTTACACTAATTTCACATGACTAGGTGCAAAATCCATAGGAGAATCCGTTTAATCATGATCCATCGGTGAAAAGTTAATGAAATTGAAGAAATCTGCCTCAAAAAAATGAAGGAAAAGCCACGTCTTTCCCTTTCTTGTTGCTAGAACCACTGGATAAGGCTTTAAAGTCCACTAGTTTCTCAGCAGTAGCAATAACTTGGGCCAAGTTTTGCACTCCATGCCGATGCAGTTATGACTTTGCCCAATTTTGCAAACCATTAACAAAAGTAAACAACTTATCTGACTCGGACATATCCGACACGTCCAGCATGGGCGACGTGAATGCCATCACGTAATTCCGCACTGATCCCGCCTGCTTTAACTTGTTCAATGCCTCCCTAGCGACCCATGCCGCATTAGTGAGCATGAACTGGGATTTCAATGCTTCCTTGAGGCTATCCCACATCATTATTGAAGCAGCCGCAGTGTCCACGCTCCGGGTCCGCCACCAGAGCTTTGCATCCCCCAAAAGGTACATGCTTGCCACATTTAGTTGCTGGCCTACCAATATCTTGGCCGTCCTTAAGTAATTTTCAATATCCCAGAGGAAGTTCTCAACTTCCTTTGAACTCCTGGCTCTATTGAAACTCTTCGGTTTGGGCACCTTAAACATGTCGATCCTCTCGGGACCTGGACCAGCGACGGGGCCGTTTGCAATGGCCTATTTCAGAAGTTGAACTTCTGCCGCTAGATCGATCCAAAGAGGATCTTCTTCATCACTGTCCTCCTCGTCGTCGACCTCAACACCTTTGCCCTTAACATGGTGTTTTAGGGTCTTCACATCTTGGCGAAGAGATCCACCGACGTTCCCTTTGAAGAAGAACTTGGCAACTCCGAGATATACTTCTCTAAGATGGTATAATTTGCATCCATCCTCTCAAGGGCGTCCTGAAACTTTAGTATCGTGGCTTTCAAGGCATCATGCTCCTTGCAAAGCCTTAATCTTCTAGTCATTGTCATAGAGTTCGTTGCTTCATCGTGAACAATCAAACCTTTGCCCTGATACCAACATGTTAGACCCTTTTTCACGGCCTAAACTCTTGTTCTGATTTTAACCAACGATTTGTGAGGGAACGAGGTTTACATTCTATAAGAAAACAAAGAACAAACAAATTCATGGAGCCCAACTCCAACCCTTATCTTTATTGATAAAAGGAAAGTTCTTCGGTTGGCACACCAGAACATACTGGGGTCTTTGCTCTAACCGGGAGTATTTATAGACAAACATACACTTGGCGGTTACTACCCTTAACCATCCAAAAGGAAACAACTATTCAGAACTAGCCTAACAACTACCGGCGGTTACAAATAACCGACGTGTCTTTTCATGCTTCCAGCCACAGCCAACTGTTACATTCTTAACCGTCAGCCCTTTAACTATTAACCGAAGGGACGCGTCTCTTGGGCCGTGCGGTTTGCAACCCTCACAAGTAACCATTGCTCCATTCTCGAACCACTGCGTCTCTTGAGCCATGGAACTCGAAACCTTGCCACAAAACCGTCTTGGACTAACCGCCTTCCAAAGGCTAGCCTTCAGCTTAACCGTAGGTAACTCTAACCGTTTTCAGCTGCTTCTAACCTTTGACTTAATTCTCCCAACCGATAGGCTAAAGCCACCATCTAAGCCTTGCCTCAAAACACTTGGTCCCGGACCAAGGTTCAGCCAACTAGCTCCCACAAAGTAAGCATCTTTACACCCTTGCCCGGACCAATGCTCAACAAAATATGGCCCGGCTAACCGTGGAAAAATAAGGGTGTAACAAGTAGCCTACAGCATGATATAATGGATGTTTATTGTGGAATCACCCAAAAAGTTCTACCCAAACTCATCGAGCTAAATCCACCGGCTAAAGTCAGTGCCTAAAATCAACCGGTCACAGCATGAGGTATCGGTCTTGGCCTTTTTTTGAGTGATATACCGACAACATAGACTTCAGTCTAGGTACACTTTCCATCCAGACATTCTCCATTAAAGGACATCTACTAAAAATCACTCTCCATGTAACGCGTAAAATCTTTTAGCTAATCTACACTACAACAAACATCACCTTTTGCGACATGCAAAATGTGTCACTTATCACTAATATAGTGTCGCTAACATATTTTTGCAACATTGTTTGTGTCACTATTTATTGTGTTGTGAAAACCCGTGTAGTATTTCTGCTACACAAATTTTTGAATGTGCCGCATATAAAACAACATATTTTTGTGTCACGAAACTATGTGTTATATGTGTTTGCAACATATTGTGCAACATTTACATTTAGTGACGAATGTATTTGCGACACGTTATGCAACATTTACATTTAGTGACGCATGTATGTCTACGACATATTATGCAACATTTACATTTAGTGACGGGTTTATGTTTGCGACACATTATGCAACATTTACATTTACTGATGCATAGTTCTTTGATACACATTATGTGCCATTTATATATAGTGATGCATGTTATTTGCGACATATTCTGCAACCTTAATTAAAATGTCGCACTGTAATTTGCTACAAATATTGCGACACACCAATATTTTTTAAAAATAATTAAAACCATCAATGATGGGGATGTTAGGGAATCCAACCATTTAGATAATCAAATTGGCCGAATAGCCTACATTTGAGTGATCTTTACATCAAGATATGGGATGATCCCATTTACGCAAAGACACTAAATAGATGTAACAATACTAATCTATGGCCTAAGTGGCAATAAGAAGGTACACAAAGGCACTATCTAAATTTTACAATACTAAACAATGGCCTAAGTGACAGTAAGAAAGATACACAAAGGTACTAACTAAACATTAAGTTCCAATCAAGCCTAAGTGGTAATAAGAAGGGTGTAGAGTAGGATGGGTGGTCTTCACTGCGTAGCTGTATAGTAACATCGGCCCAAAATCACCAAATAAAAACATAGCAGTAGTAAGTATCAGATTAAACGCACAAAAATGATTCATCCATACTACAGACCAACTTTGGGATAGTCTAAAACGAAGAAAATAAAGCTCCCCAAATAAAAGTCCGGTTGGTCTCCATTAGACCTGTTCTGACCCTTTTCACTAAAGTATTAGACTATAGTCGGTCGCTTAGACTGTCCCAAACGTTTTACTATAGGTGTATAGGAAACACAAATAATGCGCAGAATAGTCTCTAAGTCAGTACCCAAAAAGACTACATAATTTAACCAAAAACCAGATTAATGTGCCCAAATGTCCTGACGAACCAGAATCTACAAATCTGAATCACGGTATCGCCAAAAGTCATTTGTTTAAACGACTATGACTCGGATTTCTCCTGACCGCTTTGAAAAACATGTTTTAAGTCAATAAGGTTTAACCGGACCATTTTACCCGAAAAAAAAGGTCGCCGAAAATACTTATGTTGACAAATACATATCTAATCCAATACCTAAAACAAAAAAACAATTTGAGCTCTACCCTTTAAGACTAAAAAGAAAAAGTTAAAACAAAGAAAGAAATAACTACACATTTGAAAAAATATAACCCACCACCACATCTAATCTTAAACAGAATGTAAAAAGAGAAAAAAAGAAAAATAAAAAGAAGTTTAGACTCTCCTCAGCTGTAGAAGGTTACCGACGCCTGGGATCTCCGGGATGGCTGACCATGGCGACGCGTGGCTTTGGTTAGCCGTGCGTGGCCGATGTTGGAGGCATGTGTCTAACGTCGGCGGCACGTCGAAGCCCCTTTTTTCCTCAGCCGAATTTCTCCTTTTTGAGGGTCTCCAGATCTATGCTTCAATACTCAGTGTTTCATCACCTGTGTACCGGCCATTGTGGATGATAAACTCTCCGATGTGACCCTAGCCGCAGCCGCTACATGGTTGTCGTAGCTACAACCGGCCGTGGTGGGAAGCTTCCACCGGTTTGAAAACGTTGGGGGTATCACGGATTAGAAAGGCAGGATAGGGGGAGATAAAAAAATGCTTTCAATTCAAAACCAAGGTGACACCAAGAAGGGTCTACAAGAGGGAGGTTCGGAATGATGAGAATACAAGGAGTGTGGTGGGGGAGGGGGGAGGCCACTGCCGCAGGTGGAGAGCGACGACAGCCTCCCAAAAAGTAGATCTAGGATTTTGAAGTTTGGGTCTGTTGTTTTTAGAGAGCAACAGAAAGATCTAGTACAATAGGTTTTTCTTTTTCCTTTTCTCTTGAGAAGTAACTTTCCTTATCCCCTGATGCTACAAGATGCGACACACCAGATGTTGTGATGTAATACTTTACAACAAATGTAACAACATATAAAATTGGCTTATGTTCTTGCAACATAAACGTTTTTATCGCACATAATATTATTAGTCGCAAATATACAACACATTTGGCATCACTTAATTATTGTGTCAATTATGTCGCATAAATTCACGCCACATGATAATGTCAATATTTTTCAATGCAATGCGACATAATTTTTTTTACCACACAGAAATTCATAACTAAATTAATATAATTATTTTTATTTTCACAAACAGTTTTTTATATTGTTTATGTTTATGATAAATATATTACAACAAATATCTCAAATAATAAAGAGTCCATCTCTTGAAAGACGATATTTCCATAAATTATGGAAAGATCAAAGTTTTAACTGCAAATTAGATGAAATTAAGATAAAATTTTTGGGTTGCATAAATCGGGTTATAAACTTTATAACTATTACACGTTGCATAATAAATTTTTAATATTGCAACTAAGACCTTTTACCTGTCTATTATTCTAATTAAATTGTATTTCCATAAGTCCAAGGAAGGACCATCTTTCACAAGACTTTGCCTTAAAAATAACTGTAACATAAATATCGAGCTTAATTCATTATTAAAATCATAAATAAACAATAAGAAATAATCTCGTAAATTATCAAAATTTGAAATAAAAATATCAACATTTAGAATAATTATAATAAACATTAAACGCCTGGACTAAAAGTATTCCATAAATATTATAAGACGAGAATAAAAATGCACCAAACACCACACCAAAGTTATTCCATACATATTGCAAAACAAGAATAAAAATACACCAATCATAGCATCCAAAGATATGTTGCCTTCCTCCCACTCTCCTTATTGCTGCTACTCCTTGTTCCTAAAAGAACATTAAAAAGAAAAGTATTCTAAGTAAATTGATATTAATTATAAATAGTATAATACAATGTACCATGTAAAACAGCATTTGTGCTGTTCTTCTTAGAGACATTTAAGCGATCAGCCTCGCTGGGATCAGATGCATATTTAGCAAGAGCTAGTAAAGCACACTGCAATGGTAAACAGAGTGAGTGCTAATACTTGACATGTTAAAGTACAACTTTCAGGAGAACTGAAACGGCTGATTTGAGAAATAACACACCTTTGGAGAACCTAGAAGATTGACATACTTGGTCAGGGCAGTTCTTAGAGTACAAGGAGGGAATCCAGGAGGCAAGGATCCCACATTGAGTGGTGTACCATCTTCCTTCTCAGCGTGAATGGAAAATAAGGTATCTAGGGGCATGTTTAGTAACCTTTCAGCCTCCTCCATAGTTTCTGCCATATTTTCACAGTACACACCAGCATGATCTCCGGTTTCATGAGTACCAACAATGAGATGCTTGTAAACAGGAGTAATTTTTAAATGAAGTAAGATTAGTCATTAAGTAAACTCACTTAAGTGAAAAGCATGCATTAAAAAAGAATATCACTAGGTGCGATTTTTGGCAAAAAACGTGCGATATACGAATCACTATTTCCTCTTCACCCTCTTCTTCCAATTTCTGTTACTGTTCACGGCCATTAACGGTCATATTAGCCATCCATGGCATTGCCATCGCCCGCTCCCATCGTAGAGTTGGGCACAGCCACCAATAAGAGCTTCATCCAAGCTCTTACCTCCAAGCCACCGCCGTTATTTTCTTCTCTTCCAGACACACCAAATTTACATCCGATAACTGAATACAAAGGGAAGATTGCGTTTATCCTTCCTCAAGAGGAAGGAGAACGCCTGGCATCTCATTACTAGAACGCACTGGTGGGCAAGTTCAATCGGGGAAAGCCCTCGATGGAGCTTTTACAAATTGCTTTCAAGTCAATCGGATTTAAATCTAAATTCCAGCTTGGCTCAATTGACTATCGTCATGTGCTAATTAGGTTTCAGGATCCTGAAGACTATCAGCGCTGCTGGATGAAGGGACAATGGATGATCCAAGGCGCAGTGATGAAAGTGCAGAAATGGTCACCCGAATTCTCAGCAATAGCTGAATCTTCGATTGTCCCGGCGTGGGTAATGATTCACAAACTTCCTCTTCACTTTTATAATACCTCTGCTATTATTGGATTGAGTAGTCAGATTGGTAGATTTTTAAAAATGGATGCTGCAACTGCAGCTCTAACTAGACCTTCGGCTATTAAAGTCTGTGTCGAAATAGATCTTCAGTCTCAACTACCAGCTTCAATAGTTGTAGGTATAGGGAATAAGGTTGCTGATTATCCAATAGAATATGATGAACTGCCATACTATTGCTCCCACTGCAAGATTGTTGGACATAATCAAGATAAGTGTACTTTTCTCCACCCTGAGCTAAAAAGGAAGGCCACTGATACTAAACTAAAAATTGGAAAGGTGGACAACAACACTGCTAAAATGGTCAGTAACACTCAGGAGAATTTAATCGCCGGGAAACAATTATTTTCTGAGGAAATAGCTAAGGATAATGTAGTAGGTTTTTCGGCCCTTACTGTGTCTCAGAAACAAGTAGAATGTCAAGAACAGAGATATCAATCAGTCCATCACCAGGACAACATTTCTAACTTATTTATCACTACTCATAAGAAAAGATCTGATTTTTACTCTCTGGATGATATTTCAAAGCCTATTACAAATACTATCTGGAGAAAGAAGAGTAAACAGCCTGACAAATCCCTAGTTGAAGACCTACAGCTAACAAATATTGTGTCCATTTCTAATGCCTTTCATGCTTTAGATGTCTTCACTGAGGACGAACAAGAAGGAGAAGTTGTGGAAATCTTCCACGAATATTTGGAAACACATGAGCAAGTAGTACACACAGGTATACCAGGTTCACCAGCAAATAGGTCAGAAGGAAAACTAACTCCAGGTAATAAACAAGATGATAAACCAGATCAAATCTTCATAGCAGCAACAAAATCTTCAGCAGAACTAGAGTAGGATCAAGCACAGAATGAGGTATCAACTGACAGACCGGGCAAAGCTGATCAACACACAAATGAGGAACACAATAAGGTACACACAAAGGTTGATACTCCAAAGTCTACTGAATGTAGTGAAAAAGGTAAGGACTCTTTAGATAATATTAGTAAGGCCTCTACTAACAAAACTAGGAAGCTTCGATCCTCACACAAAGCTGTCCCAATGGTTTTTAAATGATTAGATACACAATCATAGGGAATATATTAGTGTGGAATGTTAGAGGATATGGATCATCCCTGGATAGACTAAAAACTCTAAAGATGAACCATAAGATAGACATACTTTGTGTGATTGAACCTTGGCATGATAATCAACATATTCATACTCTAATGCATGCCCTAGGATTCACCAATGCTCTTACAGCTCAAACTGCTAAAATCTGGATTCTTTGGAATCAATCTTTTCACTTAACCTGGATCAGAGAATCTGATCAATTTCTACAAGCTAGAATTTCTGAAGTAGCTACCTCACTTAGTTGGAATTGCTTCTTTATATATGCTAGTGTTCATAGGAATGTTAGGGAAAATCTTTGGCAAGATTTGGGCTCTCCTCAGTCTGAACCTTCCATATATATTGGGGATTTTAACACGGTGACATCAGTTAATGAATACAAAGGAAGGAAAACCACTCCTCATAAAAGCATGAAACAATTTAATGACTTCATCAATAGCTCTGATTTGCATGAAATTACTACTGTAGGGAATTCTTTTACCTGGTCTAACAATCGTGTTAAGGACAGATGTAAAGACCTCATTTTTCAAAGGCTAGATAGGGGACTCTGTAATCTTGACTGGTTGGATCTATATCCTAATAGTTCTATCCAAGTTTTAAATAGAATCACATCGGATCATTCTCCTCTACTTTTGTCTATACAATCTGCTTCTGAAATGATCCCTAGGCCTTTCAGATATCAGGATATGTGGTCCACTAGGCAAGACTTCAAGGATATTGTGATTAGAAATTGGAATTTAATATCCCCTTTAAAAGGAATGACTGGCTTTGTTCATAAACTGAAGAGGCTTAAAATGGAAATTAAACAATGGAATAGAACCAGTTTTGGGAATGTTAACCAGAACCTCATACATGCTGAGGACAGAGTTTGTGAATTGGAAATAATTTTCCAACAAACTCAAAATGAACAGGATTTAGCTGAACTGAATGAATCAAAAGCCTTATTGCTTAGAGCTCAGAAAGAGAAGATCATTTTTTTAAAACAAAAGGCTAGACTAAATTGGCTTAAGTTTGGGGATGCTAATACTAATTACTTTCACCATGCCATTAAGGAAAACAAAGCCAAATCTAGAATTAGCAAGATTAAGGATGGCTTAGGCAACTGGATTTCTGACCCTAACCTGATTAAAGAAGAAGGCATCCGTTTTTACAAGGACTTATTAAATGAGGAATCCCCTCCAAAATTAGGATCCTATCTTAATTATTTTCTGAGTGAGATACCAGTGGTCATTTCTGAAGAACAAAACCAAATGCTTCTTCAACAGTTCACAATCCAGGAACTCAGACATGCTGTATTCGACTTGAACAAAAGCAGTGCCCCTGGATCTGATGGTTTCTCAGGTAGTTTCTACACAACTTTCTGGGAAACCATCAAAACTGATTTGTTAGATGCAGCAAATGATTTCCTGGTTTCAGGAAATATTCCCTTAGCTATATCTAGCACCTGGTTGGCCTTGATCCCCAAAAAACCCATCCCAATCTCCTTCTCCGATTTTAGACCAATTAGTCTATCTAACTTCATTAATAAAGTGTTTTCAAAAATGCTAATGGAAAGGATCAAACCTTTAATGCATTCATTAATTTCTCTTGAACAAAGTGTTTTTATCAATGGTAGAGATATTACTGATAATGTGTTGCAAATGCAGGAATTGACAAGAATTTTAAACAGAAAATCAAAGACACATAATATAATTGTGAAACTTGACATGCAAAAGGCCTTTGACAGAGTGTCATGGTCTTTTCTAAATTCTATACTTCTTCATTTCGGTTTTCATGGAAACTTTGTTAAAATAATACTGAGTAATATAACTTCATCTCACTTCTCTGTCTTAATAAATGGAGTCACTTCTGGTTTTTTTAAATCTTCCAGAGGACTAAAACAGGGAGATCCCCTATCCCCTTTTCTTTACAATCTGGTATCTGAGGCTTTCTCAAGGGTTCTTAAAAGGATGATCAACACTGGTTATCTCCAACATTTTAGTTTACCTCAATCTTACTCAACTGTTACTCACTTGATGTATGCAGATGACACAGCAATATTTCTCAATGCCAAACCTACAACTCTGAAGAGGTTTAAAAGGTTTTTAATTGCTTATGAACAAACTACTGGTCAAAAAGTTAATTTTGGGAAGTCTGAATTCTTTGCTTCACATAAAACCCCTCCTCACATCACTCTTTCTGTTAAAAGAATACTGAGAATGAAACAGGGTTCTTTTCCCTTCAAGTACCTAGGAGTGCCTGTTTTCTAATCTGCAGGTATACTACAAGCCGATGCTAGAGAGGATGGAGAAGACAATCAACAATTGGAAGAATAGATGGCTCTCTAGTGCTGGTAAGTTAGTACTCATAAACCATTGCCTAATTTCGATTCCTACTCATATCTTCTCTGTTTTGAGCCCTCCCAAGATAATCCTAAGGAAAATAGAAAAAATTGCTTCAACATTTTTCTGGGGGAAACTGGACAATACTGATAGGAAAAAATGGAGATCATGGAAAAACATGAGTTTACCAATTGATGAAAATGGCATAGGCCTAAGAGATATAGGAGCAATAGTAGATGCATTCTCATGTAAGCGATGGTGGAAATTACAGGCTAACAAAAATCAATGGACTTCATTAATATGGTCACTCCCCAACTCTTATAAAACATCTCATACTTGGAAAAGAATCTGCCGAATCACTGATAAGGCTAACAGTTACTCTAAAGTGATATATGGACTGGGAGAGTGCTCTTTCTGGAACTCGAACTGGACTGGTGTGGGGGCCCTTTTCTATGAATGGCCTGACGGGCATAATATTCCTTTTGAGGATATCTCCCTGAGGTATTTCATACAAAATAAAGCTAATCTCCTACCACAGCTGGAGCCACACCTGACTTCCAATATATTTGCCATTTTGCAGGTTGCAGAACTGGACTATCATCATGAGGATAGAATGATTTGGACTCCAAACATCAACGATAGTTTCACAGTAAGCTCGGCCTACCACACTCTCAGGCGTCGAAAATTCAGAATCAGACACCTTTCTAAGGTATGGAGTAGTTTTATCCCTAGGAAAATGTCAGTCATTTTGTGGCGTGCAATCAATTGCATCCTGCCTTTCGACATCATTTTAGTCAGGCTGGGTTTCCAAATTGCATCTATGTGCCCTTTGTGTATGAACCATGCTGATAACTTAGATCATTTTTTTAATTCATGTTCATTTGCTATTGAAGTTTGGGAAAGAGTGGCTGATCTGATACATCTGCACCTACCTTTGTTTGAAAAACTGAAGCACAGAGTTGATTACTTCCTATCTTTTAAAGCTGATACAAAGATCCATTCTAATATTATCACAGCCTCACTCTTGGTTACAATATGGATTGTGGGTAAAGAGGAACAAAATCATTTTTGATAATGAATCAGTCTCCCCTACAGCCTGCTTACATGAGATAAAATGCATCATTCATGATATATTTACTGTGCATCACCAATCTGGTAACATAACCAGGAATAGGTATTGGATATAATCTAACATTATCCCTAACATTCACCCCAAGAGAAGGAAACCTCTAATTGCTGTAACTTGGAAGAAACCTTCCTCTGGACTTAAGTTAAATACAGATGCCTCATGGAAAAAATCTGGTTTGGCTTCTTCGGCTGTAGTGGTTAGGAATATGTTCGGGAATGTGGTTACAATGCGAACTAAAACTTTCCAATCCCCTACACCACTACATGCAGAATTGATAGCTATACAATTTGGATATGAAATATGTGAAGAACTAGATATCGCAAATGGTGAACTGGAATCTGACTGTTTAACTGCTGTTAGGGGTATACATAATCCAATGACTGCCCCTTGGAGGAATTTCTCTATTTGCAGTACTCTTAGCCTCCAGCATATGAAATTCCCAATTACACACATTCACAGAGAGGCTAATAGTGCTGCGGATTACTTGGCTAAATACTCATTACAGAATAATTTACAAGGGAACATAGATTTTCAGTTGGCACCTCCTGTGCTCAGAGGTCTAATTTCACTAGACAGACTTGGTTTACCTTCCATACGAGTAGGCTCTGGATCTTGACATGCTCATTTACTCTAGTTGCTCTTCATTTACTATATGCAATCCACTATATGGACTCAAAATTGTCGTTACTTCCTGTTTCTGGAATGGAATCTACGCTGTTTTTCTGTTTTTGCCTCAGGATGGATTGTGCCCGACTCTGATGGAACACGAGGAAAATTACCACTGGACTCAGACAATCTATACTACTCTAGACCAACTCTTCTGGACTTAGAAGCTCGACACATCTCTCGGATAGAGATATACTCTTCTGGATGTTCTTAATCTTCTTTCTATAGCTTCTTTCCTGTTGATTTCCACGGACATACTGGGGTTTCGAGTTGCTCGATTCGCCGACCTGTTTATGGAAAACATTGGAAAGATATCTATAGAAAGGTACTAACTCTAGTTTAGCTTCATTCGCAACCAATTTTGTTTCTGAATATTCACATTGATCTCTGATCATCATACGGATGATCTTTTGTATACACATATGAATCTTTAAGCTTTTGCCAGCTTTATGGTTTGGGGAGCCAAATACAAATTTCCCCCATAATTATTTTTAAAAAAAGTGAAAAGCATGCATTGAGGACGAGAAACTTCAGGTGTAAATGAAATTCTAACTTACCTAAGTCCAGTGCCAGAAATGTCAAACTCTAGGTGAGTGCACGAACAGTGAGAGGCAGGAGTCTGAAGCTCCCTCTTTGCAGCCACATTAGATCTTCAATTAGGAAATGCAGATAGATTAGAATCCAGCGATAGACGAGGACCTTCTTTTCTAAACTACCTGATTCAAAGGTATTTAAAATTCTTCTGTACCTGCAAGGATGCGGAGCATCAGGAATAACATGACCATTGGCACGTCCATATGCTCCCTTAAAGCAGTCTTCTAAAGTTGGAAAACAACCCAATACCCCCAAAATAGCAGCTGTGTATGGAATGGCAACAACTGCACCATCCCCATCCCGAAGCAATGTATCCAATTTGGGCCATAAACTCTCACACCTAGCAAAAGAATTAATGTCAGGCACCATTTTTTTACTCTTCACAATGGAAGGTGTGACAATAACCATTTCATCATTAGGAGTAAAGTTATAATACCATGAAGTGGAGTCATCTTTAATGCACAAATCATCATCACCAAGACATATAGCAACAAAACGCTTTGCACCTGAAGTGATAAATACAACATAAGCAAAATATAGAGTAGCAGGTATGAACTTAATCATATTAATGACCTGTTGCAAACACACAGAACTGCAAGAGTAAAACCATGTGATACATCTCCTATATTTTCCCAAAGAAAATGATACAATGCAAATTCACTAATTAAAACAAATAAGCATAAATTCTTAAAACTATGACATAGGACATGATAATGCAAATCAGTAAAGAAAGCTTTTTCTTCCTTTTTAAGTGTTGAAATATTTCATGTTAGAACAAACATTTTCCGAGTTATAGTAGTGTAGCAACAAGCACATGTATATTTGACAAATTGTAGGTGACTTACATATTTGCTAAACAAGCATACTCCTTTCATTCCACACACATGCTCCTCTGTAACATTACAATAAACCAATTTCGTTACTTCTCAGCCACATCGATAGTCATATTTAGAAAAATTGTTGAGCAGATTGAATCTCGTTTCAATTTTCACACATACTCACCTTTTATTGAAGAAATTCAATGAGTTTTCCGAACAAATGAGATGGTGATGCAGAACAGTATGTACGACAGCACGATCCAATCAGCCAAACACGCAGAATTGGAGATGTAGAACCAGAATCCATGGGTGCCGAGGGTGGCTCTCCTGATTTGAGCTTTTCCTCGAGTGATATCGCTGACTACTCGTTAGCCGGAAGTATATGTGGAGCCCCTGGGAGTTGGCGCCAATGGTTCCAGTGTTTGTAGCCAGTGGAAGTTTGTCGGAAGTCAGTGGTGGGGCGGAGTGGTGGTGGTAGGGGAACCCTTGATTTTCAACTTGGGGGACTAGTTAGCTATCACCGCGCAACAGAATGTTAAAAAGAGTTGAAATTGAAGTTAATGTACCAAATTTATGTGTAATTGAAATTCATAATTAACTTGATCTATCAAATAAATTAATGTACCATTCTCATGTAAGAATAGGTAAAAATTTCACAGTAGAAAGTAGTGATGACATTTTAATAAGCATTGTTTACATATCTTATTACATAATTAGAATATTCCAAACTATAAACGCATGCATATTACCTACATGTTTTTAGGGATCCAAGTTTGCAAAAGAGATGTTACAAGGAAATGGAGCCAATGTGAATTGTCCAATATACCCTGAACGACCATTGTGTCAACCAAGGAATTTGGAGGATTTCTTTATATATATATTATAGTTTACCCCGAGATAAAAAATATAATAATAATATATAATAATATAAGAGTAGAAGAAACTGTGCAAAAAGAGATGAAAGGAAAAAATGAACCCAATAGAGTAGGCCTAACTTTAGAATGAACAGTACCATTTTCAGATTTTTTGGAAAGGGTTTGGATGGATAAAAAGAAGAGAACAATGTCAGAGGGAAGTGACATGTGCTTTGTGCATGGTTTATTTATTTGAGTAGGGAAAATGATGAAACATTATGGTCAACAAACAGTTTGAAGAGAAGGTGGAACAGTACTACACTGTACCTGATTTCACTGATGTCTTCACTGATGTCTTCACTGATGTCTTCACTGATGTCTTCACTGATGTGTTCCTGACATGTTTGACCCACTCTACTCGAACCCTCCACTCGAACCCTGTCCACTTGAACCCTGTCCACTCGAACTTGTCCACTCGAACACTGTCCACTCGAACACTGTCCACTTGAACTTGTCCACTCGAACACTGTCCACTCGAACCTCTCTACTTGAACCTCTCCACTCGAACCATCTCCACTCAAACGTCTCCACTTGAACCCTCTTCACTTGAACCTCTCCACTTGAACCGCTTCACCCGAACCCTCTCCACTCGAACCTCTCCACTGAGGTGAGTGTTTGCATCGCCTTAACACGAATCGAATTAAAATGATTATATATATATATATATATGATGCCAATAGAGAGTACCCCTCGAACCATTCTCTTGAACCTCACCTCTCGAACCCTTCACTGGAACCTTCACCTCTCGAACCAGAGAGTATCTCTCGAACCCTCCTCTCAAACCTTACCACTCGAACCTGTACCTCTCGAACCAGTACCACTCAAACCATCCACTCAAACTCTCACCTCTCGAACCCTCCACTGAAACCTTCACTTCTCGAACCTCTACTAGAATTTTCACCTCTCGAACCTGTACCTGTCGAACCTTCACCTCTCAAACCCTCTCCACTCAAACCTCTCCACTGAGGTGAGTGTTTGCATTTCCTTAACACGAATCAAATTAAAATGATTATATATATATAATACCACCAGCGAGTACCTCTCGAACCCTCCTCTTGAACCTCACCTCTCGAACCAGTACCTCTTGAACCCTCCACTGGAACCTTCACCCCTCGAACCAGAGAGTACCTCTCGAACCCTCCCCTCGAACCTCACCTCTCCAACCAGTACCTCTCCAACCAGTACCACTCGAACCCAACCCTCCACTGGAACCTTCACCTCTCGAACCAGAGAGTACCTCTCGAACCTCACCACTTGAACCAGTACCACTCGAACCCTCCACTCGAACTCTCACCTCTCGAACCCTCCATCAGAACCTTCACGTCTCAAACCCTCCATTGGAGCTTTCACCTCTCGAACCCTCCACTAGAACTTTCACTTCTCGAACCAGTACCTCTCGAACCTACCACTCGAAAAGGGTTTGAATGGAAAAAAAAAAGAACAACGTCAGAGGAAAGTGACATGTGCTTTGTGCATAGTTTATTTGAGTAGGGAAAATGATGAAACATTCTGGTCAACAAACAGTTTTGAGGAGAAGGTGGAACAATACCACACTGTACCTGATTTCACTGATGTGCTCCTGACATGTTTGACCCACTCCACTCGAACCTCTCCACTCGGGCCAGTACCACTCCAACCTCTTCAAATGAACCCTCTCCACTCGAATCCTCTCCACTTGAACCCCCTCCACTTGAACCTCTCCACTCGAACCTCTCCAATTGAACCCTCTCCACTCGAACCCTCTCCACTCGAACCCTCTCCACTCGAACCATCTCCACTAGAACGTCTCCACTTGAACACTCTCCACTTGAACCTCTCCACCCGAACCTTCTCCACTCAAACCATCTCCACTCAAACCTTTCCACTCGAACCTCTCCACTTGAACCTCTCGACTCGAACCATCTCCACTCAAACCATCTCGACTTGAACCATCTCGACTCGAACCTCTCCACTTGAACCTTCTCCACTCGAACCTCTCCACTTGAACCCTCCCCACACTCGAACCTTCTCTACTCAAACCTCTCTACTTGAACCCTCTCCACTCGAACCTTCTCCAATCGAACCCTCTGCACTCGAACCCTCTGCACTCGAACCGTCTCCACTTGAACAATCTCCACTCGAACCTCTCCACTTGAACCCTCTACACTCGAACCCTCTCAACTCGAACCCTCTGCACTCGAACCATCTCCACTCGAACCTCTCCACTGAGGTGAGTGTTTGCATTTCCTTAACACGAATCTAGTGCAGGAGCAGATGATGATGCAACATAGAACAAGAATAACCACACAATGTAGCAATAACCATGGTGCAGCAATTGTCACGGAGCGGTTTAATCACACTATAATTATAATACCTAACCATGGGAAATATTCTATACAAACATGGATGTTTATACAAATTTATCCACAAACAATATAAGAACCAGCCTGAATTGGCAACCATGTCAAATTTTCCAAATTGACTGTTAGTGATCCCAAATCAAGCATAGAATGAACTCATTATATCTTTTAACTCTGCTTTATATCTTTTGATTACAAATAGTTCATCTTCTACTTACATTAAAAAAATAATTAAACTGACTTGTCGAAAAATGCACATTTAATAGAGAGCAAGAAGGTCATACATACTATGCAGCACAAGAATAAGGGATATCTTTGCATCAATCTGTTATCTTTTCTATCCTTTTCTTGGTTTTCTTTGAGAATTCCTACCTCAAGGTGCTCAAATAGTTGTTGCTCTCTAGCTTGACTAGCCACAAAAGATAACCATTAATTCTATGGTGCTTCAACTTCTTCATAGCTTAGATAAAATTTTCAACAAATTTGTTTTATTTGATTCCACCAAAAATTTTACCTGTCTCATAGCAAGCATCATTTTCATATACATACCTACCTCAACTCCTATTAAAATCACCTTCATGCCCATTCCATTAGGACGGAGGCAGGGAAGAATTCCACCAAAACCTGGCTCACTATCATCCCTATGGAAAGTCTCAGGAAAGGCAGCCTTTCCATAAGCTTATGGACAGTCCTCGGGGGCATTTGCATTAAATGTTGTAATTTTTTATAAAATTTAAATATTGCATTTTATAAGTTAAAAAAGTAATAATATGTATTTGAAGGTGAAAATATAAAAATATATGATACAAAAATTATTTATAAAATTTTAAATTTTGTATGTAATTTAAGAAATGCAGTGTATAAGGTAAGAAATAAGTGGCATGTCCATAAGCTTATGGACAGGCCGCTTGTCAGGAGACCCACTCATCATCCCTATATATAACTAGGCTGACTCTAGTTAATCATTAATTGATTATATAAACACTAATTATCATTTATTTTATTTATGTCTTGCCACTTTAACATTTTCATCCATAAACAATTTGACTTCATTTAACATTGTCATTTTTTACAAATACATATTAGTATGCTAAACCAACTAAAAAAGATTTCAAATGATTGAAAATATATGATAAGTTAATAAAATAGTATTAGAATTAGGTTAAATGGATAAATTAGTGATGCTACAAACAAATAAATAGATATATTCAAATACATGAAAAATAAAATATGTATAATCTATTATATAATATTTGTTATTATTAATTTATAAATTTATAGGGATTACACAATGATTTAAATTCATAATAATTATTAGAAAAATATAATTTAACTAGATAAGGTTTTTTGATGCATCAATGTTTTCACACATGAAAAAAAAGAACACCCTCTTGAGGCAGGCTAAACTTTGGGTAATGATCATTTTTGCGAAAACCAATACCACACTCTATCTTTTCCAAATTTATTTGTAGATTTTAACAAAAAATCATCCTAATAAATTTTTTTTAATAATTGTATAAAGTCAAGTGATATGCATTGAATACTTTAATTAGCAGAGAATATTTAATTGGCAGTTTTTGTGAACATATTTGGAAACGAAAAACTTTCCATGTTGAAACGTGCGGATTATCATATATATGCCAATCGGATTTCGCAAAGAAAGAAGTCAGAATATTATGATATTCGTGAGATATGGAAATCTAAATATTCTGCTCTATATCAGGCGTATAGAAGCATAGTTGATTTATGGAAAATCCCTACAAATATGGTGTTGATATTATCGAATATATGGGAGATATTGTGATAAGGAAAATTCCTTTATTTATGGGATTTGGATATGCTTCAAGAAGCAGATAAGCAATAGGAATATTATGGAGATAATCAGGGAGAGCTCTGATCTGCTCATGGCTATAAAAGGGGACAACCGGGGCTGCATTCAATATGGTTTTAATCAGAGAAAATCTGCACACAGATTTTCAATCTTACGAGAGAATTGCAAAGAGCCAGAATTCTATGTTTCAACATACGTGACCTACCATTCAAAGTTCAGAATCGTATACCTTAATCCCTCGGGAGGAGGAGATCCAGCATCGATGAGTTTTGAGGTCAGAGGGAGTCTGATCAAGGCGGATCGGTAGCTAGGGGAGCTAGCAGAATTCACATTTTATAGTTAGTAAAGATAAGTATTTTGTATGATGTACTTTGTACTATATCTTTCTAATTAGTGGATTCATTCTGAACTGGGCCAGGCTCCGCTGATGTAGGTAGATTTCACCGAACTGCGTAACCAAGTCTTGTGTCGTTAATGCTTTAATTTATTGCATACTTGGTTAGATAGGTTATGTTGGAACATACTAATAAGAATTAGAAAAATTCGGTAAAACCAAACTTCATTTGGTATCAGAGCTTGGTCACTTTTTTTCCCTTGGTTGTGTCAAGGAAAGTGTGATCCGGTTTTACCATGGCAACTAAAGAAGGAGCTTCGGTGTCTCAGCCACCTCTGCTAGAAGGCAACAAATACAATTATTGGAAGGCACGCATGAGAGTTTTCATCAACTCATTGGATGAACTAGTGTGGTTCTATGTTGAGAATGAGTGGAATCACCCTACTAAAGATGCTGATACAAGCTCTAAAGCAAAAGAAGGAGAGTCAAGTCAAAGGGAGCAGAAACTCAAAGACAAAGCTAGTTGGACTCCTGATGACCTCAAGGCATCTTTGGCGAATTCAAAGGCGCTAAATGCAATCTTCACCGCAGTTGATGAAAACCAGTTCAAACACATCTCTACATGTTATCAAGCTAAGAAAGTATGAGATATTCTGCAAAACTGTTCATGAAGGAACCGGTCGAGTTTGAGAATCTAAACTACAAATGATGGCTACTAAGTTTGAGGAACTCAAGATGGAGGAGGATGACACCATTGCTATATTCAATGGAAAACTCAGGGACATCTCCAATATGGCATACCAACTTGGAAAAGTCTACAAAGAGGCAAAGCTGGTGAAAAAGACCTTGAGATCACTTCCTAAAAGGTATGCGATGAAGGTTGCAGCAATAGAAGAAGCAAGAGATGTATCCACCATGAGCTTAGATGAACTTATGTGATCATTATAGATATATGAGATGACATTTCAACCAGCTACAAAAAGGGTCCAAAAGGAGTTGGCATTCAGAACATCTTCATCAAAGGACAATCACGATTTTGACAGTGATGATGAATTTGAAAAGCTTGCACTTATCATGAAGAATTTCTCAAGAATGCTGAAGAAAGTAGTAAACAAGAAATCTCAGGAGAGGTTTGGAGAAAATAGACCAAGGCCATAGGATTCTGGTAATAATTTTGGAATAGGATTTGAGCAAGGAAATCAGTAGTTCTCCAGAAATCAAAGTAGTGACCAAAACAGCCTGGATGAATTCAATGCAGGGAATGTGAAGGATATGGTCATATTCAGGCTGAATGTGCAAACACTCGGAAGAAATAGGAAAAATCTTATGTCACCTCGTGGAGTGAAGCTGAAGAAGAAGAAAAAGACGAAGAGGAACTTGTAAGAAACTATGTGGCATTTGGAGCAACAATTTATGATGCATCAGAGAATGGATGTTCCAACACACTGGATAACGTTGAAGCTGTATGTTCCAACATAGATCTATATGAAGCCTCCACTAATGAAGACGATGGACTTGATGTTAGTGATGAAGAAATCTACAGCACTTATGAAAAGATGTATGCTATGTGGCTTCAAGTGGTTGACACAAACAAAGAGCTTAAGGAAGAAAAAATGCAGTTGATGGAAATAGAAAGAGAATTGCGTGTAAAAGTTGCTGAACTCAGAATGGAGAAAAAAGAAATAAATGAAAAGATAAAATTAGCAACCAAGAGAGCTGAGACTTCTGAAGTAGTAATTTCTAAGCTGAATTCTGGAAAAGCTAAGCTTGACAACATTCTGGATATGGGAAAGAGCTTTGGAGATCGACACAGAATTGGATACTATAATCCACTCAAAAACACAGGCACACTCAAGCCTGAGGCACACGAGTTACTAAAGAGTCCAGTGAAAATCATGACAAAGATTCAAGAGGTTAAGAGAAAGTTCGGCAAGCCCTATCAAAGGAAACCTCTCATCTGCAGCTACTGTTCATATCAAGGTCACTCCAAGGATAAATGCCAGAAACTATTCCGAGATCAAATGGAAGGACGTCAACCCATGGTATGTTCCAACATATGCGAAGTCCAGAAAACCAGAATAGTCAAAAAAGTATAGGTTGTTAAAAGATCTAGTACATGCCTTGTTGCGCATACTTCGCTTATATCGTATTCCAGAGATTCGTGGTACTTTGATAGCGGATGCTCTTGCCATATAACTGGAACTCAAGAATTCCTTACAAATATCACACCTTTCGTTGGTGGTTATGTTACGTTTGGTGATGGAAAGAAGAGTATAGTGGTTGGAAAAGGTGAACTACAGATTGAAGGATTTCCAGTATTCACTAGTGTGCTATTCGTGGAAGACCCGAAGGCCAATCTACTGAGCATAAGTCAATTGTGTGATGATAATATGATTGTGGAATTTCAGAAAGACAAATGCATAGTGAAACACGGAGAAGCCAAGGTTCTTTCAGGCATACGATCTTCATATAATTGCTATCTACTAAAACACGAAGTACGATGTATGATCTCGAAGCAAGATGAAGGATTTTTGTGGCACAGGAAGCTCGGTCACATCAGTTACAAAACCTTGATGAAAATTGCAAATTCAAAAGTTGTACGAGGTATGCCTACCTTAACAAGCAAGGATGGAATTGTGTGCGAACCATGTCAACAAGGTAAACGAATTCGATCTCCCCACTCGTCAGTTCAATATATAACCACCTCAAGAAACCTGGAATTATTGCATATGGATTTGATGGGTCCAGTCAATATGCCTAGTATAGGTGGAAAGAAATATATCTTTTTATGTGTTGATGATTTCTCCAGATATACATGGGTAGCTTTTCTTAAAGAAAAATCTGATACGGTGGAAGTATTCAGAAGTCTGGTAATGAAGTTACAGACTGAAAAAGGAAGTCCAGTTGGAAAGATTGTTCGAATTCGTAGTGATCATGGTAGAGAATTTGAAAATTCTCAATTTAGTGATTTTTGTGATGAGCTTGGTATTCAACATGAGTTTTCTGCACCAATAACTCCTCAGTAGAATGGTGTTGTAGAACGGAAAAACAGAACCTTGCAGGAGATGGCTCGAGTTATGTTAGCCAAGAAAGAAATTCACAAAAAATGGTGGGCATAAGCTATTAACACAGCTTGCTATACGATTAATTGAGTATATCTGCGTCCATTCACCAGTAAAACATCTTACGAGATTTGGAAGGGTAGGAAACCAAACGTCTCATACTTTCATGTGTTCAGAAGCAAGTGCTATATCCTCAGAGACAGAGAGCAATTGGCAAAATTCGATAATTATAGTGATACTGGAATTTTTCTTGGGTATTCTATCAACAGCTGTACTTATCGTGTTTATAACAATCCGACCAACATACTTATGGAGTCTATCAATGTTATTATGGACGATTCTGAAGAAGGATAAAACTCAAACGTCAGAGAAGAAGAACCTGGTAACACTCATGTTCCAACACAGCCTCGTCAACCTGACAAGGAAGATTTGTCACATGTTGGAACATCTGAGCAGACTGATGTTAAACCAGTTGGCACTGAGCATGTTGGAACATCATCCCCCATTGCAGTATCCTATGTTCCAACACAGGATAAACCTGAATCAATGGCACGGAGTACTCGACCAGTTCCTCGGGTAGATTACAAGAAGTTGGCTGGATTACAATGCTTCATCTCTCTCGTTGAACCAAAGAATTACAAGGAGACATTACTGGACGAATACTGGATTGCTGCAATGCAAGAAGAAATAGGTCAGTTTATGAGAAATGATGTATGGTATCTCACTCCTCGCTCTAAGGGTGTTAATGTCATCGGCACAAAATGGATTTTCAAGAATAAATCTGATGCTGACGGACATGTTTCTCGAAACAAAGCTAGACTGGTTGCTCAAGGATACACACAAGTTGAAGGTGTTCACTTTGATGAGACATTCGCACCAGTTTCCAGGTTAGAGTCAATTCAAATTTTACTTATTATTTCCTACTCTATGAAATTTACACTGTATCAAATGGATGTCAAGAATGCATTTCTAAATGGTGTGGTAAATGAAGAAGTTTGTGTGTAACAACCTAAAGGATTTGAGGATCCTCATTACCCTCATCATGTATATTGCCTCAAGAAGGCCTTATATGGTTTAAAGCAAGCACTCGGGGCATGGTATGAACAAATTACTAACTTTCTTCGTAAGAAAGGTTATCGTCGAGGGGGAGTATATCGCACTTTATTTGTGCTTGATAAGTCATCAAAAATTCTGATTGCTCAAATTTATGCGGATGATATAGTATTCGGCTCTACTTCACCATCTATGGTACAGGAGTTTGTTACAGTTATGCAGGCTGAGTTTGAAATGAGCATGGTTGGAGAGCTCACATACTTTCTAGGACTGCAAGTTAAGCAAGGAAAACATGGTCTGTTCGTAAATCAAAGTAAGTATGCATTGAATCTTGTGAAGAGATTTGGTTTAAGCAATGACCATGTAGTTCGAAAACCTATGGGGGTTGCAGGATGAGACTGGTCAAGGATGAGAAAGGAGTTGCAGTTGATCAAAAGTTATACATGGGAATGATTGGAAGTCTATTGTATTTAACAGCAAGTAGACCAGATATATGTCTCAGTGTTGGGATATGTGCAAGATTTCAGGCTGATCTAAAAGAGTCTCATCTCACGGCAGTCAAAAGAGTTATTCGAAATGTAAGTGGGACTTCTGAGTATGGTGTCTGGTATTCTAAGAATCAAGATTCTGAGTTGATTGGGTACATTGATTTTGATTGGGCTGGTAATGTTGATGATCGAAAAAGCACTACAGGTGGATGTTTCTTTATTGGCACAAATCTGGTTTCTTGGTATAGTAAGAAACAAAATTCAATCTCTTTATCTACCGCAAAAGCTGAATATCTTGCTGCTGGAAGTTGTTGTGCACAATTGTTATGGATGAAGCAAATGATGAACAGCTATGGAATTCATCAAGGCCCGTTGAAGATCTTATGCGACAACACATGTGCTACTGATATTTCAAAGAATCCAGTCCAACACTCTCGAACTAAACATATTGATATAAGGCATCATTTTATTAGTGATCTTGTTGAAAGGAAGTAAGTTGTGGTAGTCTATGTTCCAACACATGAGCAATTTGCTGATATCTTTACAAAGCCGTTGGACACTGCCACTTTTAAATGTCTCAGACAACACTTAGGTGTCTGTAAAATTTGAGGTAATCCTTGCCTTTAGTTAAATGTAAATTTTTTTTTTCTGTCGAAAAATTCAGAAAACAAAACAAAAATGGAAAGAAGAAAAGTTGTGCAAAAATAGAAGAAGATTAGTTGGATAGTTAGAAGTTATGATATGTTGGAAGTTGGTATGTTTTGAGTTGGTGTCTTGAGTTGATAAGAGAGAAAAGCCACATAATTACTCATCTCCAAAAGGGAAAAAGGTTTTGCGGCAACCAAGGATGAGAGTTGAAGAGTTTGTGTTGGATTCAAAGTTGTCCAAGTCTTTCCACGTCCCTCTCTTTTCGAGCACTCTCCCATTCTTTTTGGTGTTCTTCGAAGTTGTGTTGCGAAATCTCCCCACGATCTTTCTCCCGCAACAACTTCGTGCCAGAAAATGTCTTCAACCACAAACTCTCCCTTGGTCGAATCCGAAACACACGAATCTCTCAAACTTCCAAAATTTGACAAAGCTGGACAGAGAGGAGAAGAATTTGAAACCGGTGGCTCTGGTCTGGGTGCTGGTGATCAGGATGGAAGCCCCAGTAACAAAGGAAAGGGTCCGTTTCAAAAGGTAACTAACCCTGATCCTCCAACTCTTAAAATTCATGGGATGGAATTCAAGACTATGGGCGATATATTTGAATGGTTGGAAGAAAATAGTGTGAAAGTAGACTTGACAAAGATTAAGAGTATAGAGGGTGAATTCTTGAATGTTAAGGTCAAATAATTTGTGACCGGGAATATTGGAGATTTGTGGAATGTCGAAAACTATAAAGTGAAATTCCTGAGGGGGGGGGGGGTATGATGAGTACAGAGAGAAGGACAAGTTTTATGTTTATTCGTCTATCCCTCGTCCGAGCTGTGTTGTTATGAGAGAAATTAGTGATGAGGAGGCTGCAAGACAAGAAGTGATTCATTCTACAGATAGGTTGCCTATAGGATTTTTTTTTATTTGAGAGCAGCTCAGAGATTGGAAGAGCTGAGGAAACCAATAATTATTGAAGTCTCTGACAGTGAGGAAGAGGAACATGCTGCCTATGTTCCAACACAGCAGGCTGAGGATGAAAATAGTGTAGAGATGGATGTTGATGATGAAGATATGGGAGGAGGAGAAGACTAGGTTAAGATAATGGGTGATGTACATGATGACAAGGAAGGAGCCCACATTGAAGAACAAGTCGCAGAACCAAGTGAATCAGAGGAAGTGCAGTATGTTGGAACACAGACTGCTGAAACTGAAGGAGCAGAGGATACTGAGTATGTTCCAACACAGGAACATCCTGAGATGAATTACTCAAGTGATGAGGTGCTGGATGAGTTCTTACAGTCGGTCAAGGGAAAGAGAAAGATGACTGCTGAATAGGTTTCCCCACCAACAAAAAGGGCCAAGAAGAATTATGAATCTATCAAGAGAAAAGTGCTTCCTCCCCTTCCTGTAAGCGATGCACTTTCTTTCTCATACTTTGATTTAAAATGTGAAGATATGGGAGAAGTTTTTGCTGAGAGGAAGTTTATCCCTGAGAGACCTGTAGACCTGGAGGCATACATGGATAGTGGTTTTTTGGATTTAATAGGAATGAAGAGGGCGGCCACTGTCCAGCTTCAGTATAATAGGCAAGTGGTCATTGAGGTGTACGCCAACTTGATGGCTGAAAATTTGGAAGCCGACTCTCCCTGGTTTGGAAGGGTGTATGTGTGGGGAAAGATTATGGATCTCTCAGCTGCCAGAATAAATACGGTTTTGGGACTTCAAACACCAGAGTTTGAGGGAGTGTTTCCTGAGGATTTAGGAGTAACAGATGATCAAATACTGGAGACAATCTCAGGAGGATACAAGGATAAGTGGCCTGAAATAGGGTATTCACAAGCTTCATGTTTGTCATCAAGATTCTTTGCCCTGTGTCAAATAGTAGTTAACCGCTGGATGCCATCCTCGTACACGACTGCCCTGACAAGAGAAATGACTAAGTTACTGTTCTGTGTTGGGACATAGAAGCCAGTCAATCTTGGACTGTTTATTCAGTAGAGCCTGGTAAGGCAAGCCACAGCTCCCAAAGCAAAACATTCCATTGTGTATCCTTGTTTGATTTCAGTGTTGACTAAGAGTGATAAAGTAAAGGGGAAGGCAAAAGATATGGTCATAGACACTGAATTACTAAGGCCGAACAAGAAGACATTTGGGATGAGGCATGTCCATGATCTACCGTGGAATCCTTGTGGGTTTACTTCTTCAACTGCTGAAAAGAAGGCTAAACTGGTGGTCATGAATGCAAGACTGGGGGAAATAGCCATTCAAATGGCAGCACTTGAAGCTGAAAAGGCAAAACTGGAGATTGAAAAAGTGCAGTTGGAGGCCTGCTCCTGAACAGGATTTTCTTTCGTTCTATGTTCCAACATAGATGTCACAGTCAGGGGGAGCTTGTTTTCTACCTATGGTTCTTTGATTTATTTTGTCTTTGGCGTATTTATGGTCCCAGGGAGAGAATTTTTGGATTTTTGGATTGGATGTTTGGACTGTAATCTGAATCTGAATGTTTCTTATTTGATGATATTTCCAAATTTCTGGCATTCGGTTTTTTCTGGTACTTTGATGGTAATCTTTATTATCCAATTCAGTCTTTTATATGTTCCAACATAGGTGGATTTGGAAAGATCTATGTGTGTGATTACAAGTTTTTCGTGAAGAGATTAATGGCCAAAACGTTTTGGGTCCACAAAATGCCAAAGGGGATGATTGTAAAGTCAAGTGATATGCATTGAATACTTTGATTAGCAGAGACTATTTAATTGGCAGTTTTGTGAACATATTTGGAAACGAAAAACTTTCCATGTTGGAACATGCGGATTATCATATATATGCCGATCAGATTTTGCAAAGAAAGAAGTCAGAATATTATGATATTCATGAGATATGGAAATGTAAATATTCTGCTATATATCAGGCGTATAGAAGCATAGTTGATTTATGGAAAATGCCTACAAATATGGTGTTGATATTATCGAATATATGGGAGATATTGTGATAAGGAAAATCCCTTTATTTAAGGGATTGGATATGCTTGAAAAAACAGATAAGGAATAGGAATATTATGGAGATAATCATGGAGAGTTCCGATATGCTCATGGCTATAAAAGGGGACAACCAGGGCTGCATTCAATACGGTTTTAATCAGTGAGCACATATATTTTCAATCTTACAAGAGAATTGCAAAGAGCCAGAATTCTATGTTCCAACATATGTGACCTGTCGTTCAAAGTTTAGAACCGTATACCTTAATTCCTCGAGAGGAGAAGATCCAGCGTCGACGAGTTTCGAGGTCAGAGGGAGTCTGATCAAGGGGGATCGGTAGCTAGAGGAGCTAGCGGAATCCACACGTTATAGTTAGTAAAGATAAGTATTTTTTAAGATGTACTTTGTACTGTATCTTTCTAATTAGTGAATTCATTCTGAACAGGGCCAGGCCCTGCAGATGTGGTGGATTTCACCGAACTGCGTAACCAAGTCTTGTGTCGTTAATGCTTTAATTTATTGCATACTTGGTTAGATAGGTTATGTTGTAACATACTAATAAGAATTATAAAATTTTGGTAAAACCAAACTTCAAATTGTATAATGATCTTGCCTTAACTTTAGTCTGCCTAAAATAAGACAAGGTAATAAAAAAATTACTACTCCCTCTGTTTTGTTATTTGTGGCACACTTACTATAAATGGATGTTTCCTTTTATTTGGCACCCTTTCTATTTTTGGAAAAGATTACTTCAATTTAATCCACTCATTCTACTTTTTACTTTCTACATTCAATTTCATCCACTCGTTTTCACCACATAAATCCAAGCACACATATGGTGCCATAAATAGAAAAACAGAGAGAGTATCATGTTTCGTTGGATTGGCATCACATATTAGGTGTTTGGATAGGTGAATGAAATTAAATCTATAAGGAAAAGGGAAAAAAGTAAAATGAGTGAAGAAATTGAATGGATCTTTTCAAAAAAATGCACTCCATGTGTTTATTTATTAGTGATACATTTTCCTTTTTGAGTTGCTTCTTTAAGATTGGCACACTTTCGTTTTTTGACAAGTTTCTTTCAATATCATCACTCACACTTTTTATATTCAATTTCATTCACTCATTTCTTTCATCTAAATCCAAACACCTAAACTTATAGTGACACTATTACTGAAAGAGAGAGGGAGTAAGTACTTATACCAAATCCATTAAAAGAACCAAAAGCCATCCTCATTCTTCTTCCTTTGCATTCTTCTCTGGGCACTATATAACAGAAATCCTCCCAACCCCATTGTTGACACAAATTGTCGTAAGGGGTAGAAGGGTAATTTTATAGATATCAAAATTTCATCACATTCCTAACCATGTACGTCTACAAATGCTGGTCAAGTGGCTGCCTAACTATGTGCGTCTACAGGTTCTAGTCAAGTGGCTGCCCAAAACGACGTCATTTTGGGCATTTTAAAAAAACAATAATAATATATCATTTATATCGTATCTTAGATACCATAGAAAAACTGGAGCTGACCAGAACCCATGGTTGAGTTCCAAAAAATCAGATTAGAGGGGGAAAGAATTCGGCGGTACAAGGTAGGAGCTCTAGCGATGGTGGAACGCCGGTGAAAATGCGGCTAGATCTGGAACGCCGGTGAAGATGCGTGAGATGCAGCAGAGGGCCCCTTCTACAGTTCTGACAAAGAGGATGGTGGCGCACCGGAGATGCAGTGATGCAGCGACAGAGAAACAGACACAACGTCAACGCGATGGTGAAACGTCGACGAAGACATGACCGGATCTGGAATGCCAGCGAAGATGCATATGCTGTTCTTGAGCTCCGTCGAAGAGGATGGTGGCACAACAAAGATGCGTGTGATGGGGGCGGCGAAGTAACAGAGCTGGCGGAGCTGCATCAGAAGGTGGCGGAGCTGCGACAGAAGGTGGTGAAGCTACGACGGATGGCGGAGCTGCTTCTAGGAGTTAGATGAGGGATATTGTGTTTGGGTAGTTATTTTGTGAGTAAAAGTTTTTGCCTTCACTGTCCTTTCTCGATATTACTTCTGATGAGTCCCTAAAATCAGGTCGCGTGTCTTCTGAAGCTCAATTTACTGGTTGCCAATTCAGGCTGGTTCTTATATTGTTTGTGGATAAATTTGTATAAACATCCATATTTGTATAGAATCTTTCCCATGGTTAGGTATTATAATTATAGTGTGATTAAGCCGCTCCGTGACAATTGCTGCACCATGGTTATTGCTACATTGTGTGGTTATTCTTGTTCTGTGTTCCATCATCATCTGCTCCTGCACTAGATTGTGAGAAAAATGTAGTAAGGCTATGGTGAGAAAACCTTTTCTGAACTAGTTATAACAACTATCATGATTTTAATGTAGAGGCCAGACACTTAGTTTAAGGGTATGCAGCCTAGCAATTTCATTTATATGTACTTCAAAATAAAGTGGATTTTCCAATATTGTATAGAAATGTATTCCAAAGTGGATTGTTTGAAAAATTTTCAATCACGAGAATCTTTGGTCATCTTCGTTTGAAGAGATAAGTAAAAACTGTATGTTTGTTTCTTTCATCTTTTACTTTATTTTTAGCCTTGGTTTTGAACGCTTCTTGGTTAGGATGTTTTACTGTTTTATATTCTTTTTCATGATATCACATCTCTCCCATGTAGTAGATTTATAGAAGTCTTCTTGAAAAGTAATTAATTCACGATTTATTGTGTTGTTGCTGCAAAATGCAAACTGCTCTATTGAAGTGTAGTCCCTTAAAACTGATGCCTCATGTACAACTACGATCATATGGTATAGATTAACTGAACCGTTGGAAATTACTGTATCTATGTGCGAAAAATAGTGCGAAACACACACAACACCCACTGTTCTTCTTCTTCCCCTTTCTCTTCTTCCCCAACCCTCACCTCTGATCATCATCAGTCTGAATTAGATACACTTGTCCCCGATTATTGCTTCCATGGCGGCTCCTCCACCTGGAGGCAGCCCGCAATCGGCCTATGCTGACTGCCTCAAACCAAAGAGGAACCCAGATGGCAAACCATACCCCAAGCTCCAGAAGTTGAATCTCAAACCTCAGCTATCTTACAAAGGGGAACCATGCTGCTTCTTCACGGAGGAAGAAATCGACCTCATTGCTGAACCATTCAATGACGCCCTAGTTGGAAAATTTACCAGAGGCCGGCCAACATTGCCATTTCTCCGGCACCATTTCCAGACAATCGGATTCAAAGGAGAATTCAAAATCACCGCTCTGGATGCGAGGCATGTGAGAATCACCTTCGACCTAGATGAAGATCTGCATCGCTGCTGGAGCAGATACACATGGAATCTTGGAGGGTCTGTAATGAGGATCTTAAAGTGGACCAAAGATTTTGACATCGACGAGGAGCCCCCATTCGCACCCATTTGGATCAATGTTGAGCTACCGCCGACGCATTTCTTCCACCCTGACGCCATAGAAGGTATTGGTGAGTCTCTAGGAAAGTTTCTTTATGCTGATACCCCAACAGAAAATTTATCGAGACCCTCCACAGTCAGAATGAGCGTAGAGTTCGACCTTAGGAACCCTCTTCCGGCCAAGGTTAGACTTGGGACCTTGAGAAAGCATAAGTATTACAATATCACCTATGAGGATCCCCCCCTTTACTGCAAGGATTGCAAGAAACTGGGTCATAATGGGTCAAACTGCAGATTGAGGAATGGGACGACTTCGGCTACAATACAAGCAGCTTCACAATCAAACTCTGGTGCTATTAAGAACACAGCAAAGGGGCTAGTATCAAGAGGCCAAGTCATAATCAGTGGTGCCCCTAAGAAACCTCAACCACACCAAGAAATTAGGAAGAAACCTTTGGAGGTCTGGAAAAAGAAAGAAGATATAGACCCTCACACTATCCAGGAGGAGGAGGAAGATATCTTCCTGGATGCCATCACCATGGAGGAAACAACTTTAGATAAAGGAAAGGGAAAGATCAGTCATGAGCCCCCCTTTCAGTCACCAGCCAAATCGGGTCCATCAAAGATTGGAGTCTCTGTGGAAGACTGCACACCACCATTGACAACAGGTAACTCTGGTCAAATTATATTTCAAACTACTAATCGGTTTCAACTTCTGGATGAGGATCAGGATAACGTGGAACAAGCAGGGGAGCCAGCTGAAGATCTTGAAATGGATCTTATGGAAGTGAGCATCCAGAATGAGGTCACTCTGGTCAATGCAGAAAAGAACCTCATTAACCAGGTTTCACCTACACCTTCTTCTTTAAAAAGAAACACAGACAATTCTTCCTTCAAAGCATCACTTGATATGAATGAGGATGATAACATGATCGCTAGTGACAGTGTGAATGTGACAGTGTTAGAGCATATAAGGAATGTAGTTAAGACAACAGAAAAAGATTCGCATTTGGGAGACAATGTATCAAACTCAATCACTGTAGTCAATAAACCAGACATAGAGCTTGAGAATGTAACTGCTAATATAGATGCTCAGGATGTTAATGTGGTGCACATTGTGGATGTGGAGCCCATGAATAATGTAACCACACCAATTGTCGCTTCTTTACAAGTTCCTGCTCCAATTTCTGTTGCTCTCTCTGTGCCATCTGAATATGCTATACCCATTACACCCAATGTAGATCAGCAGACACATACTGGCAAGGTTGACAAGAAGAAACCTACTTTCTTCTCTCAACCGAACAGAATCAGTTCTAGACTAGCTGCCAAACAAAACATTTCCCATGAATTGTAAACTCTTAACATGGAATGTAAATGGACTAACCACCTCCGTGGAAAGAATAAAAGAATTAAGTCTAGTTCATAAGCCTGATATATTTGCCATTATTGAGCCTAAACAGAAAATTAACACCCTGGATGGCTTTACTAAGAAATTACATTTTCACTCCAGCTTAGCATCTAAATCAGGGAAGATATGGATTTTGTGGAACACTAATATACACACCCAACTAATCCATGATGACAAAAATTTTACTGTTCTTAAGATTGAAAACCAGAACCCAGGGAATGACTGGTATCTAATTGTTGTTTATGCTGAACACTCAAGGCTAGGAAGACAAGAGATGTATGGTAGAATCCTTAACTTACCTTCCTTGCCATATTTCCTGGTAGGAGATTTCAATGTCATTAGAACTCTTTCTGAATATAATGGTTCTTCTAGTCCAAGTATTGATAGTATAATAGATTTTGATATCTTTATAAATGCTATGGAACTAGAGGAACCTCATACAGTTGGGAACATTTACACATGGACTGGGTACAGATTAAAAGGGAAAGGAATTAAGGTTAAAGAAAAAGTCTCTAAAAAGCTAGATAGAGGCTTAACCAACCTGAAACTTAGGCAAATCTACCCAAGTACCTCAATCCAAGTACTGAATAGGACCACATCAGACCATTCCCCCCTCTTAGCAAGCTTTAATAATCAGGCTAAAATCTACCCAAAGCCATTTAGGTTCCAAAACATGTGGTACATGAGAGAAGGATTCCAACAGGTTCTAAGAAATAACTGGGAGCAGCCTATAGAATGTTATGGCATGTTAAAATTCTGTAACAAACTCAAAAGGCTCAAAATCTTTCTTAAACAGTGGAATAGGGAAGTCTTCAAAGATGTTTTCCAAAACATAAAAGAAGCAGAACAGGAGGTAGATAGATTGGAAGCTGAGAATGATGATCTAGATAATCCTTCTACCCTAGAAGCTCTCAACACTGCTAGAACCAACCTCCTATTCAAAATTAAGGAGAGGGACAGTTTCTGGAAACAAAAGAGTAGAGTTAGATGGATGAAAGATGGGGACTGCAACAGTCAGTTCTTTCACAAGTCTGTAAAACAGAAGCACTCTAGATTGTCCATACAAAAAATTAAGGATGAGCATCAGAACTGGTTAACTGATCAGGATGCTATTGGAATTGCAGGGGAAAGTTTTTTTAAAAATCTCCTGCAGGATGAGAATACAGACATGCATGGAGAAAACCTAGCCTTTTTTCTCACAGATATTCCCTCCTTGATTACTCCCCAGACTAATTCAGAGCTTTTGAAACCAGTCACAACTGATGAGGTCAAAGCTGCTGTCTTTAGTCTTGGAGAAAATAGTGCAAGTGGACCTGATGGTTTCCATGGGCTGTTTTATAGAAACAGTTGGGACATCATAGCCCAGGACCTTACTGAAGCAGTAAGGGATTTTCAAGCTGGTACACCAATCCCAAGGGCAATGGCCTCCACAAATATAGTCCTTATCCCCAAAAACCAACAACCATCAACCTTTAGTGAGTTCAGACCAATCAGCCTCTCAAACTTTAGCAATAAAGTTTGCTCCAAGATACTAATGGAAAGGATAAAAATTCTGATGCCCTCACTCATATCAAGTGAACAATCAGCATTCCTTCAAGGGAGGGAAATAGCAGATAATGTTATCCTGATGCAAGAGTCTACTAGATTCTTGCAGAAAGATAAAGAATGTCTCAATCTTATCCTTAAATTAGACATGACCAAAGCATTTGATAGGGTTTCCTGGCCTGCTCTTAATTCACTTCTGCTCAAACTGGGATTCCATGGCACTTTAGTCAGAATACTTATGTCTAACATAGCATCTGCATGGTTCTCTGTTATCATTAATGGAGTTTCTTATGGTTTTTTTAAACCATCAAGAGGTCTCAAACAGGGTGACCCTCTGTCCCCCTTTTTGTTCAACATATTAACTGAACTCATGTCCAGGAAGCTCCATACCTTATTTGAATCTGGTACATTAGCAAGGTTTCATGTGCCACAGCACACTACACCACTTACACATCTAATCTATGCTGATGACACATGTATATTCCTTAAAGCAACTGATAAGTCTCTTAAAAATTTTGCTGCATTTATCACCTCATTTGAAATGGCTACTGGGCAAAAAGTAAATATGCAAAAATCCAACTTCTACACAGGTGAAAAAAGCAGTAGAGCACATAAAAGTAAAATTAAGAGAATCTTGGGAATGCAGGAGGGTAGTTTTCCCTTTAAGTATCTAGGCTGCACCATATATAAGGGTAGAAAACTTAATGCACATTCTCTTGGAACTTTAGAATCTATAAGTGCTAGAATAAATACATGGAACTCTAAATGGATTTCTAAAGGGGGAAGGATAATACTTATCAAGTATGTACTCTCCTCCATACCCCAACATGTATTTGCTGTGATGCAACCAACAAGTTTCATTCTTAGAAAAATTGAAATGCTATGCTCAGATTTTCTATGGGGGGAAACAGAGGGAAAGAAGCATAAGCACTGGAGATCTTGGGAAAGAATGGCATTTCCAGAACAAGAGAATGGGATAGGTTTTAAAAACTTAGACTCCATTATAGATGCATACTCCCTCAAGCTTTGGTGGAAAATGCAGCAGGGCAATGCACCCTGGACCAAATTCCTTTGGTCTCTTCCAAATCACAGAAGAACTTCTGATGTATGGAAGAGAGTGAAGTCAGTTTCTGAATTTGCAGAATCCCACACTAGAATCATTCTGGGAAATGGTACATGCAGTTTCTGGAATTCAAACTGGCTGGGTGATGGAATGCTGATAGATAAGTTAGATGGAATCAGACCCTTGCATCCTAACCTGACAGTTAGGGAATTTTACACTAACAAGGTATCAATATTAGCTTTCTTGGCACCATACATTTCTGCAGATATGATACAGAAGATGCAAAGGGAGCACATTTTTACTGAGGACAAGGACATCATGGTATGGACACCAAACCCGCAAGGTAAGTTTTCGATTCAAAGTGCATATAAAAGCTTGAGACACAGGCATAGAGAATCTGCATCACTGACAAAGGTACAATCTCTAAACTTACCTGTGAAGATTACCTTCCTTACTTGGAGAATCCTTAATAATTTGATGCCAATGGATGATATGCTTAAAGATTTTGGGATTACTAATGTATCAAAATGTCCTTTCTGTCAGCATGAGGATACATTGCAGCATTTTTTTAACACATGCCCTTATGTCTCTCTAATATGGAAACAAATGCATGCTATCCTAGAACTACCACAGATTCACTTTGTTAATTTATGGGACAGATTAACATCATACTGGAGTATATCACATCTGCCAAAACTCCATGTTTTCCTGTGCTGCTCTCTACCATGTCTAATTTTATGGGAACTGTGGAAAGCTAGGGGCCAGATACTTTACCAGGGTGTTAAAAAAACCCCTTTACAAACCTGGAATCAAGTAAAGGCAAATAGTAGACTAATCTCCATAGTAAGGACACATGTTTCTGGCAATCCCTCTGATTGCAAATGGATCCAAAGAGGACTAATCTCTGTTCTGAATCCACCCCCACTAACAAGATTTATCCCCATCAAATGGGAACCCCCTGATGTCGGATTCAAGCTGAATGTTGATGCATCCTTTAAACAAAACTCCTCGTCTGTTGGGGGTCTAATAAGAGACACTGGGGGAAGATTCAGGTTGGCTTTTTACAATCTAATACACGGGGTTTCCCCTTTGCAGGTGGAGCTCCAAGCAGCCCTTCAAGGCATCCAATTAGCAATGGAACACGGCTATTACAATATCTCACTGGAGATGGACAGTCAACCGGCAGTGAACATCATTAATGGCAACTTGGAGCCTCCGTGGATCTGTCTTCATTTGGCCAGACAAGTTGCAGACCTGATGAAGCAGAACAACATCCGAGCTTCCCACATCTACAGAGAAATTAATGGCCCTGCTGATTTTTTAGCAAAGTATGGTCAGCAAAGGAGGGAATCACGGCATCTCACTGATCTCAGACATTTTCCACAACTGAGAGAGAAGCTTTTGATGGATAATCTCCACTCTTGGAGAAGAATCAGGGCATAACACAGGTTTTGGCTAGGCTAGGCTGGAGTGTAAGTCGACACTTGGGGTGTGGAGTCTTACACAAACAGAAGAGCTCCTCCTGTTCCCGGTTCGAACACATGAAGGGAGAGCCACTCTCCTCTTTCCTTTCGCTTTTGTACAGGCTTCTTCTTTTGTTTATGGCATATACCTATGCCGATGAAATTGTCTATCTTTTGTTCAATTCTCTCATGTATCTAACTGTCTGATAAATTCTACGGGTTTTAAGCCCAATTTGGAGGTTTGGGGAGCCAAATAAAGTCCCCCCATCTTATGATGGTTTGTATCTAAAAAAAAAAAAAACGATCATATGTGAACAAACTAGTAGATACTACTGATAAACTTGAGAAAACTGAAGCATGAAGAATAAAATAGAAATGCAATCTGGTGGTAAAATATTTTGTTGATTAACTTACTTAAATGGTACATTTATAATGTTCTCAAATCAGCTAACAAACTAACAACAAACTAATCAGCAAACTAACAACAAACTTTTAACTAACTAAGGCTAACTGACTAACTAGAAACTAACTAACTGTTTCTAATCTAGAAACTTCTGAGTCTGATGCTAACTTGTGTTGTCCTTGTGCTGCCTTCTGATGCTATTGCTGAGGGATGCTAAAGATGAGTCTGCATAAATCTATTACCCCCCCCCAGTCAAAAAATGAGGCTATTGCAAGAATTGCAAAAGCCCATTTTGAACAAAATAGGCAAAAATAGAGTGCATGATAGAAGTTTAGTGAAAACGTCTGCAAGTTGAGAGGAAGAACTGACATGGAGAAGAGTAATAAAGCTATCTTTGTATGCATCTCGAACAAGATGACAATCGATCTCAATGTGTTTAGTTCTTTCATGAAAGACCGGATTCTCAGTGATATGAATTGCAGCCTTATTATCACAATGAACAGGTATAGGAAGAGAAAGCTGCAACCTGAAATCCTTAAGAAGATAACTGAGCCATTTCAGTTCATAGAGAGTCATAGCCAAGCTTCTATATTCAGTCTCAGTAGAGGATCTAGATACCGTAGACTGCTGCTTCGATTTCCAGGAGATCAAGGATGATCTGAGAAAGATGGAAAAACCAGTCACTGATCTCCTTGTTTCTTTGCAGGTTCCCCAATCAGCATCACAATAGCTACTAAGATGGAGCTGAGACTGAGATGGATAGAATATGCCAAAGAAGAGATGATGTTTCAGGTATTTAAAAACATGGAGAGCACCAAGCCAGTGATGTTTAGTAGGCTGGTGGACAAATTGGCTCAGTTGATGCACTGCAAATGTAATATCTGGTCTAGTAAAATTTAGATAAAGTAGGTGGCCATTTAATCTTCGATAAGGACTGGGATCTAGTTAGAGAGGGGGTGTTGTATCAGTGCAAATCCAATCCACAGGAAGAGGAGAAGAGTTAGCCCTTACTTGATCAAGATTCAGGTATGAAACTAGACCTGAAATATAATTGTTCTGAGTGAGAAACATTCCATGTTTTGATCTGGCTACTTCAATTCCTAAAATATATTTAGCAGGGCCAAGGTCTTTGATAGTAAAAGCTTTGTGTAAAGAAGCTTTCACAGATTGAATAGCTACCTCTGAATTTCCAGCAATGAGAACATCATCCACATAGACTATAAGAGCTTAAATAACTAAGCCAGTGAATTTGAGGAATATACATGAATCATTATAAGACTGATGGAACCCAAGGTGCTTCAAGTGCTTGGTAAATTCATGATTCCATTTCCTAGAGGCTTGTTTAAGGCCATATAAAGACTTCCTCAGTTTACAAACAGTACCTTTCTGAGCCAAGTGACAACCAACAGGTGGCAGCATGTAAAGTTCTTCATCAATATAGCCATGTAGAAAGGAATTGTTCACATCACATTGATGAAGAAACCAGTTCTGAGCAGCAGCTAAAGCAAGAAATAATCTCACTGTAACAGTTTTAGCAACTGGAGAGAAGCTCTCATAGAAATTTTCACCTTCAATCTGACTGTAACCTTTAGCCACTAACCTGGCCTTATATCTACTGACTGTTCCATCAAGAGTTCACTTTATTTTGAACACCCATTTACTGCCTATAGCCCTCTTTCCCGGTGGTAAAGAAACCACGTCCCAAGTTTGATTGTCTTCCAAAGCCTGCAATTCTTCATTCATAGCAGTGATCCACTCAGGATAAAGAATGGCTTCTCTGTATGAAGATGGTTCTGGAATCTGAGCTATAGTGGTGAGAAAAGCAATATATGTAGTAGAAAAAATAGGAGTGAATGAGGAATCAAGAACTGAATTAGTAACAAAGTCTCTCAGCCAGACTGGTTTATTTTTAGGCCTAGTACTATGTCTAGGCTGAATTGGTTGAAATGATGCAGATGAATCATGAGATGGTATGGAAGAGGCCATGTTAGAAGCATGATCTGAATGTCCTTGTGCTGCCTTCTGATGCTATTGCTGAGGGATGCTGAAGATAAGTCTGCATAAATCCATTACAAGGAAAAGCTCTTGGTGAAAATTTATCTTTCTGTGGTGACAGCATACAAGCAAAGGCAAGACAGCCAAAAACTTTTAAATTTGTTAGATCGGGTTTTCTGTTAAAAAGGATTTCATATGGAGATTTCCATCCTATGACTGATGTAGGCAATTTATTTATGATATATGTAGAAGCTAAAACAGCATCAGCCCAGAAATGTTTTGGCAAACCAGATTGAAACATAAAAGCTCTAGCCATTTCTAGCCAATGCCTATGCTTTCTTTCAGCAACTCCATTTTGCTGAGGTGCGTAAGCACAACTTCTTTGATGAACAATTTTCTAGTTTATCAAAAAGATTATGACATTTATTATTTACAAATTCTGTTCCATTATCTGTTCTAATAACTTGGATGGATTTTTCAAACTGTGTTTTGATCATTTGTATAAAGCTTTGCAAAGAATCACAGCTTTGCAAAGAATCACATGCTCTATCTTTTGTTCTTAGAAGAATTGTCCATGTGGATTTGCTAAAATCATCTACTATCATTAAAAAGTACTTGTATCCACCTGTAGATGCCACCTTATAGGAACCCCAGAGAACCACATGAATCAGTTTAAAGCATTCAAAAGTTTTAATATGAGATAAAGGAAATTTAAGTCTAGTTTGCTTAGCCAAAGGACAGATATGACACTGAAAACTGTCTTTATTTTTTATATCAAGATGTTGCATGATTACATCAGATGCATAACCAAGCCTTAAATGCCATATGTCTGAATCTTCTACTGAGACTTTATTTACTATTACAGATGTTTCTTTTCCTTTGAAAAACAATGAATTGAAAGATTGGACACAAGATGAAATGAAATTCTGATCAAATGAAGCAGGATTAATGAGATATAGTCCTCTGCTAGCTTTAGGCACCCCAATGACTATGTTACTCTTGAGGTCTTGAATAAAACAAACAGATAGAAAGAAGTCAAAATGGACATCTCCTGACTGAGCAAGTTTATTCACATAAAGAAAATTGTATTTGAAGTTGTTAACATATAAACATTCATTCAAAATGAGAGATGGCGTGAGAGGAACTGATCCTTTGGAAGTGACAGTTTGGCAAATGAACTGGAATAGGTATTGAGTTTGGAGTGCCTGTTTGAAAAATAGTTTTATTGCTACACACATGACTTGATGCACCACTATCTAGAATCCATGTATCATCATCAAATTGAAAAGCTAAATTTATCTGTTGAATTAGAACACTACCTGAGATGTCAGAAAAGTGAGCTAGGTTTACAACCTCTCCTGGTGATGATTCTATACCTTTGCCATTCTGCTGCTTGTTTAACTCCATCATCTTCATGAATGGTGCAAACATTGCCTGCATATTGTTTCCATTCAGCACATCAGAAACATCAAATGGAGTCTCATCTTGTTCCTTTGTTATAGCCATATTAGTCACAACATTCTTAGGTCTAGGTTTTCCTTCCTGCCACCAATCAGGATAGCCATGGATTTTAAAGCTGAAATCCTTAACATGTCTAGTTTTGTGACAATGATCACACTTTAAAAGCTTCTTGTATTGAGAATCCCTTTTCTTGAAGCCTCATTTTCCTCCATAATTCTGACCTGCAGTATCAGAATTTGATCTAACAAACATGGCAGAATGTTCTGTAGAAGACACATAATTGCTGATTATATGTTACTAACTTTCAGCCTTTGCAACAATTGAACAAACCTTCCCAATTGAAGGAATTGGCTCCATTGTTAGGATCTGATCCCTAACTGCCTCAAATTCCTCATTCAATCCAACCAAGAACTGCTGCACTTTGTCTTCATTATCATCCTGTGCAACAGCCTCATCATAACCACATTTGTAGGCCTCTTAAAGGCACAAACATCTTCGTTTTGGTCTTAAACATTCCAGTTCATCCCAAAGATGTTTCAAATCTGAAAAATATCGATTAACTGAACTCTGGCCTTTTCTGAATTGAGCAATCCGGTTTCTGAGATGATACAACATTGGTTCATTGCTTACAGAGAATCTTTTTTTAATCTCACTCCAAAGTTTTCGTGCATTATCAATAAAAGCAAAACTTCTAGCTATCTTTGGAGTTATAGAATTCATGATCCAAGAAACTAAAGTAGAATTCACCTTCTCCCACTTTTTGAAGATCGGAGACTCATGTTGAGGATTATGAAATTCACTTGTGATGAACACCCGCTTATCCTTTACCTTCAAAGCTCTGAGTATAGCTCTGTTCCAGATAAAAATATTCTTCTCATTGAGTTGTTTTGCAACAAGACTCAAATTTGAGTTATCTGTAGTAGTTAGATAAAGAGGATCCTCCACTCTAATCTCGACAAATCCTTCCTCATCCACAACATATTTCAGCTGTGAATTTCTAGAGTGCACAGAGTTTGAAGAAGAAGTTGGGTCTGCCAATCAGATCAAGAAAACATGACTCAAAAGGAGGAAAAACAAATCACAGATCAAAACACAGCTTTGCGTTTCAGGTTAATCAATCCTGAACCTCTGATACCATGAACAAACCAGTAGATACTACTCATAAACTTGAGAAAACTGAAGCATGAAGAACAAAATGGAAATGCAATCTGGTGGTAAAATGTTTTGTTGATTAACTTTCTCAAATGGCATACAATCTGTACATTTATAATGTTCTCAAATCAGCTAACAAACTAACAACAAACTAATCAGCAAACTAATAACAAACTTTAACTAACTAAGGCTATCTGACTAACTAGAAACTAACTAACTGTTTCTAATCTAGAAACTTCTGAGTGTGATGCTTCCTTGTTCTGTCCTTGTGCTGCCTTCTGATGCTATTGCTGAGGGATGCTGAAGATGAGTCTGCATAATTCCATTAATATGTTGTTATGTGTTGTTGTGCTGCTACTGCAAATCTTAATTGCCATCTAGGATCTGTTGGATCAACTGAATCCTGTTATCACCTCTTCATTCAAAATATAAGATGAATTATAAGAAGCAAATTTGACAACACCAGATCCTGTTTCGGTGTTAGCAAAATGAGAGAAAATGAGAGAAATTGAAAAATTTTCTGCTTCTCTTGATTTGTCTATTTGGTGGCTTCTTTGGTAGATTAAGCTAGTTTTATACTTGTATTTTATACCTCACATTTGATTGGTATAATGGTTGTTTAGATCATCTTAGACTTTGGGATGTGAGAGTGTGATAGATTCTTATGTCTTGGGGGGTTATAGTAGACTAGGAATACAATGTTTGATGCATTGGGAAAACTTCTGCATGCTAGTTTACGCTTAGATCTTTGCTTTTTCTATTTACTCGAGGACGAGTAAAGGTTTAAGAGCGGGGAGGTTTGATAGGACGTTAAATGCATGTATTTTACAAAGCATTTAACATCTCTTTTGTCATATTTTGTTGGAAGATTGCTAGATTTAGGTAGGTTTACATCATAAGGGATTTAGATGACCGTTTTTTGTTTTTTTATCTAAATCCTTCATTTTGTAACCTATTTATAGTCTAATGGATTTTTGGTCCTTACGAGCATCCAAATTCCCTTTTGTAAGCTTAATTTGTAGATTGCTCGTAAGCACTTCAGATTGGTTTAGTGAGGGCCATTTGTGGGGATGGTAGAAAATTGAAGGTCACGATCCAAACGTGGAAGAAGAGAATCTGGACATGAAGAACTAAGGCCAGCCAAGCGACGCGAAGACCGGCCAGATGAAGAAGACCGCGCGCGCAAGATAAGTAGCTTGGTGCAAGTACCCAACACCATTTCGTGTGGCTAGCATAAGGTAGGGCATGCCCGTGCGCGGTCACTTGATCGAAAGATTGCACTGGCGGCTAGCACCTTTAGCGTTCACCCGCTCGCTCGAGGCAAGGTGTGAAGACACGACCCAGGACTCCATTGTGCGACCTACGTGCCCCAGTGCCCAGCACCCGCACCCCCAACGCGTCCTAGCACGTGACCCATCACTCACGTTCTATGCATCAGCCTCGTGCCAGTGCCCGGAAGCCTCATGTCAGCCTCGCGCAGCCAGCTCGCCTGCTGCTTTTTTTACCCTCTTTTGACAATTGTGTACTATAAATACTCCAAACCTAATTTCCTTCTTCCTCATTCATTTCTACCCAAAACTACTCTCCCAAAACCCTAGTTTACATTTACTTTTCATCTTTAACTCTATGTTTACCATGGATTCTTGTTATTTTGTTATGGGTTTTCATAATCTAGGCTATATATACTCTTTGGAGCAATTGGTAAGCATTTATAGTATGAATTTGTGAAATTTGATTTATCCTATTTTGTGCTTGATTATCAAGTATTTTCTGTGCTTTCTTGTGATATTAATGCATCATTTAGACTAGAATGATCAAGTAGTTAATGATTGTGGGTTAATTACTTGCTAGGTTTTTGGTCAAACCCAGAAGACATTGACTTTTTGTTGGTCAATGCTAGGTTATAATTAGCAGTGGCAACTAATTATGATTGTTAAATTGATGAAATTGCTTAGATTTATGATGAATTTTAATGGGTTTGATTAATTATCAATGTGGTTCACTAATAATTAGCAGGAAGGTAGATCCTCGTAGTCATTATTAATAAATATACTTGTGCTATCTATGTATTTCTTACTTGTAGGACATTGTGGTAGTTGTGTTGGGTGTCTATGTGCATTTCTATCCTTGGGGAAGTCTATGATGCCGATCGTTTAGAGTAACCAAAGGATAAGGGTTATTGTATGGCGCCGATCGCCAACTTTAACTATAACCAAGGAGAGGTGAGAAATATCAACACTCAATGGGTGTTGATAAGTTCTCCACAATATGTGGTTAATGCATAAAAATAGGATAATTAATCAATGATAAAAGGATGACTACAAATGTAAACCAATTGCTCCCCAGAATCGTTATCATATTAATTACATCTTTTGTGCTAGTGTGATCGTAGTTGAATTGTTTTTTTTGTTACTGCACACGTAGAGTGACATCTTTGTGTGCTTTTCAACTACAATTAACACTCGATAAAACCCCTTTTTTCCTCATGGACAACCTCGTCTTACCGCTAGCTACTATTTAGTAGTTAGCCGTAACTTGGGCATATAAATACAATCTTTAAGAGGCACGGCGACAGCCTCCCAGAAGCAGGAATAGTTCCCTCTACCATTTAGTCATGGCTTCATGATAGAAGTTTGGATAAGAATGACTAATACACCTTTTTTCTTAACAGGATCCTATGCATTTGAAGATCCATCTATTCGATCCTTTTTCATTTCTTTGTGAGAGGTCTCATTAGGGTTGCAAGCAGATACCTCCTTACCTTCTTTAGTTATAACCCCAGAAGTTTTTAGCTTCGTGTTGGCTTTGATTGCATTTTCCTCAGAGATACTATTGCAGTGTTGTCATTAGTTTTAGTAGTCATAGTTTACGGATTTTCATTTTCATCATCAAAGATAAAATTTCTATCAATGAAGTGCTTAGTTAAATCCATATCTCAAATTCAGTATACAAAGCAAGTCACACAAAAACACAGAGATAATAGGAAAATGAGAACAGTAAGGGAGAAAAGTAAGTATGGCAAGGAAAAACAACAAAATAACGACAAACAAACACCTTTGCTCTCATAACCAACATGGCGAAGACTTATCGAATGATTGTTGAGTGTTAATACAACTAAGGACTCAGCATTAAGACGAACCCCAACCTTAGGAAGTTTTTATCTAGGAACATTTTAGTTCCAAATCGGAAAACCTGGTTTGCTATCATTACCAAGTTTTAGAACTTTTTACGCCATACACAACAGTTATTCAAAAATCCATGGAAAAAATCTATAGTTGGAATCACAGGATAAAGGGTGAATTCATCAGACAAACTTTTCACTTTCCGATGGTGATAATGGTTACAGAATAAGTAATTTAAAAAGGCACTTGAACTGCCTCGCACACCTGATAAAAGACAACAATAATTGAAACAACCTTAGGGTGGAGCTGAGATAATGCGACCTGATAATGTGAGAGCAAATCCAAGACGTGCTGAGGTAAAGGAAAAACAAGCCCAAACATAAGATAATCCAAGTAGCAGGAAATAAGGCCAGGAGAAGGGGTGTGAACGCTTTCAAAAGGCTCAGGAACCTTAAGCTCGTACAAGACAAATAAGGAAAATTATGCTTTAAAATTTCCAAGTAGCAATCAGAAAGAATGCTACTAACGATAGAAGAACTGGTGAGTTGGTCAGAATCCTCCCCGGAATCGACATTGTCATCTGGGATATTTTGTATGGAACTTTTGGAAACATTAGAGGTAGACATTGAGGAGGTGAGACTTCCTAAGATTTGGATGAAAGTTTCATCAATTACAATCATAGAAATCAAAAAGGAAAAATCCGGAAAATTTTGAGAGAAAGAGCACAGATAATAGGCCGGAAAAACAAAAAGATAACCTATAGATCAATATCAAAAGGGAAAATTACTACAGAAGAGACACCCTGCACATTCACAACCAAAAAAATTTTTTTAGAAAGAAAAAAAGATGGAGAACGGAAGAACTTAAGAGATTAATGGAGTGCGATGGAAGATCGGAGCAATAAAGAAGAAGATGAAGAATTCTAAAGAGATGTGGATTTTAATTAAAGAAAAAAAATCCAAAAGGAAACAGAAAGTAATAATGATGGCCCGACAAAAAGTGAATTACCTTTTTAGGAATTCGAGAAGGCGAAAGTGTATGAGTGGAGAGAATACACTGAATAGTTTCAGAGTTAAATCACAAAAATCAAAGCAATTATAAAGGGGAGAAAATGTAACTGTAGAAGAGGAAATCTTGGAATTTTGATAGCAAATAAGAAGGAGAGAATCTCGACTACAAGATCACAATGGCTAGAAGTCTACCACAATCCTTATAGTTTCAAATTTTGAATTCAAATTTCAAAGGTTAGACAACTCAATGGGTTAAAAACACATCCAAGAAGCACACAACACTTCGCAAGAACAGTTCAAGTCGTTGTGACAACGAACATGTTATACAGTTCAAGAAATGAACAAAACAATAGTTCGTGCAGAGCTTTCAACCACTGTCATATCTTTGTGTTTTATTGACTTCATGGATGGGGGAGCTTATGGTATACATCTAGCCTAGCAGCTAAAGGCTGCTGACCTCCAGTCCCAGCCCAATCTCACTTTACGAATAGACAAAGCCATTCAGCCCCAGGTTCAAGTAAACCAAAAACCGATAAAGGCAGAATTGTGTGGTCATAGATCCAATCGTGAATCAAGAAAGACTGAATGAGGACCAACACTTAGCCATGAACCAAAAATATAGCCATCAGGGCGCGATCCACGATCTCAATCCCTAGGAGGTCGTCGTCGTACCTGTCATAGTTAATATTTATAAGCCTTAAATTCTTACTAACTACAACTAAGTAGATAGTGGCAAATCAGGGTCGTCCACGAAGAAGAGGGATCTTCCTAAGTGTTTAAACATATAAAGTGGATACTAGGCTATATATATATATATATATATATATATATATATATAAAAGCAAGTAAAGAGTGGGGGGAGGGGTTGGTTTTTCCTAAGTTATGAAATAAAGACAAGCTAACTAGCAAAGTCAAGTAACTATGCTAATCATGCAACAAACTAAGAAAAAAGGGTAAAAACTACAAAAGACAAAGCCTTGAGGGAAATTGATTTCCACTTCCAAACCTCTTATCTATCCTTGAATCTACAACATATTTATGACTTTAACTACTTCTTGTGAAGATAAATCTTCTATCCTTATGAGATAGTAGTTTGCAAGAGTGAATTCTACATCTCTAGTCAAACCTCACTAATGACTCCTTTAGTCGAGAAACGGATAAAAGTATCCCATTAATGGCATTGAGTATGAATAATCAACAAGCTTGGTAACACTTATAAACACTACGCCGTGCTAAGCATTGGACCAATTCATGCATTTACACAAGATTAGTCAATTACAATTAACGTTCATAGACCTCTCCTATTTTCTACATTAAACAAACATGACAAAGAGTTCAACATCATCACATTCATCTAGCAATTATCAACTCATCAACAACATTAGAAGCTATAACTCATGCTCTTGGATTTCATATTAAAAGAGGGGAAACTTAGCTAGTTTTTCCCAACCCTAATAAGTAATCATACAAGCAATTCATATACTCAAACGTCCAACAACATTAATGTCATTAACAACCCACATTCAAAGCTCAATAAATTCACAATAGCAAAAGCAATAAATGTATAAAAAGGATTCTCAATACATGGCTTACAAGCCTCAATAATTTGCTCCATAGTACAAAACTACCAAGATAATAAAATCCATAACATAGAACAAAGATCTACAAAGAAAGAAGAAGAAAATGGAAGGATAGGGTGAAAAGCTAGGGTTTTAAAACCCCAAGTCGGGATTAGAAAATGGGGAAGAAAGGGAGGCTATTTATAGCCCAAGTGGGTCAAGAAGAGTCAAAGAGCGTAGCAGAGCGCGCAGGACGCTCATCGGGCACGCAGGCCGCATGCAAGATGATGCGGGCATGGGGCGCGGTGGCGTGAGGTAGGGTATTGTGTCGTGGGGGCACTGGGCGCTAGTGTGCGCAGGCTCATTAGACTCCGCACTGGGTACGCGATGGAGAACTAAAAGGCAACACCGGGGTTTGCTACGAGGCGAGTGAGTGCGCGACCATCCGCGCAGGGCGCGCAAGGTTGGGGTGCTTGGTGCGCCTTCTTGAGCTGAGGTGCATTTTCCTTTGCATTTTGGGTCATGCTAGAGTGCGGTGCAGCCCTCGGGATGCATGCCCGGTCTTCTTCACCGGCCGATCGGTCTTTGCATTGCTACGAGTGAACCGTTGCACCGATTTTGGAGTTCTTGTAGTCGATCTTATAGCGTTTAAGAACACAAATCCAATGATTCCACCCTTGTAGTCTGATTCTTCTTGGATCATTTTAAGAACTTGGTCCAAACTTCTGGGTCACAATTCATCCGCTTCTTTGTCTTCCTTCTTCGACCCTTCTATCTTCTACCACTTTTTGGTTCGTGGCATTCACTAAACCACTCCAAAGGGCTCACGAGAGATCTAAAATTAATCTCACAAAATGGAATCTAGATGCTCATAAGGACCGAAAATCCATTAGACTAAACATAGTTTACAAAATGAAGGATTTAGATATGAAAACCAAAAATGGCCATCTAAACCCCTTATGATGTAAACCTACCTAAATCTAGCAATCTTACAAGAAGAAGATAACAAACGAGATGTTAAATGCTTAGAAAAACACATGCATTTGACGTCTCATCAAGCCCTAATAATGTGGAGCCACGATTACGATAAGCTATAAATACAGGAAAAGTAACACTGGCTCAGGTAAGTAAAAAAAGACTAAGAAATTATAATTCTCTGAGGAAAAGGCTGACTTGATCGTCAGGCTATTTTCCCTAGAATTATTTTTGGGATCGGTTTTGCAGGAAGAGAGGCTTCACAGTGAACGGCAATTGCCTTACTTGGTCGGATTACACCATCAACTTTTGTGTGAGCTGTATATAGACCAAGGCATAAATGGTAAACCACTTCACGTAATCAATGGATTCTACATGAATTGATGAAACACCATCACTTTGTACCTATTGCTGGGAGTATTTCTAGGGTTTTGTTGGAGGAACCGTTGGTGTTAGGCGCCTCTTTGCCAGTCGTGAACGGAGAATACAAGAAAGTTGGTCCTGCACGTTCTACTTTGGCCATATCGACTTATTTATGCCGATCTTGTAACAGATCGACATTTGAAGGTAACATGGCCTGCATCACCTAAACCTGTGAAAACAACGCCAACACCCGTCAAACCAACACCCGTCAAACCAACACCTAAATCGGTCCTAACAACACCTATGAAGCTTAGACCTCCAAATGCAAGAGTACAAGTCCATCGACAGTAATCACACTTCGTACGGACCTTGTATAATTGGCTTCAACCGCATGATCAAAACTCAACATGCTCATTCTTGGGAAATGAATGTCTATTCGGATGCAAATGGAAAATCATTGTATTTTGGAGTGATTTTGAAGATTTGTGGATATGTGAGCAAGTTACTCAAACAATTATGTCCAATATTTTGGTTACTACTTCAAGGCTAATTAAGAAAAATGACATTTTATAGGTACATGTTTTTTTACACATAATCAAAAGAAGGGATGGATTGGATACATGCGCCCGATGTCGATTCAAGAAATTGGTTGTACGAAACAAGAGAGGATCGACTACATCCGTAAGAGCGTAGGGCGGTAGGACAAGAAGTTGTTCATTGCGCCATACATAGAAAGGTTATATAATAAGATTGTTTGTGTTACTTACCGGCTACAATTCACTCATTTCGTGCATAATTTCAATTTTCTTATTTAGGGACCATTAGGATTGATTTTGATTGTCCCCGCCCATAACCGGGTTTATTGGATGGATCCCGGTTATGTCAACATAATGTCAACATGCAAGATACTATCATCTATTGTGTTATATTTTTTGCTGTGGATTAAGGCCTTTTTTGGAGCTGGAGACATATAATAGAAATATTCATTTACTATAAGAGCAAAACATGTTTCTGAATTCATAAACTTTCCATTATATTTTTACATAGACATGATTAGTACTTCCCGAGTTTGGAAAAACAACCCATGAAATCATTTCCAAGTTCGTAAAAAATACATATTTATGACTAATTGGAGCAATCGCTGAACAGAATAGGAACAGAATATGCACACAAACTCGGAAACTAGGAAGGAAATTACAAAGAGCCGATTGCATAGTTTCCGAGTTCAGAATTTTATGACTTTCCGAACTCTGAAACAAGAATAATGGTCTGACGGACGCTGGAATTGTCCAAGGTCGCTCATATTTAAAGGCAGTTCCAGTGGCTTTTTAAAGGTGATTTTTAGCTGCCTTCCTTGGCATTTTTAAAGGGGGTTATTGGAATCATCTTCTATTGATAGACGGTGGATGGTAGCCCCAGAGAAGGCACAATGAAAGTGTCTTTAATAGTTTGATAGAACCGTCTTTAATGCTCCCCCAACTAGTGTAAGGGCTTACCGTTGATAAGTGGAAATCAACTTAGTTATTTGTGTTTATATATGGAAAGTCAAGTAAAGATTGACCATTGATTAGTTGAAATAAACTTACTTATTAGTGTTTATATGTAGAAAGTAAAGTAAGGGTTTACAGTTGATTAGTTGAAGTCAACTTAGTTATTACTATTTATATATAGAAATTCAAGTAAGAGTAATCGTTAATTAGTTAAAGTCAAATTATTTATTAGTGTTTATATATTGAAAGTTAAGTACATGTTAACCATTGATTAGTTAAAGTTAACTTAATTATTATTATTTATATATAGAAAGTCAAGTATGAGTTAACAATTGATTAGTTGAAATTAACTTTGTTATTAGTGTTTATATATAGAAAGTTAAGTATAGGTCAACCATTGATTAGTTAAAGTCAATTTAGTTATTAGTGTTTATATATAGAAAGTCAAGTAAGAGTTGACCGCTGATTAGATGAAATTAACTTAGTTATTAATGTTTATATATAAAAGTCAAGTAAAGTTTTATTGTTGATTGATTTAAATCAGCTTAGTTATTAGTATTTATATATAGAAAGTCTAGTAAGGATTGACAGTTGATTAGTTAAAGTCATATGAGTTATTAGTGTTTATATATAAAGTTAAGTAAGAGTTTACCGTTGATTAGTTAAAGTCAACTTAGTTATTAGTGTATATATAAAGTAAAGTAAGGGTTGACCGTTGATTAGTTGAATTCATCATTGTTATTAGTATCTATATATAAAAAGTCAAGTAAGAGTTAATCGTTGATTAGTTGTATTCAACGCAGTTATTATTGTTTACATGTAAAAAGTCAAGTAAGTGTTGACAGTAGATTAGTTGAATTCAATCTAGTTATTACTGTTTATATCTATAGTAAGTCAAGTATGGGTTGACCTTTGATTAGTTAAAGTTAAGCCTAATTATTAGTGTTAATAGATAGAAAGTCAAATAAGAGTAAACTATTTATTAGTTAAAATCAAATATTTTTATTCGCATTTATATATACTAAGTCTAGTAAGAGTTGAACATTTTAAAGTTAAAGTTAACATAGTTATTATTATTTGTATATAGGAAGTCAAATAAGGGTTAACTTTGACTGGTTTAAATCAATCCTTAATTATTAGTGTTTATATATAGAAAGTAAAGTAATGGTAGACTGTTGATTAGTTAAAGTCAAATAGTTATATTTGTATTTATGTATACTATGTCAAATAAGGGACTCGTCTTTTATTAGTTAAAGTCAAGCATTAATTATTAGTGTTTATATAAAGAAACTCAAGTAAGGATTGATTGTTAATTAGTTAAAGTCAAACATTTATATATATATATATATATATATATATATATAAAGTAATTAAGAGTTGAACATGGGATCAGTTAATGTCAAACTTTTTATTCGTTAGTATATATACCAAGTCAAGTAATGGTTTATCGTTAATTTAGTTAAATTTAACTCTGTTAATAGTTGAAATCAACAAAAGAAATGAACGGTTTTGGAAGTTATGAAAAAAAATATTTTTTTTAGCTCATCCTTTTTTGGAGCGCAGCACGCAAACTTTTCGGAGGGGAAATTTTGAAACTTTTGGTGGGAAGATTCTACTGGGAACATTAATTTTTTAAAAATTTCAAAATCGGTTCGGGCACTGGTGTTTTGAGAACTGGTGTTAACCAAGCACCGATTATCAAAACATTGGTTATAAAAAGAATTAAACTAGTGACAAATATCTTCAAGCACCGGCTTGGGCACCGGTGTTTTGTAAATCGGTATCGATTTTCAGAACACTGGTGCCAACAAACTAGCGCTAGATGGAGATCGATTCCACCTCGGATCAAAAAGAAAATCATAGCTTGGTTTATATGCTACCCCTTTTTGTAGTTTTAGGAAGCTCTCTTTGTCCATCTAATCTTGATTTGCTATAAACAGACGATAGTGTCAATTGGCTTATTCAATGCTCACTGCCTGAATTTAGGAGTTAAACCGATCGAGATCAGATGATGCAAGGATCAGATTTGATAAACTTTTTGGCAATTTGCCTCTTCCTGTGTTAGTGAATTCTTCTGTCATATGAACTTTGGTTTTCTTAAGCTTAGCAATGTGTGTGGAGAATGAGAATCATACGATCATTATTACGACGATTGAGTCAGTGAGTGGAGTAACTTGATAGCTAGGAGGCAGTGAGCGAACAAGTAACTGAGTTGCATGTGTGGATATAAGCAGAGGTACTATGTCGAGGCCATGGCGATCAGAGAGATTAAGTTAGGGTGGCATCAAAGCGGCAATTGGTGGTGCTGGTTTATCCGGGAAACGACCAGGGGTATATTTGTACTTTCAAAATTTTGGGGTTATATTTGTACTTTCAAAATTTTGGGGTTATATTTGCACTTAACAAAGAACTAGGGGTATAAAATAACATTTTTTAAAATTGTATCAAGGCAAGGTACTGGTGTTAAAAGGGGCAAATTTATCATTTTATTTAATTTTGACTTGACTGAATTTTCAGGTGAGATCAGGATATATTTGCACTTTTGAAAATTTGGGGATTATATTGGCACTTAACAAATTACTGACGGGTATAAAAGCAAATTTTTCTATAAAAATAATAATTTGAATTTGAAATTAATACGAGAGACACCTCAAAATTGAGATTTATGGTGTTAATATTGTATTTTACTTTTGTAACTAGTAATTTTCTAGTTCACGGAAAATTGCTTAATGCTGTATAACCTCTATCACGTTTGGAGTTCACTGAAAATTGCTTAATGCTGTATAGCCTCTGTCACGTTTTGGGATAGGAATTAAAAATATTCATCCGTAGGTAGGACTTTTCATGTTGAAGGGAGGTAGCATACCATGAGACATGCAAAATCATACTCCATCTGTCATTGGAAAAGGTCGAAAAACTCACCAAAATGTTAGGTGTACTCATACTTGACAAGGGAGACCACTTACGAGATGAGATTAGCGATGAACCGAACTTCATCATTAATCATCAAACGACCAAAACTCCTCCTGATTTCTAACAGTACTACTATCTTCCTCTTTAACCATGTTTTTACATTTAGGAAGTGAAGGTCTCATATAGTAGAAGTTGGCCACAGGCGCTTCCACATGGAAATGTCTTGTTCAATGTGGAGCTTTCTGATTCCTCCATAAAAGCCGTCAGCACCATTGCCTACTTCGCGGTGATCCTTCCGGCTTACAGTTGTTTGTCTCCATCGCGAGGCTGGGTTGTATTGCTTGAACTCCAGCACCACGATGTCTGAATTACACAATAAACATTAGTCCATTTATAGGCTTGCCAATGATCTTGATCATGGCATATGGTAGTATATATGAATAGTGTGGAGGTAAGGTAACAAGTAATTACCACTTAGATGGCACTGGCAATGAGGGTCAACATCGCCATTGCACAGCTCCATATGTCCCACAACTCCATACCACCAACCTGGCATAGGAAGATGCAAAGCTTAGAGATGTAGCAAGAGGGAGGTGAAATTAGAGGAAGGTCTTAAATAAATGAACATACCATATGGGAAATCCTTGCTTCTCCTCCACTGAATTTCGATGTGATCACCTGGTTTGAGATCATTTAGACAGCCGGACACATGAAGGTCGTATGGAGGCGTATCAACACCGGGTGCTCTTATCCTATTCCATCCGATGTTTTCCTCGATCGTGCGCCGACCCTTTACAGAGTACCTGCACAAAAACCAACATCTTAAGAACCTGAATGAATCAGCTGGTAGCTGCAAGTTGGGAGATGAGATTTCTTACCTAGCAGTGAAGGTGTCGGTGGTGGAATCATAGTTGAGTTCAGCATCATAACAGGAGAGCATAAATCCAACATGCCCGTTCTGCACCTTACAAGTAGAATTAGGAGTTTAGGATACATTGTAAGCATTTCCGAATGAAATCAAAGTCAATCTCGAATTCAGCCAACTACGTACCTCGCGATTCAAGACTTGAGCCGGGAACCAGAAGTTGCCATTTTCGATGGCGAGGTACCTTGCCATCACTGAATCCTGTGGCAATGAGGCCTCGTTCTGTTTTGATCTGTTACCCCAAAACCTTGCGACCCTTTTTCGCCTCACCAGAACTTCGTTTCTCCTTTTGGATGCAATGTAGCACTGCCATTTTTGTTGCGCGGCATCGGCGATGAGACGGCCCCATTTTTGGGTCATGTGTTTCTCCCACATATGATCGCTTGTGCACATCTCCCTCAAAGAAGCGGAAACCGCGGCCATGCTGCAGAGCGCGGCTGGGGAAAGCCTGTGGAGGACACATTCCAATGCCAAATCCGGCAGATCCAGCAATCCCAGCTCCTCTTCTTCCACTACTGCAGCACCTGCACTCTTGCTCCCCGACATCCAAAATCTTGGAACCACTTTCACTTTTACTTGCCTCTTCCAATTCAAAGCCCAAAAGGGCTTCAGAAACGACTTGGAAACCAGTATAAAAGAGAAGAACGAAATCAAAAGTATCAACATTTTCTGGTGCTGAGTGGCTGCTGAATGCTATAGAAGAAAAATGAGGTGCGGTGGGAAGTTTCCATGGACTTGGAAAACTTGGGATGATATATAGCAGCACGGCATGCTCAGATCCGTCCCGGATTAAATTACAATGAATCTTTTTTACGGTTATTAAAAATTATATTTGATCGTTGATATATTTAATTATGTATAATATTATCAAATAAAAAATTACTTTTTAAAAATATTTATTATGATAAATACAATAATATCATATATAATAATATTATTAGTTGTATAGCTAATTAAACATATGATCAAAGTTTGATAATAAATAATATGAATAGCAAAGTGTGTAGGTTAATATTCCCTCCGTTTTTTTAACATTGGCACACTTATTAAAAATGGGTATTTTTTTTTTAATTGGCACATTTCATTTATGGCAAATTTAAGGTTATTATATCCACTCATTTTATTTTCTCTTCTTTCAATTCAATTTCATCCATTCATTTAACATCTTCTAAATTCTAATCCCAAAAGTGATGTGCCAATGCTATAGGGGGGAGTATGAGATGCGGAGGACATAATGTTGGTGGACAACGCAACCGACAACAGCTTTGATGGTTGGTAGTTACAACGCCCCACGGGCAATGGGTGACTCACAACTCGTTTAAGGACTAGCAATAAATTAGACCTTTCAATTAATTGAGAAAATTGAGATTTGGTATATCATATTACAAGACTATTTAATTTTGTACAGTTTACGTAAAGGCAAATTCTTGGGAAAGACGATCTTTTCATATGCTAATTGAAAGATGAGGTATAATTAGAATAATAAAAAGTAAAAGGTTTTAGTTGCAATATTAAAATTTTAGTATTCAACATGTAGTAGTTATAAAATTTATAACCCGGTTCATGCAACCCAAAAATTTTATCTTTAGTTCTTCTAATTTACACTTTAAACCTTGGTATTTCTATAACTTATGAAAAGACCGTCTTTCAAGAGACGAACTCTTACTTAAAAAATGGTTGACCATTAATAGTTTTACTAATGTATAATTATTAAGGAAGGTAGATATTAATTAGATTTTATTTCATTTTTCTATCTTTCACAGGCATTATATACCATTATATAATGTACACTGAGATTATGAACACAAGCACACATTATTACCCTTATTTTCAACATGGTATTAGAGACTAAAATTCTGAAACTCTAAAGAAAATTTTCTCTACCTTCGTCGAGCTCCTGCCGCCGCCGTCCAACCACGTGTCACCTCTATGCACCGTCATCTAGCCGCCGATGCTGCTCGAGTTTCTGCCGCTCACCGACCGCCGCACCTCCGTCTGGTTGCTGTGATCTGACCTCCGTGCCAACTATGATCGGTCTGTGCATTTTCGCTCACGTGCCGATTCCAAGCCCCACACATTTTTTCCATTCACACCACGAGCGCTGCATCTTGCTGATCCGATTCGACGCCGATCCACCAATTTTCTGTTGATCTTTACCTGATTTTGCACTATATATGCCTCTGGAATTAATCCGGGTGAACAGGCTCACATCGATGTTGAAGCTGAGACCAACAAACTGCAGAACATGAACGGCTAAGAGGTAGTTACAACTTTACTGAAACAGTTGCAGTTACAATCTGGCCTTAAGTCATCTGTACCTTTTGATCGCCTACCGAACGATCCTTACTTTATTTGCTCTTCTGACGGTCCTAGTTTGATTATTACACCCACCATCCTAAAGGGTGAAGAGAATTACCTGGAATGGTCTAATGGAATTTGCAGTGCTATGTTTGCCAAGCACAAGATTGGGTTCATAGATGGATTCATTATCAAACCCCCGGATGATCATCCTGATGTTGTTGATTGGCCTGGAGTTAATGCTATCCCTGTCTGCTGGATCTTAAACACTCCGGATCCGGCATTGCGATCTTGTACAAGTGTCTTTGCCACAGTTAAGGAACTGTGGGATGACCTGAAGGCACGATTTACTCTTGGTGATGGTATGAAAATTCTGCAGATGCGTGAAGATAATCAGAACTGTCAGCAGAATGGTCATACCACTGCCATTTATTTTGGCAAATTGAATAAGTTGTTTTGTGACTACAACTCCCTGCGGCCTCCTTTGGTTTGCTCCTATGAAGCTGGCAAACCGCTGTGCACGTGTAACCTTGTCGTCTGTGCCTTCCAAGAGAGAGAAAAATATATTACCTATCAATTTCTCTTTGGTCTTGATTAAGGTTATCACACCTTATGATCCCATATCATGAGTCTTGATTCATTGCCACCATTCATGCGTGTGTATGCGCTTGTTTCCCAAGAAGAGAATTACCGAGCCGTCATCCGTTCTTACGAGCCTTCTTCTGACTCCATGACATATGCCACACGACGCTCACAACCTACGGGTTCTTCGACAGTTGTTCTCACTTCAGCTGATCGCAAGAATCTCCTATGTACGCATTTTCATTGCAAGGGTCATGATAAAGCTTCCTGTTTCCAGCTCACACGCTATCCAGAATCGTACACGGAGATTAGGGAGAAAGCCAACATCGCCAAGAAGATGGCGCCAGCTAATCGGCTGATCGTCATCGTCAACCCTGGGGTTCCCACCACCGCGGTCCATCCACCTCCGCCGCCATTTGTCGGTGCTGCCATGTCACCGCCAAAGATTGAGACGGCGGCCTCCAATGGCAGTGCTTATACCCGATCTAATTTTTGCCCCACTTTGTCTGATGACCAATGGAGCACAACCATGCATTTATATAATCAGTTTAATTCTCTGTTTGACCATGGGTAAGGTAAGTCTAATTTGCCTTGGATTCTTGATTAGGGAGCCTTATATCACATGACTGGTGACAATGGTTCTCTTGTTGATATTACTACTACTATTGAGACTATGCATGTTATACTGCCTGATGGATCTGTGTCATCTACTACACAATATGGTTCTATCTGCTTTAGTAATGTCACCATTAATCATGTGCTCTACATACCTACTTTGCGATGCAACTTATTATCATGATCTAGATTGTTATCTGCCTTAAAATGTCTATCTTTGTTTACTGAAAATTATTGCATTTTACAGAAAATTAGTACAGGGACTGTGATTGGCGTGGGTGAACAACAAGGGGGGTTTATTAGCTTCGTCTGCTGAATACTCGTGTTCGTCCTCCTATCCTGTAGTCTTTTGCGACAGTTGCTTCTGTGTCTTCTTCTGATTTATGGCATCAGCGTCTTGGACATCCTTCCTCTACGGTGCCGTCTTCTGTTTCTTCGATTGATTTTAGCACAAATAATACTTTTGTTCCTTGCTCTGTGTGTTATAGAGCAAAACAGACTAGACATAGTTTTCCTTTAAGTTCTTCAAATGCCAGTTCACTGTTTCAATTAATAAATTTTGATGTTTGGGGTCTTTATAGACACCATCTTCTAGTGGTGCATTTTATTTTTTAACAATAGTTGATGATTATTCCCCAGCTGTTTAGGTTTATTTATTAGTTACTAAGTCAGATGTAGCTTATAGATTTATGGAATGTTGTGCTTTGATCAAGAATCAGTTTGGCCGCTCATTGATGCACATCCGGGCTAATAATGGTACTGAATTTCTACCTTTGAGATCATACTTTGCTGAATCCGGGATAATTTTTTAGACATCTATGGTTGATACACCACAGCATAATGGTCATGTTGAACGCAAGCATCGTCATTTGTTTAATGTGACGCGTGCCTTGCGTTTTCAAGCTAATCTACAAGTTCATTTTTTGGGAGAATGTGTTCTTACTATTTCTTATTTGATTAACCATACACCAACGAAACATCTCAATGGTCGTACTCCATTTGAGATTCTCTATGGAAGAACTCCAAACTACCTGCTTTTGAGGGTATTTGGATGCTTTTGAGGGTATTTGGATGCTTTTGTATTGCTGCTTACATTCCTAGATTCCGTGACAAGTTTGCGCCAAGAAGTCATCGATGTTTGTTTCTTAGTTATCCTACCGGAAAGAAAGGTTATTGTCTTTTTGACTTGGAATCCCGCACTTTCTTCAATAGTCGAGATGCTAATTTTTTTTAAGACCAGTTCCCATATGCAGCCACTTCGACATCGCCTCAGTGCATCCCGACGATGCCACCACCTCATGCCGGCATCACCACTACCGCCGGAGCCTTACGCATAGGTCACTGCTCTGCCTCTACATTTGGACCTGCTGACCAGTCTCGATCACCAGTCACCTCTTCTTTTAGTTCAGTATGATGACGCCCAACCCGAGCTGACGTCGTTGCATGCATTTCACACATCACCAGCTCCTGTCAGCCACAAGCCGTCGGACCCAGATACAATTTCTTTGTTGTCGCCTACCGGGGAATCACCGGCGACAGACTCTGCCGGCTGCCGCCATCTGCTGCCCGCACTGCCGCCTGCTTTGCCAGTTACTCAATCGCAACCTCCTGCTACCGAGCTGCCTCCTCCCCGACAGAGTGTCCTCAATCGCCGCCTTTCTCTTTAATTGGATGATTATGACTGTGATAATTATTTTTGTGTTGTTACTACTGAAGAAACCCACCCACCCCCACTGCTACGATCACTCATGTGGCATCACCATCCTTAGGTGTTCTCTATCCTCTTACTGATTATGTAAATTGTGATAAATCTTTTAGTACGCATTCTAGATTTTGGGGTGCAGTAACTTCTAGTGTAGATCACACCACTTATTCAGTGGCGTCAAAGCATACTCATTGGAGAGATGATATGGCTGATGATATTACTATGCTTGAGCGCAATCAGACATGGATGATGTGTCCTCTACCTCTGGATAAGACTGCGGTTGGTTGCAAATGGGTATACCGTACCAATTTTAAGTCTGATGGTACCATCGAACATCATAAAACTTGCTTGGTGGTTCTTGGAAATTGTCAGATTGAAGGGATTGACTATACTAAGACATTTGCTCCTATTGCGAAGATGAGTTCGGTTCGCCTATTTTTGTCTATTGCAGTTATTTGTGGTTGGAAACTGCATCAGATGGATGTGCATAATGCTTTTCTAAATGGTGATCTGCATGAAGAGGTTTTCATGCAGCCTCCCTCTGGCTATCTTGCACTCTCTGGATAGGTATATCGCCTTTAAAAATCTCTTTATGCTCTTTGCTAGACTCCTCGCAGTTGGTTTGCCAAATTGGCTCAGGCTTTGTGTGCATTTGGATTTATTCAAAGTAAAGCAAATTACTCTCTTTTTACATTCTCACGTGGTTTGGTATCTTTGCATGTACTTGTTTATGTGGATGATTTGGTTATTGCTGGTAGTTCTTTGTCGCTTATCTCTGAATTAAAGAAATACTTGAGCTCTTGTTTTCACATGAAAGATCTTGATTTGTTTAAGTATTTCTTGGGTATAGAGATTGCTAGAAGACCAGATGGGATGTTTCTTTCACAACGGATATATGACCTGGGCATTTTATCTGACACAGGTTTATTTGCTTCTAAACTGACTAATTTTCAGATGGAGCAGCAACATGATCTGGCGTGTGTTATAAGTTCCCTTTACCATGATCCTAAGGAATAACGGTGTCTGGTTGGGTGCTTGATATACCTTACTTTTACTCGCCCTGAGCTTAGTTATTCAGTTCATACACTTGTCCAGTTCATGAAGTCTCCTTGTGTTTTTCACTGGCAAGCTGTACTTTGCGTGTTGCACTATTTGAAGAGTGATCTTGGCCATGGTTTATTTCTCTCCTCTCGTAGTGCACTACACTTGACTGCTTATTGTAATTCTGATTAGGCTACATGCCTCATTACCCGATGTTCACTTTTCGGATACTTTGTGATGATTAGCAGTTCTCCAGTTTCATGGAAGACTAAGAAGCAACCTACGATTTATTGGTCTTATGCCGAAGCTAAGTATCGTGCTATGGTTATTACATGTTGTGAATTGTTATGGCTTAAGTCTTTACTTAGAAATTTAGGGGTTGCGCATAGGGTTGTGCAAACCACTCCTATGCGTCTATTTTGTGACAGTTAATCTGCTCTTCATATTTTGGAAAATCCGGTGTTCCATGTACGTATGAAGCATATCGAAGTTGATTGTCATTTTATCTGAGATCTTGTGCAGTCTGGTACTATTCTTACTCATCATATCTGCACTTCAGATCAACCTGTGGACTTGTTTACCAAAGCTCTCAGACGTAACCAGTTTCATTTATTACTTGGCAAGTTGAGCATTTTTTATCTCCATGCTGCAACTTGAGAAGGAGTATTAAAGAATGTTGTTACTACTTGTAAATGTAGATATAACTTGTAATTGTAGTTAGATTCTATCTCCTTTTCCTAGCTTCTATAGGTATTTTGTACCACTATATAATGTACCCTGAGATCTTGAAGAAAAACACACAATATTACCCTTATTTTCTACAATAATTGAGATCGTGAAAGTGAAAATTCAAAACAATTAAGAAAATGGTGAACTAATAGTGTTTTCGGTGGAATATAAATTTGGAACACATACTTCCACGCATCAATTAAATTTAAAAACAATATGTTGGGGATTATGAAAATGGAATGGGAGGATGGTACTGAGATCACTGATCAGGAGGGCGTGTAAGTTGAAGTCTTGAATTTTTTATAAACATTTGATTGGCAAAAAAGCTGAGCGAATAGTGGGTATTGATGTTGAAGCGTTAAGGGCTTGATATACTCTAACCAATGATGCTCGAAAACAACTGATTGGTAGGGTAATAAAGCAGGAGATTTGGATGGCGTTGAAGGGCATTGGGGTTCAGAAAGCCCCAGGAATTGACGGTTTCAGTTCCAAATTTTTTAAAGCCAACTGGAGAGTAATTAAAGGAGATGTTATAGGGGTTGTGATGGAATTCTTTAATGAAGGGAGATTGTATAAGGCAGTGAATAGTACAGTGGTGACACTGATACCAAAACACCAGGCAGCAAAAAAGGTGAGTGATCTGAGACCAATCTCATGATGTACAACGATTTATAAGATTATATCAAAGATTCTAACAACAAGGCTAAGTGGTGTAATAGCATGTATTGTTCATGAGAGTCAGGCAGCTTTTGTTCCAGGACGCAGTATTCATAACCATGTGATGATTGCCTACGAGCTTATCCGAGGCTACAACATGAAGGCTGGAGGACCAAGATGTATGCTCCAAATTGATCTTCAAAAAGCCTAAGACACAGTTGAGTGAACAACATTGGAGACCATCCTGCGAGAGCTGGGCTTCTCGGGTATGTTCATCAGCTTGGTTATGAAATGTGTGATGACTTTTACGTATAAATACATGATCAATGGGAAGCTAAGTTCATTCAAGCACAACGAGGGCTCAGACAGGGTGACCCCTTGCCTCCCCTACTTTTTGTGCTGATCATGGAATACAGTTATCGCTGTTTGAGAAAAATAGATGGGAAATGTGAGTATCAATATCATTTTAGGTGTGATGGTTTGAAGATAATCAACCTAAGCTTTGTTGATGACATACTTTTGTTTACAAAGACTGATGCTAAATATGTCCATGCACTAATGAATGCTTTCCACAAGTTTACTGATTCCACAGGCATAAGGGTGAATCGATCTAAATACAAGGTATTCTTTGGGGGATGTGGAGAGGAGGTGAAACAAGAAGTACTAGCGGTCACTGGTTTTGAGGAAAGAACCATGCCCTTCAAATATTTGGGTGTGCCACTTACGAGTAGAAAAATCAAAATACAGCAATGCTAGCCACTTATTGAGAAGATGATTAGCAGAATAAAACATTGGAGTGTTTGTTTACTTAACTATGCAGGATAGTTGCAGCTAATCAAGAGCGTTCAATTTGCGATTGCTAACTATTGGTTGCAGGTCTTTCCCTTACCAAAGGGTATCTTGAAACACTTGGAAGCAATCTATAGATCGCACTTATGGAGCGGCACTGACTTCATTACAAGGAAGTTACCAGTTTCGTTGAAAAAATCTGTACACCTGCGAAAACAGGAGGGCTGAATATGATTGCACTTGTAGAATGGAATAAGGCCAACTTGATTAAAACATTCTGGAATCTGTACAGGAAAACATATCGCATGTGGATTAAATGGATTCATTTCTACTACATAAAGGGTGTTGATATCATGACAGTGAAGTTTCAAAATGATAGTTCGTGGATTTTGAAACGAGTAGGTAAGTGCATAACTTCCTTCATGGTATGGAGATATGGAAGGAATTGAAATGGGCAAAATACTTCTGTACTGGAGACATCTACAGGGCACTATGAGGTGAGCGAGAGGCTGTATTTTGGTGACACATCTGCACTGCTAATCAGGCACGACCGAGAGCTGTTTTTACGCTATGGATGTGCTGGCATAATAGGCTACCGACCAAAGAAAGGTCGAAGAAATTTGGAATGAAGGTTGATGGTGGATGTGTTTTTTGTACAACAGAAGAAACAGTACAACACATTTTCTTTGAATGTGCTACATTCCAGGATATCTGGTGCAAAATCCTTCACTAGATGAAATGGAGGCATGTCCCAGTAGGATGGGAAGAGGAAAAACAGTGGCTGGCCGTGAAGTGTAAGGGTAAAGGCAGCAGGGCTCAACTCCTGAAAATAGCGATTGTGGAAACATTGTATGCCTTATGGAGCTGGAGAAATGATAGGATCTTTGGAAAGGAAAAGAATGTAATAAATGTTTTTGATAGCATTATTGAGTGTATAGTTTATAGAGTTTGGGCAAAACCAAAATTAAGGAAGAAATGTGTTATGTTTATGTTAGGTGACTAGGGGTTTGGGGATTTGTACTGAACAGTTTTGAGGAGGTATTAAGGAAAGTTAATTTGTCCCAAAAAACAGTGTTTTTGGTGGAAGTGTATTTGTAAGTAAAAATGACCAACTTCTGTTTTTGCTTCAAATCTATCTTTTCCTTTTGAAATAAAATATTTTTTAGAAGATAACCAAATACTAAGAATTGTTTATCTTATAAATAAAGCACTGATAAACTTTGTCAAACACACCCTAGCAAGGTTAATGATTTTTTTTCTGAAGGAAGGTTAATGTTGTTATTTACATAATAATTACTTTAAGACCATGTTATTTCTCTCTTATTTGCATTATAATAAATTTTAATTGATACTATTTTATTTATTTTAATCTATTTTATTTATTTCTTTCAACTCCATTATTAATTTAGTTTATTTTAATTTAATAAAATTAAGTTGAAAATATCGGAACAAGTTACATAACTTAAATACTCTTTTTGCCTGCAGTTCTATTTGCACCCTTTTTGATCAATTTTTTCAAATTATGTTTGACCACTAATAATTTTAGTTATGTATATTAATGGCGTATAAAAAATTAATATTTAAAAAGGCATGATGCAAGTAATCTAACAATATTTCACTCTTTCACAAAATGATATTGATATTTATATTATAGTTGAAATTTATGGTAATGTTTTATAAAAATTGATTAAAAAAATGTACAAATAGAACTGAGACATAAGTTGATAAAAATGTACAAATAGAAGTGTGATAGAGGAAGCAGTAAATTTAACACTAACTCTTCATTAGACCAAATTCACCGAATTTTACCTTTTATAATTGTTGCGAAGAATTTTAGTGGATTGCTATATTACGCCATGTATTTGACTAGATATGCCCTGTATTTATACCTTAAAAATACTCATTTATATTAAAAATTAAACAAAATATAATTAAAAGAAAAAGGAAGTAAAATTCGGAATATGTATAGTAGTAGGTTGCAGCGGTTTCCTAGCGGTGGTAGGTAGTGGTTTCCGGCGACATTCCCAGGCGGTTAACCTAAAAATGTAAGGTTAAAATCAGCTAATCGGTGGCTCATTTTCTCCGGCCATAGTTCGACAACAACGATTCTTCACCAATGGGTCGCAGATGGCTCGATTAGGTGGATCTCCGCCCTGGTCAAAGATTTTCCGTCGCTAGATGTTCGCTGGTTGGAGCTCGCTGGATCTCCGTCGTTGGCGTCGTGGATCTCGTCTCCCTGCCATGGCCTAATTCTCAATTCCCCTGCCTCGTTTCTCGATTCCCCGCCTATGTTCTCGTTTCCTTGCCCAGTCCCAGTTTGCATTTCCCTCCGGCCCGACTCTTGTTTCTTGATTCCCCGCCCCAGTTCTTGTTTCTTTGCCCTGTCCCGGTTCGCGTTTGAGGCTTGCGTTTGAGTAACGAGAATCGGCAACGATTCCTTGCCCTGTCTTGGTTCGCGTTTGAGGCTTGCGTTTGAGTAACGAGAACCGGTGACGAGAGCTGGTTTTCGTGGCCGAAAAAATGAGCAGGCGGGGTTGGGTGGCTGGGCTTGGGTGGGGAGCGGTTGTGGTGGTGAAGGAGCGGCCGGAAAAATGAGCGTGCATGGCTCGAATTCGAGGGTTAGGGATGAGAAGGTTTCCATTGCCGGAAAAATGAGCGGGCTTGGGTGGGGAGTGGCCGGAAGCAGGGCTAGGGTTCGGACAATGCAACAGAAAGGTGATGATTGGGGAGTGTGACAGAATGAGGTTCAATTTCCGGTGAATAGTGGCGGTGCCACCATCGGCCGGCGAGGCGAGGGAAGAAGGAGGATGAAATTTTTTTAATTTTATTTTTAATAATTTAAGTTAAATATTAGGCAAAGTCTTGGGAAAGACGGTCTTTCCATATGCTTATGGAAAGACGGGGTTTAATTAGAATAATAAAAGGTAAAAGGTTTTAGTTAGTAGTTATAAAATTTATAACCCGGTTCATGCAACCCGAAAATTTTATTTTTATTTCTTCTAATTTACACTTTAAACCTTGATCTTTCCATGACTTATGGAAAGACCGTCTTTCAAGAGACGTACTCTAAATATTATACATGTATAATATGTATTAGGGTATATTGTAATAAAATATAAGACGTAAAACACCCGAATTTTACCTTCTATAATTGCTGCGAAGTTGAGAGAATACAACAAATTATTCCATCAAATGCGCGGTCATTGGTTGAGGAACTTGCGATTTCGACTTAAAGAAGTGGCTTGAAGATGTGACTGCAACAAAAACAAAAATTTTGAGACCTTGGAAATGTCAAACTTCTCGAGCTTGTTGGCGGTAAAAACAAAATGGACCACTATCATTTTGGAGCCTTTTCTGAGAAATCATGGTGAATTTCATCTTTTATTAGTGGGTGGCCAAAAAAGTGGATGATTTGGAAACCAGGTTCTTGTTTTTTCATCCATATTTTTGGATGTACCTTTTGCTTTTGGTGATCCTGAACAGGAGATATTTCAAAATCAAAAACGAAATTCTTCTTTTCTTGCTCACGGTATTCCATAGTCAGGAATAGTATTTCACAATATGAAAATTAATACTATATACCAACAAAAATGATATACTTTAACTTTTAGAGTCAAACTGACTCAATTTTAATTATTTTATTATATTATTATGTGTGTAAGACTATTATCATGCAATAAATTGTTGAATTCGTTATTACATTTATTTTTAAATTATTATTTTTTAAGAAAATTTTTACACACATAAATAAGATATGAGTAATTAAATATCGATGCAGTTGACACCAAAAGTCAAATCATGCCATTTTTGCTGGAACGGAGGGAGCACTTAAGTTTTTTTAATTAGAATATTCACCTAAGTGAGGGGGAATACATTAGGCTCCTCAAACCATTAAAATAGTGGAAAATGAGAATTGTGAATGTACATCTAGAGAAGCTAACGTGGAAGCTAATTACATAAAGCTGGTCACTATATTCTTCATCTAAAACCCCCATCTCAATGAAGAATATGGCCTTAAACCCGAGTCGAGGTCTACTATGACCTTCCACTTTCTTGCCTCCACACCTTTGTATTGACAAGAAGAGGCGACCTTCCATAATAGCCCCTTGCAACTCGTTTCCCTAGAAGAGAATTGTTATCTTTACTGCCAGAATTGATGAAGTCCTCCATTTTCCATTAGATCAGTAGCCTTTTGGTATAGCAGATCCTTGCATCCATATGATCCATTTCTCCATGGGTGTATGTGTGGCTCAGCAATCAAAGGGCTGAGAGTCGCCAGGCCCAACCCAGCATTATCCTACCAAACTTTGGTCCAAAATAAAGAACAGTTAGACACAACGAATACAAGAATCACAATCGTGGCAGAGAACGTAGACCATCAAAGACGGGACATGCATCGAACACAAAGGCCACGATCTCAAATTCCTAAGAACAGGGAACTGTAAAGGGAATGAACCTATAAATACAACAAGCTCTTTAGGAGCTAAGGTAAGCGCTACAATATAGAGAAATTTCATTTCTTGAAGAGATGACTGACTTGATCGTTAGAAGTGCTCTCCCGAAATTACTTCTGGGGCTGCATTTGCAGGTAAAGGAATCAAAACAAGTGAACCAAGAAGAGGTTACCTGGACAGACTACCACATCATTTGGCGGCGACTGTGGGGAACTGAATTTTTTTCCTTTCATTTTCAGGCTGCTCAGGTAAACAATGGCGTTCACTAGGAGTGCAAAAAGCCACAACCATCAGTCACAAGAGAAAATGTTGGGACAAAATGAGGGAACACACCACCAGCAACATCATACACCTAATAAAGAGAAAGAGTTCAGTAAAGAAGAAACAAAGGAGGAAGAAGAAGAGGCAGAATCTCTAAACTGTGATAAAGAAAAATGGGCGGTCACAGCATTCTTAGAAGCGAACAGGGAGGATCTGTACGATCAATTCTTAAAGACTCCGAGGCAAAAACCCCCAAGGCCTTAGAAAAGAGCAAATCAAGATCGTGAACTTCTCTGCTATGAAGAAAAGCCGTGTGACATTATCGTAGAAGATGATGCTGATAAGTCGCCTCTCGCACCACATTTACAAGACTTCAAAATGCCTAAATATTTCAAGCTTCCTCTACATGTTAAAGTCTATAATGGTACCACAGATCCAAAAGAGTTCTTACATTCATATAGAAACAACATGAGATTTAGGGAAGTGAACATAGAACTAGTTTGCAAAGCTCTTCCCATTTTTTCTATCAGGCACTGCAATTACGTGGTATGAAGACCTTCCACGCGGAAGTATCAAGTCTTGGGCACAACTGTCAGATTTATTTTGAAGACATTTTTACCAAAATCAGAAGTTCGCTAGAACGATTGTGGATCTCAATAACATAGTACAACAAAGTGATGAAAGGCTCGCGGAATATCATAGTCGTTTCATCACAAAGAGCCTACAAATTTGAGATTTGTCATTTCAATCGTCATTGGGTGCTTTTACAGGGGGTATGAGATCTGGAGAATTCTACAAGGAACTGACAAAGAATAGAACTACCGAAAATGATTGAACGGTATGTGCAAACATATGAGGTGAACAACCAAAAAATAGAAAAGGAACGGGGTTAAAAGCGAACAATGGATTATTTACAAAAAAACTGGCCTAAAAAAGGAAAATTAAACACCACTTTCATAAGAGGAGAGCAAGGCAAGCATGGTTCGCCATTTCAAGATACGCCTCTAACGAAGACAAGGAAAGAGATATGGCTAGCAAATAAGGATCTATTCTAAGAACCAGCATTAATGATTGCACCACCAGAAAAAGATCACTAGAATTTTATTGTGCCTTTCACAAAGATCATGGCATGACATAGAGTATTACAGGGACCTAAGAAGACAGATTGAAAAGAATCTTAGGAATGGAAACTTGGGCCAATATAGAAAAGAAGCAACAAGTCTGTATGGGGATGCAAGAAAGACACCGAACCCGTCTCCATGAAGCCAAGGTAATGTGGTGACAATGGGTAAAAATAAAATAAAAATGACGGTGGTTATAGAGTATAATGATAGCCTGGATAGTGAAGCACCAGAGACAATTATCTTCTCTATACACGGTTCCACGGAGTCGCTGTCCAACAAAGCGTGGAAGGCCAAGGCAAGGTACTTTCCTTCCCAAGAACTAGTTGATAAGAGGTTTCGCCCAAGCGAAGCAATTACCTTCAGCGAAGAGGATGTAGTACCCAACGCCTCACCGCACCACAATCCCACGGTCATCATAGCAAAAATCGGAAAAGAAACTATCCACAGAGTTTTCGTAGATGATAGTAGTGTGGTCGAGATATTATTAGTCATTACTTCGGCAGGTTGGGCTTCAAGAGAACAGATCTAAAAAATCCACATCTTCGCTGGTCGGATTCACAAGGCAAGTGGAAATGCCTCTTGGAAATATATAGTAGCCTGTTACGATCGGGGAAAGCGGGAAAAATTGCACAATCATGTGTGAATTCATTGTTATGGATTCCCCAAGTACATTTAAAACCATAATTGGAAGACCATGGATGAACAGAGCTAAAGCAATCTGGTCCCCTTATACCTTGGTAATGAAATTCCCAACCCCAGGTGGAGTAGCAACAATTACGGAAAACCAGCAAATAGTTAGGCAATGCATGTTTATAGCAATGAAGGTAGGAAAGATAAGAGAAAAGGCAAAGCTAGTTAACACTATTTCGGAAAGAGGCTTACTAGAACATTCAGATGAATCAATCGACCTAGGTGAAGAAACAGAGTTAGTAAACCTAGATGCCAAAAATGACCCCAAGTGCGTAAAGGTTGGAAAACATCTTCCAGCTGAGGAAAAGGCGAAGGTAATTCAAATTTTGCAAAGCCACAGGGATACATTCGCACGGGACGTACAAAACATGGAAGGAGTAAGCCTAGACATTGCTACCTATTTGTTGAATGTCAACAGCTCAGTTAAACCAGTTAAGCAGAAACATCGTTGCTTTGCTAGCGATAGACTAAAAGCGATCAAAGAAGAGGTTACATCAGTGTTGCAAGCCGACATAATAAGGGAAGTCATATACCGAACGTGGTTAGCAAACGTAGTCCTGGTGAAAAGGTTAGACGACGCTTGGAGAATGTGCATTGATTTCACAAATTTGAACAAAGCATGTCCAAAGGATTCTTATCCTCTTCCAAAGATCGATCAACTGGTGGAAGCGATCTCTGAACACGAAGTCTTGGCTTTCGTGGATGCGGGCAAAGGATATCACCAAATACTGATGAACCTGGATGATGCGGAGAAAGCAACCTATATAACAAGCTTCAAAATGTTTTGTTATGTGAAGATGCCTTTTGGGCTAAAAAATGCGGGAGTGACATACCGGAGGGTGATTGACCAAGCGTTCAGAAGCCAAATAGGGAGAAATATTTAAGTGTGCATTGACAATAGCGTGATCAAGAGTAAGAAGGTAGGAAACTTTGCTAAAGACTTGAAAGAAACTTTGGACACTTTAAAGGAAATATGGATGAAACCCAACCCTAAAAATTGTGTAATTAGAGTGGGGGCTTGAAAGTTCTTGGGGTACAAGGTTTTTTCAAAGGTCATAGAGGCCAACCCAGATAAGATACAAGCCATAGTGAATCTTACCCAACCGCAAACAGTTAAATAAGTTCAAATCTTAATGGGATCATTGGCAGTGCTTAGTCGTTTCGTATCAAAGACTGCGGAAAATCATTTTTCACTCTTTGAAGCGCTAAGAAAGGCAAGAAAATTTAGCTGGTGCAAAATTTTCAGAGAGTATATGAGGGGTTAAAAGACCAACTTCAAACGTTGCCAACGTTGAAATCGCCCATATCTGGAGAAACATTGTACTTGTAATTAGAAATCTCACAAAACGCTGCCAACTCTGTGTTAGTTCACTTGGAAAGGCAGAGACATGTTTCAGTTTATCACATCAGCAGAATTCTGCAAAAGGCATAGACAGCTTACATGCCTGTAGTAAAGCTAACCTTGGCCTTGGTCTATTCGCCGCGAAGATTGAGAACATACTTTCATAGGCACATCATAGTAGTTTACAAAGGGTTCTTAATCAAGAAAATTTTCTCTAAGCCAGAGTCTTTAGGTAAATTAGCAAAATGAGCTCTGGAACTAGGTCAATTTGAAATACAATTTCAACATAGAACAACAATTAAAGCTCAAAAGTTGGCAGACTTCATTGCAGAGATGTCAAGTGAAGAGATACGGAGGGCGAGTATCCATCAGAGTTTTACAATTGACAAAGGTAAGACAAAATGGGAATATATGGCTTGGACATTGTTCGTTGATGGCGAATCAAGCAAAGAAGGATGCTAAGAAGAACTACTTTTAGTGGATCCAAATGGGGGCAAACACAGACACTCATTACGATTCAACTTCTTGATTACCAACAATGAAGTAGAATACGAAGCTCTAATTTGTGGATTAGATCTCGCGGTCAGAATGAAAGTAAGAAGTGTCCGGGTATCCAGTGATTCACTAATTGTAGTCCAACAAGTGCGAGGTGACTATAAGGTACGAGAAGACCAATTGATTAAATATTTGGTGAAGGCGCGATAACTCATAGCCCAGCTTATTTATTTTGACATAAAACACGTCCCGCGATGCGAAAACACACAGGTGGATGCATAGCAAGCTAGCAAATGCAGGGTTTGATTCCCTTACTCAGATGAAGGATGTCATCATGAAGGTTATCCCAGTTAGAAGCACTATATCAATGGTGGTGCTAACATTCCAAGAAGATGAAGCAAGCAGGATGACTCCGCTAATGGATTTCTTTGCAAAATAGACGTTGCTAGAAGATAAGGTGGAGGCTAGAAAGTTGGAATTATGCTCCACTAATTACGCCTATGAAGATGGGACATTGTACAAAAAATGATTCTTGTCCCCATGTATAAAAGGTGTAGGGCCAACAAAGACAACTAAGATCTTAAAAGAGTTTCATAAAGGCTTATGTGGAATGCATCGGGGAGCTAGAACGATAGATAGAAAAATAATCAGAGCATGGTACTACTGGCCGACTATGTTCAATGATGCACACAACTTCGTCCCCAGATGTAGGAACTTCCAAATCAATGCTTCGATGTCGCATAAGCCGCTATCAACTTTGACAGGAATCTACGGAGTCTGTCCATTTGATAAGTGGGGGATAGACTTAGTGGGACCATTCCCAAGAGGAGAAAGCAACGCTAAGTTCTTCATTGTAGCAGTCGATTACTTCACAAAGTGGGTCGAAGCTAAGCCAGTAGGATGTGTCACATCCGAAGCCACTAGGAAACTTGTATGGAAAAAGATTGTGTGCCGCTTCAGAGTGCCGCAAACCATTTTCACGGATAACGAAACACAATTCGCAAGTGTGGTGTTCACCGACTGGTGTTCAAAGCTTGGGATTACTTAGAAGTTTACCTCTTTGGCACATCCTCAAGCCAATGGCCAAGTGAAAGTGACAAAAATGACATAGTTCAGGGGATACAGAAGCGATTAGAAGGAAATCAAACATTATGGGTGGATGAGCTATCGAACACGCTATGGTCGTATAGAATAACCATCTGATAGCCAATGGGGAAGATGCCATATGCTTTGGTGTATGGTCACAAAGTAATCATACCCGTAGAAATTGGAAATTAAAGTCCCAGGATAAGCAATTATAAAGAGATCGATAATCTAGATGTGTTGAAGCTGGAACTAGACAAACTGTAGGAGAAAAGAAACTTGGCAAGTATCACAGAAGCTAAACACAAGGAAAGAGTGGCAAGAGTGTACAATCAGAAAGTGAAGGAAAGGAGATTTCAAATTGGTGATCTGTTGCTGAGAAGAAACGATGCTAGCCTGGCTGAAGAGTGAGGAAAGCAATGCCCAAAATGGGAAGGACCATACAAAGTCACAGAGGCTCATAGGTCCAACAGGCATGAGTTAAAAAGAATGGATGGAAATGCAATCCTGAACACGTGACATGTGACTAACTTAAGGAAGTTTTATGTCTAAAAGAAAAATAGCGAACGACCACTTGTGTAGACACAAGGATATTATCCTTCTTTTCCTTTAGTATCACTGTTTCGCCGCGATATGATTTCCATCGTACATATTTAATATGAAAACCCACTTTGCTAGACCATGATCACGCTTCCTATGCTTCTTATTCTTTACTAAGACTTGACAAATTAAATTTAACAGAGGGCTATAGATCCTGCATTCTCGTCAACACTCGCAAGCTTTAGATCTTGCAAGTTAAACAACCGCAAGCTATAGATCTTGAAAAATTGTCGATTCTTGCAAGCTTTAGATCTTGCAACTTCACAAATCAAACAAACGCAAGCTATAGATGTTGCTCAAATATCGATGGTGGTAAGTTTCGGATCTTACAACTTCATGAATCAAACAAGTTGCAAGCCATAGACCTCGCACAAATGGTGATGCTTGCAAACTCTATATTTTGCAACTTCACAAATCAAACAAACGCAAGCTACAGATCGCTCAATTACCGATGCTAGAATGCTTTGGATCTTGCAGCTTCAAGATTTAAACAAATTTCAAGCAATAGATCTTGCAACTTTGCAACATCGACAAAGCAAGAAATATATTTAGCTACAAGGTAGATATTCTCACAAATCACAAGTTGTGGAAGATTGATCATGATAGAAAAACATTACAACAAAAATGATAGGAAAATCATTATCAGTACAATATGAATCATAGACCCCAACAACAACAAAACATACAGACGATCATATCATCCATGGCAACAAAGAAGACACACTATCTATGCCTTGAAGAGTGTGATGGTCCAGAAGAACAGGAACCATTGCCACGATAATTAAGTTTAGCCTCGTAAGGAGGGCACTCGGTTTCACGAGAAGATCGTTCACCACCGTACGGACATTGCTCAGCTCGGCAGTAACTTTCCTCTGCCTCACGCTCCTCGCTAACTAAGTGATATACTTCCACTGCATATGTAAGTATGCAGGATGGCGGCTATACCTCTTCATCCCATACGATCAAGATGTTTGGCATAATAAGCCTTAAAGTTAGTTATAGGACCAAACTCTTCATGATCCTGCTTCATACTCATAACGTTAACCGTTTTCCCGTACTGATCTAGTCTCATTCTTAAATTCTAAACTTCCTCTTCAATACAGCGAATATGAGATTGGACAGTGTATGACAATCTAATTCTTTGACCGCTGCCACCAACAGTTAAATCACTATGGCTTGAGGTACGGCGTGATAACGAAGGGGAAATTTGAAGTTGATTCTTGTAATCAACGTAAGCTTGCTCCAACTGATAAATTGATAGTTAAGTTATAGAGAAACTTTGGGGAAAAATAATTTATCTCTTCTCTCTCCTATTGCTCTCTTCTTCTCTACTGAATAATTTTCTTGCCGGCAATGGCTCTCCATCGCCGGTAACGGCTCTATCCCCATAGTAGATCACACTCTATCGGGGAACACAAAATCCTTCCTAGCCGCACTCCAATCAAAATCCCCACCCCTTACCACAACCCTCCCAAATAACCCAGAAATAATCCCAAAATCCGAACACCTAGGTGAACCAGCGTGTCTTTACTCCGATGAAGAAATTTCCAAGCTCTCTGCTCATTACGCTAATGCCCTAGTTGGAAAATTCATCAAAGGTTGACTTACAATGGAACAACTTGAGGCGGCTTTCAAGACGGTGGGCTTTGCTGGGAAATATCAACTAGGTTCACTCGATAACAAGCACATCTTTATCAGACTCGACCAGATCAGCAATTATCAACGGTGTTGGATTAAGGGATTATTGACCTTCAACGGAATCCAAATGAAGGTGCTCAAATAGACTCCTGATTTCTGCACTTATAGAGAATCATCAATCGTTCCCATATGGTGCACAATTAGGGAAGTTCCTCTCTATTATTATAGTACTTCTTCCATTGAGGCTATTGGTAATAATATAGGAAATTTCATTAAGAAGGATTTGGCAACTGAAATGTTAACTAGGCCCTCTACTATTAAGCTCTGTGTTGAAATTGATTTACAGAAGCCACTCAATAATTTCATCAGATTAGGATCTCTTTCAAATAACAGAAAATACCCTATTGATTATGAAGACATCCCTCTGTATTGTACCCATTGTGCTAAGCTAGGTCACTTCCACACTCAGTGTAGAGCTATTCCCCAAAACTATAACCTACCACAGTGGCAAGCCACTGGTAACAAGTTTAATCAGGCTCCAAATATGATAATAACAAACCAGTCTCCTAGTAACCCTCAACACAATAACCAACCAAAACATCAGCTAGCCACAACCAATCCCACTCTAAACCCATCCTCCTACACATCACAGCCTACAACATCAGAGACTGAAACTAATACACCCAACCAGTCCCAAACTCTCCAGCTCCAAGCCTAGCCACCATCCATCCTGAAGGCCCTAAATCACCACTCACAAAACTGATAAATGCCATAGCTTTTACTATTCCAAACATTTCTCACAAAAGCTATGCTAAGGATGATATTCAGATTGGCTCACACAAATTGATCATCCATCAATCCTTATCTACTAACCCTGCACTTTTTCAAAAAGGGAAAGATGGAAAATTGATTCTCTGTATTGCAGGATATGAAGTCTCTCTCTCAAGCGGAAGACCTCATAGACCAGGAACTCTATACAGAACATGAAGGGGAAGATATCTCAGCCATACCAATCACAGACAATTCCCAAGCTCAACTATCACTCTTACATGCTCTACCACAATCAACAAGTAATCATGGTAAGATTAAGCATAAAAATAATAATTACCTAAGTCACTTGAATAAGATAATGTTAAGATCATCCACTAAAAGCCACAAATCATGTGAATAATGATACACAACTGTAAAATCAATTTTTTAGTTTGGAATTTGAGAGGCATGGAATCTTCAATGCTTAGATTGAAAAATTTAATCAAGCTAAAAAAAAATACAGTTCTTATGTATCATTGAACCTATGCATGATAATAGTCAGTGCCAATCTTACATGGTAAAGCTGAATTTCTCTCACAGCCTACCTTTACATAATGGAAAAATATTGCTTATGTGGAATGACTCTCTAGTTATTTCTCTGATTTCCCACAACAATCAGTTTCTGTATGTTAAAGTTCTTCACCCAGTCTCAAATACAGATATGGGTGATGTTTTTGTTTATGAACTTAGAACTACAGAAGGTAGAAAACTCTTATGGAAGGATCTTAGTCTTTTACCAAACTCTGACACCATTTTCATAGGAGATTTTAACACAATCACCTCTATCTCAGAATATAGAGGGCCCAGCTCTCCCAAATTTGGTAGTATCAATGATTTACTGAGTGGATTAGCACTAAAGAACTTCAGGAAATTAATACTGTAGGTAATCTATTCACTTGGACAAACTCAAGGCTAAGAAATCCCACCACCATGAGATTAGATAGAGGACTTTGTACTATACAATGGAGTACAAAATTCCCAGCTTCCTCTATCCAAATTCTCAATAGACAATCCTCTGACCACTGCCTCTTATACCTACAGATTTCAACCCTATCACCCTCTCATCCTAAGCCTTTTAGGTTTATAAACACCTGGTTTAATAGACCAGAGTTCATAAACTTAATCAGAACTAACTGGTCTACCCCACTTCCTCAGTCAGGAATGCTGGGACTATACCTTAAATTAATCAGACTCAAAAAAGTAATCAAGATCTGGAATAAAGAATCTTCTGGTAATATTGACTCTAATGTACTCACAGTTGAAGAGAATTTAAGATTACATGAAATTAAATATGACTCCACTCCTTCTGAAATAGATCTAATCAAACTTAATGAAAACATGGCCTTACTAATTAGAGCACTTAAAGAAAAAGAAAAATTTTGGAAGCAAAAATCAAGAACCAACTGGATTAAGTTTGGAGATGACAATACACAGTTTTTCCATAAAATTGTAGCAGAAAAAAATAGTAGGTTACATATATCCAAAATTAAAAATAGGCTAGGTCAATGGCTTAACAACCACCAGGAAATCCAGGATGAGGATGTAGCTTACTACACAGAACTCCTATCTGAACCCAATCTCCCAGCTAATAACACATACTACCCACATTTTCTCAGTCAAATACCTAACATCATCTCTGACCATGATAACTCCCTACTATCCAAACCAGTTTAAGAGGAAGAACTTAGATTAGTAGTCATGAGTCTTAATAAAAAATAGTAGCCCCGGTCCTGATGGCTACTCAAGTAAATTCTACGCCAAATGCTGGGATTTCATTAAGGAAGATTTGATATATGCTGTCAATGATTTTCTTTTAGGCACTGACATGCCAAGAGGTATTACTAGTACTTGGATTGCTTTAATACCAAAAAAACCAACCCCAGCTTCTTTTGATAACTACGGACCAATTAGTCTATCAAATGTAGCTAATAAAATATGCTCTAAGGTACTCATGGAAAGGCTAAAAACTAACATGGAAAACTTGATTTCACCTAATCAAACTTCTTTCATGAAGAATAGAGATATATATGATAATATCGTTTATCTCCATGAAATGGTAATATTTCTTGATAAAAAACACATTGTACCAAACTGTATCCTTAAGCTAGATCTTAGGAAAGCTTTTGATAGGATTAACTGGAATTTCTTAAAAAGCATACTTTGTAAATTTGGTTTCAATGGTAATTTTGTGAATGCTATCATGAAAAATCTCTCCCAGACTCATTTCTCAGTGCTTATGAATGGTAATCCGGTTGGCTTTTTCAGAGCTACCCGAGGCATTAAACAAGGTGACCCCCTATCTCCCTTCCTATTTAACATATTTTCTGAAGCATTCTCTAGAAGCCTTTCTTTTATTTTCATGAATAAAAAACTGAAGTATTACCAGATTCCACAAGGCATAACACCAGCCTCACACTTGAGTTATGCTGATGATACCATAATATTTATGCAAGCATCAAAGACTAACCTAATTTGGATCAAAGCCTTTTTAGAAACCTTTGAACTTACCTAAGGCCAAAAAATTAATTATAAGAAATCTGATTTCTACATAATTAAAAGGGCAACAGTTGGAAAGATTAATCAGATTAGGACAATTTTAGGTATGAAAAAAGGACTTTTTCCTTTTAAATACTTAGGTTGCCCAGTTTTTACAGGAAGAACAATGAACATACATTTCCAACCTTTGCTTGAACTCATTGATATAAAGTTGATGAACTGGAAGAATAACTGGTTGAGTACAGGGGGAAATGGTTCTTATTCAGGCAAGTATATATTCTTTCCCACAAAATATATGGACTGTTCTAAAGCCCCCCAAACAGATAATTAAATCCCTAGAAAATAAAATATCTAGATTCTTTTGGGGTGAAAGAGAGGGTAAGCTGAACAAAGTGTGGAAAAAATGGTCAGACCTATGGCCACATAGGTTTCAAAAGTGGATTAGGATTTAGATCTATTCAGGCAATAGTTAATGCATACTCCTTAAAACTGTGGTGGAAATGCCAACATGGAATCACTATGTGGTCTAAACTAATCTGGACATTACCCCAGTCGCATAGGAAAACACAAATTTGGAAGAGAATTTGCTCTATGGACCTGTTTGCTGAAAATAACTCTGTAATTATTCATGACCAAGGTCTCTGTAACTTCTTGACCTCCAATTGGTGCCCAAGTGGCCCACTAACTAAACATGTTCCTCCTCATTCTTCCTCCATCCCCTCCTCTTGTACAGTAGCACAATTCATCAATAATAAATGCTCTTTCCTGTCTCAGATTAGCTCCTACCTAGACAATGATACTATGATCTTTTTACAGGAAACTGTAATCAATGAAGATAGACAGGACAGACTGATATGGAAACCAGAAGAGAATGGATCTTTCACCTTCAGATCAGCTTACAAGGCTCTCACTCACATATCAGGTAATTTCCTAGCTACTAAAAAGATTTGGAACTTTAGACTGCAGAAAAAAAATCTCAATCTTTACCTGGAAAATGCTTAACTTATTTATGCCTTTTGATGATGTCTTAATTAAATGTGGTTTTAGCCTTGCCTCTAAATGCCCTTCCTACAACCAATTAGATTCCCTAGATAATTTTTTCAACTCATGTCAGATTGCACAAGCTGTATGGAATGATACTGCTGACATTTTAGGTCCTTGTAATCATACTCTGAATAATCTAACTGAAATAATTTTTTCCTACTGGAACAATAAAGGCCCCCCAAAAATCCATAGACTTATTTGCAACATACTGCCACCATTGGTTTGCTGGTCCCTGTGGAAAGCTAGAAATGCTTACCTTTTTGAAAACAAAAAATTTTCCACCACTCAAATTTGCAGGGAAGTAAGAGATTTAGTATTTTAAACCCTTTTGGCAAAACCTTATTTCTCAAATGAACCATCTGACATGAGATTTTCTATCACTTCCTCAATCCCACCTTTTAGACCTCCCCCAAAACCTTCACTTACCATTATGCATTGGGAAAGACCTGAACTAAATAGCATTAAGGTCAATGTGAATGCTACCTGGTCTGTTTCTAGCTCAACACTTGGACTCATAGCTAGAGATAAAATTGGCATCCCCATCTTAATCAAGACTTCAAACATCATTGCCAACTCCCCCTTGAAGCTGAAATGAAAAACATTCTCTTTGCTTGTCTCTCTTTTCCTATTCCTGCTTGCATAATTATAATTGAATATGATTCACTATTAGCTGTTACTATAATTAACACTCCCAGTAGAGCAAGATGGTCTCTATACACCCTTGCTTTCCAAATTCACTCTCTACTAAATGATGCTATACTGAAACATATTTTCAGAGAATGCAATTCTGCTGCTGATGCTCTTGCAAAGTTAAAATCCTCCCCCTTTTCAGAAACTAATTGGTGTCTAGCTGATCTCCCAGCTAACATTAGAGGAATTATCAACCTAGATAGGACTCAAACATCTTATATTAGAATACATAGGCATGCTTTTGATGATGATTGATACTACTGATGTTTCTCTCTGTCTGCTAACTTAGGTAAACAGCAGAGGCTGCACCTCAAATTGCAGGATAAACTTTGGAAACATAAAGGGTTTGCACTCATTATATCATCTGATTCTCCAAGCTCCACTACCAAGGGTTTGTACTCAGTCCTGCTCAACTATTTTTACTACACTGAAGAATCCATCTGACATCACTCATAGGATGAACACTCATTTTCTGGAGTATGACAATCCGACACATATTTTACCCAAGACCTTATCTAGACACTCAACAGATACCCGACCAAAGCTAGAAATTAACACGTGGGGTGGAGATTTCTAACTTTGGAAATGCATCTGCTGATACAGATCTTACATATGTAAAATTAGCTACTTAAACTCTAGTTTAGATGCTAGCTAATTCTCTACTAGTTTTGGAGGCAATAATGTTGCCTCGGCCGATATGCTCCTAATATCAAACTTCTGTAATATATCATTTTGTCTGAAAGGATTGGGGACCCTTATAAAAATATCACTCACCTTAGGGTGTTTTAACAAAAAAAAACTGATGAATAGACGAATCAAGACGATTACATTCAACATGAAGATATTTGTTTTCTCCTCATAGTTGCATGTTTATGGGAACTTATTCGTCAAACCTATTTTGGCATCCAACAACAGAGGTCGAGAAGTGGTCGCTTTCAGCCTGTTTCTTCTTAAGCTTTTCAAACAGGTCATCAATACGGGCACATTGCTTATCAATAATCATCGTCTTTTGATGGGATTCGCTAGTCTTGCTCGCGATACACTCCTTAGCCACCATTTTTTGTCGGAGCATCTTCATGAGGTTCAGTTGCTGATGGTAAATAAGATTATTTTGTTCACTCAGGATTTTGCGCAGAACTCACAAACCATCCCGAGTTTCCTTCATGACCGTACCCCATTTCTTTTCAAGATCATCGATACCTAGGAGAATATACTTCAAATGGATGCCCAAATAGAGAGCCCACTCTTGAACACGAATAGGAAGGTTAAGTGAATGGATATAAGTGCCAGTAGACTCAAGATCCACTAAACAACGAACAATGTCCTTCCAAAGTGATTCAACATGGAGAATAAGCTTGCTACAAGAGCAACTCACAGATGAAGATAGAGGAACCAAAGGAAAAGGAAGTTTCCACCCAATACATAGGGGAAGTGATTCCACTCGTGTAAAAAGGTCAGAGGAAACGACCACTGCACATTCTTCAGTGAACGATCGAGTAGCACAAAGAAAACTGCCAGGTTCAGAAAGAGGAACATTACGTCCCATAAAATCAAAGCTTTTTAGAAATTTACTATCAATAAAATGTTAAAGCCATGCATACGAGTAAAGCTGATAAGAAAATGCGAGACAACAAGAATATCAACTCTTATAAATAAAGCCGTGCAAATAGCACATACAAACACTAAAATATTATTTTAAGAGTACAACCCAGCAACTCAATGTATATGAAGAAATACTAAAAATTAACTAACTTTGGGGTTAGTGTTAGGCGGAATTGGAGCAGCAATTGCAGAGACATCTTGGTTAGATCGCTGAGTGGAATCACCATCACTGGCTTTAAGGAGAGGAGTTTCAGTAATTGCATTACCCACATTAGCATCTGGATTAAGAGTCACAACATCAGCATCGGGCTTAAGTGGAAGTTCCTCATAATAATGCACCGCACACTCTTTCAGCTAAGCCAATGAAGGGAGACTAGGGAGACTAGCGAGACTAGCAAGATATGAAAGCAAGGAGTACGGATGCCCCCCATCAGCAATCTTATCAATGAAGGCTTGATTCAAATCAGCCTTCTTGATTTCTAGGGTTTGTGCACTTTGACATAGTGGGCACACTTTTGCAATCATATCTGGGGTTCCACTGCCGTACATTCTTCACTTGCAATACCCGAAAATTCGAGCGGCCTTGGAGATATCTTCAAAAAACTTATAAAACAATTGTGTCTTGCATAGTCAATCCACCAGCACTTGGGGTATTAAGGGGAAGCAGGTCCATTGGTTCGCATCTCATCAAACTGAAAACGAAGCTTAGAAGATTCCACCCTCGCGAGCCTCTTCTTAGCAATGCTCGCCTCTTCTTCGCAAGCTTTCACCTTCTCCTTAGCAGCCTTCAGTTTTTCCTTAGCATCTTTCAATGAATTCTCCAATAATAAACACTTAGTCTCCAGAGATTTGTATTTCTCCACTAGTGAACCATCAGCGGGAGAATGCTTGGACAATCACTTGCTCGCAATCTTCAGGCCCTCACCAACCTTACAAGTATGCAACATAGGGGATGAATTTATTCACTATGTTACAAACGGTAGATTAATACATAAGAAAAGTTACTTAAGGAAATCTGCAGCCTTACAGCAGCCAGTGTTGAGTAGTGAAAGGCCAGAAAAATATCAAAAATTACCCCCTCAACTAGAAAGTCCTCAGTTTGCTCTGTAATTGGCAAACTAATTTGGTTATCACGCCTCTTTTTAGGAGGAGAAATAGAATGTCCTGGATTACCACTGCTCCAATCCCTTTTGTTCTTCTTCTCCCGCTGCGGGTTCAGGGCTCGATGATGGCTAGTTTGCCCACCATCAGTCTATTTATCCCTAGGGCCTGTGATGATCGGCAGTGAAGGCACAACGTTCTCACCACCAGCATGGTAAGTCTGAATAATGGTCATATTTACTTCTTCGTCATTGAAGATTGACGAATCAATGTCACCCTTCATTAGATCCATATCTGACACAATAAGAAACAACATAGGTTAAAATGAACTCACACAAGAAAGAAAAACAATGATACAACAAACTATAAAGTACCCAGTAAAATACAGTTTACTATAGGCAACCAAGACACCTTCAGCGTCAGAGTCAGTGTGGTGAAGATGTTGGGTATGTACGTGAAGCGTAGCCATGATTAGCGTCTCTTTAGTATTACGAGCACTCAAGTTAGGAAGCTTAGACTTAGGAACCTTTTACTTCCATGAAGGTACATTAGACTTGGAAATTTTTTATCTTCGATAAAAAAAATATCTCCTACGCTAATCGCCAACGTTACTTGGGAAGCCACTCACAAGCTCAACCCTAGAAATCACAGGATATAGGGTAAATTCGTCCACAATATTTTTCACTTTTCGAAGATGGTAGAAATTGCGGGATAAGTCAATTGTGAAATGTATGTTTTTAACACACACAAAGGAAACCTGTCATAGTAGCAATGTCTTTAGGATGAAATTGGGCCAACGCAATTTTATATAATGAAGCACTGTAATCACAAGTTTGGAAAGTGGAAAATAGAGGCCAAAGTTCATATGTGCTATATAACAAGAAACATAGCTAGGAGGAGGGTTACAAACGCACTCAGATTTGGAAGGCGAACGAATCTTATAAGCAGACAGAAAAGGAAAAAAGTTCTTCAAGTCATTTACATAAGAGATGGTCAAGATACTGGGAATGGTGGAGGATCCAACAATATGGTCGAAATCCCCGTCGGAAGAAGCATCCTCTATGGGGGACATATCGTGGTTAAAAGAAGACATGGAGGTCATAAAATGGGGTGGTAATAATCTTAGTTAAAATTCAATGGAAACAAATCTAGTAGAAAAAGGATTTACAGAAAATAGACCGGAGAAGATGATCGGAAACATGTTACACATACAACCAGAAACAGAGAAAGTACTCCAATCCCAAAGAACACAGCAAATAGGAGAGATAATTTAAACAAAGGAACATACTCTTGAAGGAGCTGAAGGTGGATTATGCATAGAAAATTTATGAATTAGTAGATAGAGAGAAACCCTAGATAATGGAGAGGAGAAGCTAAAACTAAAGTGAAAAAGGGAACTTAAATATAAGCAATAAAAGGAGCAACTGAAGAGAAAAACATAATGATGATTGATGAGTATCTGGTAAAAAGCAAAGTACCTTTTTACTTATATCGAGATGGCGGTGGTACATGAAAAGATAGAACACTCCTTAAGGGTTACGTTAAATTCTTCATTTCAAATTCTCCCTTTAAGAGATATAGAGATAACAAACATCAGGGAATTGCAGGCTGGAGTACCGAACAACGAGGAGCAAATTGCGGATTTCAAAAACAAAACCACCGCAATTATTGCCTTGTCATGAGGAACTCAAGATTCAAAAATTTAAATTTGAAGAACGATCGAAGATAGAAATATAGCCAACAAGAATACACCACTTCGCAAGGTTGAACGTAGCTTGTTCATCACGAACAATGTGTACAAGAGTAACATCAGTTCGTACTCAAGCTACAAACAACATCATCGCTTCCTTTATTATAATCTTTATGGCTAGGGGCCTATGGTGTATGTGTGGCCCAAAAATCAAAAGGATGAGGGTTGCTAGGCCCAGCATTATCCTACCAAGCTTCGGTCCAAAACAAGGAACAAGTAGACGTAGAAAACACAAGAATCGAGAATCGTGGCAGAGAACGTGGACCATCAAAGATGGGACACAAAGCAAACACAAAGGCCATGACCGGGGAATGTGGTAGAAGTGGCATGTCCATGATATCAAATTCCTAAGAACCTGGAATTGCAAAGGGAGTGAAACTATAAATACAATAAGCTCTGTAGGAGCTAAGGTAGGCACTATGTTATAGAGAAATTCCATTTTTTGAAGACAGGACTGACTTGATCGTTGGAGGTGCTCTCCTGGAATTACTTCCGAGCCTGCATTTGCAGGTAAAAGAATTCAAACAAGTGAACCAAGAAGAGGTTACCTGGATAAGCTACCACATCATCAATTTTCCCATATGATCAGCTGCTTCTCTGGATCAGCAGCTCCTTGTATGATCTCCATGAACATGTTCAAATGTGATGGGGTTGCCATACCATCTGAACCTATCAAAATAAAACAAAGGCCAGCAGTAACAAGTTCTACTAAAACGCATAGTAAAGCAAGGCATAGTAAACTCATTGTATGAAAAAACATGAAAAATATGATACAAATAGTTCTATAGGTAAGCAGTTTAATCATTCCTATTATAAGGGTAGCACAACAAGATTGATTGACCCTTTAGAGCCTCCTAAAGGATGTAAGGGCTTGTTGGTCAGCCCTTAATTTGACCCTCAACTCAATCGAATAATCTGCAAAGCAAGAGAAGTTGTTTACCTGTTTTTTGCATCCTATCTTTGCAAGCTGATAAGCCACTCCATTGGCTTCTCCATAGATTTGTTCAAAAGTGACTTCTAGTGAGCTAACCAAGTCCCAGATAAACCTGATTTCTCTTATTTCCTCCAGGGTGGCCTTTTTATTTTTCTTCAAGACCTGAATTAGCATCTTGTTATCACTTCTAATCTACAAATGCTCAATCTTCAGTTGGATTGCTATCTGAACTCCCATTCTTATTACCACGACTTCAGTTCTTGTTATTCCATTTACTAATCACAAAGTTTAAATGAGATCATCTAATGGTGAAACCAAGGTTAAAATAGAGCGTGTACAATTTTATAGAGGACAAATTCAAAATAAAATTTAAAGCAATTTAAATATTAATGACTAAGGAGAGATTTGGGTGTTAAATTGGAACTTGATTCAGTGGTAATCCACACTTTTCATAACAAAGAGGTCCATGGTTCAAACCAAACCCATGTCAAGAATTGTGAATATTAGAGTAGTTTCTTGATAGAAATTATTAATCAACGTAAGAGACCGTGTTAGTGGTCCCTGCTTGGTTTCCCAACCTGCAGGTGGTTGATAATGGTGAGATCGTGGCGGTTCCAGATCCAGTGGTGGTGGTTTGTAGGTGGTGTAGTGTTTGGCTATTCTCAGGAGGACGTCCCTACCTATTAAAATGGATGGAATTTTAGGATCCACTGGACCTCAATAGATTTAATGGTAATGCTTCCTAGTCTAGTCTTAGAGTAAGATGTTTATATGTAGTTTGGTTGCTTGAATGTAATATTTCAAAAAATAAAAGGGAGAGATTGGGTGAAAATACTTTTTTTTAGGTGCTGGGCATAAATAATTGGAGAATTAATGATTCTGAGGCATAAGAATCTTGTGGGTTAATAATTTAGATCGGACAAATTCACAAGTCAAAATTTCTCCCTATTTCCACGTGATGCACGGTCGATTTTTCTACCATATTTAATGTTTCATTTCCAATTTTTGAAACAAACATTGTGATGCTTTTTCATTATTCATTTTCCACTAATATTGTATGTTTTAAAGTTAAATTTGATCTTTTAATATAAAGGGATAAATACATTTTTAACCATACATTTTGGTTGAAAGTGTCAATATAACCCTGCAATCTCAGAAAGTGCCAATATAATGCTAACTAATTTCTAAATGTGACAATCTAACCCTAATTGTTGGTCAAATTGTGCCGATATACCCAAACTTCCCAATTCCGGCATTGTCCAAATGAATTTAGACATGACCAAAAACTAAAATGAAAAAATACCCCATAGGACAAAGCTTTTGGGATGTGGCTACTCTGTTTCTTTCTTCTTCAAAACCCTTCGCAGTCATCGCCGTAATTCGCCGCTGCCGTCACCCTCAAAAATCTCGCCACACTACCACCGTGCTTTGTTTCATTCTTCTTCAAAACTCGCTACTACCGCCGTGGTCCACTACCGCTTCCAGCTCACCACCACCACACCACCACCTTTAATTCACCATTTTCGATTCACCACCCCCAGTTCACCATCCGCCGTCGCAGCCAGACCACCTTGCCACACCACCAACGTCGATTCACCACCGCACAACCACCCCCCACCACCCTCAAACCAACCCCCACTTATGTTCTTCGTCCCCGATGGTGGTTCACCATCCCTGCAACCTAAATCACCGCACAACCACCCCACCACCCTCAATTCACCAACCCCACCAACGCATAATGACCCTACCACCACCCTTAAACTCACCCTCGCTCCTCATCTTCGTCCCCAGTGGTGGTTCACCACCCTCGATTCACTACCCCCACCACCCTGAACCCTAGATTCACTACCCCCAGCCACCCCCACCGCCCTCGAACCCAACCCTGATCCCTCTGCCCCTACCGCCGCTGAGGAAGACCACCGATCTCTGCCTCTACCAATGGGGAAAGATGAAGAAAATGGGGAAAGAAGAAGGGTTTTGAATGAGAAAGAAAAGGGGGATGCTGACGGGAGATGGTTTTCATCTTTTTTCATTTTTTATTTTTTAAGTCAAGGAAAAAATCACCTTTTCACCAAAATCAGGTCGTATGAACGTTGACTAAAAAGTCAACGGAGTCAAAGGTTAGATTGACACTTTCTGAGATTGCAGGGTTATATTGGCACTTTCAGTTAAAAGATAGGGTTATTTTAGCGCTTTTCTCTTATATAAATTTTTTGACACTTCATTCATTTTGACATTAGTTAGTGATATTTTATTATCTTAATTTGGGTTTAGACTATACTTTCATTTTAATTGATGTGTTTGTTTTTTAGCGTGCCATTATAAAAATAATTTTGATGTTTTTTCCATTTAAGTCTATTATTAATAAGGGTGATTTTATTTTGTAGTTTTTAATAGTAATAATAATATTTTATTTTTGAGAAAGTCTCATGTTTGACCGACTAACGATTAGATCAATCATGAAAAATCATGTTTCAAAAATTTTCATAGTTAAATTATAATTATTTATATGATACGATACATTTTCAATGTTTTACAAATTAAAGTCAGGGAACCTCATTGCAATTAATAAAAACAAATATCAAATTACCTTATTAGTTAGATCAATTATAAAAATGATCTCGTCTAATGGTTAGTCGGTCTAAAATTAGACTTTGATTGTATTTTATAATAAAAAATTATTATAAATTCTTTTTAAAAATAAAAGTGTGTAGACATAATTGAGAGAGATAAGAAAAATGAAAATTTGAACATATAGTTGCGATGGGAGATTCTAAATTTGTAAAACCTATAAAAGGAAAAAACAAATTTGAACATTATCATGATTACATAAAGTGTCATATAAATCTAAAATCTAAAATATTTGAAATTAAATTATAGAATGTAATACATATACAATTAAATATTATCGTATATTTATAAATTTTTATATGTGTGAATTTCATAAATATAAAATATATACTTCCTCTGTTTCTGCAGAAAGAGAAACGCATGGATTTTTCTTTAATGAATGAAACGGTCTAAAATAGCCTCACTAATCCCTTCTGAACCTCTACCTCCGTCACCACCAATATCCACTGTCTCTATACCACCAAACTGACACCACCAACATCAAGCTATAGGTTGGGTTTGAGTAGAGTCGATTTATGGCTTATAGGAATGTATAGTTATATTTTGGCTAATTAGATTTGAAGTATAAGATTTAAAAGGGTGTAGTTTTAATATTTTAGTGAAAATAATATTGTATTTTTGATAAAGTCTAATGTTAAACCAACTAATGAGGTGAAAGATATCGCTTTCATAATTTTAAGGGTTTATAATTATTTATATGATGTGATATTTTTTTAATATTTGTCAAAGTTATGTGAAACACTTTGGAATAAATAAAAATAAATATCAAATTACCTCATTAGTTATATCAATTATAAAAATGGTACCGTCTAATGATTAGTCGATTTAAAATAATACTTTGTGTGTATTTTACAATATAAATTCATTACGATTATTTTTGTAAAAAAAATAAAATTGTGCAGATTTAATTGGGACAGATAAAGAAATGAATATTTGCACATATTGTTGTGACAAAGGATACTAAATTGAGCAAACGAATTCTGTGGCCCTCGAACTATCATTATCGTCCACCTTTGACCCTCCAATTTTTTTCCAATACTTTTGACCATTGAACTTACAAAAATGGTGAATTGTACCCCTTCTGTCAGGTCAAAGTGTTAAATTAGGTCAAAGCGTCAATTTTTATGAGCAAAGTTGACTTTTTCCATTTTCCATTTTTCTTTTCTTTCCTTTCTTTTTTCATTTTCTTTTCCTTTCCTTTTCTTTTTTCTTTCCCTCCTTCCCCTCCCCCTTCCTACCTTCCTCCCTTCCCAACCCCTTCCCCCACTACAACCTCCAGCTCCTGAAGTTCCCCGCCGACCACTACCGCTATCGACTACCAATTTTAGAAGAGAAAGCTGTGGATTTCCCATATTCTCTACTCCATCACCCTCTTTAGTCGCCCCTCCTCCCTAGCTTTGTCATCCTTCATCCACTCCATCTTTATGCATTTACTGCCTCATAAACACCTACAGAACCTCCTTCTGATTGGTAAAGAGGCAGTGGCACCACCGCCAACCTTGGTTTCCCTTCTCTTTCTAGCAGTAGGCACATTAACGTTAGCGGCGGCTAAAATCTTCTCCCCCTCGTTGTCCTTGTCATGGTCGTCCTCCAACGAGGAGGACGAAAGTGTCACCATAACTTTCTTCTTTGAGTTGCGGGCGCCGCCGGCCTCCGGCTCCGTTAGTTAGTCTAATAGGAGATTGGTTTATCCGTTAGTTAGTCTAATAGGAGATTGCATGAGGGGAAAAATTATCCTAACACTTTTAGGTTTTAGTTCAAAGGGTATTTTAGTCATTTCATGTATAGTCAACCTTGGTCTATGCTAGAAATAGTATTTATGAGTTATATTGACACTTTCATCAACTAATTAGAGTTGTTTTTGCACTAAAAATTATCTGAGAGTTATATTGGCACTTAATCAAGTACGTAAGGTCATATTGGTATATATTTTCAATTGACCCCCAAATTTAAAACATCCTATTTTATATTTTTCTTATTTTGTAACTTACTCCGATCTTACCATAAAATGATATCGAAGAAAACCTCTTCATCTAATTATCAAAGCATTTCTTATATTCAAAAATTTTGTGAATCGTGAATCGAAGATCATGTGTGGAAAACTTCATGAATCAATAGATGAACAAAATTTATTTGAAAGAAAATGTTGTGTTAGACAACTAACCGTTAGACATGATTTTTTTTACTTCGAATCGTCACTGGGACGAGGGTTTATAGGGTTCCCTTACCTTTTATATTAAGCTCAAATTTTGCACAATGTGCCATTACAACATTTGATATGGGAATCACCCATTTACACTGAGACGCTAGCTAAATATTAGATTTATAATCTAAGGTCTCAGAGACATAAAGTGAGATATTTACATACGCCCTAATGAATATTACAATGCTGAGCAAAAGCATATGTGACAATGAGAAGGACACGTAGAGGATATGTGGTTTCAGCCGTATTGCCATAGTGTAGTCACAATAACTCGACCCGAGACTACCATCATAATAAACACGGTGAAGTATCAAAAGATACGGACATCAAATGACCCTGAACACCTTTGGTCATAACAGCTAAGGCAATCAAAACGAAATAATTAAATCTCCCCATCTAAAGATCAAGTCCGTCTCCATTTAACCCGTAAAGACCATTTCATTGCTCGGAAACTAAGACCCGTCATTTTAATTTCCAAAAAAGTAATTCATCGATATACTGAAGTCACTTCTATGCGTAGAATTATCCCTAATTTAAATCCAAAAGGTTTTAGTGACCAAGTTAATCGATTTCTCAATAAACTCGCCTCAACCCCCTTATGGATCAAAATCTACAAATCTGATTTACTTGAGAAAACAGTATTGCCAAAAGTTCGTATATTACAACTTTGACATGGATTTCTCCTCACTGTCTCTTAAGTTATCAAATCTGAAGTCAATCATATTTTAACAACTCAGGCTTCCAAAAAAATATACATTGACAGAGATAATTCCTTCCGACACTCTAAATCAAAAAAAACCATTGAGAAATTTGCCCAAATTAAGAACTGAAAAGAAGAGAAAAAAGCAGAAAAAATAAGTAGCTGACATAAATTAAAAGCATCCCACCCGAAAATAGAAAATAAAAGGTTGTAGAATAAAAACAAAAATGGAGAATTACCCCCTCGTGACCTTGATACCTCCAGAAAAAACTCGAGACTCGGTTGTTGGTTGACCTAGAAAATTGGCCGGGCTCAATCGCTGACCCGAGGGTTTGCAGATTAGGGTTTAGTGGTGGGAATGATGTCGTCACATCACTAAAAAACCAGATAACGCTCTTTTCGCCGTTGCGTCTGCAATCCTCAAGCCCGGTGACTGAGTTCCTTAGCTTTCGAGTCTGCCGCACCGAGTCAGACGAGTCTGCCTCACCTAGTGAGCCGAGTCACGTTGAGTCGAGTTGAGTCTGCTAGTTGGCCGAGTCAGCGAGTTGGCCGAGTCAGCGAGTCCGCTAGTCGACCTAGTCCGTTGAGACAGCAAGACGGCGAGTCCATTGAGTCGGCCGAGTCACATTGAGGCAGCCTCAGGAAACCACAACTTAGGCCACCCCTACAGGAGACCACTATGCTTCAGACCATTCCCACAACTCAGGCCACCACCACGACACGGACCACCACTACAGGAAACCTCTCAAATTACCGCCGAGTGAAAATGTAGAGGACGGATCTAAACTCTGGAGACTGCTATGAGCATCGCCTTATTAGCCATGGGACGACGGACCCCTCGGCGCCGAAGGGTCCCCGACCACCAGGTAGGTCTGCAACCGGCCGGAAAACTCTAAAAAAATGGAGCCCTCTAACACACAAAAGACAGATAGACCTTGAAAACCATGGATCTGGAAAGACGCCGTCGCTGAAGATAGGTTGGAGATGGGGGGGTTGGGGTGTTGGGGAGGGTGAGAACTGGGACGAGGGTTTATAGGGTTCCCTTACCTTTTATATTAAGCTCAAATTTGCAAAATGTGCCATTACAACATTTGATATGGGAATCACCCATTTACACTGAGACGCTAGCTAAATATTAGATTTATAATCTAAGGTCTCAGAGACATAAAGTGAGATATTTACATACACCCTAATGAATATTACAATGTTGAGCAAAAGCATATGTGACAATGAGAAGGACACGTAGATGATATGTGGTTTCAACTGTATTGCCATAGTGTAGTCACAATAACTCGACCCGAGACTACCATCAGAACAAACACGGTGAAGTATCAAAAGATACGCACTAATTTCACCAAACTTAGTGAGAGTGTATTAAATAGAGTTTGTTTGAATATGATTTGATTTAAAACAAACCTTGAGCGAGTGACGAGGTTTTCCCACTTGCACTTGCACCTGCACTGCTCGACGTTTGGTGAACGTCGTTTCACTCACCAAAATAATCTGCAAACTCTAATGATGAAATTAGTACAGTAGCAAGTAGAGTCGATCCCACGAGGAACAGTGTAATTTCTATCAAATTTAAACTACCAACAGGGTTTGGTTTAGCAACCACGCCTTAATTTTCAGATTTATATAATAACTAATAATGCAACTAACTAATATAAAATAATAATGCAACTAACAGATATAAATATCTAGTAAATATATGATGAATGCAATCGGCTCGGAATAACTCACATTAGTTAAACATCGATCACAGGCGCAAAGATAAATCAATTCATATGCATTTATCAGTTATAGGAAAGTAGGTACGCTTAACCTTCCCAATTCTTTCGTACTTTATCGACAATTAATTAATTAATTGTTTCTCTTACCAAGATGCCTCCGAAAAGTATTTGCTGAACCAGATACACACCTCGATAGCATTAAGAATGAAAAGAACCTGATATAGCAATTACCCAAGTATTCGCAAGTAGTAATGCACACTTAATTGTTCCCCATCTTGCTATTACAGTCTTAGCTAGTTAGCTGTTTTTCACAAGAACTCGCTACTTATTAACCCTTTCCAACGATTACGTATTGGTAGAATTAGATAGCATTATCCCAATAATATTCAAGTTGATCAGGCTTAAATATATCAAGAATAAAATAATCCAAGAACAATCAAGAACACATAAGAATCAATTATAAAACAATTAGGCCTCACGATTCATAAACTAATGCTTGTTATTCCATGCCGATATATAAATTAGCTACTCATAATAATTAAACTAAACAAACATATAATATAATAATAACTCATAATCAAAATAATAAATTAATTAACTAACCGAAAATCAAAATCAAACCAGTGTATGTTTTCATGCAAAAAAACCAAACTGCAATCTTCAAATTCTTCCGTCCTTCTCCGTGTTATGTCTTCTCCTATCTTTTCTTGCTTTTTGTTTCTCTCGCCCAGGAAACAAAGTGCATAATTCCTCCTGGCCGTGTATATTTATATACACCAAACCAAAACCAAAACCAAATCCAAATCAACTTCTAATTACTTTTCTTCTTATGGAAGAAATAAGGAAATAAGATAATATCTATTCTAATTCTAAATAACTAATTCCTACATTTAAGGAATTTCAAATGGAAGGAGATAATACAATCCTTATTAATATGGGCAGTGAATATATTTATTTTCTTCAAATCCGCATCTCTTCAATAATTCACTTTTCACCCCATAACTTCAACAATTCTTCTTTTGCCTCTCTTCCTTCATCCCTGGAAAAATGTCTTATAAAATAAGAACATTTTCCATTGGAGCACATCGTCTCATTAAAAACCTTAACCTGGAAAACCCAGTGGGAAAAAACCGTTGGTTAAGGGAAAAAGAGTACAATGTATAACTCCCTCTCAATTCTCCGCAATCAATGAATTCCTGCACCAAAAACACCTTAAAGTGCAGATTATATCTTAATAAAATCATAATAATCCCACCAAATATGAACACAATATAACACACATCAAATATCCTCACACTTGAATCATGCTTGCCCTCAAGTATGAAGTGAAGAATATAAGAGTAATCAACAATCCACAATGTTCATAAGTTCTCATTCCCTCATATGACTCTATCTAAAATGACCCTAAAAAGAAAAGGTAAGATGAAAACACAATTCACACAACTAAACAGATAAAAATTCAACATTTAAAAACTCTAGATTCTACTCTTATAACGATAAATTTTCCCCTGCCAAGGAGTAAAGGATCACGTTAACGCACCTGGACATCATCAACCCTTAAAGTAATTTAAATGAAAATGTTCAAGATCGGGAAATTAATCATCAATTCAGTCAAAATCGGACAAGCAATGAATATTTCTCACGGTTTCACTCAATCACTCTCAATATATGAAGGACATTCACTCAAATAATTCACAAGTTATAATATAGAGAAGTTAATATGCAAATCAGGAAGGTCTTTCTCAAGGGTTGTAACGGGGCTAGGGACCATTCAGATTGGTGAGATCCTAAGGGTTCTAAGCTCAAACAATATCGATCAAAATATTATGCATGTTTTCTTCTTCAACCATCATCCATGTATAGTAGACATTCACCAACAATCTTCATCTCATGGCTAGTATGAGAAAGCCAAGTAAGATCACATCAAAGTAGGTGCTATTTATTTTTTTCTTTTCTTTTTTTTCCCTTTTTTTTCTTCTCTTTTTTTTCTTTTTTTTCTCCTTTTTTTTCCAGCACCATTCTTCTTCAATACAGTCCAAAACTGGTACTTTTTTTTTAGAGGAAAATCGCAACATAAAAATATGATTTTTTCCTCTCTTTTTTTCACTGTTACGCCCCTCAGTTTGGCCAAACGGAACCCCAGTGTCACTGTTCATAATAAAATTCAGCCTTCAATTTTCGAAACCGTTCAGTCTGGGCAAACTAGACACATACTCAGTAATGTCATCAACTCAAGAGAACACAATGGATGAATTCATCAACATTAACTCCAAGAACATGCATAATAGGGCCAAGAGAAAGGATAAAACAAGGCTTTGGCTAAATATATAGTAACTCATATCAAAGAACATAGTCAAAGCTTCAAAGTGTTTCACTAGGGGTTAATGTAATTGGTAGGCAATTTAAGCTGTGTGGTTCATCCTAGTGCCTTCCATCACTTTCACACATAACAACTCCAATTATAACAATGTGATCTCTCAGAACAAAGATTGATGTAGAGAGTGCTCTACTCTAGCTCAAACCTCACTTTAGTAGGCTAAAATATTCAATTAAACTTGTCCTTTTTCGTCATCCCAAAAATCATATCAATCAAATTTCACAAATCATAGAAAATCTCATTCAATAAATTCAAGGCATATTAGATTTACCAAGTTTGTTACAATGAAGTTTACAACCGGCAGGGTACTTTTATCAAGAGCCACTAGAATTTCATCATGTCAAATTATCGACTCAAACAACACAAAAAAAATACATGTTTCACTGTAAAAATAAAAAACCCAAAATAAATAAAAATATATATGTTTTATTTTTTTTAAATACAAAACACACAAGAAACCTCCTCACACTTAAACTTTGCTTGCCCTCAAGCAAATAATGCAAAGCTCTTATGAGAAAATGATTAACACATAGTCAACATGAAAAAAAAAATGACAAAGGAAGAGGGAACTTATAGTGGTGGTTTTGGAGAAATTCCTAATCAAGAGGAAAGCGTTGGATCATAATCAGATTCTGCCGCAGGCCTCCCGTTTGGCCAAACGGAACCCTGCGAGTCCAGCTTTCCAAATGTGTGAATTCTCCATGGTGCAAATTCAAGTACTTCAAATCTGTAGATCAAGAATTGAGATCAGATGAGACATTGAAATTCCTAAAAGATTAAAAAAAAAACTTAAAAGAAGAAAGAAAAAAAAACTAAGAAAATTGGGTTGCCTCCCAACTAGCGCTTTTGTTTATAGTCTTTGGCTAGACTTTTGGATGCCTTTAATGACTATTTGTTGGGCACAATGGAATTTTTTCCATTAATGCCACCTGAGAAGAATCATAGTATGGATTGTCAGCATTGGGATCCGCCTCTCCTCTGTCCCCCATCTCAGTGTCGGAAACAGATTCAATCTCAGATTCGGATTCTGTCTAGGAAACAGCCTCTGTTTGGCCAAACAGAGGGTCTGCGGCAGCTTTCAGCTTCCTCTCCCTGGCGAGTTTGTAATTCTTCCTAGTTGTCTTTTCAACTTCAGAATCAAATATCAATTCCTGCTCCTGGGACCTGGTCATATACCAATGACTAAAAAAACAAAAAAAATCAGTAGCCAAATAAATAGAAATTAACTACCGTTCCCCGGCAGCGGCGCCAATTTGGTGAACGTCGTTTCACTCACCAAAATAATCTGCAAACTCTAATGATGAAATTAGTACAGTAGCAAGCAGAGTCGATCCCACGAGGAACAGTGTAATTTCTATCAAATTTAAACTACCAACAGGGTTTGGTTTAGCAACCACGCCTTAATTTTCAGATTTATATAATAACTAATAATGCAACTAACTAATATAAAATAATAATGCAACTAACAGATATAAATATCTAGTAAATATATGATGAATGCAATCGGCTCGGAATAACTCACATTAGTTAAACATCGATCATAGGCGCAAAGATAAATCAATTCATATGCATCTATCAGTTATAGGAAAGTAGGTACGCTTAACCTTCCCAATTCTTTCGTACTTTATCGACAATTAATTAATTAATTGTTTCTCTTACCAAGATGCCTCCGGAAAGTATTCGCTGAACCAGATACACACCTCGATAGCATTAAGAATGAAAAGAACCTGATATAGCAATTACCCAAGTATTCGCAAGTAGTAACGCACACTTAATTGTTCCCCATCTTGCTATTACAGTCTTAGCTAGTTAGCTGTTTTTCACAAGAACTCGCTACTTATTAACCCTTTCCAACGATTACGTATCGGTAGAATTAGATAGCATTATCCCAATAATATTCAAGTTGATCAGGCTTAAATATATCAAGAATAAAATAATCCAAGAACAATCAAGAACACATAAGAATCAATTATAAAACAATTAGGCCTCACGATTCATAAACTAATGCTTGTTATTCCATGCCGATATATAAATTAGCTACTCATAATAATTAAACTAAACAAACATATAATATAATAATAACTCATAATCAAAATAATAAATTAATTAACTAACCGAAAATCAAAATCAAACCAGTGTATGTTTTCATGCAAAAAAACCAAACTGCAATCTTCAAATTCTTCCGTCCTTCTCCGTGTTATGTCTTCTCCTATCTTTTCTTGCTTTTTGTTTCTCTCGCCCAGGAAACAAAGTGCATAATTCCTCCCGGCCGTGTATATTTATATACACCAAACCAAAACCAAAACCAAATCCAAATTAACTTCTAATTACTTTTCTTCTTATGGAAGAAATAAGGAAATAAGATAATATCTATTCTAATTCTAAATAACTAATTCCTACATTTAAGGAATTTCAAATGGAAGGAGATAATACAATCCTTATTAATATGGGCAGTGAATATATTTATTTTCTTCAAATCCGCATCTCTTCAATAATTCACTTTTCACCCCATAACTTCAACAATTCTTCTTTTGCCTCTCTTCCTTCATCCCTGGAAAAATGTCTTATAAAATAAGAACATTTTCCATTGGAGCACATCGCCTCATTAAAAACCTTAACCTGGAAAACCCAGTGGGAAAAAACCGTTGGTTAAGGGAAAAAGAGTACAATGTATAACTCCCTCTCAATTCTCCGCAATCAATGAATTCCTGCACCAAAAACACCTTAAAGTGCAGATTATATCTTAATAAAATCATAATAATCCCACCAAATATGAACACAATATAACACACATCAACGTTGCAGTTGTAGCCTTTTCCCTTCATCTTGGTGATGACCACCTCCCATAGAAGATTGTTCTGCTTACCCTCGAGGAAGGATTTGTCCAAATCAGGCCAAGTATGCATTGTGGCATGGGAAGTATTCGATGTTCCTCTAAAAATTAATATTTATAAGCCCTTAATGATTACTAACTACAATTAAATAGATGATGGAAAATCGGGGTCGTCCATGAAGAAGAGTGATTTTCTAAAGGTTTTAAACATATAAAGTTGACATTAGCAACTAGCAAAGTTAAGTAACTATGCTAATCATGAAACAAACTAAGAAAAGAGGATAAAAACTACAAAAGATAAATCCTTGGGACAATTGATATCCACTTCCGAACCTAATGTAGATCATTGAATGTTTCACTCATTCCATCACATTCATTACTGACGGGCGGGCGGTCGTCGCGCCCGCCGTGCAAAAGATAATTTATAAGCCCTAAATGCTTACTTTCTACAACTAGGTAGATAGCGGCAAATCGGGGTCGTCCAATGAGAAGAGGGATCTTCCTAAGCAATCAAGCACAAATGGTTGATACTAGGCTAGGAGTAACTATATTTACACACACTTAAAAGCAAGTAAAAAGGGGGGGGGGTTGGTTGGTTGGTTTCCTAAGTTAACAAAGATAAAAAGACAAGATAACTAGCAAGGTCAAGTGACTATGCTAATCATCAAACAAAACTAAAGAAAAGGGGTTTTAAACTACAAAGATAAAATGCCTTGGGGGCAACGGATATCCACTTCCACATCTAATGTAGTTCATCGAATCATTCACACATTCCATCATATAGCATTCAGGACCCAACACTCACATACCCATCTAGCAAGTACCACAACACACACATCACAAGGAGTTCTAAGTTCATGCTCATAGATCTTCATGCAAAGGCACTACGGAATTCGTCACGTTCCTACACCTAAACAATTCAACCACACAAGCACTACCTATGCTCAAACAACTCATGGCACACATGCAGTGAAACACACCGTCAAGAATACATAAACGCCAAGTAACAAATGCTTCAAGAATGAATTTAAATCATCTATTCAATACTTCAACTACTTGTCGTGGAGACTAAACTCCTATCCTTCTTAGTTCGTAGTTTGCGAGAGTGAGTTCGATATCTCTCGTCAAACCTCACCAATGACTCCCGAGTCGCGACCACGACTCAAGGTATCATTGGTGGCATTTAATCACGAAGAACCAACAAGCTTGGCAATGCTTATGACCACTACACCGTGACTAAGCATTAAACCAATTCATGCAATTACACGAGATTGGATGAACGTGCAACACACATTCATCCAAGAGCATATAACTCTCTCGTTTGCTACACAAACGAACATGACGAAGAGTTCAACATCAATCACATTCGTCTAGCACATTATCAATCCATCAACACAATCAAAAGCTCTAATTCACACTCATACATTCCTAACAAGAACAGGGGGGAATTTAACCCAAATCCCCCAAACCCTAGCTAGCAATTCATACAAGCATTCATATCCTCAAGCTCCCAACAACATCAATGGAATCAACAATTAACATTCAAAGCACAATAAATGCACAATAGCAAAAACACCAAATAAATAGATAGAAATGGTTCTCAATACATAGAAGTGGAAGCTTCAATCCATAGCTCCCAAGTACAAGAACTACTCTAGAACAACAAAAGACATAATTAAACTAAGAAAAAGCTAAGAAAAGAAAGAAGAGAAAAACCTAGGTTTGAGCCCAAAAACCAGAGAGAAACGGGCGGAGCAAAACTGGAGAAGAGGAGGAAAGAGAGTAGTATTTATAGTGCAAAGAAGATAAAGTTGTTTTCTGGCCGTCCGTTGGTCGCGACTCGCGACGGTGTTGGTCGCGACTCGCGATGGTGTCGCGACGGGGTCGCGACGGGAGCCAGAGTTTTGCATTGTTTCTTTGTCTTCTTCATAGCCATCCCTCTCAATCTTCAAGTCTTCAACGGCTCCAAAAATGGTCTTCAACGGCCTCCGGTCTTCATGTCTTCGAAGTGAGTATCCAAAAGTCTTCGAAAGTATAGTCTTCAATGTCTTCCGGTCTTCGTTGCTTCCGTATTCTTCCCTTGTCACACAAAATCCACTTAGAAGAGGTAAAAGAGTACAAAGTTGCTTTTGCCTCTCCTAAGTGAATTTCAAGGTAAAACACAAGCTCTCGATAATAAAAGAGCACAAAAGTGATCCTAAATACTACTAAATAAAGCATATAAAATGGACACATCAAACCTCCCCACACTTAAACCTTACTCGCCCTCGAGTAAGAAAAGATTCAAGCACACGGAGGAAATGACATATCCACATCCTAAAAACCCTAAAATACCCGCATAAAATGGCCACATCAAACCTCCCCACACTTGAACCTTACTCGCCCTCGAGTAAGAAAAGACCCAAGCAGACGGAGGAATTCATATGGCCATGTCCTAAACTAATCCCCCAATCAAAATCTCACAAAAACTCTCAATATCATAAATCCCCAAATTAAATCTCACATGAGAATTTTGCACACACACATCCCCAATCCCCAATCCTAAATCTAACCAAACCTACCACTTATCAATTCACTACCCATAAAAATATTTCACAGCCCAGAATTGATATTCCCATAATCCAATGACACAAAATGAAGCTAAAACCATAGAGGAAGTTTTAAACACATGCTTCGCCTAATGCCAATATATCAACCAAAAACGAAGTAGAAAGAGATAAGGAATTTCATAACCACACTTCGTTTCCTAACCCACTAAGCTGCCCAATCCCAAGAGGTCTATAGATATTGAGCTACCCGATCCATCCATGTGACAACCGCAACCTTATGACTCCAACGCCGGCAAGTGAGTGAAATCATAGCATTTTTCAATTTCTCTCAATTTCTCTCATTTTGCCTAGGAGCTCTTTCGAGTTTTCATCCTAGCCACACATCATGTTTCTTTTACTCACATCTCACCTTTTTCCGCACATTTTAGCCTCTCATTTTTGCCTAGGCCGCCCTTTAAGGGTTTTCGACCTATCCGGGCCCCCAATGTTGCCTAAGTTGCCCTCTCGGGTTTTCAACTTAGCGGGTTTTCTTTTTTCTTTTTTTTTCTTTTTCTTTTTCTAAATTTTTTTTCTTTTTGTTTTTCTATTTTTTTTTCATGTTTTTCCAATGAAAAGTAGCAAAAAGCATTCCAAAACAATCTAGCATGCATGTGAATCCTCTAACCCCTCCCCACACTTAAAACATTACATTGCCCTCAATGTAAACATATAAGGCAAGAACAATAACAATCAAGGTAAGGGGGTAGATTGACACCCGTGTCTCCGCAATTCGCCGGTGATATGGCGATATCCAAGTACTTGGATGGTCCCGAGATAGGTTTTGGAACCGGAAGGGTGAGCAAAGATGCCGTAGAAGAACTCACCCCTCGAGAAAAGCATTGTCTCCATGGCGCCGTTTGATCAAGACTACACCACGAAGAACACATTAAACTCACAAGTACATAAGGATATGTAATACTAGGTTTAGCATCAAGAGTTAATAACCATAGTATTTTCAAAGAACAACCAAATCACACCCAACCAACACTATAAGAATAATCATGAAAAATATCCAACATATATTGACATGTATACAAGCATCATTATAGGATATGCACTTACGATTACAATGATGTAGTCGGCATACTACAATCAACAAATGTACTATAAAGATGCAAGAATGTTCATATGTCAACATATGTAGGATGGTGAAGGAATGAGTGGGTATGTAGTGGTTCTTGGAAGTGTTGGGTGGAGAAGAAGGTAGGATCATGCAATGTTTAAAATCATTTGGAAACTTGGAAGCTTGGAAATTTGAAATCCGGGCTCAAAAAATTTTCAACAGTTACTGAGCACGTCGCGACTCGCGACGAGGTTCGTCGCGACTCGCGACGAGCCTCGCGAAGTCATCGCGACTCGCGGAAAGGTGAGTCCGAGAGCTCAAAATTTTCTGAGCTCGTCGCGACTCGCGACGAAGGGTGTCGTGACTCGCGATGAGCCTCGCGAAGTCATCGCGACTCGTGGAAAGGTGAGTCCGAGAGCTCAAAATTTTCTGAGCTCGTCGCGACTCGCGACGAGCCTCGCGAAGTCATCGCGACTCGCGGAAAGGTGAGTCCGGGAGCTCAAAATTTTCTGAGCTCGTCGCGACTCGCGACGAAGTGTGTCGCGACTCGCGACAAGCCTCGCGAAGTCATCGCGACTTGCGGAAAGTTGGCGTTGGGAATGATTTTTCTCCCCTGTTCGTCGCGACTCGCGACGAAGCCCATCGCGACTCGCGACGGCAGGGTATCCCAGGCTTAAAATTTTTCTTTTGCTTACCAACTGTCCAAGCTTTCTTCCCTCGTTCATTGATCTCGTTCCTTCATCTCCTTCATTGCAATGCACTTCACTTTGCTACAAAATCACAGAAAAACAAGCCATAAAAAGAACAAAACAAAACAACAACAAAAACAAACTAAGAAACAAAAACTAAAAGAAATGCCGAATTTATTTAACGTCGTCGGCACGACGAAGCTCCGTATGTTTAAGGTCGTCGGCACGACCCTAATGTTATCCGTATGGTGAAGGCTTGAAGCTCTTCACCATGAGCATCCAAAATACGAGAGGTGGGGGCACAAAACTTCCAAGAGGAAAGTCTTATGGAGGTGGAGATGGTTCAAAGGGAATTAAGTGGTTAGGGAGCTTGGGATAGTCTTTTGGCTCCTCTCTCGTTTCCCTCAAAACTTCCGAAAATATTAGAGTTGGTTCACTAGGTGGGAGAAGGGGTGACAATGCTAATGGATGTAGCACTATCACCTCTTCCTCCATTTTTCTATCCTCTACAACGAACTCCTCATCCCTTTCAAACTCAAAATCATTTTTATTGGTGACCTCACTCACCGAATCATCGAGTTCAAGTTGGGATGGTGTGTTTTCGGAATCACGAGCTTCCATGCGGGCCAATACCTCTAATATGTTCCTCACATGCCCCTCAATGGCCTCAACACTAGAGGAGAGCTGGGTATCCGGCTCCTTACTAGTAAAGGAGTTCAAGTTTGCTATCCTATTTAAGACATCCTCACGTGTCAAACTTGAACTTCCTTGTTGGGCTTGGTTTTGGGGTATGGTATAGGGTGGTGATAGCCAACTAGGTTGCTCGTAATATTAGTTTTTCGGCTCATTCTCATACCACAAATCCGGACTACCACTCCATTCCGGATTGTAAGAGTTGTGGTATGGATAGCATTCATGAGCTTCTTGCCCTTGAAAACCAATATCTCCTACCTCTTGGTAGCACTCTTCATAGTACCCATGGTTTTGGAAACCAAGGGTTCTTTCTCGGTCATAGTGCTCTTTCCACAACAAAGGGCAAGATTCGGTAGGATGATCGTAATGACACATCCTACAAAACCTTGCTTGTTGAGCCTCTCTTCTCATTATGAGTTCCCTCAAGGTGAGACGCTCCATTAAATTTTTTTTTTATTTTTATTTTTCAAAAGTTCGGAATCATAGTGCAAGGATTCTCGATAAAATAAATTACCAAGAACTCAAGCAATACCTACTCCGAACAAAAACAACCACCAAGTAGTGGAAAATAAAAACAACTAGCTAATACACAACCAAACACACCTAAATACTTAAGAATAAACGCCTCTTCCCCGGCAGCGGCGCCATTTTGACGGGCGGGCGGTCGTCGCGCCCGCCGTGCAAAAGATAATTTGTAAGCCCTTTTTACTTACTTTCTACAACTAGGTAGATAGCGGCAAATCGGGGTCGTCCAATGAGAAGAGGGATCTTCCTAAGCAATCAAGCACAAATGGTTGATACTAGGCTAGGAGTAACTATATTTACACACACTTAAAAGCAAGTAAAAGGGGGAGGGGTTGGTTGGTTGGTTTCCTAAGTTAACAAAGATAAAAAGACAAGATAACTAGCAAGGTCAAGTGACTATGCTAATCATCAAACAAAACTAAAGAAAAGGGGTTTTAAACTACAAAGAGAAAATGCCTTGGGGGCAACGGATATCCACTTCCACATCTAATGTAGTTCATTGAATCATTCACACATTCCATCATATAGCATTCAGGACCCAACACTCACACACCCATCTAGCAAGTACCACAACACACACATCACAAGGAGTTCTAAGTTCATGCTCATAGATCTTCATGCAAAGGCGCTACGGAATTCGTCACGTTCCTACACCTAAACAATTCAACCACACAAGCACTACCTATGCTCAAACAACTCATGACACACATGCAGTGAAACACACCGTCAAGAATACATAAACGGCAAATAACAAATGCTTCAAGAATGAATTTAAATCATCTATTCAGTACTTCAACTACTTGTCGTGGAGACTAAACTCCTATCCTTCTTAGTTCGTAGTTTGCGAGAGTGAGTTCCACATCTCTCGTCAAACCTCACCAATGACTCCCGAGTCGCGACCACGACTCAAGGTGTCATTGGTGGCATTTAGCACGAAGGACCAACAAGCTTGGCAATGCCTATGACCACTGCACCGTGACTAAGCATTTAACCAATTCATGCAATTACACGAGATTAGTTAAGAGCGACCACTCATAGACCACGAGCATATAACTCTTCTCGTTTGCTACACAAATGAACATGACGAAGAGTTCAACATCAATCACATTCGTCTAGCACATTGTCAACACACTAACACAATCAAAAGCTCTAATTTACACTCATACATTCCTAACAAGAACAGGGGGGAAATTAACCCAAATCCCCCAAACCCTAGCTAGCAATTCATACAAGCATTCATATCCTCAAGCTCCCAACAACATCAATGGAATCAACAATTAACATTCAAAGCACAATAAATGCACAATAGCAAAAACACCAAATAGATAGATAGAAATGGTTCTCAATACATAGAAGTGGAAGCTTCAATCCATAGCTCCCAAGTACAAGAACTACTCTAGAACAAAAAAAGACATAATTAAACTAAGAAAAAGCTAAGAAAAGAAAGAAGAGAAAAACCTAGGTTTGAGCCCAAAAACCAGAGAGAAACGGGCTGAGCAAAACTGGAGAAGAGGAGGAAAGAGAGTAGTATTTATAGTGCAAAGAAGATAAAGTTGATTTCTGGCCGCCCGTTGGTCACGACTCGCGACGAGTTCGTCGCGACTCGCGACGGTGTTGGTCGCGACTCGCGATGGTGTCGCGACGGGGTCGCGACGGGAGCCAGAGTTTTGCATTGTTTCTTTGTCTTCTTCATAGCCATCCCTCTCAATCTTCAAGTCTTCAACGGCTCCAAAAATTGTCTTCAACGGCCTCCGGTCTTCATGTCTTCGAAGTGAGTATCCAAAAGTCTTCGAAAGTATAGTCTTCAATGTCTTCCGGTCTTCGTTGCTTCCGTGTTCTTCCCTTGTCACACAAAATCCACTTAGAAGAGGTAAAAGAGTACAAAGTTGCTTTTGCCTCTCCTAAGTGAATTTCAAGGTAAAACACAAGCTCTCGATAATAAAAGAGCACAAAAGTGATCCTAAATACTACTAAATAAAGCATATAAAATGGACACATCAATTACCTATGGAGAATGCTATCACTTCCATTTAAATAGATAGACATTCTTTTCTTCTTAAGAGTAATTCACAAAGATAGTCAACGGCCATTTGCAAACATCATTGATAATCACTTTAGACGTTCAAAGACCATAAAGATATTTCATCAATGACATCATACACGAAAGACCATAGTTTGATAACAATAAGTCCTCTACCAAAGATAGAGTCATTTAACCAAACAAAGTATTCATGAGGCCAAGCCTAGAATAATTGACATTCGAGATTCATTGTTTAGATAAAACCTAGAACAATCAACATTCAAGATTCAACCTTTCATTGCTTCTATAGGATAAATATGAGAACAATCCACATTAACATACTCATCTAGCAAGAATCACAAAATATTATGCACAAGAGGTTCTAATTTCATGTTCTTGGACTCTCATGTCAAAGAGCTAAGAAATTCGCTACTTTCCTAACACCCTAACACTTCAATAATACAAACATTTCATATTCTCAAACAACCTATAGCATAAATGAAGTAAAACATAGCATTAAACACATGAATGCTAAATAATAAATGCTTCAAGATAGAGTCAAATAGAGGTTCTTACTGCATAGATATGGAAGTCCCAATCAATTGCTCCCAAGAACTAACCTAGATAATGAAAATGCATAATTAACCCTACAAAAACTAAGAAAAGAGAGAAGAAAAACTAGGGTTGGAAACCTAGAAATTCGCAGGAAGAAGAAGAGGGGAAGAGAGAGAGAGAGAGAGGGGGGGGGGATAAGGTGAGTATTTATAGTACAAAAAAGTAAGAAAGGTTCAGGCCACCTGTTCGTCATGACTCGCGACCAATCCATCGCGAGTCGCGATGGAGCCAAGTTTGAGCATCTTGATTTCTTTCTTCTTTTTGTTTCAAGTCCTCCTCTTCACTTCACTGATCTTCAATTCTTCAAATCTTCAAAAGCTCAAATGCAAGTATTCATATCATGAAATCTTCAAAGGTATTATTTTAAGTCTTCAAAGTCTTCAAACAAATTTCCTTGTCAAACAAATCTTCTAGAAAAGTTATAAAAGCGCAAAAGTCGCTCGTAACTCTCCTTAGAGAATTTCAAGGAAAATTGCCCCATCTAGAGCACAACAATGTTCTATAGTGAATCCTAGAAGTTCTAATATAACCATATAAATTGGGCACATCAAACCTCCCAGCACTTAAACCTTACTAGCCCTTGAGTAAGAAAAGATTCAAGCACACAAAGGAATTCATATGTCCAAATTCTAAACTAATTTTCCCACAATCAAAGCCTCACAAAAACTCTCAATATCACATATCCCAAAATCAAAACTCAAACGAGAAATTTTCATACACACAACCCCAATTCCTAAATCCAACCAAACCTATCACTTATCAATTTGCTACCAATAAAAACATTTCAAAGTCCCGAATTGATAATCCCAAAGTCCAATGACACAAAATGAAGTTAAAACCATATGAGAGGTTCAAACACATACTTCACTTCATACCAATATATGAACCAAAATCCAATGGCACAAAATGAAGTCAAAACCATATAGGAGGTTCAAACACATACTTCACTCTATACCAATATATCACCCCAAAAACGAAGTGCACAAAGAATCAAGAAATTTTCAACTTCATTTTCCCCGCTAAATATCCCAATCCCAAGAGGTCTCAAGATGTTGAGCTACCCGATCCATCCATTTGACAACCACAATCGTATGACTCTAACGCCTCCAAATGAGTGAAATCATAACATTTTCCTTTTTTCTCTCTTTCTCTCATTTTGCCTAGGAGCCCTTTTGAGTTTTCATCCTAGCCACACATTACGTTTCTTTGGCTCACATCTCACATTTTTCCACACATTTAGCCTCTCCTTTTTGCCTAGGTCTCCCTTTCGGGTTTTAGACCTATCCAGGCCCCCAATGTTATCTAAGTTTCCCTCTCGAGTTTTCAACTTAGCTGGTTTTCTTTTAAATTGTTTTTCCTTTTCTTTATCTATTTTTTCAAAACTTTCAATTTTTCAATTTTTTCTTCCTTTTTCTCATGTTTTTCCAATCATAAGTAGCAAAAAATATTCCAAATCAAGCTTGCATGAATGTGAATCCTCTAACCCCTCCCCGCACTTAAAACATTACATTGCCATCAATGTAAATATATAAGGCAAGAACAATAAAAACTCAAGGTAAGAGGTAGAGTGACTCCCGTTTCTCCGCATAGCCGCTACTAATATGGTGCAATCCCATGTATTCGTATAGAATCGGTCCAAAAATTGGTTTCGGAGCCAGGGGGGGAGAAAAAGTGTTTTAGAAGAACTTACTACTCGAGTAAAACCTTGTATCCTTGGCGCCGTTTAATCAAGACTAATACCACATAGAATAACATCAAAATCACAAGCACATAAGGATTTGTAATACTAGGTTTAGCATCGGAAGTTAATAACCATGGTATTTTCAAAGAACAACCAATCCATCATGCAATCACCACTATAAGATTTTCCAAAAAAAAATCCAACATATATCGACACATATCCAAGCATCATTATAGAATATAGCAATTATAGTCATAATGATGTCGTCGACATACTACAATCAACAAAGGTACTATAAAAATGCAAGAATATTCATATGTCTATATATGTAAGATGGTGGAGGAATGAGTGGAGGTGTGGTGGTTCTTGGGAGTATTTGGTGGAGAAGAAAGAAGTATTGTGCATTTTTTAAACTCTGTTAAAAAGCCAGGCTCTCCATCTTGACTCGCGATAGTGTCGTTCACTACTCACGAAGCCTTGTCGCGACTCGTGACAAAACCATCGTGACTCGCAACATATTGGGTCTGCGAGCTCACTTCTTTCAGAAATTATTCTAAATCCATTGCGAATCATGATGCCCATGTTGCGACTCGTGACAAGCTGGTGCTAGGAGTTCATTTTTGCTCCCCTGTTCATCGCGACTTGCGACAGATCGGGTTTCCCAGCAGTTAGACAAAAATATTCTTACCAACTTTCCAAGCTCTCTTCCCTTTCTCATTGATATCATTCCTTTATCTCATCTAATGCAATGCACTTCACTTTGCTACAAAATCATAGAAATACACACCGTGAAAAGAACAAGATGAATTAACTAAAAATAATCAACAAAAGCTAAAATAAAAGTTGAATTTATTTACGTCATCGGCACGACATAGCTCCATATGTTTAAGGTTGTCGGCATAATCCTAATTTTATCCATATGGAGAAGGATTGAACCACTTCACCATGAGACTCAAGAAGTAGAGAGGTGGGGGTACAAAACTTTCAAGAGGAAAGTCTTTTAAAGGTGGAGATGTTTTAAAGGGAGTTGGGTGGTTAGGAGGCTTGGGATAATCTTTTGGCTCCTCTCGTATCTCCCCCAAAAACTTCCAAAATGGTGGAGTTGGTTCACTAGGTGGGGGTAGGGGTGATGATGCTAATAAATGTAGCACAATCATCTCTTCCTCCATTCTTTCATCCTCAACAACTGACTCCTCATCCCCTTCAAACTCGAACTCATTTCTCATGATGACCTCACTCACTGAATCTTCGACTTCGACTTGGGATAGTATATTTTTTGAATGAGCTTCCATTCAAGCCACTGCTTCCAATATACTCCTCACATCCCCCTCGATAGCCTCAACACTAGAGGAGATCCAAGTGTCCGGTTCCTCACTAGTCTTAGCCAAGTTGTTCAAGTTTTCTATTGCATTCATAACTTTCTCACATGTAAAACTTGGACTTTCTTGTGGGGTTTGGTTTTGGGTTATGGTATGAGGTGGTGATGACCAACTATTTTGCTTGTATTGTTGGTTTTTTAGCTCATTCTCATACCACCAATCCGGATTACCATTCCACTCTGGATTTTAAGAATTGTGGTATGAATACCATTCTTGGGCTTCTTGCCATTGAAAATTACCATCTCCTACCTCTTGGTAGAACTCTTCATAATACCCTTGGTTTTGGAAACCAAGTGTTCTTTCCTCGTCATAGTGCTCTTCTCTCAACATATAGCAAGACTCGAAAGGATGGTCGGAATAACACATCCTACAAAATCTTGCTTGTTGAACCTGTCTTATCATCATGAGTTCCCTCAAGGTGAGACGCTACACTTTTTTTTAAAAAAACAATTCTTTTTCAAAAGTCCATAATCATATTGCAAGGATTCTCAATAAAAATTCACCAATAACTCAAGAAATACCCACTCCAAACAAAAACAACCACCAGGAAGTGGAAAATAAAAACAACTAGTTAATATGTAACCAAATATGCCCAAACACTTAAAAATAAATGCCTCTTCCCCGGTAGCGGCGCCAAAATTTGGGAGGTCATCATCGTACCTCTCAAAGTTAATATTTATAAGCACTTAATTCTTACTAACTCCAACTAAGTAGATAACGGAAAATCGGGGTCGTCCACGAAGAAGATGGATTTTCTCAAGGTTTTTAACATATAAGGTTGATATTAGACTAGAATTAGATAAATATAAAAGTAAGTAAAATGCGGGGGGGGGGGGGGGGGGGGTTGGTTTGGTTTTCATCCTATGTTATGAAATTAAAAGACAAACAACTAGCAAAGTTAAGTAACTATGCTAATCATGCAACAAACTAAGAAAAATGGATAAAAACTACAAAATATAAAGCTTTAGGGCCATTTGATATCCACTTCCAAACCTAATCTAGATCATTGAACCTTTCACTCATTCCATCACATTCATTACCTATGGGGAATGCTATCACTTCCATTTAAATAGATAGACATTCTTTTCTTCTTAAAAGTAATTCACAAAGACGTTCAACAACCATTTGCAAACCTCATTGATAATCACTTTAGACGTTCAACGGCCATAAAGATATTTCATCAATGACATTATACACGAAAGACCATAGATTTGATTACAACAAGACTTCTACCAAAGACATGGTCATTTAACCAAACAAAGCATTCATGAGGTCAAGACTAAAATAATCAACATTCGAGATTCATTGTTTAGATAAAACCTAGAACAATCAACATTCAAGATTCAACCTTTCATTGCTTCTATAGGATAAATATGATAACAGTCCACATTAACATACTCATCTAGCAAGAATCTCAACACATTATGCATAAGAGGTTCTAATTCCATGTTCTTGGATTCTCATGTCAAAGAGCTAATAAATTCTCTACTTTCCTAACACCTTAACATTTCAATCATACAAACACTTCATATACTCAAACAACCCATAGCATAAGTGAAGTGAAACATAGCATTAAAACACATGAATGCTAAATAATAAATGATTCAAGATAAAGTGAAATAGGGGTTCTTATTGCATAGATATGGAAGCTTCAATCATTTTCTCCCAAAAACTAACGTAGTTAATGAAAATGCATAATTAATCCTACAAAAACTAAGAAAAGAGAGAAGAAAAACTAGGCTTTAAAACCCATAAAATTGCAGGAAGAAGAAGAGATGAATAGAGAGAGAGAGAGAGGATAAGGTGAGTGTTTATAGTAAAAAAAGTAAGAAAGGTTATGGCCATCCATTCGTCATGACTCGCGACCAATCCGTCGCAAGTCACGACCGAGCCCAGTTTCAGCATCTTGATTTCTTTCTTCTTTTTGTTTCAAGTCCTGCTCTTCACTTCACTTATCTTAAATTCTTCAAAAAAGCTCAAATACATCTCTTTAAATCTTCAAAGGTATTCTTCAAAATCTTCAAAGTCTTCAAACAAATTGCCTTGTCACACAAAATCCTCTAGAACAGTGATAAAAGCGCAAAAGTTGCTCTTAACTCTCCTTAGAGAATTTCAAGGCAAAGTCCACATCTAGAGCACAAAAGTGTTCAAAAGTGAATCCTAAAAGTCCTAATATAACCATATAAATTTGGCACATTAAGGGGGCCGCGGCGGCGGTGGTCGGTGGGGGAACTAAAGGTTTCAGGAGCTGGAGGTTATAGTGGGATAAGGGGAAGGGGGGAAAGAAAAAAGAAAAAGAAAAGGAAAACAAAATGAAAAAGGAAAGGAAAGGGAAAGGGATAGGAAAAAAAAGGGAAATGGGAAAAGTTAATTTTGCCCTTAAAATTGACGTTTTGACATAATTTAACGGTTTGATCTGACAGAAAGGCTACAATTCACCAGCTTTGTAAATTTAGGGGCCAAAAGTGTTGGAGAAAAATTGGAGGGCCAAAGTTGGACGATGGTGGTAGTTCGAGGGCCACAGAAGTCGTTTGCTCTACTAAATTTGTAAAACTTATTAGGAAGAAAATTGAACATCATCTTTATGATATAAAGTGCCATATAGTTCTAAAATATAATATGATTAAAATTGAATTCTATAATGTCAAAGATTAAAAGTTAAATGTTATCGTATTTTTATAAATTTTTATATGTTTGAATTTCACTCTGCATCATCCCTTTCTGCAGAAAGATAAACGGTTGAGTGTTTTTAATCAACGAAAAAGTTTAAAATACCCTCACCTATGCCTTCTGAACCTCCGCCTCCTTCACCACAAGGGCGGATCTAGGGTTGGGGCTGTGTTCATCAACATATTGTTTTATAAAAAAAACCTCATTCCAAATGAAACTTCTTATAATTGCACAATAAACCTCATCCTAATGGATCTTGAGAAAAAACTCAAGATATGCAGATGGTTTCACTATAAACCCCATTCCCGCCGAGAGTTCATCGGCTTATTAAAAAAAACCCATTCCAAATGAAACTTCTTATAATTGAACAATAAACCATCTGTCATCCCAATAAACCTCCCCATCCTAATAAACCACAATGGCGGACCTTGAGAAAATAAAGAAAATTGTATTTTCTTTACACCTTAATGGATTTCCTGGTCCATATGGCTTCACAACAGCCTTTTTTTAAAACCAAATCCGTCATTGCATATTATAAAAAATGGTTGTCGTGAAGTCATCTTAACCAAGAGATCCATTGAGTTGTAAAGAAAATAAATTTTCCTTTATTTTCTCAAGGTTAAGATCAGCCAGCAGTTTCTGATTATCAAAATCAGATATACACTGTCGAATTCAGCTAAGAAAGTGATCCTTGAATGTTAGAGAAGAAGAATCAGAAATTACCTAATAGTAAGTTAGAGAAGAAATTGATAGCTTTAGTTTCTATCTACTGTAAATAATCTATCCAAATACATTAAATGATTTAATCTTAGTTATGCATTGTTTGGATCTTCTCTCTTTAACTGAAGCATGAAAATATTTATTATTTTCATCACCATTTTGTAGCCATTTTACATTGAATTTCTGTTTCCAGAAGAGTTTCTCTTCATGGAGAGCCTTAGTGAGTAAGAATTTTCTCAATTTAACTTTAATCAAGTCATGGGTGGAGTTATTACTATCAAGAATCATCTCCTGAGTAGACACATTTTCTTCCGCCTTCTTGATATTTTCATTAATATCTCTAAACACTTCTTTGTTCCAAACTTTAAGAGCTATTTTAAGTCTTTTAAGTTTGAGAAAGAGTTTGATCATGCCAGTTTCTCTGAGGAGACTTTTCCAGTCAGAATTAATAATGTTTTTTAGATCCGGTCTAGTTAACCAAACATTAAGAAATCAGAAGGCTTTTGGAAAAGTATCAATGTTACTTCCAAGGGTGAGTAACAGAGGGCAATGGTCAAAAGTATGTTTATTAAGGGTTTGAACCGATCTATTAGGGAAATAAGAAATCCATTAGTCATAACAGAGAGCTCTGTCAAGTCTTTCCAAAGTAGGTTTTTCCCCTAAACTTAGTCTAGGTGAAAGTGTCATCCACTGTGAACAATATTTTCAGTTGGTTCCTATTTATGAAGTTGGAAAAATGTCTAATGCTATTCCTATTAGGTGAGTTAAGAACTTTATGTTTAGAAACATATGTCATCGCATTGAAATCACCAATAAGCAGATTGCATGCATTACTTCCGGTATCAAAACAGTCCATGAGGATTTTTTTCTAGTTATTGATGTAGAGGCATGTAAGAAGCGGGAAATCATCTCTTTTTAGAAAGCAGAAATCATTACCTTAGCATAAATAAACTGAGATGACTCTCTAATAATATCAATCTCACAATCTGAACTGCAGAAGAGCCACATGTTACTAAGATGAGAACAATGACGGTACTGGATGTTTAATTTAATCTTGTATGAATCACCCTGATTTGAGTTATGTTTGGGTTCAATGATACAAAGGAGAGAAGTCCCATAAACTTTAATTAATTCTTTCAATCTATCCAAGGATGTGTCAATTCCTCTCAGATTCCAATCTATCCATTCAATGCTACTAGTCTAAGTAGACATCTAAAATAGTGGCCTTGATTTTTGAAGTTGATCTTAGGTTCATTTATTTCATTTTTATTAAAAAGGCTTCTCTTCCTGATTTGTCAGATTTAATGTTAATAACAGAAGGCTTTTAAGTTACTTACCTGATCTGACAGAAGCTCTTCAGTATCTTTATCAGGGATAGGCTCATTTTCCATGTCACTTAGTAGAGCAAATATGTTCTTAGCTATAGGGATACTCCTAAGAGAGAGATTGTGGGGGGCTATTAGTATCATTATCCTTTGGTAGAATGATGGAAATCATACCTGATATATCATCTTTAGCATGAGGAACCTATTGATCATTGTCACCCGTTAGCAGACTTAGCAAAGAGGTTTCAAGAGTGTCAGTTTCAACATCATGATAATCAATAACAATGTTATCTAAATTATCAAATGTATGAGGGTCAATAACATTGTTTCTTGATGTATCATTTGTAACATGTATTGTGTGGAGGGATTGGTGAGCAATGATAGGGTTAGTATCATAAAAAAGCTCAACTGGGCACTGGGTTTGGAATCCAATTACAGAGGGATCTAGCGATTTTTCAGAATTCAAAATATGCTGTACATTATTCTAGATGTTTGATTCCTTATGACTTGGGAGATTACTATCTTGGAAAGTAGCCTCCTTTTGTTTCTAAGAAATGGTGACACCACTAGTAGGAATGCATACGGTAGGTGGTGGGGTAATCTTAGTGATGGATTTTGGCTTTGGCAGAGTTTTAGGGAGAGTGCTAGGGTGAATTTTGAAAGCTCATGTTCAAACTTCTTACAGTGAATACAGTAAGTAGGAAGATTTTCATATTCAAGAGTGTATTTTTCATTATCTTGTACTGAACCTAGTATGATGGTGGAGAGAATGGGGGATTGGAGGTCTAGTTCAACATAGATTTCGAGAGCAGATGACCTAGTTAGTTTTTCAGTTGCTAGGTCCATTTTCATTAAAATACCAATCTGATTATTTATAGCCTCAATAAATTCACGATTATAGTAATACAGAGTGGCATTCTTAATGGTGACCCAAACTGGAACGCTAGATGATTCAGTGTTTGGTTTAAAATCAGGAGTCCGTCTAAGAATTCTCATAGTGTTTCCATTAAGTGACCAAACACCTTTAATCCAGCATCTTTGGAAATCCTCTTTATTTTGAAATCTGATGAGAATATTTTTAAAATCAAGAGCACCCACCTGGAATTAACCTGTGAAGCCAATCGTTTGGAAGTCAGCTTCAATCTTTTCCATTGTTGGCCTCTCTTTTGGAAAGTTTCCTATTAGAGCATTCTTGTATGGGCTAGCCAACGGGTTGATATATCTGGTGAGTATAGGCAAGAGAGGTCACCTTTGTGTTGGGTGATTAAGGTTACTTTAGGAATCGATGGCAAAGATGGAGAGATTAATGATGAGCGTTGAGGGACATCTTGGGAAAATGAGCGAGGAGTGGTGTTGTTACTAGTGTTTGGGACGGTGGCCGCCATAGCGGAAAGGTGATGGTCGTGGCCAGACAGTACAATTTAATTGATCAGAAATGGTGAAATGAAATGTAACCATTGTAAACTACTGTTCAGACATTCATATGTTAGAGAGAAAGAAGAGAAAAGTGAATTAGAGAGAGAAAGCCAAGATGATCAAATGTCTTTTTTTTTCAATTTAATTGAAATTCAGATCAATTTAATTATTAGTATTAGCAAATTATACCAAATTTATTTTTGATAAAGTCTCCTATTAGACCAACTAACGGATAAACCAATCATGAAAAATCATGTTTGAATAATTTTAGGGTAAAATTATAATTATTTATACATTATAATACACTTAATTTTTTTTATAGTTATAGGAACGTCATTGCAATAAATATAAATATACACCAAATCACCCAATTACTTACATAAATTATAAAATGATCATGTCTAATGGTTAGTTGGTCTAACACAACATCTTGTTTCAAATAAATTTTGTTCATCTATTGATTCATGAAGTTTTCCACACATGATCTTCGATTCACGATTCACGAAATTTTCAAATATAAGAAATGCTTTGATAATTAGATGAAGAGGTTTTCTTCGATATCATTTTATGGTAAGATCGGAGTAAGTTACAAAATAAGAGAAATATAAAATAGGATGTTTTAAATTTGGGGGTCAATTGAAAATATATACCAATATGACCTTACGTACTTGATTAAGTGCCAATATAACTCTCAGATAATTTTTAGTGCAAAAACAACTCTAATTAGTTGATGAAAGTGCCAATATAACTCATAAATACTATTTCTGGCATAGACCAAGGTTGACTATACATGAAATGACTAAAATACCCTTTGAACTAAAACCTAAAAGTGTTGGGACAATTTTTCCCCTCATGCAACCACCACCACCGTCAATTTTCTGCCACCCCGCCACGAGGTCCACCACACTCTCCAGCCAGTCCCACACCAAGGTCTTCCATCCTCGCCCTTCCAGGTAGCGTCACCATCGAAAGCCCGCTCGAGATCCACAGCGAGAGCTTAGCACCAAAGAGAGAGTCTCGGTTGAGGTGACTTTGTATAAGTCTGCAATTTTCTGTGGTGTCGTCCTCTGCCCCGATGGCCTTCAAATAGTGTTGCGAGGATGATGTTGAGAGGAGAGATGTCTGCAAAAACACCATCATTGACACCAATCCCGCTCAATTTCTCAAAATTCTTCATCTCTTTCCCATCATACAACAACAACAGCTGAAGCAGCACCCTAGTCTGCTAATTCACTCATTCAACTCAATTTCCCATACCCATTCACCCAAAAACTCAAAAAAATCCAAAATTCAGCAAAAATCCTATCCTTAACTTCTAGCAGCGCTTTCAAATTCTACACCTGGAATCAAAATCTAAAACTTTAAGAGAGTAAAATAGGCATGAAACTGTAAAGGATTTTAGGAAATGAGATCTTACTGATTTGTCGCGGTCAACGTCGAGGGTGATGATTTGGGAAAGGCCCTCTAGCAATGATTCTGTGTGAAATTTGGTTTTACCGAATTCTCTTAATTATTACTAGTATGTTCCAACATAACCTATCTAACCAAGTATGCAATAAAGTAAAGCATTAAAGACACAACACTTGGTTACGCGGTTCGGTGAAATCCACCTACATATGTGGGGCATGGACCAGTTCAGAATGAATCCACTAATCAAAAAGATACAGTAAAAAGTACACCATACAAAATACTTATCTTTACTGATCAAACGTGTGAATTTTGCTAGCTCCCCTAGATACCAATCTGCCTTGATCAGACTCCCTCTGACCTTGAAACTCGTCGACGCTGGATCGCCTCCTCCTGAGGAATTAAGGTATACGATTCTAAACTTTGAACAGCAAGTCACGTATGTTGGAACATAGAATTCTGGCTCTTTGAAGTTCTCTCGAAAGAATGAAAATCTGAGTGCAGATTTTCTCTGTTTAATTTATGTATTGAATGCAGCCTTGGTGTCCTATTTTAAAGCCATGAGCAGATCAGAACTCTTCATGATTATATCCATAATATTCATATTCCTTATCTGCTTCTTGAAGCATATCCAAATCCCATAAATAAAGGGATTTTTGTTATCATAATATCTCCCATATATTCGATAATATCAACACCATATTTGTAGGAATTTTTCATAAACCAAGTATGCTTCTTCCAACGCCTATCTTATAGCAAAATATTCAGATTTCCATAAATCACAAATACCATAATATTTTGTTCTTGTTCTCGTAGATTTGCTTGGCGTATTTATGCTAATCTGCATGTTCCAACATGGAAATATTTTTTTTCCAAATATGTTCACAAAATTGCCAATTAAAATATTCTATGAATACCACTTGACTTTACAATCTCCGCATTTGGCATTTTATGGACCCAACCTTTTTGGACATTAATATCACGGCGAAAAACTTGTAATCAAACACATAGGTCTTCCACAAATCCACCTATGTTGGAACATATGAAAAAAATTGAATCTAATATAAAAGAATACCATCCGAATAACCAGAATTCCAGAATACCATCAAAATAATTATCAGATTACAGCCAAAATAATCCCCCCCTAGGGCCATGAAGATGCCAAAGGCAAATAAACTAAAAACAATTAACATAAACAGCAAGCAGACACCCCCTGAATGTGACACTAGATCTATGTTGGAACATAGATACATCAGAAAATCATCCCCGTTTAGGAGCAGCAGTCTAGGCCTCCAACTGCGCTTTCTCCACCTCGAGTTTAGCCTTCTCTGCTTCTAGTGCTGCCATTTGAATTGATATCGCCCCTAACCTTGCGTTCAGTACCACCAATTTGGTCATTTTTTTCAGCAGCTGCAGAAGTAGAGCCTTCAGGATTCCAAGGAAGATCATGAACGTGCCTCATGCCAAAGATCTTCTTGTTAGGCTGTTGGAACTCTGTATCTATAATCACATATTTCACCTTCCCCTTCACCTTGGCACTCTTAGCCAATGGAGAAATTAAGCAGGGATACACAAGAGCATGTTTCGCCTTTGGGGCTGTAGCTTGCCTCACTAGATCCTGTTGTATGAACAACCCAAGGTTTACTGATTTATGTGTTCCAACACAGTACAACAGTTTAGCCATTTCTCTAGTCAAGGCAGTAGTGCTTGAGGATGACATCTAGCAGTTCACCGCTACCTGGTACGGACCAAAGAATCTTGATGAGAGACAGAAAGCTTGTGAAAAACCAGTTTAAGGCCATTTGGTCTTGTATCCTCCTGATATTGCCTCCAGAATCTTATCATCCGACACTCCTAGATCATCTGGAAACACTCCCTCAAATTCTAGAGTATGCAGCTCTAAAATCCCGTTTATCCTGGCAGCAGAGAAGTCAATAACCTTCCCTCGTACATAAACCCTATCAACCAAGGGGAATCAACCTCTAAATTTCCAGCAATCAAATTGCCGTACACTTCAATGACCACCTGTCTATTGTACTAAAGCTGTACAGTGGCGGTTTTTTTCATTCCTATCAATTCCGAAAAATTAGAAAACCCACTAGCCCTGTATGCCTCTAGGTCTACGGGTCCTCTCTGCAAACACTTCTCCCATTTCTTCATAGTTTATATCAAAATAACAGAATGACAGTGCTTCACTTACAGGCAGAGGTGGCAACAATTTCTTCTTGGGAGCTGTCTGAGTTTTCTTGGCCTTTTTGGTTGGTGAGGAATCCTCAATAGCAGCCACCTTTCTCTTACCCATGGCCGTTTGTAAGAACTCATCTAACACCTCATCACTGGAGTAGTTCAACTCAGGTTGCTCCTGTGTTGGAACATACTCAGTATCTCCAGCCCCTTCTTCTTCAGCGGTCTGTGTTCCAACATACTGGTCTTTATCGGGTTCACCTTGTCTTGAAATAGGTCCTCCAGTCTGGTCTCCTTCCATTTCAACATCACCATCACCAGTACCTCAAACTGGTCTTCACCTCCCATGTCTTCATTATTAATCTCTATCTCCTCAATATTTTCAGACTCTGCATTCTGTGCTGGAATATAGCCAACATTGTGCTCTTCTTTACTGTCAGAATCTTCTATTATTACTGGTTTTCTCAGTTCCTCCAGTCTATGAGTAGCCTTAGAATAAAAAATCCTACAGGCAACCTGCACGTAGACTTAACCACTTCTAGTCTTACTGCCTCATCATCACTTATCTCCTTAATTCTAACACAACTCAGACAAGGAATAGATTAATAAACATGAAACCTATCCTTCCCGTTGTAAACATCATATCTCCCCCTTAGAAATTTAACTTCATAATTTTCAATATCCCATAGGTTACCAACATCACCAGATACTAATTCCTTGACATTCACATTCAAGAACTCTCCCTCTATACACTTAAATTTACGCAAATCCATTGTAGTTCTATTTGCTTCAAGCCATTCAAAAATCTCATCTACAGTATTAAATTCCATTCCAAGCATTTTGAGAGTAGGAGGATCAGGACCCTTTACCTTCTGATTTGGACCCTTCCCTTTGTCTCTGGAATGTTCATCTTGTCCGTCATCACCAGCCACTTCATACTCTTCCCTTTGCTCGACATTATCATCCTCTGGAGACTGAAGAGTTTGATGAGTTTCTTCTTCAACCGTGGGAGAATTAGGGTTTAAAGAAATCTTTCAGCAAAGAATTGTTGCGTAGAGAAAAATTGTGGAGGAGTTTGACAACAAGAATTCGAAAGAAACCAAGATGAGTGGGAGAGTGGAAAAAAAGAGAGGGATTTAGACAACTTTGAACCAACACAAACTCTTCACTTCACTTCCTCGTTTTCCTCTAATAACTTTTTCTCTTTCCAAGATGAGCAATGATGATTCTTTTCTCTCTTGTCAACTCAAGACATCAACTCAAGACATACCAACTTCCAACATACCATAACTATACAACTTCTATTTTTGTAGAAATTTTTCTTCTTTCTATTTTTTGTTTTTTCTGAATTTCTGAACAGAAATAAAATAAAATATTTACATTTAACTAAATGCAAGAATTACCTCAAATTTGACAAACACTTAAGTGTTATCTGAGACTTTCAAAAGTGGCAGTGTCCAATGGCTTTGTAAAGATATTAGCAAATTGCTCGTGTGTTGGAACATAGAATACCACAACTTTCTTCCTTTCAATAAGATCTCTAATAAAATGATGCCTTATGTCAATATGCTTAGTTCGAGAGTGATGGAATGATTTTTTGAAATATCAATAGCACTTGTGTTGTCACATTAAATCTTCAAAGGACCTTGATGAATTCCATAGTCGTTCATCATTTGCTTCATCCATAACAATTGTGCACAACAACTTCCAGCAGCAAGATGTTCAGCTTCTGCAGTAGACAAAGAGATCAAATTCTGTTGCTTACTGTACCATGAAACTAGATTCGTGCCAATAAAGAAACATCCACTTATAGTGCTCTTTCGATCATCAGCATTACCAGCCCAATCAGAATCATTGTACCCAATTAAATCAGAATCTTGATTCTTAGAATACCAGATACCATACTCAGAAGTCCCACTTACATATCAAATAACTCTTTTGACCACAGTGAGATGAGACTCCTTTGGATCAGCCTGGAATCTTACACATATCCCTACGCTGAGACATATATATGGTCTACTTGTTGTTAAATACAACAGACTCCCAATCATTCCCCTGTATAACTTTTGATCAACTATAACTCCTTTCTCATCCTTGACTAGTTTGTCAGAAACCCCCCCATAGGTGTTCGAACTGCTCGAGCATTACTTAACTCAAATCTCTTTACTAGATTCAGTGTATACTTACTCTCATTTATGAACATACCATGTTTTCCTTGCTTAACTTGCAGTCCCAGAAAGTATGTGAGCACTCCAACCATGCTCATTTCAAATTCAGCTTGCATAACCGTGACAAAATCATGTACCATAGATGCTGAAGTAGAGCCGAATACTATATCATCAACATAAATTTGAGCAATCAAAATTTTGGATGCCTTTTCAATCACAAATAAAGTGCGATCTACTCCCTCTCGATGATAACCTTTCTTAAGAAGAAAGTTAGTAAGTCGTTCATACCATGCCATGTTTGCTTGCTTTATGCCATATAAAGCTTTTTTGAGGCGATACAAATGATGAGGATAATGAGGATCCTCAAATACTTTAGGTTATTCCACATAAAATTCTTCATTTACCACACCATTTAGAAATGCACTATTGACATCCATTTGATATAGAGTAAAGTTCATACTAGAGCAAGCAATAGCCAGTAAAATTTGAATTGACTCTAACTGGCAACTGGTGCGAATGTCTCATCAAAGTCAACACCTTCAACTTGTGTATATCCTTGAGCTACCAGTCTGGTTTTTTTTGAGTAATATGTCCGTCAGTATCAGATTTATTCTTGAAAATACATTTTGTGCCGATGACTTTTACACCTTTAGGGCGAGGAGTGAGATACCATACATCATTTCTTGCAAACTGACCTAGTTCTTCTTGCATTGCAACAATCCATTATTCATCCAGTAATGCCTCCTTGTAATTCTTTGGTTCAATGAGAGAGATAAAACATTGTAATCTTGCCAACTTCCTGTAATCCACCCGAGGAACTGATCGAGTACTCCATGCTATTGATTCAAGTTGATCCTGTGTTGGAGCATAGGATACGCGGCAGTGGGGGATGATGTTCCAACATGCTCAGTTTCAACTGGTTCAGCATTAGTCTGATCAAATGTTCTAACATGCGATGGATCTGCCTTGTCAGGTTGGCGAGGCTGTGTTAGAACATGAGTGTTACCAGGTTCATCTTCTACGATATCTGATTTTTGTCCTTCTTCAGAATCATACAAAATAACATTTATAGACTCCATGAGTGTGTTTTTTTATGGCTATAAACACGATAAGTCCGGCTGTTCACAGAATAACCAAGAAAGATTCCAGTATCACTACGATAATCAAATTTTACAAATTGCTCTGTCTCTGAGGATGTAGCACTTGCTTCCAAACACATGAAAGTATGAGACATTTGGTTTCCTTCCCTTCCAAATCTCGTAGGATATTTTGTTGGTGAATGGTCGCAAATATACTCGATTAATTGTACAGCAAGCTGTGTTAATAGCTTATGCCCACCATTTTTTGTAAATTTCTTTCTCAGCCAACATAACTCGAGCCATCTCCTGCAAGGTTCTATTTTTCCATTCTACAACACCATTTTGATGAGGAGTGATTAGTGTAGAAAACTCATGTTGAATCCCGAGCTCATCACAGAAGTCACTGGATTGAGAATTTTCAAATTCTCTACCATGATCACTACGAATTCGAACAATCTTTCCAACTGGACTTCCTTTTTTAGTCTATAACTTCATCATCAGACTTTTAAATACTTCCATCGTATCTAATTTTTCTTTTAGAAAAGCCACCCATGTAAATATAGAAAAATGATCAACACATACAAAGATATACTTCTTCCCACCTATACTAGGTGTATTAACCAGACCCATCAAATCCATATGCAATAATTCCAGATTTCTTAAGGTGGTTATTGATGTGACCAAGCTTCTGTGTCACAGAAATCCTTCATCCTATTTCGAGATCATACAGCGTACTTCCTGTTCCAGAAAATAGCAATTATCTGATGATCGTATGCAAAAAAGAACCTTGGTTTCTCCGTATAACAAATCAAACTATTATGAATGGAATTAGAGCAAGACTCAAGAGGGCTTGACGAAACTGGATATGCTAATTGCCCAGTATTCTGTGGGCCTATAGAATTGTCAAATCTTCCACCACTGGAGAAACTCCTTATCGTCTAGTTTATGGTTCTAAAGCTGTTATTCCGGTGGAAATAGGGGTACAAAGCCCAAGGATCCTGTCAGCATCCAAGGAAGGAGTTAACAATGAAAATCGATGTCTTAACTTCAATATGGTGGAGGGGGCTCGAGAGTTGGCATATATCCACGAGGCTAAGGTAAAAGAAAAGTTAAAACTATATTATGATCTGAGGTTCAGAAAAGTACAATTCAGACCCGGAGATCTAGTGATGAGAATGAATGAAAAAAGCAGGCGAGAGCTTGAAGGAAAACTGGCTGCTAACTGGGAAGGACCTTATAAGGTAGTGGAAGCATATCCTTGGGGTAATTATATCCTCAAGACCCTGGAGGGAGTTCAAGGCCCAAGGTGATGAAATGTTTCTAATCTGCAGAGGTACCATTAGCTCTGATAAGAGCGGACGATTTCACAAGGTCTTATGCTACACGCTGAGATCGAGGTATCGAGCAAAAAGATGATAAGCGGCGCTCTTGTAAAATTCCAGCTAAGGCTGAGGTATCAGGCAAAAAGATGATAAGCAGAGCTCTTGTGAAATTATAGCTAAGGCTGAGGTGTCGAGTAAAAAGCTGATAAGCGGTGCTCTTTTAGAATTCCAGCTAAGGATGAGGAAGCGAGTGAAAAGCTGATAAGCGATACTCTTGTATTAATTCCAGCTAAGGTTGATGAAATAAGTGAAAAGCTAATAAGTGGCACTCTTGTATTAATTCCATCTAAGGTTGACGAAATGGGTGAGAAGCTAATAAGCACTACTCTCGTGATACACTTGCCGATTGTAATCTCGATCAATGATCTAGTGGAATAATTTTTGCAGGATGTAGGTAGAAACACCAAACCTGGGTAAAATCTCTTGTGTTTTTATGTTTTCTAAGCACTTTCATACGTCAATCATCCATCGATGAAAAACTCCATATGTTACATACTCTAGCTCAAGGCCTGGTTAAATATAACCCTAAAAGCAATGTTCAAAAAGTATCTTATGAAAGTAATATACACTCAAGGAAATAGAGATTTAAGTAAACATATTGTACAACTATAACTACAGCTCTCGAGGAGTCAAGGAATTAATTTCTTCAATTATTCCCCCATCCTCTCTACTTCTTCTATCTTGATGCCAGTTGTGCGTTGAAAGTTCTTTTCTTGCTCCTACTCGGGATAACTGGCTAAATCGATCACAAACCTCGATCGAGGATGTTTTAGCGAGGGGTTATGTGCTGCTTGTCTGACTTTTGTATGCTTCTTCGCATACCAATTAGTTTTACGACTCGAAGAGCCAGCACTATTATTGGCCTTCTTGGCTTCTAACCTCGAAGACCTTCGACCCCTTGGAGGGTGGATATGTAACTCTCGTATCCATTCAATAATAACATTAGAAGCTTACTTCTCACGATCAATCCCCTTTAATTCTACTTTCTGTTTTACAATCCAGTGGTGAGAAGCCTTAAGGAGAAACCTTGGCAAGGATTTGTTATCAATAAGTTTTGGGCGAGCAACACTATGAAACAAAATTTGAGCTCATAGGCTCTGATCGTAAAGATGAACCTTTCCCTCCAACTCTGTAATTTTCTCCCAGGGTCTTGTTTTCAGCCACTAGTCTAGTATTCTCAACAAGAATTGATTCAATTAACGAGGGTTCCTCATTAACAACAGTATTTTCTCTTGAGGGAGCCTCATTTAGCCTTGTAATTTTCATATAATACTACCCTATGAAGTTGTACAACCCCTCCCACCTGGGATATAAGTTTGTAAACCTCCCCTCGGCTAGCTATAAGGCGGCCCTCGAGGATAGGCATCCTATCAGCATCAGCGAGACATCTTTTAAGGGAGTCAAACTTATTGATTGTGTGGCATACTGTTTCTTGGTAATCCACTTTGGAGGGATCGCAATTTTCAAAACCTTTGAGGGGGAATAGAGCCATTGTATTTCCTATGCTTGAGGTCTCTCAAGAGGTTTACAAAGGCATGATGGTCACCACTTTGCCAAACCTTCAAATTCCCTTTTGTAGAATTTAGTTCTTTCTTTGCCGAATATAGGGCCACAGTTAAGTCCAATTTGTCCCTCTCTAGATTTACTATGGAAGGATGAGTACCATTTTTTCATGATACCAACTCTTCATAGCCCTTCCTTAAAACTAACATGGTCTTCACCAATTCCCCCCTAGTAGTTTCAAGCTCTCCTTTAGTTTTGGCAGAATCTTCGCAAATGGATTGAAGTTCCTTTCACAATGTGTTAAGCTACAAAAATAGAATTATGGACATAAAATTAACGAGGGAAGCAGATTGTTTATAGCAAAAAATAGACAGTTACATGAAAAGCCCAAAAGGGCAAGTACACAATATTCCCTACATTGGGAGGCTTTTCTCCTACTTGAACCTCGTTGTTGGGCCCACCTTTAGTCTCAGGGCCCTTTGACTCTTTATCAGGATTGGGGATGGTGTAAATCTCCTCAACAAAGTGGTATCTACCCGAGGCCTTTAGAAGGTTCATCATGGATAAGTTCAGACCCCCATTGTAGACTGCCTCGTCCCACTTCTGATTGATAGCCTCCACACCCTTGGACTTGGCCTCATCCTTTAAAATTTTGACATCATTATCAGATAGGGACGAGAACATCTTGGGTAGAATGACCTCATCAACAAGAAGGTTAAGCCCAATGCCCTTGGCCATATCGGGGAGATCAACGAAGAGATCAAAGAGCTCTCGACTCTAGAGGACCTTATCCTTGAAAGCCTCCAATAGAAGAACTTGAGACTACGGGTCTCGATCCTTTTTAGCATCCTCCACAACATCATCCTTCTTGAGGATAAGGTGCAAATTCTTAGCCTCGAGGTTGGTGACCATTTTCTTGAAAGCTTCGAGTTCACTCTCCAACAAGGCAATCTTATTGTCATTTTCCTCCTGAAGAGAGGAAAGAGAGGAGACATGGTGGGAACCCAAGCCTCGAAGAAGGGATAAGGGAGAGGAGGATACCAGGTTAAGATCTTTAACCACCTGAAAAATGGTAGAAGGAATAGGATAACTTAACACAAAAAAATAGATAAGAGATTATCTTCTTGGTGGAAAATCAACCTGGGGATTTTTTTGCAAAAGGGCCAAGAACATCGCCCCCAAAGACCAAATGGCTTGAGGGGGTGCCACAATGTAAGCCCTAGTTTCATGGGTTTGAGTAAGAGGCTCTCAAGAAGCCTTATCCTGAGAAATCTTTTGACAAGACTCCTTTGAGGAGGAGCCGCCCTCGGACTTCCACTCACTACCACAAAAACCCACCTTTAGCACCGGTTTTTTGTTCTAGCACCGGTTTTTTCATAAAAAAAACCGGTGCCTAAGTAATGGGTGCTAAATTAGCACCGGTTTTTTTTAGCACCGGTTTTTCAACCGGTGATAAATTAGCACCGGTTTTTTTTGTTAAATTAGCACCGGTGCTAAAAACCGGTGCTAAATTAGCACCGGTTTTTTTGTTAGCACCGGTTTCCCAACCGGTGCTAAATTTATCTCCGGTTTCCCAACCGGTGCAAATTTAGCACCGGTTTCCCAACCGATGCTAAATTAGCACCAATTTTTTTATGTTAGCACCGGTTTTTCAACCGGTGCTAATTTATTTACGACGACGAAAAAATTCCTTCCTCTGAAAGCTGCAGCGTGCTGCAGCTTTCAGAGAAAGGGAAAAAACTCAAATTAACAATTTTATTCCACATTAATTTAATAATAAAATCAACTTCACAAAATTAATAATCTATTTCCACATTAATGTATACAAACACCTTGTCTCACACGACTATGACAAGAATAATAGTCCTAATTACACAATAATAAAACTACTGCAGCACAATTTATGGTTAAAGAGATATTCGTTTGAAGCAGAACTGTTGCCAGGAAGTGGCTAAAATCCTTGGAATGAGAATGAAAGAATCTTGAACAATCCATCGGGGTTGCATGTACCTGCACGTTGCAAAAATATCAGTGTATTCAACGTCTCCACCATGGATAACCATGCATATTCATGGTTTAATTCACCCTTAACTATATTAAATTTTACTTCATCCATCCTTAAATTGGGCTAGTGTTTATATATAAAAAATAAGTAAGGTTTGACCGTTGATTAGACAAAGTCAAACATTTTTATTAGTATTTATTATATACTAATTCAAATAAAGTTTGAGTGTTAATTAGTTAAAGTCAACCTTGTTATTAGTGTTTATATATTGAAAGTCAAGTAAAATTTGACCCTTGATTAGTTAAAGTCAGCTTAGTCACTAGTGTTTACATATAGAAAGTCAAGTAAGGTTTGACCGTTGATTAGACAAAGTCGAACATTTTTATTAGTATTTATTATATACTAATTCAAATAAAGTTTGACCGTTAATTAGTTAAAGTCAACTTTGTTATTAGTGTTTATATATTGAAAGTCAAGTATAGTTTGACTGTTGATTAGTCAAAGTTAGCCTAGTTATTAGTGTTTATATATTGAAAGTCAAGTAAGGTTTGATCATTGATTAGACAAAGTCAAACATTTTTATTAGTATTTATTATATGCTAATTTAAACAAAGTTTGACCGTTAATTAGTTAAAGTCAACTTTGTTATTAGTGTTTATATATTGAAAGTCAAGTATAGTTTGACCGTTGATTAGTCAAAGTTAACCTAGTTATTAGTGTTTATATATTGAAAGTCAAGTACAGTTTGACCGTTGATTAGACAAAGTCAAACATTTTTATTAGTATTTATTATATACTAATTCAAATAAAGTTTGATCGTTAATTAGTTAAAGTCAACTTTGTTATTAGTGTTTATATATTGAAAGTCAAGTATAGTTTGACCGTTGATCAGTCAAAGTTAGCCTAGTTATTAGTGTTGGGAAAGTCTCAGGAAAGACGGCCTTTCCATAAGCTTATGGACAGTCCTCAGGGGTATTTGCCTAAAATGTTTTTTTTATAAAATTTAAATATTGCATTTTATAAGTTAAAAAAAGTATGATATGTATTTGAAGGTGAAAATATAAAAATATATAATATAAAAATATATTTTCAAAAATTTTAAATTTTGTATGTAATTTAAGAAATGCAGTGTATAAGGAAGAAATAAGTGGCCTGTCCATAAGCTTATGGACAGGCTGCCTGTCAGGAGACCCACTCATTAGTGTTTATATATTGAGAGTCAAGTAAAGTTTTCACGATTGTTTATATATCTATTCAAATATGTAGTCAAAGTTTTCTTAGTTTGACTGAATCTTTGATCTTGTGCAATTTAATCCGGGACGGATGGAGTATACTAAATCAATTAAGGGTTGAACGTTAATTAGTTAACGTAAACAAATTTTATTGTTATTTGTATATATGAGGTCAGTGAAGGTTGATCGTTGATTAATTTAACTTAACTTATTCATTAGTTAAAGTCAACAAAAGAAGTGAACGATTTTGAAAGTTAAAAAAATAGCTTAGAGCGGCTGCGCAGCTGCTCCCAACTCATGAAATTTCTGGGAAGATTATTTGAAATTTTTAGCGAATTTTTTGAATTCTTTGGGCGGAAATAATGAAATTTCAAAATTTCAAAAAATATTTAGAAATGTTTGGCATTTCTTTGAGGGGGGGAATATTTTTGGCGGGAAAAATTTAAAAATTTTAGCACCGGTTTAAACCGGTGCAATTTTCTTCCAAACCCAATGCTATTTTAAAACAATTTGGAAATTTCTTTGGCGGGAATTTTTTTTTGGCGATTTCTTTGGCGGGAAAATTTTAAACTGGTGCTAATTTTTCCAAAACCGGTGCTATTTTAAAATTTTGGGCTATTTCATTGGCGGGAAAACGATTATAGAAAATTTTAACACCGGTTTATAAAAACCGGTGCAAAATTTTACAAAAAACCGGTGCTAAGTTTTAATTTTTAGCACTGGTTTTTAAACCGGTGCTATTTTTTTGCAAAAACCATTGCTATTCCTTAATTTTTAGCACCGGTTTTAAAAATCGGTGCTATTTTTTACTAAAACCGGTGCTATTTTGAATTTGTTGGCAGGAAGATAGAATTTTACAAATATTTAGCACCAGTTTTTAAAAACCGGTGCTAATATTTTCAAAATCGGTGCTATTTAAATTTTTTTACTATTTCTTTGGCGGGAAAATGAGTCTCGAAAATTTTTAGCACCGGTTTTTAAAAATTGGTGCTATCTTTTACAAAAACCGGTGCTAAGTTTTAATTTTTAGCACCGATTTTTAAAACCGGTGCTATTTTTTACTAAAACCGGTGCTATTTTGAATTTTTTGGCGGGAAGATAGAATTTACAAATCTTTAGCACCGTTTTTAAAAATCGGTGCTAATATTTTCATAACCGGTGTTATTAAAAAAATTTTGGCTATTTCTTTGGCGGGAAAAATAAAATTTTCAAATTTTTAGCACCAAAACCGGTGCTAATTGTTTCCAAAACCCGTGCTATTGTAAAATTTAGCACCGGTTTTTAAACAACTGGTGTTAAAATTATAAAACCGGTGTTAAATTAACACCGATTTTTAAAACCGGTGTTAAAAATTAAAAAATTGGTGCTATTAGAACCGGTGCTAGAGGGGGGTCTCTGTGGTAGTGGCTTTATCAGCAACCTCTAGGAAGTAGCAACCTAATAAGGGGTAGGGGGAATCACCTTTGCAGGGTTATTGTTCCCCCCTTCTTTATAATAACGGTACCTAAACTCATGCCAACTGAAAAAGATGATAGGAAAGTTAGAAGATACTAAAGGGAATAACAGTACAAGAATGGGTAATTAAACATTAAAACACCTTCAAAATTAGAATAATCAACGCAATCTTTGAGAAGGGGCTCTCGAGTGAGTGGGTTGAGAGATCGTTGCAGCTTATCTCCTTCTTTAACAAGCAACTTTCGCTTCTTGCTTAGCTTAGGCTCACCTTCTAGAACCAAACGTCGTAGCCTCGACAACTTTCTCTTCCTGACTAGCTCATAGATGTAATTTTGATAAACCTCAATTGGCCAAGCTTACCCCCAATCAAGTTATCTGGGTTGGAGTAGTCAACATAAGAGAGAGTGAGGCAAATAGGCGGCCACAAATATCCTAGAGATGAGCTGGACAAACAAACCTTTTTGGAAACTGGGCCTTGACCTTAATGTTAGGATTCTATTGGGGAACCTTATATCGGAGGCAGTTGAAAGTAAGCCTTCTCTTAGCATCTTTCCACTTTCCCACATTACCAGGGAGGTTAAAAACCTTTCGCTTCCTATGCCTGGTGGAGAGCGTGATGATATTTTTAGAAGAATTACTACTAGAAGATACGGTAAATAGAGAATGAAACAACTTATACTCGAGATCGACGTCGAGTCTATGACACTGTGTAAGGAATAACATAATGGTTATTATCGCATTAGGGTGGACTTGAGTAGGGCTCACTAAAAAATCCTTGATTAGCTTCAAGAATATGGGGGGAAAGGGAAAACATAACCCTGAACGAATCTGTTTCAGGTATATAATCGATCTCCCCTCGGGAGAACTCTCAGAAGATTCCATTGTTCCCAACTACTGTATTTCAACATTGGGGGGAATCCTTTGACTGAGAGGAAGTGATTGTAGAATTCCTGATATTGACCAAGACCCATCATTGGATGGGGGCTCTTGAATCTATTCTCCCACAGGGGGCTCTCGAATGTTTTCTTCCTGAGTCTCGAGAGCGGGAGATATTATCTTATGGACACTCCCTTCAACCTCTTCCGGTGCCCTCAAAGAATCTCCTTCCTCGTGAAACGAGGGACTAAATTTGATATCCCCAACATGGGATGACCTTTTAATATACCCTTTTCCCAGGCTCAAGGGCCAAACACAAGGATATTCTTCTTGAGGTATATCAGTAATGGGTATATAGTTAGAATGCCCAATTTCATCGGCATTTAGGCTGGAATCCAGGGGAGAATGCTTAGAACCACTAGGTGTGGCATTAGTATCCATCTTTTCAGGTGACCCAATTTTAAACCTCTCTGACCAGACCTTACAGAAGTGCTCCCTCTCATCGGATTTCTCACCGGAGATAGCCATAATAAAGGAGAGTAAAGAGAAAATAGAGGATGAAGGTCAAGAAAACTTACTAGTGAAGGGAGAGAAGATGACGATAAAGTTAAGAAATGCTGAAGAATAGAATGCTGAGAAAATCCTTTGAAAACACTTGCAAATAAAGTGAGGAGACGTGGGAGAAGTGAGGAGTTAAGAAGCCTAAAACGGCCGTCAAGATAATGATTGTCTTGGGGAAACCAAAATTTTGAAAAGGCGTGAGAATATTGCCATACATTTTTAGAAACTAACATTGTTCACGCGCCTCTTTGCATAGCAGGCTGACACACGTGCCTTTTTAAATTTCGTAAGAAATTGAAAAATATGCAAACTAAATACTACAACAAACAACATCCATTACCCCGGATTTTCAGGACTTTTTACCTCAATTTTTTGCCCCCAAAAAACCAAAGTAAATGTGGGTGTAGTAAAAAATATAACTTTTACCTCGGTTTGGAACCGAGGTAAAAATGACCTTTTAACCTCAAATTTGGACCGAGGTTGGTATGTTCTTATACCAACATTGCACCAACTACGAAGGCTGGCTATAGTACCACGTAGCCATAAAATCTTTCAAATTGATGTCGGTGCCGTAAAAATAGAAGTCGATATCAAATGGAAGCAGGCGATGCCACAGGAAGAACTACGATATCGATGAGATCGACGACGCTGAAAATTACGACGTGCTCATGATTGTATGCGAGATTGCATGTTGACGTGGGTGGCTAACTATTATGTCATTTTTTTGAATATGCGATCCCGCAAAAATAATCAGTCGTCTTAAGCAACATCAGTTTAGTGTCAATATGTTTTGTGATATGCGACGTCGCATAGGTGTTGAAACATTACTGGTTTGTACGATGTTGCGGTATGAATCGTGGAGAATCATACAATAATATAGTATTTACTTTCTGATGAAAAAAAACCCACTGAACATAAATTACCAATAAATGTCAGAATATATTCAAATACATATGGTTGATGTGAACATGAATAATTAAATTGTATTTAACATCCATTGTCTATGTCGTACGACATCAAAGTTAAGCATCCATTGTAACTCTCTTTGTCCTATTAAAACAAATACACATGAAACAAAATTTACGTCAGAATTTGGGAGTCCCAGAATGATGTACACATAATATTTTCAAGTGTAGGTGACAATAATCTGAACATGGGAAAATTACCTTTACCAGCCTGCTGCAATTTCACTTGGTTGATAATGAAATGTCAATTAAACCGATGAACGTGCGAAGTCGGACATTCAAGATGAGGATGTTAGTTTTGGATAATGCGACGTTGCACGACATTCGGCTCTATATCATGTAGGGCGATAAGCAGAGTGCGGCGTCGCACATTCAACCCGTGTTCATACAAAAAAATTAATATTTTCCACAATCAGGAATAATCTATAATTTTTTCCACAATCCTTACAAACAAGATAATATTTTGGAAAGACAAACATTGTAATTTATATAACATGTAACAAAATCATCATACTCAATGAATATATTCAATGTATGGTCAATGTGGGAAAAAATGCTATTTAGGAGATACCAAAATGAACTACCTCAATTTATTTGAACCCGGAGATGCTCCATCCCAAAATAATTGTTGATATTCGATAAGATGAATTAGTTTGGACTCTTTAGTGTTTGAAATGGTGTTAATTGAAAAGATGGTGTGGAGTTGTGTTGAGAGCAAATGGATTGGAGATGGAAAATGATTTTGTTAGTGCTAGATATTATTGTAATGAGATGGATTTTGGGGGAAATTTTGGCTCAAAATTTCAGTTCCTGCTGGAAATTTTCATTCATAGCGCAATCGCATTGATGTTGGTCCCATATTCATTTAATGCAAATAGAATTTGCGAAATCGGACAAGTGGGGCCAAAGTATAATTTTTGGTAATTCTCATCAAAGTAGTCATCTAAAATTTACTCCACACGATGTACTAGCGCTTTTTAAAATTTAACGGGTGGAATTTTATTAGCTTTTAATTTAATAAAAAAACCTAGAATATTAAATTTCACGTGATTCTACATGGTGGAAGTGATCTTTCTCTCCTAACGCTTAGAGTAAGGGTACTAATGGCATACTCCAAATATGATGCACGATTACCCCTGTTCGGGGACGAGACCATCCCCCAGTCAAACTCATGTTAAGTGTTATTCATGACAAAGAAACTGGCATGATCCACAAAGAATTCCACAGGTTCATCCCGAATGAACCATGCATACTTATAAGTAATCATCTACAACTTACTCTACACGATGTACTAGCGCCTTTTAAAATTTGACAGACGGACTTTTTTAATCTTTTAATTTGATAAAAAAGCTAGAATATTAAATTTCATGTAATTCTACGCGGTCGAAGTGATATTTCTCATAACACTTATAGTAAAGGTATTAATGAAATACCCCAAAAATGAAGGACAATTACCCCGGTTCGAGGACTTGACCATTGCCCTCCCCGGTCAAACTCATGATCACCATTATTCATGACAAAGAAACTAGCATGATCCCACGAAGAATTCGACACAGGTTCATCCTAAATGAACTCTGTATACTTATAAGTAATCATCTACAATTTACTCTACATGATGTACTAGTGCTTTTTAAAATTTGACGGACAGAATTTTTTTAGCTTTTAATTTGACAAAAACCTAGAATATTAAATTTCATGTAATTCTACGTGGTCGAAGTGATCTTTCTCGTAACACTTATAATAAGGGTATTAATGAAATACCCCCAAAAATGAAGGACGGTTACCCCGGTTCGAGGACGGGACCATTGTCATCCCCCAGTCAAACTCACAATCACCATTATTCATGACAAAGAAACTGGCATGATCCCACAAAGAATTCTACACAGGTTCATCCTGAATGAACTCTGTATACTTATAAGTAATCATCTACAATTTACTTTACACGATGTACTAGCATTTTTAAAAATTTGACGGGCAAAATTGTATTAGCTTTTAATTTCATAAAAAACCTAAAATATTAGATTTCATCTGATTCTACGTGGTGGAAGTGATCTTTCTCTCCTAACGCTTACAGTAAGGGTACTGATTGAATACTCCTAAAAAGTTCACCGGCTATATGAAAATTGATTCCGGTCAAACCTGACCTTATTTCATGGAAATTTATAAATAGAAATTTAAATGATCCAATGTACAGTTACCCGATTTGATGGTCAATTACGTTTGTTTAGGTCAAACGTGGGCCCATTTTCCATGTTAATGGCCTGAAATGGTGAGGCTCAATTTAATAGGCGCCGACGGTGATCTTATGTCGGGTTCATGTCGCTAAACCAAAAAACAGGTGCAACCTCGCATGAAGATGTGTTAAACACAGGCTCATTTCTATGCGAGTGGACTGTTTTTGGAATAGCCAATGTCGCTAAAGAGTCAGTAAGAATTCATTTTGTGCAAAAGACATGAGAAGCTGGCTTGCCCTAGGTGGAAGTCACAACGCTTTTTAACGAGTGTATAAATGGAGCCCACCTCTTGTACATCATTTCCAACTTTCAGTATTCTCTCGAATTTTAACTCGCATCATCGGTCATTTTTCTAAAAGGTATGGTTTCCACATGTATTTTCTTTTGTTTTTATATTTATCCTTGAAATTGTTTGTATTAAGGTGTGAATGTGTTAATTATTTTCATTTTTGAGGTTTCTACGGTTTGGTGTGCTAAAATATGGTTTCATAGTGTTAGAATATTGTTTTAGGATGTTAGAATATAGATTGGGATGGTAGAATATTCTGTAAGGTGTTGTCATTATCAGTTGTTGTTGTTATCTGCTGTAATGCGACATCACTGACAAGTCGGTCTTTCTTCTGTTATATCGATTTGTATGTGACGCCGCAGTCATGCTTTCTGTAGATGGTCTGATCAATGCGAACTTTCACATTCATTAATCGACCAATCAGTTATACCGATGCTTTCGCAACTTCACTTTGAGTAGGTAAACAAATCATACTTCATGTCATCATTTCCTACTATCTGATTATCATAACATTTCACCTTCATAACAATATGAAATACAACAATTATGGTTAACAATGCTGGTTCCAGCCGTCAACCAATTGAGGTGAGCGATTTGGATGATGAAAGTCCGCATTGCACATTCTTAGGCAGATATCCCTATTTTCTACATACTCTAACCTAGACGAACTTTATGTTAATTCCAATTATGGTAATTTCTCTCTGTTTCAAACAAAATGAATTTTCAATTAACTTTTTTCTATAGATTACTTTCATAAGTACTTACAAATGTTTTTTGTATGTGATTCAGTACATCCTAGACAAAATTGTTGAGTACCTACCGCCGTACAAGTTGGATGCTGTGATTAGGTGCAAAGGAAGGGAGTACAAAATGCACTACTTGGGGAATAGGATGCTCAAGACCCTGACCCAGAAGGGGTTTGGCTAGTTTCTTGACGAAGAGGAACTTGAGATTGGGTATACATTGTACTTCGAGTTCATAAATGCTGCTGGGCCTATAGTTTTCCGTGTTGTCATTATTCCCCACAAATATTAGAGGGTTTTCCAAGACTTCATATGACAATGATACAAAAACATATTTTCTTGTATTTTGTTGAATTTGAATTGGGATGTATTTTTTATCAGATATCTTAACATTTCAAATTTATTTTTTTGAATGTTATTCAATGTTTAATATTTAACATAACATGTTAATCAATGTTATTTAGAATTGTATTTATAAATTGGAATTGTTGACCGGCTGGGTGCTAGGCCTATATAAATGCGACGTAGTCTCATGTCGGTTTGTTTTCGCATCAATCGACATGTCTGAGACATTGCACTTAACAAGCGGACTTCAAAAGCTGGTTAAAATGACGTCATTCTCAAAAAAGGGTTATAAATATGGTAACCCTAACAGACTGTTCAAGCTTTTCTCCAAAAATTTCCCGCGAATTTCAACGGTCTCCACCTTCCACCCTTTTCTTATGTATTGGAAAAAGGTATGGTTTTTCTAATCTCCTAATACATAAGTTTTGTAATTCTTACTTCACTATGTCAGATTTGTGGTCTGTGAATTTGTTTTGTTTACCCTGCTTTCTAACATTTGTTTCAAATTTATGAGGGTGTGAACTTTCCTTGACTTCAGCATTGGTACTATGTTTTGGTATGTTTCCCAAGGGATTTTTATTTTATTTCAAGTAGAAGAAGCTTCATTTTTTCGGTTTGATATGGTTCTTCCCGTAGCAACCTGTGATATCTGCGAAGTCGGTTGTCTATCTGATATAGTTTAGTTTGTCTGACATATTTGCGACCTTGCTAAATTATTTTTTCAAGTCCATAATTGTTCATTTTATTCTGTCGGATGTATCTCGGTATAACATTCTGTTTGCCCAAAATGTTACCAACTTCACATTACGGCCTCTAAGTTTACATTGGATTTCCCCACGAGACATCGGTATTGTGTCGGTATCCCACACACAACCAACATCACTTTGAAAGGTCAACCAAATCATTGCTTCATACCGAGATGTTCCCGTGACGCTGCTTGCAAAGTCGCACAAGGCATTCCATATTGTGGTTCATCACATCATATTTTCACTTCTAATGAAGGAATAATGAATGGTGAAGGACTGTCTAATCCACCCTTTTTTAGGTATTATTTCACCTATTTACATACACACACACACACACACACACATATATATATACATATACCCACACACACACACACATATATATACATACACACACACATATATATATACACACACACATATATACATATACATATACACATATAAATATATATACATACATATATATATACATATACATATTTATACACATGTATATAGACATATATATATACACATGTATATAGACATATATATATACATACACACACACACACACACACACATATATATATATATATATATATATTTCCAAACAGAACTCCACACTTTCATTTGTAACAACTACTACATTCTGGTTTTTGTACAGTTCACCGCACAACAGAGGCAACCAGAGCCTATTTTCTTCGACATTGAACATCATTCGATGACTATTGATAGCTCACGTTTCGAATGCACTTTGAAGCAGCTAAACTTTGGGAAAATACCTACTTTGGTAAAGATTTTTAAATAAATTTTATTTGTTTACAATTGCATATGTTTATACATATAAACATATAAACATATATACATATAAATATATAAATATATATATATGTATTTATTTTTAATCAATATTTGTTACGGTGATTTAGTACATCCCATGGGAGATTGTACCAGTCCTACCAACTGAGAAGACCCCCGCAGTTCTGAGGTGCTACTGGACAGAGTGGCATATGATCTACTCAGGGGATGGGAGATTCAAGGCCCTATCCTCAAAGGTTTTGGTTAGTTCATTAGGAGTAACAACCTACGCATTGGTGGACACCTTGTTCTTCGAGGTTATACAAGCTAGTGGCCCAATCATCTTCATGGTCATCATTGTCCGAGCTGATTGGGTATATGCTAATTTTTGTTATGTTGGAACTAAGACAGAGCTGATTCAAATTAAATTATGTACAATATGATTGTAAGGATATTTTTATGACTACAGTTGTTCTAATTATTTGACCATCTTATTTGAACATTGAACAAATAGGGTACTGATTGTGTTTAAATTAGGGCAGTATTTGTAGGGTGCTTGTAGCACAATGATTGCTATAACCTTAATTTTACGTTTCCCCAAATTAATCCTAATGATGGGATATTAGGTGGAGAGAGATGCCAAAGACAATGGGGAAAAGCGCACTACCACCATTTGATTCTATTTTATTTTCTTCTGTCATTGCCAAATTCTTTACTTTAATTTGTCCGTTATATATATGCGACTTTGCTAATCATTCGAAATACCTCTCGGCATCAACGGTGTATCTAGCGAAGTCGGGCAACCTTTTCGAAGAACATATGCGATATCCCACGTTATTCCGTAACATTATTTACTTTATTTTTTTAACCTTTTTACTTTAGTTCAAATAATAACCGATGTAAAAATCAATTATTTACTTAGGTTTTTTATAACCAAGGTAAATAATATCTTTTACTTTGGAAAAAAATTGAGATAAAAGAACTTTTTACCTTGGTTATTTGGTGTTAACAACAAAATTGAGGTGAAAAAAGCAAAATTGGTTATTTGGTCCTTTTTTTCACTTTTTCTTATTTGTGACTAGAAATATACTGACATTGGGACGCTCTCTTCTCTCTCCTCATCCATCCTCTCTGAAATCTGCTTTCTACTGTAGAGATCGAAAACAGTCACATCTCCGCCGTAAACGGCTCTCTCTCGCCTCGACGAGAGAGTTGCTCTATTTCTCAGACATCATGGCTGACAAAACAACAACCACAAATGCTAAATCTTTCATCGCAGCGCTCCAATCGAAAGCCCCGCCACTCCTTTCAGCCCTACCAAACAATCCAGAGATCACCCCAAAATCTGAACACCTCGGAGAACCCGCTTGTTTATACTCTGATGATGACATATTCACACTCTCGGCTCATTATACGAATGCCCTCGTGGGTAAGTTCACCAAAGGGAGATTATCCACGGAGCAGCTGGAAGGGGCTTTCAAGACTGTGGGCTTCTCTGGGAAATACCAATTGGGGTCGCTCGACTACAAACATATTCTCATCCGCTTTGAACTCCCAAACGACTACCAACGCTGCTGGATCAAAGGTCTGTGGAGCTTCAACGGAGTTCACATGAAGACCCTCAAATGGTCGCCGGACTTCTCCACACAGAAGGAATCGCCGATCGTCCCAATCTGGTGCACAATCAGGGAAGTTCCCCTTTACTATTACAATACTTCATCTATAGAGGCTATTGGGAATAGTATTGGCAATTTCATCAAAAAAGATTTAGCAACTGAAATGCTAACTAGACCATCTGCAATCAAGCTCTGTGTTGAGATAGACCTGCAAAAACCACTAAATCAGTTCATAAGATTGGGCTCTGTCTCAAACAATAGGAAATATAACATTGAATATGAGGACATACCCCTGTATTGTGAAAATTGTGCTAAGTTAGGACACTCACTGAACCAATGTAGAGGTCTAATCCAGACCAACACAGCTCCACAATGGCAACCCACAGGGAACAAGTTTGAGAAAATACCTAAAATTGTTAATGATCCACAACCTACTAACAGCACCCATCTCAAAGACCAGCTACTGCATCAAAAAGCCACTACTAACCCTACAATGCAACCATCCTCCTACATACCCAAGCACCTGGAAACTAACCCTGCTAAGATTATTGCACTGCAAGAAGTCCTGTAAGTAACACAACACAGACACCTCATCCATCTCCAATCCTTGACCTCACAGACTCACCCCAAGCTGATCCAGAATCACCTACTATAGAGTTGATTAATGCAACAACACTACCAAGCCATAACAAAACTCACAAAGTCTATGCTCAGGATGATATACAGATAGGGTCCCAAAACATTTTACCCACAAATTCTCTCACAATAATCCTCCACTTTCTCAACATAGAAAGATGGCAAATAGATTTTCTGTTCTGTAGGACATAGGTGTATCCCCAGAAGCAGAAGAAGAATTGAACCATCCACCACACCAAACACTGCTAGGAGAAATGGAGGAAGAAGGACCTTTCCTGGATGACACAACTACAATACCTGAGCCGGTTAATGTTCAATCTCAATCAACAGGTAACATAAACACTACAGGTAAGTCCAAGTCTAGGAAGAACACTTACCTGAATCGGCTAAATAAGATGATGTTAAGATCCAATACTAAAAGCCACAAATCAGGTGAACAATGACATGCACCATTTCCATTAATTTCCTGGTCTGGAACCTTAGGGGCTTAGAGACTTCAATGCTTAGATTAAAACACATCGTCAGAAAAAAAATTGAGTTGTTGTGTATAATAGAGCCAATGCATGATAACAGTGAATGTCACTCCTACATGGAGAAACTCAGTTATTACAATTTCCTACCTCTTCAAAATGGGAAAATATGGCTGTTCTGGAATGGTACTCTAAATGTTGCTTTACTCTCCCAGCATGAGCAATTTTTACATGTTAAAATTACCCATGTTATAACAAAGATTGAAATGGATGCTGTTTTTGTCTATGGCCTTAGGAATAGGGAAGGCAGAAAGGTTCTATGGCATGAACTGAGTCACCTTCCAATTTCAGAAACTATTTTCATAGGCAATTTTAACACAATTTCTTCACTTACAGAATACAGGGAACCTTCCAACCCAAGTCTAGGTACTATAAGAGATTTTAATAATTGGATAACCACTAATGGAATTCAGGAAATCAATACTGTGGGAAATCTCTACACATGGACTAACTCTAGATTGAGAAAACCCACTTTCAAAAGACTAGATAGAGGTCTTAGTACCATGCAATGGAATGCTAAATTCCCAGCATCTTCCATTCAAGTACTAAATAGACAATCCTCATATCACTCCCATCTTCTTCTACAAATCTCATCCACAGTCCCCTCTCAGCCAAATCCCTTCAGATTTCTTAATACATGGTTCAACAGACCAGAATTTACATAATTAGTTAGGAATAACTGGGCCATACCAATCCCTAACCAAGGAATGCTCAGACTTTATCTTAAACTCTAAGGCTAAAAAAGTTAATTAAGGTCTGGAATAAAGAGTCTTTTGGAAACATTGATTCCAATGTATTAATTGCTGAAGAAAATTTAAGACTGCAGGAGATAAATTATGACTCCATAGGCACCGATGCAGAATTAATTAAACTGAATGAGAAAAAGGCCCTGCTAATTAGAGCTTTAAAAGAAAGAGAAAATTTTTGAAAGTAGAAATCAAGAACTAACTGGACCAAACTGGGAGATAATAACATAGCATTTTTTCATAAATCAGTTCAGGAAAAGAACTGCAAGCTACACATCTCAAAAATAAAAAATAGACAAGGTCTCTGGTTAGAAACTCATATTGACATACAGAATGAGGCTGTGTCTTTTTACTCTGACCTGCTTTCTGAACCTAATCAGCCCAACACTACCACATATTTCTCCCACTTTCTCAGCCAAATCCAAGCAATAATATCTCCCCAGGACAATCAGTCTTTTTCTAAACCGGTTTCAGAAGATGAATAAAAAAAAGTGGTAGTTAGTCTATATAGGAATAGTAGTCCAGGCCCTGACGGTTTTACCCCAAAATTTTATGCTAAATGCTGGGATATAATCAAACAGGACCTCATAGATGCAGTAAATGATTTCCTGCTAGGCTCAGAAATACCAAGAGGAATAAGCAGTACATGGATAGCCTTAATACCCAAAAAACAGACACCTTCCTCTTTTGATGATTACAGGCCTATTAGTCTATCAAATGTTGCAAATAAAATCTGTTCTAAGGTGCTAATGGAAAGAATGAAACCATACATGGACAACTTAATTTCCCCTAACCAGACAGCTTTCATGAAAAATTGACAGGCGGGCGATCGTCGCGCCCTCCGTGCAAAAGATAATTTATAAGCCCTTTTTGCTTACTTTCTACAACTAGGTAGATAGCGGCAAATCGGGGTCGTCCAAGGAGAAGAGGGATCTTCCTAAGCGTCTAAGCACAAAATGGTTAATATTAGGCTATGATAAAATATATACACACACATAAAAGCAAGTAAAATGGGGGGGGGGGGGGGGGTTGGTTGGTTGGTTTTCCTAAGTTACGAAAGTAAAAAAGACAAGATAACTAGCAAGGTCAAGTGACTATGCTAATCATCAAACAAAACTAAGAAAAGAGGTTTTAAACTACAAAGATAAAAAGCCTTGGGGGCAATGGATATCCACTTCCGAATCTAATGTAGGTCATTGAATCATTCACTCATTCTATCCTATAGCATTACATGACTCAACATCAACATACCCATCTAGCAAGAATCACAACACGTTATGCACAAGAAGTTCTAAGTTCATGCTCATAGATTTTCATGCAAAGGAGCTACGGAATTCGTCACGTTCCTAATACCTAACCAATTCAATCATACAAGCACTCCCTATGCTCAAACAACTCATGGCACAAATGAAGTGAAACACACCATCAAGAATACACAAATGCTATATAACAAATGCTTCAAGGATGAGTTAAAATCATCTATTCAATACTTCAACTACTTGTTGTGGAGACTAAACTCCTATCCTTCTTAGTTCGTAGTTTGCAAGAGTGAGTTTGACATCTCTCGTCAAACCTCACCAATGACTCCCGTTGTCGCGACCACGACTCAAGGTATCATTGGTGGCATTTAATCACGAAGAACCAACAAGCTTGGCAATGCTTATGACCACTACACCGTGACTAAGCATTTAACCAATTCATGCAATTACACGAGATTGGATGAACGTGCAACGCACATTCATCCAAGAGCATATAACTCTCTCGTTTGCTACACAAACGAACATGACGAAGAGTTCGACATCAATCACATTCGTCTAGCACATTATCAATCCATCAACACAATCAAAAGCCCTAAATCATACTCATACATTCCTAACAAGAAAAGGGGGGAAATTAACCCAAATCCCCCAAACCCTAGCTAGCAATTCATACAAGTATTTCATTCAAGCTTTCAACAACATCAATGGCATCAACAATTAACATTCAAGCACAATAGCAAAAACACCAAATAGATAGATATAAATGCTCCTTACTACATAGAAATGGAAGCTTCAATCCTTGCTCCCAAGTACAAAAACTACTCTAGAACAACAAAAGGCATAAAAACTAAGAAAACAAGAAGATAAAACCTAGGGTTTTGGCCCAAAACAGGGGCCAAAAGCTATGGAGAAGAAGGGGTGAAGAGGTATTTATAGTGGAAGAAAATGGGGAGAAAAAACGCTGCTGCAGAGATGGATTCGCGCTGTCGTCGCGACTCGCGACCAGTTCCACCGCGAGTCGCGACCAGCAGTGAAATCCAGCCCTGTTTTGTTTTGCTTCCTCCGGATGAACCGTTGATCCGTTTCGGGAGTTCTTGTAGTCTATTTTATAGTGCTCGAGAAGAGGAATCCAATGGTGCTACTCTTGAGGGCTGATTCCTCTCGGAAAATTCTGAGAACCCTGGATCATCATTCATCCGTTGCTTTGCTCTCCTTTCTTCATCTCTTCACTTCTTCAAATCTTCACAAAGCTCAAATGTAAAGGTCTTCAAATCTTCAAATATTCAAAGATAAATCTTCAAAGTCTTCAAATCTTCAAAGTCTTCAAACAAATCACCTTGTCACACAAAATCATCTAAAAAGTGATAAAAACGTCAAAGCCGCCTTTATCCCTCCTTAGATGATTTCAAGGCAAAATGCCACATGTAGAGCACAAAATTGCACAAAACCTAATCCTAAAAAGCCTAAAATAACCATCTAAAATGGACACATCAAACCTCCCCACACTTAAACCTTACTCGCCCTCGAGTAAGAAAAGATTCAAGCACACGGAGGGAATGACATATCCACATCCTAAAATGCCTAAAATAACCACATAAAATGGCCTCATCAAACCTCCCCACACTTAAACCTTACTCGCCCTCGAGTAAGAAAAGATCCAAGCACACGAAGGAATTAATATGGCCATATCCTAAACTAATCCCCCAAACAAAGCCTCACAAAAACTCTCAATATCATAAATCCCAAAATAAAAGCTCACATGAGAATTTTTCACACACACATCCCCAATCCTAAATCTAACCAAACCTACCACTTATCAATTCACTACCCATAAAAATATTTCAAAGCCCAGAATTGATATTCCCAAAGTCCAATGACACAAGATGAAGTTAAAACTATTTAAGAGGTTTAAGCACATACTTCACCTAATGCCAATATATCCACCAAAATCCAATGACATAAAATGAAGCTAACGCCATATAAGAGGTTCAAACACATGCTTCACCTAATGCCAATATATCAACCAAAAACGAAGTAGAAAGAGATAAGGAATTTCATAACCACACTTCGTTTCCTAACCCACTAAGCTACCTAATCCCAAGAGGTCTATAGATATTGAGCTACCCGATCCATCCATGTGACAACCGCAACCTTATGACTCCAACGCCGGCAAATGAGTGAAATCTTAGAATTTTTCTTTTTCTCTCTTTTTCTCTCATTTTGCCTAGGAGCTCTTTCGAGTTTTCATCCTAGCCGCACATCATGTTTCTTTAGCTCACATCTCACCTTTTTCCGCACATTTTAGCCTCTCATTTTTGCCTAGGCCGCCCTTTCGGGTTTTCGACCTATCCGGGCCCCCAATGTTACCTAAGTTGCCCTCTTGGGTTTTCAACTTAGTGGGTTTTTTTTCTTTGTCTATTTTTTTTTCTTTTTTTTATTTTGTTTTTCTATAGTTTTTTTTCTCATGTTTTTCCAATGAAAAGTAGCAAAAAGCATCCCAAAACTATCCAGCATGCATGTGAATCCTCTAACCCCTCCCCACACTTAAAACAGTACATTGCCCTCAATGTAAACATCTAAGGCAAGAATAATAAAAATCAAGGTAAGGGGGTAGAATGACACCCGTGTCTCCGCAATTCGCCGGTGATATGGTGCAATCCAAGCACTTGTATGGTCCCGAAATAGGTGTCGGAACCGGACGGGTGAGCAAAGATGCCATAGAAGAACTCACCCCTCGAGAAAAGCATTGTCTCCATTGCGCCGTTTGATCAAGACTAACACCACGAAGAACACATTAAACTCACAAGTACATAAGGATATGTAATACTAGGTTTAGCATCAAGAGTTAATAACCATAGTATTTTCAAAGAACAACCAAATCACACTCAACCAACACTATAAGAATAATCATGAAAAATATCCAACATATATTGACATGTATACAAGCATCATTATAGGATATGCACTTACGATCACAATGATGTAGTCGGCATACTACAATCAACAAATGTACTATAAAGATGCAAGAATGTTCATATGCCAATATATGTCGGATGGTTGAGAATGAGTGGAGATGTGGTGGTTCTTGGGAGTGTTGGGTGGAGAAGAAGGAAGAATCATGCAATGTTTAAGATCAATTGAAAACTTGGAATTTTCATCGCGACTCGCGACTGTAGTGGTCGCGACTCGCGACGGACTTCATCGCGACTCGCGACGGGTTCGTCGCGACTCGCGAAAAGTAGAGGCCGGGAGCATAATTTTTGGAAAAATTTTCTGATCATGTCGCGACTCGCGACCTCTACATCGCGACTCGCGATGGCCCATCGCGAGTCTGTCGCGACTCGCGGAAAGTTGGTTCCGAGAGCTCAAACATTCTGAGCTGGTCGCGACTCGCGATGAAGCTCATCGCGACTCGCGACGAGCATCGCGAGGTCATCGCAACTCGCGGAAAGTTGGTGCTGGGAGTGGATTTTTCTCCCCTGTTCGTCGCGACTCGCGACGAAGCTCATCGCGACGACAGGGTATCCCAGGCTTAAAAATTTTTCATTTTCTTACCAACCGTCCAAGCTTTCTTCCCTCGTTCATTGATCTCGTTCCCTTAATTATAACTCATAATTCCCAATAAATATGGTAACTGAATATTCTTTCTCTCAATACCTATATTGGGTCGGAATAGGACCAAGATACTATCTTAGCTTTCACTAGGTAAGTCCATCATCAAGTGCCCCCAAGAAACTCAATGGGGCCCCGAGGCTACGAATGTTCGAGGTGTCACGCTCTTATCCTTGAACTTCTAAATTTGGGATATTTATACTTTCGAAGGGCCTCGAAGGTCATCGGGGTATCAAACTTGAGGGTTTGGAATCTTAGATTCACAATACCCTTGAGTAATCTTCTTGAGATTCGAGGTGACATTTCACTACAAGAAAAAGGACTTATTATTTTTTTTAAATGCACCCTAAGGTGGGGGATATGTATTAGGTTCCCCAAACCTATGTAGAACCAAAAGATGTACAATGATGTTTGGGATATTACATCGATAAGGCAACCTCGTTGCCTTCAAAAGAATAAACTAATAGTAGTGGACTAGTGGATGAAATCTAAAGGAAGTAATGCTTGCTGGGTCGAGGTCTGGAGGGTCGAGTCTCCATGGTTTGAGTGCTTGACGGTTAAATGCCTCGGTGGTTCAAAGGCCGCTTAGGGTCGATGGCTTTAGCGTGCTCGGGGCCTGGGTGTTCGAGGTTACCGGATCTCGAGCCCATCAGGTCCAATGATTACAGTGGCTCGATTGCTCGATTGCTCGAGTGCTTGACGACTCCAGTTCTCGAGGGCACCGGTACACTAGGGCTCGAGGCCTTGTGTGTATCCAGTGCTCGAGGGCTGGAGTGTTCGAGGGCTAGAAAGTTTGTGGTATCCCGTGCTCGAGGGATCCATAGTTGTCGAGTGCCTTAGTTATCGAGCCCTCGAACATAGTTTGAGGGCTCCATAGTTCGGCTTCATGATTCGAGGGCTCCATGGTGTCGAGGACTCCATGGGTCGAGGTCTTTCGCGCGGGTGCTCGATGCTCCAGTCTCTAGTGCTCGATGCTCCAGTCTCGAGTGCTCGATGCTCCTGGCTCGAGTGCTTGATGTGTGATATTTAGTTGTTAATTCTTGGAAGAATTTAGTGCTCTTTTATGTGATTTTTGGTACTTAATTGATTTATTTTGTTGATAGATCACTATTTTTTGAGCAAAGCGGTATTGGAGCAGAGTAGCTGTGTTTTGGAGCATTATGATGTTGTTCCAGCTGATCATTAGCCGGAATCCTTCATGTGGCAGAATTGTGCTTCGTTTAACGATCACTAAGTTGCTCCGTGAAGTCGACCCGGTTAAGGTGAAGCTGATGAAAGGGGGATTGTTATATTCTTTTTTCCCGAAAGGGTTTTTAATGAGGTAACGATCCCGATCCCTCGTTAGGGAGTTTACGGAATTACTGTCCAGAAGAAAAGAAGGCCAAAAATTCAGCCTATTAATTGGGCCAAAAAGAGAGTCATGAAGCCCAGGAAGACTTGGATTAATTATTTATTCCAAGTTAGAATTTAATTGTAAAGAGGCTGAAATTAAGTGGAAGAATATTTCTTTTTGGATAAGGATTCTAATTTTCCAAAATTAGTTAGGATTTGGATTTTATTTTTGGTATAAATATAATCGTGTGTTATTCACGATTATAAAAGAAGACGGAAAGGAGCAGGGTAGGAGGAGTTTTTGGGTTTTGTTTTCTTGCTGAGAGAAACGAAAACAGAGGAGGATTATTGGGTTTGGTTTCCTGGGCGAGAAAGAAAAAGCAGCAAATATTTATACTTTGAGTTTTGATTTTCATCACTAGGATTATTTATTGGTAATTTGTTTCTTTTCATAATATTTTTCGATTGTCAACATGTTTAATTTCGAATTGCTTGTTCTATTTAATTTAATCATGAGTAGCTAGATTCTTAATCGGCTAGGTTAACTCGATGGTGCATGAATTGTGAGGCTTTGGGTTTTCAGAAATTTAATCCTATGAGTTTTTAATTGTTTATGCCTAAAATCTATGCTTGATTGTTTGAGTTTGATCGCCTCAAACTTGTTAGGCTAGGGCTAATTAAGTAGCACCTCCTGTGTAATAACAGGATGATAAACAATTAATTGGATAAACTGCATGCAAATACGTGCTTGTTGTCTAAATTGGGTTCCCTAGTTCTTAAGATCGTTAAGATATAACTAGTTTAGCAAATACTTGCTAGGAATATCTTAATTAGAAAGATCGCGGGTTTAGCAAATACTTGCTCGCGATTGGAAGTTTAAGGGGAATTAAGGGGAAATAGAAAATACTGTTCCTGCTTATAACCAATTAATTCATGGGGGTTAAATGACTTTTGAGTAGTCGATGATCAAGGAATGAACCAAAGATTAACCTATGCCGATCCTTTGTTATCCATATATTTGTTCGTAATTTATCTCTGCATTTCTCTGCATTTTCTGCATTTTTTGGCCCTATTTTTAGCTTAGTAATTCATTAGTTTATTAAACAAATCTCAAATCTTAGGCGTGGTTGCTAAACCAAACCCTGTTTGTAGTCTAAAATTGCTAGAAATTATACCGTTCTCTGTGGATATGACCTGCTTCTACTATACTAATCTGTGTGCTAGTTTGCAGTTTTCTTGGTGAAAGGAACGACGTTCACCAAAATGGCGCCGTTGCCGGGGAACGGTAGTTAATTTCTATTTATTTTGCTACTGATTTTTTTGTTTTTTTTAATTATTGGTATATGACCAGGTCCCAGGAGCAGGAATTGATATTTGATTCTGAAGTTGAAAAGACAGCTAGGAAGAATTACAAACTCGCCAGGGAGAGGAAGCTGAAAGCTGCCGCAGACCCTCTGTTTGGCCAAACAGAGGCTGTTTCCGAGACAGAATCCGAATCAGAGATTAAATCTGTTCCTGATACTGTAATGGGGGACAGAGGAGAGGCAGATCCCAATGCTGACAATCCGTACATGTGGGAATTAACGGGGCATAGTGAAGAAGACCCTCCCACACCAATTTCTTTGCCAGATGCTGCGACCCCTGTGGAGATAAAGCTTGCACTGCTGAATGTTCTTCCGAAGTTCTATGGGAAGAGTAATGAAGACCCTTACAATTTCTTGAACGAGTTCATCAAGATTTGTAAGGTTCAGAAAAGACCAGCTGGTGTCACAGAAGATCAATTCAAGTTGGTGGCTTTTCCGTTCAGCATGTCAGGAGCAGCGAACCAGTGGTTTTCAAGCTTGGCTCCTAACTCTGTCACTTCCTGGAATGCGCTCAAGAAGCTGTTTTTGGACTATTTCTTTCCAGCCACTAAGACGGATGCACTGAGGAAAGAAATTTCGAGCATCAAGCGGGAGTATGATGAGCCGCTGAGTACATTTTGGCTGAGGTTCAGACGATTGGTAGATCGTTGCCCTAACCATCGATACACCGAGCGGCAACTGCTACAGTATTTCTACCAAGGATCCACATCTGCGAACAAGGATTTGCTGAATACCGCAAGCAATGGTGGATTTTCAGAAATCAGAGTAAATGAAGCAAAGGAAATAGTGAAGAAGTTGATCAATTCCAAGAAGGAGTATGACACTGATGAGATCCGAATCCTGAAAAGAGTGGCACAAACAGAGCCCTCAAGCTAAGATGATTTTAAGGAGAGGATGGACAGGATGGAGAGGGTACTATCCAAGTTGGTGGAAAAGGTTACAGTCGCTAGCACCACAGCCGGTCCTCAAGAGAAACCTTGTGACATTTGTGGCACCTTCGGCCACATCACCCTACAGTGTCATTTCGCGATGGATGAGCAAACTGTCCAGGCCAATGCAATGGGGAATTGGAATGAAAGGCAGCCAAAGAGGGACCCGTACTCAGCTACCTATAATCCTGGATGGAGAGATCATCCCAACTTTCGATGGCGAGATCCGGGAAATCCAGTACAACAACCATATGTTCCACCCCATCGAGCTCCTCCCCCTCCATATGCTCAGAATCCACCACCTCCTCAAGGGAAGTCTATGGATGAAAAGCTAGACATGATGATGGGCATGCTTCAAAACCAGATCCAAAGTTCGAAAAAGACTGAGGCTACCTTGGAGGAGCACACACGTCAGATTTCACAGCTGTCAAACTCGATGAATGAGCTCCGAATGAAGCAACCTGGATTACCATCTCAAGTGCAACTCAACCCCAGAGAGACGGCCAATCAGATCACGTTAAGAAGTGGAAAGGAGCTTGAGTCACTACCTCCGAAGACCGCAGCAAGAGGAGCTAAGGAGCAGTCGGAGCAGTCTGCAGGAGGTCTCAATTTGGCCAAACAGAGGCTCCCGGCAGAAAAAGAGAGTGAGGTACAAGGGCATTTTGACCAAACCAAGGAGTCAAATCCAAGGTTGGGTCAGAATGATCCTCCAGTTAAAATTCTTCCTCCTTTTCCACGTAGTTTAGCTAGAAAGAAAGAGGATTCTGTTGATTTCCTATCTATCTTTGGAAAAATGGAGATTAACCTACCTTTCTTGCAGGCTATAAGGCTTCCACTTGTGAGCAAGTTTTTGAAAGATTTTATTGCAGGGAAACCTAAAGACTCAAGCAAGGTCATAATGGGTGAGTCGGTTTCAGCTGTAATTCAAAGAGATTTGCCTCAGAAGTGCAAGGACCCTGGTATGTTCTCTTTGCCATGTTTTATTGGAGATGTTAAGATTGATTCTGCCATGTGTGACTTAGGAGCATCTATCAATGTGATGCCACTATCTATTTATAATTCTTTGAAAGGGGCAGAAATGGTACATACTAGAGTAATAATTCAATTGGCAGATAAATCTTGTGTATGTCCTGAAGGGTTGTTGGAAAATGTGCTTGTGCGAGTCAATAACTTTGTGTACCCAGCAGATTTTTATGTGGTAAAAATGAATCATACCAATGATAAGGGAACACAAGGGGTATTGTTGGGTCGTCCGTTCTTGAAAACTGCAAACACCATTATTAATGTTGGGAATGGAACTATTTCACTTGATTATTTTGGTGATAAGTACACACTCAACATTGATAAACCCATGAAGAAATCTATAGATGCTGAGAATGTAAATGCAATTTATCATACTGACCCATTTGTCCAAGATTCTCTTGAGACTAAAGTTTTGCAGGACAAGTTGGGAATTCAAATGCCTACAAGTCCAGAAGAGGAAAATGTTCAAGTTTCAAGTGATTATCAAGGAGATGATGATACTCTTCCAGTGAGTATGGATTCGCTCAAGTGTGAGGAAGAACCAAAGTTCCAACTCCAAGAATTGAGAGATCTAAGATTGAATGGGTTTGATCAAGCTATGCGGTACAAGGAGCGCAATAAGTTGTGTCATGATAGAGATTTGAAGCCTAAGAAATTTGTGGTTGGGCAGATAGTTCTTTTATCTGAGTCAAACTTTCGACATATGTCATGGAAATTCAAGTCTAAATGGACTAGACCATTCGAAGTGGCTTATGTTTGGCCAGATGAGATGGTAGAGATTATAAGCATGGACGCAAAAAGGGCATTCCTCGCCGATGGTCATCGCCTCAAGCCATTTTATGATGCTTCTCAGGTGGCAATAGTGGAAGAAATTCCATTATGCCCACCACACTCTGATTGACCGTATCGGAAAGTCTAGCTAAAGACTGTAAACAAAGGCGCTACTGGGAGGCAACCCAGAGTTCTTTTCTTTTTATTTTGTTTTCTTACAAATTCTTTCAAATTTTTATTTTCGTTTCGAAAATTTAAATTTTTTTTTAAAAAAATGGCTTTAATTCGTTTTTGTTGTTATGTGCAGGGATGAGAATTGGCTGTATGTAAAGTTTGGGGCCAATTTTAATTTTGGAAGGGTGATGGTGTGTGATGTAGGAAGTATGGGGTTACAATCAGAAAAGGGAGAAATTGGGAGGATTAGGTTGCAAATTGCTCCTTTACCTCTTTATCTCCTTTAACGAAATCAACTCATCACTTTCCTTGAGCTGCTCAAATTTTCACCAAATCCGAGCTCCATCCGCCTCCCTCCGGCAAGTCCCGGCTGCTCCGCCTCTCGCCGCTGCACCGCCGAGCTGCTCCGCCGAGCTGCTCCGCCACTGCACTGGCCAGATTCCAGAGCTCCCTCAGCCTCTATCCGGTGAGTCCTGAGCTTCCCCGTCGTGCGCCCAGATTTCCGAGCTCGGACTACCGTTTCGCTCCGCCGCTGTGCCGCTGCACCGCCGCGAGTCTCCACCGCCAGCCGGGCAACCATCTGTCCTCGGAGATGGCGCTGAAGGGGAGCCGAAACACCACCGCGGCATCGATTTCGAAGCCGCCGTTTCCACGCACCGCCCACGCTCCGCCGCTGCGCCGCCATTTCCCTCCATTCGCAAACCTCCAACGTGCCGCCTTAGCACCTCCATCATCACCGGATCCGCCATGGGCCGCCAACGACGAAGACATCTGCCACCAGCCGAGCTCCCGTCCCCACTTTCCGTTGCAGTTGCATATCCGTCGCCGCCACAAGCCGAGCCACGCGCTCCCACGCGCCGCCCACGCGCTTCCAATCCACCGCTAACCACCACCTAAAGCCTGCCATTGAATCTGCTCCGGCCGGCCAGCAATCATCCGACCCGTCACCGTCACCGTTGGAGCAACCCTCTTCACCGCCATCTTCTCCGGTGACCGAGGAACTGCCACCACCTCCAGTGCCCAGCCAACTGCGAAACGTACCAGGAGACGGGCGACACAGGCTCCCACCGTTTCAACCGACGAGGAGGAGCCAAATGCCGCCGAATTCCATGGTTTGCCTCCGGAGATCGTTGTCGATTCCAGGGAGGACCTCCTCCAATTTGATGACCCGAAGCTGCAGGCCAGAGCTTTGAAAAAGGGTAAGAAACAGTGTTTGTCAGGTTTGCGACTAAGTATCTCTTCTTTTAGGACTTTGGGCATTTATGATCAGTTTCTGAAATACTTTGCGAATATTGGTTGGTCTTTGCTATTTGACTTGCATTCTGTGACCATGTATACACCCCTATGTGAAGAGTTTGTGGTTAGTTTTTGCTTAAAGAAACCTGTTTCCCTGATTGATGCTTGCATATCCTTTCGGTTGGGTTTGCACCATGTTTCTATGAGTTTGAATGATTGGAATGTGGCTTTGGGCTTGGTGTCTGTTGATGATTTATCTTCGGAAGGTTATGCTAATGCTTTTGTGGGTACCTATAAAGATTTTCCCAATTTTAGTCCCACTGATGCTTGGAAAGAATTGGCTCCTGCTTGCCCTGATTTGTATGATGCTAATTGCTCTAATGTGCATTGGATTGCCGACCCTATATTGAGAGTGTGTTGCCATTTTCTGTTGCGAAATGTTTTTGGGCGCTTCACCACATTTACGAGAGTCAGTCAGAATGTATTATTTGTGTTGTGGTGTATGCATCATGGGGAGAAATTGAATCTAGGATTTTGCTTAGCTGATTCTTTGAATGAAATTGCAAGTCAGTCTACTTGTCATATGACCCTATGCAATTTGGTTGGTGTTTTACTTGACAAAGGTATGCAATTGCGTGTTCCCCCTTCCCTTCCCAAAGTGCCTGAGCCAACCCTTTGTGATTTGGACTATTTGCGGACCAGCAACTTGATTTATTTGGATAACAATGTACCTCGGTTTTCTGCGCCGGGCATTCCTTGCCCGAGCACCACTTCTTCTCATGCAGGCCGCAGTGCTTTTTCGGTACAAGATGAGGTGTTGTCTATCCGTGCAGAGGTGCAATCCTTGCAACAAAAGCTGGATCTTCAAGCTGCCCAGATTGAGCGTCTAATGTCATTTTTGGAAGTTCCCCCCATGAACAGCCCCCCCGCATGAGTTCCCTTATCCCTTCTCTTTTATGGCTCTTCTTTTCTTTTCTTTTCTTTTCCTTTCATGTATATTGTTCTAGGAATCTTCTCTCTTTTAATCCGAGCTTGCTTGAGGGCAAGCAAGGCTTAAGTGTGAAGAGGTTTAGTTGTCGTTTTTACATTTTAGTGTCTTGTTTGTGTGATGTTTTATATGCTTTGTTTGTTGTTTTTTGTGTGTTTTTGTGAATAAATAATTCTGAAAAAGAAAAAAAATGTTTTTATTTTATTTTATCGAGTCGGCCAAATTTTCAGCATGACAGTGAGTAATGAATTGGCTTTAAAATGGATTAACCTTGCTGGTAAAAGAATCATATTAGCAAACTTTTGTTGGTTGATATCTCCCTTGAAATGCTTAGTGATAAACCTTTGAAATTAACCTGAATTTGGCTAAATGATACATGGTATGACGAACAAGACTTGCATGAAAAAGCCTAGTATAAAGTGAGGTTTGAGCTAGAGTAGAGCACTCTCTACATCAAGTTTTTTTTTCTGAGAGTTGTGGTAACTAAGGTTGATGCATAATGAGTAAAAAAAGAGGCAAATTAGGATTAACCACATATCGTATATAGCCTACCTTTTATATCCTCTAGTAAACACTTTTGAGCCTTGACCTTTTCTTTGTGTAACCCACTATAAAAACCATAGCCTTTTCTCTTTATACTATTCTTGCCCCATGCATGTATGTTCTTGAACTGAAAATTTCTGCTCTTGCTTGATATTGCATATTCATGATTCGAGTGCCGGTTCTCATTGAAAAAATTAGTATTATGGCACTGTAGAGGTAAATGAGCATGTAATTTGAAAAGTTCTGGTCTGGAAAAAAAAACAAAAAGAAAGAAAGAAAGAGAATAAGGGTGTTATTTTGCCCAGAAAAAAGGAAAAAAAAAGAAAAAAAAGAAAAAAAAGAAAAAAATTTCAGACCTGAATTAGTCTTTTAATCAGTCCAGAAAATTGGTTTGATGATGTGTATTTGCTGGAATTTTCTACTGATTTGTTCTTGAACATATGTGCATGTTTGTATGAACCTTAGAGCCCTAGGATCTCACCAATGTTACAACCCCTAGCCCCGTTACCACCTTTAAAGACCTTTTTGGCTTGTTATGTATTGGCTAAGGATACCGCATGATTATAATTGAGTGACTGTCCTTACTTATTGTGTGATTGAGTAAAAAAATGAGGAATTCATGCTTGTCTCCTTTTGATCAGTTGATAGCCGGGTAAAGAGCAATGTAGGGGGGATTGAATTGAGTACTAAAGGGGGATGAGACCACCACTTGTTTGTGAACTGAAACTTGAACTTGGAAGGGGGATGTTTGTTGATGAGCCATGAAATGAAAACTTAATGCTGAATTGTTTGACCAAAGTCCGGGTAATAGAGTCTTAGGTGTGTCATGTATATAGTTGGTCTGTTATGTTTATTTTCTCTTTTCTGTTGATTTAGAGTCAGTTTGGGGAGGGGATTTTGAATGAACAGCCTGCTTTGAAATTGCTCATCTCATACTTGAGGGCAAGTATGACTCAAGTGTGAGGATTTGATGTGTGATATTTAGTTGTTAATTCTTGGAAGAATTTAGTGCTCTTTTATGTGATTTTTGGTACTTAATTGATTTATTTTGTTGATAGATCACTATTTTTGGAGCAAAGCGGTATTGGAGCAGAGTAGCTGTGTTTTAGAGCATTATGATGTTGTTCCAGCTGATCATTAGCCGGAATCCTTCATGTGGCAGAATTGTGCTTCGTTTAACGATCACTAAGTTGCTCCGTGAAGTCGACCCGGTTAAGGTGAAGCTGATGAAAGAGGGATTGTTATACTCTTTTTTCCCGAAAGGGTTTTTAATGAGGTAACGATCCCGATCCCTCGTTAGGGAGTTTACGGAATTACTGTCCAGAAGAAAAGAAGGCCAAAAATTCAGCCTATTAATTGGGCAAAAAAGAGAGTCATGAAGCCCAGGAAGACTTGGATTAATTATTTATTCCAAGTTATAATTTAATTGTAAAGAGGCTGAAATTAAGTGGAAGAATATTTCTTTTTGGATAAGGATTCTAATTTTCCAAAATTAGTTAGGATTTGGATTTTATTTTTGGTATGAATATAATCGTGTGTTATTCACGATTATAAAAGAAGACGGAAAGGAGCAGGGTAGGAGGAGTTTTTGGGTTTTGTTTTCTTGCTGAGAGAAACGAAAACAGAGGAGGATTATTGGGTTTGGTTTCCTGGGCGAGAAAGAAAAAGCAGCAAATATTTATACTTTGAGTTTTGATTTTCATCACTAGGATTATTCATTGGTAATTTGTTTCTTTTCATAATATTTTTCGATTGTCAACATGTTTAATTTCGAATTGCTTGTTCTATTTAATTTAATCATGAGTAGCTAGATTCTTAATCAGCTAGGTTAATTCGATGGTGCATGAATTGTGAGGCTTTGGGTTTTCAGAAATTTAATCCTATGAGTTTTTAATTGTTTATGCCTAAAATCTATGCTTGATTGTTTGAGTTTGATCGCCTCAAACTTGTTAGGCTAGGGCTAATTAAGTAGCACCTCCTGTGTAATAACAGGATGATAAACAATTAATTGGATAAACTGCATGCAAATACGTGCTTGTTGTCTAAATTGGGTTCCCTAGTTCTTAAGATCGTTAAGATATAACTAGTTTAGCAAATACTTGCTAGGAATATCTTAATTAGGAAGATCGCGGGTTTAGCAAATACTTGCTCGCGATTGGAAGTTTAAGGGGAATTAAGGGGAAATAGAAAATACTGTTCCTGCTTATAACCAATTAATTCATGGGGGTTAAATGACTTTTGAGTAGTCGATGATTAAGGAATGAACCAAAGATAAACCTATGCCGATCCTTTGTTATCCATATATTTGTTCGTAATTTATCTCTGCATTTCTCTGCATTTTTTTGGCCCTATTTTTAGCTTAGTAATTCATTAGTTTATTAAACAAATCTCAAATCTTAGGCGTGGTTGCTAAACCAAACCCTGTTGGTAGTCTAAAATTGCTAGAAATTATACCGTTCTCTGTGGATACGACCTGCTTCTACTATACTAATCTTTGTGCTAGTTTGCAGTTTTCTTGGTGAAAGGAACGACGTTCACCAGTGCTCGATGCTCCTGGCTCGAGTGCTCGATGCTCCAAGGTCGAGGACTCCGTGGGTCGAGGTCTTTTGCTGTAGTGCTCGATGCTCCAGGCTCGAGTGCTCGAGTCTCGAGTGCTCGATGCTCCCAGCTCGAGTGCTCGATGCTCCTGGCTCGAGTGCTCGATGCTCCAAGGTCGAGTGGTAATGCCCCAGGCTCGAGTTCTTGATGCTCCAGGCTCTAGCAGTGCCTGATGCTCCATTCTCGAGTGGTCGATGCTCCAGTCTCGAGTGCTCGATGTTCCAGTCTCGAGTGCTCAATTCTCCAGTCCCGAGTACTCGATGCTCTAGTCTCGAGTGCTCGATGCTCCAGGCTCCAAAACTGAGAGCTCGATGCTCCAGGCTCCAATCTCGAGTGCTCGATGTTCCAGTCTCGAGTATTCGATGCTCCAGTCTCGAGTGCTCCATGCTTCGTGCTCCATGCTCCAGGTTCCAAGCATGAGTGCTCGATGCTCCAGACTCGAGTGCTCCATGCTCCATGCTCGATGCTCCAGGTTCCATGCATGAGTGCTCGATGCTCCATTCTCGATTGCTCGATGCTCCAGTAGCGAGTGCTCGATGCTCCAGTCTCGAGTGCTCGATGTCCAGTCTCGAGTGCTCGATGCTCCAGTCTCGAGTGCTCGATGCTCCAGGCCCGAGTGCTCGATGCTCCAGGCCCGAGTGCTCGATGCTCCAGGCCCGAGTGCTCGATGCTCCAGGCCCGAGTGCTCGATGCTCCAGGCCCGAGTGCTCGATGCTCCAGGCCCGAGTGCTCGATGCTCCAGGCCCGAGTGCTCGATGCTCCATGCCCGAGTGCTCGATGCTCCAGGCTCAAGCAAGAAAACAGTCTATGTACAATGCCGTGATTCCAACTGATATCCTTCGAGGTGTCCAGTTCTCGAGTGCTCTATAGCTCGAGGGCTCCAATACACGAAGCCACCAAAGCTTGATTGCTCGAGGGTGCTATGGCTCGAGGGATCCCTGTTCGAGTGTTCGACGCTCCAGGCTCGAGGAAGAAGTAGTCTATGCTCAATGGTGTATCCCTACACAAAATGAAAGGAAAACCTCGGCAGTATCTATTATTTAGCAGCATGTTTCTGTGTTCGGATGTAAGGAAAATCATTTTTGTCCAGTTCGATAAGACCTCTGATGAAAGCTGGAATGTTAGAGATGCTAACGTTATGTTGTGAAGGGTGGGTCGATTTATGCTTTGAGATTGCATCAGCAACTGCATTACATTCCCTATATACATGTCTTAAAGTAGCTTGGTTAAGCTCAGAGTGAGTTTGGAAAGCTAAGACATATAGAGACCATTTGGCATAACTGGGATTGTTCATCATGTTCACTGCACTCATGGCATCTGATTCCACTATATAAGAACATCCGGGGTCCAAACTGGGGAAACATCTAGCTGCTGCCTGGATGGCCTTCATTTCAGCCTCTAAAGGCGTACTAGCAATGGTAGTGAAAGATTGTATTAGGCACGGCTTACCAGTCCAGTCTCTAGCTATGAGGCCAATTGTGGACATGTTGGGAGACCATGATGCATCCACATCCACAGTTATACTATTTTGTGGTGGTTTTTTCCAAGAGATAATGGATATCGAAGGCTTAGGTGGTGGTCTCAGAGGCGGAATTAGGGAGAAAATAGGATAGCTTCTGGTAAGATACACGTTGGAGTGAGCAGGTTTAGCTGAGAATGACAGAAAGATAAGATCCCTCACTTCTTTAATAATTAGTGCTTGTGGAAATTTTTTGTTGTCATAAAAGAAGGAATTTCTTGCTTTCCATAATGACCAGCATATCAGAGATGGCAACATTCTACAGATATCTCTATGCACCTTAGAGAGTTCAGTATTGTTCCAATATGCAAAAAACCTTAGGGTTAAGCTGTCTAATGTATCCCTTTGTATCCCCAGAATGTCAGAAGTATTTTCCCAAACTGCTTGAGCTAAATGGCATGAAGTGAAAAAATGCTCTATTGAATCAGGATGATTGCATGCAGGACATTTCGAGGCTAAGCTAAAACCACATTGGACTAAGACATCATCAAAAGGAAGGAGAGTGTTCAGCAGCTTCCATGTGAAAATGGAAATCTTTTTTGGTAGTCTGGGGTTCCAGATGTATGTAGTGGCTAGAAAATTACCTGATTGCTGAGTAAGGCCTCTATATGCTGATTTGAAAGAGAAGATACCTATATATTCTAGTTTCCATATTAATCTATCTTCCCTTTCTGTGTGAGGCTGTGCATCCTGCAAGAAAGTCAAAGTATCATGTTCCAGATAAGGTGAGATATACTGCAGTATCTGGTTTTTTTCTCTGATGAAGTCAGCAATGGTGTGATAGTAAAAGGGTGACATGGCTGAGAGTGGAACATATTTAGAGAGAGGACCATTTGGGCACCAGTTTGCATTCCAGCAATTACTCAATCCTTTACCATGTATAATGAGAGAGTTTTCTTCTGCAAAGGAGTTAATACTACGTATCCTTTTCCAGGTATGGGACTTCTTATGGGACTGTGAAAGTGCCCATAGCAGTTTTGACCACATGGTTGTACCCAATTGGCTTTTCCACCACAGTTTGGCTGATCATGAGTCAATTATAGCTCTTACAAATCTAAATCCTAGACCATTATGGTATTTATGTTTACACGGGTCAGTCCATTTCCTCCACACTTTGTGTAATTTTCCGTCTGTTCCCCCCCAGAAAAACCTTGTCATCTTCTTTTCCAGTGCTTTTATTATCTGTTTAGGGGGCTTTAGAACTGACCAAATATGTTGTGGGAGGGAATATAGGCAAGATTCAATAAGCACCATTTTGCCTCCCAAACTTAACCACCTATTTTTCCAGTTCAGGAGCTTTCTATCTACAACTTCCAACAAAGGTTCAAAATATACATTTAAAGTCCTACCTTTATAAATTGGACATCCCAGGTATTTAAATGGAAAGACTCCTTTCTTCATTCCTAAAATTGATTTTATCTGATTTATCTTAACAGTTGTTGCTCTTTTGCTAGCATAGAAATCAGATTTATTATAGTTTATCTTTTGCCTAGAGGTTAGTTCAAAAGTTCCTAAAAAGGCTTTTATTATGATCATATTAGACTTTGATGCTTGCATGAAAATGATAGTATCATCAGCATAGCTCAGATGAGATGCAGGTGTGATGCCAGTGGGGAGTTGATAGTAACTAAGCTTTTTATTCATGAAAATAAAAGATAAGCTTCTGGAGAAAGCTTCAGAGAAAATGTTGAAAAGAAAAGGGGATAGAGGATCACCTTGTTTGATGCCCCTTGTAGCTATGAAAAATCCAACCGGATTACCATTTATAAGAACAGAAAAATAAGCATGAGAAAGGTTGTTCATTACAGCTTTTAAAAAACTCATTGTGAATCCAAATTTACTAAGAACCCTTTCTAGAAATTGCCAATTTACTCTATCAAAAGCTTTTCTAAGGTCTAACTTTAAGATGCAGTTTGGTATCCTGTTTTTCTTGTCTAAGAACTTAATCATTTCCTGGAGGTAAAGTGCATTATCAGAGATGTCTCTATTTTTGATGTGTCCATTTTAGATGGTTATTTTAGGCTTTTTAGGATTAGGTTTTGTGCAATTTTGTGCTCTACATGTGGCATTTTGCCTTGAAATCATCTAAGGAGGGATAAAGGCGGCTTTGACGTTTTTATCACTTTTTAGATGATTTTGTGTGACAAGGTGATTTGTTTGAAGACTTTGAAGATTTGAAGACTTTGAAGATTTATCTTTGAAGATTTGAAGATTTGAAGACCTTTACATTTGAGCTTTGTGAAGATTTGAAGAAGTGAAGAGATGAAGAAAGGAGAGCAAAGCAACGGATGAATGATGATCCAGGGTTCTCAGAATTTTCCGAGAAGAATCAGCCCTCAAGAGTGGCACCATTGGATTCCTCTTCTCGAGCACTATAAAATTGACTACAAGAACTCCCGAAACGGATCAACGGTTCATCCGGAGGAAGCAAAACAAAACAGGGCTGGATTTCACTGCTGGTCGCGACTCGCGGTGGAACTGGTCACGAGTCGCGACGACAGCGCGAATCCAGCTCTGCAGCAGCGTTTTTTCTCCCCTTTTTCTTCCACTATAAATACCTCTTCACCCCTTCTTCTCCATAGCTTTTGGCCCCTTTTTTGGGCCAAAACCCTAGGTTTTATCTTCTTGTTTTCTTAGTTTTTATGCCTTTTGTTGTTCTAGAGTAGTTTTTGTACTTGGGAGCAAGGATTGAAGCTTCCATTTCTATGTAGTAAGGAGCATTTATATCTATCTATTTGGTGTTTTTGCTATTGTGCTTGAATGTTAATTGTTGATGCCATTGATGTTGTTGAAAGCTTGAATGAAATACTTGTATGAATTGCTAGCTAGGGTTTGGGGGATTTGGGTTAATTTCCCCCCTTTTCTTGTTAGGAATGTATGAGTATGATTTAGGGCTTTTGATTGTGTTGATGGATTGATAATGTGCTAGACGAATGTGATTGATGTCGAACTCTTCGTCATATTCGTTTGTGTAGCAAACGAGAGAGTTATATGCTCTTGGATGAATGTGCGTTGCACGTTCATCCAATCTCGTGTAATTGCATGAATTGGTTAAATGCTTAGTCACGGTGTAGTGGTCATAAGCATTGCCAAGCTTGTTGGTTCTTCGTGATTAAATGCCACCAATGATACCTTGAGTCATGGTCGCGACAACGGGAGTCATTGGTGAGGTTTGACGAGAGATGTCGAACTCACTCTTGCAAACTACGAACTAAGAAGGATAGGAGTTTAGTCTCCACAACAAGTAGCTGCCATGCCGATTGCTCCACAGTTCAAGTGCTGATACTAATCAAGTGAGCTCTCCAAGTGATGCTCCATTCAAGTGCTGCTGCAGTTTGCTTACTGCAACGCTAAGCTAATCTTGCTACAATTATGCGCGCTATGTGTCGAATCTGATCTCGCCTAGCATAGTTAGCTTAGCTTTCATCTTTCTTTTCTTGTTCTGAATATCATTGACGAATGTGGGTTTCGACAGGCTCGATTCCCCGACCCGTTCGTGATATCACAGAACAATAGTTTTCCTCCCTTAGCCTTAGCATTAGTTTTTTTTAACTCGTATAGAAGTACAAATAGCTTTTTGTAAGCATCCCGCTGGCTATCCTTTTTGTATTGAACACACTAACAAGGTGCCATTTTGGTCTCTTTAAAAAAAAAAAAAAAGTATTGAATAGATGATTTTAACTCATCCTTGAAGCATTTGTTATTTAGCATTTGTGTATTCTTGATGGTGTGTTTCACTTCATTTGTGCCATGAGTTGTTTGAGCATAGGGAGTGCTTGTATGATTGAATTGGTTAGGTGTTAGGAACGTGACGAATTCCGTAGCTCCTTTGCATGAAAATCTATGAGCATGAACTTAGAACTTCTTGTGCATAACGTGTTGTGATTCTTGCTAGATGGGTATGTTGATGTTGAGTCATGTAATGCTATATGATAGAATGAGTGAATGATTCAATGACCTACATTAGATTCGGAAGTGGATATCCATTGCCCCCAAGGCTTTTTATCTTTGTAGTTTAAAACCCCTTTTCTTAGTTTTGTTTGATGATTAGCATAGTCACTTGACCTTGCTAGTTATCTTGTCTTTTTACTTTCGTAACTTAGGAAAACCAACCAACCAACCCCCCATTTTACTTGCTTTTATGTGTGTGTATATATTTTATCCTAGCCTAATATTAACCATTTTGTGCTTAGACGCTTAGGAAGATCCCTCTTCTCCTTGGACGACCCCGATTTGCCGCTATCTACCTAGTTGTAGAAAGTAAGCAAAAAGGGCTTATAAATTATCTTTTGCACGGAGGGCGCGACGATCGCCCGCCTGTCAAAATGGCGCCGTTGCCGGGGAAGAGGCATTTATTTTTAAGTATTTAGGTGTATTTGGTTGTGTATTGGCTAGTTGTTTTTATTTTCCACTACTTGGTGGTTGTTTTTGTTCGGAGTAGGTATTGCTTGAGTTCTTGGTAATTTATTTTATCGAGAATCCTTGCACTATGATTCCAAACTTTTGAAAAAAAAATAAAATTTAATGGAGCGTCTCACCTTGAGGGAACTCATGATGAGAAGAGAGGTTCAACAAGCAAGGTTTTGTAGGATGTGTCGTTCCGACCATCCTACCGAAACTTGCCCTTTGTTGTGGGAAAAGCACGATGACCGAGAAAGAACCCTTGGTTTTCAAAACCATGGGTACTATGAAGAGTGCTATCAAGAGGTTGGAGATGTTGGTTTTCAAGGGAAAAATGTTCAAGAGTGTTTTCCATACTGCAACTCTAACAATCCGGAATGGAGTGGTAGTCTGGATTGGTGGTATGAGAATGAGCCGGAAAACCAACATTACGAGCAACCTAGTTGGCCATCACCACCCTATACCATACCCCAAAACCAAGCCCAACAAGGAAGTTCAAGTTTGACACGTGAGGATGTCTTAAATACCATAGCAAACTTGAACTCCTTTACTAGTGAGGAGCCGGATACCCAGCTCTCCTCTAGTGTTGAGGCCATTGAGGGGCATGCGAGGAACATATTAGAGGTATTGGCCCGCATGGAAGCTCGTGATTCCAAAAATACACCATCCCAACTTGAACTCGATGACTCGGTGAGTGAGGTCACCAATAAAAATGATTTTGAGTTTGAAAGGGATGAGGAGTTGGTTGTAGAGGATAGAAAAATGGAGGAAGAGGTGATAGTGCTACATCCATTAGCATCATCACCCCTTCTCCCACCTAGTGAACCAACTCCACCATTTTTGGAAGTTTTGAGGGAAACGAGAGAGGAGCCGAAAGATTATCCCAAGCTCCCTAACCACTCAATTCCCTTTGAACCATCTCCACCTCCACAAAACTTTCCTCTTGAAAGTTTTGTACCCCCACCTCTCGACTTTTGGAAGCTCATGGTGAAGGGGTTCAAGCCTTCACCATATGGATAACATTAGGGTCGTGCCGACGACCTTAAAAATACGGAGCTTCGTCGTGCCGACGACGTTAAATAAATTCAGCATTTCTTTTAGTTTTTGTTTCTTAGTTTGTGTTTCTTAGTTTGTTTTTGTTGTCGTTTTGTTTTGTTCTTTTTATGGCATGTTTTTCTGTGATTTTGTAGCAATATGAAGTGCATTGCAATGAAGGAGATGAATTACGAACTCCATCTGTTTACCTATATGTTGCACATGTTAGTATTCAATGTGTACTTGTTAGTTGTATTGTCTATGACCTTTTGTTTTAATTTATTGTCAGTTGTACGTTTTGAATTCTGAGTTGTATCTGTTTACTTATATGTTGCACATGTAAGTATTCAATGTGTACTTGTTAGATGTAATGTCTATGACCTTTTATTTTCATTTAATTTTAGTTGTACGTTTTGAACAACGAGTTGCACATGTTTACTTGTATGTTGCATATGTTAATATCAAATGTGTACTTGTTAGTTGTGTATAACTTTCTTTTTTTTTAAAATGTTGTTGGTTGTTTATTTTGAATCAGGAACTGCATCGGTTTACTTATGTATTGCATTTGTTAGTATCCAATATGTACTTGTTAGTTTTATGTATAATATAAGAGAGTACTAATTGTAGGCTAACATATGCATATTTTACCAAAACATAAATGATTCATAAGGTAAATTATGCACTAGCTCGTAGTTTTTTTTATTCATAAAAGGAATTGATAATTTAAAAATCATATGCGTGCTTTTATTTAAGCAATACATATTGTAAAGTAATAAATGCAGAGTTAATATGATAAATTTCAATATCATCAACCAAATAGAAGTGTATGAAATTGTGGAAAGGGAAAATTTATATCAGCCGATATAACTCTAAGCAGGATTTCATAACACAGCCAATAACTGAATTGACAGTACAATTTCATCCAGCGGTATCATACTAGAGCCTAGTTCAAGTTATCTATGAATGATATTAGAAGGCAGTGATGTTCACCATCACAAACCAGAGTAATTAGTGCAGGAGTAGGATCATGAAAAAATGCATCTGCAGTGTGTGCATTTTTATCTCCTTCTGCTCCACATCGCAATGATCTCCTTCTCCTTCTATCTCCTTCTGCTGTAGTATAATCCTGCACCAGAATGATGTATGTGGTGATGTTACTGCCTGTGGCATGATCCACTGCCCCTACCATGGCTATCCCATTCTTGGCCCCTGCCGGCAGCTCTACTGCTACCACTTTAGACCCAGCCGAATGAGAAGCTAGTTCAGGATTGTTCTCCTCCAGTTTCTGAAGAACCCGATCACATCCTGGCCCCGCTCCCAGTGTCGGATCAACACAATGCAGAGCCAATTTCAGTGTATTTAGAAGCTCATCTCCAATATTGGAAGCATCCCTCATCAGCTCCACATCGAAAACTTTATTAGTCCCCACCTCTTTGACAATGGAAGCCACTCACTGAGGCAAATCAAGAACATCAGTTGCTTCACTCGGGGATTTCCCAGTCAGGAGCTCCAGTATGATCATGCCAAGGTTGAAAATGTTGGTTTTTGTGTTTGCGCTCTTCACCATGGAAAGCTCGGGTGCGCAGTAGCCTAAATTACCCATGATGGCTATAACATTGGTGTTTCCAGCACTTGTCATCATTTTGGAGAGTCCTACATCTGCTATTTTCGGGTTCTTTTATTTGTCGAGGAGTACATTGGTTGATGTCAGGTTGCCATGGATGAGGCTTTCCTTTGTGTGTAAGAAGGAAAGCCCTTTTGTTATGCCAACTATTATGGTCATTCTTGTTGGCCAGGCTATTGAGGTCTCTGGCCCTCGAGCTGCAAAGATGAAAGAGATCAGATTTTGTGCATTCTTGAAACACTATTTACAAGAGGATATGGAGTTTTGGGATGGAAGTGATCAGATCCTATGCATTCTTGTAAATGTTCAAAAACCATATGAACACTCATGATTAAGCCAAATACAATCTCCAACAAGGCTATAATCTGTGAATGAAATAAGAGTGATTCTGTGAATGAAATAGATGCCATATTTTAGTCATTGATCAAGTAACCAACCTACCTTGTGGCTATCAAAGGAGCATCCAACTTCTCCAGAAGTGCTTGACAAACTGGATCACAGGCATGCAAATTCCTATATTTTTCCTAGTTACATACTTTGCTGTCGTAGTTCCATATCGCGTAAATTGTTTAGGTAGCTCCTTGCTTGCTATTAGTATAAAGGTGTACTGCACACCAGAAAATTCAGCATTTTTGTTACAATCATAAACTCGTACTATCCATATTTGTTCTCACAGTAAATAAAATTTGAATATGGGAACATCACTTCATTCATCAGTAGAAGGGTCAGGATTATAATCGAAACAGGAAAGATATCAAAGCCATTCATTGAAAATGCAAAGGGTGCCGATGGAGTATATATACTTTTGTTATGAAGCTGAAAACTACAAATAAAACAAGTATCAAATCTTCCCCAGGATTACTTTATGAGTTATCTTTATGTATGAGAATATTACGCCACCACTGACTAAGTGTGCTAAAAGTAGAGTAGAAGGAGCAACATAATGTTTGACAGCTCGAAAGATGTATATAAGGCCTTGATTGTTTCCATGGGGACATCCGATTGTTTATGTATCTATATCCCGGAAGGAGCAACATAAGATACTAAGAGGCTATCACAGGCAGATAGAAAAGCAATCCAATTTCAGAAACATTACAATAGAATAAAAACAAGGACAATGCAGTCTTGGGTAAAACTACACTTTTTATCCTCAAAAGTGGCCATAAAGTGCAAAAGAAACAATCATGACTTGCCTTTGACGCTTGTATATCCTTCAATCTGCATAGAACAAAATAAAACACTCATGATTTTTGAAAAATATAATCCTAATCAAACCAGAAAAGATTATATCTACTACCTACGGAGACGTTCAATGGCAGATTGACTCCTCAGTTCACAAACCATTGCATACCTATCAACAAAACCATACTCTATCTGAGCAACCATCAGACAGATCTCTAGATTTTTGACACAAATTAGATGATCATTTCCAACTGAACGAAGTTAGATATCTAATGAACACTGGAAGCAGTTTCAGAATGCGAAAAACAACCACAATCGAAGTCGAGAAAACCGAAATGAAAACGAAAAATGGTAGAGTGGCTTACACAGTGTCAGTAGGAATGACTCCAACAACTCCTTCCTTCAAAAGCATCCACGGCGCTTGATGCGTCCACTTTATATGCTTATTTTAGTACTATTTAGGATCCATTTTGTGCTCTTTCATTACAACAGCTTGTGTTTTACCATGAAATCCTCTTAGGAGGGGTAAGAGAAACTTTGCACTCTTTTACCTCTTTTAAGTAGATTTTTTGTGTGACGAAGTAATGAAGACCAGAGGCCATTGAAGACTACACTTTTGAAGATTTTGAAGAATTGCTTCGAAGACGTGAAGACCGGAGGCCATTGAAGATCACTTTTGAAACTGTTGAAGACTTAGAAGTTGAGAGGAGTGACTATGGAGATGACTACATGCCACCAGGAGAAGAAGAAGAAATAATGCAAAAATTCTGGTTACCGTCGCGAGTCGCGACGGACTCGTTGCGACCAACATGTTTGTCGCGAGTCGCGACGAACTTCATCGCGAGTCGCGACGGCCACTGACCAGAATCCTACTTTCTTTTCCTTCCACTATAAATACCATTTTTTCTCTCCTCTCATTCCAGTTTCCAGAGCTACAGATTTTGTACTGTTCTAAACCCTATTCTTCCATTTTTCTTCTTTGATTTATCTTGTTGTTTTGATTTGTTGTTTTAGTTAGATTATCATGAACTCTTGTAGCTAACCTATCTCTTGGGAGCAATTGACTAAGGCTTCCAAACCCATGTCTTAAGAATAATTTGTAGCTTATTTATTACTCTTGCTATTGTGCATTTATGGAGCATTGAATGTGTTTATTGATTTTATTAATGTTGTTGAAAGCTTGAGTATATGAAATGCTTGTATTAATTGCTTGCTAGGGTTTGGGGGATTTGGGTTAATTTCCCCCCTGTTCTTGTTAGGAATGTATAAGTATGATTTAGAGCTTTTGATTATGTTGATGGATTGATGATTGCTAGATAGATATGCAATGTCGAACTCTTTGCCATGTTTATCATTTGTAGCAAACAGGAGAAGTCTATGAGCGTTGAACGTTCTTGCCTAATCCCGTGTAAATGCATAGATCGGTTAAATGCTTAGTCACGGTGTAGTGGTCATAAGTGTTGCCGAGTTTGTTGATCCTTCGTGCTAAATGCCATTAATGGGATACCTTGAGTCGTGTTTCGACTACGGGAGTCATTGGTGAGGTTTGACAAGAGATGTCGAATTCACTCTTGCAAACTACTATCTAAGAAGGATAGAAGTTTAGTCTTCACAACAAGTAGTGAAAGTAATAAATAAGTTGCATGTTCAATGATGGATAAGAGGTTTGGAAGTGGAAGTCAATTGCGCCCAAGGCTTCGTAATTGTATTTTCATCACATCTTTATTTGTGTTTACATGATTAGCATCATTCTCTTGATTTGCTAATTATTGTATTTTAATATGCTAATTTAGGAACCATCCAACCAAACCCCCCTTGTTTACATGCTTCTATATATATATATATATATATATGTATGTATGTGTTTAGTATGTTTTCTCATATAGGTGTTTAAGTACTTAGAAAAATCCCTTTTCCTGTGGACGACCCCGTCTTGCCACTATTTACATTATTGTGGATAGGACGCATTAAGGGCCTAAAAGTATTAACTTTGAGAGGTACGGCGATGACCTCCCAAATTTTGGCGCCGCTGCCGGGGATTAGGCGTTCATTTTTAAGTACTTTAGCATATTATGTGTGATTATGTGCTATTTGTGAATATTTGTTTGTTTGGTTTTATTTTGGTTTCTTAGTTAATTTTCCATTCTCGTTCATCTTGGAGCCGTATTGTTCGAGTTCTTAGTGTATGGTTCGCACACGATCCTCTTCACAAGAACCCTTACACTACGACCCCGAGTTAGAGTTGAGTTTGAAACGAGCTAGGAGGCTTTCATTGGAAAGTGTGAATAACAATCCTCCTAGACCATTTTGTGAACACATCTTCTTCAATGGACCCCCGGGCCGAGCCTGAAAACGAGCAAAGGGAAGAGGAACCCTACCATCCTCATCCCCACCAAAGAAGGATCCCTTTGGGACAACCCTTGTTGAGAGAAATCATGGCACCCAATCTTGAGCAACAACCAATGTGCATTGAGTACCCATTGGTTGGGCCAAATGAGCATTTCGAGCTGAAAACCGGGTTCATCAATATGCTACCTGCATTCCTTGGAAGGCAAGGGGAGAATGCCAACAAGCACCTCACTGAATTTCACTTCCTGTGTAGCGGTACGGTTCCTCACGGAGTGGACGAAGATTTTTACAAGTTGAAGGCATTCCCTTTCACTCTTAAGGATGGTGCTAGAGATTGGCTCCATTACCTACCGCCAAGGAGCATAAAGAGTTGGCTTGATTTGAAGACAAAATTTCTCGCCAAGTACTTCTCGGCCTCGAGGTCCGCTGCTATGAAGAAAGACATAAGCAATATTCTGCAGTGGCATGAAGAGTCTTTCTTCGAGTATTGGGAGAGATTTAAGATGCTCCTCGCAAGTTGTCCCTACCATGGCTATTTGGAGGGAGATTTGGTGTATTACTTCTATAATGGGCTTCTTGATGAGGACCAAAGGCTGGTTAGAAGTTCTTGTGGTGGCACCCTCGGAAACAAAACGTCCACCGAAGCCATGCAACTATATGAAGAGCTAGCGGAAGAGTCGAGGAATTTTAGCTCAAGGGCTGATTTAAGGAGGAGACACCCAATGCCTGCAAGTGACTTTGCCAACAGTGGGAAATTGGAGGATCAAGTCACGGCCCTCACATCCATGGTGAAGACCTTGATGACAAAGCCCGGAGGAAATGCGCCACATGTTAAGTCATGTGAAATTTGCTACTTGGTGCACCCTACGGACACATGCCCCACTCTACAAGAGGATTATGTTGAGGAAGTAAGTGCTATGGGGTATCAGGGAAATCAAGGGTACCAAGGTAACTATGGGTATCAAGGTGGTCAAGGCTACCAAGGTAACCAAGGCTACCAAAGGTACCCAGGGTACCAAAACCGGCCGTATAATTCGAGAAATCGTGATCACCCGAACCTCCGGTATGGAAACCCTCAAGGAGGCCAGAACTCTCAACCATACAAGCTTCCCCCACAACAATACCGGCCACCTCAACAACAGTTCCAAAGGCTTGAAGATAAACCCCGAGACCGAGGGGAGGGCTCGGGGCTATCCAAGGATGAGGTGTTGCAAGCTATTCACCGATTAGGCATGAGTGCTGAAAAGAGCGAACAATTCCAAGATGAGGCTAAAGCAAGTATCAAAAACTTGGAAACTCAAGTGAGCCAAATAGCCCAAATGGTGAACCAGATGGAAGCCCGGGAAAAGGGTAAACTACCTGCCCAACCAGAGATCAACCCGAGGCAAAATGCAAGTGCTATCACTTTGAGAAGTGGTAGAGAGGTCGGTGCTTCACCGGAGGCTGAAAATGTTGAAAAGGAGCCAACGAGAATTGAAGAGTTTGAAAAGGGAGTTGAGGAAGAGGTAGTCTATGAGAATGAGACCAATGAGCTAGCCAACAAGGGCAAGGAGGAAGAAATCGAGTTGGAGACATTGCCACCAAGACCGAAGTCAACCTCCACCTCGGAACCATCCTCTCCTCCACACAAAATAACAAAGATGGTGGATATCCCTCCATATGTTCCGGAACCCCCATTTCCGGAGGCCTTGAAAGACAGGAGGAGGACGGAGGATAACAAAGACATCTACGAAGTCTTTCGTAGATGTGAGGTAAACATCCCTCTCTTGAATGCAATTGAACAAATTCCTAGATATGCCAAATTTCTCAAAGAATTATGTGTTGTGAATAGGAAACAAAGGGCCAAAAACAAGTTGAAAAATGGAAAAAGTGAGCATGTTTCCGCATTGTGTCAAAGAGAGCTACCCCCTAAATGTAGCGATCCCGGCATGTTCACAATCCCGTGCATAATAGGAAATACTCATTTTGAAAAAGCTATGCTTGATTTGGGTGCATCCATAAATGTGATTCCTTACTCTTTGTATGAAAATCTCAACTTGGGAACATTGCATAAAACCGGGGTGGTAATCCAATTGGCCGATCGTTCTAGTACATACCCTAAGGGTATTGTCGAGGACGTGTTGGTTAAGGTGGATTCCTTAATTTTCCCCACGGATTTTTATGTCCTTGACATGGAGCATGATAAACATGCCGCCCCAATTTTGTTGGGGAGGCCATTTTTGAAAACGTCTAGTACAATGATTGATGTGCATAAAGGTACCCTCACCATGGAATTTGATGGAATGAAAGTAGAGTTTAACATAAATGACTCTATGAAGTATCCTAGTGAAGAACATTCTTGCCATGCCCTATATATTGTTGAAGAAGTTGTGCAAGATGTTTTTGAACTAAATGGTGAGGATTCTTTGTTGGTTGCTTTGCAATGTGATGTTAATGATGCCCACAATGTATATTCTATGAGCACTAACTTAAAGGGCAGCTTTGAGGATTTGAACTTGCTTGAAGAGATGACACCGAGTGTCTCAACACCTCCTCCTCTACTCTTAGAGGAACCTGAGGAACCGGAATTCCTCCCCTCACTTGTGAAAGCCCCGGTGCTTGACCTTAAACCTTTGCCAGATGATCTCAAGTATGCATTTCTTGGGGCAGGGGAGACGCTTCCGGTTATCATTTCGAGCAAGCTCACCAAAAAGCAAGAAGAAAGGTTGATGGTGGTGTTGCGGGAGAATAAGGAAGCAATTGGATGGACTATTGCCGACATTAAAGGCATAAGTCCATCCACTTGTATGCACAGAATCTTGTTGGAAGAAGGTGCGAGACCCGTCCGACAACCCTAACGCCGTTTGAACCCGCCTATGATGGATGTGGTGAAGGCGGAAATCCTCAAGTTGCTTCAAGCAGGCATGATATATCCAATCTCGGATAGAAAATGGGTGAGCCCAACTCAGGTGGTACCCAAGAAGAGTGGAATGACGGTAGTCGAAAATGAGAAGGGTGAAATGGTGCCCACCCGAGTTCAAAACGGGTGGCAAGTTTGCATTGACTACCGGAGATTGAATGCGGAAACACGGAAGGATCACTTCCCATTGCCATTCATTGATCAAATTCTTGAGAGGTTAGTAAGCCACCCCTTTTATTGCTTTTTGGATGGGTACTCGGGGTATTTTCAAGTGGCTATCGCCCCGGAAGACCAAGAGAAGACCACCTTCACGTGCCCCTTTGGTACGTTCGCTTACCGGCGCATGCCTTTTGGGTTATGTAACGCCCCAGAAACTTTCCAAAGGTGTATGGTAAGCATTTTCTCAGAATTTGTTGAAAATTTTGTCGAGGTATTTATGGATGACTTCACCATTCATGGTAATTCCTTTGACGGTTGTTAAGCAAATTTAGCGCAAGTTCTTAACCGTTGCATTGAAACTAACCTAGTGCTAAATTATAAGAAATGTCACTTTATGGTGGAGAGAGGTATTGTCTTAGGCCATGTTGTCTCCTCTAAGGGTATTGAGGTTGACAAGGCAAAGATAGACACGATTCAAACTTTGCCTTATCCTACTAATGTGCGCGAAGTGCGCTCTTTTCTTGGCCATGCAGGATTCTATCACCGGTTCATCAAGGACTTCTCAAAGATAGCATCTCCTCTATGCAAATTGTTGCAAAAGGAGGTGGAATTTGTGATGGATGAGGGGTGTAAAGGGGCGTTCGATGCATTGAAGAGAAGGTTAGTCTCGGCCCCTATCATACAACCCCCGGATTGGGTGTTGCCTTTTGAGAAATGTGCGATGCGAGTGATTATGCCGTTAGAGCGGTGCTTGGTCAAAGGGTGGGGAGATCACCTCACGCCATCTACTATGCATCCATGTTCCTAAATGAGGCCCAAAGGAACTACTCCACCACTGAAAAGGAGTTGCTAGCAGTGGTATTCTCTTTAGAAAAATTTTGATCTTACTTGCTTGGTACAAAAGTTATTGTGTACACTGACCATGTAGTGCTTCATCATTTAATGACGAAGAAAGAGGCCAAGCCAAGATTAATTAGGTGGATCCTGCTTTTGAGCGAATTTGATTTGGAGGTGCGGGATAAAAAGGGCGCTAAAACCTTGTGGCCGATCATTTGAGCCAGTTGAATCCGGGGGAAGACATTGAGGTAAGCCCCGCAATGAAGGAGCAACTACGGGAGGAATTCCCTGATGAACAATTGTTCACCATTAGGGATCTCCAACCGTGGTATGCCGACATTGTAAATTTTCTTGTCGCTGGTAAATTCCCTCCTCATTTTTCTAAGGCCCAAAAGGATAAGTTAAAGAGTGATGCTAAGTATTATGTGTGGGATGATCCCTTTTTGTGTAGACATTGTGCGGATCAAGTTGTTAGGAGATGTATCCCTGATAGTGAAATACACTCAATTCTTGAATTTTGTCATTCTCATGCATATGGCGGTCATTTTGGAGCGAAGAGAACCTCTAGGAAAGTTTTAGAGAGTGGGTTTTATTGGCCTACGTTGAATAAGCATGCATACACCTTTTGCAAATCTTGTGATGAATGCCAGAGAGTAGGAAATATCTCCACTAGGAATGAAATGCCCCAAAAACCTCTTTTGTACTGTGAAATCTTTGATGTTTGGGGTATTGACTTTATGGGGCCTTTCCCTAGTTCTTGTGGCTTTATGTACATTCTTCTTGTTGTTGATTATGTATCGAAGTGGGTTGAAGCAAAACCCACTAGGACTGACGATTCTAAAGTGGTTGCAGAATTCTTGAAAGATAACATCTTTTCTAGGTTTGGGGTAGCCCGAGCCTTGATTAGTGACCGTGGCACCCATTTTTGCAATCGGGTCATAGCAGCACTCTTGAAGAAGTATGGAGTCACTCACAAGACACCCACCGCCTATCACCCACAAACCAACGGGCAAGCCGAAGTTTCCAATCGAGAAATCAAGTCCATCCTTCAAAAAATGGTTAACCCTAACCGGAAGGATTGGAGTTCTCGGTTGAATGATGCCCTGTGGGCGTATAGGACGGCTTACAAGACACCAATCGGTATGTCCCCATACCGGTTAGTGTTTGGTAAGCCTTGTCACCTACCGGTGGAAATTCAGCACAAGGCTTACTGGGCGGTCGAACAGTTTAATCTTGATGTAGATGAAGCCGGTTTGCATAGAAAGTTACAATTGGAGGAACTGGATGAAATTCGGAGGGAGTCCTATGAGAATGCCGAGATCTACAAAGAGAAGACAAAGGCATGACACGACAAGATGATCATCAGGAAGGATTTTGACGTTGGTCAGAAGGTCCTCCTATTCCAATCTCACCTTCGCCTATTCCCAGGTAAGTTAAGGTCCCGATGGATCGGTCCTTTTGAGGTGGTTAAGGTATTCCCGCACGGTGCGGTGGAGATTCTAGATCGAGCTAGTCCAATACCATTAAGGTTAATGGACAACGGTTGAAACCTTACCACGAGACTTTTGTACCGGAGAAAGGGGAGGACGTTGATCTCCTCGATCCAGTTTGTGAGTAAACTCCAAGGAGGGAAGTGAGTCATGCCGACGATGTTAAATAAACTTGGTTTTGATCATCTGGATCGTCACTCGTGAGTTTCTGTTGATGTTGTTTAGTTTTGAGCTTTTATCATTAAGCTTCATTGTTTTGCTTTATGTTATTCACAGGTTGTTTTCTCCATGATTTTGTAGCAATTTTGAAGCCAAGGCATTGGATTTTGGAAGGGGAAAATACTTGAATTCGAGAAGGAAGAACTTGGACAAGAGAAAGAAGCAGAAAAATTTTCAGAGTGCCAGGTTAGTTTCCCGTCGCGAGTCGCGACGGGCTCAGAATTTTTTTTTGGAAAATTTTGGGCTTCGGATCCCACTTTCCGCGAGTCGCGACAACCTCGCGGCGAATGTCGCGAGTCATGATGAGCTTCGTCGCGAGTCGTGACGGGCTCAGAAACTTTTGGGAAATTTTGGCCTTTCGGATTCCACTTTCCGCGACTCGCGATGACCTCGCGACACTCGTCGCGAGTCACGATTAATTTCGTCGCGAGTCGCGACGTGCTCAGAAACTTTGAAAAAAAAATTAATCTCAGATTTCACTTTCCGTGACTTGCGATGACCTCGCGACGCTCGTCGCGAGTCGCGATGAATTCCGTTGCGAGTCGCGATGGTCGAGCATACAGAAAAAAAAGGGGGCCTGATTTAAAATCCAAATGAATAGTTCTTCCCCTTCACTCGTTAGTCTCTTTTTCCCCATCAACCCGATACCTCTTCCATCCTCTCAACTTCCACCCCGCCGCCATCTCATCGCCGCCGCCGCCTCGTCGCCGCGCCGCACCACCACCACACTTCCCACACTCTCCACACCTCAAATCACATCTCACATTTGCGAAGAACCGAAACCCTAGATTTTGGGGGTTTTTGACGCTTTAGGCAATTCAAACCCGAATTGACCGTGGGCTCCCATTTTTCTTCTTCCTAAGCGTATTATTGGTACACTTCTTCACTCTATTTAGCCCTAATTGTGATTACGAATGTATATGCTATTTATTGGATATTGTGTAGATTGTGTGGTATGGTGTTTGGAATTTAAATCATTGATCTTGGCCGATTGTGGTGAATATGTTGTGCATCCAATTTTGTTTGATAGGTATTGTGTGAATATTTTGCAATTGCAGTTTGCACGATATATTCCTTAGCGCGGTTTTGACTGTATTGTACCTGCTTGGTTTTGGAATGTGTGCATTCGTGTTGTTTTGGCTGGGGAGTAGATGGTGACTCTGTATTTGAAGCATGTTAGCCCGGGAGCAAACATAGTTGTTATTGAAATAAAATGTTAGTGTTCTTTGGAATGCTATTTTGTTTAGAATAGTTTGGCCATGGAACATAGAGGTTGACATTGTCACTGTACTAATGATGGCTAAATTAGTTGAGCATAACTGTGATTTTGGAATATAGCATATTGATTTAAACTATGTGAGAACTTTGTGGATTTGATGGTCTGGGCTTATTGGACATCATGTAGATTGTATATGCAATTGCAATTAGAACTTGAACTAGTTGAGTTGATTTTAATCCGGCCTGTGATGATGAACTAGTTTAAGATTGGTTACAGATTGGCCATATTGCATATACACATATTCCTTCGCATTTGACCTGTTTGCTCTGTTTGCTGTGATTGACATATATGGCCCCCAAGAGGAGATTTAGGGCTCCCCCGCAAGATGAGCGCACTGCCGCTCCTCCTCCACCTCCACCACCGGCTCCGGAATTGGGCCCTGCACCTTCCTCGCCGGATAGGTACATGGGCTTGACCCGGATCACCGGGTCCTGTGCGGACAGATGGGAGGCCCTAGAGAGGTGCCTGCTTAAGGAAACAAGTTTTGTTGATATGCCCACGTTGGATGCCCTCGGCCTTGTGCAGCCTGTCAGATGCCTCCTCGCCAAAGGGGGAATGGAGGGATTCATGAGCAAGAGCGCGCCCACTTACCAGAGGTACACGCTGGAGTTCCTATCCACTGTCCGTATAAGCAGCATGAGGGGTGACCAACCCTATGAGAGGTACATCGCCTTTCACCTGGATGACCTATCTTGGCAGATGACCGTCTCACAGGTTGAGGAGGCCTTTGGTTTTGACACTGCTGCGATACGAAACAGACTGGACCCAGAGGCCCAAGAGCAGACAATTGAAGATGACATGCAGTTCTGGAATGTCATCAATATGAGGCAAAAGAACTCCCACGACAAGAGCAGCGCTATCATTCACCCTGCGCTCCGTTATGTGCACAGACTCTTGGCCGGCACAATCTTTTGCTCCGCGGAGCCAACGAATATGCCAGACAATGACATTCACTTCCTATGGCACTTAACGAGCGAGGGACAAGGATATTGGCTGTGGGCAGAGCTCTGGATGAAGAGAATTGTAGAAGTGGCAGGAAAGGCAAAGGGGAAGATCATGGTCGGAGGAATGATAGGCCTTCTAGCGGAGTACTTGGGATTAGTCCCTCCGGCCGACTTCCCACGTTAGGGGAGGCGGACGTCTTATCTGATCACCGTCGAGCGACTGGTTCAATTTGAGATGCTCAGTGTCACCCGGACCATTGGGCTCTTCCATTGGTTATACGGTGCGAGAAAGGTCACATTCATGGCACTTCCTCAGCAGAGCAAGACGAAGCTGGAGTTTGACACGCCGCTGGAAGATTTGGCGATCTCCCTAGACTCCTTATGTGCAGCTGAGTTCCAGCGCGAGCTTCGTGACCTCGAGCCAGCCCCTGTCCAGCATGATGATAGCACCCTACCTCCTTCGGAGCCGCAGCAGCAGCAGTACTACTCTCCACAGCCTCCACCACAGACGGATCCTATGCAGGAGGATGATGCTACACCTCACCACTCCCAGCCTCCGCCAGATTTCTATGAGCGAATGATGCAGACCATGCACGATGGTTTCCACCGCCAGGACAGCATGATTTTTGAGCACAACGTGTTTGTCTCCCAGGCTTTGATCGACATGGATGAGGAGATTGACCACCTGTCAGCTCGCATCCATGAGTTGCAGCCCCAGTCGGGTGGTACATCAGGCCCCGATCCGAGAGCAGACAGGCGGAGGGCACGAAGGCAGAGCAACACGGAATGGCTAGCACAGTACCAGCAGCGCTACTCCGGCGGTGGCCCTTCGTCTTCACAGCATTGATAGTGTGAGCACTACATTCCCCCCTTACCCATGTTTTGCTTTGTACGGCTCTACCTTAGTCTACATTGAGGGCAATGTAGCATTTTAAGTGTGGGGAGGGGTTTCTACTATCGTAGGGTGATACACTTTTGCACAACTCTTTTATTTTCTTTTGGATACTTTGCTTCCGATGTATTTGGGATAATGTTGGTTTTGATACTTTTCTTAACCTTCACATTTGGAAGCAATTTGTTACTTTTCAGATGGGGAACAAAAAAAATCCCGCTAAGTTGAAAACCCGAGAGGGCAACTTAGGCAACATTGGGGCCCAGATAGGTCGAAAACCCGAAAGGGCGGCCTAGGTAAAAATGAGAGGTCAAATGTGTGGAAAAAGGTGAGGTGTGAGCTAAAAGAAAAATGATTGTGTGGCTAGGATGAAAACCTGAAAGGGCTCCTAGGCAAAATGAGAGAAAGCGAGAGAAATTGAAAGACATCAAGTGTTTACTCATTTGCCGGCGATGGAGTCATAAGATTGCGGTGACCACACGGAGGGATCGGGTAGCTCGACATCTTGAGAATCTTTTGAGGATGGATAATTTAGCGGGGAAAAGACGAGTAAGTTGTGGAATTCTTGATCATTAATAGACTTCGTTTTTAGGTTGATATATTGATATAGAATGAAGCATGTGCTTTGAACTTTATGCATACTTTTGGTTTCATCTTTTATCATTGGATTTGGGATTGTCAGTTCTGGATTTGGAGATGTCTTAGGGAAATTAATGAATTGATGGGGTGATATGGTTTAGGTAGATTTAGGAATAGGGGTTGTGGAAAATTCTCATTTGATCTTAATCTTGGGATGTGCGATATTGAGAGTTTTGTGAGGTAGTGAATTGGGGGATTAGTAGTAGGATGTGGAGGTATCATTCCCTTCGTATACTTGGATCTTTTCTTACTCGAAGGCGAGTAAGGTTCAAGTGTGGGGAGGTTTGATGCGTCCACTTTATATGCTTATTTTAGTACTATTTAGGATCCATTTTGTGCTCTTTCATTACAACAGCTTGTGTTTTACCATGAAATCATCTTAGGATGGGTAAGAGCAACTTTGCGCTCTTTTACCTCTTTTAAGTATATTTTTTGTGTGACGAAGTAATGAAGACCAGAGGCCATTGAAGACTACACTTTCGAAGATTTTGAAGACTTGCTTCGAAGACGTGAAGACCGGAGGCCATTGAAGATCACTTTTGAAACCGTTGAAGACTTAGAAGTTGAGAGGAGTGACTATGGAGATGACTACATGCCACCAGGAGAAGAAGAAGAAATAATGCAAAAATTCTGGTTACCGTCGCGAGTCGCGACAGACTCATCGCGACCAACATGTTCATCGCGAGTCGCGACGGCCACTGACCAGAATCCTACTTTCTTTTCCTTCCACTATAAATACCATTTTTTCTCTCCTCTCATTCCAGTTTCCAGAGCTGCGGATTTTGTACTGTTCTAAACCCTATTCTTCCATTTTTCTTCTTTGATTTATCTTGTTGTTTTGATTTGTTGTTTTATTTAGATTATCATGAACTCTTGTAGCTAACCTATCTCTTGGGAGCAATTGACTAAGGCTTCCAAACCCATGTCTTAAGAACAATTTGTAGCTTATTTATTACTCTTGCTATTGTGCATTTATGGAGCATTGAATGTGTTTATTGATTTTATTAATGTTGTTGAAAGCTTGAGTATATGAAATGCTCGTATTAATTGTTTGCTAGGGTTTGGGGGATTTGGGTTAATTTCCCCCCTGTTCTTGTTAGGAATGTATAAGTATGATTTAGAGCTTTTGATTATGTTGATGGATTGATGATTGCTAGATAGATATGCAATGTCGAACTCTTTGTCATGTTTATCATTTGTAGCAAACGGGAGAAGTCTATGAGCGTTGAACGTTCTTGACTAATCCCGTGTAAATGCATAGATCGGTTAAATGCTTAGTCACGGTGTAGTGGTCATAAGTGTTGCCGAGTTTGTTGATCCTTCGTGCTAAATGCCATTAATGGGATACCTTGAGTCGTGTTTCGACTACGGGAGTCATTGGTGAGGTTTGACAAGAGATGTCGAATTCACTCTTGCAAACTACTATCTAAGAAGGATAGAAGTTTAGTCTCACAACAAGTAGTGAAAGTAATAAATAAGTTGCATGTTCAATGATGGATAAGAGGTTTGGAAGTGGAAGTCAATTGCGCCCAAGGCTTCGTAATTGTATTTTCATCACATCTTTATTTGCGTTTACATGATTAGCATCATTCTCTTGATTTGCTAATTGTTGTATTTTAATTTGCTAATTTAGGAACCATCCAACCAAACCCCCCCCCCCCCCCCCGCCGTTTACATGCTTCTATATATATCTATGTATGTATGTGTTTAGTACGTTTTCTCATATAGGTGTTTAAGTACTTAGAAAAATCCCTTTTCCTGTGGACGTCTTGCCACTATTTACATTATTGTGGATAGGACGCATTAAGGGCCTAAAAGTAGCACTCTACTTGCTCTGCTCGGTGAAGGACAAGAAGGTGCATGCCCTACAGGCCTGGATCATGAAGCCGCTGATGGCGGATTTCGGGTCGAACATGGTGGACAAGTCAGTGTTCGTGCTGAGCCAGCTGATGCCAGTGGCGGAGTCCCGGGCGGTGCTGGTGGAGGAAGACGGGTTCTGGTACTGGTGGAGAAAGACGGGTTCTGGTGCTGGTGGAGGAAGACGGGTTCTGGTGCTGGTGGAGGAAGACGGGTTCTGGTGCTGGTGGAGGAAGACAGGTTCTGGTGCTGGTGGAGATCGTGGAGGTGGTCTCCCAGCGGCAGAAGAACTCCGGGCTAGACAGTAAACGGCGCAGAGAAACAGTGGAAGTAATTGAAATTTGGGGATCCATTTTTTCAATCCGAATTTCTTCATTTTTTTTCTATTTTACAAATTGGTCCCTGGCCTGTCCATAAGCTTATAGACAGGCCGCCTTTCAGGAGACCCAATCTTATGCAATAATGTGAGACAACCTTGATATGTGAGATCAAATTTGGGTCATTCAAAAATTCATATATAATGCCCTATATTCAATTCAATAACTAAAACGCACTTTTTATAATAAAAAAAGGCAAAGTCTTGGGAAAGACGGTCTTTCCATAGGCTTATGGAAAGACGGGGTTTAATTCGAATAATAAAAGGTAAAAGATCTTAGTTGCAACATTAAAAATTTAGTATACAACATGTAGTAGTTATAAAATTTATAATCCGGTTCATACAACCCGAAAATTTTATCTTAATTTTTTCTAATTTACACTTTAAACCTTGTTCTTTCCATGACTTATGGAAAGACTGTCTTTCAAGAGACGCACTCATAAAAAAAACTAAAATACATTTGCGTTCTAAAATTCTCTCCTTCGCCCAAACCGCCCTTCTCCGCCGACTAGTGATGGTAACCGCCTCCTCCGCGGCTGACCTCTGCCAGTCTTCATCCGCCAGTGACTGCCTCTCTTCCGTAACCTACGTTAACCTCTTCTTCTCTGCCCTCCTCTGCCACTCTCCGCTTTCTTCCGTCGCAACCGTTCCTCTCCTTCACTTTTCTAGGGTTTAACATGTTTGGCTTGCTTGGAATTTCAATTATTTGTCAATTTGATGCTAATATACTCATTGAATGTCAATTTTGTAATCTTTACATTTGTTCTCAATTGTTTGTTTTGATCAAACCTTGGGTTTATGCATCGGTTAGGGTTCGTGATTATTTAAAACCTCAGAGCATAATTATATGCTCTTCTCTTTTCATTTTTTTTCACACGTACTGTCACTTAGTGTGGATCTGAATTACAATTGAATTTTATTTTGATGATTGCTGTAAATGCTTGTTTTTTCTCAGAATTGAGAAGTTAAGATTTAGGAGTATGGGTTTGAATGCTGAAACTATGAATTAGGGTTTGTTTTGTACTGAATTTTGGATTTGCAGTTATTAGTGAATTTTGAATGTTGTAAACGATGTTAGGACATTATCTGCAATGGCTTTTGTATATTGACCAAGTTAGTTGATTTTGATGTTACTCTAGCTTTTCTACCGTTGAGGAGTGTTCGATATAGAAATTAGAATCAAAATCCAATTTCTTGGCTTTTGCATACGATGTGTCTGAAAGATGATCAAGCTGCTATATTGAGTCCTCCAGACAAAAAGCCCCGGGATATGCATACGCATGCACATAATAGATACAGGAAACTAAGAATTTTTCCAGACATATATAACCAAAAACATAGGTACTCAACAGTATTCTCCTGATTCAAGCCTAGAACATGAGGGATTCTCGATTGTTCTATCCTTTAAGGGAATTCGTGTAATCCATGGCTGTAATAGGGTCGAATTACTCTTCAAGGAAACCGTACGTAACGCGACTCACATCGATATCCAAGAGATTTTATACCACAATCATTCAAGCATGATTTCACATTCCACTGAAATGCAATACAACAATCTACCTCAACACAACAGTGTATATGTGGAATGTGTTTTGCTTGTTAACTTTAGGTTATTGTTTAAAAGAGAATGTTCACCTTCCTTGTAGTTACGTTTTTGTGAGCTTTCGAGTTGTTGGCAGCTGTTAGATTTGAATTGATGAATAATTGTTTTAGTATTTTGAGTTGTTTTTTTTCTTTTTTCTATTACCGTAGATTTAGAGGATTTGGAGATGATGGTGGTGCTGCAGTGTGTACTCTGAGGCCAAAATTCAAGACTTTCTCTGCGTTCTTTACTTCCAAAATCGGTCTTCAGTTTCCCCAACTGGATGTAAGAATTCCAGGATTTGTTGTTTGTTTTCGGAACATATTTTGTGTTTAAATAATAATGTATTTCAAAATTGGAATTGGCAGAAAGCTTCTATGTGGAGTTGGAAGGAAGATGAATGTTTGAAGGTTGAAAAGGACAGGGCCTGCCATTATCTCCATTCAATTAGTTGGTTGCACACACAGCTCAACTGTAACTGTAGGACAAGGAGGAAATTGGGCTATAACTCGTCACGTTAAGTTTGAGTCAGTTCTAGAAGTTTGATGAATGTAGCGGGAGAAGATGGAGATTTACTACATTCCTTACATGGAAAAGATTTATGTATGGGTGAATTGAGGTTAATGCGTCTTAGATGGTGATATACTATGTTCCTTATATTTTCCGAGTCTTGTTTCCGCAACCTTTAAAACTAGAATGACTAGGTATCTGATCAAAAAACTCCATGTCTTCATAATTTTGGAAAACTAACCATTGATCTATTATGCTGAGTTCCAGCTAGACTGTAAGAACATTGCCTTCTAGTCTTGTATGACAGTTCTGAAGCACAAATGTAATTTTAAGTGATTCTTTTATGAGCCTTCTTTTATTGCTACAAAACAACTTTATGAAGAACACACAATAGGTAGCATATAGGTATAACTTAGGGCACTTGCGTATAGTTTTTCAAGTATTTGCAAATCACAATGGTAGCATATAGGTATAACTTAGAGCACTTGCGTATAGTTATTCAAGCACTTGCGTTATACTTAACCTATAATGAATTACAATGGTAGCATATAGGTATAACTTAGAGCACTTGCGTATAGTTATTCAAGCATTTGCAAATTAAACTTAAAAGCATTGTGGTATTATAATTGAAACGCCTACCTACAAGTTATAACATGAAACACTCAACTATAAGTATAAATTGATGCACTCTAGGAGTATAATATAAAACACCTATAATTCATAACATGAATCATCTAACCTACAATAAGTTGAAGCACATACGAGGATAAATTAAAGCACCAATAAGTTATAACACGAAACACCTTTAAGAATAAATTAAAGCACCTTTAAGAATAAATTAAAGCACCTACAAGCTACAACTTGAAGCACCTCTAAGTATAACTCCAAACAGTTACAAATTTAACATTACTTTCGATGTGTATTTGTTTTCCAGTTTTTATCGAAGTATCTACAAGAAACACCTGAAACACCTAAAATCTATAACATAAAACACGTTCAACCTACACTTGAAGAACCTACAACTATAAGTTAAAACTCCTACAAGTCATACTTCAAGAATCTACAAACACTTGATGGTGTTTCAAGTACAACTTGTTGGTGTTTCAAGTACAGTTTTGCAAGTGCTTCTAGTATAACTTGTAGGTGCTTCTTTTTTCAACTTCCTATGGAAACACTCGAAGAACGCATACCTTTAAGGTGCTTCAACTACAACTCGTTGGTGCTTCAAGTATAACTTGTAAGTGGTTCAAGTGTAATTTGTAGGTGGTTCTTTTTATAAATTGCTATGGAAACAATTTAGCAAAAGTATAAGGTCATGGTGTCTTAAGTGATGGTGCTTAAATTTGCATGTAAATGTTTCTTTTAGAACTTGTACGTTGTATGGAGATAGCTTGAAAATATAAAAATTTAAGGTTCTTAAAGTACATCTCGTCCGTACTTCAACTACAACATGTAAGTGCTTCACGAGTAACTTGTAGGTTCTTTCTTTATAACTTGGATATAACTTGAAGCACCTATGCTTTATGCTTAATAAAATTTAAACTAATAATCAAACTTGCACGAAATTCTTGAAGAACCGAAAATATCATTTTCAAGCACCCACACCTTTAACTTAAAGCACTCACACCTTTAACTTGAAGCACTCACACCTTTAACTTGAAGCACCTTCTCATTACACTCAATATAATTTAAACACAAAATTGCACAAAATTCTTAAACCACCAAAAATACCATTTTTAACCACCTACACGTTTAACTTGAAGCACCTAAGAACATAACTTAAGAAATAATTAAACTTGCATGAAAATTTTAAAACACTCATTTTCAAGCAGCTACACCTTAAACATAAAGTGCCTACACACATAACTTGAAGCACCTACGCTTTATGCTTAATAAAATTTAAACAAATAATCATACTTGCACGAAATTCTTGAAGAACCGAAAATATCATTTTCAAGCACCCACGCCTTTAACTTGAAGCACATACTCATTGCGCTCAACTTGGTGCTTAATGTAAAACTTGTGAGTGCTTCAAATGTAAGTTGTGGGTGCTTCTTTTAAAACTTACATGGCTACAGAGATAACTTGGTGCTTAGAGTATAGCTAGTAGGTGCTTCAATTGTTGTTTGTACGTACTTAATATGTAACTAGTAGGTGCTTCGTTTATAACTTGTGTGTGCTACACAAACAACTTGTTACTTAGAGTACAATTTGCAGATGTTTCAAGAAAAATATGTATAAAAAAAGACTAAATTATTTTTTTGGTCTGTTAACATATGAACTAATACCATATGTTGATCTCTGATACCAATACCACAACCTTTCAGTACCCAACTGGTCCCCAAACCTGATTCCGGGTGGTTTTCAAGTAGACTAAATTATTTTTTCGGCCCCTAACATATGATCTTATACCACCTTTTGGTACCCAAAACCACCTTGAAAACCGCCTTAGGGACCAAACAAATCACTTTGAATTTGTAGGTACTAAAAGGATGTGGTTTTGGACTCGGGAACCAAAAGATGTATAAGATGCTATGTTAAGGACCAAAAAAATAATTTAGTCAAAAAAAATATTTTTTTATAATAAATTTCACTCTGATTTTTCTCTTGGAAATTTATGGGTTTTTGATGTTGATGTACTTTTTCTATTTGTAATGTATAATCAAAGCTACTAATTTTTGAAAATGAGAGCTAAGAATGTTGCATGGTTAGAAAAATCGAAGATCATGGTTAAGAAAAATCGATGAGTTCTCTACTTCTGCATTAACAACAAAAAATCGATGAGTTCTACATGGGAATTGTATTGGCTTCCCAGGCTGTGTGAACCTCAAAAATTAGTAACCAAGTTTACAAAATTCAAGTATCACTTGAACAGTTCCAAGGGTGGAACTAAGAGCGGTAACATTATTGCCCATACACAAAATTATTTAAAAAATGTAAACCTGAAAATAGAGCAGCTCTTGATCTCAGTAGCCGGAATGTGCACGATTCCTGTTAGAGATAGACTCCACCCCTGTGTTATCTACTCTACAGGTCTGGTGCACACACAGACTACTAGAGATCAAAAGTCTAATGAGTTAGCTATTGTTGTATCCGAATGCTTGGAAGTGCCAACTTGTCCGCCATGATCGTCTTTTTGATTCTGTCCTCGCTTATAAGTTCTGCTAAAGTGAGTTCGTCATCCTGGATCTTGGATAGTTCATGTGCTACTCGATTTCCTTCTCTGTGCGTGTGTTGAATTGTGATCTGCAAAGCCTCCATTTGTTCCCATAGTTCCAATGAAATGTCTTCCAAATCTATGGAGGGTCGACCTTCCTCTGTAAGATTTTGACCGCCTGCAGAGAATCAAGTTCAGCTATAAGTGGTATGAATTTCTTCTGAATACTTACCTTTATAGCTATTATGGCTACTAGAATTTTAGCTTGAAGTGGATCTTCAGCCTGAATTGTTTGAGTTTGCATCTCGAAACAACCTGCAGTAGAGATCCTAATGACAAAACCAGCTGTAGAAATATAATTCAGTTTAAATGAAGCATCTGAGTTGGCTTTGAAACCATGATCAGGGGGTCTCCATGCTACAACTATTAATATCCTCTTAGGTAATCTAATTAGTGTAGGTAGCAGACCAACATTAATGAAATTAATACAGTCACCATGATAGTTTAAAGGGTGCAGATTCAGTACCTGGGCAGAGAGTGAGTTTATCTTTGTCATAATGAAGTTAAAACTATATGCATCTCCCTGAAAGACATGATTGTTTTTTGATTTCCACAATAGCCAACATGCAGTGATAGATTAAGTATGAACCACTCTTATTCTGTTGCTGAGCCAGCTTGACATGATAGTATCCAAGATAGTCTATCAAAGATGTGAGCAAACGATCTATCAGCAAATCATACTATTCGAAAAACATACTTCCAAACTTGAAGAGCAAACAGGCATTCATTAAAGAAGTGATTAAGTGTATCAATATTTTTACTGTGGATATTGAGAGGATAAGGAGATCCCCATTTTCTGCAGGATATTATCAAAAGGAAGGATTCTATTTAACAATTTCCATATGAAGATTGAAAACTTTGGGGGGGATATACTTACTCCAGAGTTTGAGAGCTTGTACCTGGTTTCTTCTTTGTCTCAGTTTCTGAGAGGCTGAAGAAACTGAGAATTTACCTGTCTGTGATGGTTTCCAGATCATCTCATCCGGGTTTTGAGTGAGTATGACACATTTGTTGAGATTTTAAAGAATCTGGTCAGGTATTTGTCCCTGCAATGTTGTTAGAAAAGAGTGCCTTTGGGCAATGAAATCTTTTACCTGTAGATTAGGAAAAGGAATATCCTATGATTGTGGCCATTCCTGCCAAAGTGGTCTATCACCAAACCAATTGGCAAGCCAGAAGTTACAGTTGCCATTTCCAATTAGAATCTGAGAGTTTATTTCTGCAAACTCTGATATGGCTGTAACTCTTCTCCAGGCTTCCGAAGTTCTGTTGGTTTGTGCCACAGACCAAATGTGTTTGGCCCATAAGGTATCCCCTTTTTGGGACTTCCACCATAATTTAGCTGAGAAGCTGTCTATAATGCACATGAATTCTCTAAGATCAAGTCCATTTTAAATCTTTGGGAAGCACATATTCTGCCATGATTTCCAATGTTTTCTAAACACTATTTTATTTTTGCCCTAAAAAAAGTTGGAAAATGAAGATCTTATTAGATCAAGAGTGTGCTCATTGGGTGCCATAATGCACCATGTGTGCTGTGGAATACTCAGAAGAAGATGTTTGATCAAAATTATTCTCTCTGCTTGGTTAAGCCATTTATTATTCCATTTACCTATTTTAGAGTTAATCTTTTCTATTAGAAGCCAAAAGTAACAGTTTTTCTTTCTTCCTTTAAAGATGTTAACTCCAAGGTATGGTAAATGGCCTTGTGACATTCCAGGTTTAGCCTTGATTAAATTAGTTCTAACTAAGCTTGTTTTCTTCCCTGTGATGAAAGCACTTTTTTGGTAATTAACCTCTTGACCTGTGGCCGATTCATATGATTTGGGAAATATTACCAGGTTTTGTAAAGATTTATTGGTGGCTTTCAGAAAAATGGCCGTTTCATCTGCATAAGACAAATGTGTGATGATTTCAGCCCCTTTTGGCAATATAAATCTGTCTATAAATCCGTTGTGGAACATAAATTTCAGTCCCCTATTAAGAACTTCAGCTATGAAGTTAAAAAGAGTGGGAGACAGGGGATCCCCTTGTTTTAAGCTTCTTGTGGGCTTGAAAAAACCATAAGGGGTTCCTTTAGTCAGGACTGAGAACCAAGAACTATTGATGTTTCCAAGAATTAGTGGAGCAATGTGTCCATAGAAACCAAATTTGAGCAGAAGGGAGTTTAGCATAGGCCATGAGACTCAGTCAAAGGCTTTTGATATATCTATCTTAGGAATCATATTAAGGGATTGAGTTTTAGAGTCTAATAGCCTAACCATTTCTTGCATCACCAGGATGTTATCCGCAATTTCCCTGTTCTGCATAAAGTTGATTGCTCCGTAGATATGCATTTAGGAAGTAGAGGTCTTAATCTTTCTGCTAAAATCTTAGATAAGACTTTATTAGAGAAACTGGTTAATCTTGTAGGCCTGTATTCACAGAAATTACGTGGAGTTGGGGTTTTAGGTATTAAAGTAATAAGAGTGCTTACAAGGATTTTGGAACCCTAACACCGCACATAAATTCATTAACAGCCTGAAGGAGATCTTGACAGATGAATGGCCAACATTTCCTGTAGAAAGCTCCACTGTATCCATCAGGACCAGGTGCACTATCCTTACCTAGGCTAAAAACTATCTTGTGTAATTCATCTAAGTTTACTGGTTTCATAAGTCGTATGTTATCCATATTCGTGATAACCTGGGGGATGAATTTAGGCAAATAGTCCATGTGGTAGCCTGAGTGATCTAAGGAGTATTCAGTTAGTATTTTGTGGAAATAATTAACCGCAGTGTCTCCTATTTCATCTTGATCCTCTATCCAAGACCCATTGTCATGCTGAATTTTATTAATCCTGAGTCTAGAGCGTTTATCCCTAACACTGTTATGGAAAAAAGCAGTATTTAAGTCTCCTGCCTTTAGCCATTTGGTCCTGGTTTTTTGCTTCCAGAAATCATGCTCTTCCTTTAGTGATCTAGTAAGCTTGGCATTTGCTTGACTAAGTAGAATTTAGTCATGATTAAGTTAGAAGAGTTAAAAAACCTTCTAGCATGATTGGGTTTAGAGGTACCTGTGTTCTCTGTGAATTCTTGTGCATTTTTTCCATTTTTTTCCAATTCTTGTGTCTCCTCCATTTTTTTCCAATTCTTGTGTCTCCTCCATTTTTTTCCAATTCTTGTGTCTCCTCCAATTCTTGAACTGTTGTCGGATGAAATCGAGAGTTGGGCGGCCACGTGAAAATTTCCCGACTAGATGTTTCTGGAATGGCTTAGCAAGGAGATCAATTTCTTCGTCTTTGAACAGGATTGCCACCTCTCCTTTGTTCAGTTATCGGGTTCATAAGAAGATTTTTTGAGGGGGTCGAGATTTGGCCGTTGGGTTGGAAATTAATCATTGAGGCATAGGAGGGCAGGCTCCTGCCAAGAGGCGAAGCCACCATGGAGTATTGATTCTGGCCTAGGATGGTATTAGGTTTTTGGCGGACGGTGGAAGTGGTGGAAGAGTTGCAGGTTCACGTTATTAGAGACTGTAGCTGATTGGATTTCAGAGTAAAGTTAGAGAGAGAAAACGTTATTGACTATGTTTGTTACTCTCAGCCCAAGGTACCTTACATTAAAGTATAGTAGCGGCGGCATTAATCACAAAAGTAGAGTAGCATGGTTCATAATGAATGAATTTATCGATTCAGTTCAACAATATCTTATAAACTAGATGGTATTGCTGCACTTGGTGCAGTTTGAGCCCGAGCCCGAGCTGAATGTTTTAGAACGTCTCCTAAAGCACAACATATACGTAGAAATGAAGGGCTTTCACTTTCCAGAAACTCCACCACCGACATAATTCTGAATGAAAGATTGAATTGTCTTGAAGCTTGTCAATTTCCTCTCCCGGGAGTTCTTTCTAGTAAATAATTGCAGTAAAAATGTAATAGCAGGATGCCATCTTCTCATAGTTGGAAAAACATAAAGTCACACAGCAGAAGAACAATGAGTCAATTTACGCAATCAAGTTGCCAAAGCAACTGATAAAATGCTCCAAAAGTAATAAATAGGTATAACAAGAGAATTTCCTCACATCCAAAATGACCACTCAAAAAATTATAGAGGTTATTTAAGTGATGCCAGGTTGCAAGTTAAGCATTAATAGTATCTTTTGCGGTGTACAAAACATTGATACAAGAACTCATTTTTCCTTCTCCTGGTTGAAGTTTACACTTCCTTTAAGTTTTAGAGATCTCCCACAAGCGCTTCTAATTCTCTCCTTGATTAAGACTCCCTGCATGTATTCTTTTTCACAAGGAATAGTTCCATTGGCTGAATTCTCAGATTGATCATCATTAAAACTGAAAGGTAACATTGATGAAGAGTCATGTAAGGTCGCATCTGTACTGATGTCACCCGCATTGAGAGTGACATAGTTATTGATGCCTGAAAGTGCCATTAAGAATACACATTCAAAAATATAGTCTACCAGTAACTACAGACAATTAAGATCTTGTGATTGTTCTGTATAAACTCAAAGGAGTTCATACCGAAATCCCACACAGGTATAGTAAACTCAGCATCAATGGAGTTAACTGGAAGCACCTCAGTCGTAGACCCAGCCTATGATAAACACATCATATATAGTTATTAGTAAAATATGGTCACGGGAAAAAAATTTAATATCCTGCCGATTGACAATGAGTCAATCAATGGTAACGTTGACATATAGTAAGATAAGATGAGGATGAACAGACTGCAAGTCAGATGAAATGAAAACATTAATGCTAATCTGTATCGGGAGAATTCATCCATTTGTAAAGGTTCCAAAACCCAATCTCTCTATCACTAATAAAATACAATCCCCCTGCAATAACAAGATTAGCAATCAAGAAAATTTATGGTCGGTGACTAAAGGATATAATGGTTATCTGTTTGTCACAGTAAAAACACAGAGTTATACGGAGTACTATTTTTTATGCAAAGCTGAGGTCAGATTCACATCAGTTTAATTAGACAACAAACTGTATGTTGTAAAGGATGCGATCAACTGCAAACAGATGACGAATATATCAACCTTCAATCATTACTGAACTTCACGCATGCATATCATGATTGTAAAATTAAACCAGCACCAGCACGTAGTTGGAGAAGACCACTTGGGAAATAAAGCATAAACTATACCTTGAGGAGACCACTTGGGTTCGGTAGGAGATTCAACGATACATATAAAATAAGCAGGAGCATTAAACTGATTACACGCAGGTTACCTCACCCAGAACAATGCCCTCTTTAGTAGCTACTCTTGTTGCGTTTAAAGCATTGGTAACTAGATCTTTCCTTTCCCCAACTTCTGCCTCACTGGTTCCTCCAACCTAAGAAATCACATGGAAAAATGGTTATATAAGGTAAAGTCGCAACCAAACTTTTTCCAGCTAAGACAATACCTTCAAAACAGCAACACCGCCATTGTCGAACATAGCCGAGCTCATTGTCCACGCCAAACCTAAATTGCTCACACCTTTCTTCAATCATTTTCTTGTCTCCACCACTATGTACAATATTCACGTGGTCGAGCGAAACAGTGACCTGCATTCAGGAGTGAGGAAGCACCAATACAAGCCAGCCTAAACTCCAATAAAATTCCAAGTACGTGAGTATCTTGAGTCTTCTCTACTCGTAATCCAACTTTAAAAAGCATAAGCACGTAGAAAAATACCTGAAGAGAATTATCAATAGTCTGAGATTTGAGACCGAGGTACAGAGTCAAACCCTAGGAGGAAAAGAATCCAATTCTAAAATCCTGAGTGTGGTGCATTTGTCTTCTATGAGGCTAATATAAAAGGAGAGGATAAGGTACTTAATATTGAACAGTATTGCACATATATTGATTATAGAGTCCGTCTTTTAAAAGACGGTCTTTTCATAAGCTATGGAAAGACGAAAGACTACATTGTAATTTTAGGAAATTGCAATGAAATTCGCGGGTTAGTATAATCGGGTTGAATTCGGGTCCACGTGCCGCTAAAACCCATCCTTTATTCCCCAAATCCTTCGGCTCTGTTCGCAATTTTTCCCCTAACCCATCTGTTCTGCTCGCCTGAATTCATCGTCGCCGGAAACGGAAACGTTGCAGATACACCCTAAACCCTAAACGTTGGACATCTCGCCGATTTGCCTCATGAATTTAGGCGATTTGCCGATTCAAAAAATGTTGCCGATCTCCCTCACGAATTCAGGCGAGGTAATTGTACAAATATTTATGACCAAAATTGTGTGATTTTTATTTGCGATTTAAGTTTTGAAGTGCAATATAATCGTAATGCTTTATTAATTTGATTTAATCCCGTTCTTCAGATGATCGAAACTGAAGAAGAAATCGAAGAACATCTTGTTGTTGCTGCTGCTATGCCTACTGAGTGTATGTCTCCCTTTTAATCCATACAGAATTAGATTCATTAAAAACTAAATGTTGCACATACACAGTGATACCTTTTAAATCATAAGTAGTATGTTTTTGTTGAACAAATATGAAGTTTTTCTGTTCATGAAATCGAAAAACATCATGTTGTTGATGTTGTTATGCATACTGAGTGTATGTCTCCCTTTTAATCCATACAGATGTAGACTCATTAAAAACTGAATGTCGCACATACATAGTGATACCTTTTTAAGTCATAAGTAGTATTTTGTTGAACAAATATGAAGTTGTTCTGTTCATGAAATCGAAGAACATCTTTTTGTTGCTGCTGTTATGCCTACTGAGTGTATGTCTCCCTTTTAATCCATACAAAATTAGATTCATTGAAAACTGAATGTTGCACATACACAGTGATACCTTTTAAGTCATAATTAGTATGTTTTTGTTGAAAAAATATGAAGTTGTTCTGTTCATGAAATCGAAGAACATCTTGTTGTTGCTGTTGTTATGCCTACTGAGTGTATGTCTCCCTTTTAATCCATACAAAATTAGATTCATTAAAAACTGAATGTTGCACATGCACAGCAATAACTTTTAAGTCATAAGTAGTATGTTTTTATTGAACAAATATAAAGTTCTTATGTTCATGAAATCGAAGAACAAATTCTTGTTGCTGCTGTTATGCCTACTGAGTGTATGTCTCCCCTTTAATCCATACAGAATTAGATCATTAAAAACTGAATGTTGCACATACACAGTGATACCTTTTAAATCATAAGTAGTATGTTTTTGTTGAACAAATATGAAGTTTTTCTGTTCATGAAATCGAAGAACAACTTCTTGTTGCTAACATATTGTTGTTACCTGAATCCCAATTTCATTATAGTGTTTTAAGACTAAAAGTCCAAGTTTCAATATAAAGCTTTAGTGTTTATACTGAACATATTTAAGAGTCTTAGATCAGCGAAGAAAAACCAAAAAGAAAAGTTAACTGAAATTACGAATGAGTAACTCTATATTTTTAATATATAAAACTTATATGATTTAAGTTATATAATAAGTGTTTCAGTCTAAAACTCTAATGTCTTATTTGAAATTACTGCAATGTATGACCATCTACCAAACTTAGCTGAAATTGACGTAGCTTGATGCTTTGATGGGCTTCAAGCAAGAATGCTGCAAGAATTGGAGGACCTCTACAAATGGCATGCTAACAAATTAGGATTCAGCTACAAAAAAACCACACAAAGGAAGAACAATGAAGGAGTCGCTACTGAAAATTACTTTTCATGCTCATGTTAAGGGAAAAATTGAGAGAAAAAAGCAACATCAACCCCACCAATGCCAATCTGTGATGGATCAAATGAATCAACCTCAAAAAGGAGAAAGACAAAAGAATTTTCTGTAACTAGAACATGTTGTAAGGCTGAAATATGAATCAAGTTGGTGGACAACCTTTATAAAGTGATGCACCATATCTTGCAGCATAACCATGACTTTACAAGACCAGCTTGGCAATATCTACAACGTAGTGAGAGAAAAATCGCAGCAGAGAAGGCCAAGATCAAAGAGGGGATGGAAGCCGCTAGATTAAAGCCATCAATTGGCTTCAATTACTTGGTCCATGAAACTGGAGGTGAAGATAATTTAGGGCATACCATGAGGGACCATATAAACTACATTGGAAGGCTGAGAATGAAGGTGATTGAAGGTGGGGATGTACAAACTGTTATAAAGCAGCTTCAACAAAAGAATAAAGAAGATGCTGATTTTTTCTTTTGAGTGAAGATGGATGATGAAAGTAAGTTATCAGCCTTATTTTGGAGAGACTCAATGATGAAGAAGGGTTACACATTGTTTGGAGATGTATTGGTGTTCGACACAACCTTTAGAACAAACAAATACAACCTAATGTGTGCTCCATTTGTGGGCATCAACAACCATTGGAAGGACGTCATGTTTGCTTGTGCTTTCATATCTGATAAAAAGGCACCAACGTTTTAATGGTTGCTTGAAACCTTCATAAAATGCATGGAAGGGAAAAAAAACCATAACCATATTCACTGATCAAGACCAAGCAATGGCGACTGCAATAGAAAAGGTAATGTTTACCTTACAAATCATGATATTTTCATAAACAATTAAGGTTTCTTTATAAAAAAATACTGTTTAAATATATGACTCATGTGTTTCAACATTACATACTGGAACAGGTTTTACAAACAACAAGACACCGACTATGTATATGGCACCTTCAGCAAAATGCTTGTACGCACTATGGAGAATTGAAGAAAGACGGTCCATTCAAAAACGCATTTGATATTGCTTAACAGGGTGTGTTAATCATGAAGAATTTGAAGATAGCTGACAGGTTATGATCACAACATATGGCTTGGAAGACCAAACTTAGTTTCAATGTCTATATAATATCCGCAGTAAATGGTGCCCAGCTTTGAACAAGGATTTTTTCTCAGCCGAAATTCTAGCATCACAAAGGAGTGAGAGTACCAACAGTGCCATCATGTTCAATGCTAGTAAAACAACATCGCTCACTCAATTCTTGAATATATTTGAGAGAACTGTCAAGAAATGGAGAAGCATAGAAAATGCGGCCGAACACAACTGCGCTCGATCCATCCCAAAATCAGCACATGATGGGCTTCTAAAACATGCAGGCGAGGTCTACACTTTGAAACTATATAATGACTTCAAAAAGGAATTCGACATTGCAATGGTAACAACAATAGCGGAAAGCTACAACGGTGGCAATTTCAAACTGTTTGAAGTAAGATGGGAGAAACACCCAACAGTAATAGAATCAGTAATGTTCAATAAAACACAAGCATCAGTTGAGCTCAACTGTTCTTACAAGGCCTTTGAAGAAACGGGTATGTAGCTGATCAACAATTCTTCTTATAAACAATAACGGTTTTAGTACAAAAAATTACTGTTTTAACATAAATTGTAAACCCTTCACTGCTTGAAATAGGTATGTTGTGCTTTCATTGCATTCAAGTTTTGCACCTCCATTCCATCTCCAGAATTCCCCCACAGTACATTTCTACAAGATGGACAAAGAATGTGAAGAAACAGGTCAGGGATAAATACCTCAAGCAAGACATAGACCCGACAACAAAGAAATTGACGGACACATTTCCATGGCATCATGAAATGGCAAGGAAATTCTACAACCTGATCTTGAAGAGTGAAGACAGTGTAAATGCTAGAGGAGTTCTCGAAGATGCACTAGGTAAACAAACAATAAAAATTCAGCAAATCCTGTCTACAGAATCAAGCGCCACAGAACAAAATGAGGCTACCAGCGCATCAAGTTCAGTCACAACAAACATACTCGATCCAAAGTATGCAAAGAAAAAAGGAATGCGTGCAAGAATCAAGTCGGAATTAGAGAAAGGCAAACGATCTACAAATGATTTTGGTACCAAAACACCAAAACAGCATATCATTTGAAGCACTTCAGCAACTTATTTCAAGTGTAATTAATCCAAAAGATTCAGCAACTTATTTCAAGTGCACATCAGAAACCGAATGTTCATTTTAAGTGACATTATAGACCATTCATTACAAATTTTATTCTAAAGTATTAATGTTTTTTGATAAAAACTTCATTACAATCGTAGAATTGACATTATAGACTGCATTAAAAAATCATATGAATTATACATTTCATAATGAACATCTATCACTATAAAGTCTCAATGTTTTAACCTAAATATCAAGTCTGCCAAAATTAAAATCAGGTTGATAGCAGGCTAAACATTCGACTAATGCAACTTATAGTGAAGATGCATCACTACAAACATGCAATGTTTTAACCTAAAATCCAACCTGGCAGACAAATAAGCAGCTAACTTTGAAATTTTAGGAGAAATCAGTAAAATAAACTTCTGAAAATAAACTTCTAAAATTAACATTTTAAAATGAGCATGTATTACAATTAACCGTCACTATTTTAACATAAAACATCCACCCTCTCATGCTTAGAGTCAGAGAACCTGTCATAACTAAAGTTCAAACTTTGTTTTCATCCAAAAGATTCAATTTCTGGCCCCAACTAAATCCACCACAGCCTATTACAAAATATTTTCAAAACAATGTGAAGGTCAATCATCAATGTGAAGGTCAAAAGTAGGCATGGAATCAACAACTTTCTTCTTAAAACCATCACACAAATCATTAATCTGCTTCAATATTGCAGGATCTTCAAAAAAATCTTGAGAGCCAAGCTGCTGGTCAGAATCAGTATCAGGATCATCCCGAGGGGCCACTGGTTGTGCTGCTTTCAACAAACGCTCTGATAATTGGGCACTAACCACTTCCATGTCCCTCCGAAACAAGGCAAAGGCCTTACTAGTAGCCTGTAAAACAACAAATAATTAAAGTAAAATACAAATAAACCAACATAAAACAAAAAAAACCAAATGAAACACCATACTCACATTCATTTTAAGGGCTGTAATATCTAAATCTGTTAGAACCCTAGGAGGAATATCAAAATGCAGAACCCGACTATCAGAAGTAGCAACATTACGAACCTGACTCGTACTACCTTTCGACCCACCAGCTCTCAATCTACCACACTCAGTCAAAGGATACACTTCCTTCAGTAGCACAGCTTGCTCATACCCACATTTCTTTAGCCACTGGCACCTTTTTTTCATCTTTTCGTCAATCCAATGCCGAAGAAGGGGTACAGCCAAAGAATCCTTCATACCGTGATAAGGTACATGCTGCAAACATTGAATTAAGAGAAAGTACACACAGTCACTCACAGCCTTATATGAAGGAACCTTCTTAAATGTCTCCACACCTTCACACAATTTCTGAAGAACATATCCACACCATTTCAACTTCTTAATTCTACTGACATCTTCAACGGCTCTTAAGAGCTTCATATCAATACCCTTGCTCCTTGTAGGAGCAAGGAAGTGCCTAACACAATACAGGATAAAACAACGCTGAAAGTCCTCGCCTCCATCCCTCAACCCAATCATATAGTCAAAAACCAGCTCTAAAGGAATCACATATTTCTCTCCAATCTTAAACATTTCCTTCCATCGTCCCCTTAATTCTAAAGCTCGCTTTTCACCCTTGCCCGCATGACTAATCCCAACAACTGCCTCATCAGAAATAGGCAATCCAAGCACATAAAAAACATCATCCGGGCACAGGGTATACTTATCAGCACCAATATATTGCACACAAAAACCCGGATCAAAATTTTGTACCAGAAAAGGAGCAATTTTTAGGGGCAACTTACAGATGCTAATCTCCAACAAACAACCAAAACCAAGAGAGAGGACATCAGCCACTTGACACTCAGACAATAAGGCATTCAACTCCTTAATCAAGTCAAATTTTAACGAAGGGAGAGCAACGTTGATCACATAAACGCTCTCTTCTAAAAACGCTCTCTTCTGAAAACGGTTTTTGCTTGCTTTTCCCGCCGATAACGGATACCTTGCCGGCAACGGCTACCTTGCCGGCAACGGCTAATTCTCCGTCCGCTTGGGCTTCGTCGGTCACCCAATCGGCGAAGCCGACAGTGATGGCGACTCCCTGTGCCAACCAAATCCCCCCCAAAACCTTCGCTTCTGTTCTCCAAAGCAAAGCTCCGCCCCTGCTGAAAACTTTACCCAACAATCCAGAGCTTATCCCTAAATCTCAGCACCTAGGAGAACCCTCGTGTCTATACTCAGATGACCAGATAGCTACCCTCTCAGCCCATTACGCAAATGCTCTGGTTGGAAAGTTTACAAGGGGCAGACTCTCTATGGAACAATTGGAGCAAGCTTTCAAAACTGTGGGATTTGAAGGTAAGTATCAGCTTGGTTCTTTGGATTATAAACACGTTCTGATAAGATTTGAGCACATAAATGACTACCAGAGATGTTGGATGAAATGTATTTGGAATCTGAATGGTGTCCTTCTTAAAATGCTGAAATGGACCCCTGATTTTTCAACCCATAGAGAATCTCCTATAGTCCCTATCTGGTGTACTATCAAAGAGGTGCCATTGTATTACTATAATTCTTCTTCTATTGAGGCTATTGGAAACAGTATAGGAAGTTTCATTAAAAATGATCTAGCAACAGAAATGTTAACAAGACCTTCTGCAATCAAATTTTGTGTTGAAATAGATATCCAAAAACCTCTGAGTAGCTTTATAAGGTTAGGCTCAGTGACCAACAATAGGAAATACCAAATTGAATATGAGGACATACCTCTCTACTGTGCTCACTGTGCAAAATTAGGTCATTCCCTATCCCAGTGTAAGTCCAACTCCCTGGTTAACAATGAAAGAACTCAGGAGCCTATTTTGGAGCAGGACTTACCTCAGTTTCAATGGCAGGCAACAGGTAAAAAATTTGATAAAGCTCCCCTAATCCTAGATTCTGTGGAAGAACAGCATCCTCAAGATGATAATCTGGAGATAGCTTCCACTGAACAACTCAGTAAAATGACTAATTCAAACTTGATAGTCAATCAGGGTGCTAGTTCATATGATACTAATAAGTCTGTTTATAGTTTGGATAACCAAATATCAAGGCTGTTAAATGATACTGCTACCTCTAAACCCATATTCTCGAATTTTGCTAAAGATGATATGCAGGTTGGCTCTTCTACCCTCCCTTTGTATAGCCCTGGCTATAAAAACACCTACTCCCAGCCAGGGAAGATGGCAAACAGATTCTCAATTTTGCAGGTTCCTGAAAACACTAAGGAGAAGGATATGGAGGCTGAGGCTGAGGATACCAGGCCTATAAATGAGATCATGACAGAGGAGATACACCCTAACACCCTTTCAGGTAACATCCAAGGTAAGGCCAAAGCTAAAAAGAATAACTACCTAAGCCAGATCAACAAAATGATGCTCAGATCATCTACAAAAAGTAGTAAATCAGGTGAACAATGATAGGAAACCAAATTGTTAATTTCTTAGTGTGGAATCTAAGGGGAATGGACTCTTCTCTGTTAAGGCTATCTAATTTATGCAAGGTTAAGAAAATTCAACTGTTATGTATTATTGAACCTATGCATAATAATTCACAATGTGAAGACTACATGAAAAAATTATCTTTCTCCCAGAATTTGACACTGTCGAATGGTAAAATATGGCTTATGTGGTCTAACAACTTATCTGTCTCCATAATATCCACTCATGAACAGTTCATGCATGTATCCATTGCTGATCAGTTTACAAATTTGATAATGGAGGCTGTTTTTGTCTATGCTCTAAGGGATAGAGAAGGTAGGAAGATTTTATGGACAGACCTTAGCTCTATTCCTAAGGGTGATACTATCTTTATGGGTGATTTCAATGCAATTACTTCATTATCTGAATACAAAGGTCCAAGTTCTCCTGCTTTAGGCAGTATTAGGGATTTTAGCTCATGGATTAACTCTAATGCCATCCAGGAAATTAATACAGTAGGAAACTTATTTACATGGTGTAATTCTAGGCTTAGAAACCCTACCTCTAAAAGGCTAGACAGGGGTCTGTGCACTTTGTCTTGGATCTCTAAATTTCCATCTTCATCGATCCAAATTCTAAATAGACAAACATCGGACCATGCTCCTCTTTTTCTTCAAATCTCTAACCTGATCTCCTCACACCCGAAGCCTTTTAGATTTATTGATGCTTGGTTTCAGCGGGAAGAATTCATTTCAGTGATAAAAAATAGTTGGGACTCTCCTATAGGTGGAACTGGTATGCTAAGATTCTATCTCAAACTGATTAGACTTAAGAAAACTGTAAAAAATTGGAACAGAGAGGTATTTGGTAATATTGATTTAAATGTCAAAAAAGCTGAGGAAGACTTAAGAGCACAAGAGGTGAATTATGACTTGAATCCCTCAGTAACTGAGCGTATCAAACTGAATGGCAAAAATGCTGCATTGCTGAAGGTTTTAAAGGAAAAAGAAAAGTACTGGAAACAGAAGGCTAGATTAAGATGGCATAAGCTTGGGGATAATAACACATCCTTTTTTCATAAGGTAGTGCAGGAGCGAAATAGTAAACTTCAGATAAGTAAAATAAAAAATAGAGCTGGGCAATGGATAAATTCTGAAGCAGATATTCAAAATGAAGCTATACACTATTTCTCTGAGTTACTTAATGAATCTGATCTGACAACGGATGATACCTATGTCTCTCATTTTTTAAGCCAGATCCCGGTTCTTATAGGAGATAATGATAATCATGCTCTTGGTAACCCTGTAACAGAACTGGAACTTGAATCTGTCATTAGGAGTTTAAATAAAACAAGTAGTCCTGGTCCAGATGGATTTTCTCCAAAGTTTTTTATAAAAAGCTGGTCTATAATAAAAATGGACCTAATGGATGCTGTAAATGACTTTATTACTGGTGCAGATATTCCTAAGGGTATTTCCAGCACCTGGATTACCCTCATACCAAAGAAACCAACTCCAAGTTCATTTGATGACTTTAGACCAATTAGCTTGTCAAATGTTTTAAATAAGATCTGCTCTAAAGTTCTAAATGAGAGACTTAAACCTTACATGGACATCTTGATATCCCCTAACCAAACTGCATTCATGAAGAATAGGGATATATCAGATAACATTCTGTATTTAAATGAAATGATCAGATTTTTGGACAAGAAATATAGAACCCCAAATTGCATGCTGAAATTGGACCTTAGGAAAGCTTTTGACAGAGTTAGATGGAAATTTTTAGAGCATATTTTGATGAAGTTTGGTTTTAGTGGGAATTTTTTAAGGGCAGTCATGAATAATCTGTCACAAGCTCACTTTTCAGTTTTACTCAATGGAAATCCAGTAGGATTTTTTAAGGCAACAAGGGGAATAAAACAAGGTGATCCTCTATCTCCCTTTCTCTTTAATTTATTTTCTGAGGCTTTCTCTAGAAGCTTAACTTATATTTTTCACAATAGAAGTTTATCTTCATATCAAATCCCTGGTTCAATTACTGCTGTTTCTCATTTGATGTATGCGGATGATACGATAATATTTATGCAAGCATCTAAGGCTAACCTTATTAAAATCAAAGCTTTTCTGGAAGTTTTTGAGTATACCTCAGGCCAAAAGTTTAATTTTGAGAAATCGGATTTTTATCTTAGCAGTAAAGCTACTGAAACTAGGAATAACCAGGTTAAAGCAATTCTGAAAATGAAGAAAGGCTCTTTCCCATTTAAGTACCTAGGATGTTCCATTTTTAAGGGTAGGGTTCTAAATAGATATTTTTTTCCCATCTTAGCTAATGTTGATCTTAAACTTCAAAATTGGAAAAATAAATGGCTAAGTTCTGGGGGGAAAATGACCTTAATTCAATCAGTATTATACTCTATCCCGCAGCACATATGGATGGTAACTAAACCCCCTAAAGGGATCATTAAAGCTTTTGAGAAAAAAATGGCACACTTCTTTTGGGGAGAATCAGATGGGAAAAAAAACAAGATTTGGAAAAAATGGTCTCAAATTGCTAAACCAACAAAGATGGGAGGATTGGGGTTTAGATCTGTTAAAGCTATTGTTGATTCCTGTTCAGCTAAACTGTGGTGGAAGAGCCAAGTAGGGGTTTCACTGTGGGCTAAGCTATTATGGTCACTTCCTCCTTCCCATAAAAATTCTGCAACTTGGAAGAGAATATGTTACATTAACTCATTTGCAGAAAACAACTCATATGTCATTTATGGAGTTGGGAAGTGTGATTTTTTATCTGCAAATTGGTGCCCTCAGGGACCATTGATGAATCAGATACCAGAAAGTACACAGACTCTGTTTGCTGGTCTTTCAGTGGCTGATTTTATAGCCAATAAAGCAAATATTCTGACTCAAATTTCATCTTTTCTGGACAATGATACTGTGCTATTTTTACAGGATGCAGAGTTGAACCTTGAGAGAGAGGATAGGATGATTTGGAAGCCTGATCCTTCGGGTAATTTTACGTTTAAGTCTACATATAGGGCACTCGTTCAACTATCAGGTAATTTCCCTGTAACTAAATATATGTGGAACTCTCTCCTTCTCAAAAAGATCTCAATTTTTGTATGGAAACTGCTACATGCCTTTCTTCCATTTGATGAAATACTGATTACATGTGGCTTTAGTTTAGCTTCAAAGTGTCCAGCTTGCTGTGATTCAGACTCTATCCATCATTATTTTATCACTTGTCCATTAGCAAAGAAAGTCTGGACTTCCTTGACTGCATCCATTCATTTCAATCTTAATGATCAACACTCGATACCCCAGAGATTCTTTCTATTCTGGAGCTGTCAAGATTTACCTCAGTTCTATCAAGTTTATTGCATGATACTTCCATCTCTGATCTGCTGGTGCTTATGGAAAGCTAGAAACAGCTTTCTATATGATCATAAGCCATTTTCTGTGGATAATATCTGTAGGGAGATTCATGAACTGATCAGATTGACACTGAATAAGTGTAAGCCTAGTATATTATCTACATACTCAATCCCTCCAGCCTTTAATCATCTAGTCCCGCTCTTGAGACCTCCCCCAAAGCCAAATTTGAAGAAAGTTTACTGGACTAAGCCTGAACTTGGTTGCATTAAAATCAATGTGGATGCCTCCTGGAGCTCTGGTAATGCTTCGGTTGGTCTTATTGCTAGGAATAGCCTCGGTCAACCTATCTGTATTAGCTCTACTTCAATTGCTAGTGTATCTCCCTTACATGCAGAAATTGAAGCGATATTGTATGCTTGCTACACCTTTAACCACCTTGATCATAATTTCATCATTGAATCTGATTCAAAATTAGCGGTACAGATGATTAGTAATCCTTACACTGCAAAATGGGAACTCTTTCAGCTAGTTTTTAAGGCTAAATTCTTGATTGGCTCAGCGGTTCTAACACATGTCTATAGGGAGGGTAATGCAGTGGCTCATGCTATCTCTAAACATCACTTTCAGAACAACCAAAGTCTCAATCTTGCAAATGTTTCCCCTGAGATCAGAGGGCTTATAATTTTGGATAGAGATAATGTACCTCATCTCAGATACACTAAGTAGATATAAAGTAGAACAGATACTGGCTTATGATTTGCTGTTCTTGTGCAGGACTTGTATGAAGCATTACTGAATCTGCTCTGTGTTGCCATGTTCGGCTCTGATGTTCTTCAATTTTCCAACTTAGAAAGGCAGAAAACGCGCTCTTCTGAGATTCCAAACGCCCAGACATGTTTGGCTCTGATGCTCTTCAATTTTCCAACTTAGAGAGGCAGATAACTGATCTTGAAGTAGACAACTACAGTGACTCAGACTCCAGGAGGCTGCATTTCTGGGTGCCTGAGGGAGGATCAGAATTAAGGAGAAGTTTTGCTTGCTGGGGCAGCAACTCTTCCTCTTTTCTTTGAGCTTATAAGTTTCCATTCACCTTCATGTATAAGTTGCCTGGCCAAGGGAGAGAATTCACACGAGGGGTGGAGATTCTCTCCCTAGGATCGCGACTTCTACTTCTATCATAGTACTTTGTCTACTGTTTATAGGGGTCGATGCACATTTTGGCATCACTTCTTCGGTTTCTTGCCGAACTCATGTAAAAACATACTTTGATTTCTTTTGATATAGGGCTTGGGGAACCTAATAAAGAACTCCCTCACCTTCGGGTGTTTGTATTAAAAAAAAAAAACTCCTTAATCAAGTCTGGTCTGCAAGAAGACTTGTAAACCTTCTCAACTCTACAATTGCGAATAACAACACATCAATAAAATGATATATTATAACTAAAAAGTTAAACTTATTTTAAAAAAAGGTACACTGCTTTATAGAATAATAACGTCACTCACTAAAAGCAACATATAATCACATCATGAATAAACAGCAAGTACTTGAATATAAACAGTAAAACCATTGAACTAAACCATCATGTTGAAAAATACATATAGGTTAGGTTCTTAAATAATATGACACGTATTTATAAAACTAAATTAGAAACTGTTCCAAGGCAAAAATCACATGTTTTACCATAAAAACATCATGTTGAAAAATACATATAGGTTAGGTCCTCAAATAATATGACACGTATTTATAAAACTAAATCAGAAACTGTTCCAAGGCAAAAATCACATGTTTCACCATAAAAACATCATGTTTAAAAATACATATAGGTTAGATTCTTAAATAATATGACACGTATTTATAAAGCTAAATCTGAAATTCTTCAAGAAAAAATCACATGTTTCACCATAAAAATATCATGTTGAAAAATACATATAGGTTAGGTTTTTAAATAATATGACACATATTTATAAAACTAAATGAGAAACTGTTCAAGGCAAAAATTACATGTTTCACCATAAAAAACATCATGTTGAAAAATACATATAGGTTAGGTTCTTAAATAATATGACACACATTTATAAAACTAAAATAGAAAGTGTTCAAGGCAAAAATCACATGTTTCACCATAAAAACATCATGTTGAAAAATACAAATAGGTTAGGTTTTTAAATAATATGACACGCATTTATAAAACTAACAAGGAAAAAATCACATGTTTCACTATAAAAACATCATGTTGAAAAATGAAAAACTTACTTTGCTCCATCGCTGCCCACCAGCGTCACAACTTGTTGAACCTCCCGATCTCTCTTCTTGACTCCTGCATCACCATCATTCTTCTTTTTTGTTACCTTCTCAACAACCTTCTTCTTCTTCTTAGCTTCAACTCCAGCCTTCTTCTTCTCAGCTTCAATTGCCGCTGTCTTCTTCTCAGCTTCAATTGCCGCCTTCTTCTTCTCAGCTTCAATTGTTGCCTTTTTCTCAGCTTCAATTGCTGCCTTTTTCTTCTCAGCTTCAATTGTTGCCTTCTTCTTCTCAGCTTCAATTACCGCCTTCTTCTTAGCTTCAATTGCCGCATGGTCTTTCTCAGCTTGAAGAGCCTTCTCAGCTTTTATTAATTTCTTCTTCTCAGTTGTTTGTGCTAACTTTCCACCACCAACTCTTTTCCTCACACCAAATTTGACCTTCTTAGGTCGCTCACTAAGGACAACATCCTCAACAAAATCAGAATCATCCGCATTCTTCCCCTTATTGGGAAGATCCAATGGCACAGTCGATAAATTTCTGATGCGCGATGATTTGCGCAATCCTATTTGTACAAAACCAAACTGATCAATAAAAATAATAAAACAGCAACATTACAGATATAATAATTAACTTTATAAGATAAATTGATAATGTAACATACTAATATAACAACCTTTTAAAATACAAAAACCCAAGCCTCATATGAATTTAAACACAAAAAAGAAACAGAAACCTAAGCCAGTTCTTAGTCTCAAAAGCAAACAAATGCAAATCTTGAATCAACTCCAGAAGATTCCAATGAAAACCAGGGACTACATTGCATCAACAACCTTTACAAAAATAATGTAAACACCAAAACAAGCATCCAACATTAAAGGAAGACAGTAACATTCATGAAAAGAGAAACAACAGAGAAGCCATGGGTACATTATACAAGCCAAATGATTTGAAAGGCATGCAATGCAGTCAACCAATAGGGACTTTAAATATAAAACTCTGTTCAATAAGAGCAAATATTTTTAATACAGTAGAACTTCACAACTGAAAGTTGAAACATTCATTATGCATTTTTATACTTTCAGACTTTCAGTCCTTATGTACATCGTGCACTATCAGTGAGGAAGGAATTCATTTAGTAGCAGAAAATCCATATTCTTAGAATTTACTTATCACTCCTAAAGGGGAAATATAGAGAATACTCTGGAAAAGATGCCCAAAACCAAGAAGTATGCACAAAGCAAGAAGACAAGCTCAAATGTATACATTGCAAATGTATACTAAACCAACTAAGCTAGCAACTAAACCAACTATATAGTGCAAATGTATACTCTGAGTACATACATTGATCGATCTAGTGACCATTAGCTAGGTAACAAAACAAGTTTCTATGTTTCATAAGATCTAGTCAAAATTGCAAGATGCTGCTTCTGTTTAAAATAAGAATTTATTTCAATCACTCCTTTGAAAAGCTAGAATGCCAAGGAAGGCAACAATACGAGTAGCTAAGCAGTGAATGAGAATAGTTATGCAAAGTATAGCAACATGCACACTGTGAAGGGATACTTTTCAACAAAATTACAGTAACCTTTACAAATTTATGTAAACACCAAAGCTATTAACAGATCTTGTAATAGTAAAAACCAAAGCTATTAACAAATTTTCTAAATCCTAAACCTAGTAAATTGGGGAAAACATTAAAAAAAACACTAAAATCTTCTCACAGATAAAATAAAAAAATTGGTTAGGGGGCAAAATAAAGCAAAGCATTCAACATTTGACAACAAAAAACATACAATAAGAGCAAAAATAAAAAAATAAACATCACCTTCTTCAATATGAGCACTGTCGACCGTAACTTCCTTCCTCTTAACCATTCCGCTGCAATAACACACAAAAAATATCAGATCTGAAACAAAAACCCTAAACTACAAACTTAAAAACCTAAAACGAAGCAAAAAAAATCAGCTCAAAAGTAGAATATAACCTGTGGCGAACACAAATAAACACCGATTCGGCAAAATGCACGATGAATTCCGATGGAAATCGCGATCGGAAACCCTAACAGAGAAGAAGGATATGGACGAAGAAGAAGAGAGAATTTTGGGATCGAAAATGAAAATGAACGAAATAAAAAAAACCTTATATATAGCGCGCGTGAAGTGCACTTTTCTGAAATTTTCTACTTAATCCCTAACTTTCTATATTTCTAATTGAACCTCGTCTCCCAAGACTTTGTCTTGATTATATCATGCAAAATTAAATAGCAAAATTGAATGAGAAATTAACATATAAAAGAATAATAAAGTTTTATTAATTATTCAAGCATACAATCGAAAAGCTTAAATTACAAATAATCAAAGCATAAATCATGTTTCAAGTAATCACAAAGTGATGGAGTCACGAGTAACACTCGCTGCCCTTGAAAAGAATGAGTCCCGTTGTGGACATCGTTCCCTAGGATAAAACCATCGCAAATAACAATTAACATTTAAGAGTTACCTGGGATTCACGCAAGGCCTGAAGGACTATCACCGACAGAGAAAGAAAGAAGTGAGACTCAAGTTTAGAATAAATGAGGAACTTGAGAATGGTGCAAAAAATTCTGACTGACTTAGAGGCTCTATTTATACTACTCTAAGAGACCTTAAGTATTGAAATATGATATTCCGATTTTCTGTAATTAGAGAAGAATATTCTCCAATCACCAACTCATCAAATCCGAGACATTCCATGAATACTCGAATCAAATCTGCTGGAAAAGGTAGAAATATTTGCACAAATATTCTTCATCGTATTAAACATGGTAAACCGCATATTTATTTAAGATAAGATATCTCACAAAATATGGAAGTATTTTGTTCTTATCTCTTAATAATTACACATAAGAAATTCCATATATACTATGCGGTTGGACCTTCCAGAGACTTCCATGCTGTCCATACGCATTTTGGACAGTCTAGAGAAAATTACTCGGGCCAATTTTCACCCATTTTTTCTCTTTCAAGAGTGATATTTCAAACATTCATATCTCATTCACCCTTGATCCATTTTGAGAGTTTAAATAGTATTTGCGGAGGAGAACCAAAAAATAACATCCAACGACCCAAAATCCATTCGGGTCTCACTCAAAACGAAGCCCAAAAAGTTGACGAATTTCAACCTTTTAACTATCATTTTCCAACAATCCCCCACATGAATAGATATTGATGTAGGAATCAGAACAATCACGTCAGACACAGAGTTTGACTTGGTGATAGATTCATTTCGACGGCATAGATGCTGCATAGGATAAGTAGATGTCACCCTTTTAACTTTCCCTTGAGAGAGTACACTTAGCCCACTGGTTAGGAAGTAGACTCGATGTCCTTGAACTTCCCCTATCGCTTGTGTGAATGACATTGCACTTCCCACAGACATCTTTCCTAGCCCTTGTGCTTTCCTCGGTTGTGTCCATTAATCAGGCCATGACACATGCCTAGTTCTGTAAGGTTTCTAAAGAATTGCGTCCCAATAATTCCCTTTCGAAATGGCCTCACTTCTCGCTTACATAGGTGATTATTGGCGTAAGAGCAGTTCCAGAAACTATGCACTCTTTCAAGTACTACACACTTGATGCCATGAATCATTAAAAGCAACTTAATGCTTAACCTTCATTCACATCACTGTTTCTTCATCGTAGGAATAAGACAGGCGGTATGAAACCCCCACAGTGATCGCAATGGGTCTTTATAGTTTAGTTTTCCCTTTGAACCTGGATCTTGGGATCTCCAGTCACATAGGTTGGGTGTCCACGTAAGTAATGGACTTCAGTCCCGTTCCTCTCGATGATGTTTCAACTACCTCTCAATTCAACACTTTAGTCAAGGGATTGGCTATGTTGTCCTTCGACCTTACATAGTTAATTGTGATCACTCCAGTTGAGAGAAGTTGTCTTATGGAACTATTTCTTCATCGAATATGATGAGACTTCCCATTGTAGAGCGTATTCTGAGCCTTTCCAATAGCAGATACACTATCATAATTTATACATATGGCTGGCACAGGCTTCAGCAATCTAGGAATGTCCTCTACGAATTGAAGGAGCCATTCGGCCTCCTCACCTGCCTTGTCTAAGGAAACAAACTCGGATTCCATCGTGGATCGAGTAATAAATGTTTGTTTAGAGGACTTCCACGAGAATGCTCCTCCACCTAGTGTAAATACATACCCACTAATGGATTTCAGATCATTTATATCATGTATCCAGTTTGCATCACTGTATCCTTCAACTATAGCTGGATAACTCGTATAATGTAGACCATAATTACAAGTAAAATGTAGATATCTCAATAATCTAGTTATTGCTTTCTAGTGAGTCATACTGGGGTTACTCGTGTATCTACTCAACCTACTTACAGTGTAGGCAATGTCTGGTCTAGTACAACTTATCAAGTACACCAGACTCCCAGTGATTCTTGAGTACTCCACCTGATTAATAGCCTCCAATTTGTTCTTTCGTAGATGCAAATTCGGATCTATGGAGTCATCGCCACCTCTGAATCATTCTTGTTGAATTTCTTAAGGATTTTATCTACATAATGAGACTGGGTTAAGGTGATACCATCAGAGCTTCGGATGATCTTTATCCCTAAGATCACATCTGCCAGTCCCATATCCTTAATGTCAAAACAAGAATTCAACATGTCCTTGGTATATTTGATCATCTTTTCATTACTACCCACAATGAGCAAGTCATCTGCATATAAACATGGGATTACATATCCATTTTTCGTGTCTTTAACGTAGACGCACTTATCACACTCATTTATTTTGAAACCATTGGCAAGGACAACATGGTAAAACTTATCATACCATTGCTTTGGTGCTTGTTTGAGACCATACAATGATTTCACCAACTTGCAGACTTTTCCTCCTTGACTAGGAGCCATAAACCCCTCAGGTTACTCCATGTAGATTTCTTCCTCTAAATCTCCATTTAAGAAGACAGTATTCACATCCATTTGATGAACCTCAAGCTTACGTAAAGCGGCGATAGCAAGTATCATTCTAATGAAGCTTATTCTCGTAACTGGAGAATAAGTATCAAAATAGTCAAGACCTTCCTTTTATCTATAACCTTTGATTGCCAGTCTGGCTTTATACTTGTCAATCGAGCCATCTGCTATCATCTTCTTCTTGAAGATCCATTTGTAGCCCAGTGGTTTACACCTCGGAGGTAAGTCCACTAGCTCCCAAGTATGATTATGTAGAATCGAGTCGATTTCTCTTTTAATCGCTTCTTTCCACATAGGCCTCTCAGATGAATTCACAGCTTCTTTATAGCTTTGAGCATAAATGTTAGATAATTAGGACCAAATGATTTTTCGGTCCTAATCTATTTACTTCATCTAGGTTCATCCACTTCCTCCCCTTGATCCTCCAGATCGTCACGAATTATTATGCCTTCGTCTAGTGACTCAATGGTCCTCTTTGACGATTCGACCCTCTCCTTGGCAGGGAGCACATCTTCAAAGAAATTTGCATTTCTTGATTCCATAATTGTGTTCTTGTGAATCTCAGGATGATAAGATTCATGTACAAGGAAGCGATAAGCACTACTCTCATGTGCATATCTTATAAATATGCAGTCAACCGTTTTAGGTCCGATCTTTAACTTCTTGGGGGTGGGATTAATACCTTCACAAGGCACCCCCACTTTTGCAAGTACGTAAAGGATGGCTTCGTGCCTTTCCACAACTCATGGGGAGTTGCTTTCTCATCCTTACGGGGTATCTTATTGAAAAGATAGTTGGCCATTAAAATAGCCCCCCTACATGCTCTGTGGCAACCCAGAACTTATCAACATCGCATTTATCATCTCTTTAAGAGTGAGATTTTTACATTTAGCCACACCATTAGATTGAGGCGAGTAGGGGGCAGTGACTTCGTGAATAATGCCATGTTCAGAATAATAGTCTCTAAATGGCTCTATATATTCACCTTCATGGTCACTTCTAATCACCTTGATCTTCTTATCAAGTTGATTTTCAACTTCCGTTTTGTAGAGAACAAATTTCTCAATTGCCTCATCTTCGCTTTTCAGCAAGTACACATAATAGTATTTTGTGCAATCATCCACGAAGGTGATGAAATACTTGCTACCTCCTCTTGTTTGCACGAACTTGAGATCACATATATCGGTATGTATCAACTCAAGAGGTTTCGTGTTTTGTTTAACTTGTTTGAAAGATGTTCGAGTCATCTTAGCTTCAACACAGGTTTCACACTTATGCGTTGCATCAATTTCCATGTTAGGTATGTTCTCCATTTTAATTAATCTTCTTATCGAATCATAATTAACGTGTTCTAGTCTACCATGCCATAAATTGTAAGACTCAATCATGTAAGCAGAAGAAGAAGCATTCATTTCATCTTTCTTAAGAGGTACAACCATGGTGTTCAACTTGAACATTCCATCTAGCTCATAACCTTTGCCTACAAACATACCTTGCTTTGACAAGACTAACTTATCAGACTCAAACACTAGCTTAAAGCCATGCTTGATCAACACGGAACCGGACACAAGGTTCTTGCTAATGTCTGGCACATATAAAACATTCTTCAAAGTCAACTCCTTCCCAGACGTCATCTTCAGCACCACAGTGCCACTTCCTTTCACCATGGAAGTTGCAGAGTTGCCCATGTAGATGGTCTCTCCATCTACAATTGCCTTGAAGTTTGAGAACACTTCCTTGACAGAGCATATGTGCTTAGTTGAAACAGTGTCAATCCACCATTCCTTTGGATTGGAGCCCACTATGTTGACTTCAGAAATTACAACACACAGATCGATGCACATCTCGTGCAAGATTTTCAATCATGTTGGCCTCATTCTTGGCATTCTCTGGCTTCTTACACTCAAAGGACTTATGGCCAATGAGGTTGCAGTTGTAGTACTTGCCAGTGAACTTCAACTTCTTCGAAACTCCACCCTTAGCTCCCAACTTGGATCCTTTCTTTGCCTTGGGCTTCTTTGACTTGGAGCTCCCACCAACCTCCACGAGATTGGCCCTTGCCACAGGCACAGATCTATTCATCCTCTTTTCATAGATGCAGTTATCATCCTCAAACGAAGCTTTTGGATCAGATCCCTCATAGTCATCACCTTTCGCTTGTGTTTCAGATAACTCTTGAAGTCCTTCCAACTTGGAGGCAGCTTCTCGATGATGCAATAGACTTGGAGAGTCTCGCACATTGTCATCTTCTCAGCTATCAGCTCATTGATCATCATTTGAAGCTCTTGAGCTTGACTGACCACAGACTTAGCATCAACCATCTTGTAGTCGAGGAACTTACCGATGACCCACTTCTTGGATCCAACTTCCTCACCCCTGTACTCTTGGTCAAGAGTTTCCCACAACACTTTAGAAGGCTCCTTCACCTGATACAGATTCCAAATGGCATCATGAAGGCTATTCAAAATGAGGTTGCGGTAGATATACTCCTTAGAGTTCCACTCCACCGCAGTATCTTGAACTTCCTTAGCGCCCTTCTCATCCACAACGGGACGATCTTTGTGAACGTAACGTTCCAACCCCATAGTGGACAAGTAGAAGAGCATCTTCTATTGCCACATCTTGAAGTTTATACCATTATTGAATTTCTCGGGTTTCTCAGCATGAGGAACAACCACAAGAGACGTCGCCCCAGGGGTAGTCTTCGCAGTGTCATTGTTCAACATGGTTCTAGGATTCATGCAATGTGTACATACAAAATTATTCATCATTAAATATAAGTACACATCAAATATCGTAGTATAATATTTTATATAATTATACATAACAAATTGATCAATATGATGTTGTTGTAAATAACTAAAACCATTAGCATGCATAATTCACAATTATTTAATTCATGCATGTAAGAACAACACTGTCAAATTAAGCATGCATATTAAGGCAGGAATATTTCGTAAATAACTGAAACTAATTCGCATGCATATTAACCATTAGCATGCGTGTAACCATATGCATACTATTAACCAAACATAATAAAAAAAAAAAAAAATATATATATATATATATATATATATTTCTGCATGCATATTACTAACCATATGCATATTATTAACTTTCTGCATGCATCAAAACCCATCCACATGCACATCAAAATTTACGCAGACTTGGAGAACCAAATCAATATAAATCAACAAATATCATTCGTTTCAAAACCGTTGGACATATATTGATTATATCATGCAAAATCAAATAACAAAATTGAATGAGCAATTAACATAGGCAAGAATAATAAAGTTTTAGTAATTATTCAAGCATACAATCAAAAAGCTTAAATTATAAATAATCAAAGAATAAATCATGTTTCAAGTAATCACAAAGTGATGGAGTCACGAGTAACACTCGCTGCCCTTGAAACGAATGAGTCCAGCCGTGGACATCATTCCCTAGGATAAAACCATCGCAAATAACAATTAACATTTAAGAGTTACCTGGGATTCACACAAGATCCGAAGGACTATCACTGACAGAGAAAGAAAGAAGTGAGACTCAAGTTTAGAATAAATGAGGAACTTGAGAATGGTGCAAAAAATTCTGACTGACTTAGATGCTCTATTTATACTACTCTAAGAGACTCTAATCATGGAAACATGATATTCTGATTTTCTGTAATTAGAGAAGAATATTCTCTAATCACTAACCCATCAAATCCGAGACATTCCATGAATACTCGAATCAAATCTGCTGGAAAAGGAAGAAATATTTGCACAAATATTCTTCATCGTATTAAACATGGTAAACCACACATTTATTTAAGACAAGATATCTCACAAAATATGGAAGTATTTTGTTCTTATCTCTTAATAATTACACACAAGCAATTCCATATATACTATGCGGTTGGGCCTTCCAGAGACTTCCACGCGGTCCATAAGCGTTTTGGACAGTCAAGAGAAAATTACTCGGGCCAATTTTCGCCCTTTTTTTTCTCTTTCAAGAGTGATATTTCAAACATCCATATCTCATTCACCCTTGATTCATTTTGAGAGTTTAAATAGTCGATTTTATAGTACTTTCGGAGGAGAACCCAAAAATGACATCCACGGACCCAAAATCCATTTGGGTCCCACTCAAAAGGAAGCCCAAAAAGTTGATGAATTTCAACCTTTTAACCATCATTTTCCAACAAACATGAGATGCAATACGGTAAGCACGGTAAACTTAGTACGAATGGGGGCAATACGAATAACGAGGGAAAAAATCACTAGAACTTAAGCAAATGTGAAAAGCAGACCTGTTCGAATGCGTAGTGGAGCAGAGCGATACATATTTGGTGCAAATTAGCTGGAAACAAGTAGGCAAAAAAAGTTCGGAAACTATTAAGTACATATTTATGATATAATATGAATATATGGAGGCATAACAATCAGCATAGACATTCAAATTATGGAACCTAGTAAGCGTAGTCTACAATGAAGCTGCACTGTACAAGAAGCTCTACACCCTCATATTGGTTATTTTGAAGCAGAAGTCAATTTCTACATGTTTGCTGATAGCAAAGATGCACAAACCAAAGCTCTAAAAGCCTTTAATAACATCATCAAAATGAAGACAAACTCAGTATCACTACCATGGGATTAAAAAAGCTCGGTTAAAGTGCAAGGTGCTCTCTTAAGCGCTCTGCATCGAGAAGCGCCAGCGGTGACTAAAAGCGCGCGCTTCTGAGTGCTTTTGGCGAAGCGCTTAAAAAGCGCGCTTTCCGTTTGTGTGCTGAAATGAGCCTTTTTATTTTCTTTTTTCTTAAATGAAAGGAGTGGGGCAAAAAAGAGTTTTGGGCTGAAAAAGAGTAGTGTTAGGGTTATATAATTTAGGGGATTAGACAAAAAATGAAGAAAGAATTAGACAGACTCTTCCTGCAGAAAACTGATGGCAACAGAGGCTCACTTCCTCGTCTTCACTTCCTTCTCCCGTTTTCTTCTTTCCCTGCTCTAGTTTTCAAAAACTGGCGGCAAAAGAGGTAACTCACTTCTTCTTCTCTTCTCATTCAAAAATAGCGTGTTTTAAAAAAAGGATTTAGACCGATGTTTCATGAGTTTATCTATGGACTGTTTTTCTTTTCCTATGTTTTCTTCAGTTGAAGCATGAGCTCTATTTCTCTCTCTAAATATAGAGTTTTTACATCAATTTAGGCTTGGGGCTGGTTTCGTGATGATGAATTTTTGTTGTTTTTGTGTTTGTTTTTATGTGGTTGTAGATGTCATCGTTTGGAGCATTGAATTCGAATACCCAGAGCAGTGATATTGATCTCGGTAGGAAGTATAGTATGGTAGATAATTAAACCAAAAATTTTCCTTGCATTTTCCATGGTACCCAAACTAGTGGAGGTGCGTATAGGGCAAACCAATATTTGGTTGGTGCTTTTACAAGAGCATCGAAGGGTTGTAAAAAACTCCCTGAGCACATTTGTGAAGAAGTTTAAGCTTTTTATGCAAAGGAGTCTGCCAACTCATTTAGGTATTTTGAACATTCAAGTCATCATGAAGAAGAAGATGATGATGAAGAAGTTGAGTGTACAAAGGTTCGTGCTGCTCCAACTTCAGTGAAGAGGGTAATATGACTACTTGATTTGGTTTTTAGTCCCATTTCAAAAAACTTGAAAAGAGGCATGTGAACAAGTGGGAAGCAGCAGGCTATTAATGAAGTGTGCCCCAAGGAGTTGAGAGACAAAGCACGTATAGACCTTGCTAGGTGGTTTTACGATGCTGGGCTTCCATTCAATGTTGTAACCCATGATAGCTTTCATATAGCTATGAATTCGATTGCAAATTTTGGGCCAGGATTTAAGCCACCTTCAATGCATGAGCTCCGTGTTCCTTTGTTGAAAAAAGAGATGGAGAGTACGAAAAGTAAAATGCTTGTGCATGAAGAAGAATGGGTTAAGAAGGGTTGTTCGATTTTATTCGATGGTTGGAAAGATACCTTGGTGAATAAAGACATCATCGATCTTCTTGTAAATTCTCCAAAAGGTTCAGTATTTGTGAAGTCGATCGATGCTTCTGATGTTAAGAAGGATGCTGATTATGTGTTTAAGCTTCTTGATTCATTGATTGATGAGATTGGAAAGGAAAATGTAGTTCAAGTTGTGTCGAACAATGGTTCTGCATATGTTAAAGCAGGTACTTTTAATTTTATCTTTGATATTATAACTTGAAAGTTTAGAATTAGTTTTAGTTAAACTAGAATTAATTCTTTAAAAAAATTACTAACTTTTAGTTAATTCTTTAAGAGAATTAATTCTTTAGTTTAATTAATTTTGGTTAAAGAAGAATTAATTATTTAGTTTTAGTTACTAACTATTTATAGGAAAATTGTTGGAAATGAAAAGACTACATTTATACTGGACTCTGTGTGTAGAATATTGTCTTGATCTGATGCTAGAAGTTCTTGGGAAAATGCCAAAGAAACAGTCGACCTTGAAGAAGAGCATGAAGGTCCATGCTTATATTGTAACTAGTGTTCTTCGTGTGAATCTAATGAGGAAGTTCACTAATCAACATAACCTGCATAGGCCTACCGTTACAAGGTTTGCGACTTCATTCATCACACTTTCTAGTCTTTATAAGAAAAAGAACAATTTGATAAATTTGGTGACCTCTCAAGAATGGCAAAGCAGTAGGTGATCAAATGAGGCAGAAGCAAAGCATGTGTCTTCTATTTTACTGCAAGAATCTTATTGGAAGAATATGTTATTTTCTTTGAAATTAACTGGTCCTTTGTTGAAGGTTTTGAGAATGGTTGATAGAGATAAAAAGCTAGCCATGAGATACATTTATGAAGCTATGGATAGGGCTAAAGAGGAAATTGCAAAGGCATTTGGGTTTAGGGAACATGAAAACACGAGAGCATTTAAAATTATTAATGAAAGGTGGAATGTCCAACTTCATCGACCATTGCATGTAGCAGGTTATTACCTAAACCCAAAGTTATTTTATAAGAACCCAACAAGTGTAGCATGTGAAGAAGTTATGAAAGCCTTGTACGAGTGTATTTCAAGGTTGGTGCCTGATACAAATGTTCAAGATAAGATAATAACAGAGTTGAACTGTTATCAAAAAGAGGAAGGAATTTTTGGGCTTGCTCTTGTTATAAGGGTAAGGGACAAAGTCAATCCAGGTATAAATACTGCGAATTCAGTTTTATACTTTTATTGTGTATATTTAAAAATTCTTAATTTTTGACTATTTTGTTTGCACTTTGACTAGCTGATTGGTGGGATACCTATGGAAGCTCAATTCCTCATTTGCAAAAGTTTGCAGTTCGTGTTCTTAGCCTTACTTGTAGTGCTACGGGATGTGAGAGTAACTGGAGTGTATTTGAACACGGAAGATTTGTATTTTTTTACTATTAAAATCAAACTTTTCTTGGCTTTCTGGTCGTGTTTATGTTAATCTTTTTTCCGTCTAAATCTTGCAGCTCCACACCAAAAAAAGATAGATTGGTAACATCTCGCTTGCATGATTTGGTTTATGTTAAAGCCAATAGAGCCCTAAGCTCTCGATTTAAGAACAAGGATAATATTGATCCAATTTTTTGGACTGAGATTGATGAAAGTAATGAGTGGTTGGTTGGGAGAATGGAGGGTGTCGATGATGATGATTGTGATGATTTGGTGTTTTGTGATCATGATTTGACTTGGGAGGTTGTTACTAAAGCCTCGGGGTATGTGAACTTAGCTATGTTACAAAAGCTAGAACTGTGAGAAAGGATAAAGGGAAGAGTCTTCTTAAGCTCTCTTGTAGTTCAATGCCTCGAAGAATGAACCTTGTTGATGAGGATGAGGAAGATATAGAGGGAGATATGGGAAATGATATGGAAGATGACATAGAGTTTAGGGATGGAGTTGAGGTCCATAGGGATACTTTTGGTGAAGATGATGATGATTTTTCCTATGACTAGAGATTAGAGTCAATGGCTTCATAATAATTTTAAGAATTTTTCAATCTTAGTCGTTTAGTTCTTCTTACCACCCTCAAATTCTTGAATTTGGCATTGTGTTGAATGTTTTATTTGTCCTTTATGATATTGTGTTATTATTCTAAGTTTTATGTTGTTTCTTTATTTAAATAATCCTAGTACATGATTTGCGAGCATTTTTTTTTCTGAAAAGCGAGCACTTGCTCTCAGTGCTTCGCTCTTCGGTAAATTTTACCGTTAGTGCTTTGCTGCACTTTGCACTTTTTAAAACCCAGTCACTACTATAGAATTACATTATGTCATTTAAATGTTGGATTCTCCTGGTAATGTCAACATGAAATGGTCTTGGAATAAGTGAAGAAAAAAGTATAAGAAAGTAAACCTAGATTCCCAATCGGGGTCAGAATATACTCATTTACAGAAGTTTCACCGAACACTTTCATGTCAGAGGTCCTAATGAAAAATATAATGAATGATGATAAAATTAAAATGCTAGAGAAAATATCCAGTATACGACTGAGCTCTCAACATAGTGTCAAAATTGGAAAAGTTATCTGAATGAACAGAAAACAAATATGTCACCACTGAACCAAAGTATAATATCCAGAGGCAATGGAGTAGAAAACACCCAATCTGACAACATCAGAATGTTAACAATCAAGTCATTAAATCGAACACCTATAATGCATAAATTGACTTAGGAGTTTCCAGTTTAAAAAATCCTGACAACGACAATAAACTTAATACAACTACAAGAATAAGAAGCAAAAACAACAAAATGGAAAGACATGATCTTGAAATACAAATTTCTAATGTAATCTAACAAAAGAAATGGAGAAAAATCATGATTGGAGAATCCCTAAATTTACCTGTACGTGGGTTGGAAAAGAAAGGGAGTATAAAGAAAGGAGGGAAAAGTACGAATAAAAAGGGGGAAGCGAAGATGAGTCACCTTATATGAACATCGTAGGAGGAGAAGAATGGTTACACGTAGTAGCAAGGCATCTGAACTAGACAGGTAGACTGGGTGGGAATTGATTATCGGAAACTATTGCACACCTACAGTAGGCGGTAGCGAAATTGGAAGTGAGAACAAGAAGTAGGTAGGAGGAAGCAAGCAGGTTGGACGAATGTTAAAAAGGAGATGACTGATCACCGTACCTAAACCACTTCTTCAAGAAATGGTTCGTGCTTTTATAATAGGTATAGATAGATATATATGTTCTTGAATCCTGATGCACTGATTAGATAGGACGCTCTCATCATGAATACAGCGAAGTGGAACAACCCTAATATAATCAAATGTATAGTTAAATGAGAGCCATCGGATGAAGTGATTGAAGGGCTTAGATTTTGTCTCACAATACATTAGTCTCACTAAGCAAGACTAAGCTTTTTTGTTTGTTGAATGTGAATCCATCGAACTAAATTTAATTAAAATAAAAAATAATAATTATATACTCAAATTAATTGAATTGAATTGAAATACAATTAGGTTGAAAATAATATAGTTTTAACCTTCCATTAATTAATCATGTATATTTATCACTAAAGTAGCTTACAACTTGGTGTATATATTCTAGACAACTAGTGCGACCCAAGATAAAGCTATACTAAGTCACCCTCAACCCTCACGCAAGATCTCTAGTACTTGGGGAAATTGTGGATCATCCTCATGACACGATCTCAGTGGCTTGGTGACAAATCTACCATGTCCCCACGAACTCCAGTCAACATAATGGCATGAGCACCATGATCACCACGATCTAGATTTATAAAGTCCAACCAACAAATAACTCTACTCTTTCTAGTTGTCTTATGTTAACCCACTTCACATGGCACATGATTTTTTTAAAAGTGAAATGAGTGGTACAGGTTGTATTAGGAGAATAAAATGTGGTGTGGATGAAAACAATCTAACATTTTCCAAATGGAAAAATCTCAATAAAAAACCCGCCCTAAGATAGAAAGTGTGCCAATATAAGAGGACTGGAGGGAGTATAAATAAAAGATGAGACGGAAACATCAGATCGTGCGTGAGTCGCCCGGGGGTACTTTTTGGTAACATTCTATGTGAAGGCCATTCGTAAGGACGATAAAAGATATTGAAGGCCATTCGCAAGGACGATAGAAGATATCAAAGGCCATTCACCTCTAGAATGGTAGTTGAAGAAGGCCACAAATATCAATGCATGGTAAAAGAAGATTGGAGCCAAGGATAGGCAGCATTCGAGTTCAAAGCGGCCAATGAAGAAATGGGGAATAGTGGTCTGATGAGTTGTGCTAAAATCCAAGAACAATCCGAGATGAATTAGCCATCAAGGCTGACTCCATTAGATTTCTCTCTCTCGAGTACTACAAAATAGACTACTTGAATTCAAAAATTGAACTAACGGTTCTCCCGTAGGAAAGGAAACAAGGTCAGCCGTCTAAGGTACTAAGGGTCAGCGCAGACCATTCATGGCCAAGCACCAATGGTCCTCACCAATAGTTCCAGCTTGAGAAATGGAACGACTTGCACCACATGCCACATTCTACGCAGCTCAAGTTCAAAGGTTTACTCCAAAAATAGCTAAGTATGGGCGTGGATGTCCCATTCACGATAGCCCACGCCATTCCAATATCAAGACACCAAGACTAGCCATTGGCCCATGCCAAAGTCTATGCCCAAAGCCATGTCCAGCGTCCGCGCCAAAGTTTTGAGTAAACCGTGCTTCCTAACCACTACCCACGCCATAGCCCACGGTCCACGCCAAACATCTGAGTGAATCATGCTTCTTGACCATGGCCCGCGGCAAAGTTCACGGTCCACACTAGAGCCTCGTGCCACAGCCCTATGCTAGATCAAGCACCCCGCACCTATAAAGAACCACGGCCGCGCACAATGATGCATCCCGCGATAATGTACTTGGCGTGGACCACACCATGCGCGACAATGGCTGAACTAGGGTTTTAGCATTTTTGGCCTATTTTTAGGCCCAATCCCCTTCTCTTATATATATGAATTAGTATAGTAGGTTAAACATGAACAAAGTAGATTAGATCATTATGAGAGCTCTTTGAGTGGGGGAAAACTCCCCCATTTTCCTTTTTCTTTCTTTTCGTTTTGTGTTCATCCTAGATGTAGAATTCAAATCTATGTTTGAATTTCATGTTTATGGAGTAGTTTTCGTAGCTTGGGAATAATTGTAGCGTATGATTTAATCTTTATGTTTATGTGAGATTCATTGGATTAATTCCCTTATATGTGTTCATGATATTATTGTGATTGTTCTTGAATGTTCTAAATGCATGAATATTACACCAAACACCGGCACACACTTTGGGTTGTATTCATGTATGGTGCATTTATTGATGCTTCCTTGGAAAGATAAAGCTGGATGTTAGAATGGGTAAGGGAGTACATTGCGTCTGCGTGAGTGTGTGCACGGGAGACCCGAGTCACACTCTGACTTATTTTCCATCGCACAAGTCTTAACTAATTAAGTAAAGTTTTTCAACAGGAGGCTACGGATATAAATAGCTAAAAATTAGAAAACTAGGGTGAGAGAGACCCTAGATCATAGATAAGGTGCCAACGACCTTGGGCCTAGTTGATAGGACCCAGGGAAAGCTGTGCATTCGTGGTGGAAGCCTAGAAAGTAATCCCATGGGGGAGAAACAGACCTACAACAATGGTCGGACCTTGTTGTACTCCCCTAATTATGATGGCGGCGTCGATGGAAGGTTGCGAGTGCACATGAAGTGATAGGTATGGGGAATTATATGCCATCGGCCACACCACGTGTTGTGAGCACAATATTAGGTTGCTTAGTAAATCTTACATGTGAATGAATCGAGGATCGAAATATTAGGTTTATCATGTTGCGCAATGACTCCCCAAGTGCTTAGCTTTATTAGGTTACCTGTTTTTTTTACTTTTATCCATCGTAGTTGTTAAATATGAAAATCCAAAAACCCCACCTTGTTTGTAATTACTAGCTATTCCTTTCACTTGTACGGATTGGCGACTCGTACGAGGTTGTGTCTTTAGTTTATACTTAAGCCCTAGCATCTCTGTGGACAAACTAAGGGCTTGCTGATAACTACCCACTAGGTAGCATAGTAGTGAGAACGGGTGCAGAATATAAATTTTATCTTTGACCGTCCCACAGGACAAGCCTACGCCTGGTTTAATTAGCTACGGTTTTAACTACCCCAGGTGGAGGTGGGTCAAATTTTGGTGCCTTTACCGGGGATTCTATCCATCTTAAGGATCAATTAGGCATAACGTGTTAGGTTAAGTAGTTAGTAATTGCTTTTGTTTTTGTTTTGTTCTTTTTTGAAGTTGTTTTGTAGTTGGAATCTACTGATGTGGCATGATACCGCTCTGCAAATGAAGCTGTGTAGGATGTGTCTTTTTGACCACCCAAAAGAGTGTTTCCTTTGGTTAAGTAACTATGGGAGATCCATGGAGCTTGTGGTCCAGCGAGCTCAACGGGAACGAGAGTGGTTCAAATATCACCAGTCACCCGAATCAATCTCAGCCCCCAAGTCTCTAGGCGAAGAAATACTCGAGACTCTGACTAGTTTTACAAACACTATTGAAACTTTGAAAAATCAAGTATTTTCTTGTATAAAAAATTGTGGGGTTCAAATAGCTTCTGGTGTTAACAAGATAGGTGGAAAGGTGAATGAGCTAATAAGCATAGTGAACCAGATGTTGGGAAGGATTAAGATCACAGATGAGGAAGCACATCCACTGATCTTTCAGGACAATTGAGAAAAAAAGAGCATGTGTGACTTTTAGTCACAATGATGTTATGTCATATCTCTTTTAACACCTGCGAGTGTGTCGCGACTCTCGAAATGTTGACCTGAGAACTCACAATTTCCTGATCTGGTTGCGACTTACAATAATTGCCCTGCAACTTGCATTTTACACCCTTTCTTCCCCAACTCTCTAAGCCCGACTTGGGGGCTCCAAAACCCTAGTTTTTCACCATTTTCTTCCATTTCTTATTCTTTCTTTGTAGATATTTTTTTATGTTATGGGTTTTGATTATCTAGCTTAGTTTTTTACTTGGGAGCAATAGATTGAAACTTCCACACCTATGTAGTAAGAACCTCTATTTCACTCTTTCTTGAAGCATTTGTTATTTAGCATTCATGTGTTTAAATGTGATATTCTACTTCATTTATGCTATGGGTTGTTTGAGTATATGAAGTGTTTGTATGATTGAAGTGTTAGGGTGTTAGGAAAGTTGCAAATTTCATAGCTCTTTGACATGAGGATTCAAGAACATGGAATTAGAATTTCTTGTACATAATGTGTTGTGATTCTTGCTAGATAAATATGTTAATGTGACTTGTTCTAACGTTTATCCTATAGATGCAATGCATGGTTGAATCTTGAATGTGGTTTGTTCTAGGCTTAGCCTAATGAATGCTATGTTTGGCTAAATGGCTATGTCTCTGGTAGAAGGCTTGTTGTTATCAAATCTATGGTCCTTCGTGTCTAATGCCATTGATGAAATACCTTTATGGTGTGGTTTTCCTTGAGTGATTATCAATGAAGTTTGCAAATGGTCGTTGTTTGTCCTTGCAAATTACTATTAAGAAGGAATGAATGTTGATCTTCGAATGGGAAGTTTTAGCATTCCCCATAGGTAACGAATGTGATAGAATGAGTGAATGGTTCAATGATCTACATTAGGTTTGGAAGTGAATATTAATTGCCCACAAGGATTTGTCTTTTGTTGTTTTTACCTCTTTTTCTTAGTTTGTTTGATGATTAGCATAGTTATTTAACTTTGCTAGTTATCTTGTCTTTTAATTTCATAACTTAGGACCACAACCAACCAAAATCTCCCCTTTTACCATCTTTTATATATCTATATATATCTACTTCTAGCCTAATATAAACCTTATATGTTTAAACGCTTAAGAAAATCCCTCTTCTTCATGGATGACCCCAATTTTCCACTATCTACTTAATTGTAGATAGGAAGCATTAGAGTTTAAAAGTATTAACTTTGAGAGGTACGGCGATGACCTCCCAAATTTTGGCGCCGCTGCCGGGAAAGAGGCATTTATTTTTAAGTGTTTGGGCATATTTGGTTGCATATTAGCTAGTTGCTTTTATTTTTTGCTTCTTTTTGGTTGTTTTTGTTCGGAGTAGGTATTGCTTGAGTTCCTGGTGAATTTTCCCGCTAAGTTGAAAACCCAAGAGGGAAACTTAGGCAAAAGTGGGAGGCCGGGATAGGCCAAAAATCTGAAACGACGACCTATGAAAAAATGAGAGGCAAAATGGTGTGGAAAAAAGTGAGGGTAAGTATTGAAAAAGAAAAGTGTGTGAAGCTAGGATGAAAACCCGAGAGGGCTCCTCGGCAAAATGAGGGAAAATGAGTGAAATTGAAAATTTTATTCTTCTCTTTAGGTGTCTATTGGGTGACTTTTTTGGTAGAGTAAGATAGCCTGGCATTATATGTATTTCTTACTTTTGTTATGGTTTGTTGGTTGTTTAGATTATCTTAGGCTTTGGGATGTGAGAGTGTGAGAGATTTTTATATCTTGGGGGTTAGGGTAGTCTAGGACTATGAAGATGGATGTTTGGGGACAATTTTTAGATGCTAGTTTACGCTTTGATCTTTGCTTGTTCTTGTTTACTCGAGGATGAGTAAGGTTTAAGTATGGGGAGATTTGATGATGCTTCAAATGCATGTATTTTCCAAAGCATTTAACATCTCTTTTGTCATATGTTTGTTGTAAGATTGCTAGATTTAGGTAGGTTTACAAAATAAGGGGTTTAGATAGTCATTTTTGGTTTTTATATCTAAATCCTTCATTTTGTAACCTATGTTTAGTCTAATGAACTTTTGGTCCTTACAAGCATCTAGATTCCTTTTTGTAAGCTTAATTTGTAGATTTCTCATGGGCACTTAGGAGTGGTAAAGTGAAGGCCATTCGAAAGGATAGTAGAAGATAGAAGGCCATTCACAGAGTGGTTGAAGATAAAGTGAAGAAAGGAGAGCAAAGCAAATGGTGAAGAATGATCTATGTTTTGAAGCAGAGTTATGATAATTTACTGAGGAGAATCAGCCACCAAGAGTGGTTCCATTGTATTCCTCTTCTCAAGTACTATTAAATCGACTACAAGAATTCCCAAAATGGATCAACAGTTCATCCGGAGGAAGCAAAACAAAATTGGACTTTTTTTCACCGCGACTCGCGACGAGTGTGTCGCGACTCACGAAATATTGACCTGAGAGCTCACAATTTCCTTATCTGGTCGTGACTCATGACGGAGGTGACCCGACTCACGATAATTGCCCCGCTACTTGCATTTTACTCCATTTTTTCTTGTACTATAAATAGCTTTTAACCCCCCTTCTTCCCCAACTCTCTAAGCCCGACTTGGGGGCTCCAAAACCCTAGTTTTATACCATTTACTTCCATTTCTTCTTCTTTCTTTGTAGATGTTTGTTCTATGTTATGGGTTTTGATATCTAGCTTAGTTGTGTACTTGGCAGCAATTCTTTGAAGCTTCCTCACCTATGTAGTAAGAACCTCTATTTCACTCTTTCTTGAAGTATTTGTTATTTATAATTCATGTGTTTAAATGTGATGTGTTACTTCATTTATGCTATAGGTTTTTTGAGTATATGAAGTGTTTGTATGATTGAAGTGTTAGGGTGTTAGAAAAGTTGCAAATTTCTTAGCTCTTTGACATGAGAATCCAAGAACATGGAATTTGAATTTCTTCTGCATAATGTGTTGTGATTCTTTCTAGATAAATATGTTAATGTGGATTGTTCTTATGTTTATCCTATGGATGCAATGCAAGGCTGAATCTCGAATGTGGTTTGTTCTAGGTTAAGCCTATTGAATGCTATGTTTGGTTAAATGGATATGTGTTTGGTAGAAGGCTTGTTGTTATCAAATCTATGGTCCTTCGTGTAAAATGTCGTTGATGAAATACCTTTATGGTGTGGTTTGCCTAGAGTTATTATCAATGAGGATTGCAAATGGTCATTGTTTGTCTTTTCAAATTACTATTAAGAAGGAATAAATGTTGATTTTCGAATGGGAAGTTTTAGCATTTTCCATAGGTAACGAATGTGATAGAATGAGTGAATTGTTCAATGATCTACATTAGGTTTGGAAGTGGATATTAATAGCCCACAAGGATTTGCCTTTTGTAGATTTTACCCCTTTTTCTTAGTTTGTTTGATGATTAGCATAGTTATTTAACTTTTCTAGTTATCTTGTCCTTTTAATTTCATAACTTAGGACCACTACCCTTTTTACTTGCTTATATATATATATATATATATATATATATATATATATATATCTACTTCTAGCCTAATATAAACCTTATATGTTTAAACGCTTAAGAAAATCCCTCTTCTTCGTAGATGACCCCGATTTGCCACTATCTACTTAATTGTAGATATGAAGCATTAGGGGTTAAAAGTATTAACTTTGAGAGGTACGTCACCGACCTCTCAAATTTTAGCGCCGCTGCAGGGGAAGAGGCATTTATTTTTAAGTGGTTGGGCATATTTGGTTGCATATTAGCTAGTTGCTTTTATTTTTCGCTTCTTTTTGGTTGGTAGTGGTCCTAAGTTATTGCTTGAGTTCTTGGTGAAATTTTATTGAGAATCCTTGCAATATGATTCCGGACTTTTGAAAAAGAGAGTTTTTTTGAAAAAAATGGAACGTCTCACCATGATGGATCTCATGATGAGAAAAGAGGCTTAACAAGCAAGATTTTGTAGGATGTTTCATTCCGACCATCCTACCGAGTCTTGCTATATGTTGAGAGAGATGTACTATGAGGAGGAAAGAACCATTGGTTTCCAAAACCAAGAGTATTATGCAGATTGCTACCAAGAGGTAGGAGATGTTGGTTTTCAAGGATAAGAAACCCAAGAATGGTATCCATACCATAATTCTTACAACTCGAAATTGAGTGGTAATCCGGATTGGGGGTATGAGAATGAGCCAGAAAATAAACAATACGAGCAAAATAGTTGGCCATCACCATCTAATACCATACCCCAAACCAAACCCAACAAAGAAGTTCATATTTGACACGTGAGGAAGTCATGAATGCAATAGCAAACTTGAACAACTTTACTAGTGAGGAACCGGACACTCAGCTCTCCTCTAGTGTTGAGGCTATTGAGGGGAATGCGAGGAGTATATTGGAAGCATTAGCCCGAATGGAAGCTCGCGAAGCTCGCATTTGCACCCTCATCGTTGGCATGCTGATGTGGGTAGCTAACCAATACGACGTCATTATAAATATGCGACCTTGCAAAAAAAATTCAGGCATCACCAACGATGTCAGTTTGATATCGGTATATTTTTTTCATGTCGGGCGACGTCGCAGAGGTGTCGTATCATCACTGGTTTGTGCAATGTCGTGGTATGAATTGTGGAGAATCATACAATAATACTATATTTATTTTCTGATGAATAAAAAAACCCAGTGAACATAAATTACCAATAAATGTCATAATATATTCAAATACACATGGTTCGTGTGAAAATAAATGATTAATTGCATTTAACATCCACTGCCTATGTGGTACGCCACTGAAGCTAAGAGTCCATTGTAACTCTATTTGTCCTACTAAAACAAAGAGAAGGGAAACGAATTTATGTCAGAATTCGGTAGTCCCAAGATCATGTACACATAATATTGTCAAGTGCAGGTGACAATAATCTGAACATTTTTTTTCCGATGAACATATGGATTTCATTTCATCGCAAAACAAAAGAACTAGTTACATCTTTCTGCTCCAGCCCTATGAACCATCTAAATTAAAATACAAGTAACCACCTGTCTAGCAGCAAAGAGCAGGGGTTCTATAACAAAATACACAGCTTGTACAACAAATATCAGGACCACAAGCTAAAATCAGAGTCTATACAAAAACTAAGCTGTTGAGCTGGCAGGAGTTTGTTCTCAAATATCCTCTTGTTCCTCTCGTTCCATAGGTGGTAAAGGCATGAGACCAAGAGGGGGAAAATACGTTTGTTCCTCCTAGCTTTCCAGATGAAGAGCAGCTGTTTCAGATGTCTCAAGTCGCTGGGGGCAGGAAGATGCAAAGCTTGAAAAACTTGCTGAGAATAGGGGCATGCAATGAACAAGTGGTGCACTGTCTCTTGTTGCTGATGGCAGAAACAACAAGATGAGGAGGAGATGGAGATGCTAAGATGGTGCAGCCTGTCAGCTGAAGATAACCTGCCCAGTGCAAGTCTCCAAAGGAAGAAAGAGTGCTTGGGAAGGATCTTCTTTCTCCAAATGGTCTTTGCAAAAGCTGTTGTTGTCCTCTGGCCTAACAAAAAATTGTAGGCCCTAGAAACCTGGAATTTCCTTTTTGAATTGAGGCAGAGGGGGAGGAAGTCTATGACTTTAGTCTTCAAGTTCATGAGCACTGTCCATGCATTGCTGCAGTGAGAAGGAGAGATGGCTGACTTGAGGGTTCTACCTTTTAAATAAAACTCTTGCACCTATTTGACCCACAGGTTCTCCTGGTCACTCTGAATATTCCAAAGCTGCCTACACAACAAAGCCTGGCCCCATAAGGTTGGATCTCTTAACCCTGCACCACCATAGTCCCTTGTGAGGCACAATGTTTCCCAAGCCACAGGATATAGGCCTTTTCCATCTATGATCCCCCAGAGATAATCCCTACAGATAGATTTGATGTCATCATAGATGGAAACTGGCAGTTTAAAAGCACTGATCCAGTAACATGTGATGCTGAACAAGCTTGTATTTATAAGCTCCAACTTGCCAGCATATGATAGAGTTTTCCCTCTCCATTTGATCAATTTGGTTCTGAGCTTAGCAAGTAGTTGTTGACAATCTGGTGAGTTCCATTTCTGGCCAGATAAAGGGAGGCCTAAATAAGAGACATGAAGATATCCCCTCTGAATTTCCATTAAGGAGAGAAGAGAGTCAGCCTCAGGAGCATCCATCCTAGAGAGAAATACCTGGGATTTTGCTGTATTGATAGATAGTCCTGAAACAGCTTTGAATTCAGTCAGAACAGTTAAAATCCCCTGGATAGATTTATGGTTTCCCTTGGAGAAGATGAGAAGATCATCAGCAAAAAGTAAGCATTGCAGTTTCAGTGGCCTACACTTAGTGTGATAGTCAATCAGTTTCTTCTTGAAAGCCAGAGACAACAATCTAGAAAAATACTCCATGGACAGGACAAATAAGAGGGGAGAGAGTGGATCACCTTGCTTCACCCCCCTCCTTGCTGGAAAATGATCAGTGTAGCCTCCATTTAGTGACAAACTGAATGAGGCACTCTCTAGGCATGTCCTGATCCAATTGATGAATGTTGTAGGGAATTTGAAAGCCGCTAAGAGGTCAAGCAAAAAGGACCACTCCAAGTTGTCAAAGGCCTTTTGGATATCTACTTTGAAGAAGCAGCTCTTCATGCTGGCATATTTCCAATTGTAAGAGAGGAGGAGTTCCTGAGTAAGCTGGATGTTATGTGAGATGAGTCTACCTTTGATGAATGCCCCCTGGTTTAAACCAATTACAGAAGGAAGAACTCTGGCCAGTATAGAACAAAGGACCTTGGCAATGATTTTGTAGAGTACTGAGCAGCAGGATATTGGCCTGAAATCAGATGCAGTTTGAGGATTCTCCTTCTTAGGCAGCAGTGTGATTACAGTTTTATTAAACTGTTGTGGAAGCTTGCCCCCCACAAAGAAATCTTGAATGGCCTGAACCACACCAGGGCCAATGATATGCCATGTTTGCTTGAAGAAATGGCTGGAGTAGCCATCATAACCAAGACTTTTACTATCAGGTATGGCATTTAATGCAGCTTGGATTTCATCTGCTGTGATAGGTTTGATCAAGATCAGCTGGTGATGGTGAGTGAGCACAGGGCCTTGGGAGATAACTTCTGGAGTGATCTGACTGGGGGGTGGTATGCTTCTGCCTAGTTGACTAGAGAAGAATTCAACTAGGTGGCTCTCTATCAGTGCTGGGGATTCCAGGAGGATGTTGTCCTTGTATAAACAAAGAATATGGTTTTTGAATTGCCTGGCTTTAAGATAGTCATAAAAGACTTGTGTAGGTCTGTCTCCCTTCAATAACCAGGTGGCTTTTGTTCTCTGCCTAAGGAATTGTGCTTCAGCCTCAAAGATACCAGCAGCCCGTGATCTTATCCTCTTTTCATGTTGTTGCAGTGGCTCATTCAGGGGATTAGAATGAAGTGCTGTCTGTGCCTGTAGAAGTTCCTCAGAAATGAGAAGTGACCTCTTTTGGATGTCACTGAACTCCTTTTTGTTTAGTGCCAGCAAGGGTGTTTGTAGACAGGAGAGGTTATAGTAGAGGTCCATGAGAGAGTATACTGGATTGGCCTTCCACAGTGTCTCTACAATGGGCAAGAATTTAGGGGATAGGCTCCACATATTGTAGAACTTAAAGGGCTTTCTCACTTGTTGCCTTTGAGTGGAAAGCTGTAGTAGGAGAGGGGTATGATCAGACTGCCCTTCCATTAGTATCTTGCACTTAGAATCATGCAGCTGTTCTAGCCATTTTTTGTTCACAAGTGCTCTATCTATCTTACTGAATATCCTCTTGGATGCATTCTGCCTGTTGCTCCAAGTGAATGAGGGGCCAAAAGTTTTCATTTCAGTCAAATCCAGTGACTCCACACAGTCCTTAAAATCTTCAATCTCATCTGGCTTTACAGGAGTACCACCAATTCTATCAGTGAAGGAGAGGGGGGAGTTGAAATCACCAACTATAAGCCAAGGACTGTCCTGGATTGATAGCCTTTTTAGTTCACTCCACATAGGCAACCTCAATTTTGTCTCATTTTCCCCATAGGTGAAAGTAATGTAGCTTAGCATGTTCAAGGATTTGTGAAGGCAGGAGATATGGATCCACTGCTCCCCCATTGATAATACCTTGACATCCAAAAGATCATGTCTCCAACCTAGCATGATTCTACCACAATCATTGCAAGAGTTGTTTGTGCGGAACTGCCATCCCAGGCCAATTCCATCCCAAACTTTATTTTCATTCTTCCCTCTGACTTTAGTCTCTACCATACATAGAAGTCCTACTTTATTTACAAAACACAGCTGCTGCACTTGTTTCTGTCTAATGCTACCATTTACACCTCTAACATTCCAGACAAGGATGTTTGTACCTAACATATAGGATCAGGGGGGGTTGTCCATAGAGCCAAATTGTAAGGCTCTGAAAGAACTAGAGGTAGCAGTAGAGCTTGGAGAATGTACCTGGTGAGGAGATAGGACCAGGTGTGGAGGATTTGTCTCAGATTCAGGTGGTTGCATTGGTGACTTTGCTTTGTGTACTGAAACTGAGGTGAGGACTGGTGACAATGCCCTTGGAGTAGTATTCTGAGGAAGGTGTTGTGGAGCTGGATCAACTGGTTTAGGTCTATACACCTTCTCAGGGGGCCTATAATATCTATGGTTAGGCCTCTGAGCATTGTTCCTTGATGGAGCAGGTTCAGGATGTAGCTTTTTACAGGTTTTGACTTCATGCCCCAACATCTTACAGTGTGTGCATTGAATTGGCTTCCATTCAAACTCAACTGCCTGTTTCTGAACTACATCACATTCATCAATGAATTCAAACTGTGTAGGCAGTTCTTTCATAATTTGCACTTCAATTTTCACCCTAGCATAAGACAACCTATCCCTGTTGTGAGTGGCAGTGTCAACCATTAAAGGCCTTCCCAGGGGGCTCAATATTCTACTCAAGATTTCTGGGGTCCAATACACAGGATTCAAACCTGGTAGCTGTATCCATACAGGGACTTTTGAGGGGGTTATTTTCTGAAAGTTCTTTGTCCAAGGGAGTACTAGGACAGGCTTGTTTTCAAACATTAGCACACCTCTAGCAAGAATATGGTCTCTAGCAGAAATGTCTCTGAATTTAACCATGAAAACACCAGGGGAGATAGACCATACCTTTAGTATAGGAAACTGCCGCCATACCTTCCTAAAGAAACCATCCATGACATGTAGAGGAGGGTGATTGCCAAGCACACTGCAAATCAGAGTGGTATTCCACTGTTGGGAGCTTTCCTCAACACAACTCTTTGGAATCTTGCCCATCTTCACACCATCAACCTCATCCGGGGACAATAATCTAAACATAGGAAAAGTAACTTCACTACAATGTCGCTTGGCTGATAATTAAATGTCAATCAAACCAATGAATGTTCAGAGTCGGATATTCAAGATGAGGCAGTCATTTCTGGACAATGCAACATTGCATGACATTCGGCTCTATATCATGTAGGGTGCTGAACATAGTACGATGTCGCACATTCAAACCGTGTTCATACAAAAATTTATTATTTTACATAGTCAGCAATAATCTATGATTATTTTCACAATCCTTACAAATAAGACATTATTTTGGAAGGACATACATTGTAACTTATATAACATTTAACAAAATCACCATACTCAATGAATATATTAAATATTTTGTCAACGTGGAAAACACATATACAATTTAGGAGATGCCAAAATGAAGTACCTCAATTAGTTTGAACCTTGAGATGCTCCATCCTAGAATAATTGTTAATATTCTATAGAAGAATTTAGATTGGACTCTTTAGTGTTTGTAATGGGGTGGAGTTGAAAGAATGGGGTGGAGTTGCGTTGAGATGGGAAATGATTGTGTTTGTGGTGGATATTATTGTAATGAGATGGGTTTGGGGGGAAATTTTGGTCCAAACTTTTGCTCAAAATTTCAATTCCCACTGGAAATTTTCATTGGTAGTGATATCGCATTGAGGTCGGTCCCAGACTCATTTCATTCGAACAGAATTTGCACAATTGAACATGTGGGGTCGAACTATAATTTTAGGTAATTGTCATCGAAGTAATCATCTACAATATTCCTTCTACACGATGTACTACCACTTTTCAAATTTTGACGGGTGCAATTTCATTAGCTTTTTATTTCATGAAAAACCTAGAATATGAAATTTGATGTGATTTTTTGTGGTTGATATGATCTTTCTCATATCGCTTATAATAATGGTGTTAATAGAATACTCCAAAGTGATGGACGATTACCTCAGTTCAGGGACGGGACCATTTCCATCCCCTAGTAAAACTCTTAAGAATTGTTATTGATGGCAAAGAAATTGGCATGATCCCACAAAGAATTCCACAAGTTCATTTAGAATGAACCGCCAGATACTTATAAGTAACCATGTACAATTTACTCTATACGATGTACTAGGGGTTTTCAAAATTTGACAGGCGCAACTTCATTAGATTTTCATTTCATGAAAAACCTTGAATATTATATTTGATGTAATTCTATGTGGTGGAAATGATCTTTCTTATACCGCTTATAGTAAGGGTATTAATGGAATACTCAAGTGATGGACGATTACCCCAGTTCGGGGACGGAACCATTTCTATCCCCCCGTTAAACTCATGAGAATGCAATTTTATATTAGTAGGTTGCTCACATTCAACATTTCATCCTCCTTCACCATTTTGGAGGGAATGAAGTGTAAAAAGTGAAAAGTTCACCGGCAATGTGAAAATTGATTCCGATTGAACCATACCTTACGATAGATCATGAACAGTTATCCAATGTACAAATACCCAATTTGAAGGTCAGTTACCTTTGTCTAGGTTAAACGGGGACCCAGTTGCCATTTTAGTGGGCTAGAATGGTGAGGCCCAATTTAATAGGAGCCTGGACTTATATCGCTAAAGCAAAAAATAGGTGTAAACTCGCACAGATATTGGTCAAACATAGGCCCATTTCTTTGCTAGTGGGCTATAATTGTTATGCCCATATTTGGAATAGCCGATGTTGCTCTAGAGTTGGTATGAGTTCGTTCCGTGCGATAGAAATGCAATATTGTCTTGCCCTAGGCGGAAGTCACAACGCTTCGTAACGAGTGTGTAAATGAAGGTCACATCTCATAAAACACTTTAAACTTTTTGTATTCTCTCAAATTTCAACACTCCTCACCGGCCAATATTCTAAAAGGTATGGTTTCCACATGTGTTTACATTGCTTTTGTTTTGGTTTTTATCCTTGAATTTTTTATTAGGGTGTGAATGTTTTAATTCTTTTCATTTTTGAGGTTTCTATGGTTTTTGTGCTAGAATATGGTTTTAGAGTGTTAGAATATTGTTTTAGGGTGTTGGAATATAGATTGTGGTGATACAATATGCTATAAGAGTGTCGTCATTTTCTGTTGTTGTCGTTATCTGCTGTAATACGACGTCACTGATAAGTCAATCTGGCTTTTGTTGTACCAATTTTCATACAACGTTGCATTCATGATTTTTATAGATGGCTAGATCAATGCAACTTTGCATATGCATTGGTTGACCAATTGGTTATACCGATGATTTTGTGACGTCGCCTTGAGTAGGTTAGAAAACCAAATTTCATGTCTTTATTTCCTATATTTTGATCATAATAAAATTTCACCTTCATGACAATATGAATTACCAGAATCAAGGCTAAAAATGCCATTCCAACCGTCAACCAATTGAGGTGAGTGATTCGGATGACGACAGACGTGGTCGCACATTCTTAGGCAGATATCCCTATTTTTACATACTCTGACCCAGACGAACTTTGGGTTAGTTCCAGTTATGGTAATTTCTCCCTGTTTCAAACAAAAAGATTTTTCAATTAACCTTTTCTATAGATTACTTTCATAATAAGTACTAACAAATGTTTTATTCAGTACTCCCAGACAAATTTGCTGAGTACCTCCTGCCGTACAAATTGGATGCTGTGATTATGTGCAAAAGAAGGGAGTACAAAATGCACTACTCGAGGAACAAGATGCTCAAGACCTAGACCCTGAAGGGGGTTTGTCCACTTTCTTGACGAAGAGGAACTTGAGATTGGGGATACATTGTACTTTGAGCTCATAAATGGTGTTGGGCCCGTAGTTTTCCATGTAGTCATTCTTCCCCGCAAACATTAGAGGACTTTTTAAGACTTTAAATGACTATGGGATGTATTTTTTATCAAATATCTTAACATTTTGAAAAACATTAAAGTTAATTTTGTGTTTTTCAATGTTTGATATTTAACATAACATGTTAATCAATGTTATTTAGAATGTATTTATAAATTGGAATTGTTGACCGATCGGGTGTTAGGCCCATATAGATGGGACGTCGGTCTAAGCTGTATGATCACAGTGTAATAGAGGTCAAGAATGAGAAAGATGATACAAAGTTGGTGGTTGATGGGCAACAATTGGAACCTTATTTCGATTTGGAAACTATTGGAGCTAATGATGTGCCCATTTTATATGGTTATTTTAGGATTTTTGGGTTACCTTTTGTACGCTTTTGTGTTCTAGATGTGACATTTTTCCTTGAAAGTCTCTATGGTAGTTAAGAGCGACTTTTACACTTTTATTACTTTTCTAGTGGATTTTGTGTGATAAGTCAACTTTGAAGACTACCTTTGAAGATTTGAAGACTTTCATTTGATCTTTTGATGATTTGAAGGATTGAAGAAGAGTAAAGAGAAGAGGAGGAATTGAGACAAAAAGAAGGAACAAATCAAAGTGCTGGATTCTGCATCCATCGCATGGTGCGATGGTGTTCGTCGCACGGTGCGGTGGTATGTCACTTAAATGGAATGGTGTCCATCGCACTGTGTGACAAACGGGTGGCCAGACTTCTCTCTTTCTTTTTTGACTATAAATACTCACCTTATCCTTTCTCTCAAAAACACTTCTTCTTCTTCCCAATTTGGGACTGCACCCTAGTTTTTCCTTCTTTCTTTTCTTAGTTTTTGTAGATTAATCATATCTTTTCATTATCAAGGTTAGTTTGTACTTGAGAGTAATTGATTGAGACTTCTTTTCTAATGTCTAGAGAATCATTTCTATCTATCTATTGGTTTCTCTATTTTGCATTTATTGAGTTTCGAGTGTGTGGATTGTTGGTGGCATTAATGTTGTTGGAAGTTTGAGTATATGAATTGCTTGTATGATTGCTTGTTAGGGTTGGGAGAAAGTAATGAATAGATTTTTTCATTCGTTCTTGAAGCTCTTGTTATTTAGCATTCATGTGTCCTTAATGCTATGTTTTACTTCATTTATGCCATGTTTTTTTGGGGGGGGGGGAGATAGGTAGAAAAATTGATATGGCGACCCATGCAAAAATGAGCCCCAAAATTGAGTGGAAAAAAGTAAGGTGTAAGGGTGAAACAAATATGGGGCTAGGATGAAAAATCGAGTGGGATCCTAGGCAAAATGAGAGAAATCAAGTGAAATGTAAGATTAAGCCTCCTCTTTTTGTGATTTTGATTTTTGACATATCACTCTTTGTTTGATCAAATTTTTGTGAACTTATGGTTAGAGGTTCATTAGGTTGAAATATGGGGGATGGGGTAGTCCTTTCTGTTTCAACATTTAGGAGTCCTTAATAGGAGCATTCAAATGTGCTTTGGGGTGGATGATTAGGAAACCTCCTTAGACTTTGATCATTCTTACTCAAGGACGAGTAAAGATTTATGCCCGAGGATTTGATGTAATCAATTTTACCCTATTTATACACTACCACGCGAAGACACCTCTGGCACCGGTTGTTTTGGTTCCTAGCACCGATTTTTTAGTGGCTAAAAAACCGGTGCCTAAGTAAGCAATGCTACGTTATCACCGGTTGAAACGAAACCGGTGCTAAATTTATTTTATTAGCACCGGTTATATTTTGCACTGGTTTAAGTTACCGGTGCTATAATGTACCATATTAGCACCGGTTTTTAGTAACCGGTGCTAAACAAAACCGGTGTAGATTTTGTAATTGTAGCACCGGTTGTAGCACCGGTGATAAATAAAATTTTGTCGCACCGGATTTGTTAGCACCGGTTATGGAACCGGTGTTAAATCTTTAGATCTCACACCGGTTTGTAGGTAGCACCAGTTTTTAAACCGGTGACAGAAAAATAAATTGCACCGGTTATATAGTGTAGCAACGGTTTGGGAACCGGTGTTAAATCTTTATATCTAACACCGGGTTGTAGGTAGCATCAGTTTTTAAACCGGTGACAGAAAAATAAATTTCACCGGTTATAGTTTAGCAATGGTTTGGGAACCGGTGATAAAAAATAGTTTTATTGCACCGGTTATATGTTAGCACCGGTAAAAAAACTGGTGCTAGAGTTGTTTATTTGTTGCACCGGTTAAATTTTGCTTCCGTATGCGGTGCAACGAAGTATATGTTAACACCGGTTGTGGTCGCACCTTTTTTGCAGTAGCAATTTTGAAAGCGGTGCTACAAGCATTAATTTTGCACCGTTTAATATTAGCACCGGTTCTCTATTCGAAAGTAACCGGTGTTAAAAGCGTGAGTAATTATTGTGCTCACTGTAAGCTGCGGCGTGCTGTAGCATTCATCTTCTCACAGCCAGTTCCTTTTTTTCCAGGCATGGTACCCAATATTTGTTGTGCGTAGTAACAGAATGGTGCACGAAGACAAATTGAACAAATTCGGAGACACAGTGATGCATAGACAAGAAAGTAGGTTGAAAAAAGGATTGAATCCGATCAAGTATAATATATGACTAGCAAAGGAAGAGCAGGAAGTGTTTCGTAGTGTCCTAAGATACTGAAACCCCCCATAGCGTCGAAGTGGACGAGTATCAGATGAGATGGTCAATTACCTTTCTTGTAACAGATAATACTAACCACTATCTGACGATTTGTGCAAGTCCTTGTATGATATTCAATTGAGCTATGCAATTTGGCAGAGTATTTTTTGCAAAAATACAAACCCATTTCACAGCAATACTCTGCAGTTCATCCCTCCCCATTGGAGTGTAATCTTCCGGGAATTGCTGAAACAATGCATTAAATGACATGTTAAGAGAAGGATGTAAATGCGAGGATAATGAATAAATAGAAGAAATATAGGAATCCGTACCGGAATAATGTCAATGTCATGTACGTGCCTGCCAATTTTTTCCATGTAATACATGCAATGGTACCCGCACTCCCAAGTACTACTTTGTATCTTGTGCTGATGATGGAAAAGACAATTTGTTGAACCGATTACGAAGATGAAAATGACACCTGAAATATGAAGGTATGAGATGATACGTACACTGGTGTTTATGACATCCCAAGTGTAGTTGGAAGGGTAGGCCCTATTTTGTTTGGAATTGGACCGTCGATATTTTGTTGCAATCCTACAATAGATGGAAACCTATTTTTGTCAACATGGGGAATATTATTTTCAGAAATTGGGGTTCACACAATATATGATAATATACTGAGTAACAAAAATTGTAAATAATTGAGCCAAGAGAGTGCGAAACGTACAAGAACACAATTATAGGAACAACCATTTTTGAAAAACATCGAAGCTGAAGGAAAGAAACAAATGTGTTCCACTTACAAACGAATCATTTTAAGGCATGACCTATTTCGTTTGGAAATTCCCCCAGTCATTGAGTCGATGCAATATAATCGATCAATTTCTGGTACGAAGACAAGCAAAAACCAATGGTCCTTATGGGAAAAAGGGAAAAACAAAAGTACTTAAGATTCTTAAAATAAAATCACAGCACACGGTTGCTTTTGCTTCCATGTGGCCGGGTCTAGCTACTCGGAAAATGAATGGAACTTACTCTCGATTGTATGGGAATATGTACATCCTTGCTTCAGTGCGGCACATGACAGCCGAAACCTCGTCTGCAAGTCAATTCCACCCTTTGATTTGCCTTCTGAGCCATTGAGTTCGAAGAGGCGGGAATAAACTGGACGTGGCCTCCACGTACCACCCCATCGTAGAGGTATCTTGAAAATTAATATGGTTAGTGAAGCAAATATAATGATACTTGTATCTATGAATAATGAAAGCATGCACTTCTTACGATGCCCATATATCAAGTTGGCACCCACTGATCCACTCCATTTCATCATCTGCGTCCAAGCTGTTCATGAACAGTCGTATCTTGTCAGTGAATATGGCTGCATAGACTTCTTCTGATCCGAACACCTTTGCGCTGAAATTGATGTGGAATATTTTGCCTGGTCCACATATTTGTGCAGATAGCCGTAAAGAATCATTAATCTGGTGAACAGCAGCATGCATTCTTGGTTTTCCATGGCTCCCTAATCATTACATTCAGAATCTAATAATGTTAGTTGAACAGTATTTTTATGTAATTCAGTGGTGGATGGTAATGTAAAGGCTGAAATGAGTTCTCAATAAAAGTGTTTGGGAGAAATCGACGAGGGAGGATTTCGTTGCCCATTCTCCGGTGATGTATTTTTTTCTTTTGGTAGTTGCTAATGGGTAAAATGTTAGTGATGCGTAGATAGAAAATAAGTAGGAATGAAATAGTATGCAGGTATGTACCTCTCCTTTTACCGATTGAGCGGCCACCTCTCCCAAAGGAGTATCTTTCTTAGCCATTGGTGTGAGGTTTGTTTGAGGACTTCCAATTTCGTCGACCACCATTTCCTGCAGAGGCGGTTGCTACTCGCTCTCCTACGTAAGAATATGGATAACATATCATGTCATTGTATTAGCAAGAAAGATATGTATGAGCACCGATGAGAAGAAGAATACAATTATCACACCTCATCATCCTGTTGCTCTATGACACTTATCAGCTTCCCCGGCCATAGAATGTTATACCCGATGGCCTGAATGACGAACTCAAATTCTTCGTATTCAATCGGCAAAGGTGCCTTTGGTATGACCACAGGTCCTTTTAGATTTACCCGCTCCCACTTGATGGGTAAGTCAGTTTTCGCTTCCTTTGGAAAGAATATACCGAATGCAGCTACCTTCCTTTCTCCATGATGGTTCAAAACATATAGGCAGCATTTTTTTCCTCTCTGAGAGATGAACTTAGAGATCGGGTAAATACATGGGTCGGGCAATAAGTAAGTATTCTCTATTGCAGGAAAACAAATAAAGTCGGAAGTGCAAGCGATAGATGATAAGAAGTAATGAACTGTACATGTAGCTGCTGAAGGATGCCGCGCGCTGCAGCTTTCAGTGCCCAGCTGAGACTGAGAGCTACAGCGCGCTGCAGCTTCCAGCGTTCATCAGCAATGAACTGTATCCCTACAATAGCAATCCAAATCAAGAAATGGAAATCCATATACTACAAATCACATAGCAAGAAAGGAACAAATACTATTGCAGTTCACGGTTTGGACTACCTTGTCATTCGCTGCAGTTCCTTGTGGGTCACTACATCCCGATGCTGAAGGAATGAATACCCAGTTGTCCTTGGTTGTGGGGGTGGAAGTTGCAGCCAGGAAATTATGGGCATCCAAGTGTGGGGGAATAGCTTTACCCAATTGCCCAGCTAGCCAATTTGTTTCGGCCTCAAGTAAAGCAACAAATGTTTCCCTGAGCTCGATGACATCTGTTGGTTGTTTGTTTGAATTTGAAATTTCCTCAGATGGTTTTGTGTTTGTGCTCCCACATCGACTGGATGTGTAACGGGTGACAGTCATATATGGTAGGGCCTCGTTCACCTTAGAGGTTGCGGAGCAACCTCTCCAACGACCCCCGTGATCCTTCCTACCCATTGCTTGAACTAGAATATCTTCTTTTCCATGTATAACCAAATCTCCCTTTTGCTTCTTATCCAAGAGGTTTTTCTAAGAAACAAAGCAAATATAAGCCATTTGATCGGGATAACATCAAAGAATATCAATAGAGATAGATTCATTTATGAATTATGCTCACAATAGTGGGGGCTGCTCTTCGCACGGAGTCGTTGGTGTAGGTTGATAATTTCTTGTCCCAGTTTGCTGCCAGGAACACTTCCGAGTGGTCCAGTTTGAAATCCATGCTTTGAACTAAAGCCTCTGCTTCTTCCACACTCTGACCTTCATCCAGAAGCGCCTCAATTGCAGCGTTTCTTTTCCTCTTCTCAAGTTCTACTGCAACCCTACGGTTCCCTCCACTCCCCGTGTGATGGATGTAGTCCTTCTGTGAGGCGCTTAATTTTGTTGCATCACTTACCGCCTGTTTGGACATCAATATGTGAACAGCCGGCATGGTAGTGACTAGGGGAAAAAAAGATTGAAGGAATTACCTTGAATTCAGGGGTTGACCTGTGTTTCACAAACAGCTCCCACTCATTTTTGTCCATCCACCGATAGTCTCTTCATGCACAAGAGCCCAGTTTTTTTTGCACAATGTACTTGTTCGCCACCTTAGTCTTCCAATTCCTCCACTTTTCTCCTGCATAAATTGTCCATTTATTGCGGAACTTATTCATCTCATCAAAAGTCATTTTCGTTTGTATATCCCAGCTAATCTGGAGGATAAGGAGACATCATGTTAGTGCGACATGTAACGAAGTTGACATGAACAATGGAGGATTAGAGCACACTTACAAGAATGTCTTCCCATACATCCTTCTTCACATGGTCTGGAACTGATCTCCAATTATGCCACGTCCCGAAGCGGATTCTTCGGCGGATTCTTCGACCATCGACTGCGCATAACTAGGGGTTCGAAGTCATCATCGAAGAATATTTTAAGAGGCTTCTTTTGTTTCGCCAGCAACACAGACTTGCACGTGGCTGTACCTCTATGCTTGCAATACTCTCCAATCTCAAACTTGTCGAAGCTCCCACTCATGTCTTCTTTTACCGTAGTTTCTTCTGCATCTCCCGACTTCTCTGACCCCGAGCAATATTTCTGTGCATCAGTCCCTTCCTCGCTAATGTCGTCACAGTTGGCATCCTTTGGAGGGGTAAAACATTCATGGGCAACAGTTTGTCTACCACCAGAGACAAACAATTTCTTCCTTGGCGGCGCCATTGAATCTCTTCTATCAGTAAATGAAACACAAGCAAAACATTAATCCAACACTGCCCTTTGCGGATTTTCACGACAAAGGCAAAAATTAGGGGGCACGTGGGTAGGCAAAAATTATGACATTACAAGCAAGCATATCATGTATGAGCATGAAACAACACCCACAATAGTTAAACAAGAAACGTCAACACAAACTCACACGCAAAGAGACCAACCAAAATATAGCTACTCATTAAACCCGGAAAAGATGGAAACTACCAATGGGTGTTACCTTTTTCCGTCAACAGCCGGCCGTCTTGGTTAGCCCCTCCCGTGTGAACATTCCAAGCTGGGTACGAGCTGGGTATGATATTTGTGGAGTAGAGTGTCGATAAACTTGGGGTATTTGGTTGGCGACCAGGATTGGGGGGTTGAAGCCCGACATAAATGGTGAAGGGAGGGACACTGTTTTTTGGGGGAAATCTGCACGGGGTTATGGGGGGAAGAGGGGGAACTTGGGATTAGAGATGGTGGGTGGAAAGAACTCGGTTCGATGTGGTGGGGAGGGAAGGGTACGGAAATAGAGGGTTAAGGATATGGAGGGAAAAGGGCAACTTTTGGAGGGAATGAAAATGCAGCTTTGTTAGCACATTTTGGTGTCTTATAATTTTTCTTTCTTTAATTTAAAAACAATAATCCATACGAATGGGAGGGATATGTATTATATTCCCCAGGACCTGGAAAAGATCGTATAATCTTTCAAATCTGATACTCCCTCTGTCCCAAAATAAATGGTGTGCAAGAGACTTCCACCGCTAATAGGTTTAAGCACGTATAACAAAGGCATGTAAAAGGTTACTTTTCATAAACTTAGTGTTACGACGAATCTAACCATATAACATATGACAATATTGTGTTGTTCATATGAAAATATGAATCGGGTAATTTCGCAGTTACTAAGCTCATATGGAATGTAATGTTACCTAAGAAGATTTCTATCTTCACCTGGAAACTGCTTAATACAGTGGAATGTGCATAATACAGTGGATACTTTTTCCATCTTCTGAACTGTAGTGACCTTACTGGATAGCAGAGAATGCTATGCCATCTGATTCATTCTGTGATCTGCTGGGCTTTATGGAAGGCTAGGAATGCTTATTTTTTGGATGACACACCTTTTTCCATCTCCCATATTAGCAAGGATGTCACAGATACACTCTACCTTTCCATTACCTCCTCTCCCCGAAGGTTTCATGTTCCCTTCTTTGTTGTTTCCCCCCAGACCCCCACCGAAGCCAACTATTTCCACAGTATACTAGGAATATCCAGATCACAGTTTCATCAGGGTTACAGTGGATGCATCTTGGTCTAATTCCTCTGTTTCAATTGGCTTAGCTGCTCGCAATCGCCAAGGTTTACCAATCCTGATTATATCAGAGACCATAACAGCCATATTTCCACTGGAAGCTGAAGTTAAGGCAATTCTAATGGCCTGGAAGATCTGTCTGGACGGATATCCCAACCTCAATATTGAATCTGACTCGCCACAGGCAGTTTCTATGATTAATGATCCTTCACTTTCCAAATGGACCCTATACCCTCTAGTTTTCCAAGTTCACACTCTTTTGTCCCATGCTACCCTGAAGCACACATGTAGAGATTGTAACTCAGTTGCGGATACCATGGCGAAATATGAAGCATCCTCTGCGATGGTTTCTCCTTTGCATATGACCCGCATTCCGGCACATACTAACGGCTTAATCTATATGGATATTATTCATACACCTTATATTAGAATCCACAGGTAAGCCTTTAAATAAGATTGATACTGCAGATCTTTCCTCTATTTTTACTGCTCTTCCGCGATGGCTACCATTTTTCACAGTCTTATTACTGCTTTCAAATGAGCGGATTCCCAGTTTCTAGCATCGAGCACTTGAGCCTGGAGCCCTCGAGCCCTGGAGTCCTCACTCAAGCCTTGGAGCCCTCGAGCATTAGATGCCCTCGAGCACTGGATGACCCCGAGCACCATATGCCCTCGAGCCTGGATGCCCTCGAGCGTGGATGCCCTCAAGCCTGGATGCCAGCAAGCACTGGATGCCTAGAGCATGGATGCCCTCGAGCCTGGATCCCCTCGAGCGTGGATGCTCTCGAGCGTGAATGCCCTCGAGCGCGGATGCCCTCGAACCAGGATGTCAGGGAGCAGTGGATGCCCTCGAGCGTGGATGCCCTCGAGCGTGGATGCCCTCGAGCGTGGATGCCCTCGAACCTGGATACCAGCGAGCAGTGGATGCCCTCGAGCCTGGATGCCCTCGAGCGTGGATGCTCTCGAGCGTGGATGCCCTCGAGCGTGGATGCCCTCGAACCTGGATGCCAGTGAGCAGTAGATGCCCTCGAGCCTGGATCCCCTCGAGCATGTATGCCCTCGAGCACTGGATGCCCTTGAGCCAGCAAGCACTTGACCATCAACCCCTCGAGTCTAAACCTTAATATTCTACTGGCCTAACATTCAGCCCAAAACAAATGTAAAATGCAGCCCAATCAGTATAAGGTGTTTGTTTGTGTATTAGTATTTCGCCCACAACCTCTCCTCTTCCATCACCTCCATCCGCCATTCCCAAGGCCATTCCTCTGCCGTTCCCAAGCACCATCCTCCGCCGTTCCCAAGCCCCATCCTCCGCCGTTCCCAAGCCCCCTTCTCCGCCGTTCCCAAGCCCTGTCCTCCGCTGTCCCCTGCTCCCTCCGCCGTCCTCTACTCTCACGGTGCCATCCCCTACCACCTCTGTCGTGCCCTGTTCCCCACGCCTTGCCGGCTCCTTCCGCCGTCCACTTCTCCAGCCGCGCCCCTTCATCGGCCAAGTGGTGTCCGACCATCGTCAACTGTAAACCAAACACCCATCGTCAACAACTCGTACTCCCAATTAGGTAAGGAGATTATTTTCCTGAGGGTTGTACCAAGAACTTTTTGCTTCCTCATGGGCTGATTTCATGATAATGCCTCATTGTGTCAATGCCCTCATTGTGCTCATGTTTTCGGCATTGGTGAACAATTTTGTGCGTAACCAGATTGTTCATGATATGTGATTCTAGATGGCACAACCCATGCTCCGATATGAGATGATAATTTTTTGCATCACCTGACTGTTCATGATATATTTTCTTGCTTACGGGTTGATTTCATCATAGAGCCTCATACCATTAATGCCCTCATTCTGCTCTTGTTTTCAGCATTGGTGAATACTTTTGAGCATACCCTGACTGTTGTTCATGACATGTGATTCTGGATGGCCCATTGATTCGTCCCAGGATTTATAGAATGTCCATCTAGTTTAATTCTTTTGCTTCTATTAATATTAACAAAAATTGGGATTAAGTGTGAGTAAACATTATTCCATATTCAGCCTACTAGAAGGAATGCTTAATTTAGAATAAGTTGAGTCTGTATTATTTCCCTTTGTGACTGTGTATTATTTACCGTTTTTCATTCTGGCTGCCGTTAACACATTTAGTGTAACAGACATGGCCCCCAAAAAAGGTGCAACCAAGCAAAAGAACAACACCCAAAACCCCAGGAAAAAGCCAAGAGTGGTGGAGGGGGAGGACGGCGAGCATGGGACTCAGATTGTTCCGTCGCCTGAGCCCATACCAGCCGCAGAGGCAGACTGCACTGAGCATACAACTGTCTACAAGGACTTCATCTCGAGGGGCCTCATCCTTGAGAGAGGGTTGAGGCTGGAAAAGCCCTTCAGGAACTATGTGAAGGAGCACGGTTGGGAAGGCCTCATCGTACAACCGTCGCGGGCAAACCAGACCATGGCGTGTGAATTCCTGTCGCTCATGAAGTACAAGAATTCAACAACTGTTTTCCTTCGTGGTCAGTTGGTCAAGTTTTCTTTGGATTTGATCAACACGTTCTATAGGATCCCACCAAAGCCCGCGAGCTTGTACGAAGCCGCTGACACTGCAGTTGAACAAGCTTCATGGGAAGACATCATCACAGCAATCTGTGATGACAGCGACGCAGTAATTCAGAATCTACCACAAGAATGGTCCAGCATAGAGAAAAAGTACTTGACTGAGGACATGAACGTGTGGTACAGTTTCATAGCTACCCGGCTACTCCCCGTGAAATTGAATAGCGAGGTTCATCGGTCCCGTATGCTGCTGCTGTACAAGATAAAGAAGAACATGAGCCTGGATGTTGGGAGTACAATAGTGGCATACATCTAGGATTGTGTCAATGCCCATAAATGCATAGGATTGTCCTCACTCATCACTGCAATATGCGTGGAAGCAGGTTGCAGATACAAAGATGATGATGTCACAATGATGCCAAAGCTTCCCATAAACCCTCTCATATTCTCCAAAAAGAAGAACGTTGCTGAGTCTTTGAGGGCGGCAATAAGTAAAGCATCGAATGACAACTCGGATGGGGACTTGGCAGCATTGCAAATGAAGGTGGATCATTTGGTGCGCTGGACATCGTAGGTTGGGAAGATCCTCACAGCCATGAGTGGCGAGAGAATCAATGAATTGGGTCCAATCCCTACCTTTGATTTGCCAAGGCCCAACACGGTGGAGAAGAGGGCCCACAGTGACCTCACATTTGCATATTATCAGGTTTTTCCAGTTGGTAGTTTAATTTGGATGTGGGGATCATACATTTGTTGCTTCCGAAACATACATTGCTACTTTGTTTGTACTGTTTTTGCTTTGGATTTTGGAATGTTAGCTTTCAGGCCACATAATGTATATGTGATGTTGTCTTAAACGAACTGCATGACCAATTCCTATCAGGTTCCTACTTGAGAAAAATTGCTGCAACGCGCTGAACCAGTAGAGCTGCAGCGCGCTGCAGCTGGCAGAACCTATCATAGGAATAATTGTCCATTTTTTAACAGCCTTTACCCAAACTGCTGGAATGCGCTGTAGCGGACAAAATTGCTCAAAATGGCAACAAATTGGGAGATATTCTTACATTAGTTGCCAGGGGTAACAAAACCCAACAAAGTACAAGAAGTAAATAAATTTTAACTTCGACATCGATGCTCGACCCCCCTAGTCTACAACCAACTTCATCTTCTTGGATTGACTGTCTCGAAGTTCTCGGCCATCGTCATCTATCCAAATACCATCTTTATGTTTCCTCTGAATGGCTCCCGCCTCAATCCCGTTGTCACTAAGTAGAAGGGAAATAGAGGGGAACTCTAACCTTTCACTTGTAACCTCAAAATCAATTTCATCGCGAAAAGAGAATTTCCTACCTTGTACCACAACAGACCAACCTACATTGGACGGGTCATTTACGTAGAAAACTTGTCTTGCTTGTTCGGCCAAAATAAATTGATCATTTTCATATGCCACACGAGTCGGGTCAACAAGGGTAAATCCCATTGGATCATCAGTTCGAACCCCAGTTGTGTTATCAAACCATTGGCACTTGAATATCAGAATCTTGAATTCTCCATAGTCAACCTCCCAAATCTCATCAATAACACCATCGAACGACATCACAGCTACGACTGGTTTTTTGTCTTTCTTACTTGCTTGCCACATAGCCTCCGACTCAATGTACACCCCACTATTTTGTGTCGTGCTCTTCAAATCTTGGTCCCTAGTAGCGAAAGAAAAACCGTTGATGTCATATCCAGAATACCTCAAAACCGTGCAGTTAAGCTTCTTCGCAAATGCCCTAATTTTTGGGTCGTAATCAGCAACATTGCATCAGTCATATAGCCAATTCACAAACTTGTCATTGTGCTCCAACTGGACTTTATTAGGGGGCCACGTGGGATGACACTCTGTTATCGAATTAAGGTGCTCAGTCACATAAGTAGTAGTCTCCAAACAATTCCTCAACACATACAAATGAACTAACATGAGATCACTATTAAATGGAGTAAATAACGTTCCCCTCGACCTCGGCTTTCCCCCCTTCCTCCCAACATGTCGATTCAGGGGCACCCCAAATTTTCTGTGTCCTTGCAAATAGGTAGAGAAAAATTCAATCACTTCTTCGGTAACATACCTCTCAATAATACTAGCTTCCGGCCGACTCATACTTTCACGTACCCCTTGAAGACTTTCACGTGACGCTCGAATGGATACATCCAACGCATGCCAACTGGACCGCATATCTTTACCTCCCGCACTAGATGGACGACCAAGTGAACCATTATATCAAAAAAGGATGGAGGGAAATACATTTCCAACTTGCAGAGCACAACAAAAACATTTTTTTGTAGAACATCCAGATGGTCCCGGTCAATAGACTTCCGGCATATGGAGGAAAAAAATATACAAAGTCTAGTGATTGAGTGCCTTACGTTGGCCTCCATTACTCCACGAATAGAAATAGGTAAAAGTTGTTGCATCAAAACATGACAATCATGAGATTTCAACCCCGCCATCCGACAATCCTCGTAACTACCCGACTCACATTCGATGAATAACCAATGGGGACCTTCACTAATTTCAAACTATCACAAACTGATATTCTCTCCTCCTTAGACAAGGTACAAGGTGCAGGGGGCAAGTACGTCCTCTTACCCTTCACTTCTGGGGCGAGGTCATTTCTGATTCCCAAATCAACCAAGTCTAACTGGGCATTCAAACAATCTTTCGTCTTCCAAGGAATATTCAAGAGGGTTCCTATCAAACTTTCACAAACATTTTTCTCAATATGCATCACGTCTAGGCAATGCCTAAGCTCAAGATGCTCCCAGTATGGTAGATCAAAACATATTGACCTTTTCTTCCATGGCCCACCACAATTTATTTTGTCCTTGCCTTTGGACTTTCCCAACACCACTCATAATTTCTTAACCTTGCTGTGAATCTACACACCAGTTAGTGGTGTAGGGGATTTCCTTCGTTCATTCCCGCTAAGAAAATTGACCACATCACCCCGGTATTTATGGTTATCGTTGAGCCATTTTCTATGGCCAAGATACACTGTCTTTCTTCCATGTCTTAGCTATTTGAATTCAGTTTTCTCCTCACAAATGGGACATGCATTGTGCCCCTTCACAACGTACCCAGACAAATTTCCGTAGGCCAGAAAATCATTGATCGTGCAAAAAAGCATGGCCCGCAGTTAAAACTCATTCATATGGCCATCAAATACCAACACCCCTTTATGTTCCCACAATATCTTCAAATCTTCTATCAATGGTCTCAAATACACATCAACCTCATTCCCAGGTTGTCTAGGACCTGAGATTAACATAGGCATCATAACATATTTACGTTTCATGCACAAATATGGGGGAAAATTATATATAACCAACATCACGGGCCACGAACTATGCTTCGATGACATATTACCAAATGGATTCATCCCATCAGTACACAATGCAAGGCAAAGATTTCTAACCTCCGAAGCAAAGGAAGGATATCGCTTGTCAAAATTTCTCCATTGTTCGCCGTCCGTCGGATGTCTTATCTTGTCGTCATTTAGTCTTTCCTGCTCTCCATGCCATCGCAAGTTCTTTGCATCTTCTGAACTCGCAAATAACCACTTCAACCTAGGAATTATAGAAAGATACCACATACACTTCAATGGGACCTTCTTCTTCTTCTTCTTAGCCAAACACTCATCAACATCATTCGTCACACCCTTATATCTTGCATTTTTGCACACGGGACATTCAACCGTATCTATCAAATCACCGTCATACAAAACACAATCATTTGGACATGAGTGTATTTTCTTGTATTCCAAACCAAGTGGACACAATATTTTCTTGGCCTCGTAATAGTTTTTTAGAATTCCATTCCCTTCCAGGAACTTATCCTTCAGAATCTTCGGTAGTGAATTCACACTTGCATCACTCCAAGAACTTGTAGCTTTCAAATTGAAAACCTCTATAAAAAAAGAGCTTACGGTATCCTTAATTTTACATCCCGGATACAATGGCTTCTCTTTCTCGTCTAGCAAAGCACTCAACATTGTAGGCTTCCCCTCGAAATCTCTCACAATGTCATCGAACATACCATCAACTGTACATTTGTCTCCATCTACCTTGTCAAACCCACCGTCATGTCCTTGCTCAACCTCTCCATGAAATGTCCATACAATGTAACCTCCGTCAAATCCGTTCTTCAACAAGTGAAATCTAACAACCCCACGATCGTCAAACCGTTCACGGCACAGGCATCTTTTGCATGGACAAAGTATCCTCTCCTCCCGACCAAAGGCATAATCTAGAAACAAATCAATAAATGCAATATGTTCACCACTCCCTCTAGCTACACTTGGACAGTTAACCATTTTTTCCCTCCACGTAAACACTGATTCTCGGTCCGTTGTATCTAAACGAGATAAAACACACCATTACACATATTTCAATTGGTCAAAAATACGAACAACAAACACGATATTTTTTCTACACAATACTAAACGTGGCATGCATGTCCGTGTATAAGTATGCGAATCGATCAACTGCATGTTCTCGGGAAACATATAAATATACATACCACCTACCTAAAGAAACACAAAAATGTTCACATCAACACTCATTAATTTACACTCCCACAACATGATCGATACTCAACCAACATAAGCTAGGCATAGAGAAACCAATAATAAATACGAAAAAACTACCTCTAATCATGCATTTATGGTTCTCGTTGATTGAAATTCCCAAGAATTAATGAATACTTACTTCCATGACTCTTCATTTGTTTGAGTTATTGCACACCTTCCCAAGAAATCTACCATCTAATAATGGATGTTCAAGTTCAGAACTAATTTAAGAGGGTAAGTTCGGAGCATTAAATGCTCAATTTAGCACCGGTTTTTGTCAATAGTACACAAAACTGGTGCCAGTTTCCCTCATTTTCCCACGAATGCATTCAGCCCGGTTTCTACATCCCATAACACCGGTTCCTATAACCGGTGCCAAAAACATACATCACGCCGGTTTTCTGGGATTCTTTGCACCGGTCTTCAAATCGGTGCAAATATAACACCGGTTGTCGTTGTTTTTAGCACCAGTTTCTTGACCAGTGCTAAATTCTCAACGGTTTCCACAAATTCTAGCACCGGTTTCCCGACCGGTGTAAAAATAACACCAGTTTTTTTAAATAACCGGTGCAAAAATATTTTCAACCGGTGCCACAATAACACCGGTTTTACAACCGGTGCTAACACAAAAAAACCGTTGCTAAATTTTTATTTGCACCGGTTTTCATAACCGGTGTTAAAAAACCGGTGCCAGAAGGGGGTCTCTGTGGTAGTGATATCACATTTGAAACTCATATTTGTTAACGATTGTAGGTTTTGTGTAAATTAATGATGTGCTTCATTTTGCATGCGTTAATCGTTGCATCCGACATAGTTCTTGGTATGTTTTATATGGCTGATTGTTAGTATTAGTTGATTTTATATGATAAGGGGTTTAGATGGCCATGTTTGGTTTTATCATCTAAATCCCGCACTTTGCAGGCTTAATTAGTACTATGGACATCATGTTTCCACATGCTTCTAGATCTTCTATTTGATCATCTTTAGTGGGTCGCCCGGGGGTACTTTTTGGTAACATTCTATGTGAAGGCCATTCGTAAGGGTCGTAGAAGATATTGAAGGCCGTTCGCAAGGACGATAGAAGATATCAAAGGCCATTCACCTCTAGAATGGTAGTTGAAGAAGGGAACGAATATCAATGCATGGTAAAAGGAGATTGGATCCAAGGATAGGCAGCATTCGAGTTCAAAGTGGCCAATGAAGAAATGGGGAATAGTGATCCGATGAGTTGTGCCAAAGTCTGAGAATAATCAAAGATGAATTAGCCATCAAGGCTGACTCCATTAGATTTGTCTTCTTGATTACTAAAAAATAGATTACTTGAACTCAAAAATTGAACTAACGGTTCTCCTGTAGCAAAGGAAACAAGGTCAGTCGTCCAAGGTACCAAGGGTCAGTGTAGACTGTTCATGGCCAAACACCATTGGTCCTCGCCAGCAGTTCTAGCTCAAGAAAATGGAGCGACTTGCACCACATGCCACATTCTACAGAGCCCAAGTTCAAAGGTTTACTCCAAAAATAGCTAAGTATGGGCATGGACGTCCCATTCACGATTGGCCCATGCCGTTCCAAGATCAAGACACCAAGACTAGTCATTGGCCCATGCCAAAGTCTGCGCCCAAAGCCATGTCCAATGTCCACGCCAAAGTTTTGAACAAACTGTGCTTCCTAACCACGGGCCACGCCATACCCCACAATCCACGCCAAACATCTGAGTGAATAATACTTCTTGACCATGGCCTGCAGAAAAACTCCCTACGCTAGATAGAGCACCCTGCACCCATAAAGAACCATGGTCTCGCACAATGATGCATCGCGCAATAACGTACTTGGCGTGGACCGCACCATCCGCGACAATGGCTGAACTAGGGTTTTAGCATTTTTGGCATATTTTTAGGCCCAATCCCCTTCTCTTATATATATGAACTTAGTTTAGTAGGTTAAACATGTACAAAGTAGATTAGATCATTATGAGAGCTCTTAGAGAGGGATAAAACTCCCCCCTTTCTTTTCATTTTGTGTTCATCCTAGATGTGGAATTCAAATCTATATTTGAATTCCATGTTTATGGAGTAGTTTCCATAGTTTGGGGATAATTGTAGTGCATGATTTAATCTTTATGTTTATGTGAGATTCATTTGATTCATTCTCTTATATGTGTTCATGATATTATTATGATTGTTCTTGAATGTTCTAAATGCATGAATATTACACCACACACCGGCACACACTTTGGGATGTATTCATGTATGGTGCATTTATTGATGCCTTCTTGGAAAGATAAACCTGGAAGTTAGAATGGGTAAAGGAGTACATTGTGTCTACGTGAGTGTGTGCACGGGAGACCTGAGTCACACTCTGACTTATTTTCTAACGCATAAGTCTTAGCTGATTAAGTAAAGTTTTTCAATAGGTTACTGGTGTAAATAGCTAAAAATTAGCAAACTAGGGTGTGAGAGACTCTAGATCATAGATAAGGTGCCAACGACCCTTGGGCCTAGTTGATAGGACCCAGGGGAAGTTGTACATTCGTGGTGGAAACCTAGGAAGTAATCCCACGGGGGAGAAACTGACCTACAACAATGGCCGGACCTTGTTGTACTCCACTAGTTATGATGGTGGCGTCGATGGAGGGTTGCAAGTGCACCTGACGTGATAGGTATGGGGAAGTGTATACCATCAGTCAAACCACGTGTTGTGAGCACAATATTAGGTTGCTTAGTAAATCTTGCATGTGAATGAATCCAGGATCAAAATATTAGGTTAATTATATTGCACAATGACTCCCCAAGTGCTTAGCTTTATTAGATTACTTGCTTTTTACTTTTATTCATCGTAGTTGATAAATATGAAAATCCAAAACCCCCCACCTTGTTTGTAATTACTAGCTATTACTTTCACTTGTACGGATTGGCGACCCGTACGAGGTTGTGTCTTTAGTTGATACTTGAGCCCTAGCATCTCTGTGGACAAACACAGGGCTTGCTGATAACTACCCCCTAGGTAGCGTAGCAGTGAGAACGGGTGCAGAATATAAATTTTATCTTTGACCGTCCCACAGGACAAACCTACGCCTGGTTTAATTAGCTACGGTTTTAACTACCCCAGGTGGAGGTGGGTCAAATTTTGGTGCCTTTACCGGGGATTCTATCCAGCTTAAGGATCAATTAGGCATAACATGTTAGGTTAAGTAGTTAGTAATTGCTTTTATTTTTGTTTTGTTCTTTTTTGAAGTTGTTTTGTAGTTGGAATCTACTGATGTGGCATGATACCACTCTACAAATGAAGCTGTGTAGGATGTGTCTTTTTGACCACCCAAAAGAGTGTTGCCTTTGGTTAAGTAACTATGGGAGAACCATGGAGCTTGTGGTCCAGCGAGCTCAACGGGAATGAGAGTGGTTCAATTACCCCTGGTCACCCGAATCGATCTCAGCCCCCAAGTCTCTAGGCGAAGAAATACTCAAGGCTCTGACTAGTATTGCAAAAACTATTGAAACTTTGCAAAATCTAGTATTTTCCTGTATAAAATATTGTGGGGTTCAAAGAGCTTCTGGTGTTAACAGGATAGGTGGAAAGGTGAATGAGCTAATAAGCATAGTGAACCGGATGTTGGGAAGGATTAAGATCACAGATGAGGAAGCACCTCCACTGATATGTTCGGGACAATTGAGAAAGAAATAGCCATGTGTGAAGGCCATTCGAAAGGATGGTAGGAGAGGGAAGGCTATTCACAAAGTGGTAGAAGATAAAGTGAAGAAAGAAGAGCAAAGCGAAGGGTTAAGAATGATCTATGTATTGAAGCAGAGTTTTGATAATATTCCGAGATGAATAAACCTCCAAAAATGGTACCATTGGATTCCTCTTCTTGAGTACTATAAAATCGACTACAAGAACTCCCGAAACGGTTCAACGGTTCACTCGGAGGAAGCAAAACAAAACAGGACTTTTTTCTGTCGCTACTCGCGACGAGTGTGTCCCAACTCACGAAATGTTGACCCGAGAGCTCACAATTTCTTTATCTGGTCGCTACTCGCAACGGAGGCATTGTGACTCGTGATAATTTCCCTGCAACTTGAATTTTACTCCCTTTTTTCTTGTACTATAAATAGCTTTTAACCCCCTTCTTCCCCAACTCTCTAAGCCCGACTTGGGGGCTCCAAAACCCTAGTTTTTCACCATTTTCATCCATTTCTTCTTCTTTCTTTGTAGATATGTGTTCTATGTTATGGGTTTTGATTGTCAGCTTAGTTTTTTACTTGGGAGTAATAGATTGAAGCTTCCACACCTATGTAGTAAGAACCTCTATTTCACTCTTTCTTGAAGCATTTGTTATTTAGCATTCATGTGTTTAAATGTGATATTTTACTTCATTTATGATATGGGTTGTTTGAGTATATGAAGTGTTTGTATGATTGAAGTGTTAGGGTGTTAGGAAAGTTGAAAATTTCATAGCTTTTTGACATGAGGATCCAAGAACATGGAATTAGAATTTCTTGTGCATAATGTATTGTGATTCTTGCTAAATAAATATGTTACTGTGGATTGTTCTAATGTTTATCCTATGGATGCAATTCAAGGTTGAATCTTGAATGTGGTTTGTTCTAGGTTTAGCCTAATGAATGCTATGTTTTGTTAAATGGCTATGTCTCTGGTAGAAGGCTTATTGTTATCAAATCTATGATCCTTCATTTATAATGCCATGGATGAAATACCTTTATGGTGTGGTTTGCCTAGAGTGATCATCAATGAGGTTTGCAAATGGTCCTTGTTTTTCTTTGCAAATTACTATTAAGAAGGAATTAATGTTGATCTTAGAATGAGTGAATGGTTCAATGATCTACATTAGGTTTGGAAGTGGATATTAATTGCCCACGAGGATTTGTCTTTTGCAGTTTTTACCCTTTTTCTTAATTTGTTTGATGATTAGCATAATTATTTAACTTTGCTAGTTATCTTGTCTTTTAATTCCATAACTTATGACCACAACCAACCAAAACCTCCCTTTTTTCTTGCTTTTATATATCAATATATATCTCTTTCTAGCCTAATATAAACCTTATATGTTTTAACGCTTAAGAAAATCTCTCTTTTTCGTGGACGACCCCAATTTTCCAATATCTACTTAATTCTAGATAGGAAGCGTTAGGGTTTAAAAGTATTAACTTTGAGAGGTACAATGATAACCTCCCAAATTTTGGCACCGCTGCAGGGAAAGAGGCATTTATTTTTAAGTGTTTGGGTATATTTGGTTACATATTAGCTAGTTGCTTTTATTTTTCGCTTCTGGTTGGTTGTTTTTGTACATAGTAGGTATTGCTTGAGTTCCTGGTAAATTTTTATTGAGAATCCTTGCTATATGATTCCAGACTTTTGAAAAAGAGAAAATTTTCTTTTAAAAATAGAACGTCTCACCTTGATGGAACTCATGATGAGAAAAGAGGCTCAACAAGGAAGATTTGTAGGATGTGTCATTCAGACCATCCTACCGAGTTTTGCTATATGTTAAGAGATGAGCACTATGAGGAGGAATGAACCCTTGGTTTCCAAAACCAAGAGTATTATGAAGAGTGCTACCAAGAGGTAGGAGATGTTGGTTTTCAAGGGCAAGAAACCCAAGAATGGTACCCATACCATAATTCTTACAACCCAAAATTTAGTGGTAATCCGGATTGGTGGTATGAGAATGAGCTGGAAAACCAACAATACGAGCAAAATAGTTTTCCATCACCATCTTATGCCATACACCATAAACTATGCCAACAAGGATTCAAATTTGACACGTGAGAAAGTCATGAATGCAATAGCAAACTTAAACAACTTTACTAGTGAGGAAACAGACACCCGGCTCTCCTCTAGCATTGAGGCTATTGAGAGGCATGCGAGGAGTATATTGGAAGCATTGGCCCAAATTGAAGCTCGTGATTCCAAAAATACACCATCCCAAGTCGAACTCAAGGATTCAGTGAGTGAGGTCCCTATGGGAAATGGGTTTGAGTTTGACGAGGATGAGGAGTTAGTTGTTGAGAATGAAAAATCGGAGGAAGAGGTGATTGTGTTACATTAATTAGCATCGTCACCCCCACCCCCACCTAGTGAACCAATTCCACTATTTTCGGAAGTTTTGAGGAAGATAAGAAAGGAGCCAAACGACCATCCCAAGCCTCCTAATTTCCTAACTCCTTTTAAACCATCTCCACCTCCTTAAAACCTTCCACGTGAAAGTTTGGCACCTCCACCTCTCCATTTTTGGACACTCATGGTGAAGGGGTTCAAACCTTCACTATATGGATAACATTAGGGTCGTGCCGATGACCTTAAAAAATATGGAGCTTCTCGGAAGGCAACCCAAGTTTCTAACTTTGGTTAGTGTTTTTTTTTCTTGAAAAGAAATCCTCAACCATGTCCTCAAACCCTTACCCAAAACCACAAGAATACCACCACAACCCACCACTAAAAACTACTACCAATACCACCATCTAGGGGTACTACTAGTTGTTGTCTTTTGTGAGTGTTAATTGGGATTTGCATAATTGTGGCTTTGTAGTGGATGGATCGAAGTTTCATGTTGGGCGGTGTTCAAGAACATGGAGGAGACAACATTCATTCAGGAGTGAGTATTTCTGTCACCGGGAAAGACCTTCAAGGTCCAAGTTGTGAGTATTTTTTTCTTACTCCCTTATTTCTTTATCTTGTCCTTTTCACATTGAGGACAATGTGTGTTTCAAGTGTGGGGAGGTAAAGAGGAATATATATCTCATTGTATTGTAGTGTAGTGTGCATATGCTCCACTTTGATGCATTTTGTTTTGGAAAAAAAAGAAAAAAAAAGAAAAAGAATAAAATTTCCTGCTAGTTGAAAAACTGAGGGAAGTTTGGCAAAAGTTGGAGGCCCGGATAGGCCGAAAATCTGAAAGGGCAACCTATGAAAAAATGAGAGGCAATATTGGTGTAGAAAAATGTGAGGGTAAGTATTGAAAAAATAAAAATGTGTGAAGCTAGGATGAAAACCCGAGAGGGCTCCTGGGCAAAATGAGAGAATATGAGTGATATTGAAAATTTTATGCTTCTCTTGATGTGTCTATTGGGTGGCTTTTTCGGTAGAGCAAGGTAGCTTGGCTTTATATGTATACCTCAATTTTGTTATGGTTTGTTGGTTGTTTAGATTATCTTAGGCTTTGGGATGCGAGAGTGTGAGAGATTCTTTTGTCTTGGGGGTTAGGGTAGTCTAGGAATATGGTGTTGGATGTTTTGGGAAAATTTTTATATGCTAGTTTACGCTTTGGTCTTTGCTTGTTCTTGTTTACTCGAGGACGAGTAAGGTTTAAGTGTGGGCAGATTCGATAATGCTTCAAATGCATGTATTTTCAAAAGCATTTAACATCTCTTTTGTCATATTTTTGTTGTAAGATTGCTAGATTTAGGTAGGTTTACATGATAAGGGGTTTAGATAGTCATTTTTGGTTTATATATCTAAATCCTTCATTTTGTAACCTATGTTTAGTTTAATGGACTTTTGGTCCTTACGAGATTTAGATTCCTTTTGTAAGCTTAAATTGTAGATTTTTCATGAGCACTTAGGAGTGGTTTAGTGAAGGCCATTCGAAAGGATGGTAGAAGATGGATGGCCATTCACAAAGTGGTAGAAGATAAAGTGAATAAAGGAGAGAAAAGCAAAGGGTGAAGAATGATCTACGTTTTGAAGACGGGTTATGAGAATTTTCCGAGGACGATCAGCCTCCAAGAGTGGAACCATTGGATTCCTCTTCTCAAGTACTATAAAATTGACTACAAGAACTCTCAAAATGGTTTAACATTTCACCCGGGGGAAGCAAAAAAAAGCAAAACTTTTTTCCATCGCGACTCGTGACGAGTGTGTCGCAACTCGCGAAATGTTGACCTGAGAGCTCACAATTTCCTGATCTGGTCACAACTCACGGCTGAGGTGTCGGGACTCGCGATAATTGCCCTGTAACTTGCATTTTACTCCCTTTTTTCTTGTACTGTAAATAGATTTTATCCCCCTTCTTTCCCAACTCTCTAAGCCCGAGTTGGGGGATCCAAAACCCTAGTTTGTCACATTTTTCTTCCATTTCTTCTCCTTTCTTTGTAGATCTTTGTTCTATGTTATGGGTTTTGATTGTCTAGCTTAGTTTTGTACTTGGGAGTAATAGATTGAAGCTTCCGTACCTATGTAGTAAGAACCTCTATTTCACTCTTTCTTGAAGCATTTGTTATTTAGCATTCATGTGTTTAAATGTGATGTTTTACTTCATTTATGCTATGGGTTGTTTGAGTATATGAAGTGTTTGTATGATTGAAGTGTTAGGGTGTTAGGAAAGGTTCGAATTTCATAGCTCCTTGTTAGGGTTTAGATAGTCATTTTTTGTTTCTATATCTAAATCCTTCATTTTGTAACCTATGTTTAGTCTATTGGACTTTTGGTCCTTACGAGCATCTAGATTCCTTTTTGTAAGCTTAATTTGTAGATTTATCATGAGCACTTAGGAGTGGTTAAGTGAAGGCCATTCGAAAGGATGGTAGAAGATGCAAGGCCATTCACAAAGTGGTAGAAGATAAAGTGAAGAAAGGAGAGCAAAGCAAAGGGTGAAGAATGATCTATGTTTTGAAGCAGAGTCATGAGAATTTTCGAAGGAGAATTAGCCTCCTAGAGTGGTACCATTGTATTCCTCTTCTCATGTACTATAAAATCGACTACAAGAATTCCCAAAATTGATCAACTGTTCATCCGGAAGAAGCAAAAAAAATGGGACTTTTTTTCGTTGTGACCCGCGATGAGTGTGTCGCGACTCACGAAATGTTGACCTGAGAGCTCACAACTTCCTGATCTGGTCGAGACTCCCGATGGAGGCTTCGCGAATTGCGATAATTGCCCTGCAACTTGCATTTTACTCCCTTTTTTCTTGTACTATAAATAGATTTTAACCCCCTTCTTTCCTAACTCTCTAAGCCCGACTTGGGGGCTCCAAAACCCTAGTTTTTCACCATTTTCTTCCATTTCTTCTTCTTTGTTTGTAGATCTTTGTTCTATGTTATGGGTTTTTATTATCTAGCATAGTTTTGTACTTGGGAGCAATTGATTGAAGCTTCCTCACCTATGTAGTAAGAACCTCTATTTCACTCTTTCTTGAAGCATTTGTTATTTAGCATTCATGTGTTTAAATGTGATGCTTTACTTCATCTATGCTATGGGTTGTTTGAGTATATGAAGTGTTTGTATGATTGAAGTGTTAGGGTGTTAGGAAAGTTGCAAATTTCTTAGCTCTTTGACATGAGAATCCAAGAACATGGAATTAGAATTTCTTGTGCATAATGTGTTGTGATTCTTTCTAGATAAATATGTTAATGTGGATTGTTCTTATGTTTATCCTATGGATGCAATTCCAGGCTGAATCTCAAATGTGGTTTGTTCTAGGTTAAGCCTAATGAATGCGATGTTTGGTTAAATGGCTATGTCTTTGATAGAAGGCTTGTTATCAAATCTATGGTCCTTCGTGTGTAATGCCATTGATGAAATACCTTTATGGTGTGGTTTTCCTAGAGTGATTATCAATGAGGTTTGCAAATGGTCGTTTTTTGTCTTTGCTTTTTTTTATATTAAACCATCCTATGATGGGGGGAATATATTTGGCTCCCCAAACCAAAATAATAAAGCCGAATAGGCGCTAGAAGTCATGATACATTGCACTATGCAAGAAGGTCATCCCCTAAAGATGATCCCGGAGCTAGAAAGGCTCCTGAAGCAAAAAGCTATTGCTCCCAAAAAAGGTGATTCTACCTTAACAATGAATATAGTTAAAAACCAACTATGGTCTGAGGGAGTCCATCTAGGTAGCTCATCGCGAACAGGTCGGAGAGATGAGCAATCGAAACTCCTATTTGTCAACGACGTGCCCACCAAGAGGAGAGGTTGAGTCCACAATATGTACACCAAAATACGTTATAGCAGCCTTTGTTTCATTAGGTAAGAATCCATTAAGCAGCAGCAGGTGGGAGCAGCAAAACTTTTTGTACCACATCATCCAGTTGCTTTGCTAAGTGCCAGAAATCAGAGAAAGAGAGAAATAGCAGTATTTGTACTTATAAACAGTGACGGGACACACATTTGTTCTTATAATCTAGAAATGAAAGCTGGAACACACATTTGTACTTGAAATCAGTGTCTAAAACTCGAATTAACAGTATGCATTAAGAGCCAGACCACAATGAAGGAGTCCAACTCTATTTCAGATTTGTATCCAGGGGTGGAACAACCCTAATTGCTGGGAAACCAATTGAATCTAAAGATAACAATCCTTTAAGGAAGCTGGGGATTGTACTGATGTCAATTTCACCTTGTAAATTATTTTCCCTTGCAAATTTTGCTAAAAAAATCAGCTGACATGTTAGCTTGTCTAGGTGTGTATTGAATTGGATGTGAGGAGTGTTCAAGATGAAGTGCATTGCACAAAGAGAAAATTCTCCAAGGGCATCTGTGTGGATTATGAATACTCTTTACAGCAGTTAAGCAATCAGATTCAATTACACAATTTACTAGTGCTAGATCAGAACAAGTATCATATCCCAATTTGATTGATAGTAATTCTGCTTCTAGAAGGGAGGGGCACTGAAATATTCTTACTGTCATTTTGACCACCTGTCCCCTCCAGTCCCTAACTATTACTGCAGCAGAAGAAAAACCACTAAAAATCCATGAAGCATCAGTGTTTACTTTATAGCCCCTTAGTGGTTTTTCCCATGTAGCTACTGTAAAAGAAGGCCTTTCTTTATGAAATATTTGAGGAATGATCTTATTCTGAATCTAGTGTTTATGCCTATCTCTATTTCCTTTCAATTTGTGAACTGTGAAGATTGAATAGATCATTTGTTTGATTTCTTGGACACAGATCATCAATGAGAAAGGCTTGTTATCAAATAAGAGATTGTTTCTGCTAGTCCATAGTGACCAGAAAGTAGCAATAAAAGCAGCAGTTATCAATTTTGAGTGAATCTTCGAATCAGCCTTGTAATATAAATAAAATTCAACCCTACTCTTTAGATTCAGAAAGACCATTTGTGGTAGCTTTAAAAGAGAGTGAATTTCAAGCCAGACAGCACAGGTGCAGGGACATGTGTTAAAAAAATGATCAAGAGTATCCTTATTGACTAAACAGAAAGGGCATCTCGAGGCCAATGAAAATCCCATCCTGCTTAGAATGTTATCAAATGGTAGTATGCAATTTAATGCTCTCCAAATAAGGATTGACATTTTTCTAGGAATGTAGGGAGACCAAACCTTTTGTATGTGCTGTATTACAGGGTTCCTCTGTCTCAGTAAGTTGTAGGCTGACCTGACTGTAAATTTTCCATCTGTAGTGGGGGTCCAAACGAGCTGGTCCTCATGGAGGTGCTCCAGCTGTACTTCCTGCAATATATGAATGATGTTGGTAGCCAAGTAAGGCTCCAGGCTTGGTAAGTATGCAGGTTTGCTACTAATGAAAGAGCTTAAAGAAAGATCATGAAAAGGTATATCTCTATCCTCAGGCCAAATATAGCATAGAGCCCCATTTCCCATCCAATTTGCATTCCAAAAGGAGCAATCCCCTCTGCCAAAGATAATCCTTGAAAAACTGTTTGCCGTAGGTGTTACACCGCTAATTCTATTCCAAATTTGTGATTTTTTGTAAGTGGCAGGTAATGTCAATAAAAGAGAAGACCATTGAGTTTCATTTATTTGGAGCTTCCACCATAATTTACATGAGAAGGCATCCACTATGGCATTCAAATCCCTTAAACCTAAACCATTTTCATTAACCAGATAACTCATCCTTTTCCATGATCTCCATCTTTTTCCTTCAATAAAATTAGATTTACCCCAAATTAAACTAGATGCCATCTTTTCCATTTTTTAAAAAACTATCTTAGGTGGCTTTAAAACTGCAAAAAAGTGTATTGGGATTGAGAGGAAACAGTGGTTGATTAAGATTATTTTACCTGCCGAGCTTAACCATCGATTCTTCCAATTATGTATCAGTCTATCCATTCTCTCCAGTACAGGTAAATAATGTGACTTTAAATTCCTACCAGAGAAGATAGGGACTCCTAGGTATTTGAATGGCAGAGAACCTTTCACCATCCCTAGTTGCCTTTTTACAGATTGAATCAGTTGGGGAGAAGAGTTATGTGAAACAAAGAACTCTGATTTTGCAAAATTTACTTTTTGACCAGTAGTCAGCTCATAAGCTTTCAGAAAAAGTTTGAAATGCCTCAAGTTTTTGGGCTTAGTATTTAGAAAAGCAGCAGTGTCGTCAGCATACATGAGGTGAGTAAGAGGAGAACAAGAATTAGGGAGACTAAAATATTGTAAGTAACCAGTGGAAAACAGTTTCTTCAGCCCCCTAGAAAATGCTTCTGATAAGATATTGTATAGAAATGGGGAGAGTGGATATCCTTGTTTAATTCCCCGAGAGGAAGGAAAAAAACCAGATATGGCTCCATTTATTAGAACTGAAAAAGTGGCAGAAGCTATATTTTGCTTGATAAGTCTAACAAATTTGCCATGGAAACCAAATTGTAGTAAAACTGAATTTAGGAAGGACCAAGAGACCCTATCAAAAGCCTTTTGCATGTCAAGGTTAATAATCAAATTAGAAGTCTTAGCCTTTCTGGATAACAATCTGGTCATTTCATGCATGAGAATCATATTATCCGAAATATCCCTACCTTTAAAAAAGGCACTTTGCTCAGGTGAAATCATTAAATGCATAAGTGGTTTAATCCTTTCCATTATTATCTTAGAGAAAACCTTATTGACAAAATTTGATAAGCTTATTGGTCTAAAATCTGCAAAAGAGTTTGGAATGGCTTTTTTTGGTATTAAGGTGAGCCAAGTGCTGGACATGGCTTTGGGAATAGAACTAGAATTTAGAAAATCATTAGCAGCTTCTAGCAAATCCTGGCCAATGATTTCCCAAAATGTTATATAAAAATCTCCAGAGAATCCATCTGAGCCAGGAGAACTAGATCTATTCAATTCAAAAACAGCAGTTTTCAGTTCCTGTAAGTCTACTGGGGTAAGCAGAAGTGTATTCTGTTGATCATTTATTACTGCAGGGATTTCTTGCAGAAATAGATTTAAATATTTCCCTTCTTTTTGTGATGTATCCTCATTCAGTAGTTGCTGAAAGAATCTGACACCTTCTGCTTTAATTAAAATTGGATCAGTTATCCAGTTTCCCACACAATCCTTAATTTTAACAATTCTAGATCTTACTTTCTTTTCCTTGATTGTGTGATGGAAATAACTTGTATTAGTATCCCCATTTTTTAACCAATTTAGCTTAGCTTTTTGTTTCAAGAAAATGTTTTGTTCCTTCTGAGATCTTAACAGTAAAGCTTTTGCCTTCAGAAAATCCTCTAATACTGACTCATCCAAACACTGCTGGTAATGCTTTTCTAGATCATTGACCCTAATTTCTGATTGTGAAAGATTCTTGTTTACATCCCCAAAAGTATTTTTGTTCCGGTCCTTTATTGCTATCTTAAGCCTTTTTAACTTATGAACAAATTTATTCATTCCAGACAGGGGGGATTGTAAATTCCAGTTAGATACAACTATTTGATGGAATTCCTCTCTATTTGACCACATTTCCTGGTATCTAAATGGTCTTGGGACTGACTCTACAGCAGATTGGATAGTTAGTAGAAGAGGAGAGTGATATGATGTATTCCTATTTAAGACCTGGATAGAACTATTAGGGAAAATGTCTAACCAAACTAAATTACCTAGTCCCCTGTCTAACCTCTGGAACTGTAGATCCTTTCCTTTGTCTCTATATCTGTTGTTGCTCCAAGTGTAGGAATTACCAACCGTGGGGATTTCATGTAAGTCCATCATTGTAATGAAATCATTAAAATATTCATTCTTTTCCTAGGGGTGGACTTCCTACCTTTATATTCTGTTACAGATGTTACTGTATTAAAATCCCCTATATAAATTGATGGTTCCTGAGTGGGAATTTGTAATTCTGACCACAAGTTCTCTCTTAACTGTCTATGGACATTGGCATAAATAAAGTTAACATTCCATTGAACAGAGGAAGCAATATCTGTAACTCTTGCCTGTATATACTGATCAGATTCATTTTCTATTATCAAACTGAAAGTCTGATTCCACAGCAACCAAATTTTGGCTACGTTAGCATGGAAAGCATATTTATACCCAAGTTCATATTTCAAAGTATTTTGAATTCTGATTATCATGCCATGGTTCAATTAGACAAAGGATATCAATCTTGTGAATCCTGATTAAGGATTTTAATCGATCCATTGAAGTGCCATATCCCCTAACATTCCAAACCATTATTTTTCCAATTTGGGTGTATTTTATCATTTAAAACTAGGGGGGGTGGCTTTTTGTGATGATCTGAGTTTCCTTAAGATATTTACTAATGGATTTTTATTTTTGCCCCTTTTATCATCAACTTTCTTTATAACATCAGTAGGAGTAGGACTTACTTGTGGAAGAGCAGTTTGCATTGCAGTTGTACTAAGCTCTTCTAAGATGATGGGATCTTGATGTCCTGAGCAATGTGGTTGAAAATTAGTAGTACTCTGCTCCTCACCAGTTGTACTGAGCTCACCAGTGTCATGTGCTTGCTGAACAGGAGTGCTCTGCACCTCCTTAGGATCTTTCTCTTCTGGTACTTCATCAGGGCCTTGATCAGGGGCTTGATCATCTGAGATACTCTGCACAAATTGAGGAGTGGATGGTGCCACCACCATACCCACTTTTTCTGAGTCTATCTGCGTTGTCAGAGGTTCCTGTGTTTCAAGTGTTTCATGAAAGATGTCCACTGCTCTTCTTCTTGTCCATCCATATCATCATCCTGTAGGTTAGTTAAAGACCGGAAAGCGTTTGATATAGTAACCAGTTTCTGTTTAACTATCCCATCATGAATAGGGGGAAGTTCTGGTTGTTGATTGTTTTTCCTCCAAAAGAAATTGGTGATAGGTTTGGAGATGTCATCCAGGGAATAAAAATGGGAATTTCTTTTAACCTGGGTGGCTAGAGGTTCCTCCCTATTTATTTCCATATTACGACCTGATCTCAGATTCTGAATGTGGAAATCAAGTTCCTTTTGGGATACTGACAATTTAGAATGCCCTACTGTTTCAAATGGTTCTTTAGGCTCATGGCCAGGGTTGTTCTGAAATGCAGCAGATTGGGAATCATCCTTGACAGTATCTTGTCTAACCTTATTAGCATTAGATTTAGGTGTGATCATACTATTTTTTTTTCAGTTCAGGGTGCAGAAAAGTATAGTTTGCCTGACTGTGGCCTATTATCTTACAATGTTTACACTACAAAGGCAACTGATCATATTCAATTTGGTAGTCTGAAACTTTATTCCCAATCCCTACAACAATTGAGTTAGGGAGTTGAGACAGTAGGTCAACCTCAACACACACTTTAATTGCGGAAGGTCTAGTTAAAGCTTTAGTTGCAGCATCCATTTTTAAAAATTTACCAATCTGACTGCTTATGCCTATAATTGCTGAAGTTGATGAAAGGTTACCCAAGCTGGCACTATGGAGGATTCGGCTGTTGGTGAGAAGTCTGGAGTCCACTTCTGGACTTTCATTGTTGCTCCTTGAACCATCCATTGGCCCTTTATCCAGCAGCGTTGATAATCTTCGCTATCCTGAAATCGAATAAGAACATGCCTGTAATCAATTGACCCCAATTGACACTTTGCTTTAAAACCGATAGATTTGAAAGCTGAAACTAGTTTATCCATTGGGGGTTTCCCCCTGTTAAATTTTCCGACTAATGCATTCTGGTAGTGAGATGCCAGAATCACGCCTTCCTCTGGGGGAAGGATGAAAGCTAATTTGCCCTTGTATTCAGTAATTGGGTGCAAATTGGGAGTATCTGGAAGTGAAGATATCAGTGGAGAGGCTTTTGTGTTCAAAGCTTGGAGGAAGCTTTTGTTAGCAGGTGTGGTATGATCGGGCAATTGGTTTGGCGTCGGAGACGCCATGGCCGTCGGCCAGCCACAGGAAGGAGCCGTTAGGCAGAAAGAAAGAAGAAGAAGAAGTACAGAAACAGAAAGGTGTGAATAGTTAGCAAAGTGTGTTTTTCGCATGTTGAAACGCCCACAGTAACAGTTTTTTTGTTCACTCTGTAACTGATACAGTTGTTTGTCTTTGCAAATTACTATTAAGAAGGAATGAATGTTGATCTTCGAGTGGGAAGTCTTAGCATTCCCCATAGGTAACGAATGTGATAGAATGAGTGAATGGTCCAATGATTTACATTAGGTTTAGAAGTGGATATTAAGTGCCCGCAAGGATTTGTATTTTTTAGTTTTTACCCCTTTCTTAGTTTGTTTGATGATTAGCATAGTTATTTAACTTTTCTAGTTATCTTGCCTTTTAATTTAATAACTTAGGACCACAACCGACAAAACCCCCCCTTTTTACTTGCATTTATATATCTATATATATCTATTTCTAGCCTAATATAAACATTATATGTTTAAACACTTAAGAAAATCCCTCTTTTTCGTGGACGATCCCAATTTGCCACTATCTACTTAATTTTAGATAGGAAGCATTAGGGTTTAAAAGTATTAACTTTGAGTGGTACGGCGATGACCTCCCAAATTTTGGCGCCGCTGCTGGGGAACATGCATTTATTTTTAAGTGTTTGGGCATATTTGGCTGCATAATAGCTAGTTGCATTTATTTTTCTCTTCTTTTTGGTTTTTTTGTTCGGAGTAGGTATTCCTTGAGTTCTTGGTGAATTTTTTATTGAGAATCCTTGCAATATGATTCCGAACTTTTGAAAAAGAGAAAGTTTTTTTGAAAAAAAATGGAACATCTCACCATGATGGAACTCATGATGAGAAAAGAGGCTCAACAAGCAAGATTTTGTAGGATGTGTCATTTTGACCATCATACTGAATCTTGCTATATGTTGAGAGAGGTGCACTATGAGGAAGAAAGAACCTTTGGTTTCCAAAAGCAAGAGTATTATGAAGATTACTACCAAGAGGTAGGAGATGTTGGTTTTCAAGGGCAAGAAACCCAAGAAGGGTATCTATACCATAATTCTTACAACCCGGAATTGAGTTGTAATCCAGATTAGTGGCATGAGAATGAGCCGGAATACCAACAATATGAGCAAAATAGTTGGCCATCACCATTTTATACCATACCCCAAAACCTAGCCCAAAAGGAAGTTCATGTTTGACATGTGAGGAAGCCATGAATGCAATAGCAAACTTGAACAACTTTACTTGTGAGGAACCAGACACTCAGCTCTCTACTAGTGTTGAGGCTATTGAGGGGAATGCGAGGAGTATATTAGAAGCGTTGGCCCAAATGGAAGCTCGTTATTCCAAAAATACACCATCCCAAGTCAGACTCAAGGATTCGGTAAGTGAGGTCTCCATGGAAAATGAGTTTGAGTTTGAGTTCGACGAGGATGAGGATTTGGTTGTTGATGACGAAAAAATGGTGGAAGAGGTGATTGTGCTACAATCATTAGCATCGTCACCCTTACCCCCACCTAGTGTACCAACTCCACCATTTTTGGAAGTTTTGGGGGAGATAAGAAAGGAGCCAAAAGACCATCCCAAGCCTCCTAAGCACCCAACTCCTTTTAATGCTCCAGGAACTTTTCAGAGGTGCATGGTCAGCATATACTACAACAAGCAACACCTATTACCTTGGATTTTCTGGCCTTTTTACCTTGGTTTTTTGCCCCCAGAAAACTGAAGAAAACGTGGGTGGAGTAAAAAATACACCTTATACCTCGGTTCAAAACCGAGGTAAAAGGTACTTTTTTACCTCGGTTTTGGACCGACGTCGATATCTTCTGAGACGGACCTCACAACAAGGAAGAAATCTGACTACAGTACCGCATAGCTGGGACATTATTATATCGATGTCAGCATCCTTAAATAGTGAAGTCGATAATGAATGGAAGCATGCAATACGACTGGAACAACTGCGGTGACGATGGTGAAAGTTAAAGAAACGTCGCTTGTCATTGTATGAGATCGCATGATCCATTGCACCCTTATCGTTGGCATGTTGACGTGGGTGGCTAACCAATATGACATCGTTTTAAATATGCGACCTCGCAAAAACAAATTCAGGCATCACCAACAATGTCAGTTTGATATCGGTATGTTTTTTTTATGTCGGGCGACGTCACATAGGTGTCGTATCATCACTAGTTTGTGCAATGTCATGGTATGAATTGTGAAGAATTATAAAATAATATTATATTTATTTTCTGATGAAACAAAAAAAACCAGTGAACATAAATTACCAATAAATGTCATAATATATTCAAATATACATGGTTGGTGTGAAAATAAATGATTAATTGCATTTAACATCCACTGCCTACATGGTACGCCACCAAAGCTAAGAGTCCATTGTAACTCTATTTGTCCTACTAAAACAAATAGAAAGGAAACAAAATTTATGTCAGAATTCGGTAGTCCCAGAATGATGTACACATAATATTGTCAAGTGCAAGTGACAATAATCTAAACATAGGAAAAGTACCTTCACTGCAATGTCGCTTGGTTGATAATTAAATGTCAATCAAACCAATGAATGTGCAGAGTCGAATATTCAAGATGAGGCTGTCATTTCTGGACAATGCAACATGGCATAACATTCGGCTCTACATCGTGTAGGGCGCTGAACATAGTACGACGTCGCACATTCAAACTGTGTTCATACAAAATTTTTATTATTTTACACAGTCACCAATAATCTATGATTATTTTCACAATCCTTACAAATAAGACATTATTTTGGAAGGATATACATTGTAACTTATATAACATGTAACAAAATCATCATACTCAATCAATATATTAAATATTTTGTCAACGTGGAAAAATACATATACAATTTAGGAGATGCCAAAATGAACTACCTCAATTAGTTTGAACCTGGAGATGCTCCATCCTAGAATAATTGTTCATGTTCTATAGAAGAAATTAGATTGGACTCTTTAGTGTTTGTAATGGGGTGGAGTTGAAAGAATGGAGAGGAGTTGTGTTGAGATAGGAAATGATTGTGTTTGTGGTGGATATTATTGTAATGAGATGGGTTTGGGGGGAAATTTTGGTTCCAAATTTTGCTCAAAATTTCAATTCCTGCTGAAATTTTCATTGGTAGCGATATCGCATTGAGGTTGGTCCCAGATTCGTGTCATTCAAACAGAATTTGCAAAATTAAACATGTAGGGTCAAAATATAATGTTAGGCAATTGTCATCGAAGTAATAATCTACAATATTCCTTCTACACGATGTACTACCGCTTTTCAAAATTTGACAGGTGCAATTTCATTAGCTTTTCATTTCATGAAAAACCTAGAATATTAAATTTGATGTGATTCCATCTTGTGGAAATGATCTTTCTCATACTGATTATAGTAAGGGTATTAATGGAATACTCCAAAGTGATGGACAATTACCCCGGTTTGGGGACGAAACCATTGCCACCCCCTAGTAAAACTCACGAGAACCATTACTGATGACAAATAAACTTGCTTGATTCCACAAAGAATTATACATGTTCATCCTTAATGAACCGCCAAATACTTATAAGTAACAACATACTATTTACTCTATACGATGTGCTACCGGTTTTCAAAATTTGACGGGAGAAATTTCATTAGCTTTTCATTTCATTAAAAACCTAGAATATTAAATTTGATGTGATTTTGTGTGATTGAAATGATCTTTCTCATACTGCTTATAGTAAAGGTATTAATGGAATACTCCAAAGTGATGGACAATTGCCCCAGTTTGGGACAAAACCATTGTCACCCCCCCAGTAAAACTCACAAGAACCATTATTGATGAAAAATAAACTGGCATGATCCCACAAATAATTCTACATGTTTATCCTGAATGAACCGCTGGATACTTATAAGTAACAACATACAATTTACTCTATACGATGTGCTATTGGTTTTCAAAATTTGACGGGAGCAATTTCATTAGCTTTTCATTTCATTAAAAACCTAGAATATTAAATTTGATGTGATTCTGTGTGGTGGAAATTATCTTTCTCATACCGCTTACAGTAAGGGTATTAATGGAATACTCCAAAGTGACAGACGATTACCCCGGTTTGAGGATGAGACCATTTCTATCCACCAGTAAAACTCATGAGAACCATGATTGATGAAAAAGAAAATGGCATGATCCTTACAAAGATTTTCACGGGTTCATCCTGAATGAACTGGTGGATACTTATAAGTAACAATATACAATTTACTCTATACGATGTGCTATCGGTTTTCAAAATTTGACGGGCACAATTTCATTAGATTTTCATTGCATGAAAAACCATGGATATTAAATTTGATGCGATCCTATGTGGTGGAAATGATAGTTCTCATACTGCTTATAGTAAGGGCATTAATGGAATCCTGCAAAGTGTCAAATGATTATCCCGGTTTGGGAGCGGGACCACTTCCATCCCCCGGTAAAACTTATGAAAACCGTTATTGATGACAAAGAAACTAGCATTATCCCACAACAAATTCCACAGGTTCATCCTGAATGAATGACTGGATACTTATAAGTAACCATATACAATTTACTCTATACGATGTACTAGCGGTTATCAAAAATTGACGGGCACAATTTCATTAGCTTTTCATTTCATGAAAAACATAGAATATGAAATTTGATGTGATTCTATGTGGTTGAAATGATCTTTCTCGTATCTCTTATAATAATGGTGTTAATAGAATACTCAAAAGTTATGGACGATTACCTCGGTTCAGGGACGGGACCATTGCCATCCCCTAGTAAAACTCTTGAGAATTGTTATTGATGGCAAAGAAATTGGCTTGATCCCACAAATAATTCCACAAGTTCATCCTGAATGAACCACCGGATACTTATAAGTAACCATGTACAATTTACTCTATACGATGTACTAGCGGTTTTCAAAATTTGATAGGCGCAACTTCATTAGCTTTTCATTTCATGAAAAACCTTGAATATTATATTTGATGTGATTCTATGTGGTGGAAATGATCTTTCTCATACCGCTTATAGTAAGGGTATTAATGGAATACTCCAAAGTGATGGACGATTATCCCAATTCTGGGACGGAAGCATTGCTATCCCCCCGTTAAACTAAGGAGAATGCAGTTTTATGTTAGTGGGTAGCTCACATTCAACATTTCATCCTCCCTCACCATCTTGGAGGGAATGAAGTGTAAAAAGTGAAAAGTTCACCGGTAATGTGAAAATTGATTCCGATTGAACAAGACCTTACTATAGGTCATGAACAATTATAAATTTAAATTTAAACTATCCAATGTACAAATACCCAATTTGAAGGTTAGTTACCTTTGTTTAGGTCAAATGGGGACCCAGTTTCCATTTTAGTGGGCTGGAATGGTGAGGCCCAATTTAATAGGAGCCCAGACTTATATTGCTAAAGCAAAATATAGGTATAACCTCGCACAGATATTGGTCAAACACAGGCCCATTTCTATGCTAGTGGGATGTAATTGTTATGCCAACATTTGGAATAGCTGATGTCGCTCTAGAGTGGGTATGAGTTCATTCCGAGTGACAGAAATGCAAAATTGTCTTGCCCTAGGCGGAAGTCACAACGCTTCATAACGAGTGTGTAAATGGAGGTCATATCTCATACTACACTTCAAACCTTTTGTATTAACTCAAATTTCAACACTCCTCACCAGCCAATATTCTAAAAGGTATGGTTTCCACACGTGTTTACATTGCTTTTGTTTTGGTTTTTATCCTTGAATATTTTTATTAGGGTGTGAATGTTTTAATTGTTTTCATTTTTGAGGTTTCTATGGATTTTTGTGCTAGAATATGGTTTTAGAGTGTTAGAATATGGTTTTAGGGTGTTGGAATATGGATTGGGGTGGTACAATATGCTATAAGAGTGTCGTCGTTTTCTGTTGTTGTCGTTATCTGCTGTAATGCGACGTCACTGATAAGTCGATCTGGCTTTTGTTGTACCAATTTGCATACGATGTTGCATTCATGCTTTTTATAGATGGCCAGATCAATGCAAATTTGCATATGCATTGGTTGACCAATTGTTTATACCGATGATTTTGTGACGTCGCCTTGAGTAGGTTAGAAAACCAGATTTCATGTCTTTATTTCCCATTGTTTGATCATCATAAAATTTCACCTCCATGACAATATGAATTACATCAATTATTGCTAACAATGCTGGTTCCAGCCATCAACCAATTGAGTTGAGTGATTCGGATGATGATAGTCGTGGTCGCACATTCTTAGGCAGATATCCCCATTTTTTACATGCTCTGACCCAGACAAACTTTTGGTTAGTTCCAATTATGGTAATTTCTCCCTGTTTCAAACAAAAAGATTTTTGAATTAACTTTTTCTATAGATTACTAAGAAATTTTTTTGTATATATAATTCAGTAGTCCCAGACAAATTTACTGAGTACCTCCTACCGTACAAATTGGATGTTGTGATTATGTGCAAAAGAATGGAGTATAAAATGCACTACTCGAGGAACGAGATGCTCAAGACCCTGACCCTGAAGGGGTTTGTCCAGTTTCTTGACGAAGAGGAACTTGAGATTGGGGATACATTGTACTTTGAGCTCATAAATGGTGTTGGGCCCGTAGTTTTCCATGTAGTTGTTCTTCTCCAAAAACATTAGAGGGTTGTTTAAGACTTAAAATGACTATGGGATGTATTTTGTATCAAATATCTTAACATTTCAAAAAACATTAGAGTTATTTTTTTGTTTTTCAATGTTTTATATTTAGCATGACATGTTAATCAATGTTATTTAGTATTTTTTTTATTAAATTGGAATTGTTGACCGGGTGGGTGTTAGGCCCATATAGATGGGACATCGGTCTCAGTTCGGTATGTGTTCGCATGAACCAAAAGACCTATGACATCACACTTAACAAGAAAACTTCAGAACATGGTTAAAACGACGTCATTCCAAAATATTTTATAAATATGAAGACCCTAACAGACAGTTCAAACTTTTCTTCACAAAATTACCGCAAATTCCAATGGTCTCCACCTTCCACTCTACTCTTTTGTATTTGAAAAAAGGTATGGTGTTTCTAATCTCCTAACACATAAGTTTTGTACTTCTTACTTCACAATGTCAGATCTATGGTCTGTGAATTTGTTTTGTGTACCCTGCTTTCTAGCATTTGTTTCAAAATTATGAGAGTATGAACTTTTCTTGACTTTGAGCATTGGTACTATTTTTCGGTATGTCTCCTAAGGTGTGTTTGTTCTATTTCATGTTGATGAAGCTTCACTTTTTCCGGTTTGATGTGTTTCTTCCCATAGCAACCTGTGATATCTGTGATGTCGGCAGCATATCTGACATAGTTTGGTTCATCCGATAAATGTGAGACCTCGTTGAGTTTTTTTTCAAGTTGATAATTCTTCATTTTATGACGTCAGATGTATCTCGGTATGACATTCTGCTTGCTTGAAATGTTACCAACTTTGCATTATGACCTCTAAGTTTACTTTCAATTTCCCCACAAGACATCAGATTTGATATGTGAGGAGGTCTTTGATATGTAGGGCATGGATTTCATGGGTCAATTTCCAAAGTTCGATGGTAAGTACTACATATTAGTGCTAATGGACTACATGTCCAAATGGGTAGAAGCCAAAGACACAAAGATGAATGATGCAGCAACCGTGGTTAGCTTTCTCAAGTCCAATATTTTCTCACAGTTTGGTGTACCTTGAATCCTAGTCAGTTATAGAGGAACCCACTTCTGAAACAAGGTTATGGAGTCATTGCTTGAAAAATATGGAGTAACCCATATGACGTCTACTTCTTACCACCCGCAAACCAATGGCCGAGCAGAAATATCCAATCGAGAAATCAAAGCTATCTTTTAAAAGATAGTGAATACCTCTAGGGAGGATTGGAGCTATCGATTGGATGATACCCTTTGGGCATATTTCACTACCTACAAGACTCCAATTGGAATGTCACCTTTCTACATCCTCCATGGCAAAAGATTCCACCTCCCGGTTGAACTTTAATTCAAGACACATTGGGCCGTTAAATGCCTTAACTAAGACTTGAGTAAAGCCTGGAAGCATTGGAAGTTAAAATTGTTAGAACTTGAAGAACTTAGATGGAACTCCTATGATACAACTTTGATATATATATATATATAAGGAGAGAACAAAGGCCATATATGATCCAAGTATCATAAAGAAGGATTTCTTTGTGGGACAAATAGTTCTCCTTTACAAATCTAGGCTACATGTCTTTCCCAGTAAGTTAAGATCAAAGTGGGAATGACCGTATGAGGTGACTAAGGTGTATGATCACAGTGCAATAGAGGTCAAGAATGAGAAAGATGATACAAAGTTGGTGGTTGATGGGCAATGATTGGAACCTTATTTCGATTGGGAAACTATTGGAGCTGATGATGCGCCCATTTTATATGGTTATTTTAGGATTTTTGGGTTACCTTTTGTACACTTTTGTGCTCTAGATGTGGCATTTTTCCTTGAAAGTCTCTATGGTAGTTAAGAGCGACTTTTACACTTTTATTACTTTTCTAGTGGATTTTGCGTAAAAAGTTAATTGTTTGAAGACTTTGAAGACTACCTTTGAAGATTTGAAGATGCATTTGAGCTTTTGATGACTTGAAGGATTGAAGGATTGAAGAAAAGTAAAGAGGAGAGGAGGAATTGATACAAAAAGAAGGAAAAAATCAAAGTGATTGATTCTGCATCCATCGCATGGTGCGATGGTGTCCATCGCACAGTGCGATGGTATGTCGCTTAAATGAGATGGTGTCCATCGCACTCTGCAACGAACGGGTGGCCAGACTTCTTTCTTTCTTTTTTTTACTATAAATACTCACCTTATCCTTTCTCCCAAAAACACTTCTTCTTCCCAATTTGGGACTGGAAAACCCTAGTTTTCCCTTCTTTCTTTTATTAGTTTTTGTAGATTAATCATGTCTTTTCATTATCTAGGTTAGTTTGTACTTGGGAGCAATTTATTGAGACTTCTTTTCTAATGTCTTGAGAATTATTTCTATCTATCTATTGGTTTCTCAGTTGTGCATTTATTAAGCTTCGAGTGTGGATTGCTAGTGGCATTAATGTTGTTGGAAGTTTGAGTATATGAATTGCTTGTATGATTTCTTGTTAGGGTTGGGAGAAAGTAGCTAATTTTTCCCTCTTTTAATGTGGAATCCAAGAGAATGAGTTAGAGCTTCTAAATGATGTTGATGTGTTGATAATTTCTAGATGAATGTGATGATGTTGAACTCATTTTCATGTTTGTTTTAGGTAGGAAATGAGAGAAGTCAATGAATGATAATCGTTATTGACTAATCTTATGTAAATGCATGAATTGGTTAAATGCTTAGCCATGGTGTAGTGTTTATAAGTACTGCCAAGCTTGTTATTTCTTTGATCTTAATGCCATCCATGAGATACTTTTAGTCGTGTTTCAACTAAGGGAGTCATTGGTGAGGTTTGACAAGGGATGTCGAATTCACTGTTGCAAACTACTATCTAAGAAAGATAGATGATTTATCTTCACAAAAAGTAGTTAAAGAAAATGAATAGATTGTTTCATTCGTTCTTGAAGCTCTTGTTATTTAGAATTCATGTGTCCTTAATGCTATGTTTTCCTTCATTTATGCCATGGGTTGTTTGAGAATAAGAAGTGTTTGTATGATTGATATGTTAGGGTATTAGGAAAGTGACGAATTCCTTAGCTCTTTGGCAGAAAAATCCATGAACATGAACTTAGAATTTCTCGTGCATAATGTATTGTGATTCTTGCTGGATAAGTATGTTAATGTGGATTGTTCTCATATTTATCCTATAGATGCAATGAAAGTTTGAACCTTGAATGTGGTTTGTTCTAGATTATCCTAATGAATGCTATGTTTGTTTAAATAGCCATGTCTTTGTTAGAAGAAATGTTGTTATCAAATCTATGGTCCTTCGTATGAAATGCTGTTGATGAAAAACCTCTATGGTGTGGTTTCCCTAGAGTGATGTTAACGAGGTTTGCAAATGGTCGTTGTTTGTCTTTGCAAATTATTATTAAGAATGAATGAATGTTGATCTTTGAATGTGAAGTGATAACATTCTCCATAGGTAACAAATGTGATAGAATGAGTGGTTCAACGATCTACTAGAGGTTTTGAAGTGGATATCAATTTCCCCCAAGGCTTTATCTTTTGTAGTTTTTACCTTTTTTTTCTTGGTTTGTTGATGATTAGCCTAGTTAATTGGCTTTGCTAGTTATATTGTCTTTTACTTTCATAACTTAGGACCAAAACCAACCCCCCCCCCCCATTTACTTGCTTTTATATACCTATATATATACACACTTCTAGCTTAATATCAAACTTACACGTTTAAACACTTAAACAAATTCCTCTTCTTTGTGTATGACCCCGACTTGCCATTATCTACTAAGTTATTAATAGAATGAATTTAGGGATCACAAATTTAACTTTGAGAGGGGCGGCGATGACCTCCCAAATTTTGGCACTGCTATTGGGAAAGATGCATTTATTTTTAAGTGTTTGGGCATATTTGGTTGCATATTAGCTAGTTGTTTTTTTTTCTACCTCTTGGTGGTTTTTTTTGTTCGGAGTAGGCATTGCTTGAGTTCTTGGTGAATTTTTATCGAGAATATTTTCAATGTGATTCTGGACTTTTGAAAAAGAAAAAATGTTTAAAAAATGGGAACGTCTCACCTTGAGGGAACTCATGATGAGAAGAGAGGCTCAACAAGCAAGGTTTTGTTGGATGTGTCATTCCGACCATCCTACCAAATCTCGCTATTTGTTGAGAGAGGGGCACTATAAGGGAGAAACAACCCTTGGTTTCCAAAACCAAGGGTATTATGAAGAGTGCTACTAAGAGGTAGGAGATGTTGGTTTTCAATGGCAAGAAACCCAAGAATGGTATCCATACCACAATTCTTAAATCCAAAATTTAGTGGTAATCTGGATTGGTGGTATAAGAATGAGCCTAAAAACCAACAATACGAGCAAAATAGTTCTCCTTATACCATACCCCAAAACCAAGCCCAACAAGGAAGTTCAAGTTTGACAAGTGAGGAAGTCATGAAAGCAATAGCAAACTTGAATAACTTGACTAGTGAGGAACCGAACACTCGGCTCTTATCTAGTGTTGAGGCTATTGAGGGGCATGCGAAGAGTATATTGGAAGCGTTGGCTCGAATGGAAGCTTGTGATTCCAAAAAGACACCATCCCAAGTCAAACTCAAGGATTTGGTGAGGGAGGTCACCATGGGAAATGAGTTTGAGTTTGAAAGGGATGTGGAGTTGGTTGTTGAGGATGAAAAAATGGAGGAAGAGGTGATTGTGCTACATTCATAAGCATCGTCACCCCTTCCCCCACCTAGTGAACCAGTTCCACCATTTTTGAAAGTTTTGAGGAAGATAAGAGAGACCAAAAGATTATCCCAAGCCTCCTTTCCACCAAACTCCCTTTGAACTATCTCAACCTCAACAAAACTTTCCTCTTTAAAGTTTTGTACCCCCACCTCTCTATTTTTTTGCGCTTATGGTGAAGGGGTTCAAGCCTTCACTATATGGATAACATTAGAGTCGTGCCGGCGACCTTAAACATACAAAGCTATGTCATGCCAATGGCGTAATTAAATTCAGCTTTATTTTAATTTTTGATGATTAGTTTTTGTTATATTGTTTTGTTCTTTTTACGGTGTGTTTTTCTATGATCTTGTAGGGATTCAAAGAACATGGAGATGGATTTGTGAATGAAAGAAGGCATGGAGAAAGAAGGTAAAGCTTGGACATGTGATAAATTTTTAGTTTTTCTATGTATTAGGTAGGGTAATCCGTCGCATGGTGTGATGGTGTCCGTCGCAAGGTGCAACCAAATCAGAAAAACTTGGGACAATTTGTGCTTTCAGGTGAAACTTTGCACGATGTGTGATGAATTAAACACACGTTGCAAAGGTTCATAGCACGGTGTGCCAAAATCAAAATATTTTCTGATTTATTGGGCTTACAGATTGAACATTTTGTGACGTACGATGAAAATCATCACACGTTGCGAAGATCCATCGCACATTACGATGGTTTCATCGCATGGTGCGACGAAATCAGAAAGTTTTCTAATTTACTAAGCTTAAACACTGCACAATCCTTCTTTCTTCTCCACCAAATACTCCCAAGAACCAGAAAACCTACACTCATTCCTCCACAATCTTACATAAATAGATATGAATATTCTTGCATTGTTGTAGTACCTTTGTTGATTGTAGTGTGCTGGGGTACTTTTTGGTTACATTCTATGTGAAGGTAGTTCGTGAGGGCGGTAGAAGATATTGAAGGTTGTTTGCAAGGACGGTAGAAGAGATTGAAGGTCATTCACCTCTAGAAGGGTAGTAGACAAAGGCCACAAACATTAATGCATGGTAGAAAGATATTGGAGCCAAGTAAAGGCGGCATTGGAGTTCAAAGTGGCCAATGAAGAAATGAGGAATCATGGTCCAATGAGTTTTCCTAAGTCTGAGAATGATCCATGAAGAATTAGTCATCAAGGCTGATTCCATTGGATTTATCTTCTTGAGTTCTACAAAATAGACTACTAGAACTAAAAAATTGGACTAACGGTTCTCGTGTAGCGAAGGAAACAAGTTTAGCCGGCCAAGGTACTAGGGGTCAGCGCAGACCATTCATGCCCAAGCACCAACGCTCTACACCAATGGCGTAACCCACACCATATGCTATGGTTTATACAACTCAAGTTCAAAGGTTTGCTCCAAAATGGCTAAGTATGGGCACAGATCGTCCCATTCACGATGACCTGTGTCATCCCAAGATTAAAATGCCAAGACCGGCCGTTGGCCCATGCCAAAGTTCTAAGAAAACCATGCCTCTTGACCACGATGCGCACCATAGGCCATTGTTCACGCCAAAGTTGTGAGCAAACCGTGCTTCCTGACCACGGCCTGCGCCATAGCTTTCAGCCCGCTCCTACTTCTGAGTGAATCATGCTTCTTGACCAAGGCTCGTGCCAAAGCTCACAGTCTACGCCAAAACCTTGTGCCATAGTCCTGCACCAGATCAAGCACCCAGCGCCTATGAAGAACCACGGCCCAATCCCATTCTCCTATGTATGACCTCATTCTACTTGGTTAAACATGTACAAAGGAGATTAGATCATTAGGAGAGCTCTTAGAGAGGGAGAAACACTCTCTCCTTTTCTTTTTTCTTTCTTTTTATCTTGTGTTCATCCTAGATGTGGAATTCAAATCTATATTTGAATTCCATTTCTATGGAGTAGTTTCCAAAGCTTGGGGATAATTGTAGCGCATGATTTAATCTTTATGTTTATGTGAGATTCATTAGATTTATCCTCTTATATGTGTTCATGATATTATTGTAATTGTTCTTGAATGTTCTAAATGCATGTATATTACACCACATACCAACACACACTTTGGGATGTATTCATGTACGGTGCATTTATTGATGCCCCCTTTGGAAGTGACACTTGGATGTGAGAATGGGTAAGGGAGTATGTTGTGTCTGCCTGAGTGTGTTCACAGGAGACCCAAGTCATACTCTGACTTATTTTCCATCACACCAGTCTTAGCTGATTAGGTAAAGTTTTCCGATAGGTCATGGGTAGAGATAGCTAAAATGTAGCAAACTAGGGTGTGAGAGACCCTAGATCATAGATAAGGTGCCAACGCCTTGGGCCTAGTTGATAGGACCCGATGGAAGTTATGGATTCATGGTGGAAGCTCAAGACGTAATCGGATGGGGAAAAAAAGAACTACAATAATGGTCGGACCTTATTGTACTTCCCTAATTACAATGGCGGCCTCGATGGAGGGTTGGGAGTGCACCCGTTGTGACAGGTATGAGGAAGTGTATATGATGTGTCCATTTTAGATGGTTATTTTAGGCTTTTTAGGATTAGGTTTTGTGCAATTTTGTGCTCTACATGTGGCATTTTTCCTTAAAATCATCTAAGGAGGGATAAAGGCGGCTTTGACATTTTTATCACTTTTTAGATGATTTTGTGTGACAAGGTGATTTGTTTGAAGACTTTGAAGATTTGAAGACTTTGAAGATTTATCTTTGAAGATTTTAAGATTTGAAGACCTTTACATTTGAGCTTTGTGAAGATTTGAAGAAGTGAAGAGATGAAGAAAGGAGAGCAAAGCAACGGATGAATGATGATCCAGGGTTCTCAGAATTTTTCGAGAATAATCAGCCCTCAATAGTGGCACCATTGGATTCCTCTTCTCGAGCACTATAAAATCGACTACAAGAACTCCCGAAACGGATCAACGGTTCACCCGGAGGAAGCAAAACAAAACAGGGTTGGATTTCACTGCTGGTCGCGACTCGCGATGGAACTGGTCGCGAGTCGCGACGACAGCACGAATCCAGCTCTGCAGCAGCATTTTTTCTCCCCTTTTTCTTCCACTATAAATACCTCTTCACCCCTTCTTCTCCACAGCTTTTGGCCCCTGTTTTGGGCCAAAACCCTAGCTTTTATCTTCTTGTTTTCTTAGTTTCTATGTCTTTTGTTGTTCTAGAGTAGTTTTTGTACTTGGGAGCAAGGATTGAAGCTTCCATTTCTATGCAGTAAGGAGCATTTATATCTATCTATTTGGTGTTTTTGCTATTGTGATTTTATTGTGCTTTGAATGTTAATTGTTGATGCCATTGATATTGTTGAAAGCTTGAATGAAATACTTGTATGAATTGCTAGCTAGGGTTTGGGGGATTTGGGTTAATTTCCCCCCTTTTCTTGTTAGGAATGTATGAGTATGATTTAGGGCTTTTGATTGTGTTGATGGATTGATAATGTGCTAGATGAATGTGATTGATGTTGAACTCTTCGTCATGTTCGTTTGCGTAGCAAACGAGAGAGTTATATGCTCTTGGATGAATGTGCGTTGCACGTTCATCCAATCTCGTGTAATTGCATGAATTGGTTAAATGCTTAGTCACGGTGTAGTGGTCATAAGCATTGCCAAGCTTGTTGGTTCTTCGTGATTAAATGCCACCAATGATACCTTGAGTCGTGGTCGCGACAACGGGAGTCATTGGTGAGGTTTGACGAGAGATGTCGAACTCACTCTTGCAAACTACGAACTAAGAATGATAGGAGTTTAGTCTCCACAACAAGTAGTTGAAGTATTGAATAGATGGTTTTAACTCATCCTTGAAGCATTTGTTATTTAGCATTTGTGTATTCTTGATGGTGTGTTTCACTTCACTTGTGCCATGAGTTGTTTAAGCATAGGGAGTACTTGTATGATTGAATTGGTTAGGTGTTAGGAACGTGACGAATTCCGTAGCTCCTTTGCATGAAAATCTATGAGCGTGAACTTAGAACTTCTTGTGCACAACGTGTTATGATTCTTGCTAGATGGGTATGTTGATGTTGAGTCATGTAATGCTATATGATAGAATGAGTGAATGATTCAATGACCTACATTAGATTTGGAAGTGGATATCCCTTGTCCACAAGGCTCTTTATCTTTATAGTTTAAAACCCCTTATCTTTAGTTTTGTTTGATGATTAGCATAGTCACTTGACCTTGCTAGTTATCTTGTCTTTTTACTTTCGTAATTTAGGAACAACCAACCAACCCCCCCTCATTTACATGCTTTTATGTGTGTGTGTATATATCTACTCCTAGCCTAATATCAACCATTGTGTGCTTAGACGCTTAGGAAGATCCCTCTTCTCCTTGGACGACCCCGATTTGCCGCTATCTACCTAGTTGTAGAAAGTAAGCAAAAAGGGCTTATAAATTATCTTTTGCATAGGGGGCGTGCCCGCCCGCCCGAGGGAAGTTATGGATTCGTGGTGGAAGCTCAAGACGTAATCGGATGGGGAAAAAAATACCTACAATAATGGTCGGACCTTATTATACTTCCCTAATTACAATGGCGGCCTCGATGGAGGGTTGGGAGTGCACCCGTTGTGACAGGTATGAGGAAGTGTATACCATTGGTTACACCACGTGTTGTGAATAGAATATTAGGTTGCTTGGTAAATCTTGAATGTGAATGAATTGAGGATCGAAACATTAGGTTAATCATGTTGCACAATGACTCCCCAAGTGCTTAGGTTTATTAGATTACTTGTTTTTTTTACTTTTATGCATCGCAGTTGTTTAATTTGAAAATCTAACCCCCGCATTGTTTGCAATTACTAGCTATTCCTTTCACTCGTACGGATTGCTGACCTATACGAGGTTGTCTCTTTAGTAGATACTTGAGCCCTAGCATCTCTGTGGAAAAACCCAGGGCTTACCGCTAACTACCCTCTAGGTAGCGTAGCAGTGAGAACGGGTGAGAATATAAATTTTATATTTTGAACGTCCCATGAGACAAGTCTCCACATGGGTTAATTAGCTATGGTTTTAACAACCTCGGGTGGAGGTGGGTTAATGAATTGTATACTTTGCCAAATAGTGGGTTAGGATTACATTTCTTTATTTTATATTCTAACCCTTTGATTTGTAAAGTGTTTAATGACCAGTTAAAGCCCTTCTATGATCTGGGCGGAGTATTAAATAGTGATTTGAAGCAAAGGGTGGATTGATGGAAGGAATAACACTTTAGAAACTGGTAAAAAAAAAGACAAGAGAAAATTATAGAGGATGTTGAAGTTGAAGGCAAGGGAAGCAAGCTAGAAGCCAAGAAAACATCCAGCTCACAGACTGCAAGCTTCTGCACATTCGGTGATACTTAGGGGAAACCCAAAGATTAAGCATAGCTCTAACTTGCGTACCACACACTTTTTGTAACACCCCATTTCTACGATTAACTCGCTCAATGCAAGTATGGAGTGGGACATGGGTGTGCTACCAAGAATCCAACTGGTCGGATTACTTATATGCAGTAATTAGAAAATAAAGATTATGGGGAAGCAATTTTAGAAATCTGAAACCTAACTTACTATTACAATGGAAGTTGATGTGCATCATTATGCATGCGTTAACTGATGCATTCGGCATAATAATTGGCTTGTTTTATATTTTGGATTGCTAGTATTAGTTAATTTTACATGACAAGGGGTTTAGATAGCCATGTTTGGTTTTCTTGTCTGAATCCCGCATTTTGTAAACTTAATTGGTACTAATGGACACCTTCTATCTCCGAGCACCTAGATCTTCCCTTTTAATCACCATTATTAGGTTGCTCGTGGGTACTTTTCTTCGTGCTTATATTGATGACCATTTGCAAGGATGGTAGAAAATGTTGAAGGTCATTCACATTAGAATGGTAGTAGATGTAGGTCATACACTAAATTGTTGTATTAGAAGGATTAAGCTAAAGATACCCAAGAAATGGGTAAAAAAAATGGAAAGATCGGAACATGGGAATGCTCCGGTAGAGAAGAGAAGGCAGAGGCTTAGAGCCAATAGTGGCGGAGACGGCGGCGGTGGCAGGGGAGACTAGAATAGAAGAGTCCGTCGACTCTTCTATTAGAATAAATTATTAATTATTAAAAGTAGAAGGAGTATCTCCTTAATCCTGGAAAACCACCTGGAATCCAAATTTTAGGATGACTGACCCCTTAAATCCCGCTGCTACCAGGACACCTACTCCTGTAACCACAAAGAAATTCAATAAAATTTTAGAATATTCATTTTGCCATGCATAATATCGTGAAAAATGGATACCCATTTTAGGAATGACAGCGGGAATGGACCTTAGCAACCCCATTCTCCTTCCATTGCAAATACTTATAATGATAGGTGTTATTAGATTTTTCTTCTTGTGCGCTATGAAATAGAATACAAGAACTCTCAAATTGGGCCAACGGTTCATCCGTAGCGGAGATAAGAAGTCAGCTAGGCAAAGCACCAACGAGTGGCACCGGCTGCTCATGGCCGGCACGAGACCAAACACACACGGCCCACGCCATGCCATACAACCCATGCCAGGGGCCCTTGGCATGATTTGTGGCAACCTCGACAGGCAGTGTGCTCAAGTTACCATTTTCACTCAAAAAATGGCTAACTATGGGCGTGGACCATTCCGTTTCTCATGGCCCATGCCATTCCAAGTCCAAAATATCAAAACCAACCAATGAGCTGTGAAAATGAGGCAGCCCGTGCAAAGAAACTGAAGAAAATGAAAATTTGGTTGACAACCCATGCTAAACAACATGGACCACAGATTAGAAGTACCAAAATGGAGTTCCAGACGATGGTACACGCCCGACGATGACCCGTGCTAGATGACACAGGCCGCGCCTAGCATGGTTGTGCTAGATCCCACAACCCACGCCAGCACGAGGCATGCGGCCCGTGCCAGGTCTGACGGACCACACTGGTACGGAGCCACATCACCGGCATGGGCCATGCCATTCGTGGTGGTTCGTGTCAGTGGAGTCTGATTAGGATTTTGGCCTATTTTGGGCCTTTTTTAGGCCTAATCCCCTACAACTATAAATATAGCCTTAGTACTAGGGTTAGGTGCTTTGGATCATTTTTTTAGTTCATTTGTAGATTGAAGAGCAACTTTGAGAGAGAGAAACACTCCCTCTTCTCTGTAGGTTGTTTCTCTTTTCCTTTTAATTTTGGTTTTTTCCTAAAGATGTGGAATTCAATTAAACACTTTAATTCCATGTCTAGGGAGTAGTTTTATAGCTTGGGCATAATTTTGTATTCATGTGTTGATTAATATTTTTGTGAGATTCATTAGATCTTACTAATTCTATATGTTTGTGATATTATGATGGCTTGTTCTTGAATTGTTATAATTGCATAAATGATACACTCCATTAGCATAAAATCTTGTCTACATTCATGTTGGTGCAAATATTGATACATCCTGGGGAAGAGTAACCTGGATGTGATATAGGTAACGGGGTCCGTGTCCACGTGGATGTGTGCACGTAGGTCTTTTCCGAGTTTTACCATTACAATAACAGCACACCAGTCTTATATCATACCCCAAAACCAAGCCCAACAAGGAAGTTCAAGTTTGATGCGTGAGGAAGTCATGAATGCAATAGCAAACATGAACAACTTTACTAGTGAGGGACCGGACACTCGGCTCTCCTTTAGTGTTGAGGCTAATGAGGGGCGAGGGGCATGCGAGGAGTATATTGGAAGTGTTGGCCCAAATGAAAGCTCGTGATTCCAAAATACACCACCCCAAGTCGAACTCGAGGATTTGGTAAGTGAGGTCACCATGGAAAATGAGTTTGAGTTCAAAAGGGATGAGGAGTTGGTTGTTAAGGATGAAAAAAATGGAGGAAGAGGTGATTGTGCTACATTCCTTAGCATCGTCACCCCTACCCCTACCTAGTGAACCAACTCCACATTTTCGGAAGTTTTGAGGGAGATAAGAAAGGAGCTAAAAGACTATCCCAAGCCTCCTAACCACCCAACTCCTTTTAAACCATCTCCACATCCACAAAACATTTCTCTTGAATGTTTTTTACCCCCACTTCTCTATTTTCGGATACTCATGGTGAAGGGGTTCAAACCTTCACCATATGGATAACATTAGGGTCGTGCCGATAACCTTAAATGTACGGAGCTTCTCGGGAGGAAACCCAAGATTTTATGTTAGGTTATTATTTTTCTTTTATTGGAAAAAAATCATTAACCATGTCCTCAAACCCTTACCCAAAACCACAAGAATACCACCACAATCCACAACCAAAAACCACTTCCAAAACCACCATCGAGGAGTACTACTAGTTGTTGTCTTTTGTGAGTGTTGATCAGGATTTTCATAGTTGTGGCTTCAAAGTGGATGGATCAAAGTTGCATATTGGGCAGAGTTCGAGAACATAGAGGAGAGAATATTCATTGAGAAGTGAGGATTGGCATCACCGGGAAGGACCTTTAATATCCTAGTTGTGAGCATTTTTTTCTTTTTTCCTTATTTCTTTATCTTGTCCTTTTAACATTGAGGACAATGTGTGTTTCAAGTGTGAGGATGTAAAAAGAAATGTATCTTATTGTATTATATTGTAGAGTGCATATGCTCCACTTTGATTTGTTTTGTTTGAAAAAAAATGGAAAAAAATCCCATTAAGTTGAAAATCTGAGAGGGCAACTCAGGCAAAGGTGGGAGGCCTGGATAGGTTGAAAACCCGAATGGGTGACCTATGCAAAAATGAGAGGCCAAATGGTGTGAAAAAGGGTGAGGGTGAACATTGAAAAAGGAAAATGTGTGAAGCTAGGATGAAAACCCGAGAGGGCTCCTAGGAAAAATGAGAGAAAATGAGAGAAATTGAAAACAATTATGCTTCTCTTGATTTGTCTATTAAGTGGCTTTATCGGTAGAGTAAGTTAGCTTGGCATTATATGTGTACCTCACTTTTGTTATTGTTGTTGGTTGTTTAGATTATCTTAGGCTTTGGGATATGAGAGTTTGAGAGATTCTCATGTCTTGGGGTTAGGGTAGTCTAGGAATAAGATGTTGGATGTTTTGGGAAAACTTTTACATTCTAGTTTACGCTTTGATCTTTGCTTGTTCTTGTTTACTTGAGGACGAGTAAGGTTTAAGTGTGGGGAGATTTGATGAGATGTCAAATGCATGTATGTTCCAAAGCATTTAACATCTCATTTGCCATATTTTTTTTTGTAAGATTGCTTGAGTTTTAGGTAGTATTACCTGATAAGGGTTTAGATGACCATTTTTGGTTTTTATATCTAAAGACTTCATTTTGTAACCTATGTTTAGTCAAATGGATTTTTGGTCCATACGATCATCTAGATTCCATTTTTTGAGCTTCATTTGTAGATGTCTCATGAGTCCTTTGGAGTGGTTTAGTGAAGGCCACGTGCCAAAACGTGGTAGAAGATAGAGGTGTCAAAGAAGGAAGGCATAGAAGCGGATGAATGATCACCTGGAAGTTAGTATAAATTTCTTAAAATTATCCGAAAAGAATCAGCCTATTAGGATGGTGTCATTGGATTCATCTTCTTGAGCACTATAAAATCGACTACAAGAACTCCAAAAACGGATCAATGGTTCATCCGTGGGAAGAAAAACAAGAAGACGCAAATTGTAGCTCGCCCACGCGGATTTTTTTTTTTCATTTTCAAGTGCACATCACTGTCAATTCAATTTCCTTGGATTGAATCCCTTGTGGCCATCAACAAATATGGCGGAGTGGAGGGCAGTTGTTTGATATCAAAATGGTACTTATGTTTAGACAAAAAAGATAAGGAAACAAAATTATACAGGGCAAAAAGATTTCTCCACAAGGGGCTCTACCATAAATACTTTATGTTGTGTATGGAATATGAGCTAAGACTACTTGAACCCCATAGGATTGTTCTTGTTGCCTTTCTTCTTTGAGCTGCTGGTGTCAATAGCTGCATCTTCTTCTGCCTTCTGTTCTGCTTCTAAGACGGCCAACTCGTCAAGGATTGGTTAAAGCTCCTTGTACCGAACTTCAGCAAGGTCAAAACCATCCTTCCGGAGCTCCTTTCCAGTATGTTGTGTATGTTCATATGCTGCCATTTGCCAATACATGTTTGTGCGCTTAAAGAAATCCTTCAGTGATTCTCCAGGCGCTGGAGTTCTCTGTGAATCAGAAAGCCCAAGACTTGCTCTAATTTGCTCTATTATTGCTCTTTTCTCCTTCCTACGCATACTTTTCTTTTCACCTTTAATTATAGCAACAACATCGTCCATCTCAAGTGATGTAGCACCACCATTGCTAGCCTCTGCAACATCTTCATCATCCATATCACTTCCGTCATACTCACTTCCTTCATCTTCATTTTCAGGGTCGTCATCATCTTCATCCTTGTCCTCATCCTCATCCTCGGAATCTATAACCCACTCAGGTTCAGATACAGGGATTATGCACTTCCACTCATCAAGTTTGCTGAGATTAAGGGTGTACAAATCATCTAGGGTTATTTCCTTGTCTCTAATCTCCATCATCCCACCAAAGATATATAACTTATCTCTTCCCACAACCATACAGCAGTTTATGCGTCCACAAGGCTTCACTATCTCAAGTGATTCAGAACTTTGCAAACCAAAGCTAGGATTAGATTGAGAACTATTTTGATCAGATTGGGTAGCTTTCTCTATGTTCTCAACATTCACATGTCTCTCTGCCCGGATGGATGGATCCGAATATTGGGTTGAAGCCTCCACCACCCGGGTGAGGCCATTTCCGCCCGAGCAAGGCCATTTCCTCCCGGGCGATGCCCTTTTCGCCTGGGCTACTCCTTCTGCGTTTTGATCTCTTTTTGACCAACTTGGGCTATAAATAGCCCATTTCTTCCCCATTTTCCCAAGCCCGGCCTAGTTTTTCACCATTTTCATCCATTTCTTCTTCTTTCTTTGTCGTTCTTTGTTCTATGTTATGGGTTATGATTATCTAGCTTAGCTTTGTAATTGGGAGCAATTGGTTGAAATTTTCACACCTACGTAGTAAGAACCTCTATTTCATTATTTCTTTAAGCTTTTGTTATTTAGTATTCATATGTTCTTAATGCTATGTTTTACTTCATTTATGTCATGGGTTGTTTGGGAATATAAAGTTTTTATATGATTGAAGTGGTAGGGTGTTAGGAAAGTGGTCAATTTCTTAGCTCATTTGACATGAAAATCAAAGAACATGGATTAGAACTTCTTGTGTATAATGTGTTGTAATTCTTGCTAGATAAGTATGTTAATGTTGATTGTTATCATATTTATCCTATAGATGCAATGAAGTGTTGAATTTTGAATGTGGTTTGTTCTAGGTTTAGCCTAATTAATGCTATGTTTGGTTAAATGGCCATGTCTTTGGTAGAAGGCTTGTTGCTATCAAATCTATGGTTCTTCGTATATAATGCTATTGATGAAATATCTTTATGGTTGTTGAACGTCTAAAGTGATTATCAATGAGGTTTGCAAATGGTCATTGAACGTCTTTGTGAATCACTCTTAAGAAGAAATGAATGTTGATCTTCAATTAGGATGTGATAGCATTCCCCATAGGTAACAAATGTGATATAATGAGTGAATGGTTCAATGATCTACATGAGCTTTGGAAGTGGATATCAATTTCCCCCAAGGCTTTATCTTTTGTAGCTTTTATCTCTTTTCTTAGTTTGTTTGATGATTAACATAGTTACTTGACGTTGCTAGTTTTATTGTCTTTTAATTTCATAACTTAGGACCAAAAACCAACCACCCCCCCACCCGCTTTACTTTCTTATTATATATATATATATATATATATATATATATATCTACTTTTAGCTTAATATCAACCTTATATGTTTATAGGAAGCATTTAGGGCTTATAAATTTAACTTTGAGAGGTACGGCGACGACCTCCCAATTTTGTTCCTAAGTTATGAAATTAAAGAGAAACAACTAGCAAATCCAAGTAACTATAACTTAGAAAAAGTGGGCTTAAAACTACAAAAGACAGAGACTTTGGGGCAACTAATTTCCACTTCCAAACCTCTTATCTATCATTGAATCTACAACCTATTCATTATTTTAACTACTTCTTGTGAAGATAAATATTCTATCCTTCTTAGACAGTAGTTTGCAAGAGTGAATTTGACATCTCTTGTTAAACCTCACCAATGACTCCCTTAGTCGATGAACGGTTAAAAGAATCCCATTAATGGTGTCGAGCACAAAGAATCAACAAGCTTAAGAACACTTATAAACACTACACCATGTCTAAGCATTGAACTAATATATGCATTTACACAAGATTAATCAAGAACGTTCAATGCTCATAGACCACTCCTATTTGCTGCAATAAACAAACATGACAAAGAGTTCAACATTATCAAATTCATCTAGAAATTTTCAACACATCAACATCATTAGAAGCTTTAACTCATGCTCTTGGTTTTCATATTAAAAGAGGGGAAACTTAGCTACTTTCTCCCAACCCTAACAAGCAATCATACAAGCAATTCATATACTCGAACAACCAACAACATTGATGCCATTAACAATCCACATTCAAAGCTCCATAAATTCACAACATCAAAAGCAATAAATTGATAAACAGAGTCGTCAAGATATGGCTTAGAAGACTCAATCAATTGCTCTCAAGTACAAAACTAAACTTGATGATAAAAACTCATAACATAGAACATAAATCTACAAAGAAAGAAGAAAATGGAAGAGAAGAGGAAAACTAGGGTTTTGGAGCCCCCAAAGTTTGGCTTAGAGAATGGGGAAGAAAGTAGGGCTATTTATAGTACAAGAAAGATGAAAAGAAAGATAAAAAGAAAATGTGCAGCAGGATCCCGCCCAGGCGGAAATGGCTCGCCCGGGTGGTGGAAGCTTTAGCCTAATATTCATATCCATCGGCCCGGGTGGATGATGATCTGCTCGGGCGAGCTACAATTCGCGACTTCTTTTTTTGCTTCCCACAGGCGAACCGTTGATCCGTTTTGGGAGTTCTTGTAGTCGAATTTATAGTGCTCGAAAAGAAAAATCCAATGATGCCACCCTTGTAAGCTGATTCTTCTCGATTAATTTAAAGAGCTTTGTCCTTGTAGTCAAATTTATTGTGCTCAAAAAGAAAAATCCAATGACGCCGCCCTTGTAGGCTGATTCTTCTCGGATAATTTAAAGAGCTTTGTCCAAACTTCCTGGTGACAATTCATCCGCTTCTTTGCCTTCCTTCTTAGACCCTTCTATCTTCTGCCACGTTTTGGCGTGTGGCCTTCACAAAACCACTCCAAAGGGCTCACAAGACATCTACAAATGAGGCTCACAAAATGGAATGTAGATGCTCGTAAGGACAAATAATCTATTAGAATATACATAGGTTACAAAATGAATAATTTATATATAAAAATCGAAAATCGTCATCTAAACCCCTTATCATGTAAACCTACCTAAATCTAGCAATGTTAAAACAAAAATATGACAAAAGTGATGTTAAATGCTTTGGAAAATACATGCATTTGATATTTCATCAAACACATTTCAATCAATAAGCATAGTATAACATGCAATAACTTTTTAATCCAATTCGTGGTACGGCGATGAAAACAATTACCTTAATTGAACATAGTTCGTTGGTTTGAAATTATCGCAACTTTGATATTCCTATCCGAACACCATATTTTCCTGTATTTTATTTTATTTTATTTTATTTGGTTTGGAAGGAAGGAGGGGGTGGGAGTGATTTATTTGCAAAAATTGCAGAAAATTAATGTCCTCCCTATTTATATCGCACATTTCCATTTACATGGTGTTTTGTACTCCCCCGTCCCAATACTTTTAGTCAATTTATTTTTTTACGATTTTCAATAAATATTTTTAATCATTAATATCTATAAATATATATAATAAAAATAAAAAATTAATATTTAAAAAATAAATGTTAAAATGAATTTAACAATATTTTACTTAATTTTTTTATTATACATATACATTAAGTTATATTAATGGTTAAAATTTATTAAATTTAATTTTAAAAAATTAAAGTGACTAAAAATAATGGGACAAATGAAGTATGATTTAAGTTGGGCACACGTATATGGCACGTGTCCGTTGTGGAGATGCTATGCTAAGGCATCAGCATTGTTGAATTTGCAAAAGGGCATACATAGTGTTCCAGGGGTAGGCGCCGTCTACCCCATTCTATGTTTTCATTATTATTTTGTTTTCTCTTTTAATGTATTACTAGTGGAGGCTATTGCACTTTGTGCAGTTTTAACCCATATTCCACTCAATGTTGTTTCACTTGAAAAATGAAGTTCTCTTCGATTGTTAAGAGTGTCTTCTTTATCACATTTTTTGATACTTCTTGATGCTTTGAAATTAATTGTAAGCCACAAACAAAATATCATTAAGAAATATTTAGCCAACTTAACATGGTCCTATGAAAAGAATAGCATCCAATGATCACAAATCTTGCACTAACTATAAATGGGGTAACTTGAGTGAAAGAGACACATTTTTTAAATGAGCTCTTGAAATTCAAGAAGAGAGTCCCACTGAAGAAGCCGAAACAAAACATCATTAAGAAACATTTAGGTAACCAAACATGGAATACTATGAAAAGAGAAGCAATCAATGATCACAAATCTTGATAACTAATTGTAAGTAGAATCTTGAATGAAAAAAACACACATTTACAGATGAGAAAAGGAGGGCATAGTCTTCAAATTCAAGAAAACATTCTCATTGATGAAACCAAAACAAAACACCATCAAGAACTATTTAGCTAACAAAACATGAAAAGCTATGAACATAATAGAAGTCAATGATCACAAATCCTGGTCTAACACACATTTATAGGTGAAAAAAAGAGGGCATACTCTTGAAATTGATTAAATAGCCTCATTGATGAATTGGGAAGTCTCCGGCCTTCCATATCCCTCGTAGACACCAGCAAATGTCCCCAAAGGCTCCGATCTGAGGAAACACTAAAGTATAAGAGCTTAGTTCTAACCTGTTCGACCATGATAACACAAAAGTACTGACGGTTAAGTAGTATAAGTAACTACACATGTACACTGTAAAGGACTATGAACAGAAAATTTAGCTTTGCTCACTCTTCAATCAAGTCACTTAGTCACTCCGAAGTTTCTAATACAGCTCTGAATTACACAAGGTCCTCAGGAAGATTTTAACATGCAAAAAAATACATAAGAAAAGTACTGAAAGTTGTTAAAAGTAACATTATCTCATCACCAAGGGCACCACTAAGGGATATCACATATCTTTGAACCTATTGCAAACAAAATATTTCAGTTTAGCTAGAAAATAATATTCATAAAGCTCTAAACCAACCTGATCAGTCTAGATCGAGATCATGTATAGAGCTATCCTCACTTTCATATCCTGCAGTGGGTACATAATACCATAAGGATTGATTCTTACAGTAACTTTGATATTAACTGAAGCTATATGTTCTAAATCGATAGTTAAGGGAAACTCAATCATAGTACATCCCACTATTACATGATATTACCAGATAAATTTAATTAAACCAAATAAAAGTCTGAAAGACAATAAAGCCCGCAGGGATTCCCATTCCGCCACACACACACACAATACGAATAATTATACACCCATGGCAGTGATGATTCTGCCCCGCACACACACATAAGATTAATAATTAGTTTATGATAATAATCATAAGAGAGAAGAAGTAAATATAGTTTACCGATAGTAGACCTACTAAAGGAGCTTCAGCTGCAAAGACAACATCGACCTCGAGCTTGTTCTAAGGAAGTTCACCAATGGTGAACGATCTCTTCTCACCGTTATGTGAAAATCTTTACTAGCAAGCTCAGACTCTTAAATATGTTGGATCTTGTCCAGGATCTTCTTTCCAACTCTCTTGGACTTCACAGGCTACTATCTTCGTATATTATGGCCACATGTTAAATAATCCATAATAAACAGCACAGTCAATAATACACAACATAATCAGTAATTAGAAATGAACAAGACCAAGGCGCTCACGCAGTACATATAGAAGTAGCTGTCCATCACCGTTTTGGAGACCTTGGCGTTGAAATGATTGGTGTACAATCGTAGTTTCTTACCTCTCGTACCAAGCCCCCGCCTAGCCCTAGGCAAACATTTAATCTCCATGGTCGGCGGTGCTCAGCTTCGTGATGAAGGTGGTGTTCAGCCCAATGCTGATTTTCTTCGACCTCACACTCCTCACTAACTATATGGTCATATCACCATTTCACGTGTAAATAAGCAGGATGGCTTATCGCATCCATTCGCTCCATATGACCAATAAAACTTACATAATACGCCTTGAAATCAGTGATTGGCTCCAACTCCTCCCGATCTAGCTGCATACACTTCACACTAACAGTGTCTTCATACCACTTCATTTTGGTCCTTAAACCCCAAACTTCGTCTTCCAACTTGCGAATGTGCACCCAAAATGACTCAGACAAATTGATCCACTGATCACCAGCCCCCATAATGAGATCTCTGCGGCTAGTACCTCTCTGAGATGAAGATGAGAGAACCTGGAGTCTGTCTTTCAAATCAACACATGTTTGCTTAAGTTGGTGCACTAACAAATCAAGCCAATTGCACTCAGTACGAAGCCATTCATTTTCACTTCGTACGTCTATGTTTATATCTAACTTCTCGTCAAACTTACTTTTCCAACCAAGGGCAGAAGAACTTAAATGATCGCACTCACCCTGATTTTTATTGAACTTATCAAACAGATCATCAACTCGAACACATTGCTTATCAATGATCAACGTCTTCTGATGGGCCTTGCGAGTCTTACTAGCAGCATAATTCCTAGCCTCTTCCTGCTATCGGAGCATCTTCGTCATAGCCAACTGCTGACGATGGATAAAACCATTCTGTTTGTTCAAAATTTTATATAAGTCACACAACAAATCTTGGGTCTCCTTCACGGTCGTATTCCACTTCAAGATCGCTAATACCCAGAAGCATATACTTCAAACAAATCCCCAAACTTGTCGCTCACTCCTGAACACGAACAGGAAGGTTAAGAGACCACATATACTCACCAGTAGATTCCAGATCAATTAAACCATGGACAATGTCCTTGCCAAGCGATTCTAAGTTATACCCATCAGGAACGAACTTTCGCAAGAACAAGTTGAACGAGATGAAGGGGGAACAGAAAATTGCCACCCAAGACATGAGGGCAGGGATTCCATGCGCGAAAAGCGATCAGAATAAACAACTTCTTCATATTCTTTGATGAAGGATGAAGTGGAACAAAGTAAGCTAATTGGTTCACAAAAAGGATCTCTACATCCCATAAAGTCAAGACGTTTCAAGAATTTATGATCAACCAAAATATTGAAGCACTACACATAAGTAAGCACGATGAGAAAAATTAAACATCAAGAATAGTCCAACATTTATATCGGAGGTAACATAAATAGTACATAAATACACCAAAATGTAGTCATAAGGTTAAAATTCAAAAATCCTGAATAACTAATACACCGAAAATTAACTAACTTCAGAGGTAGAAGTAGGTATAGGCTGGACAACGATAGGAGCGGCTTCCTGGCTTGGCTGCTGGGAGCGATTCTCTTTGCTTAGCTGCTGGACAAGGGCCTCTGTGCTTGCATCACCTTCATTAGTCACTCTGGCATTAAGTTTCGGAGGTGGAATATCAACTCTAGGTTTAAATGGAAGATCTTCAAAGAAATAAACCTCACACTTGTTCACCTCAAATACTAAAGGAAGACTGTAAAGGCTGGAAATATGCAAGACCATGGCATATGAATGTCCCCTATCAGCAATATTTTGGATAAAATCTTTGTTCAGCTTTGCCCTTTTCTTTTCCAGGGTCTCAACACACTTCTTCATTGAAGGCAAGCTCTTCATATCGCAAGTGGGGTTCCACTCACGTTGATCTTTCACATCCTTGCAGTAACCAACGCTGTGAGCATCTTTGGACACATCCTCCAAGAATTTATAGAATGAATTGGTCTTGCAGAGTCTATCTACTAAAGTTTTAGGGTATTTAGGAGAAGCAGGTCCATTGGTACATATCTCCATTAACTTAGAACCTGGCACACTTAGTCACCTCCACCTCCACGAGCCCGGCACGTTCCTCAGCAGTGCTCGTCCTTTCCTCAGCAGTCTTTTCCCTCTCCTCAGCAGCTTTAAGAAAATTTTCTAAGGCAATACATGTCACTTCCTATGCCTGATAATTCTCTGGAATTAACTCATCAGTCAGAGAAAACTTAGATAGTTGCTCACTGGCGAGGTAAAGGCCTTCACCGACCATATAAGACACATAAATAACACGGAACGAAGTTAGTCAACATTTTGCAAGCAAGAAACCAACGTATGAAACAGGGTTGCTAAAATTCATTTACAAACTCACCACAACCAGTGTGTCAGGTAAAGAGAGGTTGGAAAGGATATCAAATATCATCCCCTCCGCTAAAAGATTCCTAATTTGCACCAGACGTTGTGAACTAGATGGGTTAACATGCCTATTTTTCAAATGGGGAACTGAATGTCTTGAAGACCCACTACCCCTATCCCTTTTTGGTTTCTTTTCTTTTGGCACAATGGGGCGATGGTCACTTGTCTCCCCTCCTTCATTATACTTACCCTTACCACCATGGCATGTCTTATTAACACCTTGTTGGAGGAAATTCCTCCCAAAAATATTATCAATCTGAACAGTAACCATAGCTGACACCTCTTTGTCGCAATCAAAGAGCTATCTATCAATTTCACCTTTAGATAGTCCATATCTGAAGCAGATTGAGTGTCATTCGTCAAAAGAACAGATCAAACGAACACATGATAAAAATAAAAGAAATAACAGTTTGTCAAAATAAGGATGATTACAGATCAAGCATATCAAAGCAAAAATAAATAAAAAACCTTCAGCATCAGAGTCAGCATGGCAAAGATGTTCGGAATATGCACGAAGTGTAGCCACGATTTCTATCTCAGCAGTATAACATACACTCTAACTAGGAAGCTTAGACTTGGGAATCTTGTAGTTCTAAGAAGACACAACCACTTTGGGAGTTTGTTTTAATTTTATAAATAAATATTTTATCCACCATGGGCCCACATTACTAGGGAAACCGCTAACAAGCTTATCCCCAATGAGCATAGGATAAAAGGTAAATTCATCTACTATATTTTTAACTTTTCACAAATGATAGAAGTTGCAAAATAGCTCAAGTGAGAAAGGCACATTTTCTTTCTCACAATACTGAAGAAACCCCATTATGATAGCAATGCCTTTGATGTGAAATTGGGACAACACAACATTGTATGAACGAAGAATTACAACCACGGGTTTAGGGAGAGGAAAATTAAGGCCAAAATTAAGATACGCTAGATAACATGAAATATAACTAGGCGGAGGACTATGAATGCACTAAGAATCCGTGGGAGCGCAAAGAGAGAAGGGAGTTAGAAATGGGAAATAGTTTCTCAACTCATCTAAATATGGACCAGATAGCATACTTCATATGGTAGAGGATCCAGTGGCCTCACTGGAATCCCCGTCGGAATAAGCATCTTCTACGGGGTCTCAACATGTTTAGGGGATGACATATGAATGAGATAGAGTCCTAGAGGTGGAAGTAACAACCTTAATTAGGGAAAAATACCACGAACAAGTTTTTTAGGGAAATGATTCACATAGAACAAACCGGAGAATATGACCGAAAAATAGTTAAAAACACAATTTCTAAAATTTCCAGAAATTGAAATAGAACATCAACGTACCAAGTTCAAAATATGTCGCAAAGGAATTGGAAATCAAATTACTGACAAGACTTACTCTCAAAAAAGATGAAGGGAGATAATAAGAAGAAAAACTAGGAGCGCTCAAAGAAGATAAAAGCTTGAGAAAACAGAGGAGAAAAGTTGAAACGATGAATGAGAAAAGTTTCTCAAATATCAGCAAGAAAAAAGAAAGATTGCAGAAAGTAATCAGTTCAAAAAGCACAATGACGATCTGACACAAAAAGCAAGTCACCTTTTGCTTACATCAAAACGGTGGCGGTATATGAAAAAATATTGCACTAAATGAGGGCAACACTAAAATATTCATTTTCAATTTTCAATTTAAGAAGTAAAATGAAACAAACATGAGGAAAATATGGATTGGAATAACGGATATTGATGATCGAATCCCAACCTTTGGAAACATAATCTCCATAAATATAGCCTTATCGAGGAGTTCAAAATTAATAAATTCAAATTTTATTGAGGATCGAAGACAGAGGCATAGCCAAGAAGCTAACGTCATTTTGCAATAGTGGTGAAGATAATATTAAATGACGAGCGGTTTATTAACAAACAACATTAGTTCGCATTTAAAACGCGAAGCCATACCATTGCTCTGTTTCCTTCAGTCTTTATGGCTAGGGGGTCTTATGGTGTATACCTAGACCAAAGGTTGGGCCATAAGCCCAAAATTGCAAGCCCAAGGCTATCTAGCGATGCGAGTAGTAAGAAGAGCAAACCCACAAACTATGAAAAGCAAAGATCATGTCCAGATGTTGACCACAAACCATCTTTCTTGGAGCCACGATCAAGAATACAATAGCGAACCTAGGAAAAAGTGGAGTCACATTCAAGGCAGGCTATAAAAGGAACAAACAGACCACAGATACATATAAGTGAAACTATCCAAAGAAATTCCAATTCTGAAAAGAGATAACGGACTTGATCATCGGAGTTTTTCTCTCGAAATCACTTCCAAGAATAGTTTTACAGGTAAAGAAGGTTACGATGAGCAACAAGTGATCTGCCTAGATGGACCACCACATCATTACCCATAATGTCGGCTTCCAGTTCCCAAGTTACTTCTTCAACCATGGATTCTTCACAACACTAAAACCACAGAGATTTCTCTAGTATGAATATTTTTAACTTTCTGATCTAGTATCTTTACTAGAGTTTTCTTGTAAATAAGCTTTTTTTCATTCAATGTTATATCCTTATAGTTTATTATGTGTTCTGGGTCAGGGGGGTACTTCTTTAGGAGTGATACATGGAAGACATCAAGTAAACTCCCCAAATAGCTAGTAAGTCAAGCTGATACACAACTATTCTGACTCGTGGGATAATCTCAAAAGGACTAATTTACCAAAAGGGAGAATTTTTTTCTTTCCAACTTTTTCCCAAAAGCGGGGTAGGGGGCTGACACAATAGTTGCAATCATATAGTGTAACCTTTTTTATTTATCGAGTATGGAGTGACGTAAACTTTTCTAGAGAATTCTTAACGTCTAATGGAAAGAAATGAGTCAATTTGGTTAATCTATCAACTACCACCTAAATCGCATCATAACCATAATGGAGTTTATGGTAATCTTGCCACAAAATCCATTGTGAGGTAATCTCATTTCCACTATGGGACTTCTAATTGTTAAAATAAGTATGATGGTTCTAGACACTTAACTTTGACTTGATAACACACCGAGTAATGGACCACGGATTTAGGAATATCCCCTTTCATGATGTTCCAACAATAATTCTATTTCGAGTCCCTATGTATTTTAGTTCTCCATGGCCATCCCGTATGTTTGGACCATAGGCTTCGTCTAGTATCCTTTGTCTGATTTAGGGGAATCTTTATAAAAATTTCTACAGTATCTAAGCCTTCCTAGAAGCTTTCAGATTCTGTGCCATTGGTCGAAAACTTCAAATTTATGATGGTTTTGACTTGAAAGGGATTCACAGACATTCCTTCTTTACTATTCATGTGCCTAAAAGGTGCACTTTGTTTAGCCAGGATTCACACGGGCTAAACTTGACGTACAACTTATATTCCTTAAGTAGTTGTGATGCCATCTTCAACTGTAGATCATGCTCATGATGAGACTTGAAGAGACTGGGGTGTCATCAAATAAAGATGATAACAAACACATCTAAGTGCGACTAAAACACTTAATGCCAAGATCTAGGAAAGCGGCTGTCACATCACTAGGAATTCGTAACGACCATACCGAGTGTTAAAAGTCATCCTCGGCACATCATTCCTTTTTCATCCGTAAATGGGTAGTACCCTTGTCATAGATCCAAACTGGAAAATATGACTACTCGTTGGAGTTGATCAAACAACTTTTTAATGATGGGAAGAGGAAACTTATTTCCAAATGTCACATTATTTAGGCCTAAGAAATCGATACACGTTTGTAAAGATTCATCTTTCTTCTCAACACCTAACATTTGGCTTCTCAAGGTGGTGTGCTCGGTAGGATGAACCCTCAAGTTAAATAATCCTCAAGTTGTAGTTTCAACTCATGTAGTTCTAGGGGCACCATGCAATAAGGGGTTCAAGAAATAGGTGCGACTCTTGGTACCAAATTGATGGTAAACTCAATTTCCTATTTAGGAGGAAACTTATAGGTTCCTCAAGGAATACTTCAGGAAAGTCCCGAACTACCGGTCTACTTTCCAAATTCACCTAACATACTGGGTTATTCATGATATCATCTTTCGAGCATTTAGACCAACACTCATTTATGAGGATGACCTCTTTTGCCTTACGTCCACCACAATCCTTAGTTTCCCCCGGTCAACATAACCTAACTTTTAGCAAGCCACCCCATAGTAAATATTTGTATCTTTTTAAGTTTAGGGTAGTTAAGTCTAGTGGAAAACTGACCTCATTGGTGAGAGTACTAATCTTCTAACTTATAAGGTAAATCCTTTATCTTATCTTTCATGTTTTCTAGGAAGGAATAACTTGAAATGAATGAATGGCACTAGGATTAATCAAAACCTTAGCTAGTTTACCTTAGATAAAGAGGGTACCTTCAATGACCTAGGTCAAAACGGGAGACTTATTATCCCCCAAAGTGTAAACTCAAGCCTGCACATTTGGCTTTATGCTCCCATTAGTTCCTCCTTCTGGAGACAGTTTATTCACCGACGTCAGTGACCCTAACGGTATGAGGCCCTTGGTTAGGGCAGTGAGCTGACCCACCTCGACTCGGGGTCGTTAAGTTGGCTAAATTAACCCGAGCGAAGGCTAAGGAAGGTCAAAGATAAAAATTTATATTCTGCACCCAACTCACTTCTAAGCTACCTATGGGGTAGTTAGTGGCAAGCACCAGTTTCTACAATTAAAACACAACCACGTACTAGTTGTCAATCCGTCTCCGTGCTATGAATAGGTAATAGTAAAATGAGGGGTTTTTTCAATTAACAACTACAAACATGAAATATAAAATGCAAGTAAACTAAATTAACAGGCACTTGGGGGTATTTTTGTAACATGCTTGATAAATTACTTCTATCCTCGATTCATTCACATACAGACTTATGAACCTATCTTATGCCTATGCCACACAGTGTGGAGATAGCAGGGTATTTCCATCTGTCACACGTGGTACTTAACACAATGCCCATACATTAGTGTCTCCGTAATTAGGGAATGCTCTCTTGTCCAGTGATGCCGCAGACCATTCCCTGTCACTTCACTCCTTATGCCAACGCAACCCCGCTTAGAGGAATACAAAGCCCGCCTAGAAGAGAAATGTCTCGCGTATGTCGTAACCGTTGGTTATGTAGTGAAATGCATTACATCCTGGACACTCCACTGTGGATCTCAATCCCTAGACCTATAGAGGCAAAGGAAAAGACACCTTATGATGGATCTAGATTCGGCACAACTGTTGTCGCTACCAAAAAACACGCTAATCTATCGGGTTAAGCCAGGGGTTTCCCCTGTCGGGATTTTCTAAATCAACCACCCAACATGTTGATTTCTCACACAACTAGCCAATTATAATCATGGTATAACACATATAAGGAATTTCTCTCAAAGGACATGAATGCACTTATCTCCCCGGTGTTCTTTACCTACTCCATGATAGCAATGAAGTCTAGAATGATTTTATACTACCATACATGATGGGCGCATCATCATAATGGCATAACATAATCACAAATATTAGAAAGCAAAAGTTCAAGCACAAATATTCATAAGACAATAAGATAGGAGAATATAAACCTCAAAAAGTCATAATAAAAGCATGAATACAAATAACCTAAAGCTACTAATCTACTCCATAGACATGGAATTAGATTATTGAATTAAATTCCACATCTTTGGGAAAAATCAAAATAAAAAGGGAAGAAAGAAACAACTTAGAGAGAAGAGAAAGTGTTTCTCTCTAAGTTGCTCTCCCAATCTAAAAAATGAGTTCTTAAAATGATTTAAAGCTTCCAAGATATCAGTAGAGTAAGGCTATATTTATAGTAGTAGGGGACTGGGCCTAAAAATAGGCCCAATAATAAGCCAAAACCCTAGCAGTAGCCGCCTGACATGGGGTACCATGGATGGCACGGCCCATGCCGCCGACGTGGCCTCACGCTGAGGGATGCCAGATATGGCAAGGGCCGCATGCCTCGTGCTGGCACAACCTTTCTTGCAACGACCTTGCTAGGTGCAGTCCATGTTATCCAGTGCGAATCGTTGTTTGGAGCTCCATTTTTGCACTTCTGATATGCACCCCATGTCGTTTGGCGCGGGCTATCAACCAGATCCTCGCTTTGTTAAGTCTTTTGGCAAGGGCCGCTTCATAGTTCACACCCAGTGGGCTGGTCTCAATATTTTTTACTTGGAATGGAATGGGCCATATAAAATAGAATGGCTTGCCCCTATATTTAGCCATTTTTGGAGTGAAAAATAGATGTTGGGAACACGGCCAGCCGACTTTGGACGGCCTGTGCTGGAATTTGGTACGGCTATTACTGCTTGGCACGACTTGTACCAAAGGCCCTTGACACGGGCTGTTTGGAGAGGTGTAGGCCATTCGTGCTTGGTGTCATGCCTCCCATGAGTGGTCCGTGCCACCCATTGCTTATTCATCAAGCTGACCTCTTTGCTTCGTTACGGATGAACCGTTGGTCCAATTTGAGAGTTCTTGTAGTCGATGTCATGGTGCTTGAGATAAATAATCCAATGGAACCACACCCAAGGGCTGATTGTTCTCGGATCATTCCCATAACTTGGAGCAACTCTTGGAAAACAATCCTCTGTTTCTTCCCTGGCCTCTTTGAACTTCAAGTTTTCCTATCTTTAGCTCAGTTCTTCTACTACCACGATGTAGAGTTCGTGGCCTTCATGTACTACCATTATAATGTTAATGGCCTTCAACTTTTACCATTTTTTCGAACAACCTTAAATACAAATGTAATGAATAGTACCCAAGAGCCACCTACTACGGATGATCAAAAAGGAAGATCTAGGTGCTCGTGGATACAAGGTGTCCATTAGTATCAATTAAGTCTACAAAAAATGGGATTTAGACAAGGAAACCAAATATGGCCATCTAAACCCTTGGTCATGTAAATCTAACTAATACTAGCAAATCAACAAGTAAAACATGCTAATTATTATTTCTAATGCATAGGTTAACTCATGCCTAATAATTCACATCAATCCCCCACACTTAAGCCTTTACTCGTCCTCGAGTAAATAAAAACAAGAAAAATGCTAAGCAAAGTGTAGCATGCGGGTATAAGTTAGCCTATGCATTTGGCTTATTCCTAGATTACCCTATTTCCCCCAAAGAAGCAAATCTCACAACTCTCACACTCCCCGGAGAACCTAAAGTAGTCTAACCTCCCAAAATAAAGTGAAGAAAAAGGTAAGCAATGTTAAGCTAGCCTACTTTCCTATAAAGTTCCCCAAAAGCAATACAAGAGTAATCGCCAAAAACAATCCACCAAGTAAATCTAAGAGTCATCAACTTGTTTGTAACTAAGAATAACTCTAGATTCTCAACTTAGTTACAACCAAGGATGATGCAAATGTATTGTCAATTTAGTTTCCATTTTCTCTCAATTCCTCTCACTTTTCCTAGGATCCCTTTCGGGTTTCATCCTAACTTTCACACATGTTGAGCTCACATTCTCACCCTTTTCCACACGGCCTCTCATTTTTTCTATGGTTCGTAAACCTAGCTGGGCCTAGCCTCTCATTTTTACCCAAGCCTTTTGACCTATCCGAGCTTTTCCCAATGTTACCTAAATTTATCTTTAGGGTTTCAAACTTAGATGGGTATGTATTTTAATTTTATTTTTTTCAAAATTTTCAATTTTTTGGTGTAGCAAAAAATGCCCCAAAGTTGGGCTTCATACTATATAAGATAAGGAAGAACAGAAACTTACACCACCAAAGTATCTAAAACAACTACTCCAAGACGAGTTATGAATGCTATCAAGAAAATAACACCACCAAATAAGCATCTAAAACATCCCAAAACAAGGCACTAACCAAAACACCAAAGAAACAACAATAACTACAAAGAAAAACACCAAAGCACTGAGGAATCCTAAGATGAAAATTCCCTAAGTTCTCACTACTCCCTCCCACATTTAAAATATACATTTTCCTCAATGCACAAAAAGTAGAAACACATAACTGAGGTCGGGAAAGTAGTAACACTTACACTTGCGGCCCCGGAGGGCCTTCCTTTCTTGCCTCTCCTCGTCATTCTCAAAGTACCCCATCGATTGAATTGTGGCCTCCATAGAATCCAATCTAGCCCCAAAATCTTTCAATTGAGACCTCATGCCACCTACCATAAGAATAACTTCTTGCATAACTTGGGTAGAACTTGAAATTTGTTCCCTAAGAGTATGTTATTGGATGTCCACGGATAGGTGGGTGCAGCTAGCTGGTGCCCTAGATGAAGGCTCGCCATTCACTTCATCGATCTCTATCTCTGGGTTGGATAGAATCCTATAGAAATCCTTCTCAAATCGTGGGTCAGGATCTAGGAACAAATCATTCAAACGCATTTTATGGGTAATGGAAGAACGCTCTGCCCGAGGAAGAATCATGAAACTACAAGTGGTTGCGCCTCCATATAACCACACATATCTGCAATCCCAGGTTGTAACCGCTATCATAGAAACTTTGGAAAGCTTCTATATAGTGTACTTTGTTCCCGAACACCATAATCTAGTCAATGAAGACTGAGAGAGTGAATGTCCGAAATATTACTCCAAAAGCCCTAGCCTGCCACCCATCAAAATCTTTCCACCTTTTATCTATCCCATTTCTAAACATTCTTGTACAAAATCCCCCACTAAGTTTGGGTATAAGTTACCCCCAAGAGTCATTTCCCAAAGGTAATGCACATCCGAACCCAGACACTATGTTAGTTCACCATGACAAAATACCCCCATCGATAGCAAATGTTTAACATAACGCAGAGCTAGATGAACTATAGAAGTGCTTTTGCACAAGTTCTTCCAGTCTAGGCCTGTCAATTGCTTCCAAAAATTCCCAAGGGAGAATGGCAAACCCTGTCGATGTTTCCTCGCAATGTCTCTTCCGTATTTCCACTTGAAAGCCTGAGCCACCTCCCCGTGTGTCATTTTATACTCTTTATTGTCCATGTGAAATTTGATTGCACGATGTCCATCCACATCTATGACTTACCACAGACTATGTAGGAAACCCAATGTCCACCAGATGTAGATCTTTGAGTGCTTCTCAAGGAAACCTTCTAGGCCTACCCATCATAATAAATAGGTAACATGATCGAGTAGGCTTAGAGCCTCTAAGATACCCTTGAATGCAAATCCCATCTCCAAATAGTTCTCTTCGACCCCTTCAAGTACCTCCACATTTGAGCTGCAGTCCTAGAGATGTTGGTCAATCCCATGAATTCCTTCGTCACGAGCGTGGGGTTGCAAGGAAGGGGAGTTACTAGTTCATGGTTCACAACCTTAGTTAGTTTCTTTTCCTTTTCTCTCCCCGTGAAGATTTCCCTTTTTCTGACACTCTTTTTCGGAGGCATCCTATCAACATCAAGGAGAAAATGGTAATGCGATTATAAACAAGGGCATGCCCACAATATCATTCAAAGAAAAAAATACTTCCTAAATAGCCTAGTCATTTTAAATCATGATATTCTTCAACATATAGACTATTCAAACAAGAACCATTCTCCTTAAACAACAAACTCATGGAAATTCATATCAACCCATCAACAAGATCATGCAAAAAATATTCATCCCTCCTAAATCACCCAACACATGAAGAACATATCATCCAAGCATAATAGCATATAAATCCACCCAAACTTTCTTCAACACAAGATTATACATGTAACCCAAATAGTTTGCTCAACAACATACACCCTTTCAAGAATCATGCTTTATGTATTGCCATCACCATGTTAAATGAAGAAAATGACAAGAAGTTCAAAGGATTACCCGGAATTTGAAGCTAAAAGCTGCAAGATCCACACAAGAAGAAGCAAAAATTTGAAACTTTGAGAGAAACTCATCAATTTTTTGAGTTCACCAAGAGTGTGTGTGAGTGAGTGTGTGTTTCCTGAAAAGTTTGAATGTGTTAAATGGTTTAATTAGGTGGAAGAATTTACAAAGGATCTAAAAATTCAGCAAGGGTGATAAGGAGGAGAGGTACAATAGTACCAATCTATTTAATAACAAGGGATGTTTGAAGTAATATTTGCATCATAAATCCTAAGGAATAAGAGAATTCAAAATTTATGAACCAAAAATGCATTGTTTTAGCTTAAAATTCAGATATTTCATAAATTTGCATTTTTGGTACATTTTAACAGCTTAAATGAGGTGTCGACACATATACCCTCGTGTCAAGGGAATCCGAGCAGACCCCCTCGTGCCAATTTTATCTGGCACAGATCGTATCTCATGGAACGGGTTGTGCCAAATCTTGGCACGAGGCCTCTCCTGCCAAAGTGCTGTTACACGAGCCGTATCTCGTGGCACGGTTCGTGTCAAATTCTGGCATTAGGCTGCCAAAATTTTGACCTCTTTTTCCTTATTTTCCCATCTTTTCTAAAAAAAATGTTGTCACCTATCAAGCCTAATTCAATCCATCCAAAATCACGAGACTCAAAGTCACATTTACAAATCAACAAGAGTTTCATCTAAAAAATCCTCATCATAAAGAAAAGCATGCAAAGTCTATCCATCCACTAAAAATCATGAAATCAAAGCTAAAAGAAACACCGTATATTTATTTTTGTCCTCACGAATTATTTCTTTTATGCATCTTTAGTTAAAGAGACCTACCATTGGGTCTCCGGAATTGCCATTGGCAACTCTACCCACGATGGTATCATTTTGGAGAGGCATCCACAACTTGTCACCTTTACCTTTAGACCCCTTGTTCTCTATAGAATGAATTCCCAAATCTTAATAATGTTAAGTCCTCCACCTTTACTTTGGGTTTAGGAGAAGGTCGAGGGGTTTTTATGCCCTGGCCGCTACCTCTTAGACAATGAAAGTTAGTTAGCATGGAAAAGCATTCTGATATAGATATATTATCACTATCATCATGCAATGTAGAGGTCTCATCATCAATACCATTAACGTCACGGAATTCATCTACGCAATCATTCTCATTGGTTATGCAAGAAGTGTCACATAGATCATGCTCATCACATAGAGTTATGCCTTTGCACATAAAAGATGAGTTAGACGAATCATTCCTAGACTTATATATTCCAAATCCAAGCTTATCCGTATTATCTTCTAGGCTTAAGGTTCCCAAATAGACTTCAATATTAGTCCTTGACATTTTAAGGAATGGTTTCCCCAGGAGAATTAGGGGTGCACTTCAATCGTGCGCCACCTCAAGGACATAAAATTTTTCCAGAAACACCAACTTGCCAACCCAAACAACCACATCTTTCACTAGTCCACGAGGGCTACCTTGGGAGTGATCGGCGAGTTGGCCAATCACCCTAGTGTCCCTAAGTTCACCTATGCCTAGGAATTTATAAAGGCTATATGGGATCACATTTTTGGATTCTCCTAAGTCTATCTGGCATTGTCAACTAGCTTTCCACGTAAGAAGATAGGAATAGAGAACATCCCGGGATCTTCGCATTTTTTAGGCAAATTTTTGTGGTTCAAAACATTGACTCCCCCCATTTTAAAATGTCCTACATGCTTAGTTGGTCTACTTCTCTTTTTTTGCATGAAAATTTAAGAAATTTAGCCTATGAAACATTCAATAAACTCTAAGATCAATATTGTTACCTCAACCTTCTCGAACACCTTTCAAATGCTTGCATCATTAGTTGCCACCTTTGGCCTCCCCCTCAAAGCATTTGTAAATGGTGGTGGGATGGTCACTTTTCCCTCAGGTGGTGAAATCTTCTTTGTTTTTTTAGCCTCCAAGATCTTATCATCTTTTTTTAAGACTTCCTTCTTGGGCTCACAAATCTCCTTCACGCTTCTCAACTTAAGCGCGCTCACATTCCTCAGATTGACCTCCGGTTGGGAAGGAAGTTTTCTGGAATCCTTGGCCTCAAGCCAGCTCACCAGGGTGGCGAGTTTCCCAACTTGGATCTCAAGATTTTTAATACTTGAGAAGGCTCTAATTCCAGGATCTTCTATTTCGCGCCTTGTCCTCTCTGGAAACACTTCATGCTTCTTTCCCAATGGACTGATGGCTTCCAAAATCTCTTCCCAGTCTGACTTATAGAGAGAGGTGTGGTTATTAGAAGGACCCTCACCCCTTGGATAAGGTTTAGGTAGAGCTTATCCACCTCGATACCCTTGAGCTTGGTTCTCCTCCTTCTAACAGAAGTTGGGATGGTCCCGATACCTTGGGTTAAACAAGTTTGTGTAGAGATCTGGCCTTCCACCTTCTTGATTCCCTTGGAAACCCTGTGGTTGTTGACCCTTAGCAAACTGCTGCCGATTCCCATTGTTGTATTCCACAGCCTTCACAACTTCTTACTCCTGCATTACTTGTGGACACACCTCAGCATGATGGTCAAGGTTGCATATCCCACAAACTTTGACCTGATGAACCTTCCCTCTTAAAACCTCCTTCACCATGGAAGTAAGAACTAAACTTGCTCTTCCGACTAGGTGTATTTGGAGGGTTCATCTAAGACCTTAACCCTTGACCTTATGCCAACCGGTCGCATTCCATTGGCCATTTCTTCAAAGAGAGCCATCGTATCCTTTGGGATTTTGTTGGAGATTGACCTATTATATGCAGTATTCACCATCCTTATGTCATCATTGCATAACCCTTCGAAACGTAGTAGACTAAGTCTCCCTCCTTTCAGGGATGGTATGGACAACTTGCTAGTAACCTCTTGAAATGACCCAATAGTCATAAAGTGATTCAGTAGCTCCCTGGGTGATATTAGATATTTTCTTCTTCACTCCGAAGGATTTGGATTTCAGAAAGTACTTTTCCAGAAATCTTCTCTTCATATCCATCCAGAAGCTTATAAACTGGGGGGTAAATAGTACAGATAATCCTTAGCCCCATCGTGAAGAAAGAACAAAAATTCCCTAAGGTTATATCCATCCTCCAAAACACCCGGAGACTTCATATTTGTGAAGAACGGGTGGAACTCTAACGAGTGTTTGTTGGGATCTTCCTCTGCCATACCATAGAAAGTGGGGAGATAGTGTATCATCATGCTCTTCAACTCATAATTCACGTTTGGTGGCAATAGAGGGAAGGTGATACACAGTGGTTGGCTCTCTAAATTAGGGTCCTTGAGCTCCCTCAGTGTCCTGTTATCTTCTGCCATCTCTACCAGCTCTTCTACCACTAAAACTGGTCTAGGTTGAACCCCTGCTTTAACTCTCCACTACTGCTTGTGTTTTCAATCGGGTAGTGTAAAACACCTAGGTTTGTGGTACAAGTATGTACCATAAACTAGGGGTTAATAGTACCCTACCAGAGGTAACACTAGCAAACAGATTAAAGGTACAAGATCACTATCACAAAAGGTTCAATCAACAAAAAAAAGAAAAAAAGAAGAAAAAAAGCAATACTAACGACTAAACTAACGTGCTATTCTAATTGAGAATTAAAATTTAAAACTAGCATCCCTGGTAGTGCACCAAAATTTGACCCGCCTCCTCTTGGGGTCGTTAAGTTGTAGCTAAATTAACCCAAGCTATGGATAAAGAAGTTTAAAAATAAAATTTATATTCTGCATCCAACTCATTACTAAGCTACCAGTGGGGTAGTTAGTGAAAGCCCAAGTTTGTCCACAGAGATTCTAGGGCCTAATTGTCAATTAAAACACAAAAACGAACGGGATGTCAATCCGTCCGTGTGTAAGGAATAGCTAATATAATAAAAAAAATTGGGGGGGAGGCTTTCAATTAACAACAACGAACATGAAAGATAAAATGCAAGTAAACTATATTAACAGGCACTTTGGGGGCATTTGTGTAACATGCTTGATAAATGACTTTTATCCTCAGTTCATTCACATATAGATATATAAACCTATCTTATGCCTATGTCATGCAGTGTGGAGAAAGCCAGGAATTTTCCTCCATCTGTCACACATGATATACCTGCCTCTACCCGGGGTTGTTAATTGTAGCTAATTAACCCAAGCAGAGGACTTGTGAGAGGGTCAAAGATAAGACTTATATTTTGCACCCATTCTCACTACTACGCTAACGATAAGGTAGTTAGCGATAAGCCCTGAGTATGACTATAGAGATGCTAGGGCCTTAAAACCAATGAAAACACAACCTCATAAGGGTCTTCCATTTGTACGAGTGAAATCAATAGCTAGTAAAACAAACAAGAGGGAGGGGTTTGGTTTTTCAGCTAACAACTACAAGACATAAAAGAAAAGAGCAATTAATCTATAAAGCTAAGAACTTGGGGAATCATTGTGAAACATGGTTAATTTAATATTTCGATCCTCGAGTAATTCACATAGATATCTAGAAAAACCTAATAGATTGTTCATAACACGTGGTGTGGTCGATGTCATACACTTCCCCGTATCTGTCACATTGGGTGTGCTCGCAACCCTCCATCGACACCGCCATCGTAATTAGAGGAGTACAATAGGGTCCAACCATTGTTGTAGATCTGTTTCACCATGAATGCGCTACTTCCCAAATGGTCTTATCAATTAGGCCAAGGGTCGTAGGCACCTTATCTATAATGCTAGGGTCTCTTACAACCCTAGCTTGCTACTTTTCACTATCTCTACCTGTAACCTCTCGGACTGCTTTGCGTAATCAGCTAAGACTAGTGTGATGGAAAATAAGTCAGAGTAATACTCGGGTCTTCCATGCACACACCGATGCAAATCTGTACTCCCTTACCCATTCAAAAATCTAGGTTTCTCTTCCTAAGGGGGCATTAATATTTACACCAACATGAATATATACTAAAGTGTGTGCTTATATGGAGTGTACTGTTATTGCACTTCAAACATTAAAGATATCATGAACACAAAATTAGGATGAACTATAAAACCTCACAAAATATAGATTAAACCATACACATGCAATTATCCTTAACCTATGGAAACTACTCCATAGATATAGAGTTCAAATATATATTTAAAATCCACATTATAGGATCAAATCAAAAATAAAAGGAAAGAAAAGAAAATTAGAGATTGTTTCTCTCTCTAAAGTTGTTCTGCTAAAGAAAAAAATGATCCAAACTCTATCTACCTTTTTAACTTAGTACATTAAGGCTATATTTATAGGAGAAGGAAACTGGGTCTAAATTTAAGCCCAAAATAGGCCAAAAATAAGTAACCCTAGCTCAGCCGCCCGGTACGGGCCACAGCGGATGGCGTGGCTTGTGGCACATACGGCTGTCCTGGCTGGCGCAGGCTATGTCTTTTCATCCAGTGTGGGAAGTTGGATCTGCTGTGGGCCGCATCATATTATCTAGTGTGGACATACCTGCCCCAACCCGGTTGTCGTTAAAATACGAGTCGAGGGCTTACATGTCAAAGATAGAGATTTAAATTTTGCACCCGTTCTTACTGCCAATCTATCAATGGGTAGCAAGCGGTAAGCCCTAGTGTGCGTTGATCCACACCATCCACATGTTAGATCCGTGCCAGGTCCCTGCCAGGTCCATGCTGTGTGATCACGTGCCAGCCACATCAGCTCCATAATGTTTGTCTTTAGCACAAAGCCCGTAGCAAGAGATTATATATTCTGTTAAAGACAGCCCTTCCCGTAAATTGCTTTGAATAGGTAAATCAATCATTTGTCCTTGAGGATCCGACATTAATCCTCTCATACCTACTAATTGATGTACCTAAGATACATTTCCTCTAGCGCCTGAAAAAGACATTATATGAACGGGATTTAAGGGGGTTGGAACCATATAAAGCGATACCCAAAACTCCCATTAAGAGAAAAACAGAACCCCCGGCCGTGTACAAAATAAATTTTGTAAAAACTTTGGGTTCATGGAATTGAAGTACTTAGAAAGTAAGAAAGTAGATTATGAAATTGCGAAACATAATTTTTTGAATTGGATCACTATAATCCCCAAGAAGAAAACTCCTACCTCATTTGATGACTATAGGCCTATAAGTCTCTCCAATGTGATAAATAAGATTTGTTCTAAAGTTCTTATGGAAAGACTTAAGTCTATTATGCCTAAGATTATTTCTCCTAACCAAACAGCATTCCTACATGGCAGGGACATTTCATATAATGTAATCTATCTACAGGAAATGGTTAGATTTCTTAATAGGAAGAGAAGAGACCCAAATTGCATAGTTAAACTTGATCTCAAAAAGGCTTTTGATAGAGTTAGATGGTCATTCTTATATAAAGTTTTGGAAAAATTTGGTTTCCATGCTAAATTTATCTTCTCAGTTATGAAAAACTTGTCCCAGGCTTGGTTCTCTATTCTTATTAATGGTAAGCCAGTGGGATTCTTTCAATCCTCTAGGGGTATTAAGCAGGGTGACCCTTTATCTCCATTCTTGTTTAATATCTTTTCTGAGTCTTTCTCAAGGAGTCTGACCTTCATTTTTGACAATGGTAAGCTAGCCTACTTTGATCTACCAGGTAATCCTCCAAGAATCTCACACTTATCTTATGCGGATGATACTGTTATTTTCTTTAAAGCAAAAAATCTAACCTTAGTTAGATTAAAGGCTTTTCTGTCCACCTTTGAGGAAGTCACTGGCCAGTCTATTAACTATAATAAGAGTGACATCTTCATAGGTAAGCATGCTACAGATCAAAGAGTGAACCACATCAAAAGGATTTTGGGAATGAAACTTGGTTCCTTTCCATTTACTTACTTGGGAGTTCCAATCTTCACTGGTGCTGCTAAAAAGATTTATTTCCAACCACTCTTTGAACTAATTGATAATAAGATAGGTAACTGGAAAAATAGATGGATATCTATGGGTGGTAAAATTACTCTGATTGATTCATGTATATATGCTATACCACAACACATTTGGCAGGTCATTAAACCAAAAAAACTGATCATTTCCATCATTGAGAAAAAAATGAGCAAGTTTTTCTGGGGGGAGGATTTAAAACCAAAAAGATCCTGGAAAAAGTGGTCTGATCTGTGTCTCCCCACTGATCAAAATGGATTAGGCTTTAGGTCTATACATACCATAATCAAAACATGCTCGGTTAAATTATGGTGGAAGTATCAAATGGCTGAGGCCCTCTGGACTCATTTATTGGCAGCCCTCCCTCAATCTCACAGGACCTCTCCAAACTGGAAGAGAATCTGCTCAGTAAACTCATGGGCTGAGGCTAATTCTAAAGTCATTATAGGGAGGGGAGTTTGTAACTTCTGGACATCATACTGGCTTGATGTAGGTTTACTGATAGATTTTTGTGATCAGAATAGGGTGGATATAGCTGAAGACTGTACAATCTCTGCTTTCATAGCTAACAAAGACGTTTTCATCACAAAACTAGAGCCATTCCTGCCTACTCATATTATTACTCTTTAGCAGGAGTCCAAAACATTACCACACAGAGCTGATAGATTAATCTGGAAACCAGGTATTTCTGGGAGTTTCTCCTTTAAAGATACTTACAATTTGCTCTGCAACCATACAGGTAACATATCCTCTTCTAAACATCTTTGGAACTCCAGAATAGAGAAAAAAATCTCTGTATTTATGTGGAAAGTGATAAACTCTTTGTTGCCTTTTGATAACATCCTCAGGAATCTTAGGTTTTGTTTGGCCTCTAAATGTTGTATGTGCAACAAACATGATGACTCCTTAGAGCATTTTTTTAACTCATGTGATTTCTCACTATCTGTATGGAAAATTATTCATCAGTTCATGGGTATTCGAGATAGGGCCTTTCCATCTGTTTGGGAGAGAATCTCATACTATTTAACTATGCCTGCATTATCTTCTTTACATTCGATCATGATCTGGACTGCTGCTATTTTTACTTTCTGGAACCTTTGGAAGATGAGAAATAGATTTCTATTTGATTCAGTCAAGCCTTCCTCCACGCTAGTGCTTCAAATGATTAGAGACCAGATTTTCATCTCCTTCTGTGCAAAACCGGTTTATATAGCATCTCCACTGGATGTTAGTATTGCAGATCACTCTTTTCTACCCCTACTCAAAATTTCCCCAAAGCCTAAAATCTGGAAAATTGCTTGGGAAAGGCCAACATCTGGTCTTAAGCTTAATGTTGATGCTTCATGGTCATGCAACACTAATATGTGTGGGATTGGAGTGATTATCAGAGATAGCAAAGGTGCTTTCAAAGGAGCCTACACTCTAATTTCTAATGCTTTCTCCCCCTTGGAAGCTGAATTGAAGGCTATTAAGTTTGCTATACAGATTTCATATGATTTGCCTGCTCCTCTGTACATGGAATCTGACTGTCTTTCAGCAGTTCTTTTTGCTAATGATCCATCCAGATGTCATTGGAACTGTTTTTGCTTAGCTGATGAGATTCATCAATCATTGAAAGACATCAAACTTGTACACATATATAGACAGGCAAACATGGTGGCCCATACCCTTGCTATAAACTGTTTGCAACTACAATGTGATTCATCTTTTAGCAACATATCTGAGCTTCCCAACACTGTCCAGGGTTTAGTTAGATTAGATCAAATTGGCACCCCCTCTCTACGGGTTGTTAATTAGTTCGGATGCTACTTACTTCCACTCTTGATTGCAGGTTATGGTGATGTTGCTTGCCCTCTGAATTCCTGCCTGCTCACTATACAAGTCTTCTGAATTTCCTAGAGTATTAAGCATAATGCTCTTTCTGCTTGATGCCTTAGGGATGCTACTAAATGACTGATGGCTGCTCTTGTCTATATTGATGATTTTCTAGATTTGATCTTGAAGCTTTCTTCTTGACTGTTTAGCTCTGTAGGGGAGGAGCTTCTTAGTTTAGATGGGGTGATTTTGACTGAACTGTGTTTCGTCTTTTCGATCCACAAATAAGTTCGATGATCTCCATTTAAACTAAGAGTTCTTGTAATCCTCTAACACTTAGCCTACTCTTTTTCATTTTTGGATGCAACAAATGTTGCTTCAATGAGCCTATGGTTCACAAATGTACATATCAACTAAGCCAATGGCTTCCCCCTTTTCTTTACTCTTTAGTTTTGTAATTTTACAGCTTGGGAAGGCCTAATATAATCTTCCCCCATCTTAGGATGGTTTAATTTAAAAAAAAAATACTTGCATAACTAGTAGTAAAGGATCCATGGATGCAGGCAGAAAGTAGGTTTCGAATCGTAACTAAATCTTAGATTTGGCACGAAACATCGGTTCGTGCCAAATCTCTGGGCACAAAACATCGGTTCGTGCCAAATCTCTAGGCACAAAAAATTGATTTGTTCCAGATCTCTGGGCACTTCGTGCCAAATCTCTGGGCACAAACTTTCCCTTCATGCAAAATCCCTATGCACGAACCATCCATTCGTGCCAAAACTCTTGTCACAAACCACTATTCTCTCTCTGAAAAATGTTTTCTCGTACCTGTATCCAAAACCATTAAGAACCGGAGTAGTACTATTCTACACAAAAATAGATGACAAAAATCTCCTAAAAATCCCCACCAAAATCAAAAGTTATCACAAAAATTTCAAAAACTTTGAAAAATATTTTAATTTTAAATTAAAACAACATTTATTTATTGTCGTCTTCATGACTTATTTTTCCCTCAATCTTTTAAACTAGAAAGCATGGCTCGGTGGTTCACCGGAATCACCTTCCTTGACACCACCAGTGACCACATCACAATGGGTGGTCTTCACATCATTCTAGGTTTACCTTTTACTTTTGGAGCGATGAACCAAGGAAACCCATTATTCTCAAGAGTGGATACATTCTTGTTGAGTTTGGGGGTTGGAAGGGACTTACGAGTTTTTAATTCCTTATCCTACTTCTTTCCTCACTGCACATTAGTCTTGAAATTCCGAGATGAAATATCCTCATTCAAATTAGAATAAACATTCTCAACAAGAATAGTATCACAAGAGAAATCATTCAAACAAGATAAGGTATGTAGAGTTTCAACCTTGGGAAATATTTCTTTTCGGGATTTTAAAATTTTTCTTTTTCAATCATCATGTAAGCAAAAACATAAAAAATATAAAAGCAATAGTAACTACTCATCTAACATGCTATACTAATTAACACTTAGACTGAATAACATCCTGATAGCAACGCCAAAATTTAACCTACCTCCACCTGAGATCGTTAATTGTAGTTAATTAACCCAAGAGGAGGACTTATGAGAGGGTCAAAGAAAAGAATTATATTATGCACCCGTTCTCACTACTATGCTACCGATAGGGTAATTAGCAATAAGCCCTGTATGTTCACAGAGATACTAGGGCTTAAGAGTCAATGAAAACACAACCTTGTACGGGTCGTCAATCTGTACAAGTTAAGGGAATAGCTAGTAAAGAAAACAAAAGGGGTGTTTGGTTTTCAGCTAACAACTACAAGACATAAAAGAAAATAGAAATTAATCTATACAGCTAAGCACTTGGGGAATCAATACGCAACATGGTTAATTTAATGTTTTGATCCTCGATTCATTCACATAGAGATCTAAGCAAACCTAATAGAGTGTTCATAACACGTGGTGTTTCTGATAACATACACTTCCCCGTACCTGTAAGGTCGGGTGCGCTCACGACATTCCATTCACACTGCCATTGTAATTAGAGCAGTACAACAAGTTCAGGCCATTGTTGTAGACCTTTTTCTCCCCCATACGATTATGTCTCGGGTTTCCACCATGTATGTGGTACTTCCTAAATGGTCATATCAATTAGGACAAGGGTCGTAGGCACCTTATCTATGACAGTAGGGTCTCTTACCCTAGCTTTCTACTTTTCACTATCTCTACCCATAACCTCTTGGACTACTTTACATAATCTGCTAAGGCTGGTGCAATGTCAAGTAAATTAAAGTAATGCTCGGGTCTCCTGTGCACACACTGATAAATATCCGTACTACCTTGCCCATTAAAACATCCAGGTTTCTTTTCCCAAGAGGGCATCGTTATTTGCACCAACACGAATATAGACCAAAGTGTGTGCTTATATGGAGTGCACTTTCATACAATTCAAACATTTGAGAACAAGTCACAAAAATATCATGAACACAAAATTAAGATGAACTATATCATCTCACAAAACATAGATTAAACCATGGGAATAAAATTATCCCCAAGCTATGGAAACTACTCCATGGATATGGAGTTAAAATATAGATTTGAATTTCACATCATAGGATCAAAGAAAAAATTAAAGGAAAGAAAAGAAAATGAAAGAGTGTTTCTCTCTCTAAAGTTGTTCTCGTAATGGCTAAAATGATCCAAACTCTATCTACCTTTTTAACCTAGTACACTAAGGCTACATTTATATGAGAAGGGAACGAGGACTAAAAATAGGCCCAAAATAGGCAAAAAATGAGTAAACACTAACTCAGCCACCACCCGACACGGGCCATCACGATGGCACGTACGATTGTCCTAGCTAGCACAGTCCACAGGATTTGGTGTGGGCTATGTCTCTTTATTCAGCGTAGGATGCCTGATCTAGTGCGGGCCGCATTGCATCATCTAGTGCCCGTGATGTGCTATGCACAGTGCTTGAGCCGTCTGTGCCCACGCTCATGCGTGCAATGCCCAGTTGCCCTCATGGCCAGCACCTTAAGTGTTAAGCTATGACCCAAGGAGACATGTCCCAATCTCATTGTCCTAGAAGTCTTCTCTTTTTTGAAAGCTGAGAAAGTCATTGTTTCCACGATGTACCTTGAGGGTTTTAATATGGTGTGGTGGTGATCCAAAGATGCAGAAATTAAAGTAGGACGCCTGGTCATCAACACATGGGATGAATTGAAGCTCAAGGTGAGGAAAAATCCATGCCACATGCTTTGTTGAGACTAAGAACCTTAGTGCAGACCGGCAGTATTATGGGGTACGTGTCGGCATTCTAGGCTTGTATGCTCAGCTTGCTTGACCATCCGGAGAAGTATAAACTCCATGATTTTAGCTAGGGATTCAAGTTGTGATAGACTTGAGCTAAGGAGAGCTCCTTTCACTGAATATAACTCTGTGGTGGCGTTCATCGAAAGTGTAGAGAACTGTATTGGAGGAGGATCGAAAAGGGTTGATAGAGAGGTGAACGGTTCTACTGTTTCCAAGGTGGGTAATGGTGCAGGTGTATGTTCTCCCAAGGTGGGGGGTAACTTTCAAACCAGTCCAAACAGTGGAGGTAGCTACATGCCCACTTTGGGTGTTAGAAGGAATAGGAGGAGCCTCAGTGCAAGCGCAGCGAGTTCAGTTAGGTCCAAACCAATGTGGGATGGGAAAACCGGGAAGGCACGAATGGTGTGCAAGCGTGCAAAGGGAATCATGCCCTTGTAGATTCTCCAATAGAGTAGAGGATCACTACTCTGTTGCTCGAGGACTCGAGACAAATCATGGAGTCACTAAGCGAGGTAGTTCACTGTGGGAGCAGTCGACAAAGGAGTCTAGACCCAAAGAGGAGGAACCATGCACCATGGGTGCCTTGAATATGCGATGTAATTCCATGGTAGGATCAAGAGATCCAAGGCGGTTGAATCCATTTACGGAGCCTAAGACCGTCTGGGTGGTTTCTTCAGTGCGATCAAACAAATCTATGATTTAGTTCAACAAAGCGGGGAAGGCCGCACCTAAACTCGACAAACCTGGGTTTGTCCGTGTCAAACCAATGCATCAAACCAATAAAACATCGATATGCATGGATGTGTGCATGAATGGAAAACCCATCGGAGCGATGGTCGACATTGGAGCTAGCCATGTGTATGTCTCCAAAAAAGAGGCATCAAGATTGGGGCTCAAGTCAAAGAAAGCTATGGGCAGGATAAAGGTCGTTAACAGTGAAGCCCAACCTGTGCTGTGTATTACGAAGTGATGCTCAGTCAAGTTTGACACCATAGGCACCACAGTGAACTTCTATGTCGTTAAAATGGACAACTTCGATTTAGTCATCGGTATTTCCATGTATACCCATATGGCAACTGCCTTTACATCTTAGGAACCAATTCGTGCATGGTTAAAGCGACTGCAAAGAGTTCACTTGGGGGTAAAATCCCAGCTTTGCAGTTCGTCATGTGCATAAGACAAATGAGGACCGTGGTTCAGCGGATCCTTGTGGGGAGAACAAAAATGAAGGGTCAGAAGATTCTACACTAGCAATGGGTTTTCTCGGTGGATCCAAGGTCCTTTGTGAAGCAAATTTTAAGACTGAGCAGGTTGTGGGTTGCTTCCCAGCTATAAGGGACGGGGATTTGTTGAGCAAGGAGGGTAGGAAGCGTTTGTTGGTTGCCAAGAAGATCTTGATTCCAAAGATGTATCTGCCGACTGGTGCACCCCATCAAATTTCCCATTTTGAGTCATTCAATCAAGCTAAACCTTGTAAACCTCGAAGGGGAAAAACTAGTCGCCATTCACATCAGTAACCCTTTGTTGTTCAGTAAGGCAGGAGGCAGAAACGTGAATGGATGATGCGTACCAGACAGTATCCATATTTAGACATTCCTTCGATCATTGATCAAGGAGTGGTTTCCATAAAATAAAGCAATCTCAAATCGGAACTGAAGAGAAGCCGATGACCATGGCTAAATAAGAGTATACCGTCGCCAGTAATTGAATCAACCCCTTTCTTAAGGTAGAAGTGTACGAGGAAAATGTGGGTGGCAAAGCACCTTGGAGAATTGATATCTCACCAAGCTAGCACCCTAAGTGTTGAGTCATGGCCCAAGAATTCATGTCCCAAGCTCCTTGTCCCATAAGTCTTCTATTTTTCTTGTAAATAGCTCAGCTAGTAGTGTAGCATTGTTTCTTTACTAAGGTCCAGGACTACGTGCTTTTTTAGCCTTTGACCTTATTTCGTCTATGTACTTGGTACTCGTGATAATGTATGAACATATATGTGGAGAACTGAGCTACCCACACCTGGTTACCTATTTACAATATATTGAAAACTAGTGATTGCTTCCTAGTTGTCAGGCTTGTATTACATTGTTGGCTTGTGTGTGTGAAGTCGTGCTCCTATTCTAAACTTGTGTGTATATTAAAACTGCATACTCGACCACGTCCCTCTAAAGGCTTGGTGTGTTGTGGGCAACCAAGATAATTGTGACACACTTGGGAAATTAAGCGATAGTCGTGACACGGTGGTACACGGCTAGGCTGCAGGGTTAGCACCCTTAGTGGGCAACTCGTGACACGTAGACCGCCATCAGCGTGTTGGATTTGGATCTTCTTATTTGTGGGGAATGGCCTTTGTTGTGGGCCATCCTTAAAATGTTTGGTCTTCTTGGAAACTTAGCGCAGGATATGGCCTTTGGCATTGGCCATAGACTGGTCTTGGCATCTTGAACTTGGAACAGCGCGAGCCATAAAAAATGGGATGGTCCATACCTAGACTTAGCCAATTTTGACTGGATTTAAGACTTGTTCTTGCAGCATGGGATAATGTGGCATTTGGCATGGGCTGCACTGTTCCTTCATGCTGATCCCTTCAGCATGGGATAATTCATTTGGATCAGGGCATTGGTGCCATGTATGAGCAGCCCACACTGACCCGTTTGTGCCTTGGTCGGCTAAACTTATTTCCTTTACTATAGATGAACCATTAGTTCGATATGAGAGGTCTAGTTGTCGACTTTGTAGTGCTCGAGAAGACAAATCCAATGAAATCACCCTTGAAGGATACTTATTATCTTATCATTCTCATACTTTTGCATATCTCATTGGACCACGATTCCCCATTTCTTCGTTGGTTGCTTTGAACTCTGATGCTGCCTGTCTTTGTCTCCAATCTCTTTCTACCACGCATTGATTTTCGTGGCCTTTTTCTATTACCATTCTAGAGGTAAATGGTCTTCAATCTCTTCTACTTTCCTTTAAAAAAACCTTCAATATCTTCTACTGCCCTTACGAACAACCTTCACATAGAATGTAACCAAAAAATACCCACGGGCAACCTTCTAAAGTTGATCACAAGGAAGATGCCAGAGCCTATGGATACAAGATGTCTATTAGTACCAATTAAGTCTATAAAATGCGGGATAGAAAACCAAACACGGCCTTCTAAACCTCTTGTCATGTAAACTCAACTAATACTAGCAATCCACCAAATAAAACAAGCTAAAAACTATTCCGAATGCAACAGTTTCGACACACAAAATGAAGCACATCATGGTATTTACCACAATTCCCATATCTTACCATCTCCTAGTTAAGGAATGCACTCTATTCTAGTGATGCAGCAGACCATTCCCCATCACTTCACTCCCAATGCCAACTTGCCCATGCTTAGAGGAATACAAAGCCCGCATAGAAGGTCAATGCCTCACGTGGGTTGCAACCGTTGGATATGTAGTGAAATGCATTACATCCTGGACACTCCACTGTGGATCTTAATCCCTAGACCTTAGAGAGGCAAAGGAAAAGTCACCTTGTGATGACTCTAGAGTTGGCACAACTCTAGTTGCTCCAAACAAATACGCAAATCTATCAGGTGAAGCAAGGGGTTTTCCCCCATTGGGATTTACCAGATCGACCGCCCGACATGTTGATTTCTCACAAAACTAGCCAATTAGAATCATGGTTCAATGCATATAAGGAATTTCTCTCAAAAGGCAAGAATGCACCCATCTCCCTAGTGCTTTTTACCTACTCCATAATTCTAACACTTTTGAAGAAAGCAATGAAGCCTAGCACAATTTTATACTACCATACATGCATGGGTGCATTATCATAATGACATAGCATAAATCACAAATTTTATAAAGCACAAGTTCAAGCACAAATATTCATGAGACAACAAGATAGGAGAATATAAACCTTAAAAATCCAAGTTCAAATCATGAATCAAATAACCCAAAGCTATTAATCTACTTCCTAGACATTAAATTCAAGTATTGCATTGATTTCCATGTCTTTAGGAAAAAGAAAAATAAAAATAAAAAGGGAAGAAAGAAACAACCTAGAGAGAAAAAAGAGTGTTTATCTTTCTAAGTTTCTCTCCCAATCTAAAAAACGAGTTCTAAAAAAGATCCAAAGCTTCCAAGTTATCAAAACCTAGTAGACTAAGGCAATATTCATAGTAGTTGAGGATTGGGCCTATTTTTTAGGCCCAATATAGGCCAAAACCCTAGCAGCAGCAACCAGACACAGGGCACCATGAATGGCACGGCCCGTGCCGCCGACGTGGCCTCGTGCTAGCGTGGGATGCCAGTTCTGGAATGGGCCACATGCCTTGTGCTAGAGCAGTACCCCACTCTTGCCATGACCTACTGGGTACAGTCCATGTCATCTAGCACGGGCCATTAACTGGAGCTCCATTTTTATACTTTTGATCTACACCCTATATCGTTTAGTGTTTGCCATCAAAAGGATCCTCATTTTGTTTGGTCTTTTAGCACATACCACTTTATTATTTACACCCCATAGGCTGGTATAGACATTTTTAACTTGGAACAGCTCAAGCCGTGTAAAACAAAATGGCTCGCGCCAACACATAGCAATTTTTGGAGTGAAAAAGAAGTTGGGAACACGGAAAGCCGACTTTGGCACGGCCCGTGTTGGGATTTGGCATGGCTTGTGCTGCTTGGAAAGGATCACGCAAAAGGCCTCTGACACGGGCCATATGGAGTGGTGCAAGCTGTTTGTGCTTGGTCTCGTGCCTCCCATGAGCAGTTCCTGCAACCCATTGCTGGCTCATCCGACTAACTTCTTTGCTTCATTACGGATGAACCGTTGGTCTGATTTGAGAGTTCTAGTAGTTGATTTCATAGCGCTCGAGATGAAAAATCCAATGGAACCAACCCCAAGGGATGATTCTTCTTGGATCATTCCCAAAACTTGGCATAACACTCGGATAACAATCCTCTGTTTCTTCCTTGGCCTCTTTGAATTTCAAGTACGCCTATCTTTAGCTTAATCCTTATACTACCACAAAGTAGAGTTTGTGGACTTAATATACTACCAATCTAATGTGAATAGAATTCAAAATCTTCTACCGTCCTTGAAAATGGCCTTCAATACAAATGTAATGAAGAGTACTCACAAGCCACCTACTAAGAATGATAAAAAATGAAGATCTAGGTTCCTGTGGATACAAGGTGTCTATTAGTATCAATTAAGTCTACAAAATGTGGGATTTATACAAGAAAACCAAACATGGCTGTCTAAACCCTTTGTCACGTAAACCTAACTAATACTAGCAATCGGACAAGTAACATAAGCCAATTATTATGCATAATGCATAGATTAACACATACCTAATGATGCACATCATGAGCACTCCGAACTCTTATGCTAAGAACTCCCGTATTGTAGACATTTATTTTCCTTCCTCCAACTATCATTCTCTTCATGGTTCTACTTCCCGCAGTACATACAATGAATTTGCTATATTTTCCACGGACCACCACTAATACTAGCTCCATAGGGCATAGTCTATAGTTACAGTTCATTCATTCTAGAGACCTTGTTTCCCCAGAGGGTGAACCCTACGCACCTGAGTTATATATTGACCGAGGCCTCATATTTGCCTGTCTGTCCTAATGCAGTACACAGAAGGCATTCTTGGTTTCCTCCACTCTGCAAGCCAATTCTATGGCTGAAGCATAGTTGTTTTGACACCTTAGGGCTAAGGCATCTCTCAATTATGGTGTATACCTAGCCCAAAAATTAAAGGTAGGTGGCATTAAGGACGATCCCAAAACTAAGACATGAGTACGGTTAACCGTGAAAGGTGGAGTAATGTCTAAAAGACTCAGCCACGAACCAAGAAATGTAGAACCACGTTCAATGTTTAGCCACAAACCGAGATTGTAGGAACCAAATGCAACCCACGATCTCCGATGCTAGAAATGCGGATCCACAATTACGAATATATAGATACAAGGAAGACAACACTGGCTCAGGTAAACAATACTATACTAAGAAATATGAACTCTCCTAAGGAAGGAACTGACTTGATTGTTGGAGCTCTTTTCCCATAAGCACGTCTAAGATCTTTCTTGTAGGTTCACGCTAACTACGTGGTGATAATCAACCATTTATCTTGACTGGAAATACCACATTATTCAGACCGACTGTGGGGACACTTTTTTATTCTTTTTTGAGGTCTTTTATTCCTTTCAGGATGACCATGGTTATCACTATGTGCGAGAGAAACAAGAATCATCATACACAAGAACAAACAATTGGGTACAACAAGAGTGTGCATCCTAGTTGACCTGCCCCGACCCGTTTGTAATTAAAACACAAGCCGTGGGGCATACAGATCAAAGATAGATATTTATATTCTACACATTTTCTTACTACTAAGCTACCAAGAGGTAGTAAGCAGAAAGCCCTGGGTGTGCTCAAGTACTAGTTAAAACACAACCTCGTACAGGTTGTCAATCCACACGAGTGAAAGGAACAACTAGTAATGTAAACATGCAATTGGAGGGAGGGGGTTGGTATTTCCAACTAACAACTACAAAGCACGCAATTAACAAACAAGAAACTATTTATACTAGGCACTTGAGAATTATTTAGAAACATGGTAGTTCTAATGCTTCAATCCTCGATTCATTCACATGTAGACATATAAACTGATCATTGTGTTCACAACACGTGCTGTGGTCAATGGCATATACTTACTCAACCCTGTCACGGTGGGTGCACTCACAACCCTCTATCGGCACCGCCATCATAATTAAGGGAGTACAATAAGGTCCGACCAGCATTGCATGTCTATTTCTCCCCTGGGCTATTACATCTCGAGCTTTCACCATGAATGTAACTACTCCACACGGGTCATATATACGCTAGGCCCAAGGAGCATTCCAAGGCTTGCTCGAATCATGGAGGAAATTCGCAGAGAGGAAGAAACTCCTAGCTATGGTGATTCACTCACCTTGCATGGATCAGATAACCCTGGCATGCATAAAATCATAATTGTTGATCTGGGCCTTTTCCAAAGAAAAGGGGAATCAGAAGATCCTTTCAGTTGGCTAGAATCCATTACTTGAACGAAACTCGATTTTGTGGAATCATATTGAATATTTGACGATACATTCCATACCTTGCTAAAAAAACTGCTTCATTGCACTGCGCTAACGCCCTTATTAGAGTAAAGGCGGGATGCTCATTCCTTTGATGGCCTAATCTTGCCGGGGGTTTCTTGGTCCTACGCAGCTTTTAATTCAAAGGCAAAAGAGAATAAGATATTTTTGACACTAGAAAAAGACCATATGCAGATAATGACGAACCATAAGACTAAATTACTTTTTATGCCCGAGCCCATAAGAAATCGCGGAGCCATCCATTAATAGTAATAGAGCTTTGCGCAAAGTTTCCTCCCGTGATATGAGTTACTACCCCTTGATCACTTATACTGCCCCAAAAATCTGACTGCATTTTCCAACTAAAATGGAATATTATATTACTACCTAAATTGCATTGTACATCCAGAATAGTTCTAAGAAGATATGATCCCTCCCTTCCATTCAACCAGAGCAGCGATGAGAACAAAGACTCAATTTTCTAAGATCTTGTCTCTTTCAAATTCAAAGAAATCAATAAAAGTCAAGCTATGGAAAATAAAGGAAGATCGTCCTTCAATGCTTTCTTCCCATCCTCAGATTAGAGATGAAGTTTAGAGTCAAATGTGAATGGTGCTAGAGGAGAGTATGTTAAGACGCGTCCAAGCCAAACTAGTAGGGTTATTACTTTCTCCAGTTGATAAAGAGCAAGCGATACATATGAGCCCACTGCTATGGTAGGTTAGAACAAATAAACCACTATCGACAAATAAAGAGCCTACGTTGGCCTATCCAACTTGTTCTCCATATGGATGCGTTCTCCTGTACCCATTCTAAATCTAGGTTTCTCTTCCTAAGGGGCATCAGTAATTGCACCATACATGAGCATATCCCAAAGTGTGTGCTTATATGTGGTTTACTACTCATGCATTTATAACATTCAAGAACAATCACAACAATATCATAAACATAAAGATATAATGAATCTAATGAATCTCATAAAAGCATTTAGAACATACCATGCGCCAAAATGAATCCCAAGCTAATCTAACTACTCCCTAGACATGGAATTCAAATATATATTTGAATTCCACATCTTTGGGAAAAAGCAAGAAGAAAAGAAAAGAAAATATTACAAAACCTACAAAAGGAACTCATTCCTTCTCTCCAAGCTCTCTCTTTTCCAAATGTGTTTCCAAATATTATCCAAAATATTTCAAATGAGTAGACTAGGGTCCTATATATAGTAGTAGAATATTGGGCCTAATAATAGGCTCAAAATAGGCCAAAGTACCAAAACACTAGGTCTGCCACCAAGGTGTCACGGGTCGGCACGGATGCCACGATCCATGAAGCATGCATAGCCACGGGATACCAAATATATCACAGTCAATGAATATTCATAGGCACGGCCCATGGGATCTGGAGCGGTTCGTGAAGCTGGGATTATGCCACTATCTGTGAAGGTTTTTACGGACCGTAAGCAGTATGTGGTTTTTTCTCAGAGTTTTCCCACGGTCCGTGAAGGTTTTCATGTTACACGAAAAGCTTGTGGCTTTTGTTCAAAAATTTTGTCACGACCCGTGAAGGTTTTCACGGACCGGCTCCATACTTAGCCAAAATCTTAAACTCTTCATCTCCTTGCTTTACAGTCTGGTGCTTTTGTCATAGCCCGGTGCCTTGCCTTGTGAAGGACTTGTACTGGTCTCGTAAAGGTCTTCATGGAACTCTTGGATTCTTGTCTAGCGCAGGCCATGAAGATTGTCGCAGGCCACTGGTGCTTGACCATACACGGTCTTTCACTGGACGCTAGTGCTTCATTGACTGAACTTCATTTTCTTGGCAAGGATAAACCATTAGTCTGAATCAAGAGTTCTAGTAATTGACTTTGTAGAACTTGAGAAGACCAATGGAACCAGCCTTGAAGGCTAATTCTTCCTACATCATTCTCGGACTAAGGCAACACTCCTCAGACCATAATTCACTGTTCTCTCCTTTGACCATCTTGAACTCCAAAGCCACCTATCTTTGGCTTCAATCTCCTTCTACGATGCATTGATGTTCGTGGCCTTCGTATACTACCATTCAAATGTGAATTCCCTTCAAATCTTCCACTGTTAAAGGCAAACGGCCTTCTTAAGAATGTAATGTAACAAAGAGCATTCACAGGTGACCTACTAAAGGTACTCATAGTGAAGACCAAGGAGCCCATGAATACGAGATGTCAAGAATAACTAATTAAGTATAAAATCGCAGGATTTAAAATAGAGAACAAAACATGGTTGTCTAAACCCCTTGTCATGTAAATTCAACTAATGTCGCCAAACCGCCAACCAAAAGTAACTATAAACTATGTCAAATGCATTGGTTTAAGTATGAAAAATGGTACAGTTTAGACTCCCCACACTTGAACCTTTACTCACCCTCAAGTAAATAAACTCAAAGAAAAAGATTCAAGCGGAATGAAGCATGCAAAAATAGCCAATGCATTCAACTTATTCCCAAGCTACCCTAGTTCCCCCCCCCCCCCAAGAAGGTATAAATCTCACAACTCTCACACTCCCCATAGTTCTTTAAGCAACCAAACCACCCAAAGCAAGTAAATAATTATGGAAAAATATATGTGACAAAAGATCGGAATAAAGCCAAGCTTACTTTTCCCAAAAGTAGCCCCAAAAGAAATCAAAGGGCAATCCTCAAGCAAAAAAATCAGCCAAGGAAATCTAAAACCCATCAACTTGGTTGCAAAATAGGGATAACTCAAGATTCTCGACCTAGTTGCAACCAAGGAGTCCAATGTGTCGTCAACCTAGTTTCTTGTTTCTTTTTTTCTATTTTTTCTCTTAAATTCTATCATTTTTCTTAGGAGCCCTTTTGGGTTTTCATCCTATCTTTATCCAAAAAAAGTGCTCACCTCTCACCTTTTTCCACACGGGCTCTCACTTTTACCTATGCACGTAAGTTTAGTCGGGCAAAGCCTCTCAGTTTTACCTAGGCATTTCGACCTGTCCAGGATTTTCCTCATGTTACCCAAGTTGTCCTTTTGGGTTTTCAACTTGTCCAGGTTTAAATGTTTTTCAATTTTTCCAATTTTTTTGGTGTGGTATAAAATTGCCCCAAAAGTATGCTTCATACTACAAAGATAAGCAACAAACCAATACACCACCATATCCCAAAGCCACATTACATGCAAATTAGAATCCTAAAGTCCTAGCATAACATGCAAACCACCAAAAGTTTCCAAAAGCATCTCAATCACTAGTAACCAAAAATCTACCAAGAAAAAGAAAACAAAGCATGTATGCACAAAGAAATCCAAGAAGGAGAATTCCTAAGTACTCACTAATCCCTTCCCCACACCTAAACAATGAATAGTCCCTTATGCATTCTCATGTCAAATCAAAGGTGAAGTAGGGAAACTAGTGATACTTATGCTTCCGGCCTCGAAGGGCCGGCCATCTCGTGGCTAGTGAAACACCTCTCAATAAATCTCATTACTTGGATTGTGGCCTCCAGTAAATCCACCCTCATGTTTAGCTTCTCAACTTGTGCCTTAACTTCTCAATTAGCTTGAACTATCTCCTGAAGCACTTGGGAAGAACTTGAGAGTTGCTTCCCAAGTAGGTGTAGTTGATCCACAATGCCCCTGGAAAGATGAGATCAGATCAGAAGTGCTCTCGAAGATGAAATTGGTCAATACTCTTAAAAAATCCTTCACGAATCGTGGATAGGGTTTAAAGAACAAGTCATCTAGGCTCGTATCAAGGTTGATAGAGGTATGCTTCAGTTGCGGAAGAACTATGAATTTGCAAGTAGGTGCTCCACTATAAAGCCACACAAATCTATCCTACAAATTTGTAGTTCCCACTATGAATGCCCTAGATAACTTCTCAATTGTATAGGTCGATCCAGATTTACCCATATTCGCCAATGCTCTATGCAAGATAGGATGTCCCAAATGTCATGCCAAAAGGCCAACCAAGCCTCCCATAGGAATCTTCGCACTCTTCTACTCTCCCATAGATACGCATGCTTGAAAAAAAACACTAACCAAGTGCAGGTAGATGTTTCCCTCCCATGTCATCACCCAAAGAAGGTGTACATCAGAGCCCAGATAATTAGTCAATTCACTGTGCCGTAGAATGCTTATAGAAAGGGGTTAATGAACATAACGTATTTCCGGGTGGAATATAGTCGTGCTCTTGTTTAGATTCTTCTTATCGATCCTAGTTAGTTGTCTCTAAAATTTCCCAAGGGATAATAGCATTTCATGGCAATAAGTCTGTGGAATTTCCCGGCCGGTCTATCACCCAAAAGCTAATGCCACCTCTCTATTGGTCAGTTGGTACTCATTGTTATCCATATAGAACTTAATTTCCTTGTGACCCTCCTCGTCTGTGACCTTCCAAATAGTAGCTAGAAACTCTAAAGTGCACCTTATGTAGGTTTTCAAGTGCACGTTGAGAAAACCTTCAAGGTATACCCAACCCAAAACAAAGGTCACTGGTTCAAGTAAGCCTAGAGCCATTAAGGTGCTCTTGCAAGAAAAAATAATCTCCAAAATGCTCTTCTTTCGTTCCATTAAATTCCTCCATCTCTAGGCTATAGTTCTGGTAATGTTGGTCAAATCTATAAACTCATTGGCCACTGACTTAGGGTTGTGAGGAATAGGAGTTGCCGTTTTAGGGTTTGCGCCATTTACCGACTTCTTCCATTTCTCACCCCGCGAAGACTTCTCTTTCTCCAAAGTACCCTTTTTTGGATTTATCCTAACACAATGAAGGAGAAGAATGGTAATGTGATAATAAACAATGCATGGCCCATGACGTCATCCAATAAAGAACATTCTCCCAAAAAGATCAAACATTCAAAGCATGATGGTATAAGCATAAAGGCAATTTAACATAAGAATATTCCTCATCAACCAACAACATCATGTATGCCTTTCCCCAACCCATCAATAGATTCATGAAAACAAGATTCATGCTCTCTCTAATCACCCAGAAATGAAGAACACATCATTAAAGATTAATAGCACATCCAAGACTCTCATAAATTCATCACCACAAGATTTGACACACTAGCTCAAACAACATCACATCAACACATGCTCATTCAAAAATTATTCTTTTCATAACAACACCATAATGTCATTCAAGCATATATACAAAGAGATCAAAGGGTTACCCAATATTTGATGCCAATAAGTGTAAGATCCATTCAAGAAGAAGAAAAAATTATAACTTTTTGGGAGAGAAACTTCACTTTTTTAAAGCTCACTAAAGACTGTTTAGATGATGAAATTAGGTGGAGAATTGTACCATGAGAATGAAATTTCAGCATAGGTGAAAAAGAAAGAGAGAGGTACAATGTAGATAACGATAGCATTTGAAATTAGAGGACAAGTAGTACAATCAATTAATGTTTGAAGTACTAATTGCATAAAAAATTCTAAGAAAATAGAAAATGTCACTTATTGAATCAAAAATGCATTTTTAATTTTGAAATTCAAACTTCCTTTTTGAAAAGTTGCATTATTGAGACAAGTTGGGGAGTTGAAAATCAAAAATCGACAAAAATAATTGTCTGCCCAGTTTTCCCACCTTCACAAGAAAGAGTCTCGTGGCCATCACCATGGCACGAGACCTTCGCTTCGTGACAAGCATTGTCATAAAGAAAATCCCAGATTTTTCACTATTCCTTAGTTTTTCTCAACTTGTGAAAGAAAACTATGTCACCCATCAAAATCCTTTCCATATGCACATAAGAACAACTTTTCACATCTAGATCTCCAAATCAAAAAATAATTTCATTCAAAGGATTCTTTATTTCAAGCATGACATGAAAATTCTACCAAGTTACTAATTCAGACAAGACAACAAAAGAACCATGTATATTTATTGTCTTCATCACAACTTATTTCCTCTTCACACATTCTAATTTGAAGCACTTACCGGTGTGTCTTCGGAATTTCCATCGGCGACATGCCCCACGATGATGTCATTGTGGAGAGGTCTATACAACAAGCCATTCTTACCTTTGTAGCCCTTGACGGCGCCTAGAAATGTCTCTCCTTTCTTTGCCAACCTTGACTCATTGAATGTCATATTCCAGTTAGGAGGAGGTCGAGGAGGTATCAAATCCTCGACGCTTCCCTTTTCCCGCTGAAATTTGGTTAGCATAGGAAACAAAATCTAGTACGGACATATCATTGACCAAATCACAAAATTCATCGGGTCCTCCAAAAACTTATCAACAAGAGATTCATGCTCATTGGTAACACAATAAGATGAAAGAATATCATGCTCTTCAAAAAGTTTCACACCTTTGCACTTAAGAGAAGGTTTTGTTGGATCATGCCTGGATTCATAAATATTGAATCCCACTTTTATTATGTCATCCTCTAGAGTTAAGATTCCCAAGTGGACATCAATTTTAGTCCTGGAAATTTATAGAAAAGTCTCCCCAAAAGGATTGGGGGTGCACTTCCGCCGTGCACTACATGTAGGGCTTAAAAGTCCACCGAAAAAAACAACTTTCCTACTTGTGCCATCACATCCTTCACTAGCCCATGAGGGCTAGCTTGGGAGTGATCGGCAAGTTGAACAATCACTCCAGTCTCTTTCAGTTCACTAATTTCAAGACATTAAAATAGACTAAATGGAATCACAATGATAGAAGCACCTAAATATATCATGGTATGTTGAACAAGTGTTCCATCTAAAGAAATTGGGATAGATAACATTTCAAGGTCATCACATTTAATAGGAAAATTCTTATGATTCAAAATGATGACTTCTCCAATTTTGAGGTTCCCTAACTTCTTAGGTGGTCTACTCCTTTTCTTATTACATGAAACCTTAAGAAATTTAGCATATGAAGGCACATTATCAATCAATTCCAAGATAGGGATAGATACCTCCACTTTTTTTGAAGACTTTCTGAATGTTGGCCTCATTTGTCTCCACCTTTGGCTTTCCCCTCAAAGCACATGGAAATGGAGATGGAATAGCAAATTGTGCCTCAGGTGGTGGGAGCTCCTTGGAGGGTGCTTCCTTGACAACTATCTCTTCTTCTTCGAAATGTGCTTTGGTGGCCTTCACTAACTTGTCATCCTCTTTTGTCACCTTCTTCTCATTTTTACAAAGTTCCATCACTCTCCTTAGCTTGAGTGCAATCACATTTCTTTGATTCACCTTCTAGTTGGGAAGGTAGTTTACCAGTTTCTTTTGCTTCAAGTTGGCTCACCGCGGTAGTGAGTTGTCCAACTTGAATCTCAAGGTTCTTGATACTTGAAAAGGATCTAGTACCAAGGTCTTCAATTTCCCTCCTAGTACTTTCCACGAAGATCTCATGTTTCTTCCTCAATTGACCAATGGCATCAAAGATCTCCTCATTATCTGACTTGTAAAGTGTGGTATGCTTGTTGGATGGACCTTCACCTCTAGGATAAGGTTAAGGTGGTGCTTTTCCACCCCTATATCTTTGAGGTTGATTCCCACCATTGGAAATTAGGGTGATTTCTATACCTGGAATTGAATGTATTTGCATAGGGCTCCGATCTTGCTTCGCCTTGGTTCCTCTAGAACCCTTGTTGTTGACCCCTAGCAAATTGAGGTCTTATGATTCTTGTAGTCCACAACGTTCACTTCTTTCACTTCACCAACAACCTTGGGGTATTTTTCGGAGTAGTGGTCGAGGTTGCAAACCCTACAGATCTTGACTTTGTGTACCTTTCCTCGCAAAAGCTCTTTCAACATAGATGCAAGAGCTTGGACTTCCTTCTCCAACTTTGGTGTGTGATTGGGTTCATCCAAGACCTTAACCCTAGACCTTGTACCAAAATGCCTCATCCCCTTGGCCATATCTTCAAAAAGTGCCATCGCATCCTTCGGCCTCTTGTTAGCTATAGAACCGTTACATGCGGCATTTACCATCCTGATTTCTTCGTCACAAAGACCTTCAAAGATGTAATAGACCAAATATCCTTCCTCGAATGAGTGGTAGAGGCAGCTAGCTAGGAAACCTCTCCCAAAAATCATATAGGCTCTCGGTCACTCCTTGAGAGTAATGTTGGACAATTGCTTCTTTAACTTGGCCAACTTAGATGCTAGAAAGTATTTTTCAACGAATTGATGCTTCATATCCATCCATGACCCAATGCAACCCGGTGGTAGATAATAAAACCAATCTTTTTCTCCACCTTTCAGTGAAAAGGGGAAGGCTCTCAAGTTGCAATCATCTTTCGACACTCCCGGCAGCTTCATATTAGTGCACACCAAATAGAATTCTAACAAATGTTTGTTCGGATCCTCTCCTGTCACATTTGGAGGCAAAGGTGGTAATGTGATACATAAGGGTTGTTTCTCTATTTTCCGGGCCATGAGGTCTCTCAAAGTGCGGTTTTCTTTTGCCATCTTATGCGATGCTTCCTCAAAATTCAAACCCCTAGGTTAAGCCTCTGATTTAGTTCTCTTTCTCCTTCTCCTCTGATTACCTGTGGAATTAGTTAGGGAATGCAAAACACCTAGATTTGTTGTACGAGTATGTACCATAAACTAGGGTCACACTATCATTCCAATGTCACAATAGCAAACATAATCAAAGTAAGAAGGAAACTATGACTAGAACTCCACTCGCAGCAAATAAAACAAACAAACGAAAAATAATAAAAGACACTACTGACTACTCTAGTAACATGTCATGCTCAACTAATACTTGAACTGAAAAGCATCCCCGGTAGCGGTGCCAAAATTTTACCTACCCCAACCCGGTTATCTTTAAAACACGAGCTGAGGGGCTTACGGGTCAAAGATAGAGAATTATATTTTGCACCCGTTCTTACTGCTAAGCTACCAAGGGGTAGTAAGCGGTAAGCCCTGGGTTTATCCACTAGATTCTAGGGCTCAAGTATCAGAAAAAACACAACCTCGTGTGGGTTGTCAATCCGCACGAGTGAAAGGAACATCAAGTAATGTAAACGTGCAATTAGGTAGGCGAGGTTTGGTATTTTCAACCAACAACCACAAAGCATGCAATTAACAAACGAGAAACTATTATACTAGGCACTTGGGAATCATTTAGAAACATGGTAGTTATAATGCTTCAATCCTCAATTTATTCACTTATAGACATACAAAAGACCTATCAGTGTGTTCACAACACGTGGTGTGGCCGATGACATACATTTTCCCAACCTTGTCATGGTGCGTGAGCTCGTAACCCTCCATCGGCACCATCATAGTAATTAGGGGGAGTATAATGAAGTCCAAACATCATTTCAGGTCTGTTTCTCTCCCGTGCTACTACACCACGGCCTTCCACCACAAATGCAACTACTTCTCCCGGGTCCTATATACGCTAGGCCCAAGGTTCGTAGAAACCTTATCTGTGATACTAGGGGTTCAACACAACACCTAGCTTGCAACTATTCACTATCTCTACCTGAAACCTCTCGGACAACAGGCATGAAGTCACCTAATACTGGTGCAATGGCAAATAGATCAGAGCATTCTCGAAAACCCTGTGCACACACCCACGATGACGCTTTCTCCCCTACCCATTCTAACATCCAAGTTTTTTTCCCAAGGGGGCATAAATCATTATACCATACATGAGTATATCCTAAAGTGTTTTCTTATATGATGACTACTACTTATGAATTTATAACATTCAAGAACAATTACAATAATATCATAAACACCAAGATAGGATGAACTAATAAATCTAATAAAGCATTTAGAACATACCTAGTGCCAAAATGAATCCCAAGCTAATCTAACTACTCCCTAAACATGGAATTGAAATATAGATTTGAATTAAAAATCTTTGGGACATAGCAAGAAGAAAAAAAAAGAAAATATTACAAAACCTACAAAAGGAACTCATTCTCTCCAAGCTCTCTCCTCTCCAAATATGATCCAATCTATTTCAAATGAGTAGAAAAGGGTCCTATATATAGTAGTAGGATATTTGGACATAAAAAATGCCCAAAATATGCCAAAAATAAACAAACCCTATATAAGCCGCCAAGGTTTCACGGGTCGGTACTGATGCTACGGCCTGTGAAGCATGCATGGCCACGCGATGCTAGATCTGCCACGATTAGTGAATGTTCATAGCTGTGGCCCATCGGATCTGGTGCAGTCCGTGAAGTTGGGATCGTGCCATGGTCCGTGATAGTTTTCATGGACCGGGAGCAGCATGTAATTTTTTCTCAGAGTTTTCCCACAGTCCGTGATGGTTTTCATGGATTGCGAATAACTTCTGGCTGCTTCTGAGAAATTGTGTCATAGCCCATGAAGGTTTTCACAGACTGGCACCATACTTAGCCAAATTCTTTAACTCCTCATCATCTTGCTTCACTGCCAAGTGCTTTTGTCACGGCCCAATGCCTTGCCTCGTGAAGGTCTCGTGCAGGTCTTTACGGAACCCCTATATTCTTGTGTAGTATGGGCCATGAACATTGTCATGGGCCACTGGTGCTTGACCATGCAAGGTCCATGACCAACCGCAAGTGCTTCGTTGCCTGAACTTTGTTTGCTTGTCACGGGTGAACCATTAGTCCGAATTAGGAGTTCTAGTAGTCAATTTTATATTACACCGGAAGATAAATCTAATGGAACCACAATTCAATACTAATTCTTCATGGATCATTCTTAGACTAAGGCAACGATCTTCGGATTACGATTCACTTATTTCTCCTTTGAACATCTTGAACTTTAAAGCTGCCTATCTTTGGCTTTAATCCCCTTCTACCATTCATTGATGTTGTGGCCTTCATCTACTATCTTTCAAATGCGAATTGCCTTCAAATATTCTACCGTTAAAAGGAAAAGGTCTTCGCTAGAATGTAATGTAACAAATAGCATTCAAGGCCGACCTACTAAAGGTACTCATAATGAAGACCAAGGAGCCTGTGAACACGAGAAGTCAAGAATCACTAATTAAGCATACAAAATGCGGGATTTAGAATCGATAACCAAACATGGTTGTCTAAACCCCTTGTCATGTAAACTCAACTAATGTCACCAAACTGCCAACCAAAAATAACTAAAAACTATGTCAAATGCATTGGTTAAAGCATGAAAAATGGTGCAGATCACTAGTCAAGACCACGAACACGCTTCCAGTAAGGAACAGATACAGATGATGAAAAAGAAGATGTTTTTTTAATTTAAACCATCCGAGGATGGGGGGAATATATTAGGCTCCCCAAACCAAATTGAAATAAGCCGAAAGGCGCCACATGTGGGAGTCCATTACAAAAGATCATCCACTTGATGATCCAAAGAGCCAAAATAAACCCTTGAAGCAAAAACAGCACTTGCTTCCAAAAGCGGTGTTTCCACCTATTCTAAGCTAAGAGACTAAAGAGATATGGTGTGCTAGCAGAGGTCTAACTTATTATTCCGTTAGACTGTAGTTTCACGAATAGGTCAAGGAGTCGGAAAAAATGAAACCCTTGTTTGTCAATGATATGCAGCCGAATAGAAAAAAATAGACCTCCTGAGTAGCCAAAGATTGTTACAATCAGCGGAGAAGAAAAACAAAGGCAGTGTTGTGACTCCTATACATTCCTCTGTCGATTATCGTCTCGGAATTTAGGTGTTGCATACAATGGGCATCAGCTGAGGAGAGAAATCATTGGCAAACAGGAAAGAAGAGAGATTCATCTCGGCATCGGACCTGCAAAGAAGAGAAGAAAGGACAGCAGTTTCCATTATAACCAAGAAGGGGAAATTGTAGACCTGAAACTAGGAGAAACATAGAAATAAATCTTGTTACAGCCCTAAGGAGATCCAATTCGAACCCCAGGAAAACCATTTTTGTCAAGTAGCAGAAGACCCCCAAGGAATAGTGGAACATTATCAATATGTAAAACTCCCTGTAAATTATTTTCCATGGAAAATTTTTCCAAGAAATCAGCAGCTGTGTTAGCTTCCCTGGGAGTGTGTTGTATTGGGTTCAGTAAATGTTTTAAATTTAGACTGCTGCATATAGAGAAAACTCTCTCCACGGGCAGCACATTGGATTCTGAATTCCTTTAACAGCCAGTAGACAATCAGACTCAAACACACAACAGTGAAGATCCAGATCTGAGCACAATTGATATCCACTCTGAATGGCAAATAGTTCAGCATATAATGGAGAAGGGGATTGGAAAGTGTTAACTTTCATTTTATTCACTTCTCCCTTCCAATTCCTAACTATAACTGCAGATGAGGAATGACCACCAGGTTTCCATGTGGCATCTGCATTTATTTTGTAACCATTTAGTGGTTTTTCCCAACTGACCGCAGTAATAGTTTTTTTCTTTTTTGGAAGGATTTTTGGGATGATTCTAGTTTGTATCAAATCCTTATGCTTATCTATATTACCTTTCAATTGATGAGCTGTGAAAATTAGGTAAATCAGTTCTTTAGCATTCTGAAAACATGCATCAATAGAGAAAGATATATTGTCAAAGATGATTTTATTTCTGTGAATCCAAAGAGACCATGTTGTGACTAATAGGGCTGCAGTAATCAGGTTTGACATTATCTTAGAATCAGCCCTGAAAGAGAGAAAGAATTCTACTCTATTCCTGAAGCTTCCAAAAACTGGTTGTTGAAAATGTAATAGATTGTTAACTCTATGCCAAATAGCAATAGAAGAGGGTAGGAGTTAAAAAAATGATCCAGAGAATCTGAATGGTTCTTGCATAGAGGACATTTGGAAGCTAAAGAGAAACCAAACCTACACAGGATATTATCAAATGGAAGGATTCCATTGAGTGCTCTCCAAATGAGAACAGACATCTTTTTAGGAATGAAAGGGGACCATACCTTGTTAAAGTGTCTGATAGTTGGCCTTTTGTCTGAATAATTTATATGCAGAGCTGATGGAGAAATTCCCATCCGATGTTGGAGTCCAGACAAGCTTATCTGCATGAGAGTTAACCAGTTTGACTTCCTGCAAGGAGTTAAGAGTATTGGTAGCCAGGTGAGGCTCCAGGTTTGGAAGGAAAGAAACTTTGTTAACTATGAATGACCTGAGTGAAATATCCTCAAAGGGGATATCCAGCTCATGGGGCCATTTATAACACAAAGCTCCATCACCATTCCAGTTAGCATTCCAGAAAGAACATTCACCAGTACCATGTATAACTCTAGAGAGATTATCAGCCTTAGCAGTGATTTTACAAATCCTATTCCATGTGTGAGATTTTTTGTAAGATACTGGGAGTGACCATTAATGAGCTGACCATTGAGTATTATTTATTTGCATTTTCCACCATAGTTTACAAGAAAAGGCATCTACTATAGCATTTAGATCTCTAAAGCCTATTCCATTCTCTTCTACAGGGAGGCTAATTTTTTTCCAAGATCTCCATTTTTTCCTATCTGTATTATCACAGTTCCCCCAGAAAAAGCTAGAAGATAGTTTTTCCATTTTTTAAGACTATCTTTGGAGGACTTAAAACTGCAAAAATGTGTGTGGGAATTGAAAGAAAACAATGGTTAATGAGGATGATCTTACCTGCAGTACTTAGCCATCTGTTCTTCCAATTATTAATGGATTTCTCCATTCTTTCCAAGATAGGATGGTAATGAACCTGTAGATTACGACCTGGAAAGATAGGGACTCCTAGGTACTTAAAAGGGAAAGTGTCTTTCACCATACCTAAAATCCTACACACTGTTTGAACAATTGCCACAGGAGTGTTTGGAGCAACAAAGATATCAGATTTGGTAAAATTTACCTTTTGACCTGATGTTTGCTCATATGCTTTTAGAAATCTTTTAAACCTTTTCAAGTTTTTGTGATTGGCATTTAAAAAAACAGTTGTATCATCAGCATACATAAGATGGGTTATAGGGGAACATGGCCTCGGCAAACTAAAGTATTGCAGATATCCTATACTGAACAATTTTTTTAAACCTCTGGAAAAGGTTTCAGACAAAATATTGTACAGGAATGGAGAGAGTGGATCTCCCTGTTTAATACCCCTAGAAGATGCAAAGAAGCCTGAAGTTATTCCATTTATTAAAACTGAGAAGTGAGCTGCAGCAATATTATGCATAATGCGATGCACAAATTTACCATGAAAACCAAATTGGAGGAGGATGTAATTAAGGAAAGACCATGAGACCCTATCAAAAGCCTTTTGCATATCTAATTTAACTATGAGATTTGAATTCTTGGATTTTCTAGACAGCATTCTGGTCATCTCTTTCATTAGGATAACATTATCAGATATATCCCTACCTTTTATAAAAGCACTCTGTTCAGGGGATATAAGTAATGTCATTAGAGGTTTAATCCTTTCCATTATCATTTTAGAGAAAACTTTATTCACAAAGTTAGATAGGTTTATGGGTCTGAAATCAGAAAAGGTGATTGGAATTGGTTTTTTGGGGATTAAGGTAAGCCAGGTGCTAGAGATGGCCTTATGAATATTACCACTATTTAGGAAATCATTTGCAGCATCAAGAAGGTCATCCTTAATAGTATCCCAGAATGAAGTGTAAAAAGCACCAGAATAACCATCAGGCCCTGGAGCACTAGCTTTATTTAGGTCAAATACTGCAAATTTGAGTTCCTGTATACTAATGGGTGACAGAAGAAAGACATTTTGTTGATCAGTGACACTTTAGGAATTTCTTTTAGGAAATGATGTAGATAAGTTCCCTTTTTTTGAGGGGCCTCTTCATTAAGTAATTCCCTATAAAATCTCACACCTTCTTGTTTAATCAATTGTGGTTCAGATATCCCATTCCCACTACCATCCTTGATTTTACTAATTCTAGATCTTGCTCTCCTTTCCCTAATGGAGTGGTGAAAGTAGCTAGTGTTTGCATCCCCATATTTAAACCAATTTAACCTAGCCTTTTGCTTCAGAAAATTATTTTTTTCTTTTTGAGCTCTCATTAGCAAGTCTTTTGATTTATTCAGATCAGCTAGGATCGATTCATCTTGTGTTTGCTGAAAAGAAATTTCCAGATCATTAACTGTGTTCTCAGATTGTAGCATATTTTGGTTGACATTACCAAAGTGTGATTTATTCCATTGTTTAATTTCCATCTTTAGCCTCTTTAGTTTAAAAACTAACCTATGCATCCCACGGAATGGGGAAGCTAATTCCCAGTTTCAGACTACTAAAGCCTGAAATTCTTGTCTATTTGACCACATTTCTTGGTATCTAAAAGGCCTAGGAACTTGTTCCTCAGCTGATTGAACAGATAAAAATAAAGGGGAGTCGTCCGAAGTCATTCTATTTAGCACATGAATGGAGCTATTGGGAAATAGTTCCAACCAGTCTAAAGTAGCAATACCTCTATCTAGCCTCTGAAACATTAAGTCCTTACATTTATCCCGATATCTATTATTGCTCCAAGTGAAGGAGTTACCTACTGTAGGGATATCATGCAGGTCCATATTATTTATAAATCCGTTAAACGGTTTCATGCTTTTTTTTTGTGTTGATTTCCTACCTTTGTATTCAGATACTGAAGCAACAGTATTAAAATCCCCAATATATATGGATGGATCATGTGTTGGAGTCTGTAAATCATTCCATAAGGCCTCCCTCATTTGTCTACTTACACTAGCATATATGAAAAAACAATTCCAGCTAACAGAAGATGCAGTATCTGAAATTTTGACTTGTAGAAATTGATTTGTCTCCCTTAAGCTTGTTATACTGAAGACATGGTTCCATAATATCCAGATTTTAGCACTCTGAGCAGGGAGAGCATATTTGTATTGAAGGTCATGCATCAAAGAATTTAATTTCTGTTTATCATGCCAAGGTTCTATTAAACATAGAATGTCAATCTTATGCTTAAATTTTAAAGCCTTTAATCTATCCAGTGATGTTCCAATACCTCTAACATTCCAGACTAATATATTCCCTATTATGGTGTGTTTTATCATTTAAGAACTATAGGGGTTGCTTTTTGTGAAGATCTTAGGTTTGTAGATGTCTTGGCAGAATTTTTAATTTTGTTACCAGACTTACCCCTACTATTCTCCATATTATCCGAAGTAGATATCTGTTCAGAATTACTAACCTTGACCTGACAGGTATGCTCCACATTTGAAATCAGTTCAGAAGATTCACTAACATGATCTCCTTCCTTGACAGCTGGATTGGTAATTTGATCTGTGGGACCTATTTGTGCATGCTCAAGGATAGCCAAAAGTGCTGTTGATGGTGTTAAGTTGTCATCAGCAGTAGAGTGCGCTGAAACATCCTGTGATTCCAAAGACTCATGGAAAATCTCTACAACTTCACCCTCCTGATCATCCTGTAGGTTATCTAGGGTTTGAAAAGCATTTGAAATTGTGACTGTATTATTTTTAGTTAAATCTTCCCTGATAGGAGAAAGTTCAGATTGTTGATTCTTTTTTCTCCAGAAAAAGGTGGTTATTGGTTTAGAAATGTCATCTAAAGAATAGAAAGTGGCATTTCTTTTCTTATGACTAACATTGAAAGAATTGAAATTATTTTCATGTTGAAAGCCTGCAGTAGTTTTTTGAGATTGAAAATCTTTCTCTTTTTGTGAGACAGATAGAGTTGAGGATCCCTCTATGTTTATTATTTCTTTTGGAGGGGATTCTAATACTGTCTGAGTATCAACATGTACTGGATATTTTCTTTCCTTATGTTCATTGACTTTAGATTTATTAACATTCTTTTTTCTCAACTCTGGATGCAGGAAATTACAATTGACCTGACTGTGGCCTATTATCCTACAATGAGTGCAGTATGTTGGCAATTCATCATATTCAATAGGATATTTTGCTACCTTGTTACCAATTCCTACCACAATAGTAGAAGGGAGCTGGGATAATAGATCAATCTCAACACATACTTTAATGGCAGACGGTCTAGTTAAGGCATTTGTGGCAGCATCCATCTTAAGGTATCAACCTATCTGACTGCTGATAACAATAATTGCAGAAGTATTATAAAAATGAATAGGTAGTTTGTGTACCGTTACCCAGGAAGGAACAATGGAAGATTCCACAGTTGGTGAGAAGTCCGGAGACCACTTCTGAACCTTCATAGTCGATCCTTGAATCATCCATTGGCCCTTCATCCAGCATCTTTGGTAATCCTCGCTTTCCTGAAAACGAATAAGAACATGGCGGTAATCAATGGAGGTTAGTTGAAATTTTGATTTAAAATCAATTGATTTGAAAGCCGACTGTAGAGTATCCATAGGGGGTTTCCCTCGGTTAAACTTTCCAACCAGGGCATTCTGATAATGCGAGGCTAGAAGATCTCCTTCCTCCGGAGGGAGGATGTAGGCTATCTTGCCCATAAATTCCATGATGGGATGCAAATTTGGAGTATCGGGGAGTGATGATAGGAGCGGGAAAGATTTTGTGTTGAGAGCTTGAATAAAACTTTTGTTAACGGGGGGCGAAAGGTCGGGAGGTGGGATTGGCATCGGAGACACCATGGTCGATAACCAGTGACAGTAAAGAGGAACAGTAAAGAGGACCGTTATCAGTGAAGTTGAGATGAGAAAACAGTGTTGTTAGTGTGTTTTTCGCACGAAAATCACACGTAGGAACAGTGTTTTCAGTGTTTTTGCTCACAAGTAATTGCTAAACCGATGAAAAAGAAGATGTTGAATCTCCTAATGCAAAATAAGAAAAGGAGAGGAGAACTTTCGTATCTTTTAGAAGCAAATAGGGAGCATTTATATAATCGGTTCCTAACCACTATCAAGCCAAAATCCCAAAAATGAAATTAAAAGTAAGTCAAAGGAATGAAAGCCTTAATTATGAATACGAATTAAGGGATATAATGGTAGAAGATGATGCAGACTGGTCACCGTTAGCACCACATCTTCGCAATTTCAGAATGCCAAAAGATTTTTAGCTACTGTTGCATGTGAAAATTTACGATGGAACAACAGACCCCAAATAATTCTTACACTCCTCTCGTAAAATTATGCAATTTTGCAATGTGGAAATTGAGCTCGTCTGCAAAGCTTTCCCTATTTTCTTATCTGGGAGAATGATTACATGGTACAATGACCTACCAAGTGGAAATATTTGGTCTTGGTCACAATTATAAGACTTGTTTTTAGGGCGCTTCTATCAATAGCAGAAATTTACCAAAACCATAGTGGACCTAAACAACATAGCCCAGCGAAGTGATGAAAGTCTCGCAGATTACCATTATAGGTTTGTTACTGAAAGCTTGCAAGTTCCCAATCTTTCGTTCAAATCCTAGTTAGATGCATTCATGGGTAGCATGCAATCATGAGAAATTTACAAAGAACTCTTAAAAAACATGCCTGGGAACCGAAGAGAATTAAATAAATTGATTGAAAAGTATGTGGGGACTGAAGAAGCAAAACACCGAAAGATAGAGTGTGACCGAGGAAAAATGGATAATAGAAGATCTATAGAGAGGATTTCTCAAAAAGGGGAAAGGAAATATCCCTTTGAAAGGAAAAGAATTGGGGGCGCAAATGACACCATTTTAAGAACTTGCTTTAATGAAGTCACGAAAGGAGATTTGGCGCTGGACAGGAGCCGGGCCAATGTCGCGGAGCTCGCGCTGGAATTCATCTCTACATGAGGAGTCAAATGAAATTGCCAAGTCTCCTAGAGGTGTATCAAATTCTAGCTTTGTTTTGTTGGTCTAAGGAAATGTCATGAATGTGACCTTCCTCGCGCCATACAACCAATGGAATAGCCCCGTGGTCCATGTGGCACTGAGCATCTCAAATCTAACTAACCTCTCAGCAGTGATAAGATAAGAAATGCGCCTCCCTAAGCGCAAAAAGTCAGCCAGAGGAACCAAACCTAAGTATTCTGCTAAAAGGCCTATCATGCCTCCGACCATGATCTTCCCCTTTGGCTTTCCTACCACCTCCACGATTCTCTTCATCCATAACTCAGCCCATAGCCTGTATCATGGTCTCTCACTTGTTAAGTGTGAATGTCATTGTCTGGCACATTCGTTGGCTCCGCGAAGCAAAGTACTGTGCCAGCCAACAGCTGGTGCACATAACGGAGTGCAGGGTGGATAATGGCACTACTCTTATCATGTGAGTTCTTTGGCCTCATGTTGATGACATTCCAAAATTGCATGTCATCCTAGATCGATCGCTCCTGGGCCTGTGGGCCAGCCTGGCCTATTTCTCCGCAGTGTCAAATCCAAATGCCTCCTCAATCTGCGAGATGGTCATTTTCCTAGATATATCATCCAAGGGGAAGGAAATGTACCTCTTGCATGGTTGATCACCTCTCATGCTGCTTATCCAGACTGTGGACAAGAACTCTAGCGTGTATCTCCGGTAAGAGGGTGCGCTCATACTCATGAACCCTTCCATTCCCCCATTGGCGAGGAGGCATATAATAGGCTAGGTGAGCCCAAGAGCATCTAGTATGGGTACGTCTACAAATCTCGTCTCCTTGAGTTGACGACTTGCCAGGGCCTCCCACCTCTCAGCATAGGACCCGGTGATCCGGGTCAAACCCATGTACCTATCCGGAGGGGGGTACAGGGCTCGATACCAGAACAGGTGGAGCGGCGGTGCACCCGTCTCGGGGGGGAGCCCTGGGTCTCTTCGTAGGAGCCATATCTAACAACCACAGCAAACAAGTAAAGCACACAGGAATATGTGTATACGCAATATTGCAAATTCATACTCAACCTTAAACGAGTTCATCATCCAAGCCAAATCAAAATCAAGTCAACTAGTTCAAGTCCTAATCACAATTGCATATACAATCAATATTATGTCCAACAAGCCCATATTCTCAAGTCCATGAAGTTCTCACATAGTTGAAATCAATATGCTATATCTCAAAACCATAATTGTGCTCAACTAGTTTAGCTACCATTAGTACATTCTCAATGTTAACATCCATGTCACATGGCTAAACTACCCTAAGCAAAATAACATTGCAAAGCACAATAACATTTACCCAAATAACAACTATGTTTAATCAAGGGCCAACATGCCTCATATCTAGCATAAGTCACAATCCATTCTCAGCTAAAGCAACACAAATGCACACTATCCAAAATCAAACAAGCACAATACAATCCAAACCACACAAAATATACAATCCACACCGCAACCACAAAATATGCACACAATACCCATCAAATTAAATTTCAAGCACAATATATTCACCAAAATCAACCAAGGTCCAATAATTTAATTTCTTAAGGCATCACACCTAATCTACACAATATCCAATAAATAGTGTATACTTTCATAATCACAATTGAAGCTCAATAAAGTGAAGAAATGTGCCACTTATATGCTTAGAAAGAAGAAAGGAGGGAGCCCACAATCAATTTGAAATCGAATTGCCTAAAGTCACAAAACCCCCAAATTATAGGGTTTGTGTTCTTCAAAGTTTTATGGTGATTTGTGGGTGGAGATTGGGAGGAAAGGATGGGAGTATGGAGTGAGAGATTGTGAGCGGCGGAGGGCGGCAGTTAGCTGCGGAGAGCGGTGGTCGCTTGGTGGAGGGAAGGCGGAGGAAGGTGAAGAGCGGCGGTAGAAGTGTGGATATGTTTGTGGCAAAAAGGGTACTACCCATTTTGAAAGCAGAGTTGTACGCCCGTCTCGACTCGCGACGTGTAGGGAGGGCTCGGGTCTGGCTAGACTTGAGGATGAAAGATGATGTCTCGATGAGCTCGGGTCTGGCTAGGCTCGAGGATGAAAGATTTGGTATCATGGGGCTCGGGTCTGGCTAGTGGTTCTCGAGGGGTTAAAAGGTTTCACTGGTCTCGAGGGCTTCTGGCCTAGAGGACCTGAGGTCTCGAGAGGTTTGGCTCACGGCCTCGAGGGATCGCAGCCCCGAGGACTTGAGAGGTTCGGCTCTTGACCCAATTCGAGGGCTTACAGCCTCGAGGACCTGAGGTCTCGATGACTCATCTCGAGAGGGTGACGTCTCAAGGGGTGATGGAATTTTAGGTTTGGCTCGACTTGAGGCCTTTTGGCTTAGAGGACCCAAGGTCTCGAGAGGTTCGGCTCGCAGCCTTGAGGGATCGCGGCCCCGAGACCTTGAGAGGTTTGGCTCTTAACCCAATTCAAGGGCTTGCAGCCTCGAGAACCTGAGGTCTCAACGAATCATCTCTAGAGGGTGACGTCTCGAAGGGTGATGAAATTTTGGGTTCGGCTCAAGTCGAGGGTTTGCTGCCTCGAAGACCCGAGGTCTTGAGGGGATAATGTCTTAAGGGGATGATGTCTTGAGGGAACTGGTCTTGAAAAGGTGATGGACTTTTGGGTTTGGCTCAAGTCAAGGGCATGTGGCGTCAAGGACTCGAGGTCTCGAGGGGATGATGTCTCAAAGAACTGGTCTCGAGAAACTGATGGTTTTTTGGATTTGGTTCGAGTCGAGGTTTCGAGGGGATGATGTCTCGAAGGGTTGGTCTCAAGGGACTAATGGCTTTTCTGATTCAGCTTAATTTGAGGTCTCAAGGGGATGATGTCTCGAGGGATGTCTCGAGGACCCGTTGATTGCAACTCGCGATGGGCTTGTCGCGACTCACGACAAAGTGAAGGCCGGGAGCTGAATTTCAACACAAAATTTCTGATTACATCGTGAATCGCGACCACTTCATAACGACTCGCAAAAAGTGGAGACTGAGACCTCCATTTTTCAGCCAAAATCCTTGATTTGGTCGTGACTCGCGAACACTTCATTGTGACTCACAATGGACTGTCGCAACTCACTACGAGGCCATCGTGACTCGTGGAAAGTGGAGGCTGAAAGCTAAAATTTCATAAAAAATTACTGAGCCCTTTGCGACTCGCGACGATGTGGTCGTGACTCGTGATGTACTACTAACCTGGTACTTAGAAATTTTTTCTGATTCCTTCGCTTGTCCAAGTCTTTCGTTCTTGACTCCAAGCATTTCTCCCTTCAAAATTCCAATGCCTTGGCTTCAAAATTTCTACAAAATCATGGAAAAAAACCCGTGAAAAGTACAAAGCAATACAAATGACAAAAATAAAAAACTAAGCAACATCAACAGAAAGTCACGAATGACAATCCGGATGATCAAAACCAAGTTTATTTAATGTTGTCGGCACGACTTACTCCTTTTTCTTGGGATTTACTCACAAACCGAATCAAGGAGATCAACGTCCTCTCCTTTTTTCGGCACGAAATTCTCGTGGTAAGGTTTCAAATGTTGTCCATTAACCTTGAATGTATTGGACTTAGCTCAATCTAGAATCTTCACCGCACCATGCGGGAATACCTTAACCACCTCAAAAGGACCAATCCATCAGGACCTCAACTTACCTAGGAATAGGCAAAGACGGGATTGGAATAGGAGGACCTTTTAACCAATGTCAAATTCCTTCCTAATGATCATTTTGTCGTGCCACACCTTTGTTTTCTCTTTATAGATTTTGGCATTCTTATAGGACTCCCTCTGGATCTCATCTAGTTCATCCAATTGTAACTTCCTAAGCAAACCGGCTTCATCTACATTGAGATTGAATTCTTTGACCACCAAGTAAGCCTTATATTGAATTTCCACCGGTAGATGACAGGGCTTACCAAACACTAACCAGTATGGTGACATACCGATTGGTGTCTTGTAAGCCATCCTATACTCCCACAAGGCATCATTCAATCAAGAACTCCAATCCTTCTGGTTGGGGTTAACCATTTTTTGAAGGATAGACTTGATTTCCTGATTGGAAACTTCGGCTTGCCCATTGGTTTGCAGGTGATAGGCAGTGGATGTCTTGTGAGTGATGTCATACTTCTTCAAGAGTGTCTCTATGGTCCGATTGCAAAAATGGGTGCCATGGTCACCAATAAAAGCTCGGGGTACCCCAAACCTAGAGAAGATGTTATCTTTCCAGAATTCTGCAACCACTTTATAATCATCAGTCCTAGTGGGTTTTGCTTCAACTCACTTACACACATAATCAATGGCAAGAAGAATGTATGTAAAGCCATAAGAACTAGGGAAAGGTCCTTCAATATAGCATAGCTTTTTGGGGCATCTCATTTCTAGATGAGATATTTCCTACTCTTTGACACTTGTCACAAGCCTTACAAAATATGTATGCATGCTTACTCAAAGTAGGCCAATAAAAACCACTTTCCAAGACTTTCCTAGCGGTCCTTTTAGCTCCAAAATTACCGCTGCATGCATGAGAATGACAAATAGTGAGAATTGAATGCACTTCATTATAGGGGATACATCTCCTAACAACTTGGTCTACACAATGTTTCTACAAAAAAGGATCATCCCACACTTAATATATAGCATCGCTCTTTAGCTTATCCTTCTGTGCTTTAGAAAAGTGAGACAAGAAAGTTCACAATGTCAACATACCATGGTTAGAGGTCCCTGATAGAGAACAATTGTTCATCGGGGAACTCCTCCCGTAGTTGTTCTTTCATTAATAGATTTACCTCACTATCTTGGCAGGGTGCCAACCGGCTTAGGTGATCAGCCACGAGGTTCTCCGCGCCTTTTTTATCTCGCACCTCTAACTCAAATTCACTCAGGAGCAGGATCCACCTAATCAATCTTAGCTTGGCCTCTTTCTTTGTCATCAAATGATAAAGTAGTGCAGGTCAGTGTACACAATAACTTTTGTACCAAGCAAGTAAGATCAAAAATTTTCCGAAGAAAATACCACTGCTAGCAACTCCTTTTCGGTGGAGGAATAGTTTCTTTGGGCTTCATTGAGAGACATAGATACGTAATAGATTGCGTGAGGTGCTCTCCCCACCCTTTGACCAAGCACTGCTCCAACGGCGTAATCACTAGCATCGCACATAATCTCAAAAGGCAACAACCAATTCGGGGGTTATATAATAGAGGCCGAAACTAACCTTTCTTTCAATGTATCGAAGGCCCCTTTACAACCCTCATCTATCACAAATTCCACCTCTTTTTGCAACAACTTGCATAAAGGAGATGCTATCTTCGAGAAGTCCTTGATGAACCGGCGATAGAATCCTGCATGGCCAAGAAAATGGCGCACTTCGCGCACATTAGTAGGATAAGGAAAAGTTTGAATTGTGTCTATCTTTGCCTTGTCAACCTCAATACCCTTAGGGAGGAAACATGGCCTAAGACAATCACTTCCTCTACCATAAAATGACACTTCTTAGAATTTAGAATTTAACACAAGATTAGTATCAATGCAACGTTTCAGAACTTGTGCCAAATTTGCTAAACAATTGTCAAAAAAATTACCATGAATGGTGAAATCATCCATGAATACCTCGACAAAACTTTCAAAAAATTCTGAGAAAATTCTTACCATACATCTTTGGAAAGTTGTGGGGGCGTTACATAACCCGAAAGGCATACACCGGTAAGCAAACGTACCAAAGGGGCACGTGAAGGTGGTCTTTTCTTTGTCTTCCGGGATGATAGCCACTTGAAAATACCCTGAGTACACACCCAAAAAGCAATAGAATGGGTGGCTTGCTAATCTCTCAAAATTTTGGTCAATGAATGGTAACGGGAAATGATACTTCCGGGTTTCCGCATTTAGCCTCCGGCAGTCAATGCAAATGCGCCACCCATTTTGAACTCGGGTGGGCACCATTTCACCCTTCTCATTTTTTACCACCGTCACCCCACTCTTCTTGGGTGCCACTTGAGTTGGACTCACCCACTTGCTATCCGAGATTGGATAGATCATGCCCGCTTGGAGTAAATTGAGGATTTCCACCATCATAGGTGGGTTTAAATGGCATTGGGATTGCCGGACGGGTCTTGCATCTTCTTCCAACAAGATTCTATGCACGCAAGTGGATGGACTTATGCCTTTGATGTCGGCAATAGTCCATCCAATTCCTTCCTTGTTCTCCCGCAACACTACCATCAACTTTTCTTCTTCCTCCTTGGTGAGCTTGCTTGAAATGATGACTGGAAGCATCTCCCCTTCCCCAAGAAACGCGTACTTGAAGTCACTTAGAAACAGTTTAAGCTGAATCACCGGAGCCTTCACAAGTGATGGGAGGAATTCTAGTTCTTCGGGTTCCTCAAAGACTAGAGGGTCGGGACTTTGCACCACTTCCTCAAGAATGCTTAACTCCTCAATGGTTTCCTTCAAGTTAGTACTCATGGAATACACAAGAGATGCATTTTCAACATCATTTTCCAAAGCAAATAACAAGGAATCATCACCACTCAATTTAAAAACATCTTGCACCACATTGTCAACAAAATCAATAGCATGGCAAAAATACTCTTCAAGAGGATACTTCATAGAATCATTCATGATAAACTCTACTTTAATCCAATCAAATTCTGGGGTGAGGGTACCGTTATGCACATCAATGATGGTCCTAGAGGTCTTCAAAAATGGCCTCCCCAACAAGATTGGGGTGGCATGTTTATCATACTTCATGTCTACGACATAAAAATCTGTGGGGAATATTAAGGAATCCACCCTAACCAACACATCCTCGATGATACCCTTAGGGTACGCACTAGAACGATCGGCTAGTTGGATCACCACCCTGGTTTTGTGCAAAGTTCCAAGATTGATGCTTTCATACAAAGAATAAGGAATCATATTTATTGATGCACTTAAGTCAAGCATTTCTTTTTTAAAATGTTTATTTCCTATCATGCAAGGGATCGTGAACATGCCGGGATCGCTACATTTAGGGGGTAACTCCTTTGGCACAAAGCAGAGATATGTTCACTTATCCCATTTTTAAGCTTGTTCTTCATTCTTTGTTTCCTATTTACTAGACATAATTCTTTCAAAATTTTTTGCATAGCTAGGAATTTGTTCAATCGCATTCAAAAGAGGGATATTTACCTCACACCTACGAAATACTTCGTAGATGTCCTTGTTGGATTCCTTCCTCCTTTGTCTTTTAGAGCTTCCGGGAACGGTGGCTCTGGCACATATAGAGGAATCTCCACTACTCTTTCCTTCTTGTGAGGGGGGATGAAAGTTTGGAAATGAAGGTTGATTTCTCAATGGTGATCTCCTCTTCCTTCTCCTTTCCCTTCCTTGCTTGCTCCATGGCCTTCTCCTCGTTCTCCTCTGTCACTTCTTTCTCAAGCATTTCAAGCTGCCTAGGTTTGTCATCAATAACTTTACCAACCGTGAGATAGCCAACCTCTTTACCACTTCTAGTGATAGCACTTGCATTTTGTCGAGGGTTGACCTTCGATTGGGAGGGTAGCTTACCCTTTTCCCAGGCTTCTATCTGATTCACCACTTGAGCTATTTGGATCACTTGAGTTTCCAAGTTCTTGATACTTACCTTGGCTTCATCTTGGAATTTCTCACTTTTCTCTGCACATATGCCTAACCGGTGAATAGCTTGCATTATCTCATCCTTTGTTAGCCCCGAGCTCTCCCCTTGGTCTCAGGGTTTGTCTTGGAGCCTTTGAAATTGTTGTTGAGGTGGCCTATATTGTTGTTAAGGAGGCTGATATGGTTGTGGGTTTTAGCTTCCTTGAGGGTTTCCATACAGGAGGTTCAGGTTATCACGATTTCCCAAATTGTACGGCCGATTTTGGTACCCTTGATAACATTGGTAGCCTTGGTGACCTTGGTAGCCTTGGTGACCTTGGTAGCCTTGGTGGCCTTGGTAGCCTTGCCCACCTTGATATCCTTGGTTGCCTTGGTAGCCTTGATTCCCTTGTTGATATCCCATGGAACTCACCTTCTCAACATAGTCCTCTTGTAAAGTAGGGCAAGTGTCCGTAGGATGCGCCAAGTAACATATTTCACATGATTTAACGTGTGGCGCATTCCCGGGCTTCGTCATCAATTATTTGACCATAGATACAAGAGCCAAGACCTTATCCTCAAGCTTTCCACTATTTAAAGAGTCACTTGTGGGCATTGGATTTCTCCTTCTCAAATCGGCCCTTGAGCTAAAGTTTCTCAATTCTTCCACTAGCTCCTCATACAATTGCATAGCTTCGGAGGATGTCTTGTTCCCAAGGGTGCCACCACAAGAACTTCTTACCAACCTTTGATATTCATCAAGAAGGCCATTGTAGAAGTAATAAACCAAATCCCCTTCCGAATAACCATGGTAAGGGAAACTTGCAAGAAGCTTCTTCAACCTCTCCCAATAGTCAAAGAGAGATTCTTCATGCATAGGAGGGTGTTGCTTATGCCCTTATTCAAGGTGGAAGATCTAAAGGACGGAAAGTATTTGGCTAGAAACTTCGTTTTCATATCAAGCCAACTCTTAATGCTCTTGGGCGGTAGGTAGTGGAGTCAATCTCTTGCACCATCCCTTAGTGTGAACGAGAATGCCTTCAACTTATAGAAATTTTCATCCACTCCATGGGGGACCGTACCACCACACAAGAAGTGCAATTTGGTGAGGTTTTTGTTGGAATTCTCCCCTTGCCTACCAAGGAAGATGGGTAGCATGTTGATAAACTCGGTTTTTAGTTCAAAGTGCCTGTTTGGTCCAACCACGGGATACTCGATGCACATTGGTTATTGATCGAGGTTGGGGGGCATGATGTCTCTTAACAAAGCTTGCCTCAAAAAATCTCTCTTTGGTGGAGAGGAGGAGCTCGCCCTTGGAGAAGAGGACGTTGAGGTCCCCCTCCCGGATGCTCATCTTCGTGCTCAAGTTGATGTTCCATAAAGGAAAATGTATCCAAAAAATGGTCACTAACAGGGGTGTTATTCACACTTTCCAAAGAAAGTCTCCTAGCCCATCTCAAATTCAACTCCAACTCGGGGCCGTAGTGTAAGGGTTCTTATTAAAAGGATTGCGTACAAACCATGCACCAAGAACCCAAACAATACGTCTCCAAACCAAGTGAAAATGGCAAATCAAATAAGAAATCAAAATAAAAACAAACTAACAAACATTTACAATCAGCATATAATCACGCATAATATGCCCAAACACTTAAAAATAAATGCCTCTTCCCTGGCAGCGGTGCCAAAATTTGGGAGTTTGTCGTCGTACCTCTCAAAGTTAATACTTTTAAGCCCTAATTATTCCTATCTACAATTAAATAGATAATGGCAATTCAGGGTTGTCCGCAAGAAGAGGGATCTTTTCAAGTGTTTACACATATATAGGAGAAAACATACTAGTCATATACATACATAGATACATATAAAAGTATGTAAACAAAGGGGGGGTTAGTTGGTTTTTTATCCTAAGTTATTAAATTGAAATAAAAAAACTAGAAAAGCAAGAGAACTATGCTAATCATGCAATACAACTAAAGATATAATGAAAAAAACAATTAACGGAGCCTTGGGGGCAATCGATTTTCACTTCCAAACTTCATATAGCTCATTGATTCATTCACTCATTCAATTACATTTATTGTCTATGAGGAATGTTATCACTTCTCATTCAAATATCAACATTCATTCCTCCTTAAGAGTAGTTTGCAAAGACAAACAGCGACCATTTGCAAACCTCATTGATGATCACCCTAGAAAAACAACATCATAGGGGTATTTCATCAATGACATTTTACCCAAAGGATCATAGGTTTGATAACAACAAGCCTTCTACCAAAGGCATAGTCATTTAACCAAACAAAGCATTTATTAGGTTAAACTTAGAACAAACAACATTCAAGGTTCAACCTTTCTTTGCATCTATGTGAAAAATATGAGAACAAACCACATTAACAAACTCATCTAGCATGAATTACCACACATTATACACAAGAAGTTCTAAATCCATCCTTTTGGATTTCCATATCAAATGAGTTAAGAAATTTGCAACTTTACTAACACCCTAACATTTCAATGTTACAAACATTTCATTTACTCAAACAACCCATGGTATAAATGAGGTAAAACGAAACATTAATGGCATAATAAATGCTCTCCAATAAATGTTCATAAATGAGCAAACATAGAATCTTACTACATAAGCTTGGAAGCTTTAATCAATTGCTCCCAAGAACTAGATTTAGCTACAAGAGTTCATACCAATTAATGTTAAACAATGAAACATAATACAAGAGAATTCAAAGATGAAAATGGAAGAAAATAGGGTTCCAAATAGTACCAAAAATGCAGATGAAGAAGATGTGAATGATAGGAAACAGAGTGCTATTTATAGTACAAAATGTATAAGGTTAAATTATGGTCACCTGTTGGTCGCGACTCGCGACGGGGTCGTCGCCACTCGCGAGGGTCTCGCGACGAGGCCATCGTGACTCACAACGAGTGCCAGAATTTAATCCTATTTTCTTTTCTTCTTTTTGTGGTAAACATTTATCGTCATAGCAATTCCTCTCCATTTTCAAGTCTTAAATGTCTTCAAAAATGGTCTTCGATGGCCTCCGGTCTTCATGTCTTTGAAGCAAGTCTTCAAAAGTCTTCGAAAATGTGATCTTGAATGGCCTCCGATATTTGTGCCTCCGTGTTCTTTCCTTGTCACGTAAAATCCACTTAGAGGAGGTAAAAGAGTGTAAAGTTGCTCTTACCCCTCCTAAGAGAATTTCAAGGTAAAACACAAGCTCTTGATAATAAAGGAGTATAAAAGTGACCCAAAATAGTACTAAATTATGCACATAAAATGGACATACATCCCTGCCAAGTTTTTTAGCAGACCGACCCTTCTGTCGATGGCCTGCGCCAAAAGCCACGCCTGTGGATCAGAAGTTCCAAATCAAGCACGCTGACAGTGGCCCGTGTCAAAGGCTATGGTCTGTGCTAGATAATGCGACACAGCTCGTGCTAGTCGCTGCACTCCCTGCTAGAAAGACAAGTACATGGTGTGACCGCGCCATCCACAACGGCCCGTGCCAGGCGACGGCTGACTTAGGGTTTCTCACTATTTTGGCAAAACTCTCTCAATTTTCATCTGATTTCCCTCTACCATATATCAAAATATTTATCTTTCCGAGCTCTAACAAACGCACTAAATCTATGCTCTAGAAGGTTTACTTATGTGAGCAATTAATCTGAGAATCATTCAACCACAAGAGGGAAAGGTGACTAGGGTTTTGACCTAATTTTGTCCTATTTTGGGCCTATTTTTATGCCCAATCCCTTATGACTATATATAGGAGCCTTAAGTCTTATAGTAAACCCAAGAAGGCATAATGTAGATTTCTTTCTCTCTCTAGTTAAATAGAAGGAAGAGGAGAGCTCTCTCTCCCTAGAGTTCTTCTCCTCTTTTCCATCTCTTTTCTTTTCTAGTTTAAAGGTGACATCATTTCTTTTTACTTCATCTTGTTTTAGGTGAGCAACTCTAGAGAGAGAAACACTCTCTCATTTTCTTTTCTTTCCTTTTATTTTTTCTTTGATCCTATAATGTAAAATTCAAATCTACATTTGAATTCCATATCTATGGAGTAGATTTATATCGCTTGGGGATAAATTATAGGCGCATGGTATTTTATGGTTTGTCAGATTCACTAGTTCATCATAATTTTGTGTTCATGATATTATTGTGACATGCTCTTGAATGTTTGAATTGCATGAACTGTACACTCCATATAAGCACACACTTTAGTCTATATTCATATTGGTGCAAATATTGATGCCCCTTGGGAAGAGAAACCTGGATGTTTGAATGGGTAAGGAAGTACGGATCTGCGTGGGTGTGTGCACGGGAGAGCCGAGTATTACTCTGACTTATTTTTCATCACACCACTCTTAGCTGATTACGTAAAGTAGTTTGAGAGGTTATGGGTAGAGAGAGGGAAAAATAGCAAGCTAGGGTCGTAAGAGACCCTAATGTCTTAGATAAGGTGTGTACAACCCTTGGCCTAAATGATAGGACCATTTTGGATGTAGTTCATTCATGGTAGAAGCCTGGGATGTAATCGTACGGGAGAGAAACAGATATACAACAATGGTCGGAGCTTGTTGTACTCCCGTAATTACGATGGCGGTGTCGAATGAGGGTTGCGAGCACACATGACGTGGCAGGTATGGGGAAGTGTATGTCATCGGCCACACCACTTGTTATGAACACTCTATTAACAACCCTGGGTGGAGGCCAATCAAATTTTGGTCCTATAAGGATTCCGAAAATGTGGGAGTTAATTCTATAGATGGAGGTAGAGGTGAAAATAGGTAATATGGAAAATTAAGTATAATTACCCCTTCCTCGACTTCTTCACTCTCAACAAACCATTTCCCATCCCCCTTAGATTGATTTATCAAAATTTCACACTCAACTAGGGATGGTTCATTTTTAGAATATTGGGTTTCTAGTTGGCTCATCCTTTCCATCAAATCAAGCACTTGCCCTTCAACTTTCTCAATGCTTGAGAATAATTGAGTTCCCAAATCACTAATCTTGCTAAGCATTTATAATTGGGGTAAATCACTACTCATGGTTACATTAGCTATAGCTTGCAAAATTTTGTAGGGTGGTCGCAATGACATATCCTAGAAAATCTCACTCGTTGAGCCTCTCTTCTCCACATTTTTTTTCTTTTCAATTAAACACAAACAAATTAAAACACAAAAAATTTGGAATCGTAGTGCAAGAGTCTTTGGTTTGCACCAAGAACTCAAGCAATATCTACTCTGGAAAATAACAAATAAAAGAACAATACAAGCTACTGAACTAACTTGTTATGCTATGACAATTAGACTGAATAGCATCCCCGGCAATGGCACCAAAACTTGACCCGCCTCCACCCATGGTCATTAATTATAGCTAGTTAACTTGGGCGGAGGACTGATGAGAGGGTCAAAGGTAAGATTTATATTCTGCACCGGTTCTCACTACTACACTGCCAATAGGGTAGTTACCGGTAAGCCATGGGTATGTCCACAAGGATGATAGGGCCTAAGTCAATGAAAATGCAACCTCGTACGAGTCGTCAATTCATACGAGTGAAAGAATAGCTAGTAAAGCAAACAAAATGGGGAGGTTTGGATTTTCAACTAATTACAAAACATGAAAGTAAAAAACAATTAATCTATAAAGCAAAACACTTGGGGAGTCATTGTGCAACAAGATTAATTTAATGTTTCGATCCTCGATTCATTCACATAGAGATTTAGACAAACCTAATAGATTTTTCATAACACGTGGTGTGGCAGATGGCATACACTTCCCCGTACCTATCACGTCGGATGCGCTCGTAACCCTCCATCGACACTATCATCGTAATTAGGGAAGTACAACAAGGTCCGGCCATTTTTGTATATCTGTTTCTCCCCCAAGTGATTACGTCCTGGCCTTCTACCATGAATGCGTTACTTCCCAAATAGTTTTATAAATTAGGCCAAGGGCCGTAGGTATCTTATCTATGACACTAGAATCTCTTACAGCCCTAGACTGCTTTTTTCACTATCTCTACATGTAACCTCTCAGACTACTTTACATAATCATCTAAGACTGGTGTGATGGAAAATAAGTCAAAGTAATACTCGGCTCTCCCATGCACACATCCACTCAGATCCGTACTCCCTTACCCTATCAAACATCCAGGTTTCTCTTCCTAAGGGGGCATTAATATTTGCACCAACATGAACATAGACAAAAGTGTGTGCTTATATGGAATGTACTATTCATGCAATTTAAACATTCAAGAACAAGTCACAATAATATCATGAACACAAAATTAGGATGAACTAGTGAATCTCACAAAACATAAAATATCATGCGCCTACAATTTATCCCCAAGCTAAAATCTACTCCATAGATATGGAATTCACATCATAAAATCAAAGAAAAATAAAAGGGAAGAAAAGAAAATGAGAGAGTGTTTCTCACTCTAGAGTTGATCTCCTAATACAAGATGGAGTCTAAAAATTATCTAACCTTTTTAACCTAGTAAACTAAGGCTATATTTATAGTAGTAGGGGATTGGGCCTAAAAACAGGCCAAAAAATAAGTAAACCCTAGCTTAGAAGCCGCCTCCCGCAGACCATCGTGGATGGCGTGGCCCGTGGCACGTACAGTTATACTGGTTGGTATGGGCCACATAATCTGGCACGGGATGTGTCTCTTCATCAGACACAGGATGCTAGAATTGGGACTGCATTGCATCATTTGGGGCAGATCGTGGCCTTTGACATGTGCCGACATTAGCATGCTTGATATATAACTTCTGATCTGTGGGCACGACCTTTGGTGTGGGTCATCGTCAGAATGGTCAATCTTCTCAGAAACTTTGCATGGGATGCAACCTTTGGCGTGGGCCATCTTCAGAAGGGTTGGCATGCTCAGAAACTTTGCACGAGCTGCGTGATTTTCCACACCCCTATGGTTGGTTTTGGCATCTTGGACTTGAAACCGCGCCAGTCGTCAAAAATATGACTTTCTACACCCATACTTTGCCAATTTTGAGTAGAGTTAAGACTTGTGCTTGTGGCCCGTGGCATTTGGCATTTGGCATGAGTCATGCTGTGCCTTTGTGCTGATCCCTTTATCGCTAGAGGACTCCATTTGCACGAGCCCTTGGTGCCATGCATGAGCAGCTCGCACTAATCCCGTTTATGCCTTGGCCGGCTGAACCTCTTTCCTTCACTATGCATGAACCGTTAGTCTGATCTGAGAGTTCTAGTAGTCGCTTTTGTAGTGCTTGAGAAGTCAAATCCAATTCTCTTATCGTTCTCAGACTTTAGTGCAACTCATCAGACCACGATTCATTGTTTCTTTGTTTTCCGCCTTGAACTCCAATGCCACCTATCTTTGGCTCCAATCTCCTTCTACCATGCTTTGATATTTGTAGCCTTCATCTACTACCATTCTAGCGGTGAATGATGTTCGATCTCTTCTATTGTCCTTACAAATGGTCTTCAATATCTTCTACCGCCCTTACAAACGTCCTTCATATAGAATGTAACCAAAAAGTACCCATAGGAGACCCACTAAAGATGATCACAGGGAAGATCTAGGAACCCATGGACACAAAATGTCTGTTAGTACTAATTAAGTCTACAAAACGTGGGATTTAGACAAGAAAAATAAACATGGCCGTCCAAACCCCTTGTCACATAAACTCAACTGATACCATCAATCCACCAAACAAAACAAGCTAAAAACTATGCTAAATGCAATGGTTAACGCAGGCAAAATGAAGCACATCAGCGGCATTAAAGTTCAAAATAGCCAAGGAAGAAACGAAGAATCATGGTCCGAGAGTTGCACCAAATTCTAGGAACGATCTAAGAATAATCAGCCTTTAAAGGACTAACAGTTAACCCGTAGCAAAGGAAAGAAGTTCAACTGGCTGAAGCATCGACGGGGTTGGCATAGATCGCTCATGGGTGGAACCAAACCTGGCACCGACAGCTTGTTCCATACTATACAGCATATGCCAAGGGTCTCTGAGATGAGTCCCGCCAAGACTCGGCACTGGCCATGCTAATTTCAATGGCACACATGCTCAAGTGCCTTTTTTCACTCCAAAATGGCTAAGTATAGGCATGGACCATCCCGTTTTCGATAACCCACACCATTTCAAGTGCAAAATGTCACAACCAGCCAGCGAGATGTGAACAATTGAGCGGTCCATGCCAAAATATTGGGCAAAATGAGGGTTCTAATGATGGCATGCGCCAAACGACACAAACCATAGATCAGAAGCGCAAAAATGACTATCCTGGTGAATGGCCACGCTAGACGACACATACTGCACCTGACACGACCCTCAGAAGATGTCACGGTCTGCGTCAGGGAGGCAGCACAGCCCGTGCTAGCACGGATAGAACAAGTCACGCCAGATTTGGTATCCGTGCCGGCACGAGGCAAGGAACCAACGTGGGTCACGTCATCCGCGGCGGTCTGCTCCAGGGGCGGCTGAAATAGGGTTTCACATTATTTTAGCTTATTTTGGGCCTACTTTTAGGCCCAATCCCGTACTACTATAAATATATCTTTAGTCTACTGGGGTTAGGATGCTTGGATCATTTGTTTGTTAGTTCATTCGTAATTAGGAGAGCAACTTAGAGAGAGAAACACTCTCTCTTCTCTCTAGTTTCTTTCTCTTTCTCTTTTTATTTTGCTTTAATCCTATGATGTGGAATTCAAATCTACATTGAATTTCATATCTAGGGAGTAGTTTCTATAGCTTGGGGATAATTATATTCATGTGTTGATTTATGATTTTGTGAGATTCTTAGTTCATCCTAATTATTATGCTTGTGATATTATTATGACTTATTTTTAAATGTTATAATTGCATTAATGGTACACTTCATTAGCACACACTCCAATCTACATTCATGTTAATGCAAATATTGATACCCCCCGGGGAATAGAAAGCTTGAATGTGATATAGGTAGCAGGGTCTAGGTTCATGTGGGTGTGTGCACGTAGGTCTTTTTCGAGTTTTACTGCTACGATGATAGCACACACTACTGGAAAATAGGTACATACGCACCAGCATAAATTCATGAGTACAGATATACCGGTGCGTATGAAACCAATTGCACTGGTATTTATAATGTTAACATCAATACCGGTGCAAATAATTACATATACACTGGTATCCTATCAATTGGTGTACAATTCACCTAATTTTGCACCGGTGTTGGTTCTACCGATGTACATTTTAAAAAATTTTGCAAATGTATTATCTGTTTAGGTGGTTATGACCGGTGCATTTGCTTACATGTGCACTAGTAAATAATTACCGGTGTTTACATATTTCACTTTTTTAGTAATTTGGCGCCAAGAGGACAAATTTTTGAACTAGTAACCGGAACTTACCGGTACAGAAATAAAAAAGATGCATGAAAATGCTACATTTGTACACCGGTTACTATTAGAACCGGTGTAGGGATCACACACGCATCGGTATGTTCTTAATATCGTTGCATAATTTTTTTTATTTTTTTAGTAATTTGGCACCAAAACTATTCATTTTTGCACCGGTACTATGAGCTTACTGGTCCAGAAGTAGGATAAATATCTACATCGGTGACTGTTTTTACCGGTGTAGGCGTTACATATGCACTCGTAAAGTCTTAATACCAGTGTAGAAAATCGCATTAAATGTTCACCTGCCACCTTTTTTTAGCAGGTGAAAAATAGGATTTTTGGAAGAAGAGGTTCATTATTGGTGTTTTTTTGTTGATGAAGGCATTGAATTCTCCACAATGAAAACCCTTGAAGGTACCATTTTTAAATTACATTTATGGATATTAATGATTTTATGTGTGGTTTTGGTTAGTAGAGATATTTACGTTTTGTGTTTGATCATTTGATGGTGATTGAGGTAGAATTGTTGATATTAATTTGTGATTTGTTCTCAAGGATGTTGTAGTTATAATGCTATGGCTTTTGATTCTTATAGTGCTGGACATGTTAATAATGTCGTAATTGTAATGTGGAATATTGGTGTATATTGTGCATTTATAATGTTGCATGATTAGGATGTCGTCATGAAATTCTATTGTATTAAATGTGTTGAAGTTTAATTGTTGGACATTTTTATATGTAGAGTTGTATCATGCCATCGAGAGGCGTAAACAAGTGTATGCCAATGTTAGTAGGGTGAGCAATGAATATATTATGTTCCTGGATGAGTTCTTAGAGCATGCTTTTAGTCGAGAGAAGCAAATATTATGTCCCTATCATGATTGTGGAAATAAAATTTTTACTGATGAGAATGACATGGTGGAACTCCATTTGTATAGCCGAGGGTTTACGAAAGATTATGTTGTGTGGCCCTTTCATGGGGAAAAATCACCACCGGAAGTGAGAGTTAGTAGTGAGGGAGAGTGTTTTGGGGATGCTAAGTTGGATGGCATGTGTGAGGAGGTTTCTAATGAGTTTAGAGGGGGCCCTAGGTTTTGCCTACTTCCTTGGTGAGAAGGATACACCATTGTATCCCAGCTGTAAGAAGAAACACACGGTCATGTCGTGTTTGATGGAGTTGTTTAATTTGAAAGGTGTAGGGTCATGGAGTGATATTAGCATGAATAAATTGCTTAAGTTTTTGTATGAAAAGCTTCCATCCGATAACAAAATTACAGATAACCTTTATGAAGCTAAGAGAATTTTGTGTCCAATTGGATTGGAGTATGAAAAGATACATGCTTGTCCGAATGATTGTGTCCTATATATGGGTGACCTTAAGGATAAGATTGTTTGTCCAGTATGTAATGTGTCACTTTATAAGAAGAAGAGAAATGTGGTTGTCGGTGGAGAGCATGTTGTGATGGTGAGGAGGTGGGTGCCTGCCAAATTATATGTATCTTTCAATTATTCTGAGGCTGAGAAGGTTGTTTAAGAATGAAAATGATGCAAAGAACTTGACATGGTGTGTTGATAGGGGAGGTTGTAAAGAGGATGATATGATTCGACACCCAGCTGATGCGGACCCGTGGAAGAAATTTGATAAGCTGTATCCACATTTTGCATCCGAACCTAGGAATTTGATATTTTCTTTGTGTACTGATGGTATGAATCCATTTGGAAATATGTCCTCGAAACACAGTTTGTGGCTGCTTATGCTTGCCATTTACAATCTTCCCTCGTACTTGTGCATGATGAGAAAATATGTGTTGATGCCCATCATGATTTCAAGCCTAAAACAACCTGGGAATGACATAAACACTTATTTTGCCCCTTGGATAGAAGGTTTGAAGGTGCTCTGATTGGTTGGTGCCTTAATGTTTGATGGTTTTAGTGGTGAAGAGTTTACATTGAAGGCGATACTTTTTTGTACCATAAATGATTTCCTGACATATGATAATCTTTTTGGGTATGTGGTCAAGGGTCACAAGGCTTGCCCAATTTGTGAGGATGAGACAAATTACCATCAGTTGAGAAATGGTCGTAAGACCGTTTATTTGGGTCACCGTAAATTCCTGTCGGTGAAGTATAAGTTGTGGGATAACGTGGTTGCATTCGTTGGTGGGAAGGAGAGGAGAAAGGCACCCAAACCTTTGACCGGTGTAGCTATTCACAACAAGGTGAAGAAATCGAATGTTGTTCTAGGTAAGAAGTTAAGGGAAAAGGAGCATTGGAACTGCAACCGGGTGAAGACATCCTCATAAAAGTGACAAAGAAGAAGGATCACCCAGGCAGGTATAGGGAAACTCAAATGGGTCTACCCACAGTGGTGGTTGTTCCTCATCTTTCCCGCAGCAAGTGCGGTAGCAGTTCCTCAACCAAGATGAAAGCCCAGAGGAGACCATCTTATGATCAACCGGTCGTGAAAGCCATGGTATCGTACATTGAGCAATTGGTGAAGGGCTCAGCATCTGCAAGAGGTGTTTAGAGTCTGCCAAGCCCTGACGATCCCAATAATTTTACAGAGAATGTGATGGATGACATTGCTACTACTGCTACAAAGTCCGGCGAAGAGCTCAGCGATGGAGAAGGAGATGAAGAAGTACGCCTTCATGAATCTATGCATGTCATTTACATTGAATTACACATCTAAAATATCTCCATAACCATTTTATCTATTCACTAAACTATTATACGAACAGGATGAAGAACGTGTGACTCTTTTTATTAAAGACATTATCGGGAATAAGAAAATGGTCCCTCATGGGTTGCAACTGGTATCTCGTCGTTGGGATGCCCAACAAGGAAGTGTGGCTTATGTAAGAGTATGAAAGCAAGTTCTCCGTCCTATGGTGGGATTGCCCTCGGTGGACCACCACTTCGATAATGTTGGAGAGGCCTGAATAGCTTCGTGGATTGGCTGGTGTCTTTAATAGGCAAAGTAGATGAGCAACCAAGTGACATTGATGATGTCAATGCCGGAGGTGATACGGACGATGACGACAAGGAGGTTGTGGTTCTCACCACCGACGATGAGGTACATTCTTGTAACACATTATTTTTAAATTCCTCGTATTACTTTTGCGTATCTATATTCATTAATCCTTGTAACAGGAAACTGGCAAGAAAAAATTCCAATCAATGGCTAATTTTTGGCCATCTACAAAACCAAGATTAAATAGGCTGCCAAAACAGGTAATGCACTAAAACGAGTACCTTTATTATTCATTGACAATGATAGTTCAATACTACATACTCAAGTGATCATTTTGTAGCATTTTATGTTTGCATGTTGTCAACAAACGAGACCTCACAGATTGGCCCATCATGGTGTGATTCATAAATGAAACAAAAGCCTCTATCCTTGAAATGATAAAGAAGAAGGACTGCATGTTCTTCCCAGTGTTTCGACGATCGACACTCACACGACATTACACCTGTGGTGTTAGAATAGAAGTTCTAGTCGAGTTCAGAAAGAAACTGAGGAACATGCTTATAACCTGGATCGATAATGTGCGGGTCGATGTGTGGATGGGGTGAGTTCGAAAACTTACAGCCTTAATGTTTTTTAAATTGATTAGAAATTCATTTTCAGTATCATTAACGTTACAGACACTTGTGGGAGAAAATATGGTAAACTAATTCAGGTCGCGTCCAATTATGCCCATCCAACTGTGGCAACTTGAACAACTTTGAGCAGGAGGTCGAACTCTGTTTCAAACTAATTTTGGAAACAATGAAGGCAACGGATGCTGAGTTCTATATCGTCCCCTACATAAGAATGTAAGTATTTCTTCTGGAAATTACATTTACAATTCAAACCACCTCCATATCATAAATTTGTTAACATACCTTTTTGACAGCGATCATTGGTACCTCATCATTATCCGTCCCAGGATTTTCTGACAGCGATCATTGGTACCTTATATACGGGAAGAAGTAACCATTTTAATTTATTTTCTTGACAGGCTTGCATGCGCATACCAAAGGCAGAAGAGAAAGACAGAGCCAGAACCCAACTACACTTGGAAAATCAACAACATCAGGGTAAGTCATTATGTCATGTCCTCCCTTAATTTATTATATTCAAGGTTAGTAATTACATTTACCGTTCCTGTGCAATACCGAACCCAGAATGGTTTGTGGCAATGCGGGTACCCCATCATGCTCTTCATAGTCACCCTGAGACAAACAATATCTTGGAGGTAAACTTACATCTCTAAATTTGTTATTATTAATTTCTAGGAAACACAACATTATTGACTAACAGTGTCAGTTTGAAATTAACAAATCTTCCCATAGTGCAAAGGGTCATATCATGTGTACAAAATTCTAGGTGTAGCAGGGAGATGGTGTGGGGCTTGGCTCAAAGACTACCAGCTGCAAGCGAACACTACGTTGCAACTTCTGGATGATAAGAACAATATAATAGGTTGATGGCTAATTTTTAATCGTTTATGATATTAGAATTCTATGGATGGTGTTTAGTTATCGTAAACTTGTGTGATTTTTTACTTTGTTTCAATCCATGCTTAAGATAGTTTTTCTATTTCATAGTTTGAATAATGTTCATGAGTTTTGCGAGCAATATTTTCGTAACAGTTGTTTCAAATCTCTTACCGATTCAAAAGTTTCCAATTTATAATAGTTCACAAGTATCTCTGGCTGTCGTTTCCCTATAAATGATCCAGGAGGGACAATCGAAAAACAAATTGGGCATTGCAAATTTTATCCAAATAATACACTGCAAAAAATGAATGTACCGGTGTAAAAATCAATCACATTTTTGATAATTTATATTTAAATAATACCGGTGCATAAAATAATACCGGTGTAGTAAAAATACCGGTGCAAAACTATTCCGGTGCAAAAAAATAATATTCATATTACAAAAGAAAGACCGATGTTATATTTAATACTGGTGTACAAATCACGATTTTACACCGATTCATATGTTATATACTGGTGCAAAATTTCAACACCAGTGTTCCAAATCTTACCGGTGCAGATACTCTGCGTCCCCCCCAACTTTTCAAAATTTATACACCGTTCAAAATACTGGTGCTTACAAATTTCTACACCGGTTAATTTTACAGGTGTAAATGTGTTGCATTTTTACACCACTGTATATACGCACCAGTATTTTGGGGGGCCTAATTACTAGTGCTATTGCCCTTAATTACTGGTGAAAATACCCCTGTCCTGCACTAGGGACACCAGTCTTAGATGACTATTTTAGTCTGTTGGTTTACGGGTAGAGATAGCGAAAAGTAGCAAACTAGGGTTGTAAGAGGTTCTAGTGTCATAGATAAGGTTCCTACCTCCATTTGCCTCGTTTATAGGCCTAGGGAGTAGAGCATCCATGATGGAGTGCCTAGGACGTAATCATACGGGGGAGAAACAAACCTTGTTGTACTCCCCTAATTACAAAGGCGGTGATGATGGAAGATTGCAAGAGCACCTGACGTGACAAGTACGCGAAAGTACTAACCATCGACCACACCACGTGTTATGAGCACTAGATTAGGTTTTTGAAATCTTGCATGTGAATGAATCGAGGATCGAAGAATTAAATCAACCATGTTACGCAAGCATTCCCTAAGTGTCTAGGTAATATAGTTTGCGTATTTTTTTAACTTTTATGTTTGTAGTTGATGATTGAAAAATCAAACACCCCCGTCCCCCCGTGTTTACTATGCTGTCTACTCCTAGCAACACGAATGGATTAACAACCCGGGCGTGGTTGTGTTTAATTGACTGTTAGGCCCTAGTATCTATGTGGACATACCCAGGGGTTGCTGCTAACTACCATATCTGTAGCATATTAGTGAGTTGGGCGCACAATATAAATTTAAATTTGACTTTCTCTTTGACTCCAATGCCTTCGCTCGATATTAATGACATCAGTTGGAGGTGGGTCAGAATCTCATTGCTAATTATATGGAGTAATTTACTCTAATGTACCTAGACATATTTTATAACTAATACAGTAATTAACGTAAATTAGGATGGCCGGACTCAAGGGTTCTGAATGGTTTAGATTAAGAGCAAATTGTGTCCAGATTGCGAGGTGATTATGACTTGACAGAATAATTCCCGCGTGTTAATAATAGAGTATTCATAAGATCTCATGAATGAAGCTCATTTCAGAATTTTGGATAAGTAATAATGATAACAATAGAAAAGTCCGATAAACACAAAACTAACCTCAATGTCATTTGAAGTATTTGGCTGCTGGTTATAAGGAAAGATATGAAGTCCAATCTGCCATCCTAATCATCAAAATTTATAACGATTCTTCTTAGATCCTTCCCAAAACTTTGTACAACTCTCGGATCTCAATTCCCCCGCTTCTTGTCTTCCTTCTTTGACCCTTCTATTTTCTACCACATTTTTGGCTCGTGGCCTTTAGTCTTCCACCATTCTTGCAAATAGCCTTCAAATATTTACTACTACCCTTGCAAGTGGCTTTCTAAAAATTCTGACAAAATACTCCCGAGCGACCGACTAGTAAGATCACAAAGGAAGATCTAGGTGCCCGTGAAAACCAATAAAGTCTACAAAACTTGGGATTTAGATAAGAAAACCAAAAATGGTCATCTAAACTCTTTGTTGTGTAACCTAACTAAAACTAGCAAGCAACCAGTAAAAGCATAGTAATAACAGTGTCAAATGCATTGGTAATGCATGCAATACGGTGCACATCAAGCACAATAATCTTTCTTCACTTGGTCACCATTCCAATGGCTTCAATCAGCTTCTCTTCGTAGAATATGATCTGTTCATTTTATGTAGTAGTTTTAAGATATTTGGACTCACTTTTGTGTTTTATATCTTGAGTTTTTTCTTGAAATTATCTTAGGGGAGTTAACAGCCACTTTTCCACTCTTATTACTTTTTTTAGGGAATTTGGTGTGAAGAGGCAAACAACATGAAGATTTGAAGGGTTGAAGATGTTATTTGAGGGTTTGAAAAATAAAGAATTCACTACTGGAAAACAGGTACATATTCACCGATACAAATGTACTTGTACCGCAATACCGGTGCTATATGTCATCAGCACTAGCACAAACATATGAACAAGGAAGTACGCCTGTATAATCTACTGCACCGGTAACCAACATGTTGATGATCAATATCGGTGCGTAAGTGAAAATAACTTTAAAATAAGATAATTTTGAGCATTGGTACTGCACTTAACAATGCATAAAACCTATTATACAAAAAACAATTTGTGGGAAATAGGAAAATTTTATCACTGATTTGATATTTTTGTTGTAGCCCATGTAAATGAACCAGTGCTATGCCTTTACAGACCAATTTTATCAATATATTGTATAAAAAATTTATTTTCAATTTCAAGGATATTCCATTTATCCAGTCATGTCCAAATCGCATAGTTGTGAACTTGATTTATGTAATTTCAATATGGAATTGTCAATTTTGTTTTTCGTCAATTTCAAGAATCTTGGAGGGACCTAAGTACAAAAACAAAAAGAGTTCACTCGGACATCCAAATTAAATTTGCTCAAATGTAATGCTACATTATGCATCTGTAAAGTATATTCCAAAACTTAATAAAAAAATCATTAATATTTCTTGGGAAAAACATTGCCAGTAATCATCACCGTTAAAAATTCCTAACTTTTGAGTAATCCAGAGTAAGATACTTGATGTGCTCATTTTATATGGTTATTTTAGGAATTTTCGGGTTTACTTTTGTACACTTTTATGCTCTATATGTTGCATTTTGTCTTGAAATTCTCTAAGGAGAGTTAAGAGTGACTTTTACGCTTTTATTACTTTTCTAGTGGATTTTGTGTAACGAGGCAATTTGTTCGAAGACATTGAAGACTTTGAAGATTACCTTTAAAGATTTGAAGACTTTCATTTGAGCTTTTGAAGATTTTAAGACTTGCATTTAAGCTTTTGAAGACTTGAAAGATTGAAGAAAAGTAAAGAGAAGGGAAGGACTTGAGACAAAAAGAAGAAAGAAATCAAAGTGCTAGATTCTGCATCCGTCACAATGTGCGATGAAACCATCGCATGGTGCGATGAACGGGTGGCCAGACTTCTTTCTTGCTTTTTTTTACTTTAAATACTCACCTTATCCTTTCTCTATTATCCATCTTCCTTCTCCTGCGATTGGAGGCTGCAAAACCCTAGGTTTTTCTTTCTTTCTTTTCTAAGTTTTTGTATTTTAATCATGCGTTTTCATTATCTAGGCTAGTACAATCTTGGGAGCAATTGATGAATGCTTCCAAGCCCATATCTTGAGAACTCTATTTATCTATATGGTATTTTTTCTATAGTGCATTTATTGAGATTTGAATGTGGATTGTTAATGGCGTTAATGATGTTGGAAGTTTTAGTATATGAACTGCTTGTATGATTGCTTACTAGGGTTGGAAGAAAATAGCTAAGTTCCCTTCTTCTTGATATGAAATCCAAGAGCATGAGCTAGAGCTTCTAAATGGTGTTGATGTGTTGATAATTGCTAGATGAATGTGATGATGTTGAACTCATTGTCATGTTTGTTTTAGGTAGAAAATGAGAGAAGTCTATGAATGTTGATCGTTCTTGATTAATCTTTTGTAAATGCATGAATTGGTTCAATGCTTAAACACGGTGTAATGTTTATAAGTGTTACCAAGCTTTTTTATTCTTCATGCTCAATGCAATTAATGGGATACTTTTAGTCGTGTTTTGACTAAGGGAGTCATTGGTGAGGTTTAACAAGAGATGTCGAATTCACTCTTGTAAATTACTATCTAAGAAGGATGGAAGATTTATCTTCACAACAAATAGTTAAAGTAATAAATAGGTTGTAGATTCAGATAGATAAGAGGTTTGAAAGTGGAAATCAATTTCCACCAAGGCTTTGTCTTTTGTAGTTTTTCTCTCTTTTTCTTAGTTATTGCATGATTAGCATAGTTACTTGACTTTGCTAGTTAGTTTGTCTTTTGATTTCATAATTTAGGACCAAAACCAACCCCCCCCCCCCCCCTTTTACTTGCTTCTATATATCTATATATCTAATTCTAGCCTAATATCAACCTTATATATTTAAACCCTTAGAAAGATCTCTCTTCTTCGTGGACAACTCCGATTTACCACTATCTACTTAATTGTACTTAGTAAGCATTTAGGGCTTATAAATATTAACTTTGAGAGGTACGTCCACGACCTCCCAATACTCTAACGCATGTACTAGCGCTTTATTTAATTTCATGAAAACTTACTTTTCTGTTTCAAAACTTCAATTAACCTAAGAATACCCAATATGAAGTTAATTCGATATGGAAACGGAGGATAAACTCAAATTTGGGCAATAGTGCAATTTCAGCATTATGTTGTACAATCTTTCTCTTTTCAATTTCCGGGATGTTACGTTTATCCAATCATGCATAGTTGTGAACTTGAATTATGAAAATTCAATATGGAATTGCAAAGTTCGGTTTTTGACAATTCCAAGAATCTTAGAGGGACCTAAATGCAAAAAGTAAAAAGTTCATTCGAACGTCCAAACAAAAATCTTCTCAAATGTAACTAGATTATGAATCCTTAAAGCATATTCTAAGACCTAGTCAAATAAATTATTAATATTTCTTGGGAAAAACCTGCCAGCAATCCTCCCCGTTGGGACTTCCTAACTTTTGAGTAATCTATAGAAAGATACTATGACACATGTAATAGCGCTTTATTAAATTTCATGAAAAATTACTTTTCTATTTCAAAACTTCAACTAACCCAGGAATACCTAATATGAAATAAAATCGATAAAAAAACTGAAGGTTTAACGCTATTTGGGCAATAGTGCAATTTTAGAAAAGTTACGTACGGATCCATTTCGGGGACCCACTATAAAAAATTTCCGAACACGGGAAAGACAAAATGTATGATTTATTTTTTATCAATCCAATTACATAACTACATTAACCAAAAAAAACTAACCAACGTTTTGGGTCAATGGATAGAAAGTGTGGGGTGAAATTTTAAATTTTTGAAGTTTCTACATAGCCCTGGTTTACACACTACCGATGTTACAAACTTGGAAAACTTATCTTTGCTTTCCTCTTTTCTTTTGAAAAAAAAATTCTAAAGTAGCCTCAGGCGGCTGCTTTCACTAATTTGAGCACATGTTCAGAAGTTGTAACACCAGTATTTGAACCGGTGCTTGGGACTTAGAAAAATTCCTTCGAGTTTGCTCTCGGTTCCAAAAATTAGGGAAAAAATCCATTTAAAGCAACCAAAAGCAGCTGTGTTTTGATACACATAGGCACCAGTATTATCCATTCAATACCGATGCTATTGGTACGAGTAAATCTGAACCATTTATTTCTCTCTTTCATTTAATCTCAACCGTTAAAAGTTTTTTCTATCTATATAAACCGTGAAACCCTAGTTTTATCCCCACCTCATCATCCCTCCCAACTTCACTTGTACACCCTCTCCATATCCCCACCTCATCATCCGTCCGGTCGGGAGAGCCAAAAATCGGTGAACAAATCGGAGAGAATTTGACGCTGACCGGAGGACAAAATAATGGCTGGCAAGCACCCCAATGGAAAGCAGTCCTATAGCAAGCAGTCTGACTGTTGGCTCCCAGATCGTTGATTTTTTGAGGTCGTATTCCAACAACAACCTAGACCGCAAACCACATACTAAAGGTATTCCTTTTCTTCCATGTTTATTTCCTTTTAATTGATTTACTTTTTCTTAGACCTACCGTAGTTTTCATTCAATTAACAAATATTTCATTACGTTAACAATTGTCTTTATTATTAGATTTACAAATTGGGGGAATCTCATTGAAGGATTATATACATTGGAGGTTGGTCTCAACTCTCTCAGTCTGTGTTGTTGCAATTGTTTTTAGTGTGCTATGAACTTGTGTGATTTTGAATGTGAGAAATAGTGTATTTATAGGATAACTTTCTTTGGACTGTGTCACCAATTGTGCTAGCTTGAAAACAGGGTTGGTAGCTTGCTTTGGACTATGTCATTGATAGTTTATTATAAGCTTTTGCATCTTTTGATGATTTTAACTTTATCTTTATGCCTAGTTTGGGAAAGTGCAGTAGCATTTGCAGACTCTAAAATTTAAAATGTGGAGATTTTGCAGTATATGAGCACCAAGTAAACATGGTGTGTTAGTGTTTAACATGGTGTGTTTAACATTAACACATAGTTAATGTTAAATACATAGTTAAAATATCATACACACCATGTTTCCTTGATGCTTAAACGCTGCATAAGTTTGACATTTTAAATAGTTTTCTTCGACAAATCGTATTGTGCACAAACCTAATAACAATTTAAAATGTGAAGATTTTATAGTATACGAGCACCAAGTAGCATGGTGTGTTTAACGTTAAATTTTTAACATGGCCTGTTTAACATTAAAACATAGTTAATCTTAAATACATAGTTAAAACATAGTTACACACCATGTTTCCTCAGCATTTGAACACTGCATAATTTTGACATTTTAAATAATTTTCTTCGACAAATCGTATGTGCACAAACTTAATGGAAAGTGCAGTAACATTTGCAGAACTTTAAAATTTAAAATGAGGAGATTTTGGAGTATATGAGCACCAAGTAAATATGGTGTGTTTAAGATTAAGTGTTTAACATGGTGTGTTTAACATTGACACGTTGTTAATGTTAAATACATAGTTATACACACCGTGTTTCCTATAAGCTTAAACGCTGCATATTTTTGACATTTTAAATAGTTTTTTATGAAAAATCGTACTGTGCACAAACTCAATGGAATAAAGCAATAGTTAGAGCACCCTAACCCTACTATAGCACCAAAAATGCAGGTAATAGCTCAGATCAGTCACTCCTCAACTCTCAACAAAACTAGCCACCGCATTGGACCATGCCTCGGGCCTTCTGTCCGACCTCACCTTCACGGATCTAGGTCGTTGATTTATCTACTGTTTATGAAGATTAGGTTATAGTTTTTATGATAGCTTTTATTTTTTATCTATGTTTAGGTCTAGTTTGTTTCATGAATGTAGAGTTATGTTTTCTCGAATGAATGTAATGAACTTCTTGGTTGTGGTTATAAATTTTCCATTTTTTGACATGAACTTACATTTCGTATTGTTGTTTTGTACAGCCTATTGTTCATAATGAATTTATGGGTTTAATTTTCTGGCCAGTGAGTTTATAATCCTTGGTCATATTTTTTTATTGATCGCATATTTACTAGCACTAGTATGTCACCACATAGGCACCAGTAGTGTTACCATTTTCAAACTGGTGCCTATGGGGATAGGCACCGGTAAGTGGTACCGGTGTTGTATTAAATTTCTAGCACCGGTACCTCTTATCGGTGCCTATGTAACATCATTTCTTGCATCAGGTCACTTAGGCACCGATATGAAAATGCTAAAAATATCGGTACCCATAGTGTGAAAATACTGGTGCCTATGGGGGGTCCTCCCAGTAGTGATTGAAGAATTGAAGACAAGAGAAGTGAATAGCTGAATATTGGAGACTTAGACAAGAGAAATGAAGATTTAAAGATGCATCATTTTGTACCTGTCGCGAGTCATGGGGATATACTCACGGGTCGCAACGGCCAGTTACAAGTGGCATATTTTAGAATTTCTCTTGTACTGTAAATAGCATTCTCATCCTCTCATTTCCTATCTTCTTCTTCCCGGCTTTCCATCTTTCATAACCCTAGTTCTTTCTTGTTTTTAATCTATTTTTACTTTGGATTATGTTATATTTGCTTTTGATTGTTAGTATGAACTCAAGTGGCTAAGTTATTACCTGGGAGCAATTGATTGAAACTTTCAAGCCCATGTAGTGAGAAAAAATATTCACTCATTTATGAGCATTAATTACTTAGAATTTATTGTGAATTTAATGATGTTGTTTACTCCGTTCATGTGATGAGATGTTTGAGAATATGAAATGTTTGTATGATAACATGTCAGGAACTAATCCACAATAGTTGCTCCTTAACTCACTTTTCTTAATAAGGAACACTCCTTATGGGTTGTGAAGTTTTCCATTAAAGATATGGTGAAAAATGATCAAACACAGTTTTGCTTCAGAGTGGTGAGTAAGCAATACCTGTTGTAACTTTGAGTGTGGAGTGCATGGACAGTAAAGCTCCATTTATAGTAGTTCTTACATCTTGGTTGTGAAAGTACATGTTTATTTTGCTATGTGATGTTTGAAGTTAACAGGGTTCTACTCGTACGTTATTGTCATCTAAACTTACAGACCTATTAAAAAAGAAGCAAGCGAAGAAAAAAAACTAAAGTTACTTTTGACGAATGCATGCATGGATCTAGAAGGGTATGATAATTAATTAATTAAGGATTTTAAACGACCTGAGAGCGGTACCGACCCTAGGATTTTAGGGGCCTGAAGCAAACTTTTAAAAAAAAGGCCTCACATATAATATTTGGGGTACGTAATATTTGTAAATAGAGGCCTCATATGAAAAGGAAAAGAAGGTGATTGAGTCAGTTAGTTGAAACAATAATATTTGGTGATATTTTAAAAAATGAGGCCCCTTTACAATGAAAATATTGGGGGGCTGAGGTAAGGCATTCACTTGCTTCATGCTCAGGCGGGCCCTATCCGAGAGACGTACTAATTTTAATTTTTTTTCTTTTAAGAATCAAACATTTACAAATTGTTGGAGAAAGAGTCCTGCCGAGACTATGATAAATGAGATTGACATTACCTTATAGAGGTAACTACTTTTTCACAATAAGTTTTTATGGTTTACGACAACGGTTTAGACCTACCATCTCTGGTGACACTGTTTATCGTCCCACGATTAATTAAGGAGGATAATTGTGGAGTTTTAAGAATCACTCCTTAATAAGGAGCTGCTACTTATTTAAGGAGCTAGTACCTCTTTATTAGTGAAAGGTCAACCAATCAATTATTGACACATGGTATGGCTTTTTTGAATTTTTAATTAATTATAGTGTAAAATGAAAAAGACTTTTGTTGAAAAGCAAAGCTTCTAACGGTTAAAAAAAACTGGCTTATAATTACATACACCCAATCTGATAAACATCCATTAATATAATGATATTGATATTAATATTGATAATTGCAAATCATATAAATTTTATATAAACTATCATTTTGGATGAAAGAATAATCATTTTTTTATATTTATATAATCAATACAATTTACAATGATTTTTAATTTTCATGATATTGATATTTAATAAAAATATAAAGAAAAGTTAAAATATTTTTTTTAATAGAGATGGTGATGTGGCACTAAAGAAGTGATTCTAGAATATCATTTCATTGTAGGTAGTTGATTCTTACCTAGTTTTTATTAAAATTGATGATGTGACATTTAAGAAGTGTTCATAAAGTCCACTACCATTGTGGATGCTTTAAGAGATGTGCACAATTTCATATCTCTTTGGCATGAAATCCAAGAACATGGAATTAGAACTTTTTTTGGGGTTGATGATGTTAATATTGTTGGATGAGTATGATTATGTGGTTTGTTGTCATGTTTATCCTAAGGTAACACTAAAAGTTATAATCTTGAATGTCAATCTTTCTCGGTTAAACCCACAGAATGCTTTGTTTGGTTAATTGGCTAAGTATTTGATAGAGTACTTGTAGTTTTTATCAAATCTATTGGTTCTTTGTGTATGATGTCATTGATGAAATACATTTAGGCGTTGTTTGTCTAAAGTGATCATTGGTGAGGTTTATAAATAGTCATTGATCGCTTTTGCAAATTACTCTTAAGAAGAATGGAGTGTTTATTTTCAAAGTGGAAGTTGTAGCATCACAATAGGTAATCAAGGTGATTAAATGAGTAATTATTTCTAGAATCAATAAAAGGCTTGGAAGCGAAAATTAATTGCGCCTAAAGCTTTGTCAATTGTGTTTATATCCTCTTTTCTTAGTTGTTGCATGATTGATCTAATTATCTACATATACTACTTGCCTTGTTTTCCCTTCCATAACTTAGAAAAACCAAACTAACCACGAACAACCCCCCCCCCCCCCCCCCCCCCCCCTCCCTCCCTCCCTCCCTCCCACCCACATTAATTGCTTATATATATATATAATAAATGCTATTATCTACCCTTATATGGATGAATGCTTAGGAAAACCTTTCTTCCTTGTGGGCGATCATGATTACCAATATCTACTTTGTAGTATTTAGAAAGCGGGTAACAATGGCAGGAAACAATTCTTGTTAGGATCTTCTGCAAAATTAGAGAGATTTTAGCAATGAAGGCACACTTGAACATCAATCTCATGGTATGTCCCACAAAAATCTAACAAAAAGCAAATTGATAGCCACAATTTCAGCAGGGGATGAACGCTATTACTACATTACTAAGCCATACATGAAAAGAACACGCATGGTAGGAATATAAGCTTAGAGATAAAGATTAACTATTCCTATCAAATAGCTAATAAGAAGTCGGACCTCTTATACAGCGAGTGGTCCTTCAAAATGTTCGCGTTCGCCTCCTCCTTCAAAGTCATAATGATATAATTGTATCTCTTGACAACTCCGTTCAGGTTTTTTTCTGGTTCCTCTCGGTGCACGAGTACTGATAAATAGAATAAGGAGAAGGCAGGAATTGAGGTAATCATTAGTACAAATCATTGAATAGCTAGTATCTTTACCTCATCATGATGATAACATAATGAATCACAACTTGTCAACAAGGACAACATATAAGCTCTCAGCCAGTGGCGGAACCAGGAAATATTTTGAGGGTAGGCTGAAATTAGCCTGTACCTAAAATTTTTTTTTGTACAACTTAAAAACAAATGATCGATTAACATAATATAATAAGATGAGTACAATACAATAAGTCATACAAATTCACTACTAAAAAAACTACATTCTAATTTATCGACATATGAAGAGTACCTGGACTTCTGTATGTAAGATAGTATGAACACCGAATGATGCAGCAGCTTCGCGTTCTGCTCCCAGGAATGATTCAACAAATTCACTGGCCTTCTGTATAATTCTCATACCCTGCAACTGCAAGTAAGAGAACATAAGCAGGGATTATGTACTACTTTTTTAAACAATAGCAAGAGCATGTACTGCTCATTGCAACAACAACAAGGCTTTCTTGCACCGGAATCACCAAGGACGTGATCCTGATCCGCCAGAGAAGGATCATGGCCTAATTTGCCAACCAGCAATCCGTAGGTTTGAGCATTGGATTTATCGATGGCGGCAAAGGAGAAAAGGCAGTTTTGACAAAGGTGATGAACATCAAGAAGTTTGTTGTGGTGTTTACATAGAACAAAAGAAGATGACGTAAATTTATGATGATTGCAGATCAGATCCAATAGAATACATCCTTGTGCTTCCCGAGTACATGATCTAGTCTAGAGCACATAAGACACGGAAGCTTCAGTTTATTAGATCGAGCAAACTTGGTGACTAGGTATGAGAAACTAGCATTAACGAATAGCAGCAGCATAAGAAACCATTCTTTAACTGCAGAAGCCAATACTGCAACAAACATATTCCCCATTTTTTGCAACTCAAAAATCAAATCAATACCAGCAAATAGCAAGAAGAAGAATAAACACACAGTTCCTATCATATTAACTAGGAAATAGTAAAACTAGTATAAATAAACAAAATGCCCTAATTATACGTTATTTTCTAATTCATATACTAAAAAGATCAAACTACTTTATATCATTGGCCCTGAGTCCAGACAAAGAAAAGACCATAAACTGAGGCTAGGCTGTGGAAAATATCAAACTGTAGAGAATGCATAAGAAATTTTAGAAATGCCTTCAAGATTAACTGTCTTGACTTCCACTTCTAAATGGCGTCCAGCCGAAACATGAAACACAAACTTAAAGACGATAGTTCTCATTATTTCCTACCTCTTATCCCCCCATGTCTAGAATCGCTGATGCTGGAGGTCCAATGAGAGCTAAACCCTTATCTTCGCAAACTCAGGACTCTCTGATAAGAAACCATGCCCAAACCATCAGAAACAGACACTGATCCTTCCATGTAACTGTTAGCATGTGCGCAATGTCCTAAAAGAAGACTTTGATTTGAAATGATGAATTCTATCCTGCAGTCCTTCAAAAAACTCTCTCAGTTCACTCAATATCAAATCCATACCCCTTCCCACACTTAGTTCTAATGATCACTATTATAGCTCTTACACCCTTTGCCCTTTACTTTGAGACCTTACTCCATGTCAGTTAAGTTAATTTGTTATGAGTAAGAAATTATACAGAGTTCAGTCAGGATTGATTCAGCATCAATTACTTCAATTAAGTCTAAAACAACAGGCATGCCGTGATGCTAAAATCAGATTTCAATCTGTAATCACGAATTCTCTCCATCATACCTTCATACAGTATTCTCAGTTTACTCAGCATGCACCAAATTAAAAAGTGATCAAAACTATAACTGTTCAATTTCATCGATGCTATCAGCTTAAAAGTGCTTGAAATTATGGAAAACGGTCGATTAAAGGGAAAAAAACATGAGTCGCATAACAGAACATTTAGGCATTTCTAATTTTCTAAATTCTTCACCTGAGCGCCAGTTTTGTGAGCAGACTCAATGATCGACGAAGCGTTGAGGTAGCTGAGCCGAGCAGGCGGCGGAGCGATACGCTCGGGTTCGTAGGTGGAATCCGCAGTGAACCTTCACGGCTTGAATGCCTAGTCCATTTTCATCCGACGACCCGGCCGGGCGGGTGCTTAAACCCTCCCTGCTCAATTTCCTCAACATTCACTTATTCCCGGCAGTCACCACCGCGCGGCCGCGTCTACGCCGCCATAGGCGGAAACCCCCCTTCCGTCGGCCGGGAACAGTAATTCCCGCCTGGCCGACGGATCTCAGGGCAGGCGCGCGCCTGCCCCCGCCTAAACGTGGTTCCGCCGCTGCTCTCAGCAACCTTCGCTGTAAACTAAATAAAATATTGAAATTCTATAACAGGACCAATAAAGCACAAAAAACTCGCTTAATAGGATCACTTATAATTGTTTAAGGCTTTTGCCTATTTGATCATTAAGAAGGTATAACCAGTAACATCAAATCCACAAAAGGCCTACAAATATAATTGATGTGTTCCGAACGATCAATCAATTCTTGGCCTTTATCTCCTCTCAAACCAGTCTGCAATAAAACTGTTTATTAGAGTTTCAGGGGGTCAGTCCTCCGATGCTTAAGTCAGTCCCAAGAGTCCGAATATGATTAAGACAGTATGAATTATAAATAAATGTGTACCTTGTATTTATACTTTGTATTATAAATAACAGTTTCCTTAATTATTGCCCTTAATGCCTCACAAATACAGTAACTATTCATGAGTATTTAATAATACCCTAGTTGGGCCGCCACACCTACTGCCCAATGTGCTTCTCGGGCCCAACCTCTATCAATAATAAAGAATAAAACCCCTAACATCAGGTGTAACTTTGATTTCAGTATCATTTTAAAGAACTAAGACCAAGTCTACAAAACTGCGGGACTTGAAATAGATATCAAATTCGTCATGTGGAATCCAAACAAACAAAAACATGTTATGTTCAAACCTATAAAACTACGCGAATGAACTGAGATCAAATCTACAAAACTGTGTGCCTTATAACAAATATCAAACTCACACAAAACCACATACTATATATTAGTATTATTTTCCAAAAGAAACTAAAACCACTAAAGAAGCTAAAACTACAAATACCGGGTCTACAAAAACTCTACAAAAGTAATTTAAAAAAAAACTAAAATGACATGCCTCCCCCTGGGGTCGTTAATTATATCTAATTAACTCGGGCGGAGGACGTGGTCATAGGATAAGAGATTTATAGTTCTACACATGTTCTCACTGCTACGCTACATATGGGGTAGTTAGCGGTAAGTCCTGGATTTATCCATAGAGATAATAGGTCTAAGTATCAATTAAAACACAACCGCGTACGAGTTTTCAATCTGTACGAGTGAAAGGAATAGCAAGTGAAGCAAACATGCAAGGGGGATGGTTTTTCAAACTAACAACGACTAAGCATAAAAGTAAAGAAAAAATCTTAGGAAATGCGGCCTGTCCATAAGTTTATGGACATGCCAGGGACTAATATGAAAAATGGGGTTCATATTGTAATTAATTAAAAATTGGGGTAGATAGTAATTGATTTAGGCAGCCTGTCAGTTTTTAATTTTCTTCCTTTTTAGTTTCCTTTTTGTCAGCAGTTTTGAGCAGTTAAATTTTTGAAAACTATCAATCCAATTTGTTCACCTTTTGTTCAGACATTTACTTTGTCTTCTCTGCTTTGTGAACTGTAAAACTTTTTCTTCTTCTGCGTTCTCCTTCTGTTCTAGAAAATCTGTGCTTCTCCGCTCTGTTTGTTTTCTTCAAGTTTTCTCTTCGTTCTTTATGATATCGAACGAAGAAATTTTGAACAAAAGGGTCGGAACTCGCTGATAGGAAAAGAGAGTAAAAACAAATCAATGCCAAGAGCTCCTTCTATCGATGAACAGCAGATTGACGGAGCTTTCTCTTTATCATCTCGTGCCAAATGCAACAAAAGATGAGTCCTTTTTCCTTCTCGCGAATGAAGTTCAGAATCAAAAAAGGTTCGTAGAATGAATGGGGTGTACAACTGGGACTCACCAACTTTTTTGTTCGTAACGAGGGAGAGATGTCGGAATTGCACCGTTCAAATTTGTACAATCTTGCCATCAAATTCACGATCTCTCCGGAATAGGATTTGGTAAGTCTGACCTTCTAGGTTTTGAAATTTCATTGTCGTGCTTTTCCATTTTTCTTTACAGTTGTTCGCGATTCTGGTGTAACATTTTTTTTGTATTTGACCTAGTGTGTGGGTATGGCAAAAGGGAAAGGGCTTCCTTCTAAAGCTGAGAAGTTGTCTCAGCCTTCTCCTTCTCCTAGTTCGTATTTTTGTTTTCTATTTGGAAAGTTTTTATTTTCACGGTTTTTTTTGTTGACTTTTTTTAGTATGTTCATTTGTTAGTGAGATCTGCAGACAAGTTGCTGTTGACTTTTTTGTAAGTCAGATATGCATGTTTTTAGTTTTTTATAACATGCATTTGATTGTTTAGATGTTGCATCTGTTATCATAAGATATGTATTAGTTAGTTGCTCTATTTTTTTTTGTGTATGTTAGCAGTCTAGTTATAATGTGCATTTGTTGTCTTAGGAGTTGCATATGTTAGGCTAACAAATGTACTAAATAGTTATTCTATTTTTTTATTTGTATGTCAAATTCGCATGTTTTGACTCTGTTTTTATGATTTACATTTGTTTTCTTAGGAGTTACATATGTTAGATTAACAGATGTATTAGTTAGTCATCATGTTTTTCTGATTTGTATGTCATATCATATCTGCATGTTTTGACTCTATTTTATAATGTGCATTTATTGTTTTATAAGTTGCATATGTTAGTGTAACATATGTATATGTTACTTACTTTGGTTTTTGTTTTTTAGTGGATGATAGTCAGTCCACTGATTGTTATATTGTGCACTTGTTGCCTTAGAAGTTGTATATGTTAATGTAACATATGTATTAGTAACTTAGCATGTGTTTTAATTTTCACTGATTTTTAGAATGTTTATTTGTTAGTCAGATCTGCACATGTTTTGAGTGTTTTTATAGCAAGCATTTGATTGCTTAAGCATTACATCTGTTATTGTAAAATATGTATTAGTTAGTTACTCTATTTTTTTTACTGTTTGTTAGCAGTACAGTTATGATGTGCATTTAGTTTCTTAAAAGTTGCATATGTTAGGCTAACAGATGTATTAGTTAGCTAACAGATGTATTAGTTAGTTATCTTATTATTCTGATTCATATGTTAGATCCACATGTTTTGACTCTGTTTTATAATTTGCATTAATTTTTTTCGGAGTTCCATATGTAAGGCTAATATATGTATAAGTTAGTTACTCTGTTTTTTGAGTTACTTAATTTGTCATCGACATATTGTTATATTGTGCACTTGTTGAGAAACTGCATGTCTTAATATAACATTAGTATTAGTTACTCAGACTGTGTTTTTATTTTCACTGATTGTTATCTACTTATTGTTATTCTTTCTGATTTGCTAGGATGTATTTTGTTTCATTACAAGTTGCTTGTGTTAGTTTACTATATGCATATGTTACTTATAATGTGTATGTTAGATTATGTTGCTCACTGACTTTCAGACTATGCATGCATTTGTTTCATTACAGGTTGCATATACTAGTATAGTTTATGCATTAGTTAGTTATATTGTGTATTTTCTAGATTAGGTTGCTTATTTACTGTCAAAGTATGCATGAATTTTTTATTACAACTTGCATATGTTAGTATGCTGTATGCATGAGTTTCTGACTGTGTGGTATATGATTATTTTTAGCTATCTGAAGGAGGTGAAGATACAGTTCAACATAAAAAATCTGAGATAGAAGAAGGTGATTGTAATTTTTCTGTACAATTATTTGCTTATTTTCTTATACATTTACTTATTCAAATATGTTATGTCGTTTAGCTTCTAAGATGGTGGTTAGAAAATCCAAAAACAAGGATGGATCTTCTCTTCAAGATGAGCTGAAGAATGTTCAGCAGTCTTATACTTCTGGAGGTTATTATATTTCCTTTACATGTTGTATGTATGATTATGTTTGTTTTGTTAATATGTGCTTATACAGTTTTTATTTTTCATTTTTTTTGTAGTAACTGCATTGGCACGTAGGTCTGCTAGAATTGGTGGTGGTGCTACTCCACAAATTTCAGTTCCTCATGTTCCTAAGCAAGGAAATAAGAAACAGATGAATGTGAGTGTGAAGAAGATAAAAGATGGTGAAGGTGGGTCAAGTCAAGAATATGACTATGACACACTGCTGACTGATGTTATTCGAATGAGTAGAGAGTCAGTTGGTGTTGATGAGGCTGGGGGTTTTGAGGTCGATGATGAGGGTTCTATGATCTGTGAAAATGAATCTGGTGTAGAGGCTGGTGAGGTTTCTAGTGTTGTTAATGGGGGTGCATTGGTTGGTGATTTAGAGAAGGTAGTTGCTGATGGTTAAGAGGGTGCTAAGGTTGAAGGTGGTGGTGTTGAGGGGAAGGATGTTTCATCGGAAATTAATTTTGAAGTTGATGGATATTTTGAGGATGATGGTGAAGGTGGGTCAAGGGATGTTGGTGAGTGTCAGTCATTGGATAATTCAGTTACTGACAATATGATTAAAGACTATATTAATGAACATCGTTATATTTTAGATGCAGCTGAGAAGGCGAAGGCAGCACAAGCTGCTGTGGCTGCACGTGAGATGGAGATTGAAGTTGATCAACGTAATGTGGTTGTGTGTGAGATTCAGGATGATGGTGAGATTCAAGATGATGGTGAGTGTCAGTCATTGGATAATTCAGTTACTGATAGTATGATTAAAGACTATATTGATGAACATCATTATATTTTGGATGCAGTTGAGAAGGCGAAGGCAGCGCAAGCTGCTGTGGTTGCACGTGAGATGGAGATTGAAGTTGATCAATGTAATGTGGTTGTGTGTGAGATTCAGGATGATGGTGAGAATCAAGATGATGGTGAGTGTCAGTCATTGGATAATTCAGTTACTGATAGTATGATTAAAGACTATATTGATGAACATCATTATATTTTGGATGCAGTTAAGAGGGCGGAGGCAGCGCAAGCTACTGTGGTTACACGTGAGATGGAGATTAAGGTTGATCAACCTTATGTGGTTGTGGGTGAAAGTCGGGATTTTAGTCAAGCTCATGTGGATGTGAGTTAGAGATTTGATGTTAGACCTACTGTGGTGGTCTTTTTTTAAAGAGAGGAGGAGAAGTCACCGGATGGTTTGAAGAAGTAGAAGTTTGCAGTTGGTGTGTAAGAGAGGTTCACACCTCTTATGTTAAGCAAGGACATGGGTAAACAATATGAGACCTCTACTGGACAGATTAAAAGAAGGTGGAAGAAATTTCTGAAAAGTCGCTTGCTGAGAAGGCGAAGAAGACTCTACTGGACAGATTAAAAGAAGGTGGAAGAACTTTCTGAAAAGTCACTTGCTGAGAAGGCGAAGAAGACAAAGAATAAAAACGTTGTTGTAAAGAAAGCTGCTGAAAAGGTCAAGAAATCTACTGGAGTTGAGAAGGAGTCTGTTGAAAAGGCAAAAAAACCTAGTTTGAAGAGAAAAGTGGGCAGTGTTATTGGTAAAGCTTTGGGGTCGGGAAAAATGGTTGCTAGTGAGGAAAGAGGTGCGAAACAACAACGCATCCATCCGAAGAAGTAGGTGGTTGAGCTTATTGATGACGAGGGTAACACGTAAGTGGTTTTTTCCCCCTATTTACAGTGTTATTTGAATTTGTTATAACCTGTATTTGTTTCATAAAATGTTGCATTTGATAATATTCAATGTCCACTTGTTATTCACATTTTGTGTGTCTTCAGTTTTTGTTTTCCTAAATGTTGTCAAGAAACTGTTTTTGTGTTTTTAAATGTTGCATATGTTAACACTCATAGTGCATTTGTTATTTTATTTCCATGTAAATGTTTCTGTTTGTTTAAATATTGCATATATTAGTCTTCATGTTGTCTTAGTTAAGTATATCATGTGTGACTGATGTTTGTGTCTTAGATTTAAACTTACACTTTTCAAGACATGTAGGCTTACTATTTTCGTATTTTTTTTAAGGTTTGCTAAGAAATTCTCAGCTAGCTATTGTCCTTCGAAGCTGAAATCGTTAATTGCCTCGCTCACTGCCACACAAAAGATAGATGTTGAAGAGATAGGTTTTGGTAGACTTCTTACCTTTGACATCTCATCCTTCCCTTTTGGAATTGTTCCTTGGCTGGTTGACATGTTGATTATGTTGGCTAATTTCATATTTTTTATGCTGACTTCAAGTTTTTCTAGGCTGACTTCTTTTTTTTGTTCTACGCTTGATCCTATTGGCCATGTTCAAGAAATAGACAGCTCAAGGTACATCATAACCTTTGATGATGTTTTTGACATATTCTATATTCCTAGGATTCCAGGCTGTCTTGTTGGTTTGGTTAGGAATAATGGGAGGGGTTTGTCAAGGGATGTGGATATTAGGAATAGATGGAGGTATGAGATAGGTGCTGATAAGTATGGCAATATTTCACATGCTAATTTGTTTGAGGAGTTGGGTAAACTATGTGATGGTGGTGATAGTTTGAAGAGATATTTTGTTATGTACGTCATGTGTACTTTCTTGGACCCAACTACAAGAATTTTGGTTGATTTTAAGCTGGTTAGTGCATTGGAGAATGTGGGGACATTAAGAGTCTTGATTGGTGTGGATTAGTGCTTGATCGACTCTGTGAGGGTGTTAGTAGCTTCAAATCTAATTATGGTAAAAGGGACGTGTCTTGTGTTGGTGGTTGTGTGTTTGTATTGCTGTTGGCTTATGTTTATAGGTTTCCTAGAGGTCAGACCGACCCTACTAGATTTCCCTTGTGCATGCACTGGTCAAACAAATATTTGCTTGACATGGCTCATTACCTTAAGAAAATGGGTTATAATGAAGGTATGGTAGAGGCTGGTTTTCCTTTGACCAAGGATAAAAGGGTGAAAGATAAAAGAAGCAGCCAGTTGTAATCTGAGGGAACTCACAATGAGAATATTAGCTGTGAGGAGCTTTATACACCGACTGTTGCATTCGATGGAATTTCTTAGGAGCCATGATTTATTTCATTTCGCATTCCTAGTGGTGTGGTGAGAAATGAAGATATTGACAAGGCTACCAGCAATGTAAGTATTTTTTTATACAGTTTTTAACAACTAGTGCATGTTGTTTTAAAAGTAATGCAGATGTTAGTTAATCTAATGCAGTTTATAGTTCATATTTCCTTATAGACAGTTTCTAATTTTTTTGTTGGACCGATCTTTGTTCTTCTTAGTCAGCCTCTGAATAGGGCAAGTCTCATTTTCAAATGAGACATGGAGGTTATTACACGTATGTTGGAGCAGAACCTTAAAAGGGAAAATGCCAGTCCGATTGGGTGACCACAACCGCAGCCACAACTACAGCTACAACCCCAATCAGAACCATAGGAAGAAGGCACAACCACAGCAAATGAAGATCATGTTCATGTCAAGATGACACGGGAAGTTATGGAAGACCCAGGCACGCATGCGTGGTTTGATAAGATTGTTGATGAATACATGAAGAAAGCTCGTACTATGATTCCTTCATTTTCCTTTGGGATTGAATTACTTAAGGATCTCTAGTTGTAGCATCTTTGAATTGTTGTTAGATATTTATAATCAGCTTATGTTGTGACTGATTGGTATTTGGGTGATATGTTGAGCCCATTTGAGACACTATTTTAGGATTTGTTTTTTAAGGTTGAAGGTGTTTTGGAATGATTTGTGACTGATTGTTTTATGGGTGATATGTTGAGCGCATTTGAGACACTTTTTTAGGATTTGTTTGTAAGGTTGCAGGTTGTATGAAACAAATGCTTGTTTACTTTGAAGAAGTACTATTTGTATGCTTTTTAATATCAAGTTGATTTTTGAATTATTTGATGTGGTTGATTATGTTGATTTCTGAGCTTATAGGAAAACAAATGCAATTGATAGGTTAATAAACTACAGATGTAAGCTAAGTATTTCTACATGTATTCAGTGGTTTTCGTATCACTAAAATTATGTGAAATATAATACAAGTCACTTTTAGGGAAATAAGTGCATGTTGAATGTTAAGAAGTGATATTTGTATGCTTATTGAGACCAAGTTACATTTTAGTTATGTTATGTGGTTTATTGTGTTGGGTTTCTAAGCTTATGGGAATACAAATGCAATCTATAGGTTAAAAAAATACAATTGTAAGCTAAGTAAACACATATCAGTTAGCTGGTATTCAGTGATTCCATATCAATAATTTTTTGTGAAACAAAGGTTGGTAAGCAAAACAAATGCAAGTTATAATTTGATAATTTATAGTTGTAACTTAAAAAAATACAGTATGTTATTGAATGTATAAAAATCTTAGGTAAACAAAAATCTTAGGCATATAGTATGATCCTGAAAAACAAATACAATATATAGCTAAATAAATGCGACCTATTTACAAAATAATGCTACTCTTCACAGTGTCTTCACATCTGGTGTTTTTGTGCCAAATTTAGTAGTTTTCTTCCTTGGGTTTTTCTTTTCCATGCCTGATTTCAGCCTTTTTCCTCTTCCTTTTGTCTTCACTTGGGTTGGATCCAGTACATTAGGCGCACTTGTTATGGTTGAGTTGCATTGGCTACTTGTGGCTGATTGTTCAATGACATTGGTTTTCGATGCCAAAAAGTCTTCTATTCTTTCTGAGAAGGTTTCAAACATCTCTTGAAGAGCGCTTTTAGCTTCTGAGTTTCCTTCGCTCTTTAGAACTTGATTGTAAAATTTGCTGGGCATATGATTCCTCTGTGAAACTGCACCATTGATGTTTTCAGATAATTGTTTTCCTTGGCCAAGATTCATGTCCCATACTTCTGTTTTGGCCTTTTTGGTCCACCTTTGAAGATGTACTTCTCAGGTATATCTGTGATGGAGTGGAGGTGCAATATTCTGAGAATGTGAAAGCACGGCATACCTGACACCTCTAACAAATTTAAGTTCTAGGCTAAGTAATACATATTCTTAATGTAAATATATATGTTTTGTTTTCATATTTTGGCTTTGTTTTTTACATGTATTTTCCTTTTGTACTTTATCTCCTCCACTTTCTGATTGTTTGGTTGAAGAGCTCATAGAAGTGTGTCAGTGTTGTTGTTTTGTTTGCACTAAATCATAGTGTGTGGTTGGTACTTTTGCTTCGCTGTGATGAAAAGATGCCTGCTAATAAAATATCCTTGTTGAATGTCATGCTCCATTTTTCACGGATTTTGTACAAGCATTGAAACTAGGTGCTACTTTCCAGCTTGTATGTGGCGATCATTGCGATCCATTTTTCTTCAAATTTTGTTGGATTACGACATCTTTTCATACAGTAGTCTAAATTGCTTTTGAAGGATTCATCTTTCTTTAATCTCCCATAATGTTGTATTAAACTCTGTTTTATGTACCATAAGCACAACCTATGTTTTATTTTTTGGAAGACTTGAAAGTTGTAACAAGAAATGGAAGTTAATTAGTATACATATTGTAAGCTGACAGGTGCAAAACCTAACATTCCCTACTCAGTTTCAGGCCTAAGAAACTGTGTACCTTGGGCATTGGAAATGGCTTCCAACAACTCATCGGTGGAGGAATCAATATGATGAATTCAATGGAAAGGTAGAATGGTCGCCCCCTTCTCCCGTATTAAAAAGTGCATCAATCTTGGACATGTTGCGAGATTTGCGTAATGATTTTTGGAAGAGGAGGAGGAAACCTAAGGTTGATGGTAGATGGAAGAAGCGTTCATTATTTTTTGAACTACCATATTGGGAGTGACCCACCTCCACTCGGGGTCGTTAATTGTAGCTAATTAACCCGAGCAAAGGCTTGTCGTAATGTTAAAGATAAAATTTATAGTTCTGCACCATACTCATTACTAAGCTACCGATATGGTAGTTAGTGGAAAACCCAGGTATGTCCACAGAGATGCTAGGGGCTGATAGTCAACTGAACACAACCACGAATGGATCATTAATCCATTGTGTTTCTAGGAATAGATACTATAGTAAACAAATGTGGGGGGGTTGGTTTTTTATGTAACAACTAAGAACATGAAAGTAAAAGGCAAGTAAACTATATAGCTAGACACTTGGGGAATATTTTCGTAACATGGTTAAATAATGTTTCGATCCTAGATTAATTCACATATAAAAAATTGACAACCTAATCTAGTGCTCATAACACGTGGTGTGGTCGATGGTCAACACTTTCCCATACATGTCACGTAGGGCACTCTTGCAATCTTCCATCGGCACCGTCTCTATAATTAAGGGAGTACAACAAAGTCCAACTATTTTTATATGTCAGTTTCTCCCCCGTACGATTACATCTCGAGCACAACACCACATATACTCTACTCCCTAGGCCTATAAACGAGGCAAAGGGAGGTAGACACCTTATCGATGACACTTGGTTGCTAATTTTTGTTATCTTTACTTGTAACCCTTTGGACCAACTCGCAAGCTAAGATTGGTGTACTATCATCATTACTATAAAAATTGGAAAAGACCTACATACACACACCGACGTGGACCTGCACCCTGCTACCCATTTTACATCCAAATTTCTCTTCCCCAAGGGTATCATTATTTGTACCAACATAAATGTAGACTAGAGTGACTGCTAATGGAGTGTGCCATTCATGCAATTATAAAAAATTCAAGAACAAGACATCATAATATCATAAGCACATAGAATTAGGATGAACTAAGAATTTCACAAAACACAATCAACACATGAATACAAATTTATCTCCAAGCTATAGAAACTACTCCCTAGACATGGAATTCAAGAATTTTATTGAATTCCATATTTTAGGAACAAAGCAAAATAAAAAATGAAAAGAGAAAGAATCTAGAGAGAAGAGTTAGTGTTTCTTCCTCTAAGTTTCTCTTCCAAAATGATTATAAGACTAAAGATATCTTTACCCTAGTAGACTAAGGCTATATTTATAGTAGTAGGGGACTAGGCCTAAAACTAGGCCCAAAATAAGCTAAAAAATGTCAAAACCCTAATCAGCTGCCACTGACATGGACCGCCATGGATGGCTCATTCCATGTCGCTGATATGGCCTCGTGCCAGCGCATGGCGCACAATCCAGCGTAGGCCATTTGCATTGCTGGCATGGGGCGTGAGGCGTGAGATCTGGCGCAGGCCATTTTGCATCGCTAGCATGGGGCGCAAGATCTGGTGCAGGCCGTTTTGGATGCGATCTTCATCATTTGGTATGGCCCATCGTCAGGAGAGTCATTTTTGCACTTTTGATCCGTAGTCCGTGTCGTTTGACCTGTGCTGTCATTGAATCCTTATTTTACTTAGTCTTTTGGTACTGGCCACTTAATTCTTCACATCCCGCTGGATAGTCTCTACATTTTGAACTTGGAACGATGTGGGCTGTGTAAAACGGATCGGTCTGCACCCACACTTAGCCATTTTAGAGTGAAAAAGGGCACTTGAGCACGCGACCTGTAGGATTTGGCATAGCATGTGTTGGGTTTTGGCATGGATGATGCCGCTTGGCATGACTCATGCCAAAGACTCTTGGCGTGGGTCGCGTGGAGTGGTGCTAGCCGCTGGTGCCTTTTTTGGTGCCTTCCATGAGCGGTCCATGCCGATCGGTTGATGCATCGCTCGACTGAACTCTTTTGTTTTGCTACGAATAAACCTTTAGTCTGTTTTGAGAGTTCTTGTAGTTAATTTTATAGCGCTCAAGGAGACGAATCCAATGGAGCCAACTTAAAGGGCTAGTTCTTCTCATATCATTCCCAGAACTTAACCCAACTCTTGGACCACGATTCTCCATTTCTTCCTTGGCCGTTTTGAACTTCAATGCTGCTTATCTTTGGCTCCATCTTTCTACTACCATAGTGTAAACCTTGTGGCCTTCATCTACTACCATTCTAATGTAAATGGACTTCAACATCTTCTACCATCCCTGCAAACGGCCTTCAATATAAAATGTAACGAAAGTACCCACGAGCAGCCTAATAAGGATGATCACAAAGGAAGGTCTAAGTGCCCGTGGATACAATGTGTCAATTAGTTCGAATTAAGTCTACAAAATGAGGTATTTAGACAAGAAAATCAAACATGGCCGTCTAAACCATTTGTCACGTAAACTCAACTAATACTAGCAATCTAACATATAAAACAAGCCAATTATTACACCGAATGCGATGGTTAATGCATGCATAATGAAGCACATCAGATCCCCCACACTTAACCCTTTACTCGTCTTTAAGTAAATAAAGACAAGAAAAAATAATTAAGAAAAATTTAGTGTGCATGCATAAGTTAACCGAGACATTCAACTTATTCCTATATTACCCTGTTCCCCACAAAGAAGCAAGAATCTCACAACTCTCACACTTCCAAAAGAATTTAAAGCAATCTAACCACCCAAAATAAAGTGAGGAAAAAGGTAAGCAAAGAAAGATAAATGTTGAGCTAGTTTACTTTTCCCAAAAAGTACCCCAAAAGCAATCATAGAGTCGTCGCCAAAAATAATCCACCAAGGAAATCCAAGAGTCATCGACTTGGTTGTAACATAGGGATACCTCTAGATTCTCGACCTAATTACAACCAAGGATGATGCAAATGTATCGTCAACCTTATTTTTTGTTTTCTCTCAATTTCTCTCATTTTACCTAGGAGCCATTTTGGGTTTTCATCCTAGCTTTCACACATGTTGAGCTCACATTCTCACCTTTTTCCACATGGCCTCTCATCTTTTCCTAGGCTGTAAACCTAGCCGGGCCTAGCCTCTCACTTTTACCCAGGTCTTTTGACCTATCTGGGATTTTTCCAATGTTTCCTAAGTTTCCCTATCGGATTTCCAACTTAGCCGGGTATATATATATATATGTTTATTTTATTTCAAAATTTTCATTTTTTTTGTTGTAGCACAAAATGCCCCAAAGTTGGGCTTCATACTACATAAAGATAAGATCAAACAAAAGATTACACCGCCAATGTTCTAAAACAACCAACCTAAAACAAACTAGGAATCCTACCTAGCAAGTCAGCCACCAAGTAGACATACAAAACATCCCACAACAAAAAAAAACACCAAAATCACCAAAGAAATGATAAAAACAAAAAGAAAAATGCCAAAATGCACCGAGGAATCCCAAGAATTAAAACTCCCTAAGTGCTCACTACTCCCTCCCCCACACTTAAACTTATGCATTGTCCCCAATGCATAAAAAGTAGAAACACACAAGTGAGGTTGGGAAGATAGTAGACTTACACTTGTGGCCCAAGAGAGTCCTCCTTGTCTTGCCTCGCCTTGTCATTATTAAAGTACCCTATCATTTGAATCATAGCTCCATGGACTCCAATCTAGCACCAAAAAATTCCAATTATGATCTCATGCTACCTAGCGTGAGAAAAACTTCTTGCATAGCTTGGGTAGAACTAGCAAGTTGTTCTCCAAGCGTATGCAATCGGTCTAAAATTTTTGTAGGTAGGCTAGCTCGCCTAGGCAATGCCCTAGAAGAAGTCTCACCCTCGGCCTCCTCGACCTCTATCTCTGGGCTGGATAGAAATCTATAAAATTTCCTCTCAAATTGTGGGGACTCCAATATACAGTCTCCAATATACTCATCTCCAATATGAACTGAGCAAATACAGTCTCCAATATACTCCTCTCCGGCTCCCTCAAAGGCCCCCACCTTTGGGCTGCAGTCCCGAAGATGTTGGTCAATCCCATGAATTCTTCAATCACAAATGAAGGGTTGCGAGATAGGAGAGTCATCGGCTTGTGGTTTGCACCCTTTGCCAGTTTCTTACTTTTCTCCCCCCGAGAAGACTTCCCTTTCTCTGACACACTTTTCTTCGAAGGCATCCTAACACCATGATGGGTAAATGTATTAATGTGATCATAAATAAGGGCATGACCTACAAAGTCATTCAACAAGAAAATTCCTCCTAAATGGCCCAGGCATTCAAACCCATGATATTCCTTAACATGAAGGCTATTTAAACAAAAATAATTGTCATTAAAAAAACAAACTCATGTAAATTCATACCAACTCATCAACAAGATCATGCAATCAAGATTCATCCCCTCCTAAATCACCCAACACACGAGGAACATATCATCCAAGCATAATAGCACATCAATCCACCCAAACTTTCTTCAACACAAGATTATGCATACAAACCAAACACATCTCAATAACTTACACTCATTCAAGAATCATGCTTTACATAACACCACCACAATGTTGATAAAGCAAATAAAAAAAAGAGTCCAATGGATTACTAGAATTTGAAGCTAAGAGTTGCAAGACCCACACGAGAAGAAGCAAAAATTGCTAGTTTTTGAGAGAAAGGCTTCAAAATTTCAAGTTCACCAAGAGTGTGTGAGTGAGTATTTTTTGAAAAGCTTGAATGTGTCAAATGACCCAATTAGGTGGAAGAATATACCAAGGATCTAAAAATTTGGCAAAGGTGATAAGGGAGAGAGGTACAATTAAGATAAGGATCGAATTTTAAAAAATACAAATTAGGGGACAATAGTACTAATCAATTAAATCACAAGGGATGTTGGAAGTACTATTTGCATAAAAGATCCTAAGGAATAAGGGAAATTCAAAATTTATGAACCAAAAATGCATTTTTTTTGCTTAAAATTCAGAATTTTTGATAATTTGCATTTTGGAACAATTTGACATCTCAAATGGGGTGCTGACATGTATACCCTTATGTAAGGGGTACATGTGCAGACCCCCTCGTGCCGAGGTCATCAGGCACGAACCATATCACATGGCACGAGCTGTGCCAAAACCTAGCACGGGGCCCCTTGTGCCAATTTCTATGACACGAATCGTATCACTTGGAATGGCTCATGCCAAAATCCGGTACAAGGCTGCCAAAATTTTGGCCCTTTTTCCTTAGTTTTCCCTCTTTTTTTTGAAAAAACTATGCCACCCATCAAACCTAATTCCATCCAAACAAAATCACGAGAATCGATCTCAATTTACAAATCAACAAGAGTTTCATCTCAAAATCTCATCACAACTAAACATGAAAATTCAATCTAACCACTACTCAAAATCCGAAACCAAAGCAAAAAGAAGAATCGTCTATTCATTGTCGTCCTCACGACTTATTTATTTTTTCATGCATTTTAGTTAGAACTACCTACCATTGGGTCTCCGAAATCGCCATCGGTGACTCCACCCACGAGGACATCATTGTGGAGAGGTCTTCACAATGTGTCACCCTTACCTTTGGATGGCTTGTTTACCATAGATAATGAATCACTTTGCCTTGCTAAGTTTGAGTCTGTAAACATCACTTTGGGTTTAAGAGGAGGTCGAGAGGGTTTCATGCTCTCAACACTCTTCCCTTCCCGCTGCAAGTTAGTTAGCATGGAAAAGCATTCCGACACAAAGATTTCATCACATTAATCATGCAATGTAAATGAATTTTCAACAATATCATTGTCAACAAGGGGTTCATCCAAACATTCATTTTCATTTTTCATGCAAGAAGTTTCACATAAACCATGCTCATCACACATGGTTACACCTTTGCACACAAAAGATGAATTTATCGTATCATGCCTAGACTTATAGATGTCAAACCCTACCTTGTCCATATCATCTTCTAGGGTTAGGGTTCCCAAATGGATATCAATTTTGGTCCTTGACGTTTTAAGTAATGGTCTCCCTAATAGGGTTGGGGGTGCACTTCCGTCGTGCACCATGTCAAGGAGGTAAAAGTCCACCGGAATACTAACTTACCAACATGGTCCATCACATCTTTCACTAGCCCATGGGCTAGCTTGTAAGTGATCGGTGAGTTGGACTTCCCATAAAAGCATTTGGAAATGGAGGTGGGATAGTCACTTGTGCCTCAGGTGGTGGAAACTCCTTGGAAGGCGCTTCCTCGACCACAGTTTCATCCTCTTCAAAATTTTCCTTGTTAGCCTCCAATACCTTATCGTCTTTTTGCATCACCTTCTTCTTGGACTCACGAACTTCCTTCCCACTTTTCAACTCGAGTGCGCTCACGCTCCTTGGATTGATCTTCGGTTAGGAAGGCCTCAAGTTGGGTCACCGAGTTGGCGAGTCGCCCAACTTGGAATTCGAGGTTCTTGATACTAAAAAGGGAACTATTTCCAAAATCTTCAATTTGGCGCCTTGTTCTTTCTGCGAAAACTTCATGCTATTTTTCCAATTGACCGATGACTTCCAAAATATCTTCCCTGCCTGACTTGTAGAGAGAGGCATAGTTGTTTGAAGGACCCTCACCCCTTGGATATGGGCAAGGTAGATCTTGTCCACCTTGATACCCTTGAGATTGGTTCTCCTCCCTCCAACAGAAATTTGGATGGTCCTGGTACCTTAGGTTGAATGAGTTTGCATAGGGATTTTGCCTTCCTTTGCCTTAGTTCCCCTGGAACCCTAGTTGTTGCCCCTTAGAAAATTGTTACCTATTTCCATTGTTTTTATACTCCATGGCCTACACCTCTTTTAAGTCTTCCGCGACTTTGGGACATTCCTCAGTGTTGTGGTCATAATTGCATAGCCCGTACACTTTGACCTGATGAACCTTTCCTCTTAAGAGCTCCTTTATAATGGAATCAAGTGCTTGGACTTGCTCCTCCAACTTAGGTGATTGCGAGGGTTCATCCAATACTTCAACCCTTGGCCTTGTGCCAAACTGTCGCATTCTATTACCCATTTCTTCAAAAAGAGTCATTGCATCCTTTGGGGTTTTGTTGGCGATCTATCCATTACATGAAACATTCACCATCCGTATGTCTTCGTCACATAACCCTTCAAAAAAATAGTAAACTAGGTCTTCCCTTTGAAAGGATGGTATGGACAGCTTGCTAACAACCTCTTGAAACCCTTCTAATAGTTGTAGAGTGACTCAGTAGCTCCCTTGGTGATATTAGATAGTTGTTTCCTAAGTCTGGTGGATTTGGATACTGGAAAGTACTTTATCTAGAAATCTCCGCTTCATATCCATTCATGAGTCTATACAACCGAGAGGTAAATAGTACAACCAATCCTTAACTCTATCTTGAAGAGAGAATGGAAAACCTCTCATATTATAGTCATCCCCTGAAACGCCTAGAGGCTTCATATTTGTACAGACCAAGTGGAACTCAGACAAGTTCTTGTTTAGGTTATCCCCTGCCATATTGTGGAAGGTGGGAAGACAATGGATCATTACACTCTTTAGCTCATAGCTCACATTGGTGGTGATGGGGGAAATGTGATGCACAACGGCTGAAAACTCCAAATTAGGGGCCATGACCTCTCTCAGTGTTTTGTTATCCTCCGCTATCTCTAACGGCTCTTCTATCAACAAAACAAATCTAGGTTGAACCACTACCTTAGATCTTTGTTTCCTTTATTTCTGACTACCTGTGTTATCAGTCGGGTAATGTAAAACTCCTAAGTTTTTGGTACGAGTATTTACCATAAACTAGGGGGCTAACAGTACCGTACCCGAGGTCACACTATCAATTAGATTAAAGGCAACAGGATCACTAACAAACAGATCTAATCAATAAAAAAAGACAAAATAAAAAATAAAAACAAAAGTGAAACTAACTACTCAATTAACGCATTATGCTAATTGATAATTAAATTTAACTAACATCCCCGGTAACGGTGCCCAAAATTTGACCCACCTCCACTCGAGGTCATTAATTGTAGCTAATTAAGCCGAGCGAAGGCTTGTCAAAAGGTCAGCGTAAAATTTATAGTTCTGCTTCCAACTTACTACTAAGCTACCGATAGGGTAGTTAGTGGCAAGCCTGGGTATGTCCACAGAGTTGCTAGGGCCTAATAGTCAATTGAACACAACCACGAACGGGTTATCAATTTGTCGTGTTGCTAGGAATAGATAGTATATTAAACAAAGGGAATGAGGGGTTGGTTTTTTAACTAACAACTAAGAACATGAAATTAAAGAAAACAAGTAAACTATACAGTTAGACACTCGAGGAATATTTGCGTAACATGGTTGATTAAATGTTCTGATCCTTGATTCATTCACATGAAAGATTTTTCAAAAACCTAATCTAGTGCTCATAACATGTGGTGTGGTCAATGATCAGCACTTCCCCATACCTTTCACGTAGGGTTCTCTTGTAATCTTCCATCAGTACCACCTCCGTAATTAGGGGAGTAAAACAAGGCCCGAACGTTGTTGTAGGTCTTTTTCTCCCCTGTACGATTACGTCTCGGGCACTACACCACTGATGCTCTACTCCCCAGGCCTATGAAAGAGGCAAAGGGAGGTAGGCACCTTATTGAAGACACTAGGACCTTTTACAACCCTAGCTTGCTACTTTTTTCTATCTCTACCCGTAACCCTTCGGATCAACTCACTAGCTAAGACTGGTGTGCTGTCATCGTAACAGTGATACTCGAAAAAGACCTATGTGCACACACCAACGTGGACATGGACTCTGCTACCCATATCACATCCAAATTCTCTTCCCCGGCGTATCTATATTTGTACCAGTATGAATGGAGACTAGAGTGTGTGCTAATAGATTGTACCATTCATGCAATTATAAAAAAAATTCAAGAACAAGCCATCATAATATCATAAGCACATAAAATTAGGATGAACTAAGAATATCAGAAAACACAATCAACACATGAATACAAATTTATACCCAAGCTATAGAAACTACTCCCTAGACATGGAATTCAAGTATTTCATTGAATTCCACATCTTAGGAACAAAGAAAAATTTTAAAAAATGAAAAGAGAAAGAACCTATAGAGAAGAAAAGTGTTTTCTCTCTATGAAGCTCTTCCAAAAGGATTACAAGACTAGAGATATCCTTACCCTAATAGACTAATACTATATTTATAGTAGCAGGGGATCGAGCCTAAAACTAGGCCCAAAATAGGCCAACGCCACTGATGTGGCCTCGTGTCAGCGCAGGGTGCATGATCGGGTGCTGGCCATTTGCATCGTTGGTGCAGGGCGCGAGATCTGGCTTAGACTGTGCTGGGTACAGTTTGCATTGTCTGGCGTACACCGTCGTCAAGAGACTCATTTTTTGCACTTCTAATCTGCGGTCCATATTTTTTTTGGCCTGGGCCATCATCAGAATCCTAATTTTTCTTAGTCTTCTAGCACATGCCGCTTAATTCTTCACATTCCACTAGCTGGTCTTGATATTTTGTATTTGGAACGGCATGCACCGTGTAAAATAGGATGGTCCACGCCTATACTTATCAATTTTGGAGTGTAAAATGGCACTTGAGCATGCAGCCTACAGGAGTTAGAACGGCTCATGCCTCTTGGCACGACTTATGCTAGAGACCCTTGGCACAGGCTGTGTGGAGTGGTACAGTCTACTGGTGCCTTGTTTGGTGCTTTTCATGAGTGGTCTGTGCCAACCCATTGATGCTTCACTAAGCTGAACTTCTTTGCTTCGTTATGGATGAACCGTTAGTATGTTTTCAGAGTTATTGTAATCAATTGTATAGCGCTCGAGGAGACAAATCCAATGGTAGCAATCTAAAGGGCTGGTTCTTCTAGGATCATCCCCAGAATTTGGCGTAACTCTCAAACTACGATTCTCCATTTCTTCCTTGGCCATTTTGAACTTCAATGCTGCCTATCTTTAGCTCCCTTCTTCTACTACCATGATGTAATACCCGTGGCTTTCATCTACTGCCATTCTAATATTAATGGCCTTCAACATTTTCCACCATTCTTGCGAATGGCCTTAAATATAAAATGTAACGAATAGTGCCCACGAGCGACCTACTAAGGATGATCACAATGGATGATCTAGGTGCTTGTGGATACAAGGTGTCTATTATTACCAATTAAGTCTACAAAACACAGGATTAAGATAAGAAAACCAAGCATGGCCGTCTAAACCCCTTGTCATGTAAACTCGACTAATACTGGCAATCCAACATATAAAAAAGCCAATTATTATGCAGAATGCTTAGTTAACGCATGCATAATGAAGCACATCAGGAAGATACTTGACGTCTGGCATTGTTTGATGTGATGGATATTGAAAAGAATGTATGTGATAGTTTGGTTGGTACTTTGAGGAATATCATGGGTAAGACAAAGGATGGTGTGAAGTCCAGGAAAGATATGGTAAAAATGGGAATTAGACCTAAGTTGGTCCCACAGGTGTAGGGGACTATGACGTACGTACCACCAACTTGTTACACACTTTCAAAATTAGAGAAATAGTTTATATGTTCCAGTCAGAAAGGAATGGATGTCTCGACAGGATACTCATCTCAGGTAAGCAATCTAGTGTCCGATGAGGGATTGAGATTGGGCAGTATGAAATCACATAATTCACATTGTTTGATTTAACATTTTCTCCCGGTTGTGATTAGATCTATCTTCCAACTCACGTCAGAAAGTTCATTACCCGGTTGTGTTGATTCTTCAAGGAATTTTGTTGTAAAGATATTAGGCTTCAGAAATCGGAGGAACTTCATGAGGAAATAGTTATCGTGTTGTGCAAGTTGGAGATGTATTTCCCCTCTTCATTCTTTGAAATCATGGTGCACTTGTTGGTTCATGTTGTACTGGAAATATTGATTTGTGGTCCTATTTATCTTCGATGGGTCCATCCCTTTAAGAGGTACATAAAGATATTTGAGGGTTATTTGAAAAATTAGTTTCACTCGGATGCCGGTATTGTCCAGAGGTATGTAACTGAGGAGGGGGGTAGAATTTTGCATGGAATTCTTAAAGAATTAAGAGTCGGTTGGTGATGTGGTAGGTTGCTCAAGTGCACTGGTCGTCTTCTTCAAGAGTTACTTTACCTGTAAGACTTGGCCCAGAAGTGATTCCAGGGAAAAGACTCTGACGATCAAGTCAGTACTTCTTCTTTAGAATTAGAATTTCTAGGAATAGCTACCTTAGCTCCTCCAGAGCTTGTTGTATTTATAGACTGACTTCCTTAACTATTCCTTGATTTTCAAGAATTAAGATCATTGGTCACATTACAATCCCTATGCTTTTAGATCGTGGCTAATGTGGTCTTTGTTTAATCCACATTTTCTAGCCCACATTCCCTGTAGTTGGTTGAAATGTCCTTCATAGATAATTGGCGCCTTTGGCCAAAATGGCTTCCCGTCGCTACTTAATGCAAATGGGCTGGGCCTAGTTGGAATCAGCCCCTTAATCACTGAGCCACACATACACCATAAACCCCCCCCCAGCTATGAAGACTGCAAGAAATAAAAAGATGGCATGGCTGTGGAGCTTTCTTGCGAACCGATATTGCTCTTATGCAGAATGTTCGTTGTGTAACGCTATTACGAAGTGATGTAGTCTTTTTGGCTATATTTCTATCCTCTCTCAATCCACTACTTTTGAATATTTGAATTTTGAGCTCCTCGTAGTGAGGCTATATTTGCGATGATAGAGTTCGTAAAGTCCAAGATTCGCTCCTCAGCGTTCGGTATTCTATTCCGTAATTTTCTGACATTTTTTATGCTTTTCCTCATAAATGAGTAATTTGAAATGGATAATTGAATGGGACTTTCAAGCAGTTAACCATCTCACCACATACCATCATCGTCTCGTTATGAGCAAAAGGTACTTTGCTTTTTGCGTCGGATTACCTTCATTGCATCTGTCGGATTTCTTTTTGTTAACTGTTTGTCTTCCTTGAGTGTGCCTCTTATTTCCTACTTTTAAGTATCCCTTATCACTTTTTCACTTCAATTCTTGTACTCCATTTCCAAAGGTTTCTTCTCCCCTGATCAATTCTAGGTTTTCCGTGCATCACTCTCCTCCATCTCCTTCCAAAGTAGGTTTTATCCTTAAATACTTTGCCCGTCTCTTTTGTTGTATTTTCTAGGATTGAAATTCTGGGGTAGTTCTTATGATTATAGTATTTTTGGTGATTTTCCTAATTGTTTTTCGGTCATCTTCTTTGGCCTGCAGGCTATAACCCTTGTTCTACTTAACTTGCGTTCATGGGTTTTGACCCTAACTAAGATATTTACTATCACCTTTAGGTTCTCTATGTCTTCCTCTAACCGTGATAAGTTACCCATGGAAGAAGCTCTTCCGGTGAGGATTCCGACCATGTTGCCAGATCTCCCACCATTCACAGTATCCTGACCAGCTCTTATGTGAAGGAGATAAAGGGGTTTTCCCTTTTCTGTCCTCTTATAAGCTTCGTTTGCCTTCTAAATCTGAATGTGTTCGCACTTCTCCTATTGGCTACATTTTTTGTTACATAGCCTACCTAAAATTTGGTCTTTACTTCCCTATTCCCAGGCACGTGATTGAACTTCTTCACTCATATAGAATTTTGTCATCCTAATTTATCCCTAAGGGTGTCATGATCAATATGGAGTTCCTTTGTGTGTGAGAGAATGTGAACATGGCTTTCACAATTGACCTATTTTGTAACTTCTATCTCCCCCGAAAGGTGAAGAGAAATATTGACAAATTCACTTTTTATCCAGTGATTCCAGGGGTAGAACTTGTGAGCAGTTTCCCTAGTAATGTTTGTGATTGGCTTAGGAAATATTCTTTCATTCATGCAAAACAAGTTCCTGAATCTGATGTACCTTCCTGGAACTACAATGTTCCTAGATCTAAGCTTCCTGATCTCAGTGTTTGTTATAACGAAAAGATGGAGATTGTGGTCACGCTTCGTGTGCATAGCCAACATCTCCGCCATATTGGCTCTAAAGCAGAAGGTGTTATTGTTCACTTTTGCATTAATGCATTCAATCTGTACTACTTTTTATTTGAAAAACTATTTTATTGTTGTGAGTGTTCATTTTGATCCAATTTATTGAACCGTAATAGATATGGACCTTTCCAAAAGTGGGCTTGACATATCGCTCTTCGAAGGCAATGACGAAGAGATGGATGTGACTACTGTCCAGGCCAAAACAGCTACTAGTGGTGACACCGTTGCAAAGAATGAAAACACTACAGGCCCTAATGACAAGGGAAAACAAGCTGAGAGAGGGGGGGCAATGATCATCTCCCCCTTGTTGTGGAGAAGGAGAAGAAAAACTAGAGGGAAATAGGTAGTGGGTCTTCGGGACACACTGTTCCTCCTTTTAAAAAGGGGCATGGTAATCAAACTAGTTTGCAAATAATGGTGCAAACTGAAAGTCCATTGGCGGAGGGGATGGTTTCTGATATCTTCTCTAACCTTTCTTTAACTGACACACTGGTCGCGGTAAGTCTGCAAGTAAACTTTGGTATTGTTCCATATTTCATAATCTGTTGTTGATATGACGTTGAATGACTTTATTCCATGTTTTTGTCTTATAAGGTCGGTGAAAGTCTTCAGATAGCAAGCAAGCATTTTTTGCCAACATTCTTCTCCAGATGATTCAGTATCTGAGAAGTTCAAAACCTTGGAGGTGAAATGCACAACTCTAGAGCAATCACTTAAAGTCGCCGAGGAGAAGGCGAAGGCTGCTGAGGAAAAGGTTAGCGCTGCTGAGGAGTGTGCAAGGCTTGCAGGAATGGAGGTGACTCAGCTTCATTCTGAGTTAAATGAAATGTGCACCAATGGCCCTACCTCATCCCAATATCCCCAGGTGTTGGTGGATCGTCTTAGCAAGACAAAGTTGTTTTATCATTTTTTTAGGGTATCTCCAAGGAAGCTCGCACTGTCGGGTATTTTGAGGCTTTAAAGAATCAGCACCAGTGGAACCATACTTATGACTGTAAGAGTTTTCCTATGATGATACAATGCATAGATAACCTAGAGAAGAGGAAAGGTGATTTGAATGAAGCCTTCATCCAGAAGGTTGCTGATGGGGGGCATCCGTATGCTCTGCTTGTGCATCTTGCTAGCCTTCCTAGCCTTTCTTTTATGGCCGAGCTGAAGAGGTGCGAAGTGGATTATTTTGAAGAACTTCTATTCAAGCTTAGCAATAATGCTACCACTTCTAATGTCGATGCTAGTGCGGATAATGCAAATGCTGAAACTCCCATCCAACAGCTCAATGAGGGGGATTCCACTCAGAAACCAAGCGAAGATGCTGGTGACATTATTGCTCAGACTCCGCCTAACCTCAAAAACAAAGTTAGTTGATTCTTAGAGTATTTTGTTTGCTGGATTTTGGATTGTAATATGACAACAATATTTTGATATTTGCGTGTATTGTTTATGTGATTGAAGTTGATATGTTTGTTGTCATATGCTTGCTCATTGCCCCTACTTTTATGCAGGGTTTCAATATTTTAGTTGATTGTAAATTCTTGAACTTTTTTAATTTTATGAGATGTAACGATCCTATTAGTTTTCTTCATGCCACCTGATCATTTGCCGAGGAGTGTATGTGAGTTGTTTTTTTTTATCTATTTACTCGTATGGAATCACTTCCATTCATTAGGTGGCAACTTCCCATTCCATCTTCACCTCCTTCTTTGTCTACAAAGTGGCCTTGTAGTAAGCTGATTCATGATGGATACAATGTTGAATCACTTGGAAAGGACATTGTTCATGGTTTAGCCGATCTTGAGTCTGCTGGCAAGTATATACGATCACAAACATTCTTGTTCGTGTTCAAGAGTGGTCTTTATCTTTGGGAATTTACTTAAAGTATATGCCGCTAGGTATCAATGACTAAGAGAAGAAGTGGAATGCAACTGTAAGAGATGCTCAGGATGCTTTATGATATTTGCACAAAATTCTTAGCCAACAGAACAGTCTTATTAATCATCAGCAGTTAAACCTGGTGAAGATGCTTCGTTAACAAGTGAAAAATAGAGAATATGGCGCAATTAATACTCACGAAGCTTATCAGAAAACCTTAATCATTGATAAGCAGTGTTATCATATTGATGATTTGCTGGTGAGGCTGAAGAAAAAGCCGGATGAGTGTGATCACTTCTCCATCTCTGCTTCTGGTTGGCAGAAGAAATTTGATGAACAGTTTGCCATTAGCACCCAACTATGAAGTGAGAATGAAGATCTTCATACTGAATGTAATCATCTTGATTTATCTATACGGAGCAAGCATGTGCTGATAACAAGGATAAGCTTGAAACTCTACCCTTATGATCACGTTTGTCTATTAATCCTGGTGATTTGACTGTTGGAGCTGGTGGGCAAAGGATCAAACTATCCGATGTTGTGAGATCGCACATTTGGTGTCTTGAAGAGGAGGTGTGGAACTTGAAGGCTAGGATGGAATAGTGTGAGGAAACAATTAGCGTACTGAGTATGGAGTTAGATCATAAGGAATTCGGTTCTATCATTGACTTCAAGGCTTATTATGCTAGGTATCTTCATCTCATGGAGCGAATGGGTATGACCTATTATCCTGCATACTTACACAAGAGATGGAGATATGAATATCTAGTTAGCGAGAAGTGCAAGGCTGAGGAGAATCATCGTAGAACTGAGCACCATCCTCGCAGAGCTGAATGTCCATCTCGCAAAGCTGAACGCCCTCCTCACGAAGCTGAGCCTAGTCAAAGTCGTGGTGGTTCCTCTTCTGCTAGACCATCCCAATCGTCTAGGCATAGATAGTATGCTGTCATTTTTCTATTTTTCCCGATGATATCTCTATTTATGCTCTAGGTGGTGTAATTGTCCACCTGTTCGTATTCTCTTCGAGCTCGTGAATTATCTTATTTTGAAATGAATTTTCTTATATGTTCGTTGTTGTGCTTTTCTCTTTTTGTGTGTTGACTTATTGTGACCCCATAAAGGTTATTCTAGTTTGTCCTGGGGTATATATGCATTGTAGCAAGGTCTGTTGCTAGCTTTATTAATAGTACTAAGGCACAAGATCTATTGCTTGCCTCCGTTGCTTTATGATAAGATGTCAAATGCATGCATTTTCCAAAGCATTTAACATCTCTTTTGTCATATTTTTGCTATAAGATTGCTAGATTTAGGTAGGTTTACATGATAAGGGGTTTAGATGACCATTTCAATTTTTATATCTAAATCTTTCATTTTGCAACCTATGTTTGGTCTAATGGACTTTTGGTCCTTACGAGCATCTAGATTCCATTTTTTAGCTTCATTTATAGATGTATTATGAGCCCTTTAGAGTGGTTTAGTGAAGGCCACATGTCAAAACGTGGTAGAAAATAGAAGGGTTAAGGAAGGAAGGAAAAGTAGCGGATGAATTATCACCCGGAATTTTGGACAAAGTTCTTAAAATTATCCGAGAAGAATCAGCCTACAAGGGTGGCATCATTAAATTTGTCTTTTTGAGGACTATAAAATTGACTACAAGAACTCCTAAAACGGATCAACGGTTCACCCGTGGGAAGCAAAACAAGAATCCCAGCGAGGCTATTGCTGAATATTTGGGCTGAAAACTCCGCTGCCCGGGCGAGGTCATTTTTGCCCGGGCGAGGCCATTTCTACCCGTACGACACCATTTCTGCCCGGGTGATGCCATATCCGCCCGAGCGATGCCATTTCCGCCCGAGCGACGCCTGCTACATTTTGACCTTCTTTTTTTTACCAACTTGGACTATAAATTTCCCCCTTCTTCCCCCATTTTCCCAAGCCTAACTTGGGGGCTCCAAAACTCTAGTTTTTCACCATTTTCTTCCATTTATTCTTCTTTCTTTGTAGATCTTTTTTCTATGTTATGAGTTTTGATTATCTAGCTTAGTTTTGTACTTGGGAGATATTGATTGAGACTTTCTTGCTAATGTCTTGAGAATCATTTCTATCTATATATTGCTTTCTCTATTGTACATTTATTGAGTTTTAAATGTGGATTGTTAATGACATTAATGTTGTTGGAAATTTGAGTATATGAATAGCTTGTATGATTGCTTGTTAGGGTTGGGAGAAAGTAGCTAATTTTCCCCTCTTTAAATGTGGAATCCAAGAGCACGAGTTAGTGCTTCTAAATGATGTTGATGTGTTGATAATTGCTAGATGAATGTGATGATGTTGAACTCGTTGTCATGTTTGTTTTAGGTAGAAAATGAGATAAGTCTATGAATGTTGATAATTCTTGACTAATCTTGTGTAAATGAATGAATTGGTTAAATGCTTAGACACGGTGTAGTGTTTATAAGTGTTGTCAAGCTTGTTGATTCTTCGTGCTCAATGCCATCAGTGAGATACGTTTAGTCATGTTTCGTCTAAGGGAGTCATTGGTGAGGTTTGACAAGAGATGTCAAATTCACTCTTGCAAACTACTATCTAAGAAGGATAGAAGATTTATCTTCACAACAAGTAGTAAAGTAATTGATAGATTGGTTCACTCGTTCTTGAAGCTTTTGTTATTTAGCATTCACGTGGTTTTAATAATATGTTTTACTTCATTTATTCCATGGGGTGTTTGAGAATAGGAAGTGTTTGTATGATTAAAGTGTTAGGGTGAAGTGACAAATTCCTTAGCTCTTTGGCATAAAAATCCAAGAACATGGCCTTAGAACTTCTCGTGCATAATGTGTTGTGATTCTTGCTAGTTAAGTATGTTAATGTGGATTTTTCTCATATTTATCCTATATATGCAATGAAAGGTTGAATCTTGAATGTGGTTTGTTCTAGGTTTAGCCTAATGAAAGTTATGTTTGGTTATATGGCTATGTCTTGGTAGAAGGCTTGTTGTTATCAAATCTATGGTCATTCGTGTGAAATGCCATTGATAAAATACTTCTATGGTGTGGTTTGCTTAGAGTGATTGTCAACAAGGTTTGCAAATGGTTGTTGTTTGCCTTCGCAAATTACTATTAAGAAGGAATGAATGTTTATCTTCGAATGGGAAGTGATAACATTCCCCATAGGTAACAAATGTTATTGAATGAGTGAATGGTCCAATGATCTACATGAGGTTTGGAAGTGGATATCAATTGCCCCCAAGACTTTATCTTTTGTAGTTTTTACCCCCTTTTTCTTAGTTTGTTTGATGATTAGCATAGTTACTTAACTTTTCTAGTTATTATATCTTTTAATTTTATAACTTAGGAAAACCAACCAACCCCCCCCCCCCCTCCCATTTACTTGCTTTTATATATCTATATATATATATGTGTGTACTTCTAGCCTAATATGAACCTTATATGTATAAACTTTTAAGAAAATACCTCTTCTTTGTGGACGACCCCGATTTGCCACTATCTTCTTAATTGTATTTAGTAAGCATAAATGGCTTACAAATTATAACTTTGAGAGGTACGGCAATGACCTCCCACTTTAATCGAGGAAAATCTGCCTGATAGCAAGATCTAAATCTAGCGTTCGTAATCTTGCAAGATCCAAGGCTTGCAAAGATGAATAATTGCTCAAAATCTATCGCTTACGATTATTTTTTGTGTATACGAAGTTGCAAGATCAAAAGCTTGCAAACGTCCATAAGTGTGCAAGATCTATTGCTTGTATTTTCTTAGTTTTGCAAAGATGCAAGATCCAAAGCTTGCAATCAATGATAAATATGCAGGATCTATGGCCTATTATCCATCGTAGTAAGTTTCGAGTAACTTGGTCATATCATGTTACGAACAAATTATTAAAATGTGCACATAAAGAAAGAGAGATGCAATCGTGTTCCCGCAAAGTGGAATTTTATATTAAATATGTACGATTCCAATCATATCTCTATGGAACAATAGAAAGAAAGTGACCAAGGATAATATCCTAGTTTCTATACATGTAGTTGTCCGTCATCTCTTTTCTAAACGTAGAACTTTCTTAAGTTGGTCACATACCATGTGTTAGGGACTGTGGTGCCGTTCATCTGTTCCACTTTGTAGTTGTTAGACTTGTGAGCCTTTGTGACCTTGTATGGTCCCTCCCACTTTGGGCATAGTTTTCCTCGTTCTTTAGCCATGATAGCTTCGTTCTATCTTCATACTAGGCCTCCGATCTGAAAGAGTGTGTCCTTCACCTTCTGATTGTGAACCTTAGCCATCATTTCCTTGAACTTAGCTTTTGTGATTGTTGCTAAGTCCCTCTTCTCTTCCAACTCATCCAACTCAAGCATCGTTACCTCTGGGTTATCCTTTTTGTTATAACTGCTCACCCAAAGACTTGTATTACAGATTTCTATGTGGGGTCCTTCCTGTTGGTTCTCAAATAGATGTTCTATATGACCATAGTGTGTTGGGTAACTCATCTACCTATCTGGTTTGCCTTCTTTCCAAACATTTCTGAATTCCTTGAATGATGGTCATGTTTGTTACTTCCACTTGGCTGTTTGCTTGGGGGTGTGTTATAGACGTAAATTTCTGAAGAATTCCTAGTTTTCAGCACCAGTATGAGAACACACCACTTGTGAATTGTGTTCCATTTTACGTGACAGTGGTGTGTGGTACCTCGAAGCAACATACTATGTTTTCCAATACAAACTTCCTAGTCATTTCAGCTGTGACCCTTCCCAGTTGTTTTGCTTCTACCCACTTTGTGAAGTAGTCGATTTCCACAATCAGAAATTAGGAGTTTTTTTCACCCCTTGGGAATGGCCCAACTAGGTCTACCCCCCACTTATCGAACGACCATGCACCATAGATCTCTCTCAGGGCTACTTATTGTTTATGTGATAGCGAAGCATTGATTTACAACTTCTACACTTAAGTACAAGCTATGTGCATCGTTGAACACAGTTTGCCAACAATATTCAGCGCAGATGATCTTCTTTGCTACTGTTCTAGCTCTTTGGTGCATTCCACACAAACCTTCATGGACTTAATTTAAGATGTCTACTGCTTGCGCTAGTCCACACATTTTATCCACAGAGACAAGAAACCTTTCTTGTAAAGTATTCCATCTTCGTAGGCATAATTTTAGAACTTAACTCCAACTTCTTGGCCTACGTCTTGTCTTCTGGTAATATCCCCTTGGCAAAGAAATTCATCAATAGAGACATCCAGCTTACTACATCTGTTTGGACTGTTGAGACAATCGTTGATGTCGTGCTTCTAATTGGGATGACTTCCACAGTGACATCTCCTTGCTCAGTGAGAGAATCGAATCCTGTTATCGCTAGTTTCCTAAGTGTGTCTCCCTTTGTATTTTCACTTTGTGGTACATCCTGTATGCCAAAATATTCGAGTTGGGTTCTGAGTTGTTGCACCTTCCTTAAATACTTCACTAGTTTTTCCTCTCGTACTTCAAAGTCCCCTTGCACTTGTTGAACAACGATTAGCAAATCACTTGACACTCACACGCTTCTGACCTTCATCCTAACTATAAGATCCAATCCATAGATTAAGGCTTTATACTCTGCTTCATTGTTGGTGAGGAGGAAGTCGAATTACAATGAGTATCTGTGTTTAACCTCGTCTGGGTCTATAATCAATCCCGCTCTGCAACCTTCTTTCAAGATGTACAATCAACGAACAAAGTCCATGTAACTTCTTCCCACTTTAACTTACCTTTATCAATTCTAAAGCTCTGATACATGATCGCTATTTGTGCTTCCTCACTCGTTATTTCTGCAATAAAGTCTGCTAATGCCTGGGCTTTGATCGTTGTTCTAGGTTGGAACTGTATATCAAACTAGCCTAACTCCAAAGCCCACTTCGTTAGTCTTCATGATGACTCAGGCTTAGTGAGAATGTTCTTAATTGGGAAACCAGTATAAACCACAATGCAATGAGCATGGAAATACCTTCGCAATCTTCGTGCTAAGTAAACCAAGGCTAGGGTTAGTTTCTCCAGTGGCACATACATCTTTTCTGCATTTTGCAGCATTATGCTGATGTAATAGACTGGCACTTGTTTATGATCCTCAAGGAAAACTAAGATAGAACTAACCGCATTCTACGAGATCACCAAGTACAAATATAATGTTTCTCCAGGTACGGGTGATTTCAATGCTGGAAGTGTTAGAAGTTGTTCTTTTAAGCCATCATATGCTGACTGGCAGTCTTGGCCCCAACTAAACTTGTTTGCCTTTTTCAGAACTTTGAACAGAGGAAAATGTTTGTCCGCTGCTTACAAAAAAATCTGTTGAGTACTGCAATTGATCTCATTAGGACTTGCACTTGTTTGACAGTTCGAGGTTGTGGAAGATTGACTATACCTTGGACTTTCTCTGGGTTGGCCTCAATCCCCTTAGAAGACACTTTGTATCCTAAAAATTTTCATGCACCTACCCCAAACACAAATTTCTCGGGGTTGAGGTTCATCCCTATATTACTTAATGTGTTCAAAGTCTCCCGTAGGTCGGCTGCGAAGCTATCAACCCCCTTGCTTTTGATGACCATGTCATCAATATACACTTCAACATTTCTCCCAATCTGACCACGAAAGGTGTTATCCATCACTTGCGGGTATGTCACCCCTGCATTCTTTAGTCCAAATGGCATCTTTACGTAACAGAACTTCCCAAAACTTGTAATGAAAGCCATTTTTTCCGCGTCTTTGGGGTTCATTAATATCTTATGGTAACCTTTATATGCATACAAGAAAGTTAACACCCGATACCCTACGATTGTTTCAACTAGTTGGTCGATCTTTGGTAAAGGAAAATAGTCTTTGCTGCACGCCTTATTCAGATCTGTGAAATTAATGCAGATCCTCCACCCTGCGTCATACTTCCTTACCATTACTGGGTTCGTGAGCCAGTTTGGGTATATGACTTCCCAGATTATATCCGCTTGAAGTAGTGTTATAACCTCTTCTTCAATTGCCTTCTGCCTCTCACTAGCGAAGATGCACTGCTTCTGTTTAACCGGCTTGATCACATCACTAATACTCAAAGAGTGCATTGCGATACGTGGATCCACTCCCCCTATGTCATGAATGTTCCATGCAAGAGTTTCCTTGTATCTTCGCAGGATTTGTGTGATTTTCTTCTTCTCTTCATCAGGAAGGTATTTCCCTATTCTTACACACTTTGAGCTATCGTCACTGTCCAGGCTTAGAAACTCTATTTCCTCTCCCAGGTTTGCAACCAGCTCCTACTGATTTGGGGTCCACCATTTGAGATTTTGTTAACCATCCTTGCTTTGTTATCTAACTTTACTATTTTCATTGCGATGATCATGCATTGCCGCGCTGTTTGCTAGGTTCCTCTTATAGTTGCAATTTCGACTGGAGTTGGAAACTTCATGACCAGGTGGTAAGGAGACCATATAGCTTTCGTTTTGTTCATCCATGGTCTTCCTATGATAGCATTAAACGTGCTCGGAACATCCATGACTACGAAGTCATAGAGTATGATGCAGTTTCTTTTGCTTTCCCTAATGGTAATAGGTAGTTGTATGTTGCCTAAGGGTGTTTCTGACCTCCCTGTGAACCCGACCCGCAAAGACGTAGGTTTCTTGAGATCCATTCGCTTGAATCCCAACCTATTGAAGTAGTCGACAAATAGTATTTCTACTGCACTTCCATCGTCTATAAACACTCTGTGTACAGTAGCATTTCCAATCTTGGCCATGATCACCATGGGATCATTATGAGGCGAAGCGTTTTCTACTGCATCGTCTTTGCTGAAAGTGATTGCCTCATTTGAGTGGAATCTTTTGTCAACATGTACTTGTGGAGGAGAATATCACGCTCTAGCTTTCCATGCATTTTTGGACAATGACTCTGTTGATATATGTATAGACAAGATTATTGTTTTGTGCAGTTCACCACCTTTGTTTTCCTTGTAATCAATTACCGCAATCATCTTTTGATTCTTTTGCAGTGTAGATGATGTCCCTTGGTTTCTTGGTTGAGTGTTTGCAGTCTTGTTGTTTTCCCCATATTTTCTATATTTACCTACGAGGATATTTATCAAATTCTCCTCCATTTGTCTTCTTAGGTCTCTACGGTATTTGATGTCATGCCCATGGTCCCTGTGGAAGGCACAATAATATTCCCCGGATCTTTTTTCTGGTGGTTCTAGCATAGGTGCCGGTTCTCTGAATAGATCCTTATGTGCTTTCCGTATTTCTTTCCTTGATCTGGTAAATAGTGTATCATGAAATGTCACATTCTGCAAACCTAACTCACTTCCTCTGGAAGGGCCACTTCCCTTTCCCTTTTTTATAACTCCTTTCTATGAATATTCCACAGTTTGCTTCTCGCCTCGTTCCCACTCTATTTTATGGTTGTTTGCCTCTTCTGCTCACACGTGTTGTTCGATCATTTTTAATCACTCTCTTGGTTTTTTGGGCATATTCTTCGTGAGTTCTTTTTATAACTTCCCTGACCACATACCACCAATGAAAGTTCCTAAAGAAGGCTGGAATGACAAGTTCTGAACCCGTAAGCTCTCTGTAATGAACCGATTATGGTATTCTGCTAGGCTCTCATTGCTTCACTGAGTTATGTTATTGAGGTCTGCATCATCTTTCTAAACCTTTGTTTCCGGTAGAAACAACCCAAGAATAAATCAGACAACTGTGCCCATAATTTGACACTCCCGTTTGGAAGGTGTTCATACCAAGTGATTACTGTCAGGAAGATTGGAAATGCCTTGCAAACCAACTCAATGTCAGCATTGTGAAACATCATGTTGTTTTTGTAAGAGTGTAAAAGTTCCTTGGGATCCATTGTCCCATCATAAATTTTAACATGCAAAGGAAGTTTAAATCCCTTGGCATTTTAAAATCGTGCAAATGCAGAGCTAGAGGTAATTTATCTTCGTCATCTATAGCGATAATATCATGCAACTCCTCTTCATAGTTAATATTTTCACATTCTTGATTTACCCTTCCTTTTGGCTTTGAGGGTTTCTGTTTGTGCATTTTCATAAACTGGTCGTAAAGACTCTCTCTATTGGCTTTTAGGAATGCCGCGAAAGCTCTTTTTCTTATTGTCATAATTATGTTTAGAGACTCTTCCTCCTCATCCATTTCCTCCTTGATGTGTTCTTTCTCCCTTTTCAATGTGTGTTCCTGATGATGGTGTGCTTTCCTATCGTGTCCCAGTGTGACTGATGGTTGTGGCTTCTCTCATTCCTGGTGAACACCATTTTCTCACCTGAATAGCCTCAAAATGAAAAGAAAAACTCGTTCCCACACACGGTGCCAAATGATGTGGTAGGTTGCTTAGGTGCACTGGTCGTCCTCTCCAGGAGTTCTTTTACCTGCAAGAGTTGGGCCAGAAGTGATTTTGGGGAAAACACTCCGACTATCAAGTCAGTACGTCTTCTTTAGAATTAGAATTTCTATGAATAGCTACGTTAGCTCCTCCATAGCTTGTTGTATTTATAGACTGGTATTCTTAAAAGTTTCTTAATTTTCTAGAATTAAGATTGTGGGTTACATCACGATCCCCACATTCTTAGATCATGGCTAATATGGTCTTCGTTCGATCCACATTTTCTGGCCCACGTTCCCTGTAGTGGGTGGAAATCTCCTTCATAGATAATTGGTGCCTTGGGCTAAAACTGCTTCCCTTCGCTACTTGATGCAAATGGGATGGGCCTAGCGGACATCAGCCCCTTGATCACAGAGCCACACATACACCAGTTGACGTACCAAAACTGTGCCATAGAGACAGAGTGGGGGGAAACAACACATTCTCTGACTTCAATAACATCTCTTGCATTTGACCGACAAGAACAAAGTTAGTAGAGGAAACCCAACATAACAAGGAGGTATAAGTAAATATATTACACTTTTCATATTCAAATTATTTTATACTTTATTTTTAAATTAGCGATTCTTCTTGTAAAGGATAATTCCTTGTGCATTGTTCTTGCCGAACATGTTGATGGTGAGATTCATGTTATGGCGAAAGGTAAAGTGTACATGTCCATACGATTGCATTATAATAAACTGGTCTCGAAGGAAAATGTGATGGTCAATGTCACTAAAAGCTTTGTAGATGAAATAGTTCTTCCAATCCCAGAGATCGAGGAAACTATAGTGGATGAGGTTATGGGAATATTCTTTGAGTGGCCCCTTTGTTTGGTTTCTATTTTGGACAAGGGCCCCCCCAAGAAAGTGAACAAAAAATTAGGTGGTTTCACTTATGAGTGCATACAAAATTTCTTTACATAATTTTTCAAATTTATCTCATATGATCAAGGCAATGATAAGTAGCCCGTCGAAATTGGCAAGTACATATGGGGATCCAAAAGCTAAAAAAGCTCGTGTCTTTAGAGTGAAGGCACATCCATTCTATCCCTTGAAGGATGGATCTCTAAAGAACATCCACACGATTGTGAAAACTCACGCTCCCTCATCTTCGTATGAAATTACCATGGATGGAGTATGTATTTTAGGTTACAAGGTAAATCTAATCATCCGGAAGGAGGATTTCGAGGCCTTGTTCCATGTCAATAATGTTCCCCTCCCTTGATGAAATTACATTGCATGTAAGTATATATGAATCCATCAACCAAATGTCCTTCATTTTCTAAGTTATTGTGTTTCACATCAATTTATCGAGACTTATTATGTTTATATGCTTTTGCCTGCACAATCAATTTCCAAAATGAAAGGGTGGATATGGGTACTTTGACCATTCAAGATCCAACATGAACATGTGGTGATGGAAGAGCGTTTGGCCTACTTGAGCTCTCGATTGATGAAAAAGGACAGTTAGATATATATCACACCTTATTACGAGAGGTGAGTCAATTGCAATTCCTTCCTAATCAACTAAGGTTTTGATTCTATTATAGATTATTGGATTATAATGAATTAATGACAATTTCATTTTCCTAGTAAACATTCGATGGTCGTCATTTTTGTTATTCCCTCAAGCACGGTGTACTGGTTCGATCCATTACATCAAACTCCCCAGAGACAATTTCATTCACAATTGCAAAGGTGATGATGAATCCCTTAATCAATAATCGAAAGGCATTCCATTGTAAATCCTAAAGGTTATGATTCACATCAAAATATAAATATGACATAATTATTGCTCTAAGTAAATCACTATGTGTTCCTAATCAAATTGTGGGTACTATTAGCATAAAAAAGAATTGGCCCCATGGCAAAGCAGTTACTATTGCAAGTACTTTATGAAGGATTTCGTAGCGAATGTGAATGAGAATCAATATGATCTACAAATGGTATCTCTTATTCACACATTATGTTTTAATAAAGAATGAAAGGACTGTGCTCAACCTTTGTATTAATTATGTTATTACTCCATGTTTTAGTCTTTTCTTAAGGACAAATTACCATACGTCATCAGGCATTTGGAGTAAGTACGTGAAAGTTGGGCTCTTTTCATGATGGTAAAGAATTTGAAGGATTTTCTACTATATGAGGAACTATTATTAGGTTTAATATTTTTGTGCGAGCATCATTCTCTGAAATGCCCATTGATACTTTCCAAGGTTTTTTTGACACCTTGATATATATCTCTATCTAGCTATGGAGTATCAATGGTATCGTTCATTTTGTGAGAATTTTAATAACTTTTTTTGTGCATTGAAGGTGTATTATTTATCCTTATTGTCTGTAAGAATTATGCTTGATGTAGCTACATGTCATCTCAATGGTGTTCGATGCTGGAAACATATTTTTAATGAAATTTTTATTGCTCTTTATATTACATGTACCAACGTTGCGCATGTATAATTTACCATTCTGTTAACCGATCGCATACACGCGGCATCGCTAAATGTTCATTACAACTTGGTAGCACAAAAATAGTGATATCAATTAAGACGACCTCACAATCACCTTGCATATCTCAGAAAAAACAACCTTGTCGCACCATTGAAGACGACGTTAGTATGTTAAAATGACATCGTGTTATCAATATGCCACATCATCATTGCACGTATGTCCACCAAATCGATGTCGGTCAACCAGATGTCGCTCATGCTAATTAACTATGATAAATTCGTTCACATCAACGTCACATAATGGTCAACCATGGGATCGACAAATAAATATTTATCGCATATTTTTGCCAAAAAACCGGAGTAATACAACAAATTTACTGCGGTTTGAAACTGCGGTCAAAAGTCAGAACCTACGATGTTGATAACATAATTGTGCAACATTGTATACATGTAAAGACGATATCACACAAAAAATTTAACACATTGATCTTGTTGACGTAGCAAGCTTCTTGGCATGTCGGCTTCCTGGAGATGTAAACCGACGTCACACTATTATCAGTATTCTTGTCAGCTATGGAGTATTTACCCTGGTTATTTTTCCAAAAAAACTGAGGTAAAAAAAACTTTTTACCTTTGTTTGGAACTGAGGTAAAAAATATACTTTTTACTCGACCATATTTACCGTGGTTTTATTTGACTAAAAACCGAGGTAAAAACCCCTGGAGAACCAATGTAGAAGGTATTATCTCTTGTAGGGAATACTCCTTATATGAACCCTTAGATCTTGTGAAATTGCATGAAACCGAGGTAGTGATCCAATTGGCTGACCATTCAAATGCCTACCCTAGGGGAATTGTGGAAGATATTTTGGTTAAGGTTGAAAAATTAATTTTCCCGGGTAATTTTTATATTCTGGATATGGAGAATGACAAATATACCACCCCTATCTTATTAGGGAAACCATTTTAAAAACATCTAGAACTAAAATTGATGTGCATAGTGAATACTTGACCATGGAATTAAATGGGGAAATTGTGAAGTTGAACATCTATGATGCCATGAAATTTTCTAGTTAGGGTCATTCTTGCCATGCTATTGATATTGATGATCATTATGTGAAGGTGTATTTGTGATTGATGACATGGATTGTTTAAAGGTCACTGTAGAAAATAGTCTTTTTGTAAATGAATTGCATGATTATTCTTTGAGGATAAATTTGCTTGAGACTATAGAAAAGCTTAATTTTTTTGATAAGCTACCTCTTAACCTCCTTAGTGATGTTCTCAATGCACCTTGAGATGTGAGAATCACCATGTGTCATGAGAAGACACCGGTAGTGGAATTGAAACCACTACCTGAGAAATTGAAATATGCATTCCTTGGTGAAGGAGATACTTTATCCGTGATTATGTCAAGTAAAATCACTAAGGAGCAAGATAGGAGGTTCATTGAGCTTCTTAATATCCATAAGAAGGCAATTGGGTGGACCATTTCCGATATCAAGGAGATCAGCCTCTCACTTGCATGCATCGTATCTTGTTAGATGATGGGGCAAAACTGGTGAGGCAACCCCAACGCCAGCTTAATCTGCCGATGATGGATGTAGTGAAGAGTGAGATTCATAAACTGCTCCAAGTCGAATTGATTTACCGCAACTTCAATAGAAAATGGGTAATCTCCACCCAAGTTTTTCCTCAGAAAAGTGGTGTGACCATGATAGAGAATAAAGAGGGATAGTTGGTTCCCACTCGTGTGCAAAATGGTTGGAGAGTGTGCATTGCCTACCGTAGATTAAATGTGGTAACTAGGAAAGACCATTTCCATCTACCCTTTATTGATCAAATGATTAAGAAGCTAGCCAGGTGAGATTTCTATTATTTCTTAGATGGGTATTTGGGGTATTTCCAAATTTCCATAGCCCCGGAAGACCAAGAAAATACCATCTTCACATGTACTTTTGACACGTTTTCCTATAGGTGCATGTCTTTTGTCTATGCAATACCCCTGACACATTCCAAAGGTGCATGGTTAGTATATATTTGGATTTTGTTGAGCTCTTCGTAGAGGTTTTCATGGTTGATTACACCGTTCATGGAGATTCTTTTGATATTTGTTTAAACCATCTATCGTTAGTGCTCAACAGATGAATTGAAAGCAATCTCATATCAAACTCCAAAAAATGCCACTTCAGGGTGGAAAAGGGCATTGTATTGGGACATGTGGTCTCTTCCCAAGGTCTTGGGGTAAATAAAGCTAAGGTTGACACAATCCTATCCCTACCCTACCCCTCGAGTTTTATAGAAGTTAGGTTATTTCTAGGTCATGCGGGTTTTTACCGGCATTTCATTAGGGACTTTTCTAAGATGGCCTCCCCTTTGTCTAAATTGTTGCAAAAAGAGGCAGATTTTGTGGTTGACCTAGAATGCCAAAGAGCCTTTGACACTTTGAAGGCAATGCTTGTTTCTGCCCCCATTATGTGACTCCCTAATTGAGACCTCTCTTTTGAGATTATGTGTGATGCTAGTGACTATGCCATTGGTAGGTTATAGGTCAAAGATAGGGAGAATCACTCATGCTATATACTACACCTCGATAACTCTTAATGATTCAAAACACAACTACTCCACCGCGAAGAAAGAGTTATTGGCGGTAGTATTTTCTCTTAAGATTTAGGTCATACCTACTTGGTACAAAGGTTATTTCTTCACGGCCATGTGGTTCTTCACCACTTAATGACCAAGAAGGAATCCAAGCCTAGGTTGATTAGATGGATACTTATCTTGAGTGAATTTGAATTAGAGATGAGAGATAAAAAGGGGAGTGAAAGTGCAGTGGCTGACCATCTAAGTAGATTGGTATTGACTAATGAGTCGGAGAGCGATATAAAAGAGCCTAGGAAGGAGACCATCTGAAAGGAATTTCCCGATGAATACTTGTTTGCAATTAGAGAGGCTTACCCTTGGTATGTCGATCTTGTTAATTTCCTAGTCTCCCACCAATTTCCTCCAAATTTCTCTAAGGCCCAAAGTGATAGGTTGAAAAGTGAGGCTAAATACTACGTAAGGGAAGATCCATATTTATGGAAGCATTGCTCGGATAAAATGATCCAGTGATGTGTCCCAGAGAGTGAAGTGAGTTCAATTCATAATTTTTATCACTCTCTTGCATGTGGTGGGCATTTTGGTGGCAAGAGAACCGCTTTAAAGGTGTTAAAAAGTGGTCTCTATTGGCCTCACATGATGAAGCATTCCTATATATTTTACCAATCTTGTGACAAGTGTCAAAGAACGGGAAACTTTTTCCAAAGGAATGAAATGCCACAAACAAGCATCTTTTATTGTGAGAATTTTGATGTGTGGGGTATTGACTACATGGGACCTTTCTCAAACTCTTTTAGTTTCACCTATATTTGTTTTCCATTGATTATGTGTCCAAGTGGGTTGATGCAAAGGCCACTCAGGCCAATGATTCAAAAGTGGTGGCGGAGTTCTTGAAAGCAAACATCCTTTCCCGGTTTGAGATCTGCCGAGCCGTGATTAGTGATCGAGGAACCACTTTTTCAATTGCACAACCAAAGCTTTGGTGAAGAAGTATGTGGTAACCCATAAAACCTCCATGGCCTATCACCTACAATCAAATGGCCAAGCCCCGGTCTCCAATCAAGAGATCAAATATATCCTTATGAAAATGGTTAACCTGAATAGGAAGAATTGTAGCATATGGCTAGATGATGCTTTGTGGGCGTATAGAACTGCCTGTAAGACACCAATTTGGAATGTCTCCATATCGGGTGGTTTGGGGAAGCCTTGCCACTTACCGGTTGAACTTGAGCACAAAGCATATTGGGCTGTAAAAAGTTTCCATATGAATTTGGATGAAGCCAATGTGCACCAAAAACTTCAATTGCAATAGCTTGAGGAGATTTGGAAAGACTCCTATGAGAACTCTGCAATTTACTAGGAGAAAACCAAGGCCAAGCATAATAGTTTGATCATTAGAAAGGACTTTGACATTGGTCAAATAGTCCTTCTATTCCAATTATGCCTTTGGTTATTTCCGGGCAAATTAAGGCCAAAGTGGATTGAACCTTTTGTCGTGGTGAAAGTTTTCCCACATGGAGCAGTAGTATTCCCACATGGAGCAGTAAAGTTTTCCCACATGGAGCAGTAGATAACCTTTTGTCGTGGTGAAAGAGACTTCTAAAGTCTTCAAAGTAAATGGCCATCGCTTGAAGCTTTATTATGAATATTTCTAACAAAAACTAGTTGAGAATCCTTCTCAACGGCCCAGTTAGTGAGTAGAGGCTTAGGAATGTGGATACGTCATGTTGACAACGTTAATTAAACTTGGTTTTGATCATCCGAAGGCCATTCATTCAATTTCTTTGATATAGCTTCATTTTTCTTGCTATGTGAATAAGTCATGCCGATGATGTTAAATAAACTTGGTTTTGATCATCCGGGATATTTTGTTGATGCAAGTGTTATTTCTTTTTTAATTTTAGTATAAATTTTAATTCGTTAGTTTATGTCAAATTTATAATAATTTTTTCTAATTTGGGTTTTGAACAATATTATGCTAGGTTTACATTGGTTGTGTTTTTGTAGGAATGGAATGCTTTGGAGGACAAAAATGGCAATTTTGGAAGAAAATAGTGATGTTGGGCAGAAGCACCTTCGCGGCCCGTGGCATATATTTTGGCTCGCGAAGGAAGATGGGCAATCGAAGGTGTTGGACAAACGCATCTTCGCGGCCTGCAATATATAGGACGGCCCGTGATGCGTAAGCGTAGAAAAATTAAAAGAGGAAGTACGGGTGTTGCGGGCCACGACATGTAGCGTGACCCGCGAAGGTCAAATTCTCAGATTCTTTAAACCTGTCAAAAGCTATTCTAGTCATTCTATTCACCCATACGCCACCCTTTCCTCCCATCCTCCACCACCATATTTTGCTTGAAACTTCATATTTTGCTGGAAATTGGGTGTTTTGAAATTTTGGTTGATGCTATAGTTTGGGATTGTGTGACACCATTTGTGACATGCTAGTAGATTTTTGGGTGTTTGTTGAGTTTTTGGGTGAGCTAATAGCATATTAGGGATGACATTTTGGGTAGATTGAACTTGTGACACATGTTCTGACACTTTTTGAAAATTTTCAACATTTTGTGATAGGTAGTGAGACATGTTGTGACATTTTTTATATCTTGTGACACATTTCAGCATATTGTCCTTTTGATTGATTTTGACTCTGTTGGTGCATTTAAATTAGCCATGGCCTCCCTAAAAGAGGAAGGACAACCGCTGGTGCCAATTCCTCTCTCCCCCCGACCTCTGACTACATGGGTTTGACCCAAATCGCGGGGGACTTTGCTAATAGATGAGTGAACCCAGTTTCCCCTAAGAGGACCATACAGACCACCTAGTTTACCCACATGGAGACATTAGAGAGGTTGGGTCTTTGGGAGTCAGTGTCCGTGTTGTTTAGGAAGGTAGGGCTGGAAGACTTTTTGACAAGGTTCCATTGGACCTATGCTCGGCTCACCTTAGAGTTTCTGACCACACTGACAAGGGTGAGCATGAGGAGGGCAGGTTTTTCACATGCCACCTCGATGACATGAGCTATGAGCTAAGCTATGCTGACTAAGCCCACATTTTTTGTTGAGAGTTAGGTACTGGGTCAGAGATTTTGACCCAACCCCGGTTATAACAAGAGAACTTTTTGGCTTGCGATAACTGGGAAACCAAGGCACATCAACGATAAGAATTTGATCATTATTCATCCAGCCCTGCATTTTTCTCAAACAGTTGTCCATGCCGATCTTATGCCACAGCGAGCAAACTCAAATCCCCAACTATGATGTGAAGTGACTTTGGGCCATGAATTTAGAGGGGCAAGGCCACTCGGATTGGACAGACTTGTGGTTGAGGCATTTCATTGCTATTTCCCATTCCGATAAGGGGAAAATTAGCATGGGCGGGATGATAACCCTCATTGGGAGGCACTAGAATGTTCCCACATTGAACGCGATAAACACGGTCCTATATCTCTCGGGTAACAACTATGTCTATAACAACAGGGAACTCATTCGTACCAAGATACCGCATGGCACTTCCGGTTCATTCATTTAGAAGTATGGTGGGCTACAGGATGTTATATTCACGGTGCTACCATAAGAGCGCATACCCATTACTAATTCCACACCGGTTCGGGCATTGTGGGTTGAACCAGACCCACAGTTTTCCAAGTATTTATGGCCAGCAATCATGGACTCCAAGACCCACCATCACCTTTCCATGAGGACTAGCTGGTTGACAATTAGGACCATCACCAGGCACCCAAGGATAAGCCTGATTTTAGGCAGAAGGTGTCTTACCTTCAACATTAGAACACCATGGTAATTGACTGGATTGCTCATTTCAAGCCAGTAGTTGACCGGCTTGCTCATTTTGGCCAGCAATTCTAGCAGATCCATTAGCGCCATTATCAGTACATGATCGAGTGGGAGATAACTGGCCATAGATTGGGTGGATTGGAGGAGGGTGTTGACATCATTATTTCCATGATGCATTCCTCACATACGATTGACCCGACTGTTGACCCGGAGGTTTGCCGCACTCGCAAACTGGTGGAGAGGGCACAAACTAGTTGTGATTACTTTTCTTTTTTTCCTTACTCAACATTTATGCTTTGATCATTTATATGCATTGGGGATAATGCTAGATTTTAAGTGTAGGGTGGGGGAATTGGTTAAGCTCATTACTAGGATGTGCTTGATATGATATTGTTCATTTTACATTGTAATTAATAACTTCTTAGGAGGTTTTAAAAAATAAAAATAAAAAATAATTTGTAAGATTAATCTCGCTAAATTGAAAACCCACTGCGGGCAATTTAGGCAAAAATGAGAGGCCCATATAGATCAAAAACCCTAAAGGGAAATCTATAAAAAAAATGGGAGGTCTAAATTGTGTGGAAAAAGGTAAGGCGTGAGGTAAAACGAATGAGAAGTTAGGATGAAAACCCAAAAGGTCTTCTAGGAAAAATGAAAGAAACTGAGAGAAATGAAAAAAAAAATTGAAGGCTCATTTTGCCACTTTGGAAACTTTTGGATAGATTTAACTTCTTTTACCTTAATTTTGGATGATGAACATCTCACTTGGATGCAATATTATTTTGGGAGCTTTCGTTGGGTAGAATCTTTTAGCCACAAATATGGGGATGGGTAGTCTCTCATGTTTAGAGTTAAAGGAATTCTCAAGGGAGAGGTTTCGAGTGTGTTATGGGATAGAAAAAAAAATTAGGAACCACCTTAGGCCTTTATCATCTTTACTCGAGAACGAGTAAAGGTCTACGTGTTGGGTGTTTGATGTGCTAAATTTATATCCCATTTTTACCACATTCGAAATCTAATTTTGTAATAGATTAAGAATTTAGTTGGAAAGAAATTTAAATTTTATCAATTAGAGGGTTAGGATAAATTCATATGTTTTATACCCTAATTCTTTAATTTTTGAAATGTTTTAGATCAAATGAAGTGTTTGGGTCTTGAAGACTTCGAGTTTTGGAAGAAAAGTTGAAAAAATGAGAAGATTTGAAAAGGAAGGCCAATTTATTGGACAATTGGTAGAAGAAAGGCATAAAGGCCTTCGCAGGCCGCGACATATAGCGCAGCCTGCGAAGGTAGTCTCAATTGTAGGTTTCATACAGAGGAGCCATCGCCGGCTGCGACATATAGTGTGGCCCACGAAGATGAGTTGACCAACATTATTTCTCCTCACTTTTAGATCTATCCTCTCTATTGGCTGCTTCTACCAAAATATTGGCCTTCTTCTTCCACATCTTCTAATTACTTCATTTTTTCTTCAACACTTGAACTCTTCCAGACCTGATCACTTCAACGAGATCTAAAACACTTCATAAATTAAAGAATTAGGCTATAAAACATATGAATTCATCATCACCTCTTAATTGATAAAATGTTAATATCTTTTCAATTAAGTCCCTAATCTATTACAAAATTAGATTTTGAATGTGCTAAAAATGGGATATAAATTGAGCACAATAAAACACCCCGCACTTAAACCTTTACTTGTCCTCGAGTGAAGAAAATAAAGGCCTAAGGTGGTTCCTAATTTTTTTCTATCCCATAACACATTTAAAACCTTTCTTTGAGAATTATTTTAACCCTAAACATAAGAGACTACCCATCCCCATAATTGTGCCTAAAAGATTCTACCCAACAAAATTTTCAAAATAATATTGCATCCAAGGGAGGTCTTCAATATCCAAAAATAAGGTAAAAGAATTTAAATCTACCCAAAGGTTTCCAAAATGGAAAAATGAGCCTTCAAATTTTCTTCATTTCTCTCAATTTCTCTTATTTTGCCTACGAACCCTTTCAGATTTTCATCCTAACATCTCATTGTTTTTTCCTCACGCCTCACCTTTTTATACACAATTTAAGCCTCTCATTTTTCCTAGATTTCCCTTTTGGTTTTTCAATCTATCTGGTCCCTCGTATATCTATAAGTTTGCCCACAAGCGAGTTTTCAACTTAGCAAAATTAAAATTTTCATTTTTTTAAAACCTCCTAAGAAGTTATTAAATACAATGAAAAACAAGAAATATCACATCAAAAGCACATGATAGTAATGAGCTTAACTAGTTCCTCCACCCCACACTTAAAATCTAGCATTGTCCCCAATGCATATAAAAGATCAAAGCATAAATGTAGAATAACAAAAAAAGAAAAAAACTCACAACTAGGACCACGAGGGTCTAGTTCCTCCCTCACAACTGGCTTGGCAAACCTTTGGGTTAACTGCAGGATCGAGCATGTTAGGGGAAAATGATAATGTGTAAATCTATATGGGCCTAAATATCCTTACGGATGACCTCAAGTCCATAGCTTTTCCCTTTCGGTAAACTTTCTGGGCTGGCCCAAAGTGAGAGTGCTTACTCCACAAGCAAACCAAACAGCTTCCCTACTTTCCTAACTATATAAAGGCCAAAAGTAATCCTACACTACTCAGCTATTCATTCCTAATTACACTTTGGTAGTTTATCTGCTGACTTGGCCGTCAGAGCCTTTTCCCCCCGGAAACCTTCGATGGCTTTGTCTTTGCAGTTTCCAATCATCTACACCGGTGTAGCGGCGGCGGTAATTTGGGGCTTATCAAGTGGCATGCCCAGTGGGACCGTCACTCAAATCTGCATACTAGGTGGGTGTTTATGTCCATATTTACGGCAAGTGCCTTCCGTAGGAGTGAACGGTCAAAAGAAAAAGCTTTAGGAACTGGTAAAAAAGTACAATCCCCTTACTTTAAAATGAGGAGGTGTGGATCCAATATGCAGCCAGATCTCATTCCCTCTAGCATTGGTAACATGCCTCCGAAATTTGGCCAAAACTAGGTCCTAAAAGTAAGGGGTTCAGAAGCTTCTCGTTCAGAAGCTGACACACCCCCACAGACCATGGAGGTCAGTGTCAAACCCTGGGTAGGCGGAGCTGAGACTCTCACTTCACAAAGCCAAGTGCATCGATAAAAGGAGAACAAGTCATAGTTTATGGAGGCTTCGCCAGATTTGTAAACGGGGGCCTTGGGGGGGCATGCACAAGCATCAAGGGGAATGAACAAAGTGGGGCCCCCATCGTAGCAAGATCTAGCAATGTAGGCTCAGGTCCTCAGATCAGTTGGTTATCAAGTGGAGCCTTCAATGCTCTACCATAGGGTCATTCAACAACATATGGGGCCTCCACCTTCGATGCCCCTGGTGGTGTAGTCAAGATTCTGGTTGTACACCTCCCTGGGAGTGTCATATCAAGCCGATTTTGGTGCCCTTACATGGCCCCAACCAACACTCTCAAGCATGCCACAAACGATGGCATACTCTGTGCCAATTTTGACGATGCCTTTGGCGCCAAGCAAGACTATTCCACATTCGATGGCAGGGCCAATGGGATTTTCCCCTTTTTTTGAAATCCAAATATACTCAGGACTTAGATCAGATGTCCTCCCTATGACTCTTATCGACCAGAGTTGTGCTACAGCTCGGCAGGGGGAGGGTCACGCTCAGGGTACATGGCCTTGAATAAGCTTCTCCCTATGCCTCCAAGTTTCAATACTTGGCCTGGCCCATTCCTTACGGAGATTTGCAGATTGAAGGGGGATTAAGCGACTCTTTCACAAGAGAACTTAACAGTTTGATAGGGCCAAGTCGTAACGTCTCCTTTCAACCACACAATAGTGGCCACTCGGTGGCCCAGTGACATGAAACCACCAGAAGGGCTCCCCACATACAGTGAAGATTTGGACCCTCGCGAATTCATGCAAATGCTCATTAGTTTGATGAACTCAAGGAACTTTAATGAACAGCTGACATGCAAACTAGTTGGAAGTTACCTTCGAGAAAAATCCCAGGAATGGTTCAACAAGGTGGGCATGGGGATATTACATTCATACAGAGATTTTGGAAAAGCCCTTCTAAGCCAGTTTTTTCAAAACAAAAGGTTTACGAAAACCTTAATAGAGCTTTACCAAAGTAAGCAGAGGCTGGGCGAGTCGATAGAGGTGTTTTACTATCGATATGAGGATGAGAGTCTCAGCATAATCAATCGGACTAAGGATGGAGTAATACTTGGGTATATGAATAGGATGCCAAACCTGAACCTATACAAAAAGCTGGTTTCAAAGAACCGGAGACCCTACAGCATTTAGAGGAAAGTGTAGAGTAGTATTCGAAAATTAAAGAGGCCACAAAGAGGAAAGGGGAGGTGATAGATGGCTCCAAAAGGGACCTAAACACACTGAGCCTAGGTCAAAAAGGTAGGATCACCCGAAAAAGGGTTTGAAAGCTTCATTCCCTTAACCAAGTCCCCGATTGAGATCCACTCCATCCATAAAGGGATGTTTCAAAGCACCTATCCTGGAAAAGACTACTAGGGGAAGCGAGATTCCCCCAAATTTTGTGACCACCACAAAGAATGGGGCCATGACACAATTGAATATACCTATTTAAGGTAGGAAGTCAAAAGGTGTGCAAGAGAAAGTTTACTCCCCATTTGCGTCGAGGGACCAATAGGAGAACCCTCTTTGAGGGGCCGATCAAAATGTCATTGGAAAGGTAAAAATAAATCCAACCAAGGTGGTAGAGAATAGTAGGCGAATGATGGAGACCAAGCTGGAGACCAAGCTGGAAACCAAGCACGGGCCCGAGCTGAAGCCGAAGCTTGGCCTAATAGAAATTGGAGGGACGGAGCAAATCAGGTAATCAACTTTATTAACGGAGTTGTAATTGACCAAGCTTTGAAAATCATCAAAGCTTAGTCCCAATACATTTCTCCTAGGGAACCCTGCTAAAAATGTTTCTTACCCGAAGAAGTAATCACCTTTTCAGATGCTAACCCGGTGCCGAGCCGAACCCCTCACGTAGAACCATTGGTAAATCATTCTACAATAGGAGATTGTTATGTCAAAAGGGTATTTGTGCATGATGGCACTGGGGTCAAAGTAATGTTCACCAACTGTTTCGATTAGTTAGGGCTCGAACACAAAAATCTAAGGAGGACATCATTTCCCTTGTCCGATGATGAGACTTCAAATGCATGTATTTTCCAAAGAATTTAACATCTCTTTTGTCATATTTTTGTAGTAATGTTTTTAGATTTAGGTAGGTTTACATGATAAGGGGTTTAGATAGTCATTTTTGCTTTTTATATCTAAACCCTTCATTTTGTAACATATGTTTAATCTAATGGACTTTTGGTCCTTACGAGCATCTAGATTCCTTTTTGTAAGCTTAATTTGTATATTTCTCATGAGAACTTAGGAGTGGTTTAGTGAAGGCCATTCAAAAGGATGGTAGAAGATGGAAGGCCACTCACAAAGTGGTAGAAGATAAAGTGAACAAAGGAGAGCAAAGCAAAGGGTGAAGAATGGTCTATGTTTTGAAGCAGGGTTATGATCATTTTCCAAGAATAAAAATCCTCCAAGAGTGGTACCATTGAAGTCCTCTTCTCGATTACTATAAAATTGACTACAAGAACTCCCACAACGGATCAACGGTTCACCCGGAGGAAGAAAACTAAAATGCGACTTTCTTCCATCGTGACTCATGACAAGTGTGTTGCGACTCATGAAATGTTAACTGAGAGCTCACAATTTTCTGATCTGGTCATGAATTGCAATGGAGGCATCACGATTCGCGATAATTGCCTTACAGCTTGCTTTACTCCCTTTTTTCTTGTACTATAAATAGCTTTTCACCCCCTTCTTACCCAACTCTCAAAGCCCGACTTGGGGTCTCCAAAACCCTAGTTTTTCACCATTTTCTTCTTTCTTTGTAGATCTTTGTTCTATGTTATGGGTTTTGATTATCTAGCTTAGTTTTATACTTGGGAGCAATTGATTGAGACTTCCTTGCTAATGTCTTGAGAATCATTTCTATCTATCTATTGCTTTCTCTATTGGGCATTTATTGAGCTTTGAATGTGGATTGTTAATGACATTAATGTTGTGGGAAGTTTGAGTACATGAATTGCTTGTATGATTGCTTGTTAGGGTTGGGAGAAAGTAGCTAATTTTCCCCTCTTTTAATGTGGAATCCAAGAGCTTGAGTTAGAGCTTCTAAATGATGTTGATGTGTTGATCATTGCTAGATGAATGTGATGATGTTGAGCTCATTGTCATGTTTTTTTTAGGTAGAAAATGATATAAGTCTATGAATGTCCATCGTTCTTGACTAATCTTGTGTAAATGCATGAATTGGTTAAATTCTTAGACACGGTGTAGTGTTTATAAGTGTTGTCAAGCTTGTTGATTCTTCATGCTCAATGCCATCAATGGGATACGTTTAGTCGTGTTTCGACTAAGGGAGTCATTGGTGAGGTTTGACAAGATATGTGGAATTCACTCTTGCAAACTAATATCTAAGAAGGATAGAAGATTTATCTTCACAACAAGTAGTTAAAGCAATTAATAGATTGGTTCACTCGTTCTTGAAGCTTTTGTTATTTAGCATTCATGTGTTCTTAATGCTATGTTTTACATTATTTATGCCATGGGGTGTTTAAGAATAGGAAGTGTTTGTATGATTAAAGTGTTAGAGTGTTAGGAAAGTGACAAATTCCTTAGCTCTTTGGCATGAAAATCCAAGAACATGGACTTAGAACTTCTCATGTATAATGTGCTGTGATTCTTGCTAGATAAGTATGTTAATGTGGATTGTTCTCATTTTTATCGTATAGATGCAATTAAAGGTTCAATCTTGAATGTGGTTTGTTCTAGGTTTAGCCTAATGAATTTTATATTTGGTTAAATGGCTATGTCTTTGGTAGAAGGCTTGTTGTTATCAAATCTATGGTCCTTCGTGTGAAATGCCATTGATGAAATACCTCTATGGTGTGGTTTTCTTAGAGTAATTGCCAACGAGGTTTGAAAATGGTCATTTTTTATCTTTGCAAATTACTATTAAGAAGGAATGAATGTTGATATTTGAATGGGAAGTGATAACATTCCCCATAGGTAACAAATGTGATTGAACGAGTGAATGGTTCAATAATCTTCATGAGGTTTGGAAGTGGATATTAATTGCTCCCAAGGCTTTATCTTTTGTTGTTTTACCCCTTTTTCTTAGTTTGTTTGATGATTAGCATAGTTACTTAACTTTTCTAGTTAGTTTGTCTTTTAATTTCATAACATAGGAAAACCAACCAACCGAACCCCCCCCCCATTTACTTGCTTTTATATATCTCTATATATATATATATCTACTTCTAGCCTAATATGAACATTATATGTTTAAACGCTTAAGCAAATTCCTCTTCTTCGTGGATGACCCTGATTTTCCACTATCTACTTAATTGCATTTAGTAAGCATAAAGGGCTTATAAATATTAACTTTGAGAGGTACGATGACAACCTCCCATCCGACTTCATTGGAAAAATGGTGCTATTCCTTGGGGTGGTTACCCTCCCGGTTAAAGTAGCTGATGGAGATGAGGAAATCCAAATTGATTATAGCTTCGTAGTAGTTGATGTTGTCTCTCCATATAATGTCATCCTGGAAGCCCTTGGATGTGCTAGGCATGTGCGGTATAGTTCCCCTATCATTTAACCATGAAGTTCCATACTAAAAGTGGGATAGCAATTATTAGAAGGGATCAACCGGCGGCCAGAAGATGTTTAGTTGTAGCCCTCAAAGAGGATAGAAAGGAGGATAGGGTGGCTTCGATCAAGGGAGAGATTAAGCCTACGGACACAGAGTCGATGGCTATTTGAAATAAGGGAACAGTGCTCGTATGGAAAATGATTTCACCCGTAACAAAGGAACAACTGAAGAACCTCCTAGATGATTTTTTCGATGCATTTTTGTAGGACACCTTTGACTTCACAGGGATACTTAAGTAGTTGATGGTCCACAGGCTGAATGTGGACCCCTCCCAGAAGCCGATCGGACAGAAGTGAAGATTTTTTTCCCCCGAAAGGGCCGAGGTTATAAAGGAAAAAGTCAGGAAATTTCTGAAAACTGAAGTTATCAAAGAGGTGTTCTACCTCGAGTGGATACCAAGCCCGGTCATGGTTCCTAAGCACAATGGGGATTGGAGGATGTGAATTAAATTCATAGATCTCAACAAGTGTTTCCCTAAGGATAGTTATTCCCTTCCATCCATTCATGTACTGGTCGAAGCCATAATGGAAATGAGATCCTGGCTTTCTTCGATGACGACAAGAGCTATCACCAGATACTCATGGCAGAAGAGGATAAGCAAAAAAATCCTTCATAAATAACAGGGGAATATTTTACTACAAGAAAATTCCATTCGGGTTGAAGAACGGAGGAACCACCTATCAAAGGTTGGTCGATAAGCTCTTTGAAAAGAAAATTGGCAAGAACATTGATATATATGGTAATAACATGGTGGTTAAGATCAGGGGCTTCGACCAGTTTTTACTGGACCTTGAAGAGACCTTCCAGATGCTCTAAGAAGCCAATTTAAAGCTAAACCCAACTAAATGTGTAATTGGGGTCAGAGCGGGTAAATTTCTGGGGTTTATGTTCTTAGATAGGGGGATCAATGTCAACCCTGAGAAGATTAAAACATTGATAAACATGAAGTCCCCCCAAATCAGTCAAAGATGTCCAGAAACTCACATGGTCATTGGCAGGACTCAGCCAATTCCTATTAAAGCGAGTTGAAAAACAAATGTCATTCTTTGATGTGCTTTGAAAAGAAAAGAAATTCGAATGGACAAATGACTGTGATAAAATGTTCCAGGAAATGAAAGAGAAATTGCGAAGTTTTCCCACCCTCATGAAACCTAAAAAGGAGGAAGATCTGTATTTGTACATATCCACATCCCCCCTGGCGATAAGTGACGTTCTGGTAAAAGAGAAGGAAAAATCCCAATTCCCAATATACCTCGTAAGCAAGGCACTGCATGGCCTGGAGACCTACTACACTGCTCTCGAGAAACTGATCTTGTATCTTTTTCACGCAGCAAGATGCCCCTGGCCATACTTCCAAAGCCACAGGATAATCCTACTCACTAGCCATCCAATCGGGCATGTGCTTCTAAAACCGGAGGCCTCGGGAAGAATGATGAAATGGGAAATCAAACTGGGTGAACACGACATCCAGTTCCGCCCAAGAAAAACTATCAAGGTCCAAGCATTAGCAGACTTCATTATTAAAACCATCAAACAGATATAAATCAAAGAGGATAATGAACCAAATGTGACATGGAAGTTATACGTTGATGTGTCCTCTCACTCTGGGGGCAGTTAGGCTGGAGTTCTGCTCATGAGCCCTGATCAGAAAGATTACCCCTATTTCGTACACTTTGACTTTAAGGCCACAAATAATGAAACAGAATATGAAGTGCTAATCACAGGCCCTTGAATCGCCAAAGATTTGGGAGTTCAAAAACTTGACATCTTTAGTGATTCCCAATCATGGTCCTTCAAGTCAAGAGGGAATATCAGGCTAGGGAGAAAAGTTTGCAATGCTATTTGGAAGTTGTAAACCCCCTATGCCTAAAACAAATTGGCCTCGTCGGATCTGGACTTGCAATCTCAGGGGCATCTAATGGTGGAGATGCTAAATAAGTGTAGCTTCCAAGGGGAAACAACAATAATGATGGTCAAGGGTCAAAAGTCTTTGATGATCGCCTATCATGAGCTACCTTTGAGATGGGACTCTTCCAGAAAACCCCATGAAAGCAAGAAAGGTTAGGCTTAAAGTGCCTAGATACATGATCCAGGAAGACGTCCTATACTGTCGGATCCATCTCCAACCACTCCTCCGATGCGTAGCCCCCCATGAAGCTGATTACTTTATCCTTGAAACAACGAAGGTGCTTCCGGAAGCCACCAGGGGGGCTCGATCGATAGCAAAGAAACTTCTCCTAGCTGGATATTATTGTCCAAAGATGTTCGAGGAAGTAAACAAGCACATCCACGCTTGCCACCAATGCCAAAGGCATGCAGCGATCACTCACGTTCCCCAAGATGAAATGATGAATATTAACAGCTCTTAGCCATTTGACAAATGGGGAATTGACTTGGTGGGACCTTTTCCAGAAGCCCTTGGCTATTTTTGATACCCAATCGTAGCTATAGACTACTTTACAAAGTGGGTCGAGGCCAAAGCCCTGGCCAGCATAAAGGAAAAGGCGATGATTAGGTTTTGCTAGAAAATATCATATGCAGATTAGGGATCCCTCGAAAGATCATAATCGATAGTAGCGCTCAGCTCATAGATAACCCATTCAAAAGCTAGTGCAAGGAGTACAAAATCCGCCAAAGGGTCACCAGTGATTACCACCCCCAAGCCAATTGACAGGTAGAGATCACCAATCAAACCATTGTCAACAACATTTGACTGAGGCTCAAAGGGGCAGGTGGGAACTGGATTAATGAGTTACACAACGTACTTTGGTAGTTCCGAACAACAGAATCTTCTGCGATGGGACAAACCCCATATGGCCTGGTTTACGGTTTTGAGGTGGTCATTTTAACAGAGATAAGGCTGCCTACCTTGTGAAGGTTTTCTATAAGCAACGGACGATGGGAAGATAATTATGAGAAGTGCCACTTGGACCTGGACCTTCTTGAAGAAAAGAGAGAGAAGGAAAACCTCCGTGAAGCCAGTGTCAAAGAAAGGGTTAAGCGGTATCACGACCGAAGGGTTTGAGAAATCCAGTTTTCCAAAGGAGACCTTGTGATGAGGAGGAACAAGAAAAGTCGTAGAGTGCCGGAGGGAAAGCTGTCCACAGACTAGGAAGGACCCTATCGAGTTGTTGAAGTTGGCGCGGGAGGAAGTTATGAGTTAGAAACCCTCCAAGGTGAAGCGATTCCACGTAGATGGAATATTCCAACCTTAGAAGGTATTTTTCTCCAAAATCCGAACAGGCTCAGGAAAATTAAACAAATGGCCTACTTAGAGGAACCTTTGGGTTAGAGGAGATCCTCAGTTCGATAGCATTGTAAGCTGAGAGGACTCCTCTGCCTTTGGCAATCTTGTATCATAATGTGTTACTTTGAAACAAGTTCTTGGTTTCCACTCTCCTAACTTCGGAGTAACTCATATACGAAGGGCCAACAAAGCCCCATCACAAGCACCCAAGACACAGACCTTGCAAAATATTTGGAGGGCCAACAAAGCCCCATCAAACATGCAACAAGCACCCTAGGCATAGACCTTGAAAAATATTCGAAGGGCCAACAAATCTATTGAGCACGCAACAAGCGCCCAAGGCACAGACCTTGTAAAATATTCAAAGAGACAACAAAGCCCCATCGAATGCTCAACAAGTGCCCAAGGCACAAATCTTTTAAACTATTCGGAGGGCTAACAAAGCCCCATCAAACGCGTAGCAAGAGCCCAAGGCACAGACCTTGTAAAATATTCAAAGAACCAACAAAGTCCCCTCGAATGTGCAGCAAACACACAAGTCTTGGACCTTGTAAGTCCTTCGAAAAAGTCAGCATAGTTTGATGGAGGACTAGCGGAAAAAGAAACAAATTAAAGAAATTTAGCTTAGGGACATTTGTGCTACCTAAAAAGAAAAATTCTCTAACAATGACAAAGAGAAAAGAGTATTATTTTTACAATACTAGGCCAACACGGCTTACAAGTACACAGAAAAAATTACAACTATTTTACAAAATAGGAAAACTTCTAGGGAACCTACGCTACTGGCCTCCAGATGGAAAATACATGAACCCTAAGACCTAGCATTGGGGTCTCCTAACTAAAGTTCTTCTTCATCATCGAGGGAACGTGTTCGGTTTGAACCAGCAGTGTTACCTCTCCTACTGGACAAAGAACCTCTCCCTCAGCCAGTGGTGCCAATCAAGTTGCCTCCTGTGTTAGTTCTCCGTGTCGAAGCTGCGGGAGTAGGGGTTGTACCAAATCTTAGAGTCTCGCCTCTCCAGGGGCAGTACGGGAACTCGAAGCCCCCATTTTCATTTTTTGCACCCTGTCCAGTGACCTCCGTACCTTCTCATACGCTTCGCAAATTCTGAGTAATGTGTTTTTGCTCCATAATATTGATAGTCTCTCCAAGAAAGTCTTCAAAATATTCAATCAGTGGAGCTTCAACTGTCCAGAGTTGGAGCCCATACACTCGAAGGTTGTTGGTTGTTGCCTCATATGTTATGTACAGTTCGATAAGCTCTTTTTTAACCTTCTCTTTATCCTTACAAACAACAGCGATGAGGGCCTGATTCTCCCTAATTGTTTGCTCCAAGGAAAGGACCAAGTCTTACTGATATTTCATGAGTTATTCTTTCACTGCCCAAGTTTTTCATAAGCAGTTGTTAGGGCCACTCAAGCCACCTCTATGTTTTCCCGTGCCACTTGAGCCTCACGACGATAACTTTTGATGGACTCGTTAGTTCGAGAAGGTGATCCCCCCAGTGGTTTTATATGCTTTAGCAGCCATGAGGCATCCATGCATTTAGGTGAACCCAGCTTTGGTAGTTATTTTTTTTAGAAATTCATTATGCCAGGCTTCAAATGAACGGAAATCCCCTAAAATTTCATCCTTTGAATCATTTAAGGAATCTCTTTCCTCCCTCGAGCGACTCAACACGTTGAAGAGTTCCTTCTGCCTTTCGTGGAATCCAGTGCGCCATAAGCCCAGTTCCTCATAAGCTACTCAAAGCTCCTCTTTGATCCAGATAGACTTGTACCAAAATTGGGATGCCTCGATTTGATGCTCCCAAGCCCATTCCTTGATCCAGTGATACCACTCATTCATGACTTGAAAGAAGAAGTCGATGGAAGTACCCCTTTGCATATTGGGGGGCAAAAAGGTACCAAGTCTAAAGTCCACGAAAGAACAAAAGGAGAAACATATAAGTACGAGAAAAGGAAAGTATTCATTAATAAGTAAAAAAGAAAGTACACCAAGAACCCCAAAGAGGAAAATTTCATACAGTTTTTCCTATGCTAGGGGTTCCCTGGGAAGAACTCAAGGGGGCAGGTTTGCCCTGAGACCTTGGAGTGATAAGGGGATCTGGCTCCTTCCACTCGATGTCTTCGTCCACCTCCAGGTTGTAGATTTCCTCCGCTAAGAAGTACTTGTCGGAAGATTACAAATGGTCGAGCTGGGGGAGTTTAATCCCCCCATCTTGGATGGACTTCCACCAGAGTTTTTCTTATAAACCTCTAGCATAGTAGCGTACTTAGCTGAGAGATCCTTTGAAATGGAATGCACCAAATTATTTCGGGTAACCCCAACCAAAACCGATGAGAGGTTGGAGAAAAAATCCTGGAACCCCTGGGTCTTCACTAGCCTATTATTATAGGCCTCAAAAGCAAAAACTTGTTACTCGGGAGGGCAAAGGGTAGACAGCTTCGAAATTTCTGCCTAGGCCTCCAAGAGTTTCAGCTCGAGCTCTTTCAAATGGTTATCTTTCTTGATGGTTTGTTCTCAATCTCCCCTTTATGAACAAGGGCCTAATTCTGTAGCTTTGCCTTGTGAATAATGATAGTGTTAGCACGCTCGGCTGCATAATTGGAGGCCACCTTTTCTAGGTCTTCCTTATAATGGGAAGCAGTCTCACGCAACTCCCTTTCAAGCTCTTTATTTAGCAGTATCCTGTTCAGCCTCTTAAACCTTGGCCAAATAAGCCTGGACAACAGAGTCCAGGGCAACCGAGAAAGGTGCCTCTGGGATAAGGGTTATAGTGTGACCCTCCCAACTTGAAGGGGGCAAGTTTCTCCTCTCTAAGAGGTAGCCAGACTCTGAGCTAGTGTTCCCGGACAGACCAGGTTTGGGCTGGAGAGGGTGGTTGAAAGGCGGGGGGCTATATTGTTCTTAGCCTCTGACGGGAGGGGGTTGGGGTGGGAAGGTACCATCACAAACTCGTTTGCTCCTAGTGGCTTCATCCTGGAGCTCTGACTGAACCTCAGACTGAGCTTCTGGTCGGATGGGGCTTAAAATTGGATGGCTGTGAGGGACCTCAATATAGGCCTCTTAAAACACTGTCTCTGTCTCCATCTCATTGTCGAAGCCAAAAGTAGCAGCAAAATTCACTAAAGGAAATCACTAATTAACCAACATAAAGAAAGTAAATAAATGACTAGATAAAAGCAAAGGCAACTAAAGCATAAACTAAGGGTGTTGCAAACACTTTCGAAGGGGGAGGAAGAAATCCCTATGGGTGCCTCCCCAAAATTTCTCGCCCTGGCAGGCTCCACTCCGCCTCCACGGGCTTCAAGGCATGTCCAGATATTTTCAAGCTGTCAGCCTTTTTCTATTTTTTAACTTTTTCGAAGCCTCTTCACCATCAATCAATGTGGTCTTCCTATTTTCCTTTTCCTTCTTGGGTTGATCGCCCCCATATCCTTCCCCTTTCTTATACTTCAAACTTTTTTTTCTTCCCCTTACCGGAAGAGGGATTCACAGTCTCCACCGGAGGAAGGAGTTCTATCAAGACTATCTTTTAGAGATAGATCCAATCATACACCTCCTCCAGCCAGATGAAGTCAAAATTCTTTGAAATATTAAGGGGTCACTCAGCAGCCAATCTTTATCAACTATCACATCCTCCAGAGCAAAATAGACGGGAGGGTTCTCGAACTTGGGCTTCGGATTCCAATTGGGTACATAGTACTCCTCAGCATATTTCTCAAATGCATAAATGGGGTATATGTGACACCATTTATATTTAGAAGAGGTTTTTACAGGATGCTTCGAGAATCTGTTGCACATGGTTACTATCCCTCCAAGCTTCGTGTCTTGACCCCCAGCCGAATGCACCGCATCCCTACTGCCGGAGAGATAGTATAGAGATTGAAGACCTCGTAACGGGGATCGATACCCAAGCTATTACATCGAGTCAGGAAGGCCATGACGAGCATAATAACATTCAAATGCACTTGTTCCAGACTTAAACGGTGCTCAGTGAGAGGATGGGAGACAAGGGGAAACATAGACCAAACTGAAAGTGATGGGAATAGACTGCGCATCAATCGAGTCTTATATCCCTCAGATTTTCATCTTCTCGAAGCACCTCCAATCGTAAATCCTTTGGAAGCCTGACCTACAGTGGTAGCATCTTCAATAGTTCAACGACTTTTGGATCCATGGGGTGTGGGGGGCTTTTGAGGATGGGAGTTAAGATTTTTTCAAAGAAATAGGGACGACCCTCCTTGTCTTTCTAAACTCTTGGCCAACTCGGAACCCAGAACCTCAAAGAAACCCACTTCCGGAGATAACCTTGAGGCAGTGCTGAACAACTAGTAGAACTTCCGCTAGCCTCTAAACCTGTCAGAAGGGAACTGACTGCTACTGAAGGAACAATGCCGGAGTCCTGAGGGCAAGAATTTTCTATGCCACCGGTGGTAGAAACAGTTTGGAAATAGGCTGGAATGGAACTCTTCCCTGATGACGGTGTTTACGAAATTATAAAATGGAAATGAGAGGTTTATGGGAAGGGGAATTACTTGTAGAGAGGCTAGAAAAAGGACTTGAGATTTCTAAGAAAGATCACCAGAAAATTGCGTGGACAAAAAAGAGGGTTCCTGAGACTTGGAGCAATTTGGGAAAAATAAGTGAAGTGAGAATAGTGGAAAGCCCTATTATATATATATGACATTAAAAGGTAATCATTACCTTGGCCCACCACACAAAAATTAACTTCTTAGGTAAACGGGTCTCATGGGGGATGCAAACCCAAGGCATTTATGGGGAAAGTGGCGTGTGCATGGAATCCAACAGGGCCTTCATGCGCCCCAAAAGTAGAGAGTCAACATCACACTCGCGACTCTTACACTTCCTTCCTTGAATTTGAACTGTGGAAATTGAGGTAATCCCACGTGACTTTCTTGCTTCTAGCTCTGAATTTGAACCCTTCAGTTTCCAACACAGATTAGAAGTCCAATGGTCGAACCCCTTATCATTTTTATAAGCATATTCGATGTCCAGGAATTCCAACGCAGATTAGAACCCTGAAAGCCCTGGGGAAATAAAAGATGTAGGATTTAGGCCCTGGAGCTCTAACACAGACTAGAAAGGCACACATTTATCAGTTCAAACAGCATGTTCGAAGCCTCAACCTGGGACGAACCTTCAACACATCATCCCCTAGAGGTGTTGAAGGATTTCGGAGGGTAAACCCTCACTCGTGCCAAGTCTTGCACATGTCATCACCTAGAGACACTTCACAAAGCCACTGGAACACTGAGTAACTTTGCCCTAACACAACACTCCCATGTTGAGTTGTCGAATAAGTGATGGGCAATGCACAAAAATGGATGGACGATGAGGGATACCTTGTTAGTACTTCCTCTTGCCCTCCTAGTGATCGTTGGACAAAAAGTTAACTCAGAGAGGCCAGGGGCATTGGCATAATCCCCAACGTCCATCCCAAGGTCCCATCCAAAAATATCAGATAGGGTCTCATAACTCACCGAATGTGGCTCATCATTTAGGGAAAATGAGATGTATTTATCACCTACCTGTACCTTCTTCTTGAGTGTGAAAAATAACTTAAGTGTGAACCTAGTGCAAGTTAGTGCCTGCTTGTCCTAAAAATCATCCAAGCCGACCTTCCTAAACAATTGCAGAACAGGTTTCCACAACCCCTTCCTCTAAAGTGTTCTGATGGGTAAACTTTCTTGAATGAATTGTACGGTTAGGAGCGACCAAGTTTTCCCATCGTCTAGCATATTTCTTGTAAACTCCATGTGGTTAACTACAAGTGGTCGGGACAAACTAGCAGCACAAGTGTTTTTTCTTTTAGGAACCATAAGATATCTAATCAACAAGAACAAACTCCAAAAATCAACATAGATACACTATGCTACAAAATTCTTGGGAGTGTCACAAAGTGTCACAACAAGTGTCACAAGCCTCAATCACCAAAATAATCATCCCCAATATGCTACTAGCTCACCAACACTCAACAAACACCCAAAAATTCAATACCATATAAAAAATGGTGTCAAACAATCCCAAACTAGAGCATAACACAAGATCTCTGATCTGCTTCATTTTGCATGCGTTAACCATTGTATTTGCAAAAAATATTGTTAGTTTGAGTTGGTGGATTGCTAGTATTAGTTTATTTTACATGACAAGGGGTTTAGACGACCATGTTTGATTTTCTTATCTAAATCCCACATTTTGTAGAATTAATTGATATTAATGGACATCTTGTATCCATGAGCTCCTTGGTGTTCATTTTGATCATCTTTAGTAGGTCACCTCTGAGTACTTTTTGGTTACATTCTATGTGAAGGTCGATCGCAATGGCGGTAGAAAATTGAAGGCCATTCTCAAGGACGGTAGAAGAGGCAAAGGCCATTCACATTAAAATGGTAGAATATGAAGACCATGAACATCAATGCGTGGTAGAAAGAGATTGAAGCCAAAGGTATGCAGCTTTAAAGTTCAAGACGACCAAAGGAGAAAATGGTGAATTGTGGTCCGAGGAGTGTTTCCTTAGTCCGAGGATGATCCAGGAAGAACTAGACTTCAAGGTTGGTTTCATTGGATTCGTCTTCTTGAGTACTATAAAATGGACTACTATAACTCCCGATTCAGACTAATGGTTCACCCGTAGCAAGCAAATGGAGTTCACCCAACGAAGCATCAACGACACTTCACAGACAGCACATGGTAAAACACCAGCAGCCTATGACAAAGCACACAACCAACACTACACGTGACCTTCACGAGGCAAAGGCTCCAATCTTGCTGCGTAAAGGCAGTTCGCAATGGCAGTAGAAGATTGAAGGTCGTTTGCCAACCTTGTATCCACGAGCTTCTTGGTCTTCATTTTGATCATCTTTAGTAGGTTAGCCGTGGGTAGTTTTTGGTTACATTATATGTGAAGGCCATTCGCAATGGTGGTAGACGATTTAAGGTTATTTGCAAAAATGGTAGAAGAGGCGAAGGTCATTCACATTAGAATGGTAAAAGATGAAGGCACGAACATCAATGTGTGGTATAAGGAGATTGAAGCAAAAGTTAGGCGGCTTCGAAGTTTAAGATGGCCAAAGGAGAAAATGGTGAATCATGGTCTGAGGAATGTTTCCTTAGTCCGAGAATGATCCAACAAGAAATAGCCTTCAAATTTGCTTCCATTGGATTCTTCTTCTCGATTACTACAGAATCGACTACTAGAACTCCTGATTTGGACTAACGGTTCACCCTTAGTAAGCAAATAAAGTTTAGCCGATGAAGCACCAGCGGCACTTCACGGACCGCACATGGTAAAGTACCAGCGGCCTGTGACAAAGCACAAAGCTTGCACTACAGAAGACATTCACGAGGCAAAGGCATCGGGCTGTGAAAAAAACCCCAGACCGTGGAGCTTGGAGATGAAGAATTGAAGATTTGGCTAAGTATCGAGCTCGATAGCAAAAATGTTCATGGATCATGAAGAATATCTTAAGTGGGACCATGTACTGTTCGCTATCCTTGAAAACCTTCATGGACCATAAGTACTTCTGAGCAAAAATTGTGAACTGTTCGTAGTCCGTGAAAATCTTCATGGACTATGGCACGAGACCTGCTTCATGGATCGCGCCAGATCCCATGGACCGCGGCTCTGAATGTTCACGAACCGTGCTAGATCCCATGCCCCATGCTTTAATGCTTTATAGACCGTGACATCCGTGCCAGTCCGTGGCTGACCTAAGGTTTTGCTATTTTTGGCTTATTTTGGGCCTATTTTCAGGCCTAATCTCCTACTACAATATATAGGAGCCTTAGTCTTCTACCAAATTTTTATGAAGTAGAATCAGGAAAAATATAGAGTAGATTCTCTCTCAAGTTTATTGAGAAGGAATAGGAGAGTTCTTCTTCTCCTTCCTTCTTCATTTCCTTTCTTTTTTCCTTTCATCTTAATTTATAGATCCATGGCATATAACCTAATATTTTCCATGGATCTAACCTTTGTAGAGTAGTTTTTTAGTTTGGGTTTCATTTTGGTACTTGGTATGTTCTAAATTCTTATTGAGATTCATTACATTCATCCTATCTTTGTGTTTATGATATTATTGTGATTGTTCTTGAATGCTATAAATGCATGAATACTTGGGAGGTCGTCACCGTACCTCTCAAAGTTATATTTTTAAGCCCTAATGCTTCCTATCTACAATTAAGTAGATAATGGCAAGTCGGGGTCGTCCACGAGAAGAGAGATTTTCCAAGTGTTTTCACATATATAGCGATAAACATACTAGATATAAGCATATATATATAAACATGTAAATGGGGGTGGGATTTTGGTTGGTTTTGGTCCTAAATTATGAATTGAAAGACAATAACTAGCAAAGCAAGAGAACAATGCTAATCATGGAACAACACTAAAAACATGATTAAATCAACAATTAATGGAGCCTTGGGGGCAATCGACTTCCACTTCCAAACTTCCTATAGATCATAGATTCATCTATTTATTTATTAACATTTATTGCCTATGGGGAATGCTATCACTTCCCAATCGAAGATCCACATTCATTCATTCTTAATAGTAATTTGCAAAGACAAACAACGATCATTTGCAAACCTCATTGACAATCACTCTAGGCAAACCACACCATAGAGAACGACATTTCACACGAAGGACCATAGATTTGATAACAAGTCTTCTACCAAAGACATAGTCATTTAACCAAACAAAGCATTTATTAGGCTAACCCTAGAGCAAACTACGGGTTCAACCTTTCTTTGCATCTATATGACAAATATTAGAACAATCCACACTAACATACTTATCTAGCAAGAATTGCAACACATTATACACTAGAAGTTCTAAGTTCATGTTCTTAGATTTTTATGCCAGACGAGTCAAGAAATTTGTAAATTTCCTAACACCCTAACACTTCCATCATATAAAAACTTCCTATTCTCAAACAACCCATGATATAAATGAAGTAAAACACAAAATTAATGGCATAATAAACGCTCTCCAATAAATGTTCATAAATGAGCAAATAGAAAATCTCACCACATAAGTTTGGAAGCTTCAATCAATTTCTCCCCAGAGATTCGTTTAGCTACTACAATCTATAATAATCAAAAATAATAATCCAAACATGAACAAATATTAAAACAAGATGGAAAAAGGTAAAAACCTAGGGCTTGCTGGTAAAAAGTCGGGAAGAAGAAAAGTGAGGAAAGAGCAAAGATAGAATGCTATTTATAGTAAAAAAAAAAGAAATACAAATCTGTTCTGGCCACACGTTCATTGCGAGCCATGATGGGTTCATCACAGCTTGCAATTGGAACCTAGAAACAGAGCTTGTCTTCTTTTTCTTCTCCAAGTCTCAAACTCTCATTTTTCATAACAAGTTTCTTCCATTCTTCAAGTCTTCAAGTATTCAAAGCAAGTGTTCAAAGTCTTCAAAAGGGGATCTTCAATATCCTTTGGTCTTCAAGTCTTGATGGCTTCCCTTGTCACACAAAATACACTTAGAAAAGGTAAAATAGCGCAAAAGTCGCTTTTACCTCCCCTAAGAGAATTTCAAGGTAAAAAAAAAGCTCTTGACAACAAAAGAGCACAAAATTGATCCCAAAAAGTCTCATAATATGCACATAAAATGGATACATCAATACTACATCACATATAAGCACACACTTTGGGCTATATTTATGTGTGGTGCAATTATTGATCCTCTCTTGGGAAGAGAAACCTGGATGTTAGAATGGGTAGGGAGAATGCATCTACATGGGTGTTTGCATGGGGGATTCGAGAATGCTCTGACCTATTTTCATTGCACCAGTCTTAGCTGACTTTGTAACTGTTGTTTGAGAGGTTGCGAGTAGAGATAGCTAATAGTAGCAAGCTAGGTGTTGTGTTAAAACCCTAGTATCAAAGATAAGGTGCTTACAATCCTTAGGCCTAGTGTATATAGGACCCGAGAGGAGTAGTTGCAATCATGGTGGAAGCCCGGGATGTAATAGCACGGGGAGAAACATGCCTACAATGATGGTCAGGCCTCGTTGCACTCCCCTAATTATAATGGCGGTGCCGATGGACGGTTGCGAGCGCACCCACTGTTACAGGGTTGGGGAAGAGTATGCTATCGGCCACACCACGTGTTGTAAACACAATGATAGGTTTTTTGTAAGTCTTTATGTGAATGAATTGAGGATTGAAGCATTAGAACTACCATGTTGCTAAATGATTCCCAAGTGCCTAGTATAAATAGTTCTTATTTGTTAATTGCATGCTTTGTAGTTGTTAGTTGAAAATACCAACCCACCATCCCAGTTGCATATCTACACTACTAGTTATTCCTTTCACTCGTGCAGATTGACGATCTGCACAAGGTTGTGTTTTAACCAGTACTTGAGCCATGGCATCCTTGTGGACAAACCCAGGGCTTGCCGGTTACTACCCCTTGGTAGCTTAGCAGTAAGAATAGGTGCAGAATATAAATCTCTATCTTTGACCCATGAGCCCCTTGTCTCATATTTTAACGACAACTGGGTCGGGGTAGGTCAAATTTTGGTGCTGCTACTGGGGATGCTTTTCAGTTCAAGTATTAGTTGAGCATAACGTGTTAGAGAGTAGTTAGTAGCGCTTTTATCTTTTCTTGTTTTTGTTTTCTGGGGTAGGTATTTCTTGGGTTCTTGGTGCAAACAAGGACTCTTGCACTACGATTCTGAATTTTGTGTGTTTTCTTTGTTAGGGTTTAATTGAAAAAAAGAAAAAAAAATGTGGGAAAGCACTCAACGGGGGGTCCTTTGCAGGGTGTGTCATTGCGATCATCCTATAGAGCGTTGCCCAAGGTTGAGTGACTATGGGAGAAGAATGGCTCAAAGATAGAGATTTTGTAGGATATGCCATTGCGACCACCCTACAGAATCTTGCTTTTGGATGAGTAAAATTGAGAGAGAGGTAGGAGTTGTTGGTTCTCAACACCAATGGGATCAAGATTGTTACCCATACCATATTTCTCAAAATTCGAGGTTTAGTGGTAACTTGAATTCATAGTGTGGAAATGCATTGGGAAATCAACAGTTTGGGTTAGAAAGTGGGATTTCACCAACTTATCCAATGGCCCAAAACGAATTCCTCGGATTGGTTCCCAAATCGGATTGTGTGGAAATTTTGCAAGCTATAGCTAATGTGACCAAGAGTAGTGATTTACTCCAATCACAAATGCTTAGCAAGATTATCGATTTGGGAACTCAACTATTCTCAAGCATTGAGAAAGTTGAGGGACAAGTGCATAATTTGATGAATAGGGTGAGCCAACTTGAAACCCAATTTTTCGAAAATAAACCATCCCTAGTTGAATGTGAAGTTTTGACAAATGAATCTAAAGGGGATGGGGAATGGTTTGTTGAGAGTGAAGAAGTCGAGGAAGGGGTAATTATACTTAATTTTCCATATTACATATTTCCACCCTTATCTCAACCTATAGAACCTACTCTCACATTTTTGGAAGCCTTAGAGGAAACCATAGGGAATCCAATTGAATATGCTAAGCTTCCAAACCACTTATTCCATCTAAGGTTGACTCCTCCTCTAGTATATCTTCCTCTTGGAAGATTCTTACCCCCTGCTCTTCTTTTTTAGCTGTCTAAGGTGATGGGGAACCTTATGGATAACATTAGGGTCGTGTTGATGACCTTAAAAATATGGGAGCTTCTTGGGAGACAACTTGAGCTTTGAAAAATTAGATTAGTTTAGTATTTTTGGTGTGTTTTCCTATTTGTAGCTTTTTTTTTTTTTTTGGGACACTATTATACTTGGTGTGCTTGTTTGTTTTATAGGAAGGATATGGTCTTTGGAGAAAGGTGAGGAAACGAGGAGTCCAACTCATGGACCATGTAGACGTACATGGTTTGTGGTGCTCAAATGGTTGACAATGAGGAGAACCAAGCCCCAAATTTCTGGGGCATGTAGACATGCATGATCCATAGAGCTCACATACTTTCCTACACCACCCAATCACCATTTCTTCCCCATCACCACTCTACGACCACCAAAATACCACCCAAAACCCACCAATCCTCAAAACCGTTGAGACATACACACCGAGACCTAAGAGGAAACTCTTCATTGTGATTCAATTCCTTATTCAATTTGTGATGCATGATAGTGGTTAGATTGAACTTTCTTGATTAGAGGTTTGGGGTAATACATTGAGGGTGATGGTAGTTTATTGTTTACATTCCAAGATTGTTCCATCAAGGGTAGATTTAGTGTTCTTTTTCATTATGAGTTCTTTCCTATTTCTTTCCCTTGACATGTGTTCTTTGATTTTGTATATGCATTGAGGACAATGCAAGATTTAAGTGCGGGGAAGAGGATTAGATAGCACTTATAATTTTTAGTTCTTTATATGTAGCTAATAGCTCTTTTAAGAGCATTTTGAAAAAAAATATTTTAAACCTGGAAAAGTCAAAAACCCAAAAAATGACTTGGGTAACATTAGGAAAAGCCCGGATCGGTCAAAAGTCCTAGGTAAAAGTGAGAGGCTTGGCTCGGCTAGACTTATGAGTCTAGGCAAAAGTGAGAGGTCGTGTGGAAAAAAGTGTGAGGTGAGCACATTTGTGGGATAAAGCTAGGATGAAAACCCGAAAAGGCTTCTAGGAAAAATGAGAGAAATTGAGAGAAAACAAAAAACTAGGTTGAATGCATGCTTTCACGGCAGATTGTTTTTAGAGAAGAATCTTTAGTTGCTTTTGGATCATTTTGGGAAAAGGAAGCTAGCTTGAAACTTATCTTTTAGGCTTACCTTTTTCCACATTTTATTTTGGGTGGATAGGTTACTTTAGGAACTTTGGGGAGTGTTCTTGGGGGAACTAGGGTAGCCTGGGATGAGTTGAATGCCTCTGTTAACTTATACTTGCATTCTACATTTCGCTTGATTTTTTTTATTGTCTTAGATTTACTCAAGGTAGAGTAAAGGTTTAAGTGTGGAGAGTCTGATCTACTTCATTTTGAGCGCGTTAACTGTTGCATTTGGCATACTTTTTGGTTAGTTTTAGTTGGTGGATTTCTAGTATTAGTTATGTTTATGTGACAAGGGGTTTAGACGGCCATGTTTGGTTTTCTTGTTTAAAGTCCGCATTTTGTAGACTTAATTGGTACTAATGGACATCTTGTATCCACGGGCTCCTTTGTCTTCATTTTGATCATCTTTAGTAGGTCACCCGTGGGTACTTTTTGGTTCCATTTTATGTGAAGGCCGTTCGCAATGGCGGTAGAAGATTGAAGGTTGTTCGCAAGGATGGTAGTAGAGGTGAACGCCCTTCACATTAGAATGGTAGAAGATGAAGGCCATAAACATCAATGCGTAGTAGAGGAGATTGAAGCCAAAGATAGGAAGTTTCAAAGTTTAAGACGGACAAAGGAGAAAATGGTGAATTGTGGTTCGAGGAGTGTTACCTTAGTCCGAGAATGATCCAAGAAGAATTAGCTTTCAAGGTAGGTTCCATTGGATTTGTCTTCTTGAGTACTACACAATCAACTACTAAAAATTCCAATTCAGACTAACGATTCACCCATCGCAAGCAAACGAAGTTCAGCAGATGAAGCACCAGCGGCACTTCACGGACCGCACATGGTAAAGCACCAGTGGCCCATGACAATGCACACGGACCACACTACACGAGACCTTCATGAGGAAAAAGCGTCGGGTCATGACAAAGACCTCGAGCCATGGAGCTAGGATATAAAGAATTGAAGATTTGGCTAAGTATGGAGTTGGGCCGCGAAAACCTTCACGGACCGTAAAGAAATTCCTGAGCGAGACCATGTACTATTCACAGTCCGTGAAAACCTTCACAGACTGTAAGTACTTCTGAGCAAAATTTATGAACTGTTTGCGGTCCGTGACAATCTTCATGGACCATGGCATGAAACCTACTTTACTAACCGCGCCAGATCCCATGGCCCGCGGCTCTGAATGTTCACGGATCGCTCCAGATCCCATGCCCCTTGCTTGAATGCTTCACAGACCGTGACATTTGTGCCCGTCTATGAAGCCTTAGCGGTTGACCTGGGGTTTATCTATTTTTTGGCTTATTTTGGGCCTATTTTTAGGCTAAATCTCCCACTACTATATATAGGAGCCTTAGTTTTCTACTTAATTTTTAGGATGTAGAATAGAACCTAGGCATAACGTAGAATAGATTCCATCTCTAGTTTAGAGAGAAGGAAGATGAGAGTTCTTCTTCTCTTTTTTTTCGGCAAAAACCGAAGAGGTGACAGAAAAATTGTTGCCTCCAAAAGTGCTAATCTACCCCTATAAACAGTAAACAAAGTAGTGTAATGTATGTAGAAGTCACGATCCTAAGGAGAGAATCTCCACCCCTCGTGTGAATTCTCTCCCATGGCCAGGCAACTTGTACATGAAAGAAAATGGGACAGATAAGCTCAAAAGGTGAGGAGAATAGCAATTTGGCTGAAAGCTATCCTACAAATGTAATTTCCAAGTGCCAAAGATATGGATATGGCCTTTTGTGTCATCATTACGATGTCAAAAATGGTGCTTCCACGGCAAACAAACCATCTCCTGGAGTTAAAAGGTGAGGAAAGTTAGGATCATCAGAGCCAGACATGGCAACTCAGAGCGGATGCCAGATAGGCCAGATAGTGCTTCATTTCTTTCAGTCCTACACAAATCCTGCACAAACATAACAGCAAGTGATTAGGCAGTATCTGTTCCTAATTTATAGATGTTTAGTGCTTCTGAGATGGGGTACATTATCTCTATCCATGATTATTAGCCCTCTGATCTCAGGAGTAACATTGGTAAGATTGAGACTTTGGTTGTTCAGAAAGTGATGTTTAGAGATAGCATGGGCCACTGCATTACCCTCCCTATAGACATGTTTTAGTACCGCTGAGCCAATCAAAGATTTAGCCTTAAAAACCAGCTGAAAGAGTTCCCATTTTGCAGCATAATGATTACTGATCATCTCTACCGCTAGTTTTGAGTCTGATTCAATGATAAAGTTATGATCAAGGTGGGTAAAGGTGTAGCAAGCATGCAGTATCGCTTCGATTTCTGCGTGTAAAGGAGATACACCAGAAATTGAAGTTGAGCTAATACAAATAGGCTGACCGAGGCTATTCCTGGCAATGAGACCAACCGAAGCTTTACCAGAGCTCCAGGAGGCATCCACATTTATTTTAGTACAACCAGGTTCAGGCTTAATCCAGTATACTTTCGTAATATTTGGCTTTGGGGGAGGTCTCAACAGCGGGATTAGGTGCTTAAAAGCTGGAGGAATTGAGTGTGTTGATAATAAACTAGGCTTACACTCACTCAGTGTCAATCTGATCAGTTCATCAACCTCCATACAAATATTATCCACAGAGAATGGTTTATGATCATATAGAAAGCTGTTTCTAGCTTTCCATAAGCACCAGCAGGTCAGGGATGGCAGTATCATGCAGTAAACTTGATAAAACTGAGGTAAATCTTGACAACTCCAGAATAGAAAAAATCTTTGGGGTATCGAGTGTTGGTCATTAAGATTGAATTGAATGGATGCAGTCAAGTGAGACCAAACTTTCTTAGCTAATGGACAAGTGATAAAATAATGTTGGATAGAGTCTAAATCGCAGCAAGCTGGACACTTGGAAGCTAAACTGAAACCACATGTAATCAGTATATCATCAAAGGGAAGAAAGGCATGTAGCAGTTTCCATACAAAAATAGAAATCTTTTTGAGAAAGAGGGAGTTCCATAGGTATTTAGTTACAGGGTAATTACCTGATAGTTGAACGAGTGCCCTATATGCAGACTTAAACGTAAAATTACCCGAAGCTTCAGGCTTCCAAATCATCCTGTCCTCCCTCTCAAGGTTCAGCTCTACACCCTGTAAAAATAGTACAGTATCATTGTCCAGAAAAGATGATATTTGACTTAAAATATTTACTTTGTTGGCTATAAAATCAGCCACAGAAAGACCAGCTAACAGAATATGTGTACTTTCAGGTAGCTGACCAATCAATGGTCCCTGAGGGCACCAGTTTGCAGATAAGAAGTCACACTTTCCAGCTCCATAAATAACATACGAATTGTTTTCTGCAAATGAATTAATGTAACATATTCTCTTCCAAGTTCCAGAATTTCTATTAGAAGGAGGAAGTGACCATAATAGCTTAGCCCACAGTGAAACCCCTAATTGGCTTTTCCACCACAGTTTGGCCGAACAAGAAGCTACAATTGCTTGAACAGATCTGAACCCTAGTCCTCCCATCTTTGTTGGTTTAGCAATTTGAGACCATTTTTTCCAAATCTTGTTTTTTTCCCCTCTGATTCTCCCCAAAAGAAGTGAGCCATTTTTTTCTCAAAAGCTTTAATGATCCCTTTTGGGGGTTTGATTACCATCCATATATGCTGAGGGATAGAGTATAATACAGATTGAATTAAGGTCATTTTCCCCCCAGAACTTAGCCATTTATTTTTCCAATTTTGTAGCTTAAGATCAACATTAGCTAAGATGGGGAAAAAATATCTATTTAAAGCCCTACCCTTAAAAATGGGACACCCTAGTTATTTAAATGGAAAAGAGCCTTTCTTCATTTTCAGAATTGCTTTAACCTGGTTCTTCCTAGATACAGTAGCCTTACTACTTAGATAAAAATCCGATTTCTCAAAATTAAACTTTTGGCCTGAGGTGTACTCAAAAACTTCTAGAAAAGCTTTGATTTTGATAAGGTTAGCCTTAGATGCTTGCATAAATATTATCGTATCATCCGCATACATCAAGTGAGAAACAACAGGTATTGAACCAGGAATTTGGTATGAAGATAAACTTCTATTGTGAAAAATATAAGTTAAGCTTCTAGAGAAGGCCTCTGAAAATAAATTAAAGAGAAAGGGAGATAGAGGATCACCTTGTTTGATTCCCCTTGTTGCCTTAAAAAATCCTACTGGATTTCCATTTAGTAAAACTGAAAAGTGTGCTTGTGACAGGTTATTCATGACTGCCCTTAAAAAATTCCCATTAAAACCAAACTTCATCAAAATATGCTCTAGAAACTTCCATCTAATTCTGTCAAAAGCTTTCCTAAGGTCCAATTTCAGCATGTAATTTTGGATTCTGTATTTCTTGTCCAAAAATCTGATCATTTCATTTAAATACAGAATGTTATCTGATATATCCCTATTCTTCATGAATGCAGTTTGGTTAGGGGATATCAAGTTATCCATGTAAGGTTTTAATCTCTCATTTAGTACTTTAGAACAGATCTTATTCAAAACATTTGACAAGCTAATTGGTCTAAAGTCATCAAATGAGCTTGGAGTTGGTTTTTTTGGTATGAGGGTAATCTAGGTGCTGGAGATACCCTTAGGAATATCAGCACCAGAAATAAACTCATTGACAGCATCCATTAAATCTGTTTTTATTATAGACCAGCTTTTTGTAAAAAAACTTTGGAGAAAATCCATCTGGCCCAGGACTACTTGTTTTGTTTAAACTCCTAATGACAGATTCAAGTTCTAGTTCTGATACAGGCTTACCAAGAGCATGATTATCATTATCTCCTATAAGAACCGGGATCTGGCTTAGAAAATGGGAGAAATAGGTATCATCAGTGTTCAGATCAGATTCAGAAAGTAACTCAGAGAAATAGTGAATAGCTTCATTTTGAATATCTACTTGAGAATTTATCCATTGCCCCTCACTATTTTTTATTTTACTTATCTGAATTTACTGTTTCGCTCTTGCACTACCTTATGAAAAAAGGAAGTATTATTATCCCCAAGCTTATGCCATCTTAATCTAGCCTTCTGTTTCCAGTATTTTTCTTTTTCCTTTAAAACCTTAAGCAAGACAGCATTTTTTTCATTCAATTTAATATGCTCAGATAATGTGGGATTCAAGTCATAAATCTCCTCTTGTACTCTTAAATCTTCCTCAGCTTTTTTAACATTTAAATCAATGTTTCCAAATATCTCTCTGTTCCAGTTTTTTACAGTTTTCTTAAGTCTAATCAGTTTGAGATAGAATCTTAGCATACCAGTTCCACCAATAGGAGAGTCCCAACTATTTTTTATCACTGAAATGAATTCTTCCCGCTGAAACCAAGCATCAATGAATCTAAAAGGCTTCGGGTTCGAAGAGGTCAGGTTAGAAACCTGAAGAAAAAGGGGAGCATGGTCCGAGGTTTGTCTATTTAGAATTTGGATCGATGAAGATGGAAATTTAGAGATCCAAGACAAAGTGCACAGACCCCTGTCTAGCCTTTTTGAGGTAGGGTTTCTAAGTCTAGAATTACACCATGTAAATAGGTTTCCTACTGTATTAATTTCCTGGATGCCATTAGAGTTAATCCATGAGCTAAAATCCCTAATACTGCCTAATGCAGGGGAACTTGGACCTCTGTATTCAGTTAATGAAGTAATTGCATTAAAATCGCCCATAAAGATAGTGTCACCCTTAGGGATAGAGCTAAGCTCTGACCATAAAATCTTTCTACCTTCTCTATCCCTTAGAGCATATACAAAAACTGCATCCATTATCAAATTTGTAAACTGATGAGCAATGGATACATGCATGAACTGTTCATGAGTGGATATTAAAGAGACGGGTAAGTTATTGGACCACATAAGCCATATTTTACCATTAGACAGTGTCAAATTCTGGGAGAAAGATAATTTTTTCATGTAGTCTTCACATTGTGAGTTATTATGCATAGGTTCAATAATACACAACAATTGAATTTTCTTAACCTTGCATAAATTAGATAGCCTAAACAGAGAAGAGTCAATTCCCCTAAGGTTCCATACTAAGAAATTAACATTTTGGTTTCCTATCATTGTTCACCTGATTTACTACTTTTTGTAGATGATCTGAGCATCATTTTGTTAATCTGACTTAGGTAGTTATTTCTTTTAACTTTGGCCTTACCTTGGATGTTACCTGAAGGGGAAATGTTAGGATGTATCTCCTCAGTCATGATCTCATTTATAGGCCTGGTATCCTCAGCCTCCACATCCTTATCCTTAGTGTTTTCAAGAACCTGCAAAATCAAAAACCTGTTTGCCATCTTCCCTGGCTGGGAGTAGGAGTTTTTATGGCCAGGACTATACAAAGGGAGAGTAGAGGAGCCAATCTGCATATCATCTTTAGGAAAATTCAAAAATATGGGTTTAGAGGTTGCAGTATCATTTAGCAGCCTTGATATTGAGTTACCCAAACTATGAAGAGACTTATTAGTATCATTTGAAATAACACCCTGATTGACTATCAAGTTTGGATTAGTCAGTTCACTGAGTTGTTCAGAGGAAACTATCTCCAAATTTTCCCCTGGAGGAGGTTGTTCTTCCACAGAGTCTAGGATTAGGGGAGCTTTATCAAATTTTTTACCTGTTGCCTGCCATTGGAACTGAGGTAGGTTTCGTTCAATACTAGGCTCCTGAGATCTTTCATTGTTAGCCTGGGAGTTAAACTTGCACTGGGATAGGGAATGACCTAATTTTGCACAGTGATCACAGTAGAGAGGTATGTCCTCATATTCAATCTGGTATTTCCTGTTGTTGGTCACATAACCTAACCTTATAAAGCTACTCAGAGGTTTTTGGATATCTATTTCAACACAAAATTTGATTGCAGAGGGCCTTGTTAACATTTCTGTTGCTAAATCATTTTTAATGAAACTTCCTATGCTGTTTCCAATAGCCTCAATAGAAGCTGAATTATAGTAATACAATGGCACCTCTTTGATAGTACACCAGATAGGGACTATAGGTGATTCTCTATGAGTTGAAAAATCAGGGGTCCATTTCAGCATTTTAAGGAGGACACCATTCAGATTCCAAATACATTTCATCCAGCATCTCTGGTAATCATTTATGTGCTCAAATCTTATCAAAACGTGTTTGTAATCCAAAGAACCAAGTTGATACTTACCTTCAAATCCCACAGTTTTGAAAGCTTGCTCCAATTGTTCCATTGAGAGTCTGCCCCTTGTAAACTTTTCGACCAGAGTATTTGCATAATGGGCTGAGAGGGTAGCTATCTGATCATCTGAGTATAGGCACGATGGTTCTCCTAGGTGTTGAGATTTAGGAATGAGCTCTGGATTGTTAGGTAAAGTTTTCAAAAGGGGCGGAGCTTTGCTTTGGAGAACTGAAGCGAAGGTTTTGGGGGGGACTTGGTTAGCACAGGGAGTCGCCATCTCCATCGGCATCGCCGATTGGGTGGCCGACGAAGCCCAAGCCGGCGGAAAATTAGCCGTTGCCGGCAAGGTAGCCGTTATCGGCGGGGAAAAAATAGCGAGCAAGGAGAACCTACAAAGAATACAATTAACAAATGAGAGCGTTTTCAACAGAGAGCGTTTTCAAACTTGAGAGTTCTTCTTCTCCTTCATTCTTCTTTTCCTTTCTTTTTACCTTTCATCTTATTTTCTAGATCCACGGCATCTAACCTAATATTTTCCTTGGATCTAACCTTTTAGAGTAGTTTATTAGTTTGGGTTTCATTTTGGCACTTGGTATATTCAAAATGCTTATTAAGATTCATTAGATTCATCATATCTTTGTATTTATGATATTCTTGTGATTGTTCTTGAATGTTATAAATGCATGAATACTACACCACATAGAAGCACAAACTTTGGGATATATTCATATATGGTGCAATTATTGATATCCCCTTGGGAAGATAAATCCGGGTGTTAGAATGGGTAGCGGAGAACACGTCCGCGTGGGTGTTTGCACGGAGGATTCGAGAAGGCTCTTACCTATTTTCTATCACACCAATCTTAGGTGACTTCGTAAGTGTCGTCCTAGAGGTTGCGGGTTGATATAGCTAATAGTAGCAAGTTAGGTGTTGTGTTCAAACCCTAGTATCACAGATAAGGTGTCTACGATCCTAGGGCCATAAATAGGACCCGGGAGAAGTAGTTGCATTCGTGGTGAAAGCCTGGGACATAATAGCACGAGGAAGAAACAGACCGACAACAATGTTCGGACCTCTTTGTACATCCCTAATTACGATGACGGTGCCGATGGAGGGTTGCGAGCACACCCACCGTGACATGGTTGGGGAAGTGTATGCCATTGGCCACACCACGTGTTGTGAACACACTAATAGATCTTTTGTAAGTCTTTATGTGAATGAATCGAGGATTGAATCATTAGAACTACCATGTTGCTAAATGATTTTCAAGTGCCTAGTACAAATAGGTTCTCATTTGTTAATTGTATTCTTTGTAGTTGTTAGTTGAAAATATCAACCCCCCTCCCCCCAGGTGCATGTCTACATTACTAGTTGTTCCTTTCAGTCATGTGGATTGATGACCCACATGAGGTTGTGTTTTAATTAGTACATGAGCCATAGCATCCTTGTGGACAAACCCCGGGCATTTTGCTTACTAACCCTTAGTAGCTTAGCAGTAAGAACGAGTGCAAAATATAAATCTCTATCTTTGACCCATAAGCCCCTCGGCTCGTGTTTTAACGACAACCGAGTCTGGGCAGGTCAATCTCAATAACACTCCTTTTCAAAATGCTTCAAATTAACCAAAAAGGTGAGAAGTGTTACCATGGAGGGGATGGAAAGAGTTATTAGAACACCAATATACCAATGTAAGCAAGAGAGGTTGAATTTGATCAAAAATTCAAGAACCCATTTCTAGGGTTCTTTAGTTTTAAAATTATATTTTGGGGAAATGATGAAGGATTTGAGTGTTGGGGATGTGGAGGAGTGGAACGGGGATGGAGAGATAAAAAATTGGTCGGAGGTGGAAGGCTGAGCGGCGGATTTCCGGCAAGAAGGGTGAAGGAAGCATGGTAGGAAGAGTGGTGGAAGAAAATAGAAGAGGGGAGTGAATGGAAGCTGACGGGATGGGGGGGTATATCTGTGTCACTGTAGGCTACATATATCGTGCAGTCAACAATGGGTAATCTGTCGGCCCTTCCCCTTTTTTCTTGTCTGACCATTTCTTTGTTTAATTACTTGTGATGCAGACCGCAACATATACTGTGGCCCGCAGAGATGAATCTACTCATTTCCGATTATTGGGCCATTTTGGCTGCAGACCGCAATATATGCTACGGCTCGCGGTGATGAAATTGCATTTTGGCTTCATTTTCCTCAAAAATATCCATTTGTGGCCTACAAAATTCCTAAAGAGCATCCTAATATTTCAAAATCACAAACAAATCAAACCAAACATAATATTTCTCCAAAATTAAAACAGAAAATTTTTCATAATCTCAAAATAAAATAGAGCACTAAAAATTATACTTAAATTAAAATAAAATAGCACTTGCATCGACGGAGTATCCCGAATGAACAAAACCAGGTTTATTTAACACAAATGACACGCCTTATTCACAAAGAAATAAAATGAAGCTACATCAACAAAATTTCATCAATTGCATTTGGATAATCAAAACCAACTTTATTTAATGTCGTCGGCACGACGTATTCACTTCCCTATGCCTCTACTCACTAACCGGGTTTTCGAGGAGTGTTTTCTCGACTATACCTAGTTGGAAACTCTTATGATAGGGCTTCAAACAGTGGTCATTTACTTTGAAAACTTTATAAGTCTCCTCGCTTATAATCTCCACCGGCCCATGTGGGAAAACTTTCATCACTACAAAAGGGCCTATCCATTTTGACTGCAATTTGCCTGGGAATAACCAAAGGCATGATTGTAATATAAGGAATTTTTTACCAATGTTAAAGATCTTTCTATTGATTAAGCTATCATGCTTAGCCTTGGTTTTCTCCTTGTAAAATGTGTATTTTTCATAGGAGTCATTCTGGATCTCCTCAAGCTCTTGCAATTTCAACTTTCAGTGCACACCGGCTTCATCCAATATGTTTTTTATGGCCCAATATGTTTTGTGTTCAAACTCAATCGGTAAGGGACACAGCTTTCCAAAAACCACCTAATATGGAGACATTCTAATTGGTGTCTTATAGGCCATCCTATACGCCCACAAAGCATCATCTAGCAGAGTGCTCCAATCCTTCCAATTCTGGTTAATCATTTTCTCAAGGATAGATTTAATCTCTTGATTGGAGACCTCGGCTTGGCCATTTAATTATAGGTGATAGGCTGTGGAGGTTTTATGAGTTACCTCATGCTTCTTCATCAAGGCCCCAATTGTGCGATTGCAAAAGTGGGTGCCTCGATCACTAATCATGGCTCGGGGAATTCTGAAATGGGAAAAGATGTTGGCTTTCAAAAACTCTGCCACCACTTTTGAATCATTGGTCCCAATGGCCTTTTCCTCAACCCACTTGGACACATAATCGATGACAAACAACATATATACGCACCAAAAAGAGTTTTGGAAAGGGTCCCATGAAGTGTACCCCTATACATAAAAAATCTCACAATACAATATGCTTGTTTGTGGCATTTCATTCCTTTGGGAAATGTTTCCCATTCTTTGACACTTATCACAAGAATGACAAAATCATTAGGAATGCTTCATCATGTGAGGAAAATGAAGACCGCTTTCTAACACCTTCAAAGTGGTTCTCTTGGCACCAAAGTGCCCACCAAATTCAAGAGAGTGACACATATTTAGAATTGAACTCACTTCACTCTCCGGGACACATCTCCGGATCATTTGATCCGGGAAATGCTTCAATAACTATGGATCATCCCACACATAGTGTTTAGCCTCACTTCTCAACCTATCCCTTTGAGCTTTGGAGAAATGTGGGGGAAATTGTTAGGAGGCAATAAAATTTACTAGATCGATATACCAAGGGTGAGCCTCTCTAATTGCAAACAATTATTCATCGAGAAATTCTTCCCGGATGGTATCCCTCCTAGTCTTCTCAATAGCACTCTCTAAAATTGATGTTAACTAACTTAAATGGTTGGCCACCACACTCCCCTTTTTATCCCTCGCCTCTATGTCAAATTCACTCAACATAAATATCCTAACCTAATCTTGGCTTCCTTCTTGGTCATTAAGTGGCTAAAAGCCGCATGGTCTGTGAAGACAATGACCTTTGTACCAAGTAGGTATGACCTAAAATTCTCAAGGGCGAATACTACCACCAATAACTCTTTCTCAGTGGTGGAGTAATTGTGTTGTGCATCATTAAGAATTATCGAGGTGTAGTGTATAGCATGTGGGATCCTCCCTACCCTTTGACCTAGAATTGCACCAATGGCATAGTCACTTGCATCACACATAATCTCAAAAGGGAGGTCCTAACTAGGGGGTTGGATAATGGGGTCGGAAATAAGCATTGCCTTTAAAGTGTTAAAAGTTCTTTGGCATTATAGGTCAACCACAAAATCTGTGTCTTTTTGCAACAATTTGCACAAATGGGAGGCAATCTTAGAAAAGTCCTTAATGAAATGACGGTAAAAATCCGTTTGACCTAGAAATGACCTAACTTCTCTAACATTCGAGGGGTAGGGTAGGGATTAGATTGTGTCAACCTTGGCTTTTCTACCTCTGAACTTTGAGAAGAGACTACATGACCCAATACAATGCCCTTTTCAACCATGAAGTGGCATTTTTTGGACTTTAATACGAGGTTGCTTTCAATGCATCTCTTAAGAACTAATGATAGATGGTTTAAACAACTATCAAAAGAATCTCCATGAATGGTGAAATCGTCCATTAAAACCACTATGAAGTGCTCAACAAACTCTAAAAATATACTAACCATGCACCTTTGGAATGTGCCGGGAGCATTGTATAGACTGAAAGGCATGCGCCTATAGGCAAAAGTGCCAAAAGGACATGTAAAAGTGGTCTTCTCTTGGTCTTCCAAGGTTATGGTAAGTTGGAAATACCTGGAATACCTATCTGGAAAACAATTGAAATCTTTCCTTGCATGCCTCTCCATCATTTGGTCAATGAAGGGTAGAGGAAAAGGGTTCTTCCTAGTTTCCGCATTCAACCAACAATAGTCAATACATACTCTCCACCCATTTTATATACGAGTGGGAACCAATTCTCCCTCTTGGTTCTCTATCACGGTCACACCGCTTTTCTTAGGCACAACTTAGGTAGGACTTAGTGCCACTATTTTTCCCTACTCCACTTACAATTTCTACTTTTGTGTTGCATTGGGGACAATGCAAGGTTTAAGTGAGGTTGTTAGGCACTTAGGAGTTTTAAACAAGATTCCTTTGTGTTTGGTTGTTAGTTATTTTTCTTTTCTTATCTTCATGTAGTATAGAGTTCATCTTTGGAGCATTTTTTGCTACACAAAAAAATGAAAATTTTGAAAATATTAAAAAAAATACTCCCGGCTAAGTCGAAAACTAGAAAGGGCAACTTAGGAAACAATGGGAAAGTCTTGGATAGGCTGAAAAACCTATGCAAAATTAAGAGGCTATGGTGTGGGAAAATGCAAGAAGTGAGCTTAATTTGTGTGTGAAGCTAGGATAAAAACCCAAATCGGCTCCTAGGCAATATGAGAGAAATTGAGAGAAATTGAAAACTATGTTAAGTGATGTGTTTCATTTTGCTTACGTTTACCGTTGCATCCGGCATAGTTTTTCGTATGTTTTGTATACCGGATTGCTAGTACTAGTTGAGTTTACGTGACAAGGGGTTTAGACGGCCATGTTTATTTTTATCGTCTAAATCCTGCATTTTGTAGACTTAATTACTGCTAATGGACATCATATATCCACAAGCTCCTAGATCTTCCATTTGATCATCTTTAGTGGGTCACCCGTGGGTACTTTTTAGGTACCTTCTATATAATGCCGTTCGTAAGGGCGGTAGAACATATTGAAGGCCGTTTGTAAGGATGGTAGAAGAGATCAAAGGCCATTCACCTCTAGAATGGTAGAAGACAAAGACCATGAACATCAATGCATGGTAGAAGGAGATTGGAGTCAATGATAGGCGGCATTGGATTTCAAAGCGACCAATGAAGAAACGGGGAATCATGGTCCGATGAGTTTTGCCAAAGTTTGAGAACAATCCAAGAAGAATTATCCTTCAAGGCTGGTTCCATTGGATTTTTCTTCTCGGACATTACAAAATTGACTACTAAAACTCATAAATTGGACTAACGGTTCTCTTGTAGCAAAGGAAACAAGTTCAGCCGGCCAAGGTACCATGGGTCAGCGTGGACCGTTCATAGCTAAGCACCAATGGTCTGCAGTACAAGAGATGCCCTGCGTTAACAGTTCTAGCACGAGGCAATGGTGCGACCCACACCATACGCCACGGTCCATACAGCTCAAGTTCAATGGCTTCCCAAATAAGGCTAAGTATAGGCACAGATATTCCTATTTATGATGGCTAATACCGTTCTATGATCAAGATGCCAAGACTAGTAGTTGGCCCATGCCAAAGTCTGCGCACCGCGCTAAACTTCTGAGCAAACCGTGCCAAAATTCAGAGTGAATCATGCTTCCTGACCACGACCCGCACCATAACTCACGGTCTCCGCCAGAGCCCATGCTATGGCCTCGCGCCAGATCAAGCATCATGTGCCTATAAAGAACCACATAAGAGCATGATGATGCATCCCGTAATAAAGTACTTGGTGCGGACTGCGCCATCCGTGATGGTCCGCGTCAGATGGCGGATGAACTAGGTCCTTAGCATTTTTTGGCCTATTTTTGGACACAATCCCCATATCTTATATATATAACCTTAGTCTACTAGGTTAAACATGTAAAAAAATAGATTAGATCATTAGGAGAGCTCTTAGAGAGGGAGAAGCACGTTCTCATTTTCCATTTTCTTTCTTTTCATTTCGTGTTCATCCTAGATGTGGAATTCAAATCTATATTTGAATCCCATGTCCATGGAGTAGTTTTCATAGTTTGGGGATAATTGTAGCGCATGATTCAGTCTTTATGTTTATGTAAGATTCATTAGATTCATCATATTATATGTGTTCATGATATTTTTGTGATTGTTCTTGAATTTCTAAATGCATGAAAATTACACCACATACCGGCACACACTTTGGGCTGTATTCATGTATGGTGCATTTATTGTTGCCCCAATGGGAAGAGAAACCTGGATGTTATTATGGGTAAGGGAGTACGTTGTGTCTGCGTGAGTGTGTGTACGGGAGACCCGAGCCATACTGTGACTTATTTGCCATCGCACTGGTCTTAGCTGATTACATAAAGTTTTTCTATAGGTTGCAGGTAGAGATAGCTAAAAGGTAGCAAACTAGGGTGTGAGAGACCCTAAATCATAGATAAGGTGACAATGAACCTTGGGCTTAGTTGATATCCAGCTTAAGTATCAATTAGGCATAACGTGTTAGTTGAAGTAGTTAGTAGTTGCTTTTTATTTTAGTTTTAGTTTTGTGTTGTTAGTTTGGTTGTTAAGTTGTTTTTATTGTTGCTTTGTTACTTTTGATCTATTTGCTAATGTTGTACTTGGTAGGGTGTTGCCAGCCCTAGTTTATGGTACACACTTGTACCACTAATCTAGGTGTCTTACACTACCCGACTGAGAACACAGGTGTTCGGAGAAGAAGAAGACGAAGGACTAGGGAAAAAGTTCAACCAAGGCAAGCAGTGTTAGTTGAAGATCCGCTAGTGATGGTGGAAGACAATCGTACCTTACGGGAGCTTATGGCCCCGATTTGGAGAATCAACCATTATACATCACCTTCTCACCATTACCCGCCAATGTTAGTTGTGAGCTGAAATGTGGCATGATTCATTTCCTACCTACATTCCATAGATTGGCGCGGGAGGACGCGAACAAGCATATTTCGAAGTTTCACTTGGTGTGTATGAACATGAAGCCACGGGGAGTTTCCGAAGACGACTACAACTTTTAAGTGCCTTCCCATTTTCCCCTCAAGACGAAGCTAAAAACTGGCTATATTACTTTCCACCAGGATGCATTGGTTCTTGGATGAACATGAACTGAAGGTTCTTAGAGAAGTATTTTTGGGTGTCTAAGTTGGCGGGGATAAAGAAGAAATTGTCGAACATCACCCAAGGGGCTACCGAAAGCTTGTATGATTATTGGGAACGCTTCAAACGACTTTTGGCAAGTTGTCCCTACCACCCTTTCAAGAAGGGATATTTGGTGTATTATTTATTTGAGGGGTTGTACGATTAAGATATGTGAATTTTTCATCTGGTTCATTTCGCGTGCATTGACCAATGCCTTTTGCATATTGTTTAGTTAGTTTTATTTGGTGGATTTCTAGTATTAGTTAAGTTTACGTGACAAGGGGTTTAGACAATAATGTTTGGTTTTCTTGTCTAAATCCCATATTTTTTAGACTTAGTTGGTACTAATGGACATCTTGTATCCATGGGCTCCTTGATCTTCCTTGTGTTAATCTTTAGTAGGTCGCATGGGCACTTTTTGTTTACATTCAATGTGAAGGCCATTTGTAAGGACGGTTGAAGATATTGAAGGTCACTTGCAAGGATGGTAGAAGAGATCAAACGTCATTCACCTCTATAATGGTAGAAGATGAAGACCACGGATATCAAATCGTGGTAGTAAAAGGATGAAGCCAAATATAGGCGGCATTGGAGTTCAAAACGGACAAGGGAGAAACGATTAATCGTTGTCTGATGAGTTGCACCAAAGTCTAAGAATGATCCAAGAAGAATTATCCTTCAAGGTGGGTTCCATTGGATTCGTCTTCCCGATTACTATAATATCGACTACTAAAACTTTTGAATTGGACTAGCGGTTCTCCCATGGCGAAGGAAACAGGTTCAGTCAACCAAGGCACCTACGGGTCGGCATGGGCCGTGCATGGTATGGCACCAACGGTCTGCGCTAAAGGAGATACTTCGTGGCAAGGAGAGCAGAGCGAGGCAATGGCATGGCCCTCGTCAGAGCCAACGGGCCGCCAAGCAAAAATTGAAGACCTCTCTGTGCAGCTAAGTATGGGCGCGAAACATCCCATTTTAGGCTTCTCGCATCGTGCCAAGTCATCATGCCGAAGACCAGCACGCATGATGTGGGAATCCACGCGGTCTGCGCTTAAGTTTTCTGAGCAAAGCACTTATCCTGACCACGGCCCGCACCAACGGCCACGAGCGCAGATTGGGACTTCAAGATTCAGCACCCTGATGGCGCCCTGCAACAAGTAATGTGGCCCACGCTAGGAGACGATGCGACCCGCGCTAGACCTAGACCTTGCTTCCTACATGCTTTAAAGATCTGCACACTCTTAGGAAAAACTGGGAGAATGAATATTACAAATGCTAGAACTTACACACCCTTTATATGGTAGATAGGAATTGGGTTTTGAAAGAGGCCCAAAATGGAAAGGAAATCCTAGTTGGCCGCTAGCATGGGCTGTGCAATAGCATATGGCCTGTGTGGCATGGCCCATGCAATAGGGCACGGGCCGCCGGTTGGGCCTGTGTTCTTCGGTCTTGTGAGCGCACAGACGTGCATTTCTTTGCAGGCCACCAGATGCGAACATCTTCTAAGCATTTAAACTGTACGGCCCGTGTGATTCTTCATGGGCCACCGACTGCAAGCTTGTTTTCACCTTCTGAGCGGTACGACCCGTGTAATACCTTGCGAGCTGCCGGTTGGGATTCGATTCCTAGCAACTGATAGCGCGATCATGTAAAACATCCTTGGACGTGGGCTGGTCTTCAGATCTTCATCTTCAAAGGGCACGAGCTGTGCAATATGGCACAACCCGTGCTTCATACTTAGGCGCACAAGCCGTTATCAAAAAATGGGTTGTGCACATACTTGCGGCCCATGCCTTTACTTGGCAACATCCATTTGGTTGGCATGTGTTGTGTAATACAACATGGCCATGTTACTCTTCATCTTGTTCAAGCTTTGAACTCTTTCTCATCTTTGCGTGATTCCATCTACAACAAATTTTTGACTCGTGGCCTTCTGTCTACTTCCATTCATGCGAATGGCCTTCTACTATCTACTATCATCATTGCGAATGACCTTCTACAATCTACACCAAAGTGCTTACGAGCAATCTACAAATAAGCTCACAAAATAGAATCTAGATGCTCGTAAGGACATAACATCCATTAGGTCTACTAAGTCTACAAAACTAAGGATTTAGACAAGAAAACTAATAATGGCTATCTAAACCGCTTGTAATGTAAACCTAACTAAACCTAGCAATCATCCATCCAAAACATACCAATAAATATGCTAAATACATTGGTTAACACATGATTTTAGGTGCAGATCAACACCCAGCTTTGATTGGAATCAATTTTAGCACATCCGGTGAACTTTTCAATTTTTGCACTTAGGTCCCTCCAAGAAAGTGGGAGAAGTCAAAATGCAAAATTGGAGATACCCTTATCTAATTCACATTTTTACAATCACGATGTTTCAATTTGGGCATGACTGGGTGACTGGAAGGGGCCCAAATTATTCACAAACAGTATATGACAAAACTTTACAAAAATTACACTATGGCCCAAACTTCCTCGAATGTTCTCCACGCTTTAGAACTATGAAGCCAAGCATGAAGACACATTTTTATATGGAGATTATGCTTACTATCGAAGAGGGATGCGAACCGGAGTACTCGTTTCTCATTTTTATTAGTATTCATTAATACCCCTTACGATAAGCATTATGGGAAAGATAATTTTCACCACATAGAATCACACAAAATTATACATTCTCAGTTTTTTATTAAACAAAATAATAATAAAATTATATCCATCAAATTTTAGAGAGCGCTAGTACGCGGTCTAGAGTAAATTGTAGATGGTTACTTATAAGTATACAAGGGTTAATCAAAAGAACTTTTGGAAGTCTGCGTGGAATCAGACTAGTTTCTTTATTACTCTTGGTTATTATAAGTTTGACTAGGGATGCCAATTCAGGTTTCTTTCCGGGATGATCATATTTGATTTTGGAACAACCGGAGAATATTTTTTTTTACTTTTTGAACTTAGGTCCTCCAATGAAGTGGGAGAAGTCGAAATGCGATATTGGAGATACCCTTTTTTAATTCACATTGTCACAATAATGTTGTTCTAATTTTGGCATCAACGGGTTAACAGAAGGGGTCACAATCGTAACACAGAGTATTTTACGACACTTTTTTTGGAAATTAGACTATGGCACATGTGTGCGACTTCGCAAGAGTATCGACTGAATGAACCCAAAACTGACCCACGACCGACGTCGGTCAACCTAAAAATTCCAGTGGGAAACGAAAATTTGAGCTGGAAATATGAGCTAAATCCCCCCCCCCAAACCTTATTTCATCTCATTCAACACCAACATCCATTTCACATCTCCAACATACTTCCTCCAAACCCAACTCCACAACATCCTTTCCATTCACACCATTACAACAATTAAAGTGCTTTATTAAAATTTCATCTCTCAAACATCAACAAGTATCCGAGGATGGAGCATCTCTAGGTTAAAATTATTTCATGTAGTTTTCCATCCATTCCATGTTCAGTTAGCAATTTTATTAGTGATTTTGTATATGTTTTTTTTTATCATGGAACAAAGGTTGAATATTTTCATGAAGTATGATGATTGTGTTACATGTTATATAATGTAGTGTTTGTGTTGCCAAGACAATTCCATGTTTGTAAGGAATGAGAAGAAAAAAAGAAGCTTCAATTAGGGCTGATTGTCGACAATAATTATATTTTTGTATAAACACACTATAAATGTGCAACGTCGGTCACAGTTTATCGGCCCATGCGATGTGGTACCGAACAAATACCAACGTCGTACAGGTATAGAAAATGCTTAAAATATCTATGATTCGATGTTGCTCATCAGTCGACCCTTGCGACATTGATAACGCATGTATGTGACGTCACATTAAAGCAGATCAGTTACTTTTTCCTGGTTGAGATTAATGTCATCTACGTATGACTATATTGTGTATATTCCATTTGGGGACTGTCCAATTTTGTTTCTTGCTGATTGGTTGTAATAGGACAATGACAGTTATCGATGGGTTTTCGGCATTTATATGGATGAACTTTTGATTTCACTAGTCGCACTGATAGTGTTAAAGTCGTACAACGTAGACAATGAAGATTTAGTACAATTAATATTTCATTTTGATATCAACCTTTCTTATTTTAATAGATTGTAACATATATTTGTAATATATGTTATAGTTTTGTGGGTTTTAACATGTCATTCTTTTTCGTATTAATTGAATAACAATTGATTGTTGTATGATGTTTAACCATTTCACGAGTTATAATATATCAAGTAATATGTAATGGCTATCGACGAACAATTATTTGTGTCATTAAATATTAAATATTGTAATATTGTACAAGAATCGATGACTCCGTGATTAACCTGCGATGTCGCAATAACCGGTACAATGACGACACCATACCAACGTCGCATAAATTGACATAATTTATTTTTCAATATCGACCCCACAAAAAAATGTCGCATTGGTCATCGTTCCACATCAACATGCACACGACATGGGTGTCCCACAACATGCGATGTCACTTACAAGAGTCATCGACGTCACTGTTATTAGGACGGACATCGGTCTGCATGAATTCGCGACATTTCCTCTCCCATCGTCTACCTTCTTGCTCTGATCGACGTTGGTCACTATACATGGCAACATTGGCCTGAACGAATTTGCAACTATGGTCTCTTATCGTCGACCTTCTTCCTTGGACCGACGTTGGTCACAAAAACTATGGACGCTGGTCCAAATCGAGGTAAAAAAATACTTTTTACCTCGATTTTGAACCAAGGTAAAATTATACTTTTTAATATGCCAATATTTACCTCAGTTTTTATGGGACAAAAAACCAAGGTAAAAAGTCTCGTAGAACCAAAGTAAAAGTACCTGTTTCTTGTATTGAAGTACTGAAAATGAAACTTCAAATCTATTAGTAAAAACTCGCGTATTGCGCAAAAATGAGGAAAATTTGATCTGCAAATTTTCCCAACTCAGATACCTGACCCACGAGATTCTTATGAAGCCGGAATCATTAATTCCTCAATTATTTATGCTTAGTACCCCCAAAAAAGGTATTTGCACCAAAATCCCTCCTTACTCCTTCAAAATTTCTTTAATTATATTTGAAATCCAATATCTATTTAAAGTTCCTTATATTAGACATTAATCCTTGGTCTCGCTCTGAGTATACAAGACTTTCTCTTATTGTTATTGTTGCATGTGGAGATTGTACACTTGATAATAATGAGATTGTACTACATGATCCAACCAAATGTATGCAGAATACACTTTCTGAAATTGAAGCACTAAATGAAACGACATGAAGCAGGTAGCTCCCACAAGTTACAGCTGCTTGGAAGCTACAGATGTGTACTCTGCAACAATGGTGGACTACACTGCTGCAACATATAGGATTTTGCAAGTAGGTCAAAAAAATACCACCATTGGAGATGCTCTTAGACTTTCATATGTTAAAAACAATGATAAAACTTATCATTAGAAAAAATATAAATTAGTTCCTATGTTTAGAAGGTTGGTTAGTTGAATTAATGGTTTAGTTATACTTTTTTTTCCCTTCAAAATAATGATAGAACATTCAGTTGGAAAATGTATAAATTAGTTCCTAAGTTTAAAGTGTTTGTTAATTGTTTTAATGATTTAGTTTCAACTTTTATGACAATGGTTAGAAAATATATAAATTAGTTCATTTGTTTAGAATGTTTGTTAATCATTTTAAGGACTTTGTTTAGACTTTTATTTTGCTGAAAGAAAATAGACTTGCTACTAGAAGAAATATATTAGTTAATGTTTTATAATGTTTGTAATTCATTTTAAAAACATCGTTCAAACTTTCATTTTTTTAGGAGTGGACAAATTTATATGAATTTTTAGTTCATAGTTAAAGTCTTTAGATCACATTTTCTAAGCATTAGTTTATTATTGTTAAACATATATTTGCGAACTACATACAATTGTGTAACTAATATGAATATTTTATTTGATAGTTTTAAGTGATTAGAACATATTTAAATGCATTAATTCATTATTATTAACTGGACTTTTCTATAAACAAAATTGTGTGGTTGATATGAATTTTTTAGTTCATAATTCCAACTGATTAGATCAAGTGTTTAGACAATTCCTCAATATTTTTAAGAACTTTGTTTGTAACTTTTATTTTCTGCAAAAATAATTATATAACTTAAAGTTTGCAAATTCATAAGTTAGTTAATATATTTAGATAGTTTGTTAGTTTTTTTAAAACATTTAGTTTAGACTCTAAACAATTAAAAGAAATTAGTGCCTCCATATCGGTCTCAATTATATGAAATTAATAATAGAAATCACAATTAGAAAACATAATACAAGTTCAAGTGTTTACAATGTTTGTTAATCATTTTTATTTATTCAGTTTACACTCTCATTTTCTACATGATAGTGATGAACTTATAACTAAAATTATATAAATTAGTTTATATGTTTAGAATGTTTGTTAATTGTTTTAGGGTGAATGACTTGCTGGGCCTCTGAACTCTCTCCATCGTTCACCTTTGGACCCTTATCTATTTTTCAACACTTTTGGCCTATCAACATACAGAATTACTGAGTCGTGGCTCTTCCGTGTGGTCAAAGCGTCAAGTTGAGGTAAAACCATTCATTTTAAGGGAAAATAATCATTTACCATTTACCATTTTTCATTTTTCATTTTTCATTTTTCATTTTCTATTTTCCAATTTCTTTTTTTGTTTTTCCCTTTTGCCTTTTCGGTTGTTTTTAAAAAATTTCCATTCCCTTTCCCCTTCCAATTCCCCCTCTCCCCCCTCCCTCTCTCCCTTCCCTCCTCCTGTCGCCCATCACATCCGACATCACCTTTCCCATCTCCCACCACATCTGACATCACCATTCCCATGGCACCTCCTCAGTGCCACCTCTGGTTATCAAATAACTGCCACCCGTATCCACCACGAGTACAACAAAGTCCTGGACACCAAAGGGACCATCATCCCTCTCGACGACATGGTTCACAAGAACTTCTTCTTTTTCTGTTCAGGTTGTCCAATGTCCAAAACTCGGAAAATTTCTCAAGATCTCCTTGTTGGTGCTGCAATTATCTTCTTGAATGTACTAGTCCTTGATTCCTAGTCCGCGGAAGTTGCTCTGCCTCGTGTTCAAATCAGTGTCGTCTGATACGATATCCACGTAGGCTTCGAAGCCCATTGTGATTCTTTACTTCTGAAGCGGGTCGCCGAATTCATGGGGACCAGGTTGGGATATTTTGACCGTTGTATAAGCTTAATGGCTATCCTTATGTCTCAGCGGCGATAACCAGTTGAAAGTTGTCGGCATTCTATAATTTTATCTTCTTGTCTTAAAGATATGAACAAGAGCGAGGAATTATTAATGGAAGAATTGGAATTTGGAGGAACTCGTGGTCAAGTATTTATGTACTTACTGGATTGAATTCTGAATCATTTTCGGATTAGAAAATTTCTAGACATATGCAACTTCAATTATCAGATCTCCGAAAACTTGTCGGAATGATGATTCCATTTGTTTTTTTTGTGTACGAGTTTTAAATATACTGTGTGGCTCTAATCACTTTTGCTATATATATATGAGTTAACCTGAGATCCGGAGACACCTCCCACCGCGCCTCTGACTCAAGTGCTCCAGCTTCAAGGTCCTCACCGCCTTCCTGTAGGGGTGCCGTGCGATGTCGTTGAAGCTGAATGCAAAGAAGAAGACAGAGAGGGGCTTAATTCGTAAATAAAAAAATGATAGCAATAGGATTGTAACAAAATAGGATGGATAGGCGCTGAATTTGTAAATTAGAAAAATATCGGGATTGATTGGATTTATAATTAAAAAGAATGGAGGGGGCTAAATTTGTAAATAAAAAGATGAAAAGTCCTTTTTACCCTCAATTTGATTATAAATTCAGCAATTAACGGTCCAAACTTCATATTTAATGGTTTTAATTGACGGAAGTGCCACGACTCAGTAGTTCTGTTAGTTGAGAGGCCAAAAGTGTTTCAAAAAAGAATAAGGGGTCAAAGGTGAAAGATGGAGAGAGTTCATGCTCGCTACGTACGACGGGAAGAAGAATAAGTGATGTTTATTCCATTGCAGCTTAGTGGTGGTGGATGAACATTATCTATGTTCCATACATGCCCTTGACCTAGCCATCATTAAAACATGAGCCGAGGGGCTTCTTGGTCAGAAGATAAGATGTTTATAGTTCAGCACCCGTTCTCACTGCTAAGCTACCAAGGGGTAGTAAGCGACAAGCCCTAGAGTTGTCCACAAGAATGCTAAGGCTCAAGTACTAATTAAAACACATCATGTGGGTCGTCAATCTGCACGAATGAAAGGAATAGCTAGTAGTGTAGACATGCAACTGGGGGGGTGGTGTTGGGTATTTTCAACTAACAACTACAAAGCATGCAATTTACAAACGAGAAACTATATATACTAGGCAGTTGGGAATAATTTAGAAACATGGTAGTTATAATCCTTCAATCCTCGATTCATTCACATAAGACTTACAAAAGACCCGCCACTGTGTTCACAACACGTGGTGTGGCCAATGATATACACTTCCTCAACCCTGTCACGGTGGGTGCGCTCGTAACCTTCCATCAGCACCGTCATTGTAATTAGAGGATTACGACGAGGTTCGACCATCATTGTAGGTTTGTTTCTCCCCCGTGCTATTACGCCCTGGGCTTCCACCATGAATGAAACTACTTCTCCCGGGTCCTATATACGCTAGGCCCGAGGATCATTTGTACCTTATCTGTGATACTAGGGTTTCAACACAACACCTAGCTTGCTACTATTAGCTATCTCTACCCGCAACCTCTCAGGCAACAGTTACAAAGTCAGCTAAGACTGGAGCGACGGCAAATAGGTTAGAGCATTCTCGAATCCCCGTGCACACACCCACGTAGATGCATTCTCCCCTACCCATTCAAACATCCAGATTTCTCTTCCCAATGGGGAATCAATAATTTCACCATACATGAATATAGCCCAAAGTGTGTACTTATATGTGGTGTAGTATTCATGCATTTATAACATTCAAGAACAATCACAATCATATAATAAACACAAAGATATGATGAATCTAATGAATCTCATAAAAAAATAGAGCATACCAAGTGCCAAGATGAATCCCAAGCGAAAAAATATACCCTACAAAGGTTAGATCCATAGAAAATATTAGGTTAGTGCCATAGATGTAGAAAATAAGATGAAATGAAAAAGAAGACAAAAGAAGAAGGAAGGAGAAGAAGAACTCTTCTCTTCCTTCTCTCTAAACTAGAGAGAGAATCTACTCTACATTATGCCTAGGTTGTAATCTACTTCCTAGTGGTTAAGTAGAAGACTAAGGCTCCTATATATATAATTAGGAGATTGAGCCTAAAAATAGGCCCAAAATAGGCCAAAAATAGCAAAACCCTAGGTCAGCCACCAAGGCTTCACGGACCGACACGGATCACGGTCCGTGAAGCATGCATAGCCACGGGATGCCAAATCTGGCACGGCCTGTGAATGTTTATAGCCGCAGCCCATGGGATCTAGTGTGGTCCGTGAACCTAGGATTGTGCCACGGTCCGTGAAAGTTTTCACGGACCGCAAATGGTACATGGTCCCGCTCAGAAGTTTTCTTCATGGTCCGTGAAGGTTTTGACGGACCGACTCCATACTTAGCCAAATTATTCAACTCTTCATCCCTTTGCTTCATGGCTCGGTGCTTTAGTTATGTTATGTGGTTTATTACGTTGGGTTCTGAGCTTATAGGAAAAAAATGCAATCCACAGGTTAATATATTATAGTTGTAAGCTAAGTAATCACATATCAGTTAGTTTGTAGTCAGTGTTTCCATATGAATAACATTTTGTGAAGACAAATGTTGGTACTTAGGCAAGCAAAACAAATGTAAGTTATAATTTGATAATTTATAGTTTTAAGCTAAAAAATGTAGTATGTTATTGAATGTATATAAATCTTAGGTCAAAAATCTTAGGCATACAATATGATCCTGAAAAACAAATACAATAAATAGGTAAACAAATGCAACTTGTATCCAAAACAATGCTACTCTTTACAGTGTCTTCATATCTGGTGTTTTTGTGCCAAATTCAATAGTTTTCTTCCTTGGTTTTTTCTTTTCCATGTCTGATTTTAGCCTTTTTCTTCTTCCTCTTGTCTTCACTTGGGCTATATCTAGTATCTTAGATGCACTTGTTATGGTTGAGTTGCTTTGGCTACTTGTGGTTTATTGAATGGCATTTGTTTTTGATGCCAACAGGTCTTCTATTCTTGTCGAGCAGGTGTCAAACATCTCTTAAAGAGCGCTTCTAGCTTCTGAGTTTCCTTCTCTCTTTAGAACTAGATTTTAAAGTCTGCTGGACATATAGTTCCTCCATGAAACTACACCGTTGATGCTTTTCCGATTGTTGTTTTCCTTGGCCAAGAATCCTATCTCATACTCCTATTTTGGTCTTTTTTTCCCACCTTTTAAGGATTTACTTTGTAGGTGTGATGGAATGAAGGTGCAATATTCTAAGAGTTTGTAAGCATAGCATACCTGACACCTCGAAGGACTTGCATGTGCATTGTACTTCAACCAGCCAATCTCATTTTTGTACTCGACTGTCTCGTATTTGGATTCATCATGTTCTAGGCTAACCTCATTTTTTTTGTTGGTGGTTCTGAGAACAGTTCCTTGACCGTTGCCATTGCTAGGGAAAATTCCAAATTCCTTTTTAAATCCTTTGTACAATGCAAGTGTGTAAACCTGAGCATCATATTTAACCAAACATGCACATGCTCAGTAGTGGGAAATAAATGCATATTGTAAGTTAACAAATTCATATTCTAGACTAAGTAATACATATTTTTAATGTGAACATACCTGCTTTATTTTGATAATTTGGCTTTGCTTTTGTACATACATTTTCCATATCTACTTCATCTCTCCTCCACTTTCTGATTGTTTGGCTGAAGAGCTCATAGAAGTGTGTCAATGTTGTTGTTATGTTTGCACTGAAGCATAGTGCGTGGTTGTTGCTTTCGCTTCGCTGTGATGATAAGATGTCTGCTGAGAAAATATCCTTGCTGAATGCCGTGCTCCATTTTTTACGGATGCCGTACAAGCGTTGAAACCATGTGCTAGTTTCCAGTTGTATGTGGCAATCACGGTCCATTTTTCTTCAAATTATGTTGGATTACGGCATCTTTTCATACAGTAGTCTAGATCGCTTTTGAAGGATTCATCTTTCTTTAATCTCCCATAATGTTGTATTGCATTTTGTTTTATGGGCCACAAGCACAACCTGTGTTTTGTGTTTTGGAAGACCTGGAAGTTGCAACAAGAAATTGAAGTTGATTAGTATACATATTGTAAGCTGATAGGTGCAAAAGCTAACATTCCCTACTCAGTTTCAGGTCTAAGAAATGGAATTTCTGTAGCTGCATCATTTTCAGGAAACCTAATTTCCAAAGTAACAAGTGCAGCTTATAAGATATGTAATGCATACTGTAAGGTAAGAGGTGCAATGTCTAACTGTGTATATTCAGTGCTCAGAGTTGTAAGCAACAAATTTTCACAACATACCTAATTTATTTCTTTGCTTATTGCAGGATCTTGATACTTGAATATTGTGACAAGTTCCCTTCATTCCATTGATTTCTTGAAAGTGTTGATGAGCCACACAAAAGTATCAGCTAACTCATTTGCTATAAAAGCACAAGCAAACATTGTTATGTTCCAGTGATTGTTGATTACAACTATTGGCGTACAAATCAAGTTATACTTGTTTGTTCTGTATGTAGTGTCAAATATGGCTACATCTCCATAGATTTTGTAGTCCTCCAGCATAATTGAATCCATCCAAAACACTGCTGATAGTTTTGTTTCCTTCGTCAAACTTGACTTTGAAGAAGAAATCTTTATCCTTGTCATTGATTTCCATGAGTGTGTCAACAAGTTTATGAGCATCTCCACTTTCTATTTCTTTCATCTGAAGTTGACTCACAAAGTTAAGGTGGTCTTTCATCGTATGCCCTAGATTTTCTTCTCCACCAGCTTCAAAAGACATGTATTTATATCTTACAGTAGGTCTTAAACCTGCTTGTTCCATTGTTGTGATGACATTTCCTTTGTCTTCTGTAATCCTCCATTCAATTCTAGTGAGATACTGCCAGGCTGGTCTTGCTTACTCATATTGTGTACGGTGTTGTGGTGTGCCACAATAATAATCCTGCTCTAGCTTCACTCTAATTTCAGCTAGGCATCCTGTTTTTGTAATCAGGTTCTTTCTCTTCCTCATTTTCTTCTTTTCAGAATGATTTTCATTATCCATGCAAGGAACACGGTGGTAGTGCTGGTTTTTAATCTTTTCGATTGGCCTCCAGCAGAGCACTTGTAGTACTTTTCACGAATCTGGCTTTTGCTATTTCGACATTGGCAGTCTTTCCTGTAGCTGAAACCAATAGCATTTGCATGCTTCTTGTACACAAAATGAAGTGCTTCCATTTTTTTTGCTTTTACGCCGGTTAGATTTTCCGTGGCATCAATTTCATTTAAATTTGGAAAATTTGTACCTGTAATAATAAAGAATACAATTTCTAATGTAAGCTCTGTTATGATAAGTATAACAAATACTACTTGTAATGTAACATATGCAAAGTGTAGTGTATTTTGTACATGTTTTAATCTGAACAATGCACAAGTTTGTCAAAAGTTGGAATTGACAAATGCATTTTCTGTGTTTTGTTCATTTTAATCTAAAGCATGTTTATTTGTAACCTATAAATGATTTAAGTTAACAAATGCATAAGTTATACAAAATTTCCGTGCAGCATGTAGTTTATATTGCTAATGTTTCCACATGTTCATAGCAGTCGAATTTCAGTGTCTAGAAGTTTCGAAAACAATTATATTCATATCGATTGCAATTGAACACTAGAATTTCAGTCTGATGAGAGAAAATCATACCTTCATAGGAATTGTGTAGTATTTCAGCTTCTTGCAACTGAATTACATCTGCTTGAAATTGAATCCTGGCGTTTACAATTGTATTTTCTCCTGCAGATTTCGATTTAATAGTAGTAGTTTTTACAATAAAAGCAGCTGAAATTTCATCTGCTTCAATAGGATCTAGCGACAGATTTGGTTGCTCAATTCCGTCGGAATCACAACAGTTGTTTTTGTAGGAGGACATCGGAAAGGCGCCGTGAACGAATTGGACGAGAGGAATTGGAAACACGTCGGTGGACTGGTGAGGAAGAATTGATCGACGTTCAGAGGATTCCAGAGAACAAAAAGAGTCGGAATCACGCCGGTTGTTGTTGTCGGAGGACAACAGAAAGGCACCGATTGTTGTCGTCGTCGGATATAAGAAAGGCATCGTCGATGAGAAGATCGGAACGCGCCGGCGAGAAGATCGGAAATGTAAGGAAAGCTTGATCGCTGTTGAGAGCTTTTCAGAGAAGAAGAACATAGTACTGTGTGTTTGTGTGTGAAATTATGAATACTGTGTGTTTGTGTGTGAAATTGTGAGTTTTGTGTATTTGTGTGTGAAATTGTGTTTGTGCGTAAAATTTATTGATTGAAATTATGTTTGTGATTTTTGTGCTCTTTGCATATTTTTTTATTATTTAAGTTTACATTATTTACAAAAATGCCCCTCCCAAGCCATAAGATTCCATATGGATAGTAAGTAGTTCGACGCTCGGCAGCCATTGGATGAAAATGTCCTCAGTTAACTTGGCTTTTAGGCCAAAGGCTGCTTAGGCCTTCTAATGGGCACCGGGTATGACTGTCCCCAATAGTTTTGGTGTTGAACTACCGTGACTTACCTTTCACGTGATGACTGTGGTGTCGGCTGGTGTGGCCGCTGAGGCGAGCGGTGATCGCCATATGCATAGTGAGACCTCCTCTTCTTCTATTTACCAACTACTGAGGCATAGAACTATAGTCTATATAGGAGAGTTATATGCAATTCAAACATTAAAACGTACTCAATGTCGCCGGGGTTGCCTGTCCTTCAATCTTCCACTGTTGCTCGGTTGCTGGCCGGTTCTCCATCTTATGCTGGGATTCCGCTGAGTAGTGTGGGTACCTTTCACGGGCACCGTATATTAGTTTCAATCATTAGTTAAATTTCATGAATTTCTTTGCCTATACGCCGTTTGCTATAGTGGCTTCAACAATGAAATTTTGGCTATGCCATATTCCACGCAGAAAGATGTGTTTTTTGTACCCTACTGCAGTTTTCTACTTCTTGTGCTACCCAGAGTTTGGATGTTTACACCAAGTACGATGAACTAATGGAAAATATGCAGAATCATGCTGCCTCAGGTTACCTTAGGAAGCCAACAGTTTACGATTACAATTCGCTGTTTTATTATTATTTGAAGTCTGAACACGTGTTGTTTGATGAGGCAGTCTAGGTTTATAAAGGGATGAAAAGGTGTGGCCCGTCCCCTAATGCACTCACCTATAAAACTCTATTGAATGGTATGGCGTCTGCAGGGAGTTTGAAACACGGGATTTATATTGCTGAAGAAATGTGTGCTAGTGGGTTTCTGCCATCGTATACTTGTTTATCTAAGCTGTTGAAGAGATTGATTGGTACTGGTTACTTAGTTGACTCGCTGTGCCTCCTGAAACTGATGTTGAGATTTAATTATATACCAACTGAACCTGCTCTGAATGTGCTTATTGTTGATCTTAGTAAAGCTGGAATGGTTAGGGTGGCATATTTTGCCTTTTGCTCCTAGATAAAACTAAAGTTAGATGTGCTTATGTTTTTAATCCAATCACGTGGGCTCTTGCAAAATCCCATGAGAGTGCTCGTGTTTTGGCATGCTTTTGTTTTGTGAAAAAGAAGGGACTTGCCTGATGTTCGTTCGTACACAGCTTTGGTTTATGGATATTGCAGAGAAGGCTTGTGGGGTGATGCCTTCCATTGTTTGGATCAAATGGAGTATGATGGTTGTAAACTCAATACGATAACTTTTACCGTGCTTGTTAAGTTTCTGTGTGATCATGGTAAGGTTGTAGAAGCATTACGCCTTTTGGAAAATATGGAAAAGAAAGGATATGATCCTTACTTAGTGACGTACAACATTGTCCTGGGAGAACTTTGTCTTCAAGATAAGACTTCTATCATGGTTGAGCTCGTTAAAGTTATGAATTGTAAGGGTTTCTCTCCTGATCCATATACTCATTCAGCATTTGTGGGCGGAATGTTGAAACAGGGAAAAACTGAGATTAAAAAAAAAATATCTGCAAGGCATCATTTTGAGGAGGAGCTCTGTGGATGATGTAGTGTATAATATCTTTTTCCATGCTTTGTGTTTGGAAAAAAGATCAGAAGTACTATCTAGGATGATGTCCTTCATGGGGTCGGGTTACAGACCTTAAAATACAACTCATAACACAATCTTGAAAGAATTTTGCATAGAGAAAGATATTCGTGAAGCTGTGGAATTCTTTAACTGTATTGAATGGTCCGATGGCCCTGACTTGATATCATTCAATACAATTTTATCTGCAGCATGCAAAAGCAAGAATTATGCTCTGATTTCTCAGATTTTTTGCCTTGTTGAGAACAGAGGTTTTAAGTGCGATATCTTTAGTCATACTCCTCTCATTCAGTACCATGGCATTGTTGGCGACATCTCAGAATCCATAAATTTTTTTAAATATCTAATGACAAATGGTCCTAGTCCTACTGTAGTGACTTTAAATGTGTTTTTGAAAGCTCTTTGTCGAAGTAAATTGCTTGGGATGGCAGAGAGGGTATTTGAATATTTTGTGAGATCTCCAGTATCTCCTAGTATGACCACCTATAATATCTTGTTATATGCCTTGGTTAGGGAAGGTAAGTATTTGTCCGTGCACAAGCTTTTGAATAGTGTTTATACCAAGAGATTAAAATTTGATTTAGTCACCTATAGATGCTTGGTAACTGATCTTTGCTATGAGGGAAATGTGTCCTCTGCACTCCAGTTAAGGGACGAAATGCTTGAGGATGGGATATTTCCTGATATTTCCATATACAATGCCATGTTGGAGGCAATGCACATGGAAGGACAACTCTTGGAGATTATCTTATTATTGAAAGAGATGGCAAAGGAAGGCTGTGAGCTTAATTTTGCGACTCTTCAAATCTTGAATAGTGCTATTCTTAAAGGTCAGATTGGGGGTTCTCCTAGAGAAGCAAAACTTTTGAGACACATTATGCTTAGTAAGAAGTGGAGCATCAAGGGCACATCAAAGGCTTCCAGGATAAGCAGGCTAGAAGAGTGGCTCATGCATGCACACTCTTCTATTTTCAAGTACACTCGACGTCCTTTCTTGGAGTTTAGTATAATTCAACAGGTATTATTCTCTTGTAGCTTATGTTTTCCTTCGTTTGGGATCATGACGATTATTAATCAGCAGTACAGTTGTGTCATCTTGCAGTGTGTGATCAGTATTGGATCACTTTGTAGAATGGTTTCATATGATGATTTTGGTTGCCCTAGAATGAATGATCAATTCAACAGATGATTCATAGCTTTTATATTTTCCCATCGTCTCCCCCAGTTTTCAATTAAAACAATCCTCTGCATAAGAAGAGAGCCTTGGGGAGGACAGATAATGAAGCCGGACTGCAGTGAATTTTGGCCTTAATGTGAACACCAAGAGAGGACTAAAAGAGTTAAATGGTACTTTCAAGGCAATATTACAGTGGATTGAGGTATATGTTGTTCACTTTTTGTAGGTCAGACCATCAAGGCAGTTAAGTGAAACTTTCATATTTAGATGCTTGTACTTTACTGTTACCAACAAATGTACATTCTAGAACTTCAACTGAATGCTACTATTAGAAAGATGATGAATTATTTTGAATCTCACACTCATGGGCGCAAGAATTGTCTAATATCTCTAGTAATCATCTGATTGATCAGTTTCTTGTTCATTTATTGCTCTACAGGGCTCGGAAAGCATGTACTATGAAGCTCAGATATGCATGTGGATCAAGCTAGTTCTGATCACAAATTGATCAGAGAATGGATTGGAATTCTTGGGCAAAATCCAGGGTTGATAAATGACCACCCTGTAGCGATTGGATCCCTGTTCCACCCATCAAACTAAAAACTTTATTTACTATCTTTGGATGCGTTTAATTGGTATAGCAGATAGCTGAAGATCATTTGCCTCCTGGTAAAATACACATATTCTTAGCTCTTTTCCTTGGATTTAAATCAAATCTTGTATCTTCTGGGATCTGGAAAATGGTAAGCTACCTTGTGCAACATCACATGGGGAGCTGCACACTAACAGACATTACCTATTGAGTTATGATATTCATAGTTATTTTATCAATGGTTGGTCAGTATTCAGTTTAAGCATAAATGATGTCACAGGTTACTGGCAAAAGGCGATCACCGCTCGCCCTCAGTGGCCCATACCAGCCGACACCCCAGCCATCGTATGAGAGGTAAATCACGGTAGCCCAGCACCAGGACCAATGGGCCAATCCATAGACTTGGTGCGCACAAGGGAACCTTGCAAAGCAAGAGCTCCTCACACTGCCGCTGCCGAATTTCGAACCAGGGATAATTGGCGATCCCACCCATCTCCCAACCACTGGGGTACACCCGTGGGTGTGTCACAGGTTACTGGATATGTATGAAAGTCATGTCATCTTGTTTCGTTCTTGTCACATACTTCACATGTATTCTCCCTGCATTAGAAATCTACATGGTGAGTGAGAGGATTTAATTAAAAGATGAAATCTAAGAAGCTAAAAACTAGAGTTTGAAATTTCAATGATCATGCTTTGCAACTTCGATTTTAAATGATAGCATTATTGGTAGAAGTAGAGACTTAACGTCAGTATTAGCACTCATTACCTTCTTACTAGCTGACATACTCGCCTCTGGAACTGTACATAAGCCTGTGCTGATAACTTTAATCACATGTTTTGCTATTCCGGTGCAGAAATTATTATACATGATGTCAATAAATTGGTAGTATTCATTGCTTCACAATGGCAGTGTTAATCTAGAATAACTCAGTAAATATCCCATTATCCACAACCACATTTAGATTAACATGTTATTTATACAATATCATGCCATATCTGAAAGTAACCTGTTGATGATTGTTTAGACACCATTTCAGTTTTTTTTGTTAATTTGGTGTAAATTTTATATGGTAGCTCTGTTTCTACATTTAGTGGTTAAAACACGGATTATTTGGTATACAGGTTGATGTCGTGGTTACCACAGCCAGTGGTGTGGAAAGGATCTTATCAAGAGCTTTGCCCCCAAGTAGAAAGGTGACTTTTTATTATCACCAGCTGCTTTGCAAGCAAAGGGGTTCAATAGGATAGGTAACTATGGCAAATTCTAGGACTGGATCATCCGATCTTTGATGAGATGTTGCAAGATCAGAAATCTGATGCATCCTTGCATGTCCTTTTCCATGCTTATTGAAATCTTGGTCTTTTCCTCCCCTTACTGAGGTGATCATCATTCTAAATTTCCCATGCTATGCGATGAGGAGTTTTGGGTGCATAGACTATGGTATCACTGTTTTTTTCTTTTCATTATTTTTGTTAATTGTGCAACTAATGAAACTAGAAACCAAGGCCATGAATAGTTCTATTCTATCTTGATGAAAACTTCGGAAGATTTAAACTTCATTAGGGTTTTTTTATTTTGAAAAAGAGAATTGCAAAAATGAGAATGTTGATATAGCTGTTTGGACATAATAGAGAATTTTGTAGTGTAACTATTAGAAATAGGAATAGTTCCAATAGATTAAAAGAGGAGACACACGTCTTAGATGGTTTCGCCGTGTACATAGGAGACCATTTGACGATCCAGTAAGATGCATAGAAAATGAAGAACCGTTATAACTAATTCAACGGGTAAGGGATGTATTTGAGCTACTATTGTGATAGACACTATTGATGTTATTGCTTTCCAGCATGGATTATCAGAATCAGCAGTTAATAAAATTCTGTGCTGTCAACTTGATCAGACTGAATACCCTGATAATCTCATTTGGAAGCCAACTGAAAATGGCTTGTTCTCAATCAAATCAGCTTTTGAACTGGTTATAGAAAAAAGAACTGAAATTCTCTCTTTCAAGTACCTATGGTCCAACCTGTTGGCAAGGAAAGTGTATTCAATTGGAAAATGTTAAACAGACTTCTGGCAATGCCTGATGTATTAGAGGACTTCTCCTTTAACATGCCTTCAAAATGTTGTTTTTGTAGTTGTGAATCAGATTCAATACATCACACACATCCAATCCATATGGGATAAGCTTGATAATTTATTCAACCTGCTGAAATCCCACTTTCACACTATGGGATAGATTCTTTTATTACTGGCATCTTACAAACTCAAATGTGAGATTACTCAGTTTGATCAAAATACTGCCTTCCCTAGTGATTTGGTTCATATGGTGTTCAAGAAATAATTCTGTTTGAATCAGTTAAACCTTCAACGGAGCAGATAATCCAGAAAGTCATCAGTCAATACAGTGACATTTTCAAAGTACACAAACTGGATTTCAAGTTCAGAACAAATGCTGGAAGCTTTTCTCTTGTCTACAATCAGTACAGGTCAACAAAAAGAAGCAAAGAGTGCATAGTACAGTGGCATTTTCCAAGTCATCTGAAGCTCAATACAGATGGTTCTGCATTGCAAAATGGAAATTCAGGGGCTGGGGTAATCTTCAGAAACACTAATGGACAGATACAGGTTGCTGCTTCAAAAATTTTTGGGACAGGGTTTCAGCCTTATGGCTGAACTTAAAGCTCTGCAATATGGACTCCAACTGGCACAGCAGCACGGTTTCTTGAACATTCAAATTAAATGTGATTCTCTATTACTTGTGAAAGTGATCAGAAGGGAATATAAAATTCCATGGAGGTTTATTTCTGAAATTAGGTGCATCTGGAAACTGATGGAACATAGGCAAGCCACAATAACTCATGTTTTCAGAGAATCCAACAGTGTAGCTGATGCCTTGGCCAAAATGGCAAGCGCTGAGGTAAACACTTCTTTTGATAGCTATAACCTGCCAAGGAAAATCAAAGGGCTTATTTATCTTGATGCAATGTCCACTCCATATATTAGACATGGTTAATATCCTTGGGACGAAATACTGCTGTTTGCTGCTTACTTTTGACAGGTACAAGAGTGGAGGCATCATGGATGGAGGGCAGCATGGAGGCATCAAGCAGGAAAGAACCAGCACTCAGAGGAATACTCCAACTGTTTACTGAAGCAACACATCAAATCTAAGGCAGTGTCTACATTTCCTGATGGCTTGACTCCTCACATGGATCGGTCAACTTCTCTTGCTGTCAACCTGAGTGAACCACTTCTGGGGAAGTGCTTCGCAAGGGGCTACTATGGGAGGCCATCCCTTAATGTCGACACTGGGGGTGGATGCATTAACATGGTAGGCCATAGTAGACCCCGAACTGGGCTAAAAGGCCGAACTCATGCTAACACATGGGTGTTAACAATGAGTTTGGAATTGATCTTGATGTACATAGCTTTCCACGATTCTTTTTTGGCTGTACTCAAACTGATCTTCCACTTTTTTTGGCTTGGGGAGCTTAATATATACCCCTCACTTAAGTGAGTTTAAAAAAAAAAAACAATGTTCCTGTCTTCTATCCTGGCTTAACAGATGGCTGACTGGGAGATATGTAATATTTTCAGTCTTTCATGAATCCTGGCCTGGTTGTTAATATTGTACAGGGTGATGGTTCATCGTTTTTGTACCTTTCACATGTGCTATTTATGGGCCGAGTTTAATCGAGTGTTCTAATATCAAGTAGACATCAGGAATTTAAGAGTGTGAACGGGAGGCTGTCATGCTGATCTTAGGAAGACTTGAATGATTATTCTGGGAGGGGACTCCCCAAGAATCATATTTGAAATGCAACAATATGATGCGCAACGGTGCAGATTTTGTTCTCTTTATCAACACCGCTCAAGAGTATGATGGAAGCGACAACTTGCCTGTCCAGATGAAGCCGTGTCATGGACTCGATATACATGGTTAAGCCAGGACTGTGAATGTAGTTCTTTTTCGTGTTATGTATTTGTTGAACCTTTCCTGCTATCTAAATTCCTGTTTCTTTATGGTCTTGTATCAGCCAGAATTAGACCTTGAACTATTTCCATAATCGATTAATATTTCTATATACTCCAAGTCGGAGTATAAATTTTTTTTTCAGAAAACCAAAAAATTAAACTTTTTTTTAGAAACCATGGCCTGTTAAAACTTAAGACCAAATTACTGTTTAAGAAGGATATTCCATACCCTAAACCTGGTTTAGTGCATTTCAGTTCCCTCATCCAAAAGGAACCTCTATTCTCTGCCTTCTCGACACTCAATCATGCCATATAAGAATCAACTTCTGTTTGCCCAACACTTATCGTTCTTCTCTATCAAATGGGTCAATCCCTCAAGAAAATTGGTAGTTTTAATTATTTTTTTATGCATAGAGAAATTGCAGATTTCTTTTTATCTCTTGTGTACAATGTTTTTATCTGTACTTAGTTCATTATGTGTTACTTTGTAGATGGTGGTGAGAAAAAGGCTGCCATAGAACAATGCTACGACAGATACTTCGAGAACAGTCAGGATTGGGGAATGCCTGATTTTTTTCATGCAGTTTGCTTGACAGTCGAGTATGTATGCATGATTTTTCATTATTCATTTCAATTTTCTTCCCTACAAAATACAATTATCAAAATATTTAACTCTAGTCAATATACAGTTGGTATTATGATTCTGAGAAAAATTACATTCTAATTTGCTATTGATATTGATTAAGAGCGTTGATTTTGGTTTTGGCAGAGAAATAAACAAAAAGATGGGGAGCACGCAATTTAGGGTGCCACAGAGGTCTACGCTGGAGGAAGCATACCAAGTAAGGCCTTCCTTGCACCATTTTGTGATTTACAACTTCATAAAATCCCCCAAAGTAACATCTTATAATTTATAGAAAAGTAAATAGGTTAGAGGGAATAATTAATTTTTCCTTTTATCACATCTCCATTTATTTGCATGAAAATTTGAACGATAAAATACAATTGAACCTGCTCACGCCCACAATTTCTGTAATAATAGGTTCATGCCTCGAATTTCATACAAACACTCTAAAAAAATGCATTAGTGACAATATTTGTGACAAGTAAGGAAATGTCCAATATCTATGTCACAGAACTTTTACTTTACCTATACATATTACTAATTCGTATTGATACATAACACAAAATTCACATTTCACTGCATTTTTAAGTGTTACAAAAATATAGTTATATTTCATGTAGGATAAATGACATAAATTTAATGTAGCATGATTAAGTTGTTTACTGTCGTGACGGTCAGAAACATCACCGAGGCAAAGGCAAAGAGTTGACAAAGGAAGAGTTTCAGAAGATACTTCAAGAGGTGATGCTAGATACAGGTGTTACTGGTTTTGGAGCTAAAGACATCATATTTTACATGTTTGCTGCTCCAGTTACTGCACTTCTTTTCAAGCAACGACTCCTACCAAATGGCATCCCTAATGAGATATTCATTCCAGGGGTTACTTCTGCAACTGTTTTTATCCTTGCTAAGCTCAACAAGATATAAGCTACTATATGTAATCAATCCTGTCAATTCTATACATATTGTTGGACACAATTATACCTTTCTTTCTCTCACTCATTATTTTTATCTTGCCCAACAAACATGCACAATCACAATTCATTACCAAAATTATCTAATTTTAATCGGAAAAATGGATTAGTATACTCCTAAGAGATCGTATTCAATATGCAAACTCCCCGAATTTTCCTATGTTTACATTAGAAACTGATTGTGTGGTGGCTATTGAAACAATTAGAAACCTAAACATAGCTCCATGTACTATGATCACCATCAAACACTATAATATACTACCATCTAGGATTGGTCATGCTCACCTGCGGGTCCGGGCGGGTCAGTTGTTCTGTCCCAAATTGACCCAAAATTTAGGGTCAAATGGATCAGGTCAAGTTGGGTCAAAATTCTCATAGTTATGGGTCGAGTCACGTCGGGTCGGACTGGGTCATGAGTCGACCAAATTGACCGAAATCATACAAACAATAGTGAAGTTTTTATAATTTACTATTAATTTAGCTATATAAATATATATTTTTTTAAAAATGTTAAATTTGTTTATGAAGTAAATTAATGGTGGATATGTTATATTAAACTAATTATTTTTTGAGTGGGTCTTCTAACAGGCGGCCTGTCCATAAGCTTATGGACATACCAGGAACCAATATGCCCCAAATTGAAACACGAAGCATTCTTTTTCCTTGAACTCCCTTCTCTTCAAACTTCTCCATTCTCCATTCTTCTTCCTTCCCAAAATTCATCTCCTTCCTAGACTTCAATCTCTCTAGCGGAGCCACCTCACCATCTGCATCACTTCGTTGAGCCAAGGCGCAGAGGAGCTGCGCCACCACCAGCAAGTTTCGAATCTTTGACGCCGATGTCGACGTCAAGAGCACTTCCAAAATTCTGCCCACATCAAGAGGAGAATAGAGGGCGAGTTCCAGATCTGATAAAACAACTTGATTAAAACCGAATTTCAATTGTATTGTAATTCTTTAAATCTAATTGAGGTTATGTTATTCAATTGTGTTCGATGTGAAAGCTACATATTGTTGTTGAAAATTTTGAGTGTATGAATTTTGCTGCTATGAACATGTAAAAACATCTACAGGAGAATGGAGGGAGAGTTCCAGATCTGATCAAAACAACTTGATTTCAATTTGATTAAAACTGAATTTCAGATGTATTGTAATTCTTCACATCCGATTGAGGGTATGTTATTCAATTGCGTTTGATGTGAAAGATATATATTGTTGCTGAAAATTTTGAGTGTATGAATTCTACTGCTATGAACATGTAAAAATGTTGTGGCAAATATTCGAAAAATGAACTAAATGCTACTGAAAATTTTTGTGTATACTATGCACCTGTTACCTTACAGTATGTATCATTTGTATCAAAACATGCACTTGTTTTAAAAGCTTTGAATATGAATTATGAAACTTTTCTAGGAGATCATGTATAAATTAAGTTAAAATGTAACAATTTAAAATTGTCATATTAACTCTTCATGAATTACTTCACATGTATTATTTAAATAAAAACATGCATATGATTTTAAATTATCAATTCCTTTTATGAATAAGAAAACTTTACCACGAGGTGGTGCATACGTTACCTTATAAATCGTTTATGTTTTTTTTAAAACATGCATATGTTAGCCTACAACTAGTATGCTCTTATAATATACACAACAGAGGTAACATAATTTTGTAGTTTTTTAAATTTTCACATGTACTGCATTTGATACCTTACACATATATTGATTACATTAAACATGTGTTTGTTTTAAAAAATATGAGCACATTTCCCTGATTTAAATCAAAGAGAGGCCACAAAAAGTATCTTCGGTATGAAAGCAACACATGTAAAGCATTGCATACTTTATACAAAAATAATGCAAATTTTGTCAATTTCAAACACGAGAGGGGCTCTCAACATCTAAACAAAGTGAAAGATAAAGTGCGCGTGACAACAATCTTCCATTAGGGAACTTACAATTACAACAGTATTCCTATTTAGATTAACTAATAACTTCTAATAGAATGGATCAATTATTAATCTTCAAGATGGGATCATCTTTGAATCTTCAAGTTCAATGTCATCTTATATGAATCCTCCTCGTGTCGGAACGTCTTGTGGAGTCCAATGTTCAATGTTGTCCGATTCCTTAAAAGTTAAAACAAAAAAAAGTTTAGATCCACCAACTCTTGCAAAACGTCATACACATTAGATATTAACAGTTGCAACATATAAGCAAATAGGTACAATTTATATTTTAAAACGTACAATAATCAACAATGAAAATAAAAGTCAAACACAATAAAGCTAACAAGTACATACTGGATTCTAACAGATGCAATATATAAGTAAACATATGTTGTTTCTAATTCAAAATGAACAACCAATAACATTTTAAAAAAAAAGTCATACCGAACACAACTAACAAGCACACACAGGATACTAACATATGCAACATATAAGTAAACAAATAACTCATTATTCAAAATGTACAATTAACAACAATGAAAACAAAAGGTCATGGACACTGCAACTAACAAGTACACATTAAATCTAACATGTGCAACATATAAGTAAACAGATGCAGCTTGGAATTCAAAACGAACAATCAACAAAACAAAGAAGAAAAAAAAGGCCAGTCACAGTACAACTAACATGTACAAGTTGGATAATAACAACTGCAACATATAAGCAAACTAATGCACCTCGTAATTCAAGACGAACAATCAACAAGTTTGTTGTAATAATAAGAGAACACTTCAAAACCAAATCTCAGAAAACGCACATAGAAAATCAAAACACTAGAAAATGATGTCTATCTAACGCTCAACAAAGCGAAGAACATACATGCCAAATGTTACAAATCTAACAACTGAGTAATAATACTGTAAAAAATAAACCCCAGATATACGATATAACTCATCCTGTAGACGATGAACAACTGATGAAGAAACAAAACAGTGGCGCCGGAGAAGAATTAGAGAAATGAGCTACCGGAGAATTGCGGAGAAGAGGTAGAGAAATGCAAAGAAGAGGCGAAGAAACGTGTGGCGACGGAGAAATGGAGAAGAGGCGGAGGAGATGCTGAGAAATCCCTGGAGAGGAGTGAAATCACCAGAGAAAAAAGAGACCTCGATCTATTGCAGAGAGAAGAAGAGCTTGAATGAGGAGCCACACTTTTAATACAATTTAAAAGTTATTTTTTCATTAATTACAAAAAAACCCATTTTGCAAAATAGTCCCTGGTTTGTCCATAATTTTATGGCCAGACCGTCTTTCCTGAAACTTTCTCTTCTTTTTTATGATTTGTTTTGCAAGAAAATGGGGCAAAATTGCAAAGGGGTCAAAATGGGTCGATTTGGGTCAAAATCCAACCCTACCCATTTTAACCTGACCCACTTTGACCCAACCCACTTGACTCAAATGAGACATTGACCCGACTCAACCTGAATAGTCTGAGTCAAAATGGTCCGAGTTGGGCTGGGTCAAAAAATTTGAACACCCTTACTACCACCATACATACTCTGAGACATGGTAACAAGGTTGAGATTATACGTCTATACCGGCCACTAAAGTTTCTGGAATGCACAAGGTTTTCTCACTTCATGACTTAAATAAAAAGGTTAAAGGAATCTTGCATCTTGATGGACTTGTAGATCCTAAAATTAGATTAGATGATAAGTATGGATATACTGATTTCTTCAATTTTGGTTGCAGGATACAAAACTAACTAAGGAGCCATAGTAGGAGCCAGGAGCGGATTTGAGGAGGAGGGCAGGGGAGCTTCGATACCTCCTCAACTCTGACATATGGGAAGGTAAATTCAAATATTTTTCCTTAAGCACCTGTCAATTATTTTATAGAAAATTCTAGCCACTACTTTGTATAGGAGAGGTAAGTATGTAGGAAAGACAAGAAAGTAAGGCACCATACATAGCAAACCAAGGAGACCACCTCGCGAGAACTAACATAAAGAACACGAAGGGATAACTTTGTACAACATAGTTCAAAGATCATGAGATCACAAGAAATAATTTCGTGTAACTAGTGGTGGATTTAAAGTGAGAGCACAGATGTGACGTACACATTTGTGCCCCACTGAATCCGCCGGTTTCCTCTAGCATATATTAGTACAAGAGCTTTGATATTTATTCAACAACTTTAATCAGCTCTGAGATTGATCCAATAACTTGGTTGATATAGGAGTCTTGATTAATCTATTTAACGATCTTCGAAAAGAGTGTCAAATTAGGAGTTGTCATATGTGTATTTAAAGAAAAGGGAGTTATCATATGTGGATGCATATCTTTTTCCTCTTTTTAAACTTTGATATAAGCATAATTAATATTGTGATCTAGACTGATTGTCTAATTGTCCAAATTTAATATCTCTTTGAGTCTAATTATTATATTTAATTATATAAACTTTTAATCACAATAATTCTTTAACCTACAATTTCTTGGTTAAACTTTTACACAATCATGTATGTTTTAATTTAGATTATCATTTAACCATTATCATTTTATTTTATATATTTAAAATTCACTATATTTTTATAATAAAATATGACAAAAAATACTTTAAAATTCTAAGATTATGTGAAAACCACTTTAATTTTCAACTTGAAATTTATATATTATACATTATAAGTTAAACTTGTAATAAAACGTCCTTGAATGTAAAATTACATGATATTTTATATAAAAGTATAATGTTTACAAAATAATATTTAAATTTTAAAATAATTATTATACAAAAATAATTGTATCAATTATTTGAAAATTTTAAACAATATTTTATAATACTTTGGTGCCCCCTCTAAAAACTATTTTGGATCCGCCATTGCGTGTAACGCAACGCATTAGCCACGAATTAGGAATTGTGACCCCTAATAGCGGATAAGTCGGCATGTCCAATGTGGGCACGAATGACCAGAAATGTAGGGAAACTGACCTTATAAATGGAAGCTAGGTGAAAGAACTAATGTAAGTAACTACAATAGCATTCTAGCTAGCATATAACCAAAGTGATATGGGAGATTCCTTCCGGACCACTATAATATCTGGACTGAGCGCAATGCTCCGTACTAGCTAGTTTTATGAAACATATAGAAGGAGGTCCCAAGGAGTCCCCGAAATTGGATCTATGACTCCACCCCTCGTGCCAGTGATCCTACAGGATCCGATGCTGTGAATGACTTGTGGTTCCATGCTCTACACGTAATTTTGGGATACTGATAAACCATATCTGTCCATTCCAGATGCAGTTGTTAATGCAACTTTATTTGGCCCGCCGGATTATACAGAGGGTGTTGGGAGGGAAAATTTAAATGGAAGAAGATGAGTTTAGAAACTTGTGAGATAATAGAGAACTTGGAGGAAGAGGTTATTTGTATAAGAAGAAGGCTTCTATTACTTTTGGCTTGATTAAAACTGAACTAAATCATCCATATTTATAATAGTGGCATCACCCAACCAATGACTAAGATCTCCAATGACTACAATTAGCTCTCTAGAATACTCTCTATAACTTCATCCTTATCTACACATTCTAGAGATCTTTAGAATTTCCTATAGATCCTTCCATACTTCTTAAGAGTTCTTGGGATTTCTTCTAGATAATGGGATAATAAGAAGCCATTTGGGCTAACCCAAAATAAAGTTTAATTTTCAACAACCCCCTTTAAACTTGATTTTCCACTCCAAGCAAGCTCCATATCTTGATGAAATCATTGCACTTAAGAGGTTTAGTGAAGATGTTCACCAATTGATTGCCCATCTTCACGTGTTCAACTTGTACATCTCTCATGGAAATAAACTCTCTGAAGTGATACCGCGTGTCAGTGTGTTTACTTTGATCATGGAAAACTGGATTCTTTCTCAAGTGTATTGCAGATTTGTTGTCCACAAAGATATTTGTCAGCTCGTCTTGCGGAAACTTCAACTCCTTCAACAGGTTTCGAAACCAAATTGCATTGCGCACACACGAATTAGAAGCTACATATTCCACCTCACATGAGGAAAGAGTGATAATCGGCTGCTTCTTGGACATTCTTCTGAAAGATGTATCCCCCTTATAAAACACAAAACGATATGCACTTTTACGGTCATCCTTATCTCCTTTAAAATCACTATCACTATATCCAACAAGCTTATAATAATTGGATGTAGTGTAGTGTAAGACAAAGTTTGTAGTACCTTTAATATACCGAAGAATTCTCTTTACTACCTTCAGATGAATTGTTGTCGAAAAATCCATATAGAAACTAACTACTCCAACTGTATACAAGATGTTTGGTCTCGTGCATGTCAAATATCATAAACTTTTGACCAAATCTTGAAGATTGTAGGATCAACCTTTCCCCATTCCCCACCTATGGTTAACTTGACTCCACACTTCATGGGCGTACTAACTGGATTAACATCCTCTATCCTGAACTTCTTGAGCACCTCCTTAGAATAGCCTTCCTGGGAGATAAGGATACCTTCTGCATCTTGCTTTACTTCAATGCCTAGATAGTAAGACATGAGCACAATGTCCATCATTTCAAACTCCTTTGTCATCTCTTTCTTAAAGTCTTTGAACATGCATGGACTGCATCTTCCAGTGAAGATCAAGTCATCCACGTACAAGAATACAATCAATATCTCACCATTTTGGATTTTGATATAGAGTGCATGCTTATATGGACACTTGATGAAATTTTTCTCTGTGAAGTACTTATCAATTCGTGCATTCGAAGCTCTTAAGGCTTGCTTCAGCCCGTATAGTGCCCATTTCAACTTCAGGACCATATCTTCTTTTATGTTGACTATGTTTCCTTGTGGTTGCAAGATGTAAACTTCTTATTCAAGAAATACATTTAGGAAGGCAGAATTCACATCCATCTAGTGCATCCTCCATTTTTTTAGCTGCCAATGAGATTATTAGTCTAATAATTCCAAGTCAAGCAACAGGAGCAAGGACCTCGTCATATTCGATGCCAACTCTTTGACTGCAGCCTTTTGCCTCCAATATTACTTTGTATCTCTCAACTTCTCCTTTTGCATTCTTCTTTGCTTTGAATACCCACTTCACTCCAATCGCCTTGTGCCCTTTCCAAAGTGAAGTCAACTCACACGTGTTGTTCTTCTTGATGGCACTTATCTCATCATCAATTATCTTATTCCCAAGCTTCTTCAAAGTTTATGGGATCACAATCCGATAGCAAGCAGTAAAAGTGAGATTATCTTGGTTCTCCATCACCTCGTAGACATCTTGTAGACTTCTAAAGTGTGGGGCTCTTTCATTTTAACTTTCTTCTTCTTCGGAATTTGCACGTGGTGATACTTGTGGGGCCGCTGGCTCCTCTCTTGGTTGCTCGATCCTTGCTTCTTCAACACTTTTTTATTCCAATTGTGGAAAGAAGTTGTATTCTTCTTTGTGTGAGTTCAAATCTCATTTTCCTTCTTCATCAAATACTATGTTTCGATTGATAATGTTATTCCTTGTATCAGGATTGTAAAGCTTGTAGCCCTTAGAGTTGGCATCATAGCCAATGAAGACGTACTTCTCTTTTCATCATCCATCTTACTCTGTTTCTCATCCGGTACGTGGGCGTGAGCTATGCTTCCGAAGACTTTGAGATGGGAAGCACTGGGCTTTCTTTCACTCCATACCTCCTGTGGTGTTTTCTCCCACACACTCCTCGTTGGGGATTGGTTGGAAAATTCGACTGCGCACGCTATGGCCTCCACCTACAACTCCTTTAGAAATTTCTTGCTCTTGAGCACACTCCGTTCCATCTCAAGGATTTTCATATTCTTCCTTTCCACAACTCCATTTTGTTGGGGGTATCTTGGTACCGTCAACTTCCACTATATTCCATTCTCTTCACAATACTTGTGGAAATCCCTTGATGTGAACCCTCCTCCATAGTTGGATCTTACGGCCTTGATCATAAGCCCACTTCCTTCTCTTCAAGAACTTTGAACCTTTTAAAATTCTCAAACACCTCAAATTTCTCCTTCAGAAAATACACCCATGTTTTTCTTGAATAATCATCAATGAAGAGGAAGAAATAATTACTCTTACCAATTGTGCTTGGTTTGATGGGACCGCACACATCGGTGTCTAGTGGCCTCTTAGCTCTTAAGTTTGACTCCCTTGGAAAGCTCATTTTGACTTGCTTTCTAAGTAGACATCTTTCACATGCTTGGTCGGGGTTGTTGATGCTTGGTAACCCTCTCACCATATCCTTCTTGGATAGCAGCTCCATCCCTCCAAAATTGAGATGCCCTTATTGAAGATACCACAACCTAGACGTATCTTTGAAGCACATCTAAAGACACCACGCCACTCCATTTTCAATGCTGAGTAGGAACATTCTATTTCTTGTCATCGGCACCTTGGCTATGATATTGCCCCTTCGGTCCTCTTAAAAAGAGGCTATTATTCTTCGATCGAATGTAATATTGTTTCTCCATGAGTTTCCCAAGACTCAAGATGTGCTCTTCATGCTCGACACATAGTAAACATCGAAGATGAATTGATGATCTCCATTATTCAATTGAATAAGGATGTTACCTTTCCTTTCACCTCCAACTTGGTTCATCTCCTAAGGCCACAGTAAGCTCAACGAACAAGCTATTTTTGCCACACATTTGGTTGCTTTTACCACTGTTTAGGTACCATTGGTTATTCTTTCCTCCTCTACCTTCTTTGGAGACAAAAAGTAGAACATCATAATCTTCAACATAATTGGCCTTCTCCTCAACCCTTTTATTTCTCGGCACTCTACATTCCGAGGCATAGTGCCTGAACTTCTCACAATTGTAGCATTTGATGCGTGACTTATCATACTTGGACATCAATCTTCCTCTCTACTACGGTCTCTGGATGAGTCACCTCCTCCGTGGTTGTTATTTGAACTCCAACCTTGTCCGTATCCTCATCCACGACCACGATCTTGCACTCGACCGTATCCTTCTCTTTGTTGGATGAGCATGCATCTTGAATGCTTTCTCCATGACTTACTCCTTGTTTTTCTTGTTTTCTTCATAGACTTACAATGACCCGAGAAGTTTTTAGGGTCTCCAAGTATTTTGTCTTCTCATTGATAGCAACAATGTACTCGAACTTTGGATCTAAAGATCTAAGAACTTTCTCCTTAATTATCACATATTCTAACTTATCACCATTTCTTTTGAGTTTATTAAAGACCGTCAAACTTTTGAAAAAAAAACCCTAGACCATTTCATCCTTCTTCATATGCAACGAATCAAACTCTCCTCTTAGAGTTTGAAGACGTACCTTCTTAACTTGATCGGCTCCCTTGTACAATACTTGAAGATTCTCCCATACTTCCTTGGTAATTTTTGCTCCAGAAGTTTTCTCAAAAGTGGTTTCATCTATCCTTTGATAGATTGGATAGAGAGCCTTCTTGTCTCTCTTTCTTGAGTCTCTCAAACTACTTAGTTGAGCTTGAGAGAACTCACCTTCATTCTCTAGTCCGATGTGGCCTTTATGAACTATCTCCAATACATCATGTGTTCCAAGGAGAGCTATCATCCATTGATACAAATTGCTATAGTTTCTCTTAGTGAGCATTGGGACTTGGAAGGGAATAACATTGTTTTCCATTGCAAAAGGATATTGTGCATCTGATACCACTTTTTTGGGAGGGAAACTAGAAATGGAAGAAGAAGGGTTTAGAAAATTTGGGAGAGAATGGAGAACTTGGGGGAAGAGGCTATTTGTGTAAGGAGAAGGTTTCTATTATTTTTGGATTGATTAAAACTCAAATTCATCACCCCTATTTATTCTAGTGGCATCACCCAACCAATGACTAAGATCTTTCCATCCCAAATCTAATCAAATGGCTACAATTAGCTTTCTAGAATACTCTCTATAACTTCACCCTAATCTACACATTCTAGAGATCTTTAGAACTTCCTCTAGAACCTTCCATACTTCTTAAGACTTCTTTGGATTTCTTCTAGATAATGGGCTACTAAGAAACCATTTGGGCTAACCCAAAATCAAGTTCACTTTTCAATAGAGGGATCAACTAGTTTGATGCCACAACTTTGGTTTATGACACATCCAAAGTGCTGAAAAATGTTTCCACACACGCATTGTTTAAAAAAAATAAATTAGAAAACCATCAGTATGGTGGGGGAATTTGTTAGAGGCTCCCCAAACCCCCCCAAAAATAGAAAATCTTAGTTGAAACCTAATGATGTGGACCTATGCATGAAGAAAGTTCACTGAACTAGTAAAAACATTGCATTTCTAAGACAAACAAGTGTGCATGCGTAATTTTGTTGTAAGTGCTTCTCTCTCTAATATCTCCACCCCATGTCAGTATTAAACCAGCCAGAATACAACCTAATTACACCTTACGCTCAGCTATATACGAAAGATGATAAACGAAGAAGACTCCTGCCATATGAAGTTTTAAGTAGCCAATGTATAGGCCCTCAAGCTGCGTAAGCCTAGTTTGTCTCCCTAAATTTCATTTCTTATAGAGGGACTTAGTTGATGCTGATTCCATATTTGAAGTTCAGAGAATTCTTCGATTTGTGCATGGCAGCTATTTGGTGTGCAACAACATTTTGCTCCCTGAATACATGGTTCACTTGTGATCCAATTGAGATCTTAAGAGTGTTTAGTTGAGCAAGTCATATGCAAAATATTCAAAGGCCATTGCCTCACTCCATTGATCATCTCAACTACTTGTAAGAAATCCGATTCGACAATTAGAGGAAACAATCCTTTGTCTAAACATAGTGCCATACCTACAATAATCCTTTGAGTTTCAGCCTGCAAGGGGTCAGTGACTTGTGGGATTGCCTCTGCTCCAACATAGTAGGTTTGAACCTTTGTATTTCTGACTATGAAACCTACTTTAGGGACGGAAAGTTGAGAAAAAATAGCATCTATGTTGATTTTATAGCCATTATCAGGTGGTTTCCAGTTATATGCCTTTACTCTCTTAATTTATCTTAATTTGTTTTTACACATGTAATAAACCTTTATCAATTAATAAGGCACTTTTTTTTCCCATGAAAGCCATCCGAAGATGGGGGAAATTATATTAGGCCTTCCCAAGCCGTGTAAATGAGCAAAAATATGCAGAGTGCTCTCTTAATTTATCTTAATTTGTTTTTGCACATGTAATAAACCTTTATCAATTAATAAGGCACACTATGCAGAGTGTTTTTTAGAATTTAATGTGAAAATATCCATTAGAATTCTCAGCAGATCCATTTGGCACTGATGAAAAGGTGGTCTTTTACCCTTAAAATAAGCCTTACACTTAACTTTCCAGATAAGCTAAAATATTATATTAGGAATTACCTTAGCAAAACAATTTAATGTTTTGGAATCCCTTTGATATGACTAGTTCCAAGAAACTCTTTCAAATAGATGTTATAAAACAGGTTCCCTAGTTCCCAATAGTTGTGATGCATAGAACCAAATAGATTTAGCAAGTCACAAGTTTGAAAAGTGTGTTCAAAAGTTTCCTGCCTTTCAAAAACAATATTCATCTTGAAACTGACCTTATGCAAAATGAGGAAATAATGTCATCAAGAAGAATCAATTTATTAACTAGCTATCTTTCTGTGAAGTAATGTATTCCATACCTTAGCTTGAGCTACAGATCGTAAGCCATGGTTCTTGATGATCTGATAAGCTGAACTACCATATCATGTGGTCCTTACCTTCAAACAATGGGTGTTCTTTTGTCAATACCCGCAAAATCTCATTGGTAAAAGTTGTAGCAAACAATTGCATATAATGGGTTCTATCTGCCAAGGAATCCCTAATTAATAACTGAGGCTCGGGGATTGTTTGTTCCGTATCCCACTTATCTATTAGTTATCTAGATCTAGTCCAGTTACATATCCATAAATCACAAGTTCATATCCCTAGCATTATAAAGGTGTTATCCTCTGCTATATGTGCAACCTTAATTGTTCTTTTCCAAGAATCAAATGTTCTCACTCAGTTAGGCATTGACCAAATTACTTTTGACCACATAATTTTTCCTTGTTATAAATTCCACCACAAATTTAAGGAATAAGAGTGTATAAATGATATGAAATCCCTAATTTGAATGCCATTTTCCTGAAAATTAAGAGTTGGAAATTTCCAACCCTTACAATATTTGTTTTGGTTTTTCCTCATATGTTTTTCCCCATAAAAAATCCTGACAACTGACTTCTAATCTACCAATTGTGTGTGATGTTGGAGCCATAACACACCAAACATGCTGTAGAATTGATAGAGTTACATGGTTTATCAAAATTAACCTACCAGCCTGATTTTGAATCCTCTTATTCCGATTTTGAATCTTTGAATTCACTTTTTCTATCATTGTACTAGAAATATGCATTTTCTACCCTTATATACCTGAACTCCTAGATATGTGAAAGGGAAATGTCCTTGATTCATATGGGTAATTTTCTTAATTCTATCCTTGGTTATTTAGCTGGTCTTCTTACCAGCATAAAAGGCACATTTATTAAAACTAATAACCTAACTAGTAGAAACTTCATATTCTGTAATGAATAGCATTAACTTTTTCAGAGATTTCTTAGTTGCTCTAAGAAATATAACTATATCATTTGCCTAAGACAAATACTTATCCTCATTGTTCATGGGATTTTAAAACTTTCCAAAGGCTGTTTTGGAAAATTAATTTTAAACCCCCTATTCAGCACCTCAATTATGATATTAAATAGGATAGGGGACAGGGGATCTCCCTGTTTTAAACCCCCTGAAGGTTAAAAAACCATTTGGACATCCATTAACCAAAGCTGAAAATATTGCTGAGCTAATGTTACTAAGAATTAGGTTTACAAAATGGTCGTGAAATTCAATTTTTAGCAATAAAGAGTTTAACATTAGCCAAAACACTCTGTCAAAGGCTTTTGACATATCAATTTTTGCTATCATATTCAGGGATTGATATCTTTTATCTAGCATTCTGCACATTTTTTGCATGTTCATTATATTATCATGTATTTTCCTGCTTTTGATGAATGCACTCTGCTCTTTTGAAATGCATTTGTCAATTACCGATGTTATTCTATCCACTAGAAGTTTAGAGCAGATTTTACTGCTAAAGTTGGACAGAGAAATAAGCCTAAAGTCTGAGAACGAATTTGGTGTATTGGTCTTTGGGATTAAGCAAATAAGTGTGTTGGTTATTGCTTGGGGTTAGAGGCACTGGACACATAAATTCCTGAACGAATTTGAGCAAGTCATGTTTAATAATTTTCCAAGCAAACCTATAAAAGGTTCCTAAAAAACCACTAGTACTTGCAACACTGTTTGGATGTAGGCTAGAAACAACATTTTTCAGCTCCTCCATTTGTATCAGACTAATTAGTTTAGCGTTTTCCTCATCAGTTATTATGGCGGGGATGAAGGATAGACACTTTTGTAAGGCTATTCTTGTAATGTCAAAATTATCATCTGTGAGTACATTTTTAAGTACTGTGCAGCATGTTCACCTATATCCTTCTATTCAGTTAGCCAGACTCCCTCATCATTTTTTATCTTGAATATTCTGAGTCTTGATTGCTTGTTCCTAAATGTATTATAAAAGTATTTGGTGTTCATGCCCACTCCTTTTAGCCACTTATCCCTTGCTTTTTGTTTCTAAAAATGATTTTCCTCTTCAAACCTTAGATTTAAGTCAGCTAAAACTTCTCCTAAAAGGTTAAGATCTTGATCATCTAGGGTCTGTTCATATTTAAGCCCTAGTTGTTGGACCTTTACCTCTGCTTTTATAATATTATTAAAGACATCTCTAAATTGGGTTCTATTCCATTACTTTAGAGTTGTTTTTAATCTTTTAAGCTTAAAGGTGAAACCTTTTATGCCAGAGTGAGTCATTTCCTATTCCCAACTTTCTTTTATAACTGATAGCAAATTTGGCCTTTCAAGGCACATATTCTAAAATTGAAAAGATTTTGGGAAGGAATTTTATTGGATTTTGGTATCTAATATTATTGGGGAATGATTCGAGGGAGTTTTATTTAATACATGCAGTATTTGGGAATCTTTCTATCCACTTATCATTTCCCTGGATCCTATCTAATTTTTTACTAACTCTCCGTGATCCTCTTCTCCTATCACACTAGGTGAAGCTATTTTCTACAGTGGGTAAATTACTCAGTCCATTAGACACTATGAAGGAATCGAAATCAATTATGCTATTACCATCGGGGATTGATCTACCTCTATATTCATTAACAGTTCTTGTTACATTAAAAATCCCCTACAATGATAATTAATTGATTTTCAAGAATCCTATATGGCTTGTTTCTTAATGCTCTACTGTCTTTAGCATAGATGATAAATAGATGAAACCTTTGGTCTGCATCTTCATGCATCAGTACAGGGATATGTAGGAAATCTGCATCTTCAAGCATCAGTACAGGTATAAAATCATTCTTCAATATAATCCATAATCTAGAGTCCTGTTAGGAGAAAGCCTTATCAAAGGCTAGGGAAATCCTGAATCTCTCTAAATTATCCATTTTTAATTTAGGCTCCTTGATGATAAGTGTGGATAATTTATTCAAATGTACTCATTTATGTAATCTAAGGCTGGATGACAGCATACTTCTAACATTCCATGAGATTAATTTAACATTAATTATATGATTTGGATTTTTCTTACATGCGCGTACCTATTATGTTAGGGGAAGCAAAGTAGCTTTTGAAAAGATTAGGAGGTTTACCTGAGTTACCTGTGGACTCTTGTGAGGTTAGGCCTTTTGGTGTAGTTAATGATTTAGGTTCATCATTGCTGGAAGGAAGTGCTACTCCTACAACATTTTTGTGGGAGATTTTAGCACTTTTACCTCATCCTCAGTATGTATGGTATTTTCTAGCACCTGCAAACTGAGTTTTTTTTAGTAACTTTTTATGGAAAGATCTAAAATTTCGATACATAACTGATTTTTAAGAGAAAGGGGGAATGAGATTTGCATTGATCTTCTGTGTGAGCTGAAGATCATTGGTTAATTTCCAATTGTTGCAGTTTCTCTTTGTGAAGGTTGAATTATGTGGGCTCTAAGTTGGTTGATTCAGTCTGGATGGAATGATTGAATGTCTCATTTCTTCTCTTACCATGCCTTATTAATATTTTAGGCTTTAATTGACTCCTCATTTTGGATTATCTCTACAATATCTTGGAAAACCTCCTCTTCCTGCTGATGTTGCTGCAACAAAGGCTCCCAAGGGTTAGACCCTGGTCAGAGACTGGTGTTTTCTTTGGGTTTTGGAGTTCCTTTACTTGTTTTGGATTGATTTGGCCACACTCTGCCATAGGGTGCCCAATCTTTAGGTATTTGTTGTAGTACGCCAAGTGATCTGTATACTTAATGTTATTCATACCACTTGTTATCTCTGATGAAACCAAGTAAAATATATCCGGGAAGCTAGAGTTTAGGTCTATTTCTACGCACAACCTAATAGTGGAGGGTCTTGTATGGATGATTGTTGGCCGATTGGCAAAACTAAACCCTCCCAGGCGGCTAGCTATCAGTGGGATGCAATCCTTGTGTACGTAGTACGCTAGTGGAAATTCAACCATGAGCCAGATGGGGATAAGTGGTGGTTCTTTACGGACATCGAAGTGCTGTGTCCACTTCAAAACCTTCATAGACGTGTCGTCGAGGTTACAATTGTGCTTGATCCAGTAACGTTTAATGTTCTCTTCATGTTCGAATTTGATAAAGACACGTGTCCAATCAATTGCGGTGCTTACAACATTGCATTTGAATTCGACTTTCTTGAATTAATGCTTTATGTACTATAAGGATGACCTGCCCTTGGGAAATTTTCCGATTAGGTATCTCTTGAAGGGTTTAGAGAGATGGTCGATTTCATTATCATTGATGAGAACTTCTATTTCCCCCTTGAATTCATTGATTGGATTGATTTTTCTGGATGATTGGGGTGGGAATGGTTGTGCATTGGTGAGGGCAGCTTTGTAGAACGGCGACGGACTCTCGCCCAGTAGCGGAGCCGCCATGGTTAACAGTGGTTATGTATTTTTGTTTGTTGTGATATTACAGTTATGGGTTGTGCTATAGACGTTATCAGTAAAGTTGGGTGGTTTATTGGGCTTTTTAGAGAGAGTAGAGAGAAAATATTTTAGATAGACAAAGCCTTTTTTTACTACAACCTCTTGTTTATGAACTTTCTGCTGCCAAAAAAGCATCATGGCAGTTCAAGTGAATAAGAAATATATGTTTCTATTGGAATTTTAAGATACACAAGCTATATAAGTATGATTGGATTTGAGTAGTTTGTGAGCTCGGGATGTTATACAAATTTTGGCGGTGCGGAGTGCACACTAGTATAAACTATCTACGAGCTTACGATTTTAGGATAAGTATTATAATTGTGTTGGTAAAAATTCTGATGACTAACATGTCTTATCCTGGTGTGAAAAGGTGTATCATTTCAGAGTTTATTATAATTCTACTGTAGTGGTACGTATTGCCTAACTTCTCTTGATGGAAATGGTAAGGATGATATCGTGGTACATTGAATGTAGAAGTGGAAAGATGCATTGTTTCAGAATTCATCATAATTATGATAACTACGTATTCTGTATGAATTGTTGCATCTGCTCTAGGCATCTATAGCAACTTGTGATAGCTTGTGGCACCATTGTATGAAATGCAACCACATGATTGAACTGTTGCATCTGCTCAGGACACCTCCTATATAAACATGCATATGCATACACATAAAATATAAGTAAAATTTTTAGAATTTTCTTAGACTTACTCAGTAACCAAAAATACTTTACTCAAGTATTCTCTTGATTCAAGCCTAGAACAAGTGGGTTTCTCGATTGTTTTAACCTCAAAGGGAATTAGTACAATCAAGGCTGTAATAGGGTTGAAATACTCTTTAAGTAAAATGTACGTAACACGACTATGGATGACAATGGGGCAGAGCGGTATGGATTATGGTACGTCCATGCCCATGCCCATCCAAATGTTTTTACCCATAAACGCCCAATCACCTATGGCGGGTACAACATTAAAATCCATCCCGCCCCATTGGGTATTATATAAAATTCACCCCTGCCCTACTACCCACTTGGGTCCCCCAACCCACTTCAAAGTCATTGCATTCATCCCACTTTTATTTCCAAAAATACCTAAAATCCAATTTAGTATAATATTTTTAATATTAAAATTTTTAAATGTATTTACAAGAAAATATTATAGATAAAATATGTGCATTATAAATGGATAATAATTTATAATATATTAAATTAGTGGGTATATAGTAGGTTTGGTGGGCGGGGCGGGGATGGGCTGGGTGTGAACTAATATCTATACCCGACCTACTACCCATGGTGGGTATTATTTTCATACCTATACCCGATGATCTTCACCATTTTGCATGCTTTAACCAATGCACTTGACATAGTTTTTAGTTACTTTTGGTTGGCAGTTTGGTGCCATTTGTTGAATTTACATGATAAGGGGTTTAAACAACCCTGTTTGGTTTTCTATTCTAAATCCCGCATTTTGTATAAGTAATTAGTGATTCTTGACATCTCATGTTCACGGGCTCCTTGTTCTTCATTATAAGTACCTTTAGTAGGTTGCCCATGAATGCTATTTGTTACATTGCATTCTTGCGAAGGCCATTTTCTTTTAATGGTACAAAATTTGAAGGTCATTCACATTTAAATGGTAGTAGATGAAGGTCATGCAAATTAATGCGTGGTAGAAGGATATTGAAGACAAAGATAGACGTCTTCGGAGTTTAAGACGGTTAAATGAGAAAAAGGTGAATCGTGATCTGAGGAGTGTTGCCTTAGTCCGAGAATGATCCAGGAAGAATAGCATTCAAAGATGGTTCCATTGGATTTATCTTCTTGAGTACTATGAAATTGACTACTAGAACTCTTGATTCAGACTAACGGTTCACCCGTGACAAGCAAACGAAGTTCAGCCAGTGAAGCTCCAGCGGCCGGTCACGGACCGCGCATGGTCAAGCACCAGTGGTCCACGAAAATCTTCACGGCCTACAATACACAAGATTCTAGAGGTTTCATGAAGACCTACATGAGACCAGCATGAGACCTTCATGAGGCAAGGCACCAGGCTGTGACAAAAGCATTGGGCCGTGAAGTAATGAGATGAAGAGTTGAAGAATTTGGCTAAGTATGGAGCCAGATCGTAAAACCCTTCATGGACCATGAGAAGACTTCTAAGCAAGACAACAAACTACTCGTGGTCTGTGAAAACCTTCATGGGCCGTGGCAAAATTTCTGAGCAGAAACCACAAGTTGTTCACGGTCTGTGAAAACTTCATGGACCGCGGGAAAACTCTGAGCAAAAACCGCATGCTACTTGTGGTCCGTGAAAACATTCATGGACTGTGGCATGATCCTAGCTTCATGGATTGCACTAGATCCCATGGGTCGCAGCTATGAACATTCATGGACCGTGGGAGATCTAGCATCCCGTGACTATGCATGCTTCACGAACCATGGCACCCGTGCCAGTCCATGAAACCTTGGCGGCTGACCTAGGGCTTTGCTATTTTTTGCCTATTTTGGGTCTATTTTTAGGTCCAATATCCTACTACTATATATAGGACCCTAGTCTACTTATTTGAGGAAGTTGTAACATATTTGGAAACACATTTGAAGAGAAGAGAGCTTGGAGAGAAGGAAGGAGTTCCTTTTGTAGGTTTTGCAATATTTTCTTTTCTTTCTTCTTGCTTTGTCCCAAAGATGTGGAACTCAAATCTATGTTTGAATTCCATGTCTAGGGAGTAGTTATATTAGCTTGAGATTCATTTTGGCACTTGATATTTTCTAAATGCTTTATGAGATTTATTAGATTCATCATATCTTTGTGTTTATGATACTATTGTGATTGTTCGTGAATGTTATAAATGCACGAGTAGTACATCACATATAAGCACACACTTTGGGATATACTTATGTATGGTGCAATTATTGATGCCTCCTGGGGAAGAGAAACTTGGATGTTCGAATGGGTAAGGGAGAACGTGTTCGCATGGTTGTGTGCACGGGAGATTCGAGAATTCTATGACCTATTTACCATTGCCCATGTCTTAGCTAAATTTGTAACTGTTGTCAGAGAGATTGTGGGTAGAGATAGTGAATATTAGCAAGCTTGGTGTTGTGTTGAAACCCCAGTATCAAAGATAAGTCGCCTTCGAACCTTTGGCCTAGCATATATAGGACCTGGGGTGGAGTAGTTGCATTTGTGGTGGAAGTTTGGGATGTAATAGAATAGGGAAGAAATAGTGCTGAAATGATAGTTTGATCTTGTTGTACTCCTCTAATTACAATGGCGGTACCGATGGAGGGTTACGAGCGCACCCACCATGACAGGGTTGGGGAAGTGTATACCATAGATCATATCACGTGTTGTAAACACACTGATAGGTCTTTTGTATGTCCATATGTGAATGAATCGAGGATTGAGGCATTAGAACTACCATGTTGCTAAATGATTCCCAAGTACTTGGTATAAATAGTTTACTTGTTTGTCAATTACATGCTTGTAGTTGTTAGTTTAAAATACGAACCCCCCAATTGCATGTTTACATTACTAGCTACTCCTCTCACTCGTGCAGATTGACAACCTGCAGAGATTGTGTTTTAACTAGTACTTGAGCCCCAGCATCCTTGTGAACAAACTTAGGGCTTGCCGCTTACTACTCCTTGGTAGCTTAGCAGTAAGAACCAGTGCAGAATTTAAATCTCTTATATTTTGACCAATAATCCCTCGGCTTGTATTTTAATGACACCCAGGTCATTGGCAGGTCAAAAGTTTGGCGCCGCTGCCGGGGATGCTTTTCAGTTCAAGTATTAGTTGAGCATGACATGCTAGTAGAGTAGTTAGTAGCATTTTTTTAATCTGTTTTATATTTTTTTTGTTTAAATGATGCATGAAAAAGAAATTGAAAAATATTTGTTTGAAAAATCCCAAAAGGATATTTTTCCCGATATTGAAACTCTATATGCCTTGTCTTTTTTTAATGACCAAGCTTGTGATGATATTCTTGTTGAACAATTTTTGAGAAATTTGGTGACTAACATGCAGTGGGGAAGGAAGCGGACCAAGGAAATAAAAACTCCCAAGTCCGCAACTCCCAAACTCAATGAGAATATGTCCACTCTCATGAAAGATGGTTTCATTTGGCTCATAGCTCCAAAAGATAAAGGTAAACCTAGAATGATGTGCGACCCATCAATCGTGATGTGGTCATTGGTGGTGTCAAGGATGGTGATTTCGGTGACCCACCATACCCACCATACCACTCTGTCAAGGATGGTGATTTCGGTGACCCACTTTTCATACCACCGAAGTAAAGTCTTCGTGAGATGATATTTTCACGAAGGAACTTTGTTTCACAAATGGATTTGCACGAGACCAGAGCTTTGTGCAGATGGGTATGGAACAGTCAGCTTCTTCGTGCCAGCTGGAGATGACAAGGCTGAGCTACGTAGATGCTAGCACAGTTTTGGCACACGCTTACACCAGCCTTCACGAGACCTACACGAGACCCAACTGTGTTCACAAGACTATATGTGGGATCTATGAAGCCACCTAAACCCTCCAATCCTAGCCTACCCTAGAGCCTATAAATACTCCCGTGACCAGCCCTTCTCCCCATCAGATTTCCAATACCTCTTCTTCCTTATACACTTTTCCTCACTTAAATCACAATATCTTCCTTAAATTTCCCCCACCATATATCAAATTTCATCCTCTCTCAAAGCTTTACACAACCCACTACCTCCCAGCCCCAGAAAAGCTGCAACTTTGAGCAGAATTCCTCAAATTGGCTTTAGGTCATGCTAGGTTTCTTCAAGGAGGCCGTATTTTTTCTTGCCCATTTTACCATAGAAGTGCTCTTTTTCACCAAAGGTGAGGTGAACCACCACCCTCAATCGGATATTCCACCACAATCACCTTTTGAGGTATTTTGCCGAACTCATTATAATTTTTGAAGAATCAAGAATTTCCCAACTACTTATGTGCCGTATTGAATATTAGGGCCATCTTGAAGAGATTTTGGTTGTTGAATTGTTTTGGGGAGTTTTATATATTTTGGGGATGATTTAGGGAAAATTTCCATAGCTTATAATTTTTGGTGAGGAGAGAGATGAATGCTTACAATAGTTTAATTACTCTGTCTAGGCCCTAAATAGTTAGATGATAGAGGCTCTTGAACTGTCCAATTATGGATATGAAGTTTGTAGACAAAGAGACCTTTAAGGATCTCAAACTCTACAAACTAGTCAAACTTTTGTTAAGTAAGATAAGCATGGAGGAATTTGTCTTTGTTTCTACCCCCACTTATGCTGGCTACACTATGAAGTTCCTAGCCACTGTGGATAAATGCCAGAACAAGAGGGGAGGAAGTGTGTGAGTTTCCATCTGTGAGATGTGCACCGAGTTTTGACTTACATGGAGATTGAGAGGATTTTCCACTGGAAGGAGCACAAGAAGGTAACAGGGTACACATCACCCCACACTTGTGAGTTGCATGTATTCTGGCACACAATTACGTGGAAAGGATGGGAAAGAGGATCCATAACACCAATCTTGCACTTAGGTATGTGGCTAGGTTGGTGAACATTATTGTTAGCTGCCAGGGGTAAGCCACTGCCACCACTAATGAGGATTGTCAGCATCTTTTATGGCCTGTCTGCATGGGCAGGGCCTGCCCTGATTTGGTAGATCATTTTATATCCGGGTTCATGGATCTCTCTCTCTGGGACACGCACTGGGAAGAAAGCTATATGAGGAATGGTTTCCATGGTTTCTTTCCATTATTAGCTTCGGAGAATGAAGGTATGAGGGTAAACCCCAAAAAACCTTTTACCCTGACTATTCCAGTGTTAGCAGAGGAAACATGTGTGAAGAGGGTACATGGCATAGTGTATTGGATGTACAAGGGAAATATATTTATGAGACTTGCCCAGAGCGACAGGACCAAGTTAGCTGAGAGATTCATCGCCGAAGATCTTATTATATAGCCGGATGCAGATTTGGACAAATTCGAGGGAGACCTACACAGGGACAGAGAAGAGCAGGAAGAACATGCCTTTGGGGAACTCGAGCATGCTAGTCCACCACCCATGGGAGACTAGCCAGTACCCCTGTCACCTTTCCAGCTGGTACCAGTAATGCTACCCCCTTTTGTAGGGATGATGAGCATACATGATAATTCTTATCATTCCACGAGGGATATCACTGGACCATCTCATAGACATAGCTTCTTGAGCCACCATAGTGCCTTTTAAGAGTTTAGTGGATATGATGGTTATGGAACCAGTGGTCTTCTCTTCCCCCCAAGCAGCACATACACAGTCTCCAACATCACAGAGGCCACCCTTGGCAGCATCCAGATTATAGCCCTTTCCGAGAGCATGGATCATCGGGACACCCACATGCACTGTATTATCCTATGCGGACTGAGCCATCTTAGTACCACTCTGCTTGGGAGAGATTGTAGGAGCAGATAATCTTTGTTTTCAGGCATGATTTGGCAGATGTCACAGCTCGGATCGATGACCATAATTGGGATACCATGGCCAGATTTGACAAGATTTACGGTCAGATGCAACATCCATCAGCAGGAATGAGGGCACTCCACGAAGGCCTCTTGGATGTCACTAGTAGATTGAGGGACACGGGCATTGGGGAGCATTACATGGATTCTCCGTACGGGCAGGGGCAAGGAGCCATGCATCACCGGAGAGATTGATTAGTCTCCATTTTCACACTCCCTGTTTCACCTTAGTTTCTTGAGTTGAATTACTAAGTGTGGGGGAGTGGGGTTGGAATTCCTTTTATCCATATCCCTTTTTGCTTGGTGTTCCCTTATTATCATCTTCCATTGTTTTGACTTCCATTGATTTGAAATTTTGGATAACCATTTTCTTCATGTTTTTAGTTTTTCCCTCATTGAACTCTTATATTTGGTGTGAGGGAACCTTTTGTAGTTGGTTAAGTTTGTTGGCACCCTTTATGTTTAGCATTATTACTTTTTATTGAAAAAATTGAAAAAAATGAAAAAAATATGGACAAGTAAAAAACCTGAAAGGGCGACTTGGGTAACATTAGGAAAAGGCTAGATAAGTTGAAAGGCCTAGGTAAAAGTGAGAGGCTTGGCTCGGCTAGACTTCCGAGTCTAGGAAAAAGTGAGAGGCCGTGTGGAAAAGGGTGAGAGGTGAGCACACTTTTTGGGATAAAGTTATGATGAAAACCCAAAAAGGCTTCTAGGAAAAATGAGAGAAATTGAGAGAAAAAAAATGAAAAAATAAACAAGAAACTAGGTTTATGATACATTAGACTCCTTGGTTGTAACTAGGTCAAGAATCTTGACTTATCCCTATGTTGCAACCAAGTCGACGACTTTTGGATTTCCTTGGTGGATTGTTTTGCTTAAGGATTGCTCTTTGATTGCTTTTAGGACTACTTTTTAGAAAATTAAGCTTGGATTTTTTCCGATCTTTTGTCAGTTATCTTTTTCCATACACATATACTAGCTTTGGGTGGTTTGGTTGCTTTAGGAACTTTGGGGAGTGTGAGAGTTGTGAGATTTTCACCTTCTTGGGGGAGCTAGGGTAGCTAGGGAATAAGTTGAATTCATTGGCTATTTTTGCATGCTTCATTTCGCTTGAACCTTTTTCTTTTCCTTTATTTACTCGAGGATGAGTAAAGGTTTAAGTGTGGGGAGCCTGATCTGAACCATTTTGCATGGTTTAACCAATGGATTTGCCATAGTTTTTAGTTACTTTGGTTGGCAGTTTGGCGATATTAGTTGAGTTTACATGACTAGGAGTTTAGACAACCATGCTTGGTTTTCTATTCTAAATCCCGCGTTTTGTATACTTAATTAGTGATTCTTGACATCTCGTGTTCACGGGCTCCTTGGTCTTCATTATGAGTACCTTTAGTAGGTCACCCACGAATGCTATTTGTTACATTACATTCTTGCGAATGATGTTTTCTTTTATCGGTAGAATATTTGAAGGCCATTTGCATTTTAATGGTAGTAGATGAAGGCTATGAACATCAAAGCATGGTAGAAGGAGATTGAAGCCAAAGATAGGTGGTTTCAGAGCTCAAAACGGTTAAAGGAGAAAATGGTGAATCATGGTCCAAGGAGTGTTGCCTTAGTCTGAGACTGATCCAAGAATAATTAGCCTTCAAAGCTGGTTCCATTGGAATTTTCTTCTCGATTACTATGAAATCGACTACTAGAACTCCTGATTCGGACTAACGTTTCACCTGTGACAAGAAAACGGAGTTCAGCCAATGAAGCACCAGTGCCAGTCATGGACCGTGCATGGTTAAACACCAGCAGCCTGCAAAAATCTTCACGACCCTTAATACACAAGAATCCAAAGGTTCCGTGAAGACCGACATGAGACTAGCATGAGACCTTCATGAGGAAAGGTTCTGGGCTGTGACAAAAGCAGTAGGCCATGAAGAAAGGGGCTGAAGAGTTGAAGAATTTGGCTAATTATGGAGCCGGTCCTTGAAAACCTTCACGGACCATGAGAAGACTTTTGAGCATGACCACAAACTGCTTGCGATTTGTGAAAACCTTCACGGGTCGTGACCAAATTTCTAAGTAGAAGCCACAATCTGTTCGAGGTCTGTAAAAACTTCACGGACCATGGGAAAAATCTGAGTAAAAACTGCATGCTCTGTGTGGTCAATGAAAACCTTCACAGACCATGGCATGATCCTTGCTTCACAGACCACGCTAGATCCCATTGCGGCTATGAACATTCACGGACCGTGGCAGATCTGGCATCCCTTGGCTATGCATGCTTCACAGATCGTGGCATTCGTGCCGGTCCGTGAAACCTTAGCAGCTGACCTTACTACTTTTTGCCTGTTTTGGGCCTATTTTAAGGCCCAATCTCTTACTACAATATATAGGACCCTATTATACTAATTTGAGGAGGTTGGAACATATTTGGAAATACATTTGGAGAGGAGAGAGCTTGGAGAGAAGGAAGGAGTTCCTTTTGTAGGTTTTGCAATATTTTCTTTTCTTTTCTTCTTGCTTTGTCCCAAAGGTGTGGAATTCAAATATATGTTTGAATTCCATGTCTAGGGAGTAGTTAGATTAGCCTGGGATTCATTTTGCCACTTGACATTTTCTAAATGCTTTATGAGATTTATTAGATTCATCCTATCTTTGTGTTCATGATATTATTGTGATTGTTCTAGAATGTTATAAATGCATGAGTAGTACACTACATATAAGCACACACTTTGGGATATACTTATGTATGGTTCAATTATTGATGCCCCCGTTGGAAGAGAAACTTGGATGTTGGAATGGGTAGGGGAAAATGCATCTGCATGGGTGTGTGCACGGGGGATTCGAGAATGCTCTGACCTATTTGCCATCGCACCAGTCTTAGATGACTTTGTAACTGTTGTCTGAGAGGTTTTGGGTATAGATAGTGATAGTAGCAAGCTAGGTGTTGTGTTGAAACCCTAGTATCACAAATAAGGTGCCTACAAACCTTTGGCATAGCATATATAGGACCCTGGGGGGAGTAATTGCATTCATGGTTGAAGCCTAGGACGTAATAGCACGGGGGAGAAATAGACCTGCAATGATGGTCGGATCTTGTTGTACTCTCTTATTACGTTGGCTGTGTATGCCATCAGCCACACCACATGTTGTAAACACATTGATAGGTACTTTGTATATCTATATGTTAATTAATCTAGGATTGAAGCATTAAAACCACCATGTTGCTAAATGATTTCCAAGTGCTTAGTATATATAGTTTACTTGTTTTTCAATTACATGCTTGTAGTTGTTAGTTGAAAGTACCAACCCCTCTAATTGCATGTTTAATTTACTAGCTGTTCCTTTCACTTGTGCAGATTGATAACCCTTACTATATGAGGTTGTGTTTTAACTAGTACTTGAGCCCTAGCATCCTTGTGGACAAACCCAGGGTGTGCCGTTTACTACCCCTTGGTAGCTTAGCAGTAAGAACGGGTGCAAAATATAAATCTCTTATTTTTGACCAATAAGCACCTCGGCTCGTGTTTTAATGACGCCTGGGTCGAGGGCAGGTCACCCGTCCCACCCCCACCAAAACTACCTCCAACCACTAGTGGATGAGGCTTTATTAAAGACAATTTCTTTGAACTATAGAAGTCACTTTGGGAGTGACCTCGCTGGACATGCCTTTGATTGAAGAAGGTCAAAGGCAATTTTGGAAACTGCCTTCTAATGCAACCGTGGAAAGCAGTTCAAAATTGCCTACCAGGAGGGGGAAGGAACCGCCTTTGATCATTTCTGACTTGGAACGATACATAATCCGTTGGAACCTTTGATGTGTTCCAAACTTGGAATAATATTCAAGCATCAGACCTTTTGAATAGTTACAAGCTCGTAACGTAGCATAATTCCGAACTTGAAACAAGGCCCAGCTGTTTCTGTGTTGAAGACCTTTTTTGTTCCCAATCTGTGAATTCCTGGTTTGGGATCATTTAATTCATAATAATATGTTCCAGACTCGAAAGACAATTTGGTTATTTTGTTTCGAACTTGTGACATTCATATGGTTCTATGATAGAAATAAATGAAGAGATGAAATTAGTTCCGATATCAGATGGCTGTAGGACAAAATGGTAAAAATGTGCTATTCCAATAGAATTCGGCTACATGAAAGCCTCGTATACCAGGTCAAGATACAAAAAGAAAAATGTCATTTTCACAATATCTAAAAAAAACCTATAGACTACGCTAGAGAAGCAACAATCTATAGATAAGAATAGAAATATATAAAATTCCATTCCAATGACAATGTCATCATATATACTAGCTACTTATACCACCGCTATGTTGGGATTTCCAATAGAAGCGGAACATGCATTGACAATATGCCTAGCCAAGCAATTTCTTGCCATGTTGATGTCATTTTGCGAATACGACTTCTCATCCTCTTGAAAAATCTATGAGTTTGGGAATGTTAATAAATGTGTAATAAACCTATAAATGAAGCTATAACATGGAAACAATGAATAAAGATGTAACTCAAATCTTACGTCGTTGATTTCAAGATAACCCATACGGATTTGTTAAGACATTCCGCCACATATAGCATTACGTAATACCCACACTCCCAATTATTTGCTTATTTCTTGTACTAATTATACAAAAAAAAATTAATCATATAAAAACTTTTGAAGTTTAGAACTGTCAACATGGAAAAAAAGTTCACCTTGATCTCGAATATCTCCAAACCCTTTGTACTAGATTCAGTGGGAAAACTAACAGAAGCATACAAAATCTTAATAAATGACCCGGAAGGTTGATAAGGTAGAGAATCCATCCAGTAAACATGGTTCTTCTCTGGGACAATAAATATTAATCCCGAATGGTCCCTACAACAACGTGATACATAAAAATAATCCAAAAAAAATATGCTATTTTAAGTAAATTGGAAATTTGCCATCACCTCTCAAAGTAAGGTGAAAAAAATATTTTTTTATTCGTTCGTCCAAGACTTTTGCGGTTGTAGTCTACTAGCTTTTTGACCGTGTATCCAGTTTCTTGTGTCATCACCAGACATAGATACCCTATCCACCTCTTCTCCCTTTAGTTAGCAAAATAATACATGTACCTTTGAAATAAAATGAGAAAATGTTAATTGTAAAAATAGTAAAGCAAATAAATTTATCCATCGAGTCTGAAAGTATATAGTACTTAAAACACGTATGATGACATTAGGGTTTGATTGACTTTTTCACACCTTCACAGGTCTTCGGTGTCACTCCATGTGGAAATTATTTCCCTCTTTTGACCAAATACACAATCATTATGTGAAAATAAGTAGGTTGAGTTGACTTGGTGACCTGCCTCCAATCAGGGTCGTTAATTGTATCTAATTAACCCGAGCTGAGGATGACAGGTCAAAGATAACATTTATAGTTTTGCACCCAACTCACTACTACGCTACCAAAAGGGGTAGTTAGTTGTAATCCTTGGGTACGTCCACAGAAATGCTAGAGCCTAAGAATAAATTGAACACAACCTCGTCCAGGTCGTCAATCCGTACGAGTTGCTTGGAATAGATGGTGTAGTAAACATGGGGGGTTTTTGGTTTTTCGATTAACAACTACAAAACATGAAAGTAAAAAGCAATTAATCTATATAGCTAAACACTTGGGGAATGATTGTGTAACATGGTTGATTTAATGCTTTGATCCTTGTCTCATTCACATGTGAGATTTAGACAAACCTAATATTGTTCTCATAACACGTGGTGTGGTCGATAACATACACTTCCCCGTACCTATCACATTGGGTGCACTCACAACCCTCCATCGGCATCACCTTCGTAGTTAGGGGAGTACAACAAGGTACGACCATTGTTGTAGGTTTATTTTTCCCCCGTGCAATTACATCCTGGGCTTCCACCATGAATGATACTCTACTTCCTAGGCCTATGAATGATGGAAAGGGAAATAGGAACCTTATCTATGACACTAGGACCTCTTACAACCTTAGCTCGCTACTTTTCACTATCTTCACCCCAACTTATCAGACTACTTTACGTAATCAGCTAAGATTGGTGACCTGTAACGCAATAGATGCAATATTTGGTATCCCCTGTGCATACACCTACGTGGACCCGTACCCTGTTACCCATCACACATCCAGGTTTCTCTTCCCAAGGGTGCATCAATATTTTCACCAACATGAATATAGACTAGAGTGTGTGCTTATATAGAGTGTACCATTCATACAATTCTAACATTCAAGAGCAAGTCGCAATAATATAATAAACACAGTAATTAGGATGAACTACGGATCTCACAAAAGCATAAATCAACACATGAATACAATTTATCCCCAATCTATGGAAACTACTCTGTAGACATGGAATTCAAATAAATATTTCAATTCCACATCCTAGGATGAAAGAAAAATAAAAAGGAAAGAAATAAAAAAGATAGAATGCTTTTCTCTCTAGAGTGCTCTCCTAATTACAAGAGTAGGGTGAAAATATGATCTAAACTAACTAGATGATTAAACCCTAGTAGACTAAGGATACATTTATAGTAGTAGGGGATTGGGCCAAAAAATAGGCCCAAAGTAGGCCAAGATCATGTAAACCCTAGTTCAACCGCCGCCTGGCGTAGACCGTCGTGGATGGCGTGGTCTGCGCCGTGTAATACATTCGTGCTGGTGCGGGCTGCCAGATTTGGCGTGGTCCGTGCTTGTCCCATGGCGTGGGCCATCAGCTCTGGTGCAATCCATGTATATTTCTTGGCATGATTCTTGTCAAACCTTGTGGGTCATGTCCAATCTGCGTTGTTTGGTGCAGGCCATCATCAGAGTCATTGTTCTTGAACTTCTGATTTGTAGGATGTGACATTTGGCACAAACTGTCATTATAAACCTCAATTTGCTCTGTAACTTGGAACAGCACAGATCGTCGAAAATGGGACGGTCTGCGCCCTTACTTAGCTAATTTTGAGTGATACTTGGAAGGCATGTGTATGGTCCATCGTGTTTGGCGCGATCTGCACAAACCCCTTGGAATGGTCCAAGCAAATCCCTTGGCATGGTTTGTGCCAAATTCCTTTGGCATGGATCACATTATCTGGTTTGGGCCTTTGGTGCCATGCATGAATGGTCCACGCCGACTCGTTTGTACTTCGGCCAGCTGAACTTCTTTCCTTTGTTATGGGTGAGTTGTCAGTCCGTTTTGAGAGTTCTTGTAGTCGATTTTATGGTTCTCAAGGAGAAGAATCCAATGGAACCAACTTTGAAGGCTGATTTCTCTTTGATCGTTACCAGAAGTTGGCACAACTCTTTAGGACCACGATTATTTGTTTCTTCATTGGCCGCCTTGAACCGCGATGCTGCCTATATTTGTCTCCAATCTCCCTCTACTACAATTTGATGTCCGTGAACTTCATCTAGTACCATTCTAGAGTGAATGGCCTTCAATCTCTTCTACCATCCTTGCGAACAACCTTCAATATCTTCTACCGCACTTGCGAATAGCCTTCACATAGAATGTAATGAAAAGTATCCACGAGTGACCTACTGAAGATGATCAAAAAGGAAGATATAGGAGCCTGTGGATACAAGATGTCCATCAGTACTAATTAAGTCTATAAAATGGAGGATTTAGATATGAAAACCAAATATGACCGTCTTAACCCCTTGTCACGTATACTCAACTAATACTAGCAATCCAACATATAAAACAAACAAATTATTATGCCAAATACATTGGTTAACGCATGCATAATGGTACACATCAGACTCCCCACACTTAAACCTTTACTCGTCCTCGAGCAAATAGAAACAAGAAAAGGCTTAAGCAACATTTATCATGCAAGTATAAGTTAGCCAATGCATTCAAATTATTCCCAAGCTACCCTAGTTCCCTCGAAGAAGTGAAAATTCTCACAACTCTCACACTCCCCGAAGATCCTAAAGTAACCTATCCACCCAAAATTAAAATGTGGAAAAAGGTAAGCCAAAAAGATAAGTGTCAAGCTAGCTTAATTTTTCCAAAATGATCCCCAAAAGCAATCAAAGAGTCATCTCCCAAAAAAACCCACCAAGGAAATCCAAGAGTCGTCTACTTGGTTGTAACATATGGATAACTCATGATTCTCGCTCTAGTTAAAACCAAGGAAGCAAATGTATAATCAACCTAGTTTTCTTTTTGTTTTCTCTCCATTTCTCCCATTTTTCCTAGGAGCCCTTTCAGGTTTTCATCCTAGCTTTAACACTCAAAGGGTACTCACTTCTCACATTTTTCCACATGGCCTCTCATTTTTCCCTAGGCTCGTAAGCCTAGCCGGGCCTTGCCTCTCACGTTTACCTAGGTTATCTGATCTATCCGAGCATTTCCCAATATTATCTAAGTCTCCCTTTCGGATTTCCCAATTCTTTGAGTTTTAATAATTTTAATTTTTTTTCAAAATTTCTAATTTTTTTTGGTGCAGCACGAAATTTCCCCAAAAGTTGGCATTCATACTACAAAAAGATAAGATAAAAAAATCACACCACCAATATCTTAAAACAACCAACCCCATGCAAACTAGGAACCCTACCTAGCAAGTCATACCACCAAGTATTCATCCAAAAACATCCCACAACAATCAAAATCCTAAATCACTAAACAATCAAGAATAACTACCAAGAAACACACAAAATTACACCAGAGAATTCCAAGAAAAAAAGACTCCCTAAAGTGCTCACTAATCCCTCTCTACTGCTCTGCTACACTGCTGCTATCCTTTACATGCTCTGATGCGCTTCTGTACTTCTGCTCTGCTGATGAACAAAGTGATATGCCACCTCTGGATGCTCTGCTGCGCTGCTGTACTACTGATCTACTGAACAAAGAGATATGCCACCTTTGGATGCTCTGCTGCACTGCTGTACTACTGCTCTGCTGATGTCTCTTCACCTTTGGAGTTTAGTTCTATTTTTGTTACTCTTCCCCTACTAGCTGACATTGGGATTTTGATTGTTACTAAAACAGATGTAAGTAACCTGGCCGTGGGAGTGAATTAACACTTGGGGTGGAGATTCGCTCCTACGGATCGTTACTTCATCATTACATATCACTGTATAGTTGTTACTAGGTTAACGGAGGCTACTCTCTTCTCTTAAGTCTAACTATCTAGACAACTCATGTACAATCTGGTTTTTGTTATAGGGCATGGGGAACCCAATACATAACTCCCCCACCTCACGGGTGTTTTCAATTAAAAAAAAAATCCCTCCCTACACTTAATTGATGCATTGTCCCCAATGCAACAAAAACCATATAAACATAAGTGAGGCTGGGAGAAATAGTGACACTTACTCTTGAGGCCCCTAAGGGCCTTCCTCCTCATGCCTCATGATGCTCCTTTCAATGTGCTCCGTTGCTTCAATTGCAGCCTTGATGCAATCCATCCTTGTGTTATTCTCCTTCACCCGCGTTCTCACACCTCTTATCACTTGGAATACCTCTTGCAAAACTATGGTAGAGCTTGAAAGCTGATCCCCAAGTGCGTGCAGTTGGTTAATGATGTTCGTGGATAGGCGAGAGTGGCTAAGAGGAGCTCTCGAATAGGTCTCACCCTCAGCCTCCTCAATATCTATCTTCGGGGTGGCTATAACTCTGTAGAACTCTCTCTCAAAGCATGGGTTGGGCTCAATAAATAGGTCATCCAAACATGTGTCATGGTTGATGGCGGTGATCTCCGGCTGAGGAAGTACCATGAAGCTACATGTGATTGCCCCGCTATAAAGCCATACAAACCAATCCTTCGATGTCGTAGGCCCCACTATGAACTCCTTTGCTAACTTCTTGATGTTATACTTTGTACCCGATCATCCCAAGTTAGAAAACACTCTCTGTGTGACCGGAGGCTCTAAGTACTATGCCAGTAGACCTACCATGCCACATATAGCAATATTACTATTTCTTTTCCCCATCGCCATACACTCATATACAAAGTTCCCTACCAGGTTCAGGTAGAAATTACCCTCAGAAGTCATTGCCCAGAGGCAATGAACATCTGAACCCAGACATTGCGTTAGCTCATCATTGCAGAAAACTCCCATTCCAAGTAACCGGTGAACGTAACTAAATGCCGAATGAACCAAGGCAGTGCTCTTGTACAAATTCTTCCGATCAATCCCTGTTAGCTGTCTCCAAAAGTTCCCAAGAGAAAAAGGCATTCCTTGATAGTGTGTCCTAGGGATCTCTTTGTTGTACCTCCATCCAAAGGCGCGGGCTATCTCGCGGTGTGTAATCATTAAGATTATATTTGATCGCCTTGTGTTCATTCTTGTCTGTAACCGACCAAAGAGTAGCTTGGAACTCTAGGGTCCACCTGACGTAGGTCTTAGAGTGTTTCTCTAAGAACCTCTCTAGACTTACCTATGCCAATAGATAGGATACGAGCTCGAGTAAGCCTAGAGCTACCAATGTGTCCTTGCATGCAAAATCGGTCCCTTATATACTCTTCTTTGGCTATCTCAAATTCCTCCACCTCCAAGCTGCAGTCACGGAGATGTTGGATAATCCCATAGAATTTTCGGTCACAAATGCGGGGTTGCGAAGCATGGGAGTCACTGGCTCATAGTTTGCACCTTTGATTGGTTTCTTCTTCTTCTCACTTCGTAAGGACTTTCCCAGTCTCCAACACATTCACTTTAGGAGGCATCCTAACAAAATGAGGTAAAGAGTGGTAATGTGATCTCAAGCAAGGCATGCCCCGCATTATCATTAAACAAGTAAATTCTTCCTAAATAGCCTAACCATTCAAAACTTGATAATCCAAGCATGAAGGCTATTTAAACAAGAACATCCCCATTGAAAACAAAAATCTCATGTAAGTCATCACCAACCCATGAATAAGACTATGCAATCAAGATTCACCTCCTCCCAAATCATCCAACACATGAAGAACATAACATCCAAGCATAGTAGCACATCAAACCACCCAATTTCCATCAACACAAGATCAAGCATACAAACCCAAACACATATCTCAACAACATATACTCATTCAAAAATCATGCTTTCATAACACCACCACAATGTCAATAAAGCATATAAACAAAGAGTTCAATGGATTACCTGGAATTTGAAGTTAAGAGTTGCAAGATCCACACAAGATGAAGCAAATATTGCTAACTTTTGAGAGAAAAGCTTCATATTTTCAAGTTTCACCAAGAGTGTGTGTGAGTGAGTGTTTCTTAAGAGTTAGAATGTATCAAATGATTCATTTAGTTGAAGAAATGTACCTTGGATTTGCAATTTCAGCATAGATGATAAGGGAGAGAGGTACAATTAGGATAAGAATGGAATTTTGAAAATTGAAAATTAGGGGAGAATTGTACAAATCAACTAATACCAAGAAATGTTGGAAGTACTATTTGCATAAAAAATCCTAAGGAATTAGGAAGTTTCAAAGTTTTTGAACCAAAAATGCATTTTAAAGTTCAAATCTCAGAATTTTCAAAAATTTGTATTTTTGGAACAATTTGACAGTGGAAATGGGGAACCGGTACAAATACCTCCGTTTGGAATCTACATGGCACGGACCTTCTCTCGTGCCAAATATTCTGGCATGAACCCCTCGTGCCGATGGTCCGTGCCAAAATGTTTGGCACGAGGCCCTCTTGTGCCATGCTCCCTGGTATAGACCGTGGCACTTGGCATGGACCGTGTCAGGCTTGGGAATGAGGTTGCCACAAATTTTGACCTATTCCTTAGTCTTTTACCTCTTTTTTCGAAAAACTATGTCACCTATCAAAACTAATTCCATCCAACAAAATCATGAGACTCGAATTCAAATTTTCAAGTCACACAAGAGTTTCATCTCAAAAATTGTCGTTACAAACAAGAACATGCAAAATCTATCTAATCACTACTCAAAACATGAAAGCAAAAAGAAGCACCGTATATTTAATGTCATCCTCACGACTTATTTTTTTTTCATGTAATTTTAGTGAGAAACACCTACCTGTGGGTCTTTTGAATTACCATCGGAAACTCCACCCACGATGACATCATTGCGGAGAGGTCTCCACAACGATTCATCCTTACCTTTGGATCCCTTGTCCTTCATAGGAAACGAATCTCCATGTTTTGCTAAAGTTGAGTCCATGAATGCCACTTTGGGGTTTGGAGGAGGTCGAGGAGGTTTTAAACCCTCGACATTCTTCCTTTCCCGCTGCAAGTTAGTTAGCATGGAAAAAAATCTAGCACAGATATACTATCAATTGCATCATGCAATTCATCAGACTTATCAACAATATCATCAACACGGAACTCATCCAAGTATTTATGCTCATTGGTAAACGCAAGAAGTTTCATGGCAATCATGCTCATCACATAGGGTCACACCTTTTCACATAAAAGAAGTATTTGTTGAATTATGCTTAGATTTATAGATATCAAATTCCACTTTGCCCACATCATTTTCTAGAGTGAAGGTTCCCAAATGGACATCAATTTTAGTCCTAGACATTTTAAGAAAAGGTCTCCCCAAAAGTATTGGGGTGCACTTTCATCGTGCGCCACATCTAGGACATAAAAGTTTGTCGGAAAAACCAACTTGCCAACGTGCACCATTACATCCTTCACTAGTTCACAAGGGCTAACTTGGAAGTGATCGGTGAGTTGGACAATCACTCTAGTTTCCCTAAGCTCACCTATTTCTAGGCATTCATATAGACAAAATGGGATCACATTGATAGATGCGCCTAATTCTATCATGGCATTTTCAACAAGTTTTCCACCTAAGGAGATAGGAATAGAGAACATTCTAGGGTTTTTGCATTTCAAAGGAAAATATTTACGGTTTAAAATGGTGACTCCCCATAATTTTAAATGTCCTAACTTCCTAGTTGGTCTACTTCTCTTTTTTGTGCATGCAACTTTAAGAAACTTAGCAGACGATGACACATTTTCAATTAATTCCAATAAAAGGATTGTAACCTTGACCTTTTCGAAGAATTTTTGAATGCTTGCATCATTGGTCACCACCTTTGGCATTCCCCTCAAAGCATTTGAAAATTGAGATGGGATAGTCTCTTGTGTTTCGGGCAGCGGAAGCTCCTCGAAAGGTGCTTCCTTAGCCACGATCTCATCCTCTTCTAAGTGTGCCTTGGTAGCATCCAATACCCTATCATCCTGTTACACCACCTTCTTCTTGGACTCACAAACTTCCTTCCCACTTCTCAACTTGATTGCACTCACATTTCTCAGTTTGATCTCTAGTTGGGAAGGGAGTTTTTTGGACTCCTTGTCTTCAAGTTGGCTCACCTAGGTGATAAGTTACCCACCTTGAACTTTAAGATTCTTTATACTTGAGAATTCCCTATTTCCAAGGTCTTCAATCTCATGCCTTGTCCTCCCACAAAGATTTCATATTTCTTCCCCAATTGACAGATGGCTTCTAGGATCACTTATCGATCTAATTTGTAGATCGAGGCATGATTGTTGAAAGAACCTTCACCTCTAGGGTAGGGTTGAGGTAGAGCTTGTTCACCCCGATATCCATGAGGTTGGTAATCCTCTCTCCATAAAAATTTTTGATGATCTCAATACCTTGTGTTGAATGAGTTTGCATAGGGATCCAGCCTTGCATCACATTGGCTCCCCTAGAACTCTTGTGGTTGACCCCTAACAAATATGGTCCCTTTCAGTTGTTGTACTCAACGACCTTACGTCTTGCAAAATTTCTACAACTTTGAGGCACACCTCGGTGTTATGGTCTAAGTTTCTCACCTTGCACACTTTGACTTGATTCATCTTTCCTCAAAAGAGCTCCTTAATAACATCAACAGTCTCCTGATACCATTTTTATTTCAGCCATTAAATTCTGTAGTTCATCTTCTAGGCCGCGAAGATGCAAGTGGATAGCCTTAGACAAGTTAATCCTTTTCCTCCAACTCCCACAGTTTGATCTCTATAGCTAGTAGGTCTACGAGATAACGTAGGGAGAGTTTGAAGCCTATCTTTGTACTCAACACATGTTTGCTCCAATTTATGAACAGAAAAATCTGGACGGTTACATTAAGCATGAAGTTCCTCATTTTCACTTCGCATTTGTGTGTTCATGGAAAACTGCTCGTCAACCTTACTTTGCTAACCAAGAGCAGAAGATGAAAAGTGATCACACTTATCTTGCTTTTTCTTCAACATATCCAGCAAATCATCAATATGGGACTTTTTTTTATCAATGATCAACGTCTTCTGATGGGCTTCATGAGTCTTGTTCACACCATAATCCCTAGCCTCTACTTGTTGCCGAAACATCTTCACCATGTTCAGTTGTTAACGATGAATAAGACCATTTTGCTCGCCTAATCCTACATAAATCATGCAAAGCATCCTGGGTGTCCTTTATAGTTGTATTCCATTTCTTCAAGATCATTAACACCAAGAAGTATATACTTCAAACGAATGCTTAAACATAATGCCCACTATTCGACACGGACAGGGAGGTTAAGCGACCGTATATACTTACCAGCAGATTCAAGATCAACTAAACTATGAACGATGTCCTTGCCAAGTGATTCAACATTATACCCATCGTGAATGAACTCACTACAAGGACAACTTGTAGACAAAGAGAGAGATGAAGACGGAATGCGAAATTACCACTCAATACATAAGGGAAGTAATTCCATGAGCGAAAAGCAATCAGAAGAAAGAACATCCCACACTCTTTGGCGAAAGATCGAGTAGCATGAAGCAAGCTAATAGATTTGGAAAAAGAATCACTACATCCCATAAAGTCAAGTCTTTTCAAGTATTTTTGATCAACCAAAATATTGAAGCCCTGTACACAAGTAAGGGAAATGAGAAATGTAAAATAGGAAGAATAAATCAACATTCATAACAGAATTTACATAAAACAAACTTACATAAAAATATTGTCTAAAGATTACAATTAATAATCCAAAAAAACTAGTACACTAGAGATCAACTAACTTTGGAGGTAGACGGGGGCTGGGCAACGATAGCAGTTGCTTCTTTTTTGGGTTGCTAAGTGGGATTTTCCTCGCTTGGCTACTGAGCAGGGGTTTCAATGCTCGCATTAACCTTACTGGTACAAGGATTAGGAGTTAGAATATCAGGTCTAGGTTTAAACAGAAGATCGTCCAGGTAATCCACCGTGCACTCCTTTAGCTCAGCCTCAGAGGAAAGATAAGGAAGGCTGGCAAGATGCGAGAGCAAAGCATAGGGATGTCTCCCATCACCAATCTTTTCAAGAAAAGATTTGTTCAGCTTTGCCTTCTTCTTCTCTAAGGTCTCAACACATTTCTTCATAGAAGGTAAACTCTTCAGCGAGCAAGTGAGGTTTCACTCACATTTATTCTTCACAGCCTTGCAATAGCCAACAGTGTGAGCATCACTAGAAACATCCTTAAAAAATTGTAGAACAACTTGGTCTTGTAGAGTCAATCTACCTGAATTTGAGGATGTTGAGAAGAAGCAGGTTCATTGGTATGTATCTCCTTTAACTCAGCACAAAGCTGATTCGCCTCCATCTCTGTGAGCCTGGCACACTCCTTAACAGTGTTCGCCCTTTCCTCAGCAGCGCTCACCCTTTCCTCAACAGCTTTAAGAGAACTTTCTAGAGTTTCACATTTAGCTTCCCGTGCCTCATACTTCTCTGAAAGTGATTCATCAATAGGAGAAAACTTGGAAAACCTCTCACTCGCGAGATGAAGGCTTTTGCCAACCTTATAAGATAAAAACACAGTGGACAAAGAAGGTCACTAAAGTTCTGCTGCAGACTTACCATAGCTAGTGTATCGGATAAAGAGAGATTTGAAATGATATCAGATATCATCCCCTTTTCCAAAAGATTCTCAGTTTGTGCCAGAGTTTGCGAACTTGATTTGTTAACATGCCCCTTTTTCAAAAGGGGAAGCGAATGTCCTGAAGATCCACCATCCCTATCCCTCTTCTCCTTCTTCTCCTTCACCACAACAATGGGGCGATAACCACTTGTCCCTCCTCTCTCAGTAATCTTACTCTTATCACCAGGACCTATCGTATTAACACCTTGTTGGAGAGTGTTACTCCCAACAGCATTATCAGGCTGAACAGTCGCCTCAACCACCTCCTTATTGCCACTATCAGAGAGGGATCTGTTAATTTCACCTTCAGCTAGGTTTATATCAGAAAAAAAAACATCATAGATCAAACTAACACATATAGAGAAAAAACAAACAAAAAAGAAATAATAGTTATTTAAAATAAGAAAGATTATAGGTCAAACACATAAAAAACAATAAAAACACCTTCAACATCAGAGTCAGCATGGTAGAGATCTTGTGTATGAGCATGAAGCATGACCACGATCTCCGTCGCTTCGGTAAAACTAACATTTAGACCAGGTAGCTTAGATTTTGGAACCTTGTAGTTCCAAGAGGGCACACCAACTTTGGGGTTTTGTTTTAATTTTATGAAGACATATTTTGTATCCCAGAGACCAACATTACTAGTTAAAGTGCTCAAAATCTCAACCCCAACAATCACGAGATAAAAGGTAAATTCATCTACTGTGTTTTTCACTTTTTAAAGATAATAGAAGTTGTAAAAAAACTCAAGGGTGAAAGGATCGGTCGCTTTCTTGCACACCTAAAGAAACCCCATTATGATAGCAATGCCCTTGGGGTGAAACTGGGACAACACCACTTTATATGAGTAGAGAATATCAACCACATTCTTAGGGAGAGGAAAATAAAGGCCAAAGTTAAATAGGATAAGTAGAATGATAAATAGATGGATTGTACAGTGCGAACACATTCACAGTTCGTAGGAGCATGGAGTTTAAAAGGGGTTAAAAACAAGAAGTAGCTTTTTAATTCTTTTAAATATGTTCTAGTCAGCATGCTGCGTATAGTAGAGGATCCGGTGACATGGCATGAATCTCCACCAGAATAAGCATCTTCTACGGGGGACTCAGCACGGTTAGGGGAGGTTATGAGTGTAAATGAGGAGCCTATATTTGAAAAAAAATAGAGTTAATTAGGGGAAAGAACTACAAATAAAAGTCTGTTGGAACAAAGCTTAAGAGAAGGCATGCCGGAGAAGATGACAGCGATAATATACAAAAAAAGAACAACCATTATGTTGCCAGAAAGTTGAAGAAAAGATATACATTATCAAATTCAGAGCATATAGTAAATATATTGGAAATTAAAAACAAACCTTACTTTTCAAAAAGACGGGGAAAGGTGATGCGCAGAAAACCTAAATTTTTCCAGGGAGGATGAAGATTTTGGAAAATAGAGATGATAAAACTGAAACAAAGAGAGAGTTTCAATAAATGCAAGTAAGGGAAACAACAAAATCAAGGAGGACAGACAGTTCAATAGCACAATGATGAAGTTCTGACACAAAAGTGGGTTACCTTTTACATATACCAAGGAGGTGGTGGAAGGTGAATAGACAGTGCACTAAATGAAGCCACTCAATAGAAATTCCCCATTTAAGAGATATAGTAATAATGTACGTAAGGAAAATATGGAAATGAACAACGAAAAAGGCAGATGGAATCGCAGCTCTTTCGAACATAACCTTTGCTACCATCCTTAACTATAAAGATGAGAAAATTTTCAAAATTTGGAAGCTGAAGAGTTGGTGGAAAAGGAATTGTATCATCCACGAAGCTAATAACACTTTGCAATTTCTACGAAGGTAAAATCAAATGCTGACTAGGCTATTAATATAAAACCTCAGTTTGCATTTAATCACTTTGAGGAAATTTCTCCATGCTTCTTAGTCTTCATGGGTGGGGTGGGGTGACTTCTGGTGCATACCTAGCCCAAGTAAGTAATAAGCCCAAAACCACAAGTGGGCCTGGAGCAAACTAGTGAAGCAATCTGGGCCAGACGGACGCAGAGCTAGTGGAGTCAACCCACGAACCAAGAGGAACGGGGATCTTGATCAACTGTCAGCCATGAATCACATTTCTCTGTCCCACAACCAGACACATGATGGCCATTCCGGATAAAATGGAGCCACCCTTGTAATGTACTATAAAAGGAAGAAGGAGGGTACAAATCTAGGTAAGTGCAAATAAACTAAAGTAGCTTTATTCCAAAAAGGAGGTTAATGACTTGAATGTCGGAGCTGTTTCCCTAAAATCACTTCTTGATTCCACCCTTGTAATAACTTGCAGGAATCACGATCAACCAGCTGGATTGGAGAATACCACAACATTGATCAATGTACAAATCACACAAATGTGATGTATAGAATGAAAAAGAAATAATTATGTTAAACAAAGGTCAATGAAATTGATTAGGACTGAAAATTTTTAAAAATTGGACCTTTTTTTGGCAGACATGATAACAAGGTTAACATTATTGACTTTATCTCCTCGTGGAAGTAGAATAGGATTGTGGTTAACCTCAATATCTCCCGGTGAATGGCGCGATCCTCTAGACAGGAGAGTTCAAACTGATGTTAAATCGGCAAAACTTTTAGGTATGGGGAGACCGGTGTGTTCAATTAACTTACGGATTGAGATATCTTGTTGCTCGATCTTTTTGTCTCGTAGGAGCACTGCCTTTTGCAAGGTGTGAACCCAGGATGGTTTAACCTTATTGTAGGACCGGAGAATTCTGAACGTATCTCTTTGTGATAAGAATGATCTAACACCTCTTGCACACCCTTGGTTATTGGGTTTTTCTTTAGTCTCGCGGAGGATGTTGTGCTTACCGATGGCAATGAACCACCCTTCCAATTGCTCCTGCTTTAATTCAGCCTATGCAAGAGTTTTAAATACAACAATTTAGTTTTTTCAATAGAATTTGTATTCCTAAACTGAAAAAAATTAAAGGGGCTAATGATGTGCTTCAGTATGCGTGCGTTAACTGTTGCATTCGACGTAATAATTTGCTTGTTTTATATGTTGGATTGCTAGTTATAGTTGAGTTTACGTGACAAGGGGTTTAGACGGCCATGTTTGGTTTTCTTGTCTAAATCTCGTGTTTTGTAAATTTAATTGGTACTAATGGACTTCTTGTATCCACGGGCACCTAGATCTTCCTTTGTGATCATCCTTAGTAGGTCGCTCGTGGGTATTTTTTTGTTACATTCTATGTGAAGGCCGTTTGCAAGGGTGGTAGATGATATTGAAGACCGCTCGCAAGGACGATAGAAGAGATTGAAGGTCATTCACATTAGAATGGTAGTAGATGGAGGCCATGGCATCAAATCGTGGTAGAAGGAGATTAGAGCCAAAGATATAGGAGTTCAAGGTGGCCAATAAAGAAACAGAGAATCGTGGTCCGAGAGAGATATGCCAACTTTTGGGAACGATCCAAGAAAATTCAGCCTTCAAAGTTGGTTTCATTGGATTGTCTCCTCAAGAATCATAAAATAAACTATAAGAACTCTCAAAGCGAACTAATGGTTCATCCATAGCGAAGATAAGAAGTTCAACCGGCTGAAGCACAAACGGGTTAGCACGGACTACTCATTGGTGGCACCAGTGGCCCGCACCAGACGATGTGGTATGTGCCAAAGGTTTTTGGCATGAACCAAGCCAAAATCGATGGGTTACGCGCACAAGTTCTAAGCTTTACTAAAAATGGCTAAGTATAGGCGCAGACCATCCCATTTTTTATGACCCGTACCGTTTCAAGTGTAAAATGTCAAGACCAGTTGGCGGGGTATGAAGAATTTAGCGTCCTGTGTCAAATTACTGAGCAAAATGAGATTTCTGATGATGGTCCGTGCCAAACATCACATCCTGTGGATCATAAGTGCAAAAACAACAATTTTGATGATGGGCTGCGCCAGATGACGCAGACCGTGTGTACACAAAATGAAGAGGATGCCACGGTCCATGCCAAGAGATGATGCAAACTGGCCTAGATCACATGGTCTACATCAAAGGAGAGGGGCTGACCGTGCCAGCGCGGATCACATGGGCTGCGCATAATTTGGCACGCTATGCCAACACAGACCAAGTACACTGTGCGGACCACGACATCTGCAAAGGTCCATGCCAAGCAGTGACTAAACTAGGGTTTCACACTTTTTGGCCTCTTTTGGGTCCATGTTTAGGCCCAATCCCCTGCTAATATAAATATAGCCTTAGTCTACTAGTGTTAGAGGAGATCTTAGTTTTTAGATTCTACTCTTCTAATTTGGAGGGCATCCTAGAGAGAGAAACATTCTCTCCTCTTTCTTTCTTTTCTTTTTATTTTGCTTTGATCCTATGATGTGGAATTCAAATCTTTATTTGAATTCCATGTCTAGGGAAAATTTTCCATAGCTTAGGGAAATTGTATTCATATGTTGATTTATACTTTTTTGAGATTCTTAGTTTATCCTAATTATTGTACTTGTGATATTATTGTGACTTGTTCTTGAATGTTAGAATTCCATGAATACTACACTCCACTAGCAGACACTTTAGTCTATATTCATGTTGGTGCAATATTGATGCCCCCTGGGGAAGAGAAACCTTAGATGTGTTATAGGTAACAGAGGTTCCCGTGAGTGTGTGCATAGAGGTCTTTTCTTAGTATTTCTCAGTTATGTTTCCAACAGTCTAGTCTTAGTTAATTACATAAAGTATTCTAATGGGTTATGGGTAAAGATAGCAAAAAGTAGCAAGCTAGGGTTGTAAGAGGCCCTAATGTTATAGATAAGGTGCCTACTTTCCTTTGCCTTGTGTATAGGCCCAGGGAGTAGAACATCCGTGGTGGAGCACCCAGGACATAATCGTACAGGGGGGAAAATAACCTACAACAACGGTTGGACCTTGTTGTACTCCCCTAATTATAGAGGTGGTGTTGATGGAAGGTTCCAAGTGCACCCGACGTGATATGCATGAGGAAGTGTATGCCATCGACCACACTATGTGTTTTGAGCACTACATTGGGTTTGTCCAAATCTCAAATGTGAATGAATCAAGAAACGAAGCATCAAATCAACGATGTTACGCAATCATTCCCCAAGTGTTTAGCTTATATATTTTACATGACTTTTACTTTTATACTTTGTAGTTGTTAGTCAAAAAACCAAACTCCCATTGTTTACTATACTATATATTCCTAGAAATATGTACAAATTGACAAGCCGTACATGGTTATACGTGATTGACTTTTAGGCCCTAGCATCTCTGTGGACATAACTAGGGCTTACCGCTAACTACCCTATCGATAGCATAGTAGTAATTTTGGTGCAAAAATATAAATTTTATCTTTGACCTTTGATCTAAGCCTTTGCTCTGGTTAATTAGCTACAATTACTGGCCATGCGTGGAGGTAGAAAAAATTTTAGCCCCACTTTTATGGATGCTAATCAGCTTAACTGATAATTAGCATAACATGTTAGTAGAGTAGTTAGTATTGCTTTGGTTTTCGTTTTATTTTGTTGGTTCATGTGTTGAGCTTTTGTGATAGTTATCTTGTTTCCATTTAATCCATTTTCTAGTGTTGTCTTCAGAAGGGTACTATTAGCCCCTAGTTTATGGTACATACTTGTACCACAAACTTAGGTATTTTGCATTACTTAACTGATAACACAGGCAGTCGGAAACAAAAGAAAAGAAGAGATAGAGTAGATATTCAACCTAGATTGGTAGTGTTGGTAGAAGAACCGCAAGAAATGGTTGGGGACAATAGAATGTTGAGGGATCTTATGTTCCCTAATTTGGAGAGTCAGCTGCTATACATCACATTCCCCTATTGCCACCGAATGTGAGCTGCAAGCTAAAGAGCGGAATGATCCACCACCTTCCCACCTTCCATGGGATGGCGGGGGAAGACCTGAACAAGCATTTGTCAGAGTTCCACTTGGTGTGTACAAATATGAATCCTTTGGGTGTTTATGAGGATAACTATAATCTAAGGGCTTTTTCATTGTCTCTTCAAGATGGGGCTAAGGATTGGCTTTACTATTTACCTTCTGGTTGCATAAGATCTTGGATGGATATGAAGCAGAGATTTCTAGAAAAGTATTTTCCAGCGTCTAAATTTTCTGGACTGAAGAAGTAGCTATCTTTATCACCCAAGGAGCTACGGAGTCACTCTACGTTTATTTGGAGTGTTTCAAGTGACTGCTTGCAAGCTGTCCATACATCCTTTTAAGGAGGGATACCTAGCTTACTACTTTTTCGAGGGTTTATGTGATGAAGATATATGGATGGTGAATGCCGCATGTAATAGATCAATTGCCAACAAAAGCCCTAATGATGCAATGACTCTCTTTGAAGAAATGGCCAATGGTATGCAACCGTTTGGCATAAGGTCAGTGGTTAAGGTCTTGGATGAATCCTCGTAAGCTCCTAAGTTGGAAGAGTAAGTCCAGGCTCTTGCTTCTATGATGAAGGAATTTCTATGAGGGAAGATCCATCAGTTAAAGAGTGCGGGGTGTGCAACTTAGACCATTTTCTAGGGCCCAACCATAAGGGTTTTTGGGGAACCAAGGCAATGCAAGGCTGGATCCCTATGCAAACTTGTTCAACCCAAGGTACCGAGACCATCCAATTTTTTGGTGGAGAGAAGAAAATCAACCTCTAGGTGAAGGCACCTTAACCATACCCTAGAGGTGAAGGCACTTCCAACAATCATGCCTCGATGTATAAATCAGACTGAGAAGAGATCCTAGAAAACATTGGTCAATTGGGGAAGAAGAGAGGACAAGGCGTGAGATTGACGACCTTGGCAATTGGGCATTCTCAAGTATCAAGAATCTTGAAGTTCAAGTTGGGTAACTTACCACCTCGGTGAGCTAACTTAAGGCCAAGGAGTCCGAAAAATTCCCTTCCTAACTGAAGGTCAATCCAAGGAACATGAGTGCACTCAGTTGAGAAGTGGGAAGAAAGTATGTGGGTCCGAGAAAAAGGTGATGCAAGAGAATGATAGGGTATTAAAGGCTACCAAGGCACACTTCGAAGAAGATGAGACAGTGGTCAAGGAAGCACCATTCAAGGAGCTTCCACCACCCGAGGCACAAGCGATCATCCCCCCTCCATTTCCAAATGATGCAAGCATTCGAAGAGTCTTAAAAAAAGTCGAGGTAACAATCCCTATCTTGGAGTTAATTAAAACTGTGCCATAGTATGCTAAATTTCTTTAAGTTGCAAGCAAAAAAAAGAGAAGTAGGTCAACTAAGAAGTGAGGATATTTAAAAATGGGGGAAGCCAGTGTTTTAAACCATAAAAATTTTCCTAAGAAATGCGACGTCCCCAGAATGTTCACAATTACTATCTCCTTAGCTGGGAAGCTTTTTGAAAATGTTATGATAGACTTAGGTGTATCCATAAATATGATCCCATTTAGCCTTAGTGAACACCTAGAAATATGTGAGCTTAGGGAAACTAGAGTGATTTTCCAACTCGCCGATCACTCCCAAGCTATCCCTCATGGACTAGTAAAGGATGTGATGGTGCGGGTTGGAAAGTTGGTTTTTCCGGTGAACTTTTATGTCCTAGACATGGTGCACAATGGAAGTGCACCCCAATACTTTTAGGGAGCCATTTTACTAAAATTCCCAGGACTAAAATTGATGTCCACTTGGGAACCTTAACTATAGAAGATAATGTGGACAAAGTGGATTTTGACATCTATAAGTCTAGGCATGATTCAACTAATTCTTCTTTTGTGTGCAACTGTGTAACCCAATGTGATGAGCATGTTTTCCATGAATCTTCTTGTGTTAAAAATGAGCATGAATACTTGGATGCGTTCCGTATTGATGATATTGTTGATGAGTCCGATGAATTGCATGATTCGATAGCTAATTTGTCTATGCTAGATTGTTTTTCCAAGCTAACTAACTTACAGTGGGAAAAGATGAGTGTCAAGGGTTTAAAACCTTCTCGACCTCCTCCCAATTCCAAAGTGATGTTCACAGGCTCAACTTTAGCAAGGCAAGGTGATTCATTTTCTATAGCGGACAAAGGGTTCAAAAGTAAGGGTGACATATAGTGGAGACCCCTCCACAACGATGTATCATGGGCGGAGTCGGCGATGGCGGTTCCGAAGACCCACAGGTAGGTGAATCTCATTAAAATTGCATGAAAAAAAAAAGTTGTGAGGACAACAATAAATATACAATGCTTCTTTTTTGCTTTGATTTCGTGTTTTGAGTAGTGATTAGATAGAATTTGCATGTTCTTGTTTGTGATGAAGATTTTTGAGATGAAACTCTTGTTTGAGTTGTAAATTTGAGTTCGAGTCTCGTGATCGTGTTTTGATGGAATTAGACTTTATGGGTGACATAGTGTTTTCTAAAAAAGAGGAAAAAAACAAGGAAATAGGTCAAAATTTGTGGCAGCCCCATGCCAAGACCTGGCACGGTCCGTGCCAAGTAACATGGTCCGCCCCAGGAGAGCTTGGCATGAGGGGGCCTCGCGCCAAAGATTTGGCATGGACCGCTCCAGGGTATATGGTCCGTGCCAAGGGTCTTTGGCACGAGGGGGGGGGGGGGGTCAGTGCCAAGTACCCTCGATGCGGAGGTATCTGCGCAATTTCCCCAATTCTGCTGGCAAATTGTTTCAAAAATGCAAATTTTTTAAAACTCTGGGTTTTAAGCTTAAAAATACATTCTTGGTTTATAAATTTTGAAATTCCTTATTTCCTTAGGATTTTTGTTGCAAATAGTACTTCCAATATACCTTGTGAATTAATTGATTTGTACTATTATCCCCTAATTTGCAATTTAAAAAAATTCCATTCTTATCCTAATTGTACTCTCTCCCTTATCACCTCAGCTGAATTTTCTAGATCCTCGTACACTTCTTCACTTAAATGAGGCATTTGACACTTTCAATCCTTTCAAGAAACACTCACTCACTCACTCACTCACTCACACATACACACTCTTGGTGAACTTGAAATTTTTTTAAAAAAAAAACTTTGCAAGTGTAGCTCGAAGCTTTCCTTTTACTGTTTCTGCGTGCGACTCTGAGTGCGAAACACACACTTCTGCTACTATTCACAAATTTCCGTTACTGTACTCCTTCCTCTTCCTATTTTCTCTGTTAACGGCTCTTTCCTCTGATTCTGGTTGACAGTCATGGCGTCTCCGACGCCTAACCAAACCTCTGATCCCAACTCTTCCATAAACAAAAGCTTCCTACAAGCTTTGAATACAAAACCTTCATCGCTTCTATCCTCCCTTCCAGACCGCCCAATTTGCACCCTATTACTGAATATAAGGGCAAATTGGCATTCATCCTTCCCCCTGAGGAAGGCGAGATTCTGGCTTCACATTACCAGAATGCTTTGGTCGGAAAATTCAATAGGGAGAAACCTCCTATGGAGAAGCTCGTTTCTATTTTCAAATCAATTGGTTTTAAAGCTAAGTGCCAATTGGGATCTATTGACTATCGACATGTTCTTATTCGATTTCAGGACAGCGAGGATTATCAACGGTGCTGGATGAAGGGCCAATGGATGGTTCATGGATCGACAATGAATGTCCAGAAGTGGACTCCAGATTTCTCACCCACTGCTGAATCATCTGTTGTTCCAGCATGGGTAACCATTCACCAACTCCCTTTACATTTTTATAATACCTCGGCTATTATAGGCATTAGCAGCCAGATAGGAAAATTTCTGAAAATGGATGCTGCAACTAATGCTCTAACTAGACCTTCTGCAATTAAAGTATGTGTTGAAGTGGATCTCTTGTCTCAACTCCCTAATTCAATAGTGGTAGGAATTGGCAATAAAGTAGCAGATTACCCTATTGAATATGATCAGCTGCCTTTGTATTGTACTCACTGTAGGATTATTGGTCACAGTCAGGCTAACTCTAACTTCCTGCATCCAGAACTGAGAAAAAACAGTAAGATCTTAGCTGCAACTAATGTGAACAAGGTTAGACAAGCTACAGTTCCAGATGATATTCAACATGTTGTTATTCAGAAAAACCTAGGTAATGCCCCTAATGTATCATTGGATATGGAAGGCCCCTCTAACCTATCAGTTTCCCAAAAAGAAATTGATTTCCAGTTTCAAAATATGAAATCAGTTTTTCTAGTGGAAAGAAATATTCCTAGGAAAGAAATATCAGTTACTCATATGAATATAAATATTCCTTTCTATTCATTGGATGTTATCTCAAAACCTATCACTAGTTTTTTTTGGAGAAAAAAGACTCAACAGCCTGAACTCCCTCCTATTCAGGAAGAGTCAGTTAGGAAGAATATGGTCTCTATATCAAATGCTTTCCACACCTTAACTGACTTACAGGATGATGGCCTTGTTGCCCAAGAGGATGAAGCTGTTGACATTTTCCATGAGTCATTGGAATCACAGGAAGCAGTGCCATCCCTGACTGGTGCAGAACAGGTAGACAATATGGTGATATGTTTGTCCACTCCTGATGCAGTACTGAGTGTTTAAGAAGAGCAAGCTCCTGAAGCAGTACTGGGTATTTCTGCAGAGCAAGCTCCATGCCCTGTAATCCAAGATCCAATCATCTTCGAAGAACACAACAGAACTGCAAAGAAAATTGCTCAACTGGAGGTAAGTATCTCTACATCAGGTAATTTGAGGAAAAGTGAAGACAAGAAGGGTAAAAATAGTAATGCACCAGTAACTAAACTAAGGAAACTAAGATCATCACAAAAAGCAACCCCCCTAGTTTTAATTGATAAAATACACAAAATAGGGAATATTTTAGTCTGGAATGTTAGGGGCTATGGTACTTCACTAGATAGATTAAAGGCTCTTAACTTGAAACACAAGATAGACATTCTATGTTTAATTGAACCATGGCATGATAAACAGAATTTAAACACTTTGATGCATGAACTTGGTTACAATAATGCCCTCCATGCCCAGAATGCTAAAATTTGGATCTTATGGAATCATGTTTTCAATTTAGCCATTTTAAATGAATCTGATCAGTATTTACAGGCAAGAGTAACAGACAATGCCTCCTCTGTCAATTGGAATGTTTTCTTCATTTATGCTAGTGTACATAGACAGTTGAGGGAAGTTTTATGGTCTGATTTAAAATCACCAACACCTGAACCATCCGTATACATAGGGGATTTCAATACTGTAGCCTCGGTCTCTGAATATAAAGGTAGAAAGTCAACACCTAGGAAAAGCATGAATCAATTTAATGAATTCTTAAACACCATGGATTTGCATAATATCCCTACTGTAGGCAACTCTTTCACTTGGAGTAACAATAGATTTAGGGATAAATGTAAGGATCTCCAGTTCCAAAGATTAGACAGGGGTGTGAGTAATTTAGAATGGTTGGATCTTTTTCCAAACAGTTCTATACAAGTTCTAAATAGAATGACTTCTGATCATTCCCCTCTATTACTATCTATCCAATCTGTAGTAGAACAGGCTCCAAGACCTTTTAGATATCAGGAAATGTGGACAAACAGACATGATTTTAGAGAATTAGTGGAATCAAATTGGAAATTAATATCCCCCCTAACTGGGATGCATAGGTTTGTTCAAAAACTAAAGAGACTTAAGATTTTAATTAAGGATTGGAACAAAAACATATTTGGCAATGTAAACAATAATCTCTTACAATCTGAATCAAAAGTCAATGAATTGGAAATCCTGTTTCAGCAGTCCCAAGATGAATCAGTTTTAATGGAACTCATGAAATCAAAAGCTACGCTTCTTAGAGTTCAGAGGGAACACAATATTTTCCTGAAGCAAAAGGCTAGGCTAAACTGGTTAAAATAGGGAGATGCAAACACTAACTACTTTCATCACATCATTAAGGAAAAGAAAGCCAGATCCAGAATAGGTAAAATTAAAGATGGAAAAGGAATTTGGATAACTGATCCAAACCTGATTAAAGAAGAGGGGGTTCGATTTTATCATGAATTACTTAACGAGGATGTGTCACAAAAAGGGGAACTTATTTTAATCATTTTCTGCAAGAAATTACTAGAGTTTTATCTGAATAACAGAACATCCACTGCTTAATCCTTTTAACATTCAGGAACTGAAATATGCAGTTTTTTACCTTAATAAAACAAGTGCACCGGGCTCAGATGGTTTCTCAGGTGACTTTTACACCTCATTATGGGAAACCATTAAGGAAGATCTATTAGAAGCTGCAAATGATTTTTTTTAAAATGGTAGCATCCCTAAAGCCATTTCTAGCACCCGGCTCACTTTAATTCCAAAAAATCTATCCCAAATACATTTGCAGATTTTAGACCAATTAGCTTATCAAACTTCGTTAATAAAGTTTTCTCAAAATTGTTAATGGAGAGGATCAAACCACTAATGCATTTACTGATTTCACCTGAACAAAGTGCATTCATCAAAGGAAGGGACATTTAGATAATGTGATACTAATGCAAGAAATGACCAGATTATTGTCTGGGAAATCTAAGATTCCTAATCTCATTGTTAAACTTGATATGCAAAAGGCTTTTGATAGGGTTTCTTGGTCATTCCTAAACTCTATTCTCCTACGGTTTGGTTTTCATGGTAAATTTGTTAGACTCATTATGCATAACATTGCTTCAGCTAATTTTTCTGTTCTAATTAATGGGGTAATAACTGGCTTCTTTTCTTTCACTAGGGGGATCAAGCAAGGTGACCCTCTCTCCCCTTTTCTGTATAATATACTATCAGAGGCTTTTTCTAGAGGTCTAAAGAAAATGTTTACTACAGGATATTTAAGATATTTTAGCCTCCCCAATGCTTGCTCACCCCTTACTCATCTCATGTACGCTGATGACACTGCTATTTTTCTGAATACTGAGATAAAAAATTTAAGGCGGTTTAAACATTTTCTGATTGCTTATGAGGAAACCTCAGGTCAAAAGGTAAACTTTGCAAAATCAGAATTTTTTGTCTCTCATAATACACCTCCACATCACATCCAGTCTGTTAGGAGATTACTGGGGATGGTGAAAGGTTCTTTTCCCTTCAAATACCTTGGTGTTCCTATTTTCACAGGTCGTAATTTAAAGAAGCATTATTTACCTGTCATAGAAAGAATGGAGAAATTGATAAATAATTGGAAGAACAGATGGTTGAGTTCAGCTGGTAAAATCATTTTGATTAATCACTGCTTTCTGTCAATTCCAATCCATATTTTTGGAGTTTTAAAACCCCCAAGGATAGTTTTAAAAATAATGGAAAAAATGGCTTCGGACCTATTCCGGGGAAAAAGTGATTATTCTGAGAGGAAAAGGTGGAGGTCTTGGAAAAAAATGAGTTTACCTGTGGATGAAAATGGTATAGGTTTTAGGGACCTAAATGCTGTAGTAGATGCTTTCTCATGTAAATTATGGTGGAAGGTCCAAACTAACAACACCCAATGGTCAACTCTTTTATGGTCACTACCTGTCTCTTATAAAAAATCACACACTTGGGGTAGAATCACCAGAATAACAGCTATGGCAAACAATTTATCTAGAGTTATTTTTGGCAAAGGGGATTGTTCATTTTGGAATGCAAATTGGACAGGCAACGGTGCTCTTTATTATAAATGGCCAGAGAATATTGATATTCCTTTTGTGAATATCTCTCTCAGGGATTTCATTAGCAACAAAACTGCTCTCTTACCAAATCTGGAGTCACATTTGGCTACCAATATCATTCTTATTTTGCAGGAAGTGCAGTTGGAGTACACTCATGATGACAAGCTATTTTGGACTCCCACAATTGATGGGAACTTCTCAGTAAGCTTGGCCTATAATATTCTCAGACAAAAAGGACCTGAGATTCAACATTTTAAAAAGGTTTGGTCCCCTTTCATACCTAGAAAGATGTCTGTGCTTCTTTGGAGGGCCCTAAACAGTATACTTCCTTTTGATAACATTTTAAGTAGGATGGGTTTTTCTTTTGCTTCGATTTTCCCTCTATGCATGAACAGTTTAGATAATTTGGACCACTCCTTCAATTCTTGCACCTCTTCATGTGCTGTCTGGCAAAGTGTGCATTCCTTTTTATGGTTACAACAAAAAGGATTTAGGGACTTAAAACGTAGGGTGCAATTTTACTTATCATATAGGGCTGAATCTAAAATTCATGCCAACTTGATCACCGCTGCTCTACTGGTGACAATTTGGACCCTCTGGACCCATATGAACAAAGTCATTTTTGACAATAGACCATTCTCACATGATGATTGTGTTTACGAAATTAAAGATACGATCTATCAAATATTCACAGCTCATAACTTGATAGGTAATAGAGATGGGCATAAGCAATGGATTCAGGATAAAATTATTCCACATATCTTACAGAAGAAGAAAAAAGTTATTACTTCGGTATATTGGAAAAAACCACTAAATGGCTACAAAATCAACACTGATGCATCATGGATCTCTAGTGGTCTTTCCTCAGCTGCTGTTATAGTGAGGGATTGGAATGGAAATGTGGTTAAAATGAGAGTCAAAATTTTCCAAAGTCCATCCCCCTTATATGCCGAACTGTTTGCTATACAATGTGGATATGCCATCTGTTCAGAACTAGCTTTAGAAAACTGTGTAATTGAATCTGATTGCTTAAATGCTGTTAGGGGTATTCAGAACCCTTGCTCCTGCCCTTGGAGAGTTTTCTCCATTTGCAGTGCACTTCATTTAGAACAGTGCTCAACCCCGATTCAGCATATACCTAGAGAAGCTAATTTGGCTACTGATTTCTTGGCAAAATTTGCTAAGGAAAACCTCCTACAGGGTGATTTAGATTACAGTTCAATTCCACTCTTCCTTAGGGGATTACTGTCACTTGATTGCATAGGTTATCCAGCGATTCGTATCGAATCTCGTATGGATACCTGTATGACATAGAAATGGTCTATTCATTTAGCTACCAAGAGTATCTATTGATGTTTTTCTCATTACTTTCGCAGTCTGTCTCTCTGTAATTATTCCAAATACTGCTAGTTTCTTTCTTCTTCTTTTCAGGTCTCACAGATATGCCTCCCTGATGCATGCATAGGGAGCAGGGAGCTACTTTTGGTCAGACTTTCACCCTCTTCTGCTGTTTTTTCAAGAGGAATTTACAGCAATTTGCCCAACTCTCCGGAGGAAACGTCTAACTCCTCAACTACTAACTGAAGACGCCATTCTGGAATGCAACATCAATCAGGAACAAAAATTTCCTTTCGGCTGGCACAACGTTGACAAATAGGGGTCTCGAATTCTCGATTCTCCGACCTGTTCGCGGTGTACTAGCCAGATGGTTTCTTAGACCGTACAATATGTTTTAGTTAGTCTTTGTTTCTTTGCATGTCAGAGGTGGAAACACCACTTTTGGAAGCAAATGCTGTCTTGCTTCAGGAGCTTATTTTAGCTCCGGGATCGTCATAGGGATGATCTTTTTGTAAATTGTAACATACCAAGACTTTTAGCGCCTAATTTGGCTCACTTACTTTGGCCCGGGGAGCCTAATATATTCCCCCCATCCTCGGATGGTCTTTAATTTTTTTTAAAAAAAGAAAATTTAAAAAAATTCTCTCAAAAGTTAGCAACTTTGTTTCTTCTTGTGTGGATCTTATAAATCTTAGCTTCAAATTCCAGGTAATCCATTGAACTCTTTGTTTCTTGGCTTTATTAACATTGTGGTGGTGTTATGTAAAGCATGCTTCTTGAATTAGTGTATGTTGTTGAGAAATGTGTTTAGGTTTGTATGCAAGATCTTGTGTTGAAGAAAGTTTGGGTGGTTTGATGTGCCATTATGCTTGGATGATTTATTCTTCATGTGTTGGGTGATTTAGCAGGAGATGAATCTTGAATGCATGATCTATTGATGGGCTGGTATGAATCTACATGAGTTTTGTTTAATGAGAATGTTCTTGCTTAGGTAGCCATCATGCTTAGATTATCATGTTGTGAATGGTTAGGCTATTTAGGAGAAATTGACTTGTTGAATGATAATGTGGGACATTCCTTGTTTATGATCACATTACCACTTTTTCCTCCATTGTCTTAGGATGCCTCTGAAAAAGAATGTGTCGAAGAAAGGGTTATCCTCACAGGGTGAAAAGAGGAAGAAACTGGCCAAGTATGCAAACCATGAGCCGGTGAATCCCATTCTTCGTGACCCCACGTTCATGGCTGAAGAGTTCATGGGATTATCCAACATTCCCAGGAGTGCAGGCTGGAGGTGGAGGAAATTGAGAGAGCCAAAGAAGAGTATAATTGAGACTAGCTTTGCATCCAAAGACACCTTAGCGATTCTAGGCTTGCTCGAGCCCATTTCCTATCTATTGGGATGGGTAGGTCTAGAGGGGTTCTTAGAGACACTTGAAGACCTACATCAGGTGGACCCTAGAGTTCCGAGCTACTATATGGTCGGTTATGGATGATAATTTACATAAGGCTATCAAGCTCAATCTCAATGAGAAGAAGTATAAGATGCCACACCAAGAGGTAGCTCATGCCTTCAGATGGAGGTACGGAAAAGAGGTCCCGAAAACACACCATCAATGGATGTCTTTTTCTCTCGAGAACTTCTAGAGGCAGTTGATATGGATTGACTGGAAGAATATGTGCAAGAGCACTGCCTTGGTTCATCTGGAATTTTGTTACATTTACCGGTTATTAGCAACGGGAGTTTTCTGCCACGGTGAGCTAACACAATGTCCGGGTTTGGATGTTCATTGCCTCTAGGCAATAACTCCTGAGGGTAATTTCTACCCAAACCTGGTATGGGTATTTGTACAAGAGTGACTGTCAATGGGGGATAGAAAGAGTGAGAAGATTGCTATGGGCGATATGGTAGATCTCTTGGCACGGTATTTTGGGCATCCAGTCACTCAGTATGCATTGGCCAACATGGGTAGAATGAGAACAAGGTACAACATTGAGAAGTTGGCCAAGGATTTTATGGTAGGTCCTACCATATATGAGGACCGTTTAATATGGATTTATAGTGGTGCAAGCACTTGTAGCTTCATGGTACTTCCTTAGCCAGAGCGCACTGCCATCACCCACGACACATGTTTGGATGACCTATTCCTTTTGCCCAACTCGTGTTTTGAGAAGTATTTTTATAGAGTTCTAGCTAGCCAAGAGAAAGATGTTAAGGAGGTCATGGGTGACACTTCTTCGAGGGCACCTCCTGGCCGCTCTCACTTATCCACGGACATCAGTGATCAATTGCACTCTCTTTGGGAAAAAATTTCAAGCTCTACCCAAGCGATGCAAGAGGTTTTCCAAGCGATATGTGGCATGAGGACACAATTGGAGGAGATGAGTACAAAGATGGATTCCATGGAGGCCGCAATTCAAGGTTTTGGGTACATTGAGAGAGACAACACGAGGCATGAGGAGAAAGGCCCTTCGGGGCTGCGAGAGTGAGTGTCACTATTTTTCCCAACCTCACTTATGTTTTTACATGGTTTTTGGTGCATTGGGGATAATGAATAGGTTAAGTGTGGGGGAGGGAGTAGTGAGCACTTAGGGAGTCTTCATTCTTGGGATTCCTCGGTGCATTTTGATGTTTTTCTTGTTTCTTTGGTAACTTTGGTTTTTGTTTGTTATGGGATGCTTTTAGATGTATACTTGGTGGTATGTCATACTAGGTAGGGTTTCTAGTTTGAATTGGGTTGGTTGTTTTTGATCATTGGTGGTGTAATATTGTTTTGATCTTATCTTCTTTTAGTATGAAGCCCACTTTGGGGAAATTTGTGCTAAACCAAAAAATATAAAAAATGAAAAAAATATAAAAAACAAGGACATGTTGGAAACCCAAAATGGCGACTTGGGTTGGGAAAATCCCGGATAGGCCGAAAAACCTAGGTAAAAGTGAGAGGCTAGGCCCGGCTAGGCTTACAAGCCTAGGAATAAATGAGAGGCCATGTGGAAAAAGGTGAGGATGTGAGAACCCTTTGTGTGTTACAGCTAGGATGAAAACCTGAAAGGGCTCTTAGGCAAAATGAGAGAAATTGAGGGGAAAAAAAACTAGGCTAATGATACATTTGCCTCCTTGGTTGTAACTAGGTCAAGAATCAAGAGTTATCCCTATGTTACAACCAAGTTGACGACTCTTGGTTTCCTTAGTGGATTGTTTTGGGAGACGACTCTTTGATTGCTTTTGGGGATCATTTTGGGAAAAGTAAGCTAGCTTGACACTTATCTTCTTTGCTTACCTTTTTCCACATTTTACTTTGGGTGGTTAGATTACTCAGGTTCTTCGGGGAGTGTGAGAGTTGTGAGATTCTTGCTCTTTTGGGGGAAACATGGTAATCTAGGAATAAGTTGAATGCCTTAGTTAACTTATGCCTGAAAACAAGCCAATTATTATGCCTCGGTTAACAAATGCTTGTTCGGGTCATACCCCGCAATCTCATGTGTCACGGGTCACCCTTTGAGGGGGTTAACTGTACGGCCTAGCCGTGCTAGAGTGTCACGACAACTGCCTGCTTCCCATGCACATCGCACTCATTTTGATTGCTCTTAGTATGCAATACCTTTAGAGAGGTGTGGGTGTATATGCAGCAAAAACACACACGAGTTTAGATTAGGAGAAAGTATTCACACACGCAAGCCAAAGATGTAATACAAGGCCCGACAACTGGGGAACGTATGATCATTTTCAATATATTGCAAAAAGGTAACCGGATGTGGGTAGCTCAGTACTCCACATATATGCTGTACAGAAGTAATTACAAGTACTGGGTACAAAGGTAAAAATATGTATAAGAAAATAAGGAATGCATGCTTGGACCTTAAAGAAGGAAATAAAGCTAATCTACTAGCTAAGTTTATTACAAGAAAAAGAGAAGACTTTTGGGATAAGGAACTTGGGACATGTCTTCTCGGGCTGTGACTGAACAATTAGTGCGCTAGCCTGGCGGGTGGCAGGCACTGCTTGCAAGGGCGTATGGTACGAACGGCTAGGGCATTATGCACAGCGCATCACGAGCGTAGATGGAGACATCACATGTTGTGATTGATTAGGCGGTTACTGTATAACCCAAAGGTTGGGTGATAAACCCAACCTCGTAACACCGTGGAAGGTGAGCAGGCAATGGATCATTTTGCTCTTTAGCTCATAGCTCACATTTGGTGGTAGTGGGGGGGGGATGTAATGCATGGCGTCTAACTCTCCAGATTGAGGGCTATTAGCTCTCTCAACGTTCTGTTTTCCTCCACCATTTCTTGCTGTTCTTCTACAACCACTATCGGTCTAGGTTGAACCTCTACTCTAGCTCTATGCTTTCTTCATTTCCGAATACCTGTATTATCAGTCTAGTAATGCAAAACACCTAAGTCTCTGGAACGAATATGTACTATAAAGTAAGGGCCAACAGTACCCTTTTGAAGGAAACACTAGAAAACAAATCAAAAGGCAACAAGATAACTAACAGACAGATTCAACCAACAGCAATATCCAACACAAACAAAGAAAAACAAAAGCAATACTATTGACACTACTAACACATTATGCTAGCTGAAAATTAAGCTGATAAGCATCCCCCGAAGTGGTGCCAAAAGATTTACCCACCCCTACTTGGGGTCATTAATTGAAGCTATTAACCTGAGCAAAGGCATTGAGGTCAGAGGGGTTCAAATTTAAATTTATTGTTCTGGACCCAACTCACCACTATGCTACCGATATGATAGTTAGAGGTAAGCCCTGTGTGTATCCATAGAGATGCTAAGGCCTAAAATTCAATTAAACACAACCACGTCCGAGTTTTCAATCCGTACTTATTGCTAGGAATAGATAGTATAGTAAACAAGAGGGGGGTGTTGGTTTTTTTACTAACAACTACAAAGCATGAAAGTGGAAAGCACGTAAACTATTTAGCTAAACACTTGGAGAATTATTGCGTAACATGATTGATTTAATGCTTCGATCCTCAATTCATTCACATGTGAGATTTAGACAAACCTAATATAGTGCTCATAACAGGTAGTGTGGTCGATGACATACACTTCCCCATGCCTGTCACGTCGAGTGCACTTGCAACCTTCTATCGACATTGCCTCCATAATTAGGTGACTACAACAAGGTCCGATTATTGTTGTAGGTATGTTTCTCACTTGTTCAATTATGTCCCGGGCGCTCCACCATGGATGCTCTATTCCCTAGGCTTATAAACGAGGCAAAGGGAAGTAGGCACCATATCTATGACACTAGGGCCCCTTACAACCCTAGCTTTCTGCTTTTAACTATCTCTACCCATAACCCATCAGACTACTTTACATAATCAGCTAAGGCTGGTGTGCTGGAAACATAACAAAGCAATACTCAGAAAAAACCTCCATGCACACACCCACGTAGACCCGTACCCTGCTACCCATAACACATATGAGGTTTCTCTTCCACGGGGGGTGTCAATATTTGCACCAACATGAATATAGACTAGAGTGCATGCTAATGGAGTGTACTATTTATGCAGTTCTAACATTCAGGAAGAAGTCACAATAATAAAACAAGCACAATAATTAGGATGAACTAAGAATTTCACAAAAGCATAAATCAACACATGAATAAAATTATCCCCAAGCTACCAAGACATGGAATTTAAATAAAAATTTAAATTCCACATCATATGATGAAATCAAAATAAAATGGAAAGAAAGAAAGAAGAGAGAATGTTTTTTTCTGTAAAATGCTATCAAAATTACAAATGAAATAATGAAAAATGATCCAACTCTCTAACCTGAGTAGACTAAGGCTATATTAATAGTAGTATGGGACAAAATAGCAAATAAAGTGTGATACCCTTGTTAAGCTGCTACTTGGCACAGATGATCGCAGATGACACGTCCCACGCCGCGTACTTAGTCCATGCTGGCGTGGGTCACCAGATCTGGCATGACCCATTTTGTCCATGCTAGCATGGGCCGCTAGATCTGGCACTATCCGCGTTGACTACTTTGGCGTGCACCGTGGCCTTTGCCGCGAGTCATACTAGCAGGGTCTGTTGCATCTGGTGTGGCCCATTATCAGTATGGTAGTTTTAGAACTTCTAATCCAAGGACCATATCTTTTGGCGTAAGCCATCATCATATCCTTATTTTCTCTGTAATTTGGCCCATGACGCTCATTCTTCACATCCCGCCGGCTGGTCTGTACATTTTGCACTTGGAAAGGAGCGGGTCGTCGAAAATTGGATAGTCCGCACCAATACTTTGCCATTTTTTGTGTGAAACTTGGAACTTACGTGCGTGGCCCATGGAGTTTAGCGTGGTCCGCACCAGACCTTGGCATGGTCCATGCCAAAGACCTTTGGCACAGACCATGTCGTCTGGTGTGGGACATTGGTGTCACCCATGAGCGGTTCACGCTGATCCGTTTGTACTTTGGCCGACTGGACTTCTTTCCTTTGCTACGGGTGAACCGTTGGTCTATTTTGAGAGTTCTTGTAGTCAATTTTATAGTTCTCAAGGAGAAAAATCCTATGAAACCAACATTGAAGGATGATTATCCTTGGATCATTCTCATAATTTGGTGCAACTCTCAGACCATGATTCTCCGTTTCTTCCTTGGTCATTTTGAACTCCAATGCTGCCTATCTTTGGCTTCATCTTAATACTACCACAATTTGATGTCCATAGCCTTCATCTACTACCATTATAATGTGAACGAACTTTGATCCCTTCTATCGTCCTAGCGAACGACCTTCAATATCTTCTACCGCCCTTGCAAACGACCTTCATATAGAATGTAGCTAAAAGTACCCACGAGAAACCTACTAAGGATTATCACAAAGGAATATCTAGGAGCCTGTGAATACAAGATGTCTATTAGTACCAATTAAGTCTACAAAATGTGGAATTTAGACAAGAAAACCGATCATGACCATCTAAACCCCTTACCACGTAAACTTAAATAATACTAGCAATCAAACATATAAAACAAGCCAATAATTACGATGAATGCAATGGTTAATGCACGCATAATGAAGAACATCAAGCACGCATGGCATTACATTGGATTGTTGTCGGCCATACGGCAAACTTGCAATGCTTCGGAAACAAGTGAAACTCCACTATTCTGAGAGAATCCTTTATCATCCATTGATTTTATGGAAAACGTAAATATTTTAATGTCATAATCCCTGAAAGATAGAATGGTAATCAACGGTCTCTGAGACAACCACTTGATTATTTTTGGACGCCAGTCGGTCGACACGTGAGATCGTAGCCATGAAGCAAAAGTCCTAGTGTGTTGTTAAAGAACGCGTGCTTAATTGAAAGTGGGATTCAACAGTTGAATTTCATCCATGTCAATCTCAAGGTATGTTACAACATCCTTATGATTCCGAAGAACATAAAAATGTGCAGTGCAAAAATCCTCATTTGAATTTCATCCATGTCAATCTCAAGGTATGTTACAACATCCTTATGATTCCGAAGAACATAAAAATGTGCAGTGCAAAAATCCTCATCACTGGGGCTAAATAGCTTACCTTGTCGAACCCCTACCCTCCCTTTATGCTTAGAATTGGGAACCCCCACATATTCAACCTCCTTAATATAATTTGTAAAAAATCAATAACTTCCTCAACACAATACCATTGCACAATACTTGCATTAGGCCTAAGGATGATCCTCTCGTTATCAAAGAGTATAACGAGACCCACTCTAACAATCCTCATTTTCCCTTCATTATACTACAGAAACACTTTGGTGCTATTCCTACTTTAGCAATTCTACTTTACATGTACAAGTTTAAAATTTTTACCCTTTAATCATTTTAACGTGGAGTACGCCAATGAAAAATTGAGGCATAGATAAATTTATTAATTTAATTAAACGTTTATTGTATAATATTTAAATTTTTAGTGATAAAAATTATTAAAATTCACATTTAATATTTTACATTTATTAGTTATTTAAATGTAAATAAAATATTTATTAATATTTATTAAAATCAGTACCTTTAGATAGCCAATTTGGTATGCATTCCCTACTAAAGTGACTGTACAAATTCCTGAGGATGAAGCTCAGCTGTCTGAATGGAATTGAAAGTTGAATCGCGACATTGTAACACTCATGTCTCAAAGGAATATTTTTCACATTAGTGAAGCGCTTGATCAAAATGAGTTCAACTCGACTCAACAGGTTGGGGTCATATAGAATCTGCCACCACTTTGCAGGTGGAGCTTCAAGCAGCCCTTCAAGGTATTCAATTGGCAGTGGAAAATGGTTTCAATAATGTCTCATTGGAGATGGATAGTCAACTTGCAGTGAGCATCATCAATGGCAAACTGGAGCCTCCGTGGAATTGTATTCAATTGGCCAGACAAGTGGCTGACTTAATGAGGCAGAACAGCTTTCGAGCTTTCCATATCTACAGAGAAATCAATGGACCTGCAGACTTCTTAGCAAAGTTTGGACAGCAGAGGAGGGAATCACAGCATTTCACTGATCTCAGAAGCATCCCACAACTGAGAGGAAAGCTTTTGAAGGATAACCTACACTCTTGGAGAAGAATCAGGGCATAAAACAGGACATGCTAGGCTGGAGTGTAATTCGACACTAGGGATTGTGGAGTCTTACACAAACAGAATGGCTACTCCTATTTTCTGATTTGCATATATGTGTGGAGAAACAAACTCTTCATTCTTTTGTACAGGCATTCTTTTGTATAAGGCATAAGCCTATGCCTGTTGGAATTGTTACAACTAGTGTCCAATTCCCTCATGTATCTATCTATTTGACTGACTCTAAGGGATTTAAATCCCAATTTGGAGGCTCGGGGAGCCATAATAAAATCCCCCACCTAATGGTGGTTTTTATTAAAAAAAAAAGAATCTGCCACCACTTACTAGATGTACGGTGAAGCCACTCGTTTGAACTTCCCGGATAGAATTTGCCATGAGGCCTCACCTGTTCCCCCAGAAACCTTGTGGTTACCCCCTAGAAAATTGCAGCCTCTCTTTATTTTTGTACTCTATATCCTTCCCCTCTTGCAAATCTTCTACAGCTTCGGGACACGCCTCGTTGTTGTGGTCTAAGTTGCACAAACTGCATACTTTGACTTGATGAAGCTTCCCTCGTAAAAGTTACTTCATCATAGAAGCAAGAGCTTGGACTTGCTCCTCCAACTTAGGCAATTGCAAGGGTATATCTAAGACCTTAACCCTTGACCTTGTGCCAAACTGTCGCATACCATTGGCCATTTCTTCAAAGAGAGCCATCGCATTCTCAGGGATTTTGTTGGTAATTTAAAATTACATGTGGCATTCACCATCCGCATGTATTCATCACACAACCCTTCAAAGAAGTAATAAACTATGTCTCCCTCCTTGAAAGAATGGTATGGACAACTTGCAAGCAACCGCTTGAAATGCTCTAAGTAGTCGTAGAGTGACTCTGTAGCTCCTCGGGTGATATTAGATAGCTGCTTCTTTAGTCCGCCAGATTTGGACACAAGAAAGTACTTCTCTAAAAACCTCCACCTCATATCCATTCAAGAGCCTATACAACTGGGAGGTAAATAGTAAATCCAAGGGGAACTCCAACAAATGCTTGTTCAGGTCTTCCCTTGCCATCCCGTAGAAGGTGGGAAGGCAATGGATCATTCTGCTCTTTAGCTCGCAGCTCACATTCGGTGGAAATGGGAGGAATGTGATGCATGGTGGCTGACTCTGCAGATTAGGGGCTATTAGCTCCCTCAACATTCTATTTTCCCCCGCACTTTCTTGCGGTTCTTCTACAAACAATATTGGTCTAGGTAGAACCTTTACTCTAGCTCTCCACTTCCTTCATTTTCGATTACCTGTGTTATCAGTTGAGTAATGCAAAACACCTATGTTTGTGGTATGAGTATGCACCATAAACTAAGGGCCAACTTTACCCTTCCAAAGGCAACACTAGAAAACAAATCAAAAGGCAACAAGATAACTAACAGACAGATTCAACCAATAGCAATATCCAACACAGACAAAGAAAAACAAAAGCAATCCTAACTACTCTGCTAACATATTATGCGAATTGACAATTAAGCTGATTAGCATCTTTGGCAGTGGCGCCAAAGTTTTAACCCGCCTCCACTTGGGGTTGTTTATTGTATCTATTAACTCGAGTGAAGGCACCGAGATCAAAGAGGTTCAAATTTAAATTTTATAGTAATGCACCCAACTCACCTCTATGCTACTTATAGGGTAGTTAGCGGTAAGCCCTGGGTATGTCCACAGAGATTCTAGGGCCTTAAAGTTAATTAAACACAACCACATACAGGTTTTCAATCCATACATATTGCTAGGAATAGATAATATAATAAACAAGAGGGGGGGTTGGTGTTTCGACTAACAACTACAAAGTATGAAAGTAAAAAGCACAAAACTATTTATCTAAACACTTAGGGAATGCTTACGCAACATGGTTGATTTAATTCTTTAATTCTCGATTCATTCACATGTGAGATTTAGAGAAACCTAATATAGTGCTCAAAACTCATAGTGTGGTCGATGGCATACACTTCCCTGTGCCTGTCACATCAGGTGCACTTGCAACCTTCTATCGATATCGTCTCCATAGTTAGGGGAGTACAACAAGGTCCGACCATTGTTGTAGGTATGTTTCTCCCATGTATGATTACGTCCCAGGCGCTCCACCACAGATGCTCTACTCCCTAGGCCTAAAAATGAGGCAAACAGAAGTAGGCACCTTATCTATGACACTAGGGCCTCTTACTCTCCTAGCTTGCTTCTTTTAACTAACTCTACCCATAACTGATCAGACTACTTTTTTCAATCAGTTAATACTGGTGTACTGGAAACATAACAGAGAAATACTCGAAAAAGACCTCCGTGCACACACCTACGCATACCCATACCCTGCTACCCTTAACACATCCAAGGTTTCTCTTCCCCGTGGGGTATCAATATTTTTACCAACATGAATATAGGCTAGAGTGTGTGCTAATGGAGTGCACTATTCATGCATTTCTATTATTCAAGAACAAGTCACAATAATATCAAAAGCACAATAATTAGTATGAACTAAGAATCTCACAAAAGCATAAATCAACACATGAATACAAATATCCCCAAGCTATGCTAACTATTCCCTAGAGATGGAATTCAAATAAATATTTAAATTCCACATCATAGGATGAAAGCAAAATAATAAAGGAAAGAAAGAAAGAAGAGAGAATGTTTCTTTCTGTAAAATGCTCTTAAAATTACAAATGAACAAATGAAAAATGATCCAACTCTCTAACCCAAGTAGACTAAGGCTATATTTATAGTAGTAGGGGATTGGGCCTAAAAATAAGCCAAAAATAGTGAAACCCACCGTCACGGATGGTGCCGCCTGCGCAGCGTACTTGGTCCGTACTGGCACAGGGCGTCAGATTAGGCGCACCCTATTTCATCCGTGCTAGCATGGGACACTAGATCAGGTACAGTTCTCGTTGACTACTTTGTCCTGGACCGTGTCCATTGGCATGGGTTGTGCTGGCATGGTCCGTTGCGTCTGGTGCGGCCCGTCGTCAGGATGGTCATTTTTGCACTTCTAATCTGCAGACTGTGTCGTTTGGCGTGGACCATCATTAGAAACCTCATTTTGCTTAGTAATTTGGCATCGGCCACTCAGTTATTCACATCCCGTTGGCTGGTCTTTATATTTTAAATTTGTAAAGGCACGAACTGTAAATAATGGGACAGTCTGCACCTATACTTGGTCATTTTTTGAATGAAACTTGGAACTTGCGTGCGTGGCTTGTTATGTTCTGCGCGGTCTGTGATGGGCCTTAGCATGATCCATGTCAAAGACCTTTGGCGTGAACCACATCGTCTGGTGCGGACCATGTCGTCTGGTGCCACCCATGAGCAGTCTGCGCTGACCTGTTTTTACTTCAGTCGATTGAACTTCTTTCCTTCGCTACAGATGAACTGTTGGACCATTTGAGAGTTCTTGTAATAATTTTATGGTTATCGAGGAGACATATTCAATGGAACCAACATTGAAGACTGGTTCTTCTTAGATCATTCCAATAATTTGGTGCAATTATCGGACCATGATTCTCCGTTTCTTCGTTAGCTATTTTGAACTCCAATACAACCTATCTTTCGCTCCATCCTTCTACTACCATGATTTGATGTCTGCATTCTTGATCGACTACCATTCTAATGTAAATGGCCTTTGATCACTTCTACAATCCTAGCGAACAACCTTCAATATCTTTTATCGCCCTTACAAACGGCCTTCACATAGAATGTAATGAAAAATACCCACGATCGACCTACTAAGGATGTTAAAAAAGGAAGATCTAGGTGCCCGTGAATACAAAATGTCCATTAGTACCAATTAAGTCTACCAAATGTGGGATTTTGACAAGAAACCAAAAATGTCCGTCTAAACCCCTTTTCACATAAACTCAATTGATACTAGCAATCCAACATATAAAATAAGGCAACTATTATGCTGAATGCAATGGATAACGCACGCATAATGAAGCACACCAAGCACACATGGGCGTATATTAAATTGTTGTCGGCCATACGGTAAGCATGCAATGCTTCAGAAACAAGTGAAAATACACTGTTCTAAGAAACTCCTTTATCATCCATTGATTTTGTTAAAAAAATGTAAATCTGTTTATGTCATAACCCCTAAAATATAGAATGGTACCCAACGGTCTCCAAGACAACCACTTGACTGTTTCTGGATGCCAACCGGTCGACACGGGAGATCGTGGCCATGAAGCAAAAGTCCAAGTTTGTGATTAAAGAACTTGTGCTTCGTTGAATGTGGGATTCGACACCCAAATTTCATCCATGTGAATCTCAATGTATAGGAAAACATCCTCATGATTATGAAGAACATACAAATGTGCAGTGCACAAATCCTTAGCATTGGGGTTAAATAGCTTACCCTGTCGAACCCCTTCACCCTCAAACCTCCCTTCATGCTTGGAACGGGGAACCCACACAGATTCAACCTCCTTAATATAATCAGTAAAATATTTAATAAATTCTTCAGTATAATTCCACTGCACAATACTTGCACCAGGCCCAAGGAAGATCCTCTCATTATCAAAGTATATAATGAGATCCACTCTAACAATCTCATTTCCTCTTAATTATGATGCAACAACACTTTAATTCTATTCCTACTCTAGCAATTCTACTTAACACATTCAAGTTTAAAATTTTACCCTTTAATCATTTTGTTACTTATTTCATAGTTATTAATTACTCTTGTTCTACTTGTAGTACATCGCCCAGGACATGGTAGCACACATGCCAGCTAGAAGGTCCCATTTGTTCTACGGTGCAATGATCGAGAGTGGCACATAAAGTACTCTGGTGACCAGAAGATCAAGGCTTTGTCTCCAAAGAGATGGGAAAATTTTGAAGAGGACAATGGCCTGACGATAAGGGACGTGGTTTTCTTTAAACTGTTAGAAGCCACTAATTACCTGTCAATGCGAATTTGAGGCGTAGATAAATTTATTAATTTAATTTAACATTTATTTTATAATATTTACATTTTTTGTGATAATAATTATTAGCATTCATATTAAGTTTTTACATTTATGAGTTATTTTAATGTAAATAAAAAAAAATTTGAAATAAGTAGATAAATATTTAAAAAAGGCAAACGACTTCTGTGGCTTCTAAACTCTTCCACAGCTGGAGCACACCGCTATTGACCATGACACATGCTTGGATGACCTATTCATTTTGCCGGACCGGAGATTTAAGAGAGAGTTCTATAGAGTCTTAGCTAACCCAGAGATAAATGCTAAGGAAGCTGAGGGCGAGTCCACTCCGAGAGCACCTTCTAGTTGCTCTCGCGTATCCACGGACATCATCGACCACTTTTATTCACTTGGGGACAAGCTTTCAAGATCTATTCAAGTGTTGCAAGAGTTAGTCCAAGCGATTGGAGGAATGCGCTTGCAAATGGAAGATCTTAGTTCAAGGATGGACAACATTGAGGCCACACTTCAAAAAACAAGGTACATCAAGAGGAGTTTCACAAGGATGAAGGCCCTTCGGGGCCACGAGAGTGAGCATCAACATTTCTCCCTACATCACTTATGTTTTAGCTTGATTTTTGTGCATTGGAGACTCTTCTTCGGCTAAGTGTGGGGAGGGAGTAGTGACCACTTAGGGAGTCTTCATTCTTGGATTTCCTCGGTGCATTTCATGATTTGCATTGGTAGTAGTTTTTCTTGATTATTGGTGATTTTCGTTTGTGTTTATTGAGGGATGCATTTGGATGAATATTTGGTGGCATGACATGCTACGCTAGAGTTTCTAGTTTGCATAGGGCAGGTTGTTTTAGGATATTGGTGGTGTATTTTTATGTTTAATCTTATCTTTTGTAGCATGAAGGCCACTTTTGGGGCAATTTTGTGCTACACAATTTTTTTTTTTGAAAAACTTGAAAAATGAAAAAACAAAAGCCTGGACAAGTTGAAAACCTGAAAGGGTGACTTGGGTAACATTAGGAAAAGCCAGGATAGGTCGAAAGAACTAGGTAAAAATGAGAGGCTTGTCCCGGCTAGGTTTACGAGCCTCTCAGTTTTGTGCCACACTTATGATTTTAAGTTGGTTCTATGTAGCTAATAGCTCTTCTAAGAGCATTTTGAAAATTTTTTAAAAATGAATGTTCAAAATGCATGAATATTATACCACATACAAACACACACTTTGGGTTATATTCATGTATGGTGCATTTATTGTTGCCTCCTTGGGAAGAGAAACCTAGGTGTTAGAATGGGTAAGGGAGTACATTTCGCATGCGTGAGTTTGTGAATGGGAGACCCGAGTCATACTCAGACTTATTTTCCATTGCACCAGTCTTAGCTAATTACGTAAATTTTTCCAATAGGTTGTGGGTAGAGATAGTTGAAAAGTAGCAAACTAGGGTGTGTGAGACCATTGATCATAGATAGGTGCCAATGACCCTTAGGCCTAGTTGGTAGGACTTGGGGGAAGTTGTGCATTCGTGGTGGAAGCCCGGGACCTAAATACACGGGGGAGAAACAGACCTAAAACAATGGTCAGACCTTGTTGTAATCTCCTAATTACAATGGTGGCATCGATGGAGAGTTACGAATGCACCCAACGTAACAGGTATGGGGAAGTGTATGCCATCGGCCACACCACGTGTTGTGAACAAAATATTAAGTTTCTTAGTAAACCTTGCATGTGAATGAATCAAGGATCAAAACATTAGGTTAATCATATTGCACAATGACTCCCCAAGTACTTAGCCTTATTAGATTAATTGTTGTTTTATTTTATGATTTGTAGTTTATAATTTGAAAATCCAAACCCCCCATTTTTGTTCGTAATTACTAGCTATTACTTTCACTCGTACGGATTGACGAACCATGCAAGGTTGTGTTTTTAGTTGATACTTGAGCCCTAGCATCTCTGTGGACAAACCTAGGGCTTACCGCTAACTACCCTCTAGGTAGCGTAGCAGTGAGAATGGGAGCAGAATATAAATTTTATCTTTGACCCCCTCAGCCTCTACTCGAGTTAATTAGCTACAATTAATGACCCCAGGTGGAGGTAGGTCAGCTAGAAGCGCTTAGACACTTTATCTTGAAAGTGGCAGAGAAACACTTCCCACTCTTTGAAGTCTTAAGAAAAGATAAAAATTTTAGTTAGAGCGAATATTGTTAGAAAACATATGATGGTTTAAGGGAACAACTTCAAGTGTTGCCAACGTTACATCACCTGCCCCTGGAGAAACATTATACTTATACTTGGCAATCTTGTAAAATGCCGTCAGCTCAATTTTGGTTCCCTTGGAGGGGCAGAGAAGGTGTACATGCCAGTTAAGAAGCTAATCCTTGCTTTAGTATAATCAGCACAAAGGTTGTGAATGTATTTCCATAGTCACTACATAGTGGTCTACATGGGTTTTCCAATCAATAACATTCTTAACAAGCCCGAATCTCCAGGAAGATTAATGAAGTGGGCTCCAGAACTAGGCCAATTTGAAATCCATTTTCAACCAAGAACAACGATCATAGTCTGGCCATTAGTATATTTCATTGCAAAAATGGCAAGCGAAGATGCAGACATCGAAGATGCAACAATATATGAGAATTGAAAAAGGAAAATCAAAGTGGGAAGAAATGGAATGGATATTGTTTGTTGATGGTGCATCTAGCTGAGAAGGTTGCGGGACAGGATTACTGCTGGTAAACCCAGAAGGAGGTGAACACAGATACTTACTCCATTTCAAGTTTCCTCTCACTAACAATGAAGTGGAATATGAAGGTTTTATATGTGGATTGGACCTAACCATCAAAATAAAAGTAAAAAGCGGTCGGGTATCCAGTGATTCACTAATTGTAGTCCAGCAAGTCAGAGGAGACTACGAAATACGAGAAGAATAGCTGGAGAAGTATTTAAAGAAGGTTTTGCAACTCATAGCCCAGCTCGAGTTCTTTAATATTCATCATGTACCAAGAGCCAAAAATACAAAAGTGGATGCGCTAATCAAGCTAGCAATAGCTGGATTTAATTATCTGAGAAACCACGAAGACGTGATAGTAGAAGTTGTTCCTGTTAGAAGCATAGTATTAACTACCATTTCATCAGTATAGACTAAGGGTGTGAATTAGATGAGACCACTAATAGAGTACTTTACGAAGGGAAAATTTCCAGAAGATAAGGTGCAAGCCAGAAAATTGGAGTTGAGTTCTAAGAACTACAATTAAAAAGACGGGACCTTGTACAAAAAGGTCTTTATGTCCCTATGTTTAAAGTGTGTAGAGCCAGTACAGGAAACATAAATCCTTAGAGAAGTCCACGGAGGACTGTGCGAAATGCATCAATGAGTAAGAAAGATCATCCGAGCAAGATTGTATTGACCGACTATGTTTAATGATATACACAACTGCATCCTCAAATGTAGAAGTTTCTAGATCAATACTTCACTGTCACATAAGCTCGAAGCCACTATGCAAGGGATATATGGTGCTTGGCCATTTGATAAATGGGGAATCGACCTAGTGGGGCCATTCCCAAGAGGTGAGGGAAAAGCTAAATTCCTATCGGGGCAATCGATTATTTCATAAAGTGGGTGGAGGCAAAACCATTAGGATGAGTAACAATAAAGTAACCAGAAAATTCGTCTGGCAGAACATAGTGTGTCACTTCGGGGTGCCACGTACCCTCATCACGGATAATGGTACACAGTTCACAAGCATCACGTTCACTGATTTATGTTCAAATCTTGGGTTTCTTCTGAAGTTTACCTCTGTGGCGCACCCTGAAGCTAGCGGGCAAGTGGAAGTAACGAAAAAAAACCATCGTTCAAGGAATTCAGAAGAGACTAGTAGGAAAGCAAAGTGGATGGGTGGAAGAAATACCCAACACCCTATGGTTATATAAAACGACCGTTCAAGAATGAACGGGTAAGACACCATATAGCTTGGACTATGGTCACGAGACAGTAATACTGGTAGAAATTGGAAATTCAAGCCTTAAAGTATAAAGTTACATGGAGAAGGACAACCCGGAAACGATAAAGTTAGACTTAGATGAGCTTGAATAGAAAATAGGATTGGCAATGACCATGGAAGCTAAGTATAAAGAAATAATGGCTAGAGCCTATAATCAGAAGGTGAAGGAAACACGAGTTTAGATTGGCAATTTGGTGTTAAGAAGAATGAGGCTAGCCTAGCAGAAGAACGAGGTAAGTTATGCCCAAAGTGGGAGGGACCCTAAAAGGTCACGAAGGCTCACAAGTCTAACAACTATGAACTTGAGAGGTTGGATGGCACCAGTATTCCCAACACATGGAATCTGATCAATCTGAGAAATTTTTATGTCTAGATTTGAGGAAGATGATAGAAAGCATCTACATGTACGGAAACAATGAGATTATCATTCGTTGTATTCGTTCCATTGTATCTGATGCGACATTAATGCAGTAAATATTAAAAACCCATATTTTTAGGCCACAATTACACTTTTAGTTTTCTACTTAAAAATCTTAGATAATAGTACATAATTAGCATATTGCAATCAATGCCAAAAGTCGAGCATAAGGGCATGAACAGCAAGCTATAGATCTCACACAACTACCGATACTTGCAAGCTTTAGATCTTGTAACTTCGCAAATCTTACATTCATAAGCTATAATCTTGTACAGCTACCAATACTTGAAAGCTTTAGATCTTGCAACTTGGTAAACCACACGATCGCAACCTTTAGATCTTGCACAACTATCGATGCTTGCAAGCTTTAGATTTTTCACAACTATTGATGCTTGCAAGCTTTAGATCTTTCAACTTTGCAAATCATACACTCGCAAGCTATAGATCTTGCATAATTATAGATGCTTTCAATCTTTGGATCTTGCAACTCGGTGAATAATACAATCACAAGCAAAAGATATTGCGCAAGAGCAGATTCGCTCATAAAAACTGATGCACGCAAGCATTAGACCTTGCACATCACAAAACACAAAGCCTTTACAAAATCCAAGTGATTTATCTAGTAGATTCACTATAATAATTACACAATACATCGACCTTGCAGCTCCACTCAATCAAAAAGACACAACCAATAAGCAAAAACAAGAGGCAGAAAACTTATTGACAGATAGCAAAGACGCAAGTTCAAAATGTCACAAACAAGGTTATTCAGAATATAATAGGAAAATAACTTAAAGCAAGGGATCTAGAAGAGGATAAAAAACTGCAACGATGACCATGCTTAACCTCGCGATGGGAACGTTTTGTCCTACGCCGGTCCTCTTCAGCCGCACACTTCTCACTGACCATATGGTCGTATCGTCACTTCATGTATAAATAAGCGGGATGACGTATTACACCCTTTTGCTCAATGTGGCCAAGATGTTTAGCAAAATATGCCTTGAAGTCATTTATAGGGATAAACTCTTCCCGATCCAGCTGCAAACTCATAACATTCAAAGTCTCTTCATATTTCTTTTTCTCGGTAGGCAGATTTTGCACTTCCTCTTCTAGGCATCGAATATGCGATCAGAAAACATCAGACAAGGTTCAAGTCCATAATAAGATCTCCACAACCAGTAACCCAGAAGATGATGAAGGGTGAGCCTAAAGTCTATCTTTATACTCAGCACAAGATTGTTCAAGTTGGTGCACAGATGTATCAAGCCACTCACACTCAGCATAGAGCTACTCATTTTCACTTTGTAGCTGGGTATTTATAGCAAACTATTCGTCGAAGTTTCTTTTGATTCAAGATCTGATATCGAAAGATGATCACATTCATCCTAATTTATCTTCAATTGATTGATCAAGTTCTCAAGGTGAGCACACTGCTGGTAAATGATCACTTTTTTCCAGTGGGCTTCGCGAGCCTTACTTAAGGCATAGTTTCTGGCCTTCTCCTGTTGGAAAAGCATTTCAACCATAATCAATTGTTTCCAATGGTAAGACCAATCTGCTTGTTGCAAATTCTCCGTAGATCACTCACAACTTCCCAAGTCCCTTTCACAAATTTTCCCCACTTCGCTTCGAGGTCATTACTACCCAATACCATGTACTTTGACCTACCTCAACTCGGGGTCATTAATACAATCACAGTGCAATCAGTTCAACTGAGCCGAGGCTTCCTCCCAAGGGATGGTCAAAGATAAGATTTATAATTCTGTACCCGTTTATGGCTGCTAAAGCTACCAAAGGTTAGTAAGCAGCAAGCCATGAGCTTGTCCACAGAGATGCTAGGGTTCAAGTTAAAGTCAAAACACAGCCTCATGTGGGTCCTCAATCTGTACGAGTGAAAGGAACAACTAGTAATGTAAACATGCAAGTTGGAGGAGGGGTGGGTTGGTATTTTCAATTAACAACTACTAGGATGAAATCAACTAACAAGTAAACTATTTATACTAGGCACTTGGGACTAATTTAGCAACATGGTAATTCTAATGCTTCAATCCTCGATTCATTCACATATAGACATACAAAATACCTATAATTGTGTTCATAACACATGGTGTGGTCGATGGCATACACTTCCCCACGGTGAGTGCACTCGCAGCCCTCCTTTGACATCGCCATTGTAATTAGGGGAGAACCACAAGGTCTGAACGCTATTTTGGTTTTGTTTCTCCCTTATGCTATTACATCCCGGACTTCCATCACGAATGCACTAATTCCCAGTAGTCCTCTATATGCGAGGCCTTAGGTTTATAGGCATTGTATCTGTGTGATACTAAGGTTTAAACACAACTCCTAGCTTGCTACTATCAAATATCTCTACCCGTAACCTCTCAAGAAACTTGACGAAGCCAGCTAAGACTGGTGCGATGACAAATTGATCAGAGCATTCTTGAATCCTCCATGCACACACCCACGCAGGTGCATTCTTCCCTACCCATTCAAATATCCAAGTGTCTCTTCCCAAATGGGTATCAATAAATGCACCATACATGAGCATAGCCCAAAGTGTGTGCTTATATTTGGTGTAGGTTTCATGCATTTAGAAACATTTAATAACAATCACAATAGTATCATAAAAACAAAGATAGGATGAATCTATTTCAATCTCATAAAGCAATAGAAACTACACAAGTGCCAAATATGTCCCAAGCTAAAATAACTCTCTAAAAAGTATAGATCCATAAAAAATATGGAACTGGATACCATAGATCTAAGAAAATAAGAAGAAAATAAAATGATAAGAGAAAGAGAAGAAGAAGGAAGGAGAAGAAGAACTCTCTTCTTCCTTCTCTCTAAACTAGAAAGATAAACTAATCTACATTATGACTAGATCTATTCTACTTAGGGTTTAGTAGATGACTAAGACACCTATATATATTAGTAGGAGATTGGGCCCAAAATATGCTAAACATAGCAAAACCTAGTCACCTTTTGCCTCTAGCCGCTGAACCTTTCTCGAATAAACTGCTTAAATCCGTGAATTTTCTGAATCTGAATTAATGTGAGTTGAATAGAGCTTGAAAAGAAGAAGATTTTGATATATGGTAGAGGGAAATCAAATGAAAATTGAGAGAGTTTTGGCCAAAACGGTCAGCCGCCAAGGTGTCACGGACCAGCATGGATGCCACGGTCTGTGAACATTCAAGCACGGACCGCCAGATCTGGTGCGTTCCATGAACATTCATAGCCGCGGCATGCCATGGTCTGTGAAACTAAGTTCATGCCACGGTCCGTGAAGGTATTCATAGACCGCGAGCAGCACCAAGGTTTTTGCTCAGAAGTTTTCAAAGACCGGCCTCTGTTTCATGGACCGCGAGCAACAAATGTGTTTGCTCAGAACTCTCGTCATGGTTTGTGAAGGTTTTCAAGGACCAGCTTCCATACTTAGCAAAATTTCCCATTTATGATTCATGGTCCGACTTCATTGTCATGGACTGGCACTAGTGCTTCGTGTAAGGCGGACCATGGCCATCTTCATGGGTAGCTGATGCTTCGTGTAGCACAGGCTATCACGGGCCACTAGTCCTTCATCGGCTAAACTTCGTTTGCTTGCCATTCTACCCTAGTTCCCCCAAGAAGATGAAAATCTCATAACTCTCACACTCCCCAAAGTTCCTAAGGCCACCAAACCACCCACATCAAGTAAAAGTGCATAGAAAAAGGACAAGTGACAAAAGATAAGAATTAAACCAAGCATGCTTTCCCGAAAGAAGTCTTAAAAGAAATCAAAGAGCAATCCTCAAGTAAGAACAATCCACCAAGGGAATCCAAAAGCCATTGACTTGCTTGCAAAATAGGGATAAATCTAGATTCTTGACCTAGTTGCAAACAAGGAGTCCAATGTATCATCAACCTAGTTTCTTGTTTCTTTTTTCTTTTTTCTCTCAATTTCTCTCATTTTGCCTAGGCACCCTTTTGAGTTTTCACCTAGAGGGATCCCACAAAACATGCTCACCTCTCACCTTTTTCCACACGGCCTCTCATTTTTTCCTAGACTTGTAAGTATAACCGAGCCAAGTCTCTAATTTCTACATAGGCCTTTTGACCTATCTGGGCTTTTCCTAATGTTACCCAAGTCGCCCTTTGGGGTTTCCGACTTGTCTAGGTTTTAAATTTATTTTTTTATATTTTTTAAAATTTTCAAAATGATCTTGGAAGAGCTAGTATCCACATAAGAACAACTAAAAATCATATGTGCTATCCAATCCCCTAGACTCCCCACACTTAATGCTTGCAATATCCTCAATTCATATACAAAATCAAAGAACACATGTAAAGGGAAAGAAATAGGAAAGCACTTATAATGAAAAATGAACACTAAAAACTACCCTTGATGGCACAATCATGGAATGTAAAGAAAAAACTACCATCACCCCAATATAATCCATAACCTCTAAACAGGAATGAGAATCTAACCACTATCATGCACCACAAATCAAATGAAGAATTGAATACCAATGGAGAGTTATCTCTTAGCTCTCGATGTGTCTCGAGAGTTTTGAGGGTAGGTGGGTTTTGGGTGGTATTTGGTGGTGGTTGGGTGGTGGTAGGGAATAAATGGGGATTGGGTGGTGTAGGAAAGTATGTGAGCAACATGGGTCATGCACGTCTACATGCCCCATGAACTTGGGGTTTGATTCTCCTTCTTGTCCACCATTTTGAGCTTTATAAACCATGTACGTGTACATGGTCAATGAGTTGGACTCCCCGTTTGCTCACCTTCTTCCAAGAACCATATGCTTCCTAAAAAATAAACATGCACACCAAGTGTAATAGTGTCCCAAAAACAAAAAGGAAGCTACAATGGGAAAACACACCAAAAATATCAAACTAATCTAATTTTTCAAAACTCGGGTTGCCTCCTGAGAAGCCCCATATTTTTAAAGTCATCATCACGACCCTAATGTTATTCATAAGGTACGGGTTGGTACCCCATCACCTCGGACAACTAAAATTCAAAAGGTGGGGGTAAGAATCTTTCAAGAGGAAGATATAGTAGAGGAGGAGTCAACCTTAGAGGGGATGGGTGGTTTTGCATCTTTGCATATTCAATTGTCTTCCCTATGGTTTCCTCTAAAGGCTTCCGAAAATGTGGGAGTAGGTTTTATAGGTGTAGGTACGGGGTATAAATAAGTAATATAGAAAATTAAGTATAATCACCCCTTCCTCAACTTCTTCACTCTCAACAAACCTTTCCACATCCCCTTTATATTCATCTTTAAAAAAATCACATTCAACTAGGGATGGTTCGTGGAATGTTGGGTTTCAAGTTGGCTCACCCTATTCATAAAATTAAGCATTTGCCCTTCAACTTTCTCAATGCTTGAGAATAGTTGAGTTCCTAAATCGCTAATCTCGCTAAGCACTTGTGATTGGAGTAAATCACTACTCTTGGTCACATTAGCTATAGCTTGCAAAATTTTCCCACAATTCAATTTGGGAACCAATCCTTGGGATTGGTTTTGGGGCATTGGGTATGTTGGTGAAATCCAACTATCTAACCCAAAATATTGGTTTCCCGATGCATTTCCATGCCACAAATTTGAGTTACCACTAAACCTCAATTTCCAAGAGTCGGGGCATGGATAAAAATTTTGATCCCATCGGCCTTGGGAACCAACGACTCCTGCCTCTCTCTCATTTTCGCTCATCCAATAGCAAGACTCTTTAAGGTGGTAGCGATGACCTATCCTACAAAATCTCGCTCTTTGAGCAATTCTTCTCCCATAGTCACTCAACCTTGGGCAACACTCTATAGGATAATCACAATGACATGCCCTAAAAATTGTGCTTCGTTGAGTGTTTTCCCACATTTTTTTCCTTTTCTCAATTAAACCCCAATAAAGAAAACAAAAAAAATGGAATTGTAGTGCAAGAGTCCTCGGTTTCCACCAAGAACTCAAGCAATACTTACTCCAAAAAACAAAAACAAGAAAAATAATAAAGCAATACTAACTACTCATTAACACGTTATGCTTAACTTATACTTGAACTGAAGAGCATCCTCGGCAATGGCGCCAAAATTTAATCCGCCTCAACCTGGGGTCGTTAATACAATTGCAATGCAATCAATTAACTCGAGCTAAGGCTACCTTCTATGGGATGGTCAAAGATAAGATTTATAGTTCTTCACCTATTTCTCACAGCTAATGCTACCAAAGGGTAGTAAGTGACAATCCCTGGGTTTGTCCACAAAGATGCTAGGGTTAAAGTAAAAGTCAAAACACAGCCTCTCGTACAAGTGAAAGGATCAACTAGTATGTAAAGATGCAAGTTGTGGGGGTTCGGTATTTTCAACTAACAACTACTAAGCATGAAATCAACAAACAAGTAAACTATTTATACTAGGCACTTGGGACTAATTTAGCAACATGGTAGTTCTAATGCTTCAATCCTCAATTCATTCCCATATAGACATACAAAAGACCTATCGGTGCGGTCATAACACGTGTTTTGGTCGATGGCATGCACTTTCCCATCCCTACCATGCTGGGTGCATTGCAATCCTCCATCGACATCGCCATCAGAATTAGGGGAGCACAACAAGGTCTGAATGTTGTTTTGTTTCTCCCTCGTGCTATTACATCTTGGGCTTTCACCATGAATGCACTAATTCCCAATGGTCCTCTACATGCGAGGCCTTAGGTTTATAGGCACTTTATATGTGATACTAGGGTTTCCACACAACTTCTAGCTTGCTACTATTAACTATCTACCCGTAACCTCTCAGGTAACTTTACGAAACCAGCTAAGACTGGTGCAATGAAAAATAGACCAGAGCATTCTTTAATCCCCCGTGCACACACCCACGCAGATGCGTTCTTCCCTACCCATTCAAACATCCAGGTTTCTCTTCCCAAAGGGGTGTCAATAAATGCACCAAACAAGAACATAGCCCAAAGTGTGTGCTTATATGTGTTGTAGTTTTTATGCATTTAGAAACATTTAAGAACAATCACAATAATATCATAAAAACAAAGATAAAATGAATCTACTTCAATCTCATAAAGCAATAGAAACTACAAAAGTGCCAAATATGTCCCAAGCTAAACTAACTACTCTAAAAAGTATATATCCATGGAAAATATGGAACTAGATGCCATGGATCTAAGAAAATAAGAAGAAAATAAAAATATAAGAGGAAGAGTAGAAGAAGAATGAAGGAAACGAAGAATTCTCTTCTTCCCTCTCTCTAAACTAGAAAGAGAAACTAATCTACATTATGACTATATCTATTCTACTTAGGGTTTAGTAGAAGACTAAGACTCTTGTATATATTAGTAGGAGATTGGGCCCAACAATAGGCCCAAAATAGGCCAAACATAGCAAAACCCTAGTCACCCTTTCCCTCTAGCCACTAAACCTTTCTCAGATAAAATGCTCAAATCCGTGAACCTTCTGGAGCAAAATTATAGTGCATTAGATTAAACTCAGAAAGAAGAAGATTTTGATATATGGTTGGGGGAAATCAAATGAAAAAGAGAAAGTTTTGGCCAAAACGTTCAGCCACCAAGGTGTCACGGACCAGCACGGTTGCCACGGTCTATGGACATTCAAGCACGAACTGCCAGATCTGGCGTGATCCGTAAACATTCATAGTCGTGGTATGCCACAGTGCGTGAATCTGGATTCGTGCCACGGCCGGTGAAGGTTTTCACGGACCGCAAGCATCGCCAAGGTTTTTTCTCATATGTTTTCATGGACCGGCTTCCTTTTCACGGATCGCGAGCAGCATGGGTGTTTGCTTAGAACTCTTTTCATGGTCTATAAAGGTTTTCACGGACCGGCTTCCATACATAGCTAAATTTCTCATTCATTCTTTACGGCCCGGCTTCATTGTCATGTACCGACACTATTGCTTTTTGTGGGGCAAACCAAGGGCATCTTCATGGCCCACTGATGGTTCGTGTAGCGCGGGTTTTCACAAGTTGCTGGTCCTTCGTTGGATGAACTTTGTTTACTTGCCATGGGTGAACTGTAGTCCTAATTGGGAGTTCTAGTTGTCAATTTTGTAGTACTCATGAAGAATAATCCAATGAGACTAGCCTTGAATGATAATTCTTCCTAGATTTTTCTCAGACTAAAGTATCACCTTGGACCACAATTCACCGTTTCAACCTTTGGCTATCTTGAACTTCGAATCCGCCTATCATTGGCTTCAAACTCCTTCTACCATGCATTGATGCTGTGGTCTTCATCTATTACCATTCAATGTAAATGACATTCAAATCTTCTACAGTTAAAAGTAAATGACCCTTACAAGAATGTAATGTAACAAATAGCATTCACGGGCGACCTACTAAAGGTACTTATAATAAAGACCAAGGAGCCCATGAACACGATATGCCAATAATCAATAATTATGTGTACAAAATGTGAGATTAAGAATAGAAAACTGAACATAATTGTCTAAACTCCTTGTCATGTAAACCCAACCAATGTTGCCAAAACTAAATATAAACTATGTCAAATGCATTGGTTAAAGCATACATAATGGTGCAGAACATACTTCAAATGAATGTCCAAGGATAACACCCATTCTTGAACACGGGTAGAAAGGTTCAGCAAACACAGGGACACAACCACATATTCAAGGTCAACCAAACCACGAACGATATTTTTGCCTAGCGAATCAACTTTATAACCTTCAGGAATGAGCTTACTACAAAGACATACTGGGGAAGAAGATGAAGTCAATGATGATGTAGGAGCTTCTCACACTATATGTAATGGAATGGACTCCACGCGGAATAGGCAATAAGAGGAAATAAGCTGAAAATATTCTCTTGATATACATTTAGAAGCCTCAATCAGGTTAATAGGGTAACATTTGGAGACGATGCGAACCCATTGTGACAAGAAAAATGAGCATAACATCCCAAGTATTCAAGACTTTTCAAAAAAATTAGTCAACCATAATATCAAAGCTCTACAGGTAAATGAATGTAAAAGGATTGGTCAAATTATAAAAAGTGAATATGACGATCGCATGAGTTTCCAATAATGGAAAATAGCACAAGCATACTTAGGAACATTGTCTTCAATTACACAAGAAAAAATAAAGCTTCTTAGGTCTATAGCGCTAGGATTGACTAACTTTAGAAGGAGAAGAGGATGAGGTGTGGACAACATCAGCAGCACCCTCCTTGCTTACAGGATAAATTAGAGCTTCACCATTCAGATCACCCTCAGGGTTCGCATCATTGTTAAGATTAGATGTATACTAAGGAAGGCCAGCCTCAGAATTGGAGGAATCAAAGGGAAGGTCCTCAAAGTAGTCAATCACGCAATTCTTCAGCTCAGCAACAGAAGGAAGAGTAGGAAGGCTAGTGAGATGCAAAAGAAGCATAAAAGGATGATTGATATTAGAAATTCTCTTAAGGAAATCCTTGTTAAGAGCTTTCGTTTGTTGTGCCAATACCTTTTCGGACTTGACCAACCTAGGAAGCTTATCAATCTTAGTAGTGGGATTCAACTTTTGCAACTCATCCAATGCCTCGCAATAACTAATGTTGCGAGAAATAGTTGAGACCTCCTCGAAAAATGCATAAAAATATTTGGTCTTCACAAGGTGGTTAACTAGAACATGAAGGTATCCGAGCGAAGCAGAACCGTTCATCTGTATCTCTTCCAACTGGAAGCGCATCTTCTCCATCTCTTTCTCACATGAAAAATCCCAATCTTCAACAATGTGTGCTCGCTCCTCAGGGTCTTTAGCAGCAGTCTTCAGGGCAACACATTTAAAGATGATAAAATTTCAAGGGAATGAGAACAACCCCAACCATTGTTTCAGAAGAGATTATTTAGAAGCGTAGCAGGAATGGTCCTTTCAACAATCAAATCGTGACTTAGAATATGAGGATGCAGAGGAGGATAGTGAGCACGCCCTCTCTTCCTAACATACTCCAAGGTTGTGGAGGTATCGTCGATTCGTTCCTTATGTCTCCTCCGGTGAGCTTTCTCGTTGGAAGTACAATCACCACCTCCTTTAGTTTCTTTGTTGATCGCCTCAGAGGCTATGGGCTGAATGATGGCTTCAATAACCATTTCTTGAGAGATTACAACCTCAGAATTGTTAGTCACCTCAGTAGCCAGGGTCTCCATATCATCGTTCTCATCCTCAATTCTTCTCAAGGGGCATCGATTAAAATCCATATCTGTGACTTAGCACAGAAAGATAGTTAGGCGAACACGCAAACATAGAAGTAAAATAGAAGCAAACATAAACAAAACCAAGCAGAGCGTGGTAGAAACAACCAAATAAACGACAAGTAAAACACCTTTTTTAAGGAACTAGAAGGCTAAGTGAGATGGAATACTGGCTAAGTGGAGCTACAATCTCAGACTTGTCATTCAGATGTACTCCAGCCTTAGGAAGTTTTGATTTAGGAACACCACAGTTCCAAATTGTGAAAGATGGCCTACTATCATTACCAAGTTTTATATAGAAACTGTTTTCTCACCACACTCCACAATTATTTGGGAACTCGCTAATGAACTTAACATTTGGGATCACATGATATAAGGTGAACTCATTCGAGCAGTTTTTTACTTTGCAAAAATGGTAAAGATTGCAAAATAAATCAATGGAAAAAGGAATGCCAGCAGCTTCGCATACATGATAGAAGAATACAAATACCGAAATAGCTTTAGGATGCAACTGACACAAGGCAACTTTATAGTGAGAAAGAAGATCCAATACAAGTTGGGGCAATGGAAAGGAAAGCCCAAACTTAAGGTAATCTAAATAACAAGAAATGTAACCTGAGGGAGGAGTGCAAACACTCTCAGAAGCTGTAGGTGCCTTAAGATCGTACGAACGTAAAAAAGGGAAACACTTTTTCAAATCCTCAACATAAGAATTAGTAAGGAGGCTAGTGATAATTAAAACCCAGCGAGGTGATTGAAATCCTCCCTGGGATCAACACTAATCTCACGGACGTTTGGGGAAGAGACTCTAACATTGTTAGAGACAGAAACTGAAGAGTTTAAGATTCTAAAAATCCAGATAACGGCAACGTCAATTACAAAAACAAAGGCCAGAATGGACAATTCCAGCTAGAAACCAGAGCATAAACAAACTACCAGAGAAGAAAATATAAAATCATCTCAATTACAAGAGAAACAAGTTATACTAAAAAAATAGAAAGCTCTACACGTTGAGACCTTTATAAATCAGCTAAGAGTGAACAAAGATAGACACAGGAAAACTTATTGGTTTAACGCAGAAGACATGAGAAATCTGAAGCAATAAAGAAGGTGATGGAAAATGAATGAGTCTGAATCTAGGTAAAGTTTTAATTAAAGAAAATGAAGAGCTAAGGGACTAAAAGGGGAATAATACGCAATCATAAAAGCCTAAGTAAGTTGCCTTTTTAGGAATTTGAGAAGATAGTAGTGGTAATACACTGAATAGGGACAGCTTTCAAAGCACAAGATTCAAGGTAATTAAAAGAAAAAGAAAATGAACCTACTGAGAAGCGAATTGAGGAGCGAACAAAGAATACAAAGGAAAGAATCACGGCCGAAAGACCGTAATAGCCAATCACCCATGTGATATGAAATTATTCAAGAGTTTGAAATTCAAATAATGCATTAGAGTATACATCCAAGAAGCATACATCACTTTGCAAAAGCAGTTCACATCGCAGCAGAGGTAAACGTACTATCACGCATGCTTCAGGGAAAAATAGTAAATTCAAAAAGCAGCTCATGAATATGGTTATAGCTTTGTGTAGCATTGACTTTATGACTGGGAAGGCATATGGTGTATATGTAGCCCACTGGTCAAGAGGCTAATGGCCGCTAGGCCCAGCCCAATTTCATCCTGTAACAAGGCAAAGCCTCTTTAGCCCAATGCGTTAATTACCTACATGTGAGACTTCTAGTCATCACAGAGAATGTGGACCAAGAAATGAGGAACGGACGGTGAACACGAAAGCCATGAATGCAGAATGTGGAGATCGTGGTGTGACCCACGATCTCTGTTCCTAAAAATAGGGAACCACAACTATTTTGGCCTATAAATACAAAAGTCTCGGGAAGAGCTAAGGAAAGCGTAACTAACTTAAGAAATTCCAATTCTGAGAAGAGAAAGCTGACTTGATCGTCAGAGAGTTTCTCCCGAAATCACTTCCGGGATTGTTTTGCAGGTGCAGAAGTTTAAGGAGTGAACAACAAGCGATTTTCTTGAAATGAACACCACATCACTATCTCTATCTAGAATGCTCTCTAAGAGTGTAGAATAATGTTCCAAACTAAGCCCAGCTTAAACTCTAGTAGACACAGGCTTATATTTATAGTAGTAGGGAAATTGGCCTAAAAGCCCTAACAGCCGCAGTTTGCACGGGACGGCTTGTGTGGCGTGGGGAGTTCTAGCCATCATTGGCGTGGGCCCTACAGCTTGGCATGGCCATGCTGGGTGCCTTTGGCATGGGCCGTGTTGATTGGCACGGCCGTACTGGTCACCCTTGGCATAGGTTGTGGCGGTTGAGATGGGCCGTTGACATGTGCTAGGTCTTGTAATTTTGATCATGTGTACCCACATCATTTGGTGCAAGCCATCAGCTGTGAGTGGTATCTCAACCAATTGAACGATATGGGACATATGGAACTTCACGAGGCGTCAGTTGGGAGTTGGTTTTTGTTAAAACGATGGCATACCCCGTCGGTTGGTCTTTGACTCATGAGTTGAAATAACACGAGCCATTTGAAGGGAAATGACCCGTATCCATACTTAGCAGAATTTGGGATGTTGGATGACACAGGTCGTGATGTGACCAGTGGCTCGTGCCAGAGGAGGCTGGCATAGTCTGTGCTTATTCGAGCGTCTCGTATCAAGGGGTCCTCGCATGGACCATGCTGATCCTGGCGCTTTATGCCAAGGTGTGGTGGCATGTCCATGCTAGAGTGGGCGTCTCGTGTTGATGCTCTCTAGAACTGGCCATGTTACTCTATGCGGCTAGTGCCGATGCCTTCTGGCACAATCGTGTCGGCTGGCACAGAATGTGTTAGTTGATGCGGCCGTCCTTCGTCTTTAAAACTTGAACTTTAACTCACTCTTTTTCAAGCTTCTCTCCATCTACTACCACGCCCTTAGCTCGTGGCCATCTACTATCTTCTACCGCTTTTGCAATAAGCGGCTTTCTACTAGCTATTACCATTTTTGCAAACAACCTTCGACAAAATGATGATAAAATACTCACGAGAAACCTACTAACAACAACACAGTGGAAGATTTAGGTTCCGTGAATACAAAGTGTCCATTAGGTTCATTTAAGTCTACAAGACTTGGGATTTTGATAAGAAGACCAACAATGGTCATCCAAACCCTTTTGACTTGTAAACCTAACTAAAGCTAGCAATCAACCAAACAAAACATAATAACAAGTGTGTCAAATGCATTAGTTAACGCATGCATAATGGTGCAGATTAGTTCCCCCACACTTAAACCTTTACTCGTCCTCGAGTAAACAAAAACAAGCAAAGATTCAAGAGGAATTTAGCATACAAGGATAAGTTAACTAATGCATTCAGCTTATTCCTATAATTCCCTACTTCCCCAAAAGAAGTAAGAATCTCACACTCCGTAAAAAGAATAAGCAATCTATACAACCAAATCTTGTGAAGAAAAAAGTAAGCAAAAATAATAAGTGTTGAACTAGCTTACTCCACCGAATAGTCCATCAAAAGCAATCCAAGAGATGTTAACAAAAAACCACCAAGGATAATCCAAAAGATCCTCAACTTGGTTGCAACCAAGGATAATCCAAAAGATCCTCAACTTGGTTGCAACCAAGGATAATCCAAAAGATCCTCAACTTGGTTGCAACCAAGGATAATCCAAAAGATCCTCAACATAGTTTCCACCAAGGATAATCCCAAAAGATCCTCAACTTAAATTCTGATTCCTCTCAATTTCTTTTATTTTGCCTATGAGCCCTTTTGGGTTTTCATCCTAGTATTCACACATGTTGAGCTCACTTCTCACCTTCTTACACACGGCCCCTCATTTTTCCCTAGGTTTTTCAACATAGATGAGCCTTGCCTATCATTTTTACCTAGGTATGTTGACCTATCTGGGCTTTTCCCATTGTTTCCTAAGTTTCCTTTTTAGGTTTCCAACTTAGCTGGGTATAAATAATTTTTTTTCATTTTTTTAAAATTTTCAAAATTTTTTGGTGTAGCACAAAATTTCCCAAAGATGTATTTTATACAACCTGAAGATAATTAAAAAAAACATACACAACCAAAGTGTTCTCAAAACAAAACATCCCCAGATCACAAACTACAAAAGCTACAAAATTTAGTTTGTTTGCAACTGACGTGGCGGAGCAGCTCAAAACTACCGACAGCAGCGGCGGCAAAATCGATGGCGTCCGGATGGGGAATAACAGGGAACAAAGGACGATGCTATGATTTCTGGATAGACTTTAGCGAATGCAAGTCTCGCTGTAGGGAGCCCAAAGATTGCTCCCTTCTCCGGGAAGATTATTTCGAATGCCTCCACCACTCCAAAGAGTTTCAACGTAGGAATCGAGTTTACAAGGAGGAGCAGCGTCAGCTAAGAGCTGCTTCACAAAAGGTAGATAGAGGTGGGCATGATGGAAGCCATCATTGAAAATTGTGTCGTGAGAGGGCGACAAGGAATGTTCATCTGTTCAAGTTTTGAATAATAATTGCCCATCACTTGTATTTGCACCTTTTCAGCCCTTGGGACGTTGTTTGTAATTGTCAGATTGGTTATTTGATGGGGGAAATGATACTGTAAGACAGTTTCTTCTGGTTATAAGAAAGCAACATGCTGCTAGCTGTAATCTTTGAGTATGGTGAACTCTCCAACCGGTTTGGTTTTTTTTAAAAAATAATAATACAAAAGCTAAAAAACAAAAACACACAACCAAAATGTTTCCGATGCTTCCCCAAACATAAATCCCAAAAAGGTGCCATCACACCCAAAATGCAACAAACAACCAAGAGTTCAACAAGCCAAATGAGGGATAAAGAAAAACAAAGGGAAAAACATAGTCATCATCTCAAACATGCAAATCAAAAGGGATCAACAGATAAAAGGAAGTGCCACCATGGTGGTGTTCCAAATCCTCCCCAAAACTTAATTCATGCATTGTCCCCAATGCATGTGAGTAAGGATAAGAAGAGGCTGATTGGTAGCATGGTGAAACATGCTCTCAGAACGGGTTGAACTATGGGTGATGCCATGGCTGAACCTCATGCTATAAAGGGATCAAGACACAGTGCATGTATGCTCAAGACTATGACTAGGTAAAGGACCACGACTTCCTTGCCTGCCCGACTCTGTAAAATCATCATAGTGGGAGGAGATGATGGGCATGCGATAGTCACTAGCGCCATGCCCTGTGGAATGATATGGTTTCTCATGAATATTAAGCAATCTGAATTGGGGGTGGTCCTCCAAATACATGGTAAAATTGAGGCAGTGGCAGTATAGGATGCTCAAAGTATAGTGGTGGCACAATTTGAGTTAGTACTGGCGGTGGTTGGATAAGCTGATGCTCGATGCGAAAAAGATGTGCGGGATGCACCAGAACCTGCTCCTCATGCATCAGCTCCTGGCCATCCTCCTTCTGCTGCTCGCCATCCTCATCCGGGTAATGGGCTTCCAAAATCACCTCTAAACCTGCATCTGGCTGGATGATAATATCTTGTAGTAAGAACATCTTGTCCAGATTGGTCCTCATACGCTGGGCCTGTCTCATGAATTTATTTCCTTTGTACATCAAGTGGACATTCCCCCCATCCACCTATATCAACTTTGCCTCTGTTATGACTGGGGGAGTAAGCTTATAAAGAGAGCGCGGGTTTGCCCACATCTAATTATCCACCGGAAGGTGATAATGATCAACCAAAAAGCGATATCATTTACCAAATCGCTATATTCCCAGTGTGGCTCCTAGAGAGGTTGACACAGTGACCAATGAAATTGTCCACTAGATTAGGGAAGGCTCTCCTAATACAAATCGACCAGAGTATCCTGTAATCCCTATCAGAAGTGGTGGTAGCCTCCCGACGGCAACCGAACACCACACTCAATAGCCTGGCCACATACCTCAGTGCTAGATGCACTATTTCACTGTTCTTGCTCTCCCTCCCCGCAGCTGTCAGGTAATGGTAGCCCAGAATGCGTACAAATCATAACCTGTAGCGGACTCATTGTACCCCTTAACATCTTTATGAGCCTTCCATCTAAATACTCCAGCCAGCTAAGCATAAGTTAAAGCACGTGGCACATCCCTCAAACGAAATCTCAAAAATTTCCCCATGTGTCTGTTGGTATCCTTTGTGATAGTAGATAGAAATTTCAAAGTATACCTAGTGTAGGGGGGGCCAACACAGTAGTAAAATCCTTCATGCTAATCCTCCGTAGGAGCACCATATGGGTTTGTAGAGCTTGAGATCCTTGAGGGGCTCCTTATCTATAAACTTTGTCTCTAAGATAAGGGGTCCTACTAGACGAACCCACCTGTCCCATTGTTCCTCGGTGAGTGTGGTCAACCCCATAAAAGGTACACTAGGTCCCACTCTTTATTTACGAGGCATGATTGAATATAGCAAAAACAACAGCCCAACAATAAGAATATGCTAGTACAACTCAACCAACCACTCCAAACTCTCCCACAAGTTTCCAATAATCACAGTATGGTCCCCACTACCAAAATGTACTAAACATGCAAATTCCAAGAACTATCAAAAATCTAAAAATTCCAAAATTTGAAGACAGGGTTTGGCTGAGATACCATTGGAGAAATTGGGGCTGAACTTTTGCAAAATTGTGCTTGAGAAGCATGTGGGACTCCTCCTAGACCAATTTTCAGAAACTCCTAATGCCCGAAATGGACCAACAATCGAGTTTTTGAGAGAAAACTTAAATTATGGCCAAACTAAAATTCAGATTTTCTGGGAAAAATCTTGATGTTTTTTAAAGGAATAATTTGTAGGCTTTTTAAGGCTCGGAAAAAAGAAGATTTTGGGACAAGTTTGAGGCAAATTGGATGAGAAATGAGAAAGTTATGGGAAAATTCAATTGGGAAAGTAAGTTTGGGTATGGCTGGAAAAATGAAGAAGAAGGATGAAGAAGACAATGATGAACAAGAGAGTTTTATAGGGGGTGAGGGCTGTTTGGATTGGTTGGCCTGGGCGGCAAGGTGATTTTCCAAAGAGAGACATGTGCTGGCATGGTTTAGATTCGTGCTGGCGGAGGTTACCCTCGTGCTGGCACGGGTTCACCATGCCACCACCTTAAAACCAGGGCTCGTGTCATGCCAGCAACTTCATGCTGATGCAGCCTGGCATGGCCCGTGTCATGACATATCCGTGATGGGCTTCTCTGGCACGAGGCTAACTGGGTTTTTCTCCTTCAAACTTTTCCCGTGAAATCCTACATCCAAAAACATTGAAAACCAAGAGTAGCATTATTCTAGATATAAATTGATGACTAATATTCCCTAAAAAACACCACCAAAAATAAAAACATCCCCAAAGACTCAAATTCTTTTATGAATAAACTACCACTTGAAATAAAACATTTTTTCTCTATTGTCTTCCTCACGACTTATTATTTCATGTACTTTTTAGAAAACTAAAAGAAGTAGCTTGATGGGTCACCGGAATCACCATCCTTGACACCACCATTGACCACGTCCCTATGGATGGGTCTTCACATCATTCTTGGTTTTCCCTTTACCTTTGGAGAAACGAACCAAATGCTTCCATGTTTTTCAATAGTATATACATTCTTGTTTAGTTTAGAAGTAGGAAGGGGCTTAGAAGTTTTTAATTCCTTAGCCTGCTTCTTCCTCCATGCATGTTACTAGTGGAAATCAGAGGCAAACCATCCTCATTCAAACTAGGAGAAACATACTCAACATAAATTGTATCACAACATTGATCATTCAAATATGATAGGGCATGTAAGGCTTCAATACCGGGCAATACCTCATCCAAATCCTTTTCAAATAATTCACTTTGGCATTCTTTTTCATTCATCATGCAAGGCTCATATTGGCAAGTCGAACAATCACCCTAGTGTCCCTAAGTTCACCTATGTCTATGCATTCATAAAAAATATAAGGAATCACATGAATAGATTCACTCAATTATGGCATTCTTCACTAACTTCCCATCTAAGGAAATAGGTATTGAAAACACCCCGAGGTTATCACATTTCTTGAGAAAATTATTATACTCCCTCCATCCCAGATTAAATTGCACAAGATCAAAGGACTGGTTCATTCAAGAAGATAATTGCAGCATCAACAAGGAGATCTTGAGAATTTTTCCGAGTTTTAGACAACGGATAACCTGAACAGAAAAAGAAGGTCTTGTGAACCATTTTGTCAAGAGGGATGATGGTTCCTTTGGTGTCCAGGACTTTGTTGTACTCGTGGTGGATACGGGTGGCAGTTATTGGATAATCGGAGGTGGCACTGAGGAGGTGGCGTGGGGATGGTGATGTCAGATGTGGTGGGAGATGGGAAAGCTGATGTCGGATGTGGTGGGCGGCAGGAGGAGGGAAGGGAGGGGGGAAAGGGAATTGGAAGGGGAAAGGGAATGGATTTATTTTTTAAAAAATCGAAAAGGCAAAAGGGAAAAACAAAAAAAAGAAATAGAAAATTAGAAAATGAAAATAAAAAAATGGTAAATGACTATTTTCCCCTTAAAATGAATGGTTTTGACTCAACATGACGTTTTGACCACACTGAAGGGCCACGACTCAGTAATTCTGTAAGTTGAGCGGCCAAAAGTGTTGAAAAAATAGATAAGAGTCCAAAGGTGAACGATGGAGAGAGTTCAGGGGCCCAGCAAGTCATTCACCCTAAAACAATTAACAACATTATGAACATATGAACTAATTTATATAATTATAGTTATAAGTTCATCACTACCATGTAGAAAATGAGAGTGTAAACTAAATAAATAAAATGATTAACAAACATTGTAAACACGTGAACTTGTTTTATGTTTTCTAATTGTAAGTTCTATTATTAATTTCATGAAGTAGATTACAACCTAGGCATAATGTAGAGTAGATTCTCTCTCTAGTTTAGAGAGAAGGAAGAGAAGAGTTCTTCTTCTCCTTCCTTCTTCTTTTGTCTTCTTTTTCATTTCATCTTATTTTCTATATCCATGGCACTAACCTAATATTTGCCTTGGATCTAACCTTTGTATGGTATATTTTTTCGCTTGGGATTCATCTTGGCACTTGGTATGTTCTATTTGTTTTATGAGATTCATTAGATTCATCATATCTTTGTGTTTATTATATTATTGTGATTGTTCTTGAATGTTATAAATGCATGAATACTACACCACATATAAGCACACGCTTTGGGCTATATTCATGTATGGTGCAATTATTGATGCCCCATTGGGAAAAGAAATCTGGATGTTTGAATGGGTATGGGAGAATGCATCCGCGTGGGTGTGTGCACGGGGATTCGAGAATGCTCTGACCTATTTGCCATCGCACCTGTCTTAGCTGACTTTGTAACTGTTGCCTGAGAGGTTGTGGGTAGAGATAGCTAATAGTAACAAGCTAGGTGTTGTGTTGAAACCCTAGTATCACAGATAAGGTACAAACGATCCTCGGGCCTAGCGTATATAGGACCCGAGAGGAGTAGTTTCATTCATAGTGAAAGCCCGGGACGTAATAGCACGGGGGAGAAACAAACCTACAATGATGGTCGAACCTCGTTGTAATCCCCTAATTACGATGACGGTACCAATGGAAGGTTATGAGTGCACCCACCGTGACATGGTTGAGGAAGTGTATACCATCGGCCACACCACGTGTTGTGAACACAGTGGTGGGTCTTTTGTAAGTCTTATGTGAATGAATCGAGGATTGAAGGATTATAACTACCATGTTTCTAAATTATTCCCAACTGCCTAGTATAAATAGTTTCTCGTTTGTTAATTGCATGCTTTGTAGTTGTTAGTTGAAATACCAAACACACCCCCCAGTTGCATGTTTACACTACTAGCTATTCCTTTCATTCGTGCAGATTGACGACCCGCATGATGTTGTGTATTAATTAGTACTTGAGCCCTAGCATTATTGTGGACAAATCTAGGGCTTACCGCTTACTACCCCTTGGTAGCTTAGCAGTGAGAACGGGTGCTGAACTATAAATATCTTATCTTCTGACCAATAAGCCCCTCAGCTCATGTTTTAATGATGGCCAGGTCAAGGGCATATCAGGAACATAGACAATGTTCATCCACCACCACTAAGCCGCAATGGAATAAACATCACCTATTCTCCTTCCCGTGGTACGTAGCGAGCATGAACTCTCTTCATCTTTCACATTTGACCCCTTGTTCTTTTTTTAAAACACTTTTGGCATCTCACCTAACAGAACTACTGAGTCGTGGCACTTGCATCAGTTAAAACCGTTAACTATGAAGTTTGGACCGTTAATTGCTGAATTTATAATTAAATTGAGGGTAAAAAGGACTTTTCATCTTTTTATTTACAAATTTAGCCCCATCCATCCTTTTTAATTATAAATCCAATCCTGATATTTTTCTATTTTATAAATTCAGCCCCTCTCTGTCCTTTTTTATTACAATCCTATTGCTATCATTTTTTATTTACGAATTCAGCCCCTCTCCGTCTTCTTCTTTGCGTTCAACTTCAACGACGTCACATGGCACCCCCACATGAAGGTGGTGAGGACCTCGAACCTGGAGCACTTGAGTCAGAGGTGCGGTGGGAGGTGGCTCCGAATCTCAGCTGAGCAAAAGTGATTAGAGCCGCACAGTATATTTGAAACTCGTACACAAAAAAACAAATGGAATCATCATTCCGACAAGTTTTCGGAGATCTGATAATTAAAGTTGCATATGTCCACAAATCCTAATCCGAAAAGGATTCAGAATTCAATCCAGTAAGTACTTATATACTGACCATGAGTTCCTCCAAATTCCAATTCTTCCATTAATAATTCCTCGCTCTTGTTCATATCTTTAAGACAAAAACATAAAATTACAGAATGCCGACAACGTTCAACTGGTTATCGCCACTGAGACATAACGATCGCCATTAAGCTTATACAACGGTCAAAATATCCCAACCCGGACCCCATGAATTTGACGACCCGCTTCAAAAGCAAAGAATCACAATGGGCTTCGAAGCCTACATGGATATCGTATCAAACGACACAGATTTGAGCACGATGCAGAGCAACTTCCGCGGACTAGGAATCAAGGACTGGTTCATTCAAGAAGATAATTGCAGCATCAACAAGGAGATCTTGAGAATTTTTCCGAGTTTCGGACAACGGATAACCTGAACAGAAAAAGAAGTTCTTGTGAACCATTTTGTCGAGAGGAATGATGGTTCCTTTGGTGTCCAGGACTTTGTTGTACTCGTGGTGGATACGGGTGGCAGTTATTGGATAATCGGAGGTGGCACTGAGGAGGTGGCGTGGGGATGGTGATGTCAGATGTGGTGGGAGATGGGAAAGCTGATGTCGGATGTGGTAGGCGGCAGGAGGAGGGAAGGGAGAGGGGGGAGGGGGAATTGGAAGGGGAAAGGGAATGGATTTATTTTTTAAAAAATCGAAAAGGCAAAAGGGAAAAACAAAAAAAAGAAATAGAAAATTAGAAAATGAAAAATATAAAATATAAAATGGTAAATGACTATCTTCCCCTTAAAATGAATGGTTTTGACTCAAAATGACGTTTTGACCACACGGAAGGGCCACGACTCAGTAATTCTGTAAGTTGAGCGGCCAAAAGTGTTGAAAAAATAGATAAGAGTCCAAAGGTGAACGATGGAGAGAGTTCAGGGGCCCAGCAAGTTATTCACCCTAAAACAATTAACAACATTATAAACATATGAACTAATTTATATAATTATAGTTATAAGTTCATCACTATCATGTAGAAAATGAGAGTGTAAACTAAATAAATAAAATGATTAACAAAAATTGTAAACACGTGAATGATGAGGCCATTTTATGCGGTTATATTAGGGTTTTTAGGATTGGATTTTGTATAATTTTGTGCTCTACATGTGGCATTTTGCCTTGAAATCATTTAAGGAAGGATAAAAGCGACTTTGACGTTTTTATCACTTTTTAGATGATTTTGTGTGACAAGGTGATTTGTTTGAAGATTTGAAGACTTTGAAAGATATCTTTAAAGATTTGAAGACTTACACTTGGGCTTTTTGAAGATTTGAAGAAGTGAAGAGGTGAAGAAAGGAGAGCAAAGCAACGGGTGAAGGATGGTCCAGGGTTTTCATAATTTTCCGAGAAGAATCAGCCTTCAAGAGTGGTACCATTGGATTCCTCTTCTCGAGAACTATAAAATCGACTACAAGAACTCCCAAAACGGATCAACGGTTCACCCGGAGGAAGCAAAACAAAACAAGGCTGGAGTTTACTGATCTGGTCGCGACTCGCGATGAAGATGGTCGCGACTCGCGATGACAGCGTAAATTCAGCCCTGCGGCAGCGTTTTTCTCCCCTTTTTCTTCCACTATAAATACCTCTTCACCCCTTCTTCCCCAACTCTCTAGGCCCGATTTTGGGACTTCAAACCCTAGTTTTTCTTACCATTCTCTTCCATTTCTTCTTCTTTGTTTATGGGTTTTAGTTATCTAGGGTAGTTTTCATCTTGGGAGCAAGGGATTGAATCTTCCACTTCTATGTAGTAAGAATCATTTTATCTATCTATTTGGTGTTTTTGCTATTGTGCATTTATTATGCTTTGAATGTTAATTGTTGATTTCATTGATGTTGTTGAGAGCTTGAGCATATGAAATACTTGTATGAATTGCTAGCTAGGGTTTGGGGGATTTGGGATGATTTCCCCCATGTTCTTGTTAGGAATGTATGAGTATGATTTAGAGCTTTTGATTGTGTTGATGGATTGATAATTGGTAGATGAATGTGATGATGTCGAATTCTTTGCCATGTTTATCAATTGTAGCAAACGGGAGAAGTCTATGAGTGGTCGCTCTTGACCAATCTTGTGTAAATGCATAGATCGGTTAAATGCTTAGTCACGGTGTAGTGGTCATAAGTGTTGCCGCGCTTGTTGATCCTTCGTGCTAAATGCCATCAATGGGATACCTTGAGTCGTGGTCTCGACAACGGGAGTCATTGGTGAGGTTTGACAAGAGATGTCGAATTCACTCTTGCAAACTACTACCTAAGAAGGATAGGAGTTTATTCTTCACAACAAGTAGTTGAAGTAGTGAATAGATGGTTTTACTAATCCTTGAAGCATTTGTTATTTAGCATTTGTGTATTCTTGATGGTGTGTTTCACTTCATTTATGCCATGAGTTGTTTGAGAATAGGAAGTGTTTGTATGATTGAATTGGTTAGGTGTTAGGAACGTGACGAATTCCGTAGCTCCTTTGCATGAAAATCTATGAGCATGAACTTAGAACTTCTTGTGCATAACGTGTTGTGATTCTTGCTAGATGGGTATGTTAATGTTAAGTCATGTAATGAATGTGATAGAATGAGTGAATGGTTCAATGATCTACATTAGGTTTGGAAGTCGATATCCATTGCCCCCAAGGCTTTTATCTTTGTAGTTTTAAAACCCCTTTTCTTTAGTTTTGTTTGATGATTAGCATAGTCACTTGACCTTGCTAGTTATCGTGTCTTTTTACTTTCGTAACTTAGGACAACCAACCAACCAAACCCCCCCCCCCCCCCATTTACTCGCTTTTATGTGTGTGTACATATGTCTACTACTAGTCTAATAACAACCATTTGTGCTTAAACGCTTAGGAAGATCCCCCTTCTTCGTGGACGATCCCGACTTGCCGCTATCTACTTAGTTGTAGATAGTAAGCATTTAGGGCTTATAAATAGTAACTTTGAGAGGTACGGCGACGGCCTTCCAAATTTTGGCGCCGCTGCCGGGGAAGAGGCGTTTATTCTTAAGTATTTAGGTGTATTTGGTTGTGCATTAGCTAGTTGTTTTTATTTTCCACTACTTGGTGGTTGTTTTTGTTCGGAGTAGGTATTACTTGAGTTCTTGGTGAGCTTTTATCGAGAATCCTTGCAATATGATTTCGAACTTTTGAAAAAAAAACAAAAAAAAATTAAAATGGAGCGTCTCACCTTGAGGGAACTCATGATGAGAAGAGAGGCTCAACAAGCAAGGTTTTGTAGGATGTGTCATTCCGATCATCCTACCGAATCTTGCCATTTGTTGTGGGAAGAGCACCATGACCGAGAAAGAACCCTTGGTTTCCAAAACCATGGGTACTATGAAGAGTGCTACCAAGAGGTGGGAGATGTTGGTTTCCAAGGGCAAGAAGCTCATGAATGCTATCCATACCACAACTCTTACAATCCGGAATGGAGTGGTAGTCCGGATTGGTGGTATGAGAATGAGCCGGAAAACCAATCATACAAGCAACCTAGTTGGCTATCACCACCCTATAACATACCCCAAAACCAAGCCCAACAAGGAAGTTCAAGTTTGACACGTGAGGATGTCTTAAATACCATAGCAAACTTGAACTCCTTTACCAGTGAGGAGCCGGATACCCAGCTCTCCTCTAGTGTTGAGGCCATTGAGGGGCATGTGAGGAACATATTAGAGGTATTGGCCCGCATGGAAGCTCGTGATTCCGAAAATACACCATCCCAACTTGAATTCGATGACTCGGTGAGTGAGGTCACCAATAAGAATGATTTTGAGTTTGAAAGGGATGAGGAGTTGGTTGTTGAGGATAGAAAAATGGAGGAAGAGGTGATAGTGCTATATCCATTAGCATCGTCACCCCTTCTCCCACCTAGTGAACCAACTCTAATATTTTCGGAAGTTTTGAGGGAAACAAGAGAGGAGCCGAAAGATTATCCCAAGCTCCCTAACCACTCAATTCCCTTTGAACCATCTCCACCTCCACAAGACTTTCCTCTTGAAAGTTTTGTGCCCCCGCCTCTCTTATTTTGGATGCTCATGGTGAAGAGCTTCAAGCCTTCACCATACGGATAACATTAGGGTCGTGCCAACGACCTTAAATATACGGAGTTTCATCGTGCCGACGACGTTAAATAAATTTGGCATTTCTTTTAGTTTTTGTTTCTTAGTTTGTGTGTTTCTTAGTTTGTTTTTGTTGTTGTTTTGTTTTGTTCTTTTTATGGCGTGTTTTTATATGATTTTGTAGCAAAGTGAAGTGCATTGCAATGGAGGAGATGAAGGAACGAGATCAACGAACAAGGGAAGAAAGCTTGGACAGTTGGTAAGTAAAAGAAAAAAAATTTTAAGCCTGGGATACCCTGCCGTCGCGAGTCGCGACGAACAGGGGAGAAAAATCCACTCCCAGCACCAACTTTCCGTGAGTCGTGATGTGCCATCGCGAGTCGCGACATAGAGGTCGTGAGTCGCGAGTCGCGATGAGCTTCATCGCGAGTCGCGACCAGTTCAATTGTGAGTCGCGATGAAAAATCCAAGTTTCCAACTGATCTTAAACATTGCATGATCCTTCCTTCTTCTCCACCCAACACTCCCAAGAACCACCACATACCCACTCATTCCTCCACCATCCTACATATATTGACTTATGAACATTCTTGCATCTTTATAGTACCTTTGTTGATTGTAGTATGCCGACTACATCATTGTGACCGTGAGTGCATATCCTATAATGATGATTGTATATATGTCAATATATGTTGGATATTTTTAATGCATAATCTTATAGTGGTGATTGAGGGTGGATTGGTTGTTCTTTAAGAATACTATGGTTATTAATTCTCTATGCTAAACCTAGTATTACAAATCCTTATGTACTTGTGAGTTTAATGTTGTTTTTTGTGGTGTTAGTCTTGATCAAACGGCGCCACGGAGATAATGTTTTTCTCGAGGGGTGAGTTCTTCTACGGCATCTTTGCTCCCCCTTCTGGTTCCGAAACCGATTTCGGGACCATACAATTACATTGGATTGCGCCATATCACCGGCGAATACACGGAGAAACGGGTGTCACTCTACCCCCTTGCCTTGATTTTTTATTGTTCTTGCCTTACATGTTTACATTGAGGGCAATGTAATGTTTTAAGTGTGGGGAGGGGTTAGAGGAATCACATGCATGCTAAATTGTTTTGGAATGCTTTTTGCTACTTTTCATTGGAAAAACATGAGAAAAAGAAAATAAATAAATAAAAAAAAGAGAAAAGAAAACCCGCTAAGTTGAAAACCCGAGAGGGCAACTTAGGTAACATTGGGGCCCGGATAGGTCGAAAACCCGAAAGGGTGGCCTAGGCAAAAATGAGAGGCTAAAATGTGCGGAAAAAGGTGAGATGTGAGCTAAAGAAACATGATGTGTGGCTAGGATGAAAACTCGAAAGAGCTCCTAGGCAAAATGAGAGAAAATGAGAGAAATTGAAAAATGCTATGATTTCACTCATTTGTCGGCATTGGAGTCATAAGGTTGCGGTTGTCACATGGATGGATCGGGTAGCTCAACATCTATAGACCTCTTGGGATTGGGTAGCTTAGTGGGTTAGGAAAACGAAGTATGGTTATGAAATTCTTGATCATTTTCTACTTCGTTTTTGGTTGATATATTGGCATTAGGTGAAGCATGTGTTTGAACCTCTTATATAGCTTTAGCTTCATTTTATGTCATTGGATTTTGATGAATATATTGGCATTAGGTGAAGTATGTGCTTAAACCTCTTAAATGGTTTTAACTTCATCTTGTGTCATTGGACTTTGGGAATATCAATTCGGGGCTTTGAAATATTTTTATGGGTAGTGAATTGATAAGTGGTAGGTTTGGTTAGAATTAGGATTGGGGATGTGTGTGTGAAAAATTCTCATGTGAGCTTTTATTTTGGGATTTATGATATTGAGAGTTTTTGTGAGGCTTTGTTTGGGGCATTAGTTTAGGATATAGCCATATGAATTCCTCCGTGTGCTTGGATCTTTTCTTACTGGAGGGCGAGTAAGGTTTAAGTGTGGGGAGGTTTGATGAGGCCATTTTATGTGGTTATATTAGGGTTTTTAGGATTGGATTTTGTATAATTTTGTGCTCTACATGTGGCATTTTGCCTTGAAATCATTTAAGGAGGGATAAAAGCGACTTTGACGTTTTTATCACTTTTTAGATGATTTTGTGTGACAAGGTGATTTGTTTGAAGATTTGAAGACTTTGAAAGATATCTTTGAAGATTTGAAGACTTACACTTGGGCTTTTGAAGATTTGAAGAAGTGAAGAGGTGAAGAAAGGAGAGCAAAGCAACGGGTGAAGGATGGTCCAGGGTTTTCATAATTTTCCGAGAAGCATCAGCCTTCAAGAGTGGTACCATTGGATTCCTCTTCTCGAGTACTATAAAATCGACTACAAGAACTCCCGAAACAGATCAACGGTTCACCCGGAGGAAGCAAAACAATACAAGGCTGGAGTTTACTGATATGGTCGCGACTCGCGATGAAGATGGTCGCGACTCGCGATGAAGATGGTCGCGACTCGCGACGACAGCGTAAATTCAGCCCTGCGGCAGCGTTTTTCTCCCCTTTTTCTTCCACTATAAATACCTCTTCACCCCTTCTTCCCCAACTCTCTAGGCCCGATTTTGGGGCTTCAAACCCTAGTTTTTCTTACCATTCTCTTCCATTTCTTCTTCTTTGTTTATGGGTTTTAGTTATCTAGGGTAGTTTTCATCTTGGGAGCAAGGGATTGAAGCTTCCACTTCTATGTAGTAAGAATCATTTTATCAATCTATTTGGTGTTTTTGCTATTGTGCATTTATTATGCTTTGAATGTTAATTGTTGATTTCATTGATGTTGTTGAGAGCTTGAGCATATGAAATACTTGTATGAATTGCTAGCAAGGGTTTGGGGGATTTGGGATGATTTCCCCCCTGTTCTAGTTAGGAATGTATGAGTATGATTTAGAGCTTTTGATTGTGTTGATGGATTGATAATTGGTAGATGAATGTGATGATGTCGAATTCTTTGCCATGTTTATCAATTGTAGCAAACGGGAGAAGTCTATGAGTGGTCGCTCTTGACCAATCTCGTGTAAATGCATAGATCGGTTAAATGCTTAGTCACGGTGTAGTGGTCATAAGTGTTGCCGCGCTTGTTGATCCTTCGTGCTAAATGCCATCAATGGGATACCTTGAGTCGTGGTCTCGACAACGGGAGTCATTGGTGAGGTTTAACAAGAGATGTCGAATTCACTCTTGCAAACTACTACCTAAGAAGGATAGGAGTTTAGTCTTCACAACAAGTAGTTGAAGTAGTGAATAGATGGTTTTACTAATCCTTAAAGCATTTGTTATTTAGCATTTGTGTATTCTTGATGGTGTGTTTCACTTCATTTATGCCATGAGTTATTTGAGAATAGGAAGTGTTTGTATGATTGAATTGGTTAGGTGTTAGGAACGTGACGAATTCCGTAGCTCCTTTGCATGAAAATCTATGAGCATGAACTTAGAACCTCTTGTGCATAACGTGTTATGATTCTTTCTAGATGGGTATGTTAATGTTAAGTCATGTAATGAATGTGATAGAATGAGTGAATGGTTCAATGATCTACATTAGGTTTGGAAGTGGATATCCATTGCCCCCAAGGCTTTTATCTTTGTAGTTTTAAAACCCCTTTTCTTTAGTTTTGTTTGATGATTAGCATAATCACACCAACCAAACCCCCCCCCCCCATTTACTCGCTTTTATGTGTGTGTACATATGTCTACTACTAGTCTAATAACAACCATTTGTGCTTAAACGCTTAGGAAGATCCCCCTACTTCGTGGACGATCCCGACTTGCCGCTATCTACTTAGTTGTAGATAGTAAGCATTTAGGACTTATAAATAGTAACTTTGAGAGGTACGGCGACGGCCTCCCAGTGAACTTGTTTTATGTTTTCTAATTGTAAGTTCTATTACTAAACAAATGAACTAATTTATATATTTTCTAACCATTGTCATAAAAGTTGAAACTGAATCATTAAAGTGATTAACAAACACTTTAAACTTAGGAATTAATTTATACATTTCCTAACTGAATGTTCTATCATTATTTTGAAGATAAAAAAAAGTATAACTAAACCTTTAATTCAACTAACCAACATTCTAAACATAGGAACTAATTTATATTTTTTCTAATGATATATTTTATCATTATTTTTAATATATGAAAGTCTAAGAGCATCTACAATGGTGGTGTTTTTTTGACCTACTTGCAAAATTCTATATATTGCAGCAGTGTAGCCCACCATTGTTGCAGAGTACACATCTGCAACTTCCAAGCAGCTGTAACTTGTGGGAGCTACCTGCTTAATGTCGTTTCATTTAGTGCTTCAATTTCAGAAAGTGTATTCTGCATACATTTGGTTGGATCATGTAGTACAATCTCATTATTATCAAGTGTACAATCTCCACATGTAATAAAAACAATAAGAGAAAGTCTTGTATAAGACCGTCTCATAGCAAGACCAAGGGTTAATGTGTAATATAAGGAAATTTAAATAGATTTTGGATTTCAAATATAATTAAAGAAATTTTGAAGGAGTAAGGAGGGATTTTGGTGAAAATACCTTTTTTGGTGGTACTAAGTATAAATAATTGAGGAATTAATGATTCCGGTTTCATAAGAATCTCGTGGGTCAGGAATCTGAGTTGGAAAAATTTGCAGAACAATTTTTCCTCATTTTTGCGTAATACACGAGTTTTTACTAATAGATTTAAAGTTTCATTTTCAATACTTCAATACAAGAAACATGTACTTTTACTTTGGTTCTACGAGACTGTTTACCTTGGTTTTTTGTCCCATAAAAATCGAGGTAAATATTGGCATATTAAAAAGTATAATTTTACCTCGGTTCAGAATCGAGGTAAAAAGTATTTTTTACCTCGGTTTTGGACCAACGTCCATAGTTTTTATGACCAACATCGGTCCAAGGAAGAAGGCCGACGATAAGAGACCATAGCTGTGAATTTGCTCAGGCCAATGTCACAATGTATAGTGACCAACATCGGTCAGAGCAAGAAGGTAGACAATGGGAGAGGAAATGTTGCGAATTCGTGCAGGCCGATATCCGTCATAATAACAGTGACGTTAATGACTCTTGTAAGTGACATCGCATGATGTGGGACACCCATGTCGTGTGCATGTTGATGTGGAACGATGACCAATACGACGTTGTTTTGATGGGCCGATGTCGCAAAATAAATTATGTTGATTTATGCAATGTCGGTATGGTGTCGTCATTGTACCGGTTATTGCAACATCGCAGGTTAATCGTGGAGTCATCGATTCTCGTACAATATTATAATATTTAATATTTAATGACACAAACAATCGTTCGTCGATAGCCATTACATATTATTTGATATATGATAACTCATGAAATGGTTAAACATCATAAAACAATCAATTGTTGTTCAATTAATGCGGAAAAGAATGACATGTTAAAACCCACAAAACTATAACATATATTACAAATATATGTTACAATATATTAAAATAAAAAAGGTTAATATGAAATTCAAATATTAATTGTACTAAATCTTCATTGTCTACGTTGTACGACTTTAACACTGTCAGTGTGACTAGTGAAATCAAAATTTCATCCATATAAATGCCGAAAACCCATTAATAAATGCCATTGTCCTATTACAACTAATCCACAAGAAACAAAATTGGACAGTCCCCAAATGAAATATACACAATATAGTCATACGTAGATGACATTAATCTCAACCAGGAAAAAGTAATTGATTTACTTTAATGTGACGTCGCATACATGCGTTATCGATGTCGCAAGGGCCGATTGATGAGCAACGTCGAATCATAGATATTTTAAGCATTTCCTATACCTGTGCAACGTCGGTATTTGTTCGGCACCATATTGCATAGGATGATTAATTGTGACCGACGTTGCACATTTATAGTGTGTTTATACAAAAATATAATTATTGTCAACAATCAGCCCTAATCTAAGCTTCTTTTTTCTCATTCCTTACAGACATGGCTTATCTTGGCAACGCAAACACTGCACTATATAACATGTAACACAATCATTATACTTCATGAAAATATTCAATCTTTGTTCCATGATAACAAAAACATATACAAAATCACTAATAAAATTGCTAACTGAACATGGAATGGATGGAAGACTACCTCAAATAATTTGAACCTAGAGATACTCCATCCTCGGATACTTGTTGATGTTTGAGAGATGAAATTTAATTGAGCACTTTAATTGTTGTAATGGTGTGAATGGAAAGGATGTTGTGGAATTGGGTTTGGAGGAAGTGTGTTGGAGATGTGAAATGGATGCTGGTGCTAAATGAGATGAAATAAGGTTTTGGGGGGGGGGGGGGGGGGGGTTGGGGATTTAGCTCAAATTTTCTTTTCCCACTGGAATTTTTTGGTTGACCGACGGTGGTCACGGGTCAGTTGGGTTCGTTCAGTCGATATTCTTGCGATGTCGCACACATGTGCCATAGCCTAATTTCCAAAAAAAAGTGTCGTAAAATACTCCGTGTTAAGATTGTGACCCCTTCCGTTAACCCGTTGATGCCAAATTAGAACAACATTGTTGTGACAATGTGAATTAAAAAAAGTTATCTCCAATATTGCATTTCGACTTCTCCCACTTCATTTGAGGACCTAAGTTCAAAAGGTAAAAAAAAATTTCTCCGGTTGTTCCAAAATCAAATATAATTATCCCAGAAAGAAACCTTAATTGCCATCCCTAGTCAAACTTATAATAACCAAGAGTAATAAAGAAACTATTCCACATAGACTTCCACAAGTTTCTTTGATTAACCCTTGTATACTTATAAGTAACCATCTACAATTTACTCTAGACCGCGTACTAGCGCTCTCTAAAATTTGATGGATAGAATTTTATTATTATTTGATTTCATAAAAAACTGAGAATGTATAATTTCATGTGATTTTATGTGGTGAAAATTATCGTTCCCATAATGCTTATTGAAGGGGTATTAATGAAATACTAATAAAAATGAGAAACGAGTACTCTGGTTTGCATCCCTCTTAGATAGAAAGCATAATCACCATATAAAAATGTGTCCTTATGTTTGGCTGCAGAGTTCTGAAGCGTAGAGAACATTCAAGGAAGTTTGGGCTATAGTGCAATTTTTGCAAAGTTTTGTCATATACTATTCGTGAATAATTCGGGCCTCTTCCATTGACCGGGTCATGCCCAAATTTAAACATCATGATTTTAACAATGTGAATTAGATAAGGGTATCTCCAATTTTGCATTTTGACTTCTCCCACTTTCTTGGAGGGATCTAAGTGCAAAAACTGAAAAAGTTCGCCGGATGTGCTAAAATTGATTCTGATCGAAGCCGGACGTTGATATGCACCTAAAAGCATGTGTTAACCAATTTATATAGCATATTTACTAGTATGTTTTGGATGGCTGGTTGCTAGGTTTAGTTAGGTTTACATTACAAGGGGTTTAGATAGCCATTGTTAGTTTTCTTGTCTAAATCCTTAGTTTTGTAGACTTAGTAGACCTAATGGATGTTATGTCCTTATGAGCATCTAGATTCTAATTTGTGAGCTTATTTGTAGATTGCTCGTAAGCACTTTAGTGTAGATTGTAGAAGGTCATTCGCAATGATGATAGTATACAGTAGAAGGCCATTCGCAAGAATGGCAGTATACAGAAGGCCACGAGTCAAAAAGTTGTTGTAGATGGAACCATGCAAATATGAGAAAGGATTCAAAGCTCGAACAAGATGAAGAGTAGCATGGCCATATTGTATTAAACGGCCCATGCCAGCCAAATAGATGGTGCCAAGTAAAGGCACGGGCTGCAAGTAATTGCAAACCCTATGTTTTGATAACGACTTGTGCACCTAAGTATGAAGCACGGGTCATGCCATATTGCATGGCCCGTGCCCTTTGAAGATTAAAATCTAAAGACCAGCCCACGTCCAAGGATGTTTTTCATGATCGCACTATCAGTTTCCAGGAAATCAAATCCCAACCGGCAGCTCGCAAGGTATTACACAGGTCGTACCGCTCAGAAGGTGAAAACAAGCTTCTAGCCGATGGCCCGTGAGGAATCACACGGGTCGTGCAGTTCAAATGCTTAGAAGATGTTCGCATCCGGTGGCATGTAAAGAAATACATGCATGTGCTCTCAGAAGACCGAAGAACACACGCCAAGCCGGCGGCCCGTGCCCTATTGCACAGGCCATGCCACATGGGCCATATGCTATTGCACAGCCCGTGCTGGCGGCCAGCTAGGATTTCCTTTCCATTTATGGCCTCTTTCAAAACCCAATTCCTATCTACCATATAAAGGGGCCCGTGTCTACTAAGGTTTAAGTTCTAGCATTTGTAATATTCATTCTCCTACTTATTCCTAAGAGTGCGCTGATCTTCAAAGCATGCAGGGCGCGAGGGCTAGCGCGGGTCACATTGTCTCCTGGCACGGGCCACATTGCTCGTTGTGGGGTGCCAACGGGGCTCTAAATCTTAAAGTCTTGATCCACACTCGTGGACGTTAGTGCGGCCTGTGGTCAGGATAAGTGCTTTGCTAAAAAAATTAGGCACGGGCCCCGTGGATTCCCACATCTCGCGTGCTGGTCTTTGGCATAATGACTTGGAACGATGTGGGAAGCCTAAAATGGGACGTCACGCGCCCATACTTAGCTGCGCAGAGGGGTCTTCAATTTGTGCTTGGTGTCCCATTGTCTCTGGTGAGGGTCGTGCCATTGCCTCACTCTACTTTCCTTTCCACAAGGTATCTCCTTTAGCGCAGACCGTTGGTGTCATACCATGCATGGCCCGCGCCGACCCGTCAGTGCCTTGGTCGACTAAACATGTTTCCTTCACCACGGGTGACCTGTTAGTCCAATTTGAGAGTTTTAGTAGTCGATTTTATAGTAATCGAGAAGAAGAATCCAATGGAACCCACCTTAAAGGATAATTATTCTCAGATCATTCTCAGACATTGGCACAACTCATCGGACCATGATTAACCATTTCACCATTGGCCATCTTGAACTCCAATGCCGCATATATTTGGCTTCATCCTTTTACTACCACAATTTGATGTTCGTTGCCTTCATCTTCTACCATTATAGAGGTGAATGACCCTTGATCTCTTCTACCATCCTTTCGAACGGCCATCAATATCTTTAACTATCCTTATGAACGGCCTTCACATAGAATGTAAACAAAAAGTGCTCACAGACGACCTACTAAAGATGAACATAAGGAATATCAAGGAGCCCATGGATAAAAGATGTTTATTAGTACCAACTAAGTCTAAAAAAGGTGGGATTTAGACAAGAAAACCAAACTTAATCGTCTAAACCCCTTGTCACGTAAACTCAACTAATACTAGCAATCCACCAAATAAAACTTACTAAACAGTATGCCAAATACATTGGTTAACGCACGCAAAATGAAGAAGATCAACCATTCGCATATCTTAATCGCACAACCCCTCAAATAAATAATACACCAAATCTCCCTTCTTGAAGGGGTGGTAGGGACAACTCACCACAAGTCGCTTGAAGCGTTCCTAATAATCATACAAGCTTTTGGTAGCCCTTTAGGTGATGTTCGACAATTGCTTCTTTAGCCCCGCCGACTTAGATGCCCAAAAATACTTCTCTAAGAACCTTCCGTTCATGTTCATCCAAGAACCAATGAATCCTGGTGGGAAGTAATATAGCCAGTCTTTAGCTCCATCTTGAAGGGAAAATGGGAAGGCTCTCAAGTTGTAGTCATCTTCAGAAACTCCCCATGGCTTCATGTTCGTACACACCAAGTGAAACTCTGAAATATGCTTGTTTGGGTCCTCCCCCGCCAATCCATGGAATGTAGGTAGGCAATGGATCATGCCACCTTTCAGCTCACAACTAACATTGGCGGGTAATGGCTTGAAGGTGATGCATAATGGTTGATTCTCCAAATTGGGAGGCATAAGCTCCCGTAAAGTACGATTGTCTTCCACCATCACTAGCAGATCTTCAACTGATACTGCTTGGCTCGGTTGAACATTTTCCCTAGTCCTTCGACTTCTTCTTCTCCAAACACCTGCATTCTCAGTCGGGTAGTGTAAGACACCTAGATTAGTGGTACAGGTGTGTACCATAAACTAAGGCTAGCAACACCCTTCCAAATACAACACTAGCAAACAGATAAAAAGTAACAAAGCAACTATAAAAAAAGCTTAACAACCAAACTAACAATACAAAACTAAAACTGAAATAAAAAGCAACTACTAACTACTTCAACTAACACGTTATGCCTAATTCATACTTAAGTTGGATATCAACTAAGCCCAAGGATCGTTGTCACCTTATCTATGATCTAGGGTCTTTCACACCCTAGTTTGCTACCTTTTAGCTATCTCTACCCGCAACCTATCAGAAAACTTTACGTAATCAGCTAAGACTAGTGTGATGGCAAATAAGTCACAGTATGACTCGGGTCTCCCATGTACACACTCACGCAGACACAACGTACTCCCTTACCCATTCTAACATCTAGGTTTCTCTTCCCATTGGGGCATCAATAGATGCACCATACATGAATACAGCCCAAAGTGTGTGCCGGTATGTGGTGTAATATTCATGCATTTAGAAATTCAAGAACAATCACAAAAATATCATGAACACATCTAATAGGATGAATATAATGAATCTCACATAAATATAAAGATTAAATCATGCGCTACAATTATCCCTTAACTATGAAAACTACTCCATAGGCATGGGATTCAAACATAGATTTGAATTCCACATCTAGGATGAACACGAAATGAAAAGAAAGAAAAAGGAAAATGAGAACGTGCTTCTCCCTCTCTAAGAGCTCTCCTAATGATCTAATCTATTTTTTACATGTTTAACCTAGTATACTAAGGTTATATATATAAGAGATGAGGATTGTGCCTAAAAATAGGCCCAAAATAGGCCAAAAGATGCTAAGGACCTAGTTTAGCAGCCATCTAGCGTGGACCATCGTGGATGGGATAGTCCGCGCCAAGTACTTTATTACGGGATGCATCATCATGCTCTGTTATGGTTCTTCATAGGTGCAGGGCGAGTGATCTGGCCCGAGGCTGAAGCACAAGGCTCTGGTGCAGACCGTGACTTATGGCGTGGGCCATGGTAAGGAAGCATGATTCACTCCAAATTTTGGCACGGTTTGCTCAGAAGTTTAGCATGGGGCATGGAATTTAGCGTGGGGCAACTACTAGTCTTGGCATCTTGATCATGGAACGGCACGGGCAGTCGTGAATAGGACGGTCTGCACCCATACTTAGCCTTATTTGGGCAAGCCATTGAACTTGAGCTGTGTGGGCCGTAGCGTATGGTGCGGGTCACGCCATTGCCTCGTTCTGGAACAGTTGACGTAGGGCGTCTCTTCTGGCGTAGACCATTGGTGCTTGGCCATGAACGGTCCACACTAACCCGTGGTACCTTGGCCAGCTGAACTTGTTTCCCTTGCTATGGGAGAACTTTTAGTTTGATTTTTGAGTTCTAGTAGTCAATTTTGTAGTGTTCGAGAAGAAAAATCCAATAGAACCAATCTTGAAGACTAATTCTTCTTAGATCGTTCTCAGACTTTGGCACAACTCATCGAACCATGATTCCCCATTTCTTCATTGCTTGCTTTGAAATCCAATGCTGCCTATCCTTGGCTCCAATATCCTTCTACAATGCATTGAGGTTCATGGTCTTTGTCTACTACCATTCTAGAGGTGAATGGTCTTTGATCTCTTCTACTGTCCTTACAAACGGCCTTCAATATCTTCTACTGCCCTTTCGAACGGCCTTCACATAGAATGTAACCAAAAAGTACCCACGGGTGACCCACTAAAGATGATCAAATGGAAGATCTAGGAGCTCATGGATATTATATGATGTCCATTAGCACTAATTAAGTCTACAAAATGCAGGATTTAGACGATAAAACCTAACATGGCCGTCTAAACCCCTTGTCACGTAAACTCAACTAATACTAGCAACCCGGCATACAAAACATATCAAAAACTATGCCAGATGCAACAATAAACGCAAGCAAAATGAAGCACATCACTTAACATAGTTTTCAATTTCTCTCAATTTCTCTCATATTGCCTAGAAGCCGGCTTGGGTTTTAATCCTAGCTTCAAACACAAATTAAGCTTACTTCTTGAATTTTCCCACACCATAGCCTCTCAATTTTGCATAGGTTTTTCAGCCTATCCAAGCCTTTCCCATTGTTTCCTAAGTTGCCCTTTCTAGTTTTTTACTTAGCCGGGTGTATATGTTTTTAAATTTTTTTCAAATTTTCATTTTTTTGTGTAGCAAAAAATGCTCCAAAGATGAACTCCATACTACATGAAGATAAGAAAAGAAAAATACCTAACAACCAAACACAAAGGAATCTTGTTTAAAGCTCCTAAGTGCCTAACAACCCCTCCTCCTCACTTAAACCTTGCATTGTCCCCAATGCAACACAAAAGTAGAAATCATAAGTGGAGTAGGGAAAAATAGTGGCACTTACTATTGGGACCCCGAAGAGCCCTTCCTCAAGTGTCTCGTCTTGCATCTTCTCCTCTTTTCTTCTTTCCTCATCTCTTGTCTCTCTATGGGAACCAGGTCTTGAAAACCATCAAGTCTCGAAGCATGAAACCTCGCGATCAAATGCTCTTTGGCTTCCTCTTGAACATTGGTTCTCTCATTCGCGATTGCAAACTCTTCCTTCACCTCCCACTCAATAGACTCCAATCTAACTCCCCAAGCTCTTATGGTGTTGTCCATCATATCTAACCTAGTCCCAAATTCTTCCTTTAGTAAGCTCATTAACCCCCACCGCTTAACCAACCTCTTGTAGAATTGGTCAAGAAACTCCATGGGTAGGGCATCTCGGGTAGGCTGAATTCTAGGTGGAATCTCACCATTTTCCCCTCTGCATCCATGTCTGCGGCCAAGAGAGTGGTGTAGAATACCTTCTCAAATCGTGAATCGGGAGCTATAAAAAGGTCTTCCAAAGTGGTGTCGTGGTTCATGGATGTGAGCTTTGGTTGCAGAAGGATCATAAAATTGCACACTGAAGCACCATTGTACAACAAAATGAAACGGTCTTCATAGGTAGTGGAAGCAACCATTGACGCCCTTGCTAGATTTTCCATTGTGTACCTTGTCCCTGAATGAACTAAATTTGCTACAACAAAGGGGGAAGGAACCGAATGTCCCAAGTGTTGGGCTAAAAGTCCTACTATGCCTCCTAGCAATATTTTGTCAACTTTCTTCTTTCCTGCGACTAAGCATTCCTCCACAAAGGCAACACCAAATTGGGGTAATAGTTCCCTTCCGCGATCATTGCCCAAGGCATTAGGATGTCCCGGTTAAGGCATTGAGAGATTTCTTTGTGGCAAAGCATTCACATAGATAGGAGCCGGTGCACGTACTGGAAAGCCGTGTGGATATTGCAGTACTCTTGCACAAGTGGCTCCTCTCCATGCCTGTCAGGTTCCTCCAAAAGCTGTTCAATGAGAACGGAAGGCCTTGTCGGTGAGTCCTTGGACCTTTCTTTCCATATTTCCACCCAAAAGCGCGAGCGATCTCCCAATGGGTCATGGTGTACTCCATGTCATCTAAGTGGAAATTGATGATCCTCTTCCCATCACTATCTGTTGTCTGCTCTAAGGTCACCAAAATCTCCAAGGTCCATCTTATATAGGTTATGGAGTGCATCTCTAGGAAGCCCTTTAGGCCTAACCTACCTAACAAATAGGTGATGGGTTCGAGTAGGCCTAGCGCTACCAAAGTCTCCTTTCATGAAAACTTTTTCTCTAAGATGGTCTTCTTTGGGCTACTAAGATATTTCCATCTCCAGGCCGTACTCCCAGAAATGTTGGCCAACCCCATGAACTCCTCAACAACCAAGGCGGGGTTAGGAGTTTTTGGCTCTTGTCCTTTAAATTTAGCCGACTTCTTTCCCTTCTCACCCCAGGAAGATGTTCCTTTCTCTGGCCTACAACTTTTTGGAGCCATTCTGTCAGAACAAGAAGAAGATGGTAATGGAAAAAATATGCAAGGATATGCATCAAGTATCATTGAAAAGGATCATTCTACATAGATAACCAACACATTGCAAATCATCCCATTTCAACAAAAATGTTATTCAATCAATAATCATTCTTCCTAAACAACCAACACATGGAAAATCATATCATCTCAACACAAAGATCATACACTTCCCCCACACTTAGTTCAACACAAAATCATTCATATAACCCACATACTTTCATAAAACACCTCAAAATTTCAAAATTCGTGCCTCCCATCACAACACAATTATGCTAAAGAAAGAAGGTAAAGACAAAGTTCAAAGATTTACCCAAATTTGAATCTAAGAGCTAAAAATCCACATAAGAAGATGCGAAAAGTGGTCTCCCTTGAGAGAAATTGTTCAAATTTTTGAGTTACTCTAAATGTGAAGAGAGAATGGTATTTTTGAAGTACTAGTAGTGGTTTAAATGAACTTTATGGATGGGGGAAGGTACTCTGAATTTTAATTTCAGAGAATCAAATATCACCTAAAAAGGGGTTGTTTAGAAGAGAGGCAAAAATGAGATGTTAATGGTGTAGGGAAAAGCAGAAACTCTTGAATGCACAAAGAAGGTGTTAATGTTTGGTGTAGTACCATTGAAATTAACAAGATTAGGGAGTAAGAGATCTGCGGAATTAATGGGATAAAAATTTGAAATTCACAGACTAGCACCAGGCAATGGCATGGCTCATGTCATATGATAGCCCTGTGCCATATGTACTCACACAAGCCGTGTTGTACTACACGGCCCGTGCTTCCCCAACAACTTCATTTCTTCAACACTTTTTTACCCAAAACGTATTTCATTCTAACCAAAAATACTAGACTCGATCTATGCTCAACAATCAGCCAGAGCTTCACATAAAATCCTTTGTCGTAGAAACAAGATCATGCAAAAATCTGACTACAAAAAACATCAAATCAAAGCAAGGAAAAGCATCGTATATTTATTATCGTACTCATGAATTCTTCTTCATGCATTATAATTAAAAAGAACCTACCATCAAGTCTCCAGAGTCGCCATCAGCGACTCCACCCACGATGACATCTTTGTGGATAGACCTCCACAAAGTGTCACCCTTACCTTTGTGATCTTTGTCTACCATGGAGAGTGTATGCCCATTCTTAGCCAATGTTGAATCCTTAGCTAAGTCCTCGGGTTTAGGATGAGGTTGAAGAGGTTTTACTTCCTTGCCACTCTCCACCAACCGCTGCAAGTTAGTGAGCATAGAAATATAATCCATAATAGAAAGGTCATCACCAAACTCATGCATAGCATAGGTATCTTCAACATGATTATCATAATTAAACCTCATAACATGATTACTCTCATCAATCTCATCAAGGAGCTCATCTAGGACTTAATCCTCATTAATCATGCAAGGGTTATCAAATTGAACAAGCTCATCACACAAAGATATGTCATTGCACATAAAAGAGGAAATAGGTGAATCATGCTTAGATTTATAAATCCAAAATCCCACCTCATCAACATCATACTCTAGGGTTAGTGTCCCTAAATGGACATCTATCTTGGTCCTTGATGTTTTTAGGAAAGGTCTCCCTAATAAAATTGGGGGCTCACCACCATCATGCACTACATCAAGGACATAGAAGTTTGCCGAAAACACTAAATTTCCTACCCTAACCATGACATCCTTAACTATACCTCTAGGGCTAGCTGGGGAGTGATTGGATGGTTGGAAAATTACCCTAGTGTCCTTAAGCTCACTTATGTCTAGGTTTTCATAAAGGCTAGAAGGGATCACGTTAATAGATGCACATAGGTCTATCATGGTCCACCTTCTTGGTGTGCGATCATTATGCAACGTTGCTCATTCATAGTTGTCCTATTTTTAATGTATGAGACATCGTACCCTTCTCTATTAACATATCAATTTAACCTATAGGTGAGCAACGTCAGTTACCGATGCCAATGCTGGCTTCATGCTTTCAAATGCAAACTCATTTTTCTATCACTCATCATGTTCGGTCTAAAGGACTGATGAGCGACGTCACATGAACATGTTAGTCATGCCATTATTTTGGATCAATGTATCTGTGCGAGGGAATGCCAACTTAAATTATTAATTGAACCAGTTTCTGTTGAACCAGTTTCTTTCCTATATATTTCATCCGTGACAATATGAATTTCATGACAAGGATGGTTCCAGCAGTCGTTCCCCAATAGAGGTGAGAGATTTTTTTTAGTTTGCTACATTTATTTTTTTATTAATTATATTCTTATTTAATTAGTCATAATATGATTAACCAATGTAGATCATTATCAATTCGGAAGAAGAGCATGCGCGACATTCATTTGGTGATTCTATTCCACATTTCGTCTGTACCTTGAGCCAGATGAACTTTGCTCAAGTTCCAATATTGGTAAGTCCTACCCATTACAAATGTATATAATTTTCAATTAACATTTTTACTAGATTACTTTCATATATACTAACTGTGTTTATTTTTATAATTTAGTACGTCCCAAGCCAAATTGTTCCACGCCTACCAAAAGTCAAGACACATGTTGTCTTGAAGTACGGCAGAAGAGAGTGGCACATGAACTACTTGGGGAACAGGAGGCTCAAAACCTTGGCCCCAAAGGGTTATGGCAAGTTTCTTGATCCCCACGAATTGAGGATTGGAGACACGCTCTACTTTGAGCTGTTAGATGATTTTGAGCCGATAGTGTTCAATGTCATCATTCTTGGGTCCCTATTTTAGTTTCACTGCTTAGAATTTGGAACAAATTTATTCGAATTTGGAACATTTGTTTCATTAAGACTACTTGCTAAATGTGATTTTAATGGTATTTAATCATTAATATTTAATCTTTAATCTATTTTTTTAATGTTATTTTAATTTTATTTAATCTTTAACCTACCATATGAAATTAAATTTCAATATTACGATCGTACACAAAATTAGAAAAGACTTGTGTGTAATGAAAATTTTGTTTCAATCAATCTAAAAAAAGAAAATATTAATTTTTGACCACGTGTTTTTAATAAATTTGAACTGTTGATCGACGGAGGACAATTTGTACACAACGAGAAATTGCAATTATTACATCATCGTAGTTTATACCATTTTACATCAGAAGTGGTGTCAAGAAAATAAATGAGTGGAATTGGTTCTATTTCATGTAAAATACGGAGAGTTGTACTATTCAAGATTATAATCCAATTACAACAATCTTCCAATTCCAAACTTCTGTTGATTGTCTTGTTGCAGTAACCGGAAAAATATAATGTTGTTGCGGTAATTTACTATTTACTGGTATGAAAGTGACTTTTAGTCGTGTTGGTCTTTAGCAGGCTCATTTGTTATGCTAGTAGACTAGAATTGTTAGGCTTACAAACATGTGCGACTTCGATCATCGTTCGGTTGCTTGTTGTCTAAACAGATATAGGTGCGACGTCGCTGCTTGCGAAGCGAACATCACAAGGGTCCAAAATGACGTTGTTCCAAAAATTCTACAAATATGGGGTCTCTTAGAATCAGTTCAAGCTTTGTGTTCTTAAATTTCTCGAAAATACCAACAGTCTCTCACCCCCTTTTATCTCCTCTCTTATTAAAGGTATGGTTTTTCTACTCTTCCAATACCTTCATGTTTGTAATTTTTTTTTCTTTACATTTTTCGATCTATGGTGTGTGAATGTGTTGTGTTTTTGGTTTTTTAGTTCTTATGGATTTGTTATAGTGTGAAGTTTCCTTAAATGCCAACCTAGGTACTATGTTTTGGTATGTGTTGGTATAATTTTGGATGTTTTGTATAATTTTTTGTTGTTAAAGCATGATTTTTTCTGGTATTCTGCAATTTTGGCCGTAGCTGCTAGGGTTGCATGCGACGTCGGTAACCTATCGGTTTCATGTTGGTCTCTGCGAATATAGTGCGACATCATACATTATTATTTTTAGTAATATGTTCTTTTGTATAGGGCGTAGCACCGATGTCGGTTTAACCATCGGTAATTAAATGCATGTAACTATTTGATTTTAAATTAATACTATTTTTTATTGAAACTCACCAAAGTGAGGGGAATTATATTTGGCTAGAACCAAATGCATGTATTGTCCAAAATATTTAACATCTCTTTTGTCATCTTTTTGTTGTAAGATTGCTAGATTTAGGTAGGTTTACATCATAAGGGGTTTAGATGACCATTTTTGGTTTTCATATCTAAATCCTTTATTTTGTAACTGATGTTTAGTCTAGTGGATTTTTAGTCCTAATGAGCATCTAGATTCCATTTTGTGAGATTAATATGGATTGCTCGTGATCCCTTTGGAGTGTTTTAGTGACGGCCACGAGCCAAAACATGGTAGAATAGAGAAGGGTTGAAGAAAGAAGACAAAGAAGCAGATGAATTATGACCCAGATGTTTGGACCAAGTTCTTAGAATGATATGAGAAGAATCAGCCTTCAAGAGTGAAATTATTGGATTTGGCTTCTCGAGCACTATAAAATCGACTAGAAGAACTAAAAAATTAGAGCAATGGTTCACCTGCATCGATGCAAAGACCCGCCAGCCAACCGACCGACCGGTGAAGAACACTGGGCACGCAACCCAGGCACTGCACTGCATGCCAGTGTGCCCTAAAACATGAAGTAACATAGCCCTTAGTCCAAGGACACGTGCCTAGCACTATGCCCCGCGTACCCACACGATGGGACCTTGGCCAGCTCCAACCGGGCATGCCAGCTCTACACCCTACACATCAAACCGTGCACCCGCGCACATCAGATTTGCCTTGGTGCTGGTCTTTAGACTAGGAACGCACGACCAGCATGGAGTCCCACGCATCTGTACCAGCATCTCGTGCCAGCCACGTCCACGCCTGCATCAGCCCATGCGCTCTGCTTCACCTTTTGACTTTTCTTGACCCACTTGGGCTATAAATAGCCCCCCTTTCCTCCCCATTTGCCAAGCCCAACTTGGGGCTCCAAAACCTTAGTTTTTCACCCCTTTCCTCCATTTTCTTCTTCCTTCTTTGTAGATCTTTTTTCTATGTTATGGGTTTTGATTATCTATGTTAGTTTTGTACTTAGGAGCAATTGATTGAGGCTTCCAAGCCCATTTCTTGAGAATCCTTTATATCAATTTATTGCTTTCGCTATTGTGCATTTATTGAGCTTTGAATGTGGGTTGTTAATGGAATTAATGTTGTTGGAAGTTTGAGTATATGAATTGATTCTATGATTACTTGTTAGGGTTTGGAAAAACTCGCTAAGTTTTCCCACTTTTGATATGAAATCCAAGAGCATCAGTTAGAGCGTCTAATGGTGTTGACGAGTTGATAATTTCTAAATGAATGTGATGATGTTGAACTCTTTGTCATGTTTGTTTAATGTTGCAAATAGGAGAGGTCTATGAACGTTAATCGTTCTTGACTAATCTTGGGTAATTGGTTCAATGCTTGGACACAGTGTAGTGTTTATAAGTGTTACCAAGCTTGTTGATTCTTCGTACTCAATGCCATTAGTGGGATACTTTTAGTTATTTCCTGACTAAAGAAATCATTAGTGAGGTTTGACAAGAGATGTCGAATTCACTCTTGCAAACTACTATCTAAGAAGGATAGAAGATTTATCTTTACAACAAGTAGTTACAGTAATGAATAAGTTGTAGATTCAAGGATAGATAAGAGGTTTGGAAGTGGAAATTAATTGCCCCCAAGTCTTTGTCTTTTGAAGTTCTTACCCCTTTTTCTTAGTTTGTTGCATGATTAACATAGTTACTTGACTTTGCTTGTTAGATTGTCTTTAATTTCAAAAATTAGGACAAAACCAACCAACCCCCCCCCCCCCACCCTCCCTCTTTAATTTCTTTTATATCAATACCTATTTTAGTATCCACCTTATATGCTTAAATACTTAAAAAAAATCTCTCTTCTTCGTGGACGAACCTGATTTGCCACTATTTACTTAATTTTATTTAGTAAGCATTTAGGGCTTAAAATTGTAAGTTTGAGAGGTACGGTGATGACCTCCCACTTCCCAAACCATAAAAATAATCAAAATACATTGTAGCTCAATCAATGAATATTATACATAAAGAGATGTAAGACCAATAGAAATTGGATATAACTCTTAGCTTAAAATCCCAATTATTTTGCCTCCACACCCAAGTGTTAACAAATGGATTGGCATATTCCCCAAGTCGAGATTAAATATGGCCTACCACTTATTTGTCTCCACATCTATGTTAACAATAGAGGTGGCCTTCCGTATTGACCCCTTGCATATTACTTCCATGTAAGTAATATACTAAAACTAGAATGCTACTCCAAGAAGCTCCAGTATTGTTTTGTTGCATTTTTCTCCAGGACTAGTTGTAACTTTTGTAGCAGTAGGCTCTTAGGCATGGTTAAAGTAGCTTTTGAGTTCACCATTTCTGAAAAGTAGTATGTGAGGTTCCTTATGCAGTATCTGAGTATCATCTTAGATCCTTACTTCAGCATCTGTCATTCCATATCTTGATGTACCTGTGATAAGAGAAAAAATAGCAGATACCTTGTCCAACATAGTATTGGTAAACATTTCAAGTTCTAATACAAGTAAACGGATATGCATCTAGTTTAATTAATCCCCTAATCTAGGCTGGAAGTTTAGATTCCAAATGATAGAGAGATGAGACCTTTATTGAACTTGCAAGCTTAGACAGGGAGTTTGAAACACTATTTGCCCCCCTAAAGGCATGACTTATTGATCCCTTTATCCTTGTCATAATTGTCCAGATCTCCCTCACAACAATACTGATCGTCTAAGGTATTATAAACTCTCTTATGGCCATTTTTACTAGTAGAAGAGAGTCACATTCAATGTGAATGTTAAGGAATCCATATTGTCCTACTAATTAGAGAGTCCATATTTTCTTACAATGATTAGAGTTATTTTCCATGTTCCATGTTTGGTTTAATAATCCATATAGTTATTCAAAATAATACCTATTTCTAGCACACCAAACAAACCAAATCATTATAATTGGAATAACTTTAATCATTGTAAGAAAATCAGGTACAGAATGCTTATATGTCCAATAAAATAAGAATATGTCCCATAGAGTACCAAAGTTGTGTGCAGGGATATCAAAGAGCGTGTGCAATTTGGACCATAAATTTGAGATGACACTACATCCATTAAAAATATGATGCAGATTCTCATAATCATTCATACAGAACATACACATAGAAGACATGTGAAAACCAATATCCTCTAGGACATCTGGTATAGGTATCAATCTATTCAATAGTTCCCAACTAAAAACAATGAGTTCCCTGGGTAAAGATGGAGACCATAGATATCTAAAGGATGCAACTTCATTTTTTATTAGACCTCAATAATTCATAAGATGATTTGTGAAAATGCAATTTTTCGAGGGTTTCCATATCAGAGAATCTTCATACTCAGAAAATAGAACCAGATAATTTTTTAAAAATCTAATCACATCATCAGGGAGGCCAAATTATATTTGAACTATTAAAACACTATGATTACCCGTAAAATCATAAACTGAGTGATCCCCAAAAGGGATATCAGATGAAGAATCCTATAATAATTCTACAGGACCAAAGTTAGTCCACATTGAGTCCCAAAAGGAAACATCTCCTTTTCCAACCTGCACAAAAAAAATTCTAAAGCAACTTCTAAAATTTCCTTTATTCTTTTCCAGGTTCTTGATTTTTTTAAAATGATTGGGTATTGACCACATATTTTTGGCCCATAGAGAGTTTCCTGGCTAAAGTTTCCACCAAAGATTGAGCGAAAAACTTAATGTTTAAGTGTGAAGTTTTTTAAAATCCAAGCCATTTTCTATTTTTGGAAAACAAAGTTTTGGATATGATCTCCATACCTTTTTGTTAGAATGTTCTGTATCATTAACCTTCCAAAAGAATTTAGCAAATATTTTATGGGGCTTATCTATTATCCCTTTGGTTGGTTTAAGTACAGTGAGAAGGTGGATAGGAATGGCAGCTGGAAAATGTTTGATGAGTATCATCCTACCTACTTGACTTAGGAAATTATTTTTCCATAAGTTTAGTTTGGAAGAAACTAAGTCTAAAATATTTTGATAGTACACATTTTTATTTCTTCCAATAAAAATAGGGCAACCAAAGTATTTAAAGGGCATTGTACCTTCTTTCATTCCAGTTTTAAGAAGGCCATTAAAATTTTTATTCCATTCTTTGAGTATTTCATGAAAAGTGCAGTGTCATCTGCTAAAAAGATATGAGTGAATTTTTTCATTGAGTGAGGCCGCTTAAAATACTCAATATTAGCATATTGGAAAATGAAGTTCAGATTTCTAGTGAATGCTTTTGCCACTAATATAAAAATGTAGGGTGACAAAGGGTTTCCCTGCTTCAATCCTCTTGAAGCTTTAAAAAAACCTTTTGAACTTCCATTAACCAAAAACAGGGAAATAAGTTGCCTTGATATTTTCCATGATTAAAGTAACAAAAGAAATTCCAAACCCAATTTTTAAAAGCAAAGAGGATAAGAATTTCCAAGATACTCTACCAAAGGCGTTCATCATGTCAAGCTTAAAGATGACATGAAAACCTCTATTCTTTGAGTTTAGAAAGTTAGTTACATCTTGCATTAACAACACATTGTCTTCAAGTTCTCTATCTTGAACAAAAGATGATTGTTCAGGAGAAATTAGAGAGTGCATTATTGGTTTCAATCTAAGATAAGTATTTTTGAAAATATCTTATTGATGAAGTTGCATAGACTGATTAGTCTGAAGTCTTTAAAGGATGAAACAACTTTTTTTTTTGGAATAAGCACCATGATTGTAGAAGCAATTGCTTTGGGGATTGTATTACCATCCATGAAATCTTTTACTGTGGGAGGTCGTCGCCTAACCTCTCAAAGTTAATATTTATAAGTCCTAATGCTTCCTATCTACATATAGATATATATATATATAAGCATGTAAATGGGGGGGAAATTTGGTTGGTTTTTGTCCTAAGTTATGAAATTAAATACAAGTTAACTAATCAAGCAAGTTAAATATGCAAAGCATGCAACAACAACTAAAGGTCATTAAACCAACAATTAAGGGAACCTTGGGCGCAATTGACTTCCACTTCCAAGCATCTTATCTATCATTGAACATGCAACCTATTTACTACTTTCACTACTTGTTGTGAAGACTAAACTTCTATCCTTCTAAGATAGTAATTTGCAAGAGTGAATTTGAAATTTCTTGTCAAACCTCACCAATGACTCCCGTAATCGAAACACAACTAAAAGTATCCCATTGATGGCATTCAGCACGAAGAATCAACAAGCTTGGAAACACTTATAAACACTACTCTGTGTCTAAGAATTTAACCAATTCATGCATTCACACAAGATTAGTCAAGAATGATCGACATTCATAGACTTCTCTCATTTGCTACAAACAACAAACATGACAAAGAGTTCAACATTATCATATTCACCTAGCAATTATCAATCCATCAACACAATCAAAAGCTCTAAATCATACTCTTGGATTCCTATCAAGAAAAGGGGAAATCAACCCATTTCCCCAAACCCTAACAAGCATATCATACAAGTACTTCATATGCTTGAGCTTTCAAGAACATTAATAACATTAACAAACACATTCAATGCTCCATAAATGCATAATAGTAAGAGTATCAAATAGGTTACAATTTGTTCTTAAAACATGGGCTTGGAAGCCTTGGTCAATTGCTCCCAATAACTAGATTTAGCTAATACAAATCATACTAACCTTCATAGATAAATTCATACACAAACAAAGTGGAAAAAGATGAAAGAAAATGGAGAACTAGGGTTCTTTGAGGAGGAAATTCGGCCAAGAGGATAAGGATGTGAAGTGGGTGGCCAAATATTCCTTTTATAGTACAAGAGGGGGGAAAAGAAATGCAAAAATCAAAAGTGTAGCACAAACAAACACTTTTCATCCTACGCAAAAATCCTGGTAGGGAATGGTCTCGCCCTGGTGGGCTGCCCATTTTCATCCTTGTATCGCCTTGCCTTCAAATCCTTGATTCGTTTTGTCTTCAATCTTCAAAGATAGTCTTCAAATCTTCAAATCTTCAAATTCTTCAAAATGTGATCTTCAATGTTCTCCGATTTTCAAATCTCGATGTCCTTCCTTTGTCACACAAAATCCATTTTGAAAAAGGTAAAAGAGCGTAAAGTTGCTCTTACCTCTCCTAGGAGAATTTCAAGGTAAAACACAAGCTCTTGATAACAAAAGAGCACAAAAGTTATCCCAAAAAGTACTAAAATATGCATATAAAATGGACATATCAAACTGCCAGAAGAAAGTCTTTTTTTATTATAGTCCAACAAGCTTTATAGAGTTTACTAGGATAGCCATATGGACCAGGAGATGATACACTGTCCATAGATGAAATTGTAACGAAGAGTTCTTCCGTAGTGATGTCCTTTGTTAAATTCTTGTTCCTTTAATCAGTCAATATGGAAGGGACATTTTCCAGTTTTACAGCTTTATTGATACCAGAAAAGTCATGCTTTTCTTTAGTCATCAATTCTGGAAAGAATGTTACAGCTTCCTCCCTTATTTGTGTTTGTTCATTCAACCAGTTACATGTTGAGTCTTATATTAAAGCAATGTATTTCCTCTTATACTTAGCTTTTTTGGTGTGATGGAAACATTTGGTGTTAGAGTCACCTTCTTTTAACCATTTTACTCTTGACTTTTGTCTCCAAAATGTTTCTTGTTGAGATAAAGCCAAAGTAAGTTATGCCTTAGCCTTATTGTAAGCAATCATGTTAGCTTCATTTTTTCAATCTACAAATCTTCTTCAGTTCTGAGAAAAATATCTTCTTTTGTTTTGTCAATATCAAAAATATTTCCAAAGGTGTTCTTGATCCAGATTTTTAATGCTAGTTTTAGATTCTTTAGTTTAAAGGAAAATCTTGCCATTCCCTTTAAGTTTGAGTGAATTTCCCATGCTTCTTTAACCAAGTTCTGAAAAGTTGGATTGCTTATCCAGTAGTCCTGAAACTTAAATGGTTTTGGACATGTTAAAGCTTTTTTGTGTTTTAATAGGCATGATTAAAGGAGCATGATCCGATTGTTCTAGCTATCACATTAATGTAAGAAGTAGAGAAATCATTCAACCAAGATGTGTTTGCTATTCCTCTATCTAATCTTTTCCAAATCCTCGCTTTAGGTCTCATGCCAGTCAATGTGTAAAGGCTACCTGCTGTAGGTAAAGATGCAAAGTTGCCCATATTTAGGAAGTTCTTAAAATCCTCAATTACCCTTGGTTCTGGCAGTGATGGACCCAAATATTCAGCTTGACTCTAAATCACATTAAAATCTCCAATAAGAGCTAATGGAATATATTTAGATTTTAAGAGTGCTTCCCACATATTCAGTTTACCTTTTTTTGAGGATTGTCAATATATAAATGCAATATGGTAAGGCATAGTTAGGGAGTAGTGTTAAATTTTTGTTAAGAGAAATTGGGAGTTAGTTTCAATAATATGAACTTTAACTCCAATTTCCCAAAAAATCATATTTTAAATCCTTCTGAAATATGATTTTTAAATCCGATTTCAAATCCAAGTTTTTTGGATCTGCTGATTATCAAATATTGGTTCAAATAAAGTAAGCAAGGACACTTTGTGTCTGTGTTTAATGTCTTTTAATCTTGTTTTAGATGAATTGTTACATATTCCTCTAATATTCCAACAACAGATGTTTAAATCCATAAATTTAAGGTTTTAAGGACACTGTGGAACGAGTTATAACCATTTTAGAAGTAGCAGTATAGTCCTTTCTTTGTTTTTAGGTTTAGTTACCTTGTCCCGATTCTCATATTTATAAGTGTTAGGATTTAACACATTAAATATTTTTTGAGAAATTACCATCGCAGTTTTAATTCTTTCCTTTGAGAATTTAGTTGGTAATACTTGGGAGTTTTCAGGTTCGAAGTTATAACCTGATGCTTTCTTATTCTGTATGATTTTATCAGAATTTTTGGTTTTGGAACCAGAAGAAATCGGAGGAGAGAAACATGCATTTATTTCAATGTAGTTTCCCTCTAGGTTATCTCTTAGAATGAACTTATTAGTTGTTTCTTCATTACTTACATCAGAGATGTCTATAGGTCCAAGTTCCAGATCAGGTGTTTCCTTATTGGGAGTAGATTATCTATTCTTTGAAAGGGAAGAAAATTTATTACTTTCCTTAGTGTTCATGATTTGGATATTCATAACAGAATGCTCAGGATGTTTGTCTTTTCTAACTGAGAACTCATTATCAGAGTGCACATTTTCAGATAGCAACATATCATTAGCAACTTGATCCATAGGTGCAGAAACCACATTATCCTTAGATTGAATATTATGAGTATGAACATTAAGATCAATATCAACATAAGTAGTAGGCACAGAGATCATGTTCTCAACATCATTTTTATCAGCAGGCTTATGCTTATCTATTGATACCTAGACCTCCGATGAAGAGGCTAAAACTTTAGAACTTGCTTCCTTCTCTTGCGTTGCAATGCTTTTATCACCTATAGCTAAAAGCTTTGGTCTCTAAACTTCATATTGCAACTTGTTAATAACAACGGTTTTAATAAATGTTTTCTTTGTGATGTAGTACATCCCGGTGAACATTGTACCACTCCTGCTGAATGACAAGACCCCCATTGTGTTGAGGTGCTATGGGAAAAAGTCTCGAGGGTGTGACGTGCTTCATTATGCATGCGTTAACCGTTGCATTCAGCGTAATAATTGGCTCATTTTATAGGTTGGATTGCGAGTATTAGTTAAGTTTATGTGACAAAGGGTTAAAATGGTCATGTTTGGTTTCATGTCTAAATTTCACATTTTATAGACTTAATTGGTACTAATAGACACCTTGTATCCAGCACCTAGATCTTCCTTTGTAATCATCCTTAGTAGGTCGTGCGTGGGTACTTTTCGTTACATTCTATGTGAAAGCCATTCGCAAGGACGGTAGAAGATGTTAAAGGACATTCGCAAGGATGGTAGAAGATGTCAAAGACCATTTACATTAGAATTGTAGTTGATGAAGTCCACAGATGTTACATCGTAGTAGTAGAAGAATGAAGCCAGAGATAGGCAGCATTAAAGTTCAAAATGGCCAAGGAAGGAATGAATAATCATGGTCCAATAGTTGCATCAAATTATGGGAACAATCCAAGAAGAATCAGCCTTTGACGTTGGTTCCATTGTATTTTTCTCCTTGAAAACCATAAAATTGACTACAAGAACTCCCAAAACAGACTAACGGTTCATCTATAGCAAGGGAAAGAATATCAACCGGCAGAGATATCAACGGGTCAGCGCAGACCGCTCATGGTTGGCCCAATGACCTGCACCACACTGTACAGCCTGCACCAAGGGTCTCTGGAATGAGTCGTGCCTAGGGGGACATGTTGTGCTATAACCCGGTGTCGGCCACGCCAATCTCTATAGCCCGCATGCTCAAGTGCCCTTTTTCACTCTAAAATGGCTAAGTATGGGCGCAGACTATCCCATTTTAGATAGCTCGCACCGTTCCAAGTGCAAAATGTCAAAACCAGCCAGCGAGATGTGAAAAATTGAGTGGCCCACACCAAAAGACTGAGCAAAATGAGGATTATGAAGATGGCCCGTGCTAAACAACACGAACCGCAGATCAAAAGTGCAAAAATCACTTCCTGATGACGGGTTGTGCTAGACGACATGGACCAGATGCCATGCCCTACGTAGGGATGAAGCACGGCCCATGCCAGATCCCGTGGCCCGTGCCAGCATGAAACAAATGGGCAATGCATGATTTGGCGCCCTGCATTAGCATATGCTACATTAGTGGTGCGGATCGCGCCATCCGCGGCGGTCCGCGCCAGTGGCGGCTGACTAATGTTTTTACACTATTTTGTCTTATTTTGGGCCTATTTTTAGGCCCAATCCCCTACTACTATAAATATAGCCTTAGTCTACTAGGGTTCATACTTCTTTAGTGTTGGATCATTTTTCATTAAGTCATTTGTTGTTTGAAGAGCAACTTAGAGAAATAAATACTCTCTCTTCTCTCTAGGTTCTTTCTCTTTCTCTTTTTATTTTTATTTAGCCCTATGATGTGGAATTCAATGAAATACTTTAATTCCATGTCTAGGGAGTAGTTTCTATAGTTTGGGGATAATTATATTCATGAGTTGATTAATGCTTTTGTGAGATTCTTAGTTCATCCTAATTTATGTGCTTGTGATATTATTATGGCTTGTTCTTAAATGTTATAATTGCATGAATAATACACTCCATGCGCACACACTCTAGTCTACATTCATGTTGGTGCAAATATTGATACCCCCAACCCCCTTTCCCCCGGGGGGGAAGAGAAACCTGGATGTGTGATATGGGTAGCAGAGTCAGGGTCCACGTAAGTGTGTACACATAGGTCTTTATCAAGTTTTACTATTACGATGACAGCACGTCAGTCTTAGCTGACGAGTTGGTCTGAAGAGTTACGGGTAGAGATAGCAAAATGTAGCAAGCTTGGGTTGTAAGAGGTCCTAGTGTCATAGATAAGGTCCATAACTCCCTTTTCCTCATTTATAGGCTTAGAGAGTAGAGCATCCATGGTGGAGTGCCCAGGACTTAATCATACGGGGAAGAAACAGTACTACAACAATGATTGGACCTTGTTGTACTCCCCTAACTATGGAGGCGGTGCCGATGGAAGATTTCAAGAGCACCCTGCATGACAATTATGGGGAAATGCTGACCATCGACCACACCACGTGTTATGAGCACTAGATTAGGTTGTTGAAATATGACATGAGAATGAACCGAGGATCGATGCATTTAATCAGCAATGTTAAGCAAATATGCCCCAAGTGTCCTGCTATATTGTTTACTTGCTTTTTTACTTTCATGTTCTTAGTTAGTTGAAAAAACAAAAAGCCCCTTGTTTACCATACTATCTATTCCTAGCAACATGTACGGATTGGCGACACAGCCGTGGTTGTGTTTAATTTAATATTAGGCCCTAGCATCTCTGTGGACATACTTTGGGCTTGCCACTAACTACTCTATCAGTAATATAGTGGTGAGTTGGGTGCAGAACTATAAATTTAACATTGACCTCCTTTGACTCCAATACCTTCGCTCGGTTTTAACGACCTTGAGTGGAGGCAGGTCAAATTTTGGCATCGCTGCCAAGAATTCTAATAAGTCTAATCATCAGTTAGCATAATCCGTTAGTTGAGTAGTTAGTATTGTTTTTATCTTATCTTTATTTTGTTTGTTATCCTTTGCATGATGCATGAAAAAGAAATTGAAAAAGAAAATTTCAAAAATTCCCAAAATGAAATATTCCCCAATATTGAAACCCCACATGCCCTATCTTTTTTTAATGATCAAAGTTGTGATACTATTCTTGTTGGGCATGTTTTCTCTAAATTGAACGAGGATATTTTACCTCGGAATCTTGGACTAACATGCAGCCGGGGAATTAAAAACTCCTAAGTCCCTTCCGACTCCCAAACTCAACAAGAATCTCTCCACTCTGGAGAAAGATGGGTTTGTTTGGTTCATCGCTCCAAAGGTAAAAGGTAAATCAAGAATGATGTGGCGACCCGTCCATCGTGATGTGGTCACTGGTGGTGTCAAGGATGGTGATTCTAGTGATCCACCAATCCACTCTTTTTTGTTCTGGAAATCGAGGGAAAAATCAGCCGTGAGGACGACAATAAAGAAACAGTATTTTATTTCAAGTAGGAAATTTTTCAAAATTTTCAAAGTTTTCAAAATTTTAGGGGTGAGTTTTTTTGTGGTAATTTTTTTGAGAAATTTTAGTCATCCATTTTTGTTTAGAACAGTACTACTCGTGGTTTTTAGTGTTTTTGGATGCAGGTGCGAAAGAAAGGTTCTTGGAATAGAGGAAGGCCGAAAGCCTTGTGTCGGGATTTGGCACAGACTGTACTAGGTGATACGGATCGTGTCAATAACCATTGGCACAAGGCTAACCTAAGCCAAGACAAAGGCCACGTGTCGGGATTCAGCATGGACAACGCCACACTATACGGGCTGCGTCAGAGCCAATCAGCACGAGGCTGACGTGAATGATGCGAAGGCATGGAGGATACACCTGGCATGAGTCATATCGGTGCTAGCACGAGGCTGAGACACGCCTGGCATGGACAGACATGAGTTGGCACGAGGCCATGTGTCAGCACAGACCGCGCCTTAAAATCCATATCGCCTACAAATTTCATCCAACCAGATCCTAGCTTACCCCCTATAAATCACCCCCCACCCCTCTAGTGCCCAACTCTCACACCGGCTTTCTCTCCTCTATTTTCTTACTTAAAATTCCAACCCCTCCCTCTCTCACTCTTTTGGCCATAACTCTCTCATTTTTCATCTGATTTATCCCTACCATATATTAAAATTTTCATCTTTCTGAGCTCTATCCAACCCACTAGATTTCATCCCCATAAAGACCACAATTTTTTTCAGTTTATTCAAAAAATATTTGGCCGTGGGTTGGGTTTTCTCCGGAGAAATTTTTTATCCATTCTGGGCATTGGAGTTGCTTTGACTCTACCTATGAGGGGTGCTACACATTCCTCGAATGGAGATTTCACCACACTCTTTGTTTGAGGTATTTTTGGCCGAACCTACTCTTATTTGGAGGAATTTGATTAGTATATTTTATGTGGAATTGTGTTTGCATGCTTGAGATTTTTTTTGTGATTAGTGTGCTTGCTAGATTTATTTTGCAGATATTGTTCTGTGTTGGGGGTGGTTGGAGAAAATTTTCCATATTTTGTTTGTGCTAGTTGCTATATTCTTGTAGACATCATGCCTCGTAGAAAGCGGGAGATAGGAGAGCCTAGTGTGCCCTATATGGGGTTGACTACCCTTACTCATGAGCATAAGACAAGGTGGGGGTACCTTATTGATGTGCTTCATTTTGCGTGAGTTAACCATTGCATTCAGCATAGTTTTTAGCTTATTTTGTTTGGCAGATTGCTAGTATTTGTTGAGTTTACAGGATAAGGGTTTAGACGGCCATGTTTCATTTTCTTGTCTAAATCCCGCATTTTGTAAACTTAATTAGTACTAATGGACATCTTGTATCCACGGGCTCCTAGATCTTCCATTTGATAATCTTTAGTGGGTCTCCCGTGGATACTTTTTTGTTACATTCTATGTGAAGGCCGCTTATAAGGGTGGTAGAAGATATTGAAGGCCGTTCGCAAGAATGTTAGAAGATATTGAAAGCCATTCACCTCTAGAATGGTAGTAGATGAAGGCCAAGAATGTCAATGTGTGGTAGAAGGATATTGGAGTCAAAGATAGGCGACAACGAAGATCAAAGCAGCATGAAATGGGAAATCGTGGTGTAATGAGTTGTGCAAAAGTCTGAGAATGATCTGAGAATCATTACCCTTCAAGGCTAATTCCATTGGATGTTTCTTCTTGAGCACTAAAAATTCGACTACTAGAACTCTAAAATCGGACTAACGGTTCACCTGTAGCAAAGGAAACAAGTTCAGCCAGCCAAGGTACCACGGGTTGGCGCTGGCCATTCATGGTTAAGCACTAATGGACCACGCCAAAGAATTCGTCCTGTGCCAACAGTGTTCACCACGAGGCTATGGCGTAGACCGCACCAATTCTCATAGCCCACGAGCACGAATTTAAAACTTTCTCAAAATTGGTTAAGCGTGGGCATGGACCATCCCATTTATAATAGCTCATGCCGTTCCAAGTCCAAGATGGCAAGACCAACCGATAGCCCTCGACAAAGGGTGCTTCCCATGGTTTAGAAGTTCCAAATCCAGCACGCTGATGGTGGCCCGCTCAAAGGCCACGGTTCGCACCAAATGATGCGACGTGGCCCACGCCAGATCCAGTGTCCCACACCGGATAAAGGAGCATGACTCGCACTAGATTCTGCAGCCTGTGACAAGTACATTGCGCATACCGTGCCACCAGAGATGGCTCACGCCGGGCGGCAGATGAATTAGGGCTTAGTCATTTTTGGCTTATTTTGGGCCTATTTTTAGGCCCAATCCCCTTCTCCTATAAATATAGCCTTAGTGTACTAGGTTAAACATGTAAAAAGTAGAGTACATAGTTTGATTTCATTCTTAGGCTATTAGGAGAGAAAAAAATCTCTTTCTTTCTTTTCTTTTCTTTTTGCTTTCATCCTAGATGTGAAATTCAAATCCATATTTGAATTCCATATCTATGGAGTAGATTCCATAGCTTGGGGATAAATTGTAGCGCATGTTTATTAATGTTTTGTGGGATTTTATAGTTCATCCTAATTTTGTGTTCATGATATTATTATGATTGTTCTTGAATGTTTGAAATGCATGAATAGTACACCATATTGGCATACACTTTGGGCTATATTCATGTATGGTGCAAATATTGATGCCACCTTGGAAAGAGAAATCTGGATGTTAGAATGGGTAAAGGAGTACGTTGCGTCTACATGAGTGTGTGCACGGGAGACCTGAGTATTGCTCTGAATTATTTGCCATCGCACTATTCTTAGTTAATTACGTCAGTTTTTCGATAGGTTGCGGGTAGAGATAGTGAAATAGTACCAAGCTAGGGTTGTAAGAAACCCTAGTATCATAGATAAGGTGTCAACGACCCCTTGGCCCAATTGATGGGACCAGGGGAAAGTAGTGCATTCGTGGTGGAAGCCCGGGACGTAATCACACGGGGGAGAAACATACCTACAACAATGTTCGGACCTTGTTGTACTCCCCTAATTACGATGGTGGTGTCGATGGAGGGTTGCAAGCACACCCGACGTGGCAGGTACGAGGAAGTATATGTCATCGGCCACACCACATGTTATGAACACTCTATTAGGTTGTCTAGTAAATCTTACATATGAATAAATCGAGGATCGAAGTATTAGATTAACAATGTTGCGCCATGACTCCCCAAGTGCTTAGCTTAATTAGATTACTTGCTTTTTAATTTCATGTTTTGTAGTTGCTAATTTGAAAAAACAACCCCCCCCTGGTTTGCAATTAATAGCAATTCCTTTGACTTGTACAGATTGACGACCTGTATAAGGTTTTTTTTAGTTGATACTTGAGCCCTAGTATCTTTGTGAACATACCAAGGGCTTACCGCGAACTACCCTTTAAGTAGTGTAGCAGTGAGAATGGGTGCAGGACTATAAATTTTATCTTTGACCTTTCCCACTGTAAAGCCTTCGCTCGGGTTAATTAGCTACAATTAAAGATCCCGGGTGGAGGCGTGTTAAATTTTGGTACCGTTGTTGGGGATACTATCCATCTTAATTATCAATTAGCATAGTTTGTTAGTATAGTAGTTAGTAATTGCATTTATTTTTGTTTAGTTTTGATAGTTTAGTTGTGGAACTATTTTACTGTTGGAATCTGATGATGTGGGAAAGTACCACTCAACAGATGAAACTTTGTAGGGTGTGTCATTTTGATCACCCTATAGAGTGTTTCCCGTGGTTGAGTGACTACGCAAAAGACATGGAGCTTATAGTTCATCAAGATCAACAAGAGTGAGAGTGGTACATGTACCACTACTCACCCGAATCGATCTCTACCTCCAAGTCTACATGTGAAGAGATACTCGAAGCTTTGACTAGTTTTGCAAAAACTAGAGAAACTCTGCAAAATCAAGTATTTCTTGCATCAAGAACTGTGATGCTCAAATATCTTCTTGTGTTGGCAGGATAGGTGAAAAGGTGAATGAACTAATAGGCGCAGTGAACCAATTAATTAGGAGGCATAAGTTCGCAGATGAGGAAGCACCTCCACCAATGTGTTCAAGAGAATTGAGGAAAAAGGAATCATGTGTGACATTTTATCACAATGAGGTTAGTTTTATCTCTTTTGACACCATTGATGTATTGCATGAGTGTAGAGCATTGTTGAAAAAAATGGGTGATCCTGAGCATGAATTTGAGCATAGATCAATCGATTAAAACTTGAAGTGTCATCCCCCTATGATTTATATGTATGAAAAAATTGTACAAGACATTTTTCATATTAACAAAGGGTTAGCTTTAGAGGAAAATTTTTTAAGCGGTACACTTATTAATTCCCTGGAAGCTAACCCAATGGGAAGTGTGGAAGAGGCTGATCCTCAAGGTGAGAATTGGTGGAAGCCTTACCCAAAAACCTAGATGAGTTAGTTCTTCCAGAGACCAAACCTTCAATAGAGGAACCACCAGCAATTCAGCTAAAGCCCTTACCTGAACACTTGAAGTATGCTTTCCTAGGTGAAAATGAAACCTTGTCTGTGATTATCTCAAATAGGTAGACTATTGACCAAGAGGGTAGATTTCTCGACGTCCTTAGAAAGCACCTGGGAGTAATAGGATGGACTTTGGCTTACATTAAAGGTATAATCCCTTCAAATTACATGCACCGTATACTATTAGAGGAGAGTGTAAGACCCGTACGCCAACCTTAAAGGCAATTAAACCCGCCTATGATGGAAGTAGTGAAAGGTGAAGTCCTTAAATTACTCAAGGCTAGGGTAATATACCCTATCTCTGATAGCACTTGGGTGAGTCCCACCCAAGCGGTGCCAAAGAAAAGTGGGGTCACAATAGTGAAGATAAGGTTGGGGGCTTGGTACCCACCCATAGTCAGAACGGGTGGCAAGTGTGCATTGATTACCGCAGCTTAAATGTGATGACTTGAAAGGACAATTTCACTTTGCGCTTCATTGACCAAATGCTTGACAGGGTGGCCAACCATGCATATTATTGTTTCCTCGATGGTTATTTAGGACACTTCCAGATAGCCATCGATCCTGAGGACCAAGAGAAGACCACCTTTACTTGCCCTTTTGGTACCTTCGCTTAAAGGCGAATGCCTTTCATTCTTTTCAATGCTCCAGAAACTTTTCAAAGGTGTATGGTCAGCATATTCTCAGAATTTATCGAGAAAATTTTCAAAGATTTCATAGATGATTTCGCCATTCATGGGGACTCCTTTGAATCATGCCTATATCATTTGGCACGAGTGCTAGAGCAATGTATGGACACAAGCCTCGTACTAAATTATAAGAAATGCCATTTCGTGGTGGAAAATGGTATAGTTCTAGGACATGTTATGTCAGTGTTAGAAGTTGATAAATTCAAAGTCGACACAATCAAATCCCTATTTTACCCCCCACCAATGTCAAGGATGTTAGATCATTCTTAGGTCACGCCGGTTTTTTCTATCATTTCATTAAGGATTTCTCCAAAATATCCTCACCCTTGTGCAAATTGTTGCAGAAAGATGTCGATTTTGTTGTCACTGAAGAGTGCAAAAAGGCTTTTGACACTTTGGAAGAAACTTGGGTATTTATTACTTGGACTGCATTCGCAATTTATTTACGGCTTTCTTATAATTTGGATTTGCTATTTTGGGGTCAATTTATTAGGAATAGGGTTACATAGGTATGGTTCATTTACAGTAATATCAAACTGGATTCAAGAAAGGAATCTTGTGAATCTAACTGAGTCTAGTATATATACACTCAAAAACTTTAGTTGAACCACGCGTGAATCAAATAAAATCTTGATTCACACGGTTTTTTTTAATTAAATCCACCTGTGATGGTGGGGGGTTTGGCAGACCCCTACCCGTTTATTAATAAAAAGGTGAGTACAATGAGAGAGGGGGGCTTAATACCGTACCTCTGTGGAAACAACTGATGATCATAAAAACTAAACATCAATTTATTCTAACCTGAAGATCATCAGAAGTCATTAGTGACCTAGAGTTACAAGAATTTACATTAACCGAATGTGTGGAGTACCGTCAGCATCAAGCTTTACATGTCCAGCCACTGAATTGGGTAGGTCCGTGAACTAAAAAGAGAATTTACCTGTTTGGAGATAGCCATTTTCGCTAATGAATCCGCCGCTCCATTTGCTTCTCTAAACACGTGCTGTAGTGAGTAAGTCATGTCCTTAAGAAGGTCCTAAATGTCCCTGATCAATGTCGTAAGCTTCCATGGAATCTTTAGTTGATGTTGAATCAGTCCATAGAGAATTCTTGAGTCGGTTTCGATATCAAGGACTGTGATTCCCCAGTCATGGGCCAGGTGTAATCCTTGCAGCATTGCTACAGCTTCTGCCTGCAAAACAGATTCAGCAAGAATGGATTTTGACAAAGCCACTATTGCCTTACCGGAATGATTTCTGATTAAACAACCAATTCCTGCAGTTCCCTTGGCATTAAAGGCACCATCAGTATTGAGCTTGAAAACTTGAGGCAGTAGCCATTTAATGATTCTGATACTTCTTTGTGGCCTTGATTTACTGTGCAGTAGCTTAGGAGTATTTGAAACTTCCCATCTGAAATCTAGTTTAAAAGCCAGGAGGGTGTCATTAAAGTGATAGAGAATTTGTTTGTAAATGTTCTGCATGTTTGGCTTTGTTCCCACGAAAAAGTATGAACATCTGGCACACCATAAGTACCAATTCACAACACAGGGAATGATACGTATCAATTTTAAAGCAGGTCCAGAACTGGAATATACATTCCAATAGAAATAGAATCTATCCCAAAGAAGTTGGAAAGAGCAACTTGGAAAATTAAAAGTGTCATTAACTCTTCTCCAAATCTGTTCTACCATTAGACAGGAGTTGAAACAATGGTGAATACTCTCGGATTCACAAAGACAAAAACAGCATTGTGAGGGGAGCTGGAATTTAAAATCTTCAAGGATGTCCGGAAAAGCTAAAAGTCTATTCAAAAGTTTCCAGTTAAATGTACTTAGCTTCCTCTGAAGTAATTTAGACCAAAGATGGGAGTAGGATGGGATAATCCTTTTCTTGGATCGGATCAGCTCGTAGGCTAATTTGACAGAGAAGATCCCAGTAATTGACGGTTTCTAGATTAGAGCATCTTCATAACCTGGGGATATGGAATAGTGTTGATCCAGGGTTGTTAAGATTTGATCTGGGAGAAGGTTTCTGAACTAGGCAGTATAGAGTAATTTATTGTTTAGGAACTCGGTCACAGTAAGATCCTGATATGGGGGGTCCAGTGAATCAGATAAATATTCAGATAAGGGGCCCTTAGAGGTCCAATTGGAACTCCAAAAAGAGACCAGTCCAGATCCTAGGAGGATTTTAGTGTTTTTTAGAGCTACATTGTTAATCTCTTTGATTCGTTTCCAGGTTCTGGATGTTTTATGAGAGTCAGGGATTGACCACATGGTTCTAGCCCATAGTGATTTTCCTGTTTGTAATTTTCACCATAATTTTAGAGCAAAGGCCGTTGTGAGAGTGTTTAGGTTTTTGAAGTTTAGGCCATTTTCCTCTGATGGAAAGCAGAGGTTCGGATATGATCTCCATGACCTATTTTTCTATGAGGTATCTGATCTATTTTGCCAGAAGAACCTAGCAAGAGCCTTATGAATTTGGTTAATGATGTGAGTGGTAGGTTTGAGCACCGCTATGAGATGAATGTGCATAGAGGAAAGAACATGTTTGATTAAAGTTGTCCGCCCGGCTGGGGATAACAACTTATTGTGCCAGTGATTAATTTTGTTTTGAACTAATTGCAACATGTGTTGGAAGGTAGAGTTTTTTGCTCTTCCCGTGTAAATGGGGCACCCCAAGTACTTGAAAGGTAAAGATCCTTTCATCATATTAGTTTCTCTTTGGATCAAGGTGACTAATCTGTTTGGGGAATGTTTTGAAACAAAGAATGTGGATTTTCCAAAGTTAACCTTTTGGCCCAAGGCTAACTCGAAGGATTTCAAGAAATTCATTATCGTTTGTAGTCCCCGTTTAGAATATTTTAGAAGAATTGTTGTATCGCCAGCATAAGAAATATGCGAATGGGTAATCATCCCTCTGGGGAGTTTGAATGGTTGGATGTTTCCATATTGGTACAAAAAACGTAGGCTGTGAGAAAAAGCTTCAGACATCAGGATGAAAAGCAAGGGGGAAAGGGGATCCCCTTGCTTGATACCCCTCGATGCAGGGAAGAATCCTACAGTTTTTCCATTGATGAGCATGGAGAAGTGTGCAGAGTGGATATTCCCCATGATTAGCTTGACAAAAACGTCTGAGAATCCTTGTTTGAGGAGGACATTAGTTTAAAAAGGCCATGAGACCCTATCAAAAGCTTTCATCATGTCTAATTTGATTATCATGTTGGTGCCTTTTGTTTTCGAGTGTAGGTGATTTGTGAATTCTTGCATGAGTAGGATATTATCAGCAATTTCTCTACCAGTGATGAAAGCAGATTGTTCCGGGCTGATGAGAGAATCCAGATGGACTTTAAGTCTCGTTGAGAGTAATTTTGAGAAAATTTTATTTGAAAAATTACATAGACTTATGGGTCTGTAATCCTGGAAGGAGGAACAAACGTCTTTTTTGGGGATTAAGATGAGTTGTGTTTCCAAAATGGCCTTTGGAATTTCTGTTCCAGCTAAGAAGTCTTCCACAGCCAGCAGGACATCAGTTTTGATTATGGGCCAGCATTCTTGGAAGAAAAAACCAGAGAACCCATCTGGGCCTGGAGCCGAATGGCCATTCATGGATTTGACTATATTTGTAAGCTCTTCCATGCTGACTGGTTGGAGAAGATGTGAGTTTATTTCATTTGTTACTACCTTCAAATGTTCTCGAGGAGCCAAGAAGTGTTAATACCGGAAGGGTCTGAAGGAACATCAGTGAGAAGATTGGAGTAGAAGGAGATTGCTTCTTTCTCAATATCTATAATCGAGTTCAACCATGTTCCTTCGCTAGATTTAATAAGAGAAATAGTTTGTTTTTTGTGTTTGGATTGGATTGATTGATGAAAGAATTTGGAGTTACCATCCCCTTCTTTCATCCATTTGATTCTTGATTTCTATTTTAAGAAAGATTCCTGGTCTTTCAGTGCCAATCTCAGTTTTGCCTTAGCTAAATTCTGAGCTTATAGGTTTTCAGTGGATTCATGGTTTTGTAAATCCTGTTCAGCTTTTAGCACAAGTTCCTCACTGAGAATTACTTTATCAAACACATTACCGAAGATCTCTTTGTTCCAGCATTTGAGTGTTGATTTTAGTGTTTTGAGTTTGAAAACTAGTCTTTTCATCCCTTTCAGATTGGAGTTAGAGTTCCATTTCTCTTCCACGAATTTCATAAAAGAGGGATGGTGAACCCAACAGTCTTGAAATTTAAAGGATTTTGGGGCAGTTTTGGGAGTGGAATTAGAGACAAATAACAAAAGGGGGGTGTGGTCCGATCCCTCCCTAGACAGAGTTTTTATTTTCGAATTAGGAAAAGATGACCACCAAAGGGGGTTTGAGATTCCTCTATCTAGCCGTTTCCAGACTCTTCCTTTAGATCTCATCCCTGTCCATGTGAAAAGGCTTCCCGAGGTTGGAATTTCCGAAAGGTTCTGGTCATTAAGGAAACGATTAAAGTTTCTTATACTGTTTTGATTAGGAACAGATTTTCCTATATATTCCTCATTTTTGGTGATTACATTAAAATCACCTATGAGACATATAGGTTCCTATTTTAGGGAGGCAAGCTCTTGCCACAATTTATTCCTCCCCTGAATGGAGTGCTTAGCATAGACAAAGCCTATCTTGCAATCTTCTTGGAGGGAAGGGGCTTTGACTATGACCATAGTCAATTGCTCCTCCACTTTTGATATGTCTAACTTTATGTCAGCATCCCACATGAGCCAAATTTTGTTGATTGGGTTAGCATATGAGTTTCCGAAACCTATCTCTTTGGAAATGTCTTGGATTTGGGCTGAGTTTAGCATTGGTTCAATTAAAGCACAGATTTGAACAGAGTTACACCTTTTAATATTTTTTAAACGGGTTTGAGTGGGTTTATTTCCTATTCCTCTAACGTTCCATATGCATATGTTCACACTATTCATGGGAAATCTTTAGAGAGGTTCAATGAGGAACAGGTGAATACCGTTTTTGGAATGGAGGTGTAGTTTTTTTTGGAGTATTTTATGGGTTTCTGTTCAGGTTGAGGATGAATAAGTTTAAGGGTGTTGGCCAGACTTTGATGATCTTTTATTAAGTTTGCCTTAACTTGTTCAAATTCTAGATGATCATTTTCCAAAAGCTTTTCCTTTTGTTTGATTGAGATTTCAGTGTTAAGCCAGTCCAGGGGTTTATTAGGGTTCCATTCAGAAGGTATGATAGGAGAATCACCCCCTTGTATCTCTATACATACCGGCTCTATATTAATGGGTTGGAACTGAAGTTGTATAGTAGAGCTATCCTTTGGATTATTGGTTGGAGCAGAGGAGTTATTCCTGAGAAGGGGATTTCCTGGAGTTGAAGCTGTGATTCTATCTTGGGAGAATTGGTTTATGATGGGATTAATACCGCCAGAGCTCGATTTGGGGGACCTAGGTTTAAGGCTTGGAGATTCAAGCAGTGTTACTGGATTAACCTCAGAATTGGCCAACTGTTGAAGGGTTGAAGCATTGACAGATACTTATTTATCAGAAAATTTAATCACAATATCATTCTGAGTCATATTAACATTCTGAGTGGGTATAGAGGGAACCTGAGATCCTTGTCCAAGGATCAGTACTGCAGAACTTGATTCCATGTTTCTGTGTTCCTTTCCTTGCTTGGGTTCAGGTACCTGAATATTCTGCTGAGTCTCATGGTTAGTGATATTCTTATGGATCTCATGGTGAGTAATATTCTTAGGCACATAAATAGCTTTGGAAGAGGTACCATTTTCTTTACCTTTTTGTCTGCCCTGTTCATCTAAGGAAATGGATTTGTTACCTTCATGTGAAGATCTGCTTTGGGGCTTCCATGGGATAAACCTGGGGGAAATCTTCTCGGACCTGCAAGTGGTATCTAGGTGGCCAAGCTTGAGGCAATTAGAACAATAATAAGGAACACCCTCATATTCTAGGTATTGCCAGAAACCCACATCTCTGAAACTCAACCAAATTCTTTCCATCCTAGGTTTGGTGACATCTATTTCAACACAAATTCTAGCAACATGGGGTCTAGTCCTATTCAGTGAAGCTCTATCCACCCTAATTGGGGTGCCAATGATGTTCCCTATTGACATGAGGACATTGAAATCGAAAAATTGTTGTGGAAGACCATACATGGAGACCAAATTGGAACAATAGGGGAATCTGCGTTGGGATTGAAATTGGGTACCCATTTCGTTATACGGATAGAGTATAAATTTAAATTCCAAATTTTATGCAACCAACAGCGATAGTAATCATCAGCAAGGGAAAAGGATATCAGAACCTGTTTGTTGTCCAAAAGTGTGATGCTGTTATGCCCCTTGAATCCGGCTGTATGGAAGTCGCGTCGGAGTTTCTCCAGATTTGGTCTGCTACGGGAGAAATTACCAATCAATGTCCATTTGAGTGGTGCCTCTAAATGGAGACACTCCTCCCCCGAGAAATGAACACCCGGCTCTCCGAGGTGTGGGGAGAATGCCGAGCCGTAACCCTCGTGAGGTTTTGGGGGAGAAATGTGTAGTGCTTCGCGTAATTCCTGATTCACTACCTGGGCATAAGAGAGCGGTGGGATTGCAGAAGAGAGCGGTGGGATTGCAGAAGAGAGCGGTGGGATTGCAGAAAAGAGCGGTGGCTCCGCCATATCGGCGGCGCCGGAGATGAGTTGGGATGGAGAAACTCGCACCTTCAGTGTGTAAATTGCACAAAGATGTAAATCGCACTTGTTGATTCACACGGTTCGTGCTTATTGCCCCTACGGGATTAAATTAACATTTTAAAACTTTACTTACAAATTGACAAGAAAAGCTTTATTTTTTCATTCTAGAACTTTTTAATTAAAAAAATAACAATTTATAAATCATAGGTTTTTTTTTAGGTATGAAAAATTTTTATAAGAAAGAATTAGATAGAATAACTTCGACTTTGTCAACTGATAGTGAAAAAAAGAAATCAGGGTACATACCAATACCTAGTATGGGTAAAAAGAGAGAAACTGAACGAAATAACTCGCGCGGTCCAGAATCAACAAAAGAACAGTTTTGAATACTAAAGAACTTGTATCCATAGAAAATTTTTCGTGACAGAGATAATGAATAAATAGGAGCTAATATCATTCCAATTGCCATTACAAAAGTAAATAGTATTTTTGGCGTTAAAAGAAATTTTTGACTAGTAATTATTCCAAAGAATATTATGTATTCTGCAATAAAACCACCCATACCCGGTAATGCAAGGGAAGCCATGGAAAAACTACTAAACATCGTGAACATTTTTGGCATTTGAGTAGCTATTCCGCCCATTTGATCAAGGTAAACAAGGCGGAGTCTATCATAAGTGGTGTCTGCCAAGAAAAAAAAATGCAACTCCAATAAATCCATGTGATATTATTTGTAATATGGCTCCATTGAGTCCTGTATCGGTTATCAATCTAATGCCTATAATTATGAAACTCATATGAGATACAGAAGAATAGGCTCTCTTTTTTTATTTCGTTGGCCAAGAGATGTTGAAGTTGCATACATTATTTGTATTGTACCTACTATGACTAAGCATGGAAAAAATAGAGAATGTGTGTGAGATAATTATTCCATATTGATTAGTACTAACCCATACGTTCCCATTTTTTATAGGATTCCGGCCAGAAGCATACACATACTGTAATGTTCTTCTCCATAGGTATTTGGTAACCATGTATGTAGTGGTATAATCGATGATTTGAAAGCAAAAGCAATAAAAAATCCAATATAGAATATTATTTCCAAGGCTACAGGATACAACTGGTTAGCTAACGTTTCAAAATTTAATGTTGGTTCATTGAAACCATATATAGCGATACCCAATACTCCCATTAAGAGAAAAACAGAACCCCCTGCCTTGTACAAAATAAATTTTGTAGTTAAGTATAGACGTTTTTTTTCTTCCCCGCATAGATAGAAGTGAGTATATAAACAGGAATTAATTATAACTCCCACATGAGGAAAAAAGGTAAAAGGTCCCGACAAGAAAATGATCCTATTTGACCACTATACATTGCTAACATCAAGAAATGAAATAATTGAGAAACTCGAGTAACGGGCCAAGCTGCTAAAGTCGCTAAGGTATCTAGTTAGTAAAATAAGTCCTATAGAAAGTCCGTCTATTCCTAATCTCCAATGGAAATATAAAAAAATGAATCCATTCATAATCCTCTGTTGGTTGGATTAATGGATTATCCATTTGACAATGATAACAAAATGTATAAGTTGTTAAAAGTAGTTCTAATATACATATAAATGAAGTATACTACGAATGACCTTATTTCCTCTATGGGGAAGAAAAAAGATTAAGGAGCCACTAAATATTGGAAAATTTACAATTGTTGTTAACCAAGTAAAAATATTTGTAGTAAATACAAGATATGCTTGGACCGGACAAACCTGTACTCAAACTCGGTAAAAGAAATCAAATGGATTCAACTAAACTTTTCTCGAATATATCAACAAGCTAGACCTATATTGCAGGTTGTTTCATTAAATAAGTAAACTCGAACACTCAGGAACTCGGTTAGACAGGCAGATTCACATCTTTTACAACCAACGCAGTATTCTGTTCTTGGAGCCGAAGCAATTTGTTTAGCTTTACACCCGTCCTAGAGTATCATTTCTAATACATCAGTCGGGAAGGCTCGGACACATTGAGTACAACCTATACATGTATCATAAATCTTTATTGCGACATTTAATCTATTCATTTTGAATATCAGAAATTTTCCACCTAGTAAATTTACAAATAAAAGCTATATTTAGATACTAGACGAATCAACAAGTTATCAAAATTTTTCTAATCAATGTACGTACTTCTGAATTGATTTATGACAAAGGTCCAAGATACTTTGATTTCATTGGTTTTTGTAAACACCATTATACCATAATGTAGCAAACATACTAATTCTAATTACCTTCTGATTCTGACAATTAAAAGTAATATCCCTAATACTGATCACTAATACTAATTATTCAATAAATTTGATTGGTTCATACGAGTGGATTTTTGGTTACGATAAATTAATGAAACAATAGCCAGTCCAATAGCTGCTTCAGCGGCTGCAATAGCTATAGCAAAAATTGTGAAAATGTCCCCTTTTAATTGACGATTATCAAAAAAACTATAATATGTTAAAAAAATTATATTAAATCCATTAATATAAGTTCAAGACACGTAAGAGCTCTAACCACATTTCGACTTGTGATCAATCCATAGATCCCAATAGAAAATAAATAAGTGCACAACACAAGGATATGTTCGAGCATCATTAACCAACTCCTTATCAATCCTATTCACTTGAATCTAAACACCAACTCAATCGAATCGATTGAATCACATATAACAAATAGTTGAAACGTGAATTGCTTATTTACCATTGACGGGATACAACAATCACACCCAACTAAAAGAATTATTGAAACAAGTTCAAATGGAAGAAAAAAAATTTGTTGATTACCCCAATTTGGTGATTCTTAGTTATCAAATCTTGCTCTAGAATCTGGTTTGATTTGGTAGTCCAAATAATAGCATTACATGAAATATCTAGAATAGTACTAATTCGTGAAATAAAAAGAGTTGTACAAACTATGAAAGTAATTGCATCACCAATATTCCAAAGATTTTCATCTTTGAAATATTTTGAACCGTTCATGAACATCGCAGCAAAAATTATTAAAACATTTATAGCCCCTACGTAAATGAGTAACTCTGTAGCTGCTACAAAGTATGAGTTCAATAGAAGGTAGAATAATGATATACAAACAAGAACGAATCCCAGCGAAAAAGCAGAATAAATTGGGTTGGAAAGTAACATAACTCCCTGACCTCCTAAAATTTGACCCGGTCCTAGAAAGACTAAAAGAAAATCATGTAGTGGTCAAGATAAATTAATTTACAAAAAAAATATAAATTGAAATATTTTATGAATTTATTGACCGTAGCAGGAAAAAAGAAGTGACTCTTTTTTTTAAAAATTCTTTTAATTAATTGCAATGTGAGTTGCTCTAGATAGTGTTATTAGAGTACTCTCTCGTTTAATATCCTTTTAATATCTTAAATAATAATTTTAAAGTATATCTATTGTGAAAATAATTACTCTAATTCGTATTTGAATCTAATATAGAAAATATAATATATAAAAGAAACAGATTTTCTATTAATAAATCATTTAAAAGTTTGAATTGATGAAAGAAATTATTCTTTTAGATGCAAATAAGACCTTATTTCATTTTTAGATTTTTTTAATCAATAAATTAAATTGAAATTATTAGAGATTTTTTATTTTAGGTAAATTCAAAATTGTTCGAATTGTGTAATCGTCACTTACGGATATCGGTAACCGACCCATTGAAATTTGATTGTTATTCAATTGATTACGATCATAAGTAGAAAGTTCATATTCTTCCGCCATCGATAAATAATTTGTTGGACAATACTCAACACACTTACCACAAAATATACAGATTCCAAAATCAATACTGTAATTAAACAATCATTTCTTTCAAATATTGGTTTCCAATTTCCAATCAACAACAGGTAGATCTATAGGGCATACACGAACACATACTTCACAAGCAGTGCATTTATCAAATTCAAAGTGGATTCGGCCTCTAAAACGCTCAGGTGTAATTAGCTTTTCATAGGGATATTGAATAGTTATGGGTAAACGATTCGCATGAGCTAAGGCAATTATGAAACCTTGACCAATGTACCTGGTAGCTCATATTGTTTGTTGACCATAATTTATGAACTCAGTTACCATAGAAAACATGTCGTGAATTTTAGATAAATATTTTAAAAAAAGTTTGTATGCTTGTTTCTTTCTCTTGTTTGAGATAAGTTATAGAGTCTGTCTCTTGAAAGACGGTCTTTCCATAAGTTATGGAAAGACCAAGGTTGAAAGTGTAAATTAGAAGAAATTAAGATAAAATTTTCGGGTTGCATGAACCGGGTTATAAATTTTATAACTACTACATGTTTCATACTAAAACTTTAATATTGCAACTAAGGCCTTTTACCTTTTATTATTCAAATAAAAACCCGTCTTTCCATAAGCTTATGGAAAGACCGTCTTTCCCAAGACTTTGCCTAAGTTATAAATACAGAATATTATTTTACAATGAAAAAAGTTGGAACGAACTTGTTAACAATAGATTTCCTAAGGAAATAGGTAAAAGAAATGTCCATCCAAAACTTAATAGTTGGTCCAATTGTAGCCTTGGTAAAGTCCATCACGTTGCAACAGAAATAAACAAGAACAAATAAGTTTTAGCTAATGTAATAAGTATACCGATTATTGTTCCAAACACTTTACCCATTTTAGTGATGTCAAAAAAACTTAGGAATGAATTCATATGTGATAAAAAAAATTCCAACCTCCTAAGTAAAGAACGGTTATAAATAATGATAAAACTAGTAGATTTAGATATGAAGCAATGTAAAATAAACTAAATTTGATACCTGAATATTCCGTTTGATAACCCGCCACTAATTTTTCTTCTGCTTCTGGTAAATCAAAAGGCAATCTCTCTCACTCCGCTAGAGAAGAACTTAGAAAAATGCTAAACCCTATGGGTTGATGCCATATATTCCACCCAAAAACCATATTTTAATTGGGCTTCAACTATATCAACTGTACTTGGACTGTTAGATAATCATAGTCGATGATAATACCAATGTTCACATCGATATTAAAGAACCGTACATGAGATTTTTACCTCATACGGCTCCTCAGAGGTCACAAATAAATTTAAGGTAAAGGTATCTCGCTATTATTTATCTTTTTCTAGAAAAAATCTATCTTTAAAGTTAAGGTTCCAAATTATACCAACAAAATTCTGTTTGTTGTACTTATAAAATATATTTTTAATAATATATATAGTTAAAAAGCGATTTTGAATTGATCTCATCTTTTTTGAATCATAAAAATGTCATTTTTTTGTTGATGAACAATCCAATCCTTCAATGAAAAAGTTGTTTAAAGTATTTTTATAACAATAGTTCATAGATATTTCAACCTTTTTTATAAAATATTTACGAAAAAGAATTAGACCTTACATTTAAATTCAAAACTCATAACAAGAGTTCCCTTTTTAGAACTAATATATATAAATACATATATATATGTATATGTATATATGTATATGTACATATGTACATATGTATATATATGTATATGTATGTATGTATATATATACATGTATATATATATATGTGAAAGTGAAAATGAAAATGAAAAGAATTTTTTTTAAAAAAAAACCCCCTTTTTTTGAATTATTCTTTTTTATTCCATTCCTATTCTCCTTTCTTCATAACTCATAAAAGGGCTTAAACTTTAACCAAAATAAAAGATTATCTCGCTCGGGATAGTTATTTATTCAATCAGTGAATAGGAGAATACTTTAGATTGGAATTGTGGGGAATACTTCTTGAGTGTTTCTACCAACCTCAAGCCCCAATTGAATTTCATTTTCTATACTGAAATCCCTTTTTGGGTAACTTATGAAATCTGCATCATCAACTCATTACTAAACCTTTGTGTATTTTAGTCTTCCTAATCATCCACTCGTTTTTATTTAAGCTACCCTCGTGTGTTAAATGTTAATAGACGTGTTGTAATAGATAATAAAATAAAAATATTGCAGAGTTAGTCGTTTGAACCTGCTTCAAGTCATCATGCTTAAGTAATGAATCTTGGGGTAAATAGTCTCTACTGCTTACGCTTAATTAATCCTTGTACGTAGGAAATGAGACTTAACCTCTTTTTTACTGTAAATTTTTAAGATGTTTTTGTTCACCCATATAACTATCTACTTTAAGCCATCAACCAAAATAAAATGAATGAATGAAAAAATATCCATATTTAACTTTTTTTAAGACTAAAAAAAATATAGAGGAAATTTTGTCTCAGGGAATCACACGTAGATATTGATAATATACCCAGAGCTAATGGTATTTTATAACTAATTGATTGAGCAGTAGCCCTTAGACCACCTAAAAAGGAATATTTATTATTTGAGTCATATCCCGACATAAGAAGTCCAATAGGAGCAACGCTTGAAATCACGATCCATAAAAAAATGCCAATAGTAAGATCAGATAGAACAAAGTGATAGCCAAATGGAATTACTGAATAGCTTAGTAAAATGGATATGAATGCTATTGATGGTCTGATACTTAATAAACGGCTCGCACCCGACGTGATAGATACAGGGAAGTGTATGACATCGGGCACACCACGTGTTATAAACACTCTATTAGGTTGTCTAGTAAATCTTACATGTGAATAAATTGAGGGTCAGAGCATTAGATTAACCATGTTGCGCAATGAACCCCCAAGTGCTTAGATTAATTAGATTACTTGCTTTTTAGGTGAAAGCTTCAACAAAACCAATCTTTATGGTCTCAGGTCATGTGGTCTATGCTAGATTACCTAAAAGTCTCTAGAACTTGGAGAAGGATAAAGGAAACATCAGATTGTTGTCACTAACTCTTTTTTACAGGTTGAAAAGGAGAGGTGTCATTTTGGATCTCTAATTGGACTGGTTTTGGTTCACTCATTGATGTTTGGAAAAATGATATGGACATCCCTTTTCCTGATTCTTCTATTGCTGATTTCATTTCAAATAGAAGTTATTTCCTTAATCTGATAAGTATTGGTCTGCCTGTGCATATTCTAATTCACCTTGAGCATGAAACTATCTTATATCTAGAATATGATGATACACTTGTCTGGAAATTATCTCAAAATGGTGTTTTTACTCTGAAATCAACCTATGCTTTTCTTAGACAAACAAAGGATGAGGTCTCATCCTTTAAATATTTGTGGTCTAACCTGCTGCCTAGAAAGATACGCGTCTTTAATTGAAAGTTGTTGAATAGATTGTTAGCTATGCCTGATATTCTAGAAGATCTATCTTTCAATCTCCCTTCCAAATATATTTTTCTGTCAACATGAAGCAGATGATATCCACCATTCTTTTAACTCTTGTGGATTTATTCAGAATGTATGGAACTATATAAACTCAGTTTTTAACCTGCCAAATCACAATTTTGTATATCTTTGGGACTGGTTCTACTTCTATTAGTCTATTGAAGTTAAAAACTTTGAATTTGCTCAATTGATCTGCATTCTCCCATGTATACTAACTTGGTTTATATGGTGTGCTAGAAACAAACTTATGCATAAATCCAAAAAGCCTAACAATATGCATATAATCAAGAAGGTTATGATACAATACAAAGACATATTCCTTGCTCATAAATTTAATTTCAAATGGTCAATGCTAAGAAATCTACCTGTTTTAGTGAGGATGTCTAACAGGTTAAAGAAGAAAGGGAGAAAAAGTGAGATCATCCACTGGGAACTCTCGGAAAAATGCAAGTTGAACACTGATGGCTCAGCCCCCTAGAAATGGGGATGCAGGAGCTGGCATTATTGTCAGGAATCAGTAGGGAAAAGTTTAGCTAGCAATGGCCTCATACCTGGGCTAGGGTAACAGTATATTGGCTGAAGTGTTTCGTTATTATAAGAAATTAATTTGTAATTTTCGTTGATTTTGGGTTGTTTGAAAGTAGAGAATTTGGTTGTATAGTGAATTGTTGATGTGGATACAAGAGAAATAAGTATTTATAGTAAAAAAGTGGTCTGGGTTGGTTGTTAATAAAGATGATCTTATGATGATTACGGGTGGACGTCGGGTTAGGTTATTCGATTTTCAGGTTATTCGCTTCGGGTTATTCGATTTTACCTCTAAAAAGCCCAAAACTGAATTCTAAGCACTTCAAGCTCACCCTGAAAATACAAAGAATTGAGAAAATTAAAACATCAACTAACATGAAAACAATGTACAGTTTAGTAGCCTTTAAGATTACATCAACCATTTTGTCAAGGTAACAGGAAAGCAAAATCAATCAGAAATTGTTACAAGGAGGTTTCAGTGAAAGTATAAATTTAGTTAATCAAACTCGGATCAGAACTTGTAAATATTGTTTCAAATTCAGTTAAAACGTGACTTTATTTGGAACATACAGATCGAGTAAAACTATAGGAAAGCATCTGCTCCAAAATTAAAACTCAAAAGTCTTCCACAACATCCACTCCAAAATCGAAGCCTAATGCATCATTTCAATGTTATTTTCAGGCTTATTATCGTCCTGATATCCTACTCCGCATTTCCTTAAATGATTTATACCAAATCAAGTTACAACCTAACAACAACTAGAAGTCAAGTCCTCCAACCATAGTCAAACCAACCCTACATAGAACAGCTTGTACAAACACCAACTTTACTCTGAATTCATATGTGAGAACATGTATGAAGAATCAGCACGAAAAAGAAAAGGCTCTATTCTGATTGATTAATTCCTTAATCCTTCCACTGAAACTTCCTTGTAACAAAGTAACAGGAAAGCAACAATAAGTAAGATCATAAAACTGCAAAGATTCTAGCACCATTAACATAACAGACATAAGATGGAATCACACACATATAGACATTCAACCCAAGAGAAAGTTTCAAAAAATGTAAGAACTCATCAAAATATTCTCATGCCACATTAACAGATATCATCATCTGATAACTTGAACAGTTCCAGTTCATTCAAATACTTAATCAACATGAGTGTAAAAACACAAAATCAACAAGAAGGATTGAAAAAGGCTCAAGTTACTTCAAACAAACTCACCTATAATCGCAAATATAAACCTCTCCGCCCTCTTTGGATACGAAACACCAATCCTTCGAATCTGTCTCCTTAACCACTGGATTTCTTTTTCCTCTCTTCTTCATCTTTCAGACTAAGAAAATTGCTCCCAATTGTATCCTCCAAGCAGTAACACAAGAAACTCCATGCTTTAGATCAGGTATATACAACATCAAAAGCAAAAGATGAATAAACTACCTTCAAATTCAAAAGCAAAGCAGGGGCTAAGCATCCACAACGGTTGACTCCATTGCTGATTTCTGCAATAAAACATATATATGTATGTATATATATATTAGTGAAGTGCAAACAATAATATAAATAACTAACATGAATATTATATTGCAGTTGCATTACATTAGACTGCTAACAGATTAATAGATTGCACTGATGCATTCAATTGATGTAGCAAACATCATGAATAATCAAAGCTAAATTCGGCTTTACTCATGGGTATTGCACTACTAAAAAATACATGCAATTGCCTTAGGCACACTAATTCTCAATACAAACATAAGGTTGAACATATACAAATCACTCCTAAACAAAATAAGCAATAAACTGCAGGTAAGCTAGGTTATAATCCTCGGAGAAAACTCAAAATCCTAAACATGCAGAGCTAAACATACCCTAAACTAGGTTCTAATTTGTGGAAAACACACAAATCTGAAACGCACAGAGCTAAATTAAACAAACAGAGTGATCTACCAAAGCACAAACGCAGGTAGAGAAAAATTAATACTTTCAATAGCGGCACGAGGAGTCTTGAATCCCAGCCCAGTGTTCTTGAAGAAACGGTTTCCTCCCTTGCCAAGTCTGTGTCTCATTGGTCTTCTTCTTGGTGCTCATAAACACCTTAGGTTACTTGAAGAAGGTCTTGACATTCTGCAAACAGTACAAAGCACGTTATTATCCATCATCGGTACAATAGGATGGATCAGGCAGCATCGAGATTAAAGCTTAAATCAACTGCAACGACGACGGTTACTCACCATTTTTGCCATGATGGGAGATCGGGCAGCGTTGGTTTCTGGTGCGGCGGCGGTGGGGGAGAGTGCACCTTAAACCCTAGCTTCGGAGACGAAGGTTAGGTTGCTGAAGAAATGTGGGGAGACAAACTGTGTTATGTTTATATATGTTTTTGGGCTTATAAGCAAAGCTGGTTTCTGCTTATCCGCAAAAATAAGCTGCTGAAAAAGTAAAACACTTTTAGTGTTTGGCAAAAGTAGCAGACATAACCAGGAAACAAAAGAGTATTCTCTGCTAAAACATCTTATAAAACCTCAAATCAAACAACTAACTCAACTTAAAATGATTCGAAATCAAAGCAGTTATCAAGAATTGGGATCAATGCAATGCAAAAATGTACACGGAACCTTACATAATGCACCAACTTCATCGATTCAAAAGCTTATTAGATAGAGCAATGGATGAAAAATACAACAAAATGAACTGAATGCAACCATACATATTGTTTCGAACTTTCCAATCAAGAATAACTTGAACCCACAATTCAAATTGTAGAAAGAAAGAAACAAGAGAACTCACCAAAGAATCAAATCGAATTCCACCAGGAATTAACAACGGAAAAATTAACACGAAATTATTCGACAAACGAAGGTAAATGAAATTAAGACGTTCGGTAAAGAGAAGGCAAGCGAAGGCAAGAAACAAAGGAAGTGAAGACAACGAACACAGTGGATTCGGTAACGTCGACCGTGAAGTGTGGAGAAGAGAATGAGATAAGTTATTCTTGGAGATAAGGGAAAAAAAAGTACTAGTAAAGAAATGAACGTGTGGCTTTTTTTGTTTTTTTAGAAGTTGGTCTACTCCAACTTCTATTTTTTCCTTAAAACTAATTCTGCCTTTTCTAAAAACACTTATAAATAAGTTACCAAACACAAAAAATGACTGAATTTATAAGCAAAGCAGTTAAAAAGTCCTGCCAAACGATCCAAAAATCATATTCGAAAACTGTATATTAAATTCGATTCAGTTATTCAAATTTGGATATTCAATTTTTTGTTCGGTTTAGGTTTTTTTTCCCACTCTAACGATGACTACCTAAAATTTACTCGCATTCCAGAAAAAAGTTGAGTGCGAAAGGCCACCATGCCCGCGCTTCACTCTTGCCCCCATATCCTCTTCCTCAACCACCCACGGCGGCTGGTCACCGCTCTCCTCCCCCGTCCTAAAACTCTCTTCTCGCTTCTTCCAATCCTCCCTGCTTTCAGAGCTCATTCAACCGCTTCTGCTCAGACTCACCCGCTCGACAATGCTAATGCTACTCAACTGCAGAAAATCGATGTTAACCCGCCCAAAGGTACCCGCGATTTTCCTCCCGAAGATATGCGCCTTCGCAACTGGCTCTTCACTCACTTCAAACAGGTATACCCACTCCTTTTCTCACAAGGAAACACGAGACTCAAACTGTATCTTCTTATTATGGTTTTGAGATTAACAATGTGCGAAATTCAAGCGGAAACTGGAGTAATTCATACAGCGAAGAGTAGATGTTATAATGTGATTCTTATAGTGTGTTGATTAGTTTTTTTTCATTTTTTAAGGTGTCGCAACTGTACGGCTTTGAAGAGGTTGATTTTCCTATCCTAGAGTCAGAGGCTTTATATATCAGGAAAGCAGGGGAGGAAATCAGAGAGCAGGTTGGTGTTTGAACATCACCATCTTCTCCGTTGCAGGCTTACTGCTTTAACTTTTGATATTCTGTTAAGTGTGTGTCTGCCTGGAATTCAAGAATCGAAGAACACAGCCTAGATAGTTAGTTTGGCTCTGTGCAAGTGAGTTGAGTTAGAAATTGGAATAGCTTTCCTTAGATTTTAGCCCACCAACTGGTTGGGTGTAGTTGTTGATATCGAGAATCTAGAACAAGAGTAGTTACTTGCTAATCCATTGATTCAAGGAAGGTGAGGCCTTTATTAATGCTTCCTTTTACTGAAATGCAATTGGTAGGATTGTTGAGTGCTTAAGGGATAGAGCTGGAGGCAACAATTTATAGCAATGCAGAATGAAGCTCTTCTAATCATATGTAATGCACATTACGTAAAATCATTCAAATATTCCCAAAATATTAAAAAATTCACATGTATCAGGACATCTCTGTAAAGCTCGTGATATGTATTTTTCTTTTTCTAACACTCCCCATGATTAGTTGTATCATTTACAAGACACCCATGGTAAATGTGATTTTGGCATTGCATTCTCTGAACATACCTCAAACTATGGTATTACACATGAGTTCAAGGGGACGGGGGCAAAAAGTCAAATTGTTTACCCTTTTTCAGTATGAAACTTACTAATTCTCTGGGAAGTAATTACAAAATGATGGGGATATGGGTTTCTTTGGGATAAGGAAATAGAAGTAATGAAGTCTGAAGGCACAAAAGATATGGAAAGCCATAATATGTTTGAAATTGTCTCTGGCTACAAGAATGAATGACTGATACATCCTTTTCTTTTCTTTGTTTTGGCAATATTTCAGCTCTACTGTTTTGAGGACCGAGGAAAGCGCCGAGTTGCACTGAGGCCTGAACTCACTCCTTCCCTGGCAAGACTTGTGATACAGAAAGGGTAAGTGATATTCTGCAGGAGAAATGTTCTCTGTAGTATGTAGACCTCATCTTGACTTGAGATACACTATTATCGATTCCATATCTTGATATTGTTCATGATAAAGATGCCAAATTTTAACCTCTTTTTGGTTTTCCAATTTTCCGGTCTAGCAAATCGGCACCCCTCCCTTTGAAATGGTTTGCTGTTCAGCAGTGCTGGCGTTATGAGCGGCCAACCAAGGGAAGACGTCGTGAGCACTACCAGTGGAACATGGATATAATTGGTGTGCCAGATGTTACTGTATATCATCTGACTCTGATTCTGATATATATATATATATATATATATATATTTTATATCTTGTCTGATTTTGATGTCATAGGTTTTGAGGAATATATAATGGATGCCAGTGATCATTATTCTATTTTGATCTTAGGGACATGTCTTTGGATGTGTAACAAGGAAAATAAACTGGCATTCTTTATGGTCCCCTGATGCTGGTAGGGGCTATGAATTTGTTAAAAGGAAGAAACTTGTCAGTCACGACACCTACTTGTTTTTGCTTCTAATTTATGTGAATCTCATTGCAAGCTGTAGCCTCTTTTTACTGTTCATATTGTGGTAGACTTGGCTACTTATCCAACTGAAAATGATTTATTATCAGGGTCATGGCTACTGACCCTTGATCAAGTGTGCAGTTAGGCTTAATATGCAATATGCTTGAGTCTCGAGAATGTATAATATGGTTGGTTAAACTGGAGCCGGGTTCACTACAAAAAAGTGAGCAATGGGAAATCTGTGATGTAGTTACAGCTCATATTTCCGCGTGAAGTTAATGGTGTGCTTTATATCATGATCTAACAGAAACTTTTCTAGTTTATTTTACTAGATCAGTCAATTGTAACACTTGTTTCTTTTTAATTGTTTGTCTGAGGTGGGGAAGCTATAAGTTTCAATAAATGTGATTCAGTTCAATTCTTTTTCAAGTAGGACAAAGGGTCTTACTTTATGAAACAGTTAGTGAAAAAGTTCTCTTTAAGAGGCTTTTTCAGGAAAGGATTTTTCATCCAGGAAACTGCTCTCCAACCAATTTTGTAAGTTGGGGGAACTATATTTAAGGTCTTCAGTTTTAGAAGCTCTAGAAATGCGAATGTTTTGTGGTTTGCTTTATTCAATAAGCAGTTTGAAAAAGAGAACAATGAACACTAGGTTTCAGCTTCAGTATACATGACACTAATGGATGACAAGAAACATTTATGGCTTATAAAAGGATCCTCATAAAACAGTATGGATTCTCACCTTGAAGTAGTACTTTGAGATTGTACCTACGTCAGTTTAAAATGATCATCAACACCTAGTAGCTTCTCAGATCCTTCAATTTATGCCCGTATCGTCTTTATTTTTCTATTCCATGCATTTCTTTCTGACCGATTGGGCATTACTTAACTGAGAGATGAGGGCCATAGAGAAGAATGAGGCATCAGAGAAGCAGTGAGAAAAGTTGTATGCAAGATGTAGAGAGAGAGTTATATGAGAGAGTGAGTGAGAGTGGTATGAGTGTACAGAGAATGTAAAATGAGAGAGGTAGATAGTGAAAATGGTTTGAGAGTCTTATGGGAAAGGTTAGATGAGAGATGTAGACATAAATTGTAATTAGAGATGTATAGTAAGTGAGATATATATATATATATTATATGGAAATCCTTACACCACTTTCTCTCTTTGCATCTCTAATCTCAGTTGCTCCCTCTACTTCTCTTATGTATATATATGTAGAGAGGGAGAGAGAGAGAGAGAGAGAGAGATTTTCTATTACCTCCAACAAGCATCGCCTCAAAGAAGACCATATTGGAAATTCTAAGATTTGTTAGATGTTTCAGAGTCTATCACACAGCAATGTTTCATGTATTTTACGTTATGCTATGGTTTTCGTGCCATCACATCTGATCTGATCAATGCTGTGTCTATATTTTTCATACAACTGTCAAGTTTGTGATAATTAGTTTTGTTTTCAGATCAACCATATCGAACCATTTGAAGCTAGTTTCTGTTGTATTGGAAGTGATATTAGATGGTTGACTGATGTAGTTGACGGCATCCAGTAATGTAGTTGAGTAATGGTTTTTACTTATCTATTTTTAATGTAGCTTGTCTAAACGAGTAAATTGTAGGCTGAGGCTGAGCTGATTACGTCCATTGTCACCTTTTTCAAACGCATTGGGATTACAGCTTCTGATGTTGGATTCAAAGTTTCTAGTCGTAAAGTAAGTGATTTTATCTGTTCCGCAGTGAGTGATTCTGTGGTTTCATGAATCATGTTCAAGTTGGACAAGTTTCAGTTATGTATACTTGAGTGATGGCTTTTCTTGTCAATTTGGTCATCAAAATTTTGGTCTCCTCTCATGTAACTTATTTGTACTTTCTTCATTAGTGTTGCTATTAACTGTCATTGTCTGTGAGAGGGGTATAAGCTGATATGGATATTTCCTGTCATAACAGACACAGCATTATTCTTGTTTCTCTGTGTGATTCTTCCATTCGATTCTTTATCAGCACATTGATTTGAGTAAATTCTTACTACTAAGACATGCTGATCTGAATCCAGGTTTTGCAAGAAGTACTAAACCGCTATTCTGTTCCAGACCACCTGTTTAGTCAAGTCTGTATCATTATAGACAAGGTAAAATAACGCATCTTATAGTAACTTACTGTGCTATCCATCCTCTAACAACTATTGTGTTGCTATCTTATATAATGCTATTCTTCTGCCTCCCTTCAGTTTCAAATGTTTGAAAATGAATGATTAGTCAGCATTACTTAACTCACTGGATTTACTTTTTTCTGTAGAGCCTTTAGATTGATTACATAATTTCAGTACTAAACTTATTTGATTTACTACTTTAATCTAATTAGCTTTTTGATGCTGAAAGTTGAAATATCTTCCGAGTTAAATAATTTGAAGGCTTTTTTCAGCCCTTAAACCCAATTGACTTAATGCGTAATCAAATATAGCTTGTTTTGTAGCTCAAAGTTGAAAGCTTTGGTCACTTAAATAGTTCAATGGTAGTACTGATTGAGATCAGTGCGATTGATGGCTCACTGTAATGGCTCAATGGACTAAGCAAGTCCTAAAGCCAAGTATCACTGGTGGTTTAAAAATAAGCAATTAATCTATGATTGTCATTGAATTGAATGAGCTCTAATTTTTCTTTACCTTTGTTTTGCGATTGATGATAACATTGTAATGACTTGATGGACTAAGCAAGTCCCAAAGCCAAGTATCATTGGTGGTTTAAAAATAAGCAATAAACCTGAACTGAATGAGCTCTAATTTTTCATTACCTTTGGGTTGTCCCTCTTTGTTTCTCCTTTTTTTCTCTTACATTATTTTCCTCGTCAATTCATGATTTAATATGTTCAAAACTCAACTCATATTTTCTAAAGGATGACCGAATCCTACAAATATACACAAATAATTTATGAGTATTGATGTTATATCAGGCTCATAAATTGGTGGTTACTATCATGCTAAAATAACTGTTTTCCTTAAAATATTTGCATAGTCGAAGCTCGTATTTTTCTAAATTATAAAAATAAACATTCAGAAATCATGTCTTCATATAATTTAAGACTACAATTTAGAGATTTTTACCATAATAATCTATCGGGCAAACGACTTCAGTAACCCCTAAACTATTGTCATCGTTCACCTTTGGCCCTCAATTTATTTTTTGAACACCCTTGACCCCCTGACCTAACAGAAGTGTTAAGTCATGCCACTTCCGTCTAGTCAAACAGTTAAGTTATTTTTTGTTGACATTTTGAGGGGTAAAAATATCTGTTCCTATTCAACAAATAATTCTTTGTAATTCAGAAGAATGTCGGCTTGCATGATAAATCTCAACTCGGATGTCGTCGTCGTCCACAACATCTGAATGGCTTAACAAGAAGACATCTCAACTCGGATCTCACACAGTTCGAGAAGATATTCTTCTTAATTGCAAAGAATTCTGGGGTTGAATAGGAAAAGACATTTTCGCCCTTCAAAATGTCAACGAAAGCTGAACTTAACGATTTGACTAGACGGAAGTGGTGCGACTTAACACTTATGTTAGTTCAGGGGCCAAGAGTGTTGAAAAATAAATTGGAGGGCTAAAGGTGAACGATGACAATAGTGTAGGGGTCATTGAAGCCGTTTGCCCTAATTTTTATGTCCAACTTATTTTTAACTTCAAGTAAATTCAGTGCAAAGATGCAAGTGCACAAGTAGCTCAATAAAAATTAGGCCTGCTGGCTTTACATTTCTTACAGTTCAGATCTTAGTTCTTAGATTCAGTACATTATTAAAATTTTAGTTTTCCTCAAACAAAGCCTGCTAGAGTGGGATCAATGAAGATCTAATTCAATATCCAGGGGATACTGCAATGTCTAGCTAAGGAAACAATTGTTTAGGAGTGGCCAAACTATTAAAATATTACTTGATGTAACTAAGAGAATGAATTTTGTTATTTTCTATATTGGTGTAAATGCTAAAACACATTTGCTTGAACAAATGACATAATTTTAATACTGCATACTTGGAAACAGTTAGAAAAGATTCCTATTGATGAAATGAAGAAAGAGTTGAGATCTTGCGAATTATCAGAGGAGATTGTTGAGGATCTGCTGCAAATTCTTTCTGTTAAGTCTTTACCAGAGTTGGAAGGTTGGTCAATATGAATTTTTCTTTCTTATGGCAACAAAATGATGGATTTGTGCATATTGTCTTTCTTTTCTGAATGAAACCTTTCACATCGGTGAATTGTATTACAGATCCTCTCATGTTCCAGTTCCACTAAGACCATGGTATCTTTATGGCTGCATTGTCATAAAGAGTATCACTGTTTCCTCAACTATTGTTTGGTTGTTGATATGTGGGACTACAAACTCATGATTGTTACCTTTGACAAGATCCTGCCAATTAAACTTCAATTTTCCCTCTTCCATACATGAAAAGAAAAGAGAAAAAAGAACCCTGTGAAAACACCATAATCATTGCACAGTATTAGGACCTGGGAATTGTTCATGACACTAATGCCTTGGTTGACATGTTGGGACATATGCTGAATGCTAGATATTATTGCTTCCATGAACAAGTTTATCTGTTCTTTTTTCGGAATCTTTTCTTGTCTAGGGACACATGCTCTTCAGTTACTGTTGAGACATAAGGATATACTCCCTCAATATAGAGTCCAGATTGTATTTGATGCAACTTTTTATGGGCTGTGAGGTACATTACACAGTAAGCTTATTTCACCAAGTTTCCAATTATACCCTTGTTAGTGGTGAGATTTTAGATGACACATTTCTGTATTAGCAAGGGTGTGAAAGTTCGATGAACAGGAGCCGGACTACCTTCCTCAGGGCAAAAATGTTTTAACAAACCAGATTCTGATTTTGGGATGGAAAGAGTAACAAGCGGAGTGCTAACCTCAAGGGTTTGTTGCATAGATGTGAAGAACCCGCAGAGCTTAAGATTTCATTTGTCTAAAGAAAAATGGCAAGCTGTTGAACAGAAACTTTTGGTGTTGAGAAGAGAATTGACACCAAGACCAATAAAAAAGTGTTTATGAGTGACTCTGCCCCAAAAACATTCTTTGAAATTATTTAGGGATCTTCCCTAAAAAATGTCTGGTTTCAAAAAAATATTGCTTGAGGTATCCAATTTTAGTGATCTAAGAATTTTCTACCATCATTTGGTGCAATATGACTGAACTAGCTAGAAACATCTACTCTAATACAGTAATGCCTACCTGGAATGATCATTATACTGAAATGTGTAGTAAAGTTATTTATGTTTTAGATGAAGTAGTATTACTTTGTTGCTGGCTTGGATGCAGTCGGTTTCTCTAGACAAACTTGTAACAATGAGGGAAGCTCTTGACGACTTGAAGCATTTTTCACTTGTTCAAATGTGCAGTTATTCCCATTGGAATTAGTTTGACGTATTATTTGTGATCTTAGAATTTTCCGCCAATATTTAGCACAATGAAATTGTGCTAGCTATGAACATGTAGTCTAATACATTAAGTACTCCCTCTGTCCCAGCAAAAATGACATAATTTCTATTTCCGTCTATCCCAGTAGAATTTCCATAGTTTGACTATTACCTAAAATAGCAAAGAAATATGTTGTTAAATTCCCACAATGTCCTCTTTAACTTCAACAACTTTTAGATTGAGCCCACTGCTTTCCCACAATACCCCTGTTTTTCCACATTTATGCCTGCCACATCAGCTCACCTAAAAGAGCGAGCCAAAAAGTAATTCCGCCATTTTTGACCGGATGGGGGGAGTATATACTTTGATATGACCCTTATATTGATATTTGTATACTGGTAATGTTATTTTGTTTGAGATGAACTGGTACTGCAACTGCACTGCTGTCTTAAATTACATTGTCTGTTTCCATAGGGAAACTTGGAACAATGGGGGAAGCACTAGATGACTTAAGGCGACTCTTTTCACTGTTGGAAAAGCGTGGCTATTCTGAGTGGATTCAGTTTGATGCATCTATTGTTCGAGGACTAACGTATTATACAGGAGTCGTATTTGAGGTTAGAATTCTGTAATCAGTCTCAATCTTAGTGAATAGTTTGGTAACTTTTTCTTCATGTTATGTACTTGACAAGTGTTTGTAATCGGTATTTTGTTTCTATCTCATGACCGAGATACAAAATCATGTTATATTTGAATACCTTATATGTAGTAAAGCATTTTAGCTTAATTGTGAGGCCTCGTCCCCTTCTAATTTCTTGACCCATTTAAAGGAGCATGCACCATGTATTGCAAGATCACTTTACTCAGTACGTGTTTTTAACAAGCACATTAACTACATACCTACTAGTTGGGTCTTTAAGGCATATTACGTTTTATAAATCTTTTTAGTATTGTTGGAGAGGCAGTAGGTAAGATGTCTTTGTGGACATAATGAATGCCTGCAAAGGCTACTGCTCATGGAGTATTCTACTATGCGCAATGCACTAGTTAAAGGTATGCCATGATATACGCGAATCATATATGTTTTCTGTAGGGTTTTCTCCGGGAAGGAAAGATGCGAGCCATTTGTGGTGGCGGTCGCTATGATCACTTGCTATCTACTTTCGGAGGGGATGACATTCCAGCTTGTGGATTTGGCTTTGGAGATGCCGTGATTATGGATGTGAGTTAAAACTCCATTTCTCCCCTGTACTATGACAATTCTCTACATTTCTTGATACAATTGGAGATCAGAAGTTCTATTGCTGTGGTTGAACATTAACTGCAACCTTCTTCTTACTTAGGGTAACTTTTTGGCCTATGGCTTTTAAACTTGATAAGTTAATTATATCTGTTAAATAGTGTTACCGATGTCTACCTTAAATAAGTAAAAAAGATGTAATCTTCCAATCAGGATGACCTAAGGTCCTAAAGAAAAGTAAAATTTACCTACAAAGAATAATTTTTCACTTCACTGGACGAAAAAATAAAAGGGAAAAAAAATTTAATGCATGCTGATTGGGGAATAGTTACAGGACTATCTTTAGATAATATAGAGTCCTATGGATAGAATCCATTAACTTCATGATGGCTAAGAAGATACAAGGTCAAGCATATTTGTTAAACTCTAAAAAAGTAAAAATGATCTTTCATCTGCCAGGAAAATTATTCTTACATGATGAGATGCAGAAATACTGAATGCAGTCCTAGGAAAAACATTCATGCTCACTAAAACATGAGGAGTTTCTTTTTTTCTACTCTTCCAGCTGTTAATTGCCTCATTCTGAAACTCGGAGCATTTCATATTTGTGAAGCACTGTATGTCTTCTCTAACAATTCATGAAGTAGCCAAGGCAATCTGGTTCTGAAGATCTTGTTAAAAAAACTATTCAGTCTTAGTCCTAAATAATCAGCAAGCTTTTGTGTATGATTTGAATGTTACTCTTGATGCAGGCAGCAACTGGAGTAAAATTCTCTGTGGCACTCATGTGCATCAGTACAATAAAGAAATTGTAGAAGTACTTAAGAATTACTTTGGAGTCTTAGGAATGGAGAGCTTTTAATCATAATTTCTCATTATCCATACATAAATGTCACAAGTGTTGTGTGTTATAGTAACTGCTTGCTTACACTACCTCAAAAACTTTTGTGTCAATTTTGTTTTACACTGTTGTGTGGTTCAGCTGCTGAGGGAGAAAGGGCTTTTGCCGGAACTGTGCCCCAATGTAAGGAACATAGTTTGTTCACTTGATAAGAATCTCGAAGGTGAGGCTGGTGCAATTGCAACAATTCTCAGGGAAAAAGGCCAGAGTGTTGATTTGGTGTTGGAGAACAAACCACTTAAGTGGTAAGAAAGTCCCAGTGATTTTGATTACCTTATGACAGAATATGATAAACCGTTTTGTATTTCGTTTTATAGAGTGATGATATAAATTTTAATAGAAACATAGAAAATGTGGTCAAGATGTTTATCCTAGTCATTATAATAAAAGACTCAGATGTATCTTACTCTCCTGGCGTGGAATCAATTACAGGGTGTTCAAACGAGCGGAACGGATCAAAGCAGAAAGGTTGATCTTGGTTGGACAGGCGGAGTGGGAGAAAGGCATGGTTGCTGTAAAGTGTCTGTCTACAGGTGTACAGAATGAGATCAAGGTGGATGAACTAGAATAATATAGCTACGGGTGGCTGTTGTGGCCATCTGGAACAACTCTGTACATTTCATCTTTAGAGACACGTCCTAGTTATTGCTCCAAACATAAGATTAATTCTTTTTCCCCATTTAAAGCTAGAAAATCCAATTTAAGTTGTATCTAGGTCAAATGTGATTTATTTTTATCAGAAAGGTAATTTTATTCTGTAATCATGAGCTGTTTGAACATCCTTATGTACTACTACCGCTACGTTCTGGAATTTATTTAATGCGCAACTTATATCTGGTTTTATCACCGTTAGTAATACCGACAAGCTGAGATGCACCTGAAAATTCTGATCCATGGAACCTCATCAGTCATCAGCAACTGTCTCAGCCAAAGTTCTTTGATAATTTGTGTGTTTTATTTGTGACTGCAACAAGCTGCTACAGCCACTTTTTAAAATTTACTGAATGCTGTTGGCAGATAACTGTGAGCGACTCGGTTCGGATTGGGTGGGCTTTGAGAATGTTCGGTTCATGTAGGTCTTTTTGTGGATCATGTCCCAACTTCTGATTTTGAATTTTGAATCCCCCAACAGATAGTCAACCCTCATGAATGTAAAGATGTGAAAGACTCCTGGTCTTAAAACACACAAATAACATCCTCTCTTGTCCTTCCTTCTCTGTTCTTACGGAGTTTCTTCATAGTCTTCTTGTTTTTCTTGTACTTCGTTCTTCATCGAGTTTAAGAGTAAGACATTGAATTTTTTATTCGATTGCTTCCTCTTCTAGGTTGTGCAGCTGAATACAACAGTGGTACCCTGGGATTCGAAACACCATCCATACCATCACACATTACTGGGCATTTTCCGAATTAAAGACAGAGATCTTCGTCTCGACCCTGCATCAATTCAACCTTTTTTTTTATTCGGTATACTTTTTCTGTTCGCTTTTTTACTTAACTCTGTTATTTACATTCATAAAATTGTTTAGTTTATTGGAAATCAAGTTCCTACAATCTTAATTTTGAATTTTCCCCCTACAATCCCTAAAAACTAAGGCAGAGTCTTGGGAAAGACGGTCTTTCCATAGGCTTGTGAAAAGACGTGGTTTAATTAGAATAATAAAAGATAAAAAGTCTAAGTTCCAATATTAAAAAATTATTATGTAACGTGTAGTAGTAATAAAGTTTATAACCCGATTCATGCAACACAGAAATTTTATATTTATTTCTTCTAATTTACACTTTAAATCTTAGTATTTCCATGACTTATGAAAATATTGTCGACTCAAAAACTAATCCCTCTAATATTGTGAAGTTTATACTAAATTAGTAGTCAAAATTTATCTGCTTTACGATCTAGTGTATACTAAGTTCGTCTTTCATGTTGACAGTAGGGAACAATCATTATAATTATTACTATTTGTAATTATAGGATTTTTTAATTCTGAATTAATTCAAAGTTTTGGAAAAAAACTATCTTTCCAAAGGTTTATATAAAGACGGAGTTTAATTAGAATAATGAAATGTAAAAGGTCTTAGTTGCAATATTAAAAATTTATTATGCAACATGTAGTAGCTATACAGTTTATAACCCAATTTATGCAATCCAAAAATTTTATCTTCATTTCTTCTTATTTACACTTTAAACCTTGGTCATTCCATGCCTTATGGAAATACCGTCTTTCGAGAGACGGACTCTAATTCTAAGTTTAATTAAGGGGTAATAATTCTAATTAATTCTGAAATTGGTAATGTTCTTGAGTCCGTCTCTTGAAAGATATTCTTTCCATAAGTCATGGAAATACCAAAGTTTAAAGTGCAAATTAGTATAAATGAAGATAAAATTTTTGGGTTGGATGAATCGGGTTATAAACTTTATAACTATTACATGTACATAATAAAATTTTAATATTACAACTAAAACATTTTACCTTTAATTATTTTCATTAAATCCCATCTTTTCACAAATTTAAGGAAAAACGGTCTTTCCTAAAATTTTCTTTGACTTGACGACAATAAATTTGGTCATTTATTCAGTGTACCCCGATTATTTGCAATTCTAATCATCGTTAAATTGTTGAAATTTCAAATATATAAATTGAAGTTGAATTTAAATTTGAAAACTGAAAGTGGCACATTTAAATTTGAATATTCTAATTTAATTTGAATATTTGATATCGAAAAGTGAAATTGAAAAAAAAAATATTTGAGTAAGATTTAAAAACAACTTTTAGTGAATGACCAACAAAAATTCTATCTAAGGAGACTGATGATTTTAAGCAAACATTTAGTGTCCCTCCACAAGCCTTTCCTAAGAATTTTGAGAAAAGTCAACAAGTATTTATAAATATGTTCTAAAACTATTTCGTTTGACTTCTAAACAACACTAACAAATGTTGCCTACATGATCATTTGGAAGCTCTGAGGCGACTCTGTGAAAATAGGATCTCCATTCTCTCTAACTCAGAAATTCGACCAGCGCCGGCGTAATGGTGGAGCCACCAACCATTTATGCTTGTATTCTATCTCCCCAAAACAACTCCCACACTGATATCTCTAATAATAGGGCTTCATTCAATCCAAAGACGAGAGTTGATCATCTGGGTAAACCTGGCCTCTTCTTTTCTGAAGAAGAATGTGATAAACTCGAAACCCCTCTGAAACGGGCTCTTGTCGGAAAATTCTCGCTAAGTAGGCCTCAACTGGACAAATTATGCCGAGATTTTTAGACAACGGGTTTCAAGGTAAAACAATTCTACTCTTTTACCTCACCTGTTAGACAATTCTGCTCTTTTACCCCTTCTAAGATAATTTCAAGGTAAAACACAAGCTCTTGATAATGAAAGAGCACAAAAGTGATCCCAAAAAGTACTAAATTATGCACATAAAATGGACACATCACAATCGTTAAGTTCTGAGTACATTTTCTATTCCTGGTGATTATTATAGGCGTTGGATACACAAAGTGTGGAATTTTGGTCCTTATTTGTTAAGAATTTTGAAATGGACTGCTAATTTTAACCGTAATGTTGATTCACCTATTATTCCTGTCTGGCTAGCTTTATATGGGTTGCCACAACAATTTTTCAATCCGGATATAATGATGTCAATAGGAAACCTCATAGGACATCCTGTTAAGGTTGATAAGGCAACACTATTTATTAAATAGAACTAGGCCTCATGTAGCCAAAGTCTGTGTTGAAATGAATATTACTCTACCCATAACTAAATGAATTTGGCTAGATTATAGAGGGGTTGGGTTTTGGCAATATATTGATTATGAGAGTCTTCCTGACTACTGTGCTAAATGCCTTAAACTAGGTCATTTAGATGTCTATTACAAATCTGAGATATTGCAGGATAAATCCCAAGCTTGGAGATTAAATGAGAAAGATTCCAATACTAAGCAGATTGGAGACAATCTCCCCTCTTCAGGTATCCCACCAAAGGACAAGTCTTTGATTCCTACTCACAAAGTTGATGTTCCTATAATGCAGGAGGTGTGGAGACCAAAACCCAAGGATGCTAAATAACCTCATGACAAAACTGTTAAAAGTTCAGAAGATATCACCTCTTTGATAGAGGATCAGGTTCCTTTTGAGTCATCACATATTGATTTAACCTCTTCTCCTAGGCCAGCTGTATACGTGATCACTCTGGACTAATTACTTCATTGAACTTGACATTGGCCAGCGGTGTACTTGATCATACCGGACCAATTACTTTCTTGTACTCATGCTTAATAGGGTGGCCCCAACCCTTCTTAGCTTCAAAATCGATGAGTCAGCAACAGGCTAGATCGTTCGGCTAGATGTCTAAGAAGGTCTTGCTTGTACTCTCGAGATGTACCGTGTGTCGCACTTAACTCTTGCTTGCTTGACGAGCGTGTGTTGTTGTTATTGATCCTTGGGGATATCTTTCTCTTTCTCGATATTTCAAGATAGTAATCGCTTGCCGATAGTTGGAGTATAAATAGGAATTCAATTGTAGCCTCATATAAAGACTTGATGGATTGCTACGTATACTCCTCTCTCTATCCCTTACGTGAAATATGTCTCGCTTTCTCTGTGCTATATGGTCAAATAGTATCACTTGGTTAATATTTCTAAACCATTGAGACCTCACTGAGCATGAGCTCATTTCTTTAAGTTAACTTTTTTTCTTGATGTTTGGGAAGAATGTTTGACATGAGTGATGGAATCAGAGACTATAGGCACGTTATTGAGCTACTGTTATTATAAGCTCAACACCAAGAAAAAAAATGTAAATTTCTAAAGGTTTAAGAATCTAGATTATATATGGTTCTAAAATTTCATACAATATATTTATAAATTTAGTTAACTATTTATCTTGCTCTTTGTACTACTGAGTCCTGGCGCGAGCTAAGCAGGCACTCGATTATGGCCTCTCCAATAAGTAGAGAGGTTAATTGGGGTGTCACAGGGGGTGCCTAGCAAAAGTGGCGGTACGACCTCCTAAAAAGATCACAATTGGACGTAAACCCATTGACTGTATTTTCATTGGGTATGCACACAAGCGTAGTGCTTAACAATTCCTGGTGTACAAGTTTGATATACTAGATTTACACGCAAATACAGTAGTGGAATCACGTAATGCATCCTTCTTTGAAAATGTGTTCCCATGTAAGGACAAGTAAGTTATAAAAAGACTCATGGAGAAGGAGAAGCAAGTACTTCTGGTCAACAAACAGAAGAGGGTAATGATGAACCAAGACGTAGCAAGAGAGATAGAAAGGAGAAATCATTTATCATGATTTCGAAATGGCTTTTCTATTAGAATATGACCTTAGAACAGTTAAGGAAGCCATGTCTACACCGGATACACCTTCATGGAAGGAAGCGATGAACAGTGAAATTGACTCCATTATGTAAAAACCATACGTGGGAGTTAACTAATTAGCCATCGGGTTCAAAGCTCTTGGAAGCAAGTGGATTTTCAAAGGAAAATTCAAAACACATGGCTCAATCGAGAAGTATAAGGCTAGACTTGTGGTGCAAGGATTCAGGCAAAAAGAAGGTTTGCATTTCTTTGACACCTATTCTCCGGTGACGATAATAACTTCAATCAAAATGCTAATAGCAATCATGGCTATATGAAATATATAAATACATCAAATGGATGTTAAAACAACATATCTGAATGGAGAGCTTGAAGAGGAAATTTATATGAAACAGTGGGAGGTTGTCGTCGTACCTCTCAAAGTTAAATTTATAAGCCCTAAATACTTTCTATCTACAACTAAGTAGATAATGGCAAGTCGGGGTCGTCCACGAAGAAGAGGAATTTTCTTAAGCGTTTAAACATATAAGGTTGATATTAGGCTAGAGGTAGACATATATAGATATATAAAAGAGTAAAAGGGGGGAATGCTAAAACTTCTCAAATGAAGATCAACATTCATTTCTTCTTAAGAGTAATTCACAAAGACAAACAACGACCATTTGCTAACCTCATTGATAATCACTTTAGGCAAACCACACCTTAAAAGTATTTCATCAATGTCATTATGCATGAAGAACCATAGATTTGATAACAACATTCTACCAAAGACATAGCCATTTAACCAAACATAGCATTCATTAGGCTAAACCTAGAACAAACCACATTCAAGTTTCAACCTTGCACTGCATCTATGGGATAAACATGAGAACAATCCACATTAACATATTTATCTAGCAAGAATCACAACATATTATGCACAAGAAGTTATAAATCCATGTTCTTGGATTTTCATGTCAAAGAGCTAAGAAATTGGCCACTTTCCTAACACCCTAACAATAAATCATACAAACACTTCATATACTCAAACAACCCATAGCATAAATGAAGTAAAACATCACATTAAAACACATGAATGCTAAATAACAAATGTTTCAAGAAAGGGTGAAATAGAGGCTCTTAATACATAGATATGGAAGCTTCAATCAATTACTCCCAAATACAAACTGACGTAGATAATGAAAATCCATGATTGATTCTACAAAAACTAAGAAAAGAAAGAAGAAAACTAGGGTTTGAAACCCATAAAATTGCAGGAAGAAGAGGAGATTCTGAGAGAGAGGATAAGGTGAGTATCTATAGTACAAAAAAGTAAGAAATGTTCTGGCCACCCGTCCTTCGTGACTCACGACCAATTCATAGCGAGTCGCGATCGAGCCAAGTTTCAGCATCTTGATTTCTTTCTTCTTTTTGTTTCAAGTCCTCCTCTTCACTTCACTTATCTTCAATTCTTCAAGTCTTCAAAAGTTCAAATGCAAGTCTTCAAATCTTCAATTATTCAAAGTTATTCTTTAAAGTCTTCAAAAAAATTACCTTGTCAGACAAAAAATCCTCTAGAAAAGTAATAAAAGCATAAAAGTCACTTTTAACTCTCCTTAGAGAATTTCAAGGCAAAATTCCACATCTAGAGCATAAAAGTGTACAAAAGTGAATCCTAAAAATCCTAATATAACCATATAAAATAAGCACATCAAACAACCTGAGGGTTATGCCATCCCAGGACAGGAACACAAATTGTGCAGACTTGTGAAATCCCTATATGGGTTAAAACAAGCACCTAAACAATGGCATAAAAAATGACAATGTAATAATGTCAAATGGTTTCAGAATAAATAAATGTGACAAGTGCATCTATGTCAAAAATAGTCCAACCGTATACATTTTGTTTTACCTATATGTGGATGACATGCTCATCATATGTAGCAATAAAGACATGATCAAACAAACCAAGAACTTTCTTAATGGAAAGTTTGACATGACATTCTGAAAGAATTTTATTGTCTCAAGAACATTACGCCAAGAAAGTACTTGAGAGATTTAAAAACTATTCAAGTGGGATAGTTAAAAGTCCCATGGACCCTCACTTCAAGATGAAGAAAAACTCGGGTAATGGGATATTACAACTAAAATATGCAGGAGCGATAGGGAGTCTTATGCATTTGAAAAATTGTACAAGACCCGATTTAGCACACGCTATTAACGTATTCAGCCGTTATACAAGCAATCCAGGACATAGTCACTAGAAAAAGATAACTTGAGTGTTGAGCTATTTGAGATATACGCAAAGTTATAAGCTGCACTATGGAAGATATCCAACCTTTCTAGAAGGTTATTGTGATGATAATTCGATGCCTGATTTAAAAAAAGTCAAAATCAATAAGTGGGTATGTATTTAGGCTTGGTGGTGCAACTGTGTCATGGAAATCCTTGAAAAAAACACTATTAGCCAGATCCAAAATGGAATCTGAGTTCATTTCTTTAGATAAAGAAGCTGAAGAAGCAGAATGGCTTCAGAACTTTATGGAGGATATTCAAACACGGGAAAAACCAGTGCTAGCATCAGGTATGTACTGTGATCGTCAATCGGCTATACTTCGGCACTGAGTTCCATATATGATGGTAAATCTCATCACATAAGAAGAAGACATAAAACCATAAGACAATTGCTGTCAACATGTGTAATCTCTTTAAATTACATGAAATTGGCTAACGACCTAGCGGACAACCTAAAGGCCTGTCACGAGATCAAGTTGTTTTTTTTAATAACAATTCACCATTCATTCATTGCTAAGAAAGTTTGTACATGTTACATTGGCATGTGCAAGAATATGGGCCTCGACGACTGCTAGTCTATCCATCTTAATTATTGATAACTTGTGAAACACCATCCCTAGAATTATAATTTCCTTAACTAATTGCCTTGTATCTGGTGGGACTTCCGGATAATTGTTGATATATCATAGAGCATATTCACAGTCTGTCTTTATGAGTAGATGCCAATTCCTTTTGTAGCTAGCCTGCTTCATAGCATGGAGTATAGCCAATAGCTCTGCTTAGACCACCGATGATGCATGGATGGTTGCTGTTTCTTTCCACCCTGCTTGTGTGGGTGGATTTGCACACCAAGTTGCCACTCCTTCTCCATTGCTGATGTAAAATGCCGCATCTGTAGTGATGATTGTGCAATCATGGAAGATATGGTCTACATAGCTGTCCTTCTTCAGCCACATGAGGGTGATTTCTCCTATTTTCCTTGTCTCTTTGAGTGGTTCCTCACTTGTATCATTTTGTGGTATCACACTAGGGAGATCCAGATCTGGGTCCAAACTGTGCATGGACCAAATCATATCCCTTGTCCTAGCTCTGTTGGTCAATCTATCTATTTCATCCATTATATGTTTGAATGAAATAGGTGCTTGTTCTAGTGTGACAGAGCATCTCATTCACCAAATACCCCAGTTTATAAAACATGCAAGTTCTCTATCTTCCTTCTCTGGAGCAATGTTAAATCATTGTTGGATCCATACCTTAAAGGAAGTCGGGATGCCTATGCTAAAATCTAATCCCAATCTGCTATACCTCCATACCTTTCTGGCTATGTCACATTTGAACATCATGTGCTCTATTTTTTCATCCGCCGTCGAGCACATTTGGTATTTCGTGGACAGTATCATACCTCTTGTCAAGAGGATTGAGAGCTATTAGGTATGCCCCATTGATCATTCTCCAAATAAGAAATTTTATATTTTCTAGGATGTTGGCACTCCATAGAGTCTTCCACATTTTGGGTTCTGACTAGTTTCTTGGTGATATCGTTAAGGATGACGGTTTATCCCAAGCCTTAGCTTCCTTTGCTGTGTGGTAACCCTGCTTGACTGAGTATTTCCCTAAAGCCTCTTTGTCCCATGCCAAATAATCTACATCCCCAAAACTATGAGTCGGGATGTGTATTTTTTGTATTTCCCTCATTGTGGTAGGTGGGAAAAGGGTTCTGAGTAGCGGCATCCTCCAGGATCTGTGTGCGTCGATGAGGTCGGAGACTTTAAAACGTAGATATGAGAGGATACTTGTTTCATATTTGATTGGCTTAACCTTATTTGGTATCCAATTATGTTGAATACCCACTGTCTCACTTGCCGCAATCTTCAACTTCATATGAGGTTTAATTAGTTCGAGTCCCCAAAGTATTCCCCTCCATCCGTAAGAATCTCCCTGCTTATGTTTTGTCTGTAGAAAGTCCTGTTTTCCGCAGTATTTTGCGAGAAAAACTTTGAGAATAAAGTGTCTTAATTTATTATCAGTGTCCACGTTTGCTTCCCAAACATCGCTTGGTTCATTTCAGACGTAGATCGCATCCCTAGTCCACCGTTCCATTTTGATTCACACAGCTTATCCCATGACTTCCAATGTATCTCACTCCCTTCCGGGTCTCCTGCCCAGATAAACCTTGCCATATGTTTGTCAATCTCTTTTGCGATTGTTTTTGGTATCCTGAATATCCCAACGAGGTACTGGGATAATGAGCAAAGTACATGCTTGCACAATGTGATCCTGCCCAATACTGATTGGTCGCTCTTCCTCCACGCTCCCGTCTTTGATATAATCTTCCTCTGTAAGCCTTTAAACAATCTGAATTTTGAACCCTTAAAATTGATGTCATGGCCTAGGTATTCCCCTTGTGGGAGATCTGGATTTTTGTTGAATCTCAATTGAATCAGGTTCTTGGTAAAGTCATTGGCATTTGGACTTATCATGAATGAAGATTCTCAAAACTCAATCTCTGTCCCGAATAGGCTGCAAATATATTCAATGTAGTTGCTAGTTTCTTCATACCCCTTCCATGACCTCAAAAAAGAGGATACAGTCGTCCGCAAACATCAGGTTTGAGACTCATGGCACACCTATGCCACATTGGATTCCCCTACACACCTGTTGGAATGGTGCTGATGCGATCATGGAAGACAATGCTTCCTGACACAAGATGAACATAAAAGGGGAAAGTGGACAACCTTGTCTTAATCCTTTTCTGGGCTTGAATGGTTCCGAGAGCTCCCAGTTGAATTTGATAGAGTATGTGACCATGGTGACACACTCCATGATCCACTGAATCCACTTAATTAGAAATTCCATCCACCCCATGACAATCCTGAGAAAGTCCCAGGACACTCTGTCATATGCTTTCCTCATATCAATTTTCAAGGCTGTAATGGCTAGTTTCCCTCTCTTCTGCTTTCTAACCTTCTCAATCAGCTCATGTGCTACTAATGAATTCTCAACTATCGACCTTCCTTTTACAAATGCCACCATGTTGCCAAAAATTAGATACCTCATTATGCGCTTTAATCTATTTGCTAGTACCTTAGAAATTATTTTGTACACAGCATTGCACAAGCTAATAGGTCTTAAATCAGCAGGTTTCGTGGGTACCTTATTTTTTGGAATTAGGGCGATGTTGATGGCATTCCATTCTTTAAGAATTCTTTCGGTTATAAAAAAACCCCCTGTATTTCTTTGTTGAGATCATCTCCGACTTCGCTCCAATAGTTTTTATAGACTCCCGCTGGGATTCCATCTGGTCTAGGTGCCTTCCAATTTCCCACTTGAAATACTGCCGCTTTAACTTCTTCTGCCGTCACCCCGGCTGATAGCTTCCGTTGTTGTTCTGAATTTACCATTGGTTCAATAAGTTATAGGATGTCATTGATAGTCTTATCCCTATAAGCATCCTGTGGCATGATAAATTCATTGACAAAGACCATACTGACATGTTCCACCACCATCTTCCGCAATTGGATTGGATCGGATACCCACCTCCCTTGATTGTTCTTCATCTGTGTGATTCGATTCTTTCCTTGTTTCTTCTTAGACCTTTTGTGAAAGAAACTTGTATTCCTGTTTCCTTCTACATCCTATTTGATCTTAGCTCTTTGTTTCCAGAATTCATTTTTGTTAGATGAGAAGATCATCTAATTCTTCTGATCTAGTTCTCGCTTCTTCAAAGTCGTGGTTCATCTAAATTTTGTCTATTTATTTTTCCTTCCTTCGTATCATGTTGTCCAGTACACCCACGTTGTCTCTGCTCCATTTTCTAAGCTTGAGAATTGTGGCTTCAAGTTTCTTCTCCAGCATGGGCATGTAGCAATGCTGTGTTGTCGACAAGGCTTGTCCTCCGCTTTGGTTCCAACTTTGGTTCTGCCCATTCTGCCAATTCCTCTGACCTCGTCCCTGCGGATCCAGAACGATTCAAACTTTGGCCTTTCTTTTTTCCTTTTACCAAAATCCTGATGGTGTATGTTCAGTACCATCAGCCCGTGATTTGATCTTGACATTGGTAGATTCCTGAACATGTAATTAGGGAATAGGTCAACCCAGATCCCATTGGCAAATCCTCGATCCAGCCTTTCTACTACCAGTTGCTCCCCCGGACGTTCATTTGACCATGTAAACCACTGCCCCTAATTTTGTAGCTTCTGGAAATTATTCCTTCGTAGAACCTCATTCAGTGCAGCTATGTGTTGTTCAGTGACTATATTACCTTCTCTCTTATAATCGTTTCCCATAACTTGGTTTTAGTCCCCTATAATCAGTGTCGGTAATGTGTTGAACAATAGGTCAATATTCAATTCATCCCAGACTTGCCTCTTCCTTTTTTCAGGATGTCTATACAGCAAAACAAGCTTCCATTCCTCCTCAGCTAAATAGGTGATATTACAAAATACAAAATTTTGGGAGCTTTTTGCTACCCCGAGATGGATTTTCAGTGTCCAAGCCACACAGAGACCACCTTTATTACCCTACATCTACAATTTCCCAACTAGTGAAATACGACTTGTCTAGCCATTTTCTAATCTTACTACTATTACATTTGGTCTCCATAAGAAAAAAAAATATTGGGTTTATACTGTGAAATGAGGTTGTTGAGGGTACTTACTGTCAGAGGGTGTGTCAGCCCTCTGCAGTTCCAACATAGTATATTCATAATCCTCTTGGTGGTTGTTCTAGACCAACCACCAAAGTACCACAGGTATTGCCTTCGCAAGACTGCATGACCACTGAGACTATATCCTCATAGGTCCGGGCACCAACAATGACCATTTTCCCTTGCTCCTTTCCATCGTTGTAGTCTATCTCAGGAAATTTCTCGACCATCCGTATCAGCTGTGGTTCGTCCTCCACAATTAGGAATTATCTCTTATGAAATGCTATCTCACCCAAGTTAATCTTTAGGTTTCTTTTTCTTTTTTCTCCCAGTTTCCCTGCCACTGGCATAAGATCCTCCATAGCCCAACTCATAGCCTCCGCTTGATACATGGTGAAATTTGCTTAAGTGGATGCTTCAGTGGGTTCCGGCTGTGTTTGTTGCGTAGTTACATAATCACATGGTTGTACTGGGACCATCTTGGGGAAAAGGAATGCCAGGCCTATTTGTCGCTGCATGTTCCTCTCAATCATTAATCTTATTGCAATAGTCGATTTTGAATGGGCTAATCTAGCTCTTGTTCCCCATCTGAATCCTCCACTATATCCCACCAATTTACTTGAGCTTGGCTGGATCTCATTGTTGCACCCTTTGGATCCCGATACAGATTTTTTATGCAAAGATTTTCCTGAATTATTGAAGATTGGGTCAGCTTTGAAGTTATTGCCATTGGATTCCAGCTCCATCCCATTTTCCACTTGGGCCTGCCCATTCTCCAACCCATCCAACTCTAATATGCCTTTGTTATTATCCATTATTGAAGGTTTCTTATCTCCTTCATTTGTGTTCCCATCCACCAAGAAACATTTTTCCTTCATCCGATCCAAATGTAATGTTAGGACCGAGAAGGCGTCTGGCAATGGATTACTGTCATTTGCCTTATCAGCCACCACCGATCTACCTCCCTCACTTATTTCCAGCCCTCTCCTACTTATTTCCTCCACTTTTCTTGGTCGTTCTTCCTCCGTCATGGCCATTCCTTTTGCATTACAGATTTTTACCTTGCCATTTGAGCCGTCACCGACGATGGTGATGATTGGTGCCTCCTCTGTGTGCACTTTTCCACTGAGTTTAGGAATCACACCAGTATTGGTGTTGTTCATCGGGCCGACGTAGGTGAGCGGTGAGGGCACCCCTCCTTCTCCACTTTGTGATTAAGATTTGGCCTCCGTCTCCATAGCTGAGCGTCCGTCTTCAATGTTCCTTTCTCCGGTGGTAGGCAGTGGCGGCATTTCCTCCATTGTTGTCAGGTAACCATCTTTGTTGCTATTCTCTGTGCTTAGGATTGGGAGATTTTGGATTAGGGATTGTTGAATGTTTGTGTATGGGTCATGATTGTCTTGTACTATGGGTATTCTATTTTCGTTTGGGCTTCTTATTGCACCTTGGGCTTGTTTTTTATCCATGGTATGGGGTGGGTTTATGAGATTCCCAGGTGGTTGTGTGAGTGGTTAAGATGGTACAGTATCATAGATGTCCATGTTATTAGGATTTTGATTGTGGGTGAGTGTGTTTGGGTTTATTTTGGTATTTTGGCCTAGACTGAAATGTGAAGGGCCTATGATTACTAGTTGAAGGCTATTATGTTTAGGGTCTAGGGAGTTGGTTTCATTTGTAAATTTTTGGCAGCTGGCTTCATTAATGTGGAATGGTGAAGAGATAGGAAATTTACCTTCTGCTTATATAGTTGTCACCTCCTTTAGCTTATCCTTATCTCCATTCCTTGTGCTGCAATTTTGTACCCGCTCCCCATCATTTCTCGATGAGCATTCTCCATCACCATATATTCCACCTACTCTGCCTCCCATGTAGCTCCAGTACATGGCTTTATTTCTTTTCCTAACAATTACTTGGTCCTCACACTGCCTTTCCCTTTTTATTTAATGTCCTTGGAAAGGATGTTTTCCATTAGGGGCCCTTCCATTGAATGCTCGTTATCCTCCTCACCAACCATTTCTACTTCCTGTGGTGTGGACTTCTCCTCCGGGTCTGAATCATCGCTTAGTGAAATACGCTTTGACCGCTCCCAGTGAATTCCTTCCACCAATTGCTTTTCTTGAATTTCTTCAATTCTTTGAGTTGACTCAGTTATAATTCCCTGTAACTTCTCCTATTTTCCTCCGATCAACTGAGTTGGAGTTCTGTTGGGATGGTGGATTAGTCTTCCATCTTCTTTGATTGTTTCCAGTATAAGCGAGTTTGGGCCCTTGTCCATTGCCTCATCATCAGCTGGAGTCAAATCTACAACCATCGACAATATACCATTTGACCCGTTCTTCCCCACCATTCTCAACACCTCTGGGTTAGCATTCTCGGTTTTCATGCCATCTCTGGCTACCCTATCATCATGTTCAAAAGCAGCATATGGGTTTGTGACTAGATGCTGAGGATGTACCTGCACATCTTGCCGGCTTCTGTCTAGCTGAGTTCCTGTTGGTGATTCCTCTAGGATGAATCCAATGTTCATGTCAAAGTCATGATAGTTTTCCGGGGAGGATGAATTGTATTCTTACCCTGCTTCGTTCGCCCCTCATGATCGCCCTCTTGTGTTATAAAGGATAGTTCCTGGCCATGCATAGGGCTTCATTCAATCTCCATATTATACTCCATATTCCTATGATGAACCTCTTCCCAACTGAAAATAATGTCTTCTTGATACTGGAACCCCTTAGGGATATCCCTCCTGTCCCCTTGAAATCTATGTTAATTTATTCTGAGAAAATCATAAGGAATTCTAGTAAACCTCCTCGCCGGTAAGTTTCGATGAACCCTTATTGTAGCAGGAAACTGTTCGGCAGTGTTATTCTTGAAAATCTCTACTCCCAACTCCTGACTTAGTCTTGCAAATCTTTCGGCAAGGTAATACTCTACAACTGCATCATCTTGGAAATGGCATAATTGCATTGTATGCCCTAGACCGCTACATCTTCTACACATTTTGTATACTCTCTCATACCCAATAGACATCCAAGCCTCCCCTCCGTAGCTGGAGGAAGAAACCTGAAACCAGGGGCTCATATATTGTAACCCATACTCGAACATTAGTGTAGTCTCCATTCTCCACTGATGATACCCCCCAAAAAAACCAGCTCTTCGACCTCTCTGACCACAACTGCGTACCTTGCTACTACCTCCGGTAGCAAATATTCTGGGGGTAGACCATAAATCCCGATCCACAACAAGACGTGGGTAACACCTATGTGTGAAAATAGCATTTCCGGTGCCCACCGTCGCAGAGCTAGAAGTCCTCCCTCCACCGTCATCGGCCCATTATACAGAATATCATTCATATGTGACCGGCTATCGAACCTAAACACATAAAATCTCCCTGCTTTGACCATTACCTCCACTCTTCCACCCCAAAACTCATCCATGTGTGCTTTCATTCTTGCAGCACTAAATTGTCTGTGGCCCACCAAGTACCCCAACAACGAGTTGGCAAACATGTGCCTGCCCTCGTTATATTCCTCAACATCCCCGACAAGGACTGGTCCCCTTCGAACCCGTCTGTGCATGCCACGATTAAATTCTTCTGCAAGTGGTACATCACTGTATTCTTCCAAGAATTTAGATCCATGTCGCAAATCATCGACTAGTGGTCCTCCAGTATTCTATGTGTCATATGCTTGATGACTTTGTTCTATTTTCTTTACTTTTGGGTTGATGCTGACAGTGTGTTTGGTTTAGTTAATTTGTTTGGTGTTGGTGTATGAAAATGGTTACGATGGTGTTTTTGCTTTTGGTAGGTAAATTTAACAAGGTCAGCTCTTGGGACTTTGAAGAATTTTTGTTGATGTTTTTGCTTTGGCTTAGTACTTTGATATGAAATTTAACAAGGTCTGCTCTTGGGACTTTGAAGAAGTTAGGATGTTTTGGTGAATTGATGATGAATAGGACTTGAAATTGATGCTTGGTTCTATGAACAAGAGAAATGCTTCGTTTCTGATACTGTAGCTCTCAACTTTTCTAGAGAGAATGCTCGAGTTCCAATAGGAAATTTTACATCAAGTTGTTAAGTCATCTAGAGGAAAGAGTTTAAGGCATGCGACTATAGATGAGGCTTGATGGTAACCCTACCTAACTGATTAAAGATCCCAAGAAATAGGTTCAAAGGGAAAACTAAATCAAGTTGAATCTATAAAAGCACTCTGAGATTTCAATCTCTTCCCAGTTCCTATGATGAAAGAAAAAGTGCTACCTGTGCAAGTTAAGGTTAAGCTAGACTTTTAATGATTCCATAGCTTTGAAATACAAGTGGGGTATGCCAGGATACCCTTATGGTCAATCACTTTATAAATGTGAAATGAGATTGTTTCTAGGAGAATAAAGAGAGGCTGAATACTCCAATTCACTCATGAATAACCATGGATGTTCAAGGCCAAAATGAACACAATCAGAGAACCAAGTTTTGTGAGAAGATGAAACTGTGTGATAATCATTGTGTAGTTTTACACAAAAGCCCGGGTGGTTAAAAACATCATGTTCTTTCCCTGATCGAGTAAATTTGATATTATTCACTATGAATGGTTCATGGTTGAGAAATTCTACCTTACCAAATACACTAATTCTTCGCTCTTTCATTGCAGCATGTGAATGGCTTCACCATTGGCTCCTTCTGAATTGAAGAGGCGTGGATTGCTCCCCGACTACCTCCGGCTCGTTAGTGGCCTTGGGTAACTGAATATTTTTCAGTCCAATTGCATATCCACAACAATGGAAAAAACTTCCCCCCTCATGAGGTACTTAAATTAAATATTTATAAATTGTTGAAATGAAGATAGGCACCGGTTTGACATTTGGAGGAACCGGTGCTGAATTGTTTCGTAGTCAAAAAATTCAAAATTTTGGTCATACTTGGGGCAGGAAATAAAAAAAATTGAAAGGGAACTGGTTTTTATACTGGTGTTATAGTGAAATTTATTTTACCGCCCAAAATTAAATGGGCTCAAAAAAAATTCAGCCCAAAATAGAATAACTAGCACGAGTTTTCTATAATGAGGTAACAGTACTCTATACCGGTGCTAAGACTGAGACACATTTTACCCCATAAACTCTCTGTTGCGATTAAGCAGCCTCACGCAGCTACTTTATCATTTATGGGAACCAGTTTATTTTGAACCAGCACCGATTTTAATACCGTGCTCTATACTGAGGATATATTTTTGAACATTGCTCTCGGGTTCGAAAAAACAAAGCAGCCCACACAGCTACGTTAAACGAAATTGGCACTAGTTTTTAATGCTACAGCACGGGTTTTAGTACCGATGATCTATACTTAGAAAATATTTTTGAACATTTCTCTCGGGTTGGGAGGAAAAATAACAAAGCAACCTCACACAGGTGCTTAAAAATGAAATTGGCACCGGTATTTTATGCTACAGCACATGTATGATACCGGTGTTGTGCACTTAGATTATTTGTGAAAATGGTAAAATGTAGTTGAATTTTTTTCAGCACCAATATGTCAGGTTAAGTACTTGTGCTTACTCTGCTTATATAAAATGCGATCGATCATCTTCCTCACATAACGGTCGCATTTTCCTCTTCAATCCCACTATACGGATGCTTTCTCCACATTCAATCTCCATGTTCTCAACCATTTAATCCTCATCCAACCTCCATTGCCCCACCTATCCAATCCCCCCTTATATAAGAACCTGAAAAATCCCTTTTTCCGTATATCCCTACCGCGTTTCTTCACTTTTTCCACTTATTGACGATGAAGTCACCATAACTCAGATTCCGGCTGGAATCTTTAAAGGTACTTCTTGATTCCTTCATTTTTAGTTGTGTACAAAGCCTAACTTTCTTTACATTGGGTGAAATTTGTATGAATTTCTATGTGTTTGATGAAATGTATGAATGAAGCCTTTTTAATATTAAGTTGCTTAGGGATGTTGGAGTGTGATGTTGGAGTGTGATGTTGAAGATCTTGTTCTAAAATGTATGAGAGATACACTATGTGTGTGATGTTTGAATTGTTCAATCCAAATTGTATGACATATATAGGTCATTGTGGTATTTGAAGTGTGATATGGTTGATCGTGTGGTATTGAATGGTATGTTCTAAAATTTATAAGATATACACTATGCATGTGATGTTTGAATTGTTCAATCTAGAGTGTATGACATATATAGGTCACTTTGTGTGTGATGTTTAAAAAATTCAATCCAAAGTGTATGAAATATATAGGTTATTTTGTGGTGTTGAAGTGTGATATAGTTGATAGTGTCATGTGGAATGGTGTGTTCTAAAATGTGTGACATATACACTATGTGTTTGATTTTTTGAAGTGATCAATCCAAAGTGTACGACATACAGGTCATAAATTGTAATTTTTATGTTTGTTATGCCTTATCCATTAATGTTGTATTTTCATATGTAGATGCCTCATCAAACCGAAAAGGTGGCTGGAAAGAAGAAGAGGGATGGCCTTCCGGCCAACCAAAAAAATGTGGAAAACAAGGTAGTTACTTCCAAAGCCGAACAAGAGGAGGTTCCACCAGTGGTAATACTCAATATTCAATTTGAGAAAGATCAAACGGGTGCAACTGGTGCTCCCGATGAGGAAGCTCCCAAAGAGAAGGAGGGTGATAGCGAGGACAACCCCCTCCACGATCTGAGTAATGATGATCTTACCAAAGCAGGCGGGTTGCAGGGGAAGGTGTTTGACAAGTTCGAGATTTCATCTTGGCGTAGGGAAGGGGGACGTCTACGTGCCAGATAATCATGTTAGCCAAGGAAAGGGACCTTGTCCCCGCCGCCTTTGAGGAAGTTGAGGGTGGGCTGATTTTTGTAAGAAACTAAAGCGCTTGGACCGCATATTGCAATTAAGCATTTCAGAGGCGGGTCATATTTGGTACGTAGATACACTGGCCTATCATCCCAAATGATGTGAAGAAGGAAGCGTAGAGAGACATAAAGGTAAAGAAATATTTCTTAATACTTAATTTATAAATGCCTAATCTTTACTGTTAAACTATATATTCATGCTCCTAACCTAAATATAATGCAACCTTCCATCACAGACAAGTTTCAATTTCGAAACAAAATTGGTTGAAGACCAGTGGAGCAGGTTGAGGAAGAATGCGGTAGGAAAGGGTGACGATGCACATCGCGACTGGAAATCCAAGTTGCTAAACAAGTAAATATGGTTTCTTTCGAGTAGCAAAATTGGCAGGCGGGTGGTCGTCGCGCCCGCCGTGCAAAAGATAATTTATAAGCCCTTTTTGCTTACTTTCTACAACTAGGTAGATAGCGGCAAATCGAGGTCGTCCAATGAGAAGAGGGATCTTCCTAAGCAATCAAGCACAAATGGTTGATACTAGGCTAGGAGTAACTATATTTACACACACTTAAAAGCAAGTAAATGGGGGGGGGGGGGGGGTTGGTTGGTTGGTTGTTCCTAAGTTACGAAAGTAAAAAGACAAGATAACTAGCAAGGTCAAGTGACTATGCTAATCATCAAACAAAACTAAGAAAAGGGGTTTTAAACTACAAAGATAAAAAGTCTTGGGGGCAAGGGATATCCACTTCCAAATCTAATGTAGGTCATTGAATCATTCACTCATTCTATCATATAGCATTACATGACTCAACATCGACATACCCATCTAGCAAGAATCACAACACGTTATGCACAAGAAGTTCTAAGTTCACGCTCATAGATTTTCATGCAAAGGAGCTACGGAATTCGTCACGTTCCTAACACCTAACCAATTCAATCATACAAGCACTCCCTATGCTCAAACAACTCATGGCACAAGTGAAGTGAAACATACCATCAAGAATACACAAACGCTAAATAACAAATGCTTCAAGAATGAGTACAAGCCATCTATTCAATACTTCAACTACTTGTCGTGGAGACTAAACTCCTATCCTTCTTAGTTCGTAGTTTGCAAGAGTGAGTTCCACATCTCTCGTCAAACCTCACCAATGACTCCCGAGTCGCGACCACGACTCAAGGTATCATTGGTGGCATTTAATCACGAAGAACCAACAAGCTTGGCAATGCTTATGACCACTACACCGTGACTAAGCATTAAACCAATTCATGCAATTACACGAGATTGGATGAACGTGCAAGCACATTCATCCACGAGCATATGACTCTCTCGTTTGCTACACAAAACAAATATGACGAAGAGTTCAACATCAATCACATTCGTCTAGCACATTGTCAACACACTAACACAATCAAAAGCTCTAATTCACACTCATACATTCCTAACAAGAACAGGGGGGAAATTAACCCAAAACCCCCAAACCCTAGCTAGCAATTCATACAAGCATTCATATCCTCAAGCTCCCAACAACATCAATGGAATCAACAATTAACATTCAAAGCACAATAAGAGCACAATAGCAAAAACACCAAATAGATAGATAGAAATGGTTCTCAATACATAGAAGTGGAAGCTTCAATCCTTGCTCCCAAGAACAAAAACTACTCTAGAATAACAAGAGACATAATTTAAACTACAAAAACTAAGAAAAGAAAGAGAAGAAAACCAAGGGTTTTCAAGCCCTAAAATGCAAGAAGAAAAGGGGGAAAAAAACTATGGAATGAAGGGGAGGAAGAGGTATTTATAGTGGAAGAAAAAGGGGAGAAAAACGCTGAAACAGAGCTGACTGGACGTTGCCGTCGCGACTCGCGACGAGCTCGCGACCAGATCAGTAACTCAGCCTTGCTGTTTTGTTTTGCTTCCTCCGGGTGAACCGTTGATCCGTTTCGGGAGTTCTTGTAGTCGATTTTATAGTGCTCGAGAAGAGGAATCCAATGGTGCCACTCTTGAAGGCTGATTCTTCTCGAAAAATTCTGAGAACCCTGGATCATCATTCATCCGTTGCTTTGCTCTCCTTTCTTCATCTCTTCACTTCTTCAAATCTTCACAAAGCTCAAATGTAAAGGTCTTCAAATCTTCAAAGATAAATCTTCAAAGTCTTCAAATCTTCAAAGTCTTCAAACAAATCACCTTGTCGCACAAAATCATCTAAAAAGTGATAAAAATGTCAAAGCCGCCTTTATCCCTCCTTAGATGATTTCAAGGCAAAATGCCACATGTAGAGCACAAAATTGCACAAAACCTAATCCTAAAAACCCTAAAATAACCATCTAAAATGGACACATCAAAAATTCCAAAATACAAGTCGTGGGAAAAGTACAAGTGGATGGATGAGGAAGAGTGGAAGATGAAGATGGAACCGTCTCCGGATTATACATGGAAAATTAAAAACATCGATGTAATTCATTCAATCCATGAGTCCCTTCATTTCCACCATTATTTAATACAATTACATTTAACTCGATTCTTTTTGTAGTACTTAAGTCAGTTGAGTGGTTGGGAATGCGAATACTACGTCCTCCTCTTCATGGAAGAGCTTGTGCTGAAGACTACCTCTACAGATACTCTTCAGGTTGGTCAAAAAATTACAAATTAAACATTTGTAATTCTTACTTACTAAATACTTCTACATAATTAATCATCGGGTTGTTTTGAATGCAATAGATATTTTTCTGAAAACAAGGAGCATACAATGGCAAGGAGATAGCAGATGGTGTCAGGCTTGGGTGGATGAATATTCCAAACTTTGCAAGACTTCTATGGACCTCGAGCAGTTTAAGGAAGTATAGAAAATGGATGTCATAGATATTTACACTTTTTTCTATAATTTTCTTGTGGAAGGATTTGTTTTAGACATATTTAGTTTATAATTCGCTCCTTACTTCTTTCTTAGTATTAATCTTATTTTTAGATTCTATCTTGTTGGCTATTATGAGTATCTTCCGTCATATTTCTCCGGGTTTTGATCCGAATGGGCACGGAAAAATTAAAATAGAGCATTGCAAATGAAAAGCAAATCCAGCATCGATTTTCCATATTTAATACCGGTGCTGGAAAGTTTACAACCTACTGTGAACAAGCACCGGCAATTGTTCCATACCGGTGCTGGAACAAAAAGATACTTATAATCCCTAGCACCAGTTATAAACTAGAAACAGTGCTAATATAATATTGGAACTATACCAAATTACAACCAGCACCGGTAAGATGGAACCAATGTTGGTCTTAATCTATAAGCAGCGTTTGCATTCTACTAGTGGTGATTGTGTGGGATAAGCACCGCTACAGTATTATTAGCACCGGTATTAAGACCGGTGTTCTGTATATTATTAGTCAGTACCGCTACAGTATTCTTGGCATCGGTATTTAGAACTGGTTATGTATATCATTAGTCTGCACCGCTATAGTATTCTTGGCACCTTTATTCAGAACCGGTGTTGTTTTAACATTATTTAGCACCAATTTTGTATACACATGCCTTTATAACTACATTTCACCACCCCGGTATTTAGGCACCGGTATGTTGGGGTCCCAAAATACCTGTGCCTATGTACCAATATACCGGTGCCATAGGGGGGTGTCTGCATTAGTGTAAATAGGGATGCAAAAGAAAATTTTGAGATCTCCAAATCTGATAAGAACTTATCACTAATCAACTTTATTTGCCTAATCCTGTGGTTACAATGAACACATGCTTTCCTCAACCCATTTTAAGGGTGTTGCTATATCACGCCCTGTATTTTACTAGTTTACGCCCTAATACGTATATACATTTATAATACTAATTTTAATTTTTCAAAATAAAACAAAAATCAAAAACAAAACAAAAAAAATAAAAATTGATATTCCCTCAAAAACCCACCGTCGGCGCCGGACCACCTCCACCACCAGACCACTGCCACCCCGGTACGAGACCGCTACCTCTACCTCCACCCACCGGACCACTACTACCGCATCAGTGTCGGAGCAGATGTTACGTTTTCACCAATCCACCGCCGGACCACCGCCACCGCCATCACTGCCACCGCCGCCACCCGGTTTGGATCTTGGGAAGGAGACCCAGTTCAAGTCTTCCCAAGGAGAACGTGCCGGAAGAAGAATTGAAGACTGGAGAAGAGAACCGGGCCGGGAGAAGAAGAGAAGAGCCGGAGCCGGAGAAGGAGAGGAGAGCGGGGGCCGGAGAAAAGAGGAGAACGGGGCCGGGAGAAGAAGAGGAGAGCCGGTGCCAGAGAAGAAGAGGAGAACGGGGCCAGGAGAAGAAGGGGAGAGCCAGAGCCGGAGAAGGAGAGGAGAGCGGGGGCCGGGGGGCTGCGGAAGGGAAGGAGAGCCGGAGCCGGAGAAGGGAAGGAGACTGGTTACCAGAGAAGAAGAGGTGACCGGGCCGGAAAAGAAGAGGAGACCTGGCCGAAGAAGAAGAAGAAAAGAAGAGAACATGCCGGAGAAGAAGAAGACCGGGCTGGAGAAGAAGGTGAGAATGGAGAGAAGAAGAGAAGAAAAGAACGGGCCAGAGAAGAAGAGGAGAGCGGGGAGAAGAAGAGAAGAAGACCGGAGAAGAAGAGAATGGGCCGGAGAAGAAGAGGAGAAGACCGGAGAAGAAGAGAACGGGCCGGAGAAGAAGAGGAGAAGACCGGAGAAGAAGAGAACGGGCCGGAGAAGAAGAGGAGAAGAAGGCCAGAGAAGAAAACTGGTGAAGAAGAGAAGGGCCGGAGAAGAAGAGAAGAAGGTCGGCGGTGGCAGTGCATACCGAAGAAGAAGAGAATACATGTGGACGGTGGCGGCGGACGGTGGTGGTAAATAATAATTTTAATTTAATATTAAATTTAAAAAATATATTATATATTAAATAGTATAAATACAGGGCGTAATCAAGTAAAATACAGGGCGTGATATAGCGATCCACCCATTTTAAATACTATGGCACTATTATAACTTCACATCTTGAATTTTCTTCCCAACTGATCAGCAAGTCAATTGACTAAAAGTTTAGGATCTGTAGCATTGTTACAGTTTTACAAATTATGATTTTTAAAGCCTATTTCAAAAATAAGATTCATAGAAACACTACTCTAGAAATATATAGAGGATAGTTACACAAAAAAGTACTTTACAAGTAATCACAAAAACAAGAGACTGAAATGACAGTGCACTATCGAAATTGACATGGTTTGAGACACACCTGACATAGTTTCACGGGTTGTCCACTAAGGGCGCTAACCGTGTGGCCTAGCCGTGTACTACTTTGCTAGGACTACCGCTTAGATTTCAAGTGCGCCGCACACCGCTCGATTTCTCGCAGCACACCGAGCCTTTCGAGGGACGAGGTCGAGTATACAGCGGAAATACACATCCGAGGGAGCATGGCTTCACACACACAAACCAATGTTGCAATATAAAGCCCAACCACAGGGGAGCAATCGCTCATAATCAGTATATTAATGTGGGTGAGCTAACCACACCCGGTTACCTTTTCTGCAACATACTGAATTAGGAGCGTTTGCTCCCCAGTGTTGGGCTTTGTATTGCATATTTGGCTTGTGTGTGTGAGACATGCTCCTATTCTAAACTCATGTGTGTATTTTTTGCTGCACACTCGTCCATGTCCCTCTAAAGGCTCGGTGTGTTGTGTGCAACCGAGTTGAGTGTGACACACGTGGGAACTAGGCGGTAGTCATGACAAGGTAATACACGGCTAGGACGCATGGTTAGCAACCTTAGCGGGCGACCCGTGACACATAGGCAAGCAACAACAATGCAGAAATGATACTGACACACTAGCAAAAACCTGATTCAAGCAGAAATCAAAAATCGAACACAGTATAAATCAACAAATTCATTAATAAATACAAAAGGCATAAAAACAGAGCAAAAAGACTACAACCCTAAATATATGCATAAACGATAAAAAAATTATAAAATCACCTCGTAAAACATTCGTCTCAGCAACAGAAGAAGAAATATCAACTTCATATGCCCAATCGTTTCAACATTAGCCGTAGGAATTTCCTTATGTGCTTTCAATTTTGTCATAATAGCAATGGATCTGCGAAATAACAAAAAAGAAGTTACAAAAGCACAATAAACTACCGGTGCTGATGATGTATGATAGGATAAAAGAAGATAATCAGAGAAAACCGCCAGAGCAATGCTAGAACAAAAAACCACAAAAATCGACCACAAAATCAAATGTATTAAACTAAAAATAGCTCGAGGACACCAGATTCTCGATGGCGAAGCAATACGAACTGCAAAATTGACGAATAGAATGAAATTGAGCGGTTTTGAATCGTAGAAAAAGAATGCAATTTATAGTGATTTTTGGCGGTTTTGGAAGAAGAAGACGAATGAACTGAAAAATGAAACAAGAACTAAAAATGAAACTAAATATGTCTATTACTCCCTCCGTCCCAGCTCTTTTTGCACTCTTTCCCTTTTTGGACGTCCCATCTGTTTTTGCACTACCTCATTTTTTACCATAAATGGACTACTTTTATTATTTGTTTACTGAATTTGGGCCCAATTTCAGATTTTGTAACCCAATATTATTAGCCCACATTATCCCATAACCCTTCATAATCTCTATTTAATTAAATCCAACATAAACATAACCCTTCCCACCAAATTAAAATCCCTTCAACTACCCAACCACCTTCATTACACTCTTTGCTTTAATCACGCGTGTGCGAACTTTCTTCCCAACGCTCAGCATCGAGATTCGGCGATTTTGTTAAAAGGCGTGACTCCATTATTTCTTTGCTTATCTCTTTGCTTCATCTGGGTTTCTGACTCCATTATTCATTCCCACCCTTTTCTCTTCCCTCTCTGCCTCTGAGCTTATCCCATTCCAGATCGTCCCTCTCATCATCCTTGCTTTTCAAAAATATATAGTGGGTTATGGAAAGGGGCGATTTCGTTGGTTGTGGGTTCAATTGTGATGGGTTTTGTTCGGAATGTTATGTCTCTGATTCTGGATCCTCATCCCAATCTGATAGTTTCTCTCCGGTGGGTGATGATCCGGCCTTGAGAGACCCTGACGCTGGAGAAGAACGAACGAAGGTGGCGCTGCCTAACCGCCGGCGTGATGTTCGAAGTCGCAGATCCGACGGGTCTGTAGGTGGCGCCACCGCTATCGACCTGTCCGCAGCCTCTGTTTTGATTCCAACGGAACAATTGGAGGTGGCGCTGCCCACTCATCGGCGAGGAGAAATAACTCCCGGTGGGTCCGTTGGTGGCACCACCACCAACCAAGAAAAACACGGCCTTGTGGCCTTTGTTTCCAGATCTGTGGAGCCGTGCAGTCTATGCGGCTGTGTGGCCCGAGAAAAATTGACTGATGATCCCAGCGTCATCCCTGCTAGAGTGAAACGCGGTCACTGTGAGACTGCTGATGGTTCTGGAAATGATGACGAACACTACTCTTCTATCCCTTCGATTCGAGCGCTTCCCTGGTATGCGACAGAGTCCAGGTCTCCCTCGGACGTGATATCGGAAATGAAACCTCTGAGTTTGGATCAGATTGATGCACCTTTTCATGTGGCTGAGATACTGATTCCAGGTCTGAGGGAGCTTCTTGGCCAGAATAGGGGAAGGGTAGTTCAAAAAAGTTAAGTCTGTTCCCTTCAACTTCTTAGTTTCCATGTTGGATTGCTGATTTGATCCCTTTTTTTGTTGACTTGCAGAGCCACATGATTGTTCCAGGAAGATGTATATCTCCCCTTGAAAGCCCCTTTCACATTTTGGTAAACAGCAAAGAAAGGGAGTATACTGGTTCATGTTTGCATGTTCTGTGCTTCTTGTTTGATTTCTTGTGGTATGTGGCTGTACTTTGTGCTGTGATGTGTGATGTGATCTACTCTGTGTTGTGCTCTGTGCAGCGCACTGTGTTATGCTCTGTGCTGCGCTGTGTGCCGTGCTTTGTGCTGTACTTTGTGCGGTGCTCTGTGTTGTGCTGTGCTCTGTGTTATGCTTTGTACTGCGCTCTGTGCTACGCTTTGTGCTGTGCTTTGTGCTGTGTTGTATGCTGTGCGAACTTAAGTGTTGTGCATTAGAAAAACTGCTATTGCAGAAACTTGCATCAGTTTGAATTGGCTATGTGCTGTACTTTGTGCGGTGCTTTGTGTTGCGCTGCGCTCTGTGTTATGCTTTGTGCTGCGCTCTGTGCTGCGCTTTTTGCTGTGCTTTGTGCTGTGATGTATGCTGTGCAAACTTAAGTGTTGTACGTTAGAAAAACTCCCATTGCAGAAACTTGCATCAGTTTGAATTGGGTTACAAAAAAACTTGTTTTTTCACACCAAAAGAAACAAGTTTTAAGGTTTTCAAAATGTTACCCTAGTCTAACCCAATGTGCATACTAAAATCCCTTACTGCTGCAGTTCATATCCCATGTCTTGCATCATCTCCCTCATGCCTTCAGTATCCTGAATTGTGATAAGGTGTTCCAGGCCTTCACGAAGTATTCCCTCATCACAACTTAGCATCCTAGGCAATTCTCCTCTCCTTATCAGTGCATCCTTTGATATGTGGGGCAACTTGTAATTGTTGCATCCCTTGACTCTAATGATTTCTATCATTGTAGCTTGATGGGTGAGGAAAACTTTATTGATTGTTGCTGGATCTTCTCTGTCATATGCATTGTACACTGCCGTCAGTAACCCATCCAGTGTCATGCTTGGGGTTTCATGTTGTCGAGACTGTATCGAGTTAAAAAAACCGAGGTCTAGTACATTAAGTCTAGTGATCTTCTTCACAGCCTTAGTTTCCATAGCCCCTCGGACGATTAATGCTGTTTCTTCTGGCTGCAACCCTCTCAATGAAAAGGAACACACCATACTTCCCATCAAATAGTAACACACCATCGGGGCTGTAAATTGGCCTACTGACAGCACACATAAACATGATTTTTGGAATGTGGGATTTGTGTTGAGTGGTTCTTAAGGGCTCAGGCTCACCCGATGCCAAATAGTAACAGACAGTTGGCTTAGTCATGTAAAACCACTTCTCATCTATGTGAATTACATTGTCCATGTGCTGGAATTGAAAGTTGTTCTGCAATTTAGATATGCAGAATTTCAACCTGCGTACCTTGTGTTGAAATGTTAGTGCAGGCTTAATACTGTTTGTATGGCTTTTGATAACCTTTGCTGCCACAGCTCGGTGTACTGTGCTCTTCCCTATCCCCATACATGCACTTGTCCCTCTGATTGTTCTTCGGCTGGTTGCAGGTATTGCTCTTAAGGCCTCTAGATCAATTTCCTTCTTGTTGTAGCCCGGATGCCCGGACATCCTATGTCTCATGTCCAGCGGTTGACCCAGTGAAAGTTGGAGCTTGACTCTTGACCAGATGTAACTGATGGTTCTCTGGCTGCAATTAAACTTCATCGCTCCCTCGATTCTCTTGCCCTGAAGTATCTTCCCGTTCCTACTGTTGTCCAGCAGGAACTCAGCAACATGTTGCCTCTGCTGGTTTGTCATATTCTTCTCCCCCCTCATATTTCTCGAACACCCGATGATGAAGGGAAGATCCGGCAGCAGGAGAGCAATCAGTCCGCAAGGGCTTTGTAGGGCTTGATGAATGCTGACATTTGACCTGAGGGTAAAGAACAAAAAAGACTTTCTGTTGCTAGGCTTTCTTGTTGGATTAAGACAGAGGAAATTTAATGTTAGTGCAAAGGGGAATGTGGAAGAAGAATTTCAGTTTGTTCTGTCTGCTTCCAAGTCTTCAATTGGACAATGTAAATGTAAATATAATGGGGTCCAAGTTTGTTATTTTAATTTTTCGTCACTGTTCATGTTCTTGGCTCTTCATTTTGGTGCCTTAACTTTTTTAAATTCTCCTAGTGAAATCAAGTGAATTTTGGAGTTCCCTCCAAAAATCACTTGTTCGGGCGCTGGAAATCAATGGCCCAGCAGGAATAATTAGTTGCCCAAATCTTGGGCTTAATTTGAACGAAAATAAAGGGAAAGAATTAACAATTCCAGGATACCCCACTTCAACACCTTAAAATAATACATCCTTAAAAAAACTTCCAGTTTCTCTCTCCGCAGAAAGAGCTGGGACGGAGGGAGTATATATATATATATATATATATATATATATATATTACAGTTAAGTCCCTCTAAGTAATAAATTTTGAAAAGGGGTCATGATCTCACCATAAATTTGGGTGAGACGGTTTCACCCAAGTCTCATTGTAACACTTTCAAAGTATTACATTAGGATTAATTTGTATTAGTGTTCCTTTTTATCTTTTCAACAGCATATGATCTATGCTTGATTTTCTTAATTTGTTGAAATTGATGAAAATCTTGATGATGAAAGAGCAATATGTCTCTCTCACAACGTCGAAGACTGAAGAAGCTGGTGCATCAACCTAATTAGATACGTACAGTGATTGGGAATCAACGAAATGTATAAACACGTTGGAAGAAAATTGCATGGACCAACTCAGCTGTTAGCCAGTTTCAACGTACTACTAAAATATAATAAAAGATGGCATCGATCTCCGCACGAAGGATTAATCTATCCAGAAAAGGTGCCGATGTTGGAAAGTCAACATTGTAACTTAATAATTTTGCATAGTCTGTTGACCAGTCCCGGTATTCCATCCACCCTTCAACAAAATTAACTCAATATTCAAAGTATTTAAACCTGCCTGGACAGTCAAACTATTTAAATTTTATTAAGAAAAGTGACACAAATTGAGAAATTGCCACATTAATTGCTACCTTCTCTAGAATTTTCAATGTCATAGTAGTCTGTCTCTATTTTTATTTTCAATCCCTGCAAATTTGAGAAGCCGCATTCCTTTACCACTTTTCGTTATTATAAATGCTATATCTGAATACATTTCTCCATTATCTTCCAACTTATGCATTTCTCCATAGCTCTTCCAATTTAAAGGGTTTCCATTATTTGCAAACGAGTTGTAGATGGAAGATATAGAGATACCCCAGTTTTTCTTATGTCCCATATCTCTCCAGATGATAAAAGATCCTGTCACCACTATCACAGGTATTACATATGATAGGGAAAGCATTGAACAATGGTTGAAGAGTGCATCCTTTTGCCCTATAACAAAGCAGATCATCCCCAAGGACTCCGATCTAACGCCTAATGTCATGCTGAGACGGTTGATCCAAGCATGGTGCACAACCCATGCTGAATATGGTATCGACAGGATTCCTACCCCGAAATCGCCTCTCAGTAAGTCTTTTCTCTACAAACTCAGTCGAGATCTCAAAGTGGAAAGCTTGTACATTGATGCTTTGAAGAAATTGTGCGAGCTTGCTAATGAGAATATTAAGTGGAACCGGAGGTGCATGGCGGAGGCCGGGTTGATCAAAGTCATGGTTTTGTTGATCATGCGATGCTCCAAGGAAAACAGAACCCATGGCATTGAGGAAGCACTCAAAATACTTTATCTGATCTGGACTCCTGCTGCTGCGGAGAACAATGGAATTTTTGCGGAAAATTACGATTTCGTTGAAGCGTTGATGTGGATCATAAGGATGGACGATGATGATCTCGATGTCGCTAAAACTCACGCCTTGAAAGTCTTGAAATTGATAGGGGAAGTTGCGAGTTCAGGCCTAATGGCTCAACTGAAGGTGGAGTTTTTCGAGGTGATCATCGCTCATGTTTTGCGCAGTAACCTTCCGCAACAGTCACTAAAAGCAGCATTGCATTTTCTGATTCAATCGTGTCCGTGGGGAAATAATAGAATGAAGTTCATTGAAGCTGGAGCGGTGTTTGAACTTATTGAACTCGAACTCAAGCTGAGGGAACCCGAAAAGAGAACCACCGAGCTGATTATGTCCCTTTTGGCTCAACTATGTAGTTGCGCAGATGGAAGAGCACAGTTTGTGATGCATCGCGGTGGGATTGCAACGGTGTCGAAGAGGACCTTGAGAGTTTCGGAAGCCACAGATGACAGTTGCATGCACATTTTGGGGCAGATTACAAGATATTCGGCCACCAATCAAGTTCTGACGGAGATGTTGGTGGTTGGAGCGGTTTCAAAGCTTTGCATGGTTCTTCAAGCTGATTGTGAACCACTTCTCAAGAAGAGTGCAAGAGACATGCTCAGGTTGCATTCTAAAGTTTGGACTAATTCTCCATGCATACAAGTTTATTTGCTCACAAGGTATAACAGGTAGTTCACAATAACTATGCTGTAATTTTGTAAATCATAGGATTCAAAGTGTCACTTACTCCGTCCCAACTCATTTTGCTTAATTTGGCTTTTGGCAATCAAGCTTAACCAACTTCGACCATTAAATTCTATTATTGTATGTGTAAAACTATTATCATGTTATATGTTGTTGGATTCATCATAACGTATATTTTTAATTTGTTATTTTTTCCAGAATTTTCTTACACATATAAATAAAGATATTAATATTTAAAAATTTAAAAATTGACTATCAAAAATTAAATTAAGCAAAATGAGTGAGTGCGGAGTGAGTATACACTATTTGTATACATGGGGACTGAATAACAGCAACTCCAACTAGCTTTCCTTATGTACACCACCAAAGTTACTAAATGTTCAGTAGGTTTTGCATAATGGGTAAGAAGCCTATATGGGTTGTTCCTTTCCCTTTGCATCAGAATCTCACTTGATGTTTTGTTGATCAGTGTTCATACACTACCGGACAATTAATTGCGTGGGAAATTACTGTGTGCGAAAAAAAGTGCGATACACACACTAATATCACATTTTTCTACTGTTCCTCTTCCTCTTCCTCCTTTCTGCCTAACGGCTCTTTGGTCGTTATACTGTTTTCTCTGCGTTTCCTCCACCCCATCCATGGCGGCTCCTCCGCCTGGCCGTGGCGGACAAGCGCCGGCCAAATCATTTTTACAAGCTCTAAACAATCGATCACCTCCACTATCAGTCTCACTCCCCTCTAATCCCGAGATAATTCCTAAAACCAATTACAAAGGTGAGATCTCTTGCTTGGTAACTCGGAAGGAGGCAGAGACTCTGGCCTCTCACTACCACAACGCTTTGGTGGGAAAATTCGTGCGTGGGAAGCCTTCCATGGTTGTTCTCAACGACGCTTTCAATTCAGTCGGATTCAAAGGTAAATTCCAACTGGGTTCCATAGACTATAGACACATTCTTATACGCTTCCAGGACAAGGAAGATTACCAGCGTCTTTGGATTAAAGGTCAGTGGAATTTTAATAATGCCCAAATGAAAGTTCTAAAATGGACAACTGATTTTTCTCCTGAAATTGAGTCGTCTATAGTTCCGGTTTGGGTTACTATTCATCATGTGCCGGTTTTTTTCTATAACCTTGCTATGTTAGAATCCATGGGTAATCAGATTGGGAATTTTATTAAGTTGGATTCTGCTACTGCTGGCTTAACTAGACCATCCGCAGTGAAGATGTGTGTAGAAATAGATTTGAAAAAAAGACAACCATCTTTTATTAGAGTGGGCATTGAGGAAGATGGCTTTGAATATAATGTATCTAAACTGCATCTTCAGTTTGATGATCTTCCTTTATATTGTCATCACTGTAAGGTTATTGGTCATGATGACAATCTATGCATCTATTTACATCCGGAACTGAGAAAACCAAAGATGAATAAAATGGATAACACTAATCCTATGCAAAGTGTCCTTGGTAAGGATCACAAAAAGCCAATAGATGCTCAGGAACAGGAGGTTGTTAATCAGTTTCATGATAAAGTTAACAAAGCTGGAGGGTCTGGTCTCTCAGTAACTGACAAGTTTAATGCTATGTCAACTCAAAACCTTAGATATGTACCTAAACAGAAGGTAGGAAAGGATATCATCAATAACCAAAACCAGTCTGATGTTTTCAGTCTAGTACAGGATAAATCTCCTACTCACGTGACTGAGCAAGCAGACCCTGTCATTTCCAATTATGATACTGGGAAACATGACACTGTTTTTGTCCCTGGGAATCCGGAGTATGCTTATGTCCCTGGGAATCCTGAGAAGGTTAGTGTCTCTGAGAAAGTTTTTGCCCCTGGAATTGACTGTACTATGCAGAATCCTGACCTAACTTCAAATCTAGAAACCTCAGATGTAATATATGTTCATTCTGAATCCATGGATAACCCTATTACTTCTCATGTACTTCCTGATCCTGTACTTCAGTCTCCTATTCCTTTGTACAAACTATCTCTATCAGCTCCTCCCCAACTCCACAAAAAGGTAGGCCTCGCAAAAGATGACATCTCAGGTATAAGAAGTAAATCTTCCTCCCCTTTTAACCCAATTGCTGCAGCAAAAAATTTCATTTTTCCTCAACACAAGCATAGGCAAAACAGATTTCAAGCTCTGGATTGTGAGGAAATGCCAACCCAAGTGGTTTCCCCTGCTGTCACCACACACTCTGCATCTTCTGAATATGGAGATGGTACTGGGGAGTCTCTGGACATTTAGGTTATCTCTTCAAACTCTCCATCTGGTTCTTCCAAATTGAAAAAGGATAAACAGAAAAAGCTAGTTTCTAATCATAGGAATGAGACCTATTTAACACAGTTAAATACTATCATGACTAGATCAAAAAGCTCTAACAATGTTTCCCTATGAGTAATACAACAATTCAGATAAAGTTCTTGGTGTGGAACATTAGGGGAATGGATACTTCTATGTTAAGACTTAAAAATCTGATTAATAGGCACATATTTGATCTAATATGCTTGATAGAGCCAAAACATGATAACTCTCAATGTGAAGGTTACAGGCATGCTTTAGATTTTGATAATTGTATGTATGCTAGTAGTGGTCAAATTTGGCTCTTTTGGAATTCCAACATTTCTTTGACACTAAAGTGTGATAACCTGCAGTTTCTTGCTGTCAATGTGCTAAGTTTAACTCTCAACAAGAGCATGGATGCTTTTTTTGTTTATGGCCTACGGACCAGAAATGGGAGGAAGTCCCTTTGGTCAGATTTAAAATCACTGAATCATTCTGACTCCATTTTTATTGGAGATTTTAATGCCATAACATCAATAAATGAGTATAAAGGTCCTGCTACTCCTAAACTAGGTAGTATGAAGGATTTTAATGATTTTATTAGTGTCATGGCATTAGAAGTAATCAATACTGTTGGGAACTTGTTTACATGGAGTAATAACAGGCTTAGGTCCCCTACTATTCAAAGACTGGATAGGGGATTATGTAATTCCTCCTGGTCTTCTAATTTTCCTTCCTCATCAGTACACATTCTGAATAGAATCTCATCAGACCATAGTCCCATGTTGCTTACTATTGGTAGTGATGTCCCCTCTTCTCCTAGACCTTTCAGGTTTATTAATACATGGTATAAAAGGAGAGAATTCACTCAGGTGATCAAAAATAATTGGGAAATGCCTATGAATAACTCTGGTATGTTGAGGTTTTTCCTTAAGCTGATTAGATTAAAAAAGGAGCTCAAGATATGGAACAGAGAAAAATTTGGTAACATTACGGATAATGTTACAAATGCAGAAACTGATCTCCTAGCTCATGAACAGAACTATGACCTGGTTAATTCTGATCTGAACTTACTGAAACTGAAAGAAGCCAGAGCTAAATTAGTTAGATCACTTGTAGAGCAGAAAAGTTTTTGGAAGCATAAGGCAAAGGTCAAATGGCTTAAAGAGGGGGATAATAACACAAGGTTTTTCCATAAATCTGTTAGGGAGAGAAACTGTAGACTAAAGATTACAAAAATCAAAAATAGTAATGGCCTATGGGTTGATACTGCTCAGGAAATTGAAAATGAGGCCATTCACTATTACAATAATCTTTTAGCTGAGGATAGCTCTTCAGATTTTAATCTCTACACATCACACTTCCTTAGCCAAATTCCTAAACTGATTACTCAGGATGATAATGATGGTTTAGTTAAACCAGCCTCTCTTAATGAACTTAGAGATATTGTGCTTAATTTAAATAAGCTTAGCAGTCCGGGCCCTGATGGTTTTACTGCTAAATTTTATATGCACTCTTGGGATATTATTGCAGATGATTTATTATCTGCTGTAAATGATTTTCTATCTGCTACAAATATTCCCAAAGGTATTAGCAGCACCTGGATCACTATTATCCCCAAAAAAATAACTCCTACATCTTTTGATGATTATAGACCAATTAGCCTTTCCAATGTTATAAACAAAATCTTTTCAAAGGTACTGATGGAAAGGCTAAAGTCTATAATGCCAAAAATTATTTCACCACATCAAACTGCCTTTCTTAAAGGTAGAGACATTTCTGATAATGTCATCTACCTACAGGAAATGGTAAGGTTTTTAAACAAAAAGAAAAGAGATCCCAATTGCATTGTTAAACTTGATCTTCAGAAAGCTTTTGATAGGGTTAAATGGTCATTTCTATACTCAATTCTTGCTAGATTTGGTTTTTCTGCTAGATTCATCTTTATCATCATGAAGAACTTATCTCAGGCATGGTTCTCAATCCTCATAAATGGTAAGCCTGTCGGTTTCTTTCAGGCCTCTAGGGGAATTAAACAGGGTGACCCCCTTTCCCCTTTTCTCTTTAATATATTTTCTGAATCCTTCACAAGGAGCTTAGCTTACATTTTTCTGAATGGTAAGCTATCATACTATCATCTTCCAGGTAACACCTTTCCAGTTTCTCATTTATCTTATGCTGATGATACAGGTATTTTTCTAACTGCAAATAACCAATCTTTGATCAGATTTAAAGCTTTTCTTACCAAGTTTGAGGAGGTCAGTGGACAAAGGACTAATTACTCAAAGAGTGACATCTTTTTAGGAAAGCATGTTTCAGTAGATAGGATCAGTAATATCAAAAGGGTGTTGGGTATGAAAATAGGCAGATTCCCCTTTACATACTTAGGGGTTCCAATTTTTACAGGGTCACCCAAAAAAATCTATTTCCAACCTATAATTGAACAGATTGAAAACAAAATAGGGGGTTGGAAGAACAGGTGGCTTTCTATGGGGGGTAAGATCATCTTAATCCAGTCATGTATATACTCCATTCCCCAACATATTTGGTCAGTTTTAAAACCTACGAATGAAGTTATCCTCACCATTGAGAAAAAACTTAGTAGGTTTTTCTGGGGCACAACTGATCAAGGATCAAAAAGAACATGGAGAAAGTGGGATTTACTCTGTTATCCCATTGATCAAAATGGTCTTGGGTTTAGATCTATTCATACAATCCTAAAGACATGCTCTGTTAGGTTGTGGTGGAAATTCCAAAAGGGAGAGGTACTTTGGTCTTCCCTTCTGGCATCTCTACCTTCATCCTATAGGACCTCTCAAAATTGGAGGAGAATTTGTGATATTAATAGTTGGGCAGAAGCTAACTCTAGGGTTATAGTGGGAAACGGAGACTGTAACTTTTGGACTTCAAATTGGTTAGGTATAGGATCGGTTGAGGATTGGTGTAATCCAATTACTGTAAATATCCCTCAATCAAGCACTGTTTCTGACTTCATCAAACATAAAGCTTCTTGGCTTCAAGAAATTGCTCCATTTCTCCCTTCTCATGCTGCCACTTTATTGCAGGAAGCAACCCTATCTCCGCATAGAAAGGATAGACTCATTTGGAAACCAGGTACAAATGGTGACTTCTCCTTTAAAGCTACTTACATATTGCTACGACACCAAAGAGGTAATATCCAATCTGCTCAGTACTTGTGGAATACTAGAATTGAGAAAAAAGTTTCTATTTTTATGTGGAAAATGATGAATTCTTTGCTCCCTTTCGATAATGTGCTGCGCAAACTGAGATTCTCATTGACTTCAAGATGTTGTATGTGTAATAATCATGAGGACTCTTTAGACCATTTTTTCAACTCCTGCACATTTTCAATTCAAATTTGGGAAACTGTTCATTCTTTCATGGGGATTACTGCTGCTGATTACTCCTCTATTTGGGAGAGACTCTCTTGCTATCTAACTATCTCGGGTACAAGTGCCCTTCATAATGATATCATAAAATCTGCAGCTGTTATAACTTGTTGGCAATTGTGGAAAATGAGAAATAGAATCATTTTTTATTCAGCTTTGCCTATGACAGGTGTGGTGATAGCAAGCATCAAAGAACAAATTTTCTATATGTTCACTGCTAAACCTGCTTTCATTAGATCAAATTTTGACAAAGATATTGCAAATCACTCTTTTCTGCCACTGATCAAGCTCCCTCCTAAACCGAAAATCTTTAAAATTGCTTGGTCTAAACCTATCAGGGGATATAAACTAAATGTTGATGCTGCTTGGAATTCCCATCTGAACTTGACTGGATTTAGCATGATCCTAAGAGATAGTAGGGGTAATTTTATTGTTGCTCATACTCAAATTTCAAATGCTAAATCTCCTCAAGAGGCTGAAATGAGGGGAATACAGTTTGCCACATCAAAAATTGATGGTTCTATGGTAAATGTATGCATAGAATCCGATTGTAAGAATGTTGTCTTGTCAGCATCAGATCCGTTACTTGCCCCTTGGCAATTGTTCCAACTTGCGGATGAAATTAAACAATCTCTGAGTCCATTCAAACTTACTCATATTTTGAGGCAAGCAAATCTTGTAGCTGATGCACTAGCAAAGAAATGCCTCAAAGATGGGACAAGTGAATCCTTTTTCTCCTTTCATATGTTACCTAATCATATTCAGGGTCTGATTAGGCTTGATCAGTTAGGGACTCCCTCCTTAAGAATTTCACATAGTATGGATGCTACTGATTAAATGTTTTCACCTTTTGTAGGCACAAGGAGGCAGTTTGATTTTACTACGACCACAAGGATGCACAACATGGAGAATTTTCCATGAAGATTCAGGAATGCGCAATGGTTAATTGTCCTTCATTGCTGGTTTGCTTGATGCTTGAGGGATGCTACTAGATGCTTCATGGCTGCTCTCGGTTACAGTGATGACTTGCTTGATGGAATTTTTTATTTTGGATATCGAAGTTTTTCTTTCCACTGTTTATCTTTATAGGGGATAAGCTTCTTAGTTTTAGATGGGGTGATTTTGACTTACCAGTGTTTCGTCATTACGATCCACTAATAAGTTCGATGATCTCCATTTTCAACTAAGAGTTTTAGTAATCCTCTCACAATTAGCTATACTCTTTTATTCATTTTGGAAGCAACAAATGTTGCTTCAATGAGCCTATGGGACACAAATGTACATATAAACTAAGCCAATGGCTTCTCTCTTTCTTTACCTTTCAGTTTTTGTTTATTTTAAGGCTTGGGAAGGCCTAATATAATTTCCCCCATCTAAGGATGGTTTAATTAAAAAAAAAACACTACCGGACAACACTTTTTACTTCGGTTATTTTAAAAAAAAATAATCGAGGTAAATACAGTTACAGTAAAAAGTATACTTTTTTTTACAGCGGTTCACAACTGAGGTTAAAAGTTTTTTTTTACCTCCTTTTTAAAAGAAAAAATTGATGTAAAAAGTTTATGACCGACACCACGACTCACGACGTTGCGACGTTGTTAGATAGATGTGGTGTATGTCCGACCGGAAGGTTATATATGAGATTAAGATCAGCATATCCTTTTATTTTCAGAAGCTTAGAATTCAACATATCTTTCCCTACTTATTAGGCTATTATCCCCGTGTAATCAGCCATTTGTCCTCATTACCGTTGTTGGCTTTTGCTCTTTAAAGGAAATGTATCTTCATGTAAACAAATAACGAATACATTCTTTAATCAATGAAACATAAACCATTTTTACATTTCTTCATGGTATCAGAGCTCTAAGGTTCATACATATCAATCCTTAATACAATTTCTCCATGGCAGACGCTACGAATCAAGCCACTAGTAAAAGAAGTATTAAAGGCACCGTTAGAAGGCGGTTCCATTGGAACCGCCTTTAATTGATATCCGGAAGCATTTTTGAGATCGGAAATACCTTTAAAGGCGGTTCCAATTTAGTAGTGATCGATTAAAGGTTTTTCCGCTCTTGAAACCACCTTTAATTGAGGTCCGGAGCCATTTCTGAGATCGAAAATAGCATTTTCGGGTTCGGAAATAGCATTTCCAAATTTGGAGATGCTTGCCGCTCTCCTTTTTAATTTAAAGGCTATTCTACATTTAGAACCGCCTTTAATGGGCTATGTTTTAGCCCAAGCCCATACTTAGGCTGAAACCCTATTAATTTGCTCCATCTTTCTATCTCCTTACGTCTTATTTCACACTGCCGCTCCAACCTTACTTTCACAACGTTACGTCTTATTTCTCCCCCCCCCCCCACACAGATGTCTCCACTCCACCGCCTCTTTCACCTTTCCCGATGCTGGCACTCCTTCCCATTCCCCGATGCTAGAGAGGCTAGATTTGCTCAGGCGGCTCCGTGTCGCTCGCCCTCAGCTGCCAGATCTAGATTTCATGGTCGTGGCCTTCAACACCCATCGTCATGGCCTTCAACGTCCACCGTCACGATTCTCTCTCGCTGTGGATCTGCTCTACCGTCGTTGAGTTTCTCACCCACTGTTGTGTCATCACCTTCAACATCCATCGTGGTCTATTTGCCGATGTGGTCTTTGTCGTGCGCTGGTGGCCAAATGGCTTAATTATTTGTGGCCTTAGTTTTGTTTTATGATTCGACTGATGTATACTTATCTTTTAGAAGATTTGTTGTTATGATAGTGTTGTTTTTGTTGATTATTAGCATAGCAGTGCTGCCTCTGTTCCTCATTGTTGTGTTCATTGTTGTTGTTGATGTGGATGCTTTTTTTCGACTAGGTTTTCAGATCTAGTTTTGTGCTGCCATTTTTTGGAAGGTAAGAAACACTTTTCGAACCCGGAAAGTGTTTCTTGTCCTATGAAAGGTAGTTCTCCAAACTGCCTTATTTTAAAGGCGGTTCTCAGAACCTCCTTATATTTAAAGTCACAGCCATTAAAGGCACAAAAAATGTCTTTAAATTGCCGATAGAAACCCCTTTAATAGGCCATTCCTACACTAGTGAGCTGAACCATGGAAGGATTCCAATCACCCACTATTTCTCCACCATTCAGATCTGCCATCTTGGTGTTACAGCCACTTGTGGAAGACAATTGTCATACTTAGAAAGATCCAATGATGATGGCTCTCACCATTAAACACAAGGTTGGTTTCATCGCGGGCTCACAATCCAAACCAAGCAACAAACCGACGGAGGAGTTGCAATGGGAGCGGTGCAATGTGCTTGTCAAAACCTGGTTACTTGGATCCATGTCCAAGGAGATTTCAAAGAGCGTTATTCATTGCAAAAATGCCCGAGGTATTTGGCTTAAATTTCATGAACGTTTTTCCCAGTCTAACATAGTTTCTCTCTTCAACATTGAGAAAGAAATTCATGATTGCTCCCAAGGAGCAGATTCTGTCAACTTTTATTTCACCAAACTTAAATCCCTTTGGGATGAAAAAGGCGCCCTCTCCAAATTGCAAAGTGTTCTTGTGATGCACCTTATAAATTCAAGGTGTTCCTCACCAACCAAAAGACCATGCAATTCCTTATGGCCGACACTTGACTACCAATTTTTATCTTCTCACCTTTTCCAATGTTTTATATATCCTAGGGGTATATACTTGTTTCGGGAGTTTAGAAAACCTAGGTACTTGATAAATGGAATTAAAAAGGGTAATATTTACCTCACACTTGCGGAAGACCTCAAATAGAGCTTTGTTCTCATCTTTGTGATTCTGGTCCCGCAAAGACGCCAGAAAGGGTGGTGGTGGAATGACTTTCTCTATTTCTCACTTCTTCGGTGGTTGAGTGGCCACCTTTTTGTCCTTCCTACAAACTCATCTTCTATCTCCTTCCTGATCTTCACAATTTTCTCGAGTTTCTTGGTCTCATTCCCACTCCTCAAGGTTATGGCACTAGCATTAGGAGGATGGGGGTTTAACTCCAGTTGTGATGGGAGTTTCCCGGAATCCCTTGCTTACAAACAGGCTACGGAGGATGCAATTTAACTAACTTGGATTTCCAAACTCTTGAATCCTGCGGAAGAGCGGTCCTCCACGTTTGTGATTCTAAAGGCGGTTTGGTCTTCCAAGTTAGTGACCATATTTGTTATATCATGCATGAGCTCCTCATACTCTAACCTTGGTCTTCCTTCTCGAGGTTTAGATGACCCCTCATCCTTTGGGTAGGATTGTTGTGGAGCCTAATTTTACCCTTAATTTCCTTGGTATTGGGCTTGCCCCCCTTTACGGTTTGATTGATAAACACATTGGCCACTTGATAACCACCTTGGAGATTATATTGCCCGGCTTGATTATCTCTCCACCTAAAGTTTGGATGGTCTCTCCACTTGGGATTGTACGTCTTGGAGTATGGGTCATACTTCTTGTCATTTCCTTGTCCCCTTGGAAAACCTTGACCACATTAGTAGCCTATATTCCCTTAGAAACCTTAGCCTTGTCCTCCTTGATATCTCATTTCCTTGGCTTCCTAGAACTCCTCATCTTGGACTCGGGGGCATGCATTGGTGGGATGTTCTAACGAACACACCCCAAAAGTCCTGACTTGATGCACTCTTCCCGTCATTAGCTCTTTCATCGTGGAAGCTAAGGCTTGAACTTTGCTTCTAAAGCTTGGGGTTTCCATATTTGAATGTTCATGCACCCTTGCTCTTTTCCTTATACCGAATTATCTAGTCTCATTGGCCATGTCTTCAAACAATTCCATGGCGCCTTTATGGCTCTTGTTGGAAATAGGCCCATTACAAGTGGCATTAACAATCCTCATGTCTTCAATGGACAATCCATCAAAGAAATAGTATACAAGGTCTCCTTCCTTGTACAGGTGGTAGGGGATACTAGCTAGCAACCTCCTGAACCTCTCCAATATTCATATAAAGATTCACTCGAATATAGGGAGATGTTACTTAGCTCTTTCTTCAAACCCACTGACTTGGATGAAAATTTCTCGAGGAATTTCCGCTTCATGTCCATCCACGATGTTATACTTCCCTAGGGAAGGTAGTATAACCAATATTTGGCCTCATCTTTCAAAGAGAACGAGAACGCCCTTAGATTGAAATTATCCTTTAAACTTCAGGTGGCTTCATATTCATACTCACGAGGTGTAACTCAGACAAGGGCCTATTCACATCCTCCCCACTAATCTGATGGAAAGATGGTAGAAAATGAATCATCCCGGACTTGAGCTCATAAGTGACATTTTTTAGAAGGGGGAATATGATGCAAAGATATTTACTCTCTAAGTTAGGATTTATGAGCTACTTCAAGGTTCTAGTAGCATCCTCCATAGTTGGTGTAACTATTTCGGGTGGTGCTTAAGTACCTTGGTGAGCAAAACGAGCTAGTATCCTTGCTCTTTGGAGTGTTCCTAAAAGATCTGGGCCATAGTGCAAGAATTCTTGTCTATTGGTATGAGTATCGACCCTAAACAAATAACTAAAGCAATACAACGTTTCCCCAAGTAACAATCACAAAAGAGCAAACATCAACAACAAACAGGTAAAAATACAAAACACACAAAGAACTACACTGGCACTTTAATAAAATACGCAATTTTCCCGCTAGCGGCGCCAAAATTTGGGAGGCCGTCATCGTGCCTCTAAAAGATAGTATTTATATGTTGGATCACGACTAACTACTAAGTAGCAGCTAGTGATAAAATGGGATTGTCCGCAAGGAAAATGGGGTTTAATCGAGTCTTAAATGTAGTTAAAAACACACGAAGAAGTCATTCTACGTGTGCGGTAACAAATTTGGGGGGTTTTGATTTTGGAAAACACTATAATTACTTTAAACTACTAAACCACCAAAAGATTAGAAAGAACGATGTAAATACGATCACAACTAGCACGAAAAGATGTAACTAAGATTATAACGAGTTTTGGGCGCAATTGATTTACATTTCTAGTTATCCTTTGATCATCGACTAGTCAACCTATTTTTATGTATTAACCACATATTGTGGAGAACTTTTCAACACCTTTCGAGTGAAGACATTTCTCTCCTCTCCTATGTTATAGTTAGAGCGGGCAATTGGCACCACACAATAACCCTTACCCTCGGATCATCCTAGAGGATCGGCATCACAGACTTTCCCGAAAACAACAATGAATATGGAAACCTAATGCAACTAATTCAATGTCCTACAAGCGAGAAACATTGGGATAGCTCAAATATATCTACTAATAACGACTACGATGATCAGCCTTCATGCTAGATGTTATTAGTGAGCCACATTGATAATTAATCAAACTCATTCAAATTCCTCCTAAATCTATGGAATTTCATCAATAAATAATCATAATTAGTTGTCACACCCAATTATAACCTAACATTGACCAGTGATACATCGGCAAAATGTCTCAGTCTTCCGGGTTTGACCAAAAACTAATCAAATAATCAACCCACAATCATCAACTAGTTGATTAGTACCCTAGTCCTAATCATGCATTATTCACACAAGAAAACATAAAACATAATTGATAATCAAATCACAAAATAGGATAAACCGAATGTCACAAATTCATACTAGAAATGCTTACCAATTGCTCCCAAGAGTATATTTAGCCTAGATTAACTAAACCCATAAAAAAAAGAGTAAAAATCAGTGGTAAATATGGAGTAAATGATAAGCAATAAATGAAACCTAGGGTTTTTGAAGAGAGAAAGTCGGATAAGAGTAATGGAAAAGAGAGAAGAAATGTTCCAAAAAATGAAGAAGAAAAGGCTGGCTGTCCGTCACGGGCCACGTTATATGTCGCGACCCGCGATGCTTGTTCATACCAACATCTTTGACTGCATATTTGTCTTCGCGGACCGCAGTATATGTCGCGACCCGTGAAGCCCAATCTATCTAGCTTTTACCAAATTTTATTATTTGGCATTCTTCCTCAAAATCTTCTTATTTCTTCAATGCTTCTTCAAAACTCGAACTCTCCAAAACCCGAACACTTCAATACAATCTAAAACACTTCTGAATTAAAGAATTAGGATATAAAATACTCCCTCTATTTTTTTTTCATTGGCACCTCTCTTTTGGTGTTAGAATTGAGGAGATGCTAAATGAGTTGATGAAATTGAATTGAAAGAAGAGAAAGTAAAATGAGTGGATGTAAAAACCTTAAACTTGCCCAAAATAGCAAGTGCCAATTAAAAAAAATACCACTTTTAGTAAGTGTGCCAATGAAAAAAAACGGAGGGAGTACGTGAATTCATCCTAGCCCTCTAATTGATAAAATATGAATTTATTTCCATTTAAAACCCTAATCTACTAAAAATTAGATTTCAAATGTGTTAAAACTGGGATATGAATTGAGCACCAATTAAGTCCCTAAGCTATTACAAAATTAGACTTCGAATGTGTTAAAAATGGGATATAAATTGAGCACATCAATATGCACCAAAATCATAAATATATGTGCATGATGCTGGCATATATCGGCTATGTGTATTGGTTATTGCACAAATACAAACACACTTGTGTGAGATTGTCTCACCCTAAAATATGGCGAGACCAAGAATTAAATTACCATTTGAATACACATAGTACTCGGACATAGATGTAAGACAATTGCAGCGCGCATCTAGATGTAAGAACAGCTGAGGCGCGCATGGGCAGTGGATTAAAGACAGTTGTAGCGCGTCGGCCGTGGTAAAAGCTGTGGAAGTTTGCGTGGGCCGTGGGAACAAAATTTGTGGGAATCGAATAATCAAACCAGAAGTCCACGTTTGCTTTCATTCACAATCTTTTGATACTCATTATATTATTCTTTCATTTTTCTTTTGTTCTATTTTATTTTGAGAGTCCGTCTCTTGAAAGACGATCTTTCCATAAGTTATGGAAAGACCAAGGTTTAAAGTGTAAATTAGAAGAAATTAAGATAAAATTTTCGGGTTGCCTGAACCGGGTTATAAATTTTATAACTACTACATGTTTCATACTAAAACTTTAATATTGCAACTAAGACCTGTTACTTTTTATTATTCTAATCAAACCCCGTCTTTCCATAAGCCTATGGAAAGACCGTCTTTCCCAAGACTTTGCCTTATTTTGAAATATAATATTTTATTTAACTAAAATTTATATTTATGATTCTTGTTTAAAATTAGTAGACAATGCTTTTAATTTTTGATTAATTAGTTTATGGATTAAGTGATTTACCAAACCCTTTTAAAGATTTATTTCAAAATTACTTTTATTTTACAAGACTTATAAGGTACAACTAGAAAATATATATTGGTAGTTCATTTGACTATGATGTTTGTTAATCATTTTAAAGACGTAATTCAACTTTTATTTTCTGCGAGAATTACCAATTGCCTCTAGCACACATATAAGTTAGTTTATATATTTAGAATACTTGTTAATCATTTAAAGAACTTTGTTTAAACTTTTTATTGCAGGATAATTGTAAAACTTACAGATAGTAAATATATAAATTTGTTCATATGCATAGAACATTTGTTAATCATTTTAAGGGCTTTGTTTAGTCCTCCATTATTATCTAAACTGATTTTCAACTATAGTTTTAAAGTATAGTTCAAATCACTTTTTATAACATAATCATACTGATACACTTAAAATTAGAAAAGATATATTAGTTGATGTGTTTATAGTATTTTTTTAATCATTTCAAAGACTTTGTTTAGACCTCCATTTTTATATCAATTGTTTCTAAATTATTTTTAAAATTATAATCTAAATTACTATTACTACATAATCATGCACTTACAATTAGAAAAGATATATTAGTTCATGTGTTTAGTGTTTGTTAATCATTTTAAAGACATAGTTTAGACCTTCTTTTTTTATCATATTCTAAATTATAATCTAAATAACTTTTGACTACATATACAATCATACAGTTACGTACAATTATAATAAATATATTAGTTCACGTGCTTAAAATGTTTGATAATCATTTTAAGCACTTTGTTTAGACCTCCGGTTTCATCGAAACTGTTTTAAAATTATAATCTATATCACTTTTAACTACATAATCATACACTTACAATAACAATAAGCAAAGATATATTAGTTCATGTGTTAAGGGTGTTTGTTAATCGCTTTAAAGACATTGTTTAGACCTCCATTTTATCCCAACTATTTCTAAATCATATTCTAAATTATAATCTAAATTACTTTTGACTACATAATTATACACTTAAAATTATCAAAAATATATTATTTCACGCGTTTAAAATGTTTAATAATCATTTTAAGCACTTTGTTTAGACATTTAGTTTCATCTAAACTATTTTAAATTATAATCTTAATCACTTATTACTACATAATCATACACTTACAATAAGAAAAGATATATTAGTTTATGTGTTTAGAATGTCTGTATACAGTTTTAAAGACTTAGTTTAAACTTTCATTTTCCACAAGAGTTATAGCTAGCATCGATTTACTAATTAGTTCACGTGTTTAGAATATTTGTTAATAGTTTGAAAGACTTTGTTCAAACTTTCAATTTGTACAGGACTTATAGTTAGCTAGCATCAGTCTACTAATAAGTTCATGTGTTTTGAATATTTGTTAATAGTTTTAGTGATTTAGTTCAAACTTTTCTTTTTCTATAAAACTTACAACTATTAAAGACATATTAGGAAGTATCACTCTCTAATTACAAATGTATAATTAGTTCATATGCATAATGTTTTTTGATTGTTTTACGGATGTAGGTTAAACTTTAATCTTCTGTAGGATAATGATATAAATTACAATTAACATATGTATAAATTAACTCATGTATTTAGAATGTTTGTTAGTAGTTTTATAGGAGGTTTGTTTGAATTTTTAATTTTTGCAACTGCTAACAAATATATGAATTAAATTGTACGTTTAGAATGTTTGTTACTCGTTTTAGGATTTTTTTTTAAAGCTTTTTTACTTTAATTCAGATTTGTAAGTGATGAGGTGACCATTTTTAGTTTATTAGCTCATCTTTATTTAACCCTTTTTTTTCATAATTGGAAGAAATTGTCTGATTAATATGAAATTTTAGATCATAATGTTAATTGATTAGATCTTAGGTTTAACGCATTAGTTCATTATTATTAGACTAACTTTTATCATCCATGTAATCTAATCTAAATTATATGGGTGATATAATTTTTTAGTTCTTTAATTTAAATGATTGGATCACAATATTTAGGTATTAATTCACACATGAGAAGAAACTAGAATGTGGCATAAAGGAGGAGCCAAATTTTAGATAAGATTTCCACCACCATGGATAATTCTCACAGCATACCCGGAAGTAGTTGAGCTAAAGGACAGATTCTTGAATCTAAGATACTACGAGTACTTAGGCCATGGGCAGTGGTAGAGACCGCTACCGGTCTCTTACCAATTAAATATATTATTTTTCTCCCTCTCTCTCTTCCACCTCAGCTTAAGAGACCACTTAAGAGACACCCCCTTTTTTTCTCCACAATGGTTAAGAGACCACTGTACACTATTCATGGAACCCACTTGATTTTCTCTATCCTACTCATTAATTTGACCATTACATATTATTTTAAATAAATTTGTCCACCAAAATAAGATTAAATATTTAAATTTAAATTCGTTACAAAATTTAAATTCGTTTTTAAATTTAAATTCGTTACAAAATTTAAATTCGTTTTTAAATTTAAATTTGTTTTTAAATTTAAATTCGTTTTTAAATTTAAATTCGTTTTAAAATTTAAATTTTGTAACTTTTTTGAATTTAAATTCGTTTCCATATTATTTTAATGTAATGTTTAAATATTTAAATATAAAATCATTTTTTAAAAATATGTTAAATAATTTGTTTTTCTTGTTCTTGTCAATACCATGCTTTAGTGTAAAAAAATCAAATGAATTTCATTTTTTTAAGAAACTATTAAAACGAAATTATATAAATAAATACTATGAGAATTCATTTTTTCTATAAAATAATATGGAAACCATAAAAAGTGCACAAAACCAAATATAACAATAATTAATTTGACCATTAAATATTATTTTAAATAAGTTTGTCCAAAAAAAATAAGTTGAATGTAAAATTTAATATAATTATTAAAATGAAATAAAAAAAATAAATAATAAGATAATTCCATGTTTTTAAAATTATATAAAAACCATTAAAATTGAAAAAATCAATTTCAACAACTATAAAAATTACAGACAATACTAAATAAAATATTGATCTAGTCCGACCAATTATTACAATTTGAAAATTAAAAATATATTAAATTTGGAATTCTGAAAAAAAATTTAAAAAATTGAAAAAAAATTTAGAAAAAACACGATTGGGACACGTGTCGCCACCAGAATGGGACACGTGTCCCATTAAAAAATTGCAGCCTTGCAACTGAAAATTACCTTTTGCGGACACGTGGCCCAACCAATGGGCGACACGTGTCCGAAACAAAAAATAAAAAAAAAAAGAAATCGGATGAGTGGGACACGTGTCCCACTCAGGTGGCGACACGTGTCCCACCGTTGAAAGATCAACAATTGCGGCCCAACCCCATGTGCCATGGCCAGGCTGCGTTGAAAATTTTGGCAAGAGACCGGGCTCTTAGCAAGAGCCCGGTCAGCGGTCTCTTAACAAGAGACCGCTTAAAAGACCACCACTGTGGTGGTTTTTGGTCTCTTAAGCGGTCTTTTAATTTTAAGAGACCACCACTGCCCATGCCCTCTCCCACGTGAATTCACACAAATACTATTCATTTAGTTATTTTAAAAATTAAAATTGAGTAATATATAAAATAATATACTGTCATGTGGAATTTTATTAGATTCGTTGTACTCCCTTCATTTTATTAATAGTGGCATACTTTCTAAATTAAGATTTTTCTTTTATATTGACACATTCTAATTATGACGAGTTTAAGATTATTATATCCATTCATTTTACTTTTCTTTTTTTCAATTCACTTACATCCACTCATTTAACATCTCCTAAATTCTAATATCGAAAAGTAGTGTGCCACTGTTAGAGAAATAAAGGGAGTAACATTTATTTTCATAATATTAACTTATTATTATTTTTAAATATGTACAAATAAAAATATTAACGATCAAAAATAATTTTGATCAATTTACAAAAATCAACATGTTCAATGGTTCCCACGAAGACCAGTGGAATAGAAATTCCAAACCGCAAAAGCACTGGTCCGACAAAAGCACTGGAACATTTTTTTTAATCCATTTTTATTGCAAACATTGTTCCAAATGGCACAACCCTGAGAATTTTTGGCCCCAAATCAGCGCATTTAGCAAAACATTGTTGCTGGGAAAAGAAATGGTGTTCTCAGCGCCATCATTTTGATGAACTACTGAATAGATGGCCAGAGGCATAATCTTCAAAAAAGGAAACCCATAAAAGGCCAGAGGAACAACAAACAACAAATACAGCAAAACTGAAAGTCGATGGAGACAGGAAGCTGAACTGAAAGTCGAGGGAGACAGGAAACCGAGGATTGCAAACAACAATAACCATATAGCAAAACTTCACGTCCGTTCTAACATATACACAGAGCAAATCTGAGTTCTCTGAGCTTGAAATCCAATAATCTAAACGGTTTGCAATTTGTTAGTAATTAGTGAGCATCGAAGATTGGGTGTTTTTTCGGTGTGAGGGTGGACGATTTGTGGATCGATCATGAAGGCGAGTGGTTTAAGATGGGTGGAGGAGCGTTTAGATGGAGGCGGAAGGGTTTTGACCCTTTTTTTAATGTTATAATCCAAAATTACTGGGTAATTTTACCCACGAATTTACCAAAAAAATCTATAAATTGTATTTTAGTCCCTTGTCTCACCATACTCTATAATGAGTCGGTCTCATAGGAGACTTTCTCAAAATGGCAAAATCTTGGGAAAGACGGTCTTTCCATAGGCTAATGGAAAGATGGGGTTTAATTAAAATAATAAAAGGTGAAATGTCTTAGTTGCAATATTAAAATTTTAATATGCAACATGTAGTAGTTATAAAATTTATAATCCGGTTTATGCAACCCGAAAATTTTATCTTCATTTCTTCTAGTTTACACTTTAAACCTTGATCTTTCCATAACTTATGGAAAGATCGTCTTTCAAGAGACAGGCTCATTAAAAATTTAGAGTTTGTATATGATGTTTAAGTATTTTAGTTTGATATATATCTTAGTATATAATACTATTTGATGATTTGGTGTTTTTCTTGAGACAAAATTTTGGAAAAAATTATATTTTTATAAATTTATGAAAAGATATAATTTAATTAAAAAATAAAAGATAAAATATCTGAGTTGGTAGCCGCCCAAAATTTAAACTTGATTTCAGCCCAAAATGTTGTCCTTCCTGACTGAACACTCGCGCTAATTCCAGTGACAGTTGGCCGGAGCACAATCCTCGCTAATCGGAACGGAGCATAAACGTCGCTAATTGGACCCTGGCGATGACGCCGGCACAAAACCCTCGCGAATCCGACCTTGACGACGCCGGAGAGGAGACGACGCAGTTCCTGCGACGACGACGCGATTGGTCGATAGGGTTTTAAGCGAAGATTTTCAGCGACGACGAACTATGTAGACACCGGCGGCGAAGGACGACGATTTTCAACGAGACGATTGGATTTGCGCCGGCGAAGGAGAGGAATCCTTATTCACCGGAAATTACCCGCGAATTAAGCTCATTAATGACGGGAAATTGGCCGCCGCCGGCGAACTCTCTCGGAGAAGATTAAATCTGAGGGTTTCTATTTTTATTTCCTTCAATTTGCATGTAAGTCCCTAAATTTCAGAAGTTCTTTAAAAAAGTACCCCAAGTCAAATCTTATTACTTTTCAGCCCGTAATTATAAAATGTCCATACTTTTATTTATGATTTGATCCCTCGTTTTACAGTAAGACAATCTCGCAGGAGACGGACTATTCATATATTTTACTGCACTTATACATTCTATTGTTGTCGCATTGAAATAACTTGTTAAACATCATTCATAACAAAAAAAGGTTCAAATGTGTAAGACATCGCTAACATAAAAAAAAAGAGATGAAATTCAAATAAATCTAAAATATCAACAACAATTTAGTGTCTCAACTCTAACAAATAAACCAATATTTTTAAAATATCATTCAAACAATACATCAAAAGAAATTAAACTCTAACTCTATTCCCCCCCACCCACCCCCCCCCCCCCCCCCAAACTTATTTCCTTTCATTGCTCGCTTGTTCACAAACTTGCCTTCTCTTCTAATGGTTTTGAAGATGATGACCCTTCTACTCCACCAATGCCAAGATCAATGGTTGGTTTTGGTCCACTATTAAAGGGACATCTTCAGGAATATGATTCATCATAGTATTTTTAAAAATATCTCATCAATGATATCATAGAGCTTTGCTTTGGAAAGTATTCCTGTGAAATAATATAAAACATCACATACAGTAATTAAAACATCAATATATGTAATTAAAACACCACAATGACACATATAACATCACTGACAACTGTATTGAGAAAAACAAAATAAAGTATTTAAAACATCAATCTCAAAATTTAAAAACATCAAACAATACACTAAAATATCAAAAGAACAAAATTGAACACCGGTTACATACTTAAATATGAAAACACCACAAGCATCAAACACTAAAATTTAAATTATTACACCAACACACATAACAATACTTAGATCTTAAACATGAAAGCTCAAAGATAGAGCCCGAAATATCAAACACAGTATATAAAACATCACAGCAAAAAAAAAACCTTACAGCTCCTACTTCATTCTCAAATGCAGCAACTGTGGGCAAGTGCTCTTAGACATCTAAGAAACAACGACAACAACACAAAAATTAGTAAAAATAGTAACAAAACCCTAAGATATCACACACACAATCAAAACAACAAAACAGAACATCAATTGCACACTTAAAACATTACAGGTATCAAATACTGAAATTAAATCATCACACCAACACATATAACAGTACTTAAAACCTAAACATGAAAGATCAAACATAAAACCTGAAACATACATCAACATCAGTATTTAAAACATCACATTTGCAAAATAACAAAATTTACAGATCTTCTTTCCTTCTCAATTTCAGCAATAGTGGGCATGCATTCTGACACATCTAAGAAACCGCAACAACAACACAAAAATTAGCACAAATTGTAACAAAAACCTAAGATATCACACACGCATTTAAAAAAACAAAAATGAACATCAATTGTACACTTAAAACACTACAAGCATCAATTACTGAAATTAAATCATCACACTAACACAGATAACAATACTTAAAACCTGAACATGAAAGATCAAACATAAAACATGAAACATCAACAACGGTATTTAAAACATCACATATGCAAAATAACAAGATTTATAGATTCTCTTTCCTTCTTGATTGCAGCAACAATGGGCAAACATTCTTATACATCTAAGAAGCAGCAACAACACAAAAATTAGCACAATTCGTAACAAAACCCTTAGATATCACACACAATAAAAACTGAACATCAATTGCACACTTAATCATGAAAACACCACAAGTATCAAGCGTTGCAATTAAAATATCACAACAACACTGATAACAGTACTTGAAGCTTAAAGCATGAAACATTAAATTGAAAACGAGAAACATTAATACATGTACCTAAAACATCACGACCAAAAATTAAGAAAACTTACAAATCCTCATTCCTTCTCGATTGCAGCAGCAGTGTTGCAAATCTCCTTAGACAACAAAAAGCAGCAACAACACAAATATTAGCACAAATTCGTAAGAACAACTCACAAAACAGAAAAAAAATAGAGAAATCCCCAAATATTAACACAGTGAACAACATAAACCCTAGAAAATCACACGAACCAAAAACGCAAACAGAAATCGTAAAAACAACAAAATATGCATAAAAAATCTGAGCAAAAACATTACCTTCGAAGATAAACAAAAAACAAAGCTCATATTATGTTCGGCCGTCGGAAAATTTGCCAAAAAATTTGCTGAAAAACTCCAAAAATTGCGTGCAAGAAAGGAGGGAGAAAAATGGAGAGGATGTGCAGTTGAATGGAAGAAAAAAACCTCGAATTGAAGGAATATGGAAGAGAAATGAAGAGGAGAGAGAATAATGTGGAAGAGAAATGAAGAGGAGAGAGAGAAAATGAAGGTTTTAAGCAAGAGAGAGGAAAAGGGAAGAGAGAGAAAGTTTCAAAAAATTTGAGGGAGGAATGAAGAAAGATTGATATTTATACCTGAACTTAAATGTAAATTAATAAAATTTCTTATCCAGCCCCTGGACTTTTAAAACTTCAATTAGAAATCTCGTGCTACATTCTTAACAATTTAATTTTGGTCTCGTTGCGAGACCGTTTCGCACAAGACTTTGTCATAAAGAAATATTACAAAGTGAACATCTATATATAGGTTTCATCAACTACGGGTTTATTTTTTATTTTTCCTTACATGGTCAAATGTAATTCAGCTAATGGAACATAAAAGACATGGGAGCAAGGTGGACTAGATGACCCATGTTTGGAAAAAAAACTCGCTTATAAAGTAGATATGACATATGCGTTGAAAGCTCATTGTTGTTCCCATATTAGAAGGCATAGCTAAAACAGTTGCCTCATTTGGAATCTACACCGCTTTAGAGGCAAAGATTTATATGGAATTCAATTTTTGTGCTATTCTTAGATTGAGTCCTAGTGAGACAATGTAATATTGAAAAAATAATATATGAAGATGGTTGATTCAAACTCTTTGACTGTGGAAATTGTTTGTTTAAGTTCTTTCTCCGAGATACTAGTTTTGAAAACATTGCGCCGTCATTATTTAGACCTTCAATTTTCTATCTTTTACAATGTATGGTCTTATTTATTGTATTTTTATGTTACATGTGTTATATCTTTTGTATGCAAACATAATATCTGTTGTATTTTTTCACTCTTTTGAAAATTTGAATAATTAACAACCCTATGTGCATATATGAACCAAAATCGTTAACAAAAGTGCATGATGCGTGCATATAGTGGCAATGTATATTGGTTGTTGTACACAATACCTTGTCTAATAATATTGAAATGTTATATATGTTCAAAATGTTCTATCACATAATTTTCAAAAAAAACGTTACTCCATGACACGTTATGTTTAAAATGAAAAATTTATGGTGATGTCCATTTTGCATGTAGAAACGAAGTTCATATTTGAATAGCTTATAAGAAAAATTGGAAAGTAATCAAGAGAGATAGAAAGTGATTGCATGTCATTTTCATTCAGGAGCAACTTAATGGTTTTATTAGTGTACATGGAACATGGGGAAAAAAGGTAAGACTCTAAGCTGGGATAGAAAGAGCAAATAAAGAGTGGTAAAAAGAGAAAAATATAAATCAAGCATTTACTTGTATCATTAAAAGAGATTATTTCGTTTCCATACTTTGACGAATATAAAATTGTTCAATGAAACATAAGAGATGTGGGAGAAAGGAGGACGAGATGACCCATGTCCGAAAAAAAACACTTACATGTGCAGTTGATGTGCCCATTTTATATGGTTATATTAGGACTTTTAGGATTCAGTTTTGTGGACTCTTGTGATCTAGATATGACATTTTGCCTTGAAATTCACTAAGGAGAGTTAAGAGCGACTTTTAAGCTTTTATTACTTTTCTAGAAAATTTTGTGTGACAAGGAAATTTTTTTGAAGAATTTGAAGAGTACCTTTGAAGATTTGAAGACTTGCATTTGATCTACTGAAGGTTTGAAGAATTGAAGATAAGTGAAGTGAAAAGGAGGACTTGAAACAAAAAAAATGAAAGAAATCAAGATGCTGAAACTTGACTCAGCCCCGACTCGCGATGGATTGGTTACGAGCTGCGATGGACGGGTGGCCAGAACCTTTCTTACTTTTTTGTACTATAAATACTCACCTTATTCTCTCTCTCTCTCTCTCTCTTTGACCCTTCTTCTTCCTGCAATTTTCTAGGTTCAAACCCCTAGTTTTACTTTCTTTCTTTTCTTAGTTTTTGTAGGCTAATCATGTCTTTTCATTATCTATGTTAGTTTAATCTTGGGAGCAATTGATTGAAGCTTCCATATATATGTAGTAAGAACCTCTATTTCACTCTTTCTTGGAGCATTTGTTATTTAGTATTCATGTGTTTTAATGTGATGTTTTACTTCATTTATATCATGGGTTGTTTGATAATAGAAAGTGTTTGTATGATTGAAGTGTTAGGGTGTTACGAAATTTGCAAATTTATTAACTCATTTGGCATGAAAATTCAAGAACATAGACTTAGAACTTCTAGTGTATAATGTGTTGTAATTCTTGTTAGATAAGTATGTTAATGTGGATTGTTCTCATATAGATGCAATGAAAGGTTGAATATTATAGATAAAAGGTTGAATCTTGAATGTGGTTTGTTCTAGGTTTAGCCTAAGGAATGCTATGTTTGGTTAAATGATTATGTCTTTGGTAGAAGACTTGTTGTTATCAAATCTATGGTTCTTCGTGTATAATGCCATTGATGAAATACCTTTATGGTGTGGTTTGCCTAAAGTGATTATCAATGAGGTTTGCAAATGGTTGTTATTTGTCTTTGTGAATTACTATTAAGAAGAAATGAATGTTGATCTTCAATTGGGAAGTTTTGGCATTCCCCATAGGTAACAAATGTAATAGAATCAGTGAATGGTTGAGTGATTTATATGAGGTTTGGAAGTGGATATCAATTGCCCCCAAGGCTTCGTCTTTTGTAGTTTTTACCATTTTCTTAGTTAGTTTGATGATTAACATAGTTACTTGACTTTGCTAGTTATCTTGTCTTTTAGTTTCATAACTTAGGACCAAAACCAACCAAAACCCCCCCCCCCCATTTACTTGCTTTTATATATCTATATATATTTACTTCCAGCATAATATCAACCTTATGTGTTTAAACGCTTAAGAAAATCCCTCTTCTTCGTGGATGACCCCGACTTTTCATTATCTACTTAGTTGTAGATATGAAGCATTTAGGGCTTATAAATTTGACTTTGAGAGGTATGTCGATGACCTCCCAGCAGTAGATAGGACATATGCGTTGAAGGCTCATATTGTTGTTTCCATATTAGAAGGCATGGCTAAAATAGTTGCATTATTTGGAGTTTACACCGCTTCAGAGGGAAGATCATTGGGGAATTCAATTTTTGCACTATATTGTGATTGATTCATAGTGAGACAGATTAATGTGGAAGAAATAATATATGAAAATGGTTGATTCAAACTCTTTGACATGTCAATTGTTTGTTTAATTTATTTCTTCGAGATACTAGTTTAGAAAACATTACACCCTTATTGTTATTTGGACCTACTATTTATCTATGGTCTTTTTTATTGTATTTTTATGTCACACATGTTATATCATGTGTATTCAAACATAATATATGTAGTATTTTTTGATTGTTTTGAAAATTTGAATAATCGACAATCCTATGTGCATATATGCAGCAAAATCATAAATATACGTGCATATATATATGCTATGTATATTGGTTGTTATACAAAATACATTTTTTTTAATAAAATTGAAATGTTATATATGTTCAAAATGTTCTATTTCATAATTTCCCAAAAATGTTACCCCTTGAGATGACATATTTAAAATGAAAAAATTATGGTGACATGCATTTTGCATGCATAAAATAATTCATATTTCATTAGCTATAAGAAAAATCGGAAAGTGATCAAGAGAGGTATAAAGAGACTGTGTGCCCTTTTCATTCAGGAACAACTTAATGATTTTAATAGTGTATATGGAATATGAAAAAAAGTCAAGACTCGAAGCTGGGATATAAAGAGCAAAAAGAGAAAGCTAAAAAGAAACATTATAAATAGAGCATTAACTTATTTCATTAAAAGAGATTATTTATTTTCCTTACCGGGATGGATATAAACGTTTAATGGAAGATAAGAGATATAAGTGCAAGGTGGACGAGATGACCCATGTTTGCAAAACAAAAAAACACTCGCATGTGCAGTCTATAGGACCTATGCATCGAAGGCTCATTGTTGTTCCCATATTAGAAGGCATGGATGAAACAGTTGCGTCATTTGGAGTCTACATCGCTTCAGAGGCAAAGATTAATGGGGAATTATGTATTTTCGCTATCCTTGGATTGAGTCCTAGTGAGACAAAGTAATGTTGAAGAAATAATATATGAAGATGGTAGATTCAAACTCTTTGACTGTGCCAATTGTTTGTTTAATTTATTTCTCAGAGATACTAGTTTTGAAAATATTACGCCTTCATTTTTATTTGAACCTGCCATTTATCTATCATTATCGAAGTATGGTCCTCTTTATTGTATTTTATGTTACACGTGCTATATCATATGTATTCAAACATAATATATGTAGTATTTTTTTTTTCTTTTGAAAAATTGAAAAATTAACAATCATATATGCATGTATGCACCAAAGTCGTAAATATACGTGCATGGTGAATGCATATAGATGCTATGTATATTGGTTGTTTTACAAAATACCTCATTTAATAAAACTGATATATGTTCAAAATGTCCTATCTCATAATTTTCCAAAAATGTTACTCCTTGAGATGACATATTTAAAATGGAAAATTAATGGTGACGTGCATTTGAAATGCATAAAATAATTTCATATTTCAATAGCTTATAAGAAGAATCAGAAAGTGATCAAGAGAGATATGCAGAGATTGCATCCCGTTTTCATACAAGAGCAACTTAATGGTTTTAATAGTGTATATGGAATATGGAAAAAAATGTTAAGACTCTAAGCTAGGATTCAAAGAGAAAAAAGAGAAATATAAAAGGAAAATATATTAAACGAGCATCTTCTTATTTCATTAAAAGAGGTTTTTATTTTCCTTACTGGTATAAATATAGATCGTTTAAAGGAAAATAAGAGATATGGGAGCAAGGTGGACGAGATGACGCATGCCTACAAAAAACACTCGCATTGAAGGCCCATTGTTGTTACCATATTCGAAGCCATGGCTAATAAAGTTGCGTCATTTGGTGTCTACACCGCTCCAGAGGCAAAGATTAACGGGGAATTCAATTTTTACGCTATCCTAGGATTGAGTCCTAGTGAGACAAAGTAATGCTGAAGAAATAATATATGAACATGGTTGATTCAAACTCTCTAACTGTGCCAATTGTTTGTTTAAATTATTTCTCTCTTTTTTTTAGATTAAACCATCCAAATAGATGGGGGGATTATATTTGGCTCCCCAAACCGTAGAGTTACCCCCGAGGGTAGCAAAAAGAGTTACATCTGTACAATATCATTCATGTGATGATACAAAAGGGGAAGCGAAATATAAAAACATCCTTGACTCTCGGTTTGTGTAAATCTTCTACCATTACTAGAGAACAAACCGAGATAAGGGAACACGAACAAGTCAGGGAGATGAGAATTCAAAACCCTTATCAGTCAATGTCCCTTTACCTAGCATTTGATCTCATAGATTTCCTCAAACTATGTAGACCTCGTGCTCCTTTGTGCCTGGACTTTTCATCCTGAGCATTTTCAATATGCAAAAAGAACAGAGAAAAACAACAGCAGTCTCTGACCAAAAAGTACTGTGTAAAGCCGTGAAGAGAATTCAAACTAGAAATCCATCCTATGTGTGATATGGGTTCCCTTTTGCTGTGCCTATTCTTATTCCGTGAACTCCATTTTTATCTAGCAAAATCAAACCTCTAAGGAAAGATGGGGAGTTTCTTATATTTAAGTCTCCATTTAGGGATTTCTCCCATGCATATTTTGCCAAAAAATCAGCCACTGTGTTAGCTTCCCTTGGAGCATATTGGATTGGGTTTTCTTTATGCAACATATTCAGATGACAGCTAAGAGTGAAAAGTCTCCATGAACCAACATAAGGATCTTGTATTGCTTTAGCTGCTGGTTTGCAGTCTGACTCAAGGATACTACCTCTAATATCCAGTTCTAAGCAAAGATGGTAGGCAAAAAGGATACCTTCCAACTCTGCATGTAGAGGAGATTCTGATCGAAAAGTTTTGACTCTCATGTGTTTCACATCTCCCATCCAGTCTCTAACTATTACAGCACAAGAAGAGTCACCTCCATTTACCCATGATGCATCTGTGTTAATTTTGAAACCAGTTGTTGGTTTTTCCCATCTTACTGCAGTTACTGTGGTTTCCTTCTTTTTTTGAGTTATATTAGGTATGATTCCATCCTGAACTAGTTTCTTATACTTTTCAAAATTACCTTTCAATGGATTAGCAGTATAAATTAGGAGCATCAGTTCCTTGATATTCTGAAAACATGTATCCACTGAAAAAGAAAGATTATCATAGAGTATTTTGTTCCTATAAGTCCAGAGAGACCAAGTTGTGACAATGAGAGCAGCAGTATACACATGATTGAGAATATTTGAGCCTACCCTGATGGAGAGATAATATTCAACTAAATGTCTAAAACTCCTGAAAGCAGGTGTTTGCAGATTCAGAAGGCTATTAACTTTATTCCATACTGCAGTTGCCTTATTACAGGAGTTAAAAAAATGGTTGATAGAGTCTGAGTGATTAGAGCATATAGGGCATTTAGAGGCTAGTGAAAAACCAAGCTTGCACAGAACATTTTCAAAAGGCAGAATTCCATTCAGAGCTCTCCATATTAGTACTGACATTTTAGCTGGTATGAAATTTGCCCATACCTTGTGCAGATGTCTAATGCTTGTTCCCTTCTGCCTCAGGATCTTGTAGGCAGAACTGACTGAAAAGTTTCCATCCATTGAAGATTTCCATATCAGTCTATCCTCATGTGTGTTCTTGATGGTCACATCCTGCAATATTGAAACTATATTGGTAGCCAAATATGGCTCCACAAAAGGAAGATTAGAGTCTTTGTTTAGGATAAAGGAGCTCAGTGTGATATCAGGGAAAGGAATTTCCACATCATCAGGCCATTTATAGTATAGTGCACCTTCTCCTGACCAGTTTGAGTTCCAAAAGGAGCATTCTCCTTTTCCATGAATTACTCTAGTTAAACTATTAGTTTTTTCAGTTATGTTACAGATTCTCTTCCATACCTGAGATTTCTTATAAGACTCATGTAGAGTCCACAAATGCTGAGACCATTGAGTGGTGTTCATTTGAAGCTTCCACCATAGCTTACAGGAAAATGAATCAACTATAGCCTGAAGATCTCTAAACCCTATCCCATTCTCTTGTACAGGAATACTCATTTTTCTCCAGGTTCTCCATTTTTTTCTGGCCTCTGTACTATCATTGGCTCCCCAGAACAGACCAGCAGCCAGCCTTTCCATTTTCCTCAGTACTATCTTTGGAGGTCTTAAGACAACAAACAAGTGGGTTGGGATTGAAAGAAAACAATGGTTTATTAGGATAATTTTACCTGCAGTACTCAACCATCTGTTTTTCCAGTTATTAATGTTTTTTTCCATTCTCTCCAATATAGGGTAGTAATATCTCTGTGTGTTCCTTCCTGTAAATATGGGGATCCCTAGGTACTGAAAAGGAAACTCTCCTTTAGCCATTCCTAAATTCCTGCTCAGAATTTGGATTCTATCTACTGAGGTGTTAGGAGCAACATAGAAGTTGGATTTAGAAAAATTAACTTTTTGTCCCGTAGTTTGCTCATATGCACTGAGAAATCTTTTAAATCTTTTCAGATTTTTCTTATTACCACTGAGGAATACAGCGGTATCATCTGCATACATTAGATGAGTGATCTGTGGGCATTTTTTAGGTAAACCAAAAAATTGCAGGTATCCCATGTTAAACAGTTTTTTTAACCTCGGGAGAATGCCTCTGATAGGATATTATACAGAAATGGAGAAAGAGGATCTCCCTGTTTAATTCCTTTATTTGATGCAAAGAATCCTGATGCAACTCCATTAATTAGAACTGAAAAGTGAGCTGAGGCTATGTTCTGCATTATCCGGTTTACAAAAATACCATGAAAACCAAATTTAAGGAGAATTGAATTAAGAAAAGACCATGAGACCCTATCAAAAGCTTTCTGCATGTCTAATTTAATGATTAGGCTCTGCTTTTTTGATTTCCTTGATAAAATTCTGGTCATTTCTTGCATCAAAATTATGTTATCAGAGATATCCCGCCCTTTCATAAAAGCACTTTGTTCAGGGGATATAAGTTGAGACATGAAAGGCTTAATCCTTTCCATCATCATCTTAGAGAATACCTTATTCACAAAATTAGAAAGACTTATTGGTCTGAAGTCAGAAAAGGTAATAGGTATTGTTCTTATGGGAACTAAAGCTAGCCAGGTACTGGAAATTGCCTTTGGAATATTTCCACTTGTTAGAAAATCATTTGCAGCTTCAAGTAAATCTACTTTAACATTTTCCCAAAAGGTGGTGTAAAAAAACCAGAGTATATATCAGGTCCAGGGGAACTATGTTTGTTGAGGTAAAAAACTGCAAACTTGAGCTCTTGGATCAGGAAAGGAGACAGCAGTAAATTATTTTCTTGTTCAGTTATTACTCTAGGAATTTCAGATATAAAATGGCTTATATAGTTCCCAGTTTCTGAGGTTCTTCCTCATTGAATAAAGCTTTATAATACCCCACTGCTACCTCTTTGATCTGGGTTGGATCTGTGATCCAGTTTCCATGTTCATCCCTAATCTTACTGATTCTAGATTTAGTCCTCCTTTCCCTTATTGAGTGGTGAAAATAACTCGTGTTTGCATCACCATATTTAAACCAATTCAACCTTTCTTTTTGCCTAAGATAGATTACTTTCTCTTTTTGAGCCCTCATCAAAAGATGTTTAGAGTTATTCAAATCTGTCAAGATTGAATCATTTGGAGTTTGTTGAAATGAGATTTCTAAATCATTAACCTTGTTCTCATATTGTATCAGGTTCTGATCAACATTACCAAATTGTGTTTTGTTCCATTGCTTTATTTCCATCTTAAGCCTTTTCAATTTATATACTAACCTATACATTCCTCTGAAAGGAGTTTCCAGGTTCCAGTTAGAAGCCACTAAGTTTAGAAAATCCTGTCTACTAGTCCACATCTCTTGAAATCTAAATGGTCTAGGGGCTTGTTCCTCGGATGTTTGTACAGATAAGAGAAGAGGAGCATGATCCGAAGACAATCTATTAAGAACATGGATTAAACTGTTAGGAAATATATCAAGCCAATCTAATGAGCAGATTCCCCTGTCTAACCTTTGGAACATCAAATCTTTGCATCTATCCTTAAATCCATTGTTGCTCCAAGTAAAAGAGTTACCTACTGTAGGTATATCATGCAAATCTAGGTCATTTAAAAATTTATTAAATTGCATCATGCTCTTTTTTGGGGTTGACTTTCTCCCTTTATACTCTGATACTGACGCTACAGTGTTAAAGTCTCCAATATATATGGAAGGAAGAAGATTAGCTGCCTTTAAATCACTCCATAAAGACTCTTTGACTTGTCTATGAACACTTGCATAAATAAAAACACAGTTCCAGCTCAGAGAAGATAATGAATCAGTTATATTCACTTGTACATACTGATCAGTCTCGCTTATAACAGTAATGCTAAAAGACTGGTTCCAAAATAACCAAATTTTAGCACTATGAGCAGAGTAGGCATTCTGAAATCCCAATTCATATTTAAATTTTATGAGCTTCTGATTTTCTTGCCATGGTTCTATTAAGCACATTATGTCTAACTTGTGTTTAAGTTTCAAATTCTTAAGTCTGTCAATTGAAGTGCCAACTCCCCTTATATTCCAAACTAATACATTCCCAATTATGGTGTGTTTTATCATTTAAAAATTTTGGGATTGGCTTTTTGTGATGATCTTAGGTTTCTACTAGTCTTTGCTGAGTTTTTTCCTTTTTCTCCTGATTTTCCATTACTATGATCAGTATTCCCTGATAACAGATTCTGGATTGAAAGGTTTACCTTTTCCTGCTCTCCTTCTTTTTCCAGAATGCTCAGATCAGAGGTTGTTGTAGTTTGTTCTTTCAATGTTTCCTCTTTGCTGGAACTTTGCTCTATAGGACCTATTTGATCTTTCTCTTTAAGCTCTGATTGTGCTTGTTCTTTTTGGGAAACAGTGGAAATAAATTTATTAGCAGAAACATCAGAGATAATGACTAGTGGTACTTCCTGCGATTCAACTGTTTCATGAAAAATCTCTACTATCTCCCCTTCCTGCTCATCCTCACTATCTTCTAGGGATTGAAAGGCATTAGATATTGTCACCGTGTTCGTGTTTGTTTCATTTTCCATTATGGAGGTATGTTCAGGGTTCTTTTTTCTCCAAATGGATGTGGTTATTGGCTTAGATATATCATCTAGTGAGTAAAATGGACCATTCCTTTTTTTATGACTTACCTTGTAGAAATCAAAGTTGCTATCATTTTGGATTCCTATGTTAATTATTTGTTTCTGTACATCCTTTTCCTTTTGTGATACTGTTAGAGCAGATGGTCCTTCAATGTTTACTTCCTCTGTTGGGTGAGAATCTGATCCTAGTTTGTTCTTATGTGCAATATTGTCTACCTTATTGCTAGTTATTTTCCTCAGATTAGGGTGCAAAAAATTACAATTTGTGTTGCTATGCCGAATTATTTTGCAGTGAGTACAATATGTTGGCAAATCCTCATACTCGATTGGGTATTCAGCAACCTTGTTTCCTATGCCTACCATAATTGACTTAGGAAGCTGAGCTAACAAATCAATTTCTACGCATACTTTAATAGCTGAAGGTCTGGTTAAGGCCATGGTTGCAGCATCCATCTTAAGAAACCTACCTACCTGGCTACTTATACCCATAATTGCAGAGTTGTTATAGAAATGAATTGGTATTTTGTGAAAAGTTACCCAGACCGGTACTATGGAGGATTCCACAGACGGAGAGAAATTTGGTGTCCATTTCTGCACTTTCATTGTGTAGCCTTGTATTGACCACTGGCCCTTCATCCAACACCTTTGATAATCTTCATTTTCCTGAAATCGGATCAAAACATGTCGATAATCAATAGAACCTAGTTGAAATTTCGATTTAAAACCTGTTGATTTGAAAGACTGTTGAAGTGAATCCATGTGCGGTTTCCCTCGGATGAACTTTCCGACGAGGGCGTTCTGGTAGTGCGAAGCTAGGATTTCTCCTTCTTCAGGGGGGGAGTATGTATGCTATCTTGCCCTTGAATTTTGTTATTGGGTGAAGGTTTGGAGTATCTGGGAGGGTTGATAGGAGGGGGGATTGTTTTGTGTTGAGAGCTTGGGCAAAACTTCTGATTGCCGGGGGCTTAGAGAGAGTTGGATCCGGAGGTGGAGGAGGCATCGGCGACGCCATGATCAACCACCGATGTAGTTGCAGAGGAACAGTAATAAGACCGTTGAAGTAAGAAATGGAGGTGACGAAGTGAAGAAAGGAAAAGTAGTGTGTTTATCGCACTTTCAATAAAAAAATTATTTCTCTGAGATACTAGTTTCGAAAACATTAAGCCTTCTTTTATTTGGACCTACCTTTTATCTATCATTTACGAAGTGTGGTCCTCTTTATTGTATTTTTTATGTTACACGTGTTATATCATAGGTATTCAAACATAACATCTGTGATATTTTTCATTCTTTTAAAGATTTTAAAAATTGAATATCCTAAATATATGTGCACGATGCGTGCATATATTGGATATTTATATTAGTTGTTGTACACAATGCCTTGTCTAATAAAATTGAATTGTTATATATGTTCAAAATGTTCTATCTCATAATTTTCCAAAGACGCTACTCCTTGTGATGGCATATTTAAAATGGAAATATTATGGTAATGTGCATTTTTATGCATAAAATAATTTTATAATTCAATAGCTTATAAGAAAATTTGGAAAGTGATCAAGAGAGATAGAAAAGAGATTGCGTGTGTTTTCCATTCGGGCTCAACTTGATGGTTTTAACAGTGTATATGGAATGTGGGGGAAAAAAAGTAAAAACTCCAAGCTAGGATAGAAAGAGAAAAAAATATAAAATCTAAAAGGAAATATTAAAAAGTGATCATCTATAGGTTTCATTAACAGAGGTTTTTTATTTTCCTTACTAGGTCAAGTATAAATAGGTTAATGGAACATATATAAGAGACATGGGAACAAGGTTGACTAAATGACCCATGCCCGGGAAAGAAACACTCGCATATAAAGTAGATATGAACTACTCCCTATGTCCCAGCTCAATTTGCAGAGAGAGAGGGAGGAGTGGTATTTTTGTACAGTGATAAAGTCAGAAAAAGCTGACTTGAAATGACAAATTTTGATGGGGGTAACATTGACGGCTCAATGTTAATTACAAAAATGAACCACTAATATTGCTATCCAAATTTACAAAAGTTTCCCCTGACTCGTTACAAATCAAATTAAAAAAAACTACATTTTGGCTTCTAAATCTCTAGTTCATCTTCTTCAGCCAGAGACTGGAACAGTTTATCTTATCTTCATCTTCTTTAGCCGGTACACAGATCTAAAAAAAAAGCAAAACACCAACTTAAAAGCAAACAGAGTAAACCGAGCAAAAGCGAGCAAACGGAACCAACCAAACAGAAACAAAGTTAAAACGAAGCAAAAACAGAGCAAAAAAATCCTAACTTTAGAGCAAACGAAACAAAAATAGCAGCAAAAACCGTTCGTTGAAAACTCCTTACTACAGTTCATCTTCTTCAGCCTGAGACCTCCAGTTCATCTTCTTCAGCCGGAGAGATACACATATCTGAAAAAAAAACAGAGCAAATTATCAAATAAAAAAAAAGGAAAAACCTCAACTTAAAAGCAAACAGAGTAAACCGAGCAATAGCGAGCAAACGGAACCAACGAAACAAAAACAAAGCAAAAACGAAGAAAAAAAATGCCAATTCAGATCAAACGAAGCAAAACAGAGCAAAAACCCTTTGTTGAAATCACTTTACTATAGTACATCTATGACCCGAAATCAACAACAAAAAAAAAAAAAAACAAAGACGAGAAGATTGAGAGGATTATAGATCTGAAATAAAATTCACGAGAGGGAGAGGAAGAAATTCAGGAAGAGGAAAAAAGAGAGGAAGTGGAAGAAATTCAGGAACAGGAAAAAAGAGAGGAAGAGGAAGAAATTCAGGAAGAGGAAAAAAGAGAGGAAGAGAGAGATGGGAGAGTGGGAAATGAGGAGAGGAGGAGATGCGGATGGTTTTGTTCAAGTGGAATAAAAAGCATAATCTTCTCTTTAAACCCTAATCCAAGCCCAAGCCCATTTTGAAATTTCAGCCAACTTAAAGGGCAAACAAGGAATTTTAGGTCAAGTCAACTGGTCCAAATTTGACTAAAATCAGAAATTGCAATTTGAGTTGGGACATCCCAGAATAGAAAGTGTGCAGTTTGAGCTGGGACGGAGGGAGTATGCTTGAATGCTCATTGTTGTTCCAATATTAGAAAACATGGCTGAAACAGTTGCGTCATTTGAAGTCTACACCACTTCGAGGCAAATATTAATGGGCAATTTGATTTTCACGCTATTCTTGGATTGAGTCCTAGTGAGACAAAGTAATGTTGAAGAAATAATATATGAAGATGGTTGATTCAAACTCTCTGACTATTGAAATTGTTTATTTAATTTATGTCTCTGAGATACTAGTGTCAAAAACATTACACCTTCACTGTTATTTGGACCTATCATTTATCTATAATTTACGATGTATGGTCCTCTTTATTGTATTTTCATGTTACACATGTTACAATTGTATTGAAACATAAAAATCACTGTCCCAAGAGCTAGAGTTATTTAATTTTGTGCGATCCAGTGAGGGTTTGCAGATCCCTTCATTTGATTAAAGATGTTAATTCCCGAATCCAAAGTTTTTGCAAGGAGATTCTTATCAGCTGGCATCAAAGCAAAGCGAAAGATCATTGTCCAAAGATTTTCATCGGTGGGTTTTAGTTTTTCAAATATTTTATCCGTATTTTATTTTTGAACTGAAAATAATTCTGAAATCGGACCAGCCCAGGAAATCTCGCCGCCGTCGCTCAAGTTCATCTCCGACAAACCCACCACTGCAACATCGATGTCTTCTCCATCTCCGACCAACCGCCTTCATCCACCAAGTCTGCTTTAGTCTTCTCCGACCATTCCACCGCCGCTGTAGACGTTGAACACCCCTATACTCAATCGACATTTTCTTGGTTGTCGACAGTACTCCAACCGCAGCGCAGCAGAAGACCATCCAGCAGCGTACTCAGTTCCGGTTCAAAGCAGAAGACAATGAAACAAAGAAGAAGACGACATGTAGCTAACACGTGCAAGCGTACACATAGGCGCGTGAATCTCACACGAACAACCTTTGGTAGGCGTCTGCTCCTCACGCACGATACTCCAGTCCATCTCTTCATTTTGTTAGGCATCCAGTTTATCACGAGTTGATCCATATTATTGCCAGCCGTTGCATTTTATCTTCAGATCTCATCTTCTCGTGCGTTCAAGGATTTTTTACCACATTAGCATTCCAGTCACTGCCTAGTCAACGTCCAATCAACATTTATCAGCAGAATTTTGCAGGGATGGCGTGAGACGTTTATTTTTGAAGATTGTTCACGTTTCGAGGATGAAACTTTTCGATCTTGGAGGGAATGATACGATATCAAATATCATTTATTTACAGTTTTTTAGTTTAGTATTTTTAGTAGGATAACACTATACTCTTTTTTCCATTGGGGTTTTTTAAATGAGATAGTAGGGTCATTTGTAATTTATTTCATTTTAGAATGAGGCCCATGTTGGCGCTAGAAGAGTTTAATTTTTGCTATGCTTTATTATAGGGTTTAGAATATTTAGTTCTGATTTGATTAGAATTAGATTTGGTAAGATTAAATAAGATAATATTTATTCAAGATTTATCTTGAAGCATAAAGTCATTTATTTTAGGTATTTTAGTTAATTATGATTTTAGCTTCTTAAAGCTGCCATAGTCAATTCAGTTTCCAGTTGTGATTAGGGTTTGGGCCGAGATCTAACTTTATAAATAAGGGGGGCTTGTCCATGAATTTTTGCACCATTTTTATCAATCAAATATACAAACCTTTGAGTTCATACTCTGTTGCTTGCGAGCTATTTCCATTGTTGCTTAATCCCGATGGCTGGTTAAGTACTAATAACCTTGTGATCTGACGTCGCAGGATAGTTAGAGAGCAAGTCGAGATTGAGAGGATCACGAGGGCTAGTGTTCTTGAATTTTGTACGATCTAGTGAGAGTTTGCAAATCCCTTCAGTTGATCAAAGATTTTAATTTTTCAATCTAGAGTGTTCGCAAGGAGATTCATATCAAATAGTGTATATGGAATATGGTAAAAAAGGTTAAGACTCTGAGCTGGGATAGAAAGATTGAAAAAGAATGCAAAATATAAACAATGCAAAACGACCATCTACTTGTTTCATTAAAAGAAGTTTTTTTTTAAATTTTCTTTACTGGGACAAATAGAAATAATTTAATGGAACATAAGAGATATGGGATCAAGGTGTACGAGATGACCCATGTCTTGAAAAAAACACCCACATATGCAGTAGATAGTACCTTTCCATTGAAGGCTCGTTGTTGTTCTCATATTGGAAAGTATTGTAACACCCCCTGTCTCAGCTGCCTCGCTTAATAGCGAGTATTGGGTCAAGTTCGGTTGTGTTTATCGGTAGCCCAACTGAAGTAGGGTGTTCTAGTGTGAAGAATCAAGCAGTATAATTATGCAGAAGCGTGATACAAAGTTTAATCTCAAATCTTAACTTACTAATACATTTTAAAATTACAATCCACAAAATTTTAATGACTAAACGTTAATTTTAGATCCTAACTCAAAAGAAGTAAAGGCTTCACTCGCGGTAGTTTTTGTTCACTCTCGCATGATCGATGTACCCGTTGGGTTTCTTTAAACTAGGGCGAGCTCCTTTGCACAGTTAGGTTCATCGCAAATAATTACCAATTTGAACTTAATGATCACGTAATTACAAATAAGAACATAAGTTCCAACAAATAATAAAAGAATATGGGCGGTCAAACCAAGTTGTAGTCAAGCCCTTATAAAGGTACTATGACTAAGAAACTAAGTATGGATCAATAACATTTCACTTTCAAGATTGCCCAAAGGCTAGGTGTTCAATATCTTTTCTCATGAGACACACCCCTACACATGTTCATGTACGAGCGTGTATCAGGTAACAATTGGTAAGGCTAGCATACTATACACTGCGTGCAGATGGTTTAGTCATACGGTCTAGCCCTTTCTGTCCCCATCGATTTTGACCAAACTACAATCACGCCGAGGACACCTAATTTAACAAGAACATGTTCAATTCAAGTAGCAAAGGGCTAGCAATCAAATAGACATATCAAGATAAAATACAAGCCACTCAGACACGTAGGGTCAATCAAGTTAAGTTTGATGTGATAAAGTACACATCATTCTCTTCATATCAAGTTCAAGTAAAAACTAGATAATATAGCATGACATGATTTATCAAAGAAGAAAATTCAAAGTAAACCATCATACAGGGCATGCTAATATCCTGTTAGATTCAATTTATGCAAGCGATGAAACACTCACTAAGCAAAGGAGCTCACCCTAGTCTAAATAAAACCTACAGGTACGTTGGTCGCGCGAGAGTGTATGAAAACTACCGCGAGTGGTGAAGCCTTTACTTCTTTTGAGTTGAATCTAAAATAATTGTATAAACCTTTAGTCATTAAACTTTAGATATTATCCAAGTAGAATTGTAAGCTTAAAGTTTTCATTGGATTGTAAATTTATTAAGTAATAGTGATTTGAGGCTAAACTTTGTACCACGCTTCCGCATAATCGTAGTGCTCAATTCTTAACATTTGAGAGCCCCAAATTTATTTGGGCTCTCAGTAACATGCCCTGACTCAACTCAACACTCACTAATAAGTGAGGCGGTCGGTGTGGGGGTGTTACAAATGTGGTATCAGAGCTTCCTCAAATCTACATTTGATGCACTTATAGTCGATGGTTGAAGCATCTACGAGTTATTTTCGTAGATACAAGTTGTAAAAGAAGCACTTACAAGTGATGGTTGAAACACCTACGAGTTGTACTCTAAGCACCACGTTGTTTTTTGTAGCACCACAAGTTATAAAAGAAGCACCTACAGGTTATTTATGAAACACATACAATCTATGATTGATACACCTATGAATTGTATTCTAAGCACCAAGTTGTTTTCGTAGCACAAGGAAGTTATAAAAGAAACACCTATAGTTTACATTTAAAGCACTGACAAGAAGTTTTTGAAGCACCTACGAGTGTACTCTAAGCAACAAGTACATTTGAAGCACTTACAAGCAATTTTTAAATCACCAACAAGTTCTACTCTAAGCACCAAGTTGTTTTTGTAGCACATACAAGTTTAAAAAAAACACCTAATAGTTACATTTGACGGGCTTACAACCAACGATTGAAGCACCTATGAGGTATATTATAAGCACCAAGTTATTGTTGTAGCACATGTAAGTTCTAAAAGAAGCACATATAGATTACATTTGAAGCACTTACAAGCAGTGATTGAAGCACCTACGAGGTATGCTATAAGCACTAAGTTATTTTTGTAGCACACGTAAGTTATAAAAGAAGCACATATGATTGAAGCACCTACGAGGTATACTATAAACACCAAGTTATTTTTGTAGCACACATAAGTTATAAAAGAAGTACATACTACTTACATTTGAAGCACTTACAAGTGGCAGTTGAAGCACATACAAGTTGTACTTTAAGCACCAAGTTGTTTTCATAACACACAATTTATAAAATAAGCACCTAAAACTTACATTTGAATCGCTTAGAAGCATTGATTGAAACACTTACGAGTTGTTCTCTAAGCACCAAGTTATTTTTATAGCAATAAATTACAAAGAAACACGACTAGTTACATTTGAAGCACCTCCACGTTTTGCCCGATTTTGTCCAAATCATACAATTTGTTACATCAATTATAAAATGACTCCATTCGATGATTATTCGATGTAAAACAAAACTTTGTTTATAGTTATGGTTGTGATTTTATTTATTCAATTTAAAATTCACACTTGCACCTATTACTAATGATAATATAAGTATCTATTTTAATCTAGCAAAAAATAGAGGATAAATTGCGTGGTTGCCAAGCATTGGAATTAATTTACAGCACTTATAGTACTTCACTACTGTAATTAATATTTTAGGCGTGAATATATTAAGCATGGATATTTTAAATGACTACAAACTTGAAGACCATGAAATTGGATACGGTTATAAGCACAAAGCGTGTCCTATTTTGCTCACTTGTAGAGAAGGTAATTAAAGCGGAGATAGAAATAGATATGAAAAATCAAGAACATAGGAAGTGCGGAAGTAAGAAGGGAAGCGAAAAAAAAGGAGATCTGTTCGGATTGAATCAATTATATTGTGTGCATGATTTAATTTGAGCGGTGGGATTAAATGATTGGATGGTACAGATCTATTCTCACATGTGTTCTCACATTAAGGAGGTGTTCTCACCTTTTTTTTTTAAATGAATATATTAGGCTTCCCGAACCGAAAGAACATAAAAAGAAGTGGCCTCGAAGGCTTAGTTCAGTACACATAAGATCATCCGAATTGATGATTCAAGAACCCTAAGAAGCTCTTGAAGCAAAATAGCATTTGCTTCCAAAAGTGGTGTTTAATGTACATCGATGATCCAGCAGGGACTTTGTTTATAAGTCCCAAAGAACAAGTAATGCTCCAAAATCCATTGTTCAGTGTGTCGTCCTGGTGATGTTTAGCGGCAGGTGGAGTCGACGCCCCATCGAGGACTGGAAGATGCCTCGAGGACTGGAAGCATCCTCAAGTAGTCGAAGCACCCTCCAGGACTCTAAATGCTTCATTGGTACCCGAACTCTCCTCGAGTACTCGTAGCCTCCTCGAGGACTCAGAACCCCACCGAGGACTCAATGCCCCGTCGAGGACTCGAAGCCCCCTCGAGGACTCTGAGCCCCTTCGAGGACTCGATGCCCCCTCGAGGACTCGAAGCCCCCTCGAGGACTTGAAGCCCATTCGAAGACTCGAAGCCCCGTCGAGGACTCTGAGCCCCCTCGAGGACTCGATGGCCCCTCGAGGACTCGATGCCCCCTCGAGGACTCGAAGCCCCCTCGAGGACTCGATGCCCCGTCGAGGACTCGATGTCCCCTCGAGGACTCGAAGCTCCCTCGAGGACTCGAAGCCCCCTCGAGCACTCGGAGCCCCCTCGAGAACCCGGAGCCCCCTCGAGGACTCGGAGCCCCCTCGAGGACCCGGAGCCCCCTCGAGGACTCGAGGCCACCTCGAGGACTGAAAGCCACCTCGAGGACTCAAAGCCCCTTGGAGGAGTCGAATCCCCCTAGAGAACTCGAAGCCCCCTTGGGGACACGAAGCCCCCTCGAAGACTCGGAGCCCTCTCGCGGACTCGGATCCACCTCGAGGACTCGAAGCCCCCCGATGACTCGAAACCCCCTCTAGGACACGCTGCCCCGTCGAGGACTCGAATCACCCTGGAGGATTCAGAGCCCCGTCGAGGACTGAAAGCCCCGTCGAGGAGTTGAAACCACCTCGAGGACTCAAAGCCCCCTCGAGATGAACGTAAATTGCTCCATATTACTTAACTGATGCCGTCGTGTGCCTGCCATAAGAGAAAAATAGCAGCAGTTGTCTATTCCAATAGCTAACATAGGGAGAATATCAGGATCTAATGTAAGAAGAACTGCAAGCATCAAGATGAATGAAGCCCCTTATTTATTTAGGTAAATCAGTTGCAACCAATTCTAGTCATTAATTCGTATACATGGTATCCCAGCTGCATCCAGTATAATCAGACCCCTTATTTCATTGGAAGGTGAATCCCATTGAAACTGACCATTTTGCCTATGAACAACTGTTTTGGCCAGAGCATCTGCCACTGTATTACCTTGTCTAAGTGTATGCACAAGTTTGATATTTCCAAGGCTCAATTTAGTTTCATAACATAAATAAACAAGGGCCATGGAGCTTTATATGGATCCATAATATGCAATATAGCTTGTGAACTATCAGATTCAATTACACTGTTATGAGAGGTTAGCTGTAAGAGATAGATTCCTTTTTGAATTGCCACAATCTCAGCCTCTACAGCACTGTGTGCCTCCGTCGAATAGGTAGCCATAGTAATTACCCCACCATTTTTATCTCTAAGAACAAGACCTAAACCAGTAGACTTATCAGTTTTCCAGGCTGCATCCACATTTAGCTTACATCCTACTTTCGATTTGTTCCACTTAACAATAGCTAGATGAGGTGATGGTTTTGTTGGCCATTTTGGTAATAAGCCTGACTGTGTCAACAGTCTGGTATCATCACAGTTAGTGAACAATGGCCTAGCATAAAAGATGTTGAAAATATACTCCCTAATCCTTGTTATCGTAAGTTGAATGTTAGGGTTTGTATTCTTGAACATTTTTTCACACCTAGCTTTCCATAGGAACCAGCATACCACCATAGGTAAAAGTCTAAGTAGGCATGAATGCAAAGTAGTTTGAACTGGATTTGTGAGGTAATATGATAATCTATTCCAGAGAGTTGAAAAATGCGGAGGAGTTATCCCTATAATGCGGTGAATTTCATTCCAGATAAGAGTAGCAAAAGAACAGTCATTAAAAAAAGTGTTGGATGCCATCAGTGTTGTTACAGAACAAGCATTTAGAAGGAAGCTGAAATCCAAAAACTCTGAGGACATCATCAAAAGGAAGAAATGCATTGAAAAATTTCCACATAAAGACGGATATCTTTTTCTGAGCTCTTGGAAACCATAACTTACTAAGAGTAGCAGAGGTACCTCTGTTGGATTGGAGTAGCTTATAAGCTGATTTGAAGGAGAACTTCCCTGCTATGTCAGGCATCCAAATGAGTCTATCCGCTCTCTCCTCCCAGATTTTGGTTTCCTGCATAACATGACAAATTTTAGGACTTAGCAGTGGATAAATAGAGGCAGAAAAACTAGCCCTGTTTATCAGGAAGTGGCTAACAGTACAGTCAAAAGGAATGTTGGTAAGTTCATGAGCGCAATGATCCATCAATGGACCTTTGCCTGTCCAGTTTGATGTCCAGAAATTACATATCCCCTCACCAATAATAACCCTATAATTTCTCTCAGCTAAAGAATTAACTGATTGAATCCTGTTCCATGTTTGGGATTTCCTAGCCGTAGGTGGTAAAGACCAGATAAATTGTGCCCATGGTGCCTGTCCAAGCTGAAATTTCCACCACAATTTAAGAGAACATGCTCTTATAATTGTGGGGATTGATATGAATGCAAGACCATTCTGGTCCAATGGGTAGCACAAATTACTCCACCTCCTCCAAACTTTTTTTTGGATCCAGATCAGTCTCACCCCAGAAGAACTTAGACATCATTTTTTCCAAACTTTTGACAACATGAACTGTAGGTTTCATAATAGTCCAAATGTGCCGAGGGATAGAATAGATACAAGATTTAATTAAAATCATTTTACCCCCTGTACTTAGCCATATATTTTTCCAGTTTTGCAACCTTCTGTCAACCATTTCTAAAAGGGGCTGAAAATGAGCATTAAGCACTCTACCTTTAAAAATGGGGCATCCCAAATATTTAAATGGAAAATTGCCCTGCTTCATTCCTAAAATCTCTTTTACCTGTCTCGTTTTAGCCACAGTCGCCCCCTTACCCAAGTAAAAGTCACCTCGAAATTCACTTTTTGCCCTGTGGTGTTTTCAAAAACCACAAGGAAAGCTTTCAACCTAATTAAGTTCAATTTACTAGCTTTCAAGAAGATTACAGTATCATCTGCATAACTAAGATGAGAAATTGGGATTGCCCCTTGAGGAAGATAAAAAAATTTGAGTTTACCTGAATTAAACACATAAGCTAAGCTTCTTGTGAAAGCCTCAGTAAAGATATTAAAAAGAAAAGGGGATAGGGGATCACCTTGTTTAATACCTCTAGAAGATTTGAAGAAACCTACCGGCTTACCATTAATCAGCACAGAAAACCAAGCCTGGGTGATGTTTTTCATGACATAGTGAACAAATTTACCATGCAGTCCGAACTTTAACAGAATACTATTAAGAAAAGCCCAACTAACCCTATCAAATGCCTTTGTTAAATCTAATTTAATGACACAATTTGGATCTCTATTCTTCCTATCCAAGAATCTCAGCATCTCTTTGAGATAAATGACATTGTCAGAGATATCCCCGTGGCTCATAAAAGCCGACTGATGTGGGGATATGAGTTTAGGCATAATCAGTTTTAACCTCTCCATTAACAGTTTTGAAAAAATCTTGTTAATGAAATTCGACAAACTAATAGGCCTGTAATCATCAAAGGAATATGGAGATTCTTTTTTAGGAATTATAGTGATCCATGTTGCTGCAATTCCTCTAGGAATGGGAGAACCAGAAAGAAAATCATTAACAGCTATCAACAGATCCTGGCATATTATTTCCCAACTTTTTGTGAAAAATTTTGATGAGAAACCATCAGGCCCTGAACTACTATTTTTATTTAAACCAAAGACAACCAATCTAAGCTCCTCTAAGGTAGCAGGCCTAATAAGCAAAACATTATCCTGATCAATAACGATTTTAGGAATTTGACTCAGAAAGTGAGAGAAGAATTCACCATTTGAATATGTTAACGGTTCAGAAAGAAGATCTGAATAATAATTAATAGCCTCAGTTTCAATTTCCTGAATATCCTCAATCCAGACTCCATGTGAGTTTTTTTATCTTAGAAATACTGAGTCTTGCCCTACTTTCTTTAACAGAGTTATAGAAAAATTTAGTGTTCTCATCACCATCTTTGAGCCATTTAATTCTGGACTTTTGTTTCCAGAATTTTTCCTATTCTTTTAGGGACCTTAGGAGTTGAGCCTGAGCTTTTTAAAGCTTAATCAATTCAGTTTCTGAACTATTTAAGTCATAAATAATTTCCTGAATTCTCAACTCCTCCTCTGCCTTTGTAACATTATCCTGAATATTTCCAAAAACAGTTTTGTTCCAAACCTTAATTTTGTTTTTTAACCTCTGTAGTTTTAAGAAAAAACCAAGCATTCCAGTTTCAGACAGAGGTGTTTCCCAATCATTCTTTATCAGTGATAAAAATCCAAGCCTGTTAAACCATGCATTGATAAATCTAAATGATTTAGGAGATGAGGGAATAGAGCTGCCAACAGTAAAAAGAAGAGGGGAGTGATCAGAGGCACCTTTATTAAGTACTTGGATAGAAGAAGAAGGAAATTTTGTACTCCATTGAAGGGTACTAAGTTCCCTAGCTAACCTCTGAATGGTAGGGTTTTTAAGTCTACCATTTGACCAAGTAAAATTATTTCCAACAGTGTTGATATTATAGAGTGCATTATCATCAATAAACCTATTAAAATCATCCATGCTGGATTTTTTTGGAAACGAGGGACCTTTATACTCATTGAACGAAGATATTGTGTTAAAATCCCCAATGAGTAGGGTATCATTCATATTTCTGTCACTCAAATATTTCCACAACATTTTTCTCCCAGCAACTGTTCTAAGTGCATAAGCAAAAATTCCTTCCATTGAGGTATTTAGTTTATGACTGTGAATGTTAACTGACAGAAATTGCAAATGATCGACTAACAGAGTAACATTAATTTGATCATTCCACATTAACCATATTTCATCATTTGAAGCCTGCATGCAGTTAGTGAAGTGTAGATCTATCATGTATTTTCCACATTTATCATTATTATGCCATGGTTCGATAAGGTATAATAATTGAATTTTGTGTTTTTTAACCAAATCTTGTAATCTACAGAGTGATTTTTTCATGCCTCTAATATTCCAGACCATGAAGTTGATTTTAATGGTTGTACTAATCATTTAAAACCTTTTTTTAAGCCTTTTGAAGATCTAGTGATGATCTTGTTGGGACTAAATTGTTTACCAGGGGACATTATCTTATTGAGCTGAGTGAAAAAATTATTTTTCCTAGACTCATTAAGATCTTGCATATTGTGAGTATTTTTAGGACTACATACCTTTGCTGTGTCTACCTTTTCATCACTGTCAGTGTTTTGTTTATCAGTGGCTTGGGAGGATAAGAGCTCTTCAGTATGCTCCTCAATATCTGCAGCAGCACTTACTTCTAAAGACTCTGCATCCTGCTCCTCCTCATCCCCATCTATCCCTTGTTGTAGGTCATCAAGTAGAGGGAAGAATCTGTTATTTCTGTGACCTTCTTGGGAGTGGGAAATCATTTCTGGAGAAGATCTCCTACCGATCTTCTTATTATCAGTCCAGAGATCATCCTTGGAATAGTTCATCCTATAGACAGGGTTGGGTCTAAAGGAGATCATTTCAGGAGCAGGAGAGGTAGCTCTATCCCTACTACCATTTTGGACCCCTGTATCATCATTATTCAAGGTCAAATGGAGAAATTCAGTTGAGTGTTTGGTGTTTGAGGTCATGAGGGGGAGCTCAGTTGAGAATTGGGCATTTTTAAGGATGTTAGAATGGTCAGCACCTGGGGAGGTTATATCTTTCACACTCTTACCCCTAGGAACATAGTAACATTTCTTCTGCTGAGTTTTAAAAACCCTGGCCTTTTCCGCTGTTGACAAACCAGATGCCCCTTCCTGAATAATCACTGGATCCCCAGAGCTTGTGCCTTTCCCATCAGTTCTGTTGCCAGTGTTTCCTATCACTTCATTAGTAGTACAACTAGCCATAATACTAGAATCCACAACAACTACAGGGGTTGCACCACGATTGGTATCCTTAGCTTCCTGATTGAGTTTCTAACCAGCTGGTTTATATCTACTTCTTCTGAGTTCAGGATGCAGATATATACAAGTAGATTCATCATGTCCAATGGACTGACAATGATCGCAGTATAGTGGTAAGTCTTCAAACCCAATAGGGAGCTTTAGAACCTTGTTTTCAATTCCATCATCTTCAATACCTACCCTAATGAAACCGGGGAGTTTTTTCCTAAGGTCCACTTCTACACATAGTTTCACAGCAGATGGCCTAAACTCCTATAGTTGCAGCATCCATTTTAATGAATTGTCCTATCTGGTTGCCCATACTCTGGATCATGGTTTCGTTATAGAAGAAAATAGGCACGTTTTTAATGGTAATCCATACCGGGACAATATACGACTCGATATCAGGGGAGAAATCTACAGACCACTTGAGTACCTTCATTGATGCCCCAAGAAAGCTCCATTGCCCCTTTAGCCACATCCTCTGATAATCCTCCTTTTCGTCAAACCTAATCAAAACATGATGATAGTCAATCGAACCCAGTTGAAATTTCCCTTTGAATCCAACTGACTTGAAAGCTTCATTAAGTTGCTCCATAGTCGGCTTTCCCCTTATGAATTTACCCACTAGTGCGTTGCTGTAGTGGCTGGCGAGAACCTCAGCTTCATTTCGAGTAACAATACATGCGATGTCACCCTTGTAAGTGGTCTTTGGTGTGATTTCTGGGTTTGATGGCAAAGAGGCATAGAGAGGAGGAGGTCGATTAGCTAGAGCTTGAAGGAAACTCCTATCCGGATGGGTGCCACCGCGTTTCAGCGGAGGCGCCGCCATGGCGCGATGGAGAACAGTAGAATTTTGGAACCGTTACAATGACAGAATGGATATAAAGGAATAAAGCAACCGGAAAAAGTACAAAAATCGCGTGAATAGTAATTAGTTTAGAGAGAAGGGAGAGAATCTGTTCTTAGAGAGAAGGAGGTGTTCTCACCTGATCCCAATTCTATATATATACATATATATATGTATATATACATATATATATATGTATATATATGTATATATATGTATATATATATGTATATATATGTATATATATGTATATATATATGTATATATATATGTATGTATATAGAGTGTTATATATATAGAGTGTTATATATATATATATAACACAAGATGATTCTAATATTGATAATTAGAGTTTCGGAAAATACATCTTGAAACTGGAATCTTGAAATATTGACAAAAACTCATTACCTTAATATTAAATGGTTTGGACATTTACCTTATACTCCTGTCCCAGAAATTTCTGCAAATTTTGACTTTTTCAAATTGATCAGACCTAATTTTGACCATTAATATCTTTAGTTGTGCATATTTAAAATTGATTAAAAATAATATTATAAAAATAGACGTTAACACGATTATAATGATATCACATATGATAATATATTATTTTATGCATCATTTGAAATTTACTTTTTTAAGTAACAAGGTTTGACTAAATGAATAGTGATAAGTGCAAAAATAGTTGGGACGGAGGGAGTAGTTCTCAATGGATAGTAACCAATTATTAATTTTAATTTTATCCTGTATGTATTAGTATAAATCAAACTGACACGATTATTTTTTGGATAAACATTGTATAACTAATTTCAAAATTCAATATTTAACATTATTTGAAATGATAATTTACAAGTAAAATAAAAATCATCATTCTTTGATTCAAAATTTTAAACAAAGTTAATTAAGAATGGTTGGTATGAATAGAAGAAAATCATGTATAAATATATCCTTCAGCAATATATCAATATGTATATCCAATAAAAATCTAAATTACATTACCAATTGACTTTATGGATTATGAAATCATGAAAATTAGAAATGTGTTTAGAATGGGGAAAACCTCTACTCAAATATTTCACTAGTACCTTTAAAAATATATAATACTAATGAAATAAAATCAGGAAATAAGAGATTAAAACAAAAGGATTGTAAGGGTTGAGGAGCTGTTAAGGATGAAAAAAAGGTTGAGGAGTCACAGAAAAAGGGCAAAGAGAGTGAGACTGTTGATTCTCTCCTTAAGCTTCTAAGGAAACATTCCATTAAACAAGGAAAGGTGAGTAATGAGAAGAGCAGCAGCACCAGTGACTTCATCTTAGACCATCCTGTGGAGAATGGACCAGTCTTTAAAGAGAGAAGCACTAACATATCCAGTTCAACTAATAGTCTCAATCTCAAACACGAGAAGCCAAAAAATGAAGCTCCAGTTGTTAGTCGACCAAGGTCAAACTTCCAGCGTGGGTCCCACGCCCCTCAAGGAGAAAGCCTTGGAACTTGAGTTTGATGTTGAACCTGAAGTTGATCCTGCCTTCTCGGTTGATGATGTATTTGATGAAATATCAGAGGATGAAATCTTAGGAATTTATGATGATGGTGATGATGATGACAATCACGATGATACTGGTGGTGACAATGATGTACCTGAACCTAATGCAGCCGAACATGGCAAGCTAGGCGAAATGAAACTAACAGAACTGAGGGCATTGGCAAAGTCCAGGGGGATGAAAGGATTCTCCAAGTTGAAGAAGCAAGAGCTTATTGAGTTACTTGTTGGAGTTTAAATCTAATAGCTTTACATGCTTCCATTTTGCTTGGATCTAGTCACTATGTTTAGACCTTAGATGCCTTCAAAATTTTGTTGTTTGGATTTACATAAATGATTCACTGTTTGTTCAATTAAGGGTGTTTTCCTGTAATTTGGATCATTCAATCACCTCATCAGTGCACTCTCCTGTTTCTTTTGAAAAAAATAAAATAAAAATAAAACAAAAGGATTGTAATGTTAATTTAAGTCTAATAAATATATTCCGTTAATAGAATTGGGTGCACCCATGAAACTCAATCAATTTCCAAGGATTTAGACCCAAATTGAGGTGAGTATTTTATCAGTTGCAAGATTGAATCTAATGGGATATTAGCATGCTATGTATGCTTGGCGGCTTTGAAATTTCTTCTTTGATAAATCATGTCATGCATAATATGTCACGTGTTATATTATCTAGTTTTAACTTGAACTTGATATGAAGGGGATGATGTGTACTTTATCGCATCAAACTCAACTTGATTGATCTACGTGTAGGACCGGCTTGACTTTATCTTGTCATGTCTATTTGATTGCTTGCTCTTTGCTACTTGAATTGAACTTGTTCTTGATAAATTTAGGGTTCCTGGCGTGATTGTAGTTTGGTTGAAATCGATGGGGACGACAAGGATCAGACCGTACGACTAGGCCGTCGGGAAAAATAACACTCGCATATGCAGTAGATAGGTTTTATGCGTTGTAGGTTCATTGTTGTTCATGGATGAAGCAATTGCGTCATTTGGAGTCTACACCACTTCAGAGGCAAAGATTAATAGGGAGTTTGATGTTTGTGCTTTTCCTAGATTACATCCTAGTGAGACAAAGTAATTTTGAAGAAATAATATATGAAGTTGGTTGATTCAACTCTCTTACTATGGCAATTATTTGTTTAATTTATTTCACCGAGATTATAGTTTCAAAAATATTACGCCTTCATTGTTAGTTGAACCTACCATTCATCTATTTTTTTACGATGTATGGTCTTATTTATAGTATTTTTGTGTTACATGTGTTATATTGTATGTATTCAAACATAATATCTGTAGTATTTTTTTCATTCTTTTCAAAATTTGAATAATATAAATCCTATTTGCATATATGCACTAAAATCGTAAATCAACATGCATATTGCGTGTATATAGTTGCTATGTATATTGGTTGTTGTGCACAATACCTTGTCTAATAAAATTGAAATGTTATACATGTTCAACATGTTCTATCTCTTAATTTTCCAAACGCTACACCTTGAGATGGCATATTTAAAATGCAAAACTATGGTGACGTGCATTTCCATGTAGAAACTAATTTCATATTTCAAAAGCTTATAAGGAAAATAAAAAAAGTGATCGAAAGGGATAGAAAGAGATCGCGTGCCTTTTTTTCATTCAGGAGCAACTTAATGGTTTTATTAGTGCATATGGAATATGGAAAAAAAGTTAAAGACTCTAAGCTAGGATAGAAAGATAAAAAAAAAGAATGCTAAACAATACAAAACAGGCATCTGCGTGTTTCATTAATAGAGTTTTTTTAAAATTTTCCTTACTAGGATAAATATAAATCGTTTAATGGAACATAAGAGATATGAGATCATGGTGGACGAGATGACCCATGTCTTGAATAAAACACTTGCATATACAGCTGATAGGACCTTTCTGTAGATGTCTCATTGTTGTTCCCATATTAGAAGGCATGGCTAAAACAGTTGCATCATTTGAAGTCTACAATGCTTCACAGATTTTTGCGCTATTCTCGGATTGAGTCTTGGTTAGATAAATTAGCATTGAAGAAATAATAAATGAAGATGATTGATTCAAACTCATCGACAGTGGCAATTTTTTGTTTATTTATTTCTCTGAAATTATTGTTTCAAAAGATTACACCTTCATTGTTATTTGGACCTACCATTTATCTATCTTTTATGATGTATGGTCCTCTTTCTTGTATCTTTATGTTACACGTGTTATATCATTTGTATTCAAACATAATATTTGTAGTATTTTTTCATTTCTTAACAATTTGAATAATTGACAGTCCTATGTGCATATATTCACCAAAATCATAAATCAACGTCCATGTGTGTGCATATAGTAACTTGTCTAATAAAATTGAAATGTAAATGGGTTACGGTACACAATACCTTGTCTAATCAAATTGAAATGTTACATATGTTCAAAATGTTCTATCAGTAATTTTACAAAAATGTTACTCCTTGAGATGGCGTGTTTAAAATGCTAAATTTATCCTGCATTTTGCATGTACAAACAAATTTCATACTTCAATAGCTTATTAAAAAAATCAGAAAGTGATCAAAACAGATAGAAAGAGATTCTATGCCTTTCTCATTCAGGGGCAACTTAATAGTTTTAATAGTGTATATGGAATATTTGAAAAAAGGTAAGACTCTAAGCTTGGATAGAAACAACAAAAAATAATGCTGAAAAGAAATAATATTAAATGAGCAACTAATTGTTTCATTAAAAAAGGTTATTAATTTTCCTCACTTGTAAAAATATAACTCATTTAATGGAACATAAGAGATGTGGGAGCAAAGTGGACGAGATGACCCATGTCTGGAAAAAAAACACCCGCATAGGCAGTAGACATTACCTATGCGTTGAAGGTTCATTGTTGTTTCCATATTAGAAGGCATGGCTGAAACAGTTACGCCGTTTGGAGTCTACACCACTTCAGAGACAAAGATTAATGGGAAATTTGATTTTTGCGCTCTTCTTGGATTGAGTCCAGGTGAGACAAAGTATATCACAGAAATAATATATGAAGATGGTTAATTCAAACTCTCTGACTGTGACAATTGTTTGTTTAATTTATTTCTCCGAGATACTAGTTTTAAAAACATTACACATCATTATTTTTAGGACCTACCATTTATCTATCTTTTACGATGTATGGTCTTCTTTATTTTTTTTTGTTTACATGTGTTATATCGTGTGTATTCTAACATAATATATGTAGTATTTTTTCGTTCTTTTGAAAATTTGAATAATTGACAATCTTGTGTGCATACATGCACCAAAACAGTAAATTAACGTGCATGATGCGTGCATATAGTGGCTATGTATATTGATTTTTGTACGCAATACCTTGTATAATAGAATTCAAATGTCATATATGTTAGAAATGTTCTACATCATAATTTTCCAAAAAAAAGCCACTCGTTAAGATGGTATATATTTCAAATGCAAAGTTTTGATGACATGAATTTGCATGCTGAAATGACGTTCATATTTCAATAGTTTATTAGAAAAATAGGAAAGTTATAAAGAGAGATAGAATGAGATTACACAAATATTTCATTCACAAACATTTTAATGGTTTTTATAGTGTATATTATATGGGGAAAAAGTTAAGACTCTATGCTTGTTTAGAAAGAGAGAAAAGAATACTATGAAGAAACATTACAAAATGAGCATCTATAAGTTTCATTAACCAATTTTTTTTCATGCTGGGATAAAAATAAATCAAACATAAGAGATACGGGATTAAGGTGGAGAAAATGACCCGGCTCTCTCAGGAACATAAAACGAGCATCTTCTTGTTTTATTAGATGAGGTTTTATTTTATTTTCCTTATTGGGACAAATATAAATCGTTTAACATAAGATAAGAGACATGGGAGAAAGGTGGACGAGAAAACCCATGTCTGAAAAAAAGAGCACTCACATATGCAGTAGATATGACCTATGCGTTGAAGGCTCATTATTGTTCCCATATAAGAAGGCATCGTTGAAAAACTTGCGTCATTTGGTGTCTACACCATTTCATAGGCAAAGATTAATGGGGAATTCAATTTTTGTGCTATCCTTGGATTGAGTCCTAGTGAGACAAAGTAATGTTCAAGAAAAAATATATGAAAATGGTTGATTCAAACTCTCTGACTGTGCTAATTGTTTATTCAATTTATTTTTCCGAGATACTAGTTTCGAAAACATTAAACCTTCATTTTTATTTGGACCTACCATTTATCTATCATTTATGAAGTATAGTACTCTCTATTGTATTTTTATGTTACGTGTGTTATATCATATGCATCCAAACACAATATCTGTAGTATTTTTTCCATTCTTTTGAAATTTTGAATAATTGCCAACCCTTTGTGCATATATGCACCAAAACCGTAAATCGTGCATGCATATAGTGGCTATGTATATTGTTTGTTATACACAATACCTTGTATAATAGAATTCAAATGTCATATATGTTAGAAATATTGTATCTCATAATTTTCCAAAAAAAAAGCCACTCGTTAAGATGGTATATATTTCAAATGCAAAGTTTTTTATGACGTGAATTTGCATGTTGAAATGACGTTCATATTTCAATAGTTTATGAGAAAGATAGGAAAGTTATAAAGAGATATAGAAAGAGATTACACAAAATTTTCATTCACAGACATTTTATTGGTTTTTATAGTGTATATAATATGAGGAAAACGTTAAGACTCTCAGCTTGTTTAGAAAGAGAAAGAAAAGAATACTATGAAGAAGCATTACAAAATGAGCATCTACAAGTTTCATTAACCGAGTTTTTTTAATTTTCATACTGGGATAGAAATACACATTAGAGACATGGGATTAAGTTGGAGAAAATGACCCGGCTCTCTTAGGAACATAAAACGAGCATCTTCTTGTTTTATTAAATGAGGTTTTTTATTTTCCTTATCGGGACAAATATAAATCGTTTAACAGAAGATAAGAGATATGAGAGCAAGGTGGACGAGATGATCCATGTCTGGAAAAAAAAGCACTCACATATTCAGTAGAAAGGACCTATGCATTGAAGGCTCATTATTGTTCCCATATTAGAAGGCATTGCTGAAAAAGTTGCATCATTTTGTGTCTACACTGCTTCATAGGCAAAGATTAATGGGGAATTCATTTTTTGCACTATCCTTGGATTGAGTCCTAGTGAGACAAAGTAATGTTCAAGAAATAATATATGAAGATGGTTGATTCAAACTCTCTAACTATGGCAATTGTTTATTTTATTTATTTCTCCAAGTAACTAGCTTCGAAAACATTAAGCAATTCATTTTTATTTGGACCTACCATTTATTTATCGTTTATGAAGTATGGCACTCTTTATATTATTTTTATGTTAAATGTGTTATATCATATGCATTCAAACATAATATCTGTAGTATTTTTTCATTCTTTTGAAAATTTGAATAATTGACAATTATATGTGCATATATGCACCAAAATCGTAAATATATGTGCATGATGCATTCATATATTGGCTATGTCTATTTGTTGTTGTACCCAATACCTCGTCTACTAAAATTGAAATGTTATATATATTCCAAATGTTCTATCTCATAATTTTCCTAAAACGTTACTCCTTGGGATATCATACTTAAAATGGAAAAAATATGTTGACGCACATTTTGCATGCAGGAAAGAATTTCATATTTCAATAGCTTATACGAAAATTCACAAAGTGATCAAGAGAGATAGAAAGAGATTGTGTGTGGTTTCCATTCAGGAGAAACTTGATGGTTTTAATAGTGTATATGGAATATGGGGGAAAAAAGTTAAGACTCTAAGCTGGGATAAAAAGAGAAAAAAAATAATGCTAAAAAGAAATATTACAAAGTGAGAATCTATATATAGGTTTCATTAACTAAGGTTTTTAAAATAATTTCCTTACTAGGACAAATATGAATCGGTTAATGGAACATATATAAGAGACATGAGAGCAAGGTTGACTAGATAACTCATGTCTGGGATAAAAACACTTGCATATAAAGTAGATATGACCTATGCATTGAAGGCTCATTTTTGTTCAAATATTGGAAGACATGTTAGAAACAATTGCGTCATTTGGAGTCTAAACCACTTCAGAGGAAAATATTAATGGAGAATTCAATTTTTGCGCTATTCTTGGATTGAGTCCTAGTGAGACAAAGTAATGTTGAAGAAATAATATATGAATATGGTTGATTCAAACTCTTTGACCGTGCCAATTGTTTGTTTAATTTATTTCTCCGAGATACTAGAGTCGAAAATATTACACCTTCACTGTTATTGGGACCTACCATTTATCTATCATTTATGATGTATCGTTCTCTTTATTGTATTTTTATGTTACACGTGTTATACCATGTGCAATGAAACATAATAGTTGTAGTATTTACATTTTTTTTGAAAATTTGAGTAATATACAAATCTATATATGTTCATATATGCTACAAAATCGTAAATCAACGTGCATGATGCGGGCATATAGTGGCTATGTATATTGTTTGTTGTACACAATACCTTGTCTAATAAAAATTAAATGTTATATATGTTCAAAATGTTCTATCTCATAGTTTTCCAAAAATGTTACTCTTGGGGATTGCATATTTAAAATGCAAAAATTATGGTGACGTGCATTTTGCATGCATAAAAGAATATCATATTTCAATAGCTTATAAGAAAATTTGGAAAGTGATCAAGAGAGATAGAAAGAGATTGATGTCTTTTTCACTAAGGTGGAACTTATTGGTTTTAATAGTTTATATGGAACATGGGATAAAAATAACTCTAAGTTGGGAAAGAAAGAGCAAAAAAAATAATGCTAAAATAAAATATTACAAAGTTAGCATCTCTAGGTTTCATGAATATAGGTTTTTTATTTTCCTTACTAGGACAAATGTAAATAGCTTAATGGAACATATATAAGCACTAGTGGAGATCCTTCTACTGAACGCAACATTGGAAGGAGGTTTTGAAAATTTTCCCTAAAACTGCCTTCCAGAGGTATTTTTGAACTTGAAAACTGCCCTTCGTACCCCAGGTGGTATTTTGAAGGCGGTTTTTTATAATTTGAAGGAAGTTTTGTAATAACCGCCTTTAAATGTGGCCAATGGAAAACAGTTAAGGTCAAAACGAACTTGAAATGGCTCTATTTAAAGGCGGTGAGTCATAACCGCCTTTAAACCCACATATTCCCGGCTTTGGAAATGGCAAACGGTAGCAATTCCGAACTCGTAAACTATAGTTTCCCTAGTACTGAAGAGAAGATACTTTTTTTGGACTCAGAATTGCTTTTTTTTTTTTATTATTTTCGAGTTCGGAAAGTTATTAGTCATGCCTTGCCATTCATGATCATTAGTTTCCGAGTTCGAAAACTATGGGAGTATATAAAAAATTTTGGGCCCTTTCATTTAATACCCACATTTCCAAAATTGTGTGAAGGGTTTGCTCCCATTTCCTTGTCCATCGACGAAGAGGTGATTTCATACTCCATTGGAGAGGTTAGTGTGTTTCATACTATTTACTACGTTATGCAAATTAAATATTAGTTGGGGTTGTGTTGATTTCAATTATAATATGTATATGTATATGCTCAAATAATTGTTGTAATATGGGCATTCTAGATTGTCGAATGAATGGTCATGAGTTGCATTGTAATTGACCTGTAGGAAAATGAATTGAGATGAATTCATTGGTAATGATCTTATAAATTTTCCAGAGTACATGCCTTTGGTAGAATTATTTATTTCTTTAGCGTTTGGAGATGCTTATAAAAAAGGTGGGGTACGAGCATGATGCACGTGTAAGGATTGTAGAAACGATGCTTATTTAGGGAGGAAGAAGATGCATGAGCATCTCGTAAGGAGGGGTTTTCAAACTACCTACACTCGTTGGGTATGGCATTGGGAAGTCATTAAGGATCCCTCCAAAACTATTGAAGTGAAGAAAACAAAGGTGAGAGATAAATTAGATGGCAACGTTGAGTTTGATGAAATGGTGGAAAATATTGCAAGGGAGTTTAAAGGGAATAATCAAAATGTGAGTATTGAATAATTATCAAAATGTGAGTAAACCCCAAATTATCTAATATTATTAATTAGTTTAGATTATGACTTTTTCTATAGTTGTAATTTAAGTCTAACATCCTATCTTAGGGTAGAGAAACATGAACTGGCAGGGAAGAATAAAATTCCTCACCGATTGAGCCGCAAGGGTTATGCCAAGGAGGAATTAGACCTTATGAAACAACGTTTTGAAGAAGATGTCAAAATTGCAATAGAGGGTGGGATGACGGAAGAAGAGGCTAGGGCAACTTTTCAACCAATCAATACGGATAACATTGAGAGGCAAGATCTATTCCTAAGGGGCCGGCAAAGCAAAGATGAAGTGTATGTCAAATCTGAAGAAAATTGATTGCAGAGAGAATTGTAAGTACAAATTGAGGGAATATATCATTTGACACATGTTTTTCTTAAATATAGATTATTAATTACGTCATTCCATTTTTAGGAAAAACTGAAGAATGATCAATTACAAGGAAAATTCATTCTCACTGATAAGCACAACATCCTTTGCGAAGCAATCGAAAAACCTGACCACCCGGGCCCTGCTAGGGGAGTGGGATATATTGTGAGCCAATGGGAGACTTTTGGCATTTTAAGGTCCTACGATGGTGCTGAACCCTCAAGAGTCCACATCCTATAGAAAAAAACCATTCTTCAGGACAAACGAATTGAGCAGCAAGACATCCTCATTCGTAGGTTGATCCAGCATACCTGCATTGTTCTTTCAGATAATTTAGATGACCTTACACCCGATTGGACGCAACCATCTAGAGGATCATGTCACTCGCACGGAAATATTGAGGCAAATTGAGAAGCCATTGTAAGAACTCCAAGAATCGAGCGGCAATTGTTCAAACCTGACAACGTGGACACTGCATTACAAGAAATTGATACAAAGGTATACACTTATTGTATTCATTTCATATTTCTTAATAATTAGATTAATTTGTAAATTAACATATAATTTTGTGGAAATGTGGAAATCACGACCGTGTGAGTTGTATATAGACCAATGCAGAGATGGTAAACCACTCCACGTAGCTAATATAATTATGCATGAATTGATGAAACACCATCACTTCGTACCTATTGGTGAGGGCATTTCTAGGGCTCCATTGGAGGAGCTGTTTGTGATGGGCGCTCCGTTGCCATACCTCAACGGAGAATACAAAAAGGTTGGTCCTGCACGGGGAATGTTCCTAATATGGCCATGTTGACTTATTTATGCAGATCCTGTAATGGATCAACGTTTGAAGGAAACATGGGAACTAACACCGAAACTAGTGAAAAAAACACCAAGACCCATCAAACCACCACCTAAATCGGTCCAGACAACAACCATGAATCTTAGAGTTCTAACTGAAAGATCACAAGTCCTTCGACAATCAAAACACTTCATTAAGATGCTGTTTAGTTGGCTACAAACGTAGGATAAAAACTCTACTTACTCATTCTTGGGGAATGAATGTGTATTTGGATGCAAACATGATATAATTGCGACGTGGAGTGATTTTGAAGATCCCTGGATATGTGAACAAGTCAATCAGACGATCATGTCCATCTACGCCTTGTGAGTTATTTCCAAAAAATCTTCTTTATTCGTATATACTTATTTCAAACTTTGTAGGTACTAAAGAAAAATAATATTTCATAGGTACATGTTCTTTACTATTAAGAATCTCTCTTATCAAATGATGACTGCCATCGTGCCACGATGACAGCTCTTTGTTAGCTTTGGATAATTCTTTGCTCAAATGCGCCAACCTGGTAATAGACTTGGAGAACTCTACCTTAACCGTAGCAAGCTCTCGAGCCATATTTTCCAGCTTATCTCGCATTACAACATTTTATAAAATATATAGGATTATAGTCAAATACTTAAACTGATAATTTTACCAAACATGTTCGAATTGTCCCAAAATGATTGCTTCATTCGATTAAAACTTCCTTAAAACATTACAAAAAATGTCTCAATAGATGAAAAAGAGAGGAGATGGGGGATAAGGTTCATACATCTCTAGTTTCAGGCCCTATGCTACGCTCAGTCCCATCATTCCCAGCCTTGGCGCCTTCTTGATTATCCTTCGATGCTCGATCACTAGACTTGGGATCATCCTCATGAATAGTCAGAGCGCGAAGGTCTGAAGATGAAAAAATTTTCTCCCCCTTCTTGATAACATCAAAGAGACGAAGTCTAAGACCACCAGGACTAGATAGCTGGCCCCACCAAACCTTCATCTTCTCATTCGCATCAGGGTCAGTGCGAGTCTTAAGGGCTTCAGCCTGCTCGGGGGTAAGGCATTCGACCACCCATTTGTAAACATTAGTTCGACCCCATGCCTTCAAAACACTGAGAAGGTAAAGGAAGACATCCTTCATATCCTTAGACCCCATCATCTTGTCAGTAAAAGTCACCCGCAGGGTGTGTTAGGCTTCGGGAGAGCACTTCTTAGCCAGACGCTTCTCCTTCTCCTTCAACTTCTTCAAATCTTCCTCCAATTTTCTGTATTCTGTTGCAGCTTGGCACACACCTCTTAGAAAATAGCCTCAACGACAGCCTCGATAGGTCCTTGTAGGAGGGGAAAGACCTAGTTGGCAAAGACATCGGTTGACTGCAAGCTCGATCGAACAACCTCCGACACCTAAACCAAATCAAGAGAATGAAGAAATTAGAAGGGGAAAAAACAAGAGAAACACAATAAAGTTAGCATATCAAAGGCTCACTGGCCAACTCCCCGAGATAGTCCAGGGAAAAACCATCATTCTCAGCATCATAGTAGAGGTTGTCAGCACCGACCTCGCCCTCACCAGCCTAATGAGAAGGCCCTGCACCCTCGAACCTCGACTTCTTATGTGGCTTCTCCTGGATAGGAGACCTCTCCTAAAGACCCACGTGGGTATGGGACGGGGTAGGCTGCCTAGCTGATACCTCCGTCTGGAAGTTGCCCCCCCGCTTAAGGGTGTTGATAAAGTCCTACGCACTGCTCACTATACGAAGAAAATAAATCATAATCCACAACGAAGAAGAAAAGAAAATTGTTGAAAAATTGTATATCTTAGACCTTCAGAGGTGTTAGAAGAGGATATCTCCTCGATGATTATCCCTCGCGAAAGATCCATAGACTGCAGTGGTTTGGTACAAGGCGGTCCACCATCACCCCTCTACCTCTTATTTGCACCTTTCGAGACTCTTGGAATTCCATTTTCAAATGATCGACGATTAGCCAAGGCATAAATACCCTCGTAACCTCTTCTGACCAAACAAAGGGTTTTGCACCCTTGGTGGTCGCAGGACGATATATCTTGGTATGTAAGGGTTCTGGCCTCTGAAGACGCTCTACGTCTTCATGAAGACTCTTGGGAATTATTTCCTTTCCTTTCCTTGTTTCACCAAGGACATCAGAACTCCATCGTGGGGTTCGATAGACCCCTGTACAATCAAAGGACAGAGCTTTATTTTGCCACCCTGAGTTATTAGAAGGGGGAATGATGAACCTTCGACCAGATAGCCTATTACTAAAGGTAAATGACCCCTTTACATCTCGATTACTGATCAGGAGGTATATAGCTCAAAATAACTCATAATGAGAGTCTACATTTTCCTCCCTACATTGATTCAGGAAAGGCATTATTATTAATATTACGTTGGGATGAAGCAGAGCTAAACTCACATCGAATTCCTCCATTAAGCTTGATAACAAGGAGGGGAAAGGAAAACAAAGGCTAGACCTGATTTTTTCTATAGGTCATAGCCCTACCTATGGGAAGAGAAATAGGGTCGACAGTTTCGAGAGCTTCCAACTCGGCGTTAAGAGGGATGCACTGGTACGGGGGGATCTCCTCAATCAGTTTCCTCACTTCTTCGGGAAAAGTTCCATTTTTCGAAGCGCCGACCTTCGACGATAACCTAACTTCTGGCTATCTCTCAACCACAAACTTCCTCTTCGAAGGTTCATAAAAAATTTCGTTTGAGGTCCTCTCAACCCTGGAAGTGCCTATCCGGTCCAAACAACCCCTCGAATGCCTAGCTAAACGCTCACCTGAGTACTCCATTAATCTATGCGATATAGTTATAGTGGAATTTTCCTCCTTGTTGGGAACCTAGGGCCATCAAATTCATGATTAGGGTTTATCGACTTCGTACACTCAGATGCAACCAAGACTTCGACTGATCGAAGGGCATTTTCATCAGAAATGGGAGAGTCAGCATTACCCAAGGATCCATCCAGCGATAAGCTTATCCCCTCACTAGAATGTTGCAACAATGAAGTTCAAGATACTTGTTTCTATTTCCAGTGACCAGTATATAGAAGATGTTGCTAGAATTAATGAAATAGGTCCTATAACTGCTAAGGATGAAGTTTTTCCAACTTCTCCCGTGACGCTCAAATTGATACAATGGTGAAAGATGCATTGGAGAATAAGGTAAACAAATGCTTAGCTACTTTCACTTAACCTTCTTAAGTTTACTTTCAACAGTCAAAATCCTGATATGAATGTGTAAATTTAGTGGCAGTGATGTTTTGAGATTTGGTTATTCTTCAAACAATTGGTTAGTTAGGTTATTGATGGTTGGAATTTTTTAAATTGTAATGGTTTGAATGGTATTTGGATATTATTGAATTCTATATTGATTGGATGAATATATTTTACCTAGGTTGTGTTCTAAGAATTGATGTCACAATTTGTCTTTTTTTACCATGTTTTTATGACCAATTGACATTTCTATGTTTGAAAATGAGATTTCTTTGAACTGTGATGATGTGTGTGTATATTTTGTCATAGAATACTCGTCTGATTATAAACATGTACCAAACAAAATTTGATTTCTTAAAAGATAAACTTAGTTGTGAAATCTAAACTTGATGTTGAGTTATGATTCAGTTCACTTTGATGTAAGACAAGTAGCAATTAAAGTTTGAGATTCTACATGACCCAATTGAGGTTTACATATTATGTAATGAGGTTCATTTTGTGCTTATGTTGACTGTTATAGAAGCTCTAATATTCTAAGTTACACATCAACAAAATTTGCGCAATGTAAAAATTGGTAATCGGTGAATGTCAAATGCTAATGATGTTCCTTATATGGAAATGAGGTTCTTATATAATAAGATAATGTTGTACTTATGTTAAGCTAAATACATAATTACAACACTTCAATCCAATATTAAATAACAACCCGAACACAGCAAATTCTTGTTTGCACATAACATATCAAAATAGGTGAGGGTTTGGTGTCTTGGAGCCAAATTCATTGGCACTTGACTTCTTTCCTTCAACTGCCAATTTTGCTCATTGCGTCTTCCCTATGTCTTTGTGTGTTTAAGATTAAGGATAGTTGTGCGAGTTTGCATCCTGCTTGGGTCGTTGTATTGGTTTCTGAAACTGTAAGCTCTTCCATGTGTGAAGTCATGGCGTTGATGGTGGCTGAGTGTTTGTCAAAAGGATTCTTCTAAAATTATTCTTGCTTTGGTGTTCCCTTCACTCTATGATACCAAATTGTAAAATGTCCTTGTCATTTGTAGATGCCATGTGATTTTGTCTCTCAGTTCTGGTGCCTAACAATCAATGAACTTATACAATCAAGGTAGTTGAAAAACATCAGTATTCAAACTACAAACATCACTGCTTCAAATAATAATCTCATTTAGAACTATATAAACATCATCATAAATACTAAAACATCATATTTTCATACTACTTCTATTTAATTTTAAAAAAACTCATCCAGAACTCAATAAACATCGACATATTTCATTATTTGCATTATGCATAAGATCTTTTTTTCCCCAGTTGTTCCAGATTTTCATTTTTTCCATCTTATTCCATCTCAAGCTTATGTAGTTGTCTGGGATTCTTGTTTCGTTGCACAAGTGTAGAACACATAGGTTTTGGCTGTAGAGGAACCAGACTTCTTCAAAGTGTTTGCACGAACAAGTCACTTTTGCTGGCTGAGGTGCTGTTAATTTTGTGTATAGAATCGATTCTGGTTCGAGATACAATTTTCTCTCATAACATCATAAATGCACAAGGTTCCCCTATTCATTTCTATGTATGCTTTTGATGTCATTCTGATATCCATCTGCAGCTTGAAATCTTTGTAGATCCTGTGTGTGTAGATTCTTGTTACGTGTTTAAGGATTGTTGGACCTTTTTCTCCGCCTCTTGGTCTTGCTTTGGAATAGTAGAAATCCTTGTCTTCTTATTTGGTTCTCTAGCTATGGATTGTGACACTAAAGATCTAACAAAATTTGACGAGTGTTGTAGTCTTTGATGCTTTGTAGCTGACAGCAGCACTTGTGCTCTCACTTCTTTGGGAAGACAATGTCCTAGCTGAGAAGTTGTTCTTGCTTATGGTTGTACACCATAGATCTTGCATTGTGCATAGTCGGTTGGACCAAGCATGATATTGTAGTTGATATGTGTTGATCATTTCTGCCCATTCTTTCTCAAATTCGTTCTCATCCTTGCAGAACATCAAGCACATGTTAAATGCCTTGCTGAATCAATAGTAACTTCTCAAAATGCCATAGTGGCTCATGGAATTTTGTGTCAGATTCTATATACAAAGCATATGCCTAGTGTTAGGGTATACCTGCCATTAAAATTGTGCACTTAAACATCCATTTATTACACGCATAAATAATCCAATGCCATATTTTTCAAACATCATTTAAAAGTTGATAAACATCAACATGAAAAACAGAAACCCCATGCCATATTCTTCATGCATCAACAAATAGACAAGATGATATCTACTGCAGGTTGACAAATATCATCAAGAAAAAGAACAACCTCATGCCATATTATTCACACATTAACAAAAGGACAAGATGATATCAATTGCAGGTGTACAAACATCATCAGGAAAAACAACCTCATGCCATATTATTCACACATTAACAAAAGAATAGAAAAAACCATCCATGTTTCTAGAAAAAAAAAGATAACATCAACTATAATAACTCATACATCAACTGAAAAGATATCAGAATCATGTTGAATTCTCTAAACATCTACAGAAAATTAGGAAATCTCATTCATTATTTTATATACCTCATATATAGCCTTTGTCATGGTTTGGTCCACATCTATGACAATGGAGATAGGCTCATTTTATCCCATGGATTAATTGAATGTTTTTAGCAACCATAAAAATGTTTCCGCACTTTCGTCATTGATGAAGGTACATCCAAACATCACATTCATTCTGTGATTGTAAAGACCTAAAAAGGGAGCGCATATGAGGTTGTATTTGTTGGCTTGATATGTTGTATCAAAACCAACAAATCACCATATATCTTGAAATCCTTAGCCATCATGGAATCCCTTCAGAATAATGCTTCCCTCTCTCTATAGCTTCACCCTAAAAAAGAAGCCTTCTTTTTTTTTCACCAGGTTCTGTGAGAAAGTCGTTCAGTTTTTGAGAATCTTCAACTTTTATTTGTTTCATTCCGAGTCTACTCACATAATTGATGTGATCATGCATGGTGTGTCTAAACAAGTATTAACCCCCAAGATCATTTACCACGTATCTATACCTATCAATTGGATTCAGTCCAGCTTATTCCATTACTTCGAATGCACATCCCTTTTCTAGGCCTATTTTCTTCTCACTTCAGTGCAGATTTTTCCATTCAGGACGTGTGAGTTCATAGTTAAGAGTTACGCATGCTGATGGACTGTGTACATGCCATATTCGGTTAACTTAATAAATGGCTTAGCTCTACAACTGCATGAGTTATGGACTTGTTTGTTTTCCCTTCGCTAGAACATATATCTGTCCTTCAACTTCTTGTCATTTGTCCTATGTGTTGTTGATTTTTGTATACAGAATCCTCTTGATTTGGAGTGGTGGCGGTATAAGTCTTCTTACTCTTACCATCTTGTAGCGATTACTCTTTCCAAGCAATCATAAATTTCTATTTACTGGGTTTCATCATCTGCCACTGTTTATAAACATTAACTGTATAGCAGTCAACCTCATGCTTTTTATATAAACATAAGCAAAGAAATAAGCAGCCTCATATTATGATAAAATTTTGTAGATCAATAGTAACTTGAATACAGACATCAACTGAACAACAGTTACCATCATGCTTTATATATAAACATCAACAGAGAAACAAGCAGCCTCATATTATGATAGCTTTGTAGATCAAGCACTCCTAGCCCCAACTCAATGTAGTAACATTCTAATACAAACATAAACTAATATACAACTAACCTCATGTTGTATATATAAACATCAGCAGAGAAATAAGAAGCTTCATATTATGTGTAATTTTGCAGATCATGTACTGCTAGCCTTAACTCAACGTAGTTTACCTTTTATTTGCATGATTTCATTCTTTCATAGTGAAAATTTTCATCTTTTTGCTCAGATATGATGGAAAGTTCACGATTTGTGTGTTAATCTTCACGTTACTTGTTAATTGTCTTCTTCCTGCATTTCGAACACATACAACATCATATTCGTTGTTGTGACTAACAAAAACTTCCATTCATCTCAATGATGAACAAATTGAATCAGATATGAGCCGAAATCGACTTGCCCGGTCAAATCTTCATATGGTTCGTGTGTTGATGCTTTGATTGATTCTTCGTTCATGCTCATGTCGTTGATTCTTCGTTGAAATTCATTGAATTTTGATGTGAATTGGATGAATTTCGGCGAAAATCATATCAGATTTGAATATGAGGGTTGCAAGTGAGGGTTTGTTGGAGGGATTTGGGGGATTTGTTACTTTTTGTTTGATATTTGCAGAAAGGCTCGTGTATTTTTTCAGAATTCTTAAATTAGGCTCCAATTTTTTTTATTTATGCTATGGCCCAAAAACTGATACGAAGGTGAGTGTTGGGGGATTATGATGATGGTAAAGTTTAGGGTTCCTAACATGAGACAATCTCCTTAAGAAATCCTAGTCCCTCTAGGTTCATTCCCAGCCCCTTGAAAATTTAAAGATCTTCAATGTGTTTAAGCTCTTGCAGGTCCAATCCTCTATTGAAATTCAAATTATGAAGTTCAAATGCAATGATATTATGACACCATTCACACCAGATCAATTAGCGTCCTTATTTGAGGAAACCACCATCATAAACAATTCCATGATTTAAGAAATCACAATCTCATCAAATTTCTTTTCCTTCTCTATACATTACCATCATCATAATCCCCCAACACTCACAAATTTCCTTCACCACAATTAAACCTATCATATTTCCCTCATAGCCCAAATCGATCGCATCTCTTCAATGGCCATAGGTGGCGACACAATATCCATGTACAATAGCCTCAATATCTTAGAAACCAAAAGAACTAAGGTTGTCTTTGCCACCTCAAACCGTCAAAGTGGCCTATTCACCAAAGTAAGGCACTTACTCACTGCAAAAATCCTTAGCCCTGAGCCAAAAAGGGTCGAGTAAATTATTACCATAATAAAGAAAGTATGGTGATGCCAGGAGAATTTTGATGGTAATCAAATGAGAGAGAATACGACACTGTTCGAATTCCATCTAATGTCAGATATAATTTGGGTTATCGCAAACTCGCCATGGTCCTTCGAGCATAGCTTGGTAGCTTTGGTAGAAACATATGGAGATACTCAGATACACCTTTTCACCGACTTTATTTTGCAGAGAATCCATTTCGGATTCATGTTCATGAAGTTCCACCCATGTTCATGACACCAAGTGTGGAAGGATTGATTGGATATTACATAGGCACCTTTGTTAAAGTCGCGAAGAACAAGCCTGGATCGTTTCGAGGAAAGTGTCTGAAGATCAAAGTGATTTTGAACGTATAAAAGCCACTGCCCAGAGTTATAAAATAGAACATGAGGATATTGATTACCAGTTCTACTTCCATTATGAACGTCTCTTGGGATTCTACCACCTGTGCGGATGCCTGGACCATTCACAGCTTGACTGTCCTTTCAAGAACACCCTCCTCCCCAGAGAGATGAGTTGATGCCGATAGGCTACGGCACATGGCTGCACTTTGATAACCAACAACCTTTTCCCCAACCCGGCCCAGGAGTGCTACACCAGCTATGGCAACGAGAGCGGGTTCTACCCCAGTTAAAAGCAACAACCTCCTTGGCATCACCGCTAATCAACACCACTAAGAATATGTGTCACAAGGATGTGATGAACACCCCAGAAGCCTGGGTAGCCTGAGTTCAGGTGGCCATAATAATCCTCGACAGTTATTGACAAAATGCAAGTTACGCCTGCTCAAAGGGAGAGTAACGGACAAAAATTAATTAGCAGCAGTAACTTAGACATCCAACCCTATATTCCAGGTTTACGTGTGCAATAAAAGGCGAATATATGAGCTGAGAGAGGGGCCGGTGAAAAAAAGCAAAAGGCAAAATCCAAGCTATATATCCCTCACAGTCAAAGGAGTGGATATTGCAGGATCTTTCTTTATTAATTAAGAGGGACAATCTCTGGTATCTCTTCCATCAATCTCGCTTCCTAATGCTTTCGACGAAAATAAATTTACTCCACAAGACTCACCTCAATTCAGGACAAAGGATAGCTTTGCTAAGGATTGGGACAGAACCCTTGATTTTGTGCATGAATTTGAATGGCGTTTCAGTGGGTATGAATTTGATTGCGACATACCCAAACGCATGGGTATGAAAACTGGAGGGGAGGAGAAAGCAACCTGCTAATAACAAGAGCGTTGGTAGGGAGATTGACCAACACAAGCTATGCCGGTTTTCGATACAATGTTCAGCATGTTGCGGACTACCTGGCGAGCAGCGGTATAAGGGCCGTCGCCGGACAATCACACTCAGCAATGGAGCTACAAGGACGAAGGTGGCAGGTAAAACCACCAGTAGCAGCAAGAAGACCAGCAGCACCCCAGGAAGTGTTAATACAAAACCATTTGGATGGATCCCTCTCGTTAAGGTTTGGTGATTATAAAACCATTAAAGGGCAGGGATCGGCAGTAGGAAAGCATGATGAGCAATTGGCAGAAGAAGATGAGGAATTAACACTCGTCTTTTATGAAGAAGGCGAAGATGGTGATAAAGCTGTCTTAATGATAAACTGGTAGTAGGATTTACCAGATGGAGGGGAAGAAGATGAATTAGAACAGGAAGACATCCTCAATTTTTATGCCACCATGGAACGAGAGGAGCCGGTCCAAAGCTTTCAGCTTTATCCGATCTATGATGAATTTTACGGAGAAGCTAATGAATGGGAAAACCCATTCTTTTTCAAAGGGAGTGAAAGTAATAACCCAACAACACCACCACCTGGTGAAAAGAAGGAAGTTGCACTAATAATAGAGCCGGAAGAAATGGAGTACCCAAAACTCCGCCAGCTAACCCAAAAGATGGAGGAAAGAGCGTATTCAACTGGTGAGTCTTCCTACAGACCACCAACAGAGCCAATAATGGGGCCAACCTCATATCCACCAGCAAGGAGGACAGGTGAAGAAGAAATCAAAATAGTTCCGTTCGACACCGGAACTATTAAAGACATGACCTTGAAGCTAAAAGGAGGGCATAATGATGGGCAGTGGAACATACCATCAGCTCAGGCAGTGCAAGGAGAGATGCTGGTGCTCACAGATGATATCGACCTATATAGTGATGTGATTTCCAGATGGGAGTCTATCACTATAAATCTGGTAAACGAAAAAAGCTGGATTGACAATAAATCTAAGCTTTTGTATATTGAAAATCTATTGGGAGAAGTGGAGAAGAAAACGTGGATCCAATGGAGAATGACGTACCAGCAAGGGTATTAGGAGCTGATCAACATCGCTGACGATCCACAAAATATTACCTCACGGATAAGAAGGATCATTCTACTTGAGGATCATTTTCAAGGATCTACAGAAGAACAAGAGCGAGCATTTCAGGACTTGGAGAGGCTGTCGTGTGACAACATGAAGAACTTGATCAACTATATGAATGATTTTAAAATCCTAGCAGCAAAATCCAGAAGAATGTACATTTCCCCGGAGCTGTCAGAAAAATTCTTTAGAAAGATGTCGTTATTGATTGGGAAGGAGCTTGAGAAGGAGTTCTTGAGAAAGTATCCGGGGAGTACTGTCAGTGTTATTCCCAGGATACACTTCTCATATCAGTACCTAGCTGAAATATGCAAAAGGGTTGCGTTGTAGAGGGGACTGGAGGATTTATCTTTCTGTAGTAAGATCCCAAACCTCGGGTACTACCTAACTCAGAAAAAGTACGGCCCGAGGAAGTTAAAATCGTATAAGGGCAAACCACACAATTCCCATGTACGAGTATTGAAGAAGAAGCACCCGGAGAGGGAAAAGAAGTGAAAATGCTATATTTGCGGGGACGAAGATCACTTTGCTCGAGAATACAGGACAAGAACTGGCAACATAACCAGGGCAGCTGTTGTGGATAATCTGGAGTTACCAAGTGACTGGGACGTTGTCTCAGTCGAAATTAATGATTCAGGTAGTGAAGCAATTTGTAGCGTATCAGAGTGAGAAGCCGGTACAACCCAGATTAATATAAAAGCAGTATTGGAGGAACTTCCATTTGAAGAAAGTGCTTTTTTTTCTGGGAGAGATCGGAGGATGGAGGTGCCAGGTAGAACTTCCAACAGAACAGGAAGAATACATGCATCAATGGAGGAGGAATGGTCAGGTAAAGGACGCTAAGTGGATAAAGTGCATTTTCTGTAAACATCAGACTACTGAAAGGATGAGGATCCACTGTACCTCTTGTAAGTTAACGACATGCCACTATGTTCAAGCCATTACTCACAAGAAAAGATCAAAACTGCACCAGCACCGATCAACCAGGGTTAGGAATCAAAGGATAAGCTAATTCAGGAATTGCTGGGGTACATCCAGTTCTAAATTATAGAAAATGAAAAGCTGAGAAATAACCTGGAGATAGAAATGGAGAAAAGCTTAAGAAGGGATTAAGAGGAGCTGGCAAAAAGAGACGCTGAGCGAACATAGCACAACAATAGGGGAAAGGGCAAGGTAGATGAAGAAGGAGATGAGATAGTCTTCGAGGAGGCAAAAGTCCTAATGGAAGGAGAAATGGCACTGGCAGCAACAAAGGAAGAGCTGCCAAAACTACCACCAGGTATCCAGTACTCAAAAAGAACAGTCAACCAACTGTTCAACATACGTGTATCTATGGAAGTTCTAGGGATAAAGCTTTTCAACATAAAGGCAATACTGGACACAGGGGACACTATTTTTTTATTGACAGCAAAGCAGTTCCCATAGAGGCATTGGAAGAAAACCGTTATACTGTTTATTTCAACGGAATTAACTCTAGGCAAGTAGCAAAGTTCAAGCTAAGGAATAGCCAAATGGTGATAGGAGAGAACAGGTTCAGGACCCCGTTCACTTATAGCTTCAATATGGGCATGAAGGATGGCATCCAAATGCTCATAGGATGCAATTTCATACGGTCAATGTACGGAGGGGTACAAATGGAGGGTAACACAGTAACCTTCTACAAAAACTTGACTGTAATAAACACCAGCCCAGATACAGAGGTTGCAGAAGGAGCACTGGTGGAGCTAACGGAAGAGGAATACTTCTCCATACAGGAGCTGGTGTACTACAACTTGGGCCGCACAAGCCTAGGGTTCCAAAGAAAGTTCGGCCAAATAATCAGGAGACTGGAGGATCTGGGGTTCATCAGGGAAAACCCTTTGAAACATTGGGCTATAAATAGGATAAAATGCAGACTTGAGGTTATCAATCCTGACGTGGTCATACAAGACAGGCCACTAAAGCATGTTACGCCCGTAGCGGAAGAGGCATATGCCAGGCATATTAAAGCATTACTAGGCCTTGGTGTAATAAGGTTCAGTAAAGGTCAGCACAGGACGATGGCACTGTTGGTCAACTCAGGAACCACAATGGATCCAATCACAAGAACAGAAGTGAAAGGCAAGGAGAGGATGGTGTTTAATTACCGGACCCTCAACGACAACACTCATAAGGATCAATATACTTTACCAGCAATTAATACCATCATGAAAAAGGTATGCAGTAGTAGAGTATATTCTAATTTTGATTTGAAGAGTGGCTTTCATCAGGTCGCTATAGAAGAAAACAGCATACCCTGGACCGCGTTTGTGGTTCCAGGAGGATTGTATGAATGGCTAGTGATGCCATTCGGATTAAAGAATGCTCCAGCAGTATTCCAAAGAAAGATGGATGACTGCTTTAAAGGAACCAAATCCTTTATAGCAGTATACATCGATGATATATTAGTATTCTAAAGATTCGAGGAGGAACACGCACAGCATCTGCAAGTGATGCTAAAGATATGTGAAGAAAATGGCTTGATTTTATCAAAGCCAAAGATGAAGGTGGCTGTTGCATAGATAGAGTTTATGGGGGCTGTAATAGGCAACCAAAAGATTAAGCTACAACCACATATCATCAAAAAAATTGTGGAATTCAAAGAAGAGTCCCTTAAGGAGAAGAAGGGACTAAAATCTTGGCTAGGAATCCTTAACTATGCAAGATCCTACATTCCTAACTTAGGAACCCTGGTTGGGCCCTTGTACTCTAAACCAGCCCAAACGGAGATAAGAGGTTTAAGGCCTCTGACTAGGAGTTAGTCAGAAAAGTTAAAGAAAAGTTCCAGCAACTACCAGATCTGGAGATACCACCACCAGGGAGTTACATCATACTGGAGACATACAGATGCATGTAAGGATGGGGTGGTGTGTGCAAATGGAGGCCAAAGAAGAGGGACCCGAAAATGATGGAAAAGGTTGGAGCGTATGTAAGTGGAAAATTCCAAGTGATTAAATCCACGATTGATGCAGAAAGCCATGCTTGCATGGAAACACTCGAAGCACTTAAGATCCATTACCTAGACAGGGAAGAGATTACCCTTAGAACTGACTGCGCCATCATCAGTTTCTATAATAAAATGGCTCAGAACAAACCCTCTACGATTCGGTGGATTAGCTTCACTTATTTTATAACAGGAACCGGGGTTAAAATCAACTTTGAGCACACAGATGGGAAAGAGAATGTATTAGCTGACTCATTGTCTAGATTAGTTAATACCCTATCTATTTCAGGATGTCTCAATCCAACCCTGGAGGAACAGCTGCACCTGGCGGAGGAAGCTATCCTGGAAGCAGCAGGACAACACCAGCCACTTTTGAATTTGATGCCATGCCTGAGGAATATAGCCGAGAGGATCGAAAGAACTTGGAAATCAAGTACATCAGGATCTAGTGAAAGCACAGCTGGTCAGTCATGTCCTTGGATGAAGAGGACGAACTACTGAGGCAGGCTCATATAATCCAGTAGATAGCGACTCAGGAGATAGTAAAGGCAATCACAAACCTTGAAGCAATACTAGATACAAAATTAGAATTTTGCAGAAGCCGGGCAACAATAGATAACTACTAGGGGGACCACCTACCAACAGTCAAGCAGCATGTGGAGCAAGTGAACTGTTGGTATGCCTTGATTATGTATTAGCCGCTTCGACAGGTTAGTACGGGGATCTCGCTGCCCGGTCAGCGAGTCGGGGGGTCCAGGGGGGCGGAGCGCACCCTGGCCTGGGGGATCCGGGGGGGGGGGGGGCGGAGTCACCCCCGGTCCGACGGTATAGCTTGTCTCTTTATTGGACTGCTGTTGATTTGGGCTGAATTGTGTTTTGGCCCAGTTTGTTAGGGTTTAGTGGAGACAGCATATAAAGTGTCTCTCTTCTCTCTGTAAACATTAATTCTGATATAGTGAATCCGTCTCCCGTGGATGTATCCAAATTGGTGAACCACGTAAATCTTGTGTCTTGTTATTTTCGTTCATATTTTCTGTTCTTTCTCCATTCCGCACAACAAACTGGTATCAGAGCTGTTTCTTTTTCCGGCGATATCCGTAGTGGGTATATCGGATTCTGGGCTCATCAGATCGGGGCTGATCGGGGAGAAAGATGTCTGGATTGAACGTGAAGATCGACAAGTTTACTGGGAGAAACAGTTTCAGTTTATGGCAGATCAAGATGCGAGCTTTGCTGAAACAGCAAGGTTTGTGGACTCCGCTGACGAAGGATTTCGCGAGCAGTTCTGGCGATGTTGTGAGTCTGGAAGAAAAGGCACACTCGACGATTATGCTGTGTTTCGCGGACGAAATCATCACTGAGGTCTCAGATCAGGAGACTGCTGCACAACTGTGGCTGAAGTTGGAGAGTTTGTATATGACGAAATATCTAACCAACAAGCTGCTTTTGAAACAACGCCTCTTCGGTCTCCGAATGCAGGAAGGTACGCAACTCAGAGACCATCTAGAGCAATTGAATACTTTGTTATTAGAATTGCGAAATATAGATGTGAAAATTGAAGATGAAGATGCTGCTTTGATTTTGCTAGTTTCTTTACCACTTTCGTATGAGAATTTTGTTCAGTCATTTATTGTTGGTAAAGATTCTGTGTCTCTAGAGGAAGTAAGATCCTCTCTCCATAGTAGAGAGTTGCGACATAAGGCAAACAGTACAGGTACAGAAAGTCAGGCCACTGGCTTGTTTGCTAGTGACGGAAACACAAAAGGCAAGGAAACCAGCAATAAGAAGAAGGGCAAGAAGTCATCTTCAAAGGGTCCCAAGGCCAATGATGTTTGTAACTACTGTAAGGAGAAGGGGCATTGGAAAAAGGAGTGTCCGAAGAAGGCTAGTAAATCTGGGAGTACATCTGGTACTGCTGCTGTGGCTGAAGGGGATTTCAGTTCTAAAGATGATTTTGCTCTAGCTGTTACTGGGCAAAATAATCATTCTAATGCGTGGCTTCTTGATTCTGGGGCATCCTACCATATATGCCCAAGGAGAGATTATTTCTCAACTTATGAGCAAGCTGAGGGCATCATTACTACGGAAAATGGTGTTGCGTGCAAGGTAGTTGGGATTGGTTCAATCAAGATCAGGAAGCATGATGGTAGTTTCTGTACTTTGAACGATGTCAGGCATGTTCCATCGATGACAAAGAATTTGATTTCTCTTCCTACGTTGGATAGAAAGGGTTTCGTCTACTCAAGGAGTGATGGAGTTCTGTGTGTCTGCAAAGGTTCTAGGCTGGTTCTGAAAGGTGTTCTGCATGGTACTTTGTATTTTCTACAAGGTTCCACGGTTATGGATTATGTTAATGTTGCATCTTCGGAGGTTCACCAGGATGATATGACTAAGTTATGGCATATGAGGCTTGGTCACATGGGTGAAAGAGGGATGCATATTCTGTCGAAATATGATCTTCTTGGTGGCCACAAGGTCAAGAGCTTGGACTTCTGTGAGCATTGCGTTTTTGGGAAGCATCACCGCAGCAAGTTTCCTAAGGCGATTCATAGAACAAAGGGCACATTGGATTACATCCATTCTGATTGTTGGGGACCTTCCCGAGTTGAGTCACTGGGAGGTCACAGGTACTTTGTTTCTCTGATTGATGATTACTCAAGGATGACTTGGGTTATCATGATGAAACATACGAGTGAAGCTTTCTCGAAGTTCAAGGAGTGGAAAGCTTTGGTGGAGAATCAGACCGGGAAGAAGATCAAGAGGCTTCGAACTGATAATGGGCTGGAATTCTGCTCGTCTGAGTTTGATCAGTTCTGTAGGGATGAAGGGATTGCTCGTCATCATACAGTCAGGAATACGCCACAGCAGAATGGCGTAGCTGAGCGGATGAATCAGACATTGCTGGCGAGAGCAAGGTGCATGCTTTCTAATGCTAGTTTGGAAACGAGATTCTGGGCAGAGGCGGTGAGTACAGCTTGTTACCTGATCAACCGCGGGCCTCACACGGGTATAGAGTGCAAAATACCTATGGAGTTGTGGTCAGGTAAAGTTGTTGATTACTCCAAGTTAAAAGTTTTTGGTTGTACATCTTATTATCATGTTAGTGATGGTAAGTTAGAGCCCCGAGCCAAGAAGGGTGTCTTTGTGGGTTATGGAGATGGAGTTAAAGGCTCCAGGATATGGTCTCCATCTGAGAAGAAGGTTATTCTGAGCAGGGACGTTGTCTTTGATGAAAATTCTTTGCTTAGATCTATGGTGAAGCCCACAGTTGTGCCAGAAACTAGTGGAGTTGATAAACAGGTGGAGCTTGAAGTCACTCAAGGTGAAAATAGATTGGAACAATTTGAGGTGGATCAAGAGCCACAGACAGAATCTGAGATACCGGAATCTCCACCACCAGATCCTCAACCATCAGGAGCTACAGTCCGCAGTTTAGCTCAGGACCGACCCAGGAGGGTTGGAGTTGGGGCGCCAAAGAGATATGGGTTTGAGGATATGGTGGGTTATGCACTGTCAGTAGCCGAGGAAGTGGATACTCAAGAGCCATCAACCTTCAGAGAGGCTACTTCGTGTACTGATGCTGATAAATGGCTTGCTGCAATGGGAGATGAGATGGAGTCTCTTCAGAAGAATCAGACATGGGAATTGGTCAAACAGCCTCAAGGGAGAAAGGTAATCAGTTGCAAATGGGTTTTCAAGAAGAAGGAAGGAATATCACCTGCAGAGGGAGTCAAGTACAAGGCAAGAGTTGTTGCAAGAGGTTTCAGTCAAAGGGAGGGGGTAGACTATAATGATATTTTCTCATCAGTGGTCAGTCACACTTCCATCAGAGTGTTGCTAGCCTTGGTGACACATCAGGATTTGGAGCTCGAGCAACTTGATGTGAAGACCGCTTTTCTACATGGAGAATTGGAGGAAGAGTTGTACATGACTCAGTCAGATGGTTTCCAGGTTCCTGGCAAGGAAAAGTATGTTTGCAAGTTGAAGAAGTCTTTGTATGGACTTAAGCAGTCTCCGAGGCAGTGGTACAAGAAGTTTGACAGTTACATGCTTCAGCTGGGATATACGAGGTGTGCTTATGACTGTTGTGTCTACTACAGCAGGTTGAGAGATGGGTCATTCATCTATCTGGTGCTTTATGTAGATGACATGCTGGTAGCCGCAAAGAGTAAGCATGAGGTTCAGAAGTTGAAAGGACTTCTTAGTGCTGAGTTTGAGATGAAGGATCTGGGTGCAGCTCGGAAGATACTAGGAATGGAGATTCTTAGGGATCAAAGTCAGCGGAAGCTTTTCTTATCACAGAAAGGCTACATTCAGAAAGTGTTGGCTAGGTTTGGCATGTCTACAGCCAAGCCTATAGACACTCCTAGTGCTGCAAATATTCATCTCACCACTATGTTTGCTCCTCAGTCAGATGAGGAGAAGGAGTATATGTCTCGGGTTCCTTATGCCAGCGCGGTGGGGAGCTTGATGTATGCTATGGTTTGCACGAGGCCAGATTTAGCACAGGCAGTCAGTGTTGTGAGCAGGTTCATGGGGCAACCGGGAAAGGAACATTGGCAAGCTGTGAAGAGGATCTTCAGGTATCTTAGAGGTACGTCTGATGTGGGTCTCATTTATGGAGGTGATACGGAGTGCTTAGTTACAGGCTACTCTGATTCTGATTATGCTGGTGATGTTGACACGAGGAGATCAATGACTGGTTATGTATTCACTTTGGGAGGTTCTGTGGTTAGTTGGAAGGCGACTTTGCAACCTACAGTGACGTTGTCTACTACGGAAGCAGAGTACATGGCTCTGACAGAGGCTGCAAAGGAGGGAATATGGCTGAAAGGGCTGGTTAGTGATCTTGGTCTACATCATGATCAGGCTACTGTGTACTGTGACAGCTTGAGTGCAATCTGCCTAGCCAAGGATCAGGTCCATCATGAGAGGACCAAGCATATTGATGTTAGATATCATTTCCTGAGGAGTGAGAGGAGAATCCGGGTGGGAACTGCTGATAACCCCGCTGATATGTTCACCAAACCTGTTCCACATAGCAAGTTTCAACATTGTTTGGACTTACTGAACATCAGAGCTGATTAGGTCCTCTATGGGCAGTCCCGGGAGTGGAGGGCGAAGTCTACTCATCTGGCACTGTAATGGTGCGTCTGGAGTTTCTGCTTTGAGGATTCAAGTCAAGGTGGAGATTTGTTGGTATGCCTTGAATATGTATTAGCCGCTTTGACAGGTTAGTACGGGGATCTCGCTGCCCGGTCAGCGAGTCGGGGGGTCCAGGGGGGCGGAGCGCACCCTGGCCTGGGGGGTCCGGGGGGGGGGGGGGGCGGAGTCGCCCTCGGTCCGACGGTATAGCTTGTCTCTTTATTGGACTGCTGTTGATTTGGGCCGAATTGTGTTTTGGCCCAGTTTGTTAGGGTTTAGTGGAGACAGCATATAAAGTGTCTCTCTTCTCTCTGTAAACATTAATTCTGATATAGTGAATCCGTCTCCCGTGGATGTAGCCAAATTGGTGAACCACGTAAATCTTGTGTCTTGTTATTTTCGTTCATATTTTCTGTTCTTTCTCCATTCCGCACAACATGAACCAAATAAAGAAGCAAGTGGTGGAGTTGATATTAGATGTGGAAAAAAATTAACATCTAACTTTATTCTACTTTCGGTGGGATGTGACATCCCACTTACTTTTGTCTGTCAAATAATGGAGTCGTAGGTCAGACTCCTTTGTAATATAGCAAGTGGATCACACGTAGTGAGCCACAATATATTGTATTATTGCTTGAAGGCAGCTTCGAAGGCAATAATGGTAGAGGCTTTGGGGCCCAATGCGCCCCCGCCTATCATAATTGAACATTCAATGACGCCTATAAAAGCATAGTGCTAAGGAGTTGCAAGACACGCAGAAAACAATCTGAAGTCTTACTTCTCTAGTTTGTATAAATTCCACTTTTTGAGAATAAATTGTTCGGGCTCTAAGGCCTTCTCTTTATTCTCCGATCCTTTTTGAGAATAAATTTTTTGGTGCATTTACCGTCTTTTTGGACGGGAACTAGGAGTATGGCTCTGATACCAGATTAATCACCCAAAAAGGATTGAAAACCGGCATAGCTTGTGTTGGTCAATATCCCTACCAACGCTCTTGTTATTAGCAGGTTGCTTTCTCCTCCCCCTCCAGTTTTCATACCCATGCATTTGTATTGCTAGTTGGTTATGGTTTCTGAAGTCCAGCACTGACATCATCATGTTGGGTGCAATATACACCATCTGGGTTCCTTCTGTAATGTCCATCTCCATGGAGCCAATTATCGCTCGATCATCATTCCATCTATTGCCTTTATGTGGAAAAGCTTTATCCCTGGAACTTCCATAGATACCCGTATGTTGAACAGTCGGTTGACTGTTCTTTTTGAGTACTGGATACCTGGTAGTAGTTTTGGCAGCTCTTCCTTTGTTGCTGCCAGTGCCATTCCTCTTTCCATTAGGGTTTTTGCCTCCTTGAAAACTATCTCGTTTCCTTCTCCATCTACCTTACACTTTCCCCTATTGTTGTGATCTGTTCGCTCAACGTCTCCTTTTGCCAGCTCCTCTTGATCCCTTCTTAAGCTTTTCTCCATTTTAGTCTCTAGGTTATTTCTCAGCTTCTCATTTTCTGTAATTAGAAACTGGATGTACCCCAGCAATTCCTGAATTAGCTTATCCTTTAATTCGTAACCCTGGTTGATCGATGCTGGTGCAAGTTTGATATTTTCTTGTAAGTAATGGCTTGAACATAGTGGCATGCCGTTAACTTACAAGAGGTACAGTGGATTCTCATCCTTTCAGTAGTCTGATGTTTATAGAAAATGCACTTTATCCACTTAACGTCCTCTACCTGACCATTCCTCCTCCATTGACGACTGAGCAAAGTGACCTTCATCCCCACAAATATAGCATTTGCATTTCTTTGCCCTCTTCGGGTGCTTCTTCTTGAATACTCATACATTGGAATCATGCAGTTTGCCCTTATACGATTTTGACTTCCTCAGGATGTACTATTTCTGAGTTCGGTAATACCCGGGGATTGGAATCTTACTACAGAAAGATAAATCCTTCAGTCCTCTCTGCAACGCATCCCTTTTGCACATTTCGGCTAGGTACTGATATGAGAAGTGTATCCTGGGAATAACACTGACAGTACTCCCCGGATACTTTGTCAAGAACTCATTCTCAAGCTTCCCGATCAATGGCGGCATCTTTCTAAATAATTTTTCTGACAGCTCCAGGGAAATGTACATTCTTCCAGATTTTACTGCTAGGATTTTAAAATCATTCATATAGTTGATGAGGTCCTTCATGCTGTCACACGACAGCTTCTCCAAATCCTGATATGCTCGCTCTTGTTCTTTTGTAGATCCTTGAAAAGGATCCTTAAGTAGAAAGATCCTTCTTATCTGTGAGGTGATATTTTGTGTATCGTCAGCGATGTTGAGCAGCTCCTTGTACTCTTGTTGGTACATCATTCTCCATTGGATCCACGTTTTCTTCTCCGCTTCTCCCAACAGATTTTCAATATACAAAAACTTAGATTTGTTGTCAATCCATCTTTTTTCGTTTACCAGATTTATAGTGATAGACTCCCATCTGGAAATCACATCACTATATAGGCCGATATTATCTGGGAGTACCAGCATCGCTCCTTGCACTACCAGAGCTGATGGTAGGTTCCATTGCCCATCATTATGCCCTCCTTTTAGCCTCAAGGTACTGTCTTTAATAGTTCTGGTGTCGAATGGAACTATTGTATTTTCTTCTTCACCTGTCCTCCTTGCTGGTGGATATGAGGTTAGCCCCATTATGGGCTCTATTGGTGGTCTGTAGGAAGACTCACCAGTTGAATACGCTCTTTCCTCCAGCTTTTGTGTTAGCCAGTGGAGTTTTGGGTACTTCATTATTTCCTCTGATACTAGTGCAACTTCCTCTTTTTCACCAGGTGTTGTTATTGTTGGGTTATTACTTCCACCCCTTTGAAAAATCATGGGGTTTCCCATTCATCAGCTTCTCCGTCAGATTCATCATAGATTGGATGAAGCTGAAAGCTTTGGACCGGCTCCTCTCGTTCCATGGTTCAAGGAGTATGGGCACCTGATACTCATGTGCCACCGAAACACATAAGGCTAATGAGAGTGATTGCTATGGATTTGAGCACCATCCAAGAATTATCAGCACACCCTATCAATTTCCTATGGATGTCATCTCTTAAACTGAAGAACTCACCGTCGGAGCTAAACTCAATTGGTAGCGACACCTCAGGATCGACGACATTGGGCTTTTTGCAAAGATCTGCAATCATTATCACAGACTCCAAACCAGAGGAGGATAACTTGTGTTATCTGCAAGAAATCATGGGTTCCCACTCAATTGTGGAGGAGATTGAACACCGGCCAAATGTTGAGGAGGACGGGTGTTGTCCAAACTTAGAGATGGAGGAGACTCATTGACAGCTAGTGGAAGAGCAAAATTGTAGAGCTCGCTGGTCAGGAAAAGAGGTAGATGTGGCAATTCTGGATTCACTCTGGAATAATTCTGATAGAACGAGACATATGTATTTTAGAAGGAAACATATAGCAAGTTAGATGGGGGAAATTACTTGCACAGTCAGTGTTAAACTCATGCAAGCAATTTGGGCCTATTCAGATGGTTGGGCCTAGGGATGGCAGTGAGGACGGTTTTGGTGGAGGTTTTCCCTGCATCTGCCCCAATGGGGTAGGTATATATAAGAGGTAGTTTTGGTGGGGGTGGACGAGTATGAGTATGAAAATCATACCTGCCATGAGTAATGGGTGGGCGCGGATATTAGTTCACACTCGCCCAATCCCCACTTCACCCCACTAAACCCGTTATATATCCACTAATTTAATATAAAATAAATTATTATACATCCATATTTCACTTATTAATTTTAATATAAAAAGTTACTTGATCCACACCCCGCGGGTCGCTAATAACAAACCAATCATTTTCACGAGAGATAAGTCACTAACCCGCAGAGTGGTGGGATATCAAAGATAGAATTTACAATGTTGCTCCTGTACTCACTACCAACTACCAAGGAGTAGCTAGTGACAAGCCTGGGGTCGTCTACAGAGATGTTAGGATTCAAAGGTTAACTACGCAAGACTTATAATCAGGCGTTACTTCGATTGTGTGTTGGGAATAGCTAGTGTTGCAAACATGGTTTTTTTTGAGGTGGCTGTCTAAATATTACTAGGCATGCAAATCACGAGAAAAAACTATATTAAACTAAACCTTGGGGATATTTGCGTAATATAACCGATAGAAGACTTTGATCATAGATTCTATAAAACATAAGACCTATAAACCTATCCCAATGTCTATGTCATATAGTGTGGTTATTATTGACACTTCCCAATGTCTGTCAAACAAAGGTGCCTACGTCTAACCTATCGACGCCACCACCAAAATTGAGAAAGTGCGTTAAGCGGTCCAATTGTTATGCACTCCTCTTTCCCCCTAAATAAATACATCACAGGCCTCCACTATGAATGTTTCTCCCTAGGCCTATAGAGTCGAAGGGATCGGCATCTCATGATGACTCTAGGGTTGAAACAACAATGGTCGCTACCGTACAACCCTAGATGCTACAAACTATCATGCCTTTTCTATCCGAGTACAATCTTCCAGTCAATATAAGGCATAAACTCACGTGGATTTGGTGCACACGTCCTATGTATACACTCACATAACCAAGGACTCACGATCCCGCATATCCTAACTAGACACTCCTAAGGGGAAAATAAACCTAGCACCATACATGAAACATTACTATTATTTATCATAGGATATATAACATACATTTCACAAGAACGTAAATATTAAATCAAGCTTCATTATCATAAACATAAAAGGATAAGGAGACCTAGAATCTCACAAAATCTCTACCAAATCATGTATACAAATTAGATCCCTCGGTAATTAACTACTTCCTAAGCTGATGTGTTTCATTTTATGTGCGTTAACAATTGCATTAGGCATAATGTTTAGGTTTTTTATTTGGTAGATTGCTAGTATTAGTTGAGTTTACATGCAAAGGGGTTTCACGCGTATGTTTGGTTTTATTGTCTAAATCTCGCATTTTGTAGACTTAATTAGTACTAATGGATATCGTGTATCCACAAGCTCCTAGATCTTCCTTGTGATCATCTTTAGTAGATTGTCCGGGGTACATTTTTGGGCACAATGTATGTGAAGGCCGTTCGTAAGGGCGGTAGAAGATATTAAAGGTCGTTCGCAAAGATGGTAGTAGATATCAAACGCAATTCACCTATATAATGGTTATAGACGAATGCCACAAACATCAAAGCATGGTAGAAGGATATCGAAGCCAAAGATAGGCGGCTTTGTAGTTCAAAGCGGCCAACAAAAAAATGGTGTGGGCCATCTTCAGAAGGGGCGGTCTACTCATAAACATGGCATGGGACATGTGATTTTCCACACCCCGCGGGATGGGCTTGGCATCTAGGACTTGGAACGGTGTGGGCCGTAAAAAATGGGACGATTTGGCGGGGTGTGGAAAATCACATGTCCTATGCCATGTTTATGAGTAAACCGCCCCTTCTGAAGATGGCCCACACCAAAGGCCGCATCCCATGCCAAGTTTCTCTACTCCATATTTTAATTATATATCTATGGAGTAGATTTATAGCTTGAGGATAAATTGTAGGCGTATGGTATTTTATGTTTTGTGAGATTCACTAGTTCATCCTAATTATGTGTTTATGATATTATTGTGACTTGTTCTTGAATGTTTGAATTGCATGAATAGTACACTTTATATAAGCACACACTTAAGTCTATATTCATGTTGGTGCAAATATTGATGCCCCATTGGGAAGAGAAACCTGGATGTTTGAATGGGTAATGGGGTACGGATCTGCGTGGGTGTGTGCATGGTAGACCCAAGTCATACTCTAAATTATTTTCCATCGCACTAGCCTTAGCTAATTACATAAAGTATTCCGAGAGGTTATGGGTAGAGATAGTGAAAAGTAGTAAGCTAGGGTTGTAAGAGACCCTAGTGTCATAGATAAGGTGACTACGACCCTCGACCTAATTGATATGACCATTTGGGAAGTGCCGCATTCATGGTGGAAGCCCAGAATGAAATTGCACGGGGGATAAATAGATCTTAAATAATGGTTGGACCTTGTTGTACTCCCCTAATTATGATAGCGGTGCCGATAGAGGGTTGCGAGCGCATTCGACGTGATAGGTACGAGGAAGTGTATGCCATCGGCCACACCGTGTGTTATGAACACTGTATTAAGTTTGTCTAAATATATGTATGAAAGAATTGAGAATCAAAGCATTAAATTAACCATGTTGTGCAATTACTCCCCAAGTGCTTAGCTAATTAGAATACTTATTTCTTTTACTTTCATGTTTTGTAGTTGTTAGCTGAAAAACCAAAAACCCCCATATTTGTTTGCTTTACTAGCTATTTCTTTCACTCATACGGATTGACAGCCCCGTACAAGACTGTGTTTTCATTTACTCTTAGGCCCTAGAATCTATGTGGACATACCCAGGGCTTACCGCTAACTACCCCATCAGTAGCGTAGTAGTGAGAACATGTACATAATATAAATTTTATCTTTAACCTCTCAAAGCCTTAACTCAGGTTAATTAGCTACAATTAACAACCCTAGGTGGAGGCGGGTAAAATTTTGGTGCGCAGTCGGGGATGCTTTTCAGTCTAAGTGTCAATTAACATAACTTGTTGGTAGAGTAGTTAGTAATTGCTTTTGTTTTTGTTTTTTTATAATTTGGTTGTTAAGCTGATGTGATAGTTTTTTTGTTACCATTTCATCAATTTGCTAGTGTGGTATTCAGAATGCTATTATTAGCCCTAGTTTATGGTACACACTCGTACCACTAATTTAGGCATTTAACACTACCCGACTGAGAACATGGGTGTTCGGAGGAGAAGGAGACAAAGAACTAGGGCATAAGTTCAACTAAGGCAAGTAGTTTTGGTAGAAGAACCACAAAGAATGGTGGAAGATAATCGTACCTTACGGGAGCTCATGGCACCTAACCTGGAGAATCAACCACTATGCATTACCTTCCTGCCATTACCAGCCAGTGTAAGTTGTGAGTTAAAAGTGGCATGATCCATTGCCTATCGACATTCTGGATTGGTGGGGGAGGACCCAAACAAGCATTTATTGGAGTTCCATTTGGTCTGCAAGAACATAAAGCCATCGGGAGTATCCGAAGATGGCTACAATTTGAGTCTTCTCGTTCTCCCTTCAAGACGGAGCTAAGGATTGGCTTTACTACTTGCCACCAGGATGCATTGGTTCTTGGATATACATGAAACATAGGTTCTTATAGAAGTATTTTCTAGAATCTAAGTCCGCTGTGCTAAAGAAAAAACTGTCAAACATCACCTAGGGGGCCACCCAGAGTATGTATGATTATTGGAAATTCTTCAAGAGATTGCTAGTGAGTTGCCCCTACCATCCCTTCAAGGGGGGGGGGATCTAGTGTACTATTTCTTTGTGGGCTATGCGATGAAGATATACGAATCTTTAATGCCGTTTGCAATGGTTCAATAACGAATAAGATCCCTAAGGATGCAATGGCTTGCTTTGAAGAAATGGCCAATGGTATGCGACAGTTTAGCATAAGGTGAATGGTTAAGGTTTTGGATTAACCCTTACAATCACCTAAGTTGGAGAAGCAAGTCCAAGATCTTGCTTCCATGATGAAGGATCTTTTTTGAGGAAAAGTAAATCAAGTCAAAGTGTGCAGAGCTTGCAACCTTAACCACAACTCTGAAGAGTGTCCTGAGGTCGTAGATGATTTTCAAGAAGTGAAGACCATTGAGTACAACAACAGGGAGACACCACAGTTTGCTAGGAGTTAACCACAAGGGTTCCGGGGGAACCAAGGCGATGCAAGGCAAGATCCCTATGCAAACTTTTTCAACCAAAGGTATCGAGATCATCCAAATTTCTGATGGAGGGAGGATAACCAACCTTAAGGATACCGGGGTGGACAAGCTCCACCTCAACCATATCCTAGAGGTGAAGGCCATTCTAACAACCATGCTTTGATCTACAAGTCAGATCGGGAGGAGATCTTTGAAGCCATCGGTCAATTGGGTAAGAAACACGAAGTCTTTGTAGAGAGGAGAAGGCTTGAGATTCAATACCTTGGTAATAGAGTATTTTCAAGTATAAATTTTTTTGAATTTTAAGTTGGGCAACTCGCCATCTTGGTGAGCCAACCTGAATCCAAGGAGTCCGGAAAACTCCCTTGCCAACAGGAGATTAATCCAAGGAATGTGAGTGCTCTCAAGTTGATAACTAGGTAGGAAGTTTGTGAGTCCGAGAAGAAGGTGATGCAAGAGGATAATAGAGTATTTGAGGCTACCAAGGCGCACATGGAAAAAGATGAGATTGTGGTCAAGGAGGAACCTTCCGAGGAGCTCCCACCACCCGAGGTACAAGTTACTATTCCAACTCCATTTCCAAATGCTATGAGGGGAAGGCCTAAGGGGGTGACCAATGATGCAAGTTTTTGAAAATTCTTCAAAAAGGTCAAGGTAACCATCCCTATCTTGGAATAATTAAAGATGTGCCATCGCATGCTTAATTTCTTAAAGTTGCATGCAAAAAGAAGAAAAGTATGTCAACTAAGAGGTTAGGACATTTAAAAATGGGGGGAGTTTCCATTTTGAACCATAAAAATTTGCCTAAGAAATGTGACAACCCCAGAATGTTTTCTATCCCTATCTCCTTAGGTGGTAAACTTGTTGAAAATTCCATGATATATTTAGGTGCATCCATCAATGTGATGCCGTTTAGTCTATATGAATGCCTAAAAATATGTGAGCTTAGGGATATTAGAGTGATTGTCCAACTCGCAGATCACTCCCAAGCTATCCCTCGTGGGTTAGTAAAGGACGTGATGGTGCGACTTGGCAAGTTGTTTTTTTGGCGGACTTGTATGTCCTAGATGTGGTGCACGATGGAAGTGCACCACAATAATTTTAGGGAGACCTTTTCTTAATTTGTCTAGGAATAAAACCGATGTTCACTTAGGAACCTTGACTGTAGAAGATGATATGGATAAAGTGTAATTTGATATCTATACATATAGGCATGATTTAAAAAATTCTTCTTTTGTGCAAAGGTGTAACCTTATATGATGAGCATGATGAATCTTCTTGTGTTAACAATGAGCATGAATACTTGGATGAGTCCAGTGTTGATGAGTTTGATGAATTGCATGATGCGATCGATAGTATGTCTGTGTTAGACTGTTTTCCCATGCTAACTAACTTGAAGCGGAAAAGGGAGAGTGTCGAGAGTTTAAAACCTCCACGACCTCCCCCTAACCCCAAAGAGGCAATCATAGACTCAATGATAGTGAGACACGAAGATTCATTTCCTATGACGGGAAAGAGGTCAGAAAGTAAGGATGACTCATTGTGGAGACCTCTCCACAACGATGTCATTGTGGGTGGAGTCTCCGATGGTGATTCCGGAGACCCACAGGTAGGTGTTTATAACTAGATTGCATTAAAAGAAAATAAGCCGTGAGGACGACAATAAATATGCGATGTTTCTTTTTGCTTTCGTGTTTGCTGTAGTGATTATATAGATTTTGCATGTTCATGTTTTCCATGAGGATTTTTGAGATGAAACTCTTGTTTGATTTGAAAATTTGAGTTTGAGACTTATGATTGTGTTTGTATGGAATTAAATTTGATGGGTGACATAGTTTATTTTCAAAAAAATAGGGAAAAAACTAAGGAATAGGTTAAAATTTGTGGATGCCTCGTGCTGAAAAGTTTGGCACAAGGGGATGCTTCAAACCAAGAGATTTGGAACGAGGGGATGCTTTGAGCCAAGAAATTTTGCACGAGGGGAAGGTTTTTGCCAGAAGATTTGGCATGAGGCTTTGGTTCGTGCCAAACATACAAAATCTACTAACGCATTAGAAAACACATGCTTCTAGGTACACATCAATTCCCCCACACTTAAACCTTTACGTGTTCTTGAGTAAACAAGAACAAGCAATGATATAAGCAGAACATAGTATGCAAAGAATTTCCCAAGACATGCAACATTTATTACTAGACTACCCCAGTTCCCCCAAAGATGTGAGAATCTCACACCTCTCACTCCCCAAAAGAAACTAAGATAACTTATCCAACCAATCATAACAACTAAAGGGTGAAGTTCATAAAAATGAGTGTGTGAAGCTAAGTTACTCTACCAAAAGAATCACCAAAAGAAAATTAAAGAGAACCATAGGATATTTCAATTTCTCTCAATTTCTATCATTTTTCCTAGGAGCCCTTTTGGGTTTTCATCCTAGCAAACCACATTTTTTTTCCTTTTTGAGCTCACTTCTCACCTTTTTCCACACCATGGCCTCTCACTTTTGCATAGGTCTTTCAACCTATCTGGGCATTTCCCATTGTTTCCTAAGTCTTGCGAATTTGTTACTTAGCCGGGGTATATTTTTTAAAATTTTTTCACAAAATGCCCAAAGGGTGGGCTTCATACTACAGTGAGAATGAACAAAAACAAACTAACACCAAAACACAAAAGAATTTTGTTGGAACTCCTAAGTGCCTAACTACTCATTCCCTCACACTTAAACCTTGCATTGTCCCCAGTTTATCATGCAAAGTACAAATCAAAAGTTGAGTAGGGGTGATAGTAAGCACTTACTCTTGGGACCCTGAAGGGCTAGCCCCCATGCATCTCGCCTTGCGCCTTCTCGTTCCTCTCTTTTTGCCTCAATTATTGCCTCTCAATGGGAACTAAGTCATGAAAGCCTTCAAGTTTTGAAGCATGCATCCTCCTAATCAATTACTATATAGCTTCCTCTTGCACATTGGCTCTCCCATAAACAATGGAAAACTCCTCCTTCACTTCTTGCTAATTGAATTTAATCTAACTCCCCAAGCTCTCATGATGTCAACTATAGTTTTAAGACTAGCCCCGAATTTCTCCATTTGAAAACTCATCCCTTCTACTGCATGACCAACCTCTTGCACTATTTGGGTTGAACTCATGAACCATTCCCAAAATGTGCGAAGTTGGTCGAAGAAATCTGCCTGTAGGTTGGTTTGGGTAAGTTGCACTCTAGGTGGGATCTTACCATATTCTTCTTCAATTTCCATGTTCGGGGCCAATAGGGTGTTGTAGAAGGCCTCCCCAAACCTCGGATTGGGATCTAGGAAGAGGTCCTTCAAGGTGGTGTCGTGTTTAATTATTGTGTACTCGAGTTGTGAAAGTCCCTGATGAGACGTCAAATACATGTATTTTCCAAAGCATTTAACATCTCTTTTATCATATTTTTGTTGTAAGATTGTTAGATTTAGGTGGGTTTACATGATAAGGGGTTTAGATGACCATTTTCGGTTTTTATATCTAATCCTTCATTTTGTAACCTATGTTTAGTCTAATGGATTTTTGTTCCTTACGAGCATCTAGATTCCTTTTTGTAAGATTAATTTGTAGATTGCTCATGAGCACTCAGGAGTGGTTTATTGAAGGCCATTCAAAAGGATGGTAGAAGATGGAAGGCCACTCACAAAGTGGTAGAAGATAAAGTAAAGAAAGGAGAGCAAAGCAAAGGGTGAAGAATGATCTATGTTTTAAAGAAGATTTCTGAGAATTTTTCTAGAATAATCAGCCTCCAAGAGTGGTACCATTGGATTCCTCTTCTCGAGTACTATAAAATCGACTATAAGAACTCCCAAAATGGATCAACGGTTCACCCGTGGGAAGCAAAACAAGAAGCCGCAGGCTGAGACCTCCGCCGCCCGGGCGAGCCCATTTCTGCCCAGGCGACACCAATTCCGCCCGTGCGACACCAATTCTTCCCGGGTGACACCTGCTGTGTTTTGACCTTCTTTGACCAGCTTGGGCTATAAATAGCCCCCCTTCTTCCCCATTTGCCTAAGCCCGACTTGGGGGCTCCAAAACCCTAGTTTTTCACCATTTTCTTCCATTTCTTCTTCTTTCTTTGTAGATCTTTGTTCTATGTTATGAGTTTTGATTATCTAGCTTAGTTTTATCTTGGGAGCAATGGATTCAAGCTTCCATATCTATGTAGTAAGAACCATATCTATCTATTTAGTGTTTTTGCTATTGTGCATTTATTGAACTTTGAATGTGAATTGTTAATTGCATTGATGTTGTTGGAAGCTTGAGTATATGAATTGCTTGTATGATTACTTGTTAGGGTTGGGAGAAAGTAGCTAATTTTCCCCTCTTTTTATATGGAATCCAAGAGCATGAGTTAGAGCTTCTTAAATGATGTTGGTGTGTTGATAATTGCTAGATGAATGTGATGATTTCGAACTCGTTGTCATGTTTTTTTTAGGTAGAAAATGAGAGAAGTCTATGAATGTCGATCGTTCTTGACTAATCTTGTGTAAATGCATGAATTGGTTAAATGCTTAGATATGGTGTAGTATTTATAAGTGTTGCCAAGCTTGTTGATTCTTCGTGCTAAATGCCATCAATGGGATACTCTTAGTCCTAAGGGAGTCATTGGTGAGGTTTGACAAGAGATGTCAAATTCACTCTTGCAAACTACTATCTAAGAAGGATAGAAGATTTATCTTCCCAACAAGTAGTTGAAGTAGTGAATAGATTGTTTTACTCATTCTTGAAGCCTTTATTATTTAGCATTTATGTGTTCTTAATGCTATGTTTTACTTCATTTATGCCATATGTTGTTTGAGAATAGGAAGTGTTTTTATGATTGAAGTGTTAGGGTGTTAGGAAAGTGACGAATTCCTTAGCTCCTTTGCATGAAAATCAACAAGCATGAACTTAGAACTTCTTGAGTATAATGTGCGGTAATCCTTGCTAGATGAGTATGTTAATGTGGTTTTTTCTCATGCTTATCCTATAGATGCAATGAGGCTGAACCTTTAATGTGATTTGTTCTAGGTTTAGCCTAATGAATGCTATGTTTGGTTATACGGATATGTCTTTGGTCGAAGGCTTGTTGTTATCAAATCTATGGTCCTTCGTGTCTAATGCCGTTGATGAAATATCCCTATGGTCGTTGTTTGTCTAGGGTGATCATCAACGAGGTTTGCAAATGGTCGTTGTTTGTCTTTGCAAATTACTATTAATAAGGAATGAATGTTGATCTTCTATTAGCATTCCCCATAGGTAATAAATGTGATAGGATGAGTGAATGGTTCAATGATCTACATTTGGTTTGGAAGTGGATATCAATTTCCCCCAAGGCTTTATCTTTTGTAGTTTTAAAACCTTTTTTCTTAATGATTAGCATAGTTACTTAACCTTGCTAGTTATCTTGTATTTTAAATTTCATAACTTAGGACCACCAAACAACCAAACCCCCCTTTTTACTCGCTTTTATATGTGTACATATATCTACTTCTAGCCTAATATCAACCTTTTGTGCCTAAACATTTAGGAAGATCCCTTTTCTTCGTGGACGACCCCAACTTACCGCTATCTACTTAGTTGTAGATAGTAAGCATTTAGGGCTTATAAATATTAACTTTGAGAGGTACGACGACGACCTCCCAGTACCATAAAGTTGCAAACGGAGGCACCACCGTATAGCAAAATAAAGTGATCCTCCAATGTGGTGGTAGTTATCATTGAGGCCCTTTCTACCTTATCTATAGTGTACTTTGTTCACAAACGACCTAAGTTTGCCAAAACAAAGCATGAGGGTGCCGAGTGTCCTACATATTGTGCCGAAATCTCGTCCATGGCTCCCATGGGTATCTTACGACTTTCTTTTTCCCCGTGACTATCACTCTTCCATGAAAGTCTCCACCAAGTTGGGGTAGAAATTTCCTTCTAGAGTCATCGCCCAAAGGATTTTCACGTCTCGGTTGGGGCATTGAGAAATCTCCCCATGGCAAAGAATTCCCATGGATTGGAGCCAGTGCACGTACTGCAAAGTCAGGTGGACTATTGTGGTACTCTTGCCCAAATAATTCTTATCCATGCCCGCTAAGTTCCTCCAAAAGCTGCTCAATAAGAATGGAAGCCCTTGCCAGTGAGTCTTTATAACTTCCATCCCGTACATCCACTCAAATACTCGAGCAACTTCCCTATGGGTCATAGAGTACTCTTGTTGTCCAAGTTGAATGTGATGGTCCTTCTCCTGTCACTGTCTGATGTTTGCTCCACGGTTGCCAAAAACTCCAAAGTTCACATAATGTATGTCTTGGAGTGTATCTCTAGGAAGCCCTCTAGGTCTATCCAACCTAGCAAGTAGGTGCGGGCTTGAGTAGGCCTAGTGCTACCAAAGTCTCCTTGCACGTGAACTTGGTCTCCAAGATGGTCCTCTTTAGCCTTTTAAGATACTTCTATTTCCGAGTCGCACTCCCGATAATGTTGGTCAACCTCATGAACTCATCAACAATAATGGCAAGGTTAAGAGGTGCGGGAGTTTTTGGCTCTTGTCTCCTAACTTTAGCCAAACTCTTCCCTTTATCACCTCGAGAGGTTGTTCCCTTATCTGGCCTACTCCTTTTAGGACCCATTCTACCACAACAAGAGAAAGATGGAAATGGCAAGAATACACAAGCATATGCATCAAAGATCATTTAACAAGAACCATTCTTCCTAAACATCCAACACATGGAAAATCATGTTATCTCAACACAACGATCATAATCTTCCCCCACACTTAGTTCAACACTAAAACCATGTATATAACCCACATACTTCCACTAAACATCAAGCATTTAGAATTTCAAACCTTCCCTTATATAACACAATCAAGCTAAAGAAAAAAGTAAACATAAAGTTCAAAGAGTTACCTGAAATTGGAGGCTAAGAGATGAAAATCACACAAGAAGAAGAAAAGAGCGCTCTCCCTTGAAAGAAAGTGCCCAATTTTTTAATTCCTCAAATTGTGAAGTGAGTGTGGATGTTTTTAAAGTACTTGGAGTGGGTAAAATGATCTTTATGGTGGGAGAAGATACTCTAAATTCATATTAAGGGAATCAATGATCTTTCAAAAGTGGGTTGTTTAGGAGAGAGGTAAAAAAGGGGGTAGTAATGGTTTAGGAAAACACAGAAACTTTTGGAGTAAAAGCTTCAATAAATTCATGCTCAGAGAAGGTGTTGATGCTTGGTGTAGTACCACTGACACTAACCATCTTGGGGAAGAAGAAATTTGCATCATTAATGGGAGCAAAAGTAATTTTGCCAAAATTCTGCATATCTGCCTGATGTGGTATTCCTTGTCAGGTGAGGATGGTGTCGATCACCGTAGTATAAGCGCGGTCCTGCAAGAAAGATCGCATAAGTGATTCCAGGGAAAGTGCTTTGACGATTAAGTCAGTTCTTTCCTTTAGAGAATTGGTATTTCTCAATTAGTCTTACTTAACTAAGCTAGTGCTAGCTCTACCTATATTTATAGTAGATCACAATCATGGCTCCGCGTTGCTAACAGATCATGGGTTGCATCATGGTAGCTAGAATCCCTAAGATCGCTCACGAGTGTCTTCCCCACTTCTAGGCTCCGCTTTGCCCGGTTCGTGGCTGAGTCTTGGGCTAGGCCTATAGACCAACACATTTTAGTCTGTAAGCTAGGTATAGACCATAACCCCCCTAGCCATGAAGTCAATGGAGTGTGAAGCGATGACTGTGTTTGTTGAATGTGTGCAAAATGTATTTATCTCCTAAACTGTTATAACATATTCATCATCATAGTAACTTATATTGTCATCGCGAAGTGTTGCGTGTGTCTTGGCTACACTCGCAATTTCGTTGAAATGTCTAGTTTTTTTATTTTTATTTTAATTCATAAGTAAAATTTATAAATTTTGATAGAATTGGCTATTACGATCTTGTGTCATTAAGCTGAGATTCTCGCTTCATTGTTCGATACGCTTTTTTGAATTTCCTTATATGTTGTTATCTTTGCTTACCTTATAAATTCCCTGAATTGGCTGACCTAACTCCATCATTGTTCAATGTATCACCTATTCATATACCACCGTCGTCTCATATTTTGTAAAAGGTAACTTACTTTTTGTGTTAGAATTCCATCGTGATGTTTTTGAGTTAATTAACTCCTCATTTTTTTTAACGTTTTAGTGTCTTAATTTATACATTGGACTTTATTGTTTCTTCAAAAGCCTCAGTCTTTCATCTTCCTTATCCCTTATTATTCTTCATGTGCATCATCATTCTCTTCCCTCTCAACTCGTATATTTCTCTATCTTTTAACATTTTTCTCAAATGTGAATTTGTGTGGTGTCTGTATTCTGCCAATTTTGTTGTTACGCTTGGCTGGAAGTTATTCGGTAGTCTTCTCCGGCGTGTTACCTGTGTTATTTTTTTGCTTTTGTCAAGATATGCTGTCTATGTTTTGTAGCTCCAACTAATAGGGTTTTCATGTCAAGTTTTAGGATCATTATTGCCTGAATGTCTACTCCTAATCTCACTGATTCTCCCGTAGAGAATGTCCAGCTTGATGATGTTGATTCTGGGGAGGATTCTGATTATCCCACCGGTTCTTCTGCCATTAATAGCATTATGTTAGATGACTGCTTGGAAAATTTAAAAATAAATTTTCTCTCATATTTTTGCTTGAGCTTAAAGCTCCTCTTATTTCTGAGAGTGTTCGCACTCTCCATGTTGGTTATATATCTTGTTATTTAGATTATATCAAGTTTGGTATTTTCTTTCCCCTTCCCCAACATATGTCATAGATTTTCTTCTATCTTAACAAATTGCGTTGTCTCAGTTTCATCCTAAGGGTATCGCGATCATTGTGTGTTTCCACTACGTGTGTACCCAAGCTAATATCCCTTGATCGACTTGTTTTGTAGCTTGCATAAGCTTCGTAAGGTGAAAACTAATATGATGAATTCACTTTTTATCCCACCATTCCCACTGTTGAGTTCATCAATGGGTTTCCTAGTAATTGGAGTGTGTGGCGCAATTTTTTTTTATGTTAGACTGGATCCTGAGTGCGGACAGATCCCTCTAGCTTGGAACTATAATGTTCCTAAATCTAAGCTTCCCAAGTCAGGAGTTCGTCTTACTGATAAGTCTGAGGTTGTTTTAATACTCGGTGAACACTCGATAGGTCTACGACATGATGAATCTGAGAGCGAAGGTGTTTGTTTGTTGCTATTTTATGGTTTCTCTATTTTGCATGCGTTATTTTTATCCCTTGTTGTTTTTGTATTTCTCAGTTGTATATGTGTGTACGCTTGAATTAAGTTGTATGTTGAATGGCAGGTAGTCATCTCGCTGGTTTTCCCTACAGGCCTTCTATTTCTAAGCTACAAGATTGCAGAGTGGACTATCTTGACAGTCTCCCATTCGCTTCTACTGATCCTAAACCATCTACTAATCTAGAGGTCAATGCAAATGTGGAGGGTTCTGTCCTTTCCACTCAGTTTACGAACAAGAAAGATTTTGCTCTTGTTATCCAGGATGCGTTTACTACTCTTGAAAATGTTAGTTAATTTTAGTGTTATGGCTTAGTGTAAGACCGTTCGAATTTTATATTTGTAACGTATAATGGTACTTTTACACATGTCTGAACTATGTGTGTTTCCTACTATGTGAATTTGGTATGCCAACTCTAGTTTTGTATTTTTCCCTCATATTTATTCATATGCAGGGATTTAATATTTTGATCGATAGTAAATTTTGAACTCCTCTTGATATGTTGGGTTCTTGTGTTCATTTTGAGAAACATTATCAATTTATGTGTTCCAATTTGTGCTGCCTTGTTAGACTGGTTGAAGCTACCACACTAATCAAAGGAATTTCTGGAGCTTCTTTCTGGTGATCGTTTTTAAGTGTTGGGAGTTGTTCTTTGGAATATATTCCCTTATGTCTCGGATGGCAGGTCCCTACTTCTTCTTCATGTTCATCCCCTCCTAATAGTTATCCTTGTAGTAAATTTGTACCTGACGGTTACAATATTGAATCCCTCGACAAGGACATCTTTTGCAGCTTAGTTGATCTCGAATCTGTTAGTATGTACGTGTGTTCACTTAACCTTCCTATTCGCACTCAAGATTGGGTATTGTTGTTGGGTGTTCATTTCAAATATATGCTACTTAGCATCAATGATCTAGAGTTGGATGGAAGAAGACCACAAGCGACTCACAAGACTATATTCGTGAGGTGAAAGGATTGTGTGCCCAAAAAAATAGTCTTATCGAGCGAAAGAAACTAAACATGATTAAAATGATTGGTCAACAGGATGAAGTCAAGAATTTTTCCATGAACAAAACACGCGAGGCTCATCAGAAGACTGTAATCATAGATAAGCAGTGCTCTCGAATTGACCAATTATTGAATTATCTGAAGAAGAAGCAGGATGAATGTGATCATCTTTCCACTTGTTCTTCAGGGTGGCAGAGCAGGTTTGATGAACAGTTTTCCGTGAATACCCACCTGTGTAGTGAGAATGATCACCTTCATGTTGAGCGTGACCGTCTCGACTCGTTTGTGCATCAGCTTGAAAAAGCTCGTGTTGATTACAAAGATAAACTCAAGGCCCTTTTTGCAGAACCATGTGGTCCAAATCTATCTTAATATGTTTGGTCACATATTCGTCAACTACTGAAGGAGATACGTAACCTGGAGAATTTGAATAAAAGCTATGAAGACACTGTGGACGTCATAAGTATTCAACTTGATCGTGAAGAGTTTGGTTCTATATCTGAATTTAAAGCATACTATATGAAGTATCTTGATCGTATGCAGCAAAGTGGTCGAACCCTCCACCCTACTTACTTGTATATGAAATGACGCTATGATCATATTTTATCCGAGGAGGAATATCAGGCTGAGCAATCCCACTGCTCTAGTAGTTCTTCTTCTTCCAGGCCATCTCACGTACCAAGCCACATATAACTTGTTTTTGTTTGATGCAATAATTTACTTCTCCAACTTTTCCAAGTACTATATTTGTGCTTCTATTTTATGTTACCTTGGTTTTTTTATTTTTAATGTGTTTGCCTATGACTAGTATAGAATGTCGTATTTATTAGATACTGGTGTCACTATATTCTTATACTTTCATCTCAAGTTCTCGACGAGGACTAGTGGTTACCAGTTTGAAATTATGGCATTGCAAGGTGCTTTGAGGTATTGATACCTAGTTGGTGCAAAGTTTCAAGATCTATTGCTTGCGAGTTTTAGGTTATGACAACCTGATTCATGCGAATCCATAAGTTCTATCACTTTCTTTTGTCGTTGTTTTCATAGGCACATGTGCCTTTGCTTTTCTCTTTGTAAGATCTATAGCTTGCGAGATTAAGTTGTAAGCCTATGTTTTGTGAAGCCGCGAGATCTATTGCTTGCTTTTGTCGCTGTTTTCATAGCCATGTGTGCCTTTGTATTTATTTTTGCAATATCTATAGCTTGTGATATTGAAGTTGTAAATTTATATTGTGTGAAGCCGCAAGTTCTATTGCTTGCTTTTATCGCTATTTTTGTAGGAACAAGTGCCTTTGCATTTCTATTTGGAAGATTTATTGCTTTCGAGATTGAGGTTGTAAACCTATATTGTGCGAGGACACGAGATCTATTGCTTGATTTTTTCTCTTTTCAGATTTTGGTATTTGTATTTTGAGAATAGCTATAACTTGTCATGTTGTGTTTGTACAAACTTATTTGTTCGTGGTTGCAAGATGTGAGATTTGGTTTTCTTTGCGTTGTCCCATGGTTTTCTTTGCGTTGTGCCATGGTTTTTGCTAATTTTTTATGGTGTTACTATGGATTTTTCATAAAATTAAATTGAACAGTACTATAGGTGATTTGGCCCGAAAGACGTTTTCTGATATTGAATATGTATGGTCGCGATGATATTGTGCTTGAAAAGAATGATGACACTAGCAATGAAAAGGAATCATGGCTCCTATACAACTGAGATTTTCCAACACTTACTAAGGATATCTAAACATAGAACTTCCTTAGGTTCATCACATGCCAAGTGTCCAGGACACTGCTGCCATCCAACCTTTTTAGCTCATAGCAATTAGATCGGTGCGCTTTCGTTACCTTGTATGGGCCTTCCCACTTTGGGCATAGTTTTCCTTTTTCATCTGCCAGACTTGCCTGATTCTTTTGCAGCACGAGATCGCTAACTCGAAAATGTATATTCTTGACCGTTTCATTACATGCTCGGGCAACCTTCTCTTTGTACTTTGCCTTTGTGACCGTTGCTTATTGAATTTTCTCCTCAAGTTTTTCTATATCGAATCTCATCATTTTGGGATTATCACCTTTATTGTATTCTTCCACTCTAAGGCTTGAGTTCCCAATTTCAACTGGTATTACTACTTCATGACTGTAAACTAGGTTGTACAGTGTTTCTCCGATGAGCTCTCTTACTGTTGTTCTGTAAGACAATAACACGTTGGGTATCTCATCTACCCACCCGGTTTGCTTTCCTTCCAATCATTTTTAAAATATTTGGACTAATGTTTTGTTAGTAACCTCCACTTGGCCATTAGCTTAGGAATGAGCTACAAACGTGAATTTCTACGTGATCCCTAATTATAAGCACCACTCAGTGAAGGTTCCACTTGTGAATTGCGTACCATTATCCATCATAATAGTTTGAGATACACCAAACCGACAAACTGTGTTTTGCCAAACAAAATTTCTTTCTGCTTCTGCCGTGACTCTCCCAATGACTTTGCTTCTACCCACTTTGTGAAATAGTCAATCGCTACGATTAGAAACATTGCATTACCAACTCCTTTAGGGAAAGGCTGAACCAAATCGATTCCTCATTTGTCGAATGACCAGGCTCCATACATCCCTGTTAGAGTATCTTGTGGCTTATACGATACCGACGTATTAATTTGGAAGCTTTTGTACTTTTTCATAAAGTTTGTTAAACATTGTTGGACAATAGTACACTGCTCGAATGATCTTCTTTGCGATTGTTCGGGATCCTTGATGTGTTTCAAATTGTCCCTCATGAACTTCTTTCATGATTTTGTTTGCTTGGGTTGGTCCCACACACTTCCTCCATAGAGATAGGGAACATGTTTTGTATAAGATTCCCCATTCCTTAACATAGTTATGTAATCTGAATTCTAGCATGTATTATATCCGCTGGCAATTTTCCTATTTTGAAGTAGTCTCTTAATGGCATAATATGGTTTAATTCTTTCATCTGGATCGTTAACACGGTTGTTGTAGCCATACTTCTGACTGGTATGACCTCTACATTCACCTCGTTCTGTCCCAGTAACGTATCAAAACCAGCCATCACCAGCTTACTTAAGGCATCTGCCTTGGTATTTTCTCTCTTTGGTACGTGTTGAATGTCAAAGTATTCAAACTATCCTATAATTTGTGATCTCTCCTTAAGTACTTTATCAATCGCTCCTCTCACACCTCGCAATATCCACGCATTTGTTGGACCACTATCTGTGAATCTCTAAAGCACTTAACACTCCTAAGCTTCATCCTGATTGTAAGGTCTAACCCACTTATCAGTGCTTCGTATTCACCTTCATTATTTGTGAGTGGGAAATAAAAATGAAGTGAGTATCTATCTTCTTCCCGGTCTATATTCACCTGTAGGAATCTTGCACCGCAGCCTTCTTTATTAGAAGCTCCATGAACGAACAATTTCCATGCGATGTTTGTCCATATTGATTTTCCTTTGTCTATTCCTAGATTCTCTGATGTATTTTCCCCTTATGCATCTTTGCTCATCATTTCTGTAATGAAATGCAAGCCTTAATTGCAGTATGAGGCTGAAACTAGATCTCTTACTGTCCTAATTCAAGTGCTCATTTGGTCATTCTGCTGGATGATTCTGGCTTTCTCAAGATATTCTTGATTGGGTAGTCATATACACAATTATGTTATGGGGTTTAAAATAGCTTCGCAGTTTCCTTGCCAAATAGACTAATGGAAGAGTTAATCTTTCAATCGGCAAGTATGCTCTTTCTGCACTTTGCAATATCCTACCGATGTAGCATACCGACGCTTGCCTTTGCCCTTCTTGATGCACTAAGACCAAACACACCACCTTTCTTGAAATTTCTAGGTATAGTTATAGAGTCTCTCCTGGCATTGGTGACTTCAGTGTTGGCAACGCTTGGAGCTATTCTTTCAACAACTCATACTGATGTGGTAGCCTGTCCGGGTAGCCTCTTCTCAATTCACTTGGTTCAATTTCTTTACCTGATAATGTGGTCCCGAAAGTGATTCCAGGAAAGTGACTCGAACGATCAATTCAGTCCTCTCTTCAAGAAATGGAATTTCTCTATATTATACCGCTTACCTTAGCTCCTACAGAGTTTGTTGTATTTATAGGCTCATTCCCTTTGACGTTCCATGTTCTTAGGAATTTAAGATCGTGGTCATGCCACTTCTCCCACATTCCTTGGTCGTGGCCTTTACGTTCGCTGCGTGTCCCATTTTCCCTGGCCCACGTTCTCTGCCACGACTCGTGATTCTTGTGTTCGCTGCACCTGCCTGTTCATTGTTTTGGACCAAAGATTAGCAAAATAATACTGGGGTGGGCTTCACGACTCTCATCATTTGATTTCTAGGCCACACCTACACCATAAGCCCCCCTAGCCATAAAGATTACAAGAAATAAAGTGATGATGTTTTTTGTAGTCTGAATGAGAAAGGATGTTACTATTTGTAAAGAATGTTTGTAATGAAGAATCTACTTTCAGCCTTGCAAAGTGATGTAGTCTTATTGGCTTTAATTTTATCTTCAATTTCTCTTAGAATTTATTTTTTAAAATTTTTAGCTCCTCATGCCAAGGCAGTATTTTTGGTAATTTTGTTTATGAACTCCGCAATTTACTCCCCGTTATTCGGTATTCCAACCCAAAATTCCTTGACATTTTTTATCACTATATCTCTTAAATGGGGAATTTGAAACGAAGAATTTAATGTTTCCCTTAATCAGTGTGTTATCAGTTCATATACCGTCGTCGTCTCGATATAAGTTTCCCTTAACCAGAGTTTCTCTTTCTTACACTAATTCCTAAATCTTCTGCGCATAACCCACCCTCAGAACTTTCAAGGGTAAGTTCCCTTGTTTGAATTATTTCTCATGCCTCTACTGTGTTCTTTTTCTCTGGTTCTGGTTGTCTGTGTTACTTACTTGTGATCATCTTCTCCGACCTATTTTCTATAAATCCCTTTTGTAGTAGATCAGCTTCTATTGGATTTTAATTGAGAAGATCACTTCCCCATTTTAGAACCTCCACGTATTCTTTTAATCATGATAAGTCCCCCGTAGAAGATACTGCTTTCGACGGGGATTCCGACCATGTTGTCGAATCCTCCATCGTTCCCAGTATTTTTGACCCTATCTTATGTAAATGACTTAAAGAACTTCTTTCCCTTTCTGTCAGCTTATAATCTTCGTTTGCCTTCTAAATCTGAGTGCGTTCACAAACCTCCTCATGGCAATATATCTTTCTATCTAGCATATTTGAACTTTGGTCTTTTCTTTCCACTTTCCGAACATGTGATTGCATTGCTTTGTTCATATAAGATTGCTTTGGCCTAACTTCATCCTAAGAGCATCTATATTATGATGGGTTTTCTTCTCGTGTGTGAAAATGCGAACATAAATTTCACAATTGACTTATTCCACAATTTCTATCACCTTCGAAAAGTGAAGAATATTGTGGATGAGTTCACCCTATATCCTGTGATTTTTGAGGTAGAGCTTGTGATTGCCTTCCCCAGTAATGTTGGCGATTGGCGTAGGCGATATTTTTTTTATCAAAGCCAAATAAATTTCTAAGTCTGATGTACCTTCATACAACTACAAGTTCTTAAATCAAAGTTTCTTAACTTGAGTGTTTGCTATACTAAGGAGTCGCCGATATTCGCTACGCTTCACGAACATACCCAACACATTCACCATGTTAACTCTGACGCTGAAGGTGTCTTGTTCGCCTATATTGTATTTTACTGTGTATTTTATACCGGGTTGTATCACTTTTTTTTCTTTCTTGTGTGAGTTCATTTTGACATATATTGTTTCTTATTGTGGGAGACATGGATATCACGAAAGGTGACATTGATCCGTCAATATTCAATGATAACGAAGTGAATATAGTTGTCATTCAGACTGACTATACTGGTAATGCCAACATCGTGTCTCTATAGCCGACATCACATGCTCTGAGGATAAGGAGACTGATGGTGGGAAAACTAGCCATTGTCGAACTTTGAACCTACAGAAAGAGAAGAAGAACAAGAGCGATAAGAGCACTGGTCACTCAGGTCATCCGGTTCCTCCCGTTAAAAAGGTGCATGGCAACTAAACTGCTTTGGCAATTACAGAGCATACTGAAGACTCCCCAGCCTAGTGGGTAATTTCTGATTATTTTTCCGCCCTTGCACTACCCGACACACTAGCTACGGTAAGGCTGTAATTTTCCATGAGTAATTTTTCTTATATATTACTCTTATGTTTATAATGTAGCGAGTAAATTCGTTCCCTATGTTGTACACTTGTAAGGTTGTGAGAGCCTGTTGATTGTGAGCAAGTGATTATCCAAGCATTCTTCCACTGATGATTCAATGGTAGAGAAATGAAAATTCTGGAGACTAATTTTTCTCTATTAGAAAGCTCGTTGAAAGTTGTGGAGGAGAAAGTGAAGGTTGCTGAGGAGAAGGTGAAAGCTTACGAAGAAGAGGCGAGTGCTGGTAGGGAGACTATGAGGCTCATGGGGGTGGAATCCTCCGAGCTTCGTTTTTAACTGGATGATATGCGAACCAATGGACCTGCTTCCACTAAATATCCCCAAGTCCTAGTGGATCGGCTGTGTAAGACAAGGTCCTTTGATAAGTTTTTTGAGGATATCTCCAAGGCTGCGTGAATTTTCGAGTATTGCGAGGCTGTAAAGAATGTCGGCAGTGGAACCTCCTGTGTGACTGGAAAAGTGTTTCAACATTGGTGAAGTGCGTTGAAACTCTGGAAAGTGAGAGGGGCAATCTGAATCAAGCTTTCATTGATAAGATCGCTGACGGGGGGGGGGGGGGGGCATCGGTACACCTTGATTTTGTATCTCACTAGTCCCCCATCATTGGCTGAGCTGAAAGAGCGTAAGGTGGATTATTTTGAAGAACTTCCAGTTAAGTCCCGTACTGATGTTGCGACTGTTGATCTTGATGCTAACACGGGTAATACAAGTAATGAAGCTCCACTCCCTCAAGCCAGCGATGGTGATTCCACTCAACGGCCTAACGAAGGTGCCTCTACAATTGCTGCACCAGTTCCGCCTATCCCCAACCCCAAATTTAGTTAATTTTTAGTATTTCTTCATATACATTGAGTTGTTGGGTTGTACTCTTAAAACAATCTTTTAGTGTTTGTATTCACTATTTGCACGCCTTTATTTATAAGAGTTGATATGCTTGTTTTCCCGCATTTTCTTATCAACCTTACTCGTGTGCAGGGTTTCACAACATTTTGATTGATAGTAAATTTATAAAATGATTTGACATTATGAGACGTATTGACCCTCTTTGTGAACTCATTAGTTTGCTTCGTGTTACTCAATCGTTTACTGAAGAATGTGCAGTGGCTGTTTTCTTTGACCTTTTTACACGAGTGGAGTCACTTCCCCTATGTATTGGGTGGCAACATCCCTTACCTTCTGTCCCTCCATCTTTGTCTGCAAGTTGCCCTTGTAGCAAGCTTATTCCTGATGGAAACAATGTTTAATTTCTTGGGAAGGAAATTGTTCATGGGTTAGTCGATCTTGAGTCTGCTGGCATATATATCTGATCGCTTAACCTTCATGTTTATGTTCAAGAGTGGGCTCTTTGTTTGGGCATCCACTTGAAGTATATTCTCTTGGGTATTGATAATCTTGAAAAGAAATGGTGTACGATCATGAAGGAAAATCAAGATGTTTTGCGAGTTCTGCACAGGATCCCGAGTGAACAAAATGACCTCATTTACCGTAAGCAACTAAACCTTGCGAAGATGCTCCAACAAAAAAATGGAGGCTAGGGAGTGTTTCACGAGCAAGGGTGGCGAAGCCCATAAAAATGTTGATTATTGATGAGTAATATGGCAGTATTGATGACCTGCTCAAAAAGCTTAAGAAACAAGTTGAAAATGAGCATCTCTCGTCATCTTCCGTTTGATGGCAAAATAAGTTTGACAAAAAGATTGCCATAAACACACAGCTTTGAGGAGAAAATGAAGATATTTGTGTTGAATGTAATCATCTTGATTTATATGTTCATCAGTTGGAGCAAGCTTACACTGACTACAAGAATCAACCTCAAGTTCCTCCTTCATCATCACGATGTACCTCAAGCTATGGTGATTTAACTATTGGTGGCGGCGATCAAAGAATTAGATTTTCAGAAACTATCTGATCACATATTCGTTGTCTTAAGGAGGAAGTTTGAAATCTAAGAACGAGGATAGAACAGTACAAGGAAACAGTGAACGTTATGAGTATGCAGTTGGATCGTGAAAAGTTTGGTCCTATAACTGACTTCAAGACTTATTATGCCTAAAATCTTGATCGTATGAGATGAAAAGGTATGACCCATCAGCCAGCATACTTACATATGCAGTGGAAATATAATCACTTAGTTAGAGAGGAGCGTGAGGCAAAGGAACCGAGCTGAGCAACGTCCGTATCGTGTTAAATGATCTTCTCGTGAAATCGAGCGCCCTTCTTACGAGGGTGAGCTTAATCATTGTCATGATGGTTCTTCTACTTCTGGACCATCACGCTCTTCAAGATGTAGATAGTGTGTCTTATTTGTTACTATAGATGATATGATCGTTATAATTTTTGTTGTTCTTAGGGTTTACGAATCGTCTTGTACTGATAATGATTTTGTCCTATCTTTTTAGCTGCCACATTTATAGATCTTTTGAGATCCTGCGCTTTGTAGGCGTATATGCCTAAATATATTTCTTACTCTGTTAATGTTACAAGATTTATTACTTACAACTTGTTTAGTTTACTGTCGGCATCGCTAATTGAGCAAGATCTATAGCTTGCATTTGTTTGATTTGCGAAGTTGCAAAATATAGAGTTTGCAAGCATCGCCATTTGTGCAAGATCTATGGCTTGCAATTTGTGTGATCCAAAGCTTTCCAACATCAATATTTAAGCAAGATCTATAGCTCGCATTTGTTTGATTCGCGAAGTTGCAAGATCTAAAGCTCACAAGCATCGCCAATTTTGCAAGATCTATAGCTTGCGGTTGTTTGACTTGCAAGACCTAAAGCTTGCAAATGTTAACAAGAAAGTATGATCCATAGCCCTCTGTTAAATTTCATTTGTCATGTCTTAGTAAAGAATAGGAAGAATAGGAAGCGTGGTCATGGTCCAGTGAAGTGGGTTTTCATATTAAATATGGTGGCAGTGATATCGCGGTAATACAGTGATACTAAAGGAAAACAAGGATAATATTTTTGTGTCTATACAGGCAGTTGCTCGCTATTTGTTTTAGACATAAAACCACCTTAAGTTAGTCACATGCCACATGTTCGGGACTGCTATGCTATCCATTCTTTCCAACTCATAGCTATTGGACTTATAAGCCTTCATGACTTTGTATGGTCCTTCCCACTTTGGACATTGTTTTCCTCACTCTTCAGCAAGGCTAGCCTCATTTTTCCTCAGCACCAGATCCCCAATATGAAATTTCCTTTCCTTCACTTTATGATTGTACGCTCTTTGCCACTCTTTCCTTGTGTTTAGCTTCCGTGATACTTGCCAAGTTTCTTTGCTCCTCTAGTTCATCTAGCTCCAACTTCAGCACATCTAGCTCCAACTTCAGCACATCTAGATTGTCCATATCCTTATAATTGCTTAGCCTAAGACTTGGATTTCCAATTTCCATTGGTATGACTACTTCGTAACCGTACACCAAAGCGTATGGCGTCTTCCCTGTTGACTATTGGATGGTTGTTCTATACGAACATAGTGTGTTTGGTAGCTCATCCACCCATGTTGTTTGCTTTCCTTCCAATCGCTTATGTATCCCCTAAACTATGGTCCTGTTTGTTACTTTCACTTGGCCATTAGCTTGAGGATGTGCCACGGAGGTAAACTTCTGGGTAATGCCGATCCTTGAATACCAGTTAGGTGTGACATGATATTTTTCCATACAAATTTCCTAGTGGCATCGGCTGTGACACGTCCTAATGGCTTAGCTTTGACCCACTTTGTGAAGTAATCAACCGCTACAATGACAAACTTAGCGTTGTTTTCTCCTCTAAGGAATGGTCCCACTAAGTCTATCCCCCACTTGTCGAATGGCCAGGCTCTGTAGATTCCTGTCAAAGTTGATTGCGGCGTATGCGATAGCGAAGCGTTGATTTGGCAGCTCCTACACTTGAGAATGAAGTTGTGTGCATCATTGAACATAGTCGGCAAGTAGTACCCTGATCTGATTATCTTTCTAGCTATCGTTATGGCTCCCTGGTGCGTTCCACATAAACCTTTATGAACCTCTTTTAGGATCTCAGTCGCCTTTGTAGGCCCTATAGAATTTATCCTTGGGGACAAGAACCCTTTTTTGTACAACGTCCCATCTTTGTAGGAGTAATTAGAGGAACACAATTTCAATTTTCTAGCCTCTACCTTATCTTCTGGCAATGTCCATTTTGTAAAGAAATCCATTAGCAGGTTCATCCAGTTTGCCTCATCTTCTTGTATCGTTAGAACCACCGTTGATATGGTAATCCTAACTAGGACAACCTCCATAATGACATCCCCCTATTGAGCGAAGGAATTAATCCTTACAGTCGCCAGCTTGCTTAATGCGTCCACCTGTATGTTTTCGCATCGCAGGATGTGTTTTATGTCAAAATATTCAAGCTGGCTATGAGCTGTCACACCTTCACCAAATATTTCATCAACTGGTCTTCTCGTACCTCATAGTCACCTCGTACTTACTACACTACAATTATTGAATCAATGATGCCCGAACACTTCCTACTTTCATTCTGATCATGAGGTCAAATCCACAAATTAGAGCTTCATATTCTACTTCAGTGTTGGTAAGAAAGAAATTGAATCGTAATGAGTGTTTGTGCTGCCCCCATTTGGGTCCACTAAAAGCAGCCCTGCTCCGCATCCTTCCTTGCTTGATGCGCCATCAACGAACAACGTCCAAGCCACTTGCTCCCATTTTTTCTTACCTTTGTCAATTGTGAAGCTCTAATGGATGCTCAATTTCTATGCTTCTTCACTTGACATTTCTGTAATGAAGTTTTCCAATGCTTGAGCTTTGATTGCTTTTCTAGGTTGAAATTGTATTTCAAATTGACCTAGTTCCAGAGCCTATTCTTCCAATATATCTGAAGACTCTGGTTTAGAGAAGATGTTGTTGATTGGGAACCCTACGTAAACTATTATATTGTGGCTATTAAAGTAAGTTCTCAATCTTTGCGCTGAATAGACGAGACCCTAGTTTAGCTTTTCTACAGGCATGTAAGTTGTCTCTGCCTTTTGCAGGATCCTGCTGATGTAATAAATCAGAACCTATCTTTTCCCTTCCAAGCAAACTAACACAGAGCTGACAGCATTATGCGAGGCTGCTAAGTACAAGTACAATGTTTCTCCCGTCACAGGCGATTTCAGCGTTGGCAATGTTTGAAACTGGTCTTTTAACCCCTCATATGGTCTCTGACAGTCTTTGCTCCAACTAAATTTTCTTGCTTTTCTTAGCACTTGAAAGAGTGACAAGTGCTTTTCTATAGCCTTTGATACGAAACGACTGAGCGCTACGAATAATCCCATTAAGATTTGTACTTCTTTAACTGTTCGTGGTTGAGGAAGATTCTCTATGGCTTGTATCTTATCTGGGTTAGCCTCTAAACCCTTTGAGGAAACCTTGTACCCCAAGAACTTTCCATCCCCCACTCCAATGATACACTTTTTAGGGTTGAATTTCATCCCTATGCCCTTCAAAGTGTCTAGCATTTCTTTCAAGTCCTTATCGAAGTTTCCTACCTTCTTACACTTGATCACCATATTGTCAAAGTACGCTTCAATGTTTCTACCTATTTGGTTTCTGAATGCCCTGACAATTACCCTCTGGTGCGTTGCTCTCATGTTCTTAAGCCCAAAAGGCATCTTCACATAGAAAATCATTCCGAAGCTCGTTATGAAGGCTATTTTTTATTTATCGTTCGGGTTCAACAGCATTTGATGATATCCTTTGTATGCATCTAAGAAAGCCAAGACTTTGTGTCCTCAGATTTTTTCTACCAGTTGATTAATCTTTAGAAGAGGGTAAGAATCCTTTGGACATGCTTTGTTCAAGTTTGTAAAGTCAATGCACATCCTCCAAGCACCGTCTGACTTCTTCACCATGACCGGGTTCGCTAACCATGTTGGGTATATGACTTCCCTTATTATGCCGGCTTGTAACAGTGATGTAACCTCTTCTTTGATCACTTTCAGTCTGTCGCTGGCAAAGTAATGCTGTTTTTGCCAAATTGGTTTAGCTGAGCTACTGACATTCAATGAATGGGTAGCGGTGTCTTGGCTTACCTCTTCCATGTTCTGTATGTCCCATGTAAACATATCCATGTGGCCTTGCAATATTTGGATTACCTTCACCTTTTCTTCACCTGGAAGAAATTTTCTAATCTTTATGCATCTCGAGTCATTTTTGTCCTCTAGGTTTACTAACTCGGTTTCTTAACCTAGGTCCACTGATTCATTTGAATGTTCTAGTAAACCTCCTCCTGAAATAGTGTTAACTAGCTTTGCTTTTTCTCCTATCCTTCCTACCTTTATTGCTATAACCAGGCATTGCCTGGCTACTTGCTGGTTTCCTCTAATTGTTGCTACTCCAGCTGGGGTCGGGAACTTCATTACCAAGTGATAAGGGGACCAGATTGCCTTAGCTCTCTTCATTCACAGCCTTTAAATTATCTCATTAAATGTACTTGGGGCATCTATAACCACGAAGTCGCACATGATTGTGCAATTCTTCCTGTTTTCCCCAATTGTAATAGGCAACTGTATATTTCCCAAAGGCGTTTATGCTCACCCTATGAATCCATCCAGTGAAGATATAGATCTTTTTAAATATGTTCTCTTAAAGCCTAACCTGTTGAACCAATCAACAAATAGTATCTCTAACTTCACTATCATCATTAACAAAAACTCTGTGGACAGTTGCATTTTTTATCTTTACTATGATGACCATTGGATCATTGTGCGATGAGGCGGGGTACTGCATCCTCTTCACTGAAGGTAATTACTTTGTTTGGGTAGAACCTTTTATCAACTAGTTCTTGTGGAGGGGAGTACCTTGCCATGGCCTTCCACACGTTGTTAGACAGCAAATCTGTGGAACCGTGTATTGAGAAAAAAAAAGCCTCTAGTGCTTCGCTATCCACAATGTTATTGTATTCTACAGCCGCCGTCACTTTTTTATTCTTAGGTATTGTTACCGCAGTACCTTGGTTTTGTGGAGACGGATTTGGTGTCTTGATTGTGTCCCCATACTGACGTATTGCTTCCATTCTGTACTGGCCCAAGTTTCCATTCCTCATATTCTACTCAATTTGTCTCCATAGGTCCATGCAGTACTCTATGTCATGGCCATAATCTTTGTGAAAGGCACAATAAAACTCTCGGGATTTTTTTCTAGTGGTGCTATCATCGTTGATGGTTCTTGGAATAGACCCTTATTTGCTACCCATATTTCTTTCCTCGTCTTCGTCAAAGGCATATCTTGAAATGGCGAACCCTGCGAACCTTATTCTCCTCTTCTGAAAGTGGTGTTTACTTTTCCTTTTTAGGCCAGGTTTTTTGTGAATCATTCATTGTTCACTTTTCACCCCACTCATTCTCTATCTTTCGATTGTTTGCTTCCACTGTTCGAATATGCTGTTCGAACTTGTAGGCTCTCCACGATGACTGGCTATGGTACTCCACGAGGATTCGCTTCGCTGTGCTATATTGTTAAGATCCGCAATCTTTCTAGTGAACTTCTACTTTTGGTAGAAATGCCCCAAAAACGAATCTGCCAGCTATGCCCGAGACTTGATACTTCCGTGTGGAAGGTCTTCGTACCACGTATTCGCAGTGCCTGATAGAAAGATGGGAAATGCTTTGCAAACTAGTTCTATGTCTGCATCCCGGAATCTCATACTATTTCTATATGAATGTAAGAACTCTTTTGGATCCGTGGTACCATCATAAAATTTAACATATAGAGGAAGCTTGAAATATTTAGGCATCCGGAAGTCTTGTAAATGTGGTACGAGAGGTGACTTATCCATTTCATCTTCAGCGACAGTGTCACGCAGCTCTTCCTCATAGCAGAGCTGTTCACGTTCTTGATTTGCCCTTTTCTCTGGCCTCGGGGGTTTTCCCTTAGAATCTTCAAGAATTGATCGTACAGATCCTCCTTGTTCACCTCTAAGAATGCTGTGAACGCTTGTTTTTCCTTATCACCGTTTGGAGACACTTGCTTCTCTTCTCCCTCCTATGTTTCTTCTTTACTAAATACTTTCTCTTTAGTAGGTGTGTGATGCTGGTGGTGGTGTGTTCCTTGATTTTGTCCCAGTATTTGTTCTTGTGACTGATGGTTGTGGCTTTTTGCACTCCTAGTGAATGTCATTGCTTACCTGAGCAGCCTAGTAATGAAAGGAAATTTTTTTTGTTCCGCATAGCGGAACCAAATGATGTGGTAGCATGTCCAAGTAACCTATTCTCGGTTCACTTGCTTCGATTCTTTTACTTGCAAATGTGGTCCTTGAAGTGATTCCGGCAGAGTGACTCTGACGATCAAGTCAATCCTCTCTTCAAGAAATGAAATTTCTCTATGTTATACCGCTTACCTTTCAATAGAGCTTGTTGTATTTATAGGTGCATTCCCTTTGCCGTTCCCGGTTCTTAGGACTTTGAGAACATGGTCACGCCACTTCTCCTACGTTCCTCGGTCGTGACCTTTGCGTTTGCTGCGTGTCCCATTTTTCGCAGCCTACGTTCTCTTTCGCGACTTGTGAATCCTATGTTCGCTGCACCTGCCTATTCGTTGTTTTAGACCGAAGCTTGGTAAGATAATGTTGGGCTGGGCTTAGCGACTCTCAGCCCTTTGATTGTTGGGCACACTTACACCACATATGCTTTCTGACTTTCCTTATTCCAGCTGAACTTCTTGGCCCTTTTAAGGATGTCAAATAGTGGGAAATGTTTTTCTATAGCTTTTGAGACAAATCTGCTAAGTGATGCTAGGAATCCCATCAACACCTGCACTTCTTTGACTATTGGGATTGAGGGAGATTGACTATTGCATGTATCTTTTCCGGGTTAGTTTCAATTCCTTTTGAGGAGACTTTGTACCCCCAAAAACTTTCTTGCACCCACTCCAATTATGCACTTCTTGGGGTTCAGTTTCATGCCAATTATGCTTAATGTGTTAGAGGTTTCTTTCAAGTCCTGTGCAAACTGACACAATTGTTTTTCTTTTGACCACCATGTCATCAACATATGCTTCAACTTTTTGTCCTATTTGATTGTGAAATGCTTTGTTGACTACTCTTTCTTATGTCGCACCAGCATTCTTTAGGCCGAATGGCATCTTCACGTAGCAAAACACTCTAAAGCTTGTTATGAAAGCTGTCTTTTCTGCATCTTCTGGAGATTTCACTTGGAAACAAAAATGTTCCATACTAATGGATTCGGGTCCATAACCAGGGGTGGTATCCTTTGTACGCATCCAAGAACGCTAGAACATCGTATCCTAATATTTCTTCCACCAACTGGTAAATCTTAGGTAACAGATAACAGTTACGGGGAAAATGAAATTGCTTCATCAGTTTTTGGCTTTTCCCATTTTGAATCGTGGGTACAGGACCCTTTACATGTACATCCAGCAATATGATATGGACATTTATACAATTATTTGTCAACATGTAAGTTCCCGTTCAATTGAAATTTTAAAATAAAATCTGATGCATTTGTGTTTATATTAACCGTTTATTGGTGATTTGCAGACGAAGAAAATTAAGATGGAGTTGGAGGAGAGACAGAGGCAGCAGGCTTCATTGCTTATGTCGGCAATCGAAGACGGCGTGATGAAGAAGCTGAAGGAGGAGGACGAAAAAATTCAGCGGATCTATCTCTGTGTGAGTGAAATTGGAATTTTATTGAATCCAACTCTCTGTGGTTTATGATGTCTGTTATGTTTTGTGCTACTGAAATTGTCATGTGATGGAAATAATTTGTGGGATTAAAAGGTTTTGGTCTTTTGGACATGCTTTGTTTAGGTCGATGAAGTATATGCACATTCTCCACCCTGCATCTTCCTTTCTTACCATTACTAGGTTTGCCACCCACTTAGGATAAGTTACTTCCTTTAGAAGACCTGCATGAAGCAATGCTCCATCCTCCTTTTTATCGCTTTCTGTCTATCGCTAGCGAAGCTCCGTTGCTTTTGCTAAATTAGCCTGATTAAATGGTTGTTATTTAGAGAGTGGGTAGTTATGTGTGGATTGACTCCTCTCATATTCTGCACATTTCATGCGAATGTATCTTTGTGACTTCCCAGAATTTCTGTCACTTTTTCCATTACTTAGCTTGGAAGATATTTTCCTATCTTGACACATTTGGACTTGTCCACATCATCCAGAATGACGATTTTAGTAAGCCGTTATCCGAGATCGTGCTGGACATTTTTATTTTTTCAGCATTTCTTCGTGCTCTTATTGTGATAACCATGCACTGCCTAGCTGTTTGTTGATTTCCTCATATCGTTGTGATTCCCACTGGAGTTGGAAATTTCATCACTAGTGATATGGGGACCATATCGCTTTGGCTGTGTTTATCCAAGGCCTACCAATGATGGCGTTGAATGGGCGTTGTGCATCCATTACAGCAAATTCGCACATGTTGGTGCAATTTTTGTCATTCTCACCTATGGTAACTGGCAGTTGTATATTACCTAAAGGTGTCTCCGCTCATTTGGTAAAGCTTACGAGAGAGGATGTAGACTTTTTCAAATCATTTCTCTTGAATCCAAGTTTGTTAAAGCAATCAACAAATATAAAACCAACTTCACTTCCATCTTCAAAGAATACCCTGTGGACCGTGGCATTTTCAATCTTAGCGATAATGACCATCGGGTCATTATGAGGTGAAGCATTAGGAATTGCATCATTTTTTGCTAAACTTTATCATCTCATTGTAGCGAAGTCTTTTGTCGGTTGGTTCTTATGGTGGGGAGTATCTAGCCTTAGCTTTCCAGGCATTGTTAGACAGAGCTTCTATTGATCCATGGATTGATAGAATTACTTTCTCTGGGCAATCATTCACTGAGTCTTCCTCATAACCTAACACTAATGTCATTTTCTGATTTTTATTCTGCGTATTAACCGTGTTTTGGTTTTTTTCCATGGAATTTCCCACTTTATTGGATTCGTTATAACTATTTCCTCCATCCTCCTTTTCCTTTTTACCTGCACCCCCAAATCTTTTCTTTGAAAGGTATATTTCCCTTTCCCTTTTTCACAAAGCCTCTTAGAGGATCTTCCATTATTCTTTTTCCTCCCTGCTCGTGCTCTATTTTGCTATTGTTTTCTTCTTAAGTTTGCACATGCCTTTCAATCATTTTCTGCAATTCCCTCAGGTTTTCAGGCATGTTCTTAGTGAGCTCTTTGTAAAACTCTCTTGGTCGCATACCTCCCATGAATGCGCTTAGTGATGATTGGTACATTAGATCACGATCTTGCAAGCTTCAGCAATGAACCTATTGTAATAGTTAGCTAGACTTCCATCGCTTTGGTGGGATTATTTTTTAAGTCTCGTATCGTCTTGTTAAACTTCTGCTTCTGATATAAGCATCCTAAAAACAAATATGATAGCTGTGTCTAAGATAGAATACTACCACTTGGTAGGTCATCGTACCATGTAATTGCTATCCCGGACAAGAAAATAGCAAAAGCCTGGCAAACTAGTTCAATTTCTGCATCATGGAATCGCATACTGTTGTAATAGGAATGTAAGAATTCCTTGGGGTCCGTTGTCCCATCATAGATTTTCACATGTAACAGTAGTTTGAAGTCTTTTACCATTTTGAAATCATGAAGATGTGGTGCCAGTGATGGCTGGTCCATATCGTCTTCTGCCACTACATCCCTTAACTCTTCTTTGTAATTGAGGTTTTTTGTCTCAAACCCACTTTTTTTGGGGATTTGGCTTAATAGTTATTAGAAACTTGTTGTATAGGTGCTCCCTATTCGCTTCCAAGAATGTTACGAACGTCTTTCTCTCATTTTCTTGATTTGCATTGGGAGATTCAGCTTCTTCTTCAGCTTTCTCTATGTCTTCATGGTTGGGAATGTATTCTTGATCTTGGCTAGGGTGCATATTCTGGTTACGCATAGCCATTCATTTTGGTGTGTGATGATTTTGGCTCCTCTTGCTTCTAGTGAAAACCATGATTACCCTGAAGGGAATGAAGGACTTAGAAAGATAAATTCTTCGTCCCTACAGACGGCGCTAATGATGTGGTATTCCATGGAAGGTGAAGTTGCTAGCAATCACTGCAGTATAAGTGTTGTCCTGCAAGAAAGATCCCGGAAGTTATTCTGGGGAAAGTGCTCTGACAATCAAGTCAGTTGTTTCCTTTAGGGAATCGGTATTCCTCAATTAGTCTTACTTACCTCAGCCAGTGCTTGCTCTTCCTATAATTATAGTGGATTGCAATCATGGCTCCACGTTGCTAGGGTCTCAGATCATATGTTGCATCATGGTAGCTAGAATCATCGGGATCTCTCACAAGTGTCTTCCCCACATCTAGACTTGGCTACGCTTTTCTCAGTTCGTGGCTGAGTCTTAGGCTTGGCCTAAAGGTCAACAACATTTAGTCCGTAGGCTAGGCATACACCACTCCCCATTTGCAGTTATTTCCTGACTGGCACAAGGCATGGCACGGTCGCACCATACAAAGGCCTCATGCCAGTTTATCTTACACGGGCCAGGTACCTTACACGACCTATGCTCCCTAGCACCTTCATTTTTCTAACATTTTTTGTCATCAAAATCCCATTTCCTTATAACTACAAACTTGAGACTTGATATTAGACCCAACAATAAACCAAAACTCCACTCAAAATTCTTTGTCACATAAGCACAAACATAAACAATCAACTACCAAAATTACTAAAACAAAACAATTTTAAAAAAAACACCGTATACTTATTGTCGTCCTCACGACTTATTCTTCATTCACTCTAATTAAGATGAACCTACCATTGGGTCTCTAGAGTCGTCATCCGTGACTCAATCCATGATGACATCTTTGTGGAGAAGCCTCCACAAAAGGTCACCCTTACCTTCATGCTCCATGTCCGCGATAGAGAGTTTGTGTCCATTCTTAGCTAATGTTGACTCCTCAGCCATTTCCTTGGGTTTAAGAGGTGGCCTATAAGGTTTTAAGTCCTCACCACTCTTCACCAACTGCTGCAAGATAGTGAGCATAGAAAAGCACTTCATAATAGAAAGATTATCATTAAACTCATACATGGCATAGATGTCATCAACATCAGTGTCACAATCAAAGCTCCATGCATGCTTTCTCCCATCAATTTCATCTAGGCACTCATCATTATTAATCATGCAAGAATCATCTATGCCATGTAGGAGTTTAATGATGAGTGTAAATTAGTTGTTAAACTATCTAGGAACTTAGAACTAGATAGTGTAAAGTTTCTTGTTTATGGTACGTACCCGTACCATGAACTTAGAAACTTTACACTATTTAGGAACTTAGAAACTAGATAGTGTAAATTTCCTAGGTTCATGGTATGGGTACGTACCATAAACAAGAAACTAGACACTACCAGTCCCAAAAGAAAACACTAGAAAGCATATTAGAAGTAACCATAATAACTATCAAAAAATCTCAACACAATAACCAACTAAAACTACAAGATAAAAAAAACATTAACTACTCTACCAACTAGTAATACAAGTTAACTATCAAATCTTTAAACTAGCATCCCCGGCAGCAGCGCCAAAATTTGAACCGCACTTCGCGTGGTCGCTAATAACAAACTAATACTTTTCATGAGAGATAAGTCACTAACCCGCAAAGCACTAGGAGATCAAAAATATAATTTATAATGTTGCTCCCGTACTCACTACCAACTACCAAAGAGTAGTTAGTGGAAAGCCAGGGGTTATTCACATAGATGCTATGATTCAAAGGTTAACTACACAAGACTCACTTCGATTGTGTGTCGGGAATAGCTAGTTTTGGAAACATGGTTTTTTTAGGGAGGGGTGGGTTGTCTAAAAACTACTAGGCATGTAAATCACGAGAACAAACTATATCAAACTAAGCCTTGGGGATATTTGCGTAACATAACTGATAGAAGACTTTGATACTAGATTCTATCAAATACAAGACCTATAAACCTATTCCAATGTTTATGTAACATAGTGTGGTTGATAGTTAACACTTCCTAATGTCTGTCACACAAAGGTGCCTGCGTTTAACCTATAAATGCCACCACCTCAATTAGGAGAGTGCATCAAGGAATCCAACCATTATGCACTCCTCTTTCCCCTAAATAAATATATCATATGCTTTCATTATGAATTCTTCTCCCTAGGCCTATAGAGCTAAAGGGATATGCATCTCATGATGACTCTAGGGTTGAAACGACAATGGTCGCTACCCTACAACCCTAGTTGCTACAAACTATCATGCCTTGTCTATCATTCCTTGTCTACCATGGTTCAATCTTCCAGGCAAAATTAGGCATACACTCGTGTGGATTTGGTGCACATGGCCTATGTGTATGCACTTACATAGCCGAGGATTCACGATCATATATATCCTAACCGGACACTCTCAAGGGGAAAATAAGTCTAGCATCATACATGAAACATATAACTATTTTGTATCATAGGATATATAACATGCATTTCACAAGAACATAGATATTAAATATAGCATGATATTCATAAACATAAAAGGATAAGGAGACCTAGAATCCTACAAATCTCTACCAAGTCATGAATACAAATTAAATCCCCAAGTAAATTAATTACTCCCTAAGCATTGAACCCAATTTTACCATTGGATTCAATGCCCTTGGGTAAAACTAGGAAAGATAAAAAGAAGAAAGAAGGGTTATTCCTTTTGTCTCTCTACCTACTTGAAACTAAGAGAATAGAGTTACAACTAATTAATGTCTCTCTCTAACTACTATAAGGCTTCTTATATAATAGGTAGGAAATGGCTTTAAAAAGGACAAAAACTAGAGAAACCCTAGGTTGTTGCATCGACACAGGTCGTGCAATAACACATGGCTTGTGGGGCACGACCAGTGCAAAAGTGCACAGACGCCAACAAGAGAGGGTTTCTCGGGCAACTGAGTGCACGACCTATGGAATTCCATGTGGGGCACCAATCAGAAGGGTGTTTTGGCCATCTGAGCGGCATGGCTCGTGCACGTGCAGATCCTTGCAAGCTGTGGACAGAAGTTCATTTGTTCATCTTTTAATAGCGCGGTAGTGCCTAACATCATGGGGAGCGATCTGGGTTTTCATGACTTGATATTTGAGGTGCACATGTCATGCAAAAAGACATGATATGCGCTAATACTTAGCCGCATGGTTCTCCTGGCTGGCACGGGTCGTGCAAAAGGACTGGGCTCGCGCATATACTCAGTCGCATTGCCATTTTAGTTTGTACGGGCTGTTCAGATGGGCATGATCGTGCAAGTCTTCTAAGTCTTCCAGACTTCAACTCCTTCTCTTTAGCACATTCCAACTACTGCCATGATTAAGCTCGTGGCCTTCGGTCTACTATTATCCTTGCGAATGGCCTTCAAATATCTACTACCATTCTTGCTAAGGACCATCATTACTATACTTCAAAGTGCTTAAGAGCTATCTACAATGAAGCTCACAAAATAGGATCTAGATTCTTTTAAGGACATAACATCCATTAGGTCTAAATAAATCTACAAATGAAGGATTTAGACAAGAAAACCAACAAAGGCTATCTTAACCCCTTGTGATGTAAACCCAACTAAACCTATCAATCAACCATACAAAAGTTGCGAATAAATGTGTTAAATTCATTAGGAAACACATGCTTCTAGGTGCACATCATTACTAGAAAAAAAAATTCTAGCTATTTTGGAGATATATATGAGATGAGTATAATAGGTATGAAATGGGTAGGGAGGCCCAAGTGGGGCAGGTCTAGATTTTGTAAATACCTGATGGGTGGGGTGGATTTTAATGTTTTACCCACCATGGGTAATGGGGTAGTGGGGGATTTTAATGTTGTACCCACCATGGGTAATGGGGTAGGGTGGATTTTAAAGTTGTATCCACCATGGGTAAAGGGTCAGGTATGTGTAAGGAATTTTAGGTGGGCATGGGTATAGAGGTACCATTATCCATACCCGCCCTGCCTCATTTCCATCCCTAGTTAGGCTCATCCCTCAATATTCACCAACCAATCCTAACTTTCTTTATGTGTTAAAAGAAAGCTGTAAATTGATGAACAGATAGAAAGTGGGACAGGGTACTGAAAAGACTCAGATGACCGGCCTCACAACTCCATTTTCTTTCCCTCAAGGACTACTTTTTCAGTTTTTCACTCCACTACTAGACCGGTGGCGTCAACTATCAAGAGTTAGTCCCACTGATGCCCATGAGTCTACTAAGCTGGAATTGTCGGGGGTGTCACACTCTCTTGCATTTAGACATCCATGAGACCTTTTCAGGAAAAAATATTACCTGCAAATTTTATTTCTTTAAAATACTATGTGCTCTTCAATTAAAATGTTGCAAATAATAGACATCCGAGAGTTACATGGAGTCGTTAACTCTAATGGAAATTCAGGGGGCCTCTCCTTGTTATGGAATTTAAACATTGTTTTAATTTTATTGACTTTATGGTAAAAGACCCATCCATTAACTTGATCTGGCACTGTACAGGAGTATATGGTGAGCCAAAAACCCACAAACACAATCTCTTCTAGCAAAATTTCCCAGAACTTGATGGTAACCCCCAACCGACCATGAATGTGTATTGGAGACTTTAATGAAGTTCTTCACCAACGAGAATTTCATAGCTCAAAATGATGGCCTCCAGGCCAAATTACTGACTTCAGAATGGCTTTGAGCTATTGTAATCTAACTGGCTTGAGCTACGAGGGATACACATTCACATGGTTTCAGAACTGGAAAAATTCTCGTACAGTCAAGGTCGGGCTAGATAGAGTGATAGCAACACTTAGCTGGAAAAGCACATTCCCAGCTTCAATGCTAATGCATTTATTTAGTCATCAATCTAAACATGTATTTATCTTGCTACGCAAAATATCTTAACCTAGAGACGCTTCACCAATTCATCGGTATAGGCCTTTTATATTTGAGAACTACTGGACCCAATCATCGAAATGCCAAGATATGGTGCGGGATTCTTGGAATGACACAGCTATAGATCTCCCAACTGCTATAAAGGAATGCTCAGAAAGTTTATCCTCTTGGACCAAATTTGAATTTAAAATCCACAAAAACATAAGGAATTACTTTCCAAGCAGTTGCAGACTCTTCAAAAATGGTTCATTGCCTTGGAAATACAACATATGGCGGTACTCAAACAACAACTCGAGTACCAATTGGAATTAAGGAGATGAAATGAAACATTGAGCTAAACAACACTAGCTAGAGAAGGGAGATAGGAACACTAGTTTCTTCAATGCTTTTTCCTACAAGAAGAAATGAAGAAATACCATTTAGAGCCTAAAAGATAGGCAAGAGCAAAGGTGCACAAGAGAGAAAGATATGGAAAACATCATCTCTAGCCACTTCTGTGACCTTTTTGAAAGTTCAAATCTGACTTTATCTGTTATTGATCAGCTGATGTCAAAAGTGAATCTAGGAGTCACACAAGAGATCGATGACATAATAAAAAGAAGGTACACTCAAGGAGAAATCATTCTAGCTCTTATAATATGGCTCTGAACAAACCCCTCGGTCCCGATGACATGCCCCCATCATTTTTTTCCAGAAGTATTGAATATCATAGGAGGCAAAGTCACTTCTAAAGCACTAAAGTATCTAAACGGTGGAGAATTGACGCAATCTATAAATGATACTAACACAGTGCTCATTCATAAGGTCAAAGCCAAAGAACATTGCACAATTTATACCTATTAGTTTATTGGATGTGGTGTATCAAATTGTCTCTAAATACATATCTAATAGACTAAATGAAGTATTAGATACCGTTATTTCAATCCACCAAAGTGCTTTCATTAAAAGTTGGTTAATCACAGATAATGTGCTGATTACGCATCAGGTCCACCACTATATTAAAAGGAGAAAATGGGACGCATGTGATCCATGTCTATCAAATGGCCTTTTCTCCTCAATATTCTCATAAGAATGGGCTTTGACCCTATTTTGTCAGAGTGATTGAAAAATAAGTATCAACGAGGAAATCCTCATTCATGCTTAATGAGAATCAATTTAGCATATACCTTCTAGGGAACTTAGTCAAGGCGACCAGCTATCCCCATACATGTTCATCATTTGTGGAGAAGTATTCTCTCAAATGTTATAAGAAGTTGTGCAAAGATATGATCTTCATGGGTTGAAGATAGCTATATCGGCACCAATTATATCTCATCTCCTATTTTCCGATGACACATTGATATTAGGAGAGGCTACCACATAGAAAGAAACCAACTTAAAAGACATTCTACAAAGCAATGAACTTGCTTCATGGAAAACAATAAACCTTGACAAATCCTCTATTATGTTTAGCCCAAATACTTTGGATGATGAAAAATCCAGAGTTTTATCTACATTATAGATGCCTGAAACAGTAAACCATGAGAAGTACCTAGGACTTCCAATAGTTCTTGGGTGATCCAAGTTGGCATCCTTGAAAATTCTGAAGGAAATGATAGACAAAAAGTGGAAGTTAGGACCACAAACAACTATCCAGATGAGGAAATCAAGTGCTTATTAAAGTTGTTTTACAATCCATCCTCACCTACACAATGTCTTGCTTCATGTTGCCTGACAATCCGATAGAGAATATCAATAAAATATATGCAAGGTATTGGTAGGGGAGCACTTAAAAAAAGGATAGTGGGCCCATCGACACCAACTATGATTACCAAAAGGGTTGGGTGGACTGGGCTTCAAAGACCTGAAGATATTCAACACCGTAATGTTAGGAAAACATGCCTGGAGAATACTCAGTAGTCCAAATTCGATGGTAGCAAAGGTCATGAAAGCCAAGTATTTTCCATCATCGTCTTTCCTAGAAGTCGTCGGTCTTGGCTATGATCCACCATATGCATAGTGATCCATCCTTGAAGGAAGGAAATTACTGAAGCTAGGCGTCCATATGTATATTGGGTCTGGGGTGATTACGAATATGAAACATGATCTTTGGTTACCATGTATCGGTAACCCAAAACCCAAATCCCTTCAGTCATCATTCCCCTACAAACTGAATGTGAATCACCTAAAATTTGGAGGCACGAGTTATTGGAATGAAAGTATTATCTGAGAGATTTTCTATGATGAAGAAGCTACTCTCATCTTATCTATGCCATGTAGTACTATCTATCATCACCTAGATAAATGGACTTGGCAACCAATAACTGATGGTAAGTACATTCTCAAGTCGGGATATAACGTGGGAATTAAATCTCCACTTTATCCCTATGAAGGACACATAGCCAACAGTAGCTCAGGCCCCTCAAAGAATTGGAAGAAAATGGGCTTTCTGACAAAAAGAGGATCTGGATGAGAAGGAATCAGAGTGTATCACAAAAAAAACACTTCTTATGGAGATTATGCAAGAATCAGCTGCCATTAACATACAATCTATGACAAAGACACTAAAGGCATGAAACAACATGCTTGACATGCTCAAGTGAACATACTTCTCTATCCCATGTATTCTTCCTTTTCCCTGTAGCACACTAAATTTGGTTCGCAACATATTTGCATTAGGGTGTATACAAATTCCAAAAGCTGAGTGCAGAAATATGAACACGTGAGTTTATTATTGAGCTGAGTAGCTAAGATATGGCTCTCGCAGCTATGATGTTATGCCAATTGTTGAACCACCAAAACAAGCTTCTCATGAGGAACAACATGTCCTCCAACCACAACACAGTGTTCTCTATGCTACCAAGCAATTGGATAGCCTAGCAAGCAAAACAGACCCTTCATCTGAGCATGACTTTAGCCGAATTCAAGAAACTTCAACATGGATTACCTTATACTTTGACGCTACAATAACACCTATTTGAGATGGTATATAAGGGATTCAAATGGCATATGAGTTTATGGGGAGGCGTGCATGCTACCTTTTCCTTGCATTGCTAAGCATGGAGAGGCTCTATCACCAAGAACATGCTTACAAATATCAGTGGAAAAGAGACTATAACTTTTGTATATTCTAGGAGACGCGCAAATTGTCACCCACGCTATTAATAGTTGAAAGAGGTCCTACGTGATTTTGGCATGCTCACAAGTGACATTTCCAACCTAGTTGATTCCCATCATTGTTTACAAATAGTTTCGATCAAAAGACATGACAGTGTAATAGTTCACACATTGACTACCTATGCCAAACAAATCTGAGGAGACACACAAATTGTATTGTTGTTAATAATTGAAAGAGGACCTGTGTGATTTTGGCCTACTCACAAGTCACAAGCAAAATTTCCAACCTAGTTGATTCTCATCATTATCCACAAATAGTTTGGATCAAAATATAGGACAATGTAATAGTTCACACATTGACAACCCATGCTAAAAAAATCTAAACACCGAATCTTTCATATGGGATTATATCCCATGATGTGTAACAAGTTTTTTTTAAAATCAACGAATTTGCATTTAACTTCAAAAAATAAAACAAAATCTATCTAATCCTAAAAAAAGGGAAAAAAGAAAATGTAATCTATGTATTATTACTAAATGATAAAGTTTTGTGTGAGACCGTCTCAGAGCGAGATCAAGGATTAGTGTGCAATATTATGAAGTTTAATAAGACGTGGGGTTTTGAATATAATTTAAGAAAGTTTGGGAGAGGAAGGAGAGATTTGGGTGGAAATACCACTTTGGGGGGGTTAGACATAAATAATTAGGGAACTAATGATTCTGAGTCATAAGAATCTCGTGGGTCAAGAATCCTGACCCCACCTCCACTCAGGGTCGTTAGTAGCTAACCCAAGCAAAGGTTTGTGATCAAACCAACAAATATGTTGAATGAGAGATGATCCATTTTTAAATTTATATTTTGCTCCCAAACTTACGACTATGCTACCTATGGGATAGTAAGTGGCAAGGTCAGGTTTGTCCACAGAGATGCTAGGTTTCTAATAGCCAAGTAGTCAACTACACACAACCATGTACGGGTCGTCAATTCGTCCGTGTGTTAGGAATAGCTAAATATTTCAAAATTGGGTGTTTGGGTTTTTTCAATTAACAACTATGGTCATAAGAAATCACACGAAAGAATAAACTATATAGACAAACACTTGGGGAATATTTGTGTAACATGATTGATCAAATGTTTCGATCCTTAATTCTATCACATACAAGATATCAAAGCATATTCTTCTATTCATAACACGTGGTGTGGTCGATGATCAACACTTCACCATACCTGTTACGTAGGGTGCTCTTGTAACCTTCCATTGGCGCCGCCTCCGTAATTAGGGGAGTGCGATAATGGCTCTACCACTGTGCAGATCTAATTTTCCCCCCGTACGATTACGTCCCGGGCACTACACCACAAATACTCTATTGCTAGGCTTACAGAGGCAAAGGAAAATATACACTTTATCTATGGCTCTAGGTTCCCTAAACCCTAGTTGCTACTAAATGCTATATCTACCCGTAACCCTTCAGATCAACTTGCTAGCTAAGACTAGTGTGCTATCATCATAATGGTAAAACTTAGAAAAGACCTACGTGCACATACGCACGTGGACCCGGGCCCTGCTACCCATATCACATCTAGGTTTCTCTTCCCTAGGGGGTATAAGTATATGCACCAACATGAATGTAGACTAGTGTGGTGCTTATAGAGTGTACCATTCATGCAGTTCATAAGATATTCAAGAACAAGCTAACATAATATCATAAACACATAGAAATGGGTAAATCTATAAAATCTCACCAAACATAAACCAAATCATGTATACAAATATAGTCCTCAAGCAAATAAACTACTCCCTAAGAATTGAACCCTAAGTATTTCATTAGATTCAATACCTTTGGGCAAAGCAAAAATAAAGAGATGAAAAGAAAATTTTATGGAGAGAAGAAAGATCTCCTTTCTCTCTCTACCCTACTCTTGAAGTCTAAAATGAGCATAAAGTTAAACCCTAGTAGACATAGGTCTATATATATTAGTAGGGAATTGAGCCTTAAAATAGGCCCAAATAGGCTCAAAAACCCCAGCAGCCACAGCGGACATGGACAATGAAAACTGGCACGGTATGTGCTGGCTAGGGACCCTTTATGCTAGCATAAATCATTGGTCCATGCAATCACGGCCTGCCATGTCTGGCACGAGCCGTGCCCCTCGTGCTGGTACAACCTATCGTGTCTGGAATGGGTTGTGCTGGCACAGCCCACCATGTCTGGCACGGGCTGCCAACTGAAGCTACATTTTGATGCTTCTGATTGCACATCCTATGTCATTTGGTGCGGGCCGTCGGCTAGAGCCTCATTTTAATTAGTAAATTAATGCACCCGTGAGATGGTCTTCACATTTTGGACTTGAAATGGCGTGGAACATGTGAAACAATAGAGTCTGTCCCCATACTTAGTCAATTTGGAGTGAAACAGAGCAAAATGGACGCAAGCTGCATGAACCGTCACGGTTCATGCTGGGCTGTGGCACGATCCATGCTATGGCATGATTTATGCTCTTGGTACACTCCATTCTCAGCACCCCTAGCATGGGCCATGCTAGCCTTAATCCGAGCTGGCGCAGCTAGCCTCGTGCATGCACGTCTGGTCCCGTGTCAGCCGGTTGACCGGTCAGCTGGTTCGGCCTGTTGATGCCTTTCTCTATTTTTGACCTTTTTGAACTTCAAATCCACCTTTCTTAGCTCAATTCCATCTACTTCCACACTATAAGTACGAGGCCTTCATATCTACTACCATTCTTGCAAATGGCCTTCAAGTATCTTCTACCATTCTTGTGAATGACCTTCTATACAATGATGCTGAAATATCCACGAGCAACCTACTAATGAGATTATAAATGAAGACCTAGGTGCTAGTGAATACAAAGTGTCCATTAGCTTCAATTAAGTCTACAAAACTTAGGTTTAGACAAGAAAACCAACATTGGTCGTCTAAACCCTTTGTCGTGTAAACCTAACTAAATACGCATGCAATATGGTGCACATCAATCCTCCCACACTTAAACCTTTACTCATCCTCAAGTAAACAAAAACAAGAAACGATCTAAGCGTGTAGCATACAAAGATAAGCTAGATAATGCATTCAACTTATTCCCAAGCTACCCTAGTTCCCCCAATGAAATAAGAATCCCACAACTCTCACACTCCCCGAAGATGCTAAAGTTACCTAACCACCTAAAATATTGTGAAGAAAAAGGTTAGAAAAAATTATGAGAGTTGAACTAGCTTACTCACTTAAAAGTTCTCCAAAATCAATCCAAGAGTCGTTGCCAAAAAACCACCAAGAAAATCCAAAAGATTCTCAACTTGGTTGTAACTAAGGATAAATCTAGATTCTCAACCTAGTTACAACCAAGGATAATGCCAAAGAATCGTCAACTTGGTTTCCATTTCCTCTCAATTTCTCTCATTTTTCCTAGGAGCATTTTCTGTTTTTCATCCTAGCTTTCACAAATGTTGAGCTCACTTCTCACCTTTTTCCACATGACCTCTCATTTTTCCCGGGTTCGTAAACCTAGCCAGACCTAGCCTCTCTTTTTTCCAAGGACTCGACCTACCTAATATTTTCTCATTGTTGCCTAAGTTTACCTTTTGGGTTTCCACCTTAGCTAGGTATATATTTTTTCCATTTTTTCATTTTTTTAGTGTATCAAAAAATGGCCCAAATATGGGCTTCATACTACATGAAGATAAGAAGAACAAAAAATTATACCACCAAAAGTTTCTAAACCAACTACCCTAAGACAAACCACAAAAACTACCAAACAAATCACACCTCTAAAATTTATCGAAAGCCTCCCCAAAATGAATCAATACCAAAAACACAGAAACGCAAAGGAATCTCAAGAAGATAAACTCCTAAGTGTTTCACTACTCCCTCCCCCAAGTGTTGAGCCAAGAGTCCTACCATGCCTTCCATTAACAAGATAATGCAATCAAGAATCATTCCTCCTAAATCACCGCAACAAATGAAGATCATAGCATTAAAGCACAAGAGCACATCAATTCCCCCACACTTACTTCAACACAAGAGCATTCACATAACCAAAACAACTCCTCAAAAATATACCCACTTTCAAGATTCAAGCTTCAGATAACATCACCATAATTCCAAATAAAGCAAGCATGAAGTTCAAAGGATTACCCAGAATTTGAAGCTAAGAGTTGAAGGATCCACACAAGAAGAAGCAAAAATGCTAATATTTTAAAGAAAAGCTCCAATTTTTTTAGTTTCACCAAGAGAGAGTGAGAGTGAGTGTTTTTGAAAAGCTTGAATGAGCTAAATGATTCACATAGGTGAGGAAATTTACTATGAACCTTTATTTTCAGTAAAGAAGGTGATTTAGATGGGAGGTACAAATGAGATAAGGATGTCATTTTTTAAGTTGTAAAATCTAGGGGATAAAAGTACAAATCAATTTATGAACAAGGGAGGTTTTGAAGTACTATTTACATCGCAGCCTAAGGAATAAGGAGTATTCAGAATTTATGAACCCAAAATGCATTTTTAGCTTGAAATTTGAATTTTTCAAAAATCTGCATTTTTTGGCCAATTGACAGCTCAAATGGGATGCTGACACGTGTACCCTCATGCTAAGAGCATTTGGCACAAACCCCGTTTGTGCTGAGGGTACCCGACAAGAATCCCCCCCCCCCCCCCGTGATGATAGTTGTGGCATGGTCCGTGTTGCTGGCACGTGTTAGCTACACCTAGCACGAGGTTGCCAAAATTCTGACCCTTTTTTTCCTTATTTCCCACCCTTTTTCCAAAAAATAAAACTTTGTCACCCAACAAGCCCTATTTCCTTCCAACCAAAATCACGAGATTTGAACTCAAATTTACCAATCAACAAGAGTTTCATCTCAAAATCCTTATCACACGCCGAAAACCATGCAAAATCTATCCACTACAAATCTTGAAAAAAAAACAAGAAGAGACACTATATTTTTATTGTCGTCTTCACGACTTATTTCTTTTTCATGCATCACCATCGGTAATTCCACCCACGATGTCATCATTGTGGAGAGGTCTCTACAACGTGTCATCCTTACCTTTGAGCAATTTTCTTTCCATAGAGAGTGAATTATCATACCTAGCCAATGTTGAGTCCTTAGCCATTTCCTTGGGTTTAGGAGGTTGTTGGGGAAGTTTTACGTCCTCGCCATTCTTCCCTAACCGCTGCATGTTAGTAAGCATAGAAAAACATTCCGATACGGACATATCATCACTAAGATCATGCAATGCATAGGACTCATCATCGATGTTATCATTTTCAAGGAACTCATCTAGGCATTATTTTTCTTAGGGATGCAAGAGTTGTCAATTTAATCATGTTCACCAAACAATGTTGCAATTTTCCACACAAAAGATGAGTTAGATCAATCATGCCTAGACTTATAGATATCAAACCTTGCCTTATCAATGTCATCCTTTAGGGTTAGCGTTCCCAAGTGGACATCAATTTTTGTCCTTGACGTTTTAAGGAATAGTCTCCATAATAGTATTAGGGGTGAACTTCTATCGTGCGCCACGTCAAGGACGTAGAAGTCTGCTGGAAACACTAATTTTCTCACTCAAACCATCACGTCCTTTACTAACCCTCGAGGACTAGCTTGGGAGTGATCGGCGAGTTGGACAATTAACCTAGTGTCTCTAAGTTCACCATATCTAGGCGTTGATAAAGACTATATGGAATCACACTATTAGATGCTCCTAAGTCGATCATGGCATCTTCCACCAACTTTCCACCTAAGGAGAGAGGAATAGAAAACATCCCGACTAGCATTTTTTAGGCAATTTCGTATGGTTCAAAATGGTAACTTCCTTCACTTATAAGTGTCCTACCTTCCTAGTTGGTTTATTCCTCTTTTTAGTTCATGCAACTTTCAAGAATTTAGCATTAGATGACACATGCTCAATCAATTATAGGATAGGAATGGTTACAAACCTTTTCTGAAGACTTTTTGGATGTTTGCATCATTTGTCGCCACCTAAATGGTGGTGGTTCGCTCTTGCCTCAGTGAGTGGAAGCTCTTTGGAGGGCTCTGTCTCGATAACGATCTCAGGCTCCCCAAAAATTAGTCTTGTTGGCTTCCAATATCCGATCATCTTCTTACAAAATTACCTTATTGGGCTCATGCACTTCCTTGCCACTCCTCAACTTTAGTGCACTCACATTTCTTGGATTGACCTCTGGTTGGAAAGGAAGTTTGCTAGATTCCTTGGCCTTAAGTCGGCTCACCGAGGTTGCAAGTAACCCAACTTGGAATTCAATGTTTTCTATGCTTGAGAATTCCCTAGTGCTAAGTTCTTCAATCTCTCTCCTTGTCCGCTCCACGAACACATCATGCTTCTTTGCTAATTGGCGAATAGCATCCAAAATTTCCTCTCGATCCAACTTGTACAGGGAAGTGTGGTTGTTGGAAGGCCCTTCACCCTTTAGAGAGGGTTGAGGTGGAGCTTGTCTGCCTCAGTTGTACCCTTGAGCTTGATTTTCCTTACACCAACAGAATTTGGGGTAATTGTGGCACCTCAGGTTGATGGTGTTTGCGTGGGGGTCTTACCTTGCATCTCATTGGTTCCCTCGAAACCCTTATTTTAATTTCCTCTACCAAATTGTTTCCTATTCCCTTTATTGAAATCTAATGCTTTCAACTCTTCCAAGTCTTTCTCCATTTGTGGACAAGAATCGGTGTGATGGTTGAGATTACATAAGCTGCAAACCTTGACTTGGTGAACTCTCCCTTTCAAAAGTTCCTTCATCATTAAAGCAAGAGCATGGAATTTCTCCTCTAACTTGGGAAATTGAGATGGTTCATCCAATGCCTTCACCCTCGACCTCGTAGCGAATTATCTCATCCCATTAGCCATCTCTTAAAAAAGTGTTATAGCATCCTTCAGACTCTTTTAGGTAATCGAACCATTGCAAGCAGCGTTCACCATCCTAATTTCCCCATCGCACGACCCCTCAAAGAAATAATAGACCAAGTATCCTTCCTTGAACGGGTGATAAGGTGAACCTCCTCCACCCGGGGATGTTAATTGTAGTTAATTAACCCATGCAAAGGCTGGGTAAGGTCAAAGATAAAATTTATAGTTCTGCACCCAACTCACTACTATGCCGCCGATTAGGTAGTTAGCAGTAAGCCATGGGTATGTCCACAGAAATGCTAGAGCCTAACAATCATTTAAACACAACCTCGTACGGGTCATCAATCCGTACAAGTGATAAGAATAGCTAGTAAAGTAAACTTGAGGGGAGTTTGGGTTTTTAAAATTTATAACTACAAAACATAAAAACGAAAGGCAATTGATCTATTTAGCTAAACACTTGGGGAGTGAAGTTATTGTGCAACATGATTAATTTAATTCTTCAATCATCTATTCATTCACATAGAGATTTAGACAAACCTATTAGAGTGCTCATAACACGTGGTGTGGTCGATGGCATACACTTCCCCGTACATGTCACATCTAGTGCACTCGCAACCCTCCATCGACTCTGCCATCGTAATTAGGGGAGTACAACAAGATCCGACCATTGTTGTGTATCTGTTTCTCCCCCGTGTTTACATCCCGTGCGTTCCACCACGAATTCTTTACTCCCCAAGGCCTATGAATTAGGCAAAGGGTCGTAGGCACCTTATTTATGACACTATAGCCTCTTAGAACCCTAGCTTGCTACTTTTCTCTGTCTCTTCCCGCAATCTATTAGATTACTTTACGTAATCAACTAAGACTGGTGTGATGGCACATAATCAGAGTATTACTCGACCCCCCTCCCCCGTGCACACACTCACACAAACACGTACTCCATTACCCATTAACACATCTGAGGTTTCTCTTTCCAAGTGAGAATCAATATTTACACCAACATGAATATAGACTAAAGTGTGTGCTTATATGGAGTGTACTATTCATGTAATTCAAACATTAAGAACAAGTCACAATAATATCATGAATACAAATATTAGGTGAACTAGTAAATCTCACAAAGCATTAAATTACCATGGGACTACAATTTATCCCCATGCTATAGAATCTAATCCATATATATGGAAGTCAAGTGAAGATTTGAATGCCACATCCTAGGTTCCAGCAAAAAGAAAAGGAAATAAAAGAAAGAGGAGAGAGTGTTTCTATCTCTAAAGTTGCTCTCCCAATTACAATATGAACTACCAAAAATGATCTTCCTCTTTTAACATAGTAGACTAAGGCTATATTTATAGTAGGGGATTGGGCCTAAAAAATAGGCCCAAAATAGGCCAAAAATGTCTAAGACCCTAATTCAGTCGGCGCTTGGTACAGATCGCTAGATGTGGCGCGGGCCACGCTGAGTCATTTGGCGTGGGACACTGCATCTAGCGCGGGCCACTACTTTGAGCTAGTGTGGGCTATTAGATCTGCCACTATCGGCATCGAGTCCTTTGGCGGGGACCATGGCCTTTGGCACGGGTTGTGATCAGCAGCCTCGATTTTGAGCTTCTATTCTGTGGGATGCGGCCTTTGTCGCGGACTATCGTAAGGAAGCTTTCTTTGCTCATGAACTTGGCATGGGTCATTTGATTCTCCACACCCACAGGCTGGTCTTGACATTTTGCATTGGGAACAGTGTGGGCCATCGTAAATGGGATGGTTCGTGCCCATACTTAGCAATTTTGGGCGCGGACCACTCATGGATGGCACATGTGCGCGCAGTTCGTGCCATGCCCTTATGCCGAATCATTTGGCATGGGCAAACTTCTCTAGCGCCGACCGTTGGTGCCACCCATGAGTGGGCGCTAACCCGTGGTACCTTGGTCGGCTGAAATTTTTTTGTTTCCTACTGGCGAACCGTTAGTCCAATTTAAGAGTTGTAGTAGTCAATTTTATAGCGCTTGAGAAGACAAATCCAATGAAATCAGCCTTAAAGACCAATCACTCTCGGATGGTTCTCAGACTTCAGCACAACTCATCGGACCACGATTTACCATTTCTTCATTGGCCACCTTGAACTCCATTTTTGCCTATCTTCGGCTTCAATCTCCTTCTACCACGCTTTAATGTTCGTGGTCTTTGTCTACCACCATTCTAGAGGTGAATGGCCTTCAATATCTCTTTTACTGTCCTTACAAATGGCCATCAATATCTTCTACCACCCTTATGAATGGCCTTCACGTAGAATGTGCCCAAAAAAGTACCCATGAGCTACCTACAAAAGATGATCACAAGGAAAATCTAGGAGCTCGTGGACACAAGATGTCCATTAGTACTAATTAAGTCTACAAAATGCAAGATTTAGACAAGAAAACCAAACATGGCCATCTAAATCTCTTGTCACATAAACTCAACTAATACTAGCAATGCACCAAATAAAACAAGCTAGAAACTATGTTGAATGCAACGGTTAACCCATGCAAAATGAAGAACATCATACTCCCCACACTTAACCCTTTACTCGTCCTCGAGTAAATAAAGACAAGAAAAGAATTAAGCAAAATGTAGCGTGCAGGCATAAGTTAACCAAGGTATCAAACTTATTCCTAGATTATCCTGTTCCCCCAAAAAAAGAAAGAATCTCACAACTCTCACACTCCCGAAGAGCATAAGCATCTAACCACCCAAAAGTAAAATGTGGAAAAAGGTAAGCAAAGAAGATAAGTTTCAAGCTAGCTTACTTTTCCCAAAAATTATTCCAAAATAAATAAACGAGTCGTCTCCCAAAAACAATCCACCAAGGAAATCCAAGAGTCGTCGACTTGGCTGTAACATAGGGATAACTCGTGATTCTTGACCTAGTTACAACCAATGATGCAAATGTATCATCAACCTAGTTTTTTTTTCTCTCAATTTCTCTCATTTTTCCTAGGAGCCCTTTCGGGTTTTCATCCTAGCTTTAACACACAAAGGGTACTCATTTCTCACATTTATCCGCAGGGTCTCTAATTTTTTCCTAGACTCGTAAGCCTAGCCGGGCCTAGCCTCTCACTTTTACCTAAGTCTTTTCACCTATCCGGGCTTTTCTAATGTTACCCAAGTCACCCTTTTGGGTTTTCAATTTGTCCGGTTTTTTATCTTTTTCATTGTTTTCAAAATTTCAGTTTTTTGGTGTAGCACAATATTTCCCCAAAAGTGGCCTTTATACTACAAAATATAGACTCATCACAAAAACTACACCACCAATAATTTCCCAAAAATATCCCAAAAACTACTACAAAAGGTTCCCTCGAAGCAAAAACAACAAAAAGTTCAATAAGGGAAAGAGACAAAGAAAATATGGAAAAGATGGAAATCCAGAAATCCAAAACAGTAGAACACAGGCTGAAGGAAATATTAGCAAATGGGATACCATAATAAAAGATATTCCAACCCATTTACCACACTTAGTTCTTGTGTTGTCTCTAACGCAAGTAGCAAAGGTGAAGAAAAAGTCAAAATCATAAGAAAAAAGTCACTCCCTCTTGCAACATCTGGCTCCTGGCCCCTGCCCGTGCGGAGGATCCATATAGTGTTCCCCTATGCCTGCACTCCTCAACCTCTCACTAATATCCATAATGCCCTTATGGAGTTCCCCTATACCGCCCGACAGATACTATAGTTGACCATCAATTATGTCAAATTGTGCCATTGTGTCCCAGTGGTGGTTGTCTAGCTGAGCTTTGGCAGTGTCCAACTCCTGCCTAACTCCAGAGATGGAATCCTCCAAGGAACATGCCTAATATGTCTGATGATGCGATGGTGGCTGGGTCCACATGGGATAAGAAAAAGCAGACTGAAAACCCGACGACCCGTGCTCTCAGAAATGGTTGTACTACGGATGCTGCCATGAGTGAGCTGGGAGGTCATCGTCATACCTCTCAAAGTTAATACAAGCCCTAATGCTTCCTATCTACAATTAAGTAGATAATGGAAAGTTGGGGTCGTCCATGAGAAAAGGGATCTTTTCAAGTGTCTGAACATATATGGGAGAAAACATACTAGGCATATACATACATAGATACATATAAAAGCATGTAAATAAAGGGGGGGTGGGGGGGGGGTTGGTTTTTCAGCCTAAGTTATCAAATTAAACGACAACAATTAGCAAAGCAAAAGAACTATGATAATCATGAAATACAACTAAAGATACGATGCAAATGATAATTAACGGAGCCTTGGGGGCAATCAACTTCCACTTCCAAACTTCCTGTAGCTCATTGATTCATTCACTCATTCAATTACATTTATTATCTATGGGGAATGTTATCACTTCTCATTCAAAGATCAACATTCATTCCTCCTTAAGAGTAATTTGCAAAGACAAACAACGACCATTTGCAAACCTCATTGATGATCACCAAAGACAAAAAACATCATAGGGGTATTTCATCAATGGCATTTCACCCAAAGGACCATAGGTTTGATAACAACAAGCCTTCTACCAAAGACATAGTCATTTAACCAAACAAAGCATTTATTAGGTTAAACTTAAACAAATATTCATATTGCATCTATATTCATATTGCATCTATATGACAAATATGAAAACAATCCACATTAACATACTCATCTAGCAAGAATTACCACACATTATACACAAGAAGTTTTAAATCCATGCTTTTGGATTTCAAGTCAAATGAGTTAAGAAATTTGCAACTTTCCTAACACTCTAACATTTCAACCTTACAAACATTTCATATACTCAAACAACCCATGCTATAAATGAGGTAAAACACAACATTAATAGCATAGTAAATACTCTCCAATAAATGTTCATAAATGAGTAAATATAGAATCTTACTACATAAGTTTGGAAGCTTCAATCAATTGCTCCCAAGAGATAGATTTAGCTACAAGAATTCATACTAATTAATACTAGTTAGTATAAAGAGATTCATGAGGCTACCTCAGAGTTAGTATAAAGATATAGAAGGGGGAGAGATTCATGAGGCTCCTGGGTTTACCCGCATATCCTCACTTTCCGGAAGGTGGAAGTACCATGCCAGAAGCATGACCATTCCTCCCATTGATATAATGCTAGTGCGGGCTTCTAAAAAGGTGAGATCTATGCTCCCGGCGACAAATTCTTCTACCAAATTGGGGCAAGCCTTCCCTATGTACACAAAACATAGAAGAATCCTAAAGTCCTCATCAGTGGAGGTGGTGGCCTCCCCATGGCAACTAACTATCAGGGTCAATAGCTTGGCCAAGTATCCGAGTGTCGGGTGCACTATGTTGTTGTTCTTGCTCTTCTTCCCCCCCCCCCCAACTGTCTGGTTATGGCCCAGAATGGGAACACATTACATGTGTTCGGCTCCCTGAACCATGATACCCTTTCTCTGCTCCTTTCATTTGAAGATTTTCCCCAACTCCTTATAAGTCAAGGTGTGGGGTTCATCTCCTAAATGGAATTTGATACATTGCCTTCCCTATTCATCTCGAAACTTTTCGACGGTGGCTAAAAACTCCAGTGTATAGCTAGTGTAGGTGGGAGCCGATAGGGTGGTGAACTTCTTCATACCTACCCTTCCTGGTAGCATCCGGACAGGTTTTTAGAGTTTGAGATCCTTGAGGGTCTCTTCATCTACAAACTTTGTCTCTAAGATAGGGCACCCCATGGACAACTCCCACATTTCCTTATGGGCCCCAGGCAGAGTAGTCAAGCCTATATAGGATTGCATACTAGACTATCCCCTCTCTCTTGGTACACGAGGTATAATATCCAAGAATATATTAACTAACAAAGACCGAGTATGGCAAAAAAAACTTCCTCCAACTACTCCCAACAAAGAATAATATCTTCCACGTAAATCTACCAACGACACTAATCACCAAAACTTCACAAGCATGCAGGCACAATCCAACAGTAAATACACTAATCTAATTCCTCCAAATAAGAGCAAGTTTGGCCAAAATTACCTCAAACGGCGAGCGTGGTGGCATCTCCGCTCAAGTGTTATACAATACCTCTCCTAGGGTGAGTCAAAGGAACTACAATGTCCCAAAAGGAATATCAAATTTTGCTCCATGGAGAAAATACCAACCTGCGGCTGAAACTTCTTCTAATAAACAGCTCAAATTCACCAATTTTCTAGGGTTGGGGATTGGTGGGTTGGAGTGGAAAGAGAAAAATTTTGATATATGGTATGGGGAAATTGGACGAAAAATGAGAAAGTTATTGCCAAAATAGTGAGAGAGGGGATAGCTGAAGACTTTATGCGAGAGAGAGGAAGGAGATGAATTTGTGATTATGAGAGAAAGGGTGAAGGCTGGTGTGGTAAAGGGTATGGATCGAGGGGTATAAATAGGAATTAGGCTATGCTAGGATTGGCTTAGGTGGTGGCAGCACGAATCCATGGGTACGGGTCGTGCCTACACTTGGCTCTGTGTCGGGAGTGTGTTGATTTGCGACATCCACACGCCAGGTCCATTATCTGAGGGCATGTGGCTGCCACGTCAGCTTAATGCTAACTGGATTTGGCACGAGCCGGCCTTTTTCCCAGGTCCATGTCAAACTTTAGGCACGAATCATAAGTACGTGCCAATTCTCTAGGCACGAGCCATCAGTTCGTGCCAAACCTCTGGATACGGACCATCGATCCCTCTTTTTTCGACTAATTTTCTCTCACACCTGCATCCAAAAATATTAAAAACAAGAGTAGTGTTATTCCACACAAATAATAGATGCCTAAAATTTCCTAAACATTTCCACCAAAAATCAAACTCACCCCTAAAACTTTAAAAACATTCGAAAAAACTCCTACTTGAAATAAAAACAACATTTCTTTATTGTTATCTTCACGACTTATTTTTCCCCCAATCTTTGAAACTAAAAAGAATGGTTTGGTGGGTCACCGGAATCACCATTCTTGACACCACCAATGACCACATCACGATGGGTGGGTCACCACATCATTCTAGGTTTACCTTTAACTTTTAGAGTGATGAACCAAGGAAACCCATTCTTCTCAAGCGTGGATATATTCATGTTGAGTTTGGGGGTCGGAAGGGACTTAGGAATTTTTAATTCCTTAGCCCACTTCTTTACATGCTGCAAGTTAGTCATGAGATTTCGAGGTGAGATATCCTTGTTCAAATTAAAAGAAACATGCTCAACAAGAATAGTATCACAAGATAGATCATTCAATCAAGATAAGGCATATAGAGTTTCAATATCGGGAAGTATTTCATTTTGGATTTTTCAAAATTTTCCTTTTCAATTTCTTTTTCATTCATCATGCAAACAAAATGAGAAAAAGATTTAAAAAAAAACAATACTAGCTATTCAACTTAACACGTTATGCGAATTGACAATTAGGCTGAATAGCATCCCCGGTAGCGGCGCCAAAATTTTCCCGCGTCCACTCAGGGTCATTAATTGTCGCTAATTAACCCGAACAGAGGTTGAGCAAGGTTAAAGATGAAATTTATAGTTCTGCACCCAACTCACTACCATGCTACCGATAGGGTAGTTAGTGGTAAGCCCTGGGTATGTCCACGGAGATGCTAGGGTCTAACAATCAATTAAGCACAACCTCGTAAGGATCATCAATCCGTATGAGTGATAAGAATAGCTAGTAAACTAAACTAAGGGGGGTGTTTTTTTTCCAATTATCAACTACAAAACATAAAAGTAAAAAGTAACTAATCTATTAAGCTAAACACTTTGGGAGTTAATGCGCAACATAATTAATTTAATGCTTCGATCCTCGATTCATTCACATAGAGATTTAGACAAACCTAATAGAGTGCTCATAATATGTGGTGTGGTCGATGGCATACACTTCCTCGTACCTTTCACGTCGAGTGCGCTCACAACCCTCCATCGACTCCGTCATTGTAATTAGGGGAGTACAACAAGGTCCGACCATTGTTGTAGATCTATTTCTCCCCCGTGTGATTATGTCCCGAGTGTTCCACCACGGATGCTCTACTCCCAAAGGCCTATGAATTAGGCAAAGGGTCGTAGGCACCCTATCTATAACACTAGGGCCTCTTAGAATCCTAGCTTGCTACTTTTCACTAGATATACCCGCAACCTATCGGATTACTTTACGCAATCAGCTAAGGCTGGTGTGATGACAAATAATCAGAGTATTACTCGGATCCCCTGTGCACACACCCACGCGGACACGTACTCCATTACCTATTAACACATCCGAGGTTTCTCTTCCCAATGGGGCATCAATATTTTCACCAATATGAATATAGACTAGAGTGTGTGCTTATATGTAGTGTACTATTCATGCAATTCAAACATTCAAGAACAAGTCACAATAATATCATGCACACAAATATTAGGATGAACTAGTAAATCTCACAAAGAATTAAATAACCATGCGCTTACAATTTATCCCCAAGGTATAGAAACTACTTCGTAGATATGAAATTCAAATGAAGATTTGAATTCCACATCCTAGGATCTAAGCAAAAAGAAAATAAAATAAAAGAAAGAGGAGAGATTTTTTCTCTCTCTAAAGTTGCTCCCAATTACAATATGAACTACTAAAAATGATCTTCCTCTTTTAACATAGTAGAATAAGGCTATATTTATAGTAATGGGGAATTGGGCCAAAAATAGGCCCAAAATAGACCAAAAACATCTAAAACCCTAAGTGAGTTGCTGCCTGGCGCGGACCACTGGGTGTGGCGCGGGCTGCGTCGAGTTATCTGGCACAAGATGCTGCGTCTAGTGTGGGCCACTACTTTGTGCTGGAATGTGCCGCTGGATCTGGTGTGGTCCACATTAACTCCTTTGGGGTGGACCGTGGCCTTTGGCACAGGCCATCGTCAGTAGCCTCAGATTTAAGCTTCTGATATGTAGGAGGCAACCATTAGCGCTGACTGTCTTCAGGAACTTTCTTTGCTCAGTAACTCGGCACGGGCCATTTGATTCTCCACACCTCAGCGGCTGGTCTTGACATTTTGTACTTAGAACGACATGGGCCATCATAAATGGGACAGTCTACGATCATACTTAGCTAATTTTGAGTGAAAATTGAAACATGTGTGTTTTGCCCATGATGTTTGGTGCGGTCCGCGCCATGCCCTTATGCCGAATCATTTAGCATGGTCCAACTTCTTTGGCGTGGGCCATTGGTGCCACCATGAGTGGTCTGTACCAACCTGTGGTACCCTGGCCGGCTAAACTTTTTTGCTTTGCTACAGGTGAAGCGTTAGTCTGATTTGAGAGTTTTAGTAGTCAATTTTATAGTGCTCGAGAAGATGAATCTAATGAAATCAGCATTGAAGGACAACTATTCTTGGATCATTCTCAGACTTTGGCGCCACTCATCAAATCACAATTTACCGTTTCTTTGTTGGCTGCTTTGAAATCCATTGCCGCCTATCTTTGGCTCTAATCTCCTTCTACCATGCTTTGATGTTCATGGCCTTCATCTACTACTTTTCTAGTATTAATAACCTTCAATCGTTTCTACTGTCCTTGGGAACGGCCTTCAATATCTTCTACTGCCCTTACAAACGGCCTTCATATAGAATGTGAGGAAAAAGTACACACGGGCGACCTACTGGGAGATCATCATTGTACCTCTCAAATTTATAATTTATAAGCCCGTTATACTTACTAAATACAATTAAGTAGATAGTGGCAAATCCGAGTTGTCCACGAAGAAGAGAGAATCAGCTTCGCTTCTGGTTTAGATTTTTATACATCTCGCAGTGTCAGAGTTTTTGGGGCCCTTACAGTTTTGATGAATCAATGAATATAAATGGAGTTTCCCATTCATGTTCAAACCATCTCCTATATTCTAAATATCCGTACATGGCATGTTAATATTGTTTTTATTTGAACTATTGAATGCACGACACCAGAAAGCATAATCAGTCTATTTAATTGCAGTACAGGGTATTCAAAACCCCAATAATTCCCCATGGAGGATCTTCTCCATCTGTAACACCTTGAACTTGAAACAACATATATACCCAATTCAACACACCCCTAGAGAAGGTAACAATGCAGCTGATTTTCTTGCAAAATTTTCTTTAGCAAATGACTTCTCTAGTGATCTAGACTTGCAGGCAGCCCCCCCCCCCTTTCCTTAAAGGACTTCTTTATCTAGACAGATGTGGAATTCCTGGGATTAGAGATGATTCATGATATTGTACTGTCAATGTTCCAATATACCTACACACATTAGAGGACTCATCACACGGGATAGGGAGCACACACCTTACATAAGAACACATATGTATGATTTTAAGTAGGATTGATACTGCTGATGTTTTGTCTTTTGGTTTTCTACAGGTACTTGTGCTAATCTCTATCTCAAAACCTCTACTGGTCCTGATCTCTCCACCTTCAGAAATCCATCTCCATATCACAGCTTCTCAGGCTGCTGTCGACCCCAGAATGGAATGCTCAATTTTAGAGCCCCCTTGCAACATGGCAGCAAAGCTTTTGTTTTGTTTTAGGCACTTAATCTTGACGTGCTAGAATGAAGTTGCCTGGCCAAAGGAAAGAAATAACACATGGGGTGGAGATTCTTTCTTTTGGAATCGTAACTACCATTCCTAACCTTTTTTGCTATGCACTAGATCCGAAAAATCTCACTTTCATTACTAGATTAGAGGAATTCTTTTGGAGGCAACTATGTTGCCTCAATGAACCTCGTGTATAAACCATTACTCTGAATGTATTTGGCTTTACAAAGGCTTGGGGAACCTTATATATATTATCCCTCACCCTAGGGTGTTTCTTTTTTTAAAAAAAATAATAATCAGTCCTTTGTTATTGTTAAAAATGGAGAGATTAAGAATAGATGTAATTGCATGCTCCCGTGTTTGATGATCATCACATGTCAAGAGATTACTTTAAGAGTTCAGTGATAAAATGACATTTACTTTAGGGTAAAAGTATCAATATAATCCTGCAATTTTATAAAGTGCCAAAATAATCTTTGACTCCGCTGACTTTTTAGTCAACGTTTATTTGGCTGGATTCTAATGAAAAGACTAGTTTTCCCTTACTTTAAAAAATTATTTAAAATAGAAAACCCTTATCTTCCCATTTCTTTCTTAGTTCATTGCCAATTCCTTCGATCCCGCAGATCTTTCGTTCGAGGAGCTAGGTGGCCGGGGCTGGACGTGGGGTGGCTGGGGTTGAGCGCGAGGTGGGATTTCCTCCACCGCAGATAGACAGGGTGAGGTCTAAGCGGCGGGGTGGTTGAGCGTGGTGGGGTCTCAGCAGCGCTCTGGTTTTAAACAGTGAGGGTGGCGAGGAGAGAGAGGAAGAGGGCGGCAGCACTGGGAAGGGAAGGGCCTAGTGGAACTAGGCAGCGCTGACGATGGAGGGAGGGTTACGGGAAAGAAGGGAAGAGATAGGGATGAGGGAGGGTCACGGAAGAGGGAGGGTCACGGCGGCGGTGGAGCACGACAGTGACGACAACATTAGGTTTGGAAGAAGAAATATAGGTTTGTCATAAGGGGTATTTTTGTCATTCCATTTTTTGTTATTGCCGGAATTTCATGGGTCAATGTCAAAATTAGAGAGTTTGGCTATATCGGCACAAATTTTTTAAAAGTTAGGGTTAGATTGGCACATGCAATAATTAGTTAAGGTTAAATTAGCACATTCTGAGATTGTAGGGTTATATTGGCTCTTTCAGCCTAAAGTTAAGGTTATAAATATATTTATCCCTTACAGTTGGGAATTGCCTCCAGGGCTAAGGCCTGCGACCTATGTGGATGTTGTATGCTGCTGCAAGCATGGATCTACAAGTACTTTCCTATGTTTCATCCGAGACTGAGTACATTGCCAGCTCTTTCGGGACACACTAACCGATGGAACTCAGGGGAGAAAACGGGGAAGGATACTCAGCTTTTAGTGACCATGAGGCGTCAACTTAATGATTTATAGGCTCACCAAGTATGATTGTCCTGTTTTAAATTTATTGTGAGAATTGTAGGTAGATCGGATGCCATATGGCTGTTACAATTTTTGGAAACAACTACAGGTAGATTGGTTGCCATATAGACCTGACATGGTCAGGGATGCAAAGGGGAGGACTCATTACCGAGACGTGATTCGATACCTTGGAGTAATGAAGGCGTATATGCCAGACTGTGTGGTACGCCAGTTTGGTCTCGTACAGGGTATACCGTACAACATTAGGATTGTGCTAGAATCTTGCGCCAGGCCTGCTGATCCTTCTGGCTATTCAGTGACCTACTAGGGGATTATGCGGTTGAATTTATGGGATATGGCACACACATGGCATAGTGGTTAGCTAGCCGAGTATCCTATTGCCACCGGTCAATCTGACTGTACCTTGGATTACGAGGATTGGTTCATGACTCATTCTCACTCATTCATCACAAATCATGTACATGATGGTACCAGATGCAGACCAGATACAATTAATCTTGATTTACTGGTAAGTTTTCTCTAACTGTTTGCTTTAATTAATTATATTAAATCTAATTGATTCATTATGATAATATGTGTTTCCTATATATCATTTGCTGAATGATATGATGAGCGAGTTGGATCCGTTAACTCTACAAACATTCATGAAATAGTCGATCTGCGTTTGAAAGAGTTGTTGGCTACCTAGATCCGTCGTCGCAAGAAGTATCGCAGACGCCATGATTATGAACCCATTCCCTAGGAGACTGGTTCATTTTTATATAAGCATACTGTTTGCTTTAAATTTATTCATAAATGTACCTCAAATTCTTTGTTTATTTTGGTTCACTTATGTACTTCGAATTTCTTGCTTATTTTTGTTAACTTATATAACCCAAAATCTTTGTTAATTTATGTTCATTATTGTACGATGAACTCTTTTGTTTTGTTCAATGCCATAACCTTTGTATGATGCAATGCAATGCACTACATTCTTTGATATAAAAAAAAAGGTACCGAACATAGTTTGCAAGAATAATAGTCCCACACAACTATTAATTATGGTTGCATGTATACTTTGTTCCAAGCCAACATCATCCTAAGAAAGGGTAACTCCCACCCAACAACATTCGACTTCCTCCATGTGGTCCACAGGTTAAGCACAGGGGGCATGGGGTAGTTTTCCTTCACATGTATCCTTACAAAATGGCTTGCAGTGCGAACATATACAATGTGTAGCTCCCTCCTTGTTCCATCCTTGCTCCCACCCACTCTCAGTGATAGGACTGTACAATAATAGTCTGCCAACCTATTCTCTAAAATGTAGTATAAAAGTACAACCATGTTGTAGTAGGTGGCGACAGAAAATATATCAGGAGCTACCGCAAACCAATGTTCACGTCCACATGGACCTTTGGTGTGGTGTAGATGGGTTCTGGCCAATTCAATGTTCTCCTTCAAACCGTCTATAGGAACATAATCAGGCCAATGAGTCGATAACTCATTAAATACTACACGACGTGCTCCAGACCATTCACCCTCACCATCTACATGGAAGGCATCAGTAACGCATCTGAAGCCACAGCTTCCATCACTCAAAACATTGTTCCAGCCCTCACTGTAATGTCTGATAATGTGGGGGACACTTTCAAGGTAGGGAAATGTCGCTGTAGGAGAAACATTTAGATTAGGTTAGATTATTTTCAATCTCATAAACTGGTCTTACTATGCATTGAAATTCAAAACTTGAGAATAATCGGTAGACTTACCGTGTTGACTACCTCTCCCTAATGTATCGCGCCCAGGTGACCTTGAACTACTCACGCTTGGAGATGGTATGTACCGCCTGTTCACGTGCTCGTGGTAGCTGGGTGATCGCCTAGTTGATCTTGACTGGGGGACCTGCTAGCTTGGTCTCCGCGTGCACTAGTAAAATTTTCCGACTCTCCAGTGCCGATATCCTCTGGATGCAACTGCTTGTCTATGTAGCTTGAATCCTGACAGAGAACTGGTGGGTCGCTGCAGGCCAGCTCCTCCAATTGACTGTTGAACAATGCTTGGTCCTGATCACCCCTAGAAATATTTTCCATGTTCTGCGATTCATCAACCAATACCACAGTCTTAAAAAGTGGATGAATGTCATCCAAATACAAGGGGATTCCTTGTTCAATTGTCATCCACATGACACAAGCACATGGTATTCCGTGCATCGAACGCAGTACACAACCACAATATCCATAAACATGTGCTCCAAGTGTTTCCATCCTCCTGTGCTCAAACATCAATTTATCCAGACAATAATTTGACACATTATTGAACAAGCTGTTGAAAAGGACTCTCCGGTTCAATATACCAATGATCGTTCTTCATTTCACGAGGTTGTCCTTGATCATAGTAATTTTCCCAGCTATCTGCAGGTCGACACACCTCCATATCATAACCAGCGAACCAGTTGATGTTTGTAACCACCCTTTCAATGACGAGTGTGTACTTTCGACCCGACATGCAGTTGTGCTCCCAAAATGAAGAAATATATTTGTCCATGCCCGAACAAATTTCTCCTTATGGGGGTTGAGTCATGTGGTCTCAACGTAACTAATAACAGCTTCGCTCCAAGACCTACCAGTCCTCAGAACTACCAATGCAGCTTCGTAGGCAATAACGGTGGAGGCAATGCAAACCCCTGACCATGCACCATTCTTAAAGGATGCCTCGTTCCTCTTATTCCTTGTTAACACAGTAACACGTGCCTTCACATTCTTGTTGATATGCCAAGTACAAAGCAAATGCTTCGAGCCTGGAAACACTACCCGAATTGGCCTAATCAATCCCAGCTCACGATCGGTGACCACAACCTCAGGGAACGGTCCATCGACAAGCAAGCTTGTTAGTGCGTGAAGAACCCACTTATAAGTATCTATCGTTTCTTCGACAACAATGGCATAGGCGATCAGGAAATTTTTGTTACAAGGAAACATACCAACCATCTCAATGAATGACATGCCGTATCGATTTGTCTTCTACATTGAATCGATGGCCACAATCCATGGATAAGTCCAAAATGCCACAACAGCTTCGGGATGAGCCAGGAATAAATAGGTCAAAGTACCATCAAGTGCTGAGCGGTGACTAGTAACATACCCGTTGGAGGTGGCAAGATGCAAACAATTCTCAGTTGTGTTGCCCTCGCCTCACATTTCTCTTCCATAGTTCGGTCTCTCATTGTACACATGCCTAATGGTTTGATGCAGGTTTGGAAATGAACGATTGAGGCTCACATTGATATGCCTGGGAGCTGTCTCAGCATTCGTCAAATCTCTTATCATTTGTTTCACCTCTGCATGGAGCCTACTACTCTGTCTATGCCCATCAGCGTACACTGAAAATTGGTGGTAGTGCATCCCTTGCCAAGAATCCTTGCATGGTACTACATTCCAACCCTCACATGTGCTACTCTCTCTCTCATGATAATCATGAAAGGGCAATCACAACTTCTTGTCGATGTGTTACTTCTTGGACAACATCTGAATCACTCATATCGACAACCTTATCATTTCGACCCTGATTGCAAATACAATATATCCTAAGAGGACCTTTCTTGTTTTTCTTGTATGGCCCCATGACAAGTTCAAATCCTACACGACGAGCAGTCCGTTGCAGGTAGGAATAAGTTTTGATATGACTTGGAAACACATTTGTGGTTGCAAATGCTAAGTAACCATCCCCCCCCCCTTGAATCACTCCATATGACTCATTGACATCCTTAAACAACAATATATATCAAGTACGTAGTTTCACTAAAATATAATGCCAAACGCAATGATGCCATAAATCATTCTAATAACTAATAAAATATAACACTTAATCTTTTTTATAAGTGCATAAAAGATACTTACACATATTTAAAGTATAATAATTCTCACTACTAGTCATGAAATCTATAACCACATTAAAAAATACAAGATAACTACACATTCTTATGACTTAGTTATACAAATTTTATTTTATTAATACCAACTTTTTAAAAAATTAGTAGTTATAACTAAGATAAATTATCTAACTAAGATAAATCATCTATCAAATGAACTAACGTATTAGTAGTATCATATTAATGAACTAACGTATTACTATCAAATGAACAAACAAATTAATCATGTAACTAAGATAAAAAAAATAAAAAATATATTAATTAACATTAAATTAACATATTTTCAACTATAAATGATGAAATCTAGAACAAAATTAGAGGGAATATAAGGAGACGTGCATAGACAATAAAATGTTAAACAGCTATATATGAAATTAAAATAAAATATCAACTATTAATTATGAGATAGAATATAAGTTTCTACTTAAACAACTAATAAATCATAACTTTAACTATTAATTATTACAAAAACCAACACTTGAATTTAAAAAATACCTCTAAAGACACGAAGCTTCCAACACCCAAATTTGGAGTAAAAAGTCTGATATTATCTACCCAATGAGCATTTTTACAGCCTATTTTATAGAAATTTTTTTCATCTTTTTGATTTAAATGGGGTAAATGGCATTAAATGTGAGCAGATAGTAGTTAGGCAAAAGAGAACCGAGCTGTGCAAGGAGAAGAAAGCTGGGAGAAGGGAAAGGAGAACCGAAAATGAGAGGGAAATGAGAAGAAGGCTAGGAAAGAAAGGAGAACTGGAGGCAATAGATGGAAAGGAGAACCGGGAAGGGATTGGAGAGGAGAACTGGTCAAGGAGACCCGGTTCAGGTCTTCCCAAGGGAACGGGCCGGGAGAAGAAATGGAGAGCCAGAGAAGAGAACGGAGCCGGGAGAAGAAATAGAGAGTTGGAGCCGGAGAAGGAGAGGAGAGCGAGGCGGGGAAGGGAGGGAGAGCCGGAGCCGGGGAAGGGAAGGAGAACGAGCGGGAGAAGAAGAGAAGAACGGGCCGCAGAATAAGAGAAGAATGGAGCAGAAGAGAAGAACAGGCCAGAGAAGAAGAGGAGAACGGGCGGGCGGGAGAAGAAGAGAAGAAGAGAAGAAGAGAAGAAGAGAAGAAGAGGAGACCGGAGAAGAGGAGAAGAAGAGAAGAAGAGGAGACTGGAGAAGAAGAGAAGGAAAGTGTTGCAGCGACCGGAGAAGAAGATGTTGCCGGAGAAGATGAAATCACCGGATTTAACGCCTGATTTCAAAATCACCGGTGACCACCACCGCTGCCGTTGACCACCACCTGTCCCGCCTGACCACCACCTGTCCCGCCTGGCCACCACCCGTCGCTGTTGACCACCACCGACCGCGCTGACCACCGTCCGCCGCCGCTGGCCGCTGTCTGCCGCCATTGACCAACCATTAATTATCATTGATAGTTAATTTAATACTTATGTTAATCTAATTAATTATCATTGATTTACAATTAATTATTTGTAACTAATCAGTTTTGTTTAAATTAATACAAAATAAATAAGTATTTAAATTGTACAAAATACAAGACGTAAATGAGTAAAATATATGGCGTGATACAGCAATCCACTTAAAAATCCAAGGCTAATAATCTTGGTAACTATGATATTGAAGATGTCTGGTGGTTATGCTCATTATCTGAATCAGAACTTGTAAGTCCGTGAGTTTGTGTTTTACTTCAATGACTTTGCTATTTGTGTAATTTGTCATCAATCCTTGTTGAGAAAGTGTTCAGAACTTGGCAAGTGTTGTTTGTAGGACATGCTGATTTGGATAAAAAGGATGCCTCTTCATCGAGCAATGAAGATTGGTCATAAATCCTTGGCCCAGAAGTTTGATTTAAAGACTCTCCGAAGCTGAACTATGTGATTTCAGTCTATAATTTGTTCAAATTGTACTTTGTTTTTCCTTGCTTTGGTTAACTTGATGGTTTTGCATATTTTTGGTTTAAAAGCAACTAGGATAAGAATGCTAAACTTGTAGAATGACTTGGTTTATCACTCTCCATATCAAGTGTGATTGCTTGGTAATGCTTATTGTTTACATAACCTTTCGATAACAGATAACCTTTCGATTAGGATCAACAAATAACAATCAGAAATATAATATTGAGTATGTTAGACTAAATCAGACTCCTGATTAGATTATGATTTATTCTGATTAGAGTTCTTTCCTCTCCGTGACGCGATCTTCTTCTTTGCAAGATCGCTGGATGTGATCGGACTAGCTCTTCTCCGGATGTGATCGGATTCTTCTCCGGTGAAGGAGCCGCCACCGCTGGACTTCGCCGGAGGACGCCGCTGCCGCTGGACTTCGCCGGAGGACGCCGCCGCCACTGGACTTCGCCGGAGGACGCCGCCGCCGCTGGACTTCGCCGGAGGACGCCGCCGCCGCTGGACTTCGCCGGAGGAGGAGACCGCCACTGGAGAAAGATGAAAATTTTCCCAAAAAATTGAGACTTGAGCCGCCAACGACGAACCGCCAACGCACCGCCTTAGCACCTCCATCATCACCGGATCCGCCATGGGCCGCCAACGACGAAGACATCTGCCACCAGCCGAGCTCCCGTCCCCGCTTTCCGTTGCAGTTGCAGATCCGTCGCCACCACAAGCCGAGCCACGCGCTCCCACGCGCCGCCCACGCGCAGCCCACGCGCATCCCACGCGCCGCCACGCGCTTCCAATCCGTCGCCAACCACCACCTAGAGCCTGCCGTTGAATCTGCTCCGACCGGCCAGCAATCATCCGACCCATCACCGTCACCGCTGGAGCAACCCTCTTCACCGCCATCTACTCCGGTGACCGAGGAACTGCCACCACCTCCCGTGCCCAGCCGACTGCGAAACGTACCAGGAGACGGGCGACACAGGCTCCCACCGTTTCAACCGACGAGGAGGAGCCAAATGTCGCCGAATTCCATGGTTTGCCTCCGGAGATCGTTGTCGATTCCAGGGAGGACCTCCTCCAATTTGATGACCCGAAGCTGCAGGCCAGAGCTTTGAAAAGGGTAAGAAACAGTGTTTGTCAGGTTTGCGACTAAGTATCTCTTCTTTTAGGACTTTGGGCATTTATGATCAGTTTCTGCAATACTTTGCGAATATTGGTTGGTCTTTGCTATTTGACTTGCATTCTGTGATCATGTATACGCCCCTATGTGAAGAGTTTGTGGTTAGTTTTTGCTTAAAGAGACCTGTTTCCCTGATTGATGCTTGCATATCCTTTCGGTTGGATTTGCACCATGTTTCTATGAGTTTGAATGAGTGGAATGTGGCTTTGGGCTTGGTGTCTGTTGATGATTTATCTTTGGAAGGTTATGCTAATGCTTTTGTGGGTACCTATAAAGACTTTCCCAATTTTAGTCCCACTGATGCTTGGAAGGAATTGGCTCCTGCTTGCCCAGTTTTGTATGATGCTAATTGCTCTAATGTGCATTGGATTGCCGATCCTGTATTGAGAGTGTGTTGCCATTCTCTGTTGCGAAATGTTTTTGGGCGCTTCACCACATTTACGAGAGTCAGTCAGAATGTATTATTTGTGTTGTGGTGTATGCATCATGGGGAGAAATTGAATCTGGGATTTTGCTTAGCTGATTCTTTGAATGAAATTGCAATTCAGTCTACTCGTCATATGACCCTATGCAATCTGGTTGGTGTTTTACTTGACAAAGGTATGCAATTGCGTGTTCCCCCTTCCCTTCCCAAAGTGCCTGAGCCAACCCTTTGTGATTTGGACTATTTGCGGACCAGCAACTTGATTTATTTGGATAACAATGTACCTCGGTTTTCTGTGCCGGGCATTCCTTGCCCGAGCACCACTTCTTCTCATGCGGGCCGCAGTGCTTTTTCGATACAAGATGAGGTGTTATCCATCCGTGCAGAGGTGCAATCCTTGCAACAAAAGCTGGATCTTCAAGCTGCCCAGATTGAGCGTCTAATGTCATTTTTGGAAGTTCCCCCCATGAACAGCCCCCCCGCATGAGTTCCCCTATCCCTTCTCTTTTATGGCTCTTCTTTTCTTTTCCTTTATTTTCCTTTCATGTATATTGTCTCTAGGAATCTTCTCGCTTTTAATCCGAGCTTGCTTGAGGGCAAGCAAGGCTTAAGTGTGAGGAGGTTTAGGTGTCATTTTTACATTTTAGTGTCTTGTTTGTGTGACGTTTTATATGCTTTGTTTACTGTTTTTTGTGTGTTTTTGTGAATAAATAATTCTGAAAAAGAAAAAAAATGTTTTTATTTTATTTTATCGAGTCGGTCAAATTTTCAGCATGACAGTGAGTAATGAATTGGCTTTAAAATGGATTAACCTTGCTGGTAAAAGAATCATATTAGCAAAGTTTTGTTGGTTGATATCTCCCTTGAAATGCTCAGTGATAAACCTTTGAAATTAACCTGAACTTGGCTAAATGATACATGGGATGACGAACAAGACTTGCATGAAAAAGCCTAGTATAAAGTGAGGTTTGAGCCTAGAGTAGAGCACTCTCTACATCAAGCTTTTTTCTAAGAGTTGTGGTAACTAAGGTTGATGCATAATGAGTAAAAAAAGAGGCAAATTAGGATTAACCACACATCGTATATAGCCTACCTTTTATATCCTCTAGTAAACCCTTTTGAGCCTTGACCTTTTCTTTGTGTAACCCACTATAAAAGCCTAGCCTTTTCTCTTTATATTATTCTTGCCCCATGCATGTATGTTCTTGAACTGAAAATTTCTGCTCTTGCTTGATATTGTATATTCATGATTCGAGTGCCCGGTTCTCATTGAAAAATAGTCTTATGGCACTGTAGAGGTAAATGGGCATGTAATTTGAAAAATTCTGGTCTGGACAGAGAAAAAAAAAGGAAAAAAAACTTTAAAAAAATAAAAGAAAAATAAAAAGAAGAAGACCCTCCCAATGCTGACAATCCGTACATGCGAGGATATCCCCCTGTATTGTGATCACTGTGCTAAACTGGGACATTCACTTGGTCAGTGTAAAACAGTCTCCCATAATAATGTTGAACCAATGCCTAAATGGTATGCTACTGGCCATAAATTTGCAAAAGCCCCTGCTATGTTTACTAACAATCAGCCCTCCTCAAATAAGCCCAACTCAGAAATCATATCTCATCAGCTAGCTAATACTAACCCTGCCTCTAATCCGTTGGCATATGGCACCGAGACAACAGGAGCAATCGCTCAGATTACCACACCTAAGCTACCTCAACCAGTTTCCTTCATTAAAATCCAATGCCTTAACTTCTTCAAAATATTCAACTCATTGCGGACATGTGTTGGTAGGATGATCTAAACTACACATGCCACACACCATAACTTCATGCTCTCTCCCTTTCATAAATTCCTTCATCATCAAGGAAAGTGCTTGAACATGCTCTTCTAATTTGGGAGATTGAGTCAGTCCTCCAATGTCTTCACTCGGGATCTAGTGCCAAATTGTCTTGTCTAGTTGAACATTTCTTCGAACAATGCCATTGCATCCTTAGGGCTTTTGTTAGCTATAGAGCCATTGCACGCTACATTGACTATTCTCATATCCTCGTCACAAAGTCCCTCAAAGAATAAGTACACCAAATCACCTTCCTTGAATAGATGGTCAGACAACTCGCCGACAATCTCTTAAACCTCTCCCAATACTCATAAAGGGACTCGTTCGCCATTTGGGATATGTTGGAAAGCTGCCTCTTTAGACCTGCAGACTTGGAAGCTGGAAAGTACTTTTCATGGAACCTCCGCTTCATGTCCATCCACAAAGTGATGCTTCCCGGAGGAAGATAATATAACCAATCCTTGGTTGCATCCCGCAGTGAGAAAGGAAAGGATCTCAAGTTGTAATCTTCCTTCGAAACTCCAGGTGGCTTCATATTGGTGCACACTAGGTAGAATTTTGACAAGTACTTGTTCGTATCTTCATCGGCCATCCTATGGAAGGTGGGAAAACATTATATCATGCCCCTCTTCAACTCACAAGTCACGTTAGGTGGAAAACCTGGAAAGATAATGCATAGGGATTGATTATCCAAGTTCAGAGCCATCAACTCCCTAAGTGTGCTATTATCTTCTAACATATCTACAAACTCCTCAACAATATTTAGCTCTTGTGGAACCCCTACTCTAGCTCTCTCCCTCCTTATTCTCCGACCACCTGTGTATTTCAGTAGGTGTAGTAAAGTTTCTAGGTTTGTGGTACGGGTATGTACCATAAACTAGAAACTAAACAATACCAAACCAAAGAGAAACACTAGCAAAAAGGATTAGAAGAAACCATATTACTATCACAAAGGCTCAACACCAAAAACCAACCAAGAAAAACACAACACTAACTACTCTACCAACAAGCTAAGCAAGTTAAACATTAAATCTTTAGACTAGCATCCCGGGCAAATGCGTCAAAATTTGATCTGCACTCCGTGGGGTCGTTAATTAGGTATCAATTAACCAGCAAAATGCTTCACAAAGATAAAGATTTGTTTGTTGCTCTCGTAACCTTTTGAGCTCCAGTCCAGCTAACTAGTGTACGGTCATCAGAACTTAGCTCGGCAACCCACATGCATACACCCATACGGTCTTAGACTATTGCTCCCCCTAATACATCTAGGTTTCACTCCCCGGGAGATATCAATAAATGCTCCAACATGAAAGTAGACTAAGGTGTATGCCAACATGGTGTAACAATCATGCAATTGACAAGAATGTAAGGCACAAGTCAACATAATGTTCATAAGCATATAAGGATAGGGAGATCTTAGAATCTCACAACATAACTACCAATTCATGATTACAAATATAAATCCCCAAGCTAAATCACCACTCCCTAAGCATTGAACCCAAATATTTCATTGGATTCAATGCCCTTGGGAAAAAGAAGAATAAAACTAAGAGAGAAGGATTAGCCCATTTCTATCTCTACCTACTCATAGAAAAAACTAGGATAATGAAAATAAGACTATCCAAACTTAAACACTAGTAGACATAGGCTCCTATATATAGTAGTAGGAATTGGGCATTAAAAAAGGCCAAAAAAGGGAAAGTAAAACCCTAGCAGCCGCCATGGCACGACCCTGTAATTGTGCACGGTGAGTGTAATTCAGCACAGGCTATAGGTTGGGTGCTAGTCACGGCCGTCATGAGTGCACGATCGTGCCGTTCGTTATGAGCCATCGACTGGGAACTTCTTCCTGAGCAATTGAACGGCACGATTCGTGAAGATCTTCATGGGCCGACGAATGGATGTTTGATTTCCTCTTCTAAATGGCGTGGGCCGTGTATATCCTTGGGCGTTATAGGCTGGGAATCAATTTTTGGACAAACTGATTGCATGGGTGTGCAAATCTTCACACCCCATGGGCGGGTCTTTGAATATTGGAACTTGAGTTGCACACGTGTAGTTTGGCATGGCCCATGCAGATACTAAGCTGCACGAGGCATCTTCAATGGCATGGGCTAGGTAGAACAACATAGCTCGTGCCAAGGTCTTCTTGCACCATCGTATTGGCTAGCACGGCCCGTGTAGAATCACACGGCAATGCCAGTTCTTCGAGTGTTAGACTTCAACTCCCTTATTCTTCTCAGCTTGATTCCATCTACTACCACATTTTGACTCGTGGCATTCTGTCTACTACCACCCTTGTGGATAGCCTTCTACTATCCACTACCACCCTTGGAGATGACCTTCTATAAACTATGCTGAAGTGCCCACGAGTATCCTACCAATAAGCTCACAAAAGCATAATCTAGGAGCTCGTGAGGACATAGTGTCCATTAGATCCAATTAAGTCTACAAAAATAGGGATTTAGATAAGAAAATCAACAATGGTCATATAAACCCTTTGTAATGTAAACCTAACTAAAACTAGAAATCAACCAACCAAAACATAATAACAAATGTGTCAAATGCATTAGTTAATGCATGTTTTTAGGTTCATATCAATTTCCCCACACTTAAACCTTTACTCGTTCTCGAGTAACAAGAACGAGCAAAGATCTAAGAGGAAAGTAGCATGCAAAGATAAGTTAACCGATACATTCAACCTTATTCCTAAGCTACCCTAGTTTCCCCTAAGATGTGAGACTCTCAAAAACCTTACCCCCCCCCCCCCGAAGAAGCTAAAGTAACCTATCCAACCAAATCATGCAAAGAAAAAGGCAAGGTATAAATGATAGATGTGAAACTAACTTACTCTGTCAAAGAAGCCACCAAAGACAATGTGAAACTAACTTAGCATAGTATTTGATTTCTCTCAATTTCTCTCATTTTGCCTAGGAGCCCTTTTGGGTGTTCATCTTAGCTTCACACAAAACTTGAACTCACTTCTCACCTTTTTTCCGTATATGGCCTCTAACTTTTTCATAGATTTTTCAACCTATCCGAGTCTTTCCCATTGTTTCCTAAGTTTCCCTTTTGGATTTTCGACTTAGTCGGGTATATTTTTTTTCATTTTTTCAATTTTTTTCAATGAGAATGTACCTTTAGTTGGTTGCTCTCACTTGCTCCCCTTTTCTGAGCAATTGTAGTGACCGATACCTATGATCCCAAGGTCAAGATGAGGGATCAGATGGGCCAGTGAGCACTCTAATATTCTATGCTCGAAACTTCCACACTGTAGACATTTACTTGCCTTTTTCCAACAATTCTTCTCCTCGTGGCTTCCCTTCCCAGAATACATGCAATGAACTCAAGATGCTTCTCTCGGACCAATACTTGAGCCACTGGACATAGTCCATGGTTGGGGTATATCTTTCCTAGGGTTTTTGTTTCCCCCAGAGATTGATCCATGTGTGCCTGAAGGGTACATTGATTGAGACTTCACATTCACCTGTTTTGCCTAGTGCAGGGCTCACAAGGCCTTTTTGGTTTCTTCCACATTGCAAGCAGATTTGATGGCTGCAACATAATTACTCTAATACGCCGGAGCTAAGGCATTCCTAGTTTCAGTTTTAACCCTTGGATGAATCTCATCTTCCTTTCATTATCTATGGAGACTAACTTCTCTGCGAACTTAGAGAGTCTAGAAAACTTTTCCTCGTACTCCGCTACGCTTATTATTCCTTGTTTCAAGTTTATGAACTCTGCTTCCTTCTTTTCTTTAACTAAAGGTGGAATGTAATTCATCTTAAATTCCTTCTCAAAAATTTTCCAGGTTCGAGGAGTTTCTTCCATTTCCCATTTCCTCAGTACTCTGTTCCACCAATCCTACGTAGCCCCTTCCAACTGAAATATGGAAAAACTCACCTTCCGCTCATCAGTGTATCCCAGGGCCTAGAAGGTCTGAGTCATTGTTTTCATCCAGTTATTGATGACTTCATCATATAGTCCGTCATTGAACCAGGGTGGATGGAACTTCATAAATCGGTTTATGGCCACATCCTCCGTCTCCGACCTTTGACTTTGATCCTTAGAAGAAGATCAGGATTGGTTCTCTATTTCTATCATGATGTTCATTATTTTAGTTACTTGAATTGCAAACAACTCCATCCCGGTGGGTGGAGGATTTTGTCCCATTGATGGGTTCGAGCTTTCACCTTGTTCTCCTTCCATTGGAGCCTAAACGAAATGAGTTACTTTACAAGTTTTTTATTTAAATTATATAAACACGGATTATACTAATTATTAATAAATATTTAAACAAAAGAACACAACATAGTTTACATAATATTTTATTTTCATTACCCAATAACTTCAACCTAGTGATGTCTTCACAGGCTCTAAAATTGGTACTCGCCCTAGTTTTACCACTTATATTTTACAAAATAAAGTTAGGCTTAATCTTCTCCTGGGTCTATCACTGGTTCCTATACTTAACTCGCAGGATCCACAAGGTGTAAAATTGGGATCCATATGTACCAAAAGTCAAAGTCTACTACTATAATTATTCTACATTCTAGTCCTAACCAATCCTAGAACCTTTAGTGGACCCACTTTCTTCCTCTCGCTCGACTCCATGGGATGCCCGATTTACCAGGCCATCCCACAGTGCATCAATGGTTTGGTCTACTCTCTCCAAAGTCCTCTCAATGTGCGTCCATACTGGTTCGGTTGGTTGTCTGTGGTATGCTACCATACCCCCTCCCCCCTGTAGTGTTCGAGCACCCCCTTGGACTAGGATCAACTCTTGTATGACTTCCTGATGCATGATGTCCTATCCAAAGAAGCGACTAAATAGACAAATCAAGAGAAACATAAAAAAATTCAATTTCTCTCATTTTCTCTCATTTTGCCTATGAGCTCTCTCGGGTTTTCATCCTAACTTCACACTTTTTTTCAATGCTCACCCTCACATTTTTCCACACCATTTGGCCTCTCATTTTTTTCATAGGTCGCCCTTTCGGGTTTTCGACCTATCTGGGCCTCCCACTTTTGCCTAAGTTTCCCTCTCAGGTTTTCAACTTAGAGGGAAATTTTTTTTTTCCAAACAAAACAAATCAAAGTGGAGCATATGCACACTAAAATACAATACAATGAGATATATTTCCCTTTACCTCCCCACACTTGAAACACACATTTTCCTCAATGTGAAAAGGACAAGAAAAATAAATAAGGGAGAAAGTAAAAATACTCGCAGCTAGGAACTTGAAGGTCCTTCCCGGTGATGGCAATGCTCTCTTCTCAATGAATGTTCTCTCCTCCATGTTCTCGAACTCCATCCAATATGAAACTTTGATTCATCCACAACAAATCCAAAACTATGAAAATCCCGATCAACATTCACAAAATACAACAACTAGTAGTACTCCTAGATGGTGGCTTTGGTAGTGGTTTTTGGTGGTGGATGGTGGTGGATAGTGGTGGTATTCTTGTGGTTTTGGGTAAGGGTTTGAGGACATGGTTGAGGATTTTCTTTCAAGAAAAGAAAAACACTAACCTAACTTAGAAGCTCGGGTTGCCTCGCGAGAAGCTCCATATTTTTAAGGTCGTCAGCACAACCCTAGTGTTATCCATATGGTGAAGGTTTGAACCCCTTCACCATGGGTATCCAAAAATAGAGAGGTGGGAGTACATAACAATCAAGAGGAAAGTCTTGTGGAGGTGGAGGTGGTTTAAAAGGATTTGGGTGGTTAGGAGGGTTAGGGTAGTCTTTTGGCTCCACTCTTATCTCCTTCAAAACTTCCAAAAATGGTGGACTTGGTTCACTTGGTGGGGGTAAGGGTGATGATGGTAAAAATAATTAATGTAGCACAATCACCTCTTCATCCACTTCTTTGTCTTCAACAATCGACTCCTCATCCCCTTCGAACTCGAACTCATTTCTCAAGGTGACCTCACTCACCAAATCATCGAGTTCGACATGGGATGGTGTATCTTCGGAATAACGAGCTTCCATTCGGGTGACCACTTCCAATAAATTGCTTTCATGCCCTTCCAAAGCCTCAAGACTAGAGGAGTTTCCGATTCTTCATTACTCTTGGCTCGGATGGTTAAGTTTGCTATGACATTTATGATCTCCTCATTTGTCAAACTCAAACCTTCTTCTAGGACTTAGTCTTGGGGTATGGTGTATAGTGGTGGGGGATAACTATTTTGCTCATATTGTTGGTTTTCTGGGTCATTCTCATACCATCAATCCGGATTACCACTCCACTTAGGATTGTAAGAGTCATGGTATGGATACCACTCTTGAGCTTCTTGCCATTGAAAACCAACAACTTAATCCTCTTGGTAACACTCCTCATAATACCCTTGGTTTTGGAAACCAGTGGTTCTTTCCTCCTCATAGTGCTTCACTCTTAACATATAGCAAGATTCAGAGGGTGGTTGAAATGACACGTCCTACAAATTCTTGCTTGTTGAGCCTCTCTTCTCATCATGAGTTCCCTCAAGGTGAGATGTTCCATTTTTCTCTTTTTTTTTCAAAAGTCCGGAATCACATTGCAAGGATTCTTGATTCAAAAAAATCACCAAGAACTCAAGCAATACCTACTCCAAACAAAAAAAACCTCAAAGAAGTGGAAAATAAAAACAACTAGCAAATATGTAACCAAATATGCCCAAAAAATAAATGCCTCTTCCCCGGCAGCAGCACCAAAATTTGGGAGGTCGTCGTCGTACCTCTCAAAGTTAAATTTATAAGGTCTAAATGCTTCCTATCTACAAATAAGTAGACAATGGCAAGTCGGGGTCGTCCACGAAGAAAAGAGATATTTCTAAGGGTTTAAACATATAAGGTTGATGTTAGGCTAGAAGTAGATATATACAGATATATAAAAGCAAGTAAACAGGGGGGATTTTAGTTGGTTTTGGTCCTAAGTTATGAAATTAAAAGACAAGACAACTATCAAAGTTAAGTAACTATGCTAATCATGCATTAAACTAAGAAAAATGGGGTAAAAACTACAAATGACAGACTTGGGGGCAATTAATATCCACTTCCAAAACTCATGTAGATCATTGAATCATTCACTCATTCTATTACATTTGTTACCTATGGGGAAAGCTATCACTTTCCAATTGAAGATCAACATTCATTTCTTCTTAAGAGTAATTCACAAAGACATTCAACGACCATTTGCAAACCCCATTGATAATCACTTTAAACGTTCAACGGCCATAAAAATATTTCACCAATGGCATTATACACAAAGAACCATAGATTTGATAACAACAAGCCTTCTATCAAAGACATAGCCATTTAACCAAACATAGCATTCATTAGACTAAACCTAGAACAAACCACATTCAAGATTCAACATTTTATTGCATCTATAGGATAAATATGAGAACAAATTACATAAACATACTTATCTAGCAAGAATCACAACATATTATACACAAGAAGTTCTAATTCCATGTTCTTGGATTTTCATGTCAAAGAGTTAAGAAATTGTACACTTTCCTAACACCCTAACAATAAATCATACAAACACTTCATATACTCAAAAAACCCATAGCATAAATGAAGTACAACATCACATTAAGAACACATGAATGCTAAATAACAAATGCTTCAATAAAGAATGAAGTAGAGGTTCTTACTACATAGATGTGGAAGCTTCAATAGATTGCTCCCACGTAAAAAACTAAGCTAGATAATCAAAACCCATAACATAGAACATAAATCTACAAAGAAAGAAGAACAAAATAGGAAGAAAAGGTGAAAAAATAGGGTTTTGGGAGCCCCAAATCCGGTTTAGAGAGTTGGGGAAGGATGGGGGCTATTTATAGTCCAAGTGGGTCAAGAAAAGTCAAAAAGTGCAGCAGGCGTCGCCCAAGAGGAAATGGCCTTGACTGGGTGGAAATGGCATCGCCCTAGCGGTGGAGGCTTTAGCAAATTTTCTGATCTTGGCTTGCTCATCTACCCGAGCGGATGATGATCCGTGCGGATGAGCTGTACTTTGTTGCTTCTTGTTTTGCTTCCCACGGGTGAACCATTGATCTATTTTGAGAGTTCTTGTAGTCGTTTTTATAGCACTCGAGAAGACAAATCCAATGGTACCACCCTTGGAGGCTGGTTCTTCTCGAAAAATATAAAATCATTCTTCATCCTCTACTTTGCTCTCCTTCTTCACTTTATCTTCTACCACTTTGTGAGTGGCCTTCCATCTTCTACCATCCTTGTGAATGACCTTCACTAAACCACTCTGAAGGGCTCACCAATAATCTACAAATTAAGCTCACAAAATGGAATCTAGATACTCGTAAGGACCAAAAATTCATTTGACTACAAAATGAAATATTTAGATATGAAAACCAAAAATAGCTATCTAAACCCCTTATGATGTAAACCTGCCTAAATCTAAAAATCTTACAACAAAAAAATGACAAAAGAGATGTTAAATACTTTGAAAAATACATGCATTTGACATCTTATCAATATCTCCAGAAGAGCTCAAGGGTGTGACTTTACCTCAATGGGCTCCCGAAAGTTATTGGTCGCAACCTCCCCTTCATTATCCATTTTCCAAAATAACAAAATCGTTTGTTTGACTGATTGGGCCTAACAAGCCAAAAGATTTATTATTCACAATTTATTCAGATTCTCTAGAGTCTTTTATTTAAGGTAAGTATTGGTTTGACTTTACCTGATTTGAGAAATCTCGGATACCACATCTGTAACACCCCAGATCCATGACCAACTTGCTCAGTGCAAGTATCAGGTTGAACCTGAGCACGTTACCATGATCCAACGAGTCAGATTACTGACATGCAGTAATGAGCAAATACAGTTTATGCGGAAGAAAATTTAATAATCCAAAATTGAACTTACTATTATAGTGGAAGTCTTTGTACAAGTATTAAACATGAGTTTTAACAAAAATACAGGCAAAAGTTCTAAAAGATCCGGTAAGGATCAGTTTTACGTTAAATGTATTTTACATTATTATAACAAAACCTAAGCCAAAAGATTCTAAATGTCCATCCAGGATCCTTCCTCAAAAGAAGTAAAGGCAACATCGTACTTCACTCTAACTGCTCAGCTACATCTGATAGGGCTGTTTAAACTAAGGCAAGCTCTTTTCTTAGTGAGGTTCCATCGCCAATATTTACCAATTTAAATTTAGTGATCACATAATGCACATAGCCACATAAATCCTAGCACATTGTAAAAGGATACTGGTGGGTTATGCCAAGACGCAGTCAAGTTCCTTGATAGCCACTGTGACTGACATCAGGGCATAGAACCTTCTGTATAGCCTAAATGCTATCACGATCTAGAAACCCATACTCGCCAACCACACCCAATATGTTCAATTATGAGCTCATATAAAAAAACTAAATGGTTACGCTAGCATACCGAAACTCCACATGTAGCCGATCTAATCAGACGGTCTGGTCAATACCGCTCCCCGGTGATTTTGACCAAACTACAATCGCATCGGGGACCCCAAAAGGCATAGACAAGTAATTAGCTAGCACGTAATCCAAGTTTAACACCACAAGTTTGACTTTGACAAAGTAAGTAGGCCAATAATCTTGGGACGAGGGTGTGAACCCCCGACCTTAATGAAGTCAGATAGAATGTAATAGCTAGGCTTTAACCAAAAATCATATTCTCTCATTCACTTTCTTCGACTACTTCCTATTATAGCTTTAAAATCAAACCTACAAGAACCTTTTACATAAAATAAAATAAAATGAAATAAATAAATAGATATAATATAATAAGTAAATAATAATAAAATAATGTAAATTGTTGGCTTTAGTTTAGTGTTCTTTCATCAAAAAATAATAAAATAAAATAGTAGGTAAGTAAATAAAATAAATAGGTAATGAGCAATAATACGTCAAATAGGAGGAAAGTAAGAAATACAATTGGCGCATTTAATAGAATAATAATAATAAGCAACTAAGAAATAATAATTTAAGTCGTTAATTAAATATCTATATTATTAGGATTTCACAATAAAGTCTTTTAGTATTGGAATTACAATTGAAATTAAAATATTGATAATTAGCTTGAGTGTTAATTAAACATTTATACTAGTGAAATTTACAATAAAATCTCGTAATATCAAAATTACAATTGTCTACCCATTCAAAATTTATGGTAGAATAAGGTAGGTGGTAGTGGTGATGTAAAGGAGATGGGTTAAAGTTTTGGAGATCAATGAAAGTTACATATTGCCAAAAAAGAAATTTTAAAAAGGAAAAGAAAAGGAAACTGAAAATGATGGAATTTGAAAACAAAGATGGAAACAAATCCTACGTGTTTTGAAGTAGAAAAAGAAGTAAACAAACAAGGTAGATAAGATCAAATGGGACTAGAGGTGTCAATTCGGGTTATCGTGTCACATTCGTATCGGGTTGGAAACGTGTCATGTTGAAACATGTCGGGTTGAATCGTGTTGAAACATGTCGGGTTGAATCGTGTATATTTCATTTATCGTGTCGGGTCGGGTTGAATTTGGTACTTATAGTGTCGGGTTGAAAATGTGTCAGTTATTTTCTCGGATTGGGTCGTGTCGGGTTGAGTTAATATCGGGTCGGGTTACTGTCGTGTGATTTTTATACTCGGATTAGATCGAGTCGGGTCAGAATATTGTCGGGTTGGATTGGATCGCGTTATTGTTGTGTCATTTTTTGTACTGAAGTTTTGTTCAGGTCTGATTATGTCAATTATTTTTTATAATGTTTCACATTGAATTCAGATATATTTTGGGTTTGTTCATTTTAGATCGGGTTATTATGTCACCCAATTAAATTTGGGTTGATTTAGGTTATATTTCAATAATACTATTGCTACAACTGCACTATTATCAGGCATTGTTCGTTGTAACTTGTAACTTGCAAAATGTAAAAACTTGACTCGTAACTCCAAATTAAAATCCGTTCGAAAGTGATGCTACCCTATACACCCCCATTGATTTTCCAAGTACGTAACAAAAAATTTATCAACAATCGAGAATAAAAATATATCCGTAGTCATTTTCAATTTCTCTTTCTTATTTCTAAGTAATCAACTTTAATTTACACTAGAACACGTATTAGTGCTTTCCAATAATTCACCAAAAAATCAATCTATTTAATATTTCTATATTAAAGCAAGAATAACAAAAAATAATGTATTTTGGAGCAACGAATTATAGGGTAACACAATTTTGGGCCACAGTGTAATTTTTCAAGACTGTGTAGAAGTATTCAATGTTGACTTTCAAGGCCCTTATGTTCACCCATACATGCCCAAATTGCAAAGTTGCAATATTACATTATTGAATTGCTTTTTAGTGTCGCCAATTTCGTGATTCGACAATTCCAACTTTCTTGGAGGGACCTAAGTGCAAAAAGTAAAAACTTTACTCGTAACTCCAAATTGAAATCCGCTCGAACGTGATGATACCCTATACACCCCCATTGTATTTTTCAAGTTCGTAACTGAATATTTATCTACAACTGGGCACAAGAATATATCCATAATCCTTTTCAATATATCTTTCTTACTTCTAAGTAATCAACTTTAAGTTACTCTGGAACATGTACTAGCGTTTTTCTACATTTCACCAAACAAAAATATTTTTTTTCTATTTCTATATTTATGGAAGAATGACAAAAAATGTGTAATTTGCAGAGAAGGATAATGTCGTAACAGTTTTTTGGGCCATTGCGTAACTTTCCATAAATATGTTAGAGATGCTTTTGTGCCTACTATCTTAGTTGAATAGCAGTGTTGAGTATTAATTGAATTCAATTCACTTTTTGAAATACTTTAGTGCAATTTTGTGTTGTAATAAATATTCTGATTCTATTTTTTTAAAATAAAAAAAACTAGTAAAGTCCCACCGCGCATTGCGCGGCATTATTAATTAAAAAATTAGGATTACTTTTAAGTATTTTTGTGTCTTACATTTAAATTGAAATAAAGAACTTTATTTACAATTCTGAAGTTTAGTTATATAAGGAAAAATATATGAGTAATGAAGTGAAATAATTAGTTTAGTTAGAAATCATTACATATTAAATACAATAAAAATGATTATTTTTATAATATTTCATTAAATTATTTAAAAATTAATTATTTATATGCTGAGCTTATTTTCAAGGTTATCATAATTATATATATCTCACTGAATAAAATTAAATATCAAATATTCTTATGAGTCCGTCTCTTAAAAGACAGTCTTTCCATAATTCATGGAAAGACCAATGTTTAAATGGAAAATTAGAAGAAATGAAGATAAAGTTTTCGGCTTGTATGAATCGGGTTATAAACTTTATAACTACTACATGTTGTACAATAAATTTTAAATATTGCAACTAAGACCTTTTACCTTTTATTATTTTAAATAAACCATGTCTTTCCCATAAACTTATGGAAAGACTGTCTTTCCCAAGACTTTTCCTATTCTTATTAGTCCCACTAATTATAAAATATCCTCATCGAACAGTGACTCGGTCTATAACAAGATTTTCTGATAATTTATTAAATATTATTTTTACAATACTTTTCAAACTGATTTTTGAAATTAATATTTAGTCGACTCTCTATAATTACTAATTCAAAACCATAATTTTAATGTGACATCTCTCTTTATTTGACTAATATTCATTAGATTTATAAATTTAGTTGTGTGCATTTTTAACTTAACATTGTGTATTCATATTTGTTATGAATTGACTTTACGTAATAGTAATCATATGGCTAAAAATCACATTTGTTATTAGTTTGACGCACAACCAACTTGAATTGGTTCTATATTAAATGTTAATTGACTTTTTATAACTGCATCTGTTTTAGGTTGATTACATGCAGGGTTATATAGTTGATTTATCGGGTCGAATTAGGTTCGTGTTAAATCGGGTTCGGGTTGATCTCAGGTTCGTATTCAAGTCGGGTTTGGGTCCAGATTATCGGGTCATATTCGAGTTTCGGGTTGAATTCGGTCGTGTCGGGTTCGGGTACAGGTCAATATTTCTCGGGTCAAAATCGAGTTTTGGGTTGAATGTGATCGTGTCAGATCGGGTTTTGGTCAATATTTCTCGGATCAAATCGAATTTTAAATTGATTCATTCGTATCAGTTCAGGTTGGGTTCTCGATTTGGGTCAGAGATTGACAACTCTAAATGGGACCATGGTAGAGTAGTAGAGTGGGCTACGTCCCCTCTGTCTCTTATCAATCAAAAATTTTGTCAGGGATCAAGTAGTCAAATTAGATGATAAATAGAAGCTCTCTACTCAAAATATGTTTTCCAAATAAATTCCTTAAATCGACTTAACCATTAGGTAGTATATTCAGGAGCCAAAATTTTCATTCAGACACATACTCCCTTCACTCAAAATTTGGTTCAACAAAGTTAGGCGGAGTAGCCAAACGATTCAAACAAAAGAACAGTGAAACTATGTTCAATTCGGTGACTGTTTTCATTACCTTAGAACGAATAATTTATAAGTTATTATTATATGTTATTTTATGCCTGTTAAATTTAAATACTTCCTCCGTTCTAAATTAAACTGTACACTTCATAAAATGTCACTATTTATCGTCCAACTTTGACCACATATTTGAATAAATATATAAACAATAATATTATCATATGTTATATGATTTGATTCGTCGTAACATGTAGTTTCTGAAAAGTAACTTTTTGTATGTCATAATTATACGTAATTAAACATATTAACGATTAGACAAGTTTCTTGATGAGCGTGAAATTCTCTCTCATACCATTTAATTTGGGTTGGAGGGAGTATATTAGTTTAAATTTTTATATATTATATGAAATGTTTAATAATATTAGGTTATATTCATGCCTATTATTTGGTTTCATACAATTTAAGCACGATGTGTACTCTATCACACTATGTCTAATTATTGTGAAACTGAGTGAAATAATTGCTCTGATATTTTATGTGGATGACCGACTTGTACTTTATCTTGTCGTGTCAAACTTGTATTACATGCTACCTGATTACTTGTTTGTGTTTTTTGAGGTCCCCGATGCAATTGTAGTTCAGTCAAAGTCGGTGGGGAATGGTATAGACCGGACCGTCTGATTTGATCGGCTACACGTGGAATTTCTGGTATGCTAGTATAACAATATGGATTTCTGATACTAACTCATAATTGAACATATTGGGCGTTGTTGACGAGTATGGTTTTCTGGATCGTGCTAGCCTTCGGGCATTATTAAAGGGGCTTAAGACCTTGTGTCAGTCAGTATGGCCATATAGGAACTTGACTGCATTTTGGCATAACCACACATATCCTTTTGCTATGTGCTAGGTTTTATGTGGCTATTTGCTTTATATGATTACTAAATTTAACTTGGTAAATGTTGGCGATGAAAACTCACTAAGTAAGAAGATTACCCTAGTTTAAACAAGCCTCACAAGTGTAACTGAACCGTTAGAGTGAAGTGCACCGGTGCCTTTACTTCTTTTAAGGAAGGATCCTCGGCGGACCTTTATAATCTTTTGGTTAGGTTATAATATAATATGTAAAGTACTAACGTAAATTGATCCTTATCGGATCCTTTAGAACTTTTGTCTGTATTTTAGTTAAAACTCTTGTTTAATACTTGTATTAAGACTTTCACTGTAATACTAAGTTAGGTTTTGGATTTTCTAAATTTGCTTCCGCATAAACTGTATTTGCTTGTTACTGCATTTGAGTAATCCGGCCCCCGTTGAATTCTCAGTAGTAAGCCCAGGTCCAACCCGGTACTTGTGTTGAGCAAGTAGGTCGTGGATCTAGGGTTTTACAGAGAGAGTGTATCTAACCTTGACCTGAATTCAAGAAAATGACCATTTTATCCCAAAAAAAAAAACCTGAATTACTTGTTTCTTCTTCCCCTTTTCTTCTTCGTCTTCCCCCTTTCTTCTTCCCCACCTGTTCCCACATTTCTTCTTCTTCTTTCTTCACCCTTCTTCCTCACCGACGACGATCGGTGAGCTCGAGGATCTTTCTTCTTCTCTCCGTTTGATCTAAAGGTGAGCGCCAGGGTTTAGGCGAACCCTAATCGCTTAACCTTATCTTTTTGACGAAAATTGGTGGCCACAAGATTGGGATCACTCTGGGGCGGCGGTGCCGAAAATGCAGAGAAAGTTCAACGCCATCGTGACCTTGTGGTTCTGGTAATGGGGAACCCATGGCCGGGTTCGAGTTCCATCCCACCATAACGCACGAGCGCGTCGAAATACATCGTCGCCTGAGCCTTGTCATGGCCGCCATCGAGATGGGTCTAGCAACAAAGAAAAGATCCTTCTTCAAGAGAAGGCAAGGCTTCTTGTTGGGCATTATTGTTATTTTTGACTCGCTGGTATAGAATGGGAAAAAAAAACAATGGCGTCAGTTTGATTTTGATTTGTTCTTGCTGGGCATTATGTTTATCCATTATATGTGGGTGTTTTAGATTATCCAAGAATCACCCTGGTGACTATCCTTTGAATGGAAGAATCAGCAAAACAGAGCACAAAGAACCATTGAACTCCGACTAGGGTACAACTAGTTCGCTTGCTAACAAGGATGAACCGGCCTCGGGTGGGGTTGTGGCTGAGCAGCGGGTGGCTGAGAGAGGGCAGGGTTTTAGTATTTTGAGTTAAAAACAATACAGTACTATGAAAAATGGGGGGTGGGGGAAAATTCAGTTTAAGGGGGTATTTTTAATCTTTCAAGTTTGGTTAATGGCCAATTTCTTCGGTCAATATCAAAATTAGGGTAAAGGTTAACAGCACAATTTATCATAAATTTAGGGTATTTTAGCACTTTCTCATTATGCAGGGTTATATTAGCACTTTTTGCCTAACGTTAGAATTAGAAGTGTAAAATTCATACTCTTCCCGTCTCAAATTAAATTGCACAAAATCAAAAATTAAGTCAAACTAAGAAAATTCTGACTACATATTTGAACCGATATATAAACAATAATATTATTGTATGTGATATCGTTGAATTTGTCATAAAAAATAATTCCTAAAAAGTAACTTTTTGTTTACCAATATTATACGTAGTTACATATATTAGCGATCAAACGTGTGTGTTAAAAACTGTGAAAAAGATTTTGTGCAATTTAATCTGGAATGGGGGGAGAATATGTAACTGTGTATAATAATGGCACATGAAAACTTAATATTTAGAAACTACATGTTACCACGAATATTACAATGTATCATACGATAATACAATTGCTCATATATCTAATCAAATATATGATCAAAGTTTGACAAGTTTGATTGAAAATTGGATTTTATGCAATTTAATCTGGGGCAAACGAAGTACCTTAGAGTTTCATATGTACAGATAAGTCCCTAAAATTTGAATTTTCCACCATGTCCTCGTAAAATCATTTCTTTATCTTATAAGTATCGCACTTCCAAAATTAGTTACTCCTTTCGTCCCTCTATAAGTGTCTTACTTGTTTTATTTGGTGTTCCTTTACTAGTGTCTTACTCCATTTTGGCAAAAAAAAAAGTTGAATGTGAAAAATAAAAATGTAATAATATTAGTCCACAAATCCTGTTGGTATGCCTTGAATATGTATTAGCCGCTTCGACAGGTTAGTATGGGGATCTCGCTGCCCGGTCAGCGAGTCGGGGGGTCCGGGGGGCGGAGTCGCCCCTGGTCCGACAGTATAGCTTGTCTCTTTATTGGACTGCTGTTGATTTGGGCCGAATTGTGTTTTGGCCCAGTTTGTTAGGGTTTAGTGGAGACAGCATATAAAGTGCCTCTCTTCTCTCTGTAAACATTAATTCTGATATAGTGAATTCGTCTCCCGTGGATGTAGCCAAAATTTGGTGAGCCACGTAAATCTTGTGTCTTGTTATTTTCGTTCATATTTTCTGTTCTTTCTCCATTCCGCACAACAAACTGGTATCAGAGCGGGGTTTTTTTCCGGTGAGATCTGTAGTGGGTGTATCGGATTCTGGGCTCATCAGATCGGGGCTGATCGGGGAGAAAGATGTCTGGGTTGAACGTGAAGATCGACAAGTTTACTGGGAGAAACAGTTTCAGTTTATGGCAGATCAAGATGCGAGCTTTGCTGAAACAGCAAGGTTTGTGGACTCCGCTGACGATGGATTTCGCGAGCAGTTCTGGCGATGTGGTGGGTCTGGAAGAAAAGGCACACTCGACGATTATGTTGTGTCTCGCGGACGAAATCATCACTGAGGTCTCAGATCAGGAGACTGCTGCACAACTGTGGCTGAAGTTGGAGAGTTTGTATATGACGAAATCTCTAACCAACAAGCTGCTTCTGAAACAACGCCTCTTCGGTCTCCGAATGCAGGAAGGTACGCAACTCAGAGACCATCTAGAGCAATTGAATACTTTGTTATTAGAATTGCGAAATATAGATGTGAAAATTGAAGACGAAGATGCTGCTTTGATTTTGCTAGTGTCTTTACCGCTTTTGTATGAGAATTTTGTTCAGTCATTTATTGTTGGTAAAGATTTTGTGTCTCTGGAGGAAGTTAGATCCTCTCTCCATAGTAGAGAGTTGCGACATAAGGCAAACGGTACAGTTACAGAAAGTCAGGCCTCTGGCTTGTTTGCTAGTGACGGAAACACAAAGGGCAAGGGAACCGGCAGTAAGAAGAAGGGCAAGAAGTCATCTTCAAAGGGTCCTAAGGCCAATGATGTTTGTAACTACTGTAAGGAGAAGGGGCATTGGAAAAAGGAGTGTCCAAAGAAGGCTAGTAAATCTGGGAGTACATCTGGTACTGCTGCTGTGGCAGAAGGGGATTTCAGTTCTGAAGATGATTTTGCTCTAGCTGCTACTGGGCAAAATAATCATCCTAATGCGTGGTTTCTTGATTCTGGGGCATCTTACCATATATGCCAAGGAGAGATTATTTCTCAACTTATGAGTAAGCTGAGGGCATCATTACTACGGCAAATGGTGTTGCGTACAAGGTAGTTGGGATTGGTTCAATCAAGACCAGGACGCATGATGGTAGTTTCTGTACTTTGAACGATGTCAGGCATGTTCCATCGATGACAAAGAATCTGATTTCTCTTCCTACGTTGGATAGAAAGGGTTTCGTCTACTCAGGGAATGATGAAGTACTGTGTGTCTGCAAAGGTTCTAGGCTAGCTCTGAAAGGTGTTCTGCATGGTACTTTGTATTTTCTACAAGGTTCCACGGTTATGGATTCTGTTAATGTTGCATCTTCGGAGGTTCACCAGGATGATATGACTAAGTTATGGCATATGAGGCTTGGTCACATGGGTGAAAGAGGGATGCAGATTCTGTCGAAATATGATCTTCTTGGTGGCCACAAGGTCAAGAGCTTGGACTTCTGTGAGCATTGCATTTTTGGGAAGCATCACCGCAGCAAGTTTCCTAAGGCGATTCATAGAACAAAGGGCACATTGGATTACAACATTCTGATTGTTGGGGACCTTCCCGAGTTGAGTCACTGGGAGGTCACAGGTACTTTGTTTCTCTGATTGATGATTACTCAAGGATGACTTGGGTTATCATGATGAAACATAAGAGTGAAGCTTTCTCAAAGTTCAAGGAGTGGAAAGCTTTGGTGGAAAATCAGACCGGGAAGAAAATCAAGAAGCTTCGAACTGATAATGGGCTGGAATTCTGCTCGTCTGAGTTTGATCAGTTTTGTAGAGATGAAGGGATTGCCCGTCATCATACAGTCAGGAATACGCCACAGCAGAATGGCGTAGCTGAGCGGATGAATCAGACATTGCTGGCGAGAGCGAGGCGCATGCTCTCTAATGCTGGTTTAGAAAGGAGATTCTGGGCAGAGGCGGTGAGTACAGCTTGTTACTTGATCAACCGCGGGCCTCACACGGGTATAGAGTGCAAAATACCTATGGAGTTATGGTCAGGTAAAGTTGTTGATTACTCCAAGTTAAAAGTTTTTGGTTGTACATCTTATTATCATGTTAGTGATGGTAAGTTAGAGCCCCGAGCCAAGAAGGGTGTCTTTGTGGGTTATGGAGATGGAGTTAAAGGCTCCAGAATATGGTCTCCATCTGAGAAGAGGGTTATTCTGAGCAGGGACGTTGTCTTTGATGAAAATTCTTTGCTTAGATCTATGGTGAAGCCCACAGTTGTGCCAGAAACTAGTGGAGTTGATAAACAGGTGGAGCTTGAAGTCACTCAAGGTGAAAATAGATTGGAACAATTTAAGGTGGATCAAGAGCCACAGAAAGAATCTGAGATACCGGAATCTCCACCACTAGATCCTCAACCATCAGGAGCTACAGTCCGCAGTTTAGCTCGGGACCGACCCAGGAGGGTTGGAGGTGGGGCACCCAAGAGATATGGGTTTGAGGATATGGTGGGTTATGCACTACAGGTTGCTGAGGAGGTGGATACTCATGAGCCATCCACCTACAGAGAAGCTGTTTCAGGTACTGATGCTGACAAATGGTTTGTAGCAATGGGAGATGAGATGGAGTCCCTCTAGAAGAATCAGACATGGGATTTGGTTCAACAGCCTCAAGGGAGAAAGGTTATCACTTGCAAATGGGTTTTCAAGAAAAAGGAAGGGATATCACCTACAGAGGGAGTCAAGTACAAGGCTAGAGTTGTTGCTAGAGGTTTCAGTCAAAGAGGGAGTAGATTACAATGAGATTTTCTCACCAGTGGTCAGACACACTTCCATCAGGGTGTTGCTAGTTATAGTGACACATCAGGATTTGGAGCTTGAACAACTTGATGTGAAGACCGCTTTTCTACATGGAGAGTTGGAGGAAGAGATATACATGACTCAGCCAGATGGTTTCCAAGTTCCTGGCAAGGAAAAATATGTTTGCAAGTTGAAGAAGTCCTTATATGGGCTTAAGCAGTCTCCGAGGCAGTGGTACAAGAGATTTGACAGCTACATGCTTGAGTTGGGCTACACAAGGAGTTCATATGATTGTTGTGTCTACTACTGCAAGTTGAGAGATGAGTCATTCATTTATCTGGTGCTTTATGTAGATGACATGTTGATAGCCTTAAAGAGTAAGCAAGAGGTTCAGAAGTTGAAAGGACTTCTTAGTGCTGAGTTTGAGATGAATGATCTGGGTGCAGCTCGGAAGATACTAGGAATGGAGATTCTTAGGGATCGAAGTCAGCGGAAGCTTTTCTTGTCACAGAAAGGCTACATTCAGAAAGTGTTGGCTAGGTTTGGCATGTCTACAGCGAAGCCTATAGACACTCCTAGTGCTGCAAATATCCATCTCATCACCATGTTTGCTCCTCAGTCAGACGAGGTTAAGGAGTATATGTCTCGGGTTCCTTATGCCAGCGCGGTGGGGAGTTTGATGTATGCTATGGTCTGTACGAGGCCAGATTTAGCACAGGTAGTCAGTGTTGTGAGCAGGTTCATGGGGCAACCGGGAAAGGAACATTGGCAAGCTGTGAAGAGGATTTTCAGGTATCTTAGAGGTACGTCTGATGTGGGTCTCATTTATGGAGGTGATACCGAGTGCTTAGTTACAGGCTACTCTGATTTAGATTATGCTGGTGATGTTGACACGAGGAGATCAATGTCTGGTTATGTATTCACTTTGGGAGGTTCTGTGGTTAGTTGGAAGGCGACTTTGCAACCTGCAGTGACGTTGTCTACTACGGAAGCAGAGTACATGGCTCTGACAGAGGCTGCAAAGGAGGGAATATGGCTGAAAGGGCTGGTTAGTGATCTTGGTCTACATCATGATCAGGCTACTGTGTACTGTGACAGCTTGAGTGCAATCTGCCTAGCCAAGGATCAGGTCCATCATGAGAGGACCAAGCATATTGATGTCAGATATCATTTCCTGAGGAGTGAGAGGAGAATTCGGGTGAAGAAAGTGGGAACTGCTGATAACCCCGCTGATATGTTCACCAAACCTGTTCCACATAGCAAGTTTCAACATTGTTTGGACTTGCTGAACATCAGAGCTGACTAGGTCCTCTATGGGCAGTCCTGGGAGTGGAGGGCAAAGTCTACTCATCTGGCACTGTAATGGTGCGTCTGGAGTTTCTGCTTTGAGGATTCAAGTCAAGGTGGAGATTTGTTGGTATGTCTTGAATATGTATTAGCCGCTTCGACAGGTTAATACGGGGATCTCTCTTCTCTCTGTAAACATTAATTCTGATATAATGAATCCGTCTCCCGTGGATGTAGCCAAAATTTGGTGAACCACGTAAATCTTGTGTCTTGTTATTTTCGTTCATATTTTCTGTTCTTTCTCCATTCCGCACAACAAATCCTTTTTATGTTATTTCAATAACATTTTAAAAATTCACTTTTTTGTGTGGTGAGAGAGTTATAGAGGGATGGAGGGGGTATTGTTTTGGTGAACTCGGTAACTGAGTAGTCGTTAATACAATAGTTGGGTGAGAAAATGACCTAATTGTTTGGGATTGTGCCTATGGTGGTGACATTGATGGAAAAAGAGTTGAGAGTCTCTCAGTGTTTTATTTTATCGAGCTAGGATGATAGTAGTGTTATAAAATAGTAACAACTTACTAATGTTCAATTCTTTAGTTTAGTTGCAAACTGTACTGGTATATACATGGCTCAAATATCAAGTTTATTTAGGAGGCCTAGCAACAATGTGGCAGCCCAAATGCTAAGCTAACCCTGAGTCAAGTGTAGAGGCGCGAAATAAGGGTGTGGTTTGCTCAATCACCGTGATGCATGCGATGTGGTTGCTCAGCCACCATAATGACCACGACTGCCGCAATCTAAGAAACATGGGTCACGTCCACTACGAGTTGCCACGGTGAAGGGCTGAGAAAACCTATAAATAAGAGATACACTAAATATGTAAGGTATGTTATGAAAACCTAAGATAAACACATTAAGAAAAATACTAATTGAAGCATTGGAGCTTCTTCCCCGTAATCAATTCAGGGACTCGTTGTAGGACTTAAGGAAGTGAGGAGCTGGCAAACACCAGTTTCCTGATCACTGCCACTATTTGGAAGGAATCAACCACATTATTGGAGGGTAGTACCAGGAGCGGTCGGGGCCGGACACTGGGACAACCATCACCGATATGCACCCTTAGCCGGAGGCGATCTTGAGACAACGACCTTGAACACAAATTCGTTCAGGGGAAAGAAGAAGAAGGGGAAGGAAATATCCTAATACTGGGCATGAAAAGGAGAAACGGGTATTTGCCACATTTCTGGAAGTTAACAGAGAACAAATCTATACGCATTTCATCAATGCGACAAAGGCTAGAGAAGAAAGTCAACGAGAATAAGAAACCAGGCCTCACCGAGCTGGATGGTAGCCTTAGTCTCTCGACAAATTTGATTTCTTTTGCAGTCTAAATGTTGGGATTGATTTTGGATATGTAGTCACTGGCATGCGATAAAGAAAAAAGACACGTGTTGGAGATAATCTTCTTCACAGTAAAAACACCGTGAACCCCTTCCAAGTACGATAGTTTTCATTGATGAGTCCGTCTTTTGTGAGACCCTCTTATAGTGAGACCAAGAACTAGAGGTAAAATAGGAAAATAGTAAATTAAATTTGGGGGCAAAAAACTAATAGATCAACTGGACTAAATTGTAAATTATCACAATTACACATTAAATCCATGAACTTTTAAAACATTAATATGAAAACTCATCTTGAAATCCTTGCAATTTTATCCCTGGTCTCACCGTGAGATGGTCTTATACAAGACTTTGTCTTCATTGATATGTAACTATGTTCATTTTGGGACCTGTAAGTATTGAAATAAGATTCTAGATATTTTGTTCACTACGCATAATCTGATTTCAGTTTTTATTTCTAGTCAGATTTCAATTTCCTATCAAAAATTTGAGAGATGCTTAGAGCAAGAGAAAGTAACTGTAGTTTTAGCCCTTTGGAGGAGTGGAATCAAAGAACTCCCTCCGTCCCAACTAAAATTTCATAGAATCTTTTTCACAGTTATCAAGAAAACATGTTTGACCATTGATATGTTTAACTACGTATAATAACGACAAATAAAAAGTTACTTTTGTGAAACTACTTGTTACGACGAATCTAACCATATAACATATGATAATATTATTGTTTATATATCTATTCAAATATGTGGTCAAAGTTGGACAGTGAATACTAAGATAAAGTGAAGTGTGAAGTTTGAGGTGGGACAGAAGGAGTATAGTGTTGAACAAGTCGGAGTAACTATTGAGTTATACGGTGGCAAACTGTACAACCAATACGATGGCATCGCAACACTATAAAGAGGAAGCATGTAGCATTGCAAGAACATGATTATCCAAATTTATATTTTAATTCCCGTGTAATTACATTCCCTTTTTTGGTTTGTCTCTCATTAACCTATCTTCTTCAGTTTTCCAGGGCTTCAGACAAAGGATCCTCATCAATTGTTCTTGTTAAGAGCATTCCCGTAAATAGGTAAATAGTATAGACGGTGGAACCTGCAGTGGAGCCCTAAATGGACCCCACCAAATACAAAAGAATCCAACCCTAGGCTACATAGTAAACCTAAGGAGTAAAAACCGAAAGAGGTATGGGGGGGGGGGGGGGGAATAGTAGAGTGTAAATCCAGAAGACAACACTCGACTATCCCCCCCCTTATGTCCAAATAAAATAACAACCAACCCAATGCAAGATAGGCGAGCAAAGGGAGCACAAAACAACCTGATAAAATACAGGCTATAACCCAAACGAAATGATGGGGTGAGAACAAACTCACTACCCATAAACAAATCCGCTTCTACCCCTAACAAATGGGGCCTTCTTCAATCCAATTCCGAATTGCAACCGAGAGGGTCTCGGGTCTTGAATTAATGTAGTTGATGGATCGTTGATGAAGGGACTAAGAACCAAGAACGGATAATAAGAAAATCCTAATGCAGCCGAGAATGTCTCGGGTCTTGGATATCGCATAAAAGTTGAAGCCGATGAACCAAATGGACAACCGCTTCTACCATATACATCCTTAAGATGAAGAAAGAGGGATGTTATTGGCCTTCTGGCATTCTCCTTTTGCACCGAAGCTGATTCTATGGGCCAAGATTAATGAGGCCGTGCCTCCAACCTTAGTGTCTCCCAGTGAAATCAACTTCCGAAAGATGTGAGAATGGATGCACTTATACCGCGTGCACCAAGCGTGGCGAGTATGTACTCGCCCACTCCATTTTGAGCAAATGGACAGCTATATGCTATTTTAACACAGAGTGTAGCGCGAGCATAAAGCGCGTAAATAACCGTCAAATCAGTAGTAAAAACTAGGCTTAGGAGAAAGAGTATGAGGACGGGAATCCTTACTCTAAAACCTATTGCCTCCTCCTGAATACCGAGCTGCAAGTGCCAAAAGAAATCCAAAAAGGACCGTAGACTAATCCGGACTCCATCGAGCACAAAACAGCTTCTCCCGGCGCTGAAAATCGCATCGACCATCACTGAAAACCGTGCCAGAAGACCGAAGCCTTGGCACGCCGTTCCAGCCTTCAATCGCCAAAACCATCTCCCAAGCCGGCGTCCTGCATCCCTTCGGCCATAACGAAGTCCAGCGCTACGCCTAACGCCAGCACAGCGCCAGGAATGAAGCACCGTGACCCGAAAAGTGAAGCACATAGCACGATGCCGCCAGCACCCTTCAATCTCCAAGCAGCTTCTCCATTTAGAACAAGTGCTCCTCCGGAAACAGCCTATTCATCACCATGTAGCAATCCTTCATGATGATTTTCACCACTCTTTCCGAGCTTGGTTGAGCACCATCCATAACCACATTGTTCCTCTCCCTCCAAAGGCGATAAACCGTGGTGATCAAGGCTAGTGTACCAAACTTCTTTCGCATCTTGGAGCCCTTAACTTGCCTCTTCACCCAAGTCATGGAACTTTGGATTGAATTAGTTTGTCTCCTTAAACCAATCCAAGTCCGAATACGCCCCCAAACAACCTCAGAAAATTCACACTTGAAAAACAAATGCTCATTTGTCTCCTCTTCCAAATGGCACAAAGAGCATACCTTCTCCATGCTATCCCCTTCCTCCATCCGATGCTTATCTTTAGTATGAAGTCTCTGAATGACCGCCAACCAAGTGATAAATGAGAATTTCAGCGGAACAAACCCACGCCAAATACTGTTGAAAACCCTTTCACTTGATCGACCAACATCATAAACATTCGGGTATCTATGACGATGCATATGAAGATAAGCTGCACTAGTAAACTTTCCCGAGCCAGACCAAACGCCAAGATGGCCGATTACCTCTTGCAAGTCACCATTAAACATTGCGAACAATTCATCCCTGAGTTTGCAGAGGTCACCAAAGTAGCTCGAGTATCGCTCTCCCAATCTCCCATTTGCAATTCTCGGATTTAATCCCCAAAAATCTACTCCCTGAAGGTAGTACGAGTGAATCCATTGGACCCAAAGACTATCCTTTTTCAAGTGAACATCCCACAGCCTTTTAGCCATTGAAGCCCTATTCCACGTAACAAAGTCCCTCAAACCGAGGCCTCCAAAAGACTTAGGCGCACAAAGTTTCTTCCATGCCACCTTCGCCTTATGTTTTCCTCCCCATAAGAACCTTTTGCATTTCTGTTCAAGAGCATCCATTACCGTAGTTTGTATAACGAAATTCTGGATCCAAAATCCCGCAATACCTCCAACGATTGATCTCACAAGTTCCAATTTGCCTGCATATGAGAGGGTATGGCCCTTCCATTTAGCTATTTCCGAATCTACCTTTCCCAATAGAGTACCGAATTGTGTCACCTTCAACTTGCTGGAATCAAGTGGCACGCCTAGGTATCTAACTGGGAATGTCGCCCAAGGAATACCTGTGAAGCTCAAATCCTCCTTTATACCAACCCAAAAGAACTTCGACTTTGCTGCATTAATTCCCAAACCCGAAGTGCGCTCAAACTCATTCAAGGCGTCCATGAGTATATGTACAGAACTCGTGTTCGCCTTAGAAAAGAGCATGAGATCATCTGCAAAGGCCAAATGCGTAATCCGAAGAGTCTCGCATCTCGGATGGAATGTAAAATGCCTAGATGACGTCCTCCTTTTCAGTAATCTCGAGAAATACTCCATGCAGATCACAAACAGGTGAGGCGACAAAGGGTCACCCTGGCGAATACCCCTCTGTCCCTGAAAGTGATCGCATAGTTTACCGTTGACTGCAATCGAGAACGAAGAAGTGCACACACAGGTCATAATTCAGTTCGTTAGCCTTTCCGGAAATCCCAGTCCAAGTAAAACTTCTTCTAAGAAATCCCAAGAGACTGTATCAAACGCTTTTTGAAGATCCACCATAATCATACATCTGGGCGAATTTCGAACTCTGCCATATCCCCGGGCAAATTCCTGCGCTAACATGACATTATCCGAAATGTTTCTGCCCTTCACGAATGCTCCCTGACTAGGGTCAATAATACCTGGTAAAATACCTTCAATCCGATTCGCCATAATCTTCGTGATAATTTTATAGACCACATTGCAGCACGCAATTGGTCTGAAGTCACCGACCTTCAGATTATCCGGCTTCTTCGGAATTAGAGCCACTGCAGTGTGATTAAGCTGCGCCAAAATGTCGCCTGTCTGAAAGAATTCCAGTACTGCAGCCGTAACTTCCTCTCCCACTGTATTCCACTGCTTCTTAAAAAATCCTGCCGTATAGCCATCCGGACCCGGAGACTTATCATCTGCCATTGCAAATAGCGCCTGTTTAACTTCAATACTCGCCACATCCTGATCCAAGTAGGCTCTTTCCACCTCGGTAAGCTTCGAACTCTCATCAAATATGCTCGGATCTGTGGCCAATCTGTCCTTCTTCATACCGAATAGTCCTTTATAAAACTCAGCAAATAACTCTCCCTTGCGACTATTGGAAGTAACGATCCGATTGTCACTATCAATAATTGCAGGGATACCTCCTCCTTTTCGTGCAGAGACCATAGAGTGAAAATACTGTGATCCCTTATCCGCCTGAGTAATATGATTAATCCTTCCCTTTTGCGCAAGAAAGGAAGACTCCGCCAAATAAAACAACATTGCTTGCTTCTTCAACTTACGCAATGCCGCAACATCATCCTCCGAAGCATACTTAGCATCGAATTCGTCAAAAGCCTTGCTGAACTCTGCATCCGCAGCCTTGGCCTTCTCGGAAATATGGTTTAAATCAAGTCGACCCAATTCCTTCAAGGGGTACTTCATACGGAATAATTTCCTGGTCACCGAAAACTACTTAGTCCCTTTAACCGACGGACTCCAATAATCTTCTACAATCTGTCCACAATTCGGATGACCCAACCACATATTCTGGAAGCGAAAAGGCCTTCCCTTTCCATCAATCTCCTGCGACATATCCACCACCATGGGAGAGTGGTCTGATTGAGCCGAGATTGGTAAGAAGGTTGTACGACAAGCAGCTTCATCCCAACCGTGATTCAATAGTACTCTATCCAGCTTCCTCCAAATCTTCCAATCCGCACTATGCCAGGTTAGATGTTCTCCCAAAGCAGGTGCATCCCTAAGTCCACACTTTACACAAACATCCTGAAATTCCCTCATCGGATACAGACTAGGTACATTAGTCCCATAATGATCTTCAACGCTAAGGATAGCATTAAAATCACCAAGGACCATCTAAGGCGCATTCAGGCTAGCTCCAAACGACTTCAACTCCTCCCATAGTGGTAAACGCGCCAAACGTCCTTCACTATGCCCATACACAAATGTGCAGAAAAACTCAATACCAGAAACAAGATTACGAACTTTCAGATGAATACATTGCGGCGTTTTCCCTAGAACATCAACCAAGAAGCCTTTCGGATCCCAGATGATTAATATCCTCGAGTTCTGCCACAGTTCAAAATTGTGCGTAAACTTCCATCCCTTAAAACTTTTCAGAAAAATGCGCAACACCTTATCCTCCATTTTTGTTTCCAACAAACCACACAGACCAACTCTATTCGTGGAGATGATATTTTTCACCCATCTCCTTCTCACAGGGGCCGATAGACCCCTGACATTCATTGCTGATGTATTCATTGGGAAACAGAGGTCCCTTGTGGCTTCGGACCGCCGCCTTCAGTCGATTTACTTCCAGAACTATCCGAATGACTCCTTGTAGCTGATAGCATTCGCTGAAAAGGTTTCTGGATACCCTTCCCTTGCTCATTTAATCGAGTCCTACTCTTGCTTCTAGACCTAGTCAAAACCCCTGATGCGGAGGGAGGTCTACTCTTACTCTTACTCCTGTGCAATCTTGGTATTTTAGAGCCCCGAGCATCCGGATGAATCATCTGCTTAGGCAGTTTTCCCGCCCCTTCAACCGGATTATTATCATCTCCAAACGCTTGCTGTTTTTTATCGGGTTCCATGGCCGAACGAGTGCTGGATTGCTTGCGCTCAGTGCTTCTACCGCGCGCTAATTGTGCTTGTTTTCCAACGCCAGCAGCTCCAGGCAGCGCTTGAGCAGAATTGGTGCCAACGCCGCGCCCAGCGCCAACATCTCCAGGCGCTGTTTGTCTTGATTTTGCGCCCGCGCCACGAATTCCAGCGCCCGTGCTTGCAGCGCCAGTGCTTATGGCAACGGGCGTAGGTGCTGCAGGCAGCGCAACAACGGCCCGATGATCATCATCCTGCTCTCCCCGAATCGATATTCCTGGCCCTTTTCTTGCACTTCCAACTCTCTCGATATTCTTTACTATGCTTTCAAAGAGTTGTACATGCATTCCAAAGAGTTGTCCAAAATCAATTCAAAAGCACCTGAACATAACATGTGTACGACACGTTCAATATGTTCAGAATCTACCTATTTTGATCCGAAAAAGGAGAGAAAGGGTCTGCCACCAATGTTCAAGCGATAACAGTCGATTCTCCTCTCATCTCAATTATTTGAGAGTAACAGTCAGATTCGATGGTCTAAACATGCTAATGGAATTACTAATGTTATGTTCAGCAACCCCTTTTTTCTTATTGCATTTGCATGTTCTTTCTGAGCTCTAAGAACACTTCTCCAAAGCATTGTACGCATAATTATTTTAGTACTTCACAAGAATTGAAATCATAAATAGAATGACTTCTTGTTGGTTGTACTTTTTTTGCTCTTTGTTATCAGTTGTGTATGTTTTTAATCTGGAAGCAGAGATTATATTTTGTCTGGAATCATTGTAACCATTAGCCGCTACTTGAAAAAAGAAACAAAAAGAATCTCAAAATCGATTGAATTGGACAGAACGTAGTGATAATTCTCCGTAAGGAATTGTATTATTGATGAATGAATATATAGAGAGTACAATAGAGGTGAAATAAGGAAAAAACTCTAATCATAATAAATCATAATCTAATAAAAAATCTGATTTATTCTAACACCCCACCTCAAGTGAAGCGTCAGATGCTCGCCGACGCACAGCTTGGACCTGAAGAACTCAAACAGCGGACGAGAGAGTCCCTTGGTGAAAATGTCCGCAATCTGAAGAGAAGTTGGAACATGAGCAACACGCAGCTTTCTAGATGTCACCAACTTAAAAATAAAATGGTAGTCAATGTCGATGTGCTTTTCCCGCTTGTGCGCCACCGGATTCTGAGCCAAGAAGATAGGACTGCTATTGTTGCATAATAGCAATGGATTACCAGAAAGAGGAACCCAAAGATCACGAAGCAAATGAGTGAGCCATACCACTTCTGAAGAAGTGTTGGCGAGAGCACGGTATTCAGCTTCAGTGCTAGAGCAAGAAATTGTGGGCTGTTTCTTGGCACTCCAAGAAACCAGATTCCCACCAAGATAAAACTGCATAACCATAAGTGGACCGACGGGTCTCCAGACAGCGAGCCCAGTTAGCATCAGAGTACCCTAACACATCAGGATTACTAGCAGAACGAAAGCTAAGACCGAAATGAAGAGTGTCACGAACATACTGCAAAATCCATGTCACTGTAGCGAAATGGTCATCTGGATCCTAAAGATACTGACTCACTGTGTTGACCGAGAATGCCAAATCCGGGCGAGAGATGGTGAGATACTGGAGAGCACCAACAAGAGAATGCTAAAGTTTAGGATCCCAGAATGGAGGACTGGTAGAGCTGTGAAGTTGAGAACCAGCGACAAATGGTGTAGAAACAGGTGCAGCGTCAGGCATACCGGTTCGAATCAAAATATCACGAGCATACTTTGCTTGGCCAAGAAGTAACCCTGAGGAGGTAGGCAAAACTTCAAGACCAAGAAACTAATGAAGAGCACCAAGATCCTTGATCGCAAACTCTCTGTGTGTCCAATTGATGAACTAGCAAAGAAGAGTTGATTCATTGCATGTAAGAATGATATCGTCCACATACACAAGTAGGTACAGTAACGACGACCCTCTCGAGAGGACAAATAAAGAAGTATCAGCTGAGCTGCACCGAAAACCAAGCTGTGTCCGGTAATTGCTGAAACGTTGGAACCAAGCCCGGGGAGCCTGCTTAAGACCATAAATGGCCTTTCGCAAGCGACAAACATAGTCTGGATAAGCAGAATCCTGATAACCAACAGGCTGCTTCATGTAGACTGGAACATCAAGAACACCATTAAATAAAGTGTTCTTAACATCCAACTAATGAAGTGGCCAGGAACACATAGTGGCTATGGCGAGAACCGTCCTAACAGTGGAGGCTTTGGCCACAGGACTAAAAGTGTGGTCAAAATCAAAACCCGGTATCTACGAGAAACCCTGCGCCACAAGTCTAGCTTTGTGATGCTCAATAGTGCCATATGGTCGATACTTGAGCCTATAGACCCATTTAGAGCCAACAATGTTGACATTTTAATGTCAAGGCACCAAATCCCAAGTGTGCTGATCACGAAGAGCGGCCATCTCATCATCCATGGCTGAAACCCATGCTGGATCATGAAGGGCAGGCGATAATCAGTGGGCTCTGTCTTAGAAAAGAGTGTGGCAGTGAGACTATAAGCAATAATGTCTGAATAATCCCAGCGCTGAAAGGCACCAGTAGAAGACTGAGTAGCCATCCGATGGGTAAAAATCTGCGGCGGCAAAGCTGGAGGAGTCGAACCAGCTGACAATGCCGAAGAAGATAGAGCTGCGCTGACCAGAGAGTGGCCATCGGAAGTCGCTGGAGAAAGGACTGTCGAGACTTGCTGAGGTGTAGTGGCCGTCGGCTGAGGAGCTGGGTCCGGGTCGGCCATCCCGATGGAGCATGGTGGTCCAGGAGGGGCGACTGAAACAGGCACAAGCGTAGTGGCCCCAATCGGTGAAGTAACAGCTCCATAAAAAAGATGAAATCTCCATATCTGAAATAGAACGACTGGCCACGAAAGATGAGATATAAGGGAATAAAGTTTCATCAAAACGAACGTGGCGAGAGACATAGATGCACTCAGAAGCCGGGTTGAGACACTGGAAGCCCTTGTGACGAGGGTTGTAGCCAATAAAAATACATGGAATAGATCGTGGTGCAAACTTATCAGTAGCAGTGGCACGCAGAAATGGAAATGCACGGCAAGTATAGTCAGGCACATGACTAAAAATAACCTCAAAAAGTAATTTTCCACCAAGAGCTGAACTATGCAAACTGTTAATAATGTAAACCGCGGAGGAGAAAGCTTCCACCCAATAGCACTGAGGCACAGAAGACTGAAAAACATGGCAAGACCAGTCTCTGTGATGTGACAATGCTTCCGCTCAGCTCGGCCATTCTGAGCAGGTGTATAGGGCGAGGACAACTGATGATGAATGCCACATGATATGAAATGAGCTTGAAGTCGGTGATTAGTAAACTTTGTGCCACCGTCGGTCTGAAAACTTTTAACCCTAGTAGAAAACTGGGTTTCAATGAATTTCTGAAACTGGAGAAACGTGTCATAAAAATCCGACTTATGCCGCATAGGGAGAAACCATGTGAATCGCTAAAAATCATCGATGAAAATGGCATAATAAGAGAAACCACTGGCAGATAAAACAGGAGCCGGTCCCCACAAATCACAATGCACTTATCCAACAAACCAGTAGCGCGCTTGTCACTAGTGGAAAAAAGCAAGCGGCTACTCTTGGCTATCTGACAAGGAGAGCAACTAACAAATGCAGGCATAGTAGAAGTGATAGAAATAAAGCCCCATCAATTCAATAACTGAACAGTATCATGAGACACATGACCGAGGCGAGAGTAATATTGCTCAAAAGAAGCATGAAGCTTTCTAGAGTGTAATTAGCCTAAAAGGCTGGAATCACCAGTCTCAAAAAAATAAATACCTGAACTATGATGGTCTTTACCAATTATCGTCCATGTATGCTTGTGCTTAATGGAAAAATGCATCGGCATCAAATATAACACAGACAGGTAAATTACGAGTAAGCTTACTAATGGACAAAAAGCTTCTAGTAATCTTAGGAACCACAAGAACATCATTAACAAAGAAACCAGAGAAATGACATTGACCGATGTGAGAAATAGACAATGATTCACCATTTCTAACAAGAATAGCATTAGAACCACGATAACATTGTACCTTATCAAGATGACTGTTGCGACCAGTGATATGAGATGTAGCACCAGAATCAACGATCCACTGATTCGACGAATGATGAAGATTGGAACCATCCAAACTGGCCTGAAACAAAGCTTTGTCTGCAATCCAATTACTGAACAATCTTCCCAAGATAAAGGCACCAAACAAACCATTGCGAGAGCTGGAAGTGAGAGCGTAAGGCTCAGAAGTAAAATAAAAAAGCTGCAGGACAGAGAAATGGCGTGCAATACGCTGCTCAATACTGTTGGCACATGGACGTCACGCGCGTGTGGCTGAAAATGCACGGATGGCTGAAGGTGTGTGGATCTCATGCGCCAAATTGTGTGTTGAGACGGGAAGCTGGGGAGAGGCTCCTTAGAAGCTGTACATGGCGACTTCCGAACTGAGAAATGGGACGCTGGGTAGAGGTGCTTTAGATGCCGGAGATGGAGACCGCCGAAGAACGATGAAAGGAAACATCGGAGAAGGAACCACCGGAGAATAGAAAACCTCCGGCCAATTTGAGAACCTTCATAGAATCGAGTATGAGGCTGGAGATGAATTTGAAACCACAGGAGAGAGCTGGAAAGGAGCCGACTTGAGGGACGCCGCTACCATGAGCCTTCACTGGAAAATTAGGCGAAATTGCCGGAAGTTTGCCGGGGACGACGAGATCGGCGCGGGAAGTTCACTGGGTTTTGGCCAAAAATATAGACAGAAAGAAAAAAAAATTATGACCAAGATCAAACTTGCTCTGATACCATGATAGAATGATTTTCCGTAAGTAATTGTATTATTGCTGACTAAATATATAGAGAGTACAACAAAGGTGAAATAAGGAAAGAAATCTAATCATAATAAATCATAATCTAATAAAAAATCTGATTTATTCTAAGGCGTAGCCAAATATTTTTTGTTCAAATCACACGGGAGGAAAAGTCCTAGATTTTATATGGAAGTGCCAAGTTAGTGGTGCAACATGCAAGAAATGTACTCTCCATCGATGCCTAAAGAAATACTACCTCCGTCCCTATTTGAATTTTCTAATTGCTTTTGGGCCAATATTTTATATAAGTTGACGTTGCACCATGTTATTACATGGGTTTACTCTAAATTAGGAATTTTAGGTAAATCATATGGCATTCAACTGATGTGACACTAATCACGAGAATGTTCTAGGTGAATTTTTCTTACCTAAAAATAAAATACTAGTATTAGCAAATTTATTGTAGGACGAACTAAAAAATAAAAATGAAGTTTGTTATGGGACGGATAGAGTACAGTACTAGCATTTAAAAAAAACAAATTCTCGTTGGGTTTCTCTTTTATTGGGATTGGGGAATCTAATCAAGCCAAATCTAAACCATGGAGGCTTGAGCTACTTCGAAGGAGAAAAAACCAAACCATACATTGCCACCGGCTAGTTGCTAAAGTGTTGCTAAATGGTCACTGAAAATAAAAAATGGCAGCGTGTAGGTGCAACGTTTATTTTAAAAACCTTAGCGGTGGGAGAAGTTCATAAATGCCCACTAGATTACTTGGAATCAGTGGCGGAACCAGAAACTTTTTTCAGGGGAGGCTGATAAATATTAATCAACAAGTTTGCCAATAGAACTCCTGAGTAAAACACGAGCATCATCAGGAACAAATAAACAGAAAAGTACTTCTATTCTTTACCACACTTTCTATATAAAAAAAAAAGTGAGAACACAAAGGAAGGGAAAATTAATTTTAATGAAAATTCAGTGAATAAAGATAACCAAAGGAAGTGAAAATTCAGCAACTCTTTGACGTAATCATTGACAATAAATCCAAAATTTGAACTTTTCTGCCTCAATAGATAAAACTACATGTGAAAATGGAATAAAATATAAGACCAGAACCATACTGCACGAAAATCAAGATATGCGGATAGGGTGACACAAATAAAAAAAATAGAAAAGAAGAGAAGAGAAAAACCCCACCTCCCAAAATCACTGCAAGATCGACTAAAACACCAATCATCACTCAGAATCTACCATACACACATCAAGAAACACTAAACCCCTACACTTACAGCCACTTCGCACACACAAGCTGAATCCCATTCATTCATCCACTCAATCAAACCAGCAAAACCCAGGAGAAACTCAACTCAAACACTTTTTTTTAAGAAACCATCATTAGATGGGGGAAATTGTATTAGGCCTTCCCGAGCCATAAAATAGATGAAAAAATGAAGGACAGATAAAAAAAGCCGTAGCTAAGTGACGATATACAGTAGTGAGCACTAGGCTCGTGAAACAGCACTAGTTGCTTCCAAAAGCTCTTAGACTATGATGAAGATGATTAAAACTTATTAGTGAATCAGAAGGAGACACAAGGCAGTCCAAATCATCTCACCATAGTGAAGAAGCATATCCTCTAGTGATCAAGAATGCAAAATAGATGATCTAAAGCTATTTGCAAGGCAGCAGCCATTCTATGCAGAAGAAACTATGTACAGATTTATGAACTATGAACAAATCAGGAGCACCATCGTATCCCGTTCAGGTGAGGTTGAGATGAGGAGGATTGAGCCACCCATCGTGAGTTGAGTCCCAAATAATCCCCAGTAACAGCAGAAACCACCTAGAACCTGCAACCAAAGGATTGAATTTAGTAGCATCCGAGCTAGTTTAAGATATCCGTAAGGAAGGAGTACCAATTTGGTCCAGCCTAATAAGCCCCTGGACCAGATTAGGAAGCTCCGAGAATCTATGGAAGGAAACGTGATCCTTAGATTGCAAAAATTCCTTAGACAAGGTGTGAGCCACCAAATTAGTCTGCCTGAAGATGTGAGCTAGATTAAATAGACTCAGGGATTGATGGATGTCATCCGATAGATTGTACAGTTGCCAGTGAGCTCTTAATGGATCCTTGGAAAAATTAACTGCATTCAGGCAATCCGATTCAAGAAAAATAGGAGAGGGTAGGACAGTAGCATGTTTAATTGCGAACTGAATTGCCTTTAATTCAGCTTCAAGAGGGGAATATGCATACGTATATAGAGTATGTGCCCCCCTGAAACCACCCCTACAGTCTCTAATAATCAAACCAATACCACACATATTTGTATTGCTGCACCAAGAAGCATCCATATTAAACTTAAGCCCTGAGAGAGGTCTTTGCCATGCAATTCTAAAAATTTTAGGCTTAGGTGGAGTTTTTATCAGAGGTAAGAAGGAGTGATCCGCAATACTGAAATCAATAGCAGAAACTATGTAAACAGGATTGGCACAGAAAGACTGAAAAATCTGATCTCTGATATGCTTTAAGATTAGAACTATGGAAGGTTTGATAGAGTCAAATAAGAAGTTGTTTCTCAATTTCCATAGGTTCCAACAAGTGATAATAAAAGCAGTTCGGATTATAGTGGCATGTAAAGTGCTAAGGGCAGGAAAAGTAGTATAAACTGATAATCTTTCCCAAATAAATGGGAAAGCCCTATCCCTAATTCCCATGAACTGATGAACAGACTTCCAGACCTTAACAGCAAATTCACAGGAGTTAAAAAAATGATCAATGGAGTCTTCCGGTACATTGCACATGCAGCATTTGGAAGCTAAACAGTATCTCATATTTCTGAGTATGTTATCAAAGGGCAGGAGAGAGTTAGTCATCCTCCACATGAAGACAGACATTTTCTTCTCTATTCTAGAGTTCCAAAAATGTTGTAAGGATGCAATGGAACCTATGTTGCTGCTAAGTGTAAGGTATGTAGATTTGAAGGAGAAATCACCTGATATACCTGGTTTCCAGATTAGCCTATCTTCCCTATGTATAGCCAGCTTGGCCACCTGCAGAAGATAAATAACTTCAGTTGACAGGAAGGGAGAAATTTTGGGGAGAAGAGTGGATCTATTGGATATGAAATCAGAAACTGTACAGTCACCATCTATCTCCACCAAGTTCTGATCACACAGGTTATCAAGGCAACCTATATCTAGCCAATTAGATCTCCAGAAGTTACAATTTCCTCTTCCTATGATAACTCTAGAGTTTACTTCAGCCCAGGAGTTGATATTACAAATTCTTTTCCAGTTAGGTGAAGTTCTATATGAAGGTGGGAGGCTAGCTAGTAAATGTGTCCACAAAGCCATAGCTATCTGGTACTTCCACCATAATTTAACAGAGCAAGTGTCAATAATAGTGGCAATAGATCTAAATCCTAACCCATTTTGGCCAGTTGGAAAGCAGAGAGCTGACCATTTTCTCCAGCTTCTTTTGGGATTCAGATCAGAGTCACCCCAAAAGAAATTACTTAATCTCCTTTCAATGGTTTTAATGATCATTTTCGTGGGTTTAATAACTGACCATATGTGTTGTGGAAGAGAATAGATACAGGACTCAATTAATATCATTTTGCCACCTTTGGAGATCCATCTGTTTTTCCAATTTCCTAATCTGTTATCAATTTGTTCAAGAAGGGGTTGAAAGTAGACTTTCTTTGCTTTCCCAGTGAAAATTGGCACCCCCAGGTATGTGAAAGGAAATTTACCCAGTTTCATCCCCAATATCCTCTTAATGGAGTTAACTTTTTGGGCTGAAGCATGTTTACTTATGAAGAAATCACTTTTATTATAATTAATTTTCTGGCCAGAGACTTCTTCAAAAGTAGACAAAAAGGCTTTTAATCTGATCAAAGTAAGTCTAGTTGCCTTGAAAAAAACAATTGTATCATCAGCATACGATAAATGAGAAATTTGAGGAGGATTACCTGGAAGATCAAAGTATGACAGTTTACCACTCTGAAAAATGAAAACCAAGCTCCTAGAGAAGGCCTCAGAAAAAATATTGAACAAGAAAGGAGATAAGGGATCTCCCTGCTTAATACCTCGAGTGGCTTGAAAGAAGCCAACAGGCTTGCCATTAATCAAAACAGAAAACCAGGACTGGGACAGATTTTTCATGATGTAATATATGAATCTAGCATGGAAGCCAAATTTGGCTAAGACACTATATAAAAAAGACCATCTAACACGATCAAAAGCCTTTTGAAGGTCCAGTTTCACAATACAATTAGAATCCCTTTTTTTTTGTTCAGAAACCTGATCATTTCCTGTAAATAAATTACATTGTCCGAGATGTCTCTACCCCTTAGGAAGGCTGTTTGATTTTGGGAAATGATCCTAGGCATTACAGATTTCAACCTCTCCATAAGCACTTTAGAACATATCTTGTTAATCACATTTGAGAGGCTTATAGGTCTATAATCATCAAAGGAGGTAGGAGTCTTCTTTTTTGGGATTATTGTGATCCAAGTACTACCTATACCTCTAGGCATAACATTAGCAGAAAGGAAATCATGAACAGCTAAAAGAAGATCATTAGCAATGATATCCCATGACTTAATATAGAATTTAGCTGTGAAACCATCTGGGCCTGGAGTGCTTTACTTATTTAGACTGAAAACAATGTTTTTTAGCTCAGTTAATGTAACAGTTTGGAGAAGTTTATCATTATCATCCTGATTAACCAGTTTGGGAATGTGATTTAAAAAGTGAGATTGAAAGAAGGAGCTATTTTTGGAACTGTCATCAGTTAGCAGATTATGGTAGTACTGAATAGCATCCCTTCAATATCATTTATATCATCTAGCCATTGACCATTCCCATTTTTAATCTTTGTTATCTTCAGTCTATTTGTTCTTTCTATAACAGAGTTATGAAAGAACTTTGTGTTGTTATCCCCTTCTCTTATCCATTTCAATTTTGCCTTATGTTTCCAGAAATGCTTTTGTTCAGCCAAAGCCCTAACTAGCCTAGATTTAGAAAGTTTGAGTTTAACCACTTCAGTTTGAGAGTCATTCTGATCAGAAATTAGTTCCTGTGCCTGTAGAGCCAACTCAGCTTGCACTACATTGTCATGTATGTTGCCAAACTTATCCCTATTCCAAATTTTTAATTCTTTCTTGAGCCTGACAAGTTTAAGGTAAAAGGCTAACATACCAGACTTATTTAGAGGAACTTCCCAATTCTGTTTGATTATGTCATTGAAATCTTTCCTCTTGTACCATGTATTTAGGAATCTAAATGGCCTAGGGTTAGTTGGGATAGCACTACCAACAGTTAACAGCAAGGGATTATGATCAGAACTTGTCCTATTTAAAATCTGGATTGAAGAATTAGGGAAAGATTGGGACCAAGTGGGAGTGCATAAGCCCCTATCTAATCTTTTTAATGTTGGGGATCTTAATCTGTTATTAGTCCATGTGAAAAGGTTGCCAACAGTGTTCAGTTCCTCTAAGGCCATTAGGTGAATGAAATCATTGAAATCTTTGATACTTCCCAGATTTGGGGAAGCAGGACCCCTATATTCATTTATAGATGTGATGCAATTAAAGTCTCCTATGAAAAGGGATTCAGAGTGAGTAAAAGAGCTAAGATCATACCACAGAGATTTCCTGCCAGCTCTATTCCTGAGGCCATAAACAAAGAAAATATCCATAGTCTTAAGAAGGTTAATACTGTTTAGGTGGATTCCCAGGAACTGAAGATTATCATGGTTAACAGTTAGGAGTAAATTAGAATTCCAAAAAAGCCAAATTTGTCCATTATTAGCTGAGATGCAATTTTCATATTTCAGCAATTTCCTATATGAATCACACTGGGAGTTATCATGTTTAGGTTCAATTAAACAGACAAGCTCAAAGTTATGTCTTTTGATCAGATCACAGAGTCTTAACATGGAGGTGTCCATACCCCTAATGTTCCAAACTAGCATTTTAATCTTAATTGTTGTGTTATTCATAAGGAAACATTGCTAGAGCTTTTTGATCTGGTCATGATTGTGTTTTTCTGGGAGAAAAAAGACTCATTTTTTAGTTTGGATTTAATCCTTAACTCCTTGTCTTTTTTCTGGTTGCTAGGATTAGAAGCTGATTTTGGAGAACTAACCTTACTTACCTGATCATCTCCTTCAGCAGCGGATTCCTGGGTAGCAGAGATGTCCTGTGCATCAGAAGGTGCTTGGAGTCCTGTAAGATTATCCTGGGAGGTTTCCTCACTTGAAAATTCTTCATCAGCCAGAGCTAGAAAATGATTGCCTTTGTGTTTCTGCTGAGAAAAGATGTAATTTTTTGCAGAAATAATAGAGTGAAAAGGTGAGAAGGACCTGCCCTTTTTGCTAGGTAAATCATCTTTAGCAAAGGGTGGAGGAGCAGACAGTGAGTGTCTATTTAATTGTGTTGAACCATCGAGATCAGGAGAAGGAGAATGGGAGCCCATAGCATTATGCTGGTTTTGTTCAGATTCCAGAGGCTGGGGATGAGGGAGGGCTACCCGTTCCTTGTGACTATCCTTAGGGGTAAGGGTGACAGAGGGAGGGGGATTTTTATTTATACCCGAGGTAGGATGATCATCCTTGTTTTTTTCAACATGATCTTGAACAACAATCAGGTCAGGGGCATGATCATCAAGGGTACCATCCGGGGTCACATGATCAGTTTGAGGATCTTCCTCAAGTAATATGGTCTTATTGATTTCATGGCCATTCATTGTCACAGTAACATTCTGTTTTTTAGGAACATATTTGAATTTTTGTCCATAGAATGTTTTTTGTTTTTCCAACACAGAAAAACCTGAGCTCCCAGCAATAGTATTAACAGTCTGGTTAAGATTTGCAATCACATTTCCATCCTGTTTGCCAATTTGTGTATCATCAGAACGATCCCCTAGATTAACTGCTACTTTATCATTTTTCTGGGGTTTGATTCTTTTGAGCTCAGGGTGTAGATAGACACAGCAGTTTTCATTATGTCCTATACATTTACAATGGTGACAGTAAGGAGGGATATTTTCAAATTCAAGTGGTAATTTGATCACATTATATTCATTCCCATCTTCCTCAATACCGACCCTTATAAATGAAGGAAGTTTTTTTGTCAAATCAACCTCAACGCACATCTTAACACAAGAAGGCCTAGAGAGGACAGCAGTAGCAGCATCTACTTTTATAAAATTGCCAATTTGATTTCCCATGATTTGGAGCATAGCAGTATTATAAAAGTATATAGGGACATGAGGAATAGAAACCCATACCGGGACGATAGATGATTCAGCCATAGGGGAGAAATTTGAGGTCCATTTAAGTACCTTCATCTGAGTATTGTAGAAGCTCCATTGACCCTTTAGCCAGAATCTATGGTAATCCTCTTTCTCTTCAAATCTTATCAGCACATGCCGGGAATCAATTGATCCGAGCTGGAAATTTCCTTTGAAGCCCACGGAGAGGAAAGAGTCGTTTAGCTGATTCATGGATGGCTTGCCCCTAGCGAACTTTCCGACGAGAGCATTGTTGTAGTGAGAGGCTAGGGTGTCGGCATCTTTGCGACTGACAATACAGGCTATATCCCCTTTGTATTGAGTTTTGGGAATGATCTCTGGGTTCGAAGGAAGGGAGTCAGATAGTGGAGGGGGACGATTTGCTAGAGCTTGAAGGAAGGATTTTCCACCACCGTATGAACCACGGCTGGGCGGAGGAGCCGCCATGGCGGCGATGGAAACGCGGTCAGTGACCGTTATCCGTTGAATATCAGAGAATGAACAAGAGAAAGGAGGAAGGGAAAGCTGAAAACGACCAGTAGTGTAGTCGTTTTTGTCAAATCGCACATTAATTCGCCTAGTATCGCACACAGTTCAACTCAACTCAAACACAAACAGATAACAAAAGTAATCATCTATACGAACCCGAATCACCAAAAGATCTAAAACCCCAGAAAAATATAAGCTAGGAATTTCACATACAAAATAAATCAAACAATTATAATTTATTATTCATACATATGCAATTCAACTGAATTTCAACAATCATACAACCATATAACTTCAATTCGACATCCAATCTAAAAATCATGTTCACATAAATTTAAGTTTTGAAGCAAAAAATAAAAAAGAGAATAAACCCTAAAATTAATAAATCTTAGCATAAAGAGAAGTAGAGAAGAGAACCAGTGGTTTACTTTAGTGGAGAGGTGGCGTCCGGCGTCAGGAGTTGGCGGGACGACGGCGGCAGGAGGCAGCGGAGAGCTGGCGGACCTGGCAGGGGACGGCGGAAGCTCTGCTATAGGCTGCGGTGCAGATGCTATTCTCCTCCTCTACTCGTTCGAATTGTGAGAAGAAATGGATTATTAGATTGGGTTTTCAGTTTTGACCCAATCCAATACATATTTCACTTTTTTGCTTATTACAAATGAAACGACATCGTTTAACTGGTTCAGCAGCAAAAAAAAGAAGGCTGTGAAGCGGCCTTCTTCTCCAAGCTTTGCGTCTGAGTCACCAAAATACGCACCAAGCTCCGGCGGAAGACGCGCTCGACGGCCAGATCGAATCCTTCTACCTCCGGCCGGCGATCGAGGTAGGGCTGGAGCCCTACCTCGCGTACCATTGGTTCCGCCTCTGCTTGGAATGACCACATATTCAAAACAGAACAAAGGTTTAAATCTAAAAGGTAAAATTAAGAAGAGAAAGTCTTGTATAAGACTGTCTCACGATGAGATCATGGATTAAATTGTAAATATTTCAAGATGGGATTTTATATTTATGTTTTAAAAGTTCTTGGATTTAATGTGTAGTTGTGATAATTTGCAATTTAGTCCTATTATATAAATTATGTCAAACGACTTGTTTTCCAAATTTGGCCACATTTTTCATTCCCATTTTTTCAGGAAGCTCAATCATTCTTTCTCAGTATCCAAGTTTTTTCACTCACAATATTCAACCACTCAGATTCTTACAACCGCTCAGGTTTCTTCTATATAATCAGTTATTACTTCATTTTTTCTTCAATTTCAAGTGTGCATTGGTCGGATTGAAGCTGCGTTTCTGTTTCTTTTGGTTTTTTTGTTGATTTCTGTTCGGTTTTTGACGATCTACGACTGGACGAGTACGGATTGTGCTTAATTTGCAAAGGTAATGTAGTCACTAGAGTTTTTTGTTCGTATTTTGTTGTTTTTTCCAATTTCCCCCAATTTTTTGGATGCATGTTATGTTTTATGCTTTGTGTAGGGTTTCTGAGTGTTTCTTTCTCTTATTTTGTGTTTCTCTTTTGATTGTGTAGTGTAATGTTGCTTTAATGTGTTCAATTTAAAGTTTACAGGGTTTCTGTTGTTGAGTGTATTTATATTTTGGGGATTGCTCTGTTTTTTGTGTAGGTCTTACTGTTTATGTGTTCTATTGCTTGCATGTGATGTTATATTACTATTTTTTTTGGCATTTTCATTCATTTGGTTTATGTGTTGAATTTCTTTGACATTTTAGGGTTCATTTAGTTTGTGTGTTAATATCTATGTTTTTGTTGTTGTTTTGTAGATGTCGAAGGACAAAGTTACAGGTGATTCGGCTTTAGATTTTTTTGCGAACATTGCAAAGAACTATGAAGACTCTGATGAAGTTAGTCATCCTCCTGTCATAAAAAATTCAAAGAAACGAGGACCTTCTGAAGGAATTTTCTCTTTCTCTGTTTTGGCGGGAATTTTTTAATGTATTTTGTTGTTGTTGAGTAACTTGTGATGTTGTAACTTTATGACATGATGTTTCATATACTTCTGTTGATGTTTCACTTTTGCTCTTTGTGATGTTGTAATTTTATGACACGATGTTTCATATATTTATGTTGATGTTTCACTTTTGCTCTTTTCATATTCATCAGTCATCTATTTGTGTCTTTCTAGTGTAAATTTTCATCTATTGTGTCTTTCATGTGTTGTGCTTCAGTTTTAGTTAACTATGTTTTCAAGTATTTGAAAACTTGATAAGCTGATTTAAACTAGTATGGTCACACAACGCGTTGCGGGGTGAGCTTGATATTAAATTATAGAACTACTATAGGAATGTTGCTACGATATAGGTATATTAAAATAGCAGTAATTGAAGCTACAAATGTACCAATTTTACATGTAATTGAAGTGTGGAGATGGTGGTGCGGTTGAAGAGGACGATTCAAGAGGTACGGATTCGAGAGGTGAATGTTTAGGTGAGGAGGTCCAATGGAACCCCTCCACCTGAAATTTTACCTGTAGAATAGGTACCTTTCGAATAGATCCAATGGAAACTCTCCATCTGAACCTTCACCTCGAATGGGTACCTCTGGGAAGGGGACCTCTCGAATGGGCACCTATCGAATGGGTACCTCTCCAATGGGTAACTCTCGAATGGTTCCTCTCGAACCCATCTAATGGAGCCTCTCAATCTGAACCTTCACCTTTCCAATGGATACCTCTCGAACCCATCCAATAGAACTCCTCCACCTGAAACTACACCTCTCGAATGGATTCAACGGAACCCCTCCACCTGAAACTTCACCTCTTGAATGGGTACCTCTTGAGTGGGCACCTCTCAAATTGTAACTCTCGAACCCATCCAATTGAACCCCTCCACCTGAAACTACACCTCTCGAATGGGTACATCTCGAATGGATCCAATAGAACCCCTCCACCTAAAACTTCACGCCTCGAATGGGTACCTCTCGAATGTGAACCTCTCGAATTGGTACCTCTCGAATCGTTACCTCTAGAACCCATCTAATGGGACCCCTCCACCTAAAAGTTCACCTCTCGAATGGGCACCTCTCGAACACATCCAATGGAACCCCTCCATCTAAAACTTCACCTCTCCAATGGGAATCTCTCGATTGGATCCAATAGAACCTCTCCATCTGAACCTTCACCTCTCGAAGGGGCACCTCTCAAAAGGGTACCTCTCAAAATGGTACCTCTCGAATGGTACCTCTCGAACCCATCCAATGGAGCCCCTCCACCTGAGACTTCACCTCTCGAATGGGTACCTCTCGAATGGATCCAAGGGAACCCCTCCACCCAAAACTTCACCTCTGGAATGGGTACCTCTTGAGTGGGCCCCTCTGGAATGCGTACCTGTTGAAAGGATACCTCTCGAACCCATCCAATAGAACCTCTCCACCTGAAACTACTCCTCTCGAATGAGCACATCTCGAATAGATCCAACGGAACCCCTCCACCTGAATGTTCACCTCTTGAATGGGTACCTCTCGAGTGGGCACCTCCCGAATCGGTACCTCTAGAACCCATCCAATGGAACACCTCCACCTGAAAGTTCTCCTCTTGAATGGGTACCTCTCGAACCCATCCACCTGAAACTACACCTCACGAATGAGTACATCTCGAATGGATCCAATGGAACCCCTCCAACTGAAACTTCACCTCTCGAATGGGTACCTCTCGAATGGAACCTCTCGAATCGGTACCTCTAGAACCCATCCAATGGAACCCCTCCACTTGAAAGTTCACCTCTCGAATTGGTACCTCTCGAACTCTAACCTCTCGAATCCCCCCACTCGAACTCTAACCTCTCGAATCTCCACTGGAACCTTCACATCTGGAATGCTTACCTCTCGAATCCCTACACCTAAACTCTCTGAATTTCAACCTTCACCTCTCGAATTGCTACTTCTCGAAACCCTCCACTTGAACCCTCTCCACCTAAACCTCCACCTCTCGAATGGGTACCTTTCAAGCCCCTCCAATGGAACCCCTCCACTTGAACCTCTTCAACTGAACCTCTTCAACTGAACCTTCACCTCTCGAACCTCTCAACCTGAACCTCAGCTATCGAATCGGTAACACTCGAACCATTACCTCCAGAACCTCTCCACCTGAACCTTCGGCTATCGAATTACTAACTCTCGAACCATTACCTCTCGAACTCCCCACTCGAATTCTCACCTCCCGAATCTCGACTGGAACCTTCACCTCTCGAACCTCGAATGGGTACGACTTGAATGGGTACCTCTTGAATGGGTACCCCTCCAAGCGGTACCCAAAACAACGTCGTTTTAGGCAGCCACCTAGCAGCACATGTAGACGCACATGGCGGCGCCGCAATGTTTGAAAAAAGGGATGCAAAAAATGACAAAAATGATGCCCAAAACGGCGTTGTTTTGGGCAGCCACTTGAGAGCACCTGTAGGGGCACATGTTAGGTAGGCCTGCGAAATGACCACTATGCCCCTGTCGACGGTTGTGTCAACCATTTGGTTTGGGAGGATTTCTTTTATACAGGAACCAGATGAACTTTCCTTTTGCTTTGACTAAAACTGACAGTGACAAAATAATTACAAGAGCGAGTCTTCTCACAGGCGGCCTGTCCATAAGCTATGGGAAATTCACATATTTTTTACCTTATACACTGCATTTGTTAAATTACATACTAAATTTAGAAATTTAGAAAATATTTTTTTATCATATATATCTTTATATTTTCACATTCAAATACATATTTTTACTTGTTTTAACTTTTAAGAAACAATATTTAAATTTTATAAAAAATTACAACATTTACGGTAAAACCACTGTAGACGGTCCATAAGCTTATCGAAAGGGTGTCTTTCGTGAGATTTTCTTTAATTATAATATTAGCTATCCTGAGGCATAATTTTCTTCTCTCTCACATACATCCTCTTATATGATTTTTAATTTTATTTTTTTCCTAACAAGCATATGAGAAGTGCTTCCAAAATCTTCATTATGTAGAACGACACGAGGAGCATACCATTGCTCATGCAGTTCAAACATCATATAAGAAAACCAAGGTTCAAGCTATCGCATTGGTGTTCTATTCAAGTTTTAATAAAAATAACCGTCTATCAATTATTTAGTAAATTGTGCTTGAGGATCTATGGATTGAATTTCTTCAGGTGTATCTTTGGCCGGCCTCCACAACAACGGGAATGAAAGCAGGCAGAATTGTCCAAACAATACCAAATTTAGCTGGTTACAAGAACATAAAATCAACGGTATGAGCCCACTTCATCATTTTTGGGATTTTGTAATTCATTCAAATGGGACTAATGTCATCCATCTTCCAGATGGTTGGTTCAAGGAATCCAAACAATACAGTAAAAGCACTCTTTAAGGCTCTGAATGCAATAAGTTGCACGATGCAGTTCCTATGTATTGATATTTTGTTTGCTGTCTTGACTAATTTGATTCACATCTTCTCCTCCAATAACTATCTAGATTGAAACTCCAAAAGATGTTCAACAGAAGTTTGGTTAAACTGTTGTGGAATCGTACCTACTATGAAATTGTTTTTGAACAAGGTTGTTCCACAGTGCATCAGAGGACAATCAAGGTGCAGGTGCGATGTGGATGAGTAGGGGAAGCCGTTTATGATTTCAACTTTGTAAATTCCTTCCATTGCTTCTTGGAGGGACTTCTTTCTTAGGCATTATCGGGGGGAGCATTGAGTAGTTTAGTGATATATACCCCCTTTACTTGATCGATGGCACAAAGCAATGATCGGTCAAAACCTGAAAACTTTTTGTGAATGTAGGCATATCAAAAACTCTAGTGCCACAAGCGTGGAGTTTCAAAAGATAAAAAGGCTTGTTCTTCAAGAACTCATTTTTAAACTTAAGAGAACTTTTTTTTTCTTCTAAAATTGGAAGTATTGGTCTACTACAGGGATTCTCTGTATGTTATGTTAGATTGAATTCTGTAAATGCCATGAGAGATGGAACAATACATTGGGTGTAATTGGTGCAGATTCTAAAAAGGTTGAGTAGTTCAGTAAAATGGCTTGTACAGTTTGGTGCTGCATTTCTGAGTGTTGATCGAACCTTTTATTTGCAAAAGAATAATGCTTGTTGGGGTCAAGTTTCAGGATGTTTTCTTTCTGATCAACATTAATTACCAAAAGACAAATGTCACGGGACCAAATGAAACACGGAGATTTCAGTTGTCTGTAGTGCGTGCATGGTCAAAACAATGTTACACTCCAATTTGGGCTCTAACATGCCAGTTTAGTTCAACCGTCCAATTTCTTGCCTTATGTATTTTTTCTTCAAAATATATCTATAATGTTTTATTTTAGACCAACTAAACATTAGATGGGGTTATTTATAAGGGGTAATATAAAGATATAATTCTTATAATTAAAAAGTGCAGATATAATCATGAGATATTTTCTAATGCAAATATAACCCTAACTATTATACATAAGTGCAAATATAACCCTAAAACCATTATTCCGGTTTTGACCGGCCATATTCGACCATTGACCGAGCAGAGATGATCAAAATGCCCTTCTAACCTAATACAAAATTTTACAAGACAGAAATGCCCCCACCACCTAGCTCTGCCACTAGCCCCGCCATCCCACCAACAATCCACCACCCGCTATCCCACCACCACCAATCCACCACCTCGATCAGCGCAAATTTCACAAATTCCTAACCAGGCTCAACTCTCCCATCGCCATAGCCAAGGTCTATCTCCAGTGCCACAACACCGTCAACGGCACCCTCACCTACACCGCTCTCGAATCGGTTGAGAAATTTATCCTATTTTTCTGTCGAGGGTTCGGGTCGAGGCTCCAAGACTCCTGCCCGATTAGGAGGATGAGCTTTTTGAACCGCTCCTTCATGAACTCAATGAAGGGGCCCTCCATGTGAGTGCATGTTTTTGCGAGAATGACGTCGCAGTCAATGATCCTAACGAAGATGCGATTGTACACGGTGGCACCGCCGTGGAAGCTCTTGAAGAGGTAGCGGAAGTCCTAAGCCTCGAAGGTCTTCAATGAAGTGATTGATGTTTTTAGGAATCCTGATGGAGGCTTACGTAATTCGTTTAGAGTTGGGTACTTTCCCGCCCTCGCTGGAGAGGTGGCGTAGGCGGTGGACAGGGTGATGAAGACGGAGTAGAACGCCGTCTTGATCCCCAATTCAGACACAACAATGTCACATTCAACCCTAGATTGGACGAGATCTGCAAGATCTCCACCATGAGCAGCCCCATCGAGTACCGCGAGGTCGCGTTCAAGAACGTGGACAAGGCTCGAGTTTCGCTAGGGCACCGGAGCCGGATCTGCCGTTGGTGACTTGCGGGAACAAGAAGCTTGCGAGAATGCCGTGGTTGACTGATTTGCGAGAATGAGGAAGAAGAGCCAAGGTCTAGTTCCAGCAGCTTTGGTTTAGGGTTTGGTTAGGGGTATGATAATAGTTTTAGTTTATTTTTAGTTTTTTATTTTTTAAAGGGGTAAAAATGTCTTTTCATGAAATTCCGGCCTCAAACTAAATGAAAAGGTTAATTTTCCACATACACTAACTATTTAGGGTTTTATTTCCACTTTCAATTATCACATGGTTATATGTGCACTTTCATTAATTACATAGGATTATGTATGCACTTCGCTCTTTTATAAGTGATGTAGCTAGTTTGTGTGATTTAATGTTTTTTTAATTTATTGCATCAAGTTTCTTATAACTTTAAATTTTTTAAAAATGTATAGTAATATAAAAAAAATGAAAATATAATCCTATATAATTGAGAAAGTACAGATATAACCCTAAGATAATTTTTAGTGCAAATATAACCATAACTATTTAACAAAAGTGCATATATAACCTTCTGGTGACATTTCCGGCGTTGACCGTGTTTTTCCGGCGTTAACCCCCTCAAAATGATAGAAATGACCTCGGACCAAAAGCTAAATTTCAGCACATTATGAAATTTGGTAGGGTTATATTTTCACATTCTTAAAACTTACAGGGTCATATAAGCACATTCATAAAAAAAATGTAGGGTTATATTATCACATATTATAAAAGCAAAACCCATCAACATTAAAAATCCTAAGTCAAAAAACACAACAAAATAACAACTACAAACACAACACGCAAAGGTCATCCAATCATTAAACTTGAATAAATTCAAAAAAATAAAAAAAAATGTCAGCAAAATCCTTATATTCAATACCATATAAACCTCTAATCTCTCTTGATGTGACAAGAAGCAAAAGAAAATCACGTAATCAAACTCAATATTGCATTGATCAAGTGAATTAAGAGGAATTTCAGATGAAGATAACATTTTTGAAAGGTTCCCGCACTCCCACTTCAACGCCCGCTGCGTCGACTTCACCAAATTACTTTATTCAAACTAGAATCACACTTTGGAACATCGGTAATAAGTAGAAGAGGTTGAAATGGCGGTTGCATGCGGTTGACGTTGATTTTGTACTAATATGACACTTTATTTTTAGAGCAAAGTGCATATATAACCCTACATAATCGACTAAAGTGCAAATAAAACCCTATAAGTTTTAGGAATGTGTAGATATAATCCTATCTTATTTCATAATGTACTGATATAACCCTACCAAGTCCGGTGGTGGTCTGACGACAATATTTAGGTATAATGATGCTAAGGGCAATAACGTCATTTCCCATTTTTTAAATTTTTTTGTAGAAGAGCAAAAATGTCTTTAAAACAAAATTCCGGCTAAAAGTTGTCGGAAAATGTTATATTTGCACATAACCTAAATATCTACGGTTGTATTTGCACTTTCAATTATTGAAGAGTTATATCTGAACTTTCCTCAATTATGTAGGGTTATATATGCACTTTGCTCTAAAAGTAATTATAATTTGATGCTAAAAATTATTGAAACGGGTTTATGATTGGTAGCAACATTAGTTAGTCTAACAGAAACTTTCTCATCAAAATGATATACTAAATAAATTATGCCGTTCTCCTTCTTTCTATATTACGTATCGTAAAAAAATGCTTTTAGTCTTTAGACTGGTTCAAACATAAATGCAGTTATTTATACTCCCACGGTCCTATTTCTAACTGCAATTTAACTATTAATTTAGTTGAAATTTCTCAATTTTGACCATAAAATTAAAGTAGTGCATAAGCATAAATACCATTGAGTGATAACTTGTTAGATTCAATTTTTTTTGGAACAAATTTACTTTCATTAATACCTCTTCAAAACTGGTATGTACAAATCCCCAAACCCCAAGTCACATAACATAAACATAACACATTTCTTCCTTAATTTTGTTTTTACCCAAGCTCTATAAACTATACACTCAATAATGCTATCAAAAACAATTTTCCTATTCTCTTCCTTTCCAAAGCTTCTATCATTTCTCTAGCTCTATAAGGCATACAACGTTTCGGCAATCGCTACTTTCAGAAGTTAAGCCCTGCTGCTGGGACATGCCTTCACTGCATCCAGGTAAGGATTTTGCACCAGATATCCTTCAATGTAGCACATTCAAAGAAAAGGTGTTGTACCATTTCTTCTGCTGTACAAAAAACACATCTACCATCAACCTTGATTCCAAATTTCTTCAACCTCTCTTTGGTCGGTAGCCTGTTATGGAAGCACATCCATAGTGTAAAAATAGCTCTCGGTCGTGCCTGATTAGCAGTGCAGATGTGTGGCCAAAATACAACCTCTCGCTCACCTCGTAGTACCTTGTTGATGTCTCTAGTATAGAAGTATTTTGCCCGTTTCAGTGCCTACCATATCTCCATACCATGAAGGGCAGTTATGCACTTACCTACTCATTTCAAAATCCACGAACTATTGTTTGGAAACTTCACAGTCATGATATCAGCACCCTTTAAGTAGTAGGAGTGAATCCACTTAATCAACATTCGATCCATTTTCCTGCATAGATTTCACAATGTTGTAATATAGTTAGCCTCATTCTATTCTACAAGTGCAATCATATTCAGTCCACCTGTTTTCGTCGATTTACAGATTTTTTCCCCACGAAATTGGTGACTTCCTTGTAATGAAATCAGTGTCAATATATAGATACAATCTACATATTGCTTCCAAGTGTCTCAAGACAGCCTTTAGTAAGTTAAATACCTTCAACCAATAGTTAGTAATTTCAAATAGAACGCTCTTGATTAGCTGCAGCCGTCCTGCATAACTAAGCTAACAAGCACTCACTACCACAGAAACCCCCCTCTAGCACCGGTTTTTTAACACCGATTATGAAAACCGGTGCAAATAATGATTTAGCAACATTTTTTTTGTGTTAGCACCGGTTGTAAAACCGGTGTTATTGTGGCACCAGTTGAAAATATTTTTGTACCGGTTATTAAAAAAAAACTGGTGTTATTTTTACACCAGTCGGGAAACCGATGCTAGAATTTGTGGAAACCGTTGAGAGTTTAGCACCGGTCAAGAAACCGGTGCTAAAAACAACGATAACCGGTGTTATATTTGCACAGGAGGTGCAAAGAATCCTAGAAAACCGGCGTGATGTATGTTTTTGGCACCGGTTATAGGAACCGGTGTTATGGGATGTAGAAACCGGTGCTGAATGCATTCGTGGGAAAAAGGTGGGAAAATTGGCACCGGTTTTGTGTACTATTGACAAAAACCGGTGCTAAATCGAGCATTTAATGCTTCGAACTTACCCTCTTAAATTAGTTCTGAACTTGAACATCCATTATTAGATGGTAGATTTCTTGGGAAGTTGTGCAATAACTCAAACAAATGAAGACTCATGGAAGTAAGTATTCATTAATTTTTGGGAATTTCAATCAACCAAAATCATAAATGCATGATTGGAGGCAGTTTTTTCGTATTTATTATTGGTTTCTCTATGCCTAGCTTATGTTGGTTGAGTATCGATCATGTTGTGGGAGTGTAAATTAATGAGTGTTGATGTGAACATTTTTGTGTTTCTTTAGGTAGGTGGTATATTTATTTATATGTTTCCCGAGAACATGCAGTTGATCGATTCGCATACTTATACTCGGACATGCATGACACGTTTAGTATTGTGTAGCAAAAGATCGTGTTCATTGTTCATATTTTTGACCAATTGAAATATGTGTAATGGTGTGTTTTGTCTCGTTTAGATACAACAGACCGAGAATCAGTGTTTGCGTGGAGGGAAAAATGGTTAACTTTCCAAGTGTAGCTAGAGGGAGTGGTGAACATATTGCATTTATTGATTTGTTTCTAGATTATGCCTTTGGTCGGAAGGAGAGGATACCTTGTCCATGCAAGATGCTTGTGTCGTGAACGGTTTGACGATCGTGGGGTTGTTAGATATCACTTGTTGAGGAACGGATTTGACGGAGGTTACATTGTATGGACATTTCATGGAGAGGTTGAGCAAGGACATGACGGTGGGTTTGACAAGGTAGATGGAGACAAATGTACAGTTGATGGTATGTTCGATGACATTGTGAGAGATTTTGAAGGGAAGCCTACAATGTTGAGTGCTTTACTGGATGAGAAAGAGAAGCCATTGTATCCGGGATGTAAAAGTAAGGATACCGTAATCTCTTTTTTTATGGAGGTTTTCAATTTGAAAGCTACAAGTTCTTGGAGTAATGCAAGTTTGAATTCACTACTGAAGATTCTGAAGGATAAGTTCCCGGAAGGGAATGGAATTTCGAAAAACTATTACGAGGCCAAGAAACTGTTGTGTCCACTAGGTTTGGAATACAAGAAAATACACTCATGTCCAAATGATTGTGTTTTGTATGACGGTGATTTGATAGATGCAGTTGAATGTCCCGTGTGCAAAAATGCAAGATATAAGGGTGTGACGAATGATGTTGATGGGTGTTTGGCTAAGAAGAAGAAGAAGGTCCCATGTAAGTGTATTTGGTATCTTCCTATAATTCCTAGGTTGAAGAGGTTATTCACGAGTTCAGAAGATGCGAAGAACTTGCGATGGCATGGAGAGTGAGAAAGACTAAATGACGACAAGATAAGACATCCGAAGGACGGCAAACAATGGAGAAATTTTGACAAGCGATATCCTTCCTTTGCTTCGGAGGTTAGAAATCTCCGCCTTGCATTGTGTACTGATGGGATGAATCCATTTGGTAATATGTCATCAAAGCATAGTTCGTGGCCTGCGATGTTGGTTATATATAATTTGCCCACATATTTGTTCATGAAACGTAAATATGTTATGATGCCTACGTTAATCTTGGGTCCTAGACAACCTGGGAATGAGGTTGATGTGTATTTGAGACCATTGATAGAAGATTTGAAGATATTGTGGGAAGATAAAGGGGTGTTGGTATTTGATGGCCATATGAATGAGGAGTTTCAACTGCGGGCCATGCTTTTTTGCACGATCAATGATTTTCTGGCCTACGGAAATTTTTCTGGGTACGTTGTGAAGGGGCACAATGCATGTCCCATTTGTGAGGAGAAAACTGAATTCAAACAGCTAAGACATGGAAAAAAAACTGTGTATCTTGGCCATAGAAAATGGCTCAACGGTAACCATAAATACCGGGGTGATGTGGTCAATTTTGTTGCCGGGAATAAACGAAGGAAATCCCCTACACCACTAACTGGTGTGCAGATTCACAGCAAGGTTAAGAAATTACGAGTGGTGTTGGGAAAGTACAAAGGCAATGACAAAATAAATTGTGGTGAGCCATGGAAGAAAAGGTCAATATTTTTTGATCTACCATACTGGGAGCATCTTGAGGTTAGGTATTGCCTAGACATGATGCATATTGAGAAAAATGTTTGTGAAAGTTTGATAGGCACCCTCTTGAATATTCCTTGGAAGACGAAAGATTGTTTGAATGCCCGGTTGGACTTGGTTGATTTGGGAATCAGAAATGACCTCGCCCCAGAAGTGAAGGGTAAGAGGACGTACTTGCCCCCTGCACCTTGTACCTTGTCTAAGGAGGAGAGAATCTCAGTTTCTGATAGTTTGAAATTAGTGAAGGTCCTCATTGGTTATTCATCAAACGTGAGTCGGGTAGTTACGAAGGATTGTCGGATGGCGGGGTTGAAATCTCATGATTGTCATGTTTTGATGCAACAACTTTTACCTATTGCTATTCGTGGTGTAATAGAGGCCGACGTAAGGCACTCAATCACTAGACTTTGTATATTTTTTGCCTCCATATGCCGGAAGTCTATTGACCGAGACCATCTGGATGTTCTACAAAAAAGATGTTGTTGTTGTGCTCTGCAAGTTGGAAATGTATTTCCCTCCATCCTTTTTTGATATAATGGTTCACTTGGTCGTGCATCTAGTGCGGGAGGTAAAGATATGTGGTCCAGTTGGCATGCGTTAGATGTATCCATTCGAGCATCACATGAAAGTCTTCAAGGGGTACGTGAAATGTATGAGTCGGTCGGAAGCTAGTATTGTTGAGAGGTATGTTACCGAAAAAGTGATTGAATTTTTCTCTTCCTATTTGCAGGGACACCAAAAATTTGGGGTGCCCCTGAATCGACATGTTGGGAGGAAGGGGGGCAAGCCGAGGTCGAGGGGAACGTTATTTACTCCATTGAATAGTGATCTGATGTCAGTTCATTTGTATCTGTTGAGGAATTGTTTGGAGACTACTGCTTATGTGACTGAGCACCTTACTTTGATAACAGAGTGTCATCCCACGTGGCCCCCTAATAAAGTCCAGTTGGAGCACAATGACAAGTTTGTGAATTGGCTATATGACCGATGCAATGTTGCTGATTACGACCAAAAAATTAGGGCATTTGCGAGGAAGCCTAACTGCACGGTTTTGAGGTATTCCGGATATGACATCAACAGTTTTTCTTTCGCTACTAGGGACCAAGATTTGAAGAGCACGACACAAAATAGTGGGGTATACATTGAGTCGGAGACTATGTGGCAAGCAAGTAAGAAAGACAAAAAACCAGTCGTAGCTGTGATGTCGTTCTATGGTGTTATTGATGAGATTTGGGAGGTTGACTATGGAGAATTCCAGATTCCGGTATTCAAGTGCCAATGGTTTGATAACACAACTGGGGTTCGAACTGATGATCCAATGGGATTTACCCTTGTTGACCCGACTCGTGTTGCATATGAAAATGATCAGTTTATTTTGGCCGAACAAGCAAGACAAGTTTTCTATGTAAATGACCCGTCCAATGTAGGTTGGTCTGTTGTGGTACAAGGTAGGAAATTCTCTTTCCGCGATGAAATTGATTTTGTGGTTACAAGTGAAAGGTTAGAGTTCCCCTCTATTTCCCCTCTACCTAGTGACAACGGGATTGAGGTGGGAGCCATACGAAGGAAACACAAAGATGGAATTTGGATAGATGACGATGGTCGAGAACTTTGAGACAGTCAATCCAAGAAGATGAAGTTGGTTGTAGACTAGGGGGGGTCGAGCATCGATGTCGAAGTTAAAATTTATTTACTTCTTGTACTTTGTTGGGTTTTGTTGCCCCTGGCAACTAATGTAAGAATATCTCCCAATTTGTTGCCATTTCGAGCAGTTCTGTCCGCTGCAACGTACTCCAGAGGTTTGGGTAAAGGCTGTTAAAAAAAGTGGACAATTATTCCTATGATAGGTTCTGCCAACTGCAGCGCACTGCAGCTCTACTGGTTCAGCGCGTTGCAGCAATTTTTCTCAGGTAGGAACCTGATAGGAATTGGTCATGTAATTCATTTAAGACAACAACACAAATACGTTATGTGTCCTGAAAGCTAACATTCCAAAATCCAAAGCAAAAACAGTACCAACAAAGTAGCAATGTATGTTTCGGAAGCAACAAATGTATGATCCCCACATCCAAATTAAACTAGCAACTGAAAAAACCTGATAATACGCAGATGTGAGGTCACCGTGGGCAGTCATTTCTTGCGCGCCCTCTTCTCCACCGTGTTGGGCCTTGGCGAATCAAAGGTAGAGATTGGACCCAATTCATTGATTCTCTCGCCACACATGGTTGTGAGGATCTTCCCAACCTGCGATGTCCAGCCCACCAAATGATCCACCTTCATTTGCAATGCTGCCAAGTCCCCATCCGAGTTCTCATTCGATGATTTACTTGTTGCTGCCCTCGATGACTGAGTAACGTTCTTCTTCTTGGAGAATATGAGAGGGTTTATGGGGAGCTTTGGCATCATTGTGACATCATCGTCTTTGTATCTGCAACCTGCTTCCACGCATATTGCAGTGATGAGTGAGGACAAGCCTATGCAGTTATGGGCATTGACACAATCCCAGATGTATGCCATTATTGTACTCCCAACATCCAGGCTCATGTTCTTCTTTATCTTGTACAGTAGCAGCATACGGGACCGATGAACCTCGCTATTCAATTTCATGGGGAGTAGCCGGGCAGCTATCAAACTGTACCACATGTTCATGTCCTCAGTGAAGTACTTTTTCTCTATGCTGGAGCATTCTTGTGATAGATTCTGAATTAATGCATCGCTGTCATCACAGATTGCTGTGATGATGTCTTCCCATGAAGCTTGTTCAACTGCGGTGTCAGCGGCTTCGTACAAGCTCGTGGGCTTTGGTGGGATCCTGTAGAACGTGTTGATCAAATTCGAAGAAAACTCGACCAACTGACCATGGAGGAAAACAGTTGCTGAATTCTTGTACTTCATGAGCGACAGGAATTCACACACCATGGTCTGGTTTGCCCGCGACGGTTGTGCGATGAGGCCTTCCTAGCCGTGCTCCTTCACATAGTTCCTGAAGGGCTTTTCCAGCCTCAACCCTCTCTCAAGGATGAGGCCCCTCGAGAAGAAGTCCTTGTAGACAGCTATATGCTCAGTGCAGTCCACCTCTGCGGCTGGTATGGGCTCAGTCGACGAAACAATCTGAGTCCCATGCTCGTCGTCCTCCCCCTCCACCACTCTTGGCTTTTTCCTGGGTTTTTGGGTGTTGTTCTTTTGCTTGGTTGCACCTTTTTTGGGGGCCATATCTGTTACACTAAATGTGTTAACGGCAGCCAAAACAGAAAACGGTAAATAATACACAGTCACAAAGGGAAATAATACAGACTCAACTTATTCTAAATTAAGCATTCCTTCTCGTAGGCTGAATATGGAATAATGTTTACTCACACTTAATCCCAATTTTTGTTAATATTAACAGAAGCAAAAGAATTGAACTAGATGGACATTCTATATATCCTGGGACGAATCAATGGGCCATCCAGAATCACATGTCATGAACAACAGTCAGGGTATGCTCAAAAGTATTCACCTATGCTGAAAACAAGAGCAGAATGAGGGCATTGATGGTATGAGGCATTATGATGAAATCAACCCATGAGCAAGAAAAAAATATCATGAACAGTCACGTGATGCAAAAAATTATCATATCATATCGGAGCACGGGTTGTGCCATCCAGAATCACATATCATGAACAATCAGGTTTCGCACAAAATTGTTCACCAATGCCGAAAACATGAGCAAAATGAGGGCATTGACACAATGAGACATTATCATGAAATCAACCCATGAGGAAGAAAAAATTTCTTAGTACAACCCTCAGGAAAACAATCTCCTTACCTAATTGGGAGTACGGGTTGTTGACGATTGGTGTTTGGTGTACAGTCGACGATGGTCGGACACCGCTTGGCCGATGAAGGGGCGTGGCTGGAGAAGTGACGGCGGAGGGAGCCGACAAGGCGTGGGGAGCAGGGCACAACGGAGGTGGCAGGGGATGGCACCGTGAGAGTAGAGGACGGCGGAGGGAGCAGGGGTCGTCGGAGGAAGGGACTTGGGAACGGCGGAGGAGAGGGCTTGGGAACGGCGTAGGATGGTGCTTGGGAACGGCGCAGGATGGTGCTTGGGAACGGCGGAGGAATGGCCTTGGGAATGGTAGATGGAGGTGATGGAAGAGGAGAGGTTGTGGGCGAAATACTAATACACAAACAAACACCTTATACAGATTGGGCTACAGTTTACATTTGTTTTGGGCTGAATGTTGGGCCAGTAGAATATTAAGTTTTAGACTCGAGGGGTTGATGGTCAAGTGCTTGGTGGCTCAAGGGCATCCAGTGCTCGAGGGCAAACAGGCTCGAGGGGATCCAGGCTCGAGGGCATCCACTGCTCGTTGGCATCCAGGTTCGAGGGCATCCACGCTCGAGGGCATCTAGGCTCGAGGGGATCTACGCTCGAGGGCATCCACTGCTCGCTGGCATCCAGGTTCGAGGGCATCCACGCTCGAGGGCATCCAGGCTCGAGGGGATCCACGCTCGAGGGTTTCCATGCTCGAGGGCATCCACTGTTCGCTGGCATCCAGGTTTGAAAGGATCCAGGCTCGAGGGCATCCACGCTCGAGGGGATCCAGGCTCGAGGGCATCCAGGCTTGAGGGCATCCAGTGCTCGCTGGCATCCAGGCTCGAGGGCATCCACGCTCGAGGGCATATGGTGCTCGGGGGCATCCAGTGCTCGAGGGCATTCTGGGCTCGAGGGTATTCTGGGCTCGAGGGCATTCTTGGCTGGAGGGCATCCAAGCTCAAGGGGATCCAGTGCTTGAGGGTATCCAATGCTCGAGGGCTCCAAGGCTTGAGTGCTCGAGGACTCCAGAGCTTGAGGGCTCCAGGCTCGAGTGCTCGATGCTAGAAACTGGGAATCCGCCATTTGAAAGCACTAATGAGACGGTGAAAAATGGTAGCCATCGCGGAAGAGCAGCAAAAATTGAGGAAAGATCATCAGTATCAATCTTATTTAAAGGCTTACCTGTGGATTATAATATAAGGTGTATGAATAATATCCATATAGATTAAGCCGTTAGTATGTGCCAGAATGCGGATCATATGCAAAGGAGAAACCATCGCAGAAGATGCTGCATATTTCGCCATGGCATCCGCAACTGAGTTACAATCTCTATATGTGTGCTTCAGGGTAGCATGGGACAAAAGAGTGTGAACTCGGAAAACTAGAGGGTATAGGGTCCATTTGGGAAGGGATCATATAAACTGCCTGTAGCGAGTCAGATTCAATATTGAGGTTGGGATATCCATCCAGACAGATCTGCCAGGCCATTAGAATTGCCCTAACTTCAGCTTCTAGTGGAAATATGGCTGTTATGGTCTCTGATCTAATCAGGATTGGTAAACCTTGGCGATTGCGAGCAACTAAGCCAATTGAAACAGAGGAATTAGACCAAGATGCATCCACTGTAACCCTGATGAAACTGTGATCTGGATATTCCTAGTATACTGTGGAAATAGTTGGCTTCGGTGGGGGTCTGGGGGGAAACAACAAAGAAGGGAACATGAAACCTTCGGGGAGAGGAGGTAATGGAAAGGTAGAGTGTATCTGTGACATCCTTGCTAATATGGGAGATGGAAAAAGGTGTGCCATCAAAAAAATAAGCATTCCTAGCCTTCCATAAAGCCCAGCAGATCACAGAATGAATCAGATGACATAGCATTCTCTGCTATCCAGTAAGGTCACTACAGTTCAGAAAATGGAAAAAGTATCCACTGTATTATGCACATTCCACTGTATTAAGTAGTTTCCAGGTGAAGATAGAAATATTCTTAGGTAACATTACATTCCATATGAGCTTAGTAACTGTGAAATTACCTGATTCATATTGTCATATGAACAATATAATATTGTCATATGTTATATGGTTAGATTCATCGTAACACTAAGTTTATGAAAAGTAAACTTTTACATGCCTTCGTTATACGTGCTTAAACCTATTAGCGATGGAAGTCTCTCGCACACCATTTATTTTGGGACGGAGGGAGTATTAGATTTGAAAGATTTTACGATCTTTTCCAGGTCCTGGGGAATATAATACATATCCCTCCCATTCGTATGGATTATTGTTTTTAAATTAAAGAAAGAAAAATTATAAGACACCGAAATGTGCCAACAAAGCTGAATTTTCATTCCCTCCAAAAGTTTCCCTTTTCCCTCCATATCCTTAACCCTCTGTTTCCGTACCCTTCCCTCCCCACCACATCGAACCGAGTTCTTTCCACCCACCACATCTCTAATCCTAAGTTCCCCCTCTTCCCCCCATAACCCCGTGCTGATTTCCCCCAAAAACAGTGTCCCTCCCTTCACCATTTATGTCGGGCTTTAATCTCCCAATCCTGGTCGCCAACCAAATACCCCAATTTTATCGACACTCTACTCCACAAATTTTGTACCCGGCTCATACCAGGCTCAGAATGTTCACACGGGAGGGGGTAACCAAGATGGCCGGCTGTTGACGGAAAAAGGTAACACCCATTAGTAGTTTCCATCTTTCCCGGGTTTAATGAGTAGCTATATTTTGGTTGGTCATTTTGCGTGTGAGTTTGTGTTGACGTTTCTTGTTAAACTATTGTGGGTGTTTTTTCATGCTCATACATGATATGCTTGCTTGTAATGTCATAATTTTTGCCTACCCATGTGCCCCCTACATGAATTTTTTAAAGTCGGTTGGATTGTCGTGAAAATCCACAAAGGGCAGTGTTGGATTAATGTTTTGCTTGTGTTTCATTTACTGATAGAAGAGATTCAATGGCGCCGCCGAGGAAGAAATTGTTTGTCTCCGGTGGTAGACAAATTGTTGCCCATGAATGTTTTACCCCTCCAAAGGATGCCAACTGTGACGACATTAGCGAGGAAGGGGCTGATGCACAGAAATATTGCTCGGGGTCAGAGAAGTCGGGAGACGTAGAAGAAACTATGGTAAAAGAAGACATGAGTTGGAGCTTCGACAAGTTTGAGGTTGGAGAGTATTGCAAGCACAGAGGTATAGCCACGTGCAAGTCTGTGTTGCTGGCGAAACAAAAGAAGCCTCTTAAAATATTCTTCGATGATGACTTCGAACCCCTAGTTATGCACAGTCGATGGTCGATGTATGTTGGTTATGCCTTCCACCGAAGAATCCGCTTCGGGACGTGGCATAATTGGAGATCAGTTCCAGACCATGTGAAGAAGGATGCATGGGAAGACATTCTTGTAAGTGTGTTCTAATCCTCCATTGTTCATATCAACTTCGTTACATGTCGCACTAACATGATGTCTCCTTATCCTCCAGATTAGCTGGGATATACAAACGAAAATGACTTTCAATGAGATGAATAAGTTCCACAATAAATGGACAATTTATGCAGAAGAAAAGTAGAGGAATTGGAAGACTAAGGTGGCTAACAAGTACCATGTGCAAAAAAAACCAGGCTCTTGTGCATGGAGAGACTATCGGTGGATGGACAAAAATGAGTGGGAGCTATTTGTGAAACACGGGTCAACCCCTGAATTCAAGGTAATTCCTTCAATCGTTTTTCCCCTAGTCACTACCATGCCGGCTGTTTACATACTAATGTCCAAACAGGTGGTAAGTGATGCAGCAAAATTAAGCGCCTCACAGAAGAACTACATCCATCACACGGGGAGTGGAGGGAACCATAGAGTTGCAGTAGAACTCGAGAAGAGGAAAAGAAAAGCTACTATTGAGGTGCTTTTGGATGAAGGTCGGAGTGTGGAAGAAGCAGAGGCTTTAGTTCAAAGCATGGATTTCAAACTGGACCGCTCGAAAGTGTTCCTTGCAGCAAACTGGGACAAGAAATTATCAACCTACACCAACGACTCCGTGCGAAGAGCAGCCCCCATTATTGTGAGCATAATTCATAAATGAATCTATCTCTATCTATTGTGAGCATAATTCATAAATGAATCTATCTCTATCTATTGTGAGCATAATTCATAAATGAATCTATCTCTATTGATATTCTTTGATGTTATCCCGCTCAAATGGCTTATATTTGCTTTGTTTCTTAGAAAAACCTTTTGGATAAGAAGCAAAAGGGAGATTTAGTTATACATGGAAAAGAAGATATTCTAGTTCAAGCAACGGGTAGGAAGGATCACGGGGGTCGTTGGAGAGGTTGCTCCGCAACCTCTAAGGTGAACGAGGCCCTACCACATATGACTATCACCCGTTACGCATCCAATCGATGTGGGAGCACAAACACGAAACCATCTGAGGAAATTTCAAATTCAAACAAACAACCAACAGATGTCATTGAGCTCAGGGAACATTTGTTTCTTTACTTGAGGCCCAAACAAATTGGCTAGCTGGGCAATTGGGTAAAGCTATTACCCCACACTTGGATGCCCGTAATTTCCTGGCTGCATCTTCCACCCCCACGACCAAGGATAACCGGGTATTCATTCCATCAGCATCGGGGTGTAGTGACCCACAAGGAACTGCAGCGGATAACAAGGTAGTCCAAACCGTGAACTGCAATCGTATTTGCTCCTTTCTTGCTATGTGATTTGTAGAATATGGATTTCCATTTCCTGATTTGGATTGATGTTGTGGAGATACAGTTCGTTGCTAATGAACGCTGGAAGCTGCAGTGCGCTGTAGCTCTCAGTCTCAGCTGGGCACTGAAAGCTGCAGCGCGCGGCAGCCTTCAGCAGCTACATGTACAGTTCATTACTTCTTATCATCTATCGCTTGCACTTCTGACTTTATCTATTTTCCTGCAATAGAGAATACTTAGTTATTGCCCGACCCATGTATTTACCCAATCTCTAAGTTCATCTCTCTGAGAGGAAAAAAATGCTGCCTATATGTTTTGAACCATCATGGAGAGAGGGAGGTAGTTGCATTTGGTATATTCTTTCTGAAGGAAGCGGAAACTGACTTACCCATCAAGTGGGAGCGGGTAAATCTAAAAGGACATGTGATCATACCAAAGGCACCTTTGCCGATTGAACATGAAGAATTTGAGTTCGTCATTCAGGCCATCGGGTATAACATTCTATGGCCGGGGAAGTTGATAAGTGTCATAGAGCAATAGGATGATGAGGTGTGATAATTGTATTCTTCTTCTCATCGGTGCTCATACATATATTTCTTGCTAATACAATGACATGATATGTTATTCATATTCTTACGTAAGAGAGCGAGCTGTAACCGCCTCTGCAGGAAATGGTGGTTGACGAAATTGGAAGTCCTCAAACAAACCTCACACCAGTGGCTAAGGAAGATACTCCTTTGGGAGAGGTGGCCGCTCGATCGATAAAAGGAGAGGCACATACCCCCATACTATTTCATTCCTACTGATTTTCTATCTACGCATCACTAACATTTTACCCATTAGCAACTACCAGAAGAAAAAACTACATCACCGGAGAATGGGCAACGAAATCCTCCCTCGTCGATTTCTCCCAAACACATATTTGTGAGAGCTCATTTCAGCCTTTACATTACCATCCACTACTGAATTACATAAAAATACTGTTCAACTAACATTATTAGATTCTGAATGTAATGATTAGGGAGCCATGGAAAACCAAGAATGCATCGCTGCTGTTCACCAGATTAATGATGTTTTATGGCTATCTGCACCAATATGTGGACCAGACAAAATATTTCGCATCAATTTCAGCGCAAAGGTGTTTGGATCAGAAGAAGTCTACGCAGCCATATTCACTGACAAGATACGACTGTTCATGAACAGCTGCAGATGATGAAATGGAGTGGATCAGTGGGTGCCAACTTGATATATGGGCATCGTAAGAAGTGCATGCTTTCATTATTCATAGATACAAGTATCATTATATTTGCTTCACTAACCATATTATTTGCAAGATACCTCTGCGATAGGGTGGTACGTGGAGGCCACGTTCAGTTTATTCCTGCCTCTTCGAACTTAATGGCTCAGAAGGTAAATCAAAGGGTGGAATTGACTGCGGACGAGGTTTCGGATGTCATGTGCCGCACTGAAGCGAAGATGTACATCTTCCCATACAATTGAGAGTAATTTCCATTCATTTTCCGAGTAGCTAGACCCGACCACATGGAAGCGAAAGCAACCGTGTGCTGTGATTTTATTTTAAGAATCTTAAGTACTTTTGTTTTTCCCTTTTTCCCATAGGGACCATTGGTTTTTGCTTGTCTTCGTACTAGAAATCGATCGAGTATATTGCATCGACTCAATGACTGGGGGAATTTCCAAATGAAATAGGTCATGCCTTAAAATGATTCATTTGTAAGTGGAACACATTCGTTTCTTTCCTTCATCTTCGATGCTTTTCAAAAATGGTTGTTCCCGTAATTGTGTTCTTGTACGTTTCGCACTCTCTTGGCTCAATTATTTACAATTACTGTTACTCAGTATATTATCATATATTGTGTGAACCCCAATTTCTGAAAATAATATTCCTCATGTTGACAAAAATAGGTTTCCATCTATTGTAGGATTACAACAAAATATCGACGGTCCAATTCCAAACAAAATAGGGCCTACACTTCCAACTACACTTGGGATGTCATAAACATCAGTGTACGTATCATCTCATACCTTCATATTTCTCGTGTCATTTTCATCTTCGTAATCGGTTCAACAAATTGTCTTTTCCATCATCAGCACAAGATACAAAGTAGTACTTGGGAGTGCGGCTACCATTGCATGTATTACATGGAAAAAATTGTCAGGCACGTACATGACATTGACATTATTCTGGTACGTTTTCCTATATTTCTTCTATTTATTCGTTATCCTCACATTTACATCCTTCTCTTAACATGTCATTTAATGCATTGTTTCAGCAATTCCCGGAAGATTACACTCCACTGGGGAGGGATGAACTGCGGAGTATTGCTATGAAATGGGTTTGTATTTTTGCAAAAAATACTCTGCAAAATTGCATAGCTCAATTGAATATCATACAAGGACTTGCACAAATCGTCGGATAGTGGTTAGTATTATCTATTACAAGAAAGTTAATTGACCATCTCATCTGATACTAGTCCACTTCGACGCTGCGGGGAGTTTCAGCATCTTAGGACACTACGAAACACTTCCTACTCTTCTTTTGCAAGTTATATATTATACTTCATCGGATTCAATCCTTTCTTCAACCTACTTTCTTGTCTATGCATCACTGTGTCTCCTAATTTGTTCAATTTGTCTTCGTGCACCATTCTGTTACTACGCACTACAAATATTGGGTACCATGCCTGGAAAAACAGGAACTGGCTGTGAAAAGATGAACGCTGCAGCACGCTGCAGCTTACAGTGAGCACAATAATTACTCACGCTTTTAACACCGGTTACTTTCGAATAGAGAACCGGTGCTAATATTAAACGATGCAAAATTAACGCTTGTAGCACCGATTTCAAAACCGCTACTACAAAAAAGGTGTGATCATAAGCGGTGCTAACATATACTTCGTTGCACCGGTTTTCAGACGGGTGCAAAATTTAACCAGTGCAACAAATAAACAACTCTAGCACCAGTTTTTTTACCGGTGCTAACATATAACCAGTGCAATAAAACTATTTTTTATCACCGGTTCCCAAACCATTGCTAAACTATAACCGGTGCAATTTATTTTTCAGTCACCGGTTTAAAAACCGGTGCTACCTACAAACCGGTGTTAGATATAAAGATTTAACACCGGTTCCGAAACTGTTGCTACACTATATAATCGGTGCAATTTATTTTTCTATCACCGGTTTAAAAACCGGTGCTACCTACAAACCGGTGTGAGATCTAAAGATTTAACAAAGGTTCCATAACTGGTGCTAACAAATCCGGTGCGACAAAATTTTATTTATCACCGGTGCTATAACCGGTGCTACAATTACAAAATCTACACCGGTTTTTTCTAGCACCAGTTACAAAAAACCGGTGCTAATATGGTACATTATAGCACCGGTAACTTAAACCTGTGCAAAATATAACCGGTGCTAATAAAATAAATTTAGCACCGGTTTCGTTTCAACCGGTGATAACGTAGCATCGCTTACTTAGGCACCGGTTTTTTAGCCACTAAAAAACCAGTGCTAGGAACCAAAACAACAAGTGCCAGAGGTGTCTTCGTGTGGTAGTGACTCCAATGTTTTATTTTGCTGATCATCTTCTCAATAAGTGGCTGGCATTGCTGTATTGTGAGTTTTCTGCTCGTAACTGGCACACCCAAATATTTGAAGGGCATGTACTTCCTTTTTCAGCTCCTCTCCACATCCCCCAAAGAATGCCTTGCATTTAGATCGATTCACCCTCATGCCCGTGGAATCAGTAAACTTGTGGAAAGCATTCATTTGTTCCTAGACAAATTTAGCATCAGCCATTGTCATCAAAAGTAGACCATTCCAAATCTTAGGTTGATTATCTTAACCATAACACCTAAAATGATATTGATACTCACAGTTCCCATCCAGTTTTCTCAAACAACGATAACTATTTTCCATTATCAGGACAAAAAGCATGGGAGACAGGGGGTCACCTTGTCTGAGCCCTCAATGTGCTTTAATGAACTTGGTCGGGAAGCCATTGATCATGTATTTATGCATAAGAGTCATCACACATTTCATAACCCATCTGATGGACATACCTGGGAAGCCCAGCTCTCGCAAGATAGCCTCCACTGTTGTCCACTCAACTATGTCGTAGGCTTTTTGAAGATCATTTTGGAGCATACAACTTGGCCCCCCAGCCTTCCTGTTGTAGCCTCGGATAAGCTTGTAGGCAATAATCACTTGGTCATGAATATTGCATCCCGGGATAAAAGCTTCCCGACTCTCATGAACAATATTTACTATTACACCACTTAACCTTGTTAAAATCTTTGATATAATCTTATAAACAGTTGTACAGCATGAGATTGGTCTCAGATCACTCAGCATATTTGTTGTCTGGTGTTTTGGTATCAGCATCACCATTGTACTATTCACTTCCTTATACAACATCCCTTCATTAAAGAATTCCATCACAGCCCATATGACATCCCCTTTAATTACTCTCCAGTTGGAATTAAAAAATGAACTGAAACTATCAATTCCTGGGGCTATCTGATCCCCTATGCCCTTCAACACCATCCAATTCTCCTACTCAATTACCCTGCCAATCAGTTGTTTTCTAGCGTCACTGGTCAGAGTATATGCAGACCTTATCGCTTCAACATAAATACCCACCATTCTCTCAGTGTTTTTTCCAATCAAGTGTTCATAAAAATTGAAGACGTCAGCTTCCATGCCCTCCTGATCGGTGACCTCAGTACCATCCTCCCTTTTCATTTCCATAATCCCGAACATATTGTTTTTCACATGTTACACATTGACCCTGGGCTTATCCAACATGACCCATAGTCTTCCATTCGGGTGAGCTTCATAATTATCTATATAACTCTAGTTTGATCCCATCTTATTCCAGATATCCCCCGCTTTCTCTTTTTTTTACTCTTGTTTCAATAAGTACAACCAATGTTAAGCTCATGTTCCAGAGACGGGAGGCAATCTCTTTGTTCTTTGCTTCTTTATTCAACCCCCTAATGTTCCATGTTACGATCATGGAACCTTGTCATAAGTATCACCGGGATCAATCCAAATCCTCCAATTCCCTGACTCAGTACCCATACTACTACTTCTAACATCAACCAAACTTTCCATCATCTGCTCAACAATAATTTCTACAGGTTGGTTCCCCTGTTCTTTGATTCCACCATGTTCCATTCATTTGATAGATCTTTATGCTCCTCCCCCTGTGGTGCACCGGCCTTGCTTACCACTGTCTTTTCATCCCTCCTCTGCCATTTCTGAACTATTTTCTTCTCATTTACAGCCCTTTTGCATTAATGTCCTCCCACCTAGCATACCTCACAGAACATAGGCTTCCACTCCAACTCTATATTCTGTTTCAGTTTTATCCAATCAATATCCTTTATACAGATATTCTTAGGCACTCTCACTGATACATTAATTTCAACCAACCGGCGAGTATATGATACTCTTAGTTTCTTTGCCGTGCATTCATCAGTGCACAATGGTTTGCAAAGGACACTTCCAATTTTTCCCAGACTTCTTGGACCCCAGAGATAGAGTAGAAACTTTGGGAGTTTCACCCATATAGGAACTGTTTGCTCCATGTCTTCCTTCATCAAGAAATCCGCCTTCTAGATATGCAAAAACATCGCCCTGCTATAGATTGTAAATGGGCCTCTGCTTAGCACTGCGTCTCTATCTTCTCTACACTTAAATCTAATGATAAAGTATCCATCATTATTATATAGCAATTCAGGTAAAGTAACAAACGACGAAAAATTCATCATAAACCTTTTAATTGCGTTCATCGTTAGCTCCCCATGCATTACATACATAATCAAAGAATTTTCCCAATACTTGAGCTTAGATTTAACATCCTCCAGTTCTATCTCTACTTTGATTTCACTATCAATTATAGCAGGGGCAATAGAATCAATCCTCATGCCGTTAGAATAAACCCTATTCCCATTTATGAATCAACCTAGAGCTTCTTCTCACTTAAATCATCAGCTTTAGAGGTAGGGTTTTCTAGTCTTACCTCTTGGTGCTCGAGTTGCTCTGCCTCAGAACCTCCACCCGGTGCATCCAATGGTTCCTCCACTGCATCTTCGTCTTGACTAATACCCTCTGGGTTCCCATCCTCAATCACAGCTCTATTCCAATCCTCTAAGGCTAAGGTCACCCATTTTTTGGCCTACCTCTCCCCGTTTTCATGGTCACCGGAAACATCGCTATTGCATGTTAATCGCTCGCACAGTCACTATTCATTGTATATATAGATTTTTTTCTCTCTCTCTCTCTCTCTCTCTCTCTCTATTTCTTTCTATTTCTCTGTTTTGTTACGTAAATCAGTTTATAAAGGATGCTACCTCCTAAATTCTAATTTCACTACTAACTTGTTAGATTCTTGATAACACATATATTTAAAATATCAACTTTTCATAAGTTTTAATTATCTTTAATAAAAAATACTAAAGATTAAACATTTTTTGAATCAATTGATGAAAATGAAAGTGTGCAGATTGAAATGGTACAATGTATAAGTTTGAATATATATGCATGCTCCAAAGTCTCTGTGGAGTGCTTTTAGTCTTCACAGTCTCTATGGAATTAAATTTTGGTCAACACAGGAATGATTTCTCTCCCTAAACCAAAAATAACAAGGCAACTCCCCGAACACAAAAAAGAAGAGTTTTTCTCTCCCCGAAAAAGAGAAGCAAGTAGAAAACGGACAATATTTTCCCGACAGAGACAAGGGTGTTCTTGGATTCCAAACGCAAAATTTGGATCCTTTTCTTCAAAAACGATGTCATATGATTATAGCAAAAGTGAGGATTTTCATCAGCTCTCCAAGGTTTCTAATCATTAAGGCATGCAAAGGAGTTTGGATTTTATGATTAGGGTTTTCAGACGGCTTTGACAAAGCAATTAAGGGTGATTGGGCAGGGAGAGGAAATGTTAATAGCTTTGTTTGGGAAGTGGGAGGGTTTAAAAGTATGTAGCAGAAAGCTTATATATTCCTAGAAATTTTTTAGCTTCTCCTATAGTTTTAATATTCAAGTTAAAGATTTTTAGCTCTGGTTTAACACATTTGGTATTCCCTCTTCAATCTCATTAGCGGGTGGCTTTGGAATTCAAAATAAAACAATCATGAGAAAGAGAATTGGAAAACAGATTTATTCTCACAACCCACGACAAAGAGGAAGAGGAATGAAGAAGGTTATGGAGGCTCTATAAATAGGGCTTTATTCAATGCTTCTCATTACTCAACCAACTCTCACAAGCTTCATCTGCAATATAAAAAATAGATATATAGAAAACATGAGTGAAGCATCCTCATTACCCCTTTCAGATGACTTTTTCACTCCGTCATGCTCGGATTTCTCTGAGGAATATAGAGAACCTGTTCTTCCATACGGATATCTAGCTTAAATGAATAGAACAACTAGGAGAGGTGGAGAGGTGACTATAATGCAGGTGGATATTGCTGAGGTGGAGGAAATGGAGCAGAATTATTGCTTAGCGTACTGGATGGATGATAGAGATTTTAGTGCAGAATGGTTAATTGAGTATTCACAACACACTGGAGCATCATAGCCTATGTGCAACATAGGTTCAAGAATTTCTATTTTATCAAGTTTCAAACAAGATAAGAGGCTCCGGCAGTGGTGATAGAGGTTAAGCCTAAGAAGGCCATTGGGCAAAAAATGTGGTAGCCCGGTTAGGTGAGTATTTATTACCCTAACATAATTACCGAATTTTTGGGTAATTAAGGGTTATAATTAAGGAGAAAATTATTTAGGACATGGAGTATAAATACAAGGTACGCATTTACTTATCATTCATTCTGTCTTAATCATATTTGGCTCTTGGACTTAGTCATCAGAGTGCTAACCCCTGGAACCCCAGAGAAAGTTTTATTGCAAGTTAGCGCCAGAAGAACTCAAGCCTACGAAGCGGTCGGTTGTTCGAGACACATCAAGTGGCACCGTCTATGGGGGCAACTAAGCCGAATTATGGCTTTTGAAAGTTTATGTCCACGATTGTTCGAATGATTGAAAGGTTGAGGTTAATAGGTACAGGTGCTGGATCTGCGCCAAGGTTAACAATGGAGAATTCAGGAGTAGAAAACAACGCCTGTGTTGAGGACATCAAAATGACTAAATTTCAAATGTCAAGAACGGAGTTATGCGCGGATCCTGTTACAGTCGTAAACCATGAAGGGGGGCAAACCTCAGTGGAATTTGTTGCCAATACCTTGGTTCCAATCTAGAATGATGTGTCGGGGCCCTCGAGTACGTTAGAAATGATGGGAGAGCAAGAACAAAGAAACTTTGATTCCTTGCTCGAAGGGGCAGCCGATCCAAGGGATGAAAGGTTTACGGAAGTTTTGGGAGATTCATATATGGAAACCTAGAGCTAGCACAGGCAAGGAAATTAGAATACGGGGAGGGTGACCCCAAATCAAGATGTAGAACGAGCAGCTCAAGTCCTGGCTGCGGCTGGTTATCGAGTCACCCCTCCTCCGAGGGATGATAGGGTCGCACACGGAGTATTGCCACCCTCACCTATAGGAATAAATATTGGATGAGCCTCTCAACCTCTAATAGCCTATCCTTATCACACATATACTGGAGAGTCACTGCAAGCTAGGCCTCAACCTTCTATCCATGGTTACTCACAGGGCCTAGTATATTCGTTACCTCTACTAGTCCCATCTACTCCTACACTTGACCTGGACGCTCTAAGAGCAGCGTTTGGGATAGTAACCTTTCTACCCTGCAAGGATAAAGAAGTATGTGAATTACTCAATAGCTTTACAATCTCTATGTCCAACCACCACCACCACTAGCATATATGAGTTTCAGAAAACCTTGGATGAACCCCGGATACGGAGCGATTCAACCTCCTTATCTGCCACAACTAGGAAATCACGACAGGGGGCTGAACTTGCTAGGGAGGCAACAGGAACCCCTCATCGGATGCAAGTGAATCATTAAGAAAGGAATTGGATAGGTTGATCAGACCATTGGGCCAGGCTGTGTGGTCTCCTTTCTGCTCGGTGATCACTGAGGTTCGATGGCCAATGGAAATGAAGCATCCGGAAGGACTTCCCACATATAGTGGTGAGACTAAACCTCGAGAGTTCATCTAGACATTCCTGGGCTTGATGAGTTTGAGGGATTTCGATGAGAAATTGTGATGAGACGTCAAAAGCATGTATTTTACAAAGAATTTAACATCTCTTTTATCATATTGTTATTGTAAGATTGCTAGATTTAGTAGGTTTACATGAAAAGGGGTTTAGATGACCATTTTTGGTTTTTATATCTAAATCCTTCATTTTGTAACCTATGTTTAGTCTAATGGACTTTTGGTCCTTATGAGCATCTAGATTCCTTTTTGTAAGATTAATCTGTAGATTGCTCATGAACACTTAGGAGTGGTTTAGTGAAGGCCATTTGAAAGGATGGTAGAAGATGGAAGGCCACTTACAAAGTGGTAGAAGATAAAGTGAAAAAAGGAGAGCAAACCAAAGGGTGAAGAATGATCTATGTATTGAAGCAGAGTTTTGAAAATTTTCCGAAAAGAATCAGCCTCCAAGAGTTGTACCATTGGATTCCTCTTCTCGAGTACTATAAAATCGACTACAAGAACTCCCAAAAAGGATCAACGGTTCACCCGGAGGAAGCAAAACAAAATGGGACTTTTTTCCATCTCGACTCGCGATGAGTGTGTCGCGACTCGCGACGGAGGCGTTGCGACTCGCGATGGAGGCATTGTGACTCACGACGGAGGCGTTGCGACTCGCGACGGAGGCGTTGTGACTCGTGATAACTGCCCTGCAACTTGCGTTTTACTCCCTTTTTTCTTGTACTATAAATAGCTTTTAACCCCCTTCTTCCCCAACTCTTTAAGCCCGACTTGGGGGCTCCAAAACCCTAGTTTTTCACCATTTTCTTCCATTTCTTCTTCTTTCATTGTAGATCTTTGTTCTATGTTATGGGTTTTGATTATCTAGCTTAGTTTTATCTTGGGAGCAATGGATTGAAGCTTCCATATCTATGTAGTAGGAACCATATCTATCTATTTAGTGTTTTTGCTATTGTGCATTTATTGAGCTTTGAATGTGAATTGTTAATTGCATTGATGTTGTTGGAAGCTTGAGTATATGAATTTCTTGTATGATTACTTGTTAGGGTTGGGAGAAAGTAGCTAATTCTCCCCTCTTTTAATGTGGAATCCAAGAGCATGAGTTAGAGCTTCTTAAATGATGTTGGTGTGTTGATAATTGCTAGATGAATGTGATGATGTCGAACTCGTTGTCATGTTTGTTTTAGGTAGAAAATGAGAGAAGTCTATGAATGTTGATCATTCTTGACTAATCTTATGTAAATGCATGAATTGGTTAAATGCTTAGATACGGTGTAGTATTTATAAGTGTTGCCAAGCTTGTTGATTCTTCGTGCTAAATGCCATCAATGGGATACTCTTAGTCCTAAGGGAGTCATTGGTGAGGTTTGACAAGAGATGTCGAATTCACTCTTGCAAACTACTATCTAAGAATGATAGAAGATTTATCTTCACAACAAGTAGTTGAAGTAGTGAATAGATTGTTTCACTCATTCTTGAAGCCTTTATTATTTAGCATTTATGTATTCTTGATGCTATGTTTCACTTCATTTATGTCATGGGTTGTTTGAGAATAGTAAGTGTTTTTATGATTGAAGTGTTCGGGCGTTAGGAAAGTGACAAATTCCTTAGCTCCTTTGCATGAAAATCTATGAACATAAATTTAGAATTTCTTGTGCATAATGTGTTGAGATTCTTGCTAGATAAGTATTTTAATGTTAACCCAAGTAATGAATGTGATAGAATGAGTGAATAGTTCAATGATCTACATTAGGTTTGGAAGTGGATATCAATTGCCCCAAAGGCTTTATCTTTGTAGTTTTAAACCCCTTTTTCTTAGTTTTGTTTGATGATTAGCCTAGTTACTTGGCTTTTCTAGTTATCTTGTCTTTTTTATTTCATAACTTAGGACAACCAAACAACCAAACCCCCCCCCCATTTACATGCTTTTATATGTATGTATATATGTCTACTCCTAGCCTAATATCAACCTTTTGTGCCTAAACGCTTAGGAAGATCCCTCTTCTTCGTGGACGACCCCGACTTGCCGCTATCTACTTAGTTGTAGATAGTAAGCATTTAGGGCTTATAAATATTAAATTTGAGAGGTATGGCGACGACCTCCCAAATTGACATGCAAGCTGGTAGGAAACTACCTGTGGGGAAAAGCACATGAGTGGTTCGATAAGTTGCCACGAGGCTCGCTCCAATTATACCAAGACTTTAGCGGAGCATTGTTGAGCCAGTACTAATAGAAGAAGAAGTTTACCAAAAATCCATTAGAACTCTACCAGACAAAGCAAAAGACAGGGGAAAGCATATAAGCCTTCTATCATCGGTATGTGGACGAGAGCTTAGGAGCGATAGAAACAACCAAGTCCTTGCAAAAATATCAAGAGGTTGTAGAGCAGTACTCGAGGGTAGAGGAGGCAATTAGAAGGAAAAGAGATAGCCTTATACAGAAAATGGGAAAGAATGTCGAGCATAGAGGAAAAAGAGCGGTCGAACCCCATAAGAACACCATTCGAGAGATACACTCCATTTTCACCAATGCTCGGAGGGAGAACTCCTGCACAGATCTTAAGTATACATAGAGGGTTGGTCCAAGCACCCCCACCCTTGTAGAGTTTGCACAACTCGGTAGTGTTCTGGAGGGTAACAAATTGGTATTGCGATCATCACAGGGATTACGACCATCACGTAAATGATTGCATGTAGTTGAGAATGGAGATCGATAGGTGTATTGCAATTATCATAGGGAAGGATGGTTTTGAGGGCAATGACATAGGAACCAGGCTGCCCCCTCGAGGCCTCAAAATAATCAATGACAGCCCTATAGAAGGTACAATAAAAACAATGGGGGGTATAGGAGATAGAAAACCTTAAGAACAGGCTATTCAAGACAGGGGGCAGGAGGGAAGGCAGGATAGACCCCATGAACAACAGGGGGAAATCAAGATAACCAAAACGGGGAAAACTCTCCCATGCAAAGGATAAATAATGTCATCAATGGCATAGTGGGAGAGATATCTTTGAATGTTGTGAAAAGAGCAGAGACTTGAAGGGTCCAGTGGAGGGATTTGAGAGGTATTGATTCGAGATGTGAAGGTTCAGGTGAAGAGGTTCAAGTGAAAGGGTTCGAGAGGTGAAGGTTCATGTGGAGAGGGTTCGAGAGTTATTGATTCGAGAGGTCAAGGTTCAGATTAAGAGGTTCAAGTGGAGACAGTTCCAGTGGAGAGGTTTGAGAGGAAATAATTCTAGAAGTCAAGGTTCAGGTGGAGAGGGTTCCAGTGGAGAGGTTCGAGAGGTCAAGGTTCAGGTGAAGAGGTTCAGGTGGAGGTTTTCCAGTGGAGGGGTTCGAGAAGTACTGATTCGAGAGGTGAAGGTAAATGTGGAGAGGGTTTAAGTGGAGGGGTTCGAGAGGTGAAGGTTCAGGTGGAGAGAGTTCAGGTGGAGTGGTTCCAGTGGAGGTTTTTGAGAGATACTGATTCGAGAGGTGAAGGTTCAGGTGGAGAGGGTTCAGGCGGAAAGGGTTCCAGTGGAGGTTTTCGAGATGTACTGATTCGAGAGGTGAAGGTTCAGGTGGAGAGGGTTCTAGTGGACAGGTTTAAGAGGTACTGATTCGAGAGGTGAAGGCTCAGATGAAGAGGTTCAAGGGAAGGGGTTCCCGTTGAGGGTTTCGAGAGGTACTGGTTCGAGAGGCACAGATTAGTGGTTAGAACAAGCATTAAAAACCCCATTTGAATAACTATTATGGTTAAATTATAATTATTTATATAATCTGATACATTATAAAATCTTTTCAAAACTATTTGATAAAATACACTAGGAATACACACTCTATTATACCTCCAGTAACTAAATCTACTCTGCAATAAAATTCTAAAAACCAATATACTCTCTCCTATTATTTAGTCATATATTTATGTAAATTTCCATTACTTATACATGTAATTTAATACCTAGGGATACAAAACTGGGCCATACCCCGATGATAGGATATAATTTCCCTTTTCAAAATAATAGGAATTTCATTAAAATAAATAAAATCAAACATCAAATCAATCTATCAACTCTATGAGTTGCATCAATTATAAGATGAACTCGTCTAACGGTTAGTCGGTCTAAAACAATGTTTATTTTTTTTCCTTCTATAAAAATTGAGATTGTTAATATTACTACTCCCTCTGTCTCAACCCTTTCTGCAGAGAGAGAAAGGGGTAGGTTTTTTTTTCAACTTGGAAAAACATCGTTAATACCCTTTTTCAACCCGCCATTTTACTCTTATACCTTCTGCAACCTACTGCCCTTCTGTACTTCTCTTTCTTCAACCCCTTTATTCAACCTCCTGGACTTTCACATTTTTGCACATAGCGCCGTCTTTTGCCTTCTTTAATCCTCCATCACTAATCGCCACCGATATGCCGTGGAGGTTTGAAGAGAACCCATTGATTGAAAAGAACTCAACACCAATAATCATCGCCGATCCGTAAGATACAAGCTTGGTTTCTACCGAGTTAGTTTCGGATCCAGCGGATTTGCCTCTTAAGTAGTCATCGCCAATCATCAGATCCAAGCTTGGTTTCCACCGAGTTCGTCTCAGATTGCCTCGTAAAATGCCCAATAAATTGCATCTTATTTATATCTAAATCTAGTTAATCCTTGAAGGATATTTCTCAAAATTAGTACCACATGTGTACCAGGTCTTTTTCGATTATGAAAGCAGGCAGCCAAAATTTTGTAGAAGCAGAAAATTGGGTCTGGTTTTTTTTTCAAGAAAATACATGAATTGAGTTTTGAAGAAAATTTGGAAAAAGTCTTGATTTTGGTTGAAGAATTGGTATTTCAGAAAGTAAAAGAGAGATTTGATGGAGCTGCAATAGCGTTTTTCAATTCTATTTTTTTACTGTGAAACTTGAAATTTATGATTGGACTTTTTTTTTAATTAAAGTCATCCGAAGATGGGGGGAATATATTAGGCTCCCCAAACCAAAAGAAACAAAAATTAATTGGCCTCGAAGGCATTGTTTGATACAAAGGATGATCCAGAATGATGATCCAAGAACCGTAATGAGCTCTTGAAGCAAAATAGCACTTGCTTCCAAAAGTGATGTTTCCATCTAAAAAAAACACCAAAGAACAGATCGGAGAATCGAAAAATAATGAAACCCCAGTTTTTCAATGGTATGTTAACCAGTTGGTATTTGATGGTAAGTCCCAAGTAAAGCTCCAAAATCCATTGTTCAGTATGTCATCCTGGTGCTGTTGAGAGGCAGTTTGAATTGCTCGAAGCCCTCTCGATGACCTGATGCCACCTTGAGGCTCGGAACCCCTTCGAGGACTCGAAGCCCCCTTGAGGATTGAAAGCCCCATCGAGGACTCGAAGCCTTCTGATGGACTCGAAGCCCCCTCGAGGGCACGATGCCCTCTCGTGGACACGAAGGCCTCCTCGAGGACTCAAAAACCCGTCGAGGAGTCGAAGCCCCCTCGAGGACTCGAAGCCCCTTTGAGGACTCAAAACCCCCTTGAGGACACGAAGCCCTCTTGAGGATTCAAGACCTCGTCGAGGACTCGAAGTCACTTCGAGGACTAAAATCCCCCTCGATGACTCAAAACCCCCTCGAGGAACACGAGGCCTCCTGGAAGACTCGAAGCCCCCTCTAGGACTCGAAACTCCCTCGAGGACTCTGATCTCCCTTGAGGACTCGAAGCCTATTCGAGGACACAAAGCCCCCAAGAAGACTCGAATCCCCCTCGACGATTCTCGGACTTGCCTACTCTGCTGGCCGGATAGGTAAGCTTGACGTTCCTGCATTTTGTTATGAAAGGTGGCCTTCTTTGTCTTTATTTTCTTGGGTGTTTGGTAAGCACTCCTCGTTGTGAAGATCCTTGTGTTGCTTGGCTTCCAGACGGGTTTATACTCATATGCTTAGAGTTCACCATTGATGGAAACTTCAGTATAGAATGAGCACCTATTAAAACAAGTATAATTAGTAGCATCCATTCTGAATTATTCTCAGTGAGGGAGTCATCATTTAATCTAGTCTAATTATACCCTGGACAGGTATGGGAAGAGACTTAAAAGAAAAGATTCTTGAGGATTTTGATGACAAAATAGACTTAGCAAGTGCATCCGCTGTTTTATTTGCTTCTCTGTATATATGAACTAAAGAGCATGTTTTGAGCATGTGATGTATTTCATCAGCTAACTGAAAAAGTTTCCAGTGTGCTGTTATAGGATTCAAGACATGAGAGATAGCATTAAGACAGTCAGATTCTATAATGATAGGATCAGAGTAAAAACAAGCAACTTGGAGTCCTAATTTGATAGCTTTCATCTCAGCTTCTAAAGGAGAATTGACATGAATGTAAGAACCTTGAGCTGAAATGAAAGCACCCATGGTATTTCTCACTACCACACTAATCCCTGCCCTCTGAGATAATTTACACCAAGAGGCATCAACATTTAGTTTTAGACCAGAACATGGTTTAGACCAAACAACTTTGAAAAACCTGGGTTTGGGTGGTTTTTTTGCAGTGGGGAGAAAACTGTGGTCTGCAATTTCAGCATCAATCTGATTTGAAATGAAAAAAGGCTTTGCGGAGAAGAGATAAAAAAGATACTCCTTAATCTGTTTAAGGACTGATGATGTGTGAGGTTTAACATTATCATACAACCATCTATTCCTCACTTTCCAGAGAAACAAACATGTGATTGATGGAGTCAAACGCAAGAGTAAGTTATGGAATCTAGACAGGCCAGGAACAGTAAAGTAGAAAGATAATCTTTCCCAAAGTGAGGAAAAAATTCTATCAACAATTCCCATAAAATTATGTATGACCTTCCACACTTTCACAGCAAAGATGCAAGAGTTAAAAAAATGATTTAGGGAATCCTCATTCTCACACATACATCATTTGGAAGGAAGATTGAATTTCATAGATTTCAGAATATTATCAAAAGGCAGGAGGGAGTAAATCATTTGCCACATAATCACTGAAACCTTCTTCTCATGTCTTGGATTCCAAATATGATTAATTGAGGAAATACTACCTCTTTGTTCCCTGAGCAATCCGTAGGCAGATTTAAAGGAGAAAGATCCGTGAATGTCAGGCTTCCAAATAAGTCTATCTTCTCTGCGAGGAGACAAACTGAAATCCTGCAAAAGAATAATAATGTCAGGATTAAGAAAAGGTATAAGTTGGGGTAAGAAATTGCCCCTGTTGTGAAAGAAAGAGGCTACTGTACAATCCTCAGGAATGAAAGTTAAATCAGGGTTACAATGATTCATGATAGGGCCTTTATCCAACCAATTTGAAGTCCAAAAATTACAGCTACCAACACCATGAATAACTCTGGTATGAGATTCAGACCAGGAGTTAACAAAACAAATTCTCTTCCAGGTTTGGGAGCATTGAAAAGATCTAGCAGGGATGCTATAAAATGAGTCCATAGGGCCTTTGCAGTTTGAAAGTTCCACCATAGTTTTATAGAATGCATTAATGATGGTACGAATTGACCTAAAACCTAATCCATTCTGGTCAAGAGGGAAACATAAAGCATCCCACTTTTTCCAGGATTTTTTAGCCCTGAACTCAGTCTGACCCCAGAAACAAATACTCAACCTCCTTTCAATTTGTTTAATGATCTATTTTGGAGGTTTGAGGACAGACCAAATGTGCTAAGGCAATGAATAGATGCAAGATTGAATAAGAGTGATCTTACCTCCCGTAGAAAGCCATTTATTTTTCCAATTATTGAGTCTTTTATCAAGTTGCTCAATTAGTGGTTGAAAATAAATGTTTTTCACAGCACCTTTAAAAATAGGAACACCAAGATATTTGAAAGGAAAACAGCCCAATTTCATGCCTAAAGTCCTTTTGATGTGAGAAATGCGTGAAACAGAAGCATGCTTGCTAATGAAAACATCACTTTTTTCAAAATTGATTTTCTGTCCTGTGGTTTCCTCAAATATAACCAAAAAGGCTTTAAGTCTGACTAGAGTATTGGTGTTGGATTTAAGGAATACCACAGTGTCATCAGCATAGCTAAGATGGGAAATTTTGAGAGTATTTGAAGGGAGATCATAGTACTGAAGCTTACTAGTTTCAAAGATAAAGGCAAGACTTCTTGTAAAAGCTTCAGTGAAGATATTAAAGAGAAAAGGAGAGAGGGGGTCACCTTGTTTAATACCTCTTGATGCCTGAAAAAAACCTACCACTTTTCCATTTAATAACACTGAAAACCATGCTTGGGACAGATTTTTCATTATGTTATACACAAACTGTCCATGGAAGCCAAATTTGAAAAGAATACTAGATAGAAAGGACCATTTCACCCTATCAAAAGCCTTCCTCAAATCTAATTTGAATATACATTATGATCCCTAGTCTTCCTACTAAAAATCTCACCATTTCTTGTAGATAGATGACATTGTCAGAGATGTCCCTATCTTTCATAAAAGCAGTCTGATGGGGAGAGATGATTTTAGACATCAGGGGTTTAAGTCTTTCCATTAATAATTTAGAGCAAATCTTGTTCAAAACATTGGAAAGACTTATAGGTCTAAAATCATCAAAAGAGATAGGTATATCCTTTTTAGGAATAATAGTGATCCAGGTACTTGCAACACATCTGGGAATATCATGACCAGAAAGAAAATTATTTTCAGCAGAAAGAAGGTCAGTGGCAATGATTTCCTAGGATTTTATGAAAAATTTGAAGTGAATCCATCTGGACCAGGACTACTATTCTTATTAAGATTAAAAACTACACTCCTCAGTTCTTGTAAAGATGCTAATCTAATGAGACTGGCATTATCACTTTCATCAATAAGACTGGGAATCTGGCTAAGAAAATGAGATTGGAAAATACCAGGCCCATGATTTTCATCAGTTAACAAATTTTCATGTAGTGAATGGCCTCATTTTCAATTTCAGAAGGTTCATCTAGCCATCTACCATCATTACTTTTGATTTTTGTAATGTTCAATCTGCCTCTCCTTTCCTTGACAGAATTATGGAAGAAAAAAGTGTTATCATCCCCTTCTTTTAACTATTTTATTTTTGACTTCTGTTTCTAGAAACTATTTTGCTCATGTATGGCTCTAAGGAGGCTTGCTTTGGCTTTTTTACGCTTAAGAAGTTCAGTAGGGGAGCTGTTCAAATCATATTGTACCTCCTGAGCACATAGTTCTTCCTCAGCCTTTCGTACATTGTCATGTACATTTCCAAAATGATCTCTATTCCAAAATTTTAGAGCTTTTTTAAGCCTGATCATTTTAAGGAAAAAACCTAGCATCCCTGACACTGAGATAGGAGGACTCCAATTTTGTCTAACAAATTCATTAAAATCATGCCTTTTATACCATGCATCGAGAAACCTGAAAGGCCTGTGGATGGATTGTACAGAGCTACCTACTGTTAGAAATAGAGGGTTATGATCAGAAGTGCTTCTATTAAGCACTTGAATGGAGGAGGAAGGGAACCTAGACCTCCACTCAGCAGAGCACAGACCTCTATCTAGCCTCTGGATAGTTGGCCTTTTTAATCTGTTATTGCTCCATGTAAAAGAATTACCAACTGTGTTAATTTCTTCCAATTCCATAACTTCAATAAACTCATTAAAATCTTTAATAGTACCTAATTTAGGAGTACAAGGACCTTTATACTCATTTACAGAGGTTATAGCATTGAAATCACCAATGTAGACTGTAGCATTACTAGTTATAGATTTAAGATCAAACCACAAATTCTGCCTACCTTTCCTAGTTCTCAACCCATAAATGAAAATTGCTTCCATTGCAATATTCATTTTTTGGCTGTGAATAAGGACTTAAAAAAACTGCTGATTATCAGTGATAGAGGATAAAGTTAAATCATTATTCCAGAATAACCAAATCTGACCATTGTTCACATGCATAGAGTTTTCAAAGTGTAATAGAGACCTATACAAATCACATTGCAAATTATCATGCATAGGCTCAATTAAACAGAGAAGATCAAATCTGTGTATATTTATTAAAGTGGATAGCCTCTTCATAGAAAAGTCCATGCCTCTAATATTCCACACCAAGAATTTAATTTTCATAGTTGTATTAATCATCAGAAACATTGGAGCAGCTTTTTGACCTAGTCATAATCCTATTTAACTGAGTTAAAAAGGTATTAGGCTGAGGTTTTGTTTTTTTCTTCAGAGCAGGTTTTTTAACAGGATTTTGAGGAGGTTCAGGAAGACTTACCTGTGTGACCTGAGTGACCCGGTCATTCTTTTGTAAAGGGGGTACTGTATACCTGCTGGTATCTCAGAAATGATAGAAGTTTCCTGTGGGTCATCTTGAGTTTCTATGTTCTCAGTTGTGTCATTAAGTAGCAGGAATCTATTGTAAGAGGACCTTTGCTGAGAGTAGAAGAGTTTCTGAGCAGCAACAAAAAGACTGTAGGGGGGGTAACTCTCACTGCTGGGAACCTGAATATCATCAACAGCATATCTTGGTTTCCTTCTTCTCACAGGCTCAGAAATACCCCTGAGTGAAACATCTGTTACTTGAGAGGGAGTACAATCTTTCTGTATAGTTTGAGCATCCACAACATGGCCTTCATCAGTATTTTTAGAGGGAGTGGCAGGGGTTGAGATCACTGGGAGTCTAGGTACAGAAACCACAGTAGAAACTGCATTGTCCGAAAAAATCAGAACTTCCTCTAAGACCTCCCCAGAAATCATATCAGAAACATTGTCATTAGAAACAATAACAACCTCCTCAGCAACATTGGCTACCATAGGTGCATTATCAGAAAGGCCTGCATTCAGAGTTGTGGCAGTGACAGAGACCTTTACAGGAGGTGTAACAGGTCTATAAAGTGTAGGGTTGGATAGGGAGTTGGTGGTCACATTAACTGATGGCAGATCAGCAGCCTGTAGTAAAATTTTCTCAGTCTCCATTTCTCCAAGAATGGATGGGGGATGAGGTAGCTTGTTACTAGTAGGTTTCCATTTAGGAGTGGTGACAGGGGGGTCTTGGTATCTAACAGGAGGATTTCTGGATAGCTGCACGCTAGGGTTAAAATTACAATATCTATCAGAGTGGCCAATCCTAGAACAATAGCTACAGTAGGATGGAACATTTTCATATTCCACCCTACATTTAACATGGTTCCTTTCAGTACCAAGTCTGATAATAGGTTTCAAAGGTTTTAGGAGATCAAATTCAACAAAAATTTTGATGGCAGAAGGTCGGGTAATTCCTTCAGTGGCTGCATCCATTTTAATATATGATCCAATTGTGTTACCAACATCCTCAATTGTACCTATGTTATAGAAAAAATAGGAATGTCACGAACAGTTACCCAGAGTGGAACAATGGAGGATTCAGTGTTCGGAGAAAAGTCTGGAGTCCACCGGAGAACCTTCATCGGACGACCATTGAGGATCCACATCCCTTTTATCCAGCATCGCTGAAAATCATCCATCTTCTCGAAACAAATTAGCACATGCTTGTAATCTATCGAACCTAATTGATATCTCCCTTGAAAACTCACCGTCCTGAAAGCTAATTCCAGTTGCTCCATCGTTGGGCGACCTCTAGTAAATTTGCCAATCAGTGCGTTTGAGTATTGAGAGGACAGAAACTGGACCTGTTCTTCAGTGTATAGACAAGCTATATCACCCAGGTATTCCCTTTTCGGATTAAGATTGGGGTTATTAGGAAGTGAACAGAAGGGAGAAGAATGAGAGGTGAGAGCAGATAGGAAGGTTTTAGAACCACCCAGCGGTGGAGGTTGCGCCATGGGAAGAAAAATCCAGCTAGGATTAGCCATTAAGAGACCATTATCAGTGGGAGCGTTGAGAGGGAGGAATGAATTTACGTCTGATTGTGATGCTCATTTATGATGGGACTAAATTGTTATTTTGATCCCCTATATATAATGAAATACATTCTTTGGTCCCCAAGCCAATACCGCGTTTGTTCAGCAACCAAAAAATATAAAATATTTTTTTGGTCCCCAAAGGCGGTTTTCGGGTAAAATTAACGGTAAATTGGCCAAACATTTGTAAAATGACCAATATACCCCTGAATTAAAAATATTAAAAAGAAAAAGTCTTCTTCCCCATGATCCTCTTTGCCGCTGTAACTCCTCCATCTACGGGAAATTGGGAAAATCCTCTCCAGCTATGGGAATGAGCCGCTAAGCTTCACCTTTACCAGTGAATAGTGAACTTTAATGATCTTATGACCAAGCTTCTAGGGTTCGTGCTCGAAAACAATGGCGGCAGTGAACCCAACGATGGAAATGTGGCATTGTAACTGCTATTCTCGAGGATGGGGATGGGGATGAAGATTGGGGCACTGGCGCATTTACTAGGTTAGGGCTTAACAGTACTATTTACGGCACACAAAGTAAATTCCACATGCCACTGGGTAGATCCATCGTGGTGAGCCATCGGCGAGATCTGTTACCACAAGCCACGGTTGAGAATCGGCTCCTCAAGACACCGCATTAGAGAATTTCATTGCCGGAGAGAGCTCTCTGCTGTCTTGCCATTCCCAGCTCGAGCTCCACCTCCTTCCCCACTTGAGCTCCATCAGAGCGGTCTGTAAATCTGGCAGTGAGGCATTGATTCTTTACCTCTAACCTACCACTCATTCGGACGATCCTGTCCCTAATGGTATAGTACCCGACCCCATCCTATCCAATTTGAGAACCCCAACCTGAACTGGAACAGCCTCTAGCACTGCCGGAAGAAGATGTACACCGACATAATCTCCACAGCCACCATCCCAACACAACCCAAAACCCTCCACAGCCTACTCTTACTGGAGGTAGTTCACCGAGGAATTGAACGATGGGAAGCCCCATATTGTGTGGTAGAGATTTTAAAAGAAATAGAAAAAAAATATAAAAATATATAAGAAATAGAAACTAAGAATTTTTAATTGAAAATATTTTTTGATTAGTAAAATACCCCTGGAAATATCAGAAAACCATCTGGTTTACCTAAAAACCGCCTTTGGGGAAAAAAATTTATTTTGTATTTTTTTGTTGCTGAACAAAAGTGATATTGGCCATTGGGACCAAAGGATGTATTTCATTATATTTATGAGACCAAAAGAATTATTTAGTCATATGATTTTCTGGAAGTGTTGAATTTTTGTGAGGGTAAGATGGTGTAAAATTTTAATATTTGAAGGGTAATAATGTCTTATACTATGTTGAACTTTTCCTAAAATAGAAATTATACAAAATTGTCTAAGACAGATAGTGTGAAAAAATTTGTTAAAACCCCCAAAAAGTTAAAACAATGTTGGCAAAAACCCTTTGTTCCCAAATTCATGAATATGGTGAAGATGAAATGATCCAACTGCATTGAACATCCAAATTCCAGACTTTACCAAACAGCATGAGCAGATTAAAACCAACCCTATGGTCCCGGATCATCCTCAACCACCTCCATCACATTGCCGGCTGGCCCACCCTCACCGTCCGCCGTCCTCCACCCTTCTGCCACAATGTTGCTCGCCGTTTCTCCTCTGGTGGCTCTGAGGCATCGCATACGGCAAGGGAGATTCATCGGCTCTGTGAAAGCCGGCGGTGGACAATGGTGGCGAAGCCCGTACAATTTGTAAACAAACGGTAAATATGGGCTACTTCCGACGGAGATGAAACTTGTCGGTGAGTCACGTAGGCATCTGATTGGATGGGTGGCCAATCCATTGACCATCTCGTCATCATCATTTAAGAAGTTTAATGGCATCATTGGAGTCGGAGTTATCAAATTTGGCTACAATAAAGAATTCCATTCTAAATAGATGCGTTATTTGACATGTGTTTGCCGAAAAAAGGTTGGAGAGATTTAATTCCTTGCTCGGCTTTATCTAGGCTGATTCATTGCAGATAAATTTAATTCTGTTGGGGAGAACATTATCCTGCTAATCTTGTTATTGACCGTTGTAATTTTTCCATTAATTGCACATATCTTGGCATTCCAACGACTCTGAATATCAGACTGAATACAGGAATTAACTCCCGCTGAAAAACCGATGGGTTCAACGGTATTGTTACCTTTTCTGATTCAGGCACCATCTTCTGCTTACCCTTTTCCACGCCGATGCCAACTTTTTTCCGGTGATTTCCAAAGCTATTTTTTTGTTTATTGTTCCCACTACAACCATCTTTCTGAGTATGAATTCCCTATGTCATTTTCTCATTCTGAATAGCTAAAGAAAGCTACTGAGAAATGCTGGTGGTGGGTGTACTATTGTCAGGTACATTCTTCACTCCTTGGATCGTGTGTACCAATGTTGAATCATAGTCATGAAAGAGAAATTTTTGCACCCATCCCATTGGCATCAGTCTTTCCCTGCAAGGAGTATCTTTCGAAGGGGGCAATTGATTTTTGTACGATCCATATGACCACACAGTTCACAAACGTGAGGTAACTTCTCATATTGTAAATAAAATGTATACGTGTTACTGCTAATATCATTCTTGAAATCATTTATCCATGGAATTGGTTCGTTCACTGAGAGTAGCAACCTGATTCTTAAGTCTGCCCCCATGTAGATACATATTCTGTTCCTGGTCACCTTAATGAAGCTGCCCAGATCGTCTCTGACAATTGTTGTTGTGTTGACATTTGTGAGCGCTGGAGGAATGAAGTATACATGAACCTAAAAAGGGCACTTATTGATAGGTAGATTGTGAAGTGGCTCAATTATGTTCGTCTCTAGGAGGATGACTAGGCAGTGTTCAAAGGACCATGGAGAGTACTCAATAACCTTCTTCCAATCTTCTTTGCAGTAAAACTGAAAAATGGCTAGATTTCTTCCCATGCTGAAACCGTCAATTGCATTCTTACATCCCCACACCTTAGTCATCGTGGAGATCATGGATTCCACTCTTTTGGTTTTACAAGTTAAGATGTTTCCTGCTAGATAGATCCTTTCACTAGTGATCAGAGCGCTTTGTTTCTTGCTGCTTGGGGGTTTGTCACTGCCTGAGATGTTTAGGTTGGCATAAAGTTTTGTTAATTCCTCTCCCATCGCCATGGTTGCAAGGTTTTCTAACCAGAGGAGGATGGCAATGCGTAGATTAGTGTTCTTGAGCAAAAAAGTGAGCAAGAGCAGGAACGTGTTGAAGATGATGATACAATGTGATAACTATATAGTGATGAACTTGGTATGAATCTTCAAACAAGAAAACTCCTTGATTCTTTCCAACCAAGGAATAATTTTCCTTGATTGTAGACACAACTGTTAATGCATTCAAAATTTCAAAAGTTTGAAATCCGAAACAGAAGAATCAAAGCTCCAAAACTTTGGAACTTGATATTTTGAAGATAATGCAGATGTTCACCATAGGAATAATCCTAGAGAGAAATGTTTATAGAAAAGGTAGAGCACGCATTAGGCTTTAAAGCACTTTTCTCTTAATACAACTTATCCTACATTAATTTACTTGATAAAAAATTTAATATTCTTGAATAATAGCACAAACCAGATTAAACACCCATGAAATTTATGGTTTAATATCTACGAGCATGGTATTAATATTTTATTTTATTTTCGAACAAAAATTAAATATGTTTATTTACTAAATATTTATACATAATAAAATATTTTTATATTATTTATATGAAAATATGTACTCCCTCCGTTCCCTTATAAGTTTCTTACTTGCCTTATTTTATGTCCATTTATTAGTGTCTTACTTTCATTTTAGGCAAAACAAATTTGAATGTGAACGATAAAATGGGAAAAAAAAATTAATCCACAAATAATTTTTATGCTATTTCAATGACTTTTAAAAAAATGTTTGTCCCCTGCTAGACAATCTTATTGTAAGACCAAGAACTAAATGCAAATAAGGAAAATATAAAAGAGATGGCTTTTAAATTTAGGGGTTAAAAATTTAAAATATAGGCTAAACTTCATGGACAGAAATGCAATAAATGAAAAGGAGTACGCCCATCTTCCCACTACAATGATTTTTTACCAAGGCTAGTTTACTGGCGATGCTTCCCGACCTAGCTTAGTCTCCCCGCGATGCTCTCTGGCCTTTCCGCCATCAGATTTCATCGATTCACCATTTGGAGGCCCATAGATCGGAACATGAAACTAATTTCTAGAAGAATCATCGATGGGATTGTGTGGGGGAATCGTCGTTGAGTTCATATAATACTTTCAATTATTCATGAACCACTGAATTCATCACTCGGTTTCGTCTCGCTATTGGTTTGATGGAAGACGGCAGAGACGTTGAACGTTGGATAAACGACACCAGAGACGCTGCTACTTCCGGAGATGATAACGTCAAATCTCACAGCGCTGGCGAGTCAAGGAAGGTGGATTCAGCGGGTTGGGAAAGATGGATCCTTAAACGATAGAGACGTTGAAAATTCAGCCTGCTATCTGGCCCAACAACATTCAATCATTTTTATGAGTATCCGTCCGGTTCTTATCTAAGTGTACTATATAAAAGAAATCCTCCAAACCCCATTGTTGACAAAAATGGTCGTTAGGGGCATAACTAGTTTTTTGCACCTTTCCATGTGATTTTAATGAGAACACAAGTGGCTGACATATGGTCGTCAGGGGCATATTTGGTTTCTTCCACATTCCACTCATCATCTGAGGTCAAGGTTCAGGTGAAGAGGGTTCCAGTGGAGGGGTTAGAGAGGTAAACATTTGAGAGGTGATGGTTCAGGTGAAGATGATTCTAGTGGAGGGGTTCAAGAGGTACTCATTCGAGGTGTGAAGGTTCAGGTGTAGGGGGTCCAGTAGAGGTATTCGAGAGGTATGGATTTGAGAGGTCAAGGTCCATTGCAGCAGTCTGCAAATCCGACAACGAGGCATTGATTCTTCATCTCTAACCCGCCACTCATTTTGAAGATCTTGTCCCTTCTGGTACGATACTCAACCCGTCCAAACCAATTTAGCAATCCCGACCCGAACTAGAACCAGCCTCTGGCACCGCCGAAAGAAGTTGTTCACCGACATAATCTCCACAAACTCCGCTAGATTTTGTATCCTCCACAACTCAAAACCCTCCACAACCTACTCCTACTGGAGGTAGTTCACCGAGTAATTGAATGACGGGAAGCCCCACATTGTGTGGCGGATATTTTAAAAGAAATAGGAAAGAAATATAAAATTGACTGAGATTATTAAAAAAAGGAAAGTGTGCAAAATTTTGTTAAAACCCCCAAAATGTTAAAACTTTGTTGTCAAAAACCCTTTGTTCCCAAATTCATGACGGTCAAGATGAAATGATCCAACTGCATTGAACGTCCAAATTCCAATACTAGCTCCATGAGTTGATCAAAACCAACCCCATGGTCCCGAATCATCCTCAATCGCTTCCACCATATTGATGGTGGGCCCACCCTCACCTTCTGCCACCCTCTACCCTTCTGCCACAATGTTGCTCGCCGCTTCTCCTCTGGGGGCTCCGAGGAAGTTTTTGGGCCCTCTGCTGAATAAGGCCATCTGCTGAAGTTTTGGGGCAGGGTGGTTTTGAGAAGGAGAGGAAGATTCAAGGAGAGGATAATGATGACGAAATGGAGTTTAATAACATAAAGGAGAAGGATGATATATTGTTGGAGAGGCTTGGTGCGATTGATAAGAAGCTTGAAGAGAAGCTTGCTAAATTGGACCATACTTTTGGTAGAAGAGGAAAGCTTTTGGAGGTGGAAATCCTTTTTTTTAAGTCAAACACCCTTAGGTGAGGGATATTATATAAAGGTTCCCCAAGCCTGTGTAAAAGAGTCATACATTATGGCAACTTAGTTACCCCAAGATGTATATCTAAAATCTACACTATCAGAATTTGTAGCTAGTATTGGCCAGTTGTAAAAAGGTAGTTTCGATTCCAAAAGGGAGAATCTCCACCCCATGTGTTAATTCTTCCCTTTGGCCAGGCAACACCTTTTATTACAATGAAAGTAGTTAACCAAAAAAAAAGTTATCGTGCATGCTTGCATTGAGTCCAAAATACGGGTATACAGAGATGTTGTACTGATGAATGAGATCCGTGAGCCATCCGAGTTGCAGCTAAGGAGAGCATGAGTTCATGCCAATTTCTTGTAATAGGACCTGAGGAGCAAAAACAGAGAAAATAGTAGTCTCTATTCTAGTTGACAGCATGCATATTGTTTGTATGATATGAATACTCTGGTATGTGTCCAAAGATGATAACATTGATAGCAGAAATTCAAGCACCAACTCTAATCACAGGAAGACCACTTCTGTCAAGAGCTAACAGTCCCCTAAGGAACGGAGGGGCTGCCTGGGTGTCTATATCGCCATGAAGGTTTTTTTCTAGAGCATATTTTTCCAGGATATCAACTGCACTATTTGCCTCCCTAGGGATGTGTTGAATTGGGTATTTTTGGTGTTTTGAGTTGAGGGAGCTGCAGATTAAAAAAGTTCTCCAAGGTGAACTCTTGCGATTTTGAATACCCTGAACAACTATTAAACAATTTGATTCCACCACACAAGTAGATAGATCCAGTTCTGAGCATATTTCATATCCACATTGAATGGAGAACAATTCAGCATGTAAAGGGGATGGAGAGTGGAAGGTTTTAGCTCTCATTATAACCACATTCCCAATCCAGTTTCTAACTATCACAACCAAAGATGAAAAACCATTCCATGTGGCATCAGTATTAATTTTATATCCTGATTGCGGCTTCTTCCAATTTACAACAGTTAAAGATTTTTTCCCCTTTTGAAAAATTTGAGGGATAATATTTGCCTGAGTCCAGTACTTATACTTATCTACACTGCCTATTAGGTGATGGACAGTGAAAATGTGATAAATCATGCCTTTAATCTCATTAAAGCAAGAAACTTGGGAGAAAGATTCATTTTCGTAAATAATTTTGTTCCTTTTAATCCAAAGAAACCAAATTGTGACAAGAAGGGCAGCAGTGGTAATGTTAGACTGAAACTTGGATTCTGCCTTAAAAGAAAGATAATATTCAACTCTACCCTTCAAGTTTGCAAAAACTGAATGTTGTAGATGTAAAAGGTCACTGACACAATCCCATACAGCAATAGAGGAGGGGCACGAATTGAAGAAATGATCCAAAGTATCAGTGTGGTTCAAACAGAGGGGACATTTAGAGACTAGAACGAAACCTAACCTATATAATATGTTATCAAAAGGAAGAATTCCATTCATGGCTCTCCACAAGAGAACAGACATTTTCTTTGGGATGAAGGGGGACCAAACCTTATTGAAGTGCCTGATTTTTGCCTTTTTCTGCCTGAAAATGTTCTATGCAGACCGTATAGAAAAAAATCCGTCTGTGGTTGGAGTCCAAACAAGCTTATCCTCATGAGAATGTTCCAGCTTAGCATCCTGCAAACGGGAATATAAATTGGTAGCCAAATATGGCTCCAGCTTTGGAAGGAGGGAAGCTTTGTTGTTAATAAAAAACCTGAGTGAAATATCCGCAAAGGGGATATTCCTCTCATGAGGCCACTTATAAAAACGAGTTCCTTCTCCTGTCCAATTAGAGTTCCAGAAAGAGCAATCACCAAAACCATAGAGTACTCTGGAATAGCTGTTTTCCTTAGTTGTGATATAGCATATTCTGGACCATGTATGTGATTTTTTATAGGAGATAGGAAGCGACCATAATAAAGAAGTCCATTTCATAGTGTTTTGTTGCAGTTTCCACCATAGTTTACACGAAAAAGCATCAACAATAGCTTTTAAATCCCTAAAACCTATGCCATTTTCTTCTATAGGTAGACTCATATTTTTCCAAGACCTCTATTTTTTCCTATCAGTGTTGCCTGAAATCCCCCCAAAAAAACTGGATGCCATTTTCTCCATTTTTTTCAAAACAATCTTTGGTAGACTCAAGACAGCGAAGATATGCGTTAGAATTGAAATAAAACAGGGATTAATCAGTACAATCTTACCAGCAGTAGTGAGCCATCTATTCTTCTAGTTATTGATTGATTTCTCCATTCTTTCCAGCAGAGGTTGATAGTGTACCTGTAGATTTTGACCAGAAAAAATATGGACTCCCAGATATTTGAATGGAAAAGAACCCTTTTCCATTCCCAGTAACCTCTTTACAGAGAGAACTGTTGATAATGGGGTTCTGTGGGATACAAAAAATTCAAATTTTGCAAAATTGACCTTTTGTCCTGTAGTTTGCTCGTATGCTAGCATAAAATGTTTAAACCTCTTCAAATTTGTAGGTTTAGTATTAAGAAAAACTGCTGTATCATCAACATACATTAAGTGGGAAACAGGTGTACAAGAAGGAGGGAGACCAAAATTTTGGAGGTATCCTATGTTGAAAATTTTCTTTAAACCTCTAGAAAAGGCTTCGGAGAGTAAATTATACAGAAAAGGTGAAAGAGGATCACCTTGTTTTATGCCTCTAGAGGATGCAAAGAAACCTGAGGTTACTCCATTGATTAAAACAGAAAAATGAGCAGCAGCTATGTTATGCATGATGATTTTAACAAAATTTCCATGAAATCCAAATTGAAGAAGTATAGAGTTCAGGAAAGACCAAGAGACTCTATCAAAAGCCTTTTGCATGTCAAGTTTAACTATCAAATTTTGAACCTTTGTTTTTCTAGATAAAATTCTGGTCATCTCCTGCATTTGGATAACATTATCAGTGATATCCCTACCCTTGATAAATGCACACTGCTCAAGAGAAATTAAAATATGCATCAATGGTTTGATCCTTTCCATTATCATTTTTGAGAATACTTTATTAACAAAATTGGATAGACTAATTGGTCTGAAATCAGATAAGGAGGTTGGGATTGGTGTTTTGGGGATTAGGGTGAGCCAGGTGCTTGAAATGGCTTTTGGGATGTTACCATTGCTTATGAAATCATTTGCTGCTTCAAGCAAGTCATCTTTAATGGTTTCCCAGAAGGTGGTATAGAATTCACCAGAGAAACCATCAGATCCAGGAGCACTAGATTTATTTAAATCGAAAACTGCATACTTGAGTTCCTGGATAGTGATATGTTGAAGAAGGAGATGGTTTTGCTGTTCAGTAATTACTTTTGGTATTTCCATTAGAAAATATTTTAAGTAAGTTCCTGTTTTTGGTGTGGTATCCTCATTAAGTAATTCCTTAAAAAATCGAATTCCTTCTTCTTTAATCAGTTAAGGTGCTGAAATCCAGTTCCCAAGTCCGAGAGACCTTGCTGAGGAGAGGAATTCCTTGATAGAAAGGAAGAGAAGACCTCAATATAGGAAGGTAAGTTATGCACTTTATTGATGCTTTCTAATGTTGGGTGTGGAATGTAGTAGCTGTAATTGATGCATGTCTATCTCTTTTGTTAATTTCCGTTTTCTTGCATTTCTTTTAGGGTGTCATTAGTTCTATTTGTTTCAGTTATTTAAATTTTTGTGCACAGTTGTTATGGCCTGTGTTAGCTATTTGATCTGAATTCATTTCCCAAATCGAACTTTTGTGGTGTTTGTCTTTTGAAAAAAATGCTTTTATAACCCTACCTACTTAACATAATTGGAAATATAACCTTTCAATATTTGAAAGTGCCAATATAACCCAAGTACCTACCTGGTCCGGCAGCAGTTCGGCAAATTACAAGGGTAAATTGTCCACCTAATTTCAGAGTTAGCCCAAAGGGTATTTTGGTCAATTTTCTTAGATTCAACACCGGAAAATTGAGGTAAAAGCCCGAAATGTGGTCTAAGGGTTATATTGGCATTTTCATTAAATAGTTAGGGTTATTTTTGCACTAAAAATTATCATAGGGTTATATTGGCACTCACTCAAGTAGATAGGGTTATATTGTCACTTATCCCTTGTTTTTTTTCTTTTGTTAATGTGGAGCAACTTCTCTGATATTTGATGCTGCTTTATATGGATCTTAGATGTCCATCATAAATTGTTTTTTTGATGCGTGGGTCTTTCAGTTGCCATCTTCCGATGTTCTTGATTGTATAATCGTTTCTTGACGTAGTTTCCTTAGGCAAAATTATAGGGAATCAAAGGACCCTTTCTCATCTCTAGATGCAAAGTTGCTGATGGTTATGGGACTATGCTTGTTAAGATTATTAGGCCGTCTTGTGACTTTCTTATCTGATATTTTTTTATTGGTTCCGTGTTACAGTTACTTTAGCTAAATGATATATACACACAGAGAGACTATCACACAGAAACACAGGCTCAAACACACACATACTCACACACCTTTTTGCTTAACTATGACTGTAAAAACTTAGTTTTATGTGGGTCATTGACTTATCTAAAGTTACTGTTAACTAGATGTAATTTTGCTATTTATTTACCTGAACGGACTCTTCTAAGTTCAAAACCTTGCTAGATTCTAATATGGAAAAGGTCTTGGAGAAAAATATATATTAGAATGATCCTTAAATAGGCCTCATTCTACTGATGACATGTCGTTTCTTCTAGAGTTACAACTCACACATGTGTACAATCACTTATTGTCATGGTTCACTGTTCATTTAGCAGAGATCTAGCCATTCGTTGTTGACATTTTCAATTTTTGGATTTTATTCTTATTATAGTCGTTTTAATGTTCCAATATATGCTCTAAAGAAAAAAGTTCTTTTGAAAATAAAAAACACCTGAGAAAAATGCTTCATGCAGAACTTTAGTTTTGGTGCTTAACTGATGCTAGACATCTCGAAATATGGATGGTGATCCTGAATTGCTGTTAGGATGGACCTGACAGATAGAATTTTAATTTTTAATGTACTATTTGACAACTTATGGGTTTCATACTTGATCGATGGAATACAGCTTTAGGACAAAAATATCTTTGTACAACGTATTCCTACTATTTTCTCCAGTTTTCAATGTTTGTATTGAGCTGGGCCAAATGTTATTCAACTTTGTTGAGTTCCTGGGGCTTTTGAAAAGCTCAAAAGGCAGGTTAGCTGTCATTTTGTTTTATTGGAAATTAAGGAGTGCAGAAAGTCTTAGTTAACATAGTGCTTTCTAAAGTAGATATTATGGGTTTTGTGACTGGTTAGGTGCACTAGGTCAATAAATCACACGTGATAGTGCTTCAGAATACTGGCAGAAGTTGTTGTGTGAAATATGGGATCATGGGATCCCAAGTTTCTCGGGATTTGTCATTAACTGCTGGTACTCTAACTCCTGACTTTCCAGGACACAAATATCTGGCATATATATCCTTGTCAAGTTTCTAGTTTTAATCACTCAGAAGTTCTTGGAACTTCGATATCATCTGTATACGAGCTACTAGAAAAACATTTTGGTGTTGTTTCTGGGTGCTCTTGTAGGATTGATGTTGAATGCATATGTATCTGGCTATCTACCAACACTGATTCCTTGGACGCTATTGCATCACTTCACATCTTGTACATGCTGGTGTTTTTCATGGAAATAGCCTCTCTACCCATAAATTGCGCTGAAGTGAGAGGACTCCGCATGGGATATACAGATTATATTTGGTCTGATTTGGTTTCCTAGTCCAGTATGTTGTCGTATCTAATACCCGCATTTCTCTTAGCCGTCAGTTACTGCATCATGGTTTATAAGTTCTGTATTCACTTCAGGGCCATCTTGTATCAGATCATTAATGAATTCTAGCATAATATTCTTTTAAAAAATATTACTAACTCTTTTCTTGCTACTGGTAGGTTTTGACGTTAAACTTATTGATGTTAACAGAACTTGCAAAGTTACAAAGGTAATACACTCCACTGAGGCTTTTCATTTCTTAAGATAAATTTTTCGGATACAGCTTAATGTACTTTTTGGCATTTAAAATGTAACAGGGAGGTCAAGTCGTCAAGTACACTGCAATGCTCGCCTGTGGAAACTATCAGGAAGTTATTGGTTTTGCCAAAGTAAAAGGTCCAGCAGTTCCAATTGCAATCTAAAAGGTAATTATGAGATACATTAGTTCACATGTTTTTTTATAAATAGTGTGTGAAGTAGATACTCTTTTAGGCAAAAGTATACAAGTCCCAGTTCAAGATTGAAAGGAGGACAGATTGAAACAAGATGGTTATCGGTTTGCTATAAGTGCTGTTTAGGTTTTTGAATTCATAAATGCTTTCATCCTCAGTTCGGATAAATGTCCACATGTGTTAATAGATTGGAAACAAATGAATGTTTTACCTGTGTTAGCTAAGATTTATTCTGAAAGATGTGCACATGTATAAGAGTCCTGAATTTCTTCTATTTTCTTTATTTTAATAAACTTTCCGATTCCGTTCAACATACTCATTGGGAATATGTAATATTTTCTGTTAATTGGATTAGTGTTGCATGTTAAGACTGTTAGTGTCATTGGAGAAGAATATACAATATAAATAATGTATCTGTATGAGAATGATTTATTTTAGAATGATTTGAACACTTACCTATTCCATTCAGCATATTCAATTAGAATACATAGTATTTACTATTTTTTGTTAAGATGCAAACATTGTAGTCCATCTATACTAGTGGAGCGTCGGCCATTCATATATGTGAATTTCCAGAAGCTCCTCAGTTATGTTGGTAAAGTATGAAACAACTCCCATCCGACTGAGACTGCACATGAATTAACTCTTAGGTTTAGACCGTACATGCATTTGGTTGATTGATAAATGACGTTATATGCATTATAAGGAAATGTGCCATGCCTGGTTTGTTTAGAATCACTGGCCCGTAAGAGTATATTGTATAAATGAACTTTCCTTTTGCTTTGACTAAAACTGACAGTGAAAAAATAATTACAATAGTGAGTATTTCTCACAGGTGGCCTGTCTATAAACTTATGGGTTGATAGAGTAGATGATAGAATATCCTGATTGATATTGTTTAATTAGGATCGATACTGTACATATATAGAACAGTCTAGGTTTGATGTACTTAGCTCCATGTACTCTATTCATTCATCTATGATAGACACACAAAATATGGTGAATTACACACTTTCATGTTATAAGACAGGTAATGATTTTTTGCTTCATCCTGCTCTTCCGCCATTTCAAAAAAATCTTGAACCTTCCGAAGTTTCAATGGCCGACAACCCATTAAGCTACTCTACCCTCATTCATATGTTGCCAATTAAACTAAATTCTGGCAACTACATGATGTGGAAGTCGCAAGTTCAAGTGCTTCTCGAATAAGATGGTCTCTTTGGCTTTCTGGATGGCTCCAATCCAAAGCCCGTTATCTTAGTCAGAGGTGTATCCTCAGCTGGTTCCTCTTCTCCGACCACCGACGACGACATTGCCAAATCCCAGGCCGTGTTTAATTCTTGGGTGGCGCAAGACAAAAGGTTACAGGCGCTGCTTCCTTTGTCGTTCACCGAGGAGGCTATGCTGGAAACGATCGGTTGCAGCTCAGTGACGGAGATGTGGGACTTCTTAGCAGTAGCTTTTGAAGATGTCTCTGCTTCTCGTGAGTTACAACTTAGGGACAAACTCCATACAATCCGGCATGGCTCCTCGTCGGTGATGGATTTCCACCGCCGCTTCAATGCCGTTATCGACGGACTCGCCGCTATGAACGCTCCGGTCTCGCCCAAAGATCGAGTTATGCTATTTCTACGAGGTCTCGACACTGGGTTTGCTGAATTCACCAGTGTTTAGTTGGCTTAATCGCCGCTGCCGGCATACTCTTTTGTGGTCGCACGAGCCCGCAACCATGAGATTTTCAACCAGAACTCCCTCGGCACAAATTCAGGTATAGACTCAGTTCCAGTATCCTTTTCCGTCTCCTTTGCAGCTTCTTCCGGCAACCAGGCCTTCTACTCATCGGCGCTTGAAGCCCATGTGCTGCCCTCGGGTGATTGACCACTTCCAGCCGGTCAGTTCTTTCCTCAGGTGCTGCTGGTTTTGGTCGCAGAAAACGTTGGAATCCGAAGTGTCAAATCTGGCACAATTTTGGTCACAGAGCTCCGCAGTGTTCTAGACTCTCGTCACTCTGAGTTGGCTCATCTTGCCGAGGCTTTCCAGTCATCTGTCTCCCTTGACGATTCAGCTTCCGACTGGTATTTGGATTCTGGAGCAACGAATCATACGGCTTCCACTTCCTCTGGCATGGACAATGTTGTCCCCTATTCTGGTAACTGTTCTGTCATTGTTGCTAATGGCCGTTCCATTCCAATTTCTCATATTGGACATCATCGGTTTTCTAGTGATTTGTCTTTAACTGATGTGTTGGTGGTCCCTGATATTACGAAAAATCTACTTTCCATTAGTAAATTGACAAAGGATATGAATGCTATGATTTTTTTAATGAGGATTCATTTGTGATTCAAAATTGGTCCACAAAGGAGGTCGTAGGCCATGGTCGATGTGATCGTGGCCTTTATGTGCTCGAGAAGAGTGGTGCTGCTTTTGTCGCTCATGTTAAAACTAATAAACATAGAGCTTGTTTTGATGTTTGGCATGCTAGACTAAGGCATACTTCCATTTATATTATTTCTTTGTTAAATAAACTGAACCTTGTTGATGTGGTTTCTTTACTGCCTAAACCCGTACTTTTTTCTCCTTGTGAAATGGTGAAAGGAAATAGGTTTCTTTTGTGGATAATCCTAGACGGGCACAAACTGTCCTCAATTTAGTGCCCTGTGACTTGTGGGGCCCTGCTTCAGTTTTATCTGATAGCAGATTCTCTTATTATGCTATGTTTTTTTACGATTTCTCGCGATTTACCTGGTCTTATCCATTGGCACGAAAATCGGATTTCTTTGAGACATTCTTGCAGTTTCAAAACTTGGTTGAAAACGAATTTTCTTTGCCAATCAAGGTGTTTTAGAGTTATGGTTGTACAGAATTCAAAAATGCACGCCTACGATCCCATTTTTCAAATAAAATGATCCTTCATAAGATTTCTTGTCCATCCACACTAGAGAAGAACGGTAGAGTGGAACGTAAACACCGCTATGTTGCAGAGATGGGATTATCCATGCTTTTCTTCTCTAGCTTGCCAATCCCGTACTGGGATGTTGCTTTTGCCACGGCTACCTACACCATCAACAGGCTTCCCACCCCTGTTCTTTGTAATGCGTCACCATATTCTCTACTATACCATCGTCATCCAGACTAATACAACTTTCACCCATTCGGATGTTGGGTGTATCCCGTCATTCAGCCATGTGCTCCTCACAAACTGGCCCCTCGCAGCACTCCATGCATGTTCGTAGGCTATAAAGCTCTCCATAAGGGTTTTCGCTGTCTGGATCCTGTTTCTAAGAAGGTCTATCTTACTCGGCATGCTCGTTTCGATGAGTCTTCTTTCCCTTTCGCGAATGAAACTGCTCGCACTGCCCCAAAATCTCTGGATGTCTCGACGTTTATTGATTTTAACTTAGATGAGTTGTCTATATCCCCTGCTTCCCCTCTATCACCTACTCAGAATTCGTCTGGGTCGATGGCCCCGTCCACTAGTTCTCCGACACTTGTGTATCCATTACGGCCCTCTCCAACTGATACTCCACTGCCTTCTCTATTAACTGTGAGTCATCGTATGACCACTCGCTCTTAGATAGGTAGTCGCACAACAAAACAGTACCAAGACTATGTGATGATAGGGTTTCTTACGACATTACTTACACAGACTGAACCTCGAGGGTATCGACCTGCTCTTAAGGATCCCCACTGGGTGGCCTCTACGGATGAATAAATGGGTACTCTTTAGCAGCAACACACTTGAGATCTTGTTCCCCGTTATACTGGTGTCAACATCGTTGGCTCCAAATGGGTTTTTCATCTCAAGCATTGTCAGGATTGTACCATTGATCGGTACAAAGCTCGTCTTGTTGCGCAGGGATATTCTCAGTTGCCAGGCTTCAACTTCACCCACACTTTCAGTCCGGTCGTCAAGGCCTCCACAGTCAAAACTATCTTATCATTGGCCACTACTTTCTCTTGGCCCCTTCATCAGTTAGACGTCAAGAATGCATTTCTTAACGCTCTTCTTGATGCACCAGTTTACATGGAGCAACCGGCCGGTTACACTGATCCCGTTCATCATGATTATGTATGTTGTCTTTGCAATGCTATCTATGGTCTTAAACAAGCTCCTCGGGCATGGTTTCAGCGATTCAGCTTCTACTTATTTCATCTGGGATTCCGGTGCACTTCTGCCGACACTTCCCTGTTTGTGTTCTCCCAGGGATCAAAGATTCTATACATGTTAGTATATGTGAACGACATCATTCTTACCGAAAATGATCCTATTCTCAATCGTCGGTTCATCACCCTCACTGACCGTGAGTTTGCCATTAAGGATCTTGGTGCACTTCACTATTTTTTAGGATTGGAGGTCTTACAATCTTTATCTGGACTTTTCTTAGGGCAGGCTAAGTATGCGATGGAGATACTTCAGCACGCGGGTATGACAGATGTTGTTCCTATTTCCACGCCTTTTGTTCCTAGCTCTTAGCTTTACAGCAGCTCGGGGTCTAAGTTCTCGAACCCCAAGCTTCATTTCCCACTAGTCGATGCCTTGTAGTACTTGACCATCACTCGCCCTGATCTCTCCTATGCGGTCAACTCTATTAGCCAGTTTCTCCAGTCGCCTCGAGAGGATCACTATCAGGCTTTCACTCACATCCTTCGGTATGTCCGTGGCATGATTCATCATGGTCTGTCTTTTCGACCATCCCATAGTGGTTTTTCCTTTCTGGGCTACTCCAATGCTGACTGGGCTCATTGTCTCGAGACTCGGCGCTCTAATTATGGCTATGCCATATTTTTTTGGGGCAATCTTGTCTCTTGGAGTGCTAAGAAGCAATTGACTGTGTCTTGATCCAGTTGTGAGTTCGAGTATCGTGCTATGGCAAACAATGCTGCTGAACTTACCTGGGTGTGTAATCTGCTTAAGGAGCTTCGGATTTCCCTTTCATTGTCGCATCTCCTACTTTGCGACAATAGCAGTGCCATTTTTCTTGCTCAAAATCTGGTTGCACATAAATGGGTCAAGCACATAGACATCGACTACCACTTCGTTCATGAGCTTGTTGCCTTTTGCAGGCTTCGTGTTAGTCATGTTCCATCCTCTCTGCAGGTTGCTGATATTTTCACTAAGGGTCTGTCATGTAATCTTTTTGATTTGTTTCGTTCCAAGCTTTGCATATCCCGTAGTCATACGCTTCGCTTTAGGGGGGGAGGTGATAGAGTAGATGATAGATTATCCTGATTGATTTGGTTTACTTAGGATTGATACTGTACATATATAGAACAGTGATGTGTCCATTTTATATGCATAATTTAGAACTATTTAGGATCACTTTTGTGCTCTTTAACTATCAAGAGCTTGTGTTTTACCTTGAAATTCTCTTAGGAGGGGTAAGAGCAACTTTACGCTTGTTTACCTCTTCTACGTGGATTTTGTGTGACAAGGGAAGAACACGGAGGCAATGAAGACCGGAGGCCATTGAAGACTACACTTTCGAAGACTTTTGAAGAATTGCTTCGAAGACATGAAGACCGGAGGCCATTGAAGACAATTTTGGAGTCGTTGAAGACTTGGAGATTGAGGGGAATGACTATGAAGATGACTGCAGGCCACAAGAAGAAGAAAAAGACACAATGCGAAATTCTGGCACCCGTCGCGATGGCTTCGTCGCGACGAGCCGTCGCGAGTCGCGACCGATGGGTGGCCAGAATTTCGCCTTATATTCTTTGGACTATAAATACCACTCTCTTTCCTCTCATTCATACCTTTTCTCAGCTGCAATTTCTGTACTGTTTGAAACCCTTTTTCTTCCATTTTTCATCCTCGATTTCTCTTGTTTTTATGATTAGTTGTTTAGCTTTGATTAGCATGAACTCTTGTGATGGAGATGCCAAGGCGACTACCACCATAAATGAAGACATTCCACGACTTGATCAAACATTTAAAGGATATGTTTGAGATCCTCTAAGTGACATGGCAGGACCTATGACTAGGTCAAGGACTAAGCTTAGAGATGCTTCTTTAAATGCTTTGATTGATCGCCTTTATGATGAAGAATTGAAGAAGAAGTCACCATCGACATCTTGGATTCATTATTCAAGATTGTCGACGAACTGAAGACATCATGAAGAACGCTATACTCTTTTTTCCCACTGGGTTTTTAATGAGGTAGTGTGATCACTGTAAAATAATGTCATTTTGGGTTTATTTGACTGATAGCTCGGCCATGTGGGCTTTGAAGAGCTGAATTTCAAAAATACAGTCCATTAAGGTTTAGTATATTCAGTTTTATTCTGATTAGAATTATATTCGGTAAGATTAGATAAGGTAATATTCTTCAAGGTTACTTCTTGAAAAATTTAACCTGATTACCTTAGATTACCATTTATTTTAGGTATTTTAGTTAGATATGGTTTTAGCTTCTTAAAGCTGCCATAAGTCGATTCAGATTCCATTTGTGATTAGGGTTTGAGGCAAGATTGTAACCCTATAAAAAGGGAGGCCTTATGGACGAAAATTACAACCTTTCATCAATCAAATATACAACCTTTTGAGTTCATACTCTTTGCTTGTGAGCTATTCCATTGTTGCTTAACCCCGAGGGCTAGTTAAGTATCAATAAACCTTGTAATCTAATCCTGAGGGCTAGTTAGAGAGCAAGTCGAAGTTAGGCGTACCCCGAGGGCCAGACTCCTGAATTTCGTACGAGATAGTGCGGGTTTGCAGATCCCTTCACTAGATCAAAGATATAATTCCGCAAATCATGAGTTTTCGCAAGGAGATTCATATCAGTTGGTATCAGAGCAAAGCAAAGGATCGACTGAGGCCGAAAAAAAGAAAAAAAGGAGGATTGAATCTAGAGTCGAAGGACGTCGAAGGGTCTGAGAGTTAGAATACTTCGGTATTACTATCCGCCTTCACCTTCATCAATCGAGTCAGGAGGACGTCGAAGGGTCTGAGCGTTAACAAGTATTATCCGCCTTCACCTCCCGGTCAGTTTCGTAGTTTTAATTATCTTAAACAGTTTATGTGCTTGTGATATTTTCGTCAACTCTTCTGAAAATTATTGCATGCTCATAATCCTATTTGTTTTCTTTATCGTTCTTTGATTCCGTGATCTAGAATTGTTCTTTGATTCTTGATTACACCTTATTAAAAAAAAAAGAGAGTCGTGTGTCATTTTCCATATATATAGTGTCATATTCTTGATCCTTACGATCTTGAATACCTCGAAGTTCATTTGAATCAAGAGGAAGTTGTCGCAGTTTTCTTATTCTAAGTTTTATATAGGAGATTCTTGTTCCAAAAATTTTCAAAAATCAAAAACAAAATATAGCAGATTTTTGGTTTCAAAATCGGAATTTAAGACTTGAAATCTGAAATTTGGGGCAGATTTGCAATTTTCAAAAGTTTGGGGGCAGATTTGCAATTTCCAAAAATTTTGGTAATTGTGACCGAAATTTTTCTTAGGGAATAACATTTTGTTTGTGAGTTTTATAGTAAAAAAAAAGGAAAAAAAATGAATTGTGGCTCAAAAAAAAAGGAAAGAAAAAGGAATCCGGTTTGAAAAAGGAAAAGAAAAGTCAAAATCCGGAAGAGAAATAGGAAATAAAAGCCAATTGTGAGAGGGGTTTTGATCTGAATTTTTGACTTGGGGACAAGTAAGTCATTAAAATCCTTTTCCACAAGGGATTTGGATTTAAGTTCCTATTCCAATTTGTTTTTTAATTTTCAGAACCTATTTGTCGCCTATATAAAGCAATCTTGTTTTGGTCATAATTCATTCAATACAGCTCCGATTCGTGCCATTCAAATTGTGTTTTGTTCCTTATTCTTTGTAGAATTTATAATTCCAGATTGTAGAGCCAAATTTTGAGTTTATATAGTTTTAAATTTCGAAATAAATTCTGCAGTACTCATCTCCATAGTTTGCTTTGAATTGCGGTGAATTGATCAGTTTCCCTCGCATTAGCCTTCGCCTTGTGAGTTGTGAGTGTTATACACTTGGTGAGTGACCTTACTTAAAAAGGGGAAGGGGGGACATTTATTCCTGACGGTTTGTTTCTTCTTAGCAGGGATGGCGGACGATCCATTCGTCCCGCCATTTGTTGGCAATCCTAACAATAAACCTAAAACGAATTCCATGAATGTCATAAATGCCATAATGAGCGAGGTTCAGAGATTGTCAAGGAAGGTAGATGAGTTATCAAATCCAACGACACCTCGTTCTTCAAGACAAGTTGAATCTACTTGTGACATCAAAGGTTTGAAGTATGATATTCCTAGATTTGATGGTCGGCACAATTCCGTGAAATACTTGGATTGGGAGAGGCAGATCGAGAACCTTTTTAATCTTTACAACTACCGTGAGAAAGAGAAGATCAAGATCGCATAGTATTCTTTCACCCATTATGCCACAGAATGGTGGGAGGATTTGAAAGAATCAAGACAGCTTGTTGGTAAAAAACCTATCTCCACCTGGGAGAGATTGAAAACCAAGCTTCGATTACATCATGTTCCATGAACATATTTGATGGAGCAACATTCATATCTCATCAATATGAAGCAAGGAAATCGCAGTGTAGATGAATACTGGCAAGATCTTGAATTATCTATGAGAAGAGTTGGCATGAGAGAAAATGATGCTTTTATGAAGAATCGGTTTATTGAAGGTCTAAGAGAAAATCTCCAAGTTCTGGTTAAGCTCCAGTATTATGTTTCCATGCAAGATTTATTGTTCAATGCCAGGTTGGTTGAGTCAACATTAAGGCTCAGTGGAAGCTCTAATTTCGGCTATGACAGTCAAAGGCAATTCTATGATTTCAGAAGCCCAAACTCGACCAGGGGTTGTAGCAATTTGAACTTGGGTGGCCGACGAAACATTAATTCAACCAAAACCTACACAAATACACCATTGGAACCCACTGATCAAAGAATGATCGCAACCAATCAGTCTCTTAGCCAAAAACAGGTAAATTAATTTCTACTTTGTCAGATATAGTTTCTTCTAACACTCCTACATGTTTTCATTGTAATGAACGAGGACATGTTCACAATAACTGTCCCCATGAACGAATTATAACAACAATGGAGGAGGAGGAAGATGATGATATGCCTGCACAGTATGACACCGAAGAAGAAAAAATAGATAATGAAATCATCATTTTTGACAGAGGTGAGAAAAGTCCTGAAACACAAGATGTTTTTGAGGCGTATTCCACAGATGTTGCCGAAATTACTCCCCCAAAAGGAGCAAGTAATTTAGACCAAAATATTGTCAATTCTGCCAAAATTACAGTAAATGACACCATAGACAAGTTCCAGGTCGATCCTAAGGTAGGTAAGACAGGTAAGTTGCAGAATGATTATGAAAAGTCGCATAAATTCTTGTCTTCCCATATTAGTAATTTACTTTCTATTTATATGATGAGGCATGAACTATCTCCTGACTCCGATAAATCGTTTAATGCTTCAATAAGAGATGTGAATCGATCTTTGACTAATCATTCTTTTGTTCTTTTAATGTCCTTTAAAGAAAGTTACTATTCCAAAGAACATATTCCTGTAGATATGTTTTCACGGTTTGTTAAGTTGTTCCAGGAATTCAAGGATGTCTTTGCAGGTTATATGCTTCCCGTTTCGAGGATGAAACTTTTTGATCCAGGAGGGAATGATATGAATATCAAATGCTTTGATGTACAGAATGCTGATAAAGCTAATCAAATCCGCAAGTTGATGAGGTTCAACGTGGGAGATTATGTTTGGGTTCATCTGCGGAAAGAGAGGTTTCCAAATGCTCGGAAATCTAAGTTAAGTCCACATGGAGATGGTCCTTTTAGAGTGTTGGCTCGTGTGAACGACAATGCTTACAAGATTGAGTTACCAGATCATTATGGTGTTAGTGCGACCTTCAATGTTGCTGATTTATCTTCATTTACATTTGAAGACGATTCAGTTTCGAGGGAGAAACCTTTCGACCACGGAGGGAATGATGGAGATGCCAAGGCGACTACCACCATAAATGAAGATATTCCACGACTTGATCAAACATTTAAAGGATATGTTCGAGATCCTCTAAGTGACATGGCAGGACCTATGACTAGGTCAAGGACTAAGCTTAGAGATGCTGCTTTAAATGCTTTGATTGATCGCCTTTATGATGAAGAATTGAAGAAGAAGTGACCATCGACATCTTGGATTCATTATTCAAGATTGTCGATGAACTGAAGACATCATGAAGAACGCTATACTCTTTTGTCCCATTGGGTTTTTAATGAGGTAGTGTGATCACTGTAAAATAATGTCATTTTGGGTTTATTTGACTGATAGCTCGGCCATGTGGGCTTTGAAGAGCTGAATTTCAAAAATACAGTCCATTAAGGTTTAGTATATTCAGTTTTATTCTGATTAGAATTATATTCGGTAAGATTAGATAAGGTAATATTCTTCAAGGTTACTTCTTGAAGAATTTAACCTGATTACCTTAGATTACCATTTATTTTAGGTATTTTAGTTAGATATGGTTTTAGCTTCTTAAAGCTGCCATAAGTCGATTCAGATTCCATTTGTGATTAGGGTTTGAGGCAAGATTGTAACCCTATAAAAAGGGAGGCCTTATGGACGAAAATTACAACCTTTCATCAATCAAATATACAAACTTTTGAGTTCATACTCTTTGCTTGCGAGCTATTCCATTGTTGCTTAACCCCGAGGGCTAGTTAAGTATCAATAAACCTTATAATCTAATCCTGAGGGCTAGTTAGAGAGCAAGTCGAAGTTAGGCGTACCCCGAGGGCTAGACTCCTGAATTTCGTGCGAGATAGTGCGGGTTTGCAGATCCCTTCACTAGATCCAAGATATAATTCCGCAAATTGTGAGTTTTCGCAAGAAGATTCATATCATCTTGTAGCTAATCTATCTTTTGCGAGCAATTGACTAAGGCTTCCAAACCCATGTCTTAAGAAAAATTTATAGCTTATTTATTGCTCTTACTATTATGCATTTATGGAGCATTGAATGTGTTTGTTGATATCATTAATATTGTTGAAAGCTTGAGTATATGAAATACTTGCATGAATTGCTTGCTAGGGTTTGGGGAAGTGGGTTGATTTCCCCCATTTTCTTGTTAGGAATATATGAGTATGATTTAGAGCTTTTGATTGTGTTGATGGATTGATGATTGCTAGGTGGATATGAGAATGTTGAACTCTTTATCATGTTTGTCATTTGTAGCAAACGAGAGAAGTCTATGAATGTCGATCGTTCTTGACCAATCTTGTGTAAATGCATAAATCGGTTAAATGCTTAGACGCGGTGTAGTGTTTATAAGTGTTTCCGAGCTTGTTGATTCTTCGTGCTAAATGCCATCAATGGGATACCTTGAGTCGTGTTTCGACTACGGGAGTCATTGGTGAGGTTTGAGAAGAGATGTCGAATTCACTCTTGCAAACTACTATCTAAGAAGGATAGAAGTTTAGCCTTCACAACAAGTAGTGAAAGTAGTAGATAAGTTGCATGTTCAATGATGGATAAGAGGTTTGGAAGTGGAAGTCAATTGTGCTCAAGGTTCTGTAAATTGTTATTTTCATCTTACCTTTAGTTGTACTGCATGATTAGCATTGTTCTATTGCTTTGCTAGTTGTACTTTAATTTGTTAACTTAGGATCAAACAAACCAAACCCCCCCCCCCCTTGTTTACATGCTTTTATATGTATCTATGTATGTATGTGCTTAGTATGTTTTCTCCTATATATGTTTAAAACACTTAAAAAGATCCCTCTTCTCGTGGACGACCCCGACTTGCCATTATCTACTTAATTGTAGATAGGAAGCATTTAGGGCTTAAAAGTATTAACTTTGAGAGGTACGGTAATGACCTCCCAAACAGTCTAGGTTTGATGTACTTAGCTCCATGTACTCTATTTATTCATCTATGATAGACACACCAAATATGGTGAATTACACACTTTCATGGACAATCCACGTATTTTTTACCTTTACACTATATTTGTTAATTACATACAAAATTTAGAAATTTAGAAAATATATTTTTTTATATTATATATTTTTATATTTACACATTCAAATACATATTATTACTTGTTTTAACTTTTAAAAAACAATATTTAAATTTTATTAAAAAATTACAACATTTAAGGTAAAAACCACTGTAGACGGTCCATAAGCTTATGAAAATGGTGCCTTTCCTGAAACTTTCTCTAGTTATAATATTAGCTATCCTGAGGCATAAATTCCTTCCCTTGCTTCTTGGAGGGACTTCTTTCTTAGGCATTGTCGAGGGGAGCATTGAGTAGTTTAGTGATATATACCCCATTTACTTGGTCGATGGCACAAAGAAAGGATCGATCAAAACCTGACAAATGTTTTGTGAATGTAGGCATATCAAAAACTCTAGTGCCAGAAACGTGGAGTTTCAAAAGAGAAAAATGTGTGTTCTTCAAGAACTCATTTTTAAACTTAAGAGAACTTTGTATTTTCTGAAATTGGCAGCCTTGGTCTACTACAAGAATTCTCTGTATGTTATGTTAGATTGAATTCGCTAAATGCAATGAGAGATCACAGACAGTCAGAGAACGCTTGTATCTCTAGTGTGTGCGATTGAACGTGCGAAAAGTGTGTGCGATTAAATCTGTTTCACTACTGTTCATCTACTCCTTCCTTTTCCTTTTTTTCTGACCGTTACTCGCCGGCAACGGTAATAGCCACTGGTAACGGTTTCTTTCTCCGCCACTTGGCGGGGTCTCCTCCCGACGATCGATGGCAGCTTCCACCTCCAACTCCAATCTGCCACCGCCCCCTAAAACGTCTGCGGCTACTCTTCAGACAAAATCCCCTCCATTGTCATCACAACTCCCAAATAACCCCGAGCTAATCCCGAAATCCTCTCATCTAGGTGATCTTGCCTGTTTATACTCTGAGGAACAAATTGCTACACTATCAGCTCATTACTCCAATGCATTGGTCGGTAAATTTACCAAAGGTAGAATCTCAATGGATCAGATGGAGGTTGCCCTTAAAACTATTGGGTTCGAAGGTAAGTACCAATTGGGATTTCTTGATTACAAACATATACTAATTCGTTTTGAACAGGTTAACGACTACCAACGATGTTGGATGAAAGGCATATGGAATTTCAATGGCGTTTCACTGAAAATGCTTAAGTGGACTCCTGAGTTCTCTACACAGAGAGAATCTCCCATTGTCCCGATTTGGTGTACAATTAGGGAGGTACCACTCTACTACTATAACTCCTCATCTATTGAAGCTATTGGTAACAATATTGGTAACTTTATAAAGAATGATTATGCTACTGAGATGCTTACCAGGCCTTCGGCCATAAAATTCTGTGTTGAAATTGACCTACTGAAGCCTCTGCCACATTACATTAGGCTAGGTTCAATAACAAACAATAGGAAATATCCAATTGAATTCGAGGATATCCCTCTATACTGTGGACATTGTGCTAAACTGGGGCATTCTTTAGGCCAATGTAGGGTTAACCCTCAGAATACTAAGGAAAGAACTGAGGAAACTAATAGAATTCACACTCAACCTATCCCTCAGTGGCAGGCAACTGGAAAAAAATTCGATTTACCACCGCTGCTCTCTGATTCACCTACTCATCCCCATGTTTCTTCTATTGATAAGGAAGTTAGGAACCCTGATCCTCTACTGCAACCTGCTCAAACTCCCACAACCCCTGTTTCTAGTGGTCTTCTGACAATAGGGAGTCCAGATAACTCCACCACTAGGTTACTAAAGGCCACTGCTAAATCTAAAACAGTTCTGAAAGCTTATGCTAGAGATGATCTCCACATTGGCTTACATCGTTCTCTTATGATTGATTCTATTGCTAAACCTACACTTTCCTTAGGGGGAAAGATGTCGAATAGATTCTCTGTTTTGCAGGGAGAAGACACTTACTCTCAGGAACAAGAAGAAACCAGTTGCAGTAAACAGAAGAATCTAGAGCAACCTTTAGATTTGGACTCATATGAACAACAAACTCTGGAAGAGGGATCTGAGCAGACAGGTAAGTTTGAACATCCAGGTAAATCTAAAAACAAAAAGGTGACCTATCTTAGTCAGCTGAATAAAATGTTATTAAGATCAGCTACAAAAGGTACAAAATCAGGTGAAATATGATAGGAACAGTTAATATTAATTTTCTGATCTGGAATCTTCGTGGTATGGAAACATCAATGCTTAGGCTATCTAATTTAATCAAAACTAAGAGAATTCAGTTGCTATGCATAATAGAACCTATGCATGATAACTCAAAAATACGGACCTATATGACATCATTACATTTTGCAGACTGTCTAGCCCTTCCTAATGGAAAATTTTGGTTAATGTGGACTCATCTCCTCACGGTTTCACTTATTACTTCTCATGACCAATTCCTTTTTGTTAACATATCTCATTTTTCTCTGGCCCTTAATATGAATGCTGCCTTCATTTATGCTTCAAGGGATAGAGATGGTAGAAAAGCTTTATGGAAAGATTTAGAGCCTTTGTCTAACAGTGACACTATTTTTATAGGGGATTTCAACACTATTAGGAGTCTTTCTGAATACAGAGGACCCTCTAATCCAGCTCTAGGGAGCATTAGGGATTTCAATACATGGATTAATTCGAATGGGATTCAGGAAATAAACACAGTAGGCAATTTATTCACCTGGTGTAACTCTAGGCTAAGGAATCCCACTTCCAAGAGGTTAGATAGGGGGCTCTGTACACTAGCTTGGAGCTCCAAATTCCCATCTTCCTCCATCCAAATTCTCAATAGACACACTTCAGACCACTCACCTCTCCTCCTTCAGTTATCTAATCTAACTCCCTCATATCCCAAACCTTTTAGATTCATCAATGCCTGGTTCCAAAGATCGGATTTCATAGGTTTAATGCAGGAATCTTGGGAAAAACCTATACAGGAAAGAGGAATGATTAAGTTCTACCTGAAACTGATTAGGCTTAAAAGAGTCATAAAAACTTGGAACAGAGAATCTTTTGGTAATATTGATGCCAATGTTTCACAAGCTGAGGATGCCCTAAGACTACAGGAATCTGTTTTTGATCATGATCCTAATTTAAATGAACTGGTTAAACTTAATCAGAAAAAAGCTAGTTTGCAGAAGGTCTTAAAAGAAAAAGAAAAGTTTTGGAAACAAAAAGCAGGACTTAAATGGCATAAATTAGGTGACAACAATACTGAATTTTTTCATAAGGTTGTCCAAGAAAAGAAATGCAGGATACAGATTAATAAAATAAAAAACTCGGCTGGTCAATGGCTAAACACAGAACCTGAAATTCAGGAAGAGGCAATCTCTTTTTACTCGGATCTACTAACCGAACCAGATCAAAGCACTGATGATACTTTCTCCTCTCATTTTCTGAGCCAAATTCCAGTGATTTTAACTGATTCTGATAATCATATTTTAGCTTCTCCTATTCTGGAACCTGAATTAAGATTTGTTGTTCAGAATTTAAGTAGCAACAGTAGCCCTGGCCCGGATGGCTTCACACCTAAGTTTTATAAGAAATGCTGGCCTTTTATTAAGAATGATCTTTTAGAGGCAGTAAATGACTTCATTGTAGGTTCTAATATTCCTAATGGGATATCTAGCACATGGATTACACTTATTCCTAAGAAAATAACCCCATGTCAGTTTGGGGACTTTAGACCTATTAGTTTATCTAATGTATCTAATAAAATCTGTTCCAAGGTTCTTATGGAAAGATTAAAACCTTATATGGACTCTCTGATATCTCCTAACCAATCCTCTTTTTTGAAGAAGAGAGACATTTATGATAATATATTATATTTACAGGAAATGGTTAGATTCTTGGATAAGAAAAACAGAATTCCCAACTGTATAATGAAACTGGACCTAATGAAAGCCTTTGACAGGGTTAACTGGCAATTTCTTAGGCAGATTTTAGTTAAATTCGGTTTTCAAGGAATTTTTCTGAATGCAGTGATGAAGAATTTAGCATAGGCAAAATTTTCAATTCTAATTAATGGAAAACCTGTTGGTTTTTTTCCAGCTACTAGAGGTATTAAACAAGGTGATCCTCTCTCTCCTTTCCTCTTTAATATTTTTACTGAAGTTTTTTCAAGGAGTCTCTCATATGTTTTCTCTACTGGAAGGCTATCTCATTTCCATTTACCTGCATCAATACCTGCCATATCTCATCTATTATATGCAGATGATACCATAATTTTCATGCAGGCATCTAAATTAAATCTCATAAGAATAAAGGCTTTTCTAGATGTCTTCGAGGTGACTTCAGGACAGAAGTTTAATTTTGAAAAGTCAGAATTCTACTTGAGTAAAAGAGCCTCTAACATTAAGATCTCTCAGGTTAAGTCCATTCTAAAAATGAAAAAGGTGCACTCCCATTTACATACCTTGGTTGTCCAATATTTAGGGGAAGAACACTAAAAAGGTATTTCCAACCTTTAATGGCTAACCTGGATTCTAAACTTCAAAGTTGGAAGCATAGATGGTTAAGTGCGGGGGGGGGGGGGGGGGAACTGGTCTTAATAAAACACTGTCTTTACTCCCTCCCACAGCATATTTGGGCAGTTACAAAACCACCAAAGATGATAATTCGTACCTTTGAAAAAAGATTAGCCAGATTTTTTTGGGGTGAATCACATGGAAAAAATAATAAAATCTGGAGAAAATGGAAAGATATTGCAGTTTCAGCTGACTTGAATGGACTTGGTTTTAGATCAATCCAAGCTATAATTGACACCTGTTCAGCTAAACTTTGGTGGAAAAGTCAATTAGGTAACTCCCTCTGGTCAAAACTGATCTGGTCTCTCCCTATATCCTACAGAAAATCTGTAACATGGAAGAGAATTATCCACATTCACTCTTTTGCAGAGCAAAACTCAGTAATTATTCATGGGGAGGGTACCTGTAATTTTTGGGTAGCTAACTGGAGTTTTAGGGGGCCTTTAGGTACTATTATCCCTGAGCACATAGTAGATGGCATGCCATACTTAACTGTGGCAGATTTCATTCATAATAAGTCCATCATATTGCCTCAGATTGTCTCTTTTTTGGACCTTGATACTGTGTCTTTCCTCCAGGAAGCAATCTTAGTCCCAGGTAGAAAAGATAGACTGGTCTGGAAGCCTGAAGCTTCAGGTAATTTCACTTCTAAGTCTACCTACAGAATGCTCACTCAGATGCCAGGTAATTTCCCTGCCTCTAAATTCATTTGGAATAATGCATTGCAAAAAAAGATATCCATATTTACTTGGAAAATGCTGCAATCATTTTTACCTTTTGATGAGGTGCTCATTAAATGTGGATTCAGCCTTGCTTCAAAATGTCCTGCCTGCTCAAATTCAGATTCAATACAACATTTTTTTCATTTCATGTCATATTGCTAAAGCTGTTTGGGGTAACATGGCTTCTATTGTAAATTTTCATCTTCAGGATACTCATTCTCTTCCTGAAAGATTTTTTATTTTTTGGAATACTAGAGATCTTGCTAACTGGAAACACTTCATCTGCAAAATAACACCTTCCATAACTTGTTGGTCACTTTGGAAAGCTAGGAATAGATTTTTACATGATAATGTACCACTTTCCTCAGATCTGATATCTAAGGAGATTCACAACTTAATAAAACTGGCTTTCCTAACTACTCCAAGGACATATTTCACTCATTCTTCTATCTCTTTACCTTTCAATCAGTGGATACCTTTCATTAGACCCCCACCTAAGCCTAATATAACAACTGTCCTGTGGGAGAGACCTCCAGTTGGGTTTTTTAAAATAAACACTGATGCTTCTTGGTACACTGATAAGGCTGCTGCTGGGATAGTAGTTCGGGACTGCTGTGGTGATTTGATTAATTTATGTTCAGTCTCCATCTCTGCTGATTCTCCGATCGAGGCTGAAATGAAAGCCATTTTACTTGCTATGCAATCTTTGCCTGGAATTCATATGAACTGCATTTTTGAAACGGATTGTAAGCAAGCAGTTAACATGATAAACTGCCCCTATTCAGCAAATTGGAACCTCTTTAACTTAGCTTTTCAAATTAATGTCCTGCTGTGTGGAGCAAAGTTGAATCATGTTTTTAGGGAAGGTAACTCGGTAGCAAATGCGATTGCGAGGTATCATACTTGTCATCTTCAAAGTATCCAGCCTCATAACATTCCCCATCATATCAAGGGACTAATTGTGTTGGACAAGGCTCATGTTCCACATGTTAGAGCTCACTAGTTTCTCACTTAGAGACTGATACTGCTAATTAGTTTTTTTCTGTTTCTTTGCAGATCATGATCCATCTCAAATTGGCCTTCCAGCCTCTGCACCTCTACACTTGCAACGATGCACTGTTCTCTTCTCTTCCTTGGAACAGGAGGATGTTCTGTCTTCGGATCAGCTGGGAAGATGCTCTCCTGCATTGGATGCTCTCCCGGTAATTTTGGATGCTTTCCCGGCCTTCCGCTGGAAAGAAGACATATTACTGATTCACTTCTGCATAATCTAGGATTACTGTCAATCTCTAGTCTAATTTGGGTATTGAGGTTGCCTGGCCGGAGGTGTAAATTAACACGAGGGGTGGAGATTTCCACCTCCGGATCGCAACTTCATCAAATATCTTTTGCTAGGATAATTTTGCTTATAATATAAGAACTCGATATAGGATTAGTAGGACTTTTGGAGGGCAATTTTGTTGCCTCATCGCAAACTTTGGTCTACCTCTGTACAAATGCTTCATATGAGGAATGGGGAACCTCTAATATAGTAACCCCACCTTCGGGTGATTTTAATTAAAAATAAATAAATAAATGCAATGAGAGATGCAGCAATATATTGGTGTAATTGGTGCAGATTCTACAAAAAGTTGAGTAGTTCAGGAAAATGGCTTGTACAGTTTGGTGTTGCATTTCTGAGTGTTGATCGAACCTTTTCATTGTAAAAGAATAATGCTTGTTGGGGTCAAGTTTTAGGATGTTGTTTTTATAATCAACATTAATTACCGAAGGAAACATTTCACGGGACCAAATGAAACACGAAGTTTTCAGTAGTCTGCATTGCGTGCATGGTCAAAACAATGCTACGCTCCAATTTGGGCGCTAACATGCCAGTTTAGTTCAACAGTTCAATTTCTTGCCTAATGTATTTTTTCTTAAAAATACATCTACAAAGTTTTGTTTTAGACTAACTAAACATTCGATGGGTCATTTTATAAGGGCTAATATACAGATATAATCCTATATAATTATGAAAGTGCAAATATAATCATGAGATAATTTTTAGTGCAAATATAACCCTAACTATAATACATAAGTGAAAATATAACCCTAAAACCATTATTCCGATATTGACCGGCCATTGACCGACCGAAAATTATCAAAACGCCCTTCCAACCTAATACAGAATTTTAAAATATAGAAATGCCCCCACCACCTAGATCTGCCACGAGCCCCACCATCCCACCACCAATCCACCACCCACCATCCCACCACCACCAATACACCACCTTGATCAGCGCAAATTTCACAAATTCCAAACCTGGCTCAACTCCCCCATCGCCAGAGCCAAGGCACAGCTCCAGTGCCACAACACTGACAACGACAACCTCACTTACACTGCCCTCGAATTGGATAAGAAATTTAGCCCATTTTTCTTCCAAGGGTTCGGGTCGAGGCTCCGGGACCCCTGGCTCAACTAGGAGGATGACCTTTTTGAACTGCTGCTTCACGAACTCTACGTAGGGGCCCTCCATATGAGTGCAGGTTTTTTCGAGAATGACGTCGCAGTCGGTGATCCCAACGATGACGCGGTCGTACACGGTGGCGCCGCCGTGGAAGCTCTTACAGAGGTAGAGGATGTCCTTAGCCTCAAAGGTCTTCACTGAAGTTATGGAGGTTTTTGGGAACCCTGACGGTGGCTTACACAGTTTGTTTAGAGTTGGGTACTTTCCCACCCTAGTCGGAGAGGTGGTATAGGTAGTGGAGAGGGCGACGAAGACGAAGTAGAATGCGGTCTTGATCCCCAATTCAGACACTGCAATGTTGCATTCAACCCTATATAGGAAGAGATCTGTAAGATCTCCACTGTGAGCAGCCCCGTCGAGCACCGCAACGTTGCACTCAAGAATGTGAACATGGCTCGGGTTTCGCTAGGGTGTCAGAGCCGGAGCCGCCGTTGGTGACTTGCGAGAATGAGATGTTTGGGAGAATGCAGTTGTTGACTGACTTGCGAGAACGAGGGAGAAGAGCCAATGTCCAGCTCCAACAGCTTCAGTTTAGGGTTTGGTTGTGGGTATGATAATAGTTTTAGTTTATTTTTAGTTTTTGATTAGGGGTATGCCGTAAAAAATTGCTTTTAGTCTTTACACTGGTTGAAATATAAATACAGTTATTTATACTCCCACAGTCTCATTTCAATCTGTAATTTAACTATTGATTTAGTTGAAATTTCTCAATTTTGACCATAAAATTAAATTAGTGTATACGCATAAATACTATTGAGTGATAACTTGTTAGATTCCTTTTTTTTTGGGAAAAATTTAATTTCATTAATACCTCTTCAAAACTGGTCTGTACAAATCCCTAAACCCATAGTCATCTAACATAAACATAACACATTTCTTCCTTAATTTTGTTTTTCCCAAGCTCAATAAACTATACACTCAATAATGCTATCAAAAACATTTTTCCTATTCTCTTCCTTTCCAAAGCTTCTATTATTTCTCAAGCTCCATAAGACATACAACGTTTCAACAACTGCTATTTTTAGAAGTTGAGCCCTGCTGCCTTTACCTTAACACTTCACAGCCAAACACTATTTTTCCTCTTCCCACCGTACTGGGACATGCTTCCACTATATCCAGGTAAGGATTTTGCACCAGATATCCTTGAATGTAGAACAATTAAAGAAAAGGCAGCACATCTATAGCGTAAAAATAGCTCTCGGTCGTGCTTGATTAGCATTGCAGATGTGTCACCAAAATACAACCTCTCGCTCACCTTGTAGTGCCATGCAGATGTCTCCAGTACAGAAGTATTTTGCCCGTTTCAGTTCCCTCCATATCTCCATACCATGAAGGACAGCTCTGCACTTACCTACTCGTTTCAAAATCCATGAACTATTGTTTGGAAACTTCACAGTCATGATATCAGCACCCTTTATGTAGTAGGAGTGAATCCACATAATCTACATTTGATCTCTTTTCCTGCACAGATTCGACAATGTTTTAATCAAGTTAGCCTCATTCCATTCTACAAGTGCAATCATATTCAGCCCTCCTGTTTTTGTTAGTGTATATACTTTCCCACGAACTTGGTGACTTCTTTATAATGAAATCAGTGGCACTCCATAGATACGATCTACAGATTGCTTCCAAATTGTTTCAAGACAGCCTTCGGTAAGGGAAATACTTGCAACCAATAGTTTTCAATCACAAATAGAACGCTCTTGATTAGCTGCAACCATCCTGCATAGCTAAGCAAACGAGCACTCCAATGTTTTATTCTGCTGATCATGTTCTTAATAAGTGGCTGGCATTGCTGTATTGTGAGTTTTCTGCTCGTAAGTGGTGTACCTAAATATTTGAAGGGCATGGTTCCTTCCTCAAAACCAGTGACCGCTAGTACTTCCTGTTTCAGCTCCACTCCACATTCCCCAAAAAATACCTTGCATTTAGATCGATTCACCCTCATGCCCGTGAATCAGTAAACTTGTGGAAAACATTCATTTGTTCCTGGACAGATTTAGCATCAGCCTTTGTCATCAAAAGTATGTCATTCCAAAGCTTAGGTTGATTATCTTCAAGCTATAAAACCTAAAATAATATTGATACCCACAGTTCTCATCCAGTTTTCTCAAACAATGATAACTGTTTTCCATGATCAGCACAAAAAGCAGGGGAGACAAAGGGTCACCCTGTCTGAGCCCTTGCTGTGCTTTAATGAACTTGGTGGGGAAGCCATTGATCATTTATTCAAACTTAAGAGTTATCACACATTTCATAAACCATGTGATGAACATACCTGGGAAGCCCAGCTCTCGCAGGATGGCCTCCAGTGCTGTTTACTCAACTGTGTCGTAGGTTTTTTGAAGATCAATTTGGAGCATACATCTCACTCCCCAGCCTTCATGTTGTAGCCCCGGATAAGCTCGTAGGAAATCATCACATGGTCATGAATACTATGTCCCGAGACAAAAGCTACCTGACTCTCATGAACAATATCTATTATTACACCACTTAACCTTGTTGTTAAAATCTTTGATATAATCTTATAAACTGTTGTACAACATGAGATTGGTCTCAGATCACTCACCTTTTTTGCTGCCTGGTGTTTTGGTATCAGCGTCACCATTGTACTATTCACCACCTTATACATCCTCCATTCATTAAAGAAATCCATCACAACCCCTATGACATCCCCTTTAATTACTCTCCAGTTGGCTTTAAAAATTTTGGAACTAAAACCATCAATTCCTGGGGCTTTCTGATCCCAATGCCATTAAATGCCATTCAAATTCCCTAGCTCTGTTACCCTACCAATCAGTTGTTTTCTAGCATCACTGGTTAGAGTATATCCATTCCTTATCGCTTTAACATTAATACTCACCATTCTCTCAATGTTTTTACCAATCAAGTGTTCATAAAAATTCAAGACTTCAGCTTCCATGCCCTCCTGATCAGTGATCCCAGTAACACCCTCCCTTTCCATTTTCATAATCCCCAACATATTGTTTTTAACTTTAACTGATGTGTGGAAGTATGCGTTGTTTCTGTCCCCTAATCTGAGCCAATCCACCTTCGCTTTTTGCCTTGCTAATTTCTCGTCAATCTCATTCCACCTCATTAGCTCCTCCGTACACTGCACAACCTTCACTATCCTCTCCATGTCCATTCTATTTAAGATGAGCTCATGTTGTACAACTAAGAGCTCTTGGCTTACTACCTCCAGTTTGTTTTTAACTCGTGATAGCTTTTTGGTGTGTACCCCTAGCTCCTGTTGAAACCTTAAAAGTTTTCTCCACACCACAACCATAGGCCTACCATTCAATTTTTCCTTACAGCTCTTCATCATTCTCAAGAAAACAATTAAAGAACTTAAACTATTTACCCTGTTTTTCCTTCCCTTCATGTACTTTGATACGGAGCAGGGCATGGTCTGAAACACCAGGTTCTATGATCTCCACCTTGCCATCCGGATACAGTTGAAACTACTCTCAGTTTCCAATCGCTTTATCAATTCTCGAGTAAATAACCCCTTCTGCTTATCTATTCGACCAAGTGAAATAATCCCCCAAGCTATCATATTCAAATAAGCCTGCCTGATTCATCATCTATTCAAGATCCCAATATTCATTGATCTGTACATCATAGCACCTATCCGATCATTTGCAGATAATACGTTTTTGAAATACCCCATTGCAAGCCAAGCGGTACCCTTAGTTTTCCTCTTTAGCTTTTCAATATCTTTCCAAAGTACCTTCCTGTCTTTCAGTTGGTTAGAATCATATATAGTTGTAAACTAGTGGATCAACACGTCATCAAGTCCATAAAATCCCACATGAATCATCTGGTCAGTTATTTTCACATGTTTCACACTAACCCTGGACTTATCCCACATGACCCACAGTCTTCCATTCAGGTGAGCATCATAATTATCTATATAACTCCAGTTTGATTCCATATTATTCCTGATATCCCCTGCTCTCTCTTTTTTAACTCTTTTTTCAATAAGTATAGCCAACGTTAAACTCATGTTCCTCAGGCGGGAGGCAATCTATTTGTTCTTGGCTGCTTTATTCAAACCCCTAACGTTCCACGTTACGATCATGGAACCTTGACATAAGAATCATTAGGATCAATCCAAATCCTCTGATTCCCTCACTCAGTACCCATACTATTGCTTCCAACATCAACCAAACTTTCCACCATCTGCTCAACAATAATTTCTACAGGTTGCTTTCCCCTATTCGTTGATCCCACCACCTTTCATTCATTTGAGAGATCTTTCTGCTCCTACCCCTGTGGTGCACCAACCTTGCTTACCACTGTCTTCTCATCCTTCCTCTGCTAATTCTGAATTGTATCCTTCTCATTTACAGCCCTTTTGCATTAATGTCCTCCCACCTGGCATACCTCACAGAACATTGGCTTCCACTCCAACTCTATATTCTATTTCAGTTTTGTCCCATCAATATCCTTTATACAGATATTCTCAGGCACTATCGTTGATAAATTAATTTCAATCAGCAGGTGAGCATATGATAGCCTCTATGATCCTATCCTCAATCATAACTCTATTCCAATCCGCTAAGGCCAAGGTCACCCGTATTTTTGGCCTACCTCTCCTCATTTTTGTGGTCACTAGAAACACCGCTATTGCGTGTTAATCATCCACACAGTCACCATTCGTAACATATTTATAATTTTCTCTCTCTCTCTCTCTTTGTTTCTTTTTATTTCTTTGTTTTGTTATGCAAATCAATTTATACAGAATGATACCTCCTAAATTCTAATTACACTACTAACTTGTTAGATTCTTTATAACACATATTTTCAAAATATCAACTTTTCATAAGTTTTGAATTATCTTAAATAAAAAAATATTAATGATCAAACATTTTTTAAATCAATTGATGAAAATGAAAGTGTGCAGATTGAAATGGTACAAAGTATATGTTTGAATATATGTATAGTTTGAAGTCTAAGGTGAAGGCTCGGGTGAAGAGGTTCAGGTGAAGGCTCGGGTGAAGAGGTTCAAGTGAAGGTGAGGGCACTGGTTGGAAGGTTCAGGTGAAGGCTCAGGTGAACTTAGCCGCATGAGGTATCTTCAATGGATCGGGTCGTGTAGAACAAAGTAGCTCGTGCCAAGGTCCTCTAGAACTATCGTGTTGGCTAGCACAACCCCTGTAGAATCACACGTCCATGCTAGTTCTTTGAGTGTTGGACTTTAACTCCCTTCTTCTTCTCAGCTTGATTCCATCTACTATCACATTTTGACTCGTGGCCTTCTATTATCAACTACCATCCAATAAACTCACAAAAACATAATCTCGGAGCTCGTGAGGACATAGTGTCCATTAGATCCAATTAAGTCCACAAAACTATGGATTTAGATAATAAAACCAACAATGGTCATCAAAAATATTTGTAATGTAAAATTAACTAAAACTAGAAATAAAACAACCAAAACATAATAATAAAAAAATGTGTCAAATGCATTTGTTAACACATGCTTTTAGGTGCAGATCAATTCCTTCACACTTAAACCTTTACTCATCCTAGAGTAAACAAGAACGAGCATCTAAGAGGAAAGCACCATGCAAAGATATGTTAACCAATACATTCAACCTTACTGCTAAGCTACCCTAGTTCCCCCAAATATGTGAGACTTTTAAAAACCTCACTCCTCGAAGAAGCTAAAGTAATCTATCCAACCCAATCATACTAAGAAAAAGGCAAGGTATACATGATAGATGTGAAACTAACTTACTCCGCTGAAGAAGCTACCAAAGACAATACAATAGATGCTTAGCATAATATCTGATTTCTCTCAATTTCTCTCATTTTTCTTAGGGTCCCTTTCGGGTTTTCATCCAAGCTTCACACACAAATTGAACTCACTTCTCATTTTTTTCACACCATGGCTTCTAACTTTTGCATAGGTTTTCAACTTGTCCAGGCCTTTCCCATTGTTGCCTATGTTGCCCTTTCAGGTTTTTGACTTAGCCTGGCATATAGTTTTTCATTTTTTCAAAATTTTTCATTTTTTTTGTGTAGCAAAAAATGTCCCAAAGATGGGTTTCAGACTACATGAAGATAAGAAAAATAAAATGACACCTAACAACCAAAGACAGATTAAACTACCAACAAACACAAAGGAATCTTGTTGAAACTTCCTAGTTACTCCCTCCCTCACACTTAAACCTTGCATTGTCCCCAATGCAACCTAAAATTAGAAATCATAAGTGGAGTAAGGAGAAATAGTGTCACTTACTCTTGGGACCCCAAAGGGCCCTTCCTCAAGCATCACGCCTCGCATCCCTCCGTCTTTCTTCTTGCCTCATCTCTTGTCTCTCAACGGGAACGAGGTCTTGAAAGCTATCAGGCTTTGAAGCATGGAACCTCTCAATCAACTGCTCTATATCTTCCTCATTCACATCGGCTCTTCCATCAATAATTGCAAATTCTTCTTTCACCTTCTGCTCAATGGACTCCAATCTAACCCCTCAAACTCTCATGGTATCATCCATCACATCTAATCTAGTCCCAAATTCATCCATTTGTGGGCTCATTCCTCCTACCACTTGACCAACCTCTTGCACTATTTGGGTTGAACTTAAGAGTTGTTCCCCAAAAGTGCAAAATTGGTAAAGAAACTCCACGAGTAGGGCACCATGGGTAGATGGCATTCTTGTTAGAATCTAACCATTTTCCTCCTCTATATCCATGTTCAGAGCCAAGAGGATGTTGTAGAATACATTCTCGAATCTCGGATGGAGGGCTATAAAAAGGCATTCCAGTGTGGTATCTTAGTCGATAGCTGTGCGTTCGGGTCGTGGCAGCATCATGAAATTGTATACCAAAGCACCACCGTACAACCAAATGAAATGGTCTTCAGAGGTAGTGAAAGCAACCATTGATTCCCTCTCTAGATTTTCCCTCATGTATCTTGTCTCCAAACGACCTAAATTCTCTACGGCAAAGGGGGAAGAAGTCGAATGGCCCAAGTGTTGGGCTAAAAGTCCCACAGTACCCCCATCGGTATCTTTCCACCCTTCTTCTTTCCCGCAGCTAAGTATTTCTCCACGAAGGCCCCAATCATATTGGGGTAAAATTTCCTTTCTGGGGTTATTGCCCTAAGAGTTTGGACGTCCCAGTTTGGTCATTGAGAGATCTCTATGTGGAGAAACACTCCCATAGATAGGAGCCGGTACACATACCGCAAAGATGGGTGGACTATTGCGGTACTATTGCACAAGTGTCTCCTCTCCGTGCTTGTCAAATTCCTCCAAAAATTGCTCAATGTGAACAAAAGGCCTTGCCGGTGAGTCATTGGAACTTCCTTCCCGTATTTCCACCCAAAAGCTCGAGTAATCTCCCTATGGGTCATGGTGTACTCCTTGTCATCCTAGAGGATATTGATGATCCTTCTTCCATCGTTGCCTGTAATTTACTCCAAGGTCTCGAAAAACTCCAAGGTCCATCTTATGTTTGTTTTGGAGTGCATCTCTAGGAAGCCATCTAGGCTTAGCTGGCCTAGTAAATAGGTGATAGGCTTGAGTCAGCTTAGTGCTACCAAGACCTCCTTTCATGCAAACTTTGTCTCTAAAATGGTCCTTGTTTGGCTATTTAGAAATATCCATCTCCAGGATGCACTCTCGGAAATGTTGGCCAACCCCATGAACTCCTCAACAACGAAGGCGGGGTCAGAAGGAAGGGAAGTTTTTGACTCTTGTCTCCCAACTTTAGCTGACTTCTTCCTATTCTCACCCCGGGAAGTTGTTCCTTTCTCCGGCCTATTCCTTTTTGGAGCCATTCTTTAATATAAAAAAGAAGATGGTAATGGAAAGAATGTACAAGGATATGCATCAAGTATCATTCAACAAGAACATTCTTCCTAAATAACCAACACATTGTAAACCATGTCATTTCAACACAAGGGTTATTTAATCAAGAATCATTCTTCCTAAACACTCAATACATGGAAAATCATGTCACCTCAACACAAAAATTATTCAATTAAGAATCATTCTTCCTAAACAACTAACACGTGACAAATCATATCATCTTAACACAAAGACCATACACTTCCTTCACACTTAGTTCAACACAAAATCATTCATATAACCCGCATTCTTTCCTAGAACACCTCAAAATTTTGAGATTCATGCCTCCCATCACAACACACTCATGCTAAAGGAAGAAAATAAAAACAACGTTAAAAGATTTACCCAAAAATTGAAGTTAAGAGCTGAAGATTCAAACTAGAAGACGTAAGAAGTGCTCTCACTTGAGAGAAAATGCTCAGCTAAAAAACGTGCGAAACACACACACATCTTCTGTCCCTTCTCTTCTTCCTCTCTTTCTCACCTTAGCCTGATAACGGTCATTTTCCAGAGCCTCCTCCTGGTTCTGGTCACAAACGATGGCGTCTCCGATGCCTACGCCCCCTCCAATTCCTCCCCTACCGGTTAATAAAAGCTTTCTTCAAGCTCTTAATTCGAAACCATCTCCTCTCTTAGCATCCCTTCCTGACACTCCGAACCTTCATCCCATCACTGAGTATAAGGATAAGATCGCCTTTATCCTCCCACCAGAGAAAGGCGATCTCCTGGCAATGCATTATCAAAATGCATTGGTTGGAAAATTCAACAAAGGGAAACCTCCTATGGAGACTCTTCTTACTGTTTTCAAGTCAATAGTTTTCAATGCTAAATTTCAATTAGGTTCAATTGACTACCGTCATGTTTTGATTCATTTTCAGGACAATGATGACTATCAGCGTTGCTGGATGAAAGGACAATGGATGATCCATGGATCGATGATGAAGGTACAGAAATGGTCACCAGATTTCTCTCCAACAGCTGAGTCTTCAGTAATTCCGGCTTGGGTAACGATTCATCAACTTCCAATCCATTTTTACAACACTTCAGCTATTATAGGAATCAGTAGTCAAATTGGCAAGTTTTTGAAAATGGATGCCGCCACTAAGGCACTAACTAGACCCTCTGCTATTAAGGTCTGTGCAGAAATCGATCTGTTGGCTCAGCTTCCTTCTACTATTGTCGTAGGAATTAGAAATAAGGTGGCAGACTACCCCATAGAATATGATCAATTGCCCCTTTATTGCTCCCATTGTAAGATAATAGGACATAGTCACCTAACATGTAATTTCTTGCACCCTGAACTGAGAAACAACAAAACAAAAAAAGGTGAAATCAAAGAATCTCAGGTTAGGAAACCCCCAGCACAGAATCAATCTAGGTCTGATGTAGGCATTATTCCACAAGCCACAGTGGAAGTAGAAGGAACTTCAACCTTATCAGTGTCACAAAAAGAAAAAGATGTTCACACTCAGGAAAAAAATCCGGTTTTAATAATGGAGAATCTAAATCCATATAAAGCTAATCAGTTGAAGAGAAACAACACCTTTTACTCTCTAGATGATATCTCAAAACCAATCACAAACTTCTTTTGGAGAAAGAAAAAACAATCAGTACTTCCCCTTATAGAAGAAACTCCATGTCACAAAAATGTGGTTTCAATCTCAAATGCCTTCCAATCTTTAAATGATCTTAATGATATGGACAATGTTTTTAAAGAAGATGATATTGTTGACATTTTCCATGAGTCATTAGAAACACAGGATATAACTGAGCAGGCCATTGAGGAACAGGTAGTGATAACACCAGATGCTGTGCAAGGTGATCCCTCTGCCCTGGTACCTGTGCAGCCTATTGAGGAACTGGTAGTGACACCAACTGTAGCGGTGCAGGAGGATCCCTCAGTTCATATGGCAAATCTAGTGACAGAATCCACAAATCACCATGATATTCCAGGTAATAGTCATGACAATGCTCTTCAGGAGGTAGGTATCTCAAACTCTGGAACTAAGGAGAAATGTGATGTTACACTGACACAAAACAGCAAGGCTAATGTTAGTAAACAAAGGATTTTAAGATCATCACAAAAAGCTACCCCAGCTAGTTTTAAATGATAAAATACACCAAACATGGTAATATTTTAGTTTGGAATGTTAGGGGTTATGGTACTTCAATTGATAGATTAAAGACTCTCAAAATGAAACACAAGATAGACATCCTATGTTTAATTGAACCATGGCATGATAATCAAGATTTGATAAAATTGAAGCATGTTTTAGGGTTTGAAAATGCAATATGTGCTCAGTATGCAAAAATTTGGCTCCTATGGAATCATAATTTCAACATACAAAGTTTACAGGAGTCAGATCAGTTCATAAAAACTAAAATAGAGGAAAGAGCTACCTCTTCTTCCTGGATTTGTTTAGTGTTCATAGAACTTTAAGGGAAGTATTATGGTCCGATTTACAGTCTTCTATGCCTGTGTCTGTATCTTCTGAGCCTGATCCAGCAGTCTACATAGGTGATTTTAACTCTGTAACTTCTGTTACAGAGTACAAGGGTAGAAAGACCACCCCCAGGAAGAGTATGAAAAAATTCAACGATTTCATATCCAGTAAAGATTTGCATGAAATACCAACTGTAGGTAATTCGTACACATGGAGCAATAATAGATATCAAGATAAGTGTAGGGATTTACAGTTCCAGAGACTTGATAGAGGACTTAGTAACCTAGAATGGCTTGAACAATTTCCCAACAGCTCCATACAAGTCCTAAATAGACTAACCTCTGACCATTCTCCCTTACTGCTTTCAATTCAATCAGCTTTAGAGCAGGTTCCTAGGCCCTTCAGATACCAAGAAATGTGGGCTAATAGAGTTGAATTTCAGGAACTGGTAGTTTCAAATTGGAATCTGGGATCTAATTTTCAAGGGATGCATAATCTGGTTTATAAACTTAAAAGACTGAAGACTGTTATAAAAGATTGGAATAGGTCTAACTTTGGCAATGTGAATCAGAATCTTATCATTTCCGAGAATAGAGTAAATGAACTAGAGATACTTTTCCAGCTTTCACCTGATGATGCAATGTTAATGGAACTCACAAAATCTAAAGCTGACCTTCTCAGAGCTCAGAAAGAACATAACATTTTCCTTAAGCAAAAGGCTAGGCTTAATTGGATTAAACATGGGGATGCAAACACTAGTTTCTTTTATCATTCCATTAAAGAAAAAAAAAAAGCAAGATCAAGAATTTGCAAAATTAAGGATGGACTTGGTAATTGGATCTCAGACCCTAAACTGATCAAAGAGGAAGGAGTTAGGTTCTTCCAGGAATTACTTAATCAGGATGTACCACAAATAGAAGGAACCTATCATAACCACTTTCTTAAGGAGATTCCTAAACTCATTACGGAAGAACAAAATCTGTTACTTCTCAACCCCTTTAACATACAGGAACTGCATTTTGCAGTTTTTAATCTTAACAAATCCAGTGCTCCTGGCTCTGATGGATTTTCAGGTGAATTCTACACTCATTTCTGGGAAACCATCAAACAAGATCTCTTGCTTGCTGCAAATGACTTCTTAATAAATGGTAACATCCCAAAAGCCATTTCAAGTACATGGCTCACTTTAATCCCAAAAAAGAAAATCCCCATAACTTTTGCAGACTTTAGGCGAATCAGTTTATCTAACTTTGTTTTTTTTTAATAAACCATCCGAAGATGGGGGAGTTGTATTTGGCCTTCCCATGCCATAAAATAAACGGAAAATTAAAGTACTGAGAAAGGAAGCAGTAGCTAAGTGAAAATATACAGTAGTGAGCACTAGGCTCGTGAGTCCTCATTAGTTGCTTCCAAGGAATGAAAAGAAAAAAACTGCAATAAAGTTTGTTAATAAAGTTTTTTCTAAACTGCTTCTGGAGAGAATTAAACCTTTAATGCACATTCTGATCTCTCCTGAGCAGAGTGCATTCATCAAAGGGAGGGATATCTCTCATAATGTCATTTTAATGAAAGAGATGACCAGATTATTGTCTAGGAAAACTAAGGTCAAAAATCTGATAGTTAAATTAGATATGCAAAAGGCTTTTGACAGGGTCTCCTGGTCATTTCTAAATTCAATCCTACTAAAATTTGGCTTCCATGGAAAATTTGTAGCACTTATAATGCACAACATTGCTGCTGCACACTTCTCTGTTCTAGTGAATGGTGTGACATCTGGTTTTTTCTCTTCCTCCAGAGGCATCAAGCAAGGGGATCCTCTATCCCCTTTTCTGTATAACATTCTGTCTTAGGCTTTTTCTAGAAGTCTCAAGAAAATTTTTTCAGATGGTTATTTGCAATATTTCAGTCTCCCCACTACATGCTCCCCCCTTACACATATCATGTATGCTGATGACACTGCCATATTTTTGACCACCAGGTCAAATGGTCTGAAACTTTTTAAACTGTTTTTGTTAGCATATGAGAGTACATCCGGACAAAAAGTCAATTTCTCCAAATCTGAGTTTTTCTTAGCTCAGAACATCCCTCCTCAAACTGTTCTCACAATCAAGAGGATTTTGGGAATGGAGAAAGGGTCTTTTCCTTTCAAATATCTAGGTGTACCTATTTTTTCTGGTAGAAACTTAAAGGTCCATTACCTTCCAATTTTAGAAAGAATGGAAAAAATGATTAACAATTGGAAAAATAGATGGCTATCCTCAGCTGGTAGGATCACCTTGATTAATCACTGTCTCCTTTCCATCCCTACTCATATTTTTGCAGTTCTAAGCCCTAGGATAATCCTAAAAAAAATGGAGAGAGCTGCTTCGAGTCTATTCTGGGGGAAGGGTGAACATGGAGACAAAAAAAGTGGAGAACCTGGAAGAAAATGTGTTTGCCAGTTCAGGAAAATGGCTTAGGATTTAGAGATCTAAATGCAATAGTAGAAGCTTTCTCTTGTAAACTGTGGTGGAAGTTGCAACATAACAATACTCAGTGGGCTTCTCTTATATGGTCTTTACCTGACTCATATAAAAAATCTCATACCTGGTCTAGGATTACAAGAATTACTGCTATTGCAAACAGTGCTTCTAGAGTCCTCTATGGAGTAGGAGATTGTTCTTTTTGGAATGCAAATTGGATAGGTAATGGAGCTTTAATTACAAATTGCCAGAACACATTGATCTACCTTTTACAGATATCTCCCTCAGATCTTTCATTGAGGGTAAATCATCTTTCCTACCACTTCTGGAGCCACACTTGGCTACCAACATTACCTATTCCCTGCAGGTGGCTACTTTGGATTATACACACAAAGACAAGCTTGTCTGGACTCCTAATTTGGATGGAAACTTCTCAATCAGGTCAGCATACTCAATTTTCAGAATACGGAAACCATGCATCAGAGATTTTTCTAAGGTCTGGACTTCTTTTCTTCCTGGTAAAATGTCTGTCTTATTATGGAGAGTCCTAAATGGTCTATTACCTTTTGACAACATACTTAACAGTTTTGGTTTCTCTTTTGCTTCCAGATGCCCTATTTGCATGAATCATTCTGACAATCTTGATCACTATTTTAATTCATGCATATCTTCCAATGCTGTATGGCAAAAGGTCCTCTCCCTGTTACAGCTACCTTCACCTGGATTCAGTAGTTTTAAAAATAGAGTACAATTTCTTTTAGCATATCCAGCTGATTCCAAGATACATGAAAACCTGATTTCTGTTTCCCTAGTGGCTACAGTCTGGTTCTTATGGATCTATAGGAACAAAATAATCTTTGAAAACACAGCTTTCTCTTCTGAAGCATGTTTCCTTGAAATCAAAGGGATGATTTACCAAATCTTTACTGCTCATCAATTTTATGGAGATACTGAAAAGAACAAGAGATGGATTCTGGCTAATATCATTCCTAAAATTTCTAGTAAGAAGAAAAAACTGATATCGATTGTAAAATGGCAAAAACCAGATAGAGGCTACAAAATAAATACGGATGCTTCCTGGAAAATTGGTGGTCAATCTGCTACCGCAGTGATTGTAAGGGATTGGAGGGGATTCTTGATCAAAATGAGAGTTAATACTTTTCAAAGTTCTGATCCTTTACATGCTGAGCTTCTAGCTATTCAAAGTGCTTATAATATCTGTTCAGAACTCTCTTTGCAAAACTGTATTATTGAATCAGACTGCCTAACTGCAGTCAAGGGGATTATTAATCCATCCCTTTGTCCTTGGAAAGTTTTCTCAATCTGTAGTACACTACACAGGGCACAGCTCTCAATCCCTATCCAGTATATCCCCCGGGAAGCTAACCATCCTGCAGATTTTTTGGCAAAATTGGCTATGGATAACCATCTCCAAGGAGATGTGGATATTATGTCAGTCCCAATTTTCTTTAAAGGTTTCCTTGCCCTGGATATCTCTGGAGTCCCGGGGATTAGAGTGGGAACAAATTAGGTCCCCCCCCTCTTTGCTGTGGCTAACATTTCTTGCAGGACTATCTAAGAAATTTTATGGTTATGACTCTCTCTGGGCTGCTAGTTTCTCTGATTATGCCTATCCCTGAGCTGCTATTTTTCGAGTATAGATACTGCTGTCTTCTTCTTCATATCTCAGGTACCAGAAGACTCCTTCGGGAACTGATGCTGACTGCGGACATCTCCTCCCGCTGCATTTTGCTGACTTTTGGATGAAGACACTCACTGCTAAGGGTAGCTGCTGCTACTTCTTCTCTCAGCTGAAGGACAAATCCGGATCCATGCTTGCTCCTTATGAGGCTTTTAAACATATTTCCCACGGTCTGAATATCACTGACTAACTGGGGTTTCGAATGTCGACTCCCCGACTCGTTCGTGATATCTCAGGGCTTAGAAAATCTGTTTCTGATCCAGTCTGGCACTTAGACTTACTTTTTTCACTGATCATCCTGTATGGAGGTTTTATTTTGCTTCCACTAGCAAGTCTTTTGCTACAAGTGCTCTTAGGGCTCTTGATCATCAATCGGATGACCTTTTGTAACGAACAAACTCATGATGCTATTTCTAGCTCTTTTACGGTTTGGGGAGCCCATAAATATCCCCCCATCTAAGGATGGTTATATTTAAAAAAAAGAGAGAGAAAATGCTCAAATTTTTTAGTTCTTCAAATGTGAATTGAGAGATGGGTGTTTTTGAAGTACTAGTAATTGGTTAAATTGCATTTATTTTCGGGGGAAGGTACATCTGAATTTTAATTTAAGAGAATCAAAGATCACCTAAAAATCACTACTAAAAAATAGGTACATATGCATTGGTAAAAATCCCAAGGATAAAATACTGGTGTAAGTTACAACAATTGCACCTGTAAGCTATGTGATTGTCAAAATACCGGTGCCTTTGATAACAAAGGCAGCAATAAACTTTATACCAGTGCATGAATTGGTGTATGGAATACGAAATTGAAAAATTATCTAGATTCAGCACCACTACTAGTGATACCGTTGCATGTGACCGGTGCTATTGACATGTGCACCTGTATGATTTCTACCAGTGTGTATATGTCTAAATATAATGTATGGAATTGGCGCCAAAGATATTATTTTGTCTTACCAATGCCTATGTTACTAAAAAAGTGGGAAAGGAAAATTATATTAGCACATGTACCGTATGTTATCGGTGTAAGCAAAAAATATGTGAATGAAATATGCAATTTCACCTATTTATGAGCTCTGTTACCGGTGAAGGGTACATACAAGTGTTACTTTTGGTTCAATTATTTTAAAAAATATCAATAGTACTGGTTTTTGGGCTAAAATACCAGTGCAAAATGTGCATTTAATGCTCACCTACCATATTTTTTAGCGGGTAAAAAATGGGGAATTGGGGATGATGAGTTCATTAATGGTTTTTTTGGTTGGATGAAAACATTGAATGATCTACTATCAAGACCCTAAAAGGTATCTTTTTTATATATATTTTGATGGCTATTAATGATGGATATTGTTGAATCTGGTTTGTAGACATATATTTCTTGTGTGTTTGATCATGTTAAAGTCATTGGGGTAGAATTGTTGATATTAGTTTGTCGTGTGTTCTCAAGGTTGAGGTAGTTAATGTTATGACTAGTGATTGTCATATTGTAGGACTTATTATGAATATGGTAATTGTCATGTTGAATGGTATATATGGTGCATTGATCTTGCATGATTTGAATGTGCTAATTATAATGGATTGTAAATTGAGTGGAACTTTGATTGTTGAAAATTTATTCTTGTGTAGAGTTGTATCATGTCATCGACATGCGTAAGCTTGTCTATGCCAACATTAGTAGGATAAGTGAAGAATATATTGGTTTCATGGATGTGTTTTGGAGCATTCTTTTAGTCGTGAGAAACAAATATTATGTCCTTGTTGTGATTGTAGAAATCAAAATCATACTGACAATAAGGACATGTTGAGACTCCATTTCTATAGCAAGGGGCTTGCAAAAGATGATGTGGTGTGAATGTTTTCATGGGGAAAAATCACCCCCGGAGGTGGTAGTTTGTAGTGTGGGGGAATGTTTTGGAGATGTAAAATTGGATGACATATGTGAGGAAGTTGATGAATTTGGAGGGAGGCCTAAGGTTTTGGATAACTTTTGGTATCCCGGTTGCAAGAAGAAAGACACAGTAATATCATGTTTGATAGAGTTGTTTAATATGAAAGATGTTGGTTTATGGAGTGATACTAGCATGAATAAATTGCTTATGTTTTTGCATGAAAAGCTTCCCGCCGGTAATGGTTTACCGAAAAACATTTATGATGCTAAGAGAATTTTGTGTTTGATAGGAATGAAGTATGAGAAGATACATGTTGTCCAAACGATTGTGTCTTGTATAGGGGTAACTTAAGGGATAAGATTGCTTGCCCGGTATGTAATCTGTCCTGTTATAAGAAATGGAGAAATGTGGTTGTCGGTGGGAAACATGTTGTGTCAGTGAGGAAGCGATTATTCCTAAGCTGAAAAGGTTCTTTAAGAATGCTAAGGATGCAAAGAACTTGACATGGTACATGGATAGGGGAGGTTCTAAAGATGATGATATTATTCGACATCCAACGGATGCAGATCAATGTAAGAATTTTGATAAGATGTATCTGAAGTTTACTTCCGAACCTAGAAATTTGAGAATGGCTTTGTGTACTGATGGTATGAACCCGTTTGGTAATATGTCCTCGTAACATAGTTTATGGCTGGTTATGCTCGTCATTTACAATCTACCCCCGTACTTGTTCATGAAGAGGAAATATATGTTGATGCACTTGATGATTTCTGGGCCAAACTGCCTAGAAATGGCATTGATACTTGACCCGCCATAAAATCGTAGCTAGAATTATACCCGAGCAAAGGTGTTGATGTCAAAGGGGTAGGTCAAATTTAAATTTATATTCTGCACCAAACTCATTACTAAGCTACCGATATGGTAGTTAGTGGCAAACCCGGGTATGTCCATAGAGATGCTAGGGCCCAATATTGAATTAAACATGATGTGGTAATCCAGTCAGGAAAGTCAATCGTTGTTCACTCTGTGAATCTCATCTCCTGTAAAACAAGTCCCGAAAGTTATTCCCGGAGAAAAGCTCTGACGATCAAGTCAGTCTTTCTCTTTAGTCACACTTACCTTAGCTCATTCTGAGCTTCTTGTTTTATAAGAACTTATAGTCATGGTTCCATGTTTGTAGGGGTTGAGATCGTGGGTTATGCCATGATCCTCACATTCTTGGTTCGTGATTTAGTTTTTATGGTAAGATCTGTGTTTCTCAGCTCACGATCTATGCCACAACTACATAGTTCCACACATACCTTTTTTTGGTTGATCTGCACTTTAGACTGAAATGACTTTGTCTTGCTATAGAGTGAGATTGGGCTGGGCCTAGAGGCCAACAACCTTTTAGTTGTTGGGCTATATATACACCATAAGCCCCCCCAGCCACAAAGTTAATACTACACGAAGCTATGGCCATGTTCAGGAGCTACTTGCAAACTTATTATTCCGTCTTCAACCGATGAGTAATAATCAGTTTGCTTTTGCTGCAACATGAATTGTTCGCAAAGTGTTGTATGCTTCTTGGCTTTGTTTCGCTACCTCATTGTATCGTGTATTCTTTGACATTTGAATTTCAAAATTTGAACGTGGAAGTATCATGTAGATATCCAGCTACTGCAATCTTGCAGCCGAGATTCACTCCTTTGTATTCGCTATTCATTTCGAGATCTCCTCCCCTGTCGTTACACTTTTTTTCTACAATTACCTTAATTCTTGTTATTTGAAGGCTGTCACTATTCAGTGTACTACGCCACCTTCTCGAATTCCAAAAAAGGTATATCAATTTTTGTCAGGCCTTCATTATTACTTAATGTTCACTTTCTGTCTCTTGGCTTTTCACTTTCTTTAATTAAAACGTCCAATAGTTTAGTCTTCTTCACTTCTTCCCGTCTCATTTATTCCTTCGATATGTAGTTGTTTTCCCCGTTAAACTAGTAAGTTCTCTTATTCTTCTTTTTTTCCTTTTCTGAAGCAAGTTCTGCAAGTTTGAATTTGTAGGTCATTGTTTCCATAGTATTTTTCAGTTTCCTTCTGATTGAGGGGATCTTTTTGTTTATCTGGCATTCTATTTGTATTTTTCTTCTGAAGTTTGGCCAAAATCTTCAATTGTGTCATTTTTTTTAATTGATGCCACCTTCCTCTGAATTTTAGGGATTTTAAGCGTTTCAATGTCTGCTTCTAACTTTATTGGAATTTCTGCACCAAATGTTCCTTAAAACTATGTCGAGCCTGAGGAGGATTCCAACTACCTCGCCGGTTCTTCTATCATTAATAGTATTCTCTCTGATTCCTATATTGAGAAGTTAAAGCATGTCTTCTCTTTTTTTTGTCTTCGTATCAATTAAGGCTCTCGAGGCCTCTAAAAGTGCTTGCACTCCTCTTTCCGGTTGTATTTATTGTTACTTAGACTACCTTAAGTTCGGGCTTTCCTTCCCCTTACCTGAACATGTCTTGGACTTGTTTTCTCATTACCAAGATGCTTTATGTCAGCTACATCCTAAAGTTGTTTCCATTTTTGTTTTCTTCTACCATGCATGCGAAGTGGCTGGGGTTTCTTTATCTTTTGACTTATTTCAAAAACTTTACCATCTTCAAAAAGTAAAAAACACCTCTGATCAGTTTACCCTTTATCTTGCAATCCCAACTGTTGAGTTCGTTAGTGGATTTCCAAACAATTGTGGAGTGTGGCGTGAGTATTTTTTCTGTATAAAACTTGGTAGTGATAGTAGACCAGATTTTCCGATTTGGAACTATGGTGTTTCCAAATCAAAATTTCCTAAGGCTAGGGTTCATCTTAATGCTGAGTCTAAAGTTGTAGCATCGCTTAGTCAGCATTCCATGGCCCTTCTCCCCGCTAGCTCTTTGAGCAAAGGTGTTTTACTTGTAGTTTATTTGGTCGCTTCTACTCTATCCAAATTTTTCTTCTTTGTCGTTGTTTTCATTGTCCTTCTATGTCTGTATGTTTGCCTAACTTTGTTTGTGTGCTGAGTTGCAAATATGGATCTAACCAAGCGCTCCAGTGACGAAAACTTCATTTCTGATGATGAGAATGATGACTTAGAGACCTTGGTGATTTAGAATAACGAAAACCCTGAGATTTTTATCCCTCGAGAAGGGATTATTAAAGCTATAGCTCAGCCAACAACTTCTAGGTCCCTAACCGAAGAAGTTAAGAGAGGCATGTCCAATGAGACCTCTCATAGGAGGAGGTGAAAGATATGAACCGACAACTCTACAACAACACTGGAGCCTTTTAAGAAGAAGGGGCGCGTTAGCCATTCTCTTCCTAACCTTCTGTCCCGAAGCCACTATTTGATTATGGAGGGAACTGTTCTTGCTACACTTTCTAAGCTGTCCCTTCCTTAGACAATGGTTGTGGTATGTTCTCCTTCTATTGAAGTGTTTTTGTGATCCAATTGGGTGGTTCCTTGTGTGTAACCACTCTACTTTTTTTTTGCTTATTTTGAAAACAATGTTGGTGAGAGCCTTCAACTTGTTAGTGAATGTGCAATGCAAGAAAATTGGCAAGCAAGCGAAGCGAAGTGTGCTTCCCTGAGTGTTTATGTTGAATCCTTTGAAGAGTGAACGTGTGTTGCCGAAGACGTGCTTTAGCCACTGAGGAAGAACTCAAAAAACTTCACTCCCAGTTCGAAGAGATGTGGACCACTGGCCCTGATTTGCCTGCATATCCCCAGTATCTGATTGATCTACTCATGAAGACAAAATCCTTTTATGCTTTATTTAACGTGGTCAACTGGTGCTTGCGACGTTGGGTACTGCGAGGCCTTGGTTGAATTGCAGAAGATGAATCCTACTGCAAGGGTTGACAAGCTACCTAAGATGGCCAAATCTGAGAAGGTCTTGAAAAAACAAAAGGAAATTCTAAACAAGGGATTCATTAAGAGAATTTCAAATGGTGGTCATCCTTTTGTACTGCTATCCCATCTCGCCAATCTTCCTAGTCTACCTTCCACAGTTAAGTTGAAAGAGTGTGTAATTGACTACCTTGAGGATCTTCCATTTAGCTCTCCCACTTACAAACTTTGCATTCCTGAGTATACGTCTAATCCTAATGATAATGCGAACCTTGGAGATGATTTAAATGACGAAGGCTCTGCTTAGCATGTCAGTAAGGAGGGTTCTGCTGTTGTTGTCTGCACTTCATCCACTTCTCCTTCTAAAATTACTGAATCTTAGTGCTATGGACTTTAAGGAGTTCTTTTTGGAAATTATGATAATATTTTGAAGTATGTGTGTACTATGTTGTATTATTGAAGATGTTATTATTTTGGTAATCTTTTCTAATTTGACTGGTCTCCTTATATTTATTTACATGCAGGGCTTTGATATTATGGTTGATCAAAATATTTTCAAAAGTGTAGATTATCTGGGGTATTATGATCGTTTTCATCGTCACACCGGGTTTTTGTCTCCTCGCTTATGTTGCCCTGTTAAACTGATTGAAGCTACTAAGTGTATATCCAAGGAATATCTCCAACTTATTTCCTCTGATCGTCTATTTCCCGTGGAGTCCGTTCCTTTACATATTGGGTGGGAAGCTCCTACGTCTTCATCAACTCCATCTTCTTCCACAACATGTATTTGCGTCAAGTTTATTACCAATGCTTATAATGTTGAATCGCTGGGTAGGGATATTGTTCGTAGTTTGGTTGATCTTAAATTTGCTAGTGTGTTCATAGGTTCACATAACCTCCCTGCTTGTGTCCAAGAATGAACGTTATCTTTGGGCTTTTGTCTGAAGTACATGCTCCTGGGTATTTGTGATCTTGAAGTGAAGTGGGAGAAGTCTATAAAGGACACCCAGGTCACTGTGCATAAATTAAGAGGGTTTTACGCTGAGCAAAATAGTCTTATTCACGGTCAGCAATTGACTATGGTAAATATGCTTCGACAATAAGAGGAATCTAATAATTTTTCTGCAAGTAAGACTCACGAAGCCCATCAAAATACTTGATCATTGATAAAACATTTACTCGCATTGATGACTTGTTAGACCTGTTAAAGAAAAAATAGAATGAGTATGACCACTTTTCATCTTATGCAATCGGTTGGCAAAGCAGGTTTTACGAGCAGTTTGATATAAATACGGAGCTTTGAAGTGAAAATGAATAGTTCCATGCTCAGTACAATTACCTTGATTATTCTGTGCATGAACTTGAGCAAGCTTGCGTTGATTGCAAAGATAAGCTATAGGCCCTTCCTTTGTCATCTCGTAAGTGTTATGGTCGTGGAGATATTACTATGTAAATTGGCGGGCAGAGGATTAACTTGTCTAAGGCTGTACAATCGCATATTCAGTTCCTGGAGGAAGAAGTACAAAGTTTAGTGGCTAAGAATAAGAGGTATGTTAAACTGTTAATGTTATGAGTATGCAGTTGGATCGCTAGGAGTTCAGCCATATGACAAACTTCAAGGCGTATTGTGCTAGATATCTTGGTCATATAGAGGGATGGGGTCTCATATGCCATCCTGCTTATTTACAGATGAAATGTCAATACGACCATATAGTTAGTGAAAAGCGTGTGGCTGTAGAAAATGGGTGTGGGGCTGGGCACGCTCGTCATTGTGGTGGTTCGTCATTTGAAGTGCTTCATTTTGCGTACGTTAACCATTGAATTTGACATTGTCATTAGCTTGTTTTATAGGGTCGATTGATAGTATTAGTTGAGTTTACGTGACAATGGGTTTAAACAACTATGTTTGGTTTTCTTGTCTAAACTCAATATTTTGTAGACTTAATTAGTACTAATGGACATATTGTATCCACGGGCTCCCAGATCTTCCTTGTGATAATCTATAATAGGTTGCCTGTGGGTTGTTTTTGGTTACATTCTATGTGAAGGCCATTCGTAAGGGCAGTAGAAGATATTGATGGCCATTCACAAGGACGGTAGAAGAGATCGAAGGCCATACACCTTTAGTTTGGAAGTAGAAGGCCATGAACATCAAAGCGTGGTAGATAGAGATTGGAGCATAAGATAGATGGCAATGGAGTTCAAAGCGGCCAATAAAGAAACGGTGAATTGTGGTCCGATGAGTTGAGCCAAAGTATGATAACTATTTGAGAAGAATTAGCCTTCAAAATTGATTCCATTGGATTTTTCTTCTTGGGCGATAGAAAATTGACTACTAAAACTCTTAAATCGGACTAACGGTACACCCGTAGCAAAATAAAGAAGTTCATCCAGCTAAGGTACCATGGGTTGGTAGGGACCGCTCATAGGTGGCACCAAGGGCCCATGCCAAAAGATTTAGCATGAGGGCATGGCGCAGACCGTGTCAAATACAATGGGCCACACACATGTTTCAATCTTCACTCAAAATTGGCAAAGTATGGGCATAGACCATCCCATTTACAATGGCCTGCACCATTCCAAGTGCAAAATGTCGAGACTAGTTTGCGGGGTGTGGAGAATCAAAGGGCCCATCCCGACTTACTGAGTAAAGAAAGGTTCCTGACGATGGTTCGTGCTATAGGCCGCATCTCGTAGATTAGAAGCTCAAATGCAAGGTTGCTGAAGATGGCCTGCGCCAAGGCCACAGTCTGCGCCAAGGCCACAGTCTGCGCCAAGGCCACAGTCTGCGCCAAAGGAGTCGATGCAGATTGCGCCAGATCTAACGGCCCCCACAAGTACAAAGCGGCGGTCTGTGTTAGGTGCATCATCCTATGCCAGATGATTTTACGTGACCCGTGACATGTCCAGCGTCATGCGCCAGCAAGGACAAAGTAAATGGTGCAGACCGCGCCATTCGCAACGGCCCATGCCAGGTGGTGGCTGACTTAGGGATTCAGACCTTTTTAGCCTATTTTCGCCCTATTGTTAGGCACAATCCCCCACTACTATAAATATAACCTTATTATACTAGGTTAAAGAGGTTAGACAATTTTTTAGTTCATCTAGTAGTAGGAGAGAAACTTTAGAAAGAAAAAAACTCTCTCCTCTTTCTTTTCTATTCTTTTTTATTTTGTTTGAATCCTAGGATGTAGAATTCAAATCTTTATTTGAATCCCATATCTATGGAGTAGTTTCCATAGCTTGGGGATAATTGTAGGTGCATGGTTATTTATATTTTGTGAGATATACTAGTTCATCCTAATTTTGTGTTCATGATATTATTGTGGCTTGCTCTTGAATGTTTGAATTTCATGAATAGTACACTCCATATAAGCACACACTTTATCTATATTCATGTTGGTTCAAATATTGATGCCCTATTGGGAAGAGAAACTTGGAATGTGTTATGGGTAAGGGGTACGGCTTTGAGTGGGTGTGTGCATAGGGGATCCGAGCAGTAGTCTAAATTGTTTGCCATCACACTAGTCTTAGTTGATTACGTAAAGTAGTCTGATTGGTTGTGGGTAGAGATAGTGAAAAGTAGCAAGCTAGGGTTGTAAGAAGCCCAAGTCTCATAGATAAGGTGCCAACGACCCTCTGCCTAATTCACAGGCTATTGGGGAGTAAAGATTTCATGATGGAATGCCTAGGATGTAATCACATGGGGGAGAAACAGATCTACAACAATGGTCGGACCTTGTTGTACTCCCCTAATTACGATGACAGTGTCGATGAAGGGTTGCGGGCGCACCTGACGTGACAGGTATAGAAGTGTATGCTATCGGTCACACCACGTGTTACGAACACTCTATTTGGTTTGTCTAAATCTCTGTGTGAATGAATCGAGAATTGAAGCATTAAATCAACCATGTTGCGCAATAAATCCCCAAGTGTTTAGATAAATAGAGTAATTGCTTTTTCCTTTTATATTTAATAGTTATTTATTGAAAAAATACCCCCCCCTTGTTTGCTTTACTAACTATTCCTATCTCTCATATAGATTGACGACCAGTACGAGGTTATGTTTTAATTGATTCTTAGGCCCTAGCATCTCTGAGGACATACCCAGGGCTTATTGCTATTGCTACAATTAACGACCCCGACTGGAGGCAGGTCAAATTTTGGCTCCACTGTCTAGGATGCTATTCAGTCTAAGTGTCAATTAGTATAACATGGTAGTAGAGTAGTTAGTATTTTCTTTTATTATTGTTTTGTTTTTATAATTTGTTTATTAAGCTATTGTGACAATTTTCTTGTTACCTTTTGATCCATTTGCTAGTGTTCTATTCGAAAGGGTATTGTCAGCCCTAGTTTATGGTACACACGCGTATTAAAAATCTAGGCATTTTACACTACCCGACTAAGAACACATGTGTTCAGAGGAGAAGGAAGTGAAGAACTAGGGAAAATTTTCAACCAAGGCATTTAGAGTTGATAGAAGAACCACAAAGAATGGCGGAAGATAACCAAACCTTAAGGGAGCTTTTGGCCCCTAATCTGGAAAGTCATCCACTATGCATCACATTCCTCCCATTACCACCGAATGGACATGAAGTGGAGGTTCTTAGAGAAGTATTTTTCAGCATCTAAGTCCACCGGGCTAAAGAAACAACTGTCAAACATCACCTAAGGGGCTACCGAGAGCTTGTATGATTATTGGGAATGCTTCAAGAGATTGCTAGCGAGTCGCCCCTACCATCCATTCAAGGAGGGGGATCTAGTGTATTATTTCTTCGAGGGGTTATGTGATGAAGATATGCGAATGGTGAACACCACTTTCAATGGTACAATAGCAAACAAAATCCATAAGGATGCAATGGCTCTCTTTGAAGAAATGACTAATGGTATGCGACAATTTTGCACAAGGTCAAGGGTTAGGGTTTTGGATGAACCCGCACAATCACCTAAGTTGGAGAAGAAAGTCCAAGCTTTTGCTTCTCTGATAAAGGAGCTCTTACGAGGAAAAGTGCATCAGGTTAAAGTTTGCGGGGTGTTCAACTTAGACCACAATACCGAGGCATGCCCAAAGTCATAGACTATTTGCAAGTAGTGAATGTCGTTGAGTACAACCGGGAGGGACCAAAATTTGTAAGGAGTCAACCACAAGGCTTCCGAGGGAACCAAGGAGATGCAAAGCTGGATCCAAGGTATAGAGATCATCCAAATTTTTTATGAAGGGTGGATAACCAACCTCAAGGATATCGGGGTAGACAAGCTCCACCTCCACCAACCCTAGAGGTGAAGGCCCTTCCAACAATCATGCCTCAATCTACAAATCGAATCAAGAACAGATTTTATAAGCCATCGATCGATTGGGAAGAAACATGAAGTCTTTGCGGAGATGACAAGGCGTGAGATTGAAGACCTTGGCAATAGAGCTTTCTCAAGTATCAAAAATATTGAAGTTCATGTTGGGCGACTTGCCACCACGGTGAGCTGACTTGAAGCCAAAGAGTCCGGCAAAATCCCTTCCCAACCAGAGATCAATCCGAGGAACATGAGTGCACTCAAGTTGAGAAGTTGGAAGGAATTTTGTGAGGTCAAGAAGAGGGTTATGCAAGAGGATGATAGAGTATTAGAGGCTACCAAGGAGAACTTCAAAGGAACAAGTTACTATTCCACGTCTATTTCCAAATGCTTTGAGGTGAAAGCAAAAGGTGGTGACCAATAATGCAAATATGCAAAAAGTCTTCAAAAAGGTCGAGGTAACAATCCCTATCTTGGAATTAATTTAAAAGGTGCCATCATATGCTAAGTTTCTTAAAGTTGCATGCACAAATAAAAGAAGTAGACCAACTAAGTGGTTAAGACATTTGAAAATGGGGGGAGTCGCCTTTTTGAACCATAAAAATTTGCTTAAAAATGCAACGATCCCGGAATGTTCTTTATCCATTTCTCCTTAGGTTGAAAACTTGTTGAAAATTCCATGATTGATTTAGGCACATCCATCAACGTGATCCCATTTAGTCTATATGATCGCCTAGAGATAGGTGATCTTAGGGAAATTAGAGTGATTGTCCAACTTGCCGATCATTCCCAAGCTAGCCCCCGTGGACTAGTAAAGGATGTGATAGTGTGAGTTGGCCAATTGGTTTTTCTGGCAGACTTTTATGTCCTAGACGTGGTGCACAATGGAAGTTCACCCCAACATTTTTGGGGAGACCTTTTCTTAAAACATCTAGGACTAAAATTTATGTCAATTTAGGAACCTTGACTCTAGAAGATAATGTGAACAAAGTGGAATTCGATATCTATAAGTCTAGGCATGATGCAACAAATTATTCTTTTATGTGTAAAGGAGTGACCCTATGTGATGAGCATGGATTCCATGAAACCTCTTGGGTTACCGACGAGCTTGAACACTTTTATGAGTCCCGTGTTGATAATATTGTAGATGAGTCTGATGAATTGCATGATGTGATTGAAACTATGTCTGTCTTAGATTGTTTTTCTATGCTGACTAACTTGCAGCAGGATAGGGAGAATTTCGAGGGTTTAAAACCTCCCCGACCTTCTCCAAACCCCAAAGTGATATTCACATACTCCATTTTAGAGAGACACGGAGATTCCATACCTATGACGGACAAGGGGTCCAAAGTTAAGGACAACTCGTTGTGGAGACCTATCCACAACGATGTCATCGTGGGTGGAGTCGCCGATGGCGATTCCAGAGATCCATAGGTAGGTGTTTCTAAATAGATTGCATAAAAATGAAATAATTTGTGAGGATGAAAATAAATATACAATGTTTCTTTTTGATTTTTTATTTAGAGTACTGATTAGTTAGATTTTGCATATTCTTGTTTGTGATGAAGATTTTTTAGATGAAACTCCTGTTTGATTGGAAAATTTGAGTCCAAGACTCATGATTGTGTTTGGATGGAATTAAATTTGACGGGTGACAAAGATTTTCGAAAACGAGGAAAAAATTAAGGAATAGGTCAAAATTTGTGGCAAACCTCATACAAAAACCTTACACGGTCCACTCCAAGTGCCACAGTTTGTGCCAGGAGAGTTGGCACGAGGGGGTGTCTCATGCTAGAAAGTTTGGCACAAGGGTTGGTTCACGCTAGGAAGTTTGGCACAAGGCCTTGGTTCGTGCCAAAAATTTTGGCACGAGGCTTTGGTCTGTGCCAAGTACGTTCTACGCCAATTTCCAATTTTCCGCTGCCAAATTGTTCCAAAAATGTAAATTTTCAAAAATTCTGAATTTAAAACTCCAACATGCATTTTTGGTTCAAAAATATTGAAATTTCCTAATTCCTCGGGAGTTTTTATGCAAATAGTACTTCCAACATTCCTTGGAATTAATTGATTGGTACTATTGTCCCCTAATTTGCAATTTTAAAATTCCATTCTTATCCTAATTGTACCTCTCTCCCTTATCATCTGTGCTAAAATTCTAAACCCATGGTACATTTTCCACCTACTTTTATCATTTGACACATTCTTCCTCTTAAGAAACACTCACTCACACACATACTGTTGGTGAAACTTGAAATTTGAAGCTTTTCTCTAAAAAAAATAGCAATTCTCGCTTGTTCTTGTGTGGATCTTGCAACTCTTAGCTTCAAATACCGAGTAATTCATTGAACTCTTTGTTATATGCTTTATTGACATTGTATTTGTGTTATGAAAAACATGATTTTTGAATGAGTGTGTGTTGGGATATATGTTTTGGGATTGTATTCATGATTTTGTGTTGAAGAAATTTTGTGTGGTTTTATGTGCTATTATGCTTCAATGATAAGTTCTTCATGTGTTGGGTGATTTGGGAGGAGATGAATCTTGATTGAATAGTCTTATTAATTGGTTGGTGATGGTTTTCATAAGATTTTGTTCAACCCATAATTTTCAAAATCCCATCCTGATTCTAAATAGAATTTGGAATTTTGAGTTCGAGACTCGTGGTTTTGTTGAAATGGAATTACACTTGGGTTTCATGTTCTTGGAGTAGCACTAGGCATGACAAGGAGGAAGGCCCTTTAGGTTGCAAGAGTAAGTGTCACTATTTCTCCCAACCTCACTTATGTTTTTACATGGTGTTTGTTGCATTGAGGACTATGCATCGGTTAAGTGTGAGGGAGGGAGTAGTGAGCACTTAGGGAGTTTTCATTCTTGGATTTCCTTTGTACATTTTATGTTTTTCTTGGTATATTTTCTTGATTGTTGGTGATTTTAGTTTTTGATTGTTGAGGGATAATATTTGGATGGGCACTTGGTGGCATGACATGCTATGCTAGGGTTCCTAGTTGGTATGGGGTTGTTTGTTTTAGGATATTGGTGGTGTAATATTTGTTATGAGTCTATCTATTTTAGTATGAAGCCCACTTTTGGGGCAATATTGTGCTACACAAAAAAAATGGAAAGTTTTGAAAAAATGAAAAATATAAAAACCTGGACAAGTTGAAAACCCGAAAGGGCGGCTTGGGAAACATTGGAAAAATTCTGGATAAGTCGAAAGACCTAGGTAAAAGTGAGAGGCTAGGCCCGGCTAGGCTTATGAGCCTAGGCAAAAATGGGAGGCCGTGTAGAAAAATGTGAGAAGTGAATACCCTTTGTGTATTAAAGTTAGGATGAAAACCCAAAATGGCTCCTAGGCAAAATGAGAGAATTGAGAGAAAACAAAAAACTAGGTTGGCGATACATTTGCCTCCTTGGTTATAACTAGGTCGAGAATCACGAGTTATCCCTACGTTACAACCTAGTCAATGACTATTGGATTTCCTTGGTGGATTATTTTTGGGAGATGATACTTTTATTGCTTTTGGGATAATTTTGGGAAACGTAAGCTAGCTTGATATTTACCCTCTTTGCTGACCTTTTTCCACATTTTACTTTTGGGTGGTTAGATTGCTTATGTTCTTCGGGGAGTGTGAGAGTTGTGAGATTCTAACTCTTTTGGGGGCAAGTAGGGTAAACTAGGAATAATTTGAATGCCTCTAGTTAACTTATGCTTGCACGCTACATTTTGGTTAATTCTTTTCTTGTCTGTATTTACTTGAGGATGAGTAAAGGATTGAGTGTGGGGGGTCTAATGTGCTTCATTTTGCATGCATTAACTGTTACATTTGGCATAGTTATTAGCTTGTTTTATGTGGCGGCCATGTTTGGTTTTCATTTCAAAACCCTGGGTTTTGCATAAATAATTAGACCTAATGGACATCGTGTATCCATAGGCTCCTAGATCTTCCTTGTAATTATCTTTAGTAGGTCGCTCGTGGGTACTTTTTGGTTACATTCTATGTGAAGGCCATTTGTAAGGGCGGTAGAAGATATTGAAGGCCATTCGCTAGAACGGTAGAAGAGATCGTAGGACATTCATCTATAGAATTGTAGTAGATAGAGGCCACGAACATCAAAGCATGGTAGAAGGAGATTGGATCCAAGGATAGGCGGTAATGGGGTTCAAAGCGGCTAACAAAGAAATGGTGAATGCATTCAATGGCCCTTCTCCCCGCTAGCCCTTTGAGCAAAGGTGTTTTACTTGTAGTTTATTTGGTCGCTTCTACTCTATCCAATTTTTTCTTCTTTGTCGTTTTTTTCATTGTCCTTCTACGTCTGTATGTTTGCCTAACTTTTTTTGTGTGTTGAGTTGCAAATATGGATCTAACCAAGCGCTCCACTGACGAAAACTTCATTTCTGATGATGAGAATGGTGACTTAGAGACCTTGGTGATTTAGACTAACGAAAACCCTGAGATTGTTATCCCTTGAGAAGTGATTATTAAAGCTACAGCTCAGCCAACAACTTCTAGGTCCCTAACCGAAGAAGTTAAGAGAGGCATGTCCAATGAGACCTCTCATAGGAAGAGGTGAAAGAAATGAACCAACAACTCTACGACAACACTGGAGCCTTTCAAGAAGAAGGGGTGCGTTAGCCATTCTCTTCCTAACCTTCTGTCCCAAAGCCACCATTTGATTGTGGAGGGAACTGTTCTTGCTACACTTTCTAAGTTGTCCCTTCTTGAGACAATGGTTGTGGTATGTTCTCCTTCTATTGAAGTGTTTTCGTGATCCAATTAGGTGATTCCTTGTGTGTAACCACTATACTTGTTTTTTGCTTATTTTGAAAACAAGGTTGGTGAGAGCCTTCAACTTGTTAGTGAATGGGCAATGCAAGATAATTGGCAAGCGAGCGAAGTGAGTGTGCTTCTCTGAGTGTTTATGTTGAATCCTTCGAAGAGTGAGCAAGTGTTGTCGGAGACGTGCTTTAGCCACTGAGGAAGAACTCAAAAAACTTCACTCCCAGTTGAAAGAGATGTGGACCACTGGCCCTGATTTGCCTGCATATCCCCAGTATCTGATTGATCTACTCGTGAAGACAAAATCCTTTTATGCTTTATTTTTCACGTGGTCAACTAGTGCTTGCGACGTTGGGTACTGCGAGGCCTTGGTTGAATTGCTGAAGATGAATCCTACTGTAAAGGTTGACAAGCTACCTAAGATGGCCAAATCTGAGAAGGTCTTGAAAAAACAAAAGGAAATTCTAAACAAGGGTTTCATTAAGAAAATTTCAAATGGTGGTCATCATTTCGCACTGCTATCCCATCTCGCCAGTCTTCCTAGTCTACCTTCCACAGTTGAGTTGAAGGAGTGTGTAATTGACTACCTTGAGGATCTTCCATTTAGCTCTCCCACTTACGAACTTTGCATTCCTGAGTATACGTCTAATCCTAATGATAATGTGAACCTTGGAGGTGATTTAAATGACGAAGGCTCTGCTTAGCATGTCAGTAAGGAGGGTTCTGCTGTTGTTGTCTGCACTTCATCCACTTCTCCTTCTAAAATTACTGAATCTTAGTGCTATGGACTTTAAGGAGTTCTTTTTGGAAATTATGAAAATATTCTGAAGTATGTGTGTACTATGTTGTGTTATTGAAGATGTTATTATTTTTGTAATCTTTTCTAATTTGACTGGTCTCCTTATATTTATTTACATGCAGGGCTTTGATATTATGGTTGATCAAAATATTTTCAAAAGTGTGGATTATCTGGGGTATTATGATCGTTTTCATCGTCACACCGGGTTTTTGTCTCCTCGCTTATGTTGCCCTGTTAAACTGATTGAAGCTACTAAGTGTATATCCAAGGAATATCTCCAACTTATTTCCTCTGATAGTCTATTTCCCGTGGAGTCCGTTCCTTTACATATTGGGTGGGAAGCTCCTACGCCTTCATCAACTCCATCTTCTTCCACAACATGTATTTACTGCAAGTTTATTACCAATGCTTATAATGTTTAATCGCTTGGAAGGGATATTGTTCGTAGTTTGGTTGATCTTAAATCTGCTAGTGTGTTCATATGTTCACATAACCTCCCTGCTTGTGTCCAAGAATGGACGTTATCTTTGGGCTTTTGTCTGAAGTACATGCTCCTGGGTATTTGTGATCTTGAAGTGAAGTGGGAGAAGTCTATAAAGGACACCCAGGTCTTTATGCATAAATTAAGAGGGTTTTGCGCTGAGCAAAATAGTCTTATTCACGGTCAGCAGTTGACAATGGTAAATATGCTTCGACAATAAGAGGAATCTAATAATTTTTCTGCAAGTAACACTCACGAAACCCATCAAAATACTTGATCATTGATAAAAAAATGTACTCGCATTGATGACTTGTTAGACCTTTTAAAGAAAAAATAGGATGAGTATGACCACTTTTCATCTTATGCAATCGGTTGGCAAAGCAGGTTTTATGAGCAGTTTGATATAAATACGGAGCTTTGAAGTGAAAATGAATAGTTCCATGCTGAGTACAATTACCTTGATTATTCTATGCATGAACATGAGCAAGCTTGCGTTGATTGCAAAGATAAGCTTTAGGCCCTTCCTTTGTCATCTCGTAGGTGTTATGGTCATGGAGATATTACTATAGAAATTGGCGGGCGGAGGATTAACTTGTCTAAGGCTGTACAATCGCATATTCGGTTCCTAGAGGAAGAAGTACAAAGTTTAATGGCTAAGAATAAGAGGTATGTTAAACTATTAATGTTATGAGTATGCAGTTGGATCGCTAGGAGTTCAGCCATATGACGAACTTCAAGGCGTATTGTGCTAGATATCTCGGTCATATAGAGGGAAGGGGTCTAATACGCCATCCTTCTTATTTACAGATGAAATGTCAATACGACCATATAGTTAGTGAAAAGCGCGTGGCTATAGAAAACGGGTGTGGAGATGGGCACGCTCGTCATTGTGGTGGTTCGTTATTTGAAGTGCTTCATTTTGCGTACATAAACCATTGAATTTGGCATAGTCATTAGCTTGTTTTATGTGGTGGATTGATAGTATTAGTTGAGTTTACGTGACAATGGGTTTAAACAACCATGTTTGGTTTTCTTGTCTAAACTCTATATTTTGTAGACTTAATTAGTACTAATGGACATATTGTATCCACGGGCACCCAGATCTTCCTTGTGATAATCTATAATAGGTTGCTTGTGGGTTGTTTTTGGTTACATTCTATATGAAGGTCATTCGTAAGGGCAGTAGAATATATTGATGGCCGTTCACAAGGACAGTAGAAGAGATCGAAGGTCATACACCTTTAGTTTGGAAGTAGAAGGCCATGAACATCAAAGCGTGGTAGATAGAGATTGGAGCCAAAGATAGATGGCAATGGAGTTCAAAGCGGCCAACAAAGAAACGGTGAATTGTGATCCGATGAGTTGAGCCAAAGTATGATAACTATTTGAGAAGAATTAGCCTTCAAAACTAATTCCATTGGATTTTTCTTCTCAGGCAATAGAAAATTGACTACTAAAACTCTTAAATCGAACTAACGGTACACCCGTAGCAAAAGAAAGAAGTTCATCCAGCCAAGGTACCACGGGTTGGTAGGGACCGCTCATAGGTGGCACCAAGGGCCCGTGCCAAAAGATTTAGCACGAGGGTATGGTGCGGACCACGTTAAATACAATGGGCCACACACATGTTTCAATCTTCACTCAAAATTGGCAAAGTATGGGCATAGACCGTCCCATTTACAATGGCCTGCACCATTCCAAGTGCAAAAAGTCGAGACTAGCTGGCGGGGTGTGGAGAATCAAATGGCCCATCCCGACTTACTGAGTAAAGAAAGGTTCCTGACGATGGTTCGTGCTAAAGGCCGCATCTCGCAGATTAGAAGCTCAAACACAAGGTTGCTGAAGATGGCCTGCGCCAAGGCCACAGTCTGCGCCAAAGGAGTCGATGCAGATTGCGCCAGATCTAACGGCCCACACAAGCACAAAGCAGCGGTCCCTGCTAGATGCATCATCCTATGCCAGATGATTTGACGTGGCCTGTGACATGTCCAGCGTCATGCGCCAGCAAGGACAAAGTAAATGGTGCAGACAGCGCCATTCGCAACGGCCCATGCCAGGTGGTGGCTGACTTAGGGTTTCAGACCTTTTTAGCCTATTTTGGCCCTATTGTTAGGCACAATCCCCCACTAATATAAATATAACCTTATTATACTAGGTTAAAGAGGTTAGACAATTTTTTAGTTCATCTAGTAGTAGGAGAAACTTTAGAAAGAAAAAAACTCTCTCCTCTTTCTTTTCTATTCTTTTTTATTTTGTTTGAATCCTAGGATGTAGAATTAAAATCTTTATTTGAATCCCATGTCTATGGAGTAGTTTCCATAGCTTGGGGATAATCGTAGGCGCATGGTTATTTATGTTTTGTGAGATTTACTAGTTCATCCTAATTTTGTGTTCATGATATTATTGTGACTTGCTCTTGAATGTTTGAATTTCATGAATAGTACACTCCATATAAGCACACACTTTATCTATATTCATGTTGGTTCAAAGGGGTACGGCTTTGAGTGGGTGTGTACATGGGGGATCCAAGCAGTAGTCTAAACTGTTTGCCATCACACCAGTCTTAGTTGATTACGTAAAGTAGTCTGATTGGTTGTGGGTAGAGATAGTGAAAAGTAGCAAGCTAGGGTTGTATGTAGCCCAAGTCTCATAGATAAGGTGCCAACCACCCTCTGCCTAATTCACAGGCCATTGGGGAGTAAAGAATTCATGATGGAATACCTAGGATGTAATCACATGGGTGAGAAACAGATCTACAACAATGGTCGGACCTTGTTGTACTCCCCTAATTACGATGACAGTGTCGATGGAGGGTTACAGGTGCACCTGATGTGACAGGTATGGAAGTGTATGCTATCGGCCACACCACGTGTTACGAACACTATTTGGTTTGTCTAAATCTCTGTGTGAATGAATCGAGAATTGAAGCATTAAATCAACCATGTTGCGCAATGACTCCCCAAGTGTTTAGATAAATAGATCAATTGCTTTTTTCTTTTATATTTAATAGTTATTTATTGAAAAACTACCCCCCCTTGTTTGCTTTACTAACTATTCCTATATCTCATATAGATTGACGACCAGTACGAGGTTATGTTTTAATTGATTCTTAGGCCCTAGCATATCTGAGGACATACCCAGGGCTTATTGCTAAATACCTTTTAGGTAGCGTAGTAGTGAGATTGGGTGCAAAATATAAATATTAAATTTGAACCCCTTTGACATTAGTGTCTCTGCTCGGGTTAATTTGCTACAATTAACGACCCCGACTGGAGGCAGGTCAAATTTTGGCTCCACTGTCGGGGATGCTATTCAGTCTAAGTGTCAATTAGTATAACGTGGTAATAGAGTAGTTAGTATTTGCTTTTATTTTTGTTTTGTTTTTATAATTTATCTATTAAGCTATTGTGACAGTTGTCTTGATACCTTTTGATCCATTTGCTAGTGTTCTATTCGGAAAGGTATTGCCAGCCCTAGTTTATGGTACATACACGTACTAAACATCTAGGCATTTTACACTACCCAACTGAGAACACATGTGTTTAGAGGAGAAGGAAGTGAAGAACTAGGGTAAAAGTTCAACCGAGGCATTTAGAGTTGATAGAAGGACCACAAACAATGGCGGAAGATAACCAAACCTTAAGGGTGCTTTTGGCCCCTAATCTGGAAATTCATCCACTATGCATCACATTCCTCCCATTACCACTGAATGGACATGAAGCAGAGGTTCTCAGAGAAGTATTTTTCAACATCTAAGTCCACCGGGCTAAAGAAACAACTGTCAAACATCACCTAAGGGGCTACCGAGAGCTTGTATGATTATTGGGAATGCTTCAAGAGATTGCTAGTGAGTCGCCCCAACCATTCATTCAAGGAGGGGGATCTAGTGGTTTATTTCTTTGAGGGGTTATGTGATGAAGATATGCGAATGGTGAACACCACTTTCAATGGTACAATAGCAAACAAAATCTGTAAGGATGTGACAATTTTGAAGAAATGACTAATGGTATGCGACAATTTTGCACAAGGTCAAGGGTTAGGGTTTTAGATGAACCCGCACAATCACCTAAGTTAGAGAAGCAAGTCCAAGCTTTTTCTTCTCTGATGAAGGAGCTCTTACGAGGAAAAGTGCATCAGGTTAAAGTTTGTAGGGTGTTCAACTTAGACCACAATACCGATGCATGCCCAAAGTCATAAACTATTTGCAAGTAGTGAATGTCGTTGAGTACAACAACCGGGAGGGACCAAAAATTGCAAGGAGCCAACCACAAGGCTTCCGAGGGAGCCAAGGAGATGCAAAGCTGGATCCAAGGTATGGAAATCATCCAAATTTTCGATGAAGAGAGGATAATCAACCTCAAGGATATCGGGGTGGACAAGCTCCACCTCCGCCATACCCTAGAGGTGAAGGCCCTTCCAACAATCATGCCTCAATCTACAAATCAAATCAAAAACAGATTTTAGAAGCCATCGGTCGATTGGGAAAGAAACATGAAGTCTCTGCGGAGATGACAAGGCGTGAGATTGAAGACCTTGGCAATAGAGCTTTCTCAAGTATCAAAAATCTTGAAGTTTATGTTGGGAAACTTGCCACCTCAGTGAGCTGACTTGAAGCCAAAGAGTCTGGCAAAATCCCTTCCCAACCAGAGATCAATCCGAGGAACATAAGTGCACTCAAGTTGAGAAGTGGGAAGGAAGTTTGTGAGGTCAAGAAGAGGGTTATGCAAGAGGATGATAGAGTATTAGAGGCTACCAAGGAGAACTTTAAAGGCACAAGTTACTATTCCACGTCAATTTCCAAATGCTTTGAGGTGAAAGCCAAAGGTGAAAACCAATGATGCAAACATGCGAAAAGTCTTCGAAAGGGTCGAGGTAACAATCCCTATTTTGGAATTAATTTAAAAGGTGCCATCATATGCTAAGTTTCTAAAAGTTGCATGCACAAAGAAAAGAAGTAGACCAATTAAGTCGTTAAGACATTTGAAAATGGGGGGAGTCACCTTTTTGAACCATAAAAATTTGCTTAAAAATGCAACAATCCCGGAATGTTCTTTATCCATTTCTCCTTAGGTTGAAAACTTGTTGAAAATGCCATGATTGATTTAGGCACATCCCTCAACGTGATCCCATTTAGTCTATATGATCGCCTAGAGATAGGTGATCTTAGGGAAATTAGAGTGATTGTCCAACTTGAGGATCATTCCCAAGCTAGCCCCCGTGGACTAGTAAAGGATGTGATGGTGCGAGTTGGAAAGTTGGTTTTTCTGGCAGACTTTTATGTCCTAGACGTGGCACACGATGGAAGTTCACCCCAACATTTTTAGGGAGACCTTTTCTTAAAATGTCTAGGACTAAAATTTATGTCCATTTAGGAACCTTGACTCTAGAAGATAATGTGAACAAAGTGGAATTCGATATCTATAAGTCTAGGCATGATGCAACAAATTATTCTTTTATGTCTAAAGGAGTGACCCTATGTGATGAGCATGAATTGCATGAAACCTCTTGTGTTACCGACGAGCTTGAACACTTGGATGAGTCCCGTGTTGATAATATTGTTGATGAGTCTGATGAATTGCATGATGTGATTGAAAGTATGTCTGTGTTAGATTGTTTTTCTAAGCTAACTAACTTGCAGCAGGATAGGAGAATGTCGAGGGTTTAAAACCTCCCCGACCTTCTCCAAACCCCAAAGTGACATTCACATACTCCATTTTAGAGAGACACAGAGATTCCATACCTATGACGGACAAGGGGTCCGAAGTTAAGGATAGCTCATTGTGGAGACCTATCCATAACGATGTCATCGTGGGTGGAGTCGCCGATGGCGATTCCAGAGATCCACGGGTAGGTGTTTCTAAATAGATTGCATAAAAATAAAATAATTTGTGAGGACGAAAATAAATATACCGTGTTTCTTTTTGATTTTTTATTTGGAGTACTGTTTAGATAGATTTTTCATATTCTTGTTTGTGATGAAGATTTTTTAGATGAAACTCTTGTTTGTGATGAAGATTTTTTAGATGAAACTCCTGTTTGATTGGAAAATTTGAGTCCAAGACTCATGATTGTGTTTGGATGGAATTAAATTTGATGGGTGACAAAGATTTTCGAAAAAGAGGGAAAAATTAAGGAATGGGTCAAAATTTGTGGCAAACCTCATACAAAAATATTACACGGTCCGCTCCAAGTGCCACGGTTTGTGCCAGGAGAGTTGGCACGAGGGGGTGTCTCATGCTAGAAAGTTTGGCACAAGGGTTGGTTCACGCTAGGAAGTTTGGCACAAGGCCTTGGTTCGTGCCAAAAATTTGGCACGAGGCTTTGGTCTGTGCCAAGTACGTTCTGCGCCAATTTCCAATTTTTCGCTGCCAAATTGTTCCAAAAATGTAAATTTTCAAAATTTCTGAATTTCAAACTCCAACATGAATTTTTGGTTCAAAAATATTGAAATTCCCTAATTCCTCGGGAGTTTTTATGCAAATAGTACTTCCAACATTCCTTGGAATTAATCGATTGGTACTATTGTCCCCTAATTTGCAATTTTAAAATTCCATTCTTATCCTAATTGTACCTCTCTCCCTTATCATCTATGCTAAAATTCTAAACCCATGGTACATTCTTCAACCTACTTTTATCATTTGACACATTCTTCCTCTCAAGAAACACTCACTCACACACATACTGTTGGTGAAACTTTAAATTTGAAACTTTTCTCTAAAAAAATTAGCAATTCTCGCTTATTCTTGTGTGGATCTTGCAACTCTAAGCTTCAAATTCCGAGTAATTCATTGAACTCTTTGTTATATGCTTTATTGACATTGTATTGGTGTTATGAAAAACATGATTTTTGAATGAGTGTGTGTTGTTGGGATATATGTTTGGGATTGTATTCATGATTTTGTGTTGAAGAAATTCTGTGTGGTTTTATGTGCTATTATGCTTGAATGATAAATTCTTCATGTGTTGGGTGATTTGGGAGGAGATGAATCTTGATTGAATAGTCTTATTAATTGGTTGGTGATGGTTTTCATAAGATTTTGTTCAACCCATAATTTTCAAAATCCCATCCTGATTCTAAGTAGAATTTGGACTTTTGAGTTCGAGACTCGTGGTTTTGTTGAAATGGAATTACGCTTGGGTTTCATGTTCTTGGAGCAGCACTAGGCATGACAAGGAGGAAGGCCCTTTAGGCTGCAAGAGTAAGTGTTACTATTTCTCCCAACCTCACTTATGTTTTTACATGGTGTTTGTTGCATTGAGGACTATGCATCGGTTAAGTGTGAGGGAGGGAGTAGTGAGCACTTAGGGAGTTTTCATTCTTGGATTTCCTTTGTACATTTTATGTTTTTCTTGGTATATTTTCTTGATTGTTGGTGATTTTAGTTTTTGATTGTTGAGGGATAATATTTGGATGGGCACTTGGTGGCATGACATGCTATGCTAGGGTTCCTAGTTGGTATGGGGTTGTTTGTTTTAGGATATTGGTGGTGTAATATTTGTTATGAGTCTATCTATTTTAGTATGAAGCCCACTTTTGGGGCAATATTGTGCTACACAAAAAAATGGAAAGTTTTGAAAAAATGAAAAATATAAAAACCTGGACAAGTTGAAAACCCGAAAGGGCGACTTGGGAAATTTTGGGAAAATTCTGGATAAGTCGAAAGACCTAGGTAAAAGTGAGAGGCTAGGCCCGACTAGGCATATGAGCCTAGGCAAAAATGGGAGGCCGTGTAGAAAAATGTGAGAAGTGATACCCTTTGTGTGTTAAAGCTAGGATGAAAACCCAAAATGGCTCCTAGGCAAAATGAGAGAATTGAGAGAAAACAAAATACTAGGTTGACGATACATTTGCCTCCTTGGTTATAACTAGGTCGAGAATCATGAGTTATCCCTACATTACAACCTAGTCAACGACTATTGGATTTCCTTGGTGGATTATTTTTGGGAGATGACACTTTTATTGCATTTGGGATAATTTTGGGAAACGTAAGCTAGCTTGATATTTACCCTCTTTGCTGACCTTTTTCCACATTTTACTTTTGGGTGGTTAGATTGCTTATGTTCTTCGGGGAGTGTGAGAGTTGTGAGATTCTAACTCTTTTGGGGGGAAGTAGGGTAAACTAGGAATAATTTGAATGCCTCTAGTTAACTTATGCTTGCACGCTACATTTCGGTTAATTCTTTTCTTGTCTGTATTTACTTGAGGATGAGTAAAGGATTTAGTGTGAGGGGTCTAATGTGCTTCATTTTGCATGCATTAACCGTTACATTCGGCATAGTTATTAGCTTGTTTTATGTGGCGGCCATGTTTGGTTTTCATGTTTAAACCCTGGGTCTTGCAGAAATAATTAGTACTAATGGACATCATGTATCCATAGGCTCCTAGATCTTCCTTGTAATTATCTTTAGTAGGTCGCTCATGGGTACTTTTTGGTTACATTCTATGTGAAGGCCATTTGTAAGGGCGGTAGAAGATATTGAAGGCCATTCGCAAGAATAGTAGAAGAGATCGTAGGACATTCATCTGTAGAATTGTAGTAGATTGAGGCCACGAACATCAAAGCATTGTAGAAGGAGATTAGATCCACGGATAGGCGGCAATGGGGTTCAAAGCGGCTAACAAAGAAATGGTGAATCGTGGTCTGATGAGTTATGCCAAAGTCTGTTCGAGAAGAATTAGCCTTCAATGCTGATTCCATTAGATTCCTCTTCTCATGCGCTATAAAATTTACTACTAAAACTCTCAAATTGTACTAACGGTTCACCCGTAGCAAAGGAAAGAAGTTCATCCGGCCAACGTACCACAGGTCAACGCAGACCGCTCACGGGTGGCACTAACAGCCTGCGCCAAAATATTTAGCACGAGGGCATGGAAAGGACCGCACCAAACACCATGGGGCGCGCACACATATTTCAATCTTTACTCAAAATTGGCTAAGTATAGGTGCAGACCATCCCATTTAAGATGGCCTGCGCCGTTCCAAGTGCAAAATGCCGAGGCCGGTCGGCGGGGTGTGGAGAATCAAATGGCTATGCCCAGTTACTGAGCAAAGATAGCTTCCTGAAGACGGTCCGCGCCAAGGGCTGCATCTCGCATATCATAAGCTCAAAACCAAGACTGTTGACAATGACCCATGTTAAAGGCCACGGTCCGTGCAAATGGAGTTGATGTGGACCGCGCTAGATCCAGTGGCCCGCACTAGCACAAAGCAGTGGGCGGTGCTAGATGTAGCATCCCATGCTAGATGACTTGATGTGGCCCGCACTGGCAAGGACAAAGTAAAAGGTGTGGACCGCGCCATCCGCGACGACCCGTGCCAGGCGGCGGCTGCTTTTATGTTTTTGAACTTTTGGCCTATTTTTAGGCCCAATCCCCAACTACTATAAAATAGCCTTAGTCTACTAGGTTAAAGCGGTTAAATCATTTTTTAGTTCATCTAGTAGTAGGAGAACAACTTTAGAGAGAGAAAAACTCTCTCCTTTTTCTTTTGTTTTTCTTTTTTTGTTCTAATCCTAGGATGTGAAATTCAAATCTTTATTTAAATTCCATATCTATGGAGTAGTTTCCATAGCTTGGGGATAATTGTAGGCACATGGTTATTTATGTTTTATGAGATTTACTAGTTCATCCTAATTTTGTGTTCTTGATATTATTGGGACTTGTTCTTGAATGTTTGAATTGCATGAATAGGATACTCCATATAAGCACACACTTTAGTCTATATTCATGTTGGCGCAAATATTGATGCCCCCTTGGGAAAAGATACCTGGAATGTGTTATGGGCAATGGGGTTCGAGTTCACGTGGGTGTGTGCATAGGGGATCCGAGCAATACTCTGAATTATTTTTCCATTTCACCAGTCTTAGCCGATTACGTAAAGTATTCCTATAGGTTAAGGATGAAGATAGTGAAAAGTAGAAAGCTAGGGTTGTGCTGTGGTATTCCCAATCCGGAAAGTTAATTTTTATCTACCACGATATGCCTGCAAAAGAAATCCTGGAATTGGTTCGGGGAAAATGCTCCGACGCTCAAGTCAGTACTCTCTTTTCATAATCGGGCTTCTCCAGTATGGTTGCACTTACCTGTATCTGTGACCTCTCCATTCCTTTTATATTCTATTCTCAATGTGGCTCCGCTTGTCTCAGGTTTTCCATCGTGTGCGTGATCTTGGCTCCGAGATGGATGGTTCATGGTCGGCGCCTGACTATGATCTCTGTTTTTCAAGGCTCTTGAGTTGCCTCTATCTCTGTTCGCATCGCAGGCTAGTTTTGGGCTTTTTTTAAGCTTTGGGCCTGCAAGCCAGCCTTTGGGCCATGTATACACAATAAGCCCCCCTAGCCATGAAGACTAAAAGAAACGGAGTGATGGCGTGGCTTTGTGTTTTAAATGCGAACTGATGTTGCTAGTAAACAGTTTGTTCATCATTTAATACTACCTTTGTCGCCATTGCAAAGTGGCATTAGCTTTTTGGCTATATCGTTTTCCTTGATCCCTCTTCAAATTTGAAGTTTTAAATTTTGTATTCCTCGTGATAAGGCTCTATTTGCGAAGATTTTATTTCTAAAGGCCAAGATTCGATCCTCATTTTTTGCTATTTCGTTCCATATATTTTTTATGTTTGTTCTCGCTTTACTTCTTAAATGAGGGATATTAAATGAGGGATATGAAATGAGTATTTCAATGTTTCCTTCATTTAGTGTACTGTCTTTTCATATACCGCCGTCGTCTCGATATAAGCAAAAGCTAATTTTCTTTTTGTGTCTGATTATCATTATTGTGTTTTTTAAAACTGATTGTCATCCTCGATCTTACCATTTATTTTTTAAATTTAAGTATCTTCTCTCATTTTCATTTCAGTTCATCTCCTTTGTTACCCAAGCTTTCATCCAATCTGGTCATTCCTAGGTTTTCTACGTATCATCTTCCTTCATCCTCTTTAAGAGTAAGTTTTGTCCTTAACATAATTTCCAATTTCTTTGTTGTATGTTCTGGACCTGATACGTTGAATTTCTTCTTCAATTTTATTAATTTTAGTAGTTATTGAGTTTCTATCTATTTTCCAGTCATTTTCTCTGGCGCATCTTTTGCCAATCTTTATTCTCGTGTCCGCGGTGTTAAACCCTAATAAGGTTGTCACTTCCAACTCTATGACACTCATCTATCCACATGACTTCCACTAACCATGTTAAGTCTCACATAGAAGATGCTCACTCCAATAGAGATTATGTTTATATCACCGGATCCTCTACCATAAGCAGTATGTTGTTTGATTCGTATTTAGATAACTTGAAGAATTATTTCCCGTTTCTAGCTCCTTTTAAGCTTTGCACTCCTGTGAATTCTGAATGTGGTTGCACTCCTCCGCCTAGCTATATATCCTATTATTTAGCCTATTTGAACTTTGGCCTTTATTTTCCTCTCCCTCGACATGTAGTTGATCTTTTATGTTTGTACAAGGTCACGTTATCCCAATTTCACAGTAGATGAATTCACCCTTTATCCTGTGTTTACTGGGGTTAAGCTTGTTAGCGGTTTCCCAAGTAATGTTGGCCTGTAGCGTACAAAATACATTTTTATAAAATTAAATAAAAATCCCGAAGTGGTTATGCCTTCTTGAACTACTAGGTTCTCAAGTCTAAGCTTCCTGGTCTAAATGTCCATTTTACTACTAAGACAGAAATTATGGCCACACTTCGTGCTCATACCCAACATCTCCGCCATGCTGACTCTGATGTTGAAGGTTTTCTGTTCGTTATTGTTTTGATGTGTTTGATCTCTCTTGTGTTGGCGAACGATTATTTTTTTCATGCGTTTGTTTGATCTATGATGTTTATTTTATTTCAGACATGGATCTATCTAATGGTGACATTGACGTATCATTTTTTATGGCAATGATGAGGAGGTGGTTGAGACTTCTGTTAGCCTAATAATATTGCTGGAAGCAACACCATCCAGCTGGATGTTAATAAAAAAATGCTAGTAATAAGGGTAAGTTTTTTGAAGGAGGGGAGATAAGTGGTCATCGCTCCATCGGTTGGCAGAATGAGTAGAAGCACAAGAGGGATATGAGTGAAGGTTCTTCAGGACATTTGCTTCTGCCCGTGAAAAGGTTGCATGGTCCCAATGCATCTCGCCCTCAAAATCTGGCATGAACCGAGAATCCTCTAGTAGAGGGAATGATATATGATATTTTCTCCAACCTCTCACTGCCTGATACACTGATTGCAGTATTTTCGTGGCTAGATTTTAGTGACGTTTTCTATACTATGATATTTTCTATGTAAAATTTTGATTAATTTTTTCCCATGTGTTATTGTGTTGTAAGGTTGGTGAGAACCTTCAAATAGTGAGCGAGCGACATTCTAAGTTCTACCATGTTGAAGAGTCATGCCTGGAGAAGTATAAGGCACAGGGAAAAAAGTGTACAACACTAGAGAATTCCCTTTAACCCGCTATGGAGCATGCCAGGGCTGCGGAGGCAGAAGTGAGTCAGCTTAGTTTTGAATTGGAGGAGATATGTACCTATATGCATGCTTCCCCTTAGTATCCTCAAATCCTGGTAGATCGGCTTTGCAAGACTAATTTTTTATATATATTATTTGAGGATGTTTCCAACAATGCTTGCACCGTTAGGTACTTCAAGATTGTGAAGGATCAACGTGAGTGGAATCCTACCTATTCGCTGAAAAGTCTGCCTTCACTGAAGAAGTGTACATAGACCCTGGAGAAGCATAAGGCAAAACTGAACGAAGCTTTTATTGTAAAGATTGTTGATGAGGAATATCCTTATGCTCTGCTCTCGCATCTTACCAACCTTCCCTGTCTTATTTATGCAGCTGAACTAAAGGGCTACGAGGTAAATTATCTGGAAGATCTTCAATTTGAATCTCGCATTGTTACTCTAATTACTAGTCCTGATGCCAGTGTGGCCAGTGAGGTTAAAGTGAGCATTGAAGCCCCTGTCCAGCAGCCTAGCCAGGAAGCTCCCGCACAGCCACCAAGCTAGGAAGTCGTGCCATCGTTTGTTCAGCCTTTGCCTACCTCCACCTCTGAAGTTAGTTCCTAGATTATTGAACTTTTTTAGATTTCAAAGTTTAATTTGAGACAATATTGTGGTGTACATTTGTACTATTTACGTAATTGGGATTATCAATGTTGTTTTATCATTCATCTTTTGTAATTTCTCATTATACCTATTTATATGCAAGGTTTCAATATTTTGATTGATTATAAGTTTTTGAAACATCCTATCTTTGTTGAATATAGTGATCATTTTTCCGATCACTATGGATCTCCGTCCTCTGATTTTCAATGCCCTATTGGATTGATTTGTGCTTCTAAGTCCTTCACTAAAGAATATGAGGAGATTGTTTCTTCTGATCACTTCTGTCATGTGGAGTTGCTTCCATTATACCTTGGGTGGAAACTTCCTATTCCCAATGCATCATCGTCTGTATCTACAAAATGTCCTTGACTTAGTTTGTTCCCGATGGTTACAAAGTTGAATCACTAGGTAAAGATATTGTTTGTGGGCTGCTTGATCTTGAATCTGCTAGTGTGTACATGTGATCTCTTAATCTCCCCGATCGCATCCAAGAGTGGGCGATGTCCCTAGGTATTCATCTAAAATACATGCTCTTGGGTATTAACAATCTGGAAGTGAAATGGGGCCAGGATGTGAAAGACACCTAAGATGCTTTGCACGATTTGGGTAGGATTTGCAACAAGCAGAATGGTCTTATCCACCGTCAATAGGTGGCCATAGTGAAGATGCTCCAGCAACAGGAAGAGGCTAGGAATTATGTTCGAGAAAATGTTGATCAGAAAACGTTGATCATTGATAAACAATGTGCTTGTATTGATGATTTGTTCGAGAAGTTGGAGAAAAAAAGTGTGAGTGTGACCACTTAAGTTCTTCTACACTTTGTTAGCAAAGTAAGTTTGATGGGCAGTTTGCTATAATCTCATCTTAATGCGAAGTGAAAATGAGCAACTCGCACTGAGTGCGATTGGCTTGATTCGTTAGTGCACCAACTCGAGAAAACTTGTGTTGTGTACAAAGATAGACTTCAGGATCTCCCTTCTTCATCTTGCAGAGCTACTAGCCGTGGAGATCATATTGTGGGAACCAGTGACCAAAGGATTAATTTGTCTGAGGCTGCCCGATCGCATATCCGCGGCCTAAAGGACAAAGTGCAGAATTGAAGGGCTAAAATGAAGTGGTATGAGGAAATTGTTAATGTGATGAGTATGCAACTGGACCATGAATGATATTCTTTGCAATTTCTTTAGAACCTTGATGTGATCCGCACAATCCTTCATTTACTTCTTTCAAGATTTCTCCTACTTGTGATGGTCCCACACACTTTATCCATGGAGATAGATACCCTTTCTTGTACAAGGTTCCATCTGCACAAATATAATTGTGGGATCGCATTTCTAGCTAAGTATTCAAAATCTGTTGTTGCTAACTTTCTTAAGGTGTTTGCCTTCATGTTTTAACTTATTGAGACGTGTTGGATGTTGAAGTAATCAAGGTGAGTGATGAGTTGTCGAACCCTAGTTAAGTATTAATCAATTGCTCTTCTCACACTTTGTAATCTCCTCGTACTTGTTGGACCAATATCTGTGAATCGCTAAACGCTCAAATGCTCTTTACCTTCATGTTAACTGTGAGGTTCAAGCCACATATTAACACCTCGTACTCAGCTTTGTTATTAGTAAGGGAAAAATAAAAGCGGAGCGAGTATCTGTATTCTTCTACATCTGGGTTATCAACAGCATTCCTACTCTACTCCTTTCCTTACTAGATGCCCCGTCTGCGAACAGCTTCCGTGTAATGTCTTCCCATTTGGCCTTTCCTTTGTCTTTGTCAAGAAATGGTTATGTTTTCTCCTGCTATGCTCCCATGCTTGTCATTTCAACAATGAAATATGCTAAAGCTTGTGCTTTGATTAAGGTTCTCGGTTGAAATTGAATATCAAATCATCCCAATTCAAGAGCCCATTTGGTCATTGTCCTAGATGACTCGGGCTTGTCCAAGACATTCTTAATTGGGTGGTCAGTATGGATAACTATCAAATGACTGTGGAAATAGGCTCGCAGTTTTTTTGCCGAATATATAAATGCTAGGGTCAACTTTTTAATTGGAAGATACACCATTTCAGCCTGCTGCAGTATTCTACTGATGTAGAGCACTGGTATCTGTTTCTGGCCTTCTTGCCATACCAGGACTGAGCTTATTGCGTTCGTTGAAACCGCCATATACAAGTATAGTGTCTCTCCCTGAATTGGTGCTTTCAAGGTTGGAAGTGTCTGAAATTGGTTCTTCGATGATTTGTATGCTGATTAACACTCTTCACTCTAGCTAAATTTCTTGGTCTTGTTGAGGATTTTAAATAGTGGGAAGTGCCTTTCAGCTGCTTTTCTCAAGAACCTACTGAGTGAAGCCAGTGACCCCATCAAGATTTGGACTTCCTTTACTGTACATGGTTGAGGGGGGTTAACTATTGCTTGTATTTATTTGTTGGTTAGCCTTGATCCCCTTCGTGGAAGCCTTGTATCCAAGGAACTCACATGCGCCCACCCTTATTGTACATTTTTTTGAGATTTAGCTTCATTCCAATTGCACTTAATGTATCCAGGGTTTCTTTTAAGCCATCCACGAAGTCACCTACTCGCCTACTTTTTATGATGATATCATCAACATATACCTCTATATTGCGCTCAATGTGGCCGAAAAATGTATTATTAACTACTCTCTGATACGTCACTCCCGGATTTTTCAATCTGAATGCCATCTTAATGCAGAAAAATATCCCAAAACTTGTTATGAAGGCTATTTTTTCTGGATCTTCATGGTTCATCAATATCTAATGATACCCTTTGTAAGCATCTAAGAATGCAACGACTTCGTACCCTGAGATCGCTTCTACTAGCTGATCGTTGTTTGGAAAGGGGTAACAATCCTTTAGGCGTGATTTGTTTCGATTGGTGAAATCTATACACATTTTCCACCCAGAGTTTGCTTTTTTTACCACCACCAGGTTTACTAGCCATGTTGGGTATATCACCTCCTTTATAATTCGAACTTGTAACAAGGCCTTTAGTTCTTTCTCGATTTCCTTTTTTCTATGACTGACGAAGCTTCTTTGTTTCTGCTTGACCAACTAGATCAAATCAGCAGTGTTCAAAGAATGAGTTGCTACACTTAGGTCAACTCCTCCCATGTTCTCTACACTCCATGTAAATATGTCCTTGTGATCTCTCAGAATTTTAATCACCTTTTGTTTCTCTCGATCTAGAAGATATTTCCCCACTTTGACACATTTAGATGCATCGTTGTCATCCAGAATGACATCTTTAGTATGTTCTCCTATCTCTACTAGGTGATCCACCTGGTTAAGTAAGTCATTGTTGGTGATAGCACTAACCATTTTTTGTTGTTTCGCAGTTTTTCCTGCTTTCATTGCAATGATCATACACTGCCTGGCGGTTTGTTAGTTTCCCCTTACCATTACAATTCCCGTTGTGCTAGGGAATTTCATGACTAAATTGTACAAAGACCATATTGCTTTGGCTCTATTCATCCACGGCCTACCAATAATAGTGTTAAACAATCTTGGAGCATCTATGATAGCAAAGTTATAGATTATGGTGCAGTTCTTCTCATTCTCCCCAGTTGTTGCAGGTAGCTGAATATTGCCAAGCAGTGTCTCTTCTTGTTTTATGAATCCTACGAGCGGGGATGTGGATTTTTTCATATTCGTCCTCTTGAATCCAAGTCTGTCAAAACAGTTCACAAAAAGGATTTCTACCGTGCTCCCATCATTGACAACAACCCTATGAACAGTCGCGTTCCCAATTTTAGCTACAATGGCCATGGGATGATTATGTGGCAAGGCATTAGGAACATCACCCTCTTCGCTAAACATGATTGTTTCCTGAATACTCTATCTTTTATCCATGGGCTCCTATGGAGGTGAATACCTAGCCTTAGCCTTCCAGGCATTATTTGAGAAGTACTCTGTTGACCCAAGTATGGAGAAAATTACTTTTTCTAGAGCTTCGTTAGGCAAGTCCTCTTCGAATTCCACTGCTGCCATCATATTTTGGTTTTTGTTCTGAGTGTTCACCGTGGCTTAGGTTTTTCCCATAGGGCATCTATTACCACCCTCCTCCTTCCTATATTGTCCAAGATAACCATTCCTACAGTTTTGATCCATTTGCCTCTGTAGATATCTGCAATACTCGATATCGTGAACGTGATCCCTATGGAAGGAAAAATAGTATTCTCTTGATATTTTATCTGGAGGTGCTACCATTGGCGCTGGTTCGTACAATAGATCTTTGTTTCCTTTCCAGATTTCTCTTCGCAATTTTGTTAGCGGTGGGATAAAATATTTTGTGTTCCTGCTTCTCTTCCTATGAAAGTAAAGTTTCCTTTTCCCTTTTTTGCCAAATTTCTTTGCGAGTCTTCGATTACTCTTTTCTCACCTTGCTCCCACTCTATTTTGTGGTTGTTGGCTTCTTTGGTTTGCACATACTGTACTATCATTTTTTGTAGATCCCTTGGGTTTTTTGGCATGTTCTTTGTTATTTCCTTATTCAACTCTCCCGATTGCATGCCTCTTGTCAACACACCTAAAGAAGATTGGAACGATATGTCCTGAACCTAAAAACTCTCTGTAACGAACATACTGTGACATTTTGCAAAACTTTCATCGCATCGCTTCGTTATATTGTTTAGGTCTGCGATTGTATTGATAAACTTCTGCTTCTGGTAGAAGCATCCTAGAAATAGATTTGATAGTTGTGCCCAAGATGTGATGCTTCCATTTGGTAGATCTTAGTAACATATGATCGATGTTCCCAACAAAAATATGGGGAATGCATTGCATACCAACTCGATTTCAGCATCGTGGAACCTCATGCTATTATGCTATTTGGGTCGGTTGTCCTATTGTAAATTTTGACATGTAATGGAAACCTGATATCCTTTGGCATCCTGAAGTTGTGAAGGTGTGTTGCTAGTGGCGACTTGTCTGCATCGTCATCCACTACTATGTCTCTCAACTCATCCCCATACTTAAGGCCATCATTATTTTTGATCAATTTTTTGGCTTACCCTAGGGGACTTTAGTTTGGGGGTAGCTAGAAACTGATTATACAGTTGCTCTTTATTCGCTTCTAGAAATAACGTGAATGTTCTCCTTTCCTTTTCCTTGTTCGTGTTAGGGGATTCTACCTCTTCTCCATATTTTGTGTCATCCCTAGCATGTTCTTGCTCTCTGCTAATAATTTGATCTTGATTTTGGTTGGGATATACATTCCTATTTCTCCCAATTGTTTGCTCTTTAGTGTCGTGGTTTTGACTCCTTTCACTCATGGTGAACACCAATATCAATCCAGTTGGGAATGAACGACCGAAAAATAAATTCCATCACCATAGGTGGAGCCAAATGTTGTGGTATTCCTAATCCGGCCAGTTGATTGTTGTCCACCACGATATACCTGCAAAAGAAATCCCGAAAGTGGTTCCGGGGAAAATTCTCTGTTGCTTAAGTCAGTACTCTCTTTTCAGAATCAGGCTACTCTAGTATGGCTGTAATTACCAGTATCTATGACTTCTCAGTTACCTCTATAGCCTGTTCTAAATGTGGCTCCCTTTTTTTTAGATTTTCTATCGTGTGCTTGATTGTGGCTCTGAAAATGACAGTTCGTGGTCGGTGCCTGACCATGATTTATACTTTCACGATTTGTGAGTTGCATCTATCTCTGCTCATATCGCAGGCTAATCTTGGGCTTATTTGCAGCTTTGGGCCATGTATACACCAGGTTGAAAGAGGCCCTAGTGTCATAGATAAGGTGCCAATGACCCTTTTCCTAATTCATAAGCCATTGGGGAGTAGAGCATTCGTGGTGGAATGTCCGGTACGTAATCATATGGAGGAGAAAAAAATTACAACAATGATTGGACCTTGTTGTACTACCCTAGCTACAATAGTTGTGTCGATGGAGGATTGTGAGCGCACTCTATGTGACAGGTATGGGGAAGTGAATGCCATCGGCCACACCACGTGCTATGAACACTCTATTAGGTTTGTCTAAATCTCTATGTGAATGAATCGAGGATTTAAAAATTAAATTAACCATGTTGTGCAATGATTCCCCAAGTGTTTATCTAAATAGAGTAATTGCTTTTTTATTTTATGTTTTGTAGTTATCAATTGAAGAACCAAACCCCCCTTGTTTGATTTACTAACTATTCCAATCACTCGTACGGATTGACGACCCATACGAGGTTATGTTTTCATTAATTCGTAGGCCCTAGCATCTCCGAGGATATACCCAGGGCTTACTGCTAACTACCTTTTAGGTAGCGTAGTAGTGAGATTGGGTGTAGAATATGAATATTAAATTTAAACCCCTTTGACCTCGGTGCCTCTACTAGGATTAATTTGCTACAATTAACGAGCCCGAGTGGAGGTGGGTCATCATCTTTTGGATCATCATGAGCATCTATGCATAGATAGATCTTCCGTTTTAAACTACTTTTTATTTCTTGTAATGCACTAAATAATATTGTTGTGATTTTTTGAACCTACGTGTTCGCTATCACTTAATAAGATATCTTCCACCAACACTTATACATACATCTTCTTTCCGGTTGTATGAGTTGTGTGATTGATTTTGCGAAGTTGCAAGATCTATAGCTTGCTCATATCCCATTAATTATATTGGTTTCTTGACCTTTCATGCCTTTTTGCAAGATCTATAGCTTGCATTGCCAGAATAGCGAAGCTGCAAGATCTATTGCTTGCATATTTGAGAGCTTTGGATTTTATGACATGAAAGATCTATTGCTTTCTTGTGTCACTTTTATGAGAAAATATGCCCTTGTATAAGATCTATAGCTTGTGATAATAAGTTTTGCGAAGCTGCAAGATCTAAAGCTTGTGAATGTATGATTTTCAAAGTTGCAAGATCTATAGATTGAAGCTCGATGTTTGTTATGATACGCGTGATTGTGTTCAACCTTTGACAGTTGAAAGGCCTTAGTGCATTGATTGTAATGTACTACATATGTGTAATAATCTAAAACTTGCAAGTAGAGAACTAAAAATGTAATATTCGCCCGGAAATAAGGTTTTTAATATTTATAATGTACGATTGTGATAATGCCGCCTTGGAAGCAAAGGAACGAATGCAACCAATGATAATCTCATGGTTTCTGCACAACTAGATGTTTTCAATCTTTTCCCCCAAATCTATACATAGAGCTTTCTCAAATTGATCACGTGCCAAGTATTGGAACACTGCTGCTGTCCAACCTTTTTAGCTCATAACAATTGGATTTGTGTGCCTTCATAACCTTGTAAGGTCCCTTCCACTTTTGGCATAACTTTCCTCGTTCTTCTGACAGGCTTTCCTCGTTCTTCCTTAACACAAGATCGCCAATCTGAAATCGTATTTCTTTAACCTTCTTATTGTAACCTCTTGCCATTATTTCCTTCAAATTAGCCTCTGTAATCATTACCAATTCTCTTTTTCTTCTAGTTTGCCTAAATCCAACCTCTTCTTGTCTGGATTATTATCCTTCCTATAATTTCCTACTTGGAGGCTTTAATTACCAATTTCCACAGGTATCACTGCTTCATGACCATAGAACTTTTTGTATGGTGTCTTCCCCGGTTGTTCTCGGACGGTTGTTCTATATGACCATAGGGTTTTGATATCTCCTCCACCCAACCAGTTTTCTTTCCCTCTAATAACTTCCGAATTCCTTAAACTATGGTCTTGTTTATTACTTCTACTTGTCCGTTAGCTTATGGGTGCGCTAAAAATGTAAACTTTTGAAGAATCCCAAGCTTTCAACACCAATCAGTGAAGGTACCACTTGTGAACTGTGTACCATTGTCCATGACTCATCCTAATGGCTTTGCCTCCACCCAGTTCATGAAATAATTGATTGCCACAATTAGAAATTTGATGTTGCCCTCACCCTTCAGGAAGTTCCAACTAGGTTAATCCTCCATTTATCAAACGACCAAACTCCATATATACCTCAAAGCAGCCTGTGACTTATGTCACATCGCATCATTAATCTGGAAGCTTTTACATTTGAGTACAAAGTTATGTGCATCGTGAAACATGGTCGGCAAGTAGTATCCTGCTCAGATGATCTTCCTTGCCACTATTCTTGCTCCCTCATGCATTCCACACAACCCTTAATGCACTTCACTTAGAATTTCCCTTGCTTGCGTCGGTCCTACGCATTTTATCAATGGAGATAGAAAACCTCTCTTGTATAAGAATCCTCCAACATAGATGTAGTTGTTAGAATGCAACTCCAACTTCCTATCTTGCACCTTATCTTCTGGCAATGTTCCATTTACAAAGTACTCTATTAGCGCTGTCGTCCAGTTTCTGCCTTCCGTGTGGATGGTTAACACATTTGTCATTATTGTGCTTCTGACTAGAATGACCTCCACTATCACGTCTTTATGTTCGCTCAAAGATTAAAACCCAACCATTGTTAGCTTGCTTAGTGCATCCACTTTTGTATTTTCACTTCTTGGTACGTGTTGGATATGAAGTACTCTAGCTGGGCTATAAACTACTGGACCCTCTTTAAATACTTTACAAAATGTCATTCTCGTACTTTGTTGTGTCTACATACTTCCGGAACTACGATCGGTGAATTTCTGAATCCTTGGATGCTTTTGACCTTTATTTTAATGGTAAGGTCTAGTTCACCTATCAAAGCCTGACACTCTACTTCTTTGTTGGTGAGTGGGAAGTCAAAGCGAAAGGAGTATCTGTGTTCTCCTCCTTTTGAGTTGACCAATAGTAGTCTTGCACCACAACTCTCTCTGCTAGACGTGCCTTGAACAAGCATTTTCCTTGACATATCTTCCCACTTCGATTTCCCTTTGTCGATTCCTAGATTCTGGTGGTTATTCTGTTCTCGTGCATCTTTGCTTGTCATTTCTGCAATGAAGTTTGCTAATGCCCGAGCCTTGATTATTGTTCTTTGCTTGAATTGGATCTCAAATTGGCTAGTTCCAGAGCCCAATTCATCATTCTACCAGATAATTCAGGCTTGCTAAGGATATTCCTAATTGGGAAATCAGTGTAGACCACAATGCGATGACTTTGAAAATATTTTCTCAACCTTCTTACTGAGTATACCAGAACCAGGGTTATCTTCTAAACTGGCATGTATGTCTTCTCTGCATTTTATAGGATCCTGCTAATGTAGTACATTGGCACTTGTTTTTTACCCTCTTGGGGCACCAAGACTGAGCTGACCACATTCTGCGAGAATGCTAAATATGAATATAGGGTTTCACCACAAATAGGTAACTTCAACGTTGGCAATATTTGTAGTTGTTCCTTCAGACAGTCATACGATTTCTGACTTTCTTTGTCCTACTAAATATTTTAACCTTTATTAGGACTTCGAAGAGTGGGAAATGCTTTTCCACTTCTTTTGAGACAAACCGACTGAGCGCTTCCAATGACCTCATCATTATTTGCACCTCCTTGACTGTCCGTGGCTAGGGAAGATCCACTATAGCCTGAATTTTGTCTAGGTTAGCTTTGATTCATTTTGAGGTTACCTTGTATCCTAAAAACTTTCATGCGCCTTGATGTGCTTCATTTTTCATGCGTTAAGCATTTCATTTAGCATAGGTTTTAGCTCATTTTGTTTGGTGGATTGCTAGTATTAGTTAAGTTTATGTGAGAAGGAGTTTCAAAGGCCATGTTTGGTTTTCTTGTCTAAATCCTGCATTTGGTAGACTCAATTAGTACTAAAGGACATATTGTATCAATGTGATACATATGGTGACCTTTGTTCACAACCTGGCCCGAACCTGATCTGGCTTTACCTATGATCTACAAGAAAGAAATAGACCCCAGGAATTGTGGGGGGAAATTCTCCGACGATCTAGTCAGCAATCTTGTAGAGAGTAAAAGTAGGCAAAGATTATGTTACCAAAAATAGAATACATACCTCTCTATTATACTATTCTTAAACCCTAATCTCCTAGGCCTGTGGCCATGATCTCTTTGTCCTTTGGTGAATGGCCCATTATTAGGCCCACCAGTAGGTATCCTGAGTATTGGGCTCCTGTTTAGCAGATGAGAGCATGAGCCCAAATAGGTTTTAGCTCTACTATACAATCAAAGCCCCCAGAGAAATTTAAGTGATCTTCTGGTGTTCGAGGTTTTTCTCATCGAAGGTTCGTTATCTATTATTGATATGTGTTGGTTAATTAGTATTCTAAATCAAATAGACATGGTTTACGAGATATTGTATTCAAAGACTATTTGTGTTGAGCCAATGATCTATTATCATTGAAATTCTTGGTTATTAGCTTTTGGGTTTCATTTAAAGACTATTTTAATCTTGGCTAATTTTAGATGATTATGAGTTGAGAGGATTCTCAAAGGTATTTCAACCATTGGGCATCCAGAAGATCACTTGATTTTTCTAGATAGTCCGTTGGGATTTTTGAGAAGAAATGTGTGAAATGATGCATTAAAAGATAGTGCATGCTGGCAACTTTTTAGCCTTTTATGCATTTTCATGTCTCCCCTGGTTTCTCTTTCTTCCCTCTATATATATCTTGCATAAATGATTTTATTTTTTATTCTTCACATTTGCTATCTTGTTTGCATGTTCTTTTCCTTCGATCGCCTCTACCGTGTCACCTTCTTGAGCCCTCTCGAGCTCTAGCTTTCTTCTCCTCTTGCTTTTAACAAGTTCTTATGGATTCCAACCTCGTCCATGTTTTTCCTTCTCCTTCATATCCTATACCTCCTGAGATAAGTAACGAGAAGATTAGTTTATCGCAAGAAGGGTTTTTGTTATGAAGACTCTCTTTGCTCTATAGAAATTTTGGCTGATTTTGAACATGTTGAGACTGCGAGCTCCGTTCACAGCTCGAGTGATGTGTTCCCTTATGGAAAAAGGGTTAACACTGAGAGGGTTAGAATAAGAGCATCTCATGGGTTTGCGAGGGAAAGGGTAGACGAATATGTAGGAAATTCCAGAGGTTAGAAAATTGCATGAGAGATTAAATACGAACACTCGAAGAGGAAATTTAAGCATTCAAATAATGAATCATCGTCGAAGGGTGATAATTCAGTAGGATTCACCTTTCCCAAAGATGTTCAAAAACCTATTGATGAGATTCCTTCTTATCAGCACATTCCTCCTGATGCTGATCTGAAGCCCTTAGATATAACTGATTGAGATTCCCTACCCTTAGGAAGGGTAATGACCTACAGTAGGCATACTAGGTCAGGACTTTGTTTTCCTTTTCCCCTGTTGCTATCGAGCCTAATGGAAGAGTTTGATGTATGCCAGTTCTAACTCTGTCCCAATGTGATAGTAATAATAATGGCTTTCTTAGTTTGATGTAGAGAAGTGAACATAGAGCCTCATTACGAAGTTTTTAGGGCTATCTATCTCTTGATTAGTTGCCGAGACATAACCGAAACATTCACTTTAAATAATAAACCTTCTAGCTGGAAGTTTATAATTCCCCATACTAATAGATTGGGTTGGTAGAATTAAGCGTTGTCTTTTGATTGATCAAGAGTTCATGGAACTCCTTGATGAAATCCTGAGGTTGTTGCCGAGATTAGAAAAGGGAAATATTTGATTCCTAAGGGTGTTCGCAATGACATAGAACGTCTTCACACACCTGGACCATTTGACACAAATATTTTCTGTCTTGAGACTATTAAGGGTGCGAAATCATTTCGTATAGCCAGAGGGGGTTTATGAAAGTATCTATGTTTCAGCTAGTCATCAAGTGTTTGAGGGGAACTATTCAAAAGATGTTAATAAAAGGAAGAGATGGGACTATAGACTGCCTTTCCCAAGGCCTCTTCATTCCTTAAATATGCTACAAGGGGTGATCATTGAGGAAATAGCTTATTTGACCTCTTCCAAAGGTCTTTGGGCTTCTACCTTTAGATATTTATTTTCTTCTTTTTCAACTATTCATAATCCTTCTGTTTCTTTCGTGCAGTGAATAGCACGGAAGACTTTGTTGACGCCCGTGAATATGAGGGCAACTTTCAAATGAGGGTGTCGGCTGGGTAGCCTACCCCATTCTTCCCCCCGACTGGTCTTCAGGAGAGGTCTCCTGTTCAAGAACAACCACCCAAGAGGCCATGATTCAAAGGCAGTAGGCCTTCTCACAAGACTGGTGGTGATGAGAGTGGTGCTAACAACCTTTTTTATGATGATGAGAATGATGATTTATCCCTAGATTATATCGGGGACTTGGCAGTGAACCTTCGGTATGCTATTTTTACTGTTTTTTTATTTCACTTACTTTTTTTGGCATTTCTAATTTCTTCATTCTTCTATCTAATTCCTTTGTCCTCTTTGGTTTAGGTTGTGGCGCCTGTTCAATCGACCTTACAGGTAACTGGCATTTTTGGCCCTCAGGTCCTTCCCCTCCTGCAAGGACCAATCGAGGCAGTCACTGAGGGTTTTTAGAAAGAGGAGTGCACCAAGCTGCAGAAGAAGATAGAAGATTTCGAGGGGGATTTGAAGAATTCAAAGGAGAAAGAGAAAAACCTTGCCAAGAAGTGTTCTCCTGAAGCTCAACATGCCCTGCTGATTACCTTTCCTGACAAGATGATGGGGTCTAAGGATATGAAGGATGTTTTCGTTCAACTTTTAAGTATTGCAAAAGCATGGGGGAAGACCAACATTTACAACTGGGTGGTTTACTGCCTTACCCCAGAGCAGGCCAAAGCGCTGAAGGCACGAAGTAGAATATGAAGGTGGAGTGGGGCCAACTGTCTGGTCCTGGCGGTCTGAAGTTTCGACTGCTTGATGTTATCAATAAAGGAAAGAGATTTCTATCATCTTCGAATGCTCAAATTCTAGTGAGCAAACATCAAGGGATAACCAAGGTGAAGGTGGCACTGATCAGGACAATACTTGGCAGGACAAGGATGAGCGTAGTGTAGAGAATCCGGCTAGAAATGTATGAACCCTACTCCTCCACTTCCTCCTTATCTATTAGGGTATTCCTTGTAATATTTTCAAAAATTGGTAATCAGAGAATGTGATTGTTTTGGGATAGTTAGAAAATCCCTTTTTTTAAAGTATTTGACTATAATCCTTTATATTTAATAGAAAGCTCCAATGTGCGATGAATTGGAAAAGCTGACTCGAGAGCTTCCTATGGTTAAGGTATAGTTCTCAAAGTTTCTTACCAAGTTGGCGCAGTTGAGCGAGGATCTATCCAAGGCTAATAAGGATTTTTCATTGTGGCAAGATAGCAGCCATCCTTCGATAATAGAACTTCATAACAAATCAAAGGGTAAGCCTGCGGGTGGTCAATCTACTGTTACCCTTGCTATAGTGTACAAAGCTTGTAGTGTTGACAAGCTTAGTCATTAGGCTACTTTACAAGAGATAATGAGGGAATATTCTAGTTTACATAAGTGTCTTATTAATGTTAGGTTGTATTGAAGTTTAAGTCATTGGGGTGATAGTAGGCGCTATCAAGATAGGGTAAAAGAGCATAAAACACAAGTTAGCAAGATGGATAAATAGAAAAGCTTCCTTGTCAATGAAGTTTCTAAGCTACCAGGGATTATCAAGGGTAACCAACATTTTTGCAGTGAACTTGTAAATAAGAATTTCCAGCTCTCAAATCAAGTGTTAGCTCATTCTACTACAATAAAAATTTAATCTGATAGCTTTCGAGCGCATGGGTTATCATATGGGGTCCTCGACATGGGTCCTATTGGAAATATGTTTTGGTTTTTGTACGAGATAGAGATGGCTTTTCATCGAAATGAACTAGATACAGATTCAAACTATCGTGTAGCCTTTGACGCCATATGTGAGTGGAAAGAATGTCTCCAATTAGAGAACAAGGCCCACCTTCAAGGAGCTGGTCCTTCGATTAGGGGTCACTCATTCGGGATTCCTCTGAAGGGAAAACGTTCCAAAAGGGGTTAGAAGAAAGGAAAGCGATCGAAGGGAAATAGTCAGACAAAGCAGACAGCCCCAAGCATACCTCCTCTTCAGAGCACCACAACTACTATCAGACTTTCTCATCCAGTGCTATCAGTTGAACCTATGGAAGAAGTTTCTGCTAGCGTTCATGATGTTGAATAAGGGGCGCTGATAATCATCGAGGATTATGAGGAGGGAGAACCATCGCCTTCATGGAATTTGATTCATTGTCGAAGAAGGCGTGTCAATCCCATCCCCTAGGCCTCGGAGACTGAGATCGATTACCTATTTACAATCGCCACTGGGGTGAAGCCAGAGAACATTAAGTGGTCTACATGATCGCTTGTGTTGTATGTTATACTTTTTAAAATTTATGTTGTATGTTGTATCTTAAAAAACCTTTCGCTTGTACCATCCATACATTCAGATGCAGTTTTACTTATAAATGAGCATACCTTCCTGTATTTTTTGAATGCGCCTTCAATCATTGGGGAAAGTATATTTGTCACTAATTCGGGGTTTTATGTGCTAGTGGGTAAGCGCTCGAGGACTACTTTAATATTTATAAACATCCATCGATCCTTTTAGTGGCGAGAATCTACTGCTTGAGAGAAAGAATATATTTCCATCGTGCGAGGGCAAGAATAAACTTCTATCATGCAAAGGCAAGAAATGGTTGGATTTCCCAATGGTATATCTTCGATCAGTTGAGAATATTAAAATTGCACTTTAGCTTGGGGAAAAATCAAAACTTCCATAGTGTCACCCAATTGCTACGCGAAGAATGCAAATCTAGTAATAGTACATAGCAAACCAAGCAAAACTTTCGTGACGAGGTCCCTACAATTGTTCCTTACAATTGGTGATACTATCGAAGATTAAATATATTCCATCATTTGGGGATGCGGTATCCATTCATCAAACCCAAGGTATAACTCCCTCCCGGGTGAGACTCTAGTACTCTGTAAGGTCCTTCCCAATCAGGTTCCAACTTCCCTTCTGGTTCCTTCTTACTCTTCTCACTGTCCCTTATGACGAGGTCTCCCACAACAAACTGCGCTCCTTTCACCCTTCAATCATGATACCATTTCATCCTTTCCTTGGCTTTGGCTTCTCGGATGGACACTACGACACGCCTTTCTTCTATTAGATCCAAGTCAAGGAAATGGTTTTCATCATTGCTGAAACCACTGGCTACCATCATTCTTTGGCTAGGCATGCTAACTTTCGTATGTATCGTAGCCTCCGAGCCTTACACAAGTCCATATGGCATATCTCCTGTGGTCGAAGACTCCACCGTTCGATAAGACCACAACACACTAGGTAGTTCGTTGACCCAGTTTCCTTTTTCTCCCTCCAGCCTTTTTTGTATTCCATTGACAAGGGTTCAATTAGTGACTTCAACCTGACCATTTTCCTACAGATGGTATACCGATTTGACCCTCAGCTCGATCTTGAACTCTTCACACTAGCTTTTAAAAGGGTTATTTTCGAAATAGGTTCCATTATCCGTGATGAACACTTTTGGTATACCAAAGTGACAAACAATATTCCTCCAATAGAACGAGATGATAGATTTCCCCTTAATGTTTGCAAATGGTTCTACTTCTACCTATTTAGTGAAATAGTCGACTACCGCTATCAGATACTTGAATCTCCCCGGTTCTTTTGGGAAGGACCCTACTAGGTCTATACCCTACTTATCGAATGGCTATGACCTAAATATGTTTATCATTTCCTCTTTAAGGACATGGCTCATAGGTGCATGATTTTGGCATTGGTGGCAGGCTTGGATATATTTGTTGGTACCTTCAAACATAGTTGGCCAATAATACCCTGCCCGAAACATCCTTCTTGCTACGGATCGTGCTCCTTGATGACTACCATAGACTCCTTTATGTATTTCCTACATTAATTTGTGTGCATTGGTGGGAGTAACACATCAAAACAAGGGTTGCAAGTACCCCCTTCAATACAACGTTCCATCCTGTATAACATACTTGGGGGCCTTGAGTCAAATCTTCCGTGCTTCCATGGGATCTTATGGAAGCAGCCCGTCTTAGAGGTATCGTACAATTGGGGTCATCCATGTATCCCCTTCAAAAATGGCCATCCAATGATCTCCTAGAAGCTTTGTTGATAAAGGGTTTTGAATTTTACTTGCTTCAGCGACAATTCACCCAAATTAGATGAAGCTAACTTACTCAAGGCATCAACCTTATGATTTTTCTCCATGGGCACCAAAGAAATAGTATATTATCAAAATCATTTTAACAAAGGTTCGATTACCTCCAAGTAGCATTGCAAGCTTTCTTCTCAAACTTTGTACTCCCCATTCACCTGTTTTATCAAAATCTGCGAGTCACTGAATATTTCCACCTCTTCTACTTTCAGTTCCTTAGCCAATAGAAGTCCTATGATCAAGGATTCATATTCTGCTTCATTGTTTGTGGATTTTAACTTTAATTGCAAGACGTAAGGATAATAAGTGCCATCAGGACTGGTGAGCAACACACCTGCTTCGCTTACACCTGCATGAGAACATCTATATATGAACAACTTCCATATACTGTGTTCATCAGGGTTATAACTTTCTTCGATTGGGTCGGTGGTTTCCACGATGAAATTTTCCAAGGCTTGGCCTTTGATCGCAGTCCTGGGATGGTAGTGTATATCATGTTCTCATAACTCTACCGCCTACTTCATCATTCTCCCCGAGGCCTCGGGCTTTAGAAGTATTAGCCCGATTGGACAGTTAGTGAGCAAAAATATAGGATGACCCCGGAAGTAAGGCCACAATCTTTGAGAGGTATGAACTTAGGCTAAGATCAATCTTTCCATGGTGATGTACCTCATTTCCAGGCCTTGAAAGGCTCTGCTAACAAAATATATGGGTTGTTGTTGTTTTTCCTTCTCCTTCACGAGTACGACACTAATGGCTAGGGCTCAGGTAAAATACCTCCCCTTTTTCTGGCTTCCTCAACATAGGCAGAATTCTTAGGTGTTCCTTTAAGGCCACGAAGGCTTTCTTTCATGTTTTGGTCCATTCAAACTTTTTATCTTTTTGAAGGAAGATGCTTCTCTGCTCTCTTCGATAAGAATCTGCTCAATGCTGCCAAACACCTCGTTCATCTTTGAACTTCTTTTACATTGCAAGGGCTTCTCATATTCATCAAGGCTTCTACCTTTCCTGGTTAAAATCAATACCCCTTTCCAACACCATGAATCCTAGAAACTAGCACTGACCCCCCTATTACGCAATTTGAAGGATTCAACTTTCAATTTGACTTTCGTAAACCTTCGAACAGTTCGCCCAAATCCTACAGAAACTGATTGTAGGTCACACTTTTCACCACTATATAATGGACATAGATTTCCAAGCTCTTACCAACCTTCTTTATGAATAGTTTATCCACCAACCTTTGGTAAGCTTCCCCAGCATTCTTTAACCCCAAACGGCATTTTCTTATAGCAGAATGTTCTCACATCTGTGATGAACGGAGTCTTCTCTTTGTCCTCTTCTACTATGAGTATCTGGTGATAACCTTTGTGCGCATCGAAAAAGGAAAGGATAAAGTAACCTATTGTTTCTTTCACTAGCTGATGCATCGAAGGAAAGGGGTAACTATCTTTTGAGAAACAATTTTTCATATCCGTGAAGTCTATACACCTGCGCCACGTCCTATCTGGCTTTGGGACCAGGACAGGGCTAGCCAGCCATTGAGGATACAACACTTTTTCAATAACCTCTGCTGCGAGGAGTTTGCCTACCTCTGACTTGATCGCCTCCGCCCTCTCAGGAGCAAACATATGTCGTTCTGCTTAACAAGCTTTATCAAAGGATCAATGTTCAACATGTGGACTGCTAGTTCCACTGGTACCCCTGTCAATTCTGAAACATCCCAAGAAAACACATCATAGTAATGATCTAACAGAGCCTTTAGTTCCTGCCTTACTCTGTCTAGAAACATATTCCCTACCGCCACGGATCCCACGTCTCAAATAGAGAGTGGGAGGTCCTCGCCGTACCTCTCAAAGTTAATATTTATAAGCCCTTTTATGCTTACTATCTACAACTAAGTAGATAGCGGCAAGTCGGGGTCGTCCACGAAGAAGAGGGATCTTCCTAAGCGTTTAGGCACAAAAGGTTGATATTAGGCTAGGAGTAGACATATGTACATACATATAAAAGCATGTAAATGGGGGGGTTTGGTTGTTTGGTTGTCCTAAGTTATGAAATTAAAAGGACAAGATAACTAGCAAGGTTAAGTAACTATGCTAATTATCAAACAAAACTAAGGAAAAGGGGTTTTAAAACTACAAAGATAAAGCCTTGGGGGCAATGGATATCCACTTCCAAACCTAATGTAGATCATTGAACCATTCACTCATTCTATCACATTTGTTACTTGGCTTAACATTAACATACCCATCTAGCAATAATCACAACACATTATGCACAAGAAGTTCTAAGTTCATGTTCATAGATTTTCATGCAAAGGAGCTAAGGAATTCGTCACTTTCCTAACACCCTAACACTTTAATCATAAAAACACTTCCTATTCTCAAACAACATATGACATAAGTGAAGAAAAACATAGCATCAAGAATACATAAATGCTAAATAACAAAGGATTCAAGAATGAGTGAAACAATCTATTCACTACTTCAACTACTTGTTGTGAAGATAAATCTTCTATCCTTCTTAGATAGTAGTTTGCAAGAGTGAATTCGACATCTCTTGTCAAACCTCACCAATGACTCCCTTATTACTAAGATTATCCCATTGATGGCATTTAGCACGAAGAATCAACAAGCTTAGCAACACTTATAAACACTACACTGTGTCTAAGCATTTAACCAATTCATACATTTACACAAGATTAGTCAAGAACGATTGACATTCATAGACCTCTCTCATTTGCTACCTAAAATAAACATGACCACAAATTCGACATCATCACATTCATCTAGCAATTATCGACACACCAACATCATTTAAGAAGCTCTAACTCATTCTCTTGGATTCCACATTAAAAGAGGGGAGAATTAGCTACTTTCTACCAACCCTAACAAGCAATCATACAAGCAATTCATATACTCAAGCTTCCAACAACATCAATGCAATTAACAATTCACATTCAAAGCTCAATAAATGCACAATAGCAAAAACACCAAATAGATAGATATAATGGTTCTTTCTACATATAAATGGAAGCTTCAATCCTTTGCTCCCAAGAGAAAACTAAGATAGATAACTAAAAGAAATAATTAAACTACAAAAACTAAGAAAAGAAATTGGAGAAAACCTAGGGCTTCTAAGCCCAAAAATGCAGAAGAAGGAGCTGGGCAAAAGCTGCTAAATGAGAGGAAAGAGAATGGTATTTGTAGTACAAAGAAGATAAGGTGAAATTCTGGCCACCCGTCGGTTGCGACTCGCAACGGCTCGTCGCGACTCGCGACGGCTCATCGCGACGAGGCCATCGCGAGTCACGACAGCTCGCGACAGACGCAAATTTTAGCATTTTTTTCTTCTTTCTCTTTTATATCTCATATCCTTCTCTTCTCTTCACTTCTTCAATTCTTCATATCTTCAAAAAGCTCAAATCCAAGTCTTCAAATCTTCAAATCTTCAAAGATATTCTTCAAAGTCTTCAAAGTTTTCAAAGTCTTCAAACAAATTACCTTGTCACACAAAATTCTCTAAAAAGTGATAAAAATGCAAAAGTCCTTTTAACCCTCCTTAGATAATTTCAAGGAAAAATGTCATATTTAGAGCACAAAAGTGTACAAAAGTTAATCCCAAAAGCCCTAATATAACCGTATAAAATGGGCACATCAGAGAGTGGTTATGTGTCGGCTGGTCTAGCTTTACCGTGTACTAAAGAAACACTCCATGCTTTTCCCTTCCCTTTTACTGCTTCGTAGTTACAACTTTGAGAAATGGATTGATCCCCACAGATGGACGCTACTCCATTCTTCGTTGGAAAATTCATCATCAAATGGGATGATGACTACACTGCTCAAGCTTGGCACATTCAATGTCTCTCTAAGATCACATTATAATGAGAGAAAACACCAATCACTGCAAAGCTACACTACACTGTGACCCCCTTGTTTCCATCTGCCACCCTTACCGGCAGGGTTATCTCCCCGATGGGGTATACCATATTTATTGTGAACCCTAATAAGGGTGAAGTGGATTTTTTAAGGTTCGATCTCTCAATCCTCAACTGATCGAAGCGGTTTACAAACATGATTTCCACCCCACTTCCATTATCAATGACCACTCTCTTCACCAGTGCGGATCCAGTCGCTTCCTTAATGACCATGGGATCACTATGGGGGGTTTGATTTGGAACTGCATCTACTTCTGAGAACGTGATCATTTTGTCTGATCAAAGCCTTTTCCTCAATGGTTCTCCTGCTGGGAACCACTGCAACTATGCTTTCATACTTGCATTTGAAGACCTTTCACCAAGAACTCCACTAATAACATTGATAACCCTATTAATTGCAGGATTCCCTTCATTCCTATTCTCCATTGGGGGGTTTCGCTGGGGCTCATCATGGCGCTCATATAGCTGCCCTTGGGGGCCTTGATCTTCTTCAATTCTAGCATTGAATTTTTTTCTTAGGTGACCACCTATTCCCTCTATCATTCCTGTGCATCGGATCTCATATCGGTAAGGTTGATGAAATTGCTCCTTTAAGAGGCCTTCTCGCTCACATCAGTCAATTTCTGCTCGAAGGTGGACACATTCATTCGTGGTGTGTCTGTAGTCTTTGTGGTCATCACAGAATTCATTGGTGGCCCTCCTGCTTGCGAAGGCTCATTGACTATCACTCATGGGGGCTGCGGTTTGAAAATACCTCCGTGGAAGCTCTAAATTTAAGCCGGGGATCGGCGCATGGGGGTGTACTTCTCAAAATTTAGCCTTTCACTTGGTCTCTTACCTAAAGGGTCATTAGGTTTGGACAGCTTAGCTACTTGGCCCTCCTTTTTCCTTTGAATTACTTCTACTACTTTCAAATGTTATTCCCCCATTTCCTTGAGTTGTTGAAGTGTTTTTAGGGTGTTCGGCATCAATTTTTTGTATAATTTTGGGTCCTCCATTCCCAACAAATATTCTAGGATAATTTTATTCTCTGTTCCCTCGACTACCCCCAAGACTTTCATTAATATACAGGTGGTAGAAGGTGGCAGTAGATTCCCCCAACTCCTACTTTTTTTATACAACTCTGTCAAGGTCTTGATGAACTTTTTTTATAGGAAATATTAACTCATAAGAGCCCAACTAAAGTCTCGATATAAGTGCAAGAACTCCTAGGCAACTTGTTGAACCACTCTTGGACCTTTCCTCGTAGGTAACTGCCCACCAGCTTGCACGTTAGTTTCTCATCGAAGTCTCGAGAGTTCATCAAACTAAGGAAAGTTTAGATGAATTATCACAGATCTGAGTCCCTTGAGTAAGTTAGAAGTCCATCCAGTGGCTTCATATCATAGAGCCAAAGAATATTTTTCACCACTTGTCCAAACGGGATCTTGTCGTTTGCCCCATCGGGCCTATCAATCTATCCAATTCCCTACTTAGGGCTATCTCAGCACCACCATACTGGTCTCCTCCATTCTGAGGTGGTTCTCGAAGATCCCTTGGGTAAGGGCTTTGAGGATCCACTGGATTGACGAAGGGTATGTGGCCTGGGCTTCCACAAGGTCTGGGATCCTCATCCAAGGCATGGCTCCCCGACCTTGGTAAAAACCTTGGGGGGATAACCCAGCACTAGTATGGGGCAACTTACCTGCATGTACTTTGGGAAGGAAGGTTGGGGTCTTGACCGTGCAGTCTCCCTTGCATATCCCATGTATGGAACCCCGCACGTTCGGCTAGCTAGGGGTAGTGATATTATCTGTGCTTCTAGGATTATCTAAGAGGGATGAGTTATCAGAGGTATCATAGCAATCGAATGGTAAGGGGCCATCAATGAGGGGACAACCTGATATCCCTAGGTTACCAGCATCTGTGTGATGGGATCGAAGCTTTGTGGAGAAACTTAATCCTCAACGACAACACAATTTTCCTAGAGTCTTCTTTCATGGACCTCAACCCGTGAGTCACCAAAACACTCTGTGAGATATCCGTCTGCACCTTGTTTCCCTGCTAATGGCATTGTCGTACCAACTCCTATGATAGGTTCAATAGTAAACTCTGCTCTTGCTGAAGCTTCGGGTAGGGTCCCGGATTGTGGCCCTTTGATCACAAGGGCCATTGAGCCAGGTCCTGCCAAAGCTTTGACTGGCGATGTCGATGTATCTTGGTCTTTGATGAGAAGGGCCATTTCTTCCCCTACCATCGATCTATACAAAGATCCAACCACAATGACCATACTAGTCCCTTTGCTCTTTAATATTTCACTCCGACAAGTTGAAGTCGACATACACTATAGGATTCAGATCTTGTAGAAACTTGGTCCCATTGAACATGCCACTTGATGTGTATGGTGACCTTCATTCACAACTTGACCCGAACCTGATCCGGTGATGCCTGTGATCTACAAGAAAGAAACAGACCTTGAGAATTCCAGGGGAAGATTCTCCGACAGTCTAGTTAGCAATCTTGTAGAGAGTAAATGTAGGCAAAGATTATGTTACCAAAAATAGAAGACATGTCTCTTTGTATATACTATTCCTATACCCTAATCTCCTAGGCCTGTGGCTAGGCTCTCCTTGTCCTCTAGTGAATGACCCATTATTAGGCACACCAGTAGGTATCCTAAGTATTTGTCTCCTGTTTAAGAGATGAGAGCATTAGCCCAATTAGGTTTTAGTTATACTATACCATGACCATGGGTTCCTAGATATTCCTTGTGATCATCTTTAGTAGATCCCCCGTGGGTACATTTTGGTTATATTATATTTGAAGGCCATCCGTAAGGGCGGTAGAAGATATTGAAAGTTGTTCACAAGGATGGTTGAAGAGATTGAAGGCCATTTACCTCTAGAATGGTAGTAGACGAAGGCCACAAACATCAATGTGTGGAACCCATGGTCATGGTTGAAACGAAGTTTGAAGCGGGAAACAAAGTTCGAAGCGGCCAATGAAGAAATGGTGAATCGTGGTCCGATGAGTTGCACCAATGTCAGAGAACGATTAGAGAAGAATTATCCCTCAAGGCTGATTCCATTAGATCTATCTTCTTGAGCACTACAAAATAGACTACTGGAAATCTCAACTCGGACTAACAGTTTACCCAGAGCAAGGCAAAAATAGGTCGGTGCAGGCCATTCATGGTTGGCACCAACGGCCTGCGCCAAAGGAGTTGGCTCGTGCCCACAGTGTTCAGCATGAGGCTATGGTGTGAGCCACACCAAAGACCCCTAGATGCACACACCAAGCTCTCATCCTCACACAAAATTGGCTAAGTATGGGCACCAACCGTCTCATTTACGATGGCATGTGCCATTCCAAGTCCAATATGTCGAGACCAGCCAGCAGGGTTTGGAGAATTAGATGGCCTGTACCAAGAAACTGAGAGGATCAAGTCTCTAGACTAAGGTCCGCGCCAAGGGTCACGTCCCGCATGATCAGAAGTCCAAGGCCGTCCTTTCAAACGACGGCCCATGCCAAAGGTCATGGTCCGTGCCAAAGGAATTGGCATGGACCGCGCAAGATCCTCCAGCTTATAGTGCCAAAGGAATTGGCATGGACCGCGCCAGATCCTCCAGCTTATAGCTGCATGAAGCAATAGCACGCGCCAGATTTAGCGCCCCATGCCAAGGAGTTAGTATGGACCGCACCAGAACCTGCGTTCCGTGACAAGTACACGGCGCGGACCGTACCATCCGTGACAGCTAGCGATAAGCGGCGGCTGACCAAGGGTTTACTATTTTTTTGGCCTATTTTTAGGCCCAATCCCCTTCTCTTATTAATATAGCCTTAGTTTACTAGGTTAAATATGTAGAGTAGAGTGAATAGATAGTTTAGATCATATTGTAGAGCAACTTTAGAGAGAGAATACTCTCTCATTTTCTTTTCTTTCCTTTTATTTTTGCTTTGATCCTATAATTTGGAATTCAAATCTATATTTGAATTCCATATCTGCGGATTAGATTTATAGCTTGGAGACAAATTCTAGGCTCGTGGTATTTTATATTCATGATTTTATTGTGAGATTCAGTAGTTCATCCTAATTTTGTGTTCATGATATTATTGTGACTTTTTCTTGAATGTTTAAATAGAATGAATAGTACACTCCATATAAGCACACACTTTAGTCTATATTCAGGTTGGTGCTAATATTGATGGCCCCCTTGGAAGGGAAACTTGAATTTTTGAATGGGTAAGGAAGTAGGGATCTGTATGTCTGTTTGCACGGAAAACCCAAGTATTACTCTAACTTATTTTCCATCGCACTAGTCTTAACTGATAACATAAAGTAGTCCGAGAGGTTATATGTTTAGATAGAAAATAGTAGTAAGCTAGGGTTGTTAGAGGTCCTAGTGGTATAGATATGGTGCCAACGACCCCTTGACCTAATTGATAGGTGATTGGGAAGTAGAGCATTTGTGGTGGAAGCCCAGGATGTAGTCACACAGGGGAGAAATAGACCTATAACAATGGTCGGACCTTGTTGTACTCCCCTAATTACGATGGCAGTGCCGATGGAGTGTTGCGAGCGCACCTAGCGTGACAGGTACGGGGAAGTGTATGACATCGGCCACACCACATGTTATGAACACTCTATTAGGTTGTCTAAATCTCAATGTGAATGAATCAAGGATCGAAACATTAAATTAACCATGTTTCACAATTACTCCCTAAGTTCTTAAGTAATTAGGATACTTTATGTTTAGTAGTTGTTAATTGAAAAACAAAAACCCCCTTTTTGTTTGCTTTTCTAGCTCTACCTTTCACTCGTAGGGATTGACAACCCGTATGAGTTTGTGTTTTCATTGACTCTTAGGCCCTAGCATCTCTGTGGACATACCCAGAGCTTACCACTAACTACCCTATCAGTAGCATAGTAGTGAGAACGGGTGCAGAATATAAATTTATCTTTGACCTCTTATAAGCTCTCCGCCCAGGTTAATTAGCTACAATTAACGACCCTGGGTGAAGGTGGGTCACGCCTACTCCAATTACGCATTTTTTAGGGTTAAGCTTCATCCCAATGCTACTTAGTGTGTCTAAGGTTTCCTTTAAATCTGCAGCGAAATCATCCACCTTCCTCCTCTTGATAACCATATCATCAACATATGCCTCCACATTTCATCCTATTTGATTACGAAATACGTTATCGACCAGTCTCTGGTATGTTGATTATGCATTTTTGAATCCAAATGGCATTTTTACATAGAAAAACATTCTACGGCTCGTTATGGATGTCGTTTTCTCTGCATCCTCTGGATTCATCAGGATTAGGTGGTATCCCTTTTATGCATCTAAAAATGTCAAAACATCATACCCCAAAATAGCTTCGACTAGTTGATCAATTTTTGGCAAAGGGTATCGATCCTTTGGGTATGCCTTATCCAGGTTACTGAAATCTATGCACATCTCCAATCGCGTCTAATTTTTTTCACCATTATGGTTCGCTAGCCACTTTGGATATATGACCTCTTTCAATATCCCTTCTTGAAGCAGCACTGTAACTTCCTCTTCAATTGCGAGTCACCGTTTTGAACCATAAAAACTTTCCTAAAAAATGCGACGACCCTGGATTGTTCTCTATCCCTGTCTCCTTAGGTGGAAAACTTATTGAAAATTTCATGAAATATTTAGCCACATCCATCAATGTGATCGCATTTAGCCTGTATAAACGCCTAGAAATATGTGAGCTTAGGGAAACTAGAGTGATTGTCCAAGTCAACGATCATTCCCAAGCTAACTCTCGTGGACTAGTAAATGATGTGATGGTGCGAGTTGGCAAAATGGTTTTTCCGACGGACGTTTATGTCCTAGACATGGCGGAAGACGGAAGTGCACCCCCATTACTTTTGGGAAGACCTTTTCTTAAAAAATCTAGGACTATAATTGATGTCTATTTGGAACCTTGACTCAAGAAGATAATGTGGACAAAGTGGAATTTGATTTCTATAAATCTAGGCATGATTCAACAAATTCTTCTTTTATGTGCAAATGTGTGATTCTATGTAATGAGCACGAATTCCATGAAACCTCTTCTGTTACCAATGAGAATGAATACTTGGATAAGATCCGTGTTAATAATATTGTTGATGAGTCCAATTAATTGCATGATGCGATTGAAAGTATGTCTGTGCTATATTGTTTTTCCATGCTAACTAACTTACAGCGGGAAATGAAGAATGTTGAGGGTTTAAAACCTCCTCGACCTCCTCCTAACCTCAAAGTGACATTCACAGATTCTATTTTAGCAAGACACGGAGATTCATTTCATATGACGGATAAGGGTCCAAAGGTAAGGATGACTCGTTGTGGAGACCTCTCCACAACGATGTCATCGTGGGTGGAGTCACCGATGGCAATTCCGGAGACCCGCATGTGGGTGTTTTCTAACTAGATTGCATGAAAAGAAAATGAGTCGTGTTTCTTTTTGCTTTTGTGTTTTGAGTGATGATTAGATAGATTTTGCATGTTCTTAAATGTGATAAGGTTTTTTGAGATGAAACTCTTGTTTGATCTGAAGTTTCGTGATTGTGTTTGAATTTAATTAGGTTTGATGGGTAACATATTTTTTTATAAAAGGGGGAGGGGGGGGGGGGGGAACTAAGGAACAGGTCAAAATTTGTGGCAACCTCGTGCCAAAACCTGACACTGTTCAAGCCAAGTGCCACGGTCCGTACCAGGAGAGGTGGCACAAGGGGATGCCTCGTGCTAGAAATTTTGGCACGAGGGTTGGTTCATGCCAGGAAATTTGGCAAGAGGCCTTGGTTCGTGCTAGCAATTTGGCACGGGGCTTTGGTCCGTGCCAAGTACATTTTGCACCAATTTTCAATTTTCCGCAGCCAAATAGTTCAAAAAATGCAATTTTTTTAATATTATGAATTACAAACTCAAAAATGTATTTTATGTTCAAATTTTTTTAAAATTCCCTAATTCGTTAGGATTTTTTATGCAACTAGTACTTTCAATAGTCCTTGGAATTAATTGATTGGTACTATTGTCCTTCTAATTTACAATTTTAAAATTCCATTCTTATCTTAATTGTACATCTCCCCTTATCATCTATGTTGAAATCCTATACCCATGGTACATTTTTTCACCTACCACTACAAGAGACATCACTTTTGACCTCACTTTTTACCTCGATTCTAGAAGATTTTTACCTTGATTTTTAGCCCTAAAAAAACTGAGATAAATATACCTATAGGAAAAAGTATATTTTTTAACTCGATTCATTGAGATAACCACAAAATCATGTATACATCCGAATTCAAAAATGAATAATTAAGATTACATTTAATTTTAACCTACAAACCTAATACAGATACGACAACCACGAACTGTGCGATGACAAGTCGATCAACGAGGTGGCGGGGCAGGGAGGCTGATGTCCGATGAAGGTGGTATGAAGGTGACTGAATTGGTGGCGCAGGGCCTGAGGTGGTGGCGTATGGCGGTCGGTCACGTTGTGAGAGCTTCGCTTGGTCGGCGATGGTGTGAGAGCTGTGCTAGGCCGGTGAGAAAGCTTTGACAGGCGGTGGTGGCTTAGGTTTTGGACGACCGATGAGATAGCTTCACTCGGTGGTGGTGAGCAAGCTTCGCACAACCAGAGAGAAAGCTTCGGCCAGTGTTGGTGGTGGCGTAAATCTTCTCGGCCGGTGAGATCTAAGGAGGCGGCAGTGGTAGTCGCTGGAATACGATGGAATCGAAGGAGGAGGCGATGGAATCGTAGGAGGAGAAGGTGGAAGCAAAGAGTTGGGTGAAGACAAGAGGAGGCCGATGAATCGTGAAATGAAGGAGGAGAGATTAACAAATTAGGGATTAGACGGATTAGGCATAAATATAGGGTATGGGTTTATGGGCTTTTAAATAGTTGATGGGCTGAAATCAAACCCAAATAAAATTATTTATAAATTTAAAATTAATTATAATCAAACCCAATTAATTCTTATTTTATCAATAATTATATCCAATCAAACCCAATTAATTATTGTTTTATCAATAATAAAATATAAATTAAACATTATTAAAATATGAATTTACAAAATTGGGCTGACCAATTGTGTTAAAATAATAATTTTAGCATTTTCAATTTATATGCTTAAATTATTCAATTGTGTTAGTTTATTATTATAATTTTTTTAAAAATTCAATGAATTCATTTAATCAATGAATTTATTCTATATTTAGATGTTTATTTAATCAATGAATTTTATTCAATCAATCAATTTATTCTATATATACAAAATTCATCATGTTCCACTAAGTCAAATATTCATATTAAGTAAAAGTTTAGTTTTTTAGGATAAACTAATTATATATCTATCAAATAAAGTAATCATCCAATTTGGTTATTTTTTAAACTGAACCAAACATTAAACTATGGCGCAAAATTGGAATGTAAATTAAAAAGTCAAATAAAGGTTTACTGTTGTTTGAAAAATTATAATATGGCCAAAAATTGTGGAATCCTGAAATCCATTGCTCCAAAATACATAACTTTTGTTATTCTTGCCTAATATATATATATATATATATATATATATATATATATATTGTATATATAATATATTAGTTTTTTGGTGAAATGTTGGAAAGTGCTAGTACATGTTCTAGTGTAACTTAGAGTTGGTTACATAGAAGTAAGAAAGAGAAATTGGAAATGATTACAAATATATTTTTTTGCACGTTTCTTGATAAATACTATGTTATGAACCTGGAAAATAAAACTTGGGTTTATAGGGTACCATCACGTTCGAGCGGATTTCAATTTGGAGTTACGAGTAAAATTTTTACATTTTGCACTTAGGTCATTCCAAGAAAGTGTGAATTGTTGAATCATGCAATTGGCGATACCAAAAGGCAATTCAATAACATATAGTTGCAATTTTGAAATTTGGGCATGTATTGGTGAATGGAAGGGCCTCGAAAGTCAACATTAATTACTTCTACACAATCTTGAAAAATTACACTATGGCCCAAAATTGTGTTACCATATAATTCATTGCTCCAAAATACATGATTTTTTTAGTTCTTGCATAAATATAGAAATATTAAATAGTTGAAAGTTTTGGTGAAATGTTGCAAAGCGCTAGTATATGTTCTAGCGTAACTTAGAGCTGGTTACATAGAAGTAAGAAAGGTAAATCGGAAAAGATTACAAATATATTTTTGTGCATGTTTATTGATAAATACTATGTTATGGACTTGAAAAATACAACTTGGGTGTATAGGCTACCATTACTCCAAAAATACATGATTTTTGTTATTCTTGCTTAAATATAGATAAATAAAAATAGATTATTTTTTTGATGATATGTTGGAAAACGCTAGAACATGTTCTTAAGTAACTCATACTGGTGCCTCGTAGCAACCAAATTTTACACTACTTATTTTATATACTACTTATTTTTTAAAATTATGAATATGTAGTATATAAAATTTTATTCGGTGACATTTTTTATATTTATTGATATTTGACTTCGATCACATATTACTCGAACTCTACGTTTAATTTTCATTTGAAAAAATATAAACATAATGTCATTAAAAAGTATAATTATAAATCTTTTAAAGTTTAAAAATTGGAGTAATATAAAAATTTTACAAAATTATATTTTAGTTTTGTTTAACATCAAATTTTATTATTAAAAATTTTGATAATGTTACTCAAACTCTACATTTAATTTATTTCGTTTGAAAAATATAAACTTAAATTTATAGTTAAAAGTATAATTATAAATCTTTAAAATTAAAAATGAAATGGAATTGCATAAAACATTTAAAAATTGGCAAAGTCTTGGGAAACGCCGTCTTTCCATAGGCTTATGAAAAGATGAGGTTTAATTAGAATAATAAAAGGTAAAAGGCCTTAGTTGCAATATTAAAATTTTACTATTCAACATTAGTAATTATAAAGTTTATAACCCGATTTATGCAACCCAAAAATTTTATCTTCATTTCTTCTAATTTTCACTTAAAACCTTGGTCTTTCCATAACTTATGGAAAGACCGTCTTTCAAAAAATGGAATCTTTAAAATTTTATTTTTTTTGTTAGAAAAAATTATATAATTAATATAAATTCAATTATTTTAAATCATGCATTACAAGGGTGTCTGCGAGAGGTACATGTAATGTCAGTTTCATGTCCGCGAGAAATACGTGCAACTTCGGTCACAAAAACAACCGATGTAGGTAAGCCAGACATGCATGCGACGTCGGTCATATGTGTCTGGGATATGTATGTGCGACCTCGGTCACAAAAATAACCAACATAGGTAAGCAAGACATGCATGCGACATCGGTCATATGTGTCTGGGATAGGTATGTGCGACCTCGGTCACAAAAACAACCAGCGTAGGTAAGCCATACATGTGTGCAACGTCGGTCATATGTGCCTGGGATAGGTATGTGCGACCTCGGTCACAAAAACAACTGATGTAAGTAAAGGAAGAAACTGGTAAATGATGCAAACCATGAGCCGGTGACTCCTACTCTCCGCAACCCAACGTTTGTGACCGAAGATTTTATGGGACAATCCATTATCTCTGTGACTATCCAATACTAGAGACCGCATTCGCATGCAAGGACACAGTGTCGGCTCTAGCCTTTTGGGACCTATCTATTGGGACGGGTAGGTCTGGAGGGGTTTTGAGAGAAACACTCCAAGACTTACATCATGTGGACCCTAGAGTTCCTAGCTACTCTTTGGTCGGTCACAGACGAGAATGGACATAAGGTGATCAAAATCAATCTTGACGATAAGAAGTATTAGATGACACACAGGGAGATAGTCTGCACCTTCGGATGGAGGTACAATAAGGAGATCCCTAGGACACACCATCAAGCGATGCCTTTTTCTCTTAGGAACTTTTGGAGGTAGCTGAGAGGGACTGATAAAAAAATGTGCAAGAGCACTGCCTTGGTTCATCCAGCATTTCGTTACGTTAACCAACTATTGGAAATAAGAGTTTTCTGCCACGGTGAGATGATGCAATGTCCGAGTTCGGATGTTCATTGCCTTTGGGCAATGAATCCCGAGGGAAATTTCTACCCAAACTGGTAGGGAACTTTGTACATGAGTGCACGGCGATGAGAGAAAGAAAGAGTGGCAGGATATCTATGGGCGGCATGGTATGTCTATTAGTACAGTACTTGAGGTATCCGGTCACACATAGAGCGTTGGCTAACTTGGGACAATCGGGTACAAAGTATAACTATGGCGAAGCAAGCACTTGTAGCTTCATGGTACTTTCTCAGCTGGAGCACACCACCATTAACCATGACACATGTTTGGATGATCAATTTATTGAACTGGACACGCACTTTGAGAGAGAGTCCTACGGTTTATTAGCCACCTCGGAGATAGATGTTGAGCAGGCCAAGGGTGAGACCTCTTCGAGAGCACATCCTAGCCGCTCTCGCCTATCCACGAACATCATTGACCGACTGCATACACTTGGGAATCAGCTTTTGAGCTCTACCCTAGTGTCGCAAGAGGTAGTCCAAACGATTTGAGAGGTGAGAATGCAATTAGAGGAGCTTAGTACAAGGATGGATTGCATCGAGGCCATGCTTCAAGCAACGTGATACATTGAGAGGAGAAACACTAATCACGACGAGGAGGAAGGCCATTTGGGGCGCAAGAGTAAGTGCCACTATTTCTCCCAATCTCACTTATAGTTTCACATAGTTGTTGCATTGAGAACTATGCTTTAGTTAAGTGTGGGAGAGGGAGTAGTGAGCACTTAGGGAGTTTTCATTCTTTGATTTCCTTGGTGCATGTTATGTTTTTCTTGATTATTTTGTGATTTTTATTTTTGATTGTTGTGGGATGTTTTTGGATGGATACTTGGTGGCATGCCATGCTATGCTATGCTAGGGTTCCTAGTTTGTATGAGGTTGTTTGTTTTAGGATATTGGTAGTGTAATTTTTTGATGAGTCTATCTTTTGTAGTATGAAGCCCACTTTTGGGATAATTTTGGGCTACACCCAAAAAAAAGAAAATTTTGGAAAAATGAAAAAAAATATATTAAAACCCTGACAAGTTGAAAACCCAAAAGGGCAACTTGGGTAACATTGGGAAATTCCCGGATAGTTCGAAAGACCTAGGTAAAAGTGAGAGGCTAGGTCTGGCTAGGCTTACGAGCCTAGGAAAAAATGAGAGCCTGTGTGGAAAAATGTGAGAAATGAGTACCCTTTGTGTGTTAAAGCTAGGATGAAAACCCAAAAGGGCTCCTAGGCAAAATGAAATAAATTGAAAGAAAACAAAAAACTAGGTTGACGATAAATTTGCCTCCTTGGTAGTAGCCAGGTTGAGAATCACGAGTTATCCCTATGTTACAACCAAGTCGATGACTCTTGGATTTCCTTGGTGGATTGTTTTTGGGAGATGACTCTTTGATTGCATTTTGGATCATTTAGGGAAAAGTAAGCTAGCTTGACACTTATCTTCTTTGCTTACCTTTTTCCACATTTTACTTTTGGGTGGTTAGATTGCTTATGTTCTTTGGGGAGTGTGAGAGTTGTGAGATTCTAACTCTTTTGGGGGAAACAAGGTAATCTGGGAATAAGTTGAATGCCTCAGTTAACTGATGCTTGCTTGCTATATTTCACTTAATTCTTTTCTTGTCTTTATTTACTCGAGGACGAGTAAAGGGTTAAGCGTGTGGGGTCTGATGTGCTTCATTATGTGTGCATTAACCGTTGCATTTGGCATAGTTATTATATTGTTTTATGTGATGGATTGCTAGTATTAGTTGAGTTTACGTGACAAGGGGGTTTAGACGGCTATGTTTGGTTTTCTTGTCTAAATCCTGCGTTTTGTAGACTTAATTAGTACTAATGAACATCTTGTATCCACGGCTCCTAGATCTTCCTTGTTTTCATCCTTAGTAGGTCGCCTATGGGTACTTTTCTATTACATTCTATGTGAAGGCCGGTTGTAAGGGTGGTAGAAGATATTAAAGACCGTTCGCAAAGATGGTAGAAGATATCGAAGGCCATTCACACTACATTGGTAGTTGATGAAGGTTATGAACATAAAAGCATGGTAGAAGGAGATTGGAGCCAAAGATAGGTGGCAATGGAGTTCAAAGTAGCCAACAAAGAAACGATAAATCATAGTCCAATGAGTTATGCCAAAGTCGGAGAATGATTTGGAAAAATTAGCCTTCAAGAATGATTCCATTAGATTTGTCTTCTCGAGTGCTATAAAATTGACTACTAAGACTTTGAAGTCGGAAAAGGTTCAACTGGCCAAGGTACCATGGGTCGGTGCTCACCGTTCATAGGTGGCATCAACAGCCCGTGCTAGAGGAGTTGGCCCACGCAAAATGATTCAGCACAAGGGAAAGGGATGGATTACGCTGAATGCCATGAGCCACACGCACATTTTTAAATCTTCACTCAAACTCGGTCAAGTGTGGGAGCAAACCATCCCATTTACAATGGCCTACGTCATTCCAAGTGCAAAATGTGGAGACCAGATGGTGGGGTGTGGAGGATCAAATGGCCTGTGCCGAGTTACTGAATAGAGCAAGCTTCCTGAGGATGGTCTGTGCCAAAGGCCGCGTCCTGCAGATCAGAAGCTCAAAAACTAACCACGGCCTGGGCCAAAGGCCACGGCTCACGCCAAAGGCCACGGCCCGCGCCAAAGGCATCAATGGGGATCGCGACTGATCCCACGTCACACATCAGCACAAAGCAGCGGTCCACACCAGGCTTAGCATCCCATGGTAGATTACTAGAACCGACGTGCACTAGATCCAACAGCCCGCGCTGCAAGGACAAAGTACATGGCGCAGACTGCACCATTAGCGATGGCCTGCACCAGGCGGCGGGTGACTTAGGGTTTTAGGCTTTTTTATCCTATTTTAGGCCTATTTTTAGGCCCAATCCCCTACTACTATAAATATAGCCTTAGTCTACTAGGTTAGAAGAGTTGGATCATTTTTAGACTTCATCTTGTAGTTTGGAGAAACACTCTCTCCCCTTTCTTTTCTTTATTTTATTTTGCTTTTATCCTAGGATGTAGAATTCAAATATTTATTCGAATTCCATATCTATGGAGTAGTTTCCATAGCTTGGGATAAATTGTAGGCGCATGGTTATTGATGTTTTTTGAGATTTACTAGTTCATCCTAACTTTGTGTTCATGATATTATTGTGACTTGTTCTTAAATGTTAGAATTGCATGAATTGTACATTCCATATAAGTACACACTCTACTCTATATTCATGTTGGTGAAAATATTAATGCTCTCTTGGGAAGAGAAACCTCAGATGTGTTAATGGGTAATGGAGTATGTGGTCCACATGCGTGTGTGCACAGGGGATCCGTGTAATACTCTGGTTATTTTCCATCACACCAGTCTTAGCTGATTATGTAAAGTAATCTGATAGGTTACGGGTAGAGATTCTAAAAAGTAGCAAGCAAGGGTTGTAAGAGGCCCTAGTGTTATAGATGGGGTACCTACGACCCTTTGCCTAATTCATAGGTAATCGGGGAATAGATCATTCGTGGTGGAACTCCTGGGACATAATCGCATGGCGGAGAAACAAATATACAACAATGGTCGGACCTTATTATACTCCCCTATTCTCAACATAAAGGATATTCAATTAAGAATCATTCTCCGTAAACAATAAACTCATGGAAAATCATATCTACCCATGAACAAGATCATGCAATGAAGATTAACCCCTCCTAAATCACCATAACACATGAAGATCATATCATATAAGCACAATAGCACATCAATCCACTCACACTTACTTCAACACAAGATCATTCACACAACCAAAATAACTTCTCAAAAACACACTCACTTTCAAGATTATTGCTTCACATAACACCACCAAGTGTTAAACAAGGCATGTAAACATGAAGTTCAAAGGATTACCCAGAATTTGAAGCTAACAATTGAAAGATCCACACAAGATTAAGAAAAAATGCTAAATTTTGAGAGAAAAGCTCCATTTTTTTAACCCATGTGACCCTGGCACGAGGCTGCCAACATTTCCTTTTCAAAAAACTTTGTCACCCAACAAGCCCTATTTCCATCCAAACAAAACTATGAGACTTGAACTAAAATTTAGAATTCAACTAGAGTTTCATCCCAAAATCCTCATCACACACAAAAGCACACAAAAACTATCTACTACAAATCATGAAACCAAAACAAAAGAAACACCGTATTTTTATTGTCATCCTCACAAATTATTTCTTTTTCATGCATCCTAATTGAAACAACCTACCGTTCGGTCTCCGGAGTCACCATCGACAACTCCACCCACGATGACATCATTGTGGAGAGGTCTCCAGAACGTGTCATCCTTACCTTTAGACGTCTTGTTCACCATAGAAGAGGAATTCCCGTACTTTGCTAATGTTGAGTCCATAGACATCACCTTGGGTTTAGGAGAAGGTTGGGGGGGGGGGGTTTATGCCCTCGCCACTCTTTCCTACCCACTGCATGTTAGTGAGCGTAGAAAAGCATTCCGACATAGATATATCATCACTAGAATCATGCAATGTAAAGGATTCATCAACAATATCATCACTACCAAGGAATTCATCCAAGCGTTTATTCTCATTCGTCATGCAAGAAGTGTCACATTGATTATGCGCATCAAATAAGGTTATGCCATTGCACACAAAAGATGTGTTAGATGAATCATGCCTAGACTTATGGATGTCAAATCCCAACTTGTCCATATCATCTTCTAAGGTTAGGGTTCCCGAATGGATATTGATTTTCGTCCTTAACATTTTAAGGAATGGTCCCCCAATAGTATTGAGGGTGTCCTTCCATTGCGTGCCATGTCAAGGATGTAAAAGTCCGTCGAAAACACCACCTTGTCAACCCGAACCATCACATCCTTTGCTAACTCTCGAGGGCTAGCTTGGCAGTGATCAGCGAGTTGGACAATCACCCTAGTGTCCCTAGGTTCACCTATATCTAGGCTTCCATAAAGACTATATGGAATCACATTAATGGATGCTCCCAAGACTATATGAAATCACATTAATAGATACTCCCATGTTTATTGTGCCATTTCAATTAACTTTCCACCTAAGGAGAGGAATAGAAAACATCCCAGGGTCGTCTTTAATATTTTTCCGCACGAGTTTTGGATGAATGACATATACTGGTGTTAATAACGGTGCCTATGACCGGAATAGTAATTTTGGTGGGTAAAATTTTGGTGGAAAAATAGATAGCACTAATATGTTGAGGAATAGCACTAGTATTAATACCGGTGCTCATAGAAAATTTTCTAAAAATGGGTTTATGGTATGAGTTACTCAAGAGCATGTACTAGCTCTTTCTACATTTCACCACAAAATTCATATATTTAATATTTATATATTTAGTCTAGAATTAAAAAAATCGTGTATTTGCAGCAACGGATAATGGGGTAACACAATTTTGGGCAACAGTGTAATTTTCCAAGAATTTATAGAAGTAATCAATGTTGACTTTCGAGACCCTTCCGTTCACCCATACATTCCAAAATTGCAGAGTTAAGATCGTATATTATTGAATTGTATTTAGTTCCGCCAATTTTGTGATTCGGTGACTCCAACTTTCTTAGAGGGACTTAACTGCAAAAATAAAAACTTTACTCGTAACTCAAAACTGAAATCCGCTCGAACGTGATCCTACCCTATACACCCACATTGTATTTTTCATGCCTGTAAAGGAATATTAATAAAAAAATTGAGCACAAGAACATATCCATATTCCTTTCCGATTTCACTTTGTAACTTCCAGGTAATCAACCATAAGTTACTCTAGAACATGTACTAACGTTTTTCAATATTCACCAAAAAAATCATTTATTTTATATTTCCATATTTATGCAAGAATTAAAAAACTCATGTATTTCGAAGCAATGCGTAATGGGGTAATACAACTTTTGGGCCACAGTGTAATTTTTAAATGATTGTGTTACATGCTCTCCCGTTCACCCATTGTAGTCCAATTTTTAATAACGTAATTGTCTCTTATTTAATTACTTTTTGGTTCTCCAATTTTGTGACTCGCCTCCTCCAAATTTATTCTCATGGACATAATTGTAAAAATGAAAAAAGTTAACTTAGAGAGCAAAATATACTAGCACTAACATTGTTTTCAGTCATGCCGGTGCTACTGAGTAGCGGAAAAATGAAAATTTTGTCCAATATTTTTTAGGGATTTTTTGAGCACCGGTAGCACTATCATAGGCACCAGTCAATCTACCAGTGCTAGGTACTTAGTATATTTTTCTTCCCCTTACTCTCAAGAGGATAAAAAAAATTAAAACACCCATTTAAAGCAGCATCAATCAGCTGCATTTGAAGTTTTAGCACCGGTATGATCACCATTAGCACTGGTATTCATACCGGTGCTATGTTGTTAAAAAAACCAACTTGGCCCAAGTTAGAGCACCCAAACCCTAATCATATAAAATTATCCTCTCCTTATAACCCTCACTTCACCACCTGTGCTACCTCTGCCTACTCTCCATCCTCTCCTTCTGCCTACACCACCTCTCCCTCTCCATTGCTACCGCCACCTAACCCTAATCATATAAACCCTCCTATCATAATAATCATCACTTCCTCCTCTCTGATAATCCTCATTGTCTCCTCCAAATCCGTTGTTGTTGTCTCTGACGGTTTTAAGTCGTCGCAGCACTCCCATCGCACACCTTCGAGCCCTTTTTCTTCAAGCTCCAGCCACACAGTTTTGGCGCTCCATTATCTCTATGCCACTTCACCTTCGGTTTCTATCTCGACCATTGCGGCGCATCTACCCTGACACCTTTCCAGACCAGCCCTGATGCCATCTCAGCTCTTGGGAGGTCGTCGCCATACCTCTCAAAGTTAATAGTTTTAAGCCCTAATGCTTCCTATCTACAATTAAGTAGATAATGGCAAGTCAGAGTCGTCCACGAGAAGAGGGATCTTTTCAAGTGTTTGCACATATATAGGAGAAAACATACTAAGCATATACATACATAGATACATATAAAAGCATGTAAACAAGGGGAATTTTGGTTGGTTTGATCCTAAGTTATCAAATTAAAGTACAACAACTATCAAAGCAAGGGAACTATGCTAATCATCCAATAAAACTAAAGATAAGATGAAAACAACAATTAACGGAACCTTGGACGCAATTGACTTCCACTTCCAACTCTTATCCATCATTGAACATGCAACCTATTTACTACTTTCACTACTTGTTGTGAAGACTAAACTTCTATCCTTCTTAGATAGTACATTGCAAGAGTGAATTCAACATCTCTTGTCAAACCTCACCAATGACTCCTGTAGTTGAAACATTACTAAAAGTATCCCATTGATGTCATTTAGCATGAACAATCAAAAAGCTTGTCAACACTTATAAACACTACACCGTATCTAGGCATTTAAACAATTCACGCATTTACACAAGGTTATTCAAGAACGATCGACATTCATAGACTTCTCTCATTTGCTACAAGCAACAAACATGACAAAGAGTTCAACATTATCATATTCATCAAGCAATTATCAATCCATCAACACAATCAAAAGCTCTAAATCATACTCTTGGATTCTTATCAAGAAAAGGGGAAAAAATCAACCCATTTCCCCAAACCCTAACAAGCATATCATACAAGTACTTCATATACTCAAGCTTTCAATAACATTAATGACATTAAGAAACACATTCAATGCTCCATAAATGCATAGTATTAAGAGTATTAAATAGGCTACCAATTGTTCTTAAGACATGGGCTTGGAAGCCTTAGTCAATTGCTCCCAAGAACTAGATTTAGCTACAAGACTTCATACTAATTAATGCTAAACAACTAAACATAATACAAGAGAATTCAAAGATGAAAATGGAAGAAAATAGGGTTCTAAACAATATTAAAAATGCAGATGAAGAAGATGTGAATGAGAGGAAAGAGAGTGCTATTTATAGTACAAAAAGGAAACGGTTAAATTCTAGCCACCCGTTGGTCGCGACTCGCGATGGGCTCGTCACGACTCACAACGAGGCCATCACAACTCGCGAAGGGTGCCAGAATTTAATCCTGTTTTCTTTTCTTCTTCTTGTGGTACACATTTATCTTCATACCAATTCCTCTTATTTTTCAAGTCTTCAATGTCTTCAAAAATGGTCTTCAATGGCCTCCGGTCTTCATGTCTTCGAAGAAAGTCTTCAAAAGTCTTCAAAAATGTGATCTTTAATGGCCTCCGGTCTTCATGCCTCTGTGTTCTTCCCTTGTCATGCAAAATCCACTTAGAAGAAGAAAACGAGCGTAAGGTTGCTCTTACCCCTCCTAAGAGAATTTCAAGGTAAAACACAATCTCTTGATAATAAAAGAGCACAAAAGTGACCCAAAACAATACTAAATTATGCACATAAAATGGACATATCAAACCTCCCCACACTTAAACCTTACTCGACCTCGAGTAATAAAACATCCAAGTATACGAAGGAAATGACGTATCCACATCCTAACTACTATTCCCCCTAATCAATACCTCACAAAAATCTCAATATCACACATCCCAATGTTAAGGTCGAATAAGAAGTTTCCCACAACCCCTATTCCTAAATCTACCCAAACCATATCAACCCATCAATTCATTGATATCCCTAAAACATCTCCAAATCCCGAATTGATAATCCCAAATCCAATGATACAAGGTGAAGCTAAAGACATGTATAAGGTTCAAAACACATGCTCCACTTTATATCAATATATCAACCTAAAAATGAAGCATATTAACGATTACGAATTTCATAACTTACTTCGTCTTCTCCCGTTAAGTTTTCCCTCCCAAAAGGTCCTCAAGATGTCAAGCTACCCGATCCATCCGTATGGTCACCGTAACCTTTTGACTCCAACTCCAGTAAATGAGTGAACACTTAACAATTTTCAATTTCTCTCATTTTCTCTCATTTTTCCTAGGAGCCATTTTGGGTTTTCATCCTAGCCACACATCATGTTTCTTTGGCTCACATCTCACCTTTTTCAGTACATTTAGCCTCTCCTTTTTTCCTAGGTCGCCCTTTTGGGTTTTCGACCTATCCGGGCCCCCAATGTTGCCTAAGTTGCCCTCTCGGGTTTTCAACTTAGCGGGATTCTTTTTATTATTTTTTTCATATTTTTCAACATTTTTCATGTTTCTCCAATCCAAAAAGTAACAAAGTGCTTTCCAAATGTTAAGGCTAAGAAAAGTATCAAAGCCAACATTATCCAAGTACATCAAAAGAAAAACATCCCAAAATAAAAGGGAGAAAATATACAAAAAAAACAAAAGAGTTATGCAAAAGTGTCTTCAATCCCAATCACCTTAAAGTAGATACCCCTCCCCATACTTAGAACACTACATTTCCCTCAATGTAGATAATAGGGGAAAAATGTACAAAGCAAAGTATGTAAAGGGTACAGATATGGTGCTCACAAAATCATTGATGTGATGAAGAAGGGCCACCGCCAAAATAGTGCCGTTAATACTATTCCAGCCACTATGTGCTCCTCTGCCTCCTAGCTCTCTGTTTCTCCGCTTCTCCGCTTCTCCGCTCCTAGATCGGGGCCTAAGACACCACCTGCCTGGGACTGCATCTCATGGATGCAAGTTGACAGGTAGTCAATCTCCTCATCTATGTCGATCAATGTCAAGGAAACAAATACATTATGCTCCAATATCATACTGGACTGGTGGCAGAATTCATCCTGCATAGTCTACATCATCTGCTCGTAGAATTCCGGTGGAGGGTAGGAATAGTGAGGTGGCACATCGTCCTCCTGCATCGGCTCGGTCTCTGGTGGAGGCTGCGGGGAGTGCTGCTGGGAGTGATGCTGCTGCTGTCGCTCAGAAAAAGGTAGGGTGCTATCATCGCGCTGGACGGGAGCTGGGCCAAGGTCGCAAAGCTTGTGCTGGAAGTCATATCTACATGAAGAGTTAGGTGAAATCTCCAAGTCTCCTAGAGGTTTATCAAATTCCAGCTTCGTCTCGTTGGGTTGAGGAAGGGCCATGAATGTGACCATCCTCGCGCCATACAACCAATGAAATAGCCCCGTGGTCCATGTGGAGCTGAGCATCTCAAATCTAACTAACCTCTCAATTCTGATAAGATAGGGTGTGCGCCTCCCTAATGACATAAAGTCAGCCGGAGGAACCAATCCCAAGTACTCTGCTAAAAGGCCTATCATGCCTCCGACCATGATCTTTCCCTTGGGCTTTCCTGCCACCTCTATGATTCTCTTCATCCACAACTCTGCCCACAACCCGTATCCCGGTCCCTCACTCTTTAAGTGCCACAGAAAGTGAATGTCATTGTCTTGCACATTCATCAGCTCCACGGAGCAAAGCACTATGCCAACCAACAATTGGTGTACATAATAGAGTGCAGGGTAGATAATGGCACTACTCTCATCATGGGAGCTCTTTGGCCTCATGTTAATGACATTCCAAAAGTGCATGTCATCCTCAATCGATCGCTCCTAGGCATGTGGATCCAGCCTGACCCGTATCTTCGTGGTGTCAAATCCAAAGGCCTCCTCAATCTGTGAAATGGTTATTTGCCTAGATATATCACCTAAGTGAAAAGAAATATACCTCTCATACGGTTGATCACCTCTCATGCTGCTTATACGGATCGTGGACAGGAACTCCAGAGTGTACCTCTGGTAAGAGGGCGCGCTCCTACTCATGAACCCTTTCATTCCCCCCTTGTCGAGGAGGCATCTGACAGGCTGAGTGAGCCCAAGAGCATCTAATGTGGGCACGTCAACAAGGCTTATCTCCTTGAGTTGACACCTATCCAGGGCCTCCACCTCTCAGCATAGGACCCAGTGATCCGGGTCAAACCCATGTATCTATCCGAAAGGGAAGGTATAGGGCTCGATTCCGAATTCGGTGGAGGAGGCGGTGGTGGAGTGACGGTGCGCCTTCCTTGTGGGGGAGCCCTGGATCTCTTCGTGGAGGCCATATCTAACAACCACAACAATCAAGTCAATGCAATGTTTAAGAACTTGTGCCAAATTTGCTAAACAATTGTCAAAAGAATTACCGTGAATGGTGAAATTATCCATGAATACCTCGACAAACATTTCAACAAATTCTGAGAAAATTCTTACCATAAACTTTTGGAAAGTTGTGGGGGCGTTACATAACCCGAAAGGCATACGCCGGTAAGCAAACGTACCAAAGGGGCACGTGAAGGTGGTCTTTTCTTGGTCTTTCAGAGCGATAGCCACTTGAAAGTACCCCCGAGTACCCATCCAAAAAGCAATAGAAGGGGTGGCTTGCTAACCTCTCAAGCATTTGATCAATGAATGGAAACGGGAAGTGATCCTTCCGAGTTTCCGCATGCAGCCTTCGATAGTCAATGCAAACGTGCCACCTATTTTGAACTCGGGTGGGCACCATTTCACCCTTCTCATTTTCAACCACCATCACCCAACACTTCTTGGGTACCACTTGAGTTGGACTTACCCACTTGCTATTCGAGATTGGATGGATCATGCCCGCTTGGTGTAACTTGAGGATTTCCGCCTTCACCACCTCCATCATAGGTGGGTTTAAATGGCGTTGGGGTTTCCGGATGGGTCTTACATCTTCTTCCAACAAGATTCTATGCATACAAGTGGATGGACTAATGATGTCAGCAATTATCCATCCAACTGCTTCCCTGTGTTCCCGTAACACGACAATCAACTTTTCTTCTTGCTCTTTGGTGAACTTTCTTGAAATGATAACCGGAAGCATCTCCCCCTCCCCAAGAAAAGTTCACTTGAGGTCACTTAGCAAAGGTTTAAGTTCAATCACTGGTGCTTTCACAAGTGACGGGAGGAATTCTGGTTCCTTGGGCTCCTCTAAGAGTAGAGGAGGAGGTTTTGAGAGACTCGGTTTCATTTCTTCAAGAAGGTTCAAATCCTCAAAACTTTCCTTTAAGTTAGTGCCCATAGAGTATACATTGTGGGCATCATCACCATCTCATTGCAAAGAAACTAACAAAGAATCATCACCACTTAGTTCAAAAACATCTTGCCCAACTTCTTCAACAACATCTAGGGCATAACAAGCATGTTCTTCACTAGGATACTTCATAGAGTCATTTATGTTAAACTCTACTTTTATTCCATCAAATTCCATAGTGAGGGCACCCTTATGCACATCAATCATTGTCCTAGAGGTTTTCAAAGATGGCCTCCCCAACAAAATTGGGGCGACATGTTTGCCATGCTCCATGTCAAGGACATAAAAATCTGCAGGGAAAACTAAGGAATCCACCTTAACCAACACGTTCTCGATAATACCTTTAAGGTATGCACTAGAACGATCGGTCAATTGGATTACCACCCTGGATTTGTGTGTACCCAAGTTGAGGTTTTCATATAAAGAGTAAGGAATCACATTTATTGATGCACCTAAATCAAGCACAGACTTTTCAAAATGTGTATTTCCTATTATGCAAGGGATTGTGAACATGCCGGGATCGCTACATTTAGGGGGTAGCTCTTCTTGACACAAGGCGGAAACATGCTCACCTTTTCCATTTTTCAACTTATTTTTGGCCCTTTGTTTTATATTCACAACACATAATTCCTTGAGAAATTAGCATATCTAGGAATATTTTCAATGGAATTCAAGAGAGGGATATTTACCTCACATCTACGAAAGACTTCGTAGATATCCTTGTTGTCCTCCTTCCTCCTTTTGTCTTTCAAGGCTTCCCAAAATGGAGGTTCCAGTACACCTGGAGGGATCTCCACCATCTTTGCTCTTTTGTGAGTGGGAGATGAAGGTTCCTGAATGGAGGTTGACTTCGATCTTGGCGCTAATGTCTCCACCTCACTTTCTTTTTCCTTGCCCTTTTTGGCTAACTCTTCAGCCTTCTTCTAATGGGCTTCTTCCTTCTCAACTCCTTTTTAAAACACCTCAATTATTTTAGGCTCCTATTTAACAATTTCATTATCCGTTGAAGTGCCAACCTCTCTATCACTTCTCAAAGCGATAGCACTTGCATTTTGTCAAGGGTTGATCTCCGGTTAGGAGGGTAGCTTACCCTTTTCCTAGGCTTCCATCCGGTTCACCACTTGAGCTATTTGGATCACTTGAGTTTCCAAGTTCTTGATATTGGCCTTGGCTTCATCTTGAAATTTCTCACTTTTTTCCACGCACATTCCCAACTGGTGAATGGCTTGCATCACCTCATCCTTTGTTAGCCTCGAGCTCTCCCCTTGGTCTCGGGGTTTGTCTTGGAGCCTTTGAAATTGTTGTTGAGGTGGTCTATATTGTTTTTGAGGAGGCCAATATGGTTGAGGGTTTTGGCTTCCTTGAGAGTTACCATACCGGAGGTTCGGGTTATCACAATTTCCCAAATTGTACGGCCGGTTTTGGTACCCTTGATAACCTTGGTAGCCTTGACCACCTTGATATCCTTGGTTGCGTTGGTAGCCTTGATTCCCTAGATAGTCCATGACACTTACCTCTTCAATATAATCCTCTTGCAAAGTGGGGCAAGTGTCCGTAGAATGTGACAAGTAACAAATTTCACATAATTTAACATATGGCGCATTCCCAAGCTTTGTCATCAATTATTTGACCATAGATGCAAGGGCTGAGACTTGATCCTCGAGCTTTCCACTATTTGAAGAGTAACTTGCGGGCATTGGATTTCTCCTTCTCAAATCGGCCATTGAGCTAATTTTTCTCAATTATTCCGCTAGCTCTTCATACAATTGCATAGCCTTGGAGGATGTTTTGTTCCCAAGGGTTCCACCACAGGAGCTTCTTACCAACCTTTGATCTTCATCAAGAAGGCCATTGTAGAAGTAATAAACCAAATCCCCCTCCGAATAACCGTGATAAGGGCAACTTGCAAGAAGCTTCTCTAACCTCTCCCAATAGTCAAAGAGAGATTCTTCATGCCATTGGAGGATGTTGCTTATGTCCTTCTTTAAGGTGGCGGATCTAGAGGCCGGAAAGTATTTGGCTAGAAACTTCATTTTCATATCAAGCCAACTCATAATGCTCTTGGGCGGTAGGTAGTAGAGCCAATCTCTTTCACCATCCATCAGTGTGAACGGGAATGCCTTCAACTTATAGAAATCTTCATCCACTCCGTGGTGGACCGTACCACCACACAAGAAGTAAAACTCAGTGAGGTGTTTGTTGGCATTCTCCCCTTGCCTACCAAGGAAGATGGGTAGCATGTTGATAAACCCGGGTTTTAGCTCAAAGTGCCCATTTAGTCCAACCACAGGATACTCGATGCATATTGGTTGTTGATAGAGGTTGGGGGCCATGATGTCTCTTAACAAAGGTTGCCCCAAAGGAATCTCTCTTTGGTGGAGAGGAGGAGCTCGCCCTTGGGGGGGGAGGATGTTGAGGCTCCCTTCCCGGATGCTCATCTTTGTGCTCAAGTTAATGTTCCATAGAGGAAGATGTATCCACAAAGTGATCGCTAGGAGGGGTGTTATTCACACTTTCCAAATAAAGCCTCCTAGCCTGTCTCAAATTCAACTCTAACTCGGGGCCGTAGTGTAGGGGTTCTTGTGAAGAGGATCGAGTACGAACCATACACCAAGAACTCAAAAAATACATCTCCAAGCCAAGGGAAAATGGCAAATAAACTAAGAAATAAAAAAAGCAAACTAAAATATATTTACAAATAGCATGTAATCACACATAATATGCCAAAACACTTAAAAATAAATGCCGCTTCCCCGGCAGCGGCGCCAAAATTTGGGAGGTCATCGTCGTACCTCTCAAAGTTAATACTTTTAAGTCATAATGCTTCCTATCTACAATTAAGTAGATACTGGCAAGTCGGGGTCATCCATAAGAAGAGGGATCTTTTCAAGTGTTTACACATATATAGGAGAAAACATACTAAGCATATACATACATAGATACATATAAAAGCATGTAAACCAGGGGGGTTTGGTTGGTTTGATCCTAAGTTATCAAATTAAATAAAACAACTAGCAAATCAAGAGAACTATTCTAATCATGCAATACAACTAAAGATAAGATGAAAACAAAAATTAACGGAACCTTGGGCGCAATTGACTTCCACTTCCAAGCCTCTTATCCATCATTGAACATGCAACCCATTTACTACTTTCACTACTTGTTGTGAAGACTAAACTTCTATCCTTCATAGATAGTAGTTTGCAAGAGTGAATTCGACATCTCTTGTCAAACTTCACCGATGACTCCCGTAGTCGAAACACAACTAAAAGCATCCCATTGATGGAATTTAGAATGAAGAATCAACAAACTTGGCAACACTTATAAACACTACATCGTGTCTAAGCATTTAACCAATTCATGCATTTACACAAGGTTAGTCAAGAACGATCGACATTCATAGACTTCTCTCATTTGCTACAAGCAACAAACATGACAAAGAGTTCAACATTATCATATTCATATAGCAATTATCAATCCATCAACATATTCAAAAGCTCTAAATCATACTCTTGGATTCCTATTAAGAAAAGGGGAAATCAACCCATTTCCCCAAACCCTAACAAGCATTTCATAAAAGTCCTTCATATACTCAAGCTTTCAATAACATTAATGACATTAACAAACACATTCAATGCTCCATAAATGCATAATAGTAAGAGTATTAAATAGGCTACAAATTGTTCTTAAGACATGGGCTTTGAAGCCTTAATCAATTGCTCCCAAGAACTAGATTTAGCTACAAGAGTTCATACTCATTAATGCTAAACAAATAAACATAATACAACAGAATTCAAAGATGAAAATGGAAGAAAATAGGGTTCTAAATAGTACCAAAAATGCAAATGAAGAAGATGTGAATGAGAGGAAAGAGAGTTCTATTTATAGTACAAAAATGATAAGGTTAAATTTTGGCCACCTGTTGGTCGCGACTCGCGATGGGCTCATTCCGACTCACGACGGTCTCTCGACGAGGCCATCACGACTTGCGACGGGTGCCAAAATTCAATTCTATTTTCTTTTCTTCTTCTTGTGGTACACATTCATCTTCATAGCAATTCCTCTCTCTTTTCAAGTGTTCAATGTCTTTCAAAATGGTGTTTGGTGGCCTCCGGTCTTCATGTCTTTGAAGCAAGCCTTCAAAAGTCTTCGAAAATGTGATCTTTAATGGCCTCCGGTTTTCATGGCTCCGTGTTCCTCCCTTGTCACGGAAAATCCACTTAGAAGAGGAAAAAGAGTGTAAAGTTTCTCTTACCCTTCCTAAGAGAATTTCAAGGTAAAACACAAGCTCTTGATAATAAAAGAACACAAAAGTGACCCAAAACAGTACTAAATTATGCACATAAAATGGACATATCAGGTCTTGTGTCATATCTCACCTTCACAATTTTGGTTCGTTGATGTTATCTAGGGCTTATGGAGATTAGGTTCTATTTTTTATGATAATTGATGTTGTTAATCTATTTTTAGATTGAGTTTATTTTATGAATTGTTGGTTGTTATGTATTTTAAGATATATGTAATGAATTTCTTGTAATTACGAATTTTCCAGTTTTTTTACATGAACTTATGTTTTCTTTGTGTTTTGTTCATCCTATTAATTTCTGGGTTTTTCATATTCCGACTGGTGAGTTTATACTCATTGGCCAATTTGTTTTATTGATCACATATTTAATAGCACCGGTTCAAATGAGCATGGGCACCAGTCGAAATACCGATGCCAAAGTAGGGCAGAGCTAGAATGTATATTTGTAGCACCGGTAGTGCATATTGGTGTTGGAATATAGATTCCAACACTGGTACCACTTACCGGTGCCTATGTAACTATGGATTTGCACCGTGTCACTTAGGCACCGGTACTTAAAGGCCCAAAATACCGGTGCCTATGCCGTGAAATACTGGTGCCTATTGGAGTATCTTCCATTTGTGAACTTAAAATTAGGAACTGTATAAATTACTTCCTATGTTTATATTGTTTGATAATCGTTTTAATAAAATAATTAAGACTTTCATTTTTTCCCAAAATAATGATAAAACTTACAATTAGGAACTGTATAAATTACTTCTTACGTTTAAAACGTTTGTTAATCGTTGTAATGACTTAGTTTAGACTTTTATTTCTTTTTCAAAATATGAATACTGCTTACAATTAGGAATTGTATAAATTAGTTCCTATATCTATAGTGTTTGTAAATCGCTTTCAAAATAATGAAAGAACATACAATTAAGAAATGTATATTAGTTCATGTGTTTATAATTGTTTGTTAATCATTTTAATGATTTAGTTTAGACTTTTATTTCTTTTCAAAATAATGATAGAACTTACAATTAGGAATTGTATAAATTAGTTCATGTATTTATAATATTTGTTCATCATTTTAATGATTTAATTTAGACTTTATCTTTTCAAAATAATGAATGAACTTATAACTCGGAAATGTAAACTGGCACTTTCTAACTCCTCTCTCTCTTCAAAAAACTGTAACTTAGTCACCGTTATTTCTTTTCTAGCCGGAAACGGCTCCTTTTCTCCGCCGCTAACGGCTCTTTCTTGCCGAGAACGGTCATCTGTACGACGGCTACATCTCCGTCGGCCGCTATGACAGACAACAACACCTCGCAGGGTATACCAAAAGCCTTCCTAGCTGCCCTACAGACCAAATCCCCACCTCTCATGACATCCTTACCTAATAATCCCGAGCTAACCCCCAAATCTGAACACCTGGGGGATCCGGCATGCCTCTATTGTGATGATCAAATTTCTAAACTCTCTGCTCATTATGCTAATGCGCTAGTCGGTAAATTCACAAGGGGAAGGCTTTCGATGAAGCAATTGGAACTACCTTTCAAGACTGTTGATTTCGCCGGCAATTATCAACTGGGCTCTTTGGACTACAAGCACGTGTTGATCAGGTTCGATCAGATCAACGACTACTAGAGATGCTGGATCAAGGGCATATGGAGTTTCAATGGAATCTAGCTGAAAATGCTCAAATGGTCACCTGACTTCTCCACCCATAGGGAATCTCCAATCATGCCAATTTGGTGCATTATCAGGGAAGTTCCTCTTTACTATTACAATACTTCATCTATTAAGGCTATTGGAAATAGTATAGGAAGTTTCATTAAGAATGATCTAGCCACTGAAATGCTTACTAGACCTTTTGCAATTAAGCTGTGTGTGGAAATTGACTTACAGAAACCTTTGAACAATTTCATCAGACTTGGTTCAGTCACTAATAACAGAAAATACCAAATTGAATATGAAGATGTTCCTCTATACTGTGATCACTGTGCTAAGTTAGGCCATTCCCTTAATCAGTGTAGAGCCATCCCCCAAAACCAAACACAACCATAGTGGCAAGCTACTGGAAACAAATTCAACAAGGCCCCTATTATGTCTACGGATAATCAGACTGCTAACACCCCTCCTAATAAGGGCCATCTAGCACATCAGATGGCCACAACTAACCTCTCTTTGAACCCATCCTCCTATTTACCTCAGATGTTAAACGAAGAGCTCGAAACAATTACTCATCAGTCACCTAAAATCACTCCAGCTCAGTCCCCTAACAACTCACCTCCTGCTAACTCTCAGTCTCCCCTTACAAAACTTTTAAATGCCACTGCTCTTTCTAATCCTCCTCATTTAACCTATGCAAAGGATGATATCCACATTGGCTCCCACAGGCTAACCGTGCACCAGTTCTCTCCTACTAACCACCCACTTTCTCAACAGAGAAAGATGGAAAATAGGTTCTCTTTATTGCAGGATATGGACACCCTCCCTCAACCACAAGAACTCATTGATCTGGAAGTGCAGGACACCATGGGGGAGGCCAGTACACTCTCCAACAGTCACCACTCACACTCAGCACTATTGACTGACAGACTAAAAGGTAACACAGAACACCATGGTAAGTCAAAGCATAAAAAGAGCAATTATCTCAGCCAGCTGAATAAGATGATGTTAAGATCAGCTACTAAAAGTCATAAATCATGTGAACAATGACACACACCTTAACCTTTAATTTTTTAGTCTGGAATCTTAGGGGTATGGAATCTTCAATGCGGAGATTAAAAAATCTAGTTAATCAGAAGAAAATACAACTGCTTTGTATTATTGAACCTATGCAGCAGTGTCAATCATATATGGAAAAGCTCAAATTTTCACATAATCTTCCTTTTCACATAATCTTCCTCTTCAATGGCAAAATCTGGCTAATGTGGAATGATCCTATATCTGTCTCCCTAATTTCACATCATTACCAATTTCTGTATGTCAAAATAACCCACCTAATTTCAGCCACTGATATGGAAGCTGTATTTGTTTATGCCCTCAGAACTAGGGATGGTAGAAAGTCTTTATCGAATGATCTGAGTCTCCTACCCAAGAATGAAACTATTTTCATAGGAGATTTTAATACAATCACTTCACTTTCAGAGTATAAGGGCCCTAGCTCCCCTTCTTTAGGTAGTATCAGAGATTTTAACAATTGGATTAATTCTGCTGGAATTCCGGAAATTAATACAGTAGGGAATTTATTCACTTGGACAAACTCTAGGCTTAGGAATCCCACCTCTAAGAGATTAGATAGTGGTCTATGTACTATTCAGTGGAACACAAAATTTCCAGCATCTTCTATCCAAATTCTGAATAGACAATCCTCAGATCACTCTCCTCTCCTCCTATAGGTATCATCACTAGTTATCTCTCACCCTAAACCTTTTAGGTTTATAAATACCTGGTTTAATAGACCAGAATTTATAGACCTAATTAAGGAAAATTGGTAACTCCTACCCCTCAGTCAGGAATGTTAGGTTTTTATCTAAAACTGATTAGACTGGGAAAAAAATGATAAAGATTTGGAATAGGAACTGCTTTGGCAACATATATGTTAATGTAACTACTGCAGAGGAAAACCTAAGATTACAGGAATTTATTTATGACTCCACCCCCTTAGATTCAGAATTAATCAAACTAAATGAGAAGAGGGCATTATTACTTAGAGCTCTAAAGGAAAAAGAAAAATTCTGGAAATAGAAAGCAAGATCAAAATGGTTTAAACTTGGTGATAATAACACTCAGTTTCATAAAACTGTACAGGAAAAGAACTGTAGGCTACACATTTTAAAAATTAAAAACAGACAGGGACAATGGCTTAACTCCCAATTAGAAATCCAAAAACAAGCCTCAGCATATTTCTCTGAGCTCTTATATGAACCTAACCAGTTGGTTAATAACACTTACTACCCTCATTTTCTTAGCCAAATACCTACTATCCTTACTGAACAAGACAATCTAACTCTATCCAGACCAGTTTCAGAAGAGGAACTCAAATTAGTGATAATAAGTTTGAACAAAAACAGTAGCCCAGGTCCAGATGGTTTCTCCTGTAAATTGTATACTAAATGCTGGGGTTTTATTAAGGAAGATCTGATATCTGCTGTAAATGATTTTATCTTAGGATCAGATATGCCAAGGGGTATTTCTAGCACCTGGATACCTTAATTCCAAAGAAAGCAACACCCTCCTCTTTTGATGATTTCAGACCTGTTAGTCTCTCAAATGTGGTAAATAAAAATATGTTCTAAGGTTCTGATGGAAAGACTGAAACCTTACATGGAGAGTTTAATTTCACCTAATCAAACTGCTTTTATGAAAAACAGGGACATTTCTGATAACATACTTTACCTTCAGGAAATGTTAAGATTTTTAGACAAAAAGAATAGAGTGCCTAACTGTATTCTCAAGCTGGACCTCAGGAAAGCTTTTGATAGGGTTAATTGGGATTTTTAAAAAAACATACTTGGTAGATTTGGTTTTATTGGGAATTTTTCGAATGCAGTCCTGAACAATCTCTCTCAGGCACACTTCTCTGTGCTCATAAATGGTAATCCAGTGGGCTTTTTTAAAGCTATCCGAGACATCAAACAAGGTGATCCCCCTATCCCCCTTTCTTTTTAACATTTTTTCAGAAGCTTTCTCTAGGAGTCTCTCCTTCATTTTTTTTAATAACAGTCTCACATATTATCAATTACCCTCTACAATCACACCAGCCTCCCACTTAATGTATGCTGATGATACCATTATTTTCATGCATGCCTCAAAACCTAATCTAATTATGATCAAAGCTTTCCTAGAAATCTTTGAATCTACCTCTGGCCTGAAATTTAACTTTGAAAAATCTGATTTTTATATTAGCAAACGAGCTACACCTACTAGGATAAATCAGGTTAGGATGATCTTAAAAATAAAAAAAAAGGTTATTTTCCTTTTAAATACCTAGGTTGTCTAATTTTTAAAGGTATAACACTTAACATATATTTCCAACCTCTATTGGAACTCTTAGATAAAAAACTGATGAATTGGAAAAATAAATGGTTGAGTTCAGGAGGTAAACTGACCATAATTCAATCCTGCCTATACTCCTTACCTCAACACATATGGACTGTCCTAAAGCCACCTACTCATATAGTCAAGACACTAGAGAGAAGGATGTCCAAATTTTTCTGGGGAGAAACTGAAGGGAAAGAAATAAACTTTGGAAAAAAAGGTCTGATCTAGCTACCCCTAGGTCTCAGAATGGTTTAGTTTTTAGATCAGTTCAGGCTATAGTTGATTCTTGTTCACTTAAACTATGGTGGAAAAGCCAATTGGGTACTACTATGTGGGCTAAAATGATTTGGTCTTTGCCCCAAACACACAAAAAATCCCTGACTTGGAAGAGAATATGCTCTGTTAATTCTTTTGCTGAAAATAACACTCTGATTATTCATGGGAGAGGAAGTTGCAATCTCTGGGCTGCTAACTGGTGCCCTAATGGGCCGCTTTTAAATCATATCCCTACCTCTATCATTTCTCCACTCTTCTCTTGCTCAGTTGCCCATTTTATATGCAACAAAGATTCTATCCTACCTCAGATTTCTCCTTTTTTAGAACATGATACTCTCTTTTTTTCGCAGTTGGCAAAAATCAATGAAGTCAGAGAGGATAGACTTATCTGGAAACCAGAGGTGACAGAAGCTTTTACCTTTAGATCAGCCTATAAGACTTTTACCTTCTCTTCAGGTACCTTTCCTGCTACTCACCTTATATGGAATCCCAGAATGCAGAAAAAGATCTCTATTTTCACATGGAAACTGCTGCACTCTTTTTTGCCTTTTGATGATGTTTTAATAAAATGTGGTTTCAGTCTAGCTTCAAAATGTCCTGCATGTAACTATTCTGATTCTCTCCAACACTTTTTCATCCCTTGTCCCCTTGCTCAATCAATATGGAATGAGATGGCTGTCTTATTGGATTTTAACTTCCAGAGTCTAGACTCTATAACTGACAGGTTATTTTTATTTTGGAACTGCCATGATCTTCCCAGAGTGCATCAGCTGATTTGTAAAATTCTTCCCTCTCTGATTTGCTGGACCCTATGGAAAGCTAGAACTAGTTTCTATTTTGATAGAAAAAATATATCTTCAATTCGTATATGCAAGGAAATCCGTGATCTAATCTTCTTATCCCTCTCTGCCAAACCTTGTCCCTCTAGTTCCCCCACCTTCCTATGAACCTTAGTTTCTCTCAACGGATCCCCTCTCCTAGACCACCACCAAAACCTACAATCTCTATTGTCTACTGGCAAAGGCCGAAACCAAACATCATAAAAATCAATGTAGATGCCTCCTGGTCCTCTACTAACTCCACTGTTGGTCTAACTGCCAGAAACTGTAATGGTATTCCGTGCCTTATAAAATCTACTAACATATCAGCAGATTCATCACTTCAAGCAGAAATCAAGGTTATTTTATTTGCCTGTCGGGCCTACCCATCTTTGGATAGTTCTTTCACCATTGAATCAGACTCTTTGCTGGCTGTGAACATGATCAAAAATCCATATACTGCAAACTGGTCACTTTTCACTTTAGCTTCTAAGGTGCATTCTCTGCTAAAGAATGTCAATCTTAAACATGTTTTTAGGGAATGTAACTCTTTTGCAGATGCAATTGCTAAGGACCACCCAACCCACATTAGTGAACTCTCTCTGAACCTTTCCAATATCCCTAGACACATCAGAGGACTCATCAAACTGGATAGGGATCACACACCCTACATTAGAACACATAGGCATGGCACTAAATAGGATTGATACTGCTGATGTTTTGTCCTTCTGGTTTTCTACAGGTACTGGTGCAGATCTCTCCACATCTAGGAATCCATCTCTACTTCAAAGTCTCTCCGGCTGCTGTCCACCTCATAATGAAAAAGCTCAAAGCATACTAGAGCTCCCATGCAGCTCCTGCAGCAAAGCTTTGGTTTTGTCTTTTAGGTTCCAATCTTGATATGCTAGAATGAAGTTGCCTGGCCAAAGGAAAGAATTAACACATGGGGTGGAGATTATTTCTTTTGGAATCGCAACTACCATTCCTAACCTTTTTCTTATCACTAGATTCGAAAAATCTCTCGAACATTACTAGATGCTAGGTATTCTTTTGGAGGCAACTATGTTGCCTCAATGAACAATTTGTACAAAGAATTACTCTCATGTATGTGTCTCTACAAAGGTTTGGGGACCTTTATATATCATCCCTCACTCTAGGGTGTTTTCATCTAAAAACAAAATAACTCGGAAATGTATAAATTAGTTTATATATTTAGAATGCTTGTTAATTATTTTAGTGAGTTAGTTTAGACTTTCATTTTTTTCAAAGATAATAATAGTACTCACAACTAGCAATATACAAATTAGTTCGCATGTTTAAAGGGGTTTGTTAATTGTTTAATAATTTTCTTTAGACTTTCATTTTTTACAAGATATAATGATAGAGATTACAACTAGCAAATTATAAATTAGTCGATACATTTATAATATTTTTTAATCATTATCAATAAATATTATTTTTATAAATTAATTTGATTTATATATATATATATATATATATTAGTTAATCGTTTTAATGATTTTTTGTTAACTTTCAATTTCTACAAGATAGTGATATAATTTACAAATGACACGTGTTTAGAATATTTGTTAACTATTTTTAAGAAGGAGTCCGTCTCTTGAAAGACGGTCTTTCCACAAGTTATGGAAAGACCAAGGTTTAAAGTATAAATTAGAAGAAATTAAGATAAAATTTTCGGATTGCATGAACTGAGTTATAAATTTTATAACTACTACATGTTGCATACTAAAACTTTAATATTGCAACTAAGACCTTTTACATTTTATTATTCTAATTAAACCTCGTCTTTCCATAAGCCTATGGAAAGACCGTCTTTCCCAAAACTTTGCCTTTAAGGATTAGTTTATTAATATTATTATTTAATTAGTTCATTACATTTAATTAACCCTTTCCGTCCTTAGCATTAACCTACCCCTTCCTTCTCGAATCAACGCTGACGTCTTTCCCCTGGTGCAGCGGCGTCACCACCGGCAACCCCTTTAAACCCATTAAACAAACACATTAATCACCCTTCTCCATTCCCTTCTTTATTATCTTCTTCAATCTACATACTCATTAAACATCATTTCACTATCCATTGAACATCCTTCTCTAACCTCATCATACCATGAATTAGACACAAAACAGGGCATCACATTGCAACTATTTCAGCAATGTGTCCATTTTTGCTTGCTGAAATGGGTAAACCACTAAATCTAGAGGAAAATAAAACAAAAGCATAACGCCATAGAAAACAAAAACACACATATCACGCACACTGGGATTAGTACTTATCGGAGTTAAATGAAGAGAAAAAGGAGATCTAGAGGAAGATATCGACGCCATGGAAATTGATCTCCTTCGACCTGGACTCGATAAACGCCGATGCACGGGAGGAGGTGATGAGCTACAACAGCGAGAGTGATGGTGAGCTATGGCGAGGAGCACTGATTAGGTATGGAGGAAAAGGGGAAAATGAAAAAAATTAAGTCAGATCCGATTTGGGCTTATAACCTGTTTAATCCCTCGTCTCACCATAGGCTGTGATGAGACAGTCTCATAAGAGATTTTCTATAATAAAATCACCATCGCCTAACTAAGTGGTTCTATCTTTGAAAAAATTGCATGACAAATCAGACAATTTTAATGTGAATAAGAATATTTGGCAAAACTAGCTAAATTGTTTTTCCAAACTATTTATTGGGAAAGGGTAGTAATTTTTTAGTTAATATAAATTTGGGCATCGACCCATGTACTACCTAGTTTTTCCATAAAAATAGATAAATACTAAGTAGTGGCTGAATTTTTGTACACGTGACACTATGTATTCACTCACACCTTAACATACAAAATTCGAATTGCTAAATATAAAATTTTCTGTTCTATTCCTAAAATACAAAATTCCTACCATATAAAATTTTCTGTAAATAGATCATTCATCTCACTTTTAAGTAATGTTGAGACGTCTTACTCAAAACTCTTATAAATATCTCTATCGTCAAACATACCATAACATCATTCTTGAAACACGTTACTCACAATAATGATTTGTTTGTTTCCCACTATTTTGGATTATCATGTACTTCAAACAACAAATTCAATCAGTTCTAATCGACATAAGCTCTCATTTTCCATCACTTATACCTATCCCAATTAATTAATTTCATTGAAAATAGTCTTCGGCTACACAAACTCAGGAAAGATCAGTTGAGATATGTTAATGTGACATTGAACCCACATATATATAAGGATTTGGGAGGCCCCTTTATGAATTCCCATCGCCAAAATTACGACATCATCAATCTCCCACCGTCCTATCCCCGGCCATCTACACCACCATCCAAGCCAAGCCCCCACCAACATTATCCCAGCCTAAACCATAGCCTAGCGGTTCGTCCGCACCACCACCACGCCTATCATCTAACTCGACTCTGACCACTTGATTGTTTACATCGCCAAGCTCTAGGAGCATCGACCTCTAAAGCGAGGAAGAAAGAGATAATTTGGGAATAATGATCAGATTGATATTGACGGAGTGATGGTAATATATACCCAAATGTATAGGATATGACTAATGTAACTATGTAACCTATTACAACACAAACATTGTAACTCTATTAATCGCCCTCAAGTTAGAATATGAAGGTCGGGATTGCCAAACTTGGAACGAAGATGAAGAAAAGTTGTCCATCCTAGTACCTTTGTGAACATATCTGCAGGCTGTTCCGAAGTTGAAATATAATGAGTGGAAAAGATACGAAAATACACTATATCACGACCAAGGTGAGAGTCAATCTCGATATGCTTGGTTTGCTTATGAAAGACTGGGTTCGCTGCAATGTGGAGAGTAGCCTAACCATCACAATACTGGTGAACTGGATTTGATTGACGAATACCGAGAGAGATGAGAAAAAAGCAGAGCCATAAACTCTTACAACATGCATTCGCCATAGCTCCATATTTTGCTTCTGCTGATGATCGCAATACAGTGTGTTGCTTCTTGGTCTTCCAAGAGATTGGAAATACACCCAGAGTGATAATGTATCCCATGATACAGTGACGAGTGATAAGATAGGTCGCCCAATCCAAATCACAATAACCAGTCAGAGCCAAGCTACAACCCCAAGAAAGAAACAGACCTTGACCCATGCCACCTTTAACGAAAGTGAAGAATGCGCAGAATTGCAGCCCAATGCTCCAACTTTAGCTTCTGTATGAACTGATATAGAGTGTGAACTGTAAAGCTGAGTTCTGGCCGAGTGATAGTCAGATAGACCAACATGCCAATCAGATAGCGATATTGGTCTGGATAATCATAATCTAGACCAGTAGCCTTACTAAGATTATGCATCAAGTCCATTGGCAAAGTGACTGGCTTTGCACCAAGAAGACCAGCTTCAGGGACTACCTCCAGAGCATACTTGCATTGAGAAACAAAAATACCAGAGGGATTTCACGCAACTTCAAGGCCCAAAAAATACTTGAGAGTGCCGAGGTCCTTCATGTGAAAACAGGATGACAAATACTGCTTAAATGTAAAGATGGTAGTAGAACTATCACCTGCGATAATCAAGTCGTCAACATACACAAGACATAAAGAGAGTGACAAGCTCGGCTGAGCCTAAATAAGGAGTAGTCTACATAGCTTTGTATGAAACCATACTGACAAAGAGCCTGTGCGAGCTTAGAAAACCAACTTCACAGAGCCTCACTGAGACCATAAAGAGACTTGTGTAAGCGACATATCTGACGAGGAAGTGCCTTTGAGTAGCCCAAGGGTGGCGTCATAAATATAAACTCATCCAAGTCTCCATGTAGAAATGTGTTGTGTACGTCCATTTGATGCAGTTCCCATCCTCAGACAACTGCAACTGATAAGAACGTACGAACTTTAACCATCTTCGGAACCGGAGTGAATGTTTCAGCGAAATCAATAACTTCAACCTGAAAATTTCCCAACACAACAAGACGAGCCTTACAGCGTTAGATGTTGCCATTTGACTTGTACTTGATGCGATATACCCATTTGCAACTAATCAGTTTCTTGCCAGACATCAGAGACATGAGAGACCAAATTCCATTTCTTTCTAGAGCATGAAGTTTGGCATGCATAGCATCTGAAAAACAAACTGTCTCATGGCCTGAGGTGACTGCTGTCAGGAAGTGAGCATGGACTGGAGCAAACCTTGCTAAAGAAAGAAACTCAGTGATGGGATATGGAGTTGACAAGATAGCTGGCTTCAGATCATCACGAAGCATGGAGCCGTAAACAAAGTACTTGAGTACGAAACTTGGTTGACGTTGGCAAGTGATGTGCTAGACGTCTACCTGAGCGGGTTCATCCGAACATGTGGCCACGGCTAGTGAGCTTGGAGATGCCACTAGCCCAACGTCGACTGTAAAGGGTGGCTCAGCTGTGGAGGTCGATGGCATAGGGGGTATGGCCGAGGATGAACCGGCATTCTCTGAAGAAGTGCTCCCTCTTGTTTCAGACGAGGGAATATCTAGAAAATCAAATACTGCCAGATGAGGTAGAACAGCTGGCGGAGTAGAGGACTGTGAAGAAGACTGAACCCGATATGGAAATTAATCTTTGAAAAAAACCACATCTCGAGAGAAGAAAGAAATTTTTGGATTCAATATCATACAGATGCCAACCTTGCTTTCCAGTTTGATATCCCATAAAGACACCCTTACGACCACGAGTTTTGAACTTATCTGTAGGTCGCGGAAGAGTCAGGGTAAAGCAGAGCAGCAAAATACATAGATCAAAGTATTTCAGAGCTTTGTTGAAGAGTAAATGAAATGGTGTCTGATTCTGAAGAACTTCCGTAAGAGTTTGGTTTATTAGAAAATAAGCAGTAAGCACACATTCTCACAAAACCTTGATTGGAAGAGCAGCATGAAACAACAAAGCACACACCACATTTAAGAGATGGCGATGCTTGCATTCCACCTTGCCATTTTTCTGAGGGGTGTAGGTGTACAAAGTCTCATGAAGAATACCATGTGTAGCAAAATAGTCCTTAAGACCGAAAAACTATGTACCAGTCTGATCGAAAACGATGAACTGAGGTCTGAGCTGAGTAACAGTTAAGGCATGGAAATTCATAACTAATCGTGGAACTTCTTACTTAGATTTAACTAAATAAACCCATGTAGCATGAGATTAATCATCAACAATAGTAAAAAAAATAACTATTACCACAAGAAGCAAGGATTTTGTACAGACCACGAATGTCGCAATGCACAAGTTCAAATAAGTTTGTGGCTTCATTAGAACTTAACTAAAAAAATAGCTCTTGTTTGTTTGGAATGAAAGAAAATATCAATAGGAGTAGTACTCCGTACAAAATCACAAGAAATATGTAAAGATGGTAAAACTGTAAATGAAGGATGCCCCAACTTTCTATGCCATAACTTAGCCGAGCTTAACTGCTCGGACTTGGACACATGACCGACATGTCACCTGCTGAGATATGCTGCAACTAGTAAACACCTTGCCTCTTCTCACCCACACCAATCATTGTCTTCGTAATGCTTTCCTGAAGGACACATAACTTATCGGTCAAGAAAACAAAGCACCAGGCATTGAGAAGAAACCTAACAAAGGAGAGGAGATTTCATTCCAAAGTTGGCAAATATAGAACATGATTAATCCTGGCATACTGAGAGAAAGCCAAATAACCTTCTTGAAATGCTATAACAACACAATTATCCGGAAGCTTAATAGGAACAGGTGCAATATCAATAATATCACAAACTAAGGCATGAGTACCCGTCATATGAAAAGAGGAACCAGTGTCGAGAATCCATAAAGAATGCTTAGCAGTAGCATCAACAGAATAAGTGTTCATAGAGTTATACATCTGCAAGATAGCTTGCCACTGATCACGACTGAGATCTGGACCATGAACTGTTAATTCCGGAAGGGAGATAGCGTCGAAAGCCGCAGTCTGAGCTTGCTGCTGGAATGAGAGGGTGATACCGCTGCCCGAAGCTCCACCGCCTCGACCAGCTGTACACCCGACCGAGCGGGGAACGAAGCCATCAGGGATGCCAAAGAATTTCCAGCAGTGATAAACTTCGTGGCCGAGCTTCCCACAGTGAGTGCATGAAGGGCGGCTAATGGTAGACTTTTCTGGCACCAACGTAGCTAACTATCACTGCAGAAAAATGGGCTTAGCCTAAGCAGCGAACGCCATACTATCGAACTTGGTGTCGCATTCATGCATCAGGGTCTTGTGATGTTACTCCTGAACAACAAGAGCATAAACCCTGTTGAGAGAAGGAAATGGTTACTGCACCATGATGCTGGAACGGAGAGTGCCAAGCATGTCATTGAGACCCAAAAGAAATTAATGGAGGTGCTTGACAACATGTTCGATCTGAAGCTTGGCTGTGATATTAGAAGAACAATTTTTTTAGAGACATACCTAAAGGGGAACGTAGATTGTGACTATGTCCCAAATCTTCTTGAGAGCACAATAAGAAAACCCGATGGATTTTTCACCCTGGCGAAAATTTTCCAAATCTACGCAAAGCTAGAGAAGACGAGGCCATTGCCGACAGAAAAGCGATGGCGCGACTCCTCCCAGGGCTCAAAAGGAGTTTCCGTATAGGTGATCGATGATCGCAACGATGGGTCAACGGATTGAACAACCCATCCAATCAACATGTAGTTACACTATACCAGTCATCCAAATCAACATAGGCAATATCAACCTGAGAAATACGACCATCGATAAATCCCAACTTACGTCTAACCTTTAGTGCGTTCTTCATCGAAGTAGTCCACTCCTAATAGTTATCACCCTTAAGAACAACCGGACAGAGAGGAAAGCTTGGGTGATCCAAAGGATGAATGTAGAATGGAGACTAGTGATGAAGAGGACACGAGAGCGGCTAGGGACCGTTGTTGACCAGCGGCGAAGGAGGCGGCGGCGACGGCACTTGCTGCAATGATGGTGTACCGTAAATGGTGAGAGGCTGACGATGAGAGATGGCCATGCTTTTCAAGTCGCTCGTAGTGAGTCGGTAGCATTGGGTTCACACAGCGGCGGTGGTTAGGGTTTGTCGGAAATTTTCAATTTCAGAGATTAGGCTCCCATACCATGAAACGAGGAAGAAAGAGATAATTTGGGAATAATGATATGATTGATATTGACAGAGTGATGGGAATATATACCCAAATGTATATGATATTACTAAGGTAACTACGTAACCCATTGTAGGACAAACACTTTAACTCTATAAATTTCCGTCGCCGCATCGGTACCCCAGAGGAGACAATGGCGTAAGACAAAAAATGGGAAAACATAAATTTAAAAAGAAAGGGAAAGGGAAAAGGAAGTGTAAAAAATAAAATAAAAAACAAAAGATAGGAAAATAGAAAGGGAAAATGAAAAATGACTATGTTGCCCTTAAAATTTACATTTTGACTGAACTTTTCGTTTTGACCAGACGGAAAGGCCACAACTCAGAACATCTGTTAGTTGAGGGGCCAAAAAGGTTAAAAAAAGTTAAGGGGCTAAAATTGTTCAAAATTTGGTGCCCTATTCAAAAGAACCGGTTGTGCCATGTCAGAGATAGCCTTGCTTTCCTAATGCCCTAACACTTCACAACCATACAAATATTTCCTATTCTCAAACAACTCGTGGCATAAATGAAGTAAAATATCAACATTAATATCACAATAAATTCTCAACATTAAATTCTCATGAAAGAGTAAAATTGAATCTCAGTACATGGGTTTGGAAGCTTCAATCAATTGCTTCCAAGTGATTCGCTACTAGAATCCATACTAGTAATCAACAACAAACCAAACACAATATAAGATTAAACTAAGATGGAAAAGTAGAGAAAACTAGATTTTTGCTTGCAGATATCGGGAAGAAGAAGAGATGGAAAGAGGGAGGATAAAGTGTGCTATTTATAGTACAAGAAAAGGATAAAATGATTCTGGCCACCCATCTTTCATGACTCGCAACAAGGTCTTCGCGAGTCACGACGGATGCCAAAAATAGAACTTTGATTTTATTTCTTCTTCTTGTCTTCTAGCTTCCTCTCCACTTCACTTCTCTTAAAATCTTCAAGTCATCAAGTCTTCAAAAGATGATCCACATGGTCTTCAATGGTCTTCGGTCTTCAAGTCTTGATGTTATTTCCTTGTTACACAAAATCCACTTAGAAAAGGCATAAGAGCATAAAAATTGCTCTTACCTCTCCTAAGAGAATTTCAAGATAAAACACAAGCTCTAGATGATAAAAGAGTGCAAAAGTAATCCCAAAAAGTCCCAAAATATACACATAAAAATGACACATCAAACCTCCCCACACTTGAACCTTACTTCGAGTAAGGAAAGATTCAAGCATACAAAGGAATTCACATATCCACATCCTAAAGTAATATTCCCCCAAATTGATACCTAACAAAACACTCAATATCGAAAATCCCAAAATTAAGCTCGAATGAGAATTTACACACAACCCCAATTTCTAAATATACCCAACTATACCAACCTATCAATTCACTAATACCCATAAAAAAAATCCAAATCCCAAATTGATAGTCCCAAAATCCAATGGCATCAAGTGAAGTCAAAATTGTATCAAATGTTCAAGCATATACTTCACTTAATACCATTATATCAATCCAAAAACAAAGCATTCCAAGAATCAAGAATTTCATACCTTACTTTGTTTCCCCCTACTAAGTTACTCAATCCCAAGAAGTCCAATGATGTTAGGCTACCCGATCCATCCATATATCAATCGCAATTTATTGACTCCAACGCTGGCAAATGAGTAAATTTGTAGCACATTTTAAAAAAAAATTTCTCACTTTCTATAATTTTGCCTAGAAGCCCTTTCGGGTTTTCATCCTAGCCACACATCATGTTTCTTTGGCTCACATCTCACCCACAATCATAGTGTGGTTGATGGTCAGCACTTCCCCATACCTGTCATGTAGGGTACTCTTGAAATCTTCCGTCGGCACCTCCTCTGTAATTAGGGGAGTGCGACAACGGCTATGTCATTGCACAGATCTGTTTCTCCCCCGTACGATTACGTCCCGGGAACTAAACCACGAATGCTCTACCCCTAGGCCTATAAAGAGGCAAAGGGAGGTAGGGACCTTATCGATGGCACTATGACCACTTAAAACCTTAGCTTGCTACTAAATGCTAACTCTACCCGTAACCCTTCCGACTAACCCGCTAGCTAAGTCTGGTGTGCTGTCATCGTAATGGTAAAACTCGAAAAAGACCTATGTGCACACACCCACGTGATACGCTACCTATATCACATCCAAGTTTCTCTTCCTCGGGCAGTATCAATATTTGCACCTACATGAATATAGACTAGAGTGTGTGCTAATGGAGTGTACCATTCATGAAATTATAACAATTCAAGAACAAGCCAACATAATATCACAAGCACATAGAATTAGGAAGATCTAATGAATCTCACAAAACATAAATCAACACATGAATACAAATGTTATTCCCAAGCTATAGAACTACTCCCTAAATATGGAATTAAAGTATTTCATTGAGTTTCACATTTTTAGAAAAAAGGAAAATAAAAAAGAAAACAAGAAAGAACCTCAGGAGAAGGGAGATTGTTTCTCTCTCTAAACTACTCTTCAAATCCACAAAATGATCTAAGAAAAATGATCCAAAACCTCTGACCCTAGTAGACTAAGACTATATTTATAGTAGTAGGGAACTGAGCATAAAAATAGTCCCCAAATAGGCCAAAATCCTAGTAGCCGCCGCCTGACACAAGGCACTGCGGATGGCACGACCCGTGCCGCTAACGTGGCCTAGTGCCGGCGCAGTTTGTTAGATCTGACATGGGCTGTGTGGATGGTACTGGCGCAAGGCGCCGATCTTGGCACGAGCGTGCTAGCACGGTCCGTGTCATCTAGCACGTTTTTATCTGGAGCTCTATTTTTTGCAGTCCTAATCTGTAACCCCCGTGTCTTTTTGTGCGGGCTATCAATCAGATCCTCATTTTGCTCAATCTTTTGGCACATTCCGTTTCATTCTTCACACCCTGTGGGCTGGTCTTGACATTTTTGACTTGAAACGGCGTGGGCCGTGTGAAACGGAATGGTCTGCGCCCATACTTACCCAATTTTGGAGTGAAAAAAGATCTTGAGGTCACGGCCAACCGAGGTTGTCACGGACCATGCTGGGATTTGGCATGGCTCGTGCCAAAGACCTCTGACACGGGCCCTGTGGCATGGCACGGGCCGTGAGTGGCTTGCCCTCGTGCTGGCTATGAACGTCTGTGCTACCCGCTGCTGGTTCGTTCGGCTGACTTGTTTGCTCCACTACGGATGAACCGTTGGTCTGATTCGAGAGTTCTTGTGGTTGATTTAATAGCGCTCGAGAAGACGAATCCAATCGTGCCACCTTCAAGGGTTGATCCTTCTTGGATCTTTCCCAGAACTTCGTACAGCTCCCGGAAAACAATCATCTGTTTCTTCCTTGGCCTCTTTGAACTTCAAATCAGCCTATCTTTAGCTCAATCCTTCTACTACCACAATTTAGAATCTGTGACCTTCATCTACTACCATTCTAATGTGAATGGCCTTCGACATCTTCTACCATTCTTTCGAACAGCCTTCTATACAAATGTGATAAAAAGTACCGACGAGCCACCTACTAATGATGATCAAAAAGGAAGATCTAGGTGCCCGTGGATACAAGGTGTCCATTAGTATCAACTAAGTCTACAAAACTCGGGATTTTGACAAAAAAAAATGAAACATGGTCGTCTATAACCACTGTCATGTAAACCTAACTAATATTAGCAATCCAACAAGTAAAACAAATAAATTATTATACCGTATGCATCGGTTAACGCATGCATGGTGATGCGCATCAACGGAGGTGGTTTCGATAGAATAAGATGTGGGCACCTTTTTGCAACATTGAATTATTCCTGACATGCAATCGGAGTGACAACCCGATTGCGAGTTTTGGATAGTTAGCTTTTAAATTCCTAGCATTTCTGTGGACGACTCCGAACTTTCCAGTAGCTACCCGTTGGTATTTTGTAGTGAGTGCAAGGCAACAATATAAATTTATATATTTGATCATCTAGTGTTTCATGGGTTAATTCTCCCATAGATTAACAATCCTGCGAAGTGCGGATCACAAAGCGGAGCGGGATGAGTTTATATTATTGGTACACCTCTACATGGGATGATGGGAACTTGTGAATGGAGACATGTAAGTTGACTTAGCAATTTTATCCCCTTAATGGAATGATACCGTTCCTCCAAGGATTAAAAATAAGAAATAAAGCTGTCTTCTTCACAACATCTGCATAGTCTTCTTCGATGAATCCGTACATACTTAAGCTACTTCTCACCTCCACCCTCTGCCATACTCCCTTAACTGGGAGATCATAAGATAGATTGTGTGCCAACTCGTTTCCTCAATTTTGAAAACTAGGATCGGTCCAGAATAATATCAGCCTTAACAAGATCGAACATGTAAGAATGAATTTTGATCAAATTGTGCGTGATATCCCAGCAAAACTTTTGTTTGATAAGATGAATTGCAACAAATTATTTGATCATAACAAACCCAATTGTTGCTAAACTTTTTAAGTTTACAAAAATGAATTAGGCCCAGTTCAATACTGCTCTTTCTGATCCGACAGAAAGAAAAATAAATTGCTAATAAGATCAATACTTTCTAAATCTGATTAAATCTTTACAATTAAGTCTGATCCAAATATATCTGTAGTATTTACCGGCCCTCATCGCTATCTTTGAGCTCAAAATTCATAATATCAAAATGAAATGGTCTCTCATAAGCTACCCTAAAATTTTGGAAGGGATCTTTCTACAAAAACTAACACAAAATTCCTTCTTCTCCAAATTTATTTGCACCTTTTAAAATGAATCACATGTTGAATTGTCTTCTCAAATTCCAATGAATAAAAAATGCTCTGTTCTCTCTCCTCCTTTTCCAAAAACCAATCCACCACCATACGCCACCATAACTCCACCCTAACGGTAATAAAATTACCACCCATAACAAGCCACTACACCTACCTCTAATAGCAATTCTTCAAGCTCCGCCTCATGGCGGCTCCGCCTCCTAGTGAGAGCCACTCAACCTACAAAGAAATGCTATCGAGGGCTGAATCTTCGAACCACCAATCTTCGAACCTTTCAAACGTCACCTAGTTGGGAATTTTCCGAGAGGTAGACCTACCCTTGACTTTATTCATTCTCAATTCAAGAAAATTGGTTGTAAAAGAGAAGCCTTAATCACTGCTCTAGATCGGAGACACGTCTTTATTAAATTTGATCATGAAGAAGACATTCAAAGATGTTGGATTAAACGTAACTAGAACAAAGGAGTTAGATATGTGAAGGTATTGAAATGGACTAAATAGAACACCCCCCCCCCCACCCCCCGGTTCAAATCTGATTGAATATCAGCTTCCCCCACTACCACAGCCACCCCCATCTAGCACCGGTTTTGAAACTCGGTCCCCAAATTGTAATAGCACTGGTTTTAAAAAAATTTTAACTCCGATTTTTTAATTTTCACACCAATTTTTTAAAAACTGGTATTAGATTAACACTGATTTTTTTAAATCGGTGTTAAAATAAAAAATCGGTGTCCAAATTGTAATAGCACCGGTTTTAAAAACCGAGTTTTTTTAATGTTAACACCATAAAAAACTGGTGTTAAAACAAAAAAATTGGTGCCCAAATTGTAATAGCGCCGGTTTTTAAAATTTAACACCAGTGCTAAAGAATTTAAAAATTCAATTTTCCCAAAAAAAAAATTGCCAAAATTTTTAAAATTCAAGCTTCTCGCAAAAAATTTCAAAAAAATCATCAAAAAATTCAAAACATTTGCCAAACATTTCAAAAAAATGTTGCTAGAAATTTCATGGGCTGGGCGTAGTTGCGCGCGGCCGCTTTAAGCTAAAAATATTTTTTCTTAACTTTCAAAATTGTTTACTTCTTTTGTTGACTTTAACTAAAAACTAAGTTGACTTTAACTAATCAACGGTAAACTATTGGCTTTCTATATGTAAATACTAATAATTAAGTTGACTTTAACTAATCGACTATCAACTCTTATTTGACTTACTTCGTATATACTAATAAAATGGTTGGCATAACTGATCTAAGTATGAAATTTTAGTTGACTTTCTATATATAAACACTAATAACTAGCCTGACTTTCACTAATCAACGATCAACTCTTACTTGACATTCTATAAATAAAAACCAATAACTTAGTTTACTTTAAATAATAATCGGTCAACTCTTCCTTGATTTTCTATATGTAAACACTAATAACTAATTTGGTTTTTAACTAATCAATGATAAACTCTTATTTTACTTATTTTGTATTTGCTAATAAAATGTTTAATGGTAAACTCTTGATTTGCTTGGTATATATTTAAATACAAATACAAATGTCTGACTTTAACTAATAAATGTTCAATTAACTTAGTATATATCAATATGAATAAAAAAGTTGATTTGAACTAATCAACAGATAACTCTTACTTGACTTAGTATATACATAAATACGAACATAGAAGGTTTGACTTTAACTAATAAACGTTCAACCTTTACTTGACTTAGTATATACATAAATACGAATAAAAAGGTTTGACTTTAACTAATAAACGTTCAACTCTTACTTAACTTTCTATATACAAACACTAATAACTAAGTTGACTTTGACTAATCAACGGTCAAATCTTACTTGTCTTTCTATACACAAATACTAATAACTAGGTTGATTCTGACTAATCAATGGTCAAACCTTACTTAGCTTTCAATATACAAATACTAATAACTAGGTTGATTCTGACTAATCAATGGTCAAACCTTACTTAGCTTTCAATATATAAACACTAATAATTAAGTTGACTTTAACCAATCAACGGTTAAACTTTACTATTCTTTCAATATATAAACACTAATACTAATAACTAAATTAACTAATAACTAGATTGACACTTTGACAGAGCGAAGCTACTGCTCGACGCTGCCCCCACCTGGTTCCGAAGACGGATGTTAGGCGGAGGCGGGGAGCGACGGAGCTGGTTTTGGCCGACGATGTTTCTAGGGTTTAGGCGGAAGTGGTGGGCAGAGGCAGATGAGATTTGGGTATCGATTGGTTTGGGCGACGATGGTTCCACCCATCGATGGACCGGAGATGTGTTAGTAATGGTGGCACGACGGGCTGAAAGAATGATGGTGGACTGGAGCGGTTGTGAAGCAGCGACGGTGCAATGGCACGATGTCAGACCAATAGGAAAAAAGGAGGAAGAAGATGGTTTCTGGGTGATGACAGTGGGGGATAGGGTTTCTAGGTAGCGGCGGCGGGGGATAAGGTTTCTGGCGGAGCTAGGGCAGAGCTAAGAGGTGGCGGAGCTAAGGTGGAGGTATGGGGTAGCGGAGCTAGGGCAACGGTCGTGCACGGTTATTTCTGGTGGCTGGTAGCGAGGGTTTCTAGAGGAGCTAGGGCAGAGATAGGAGGAGGCAGAGCTAGGGCGGAGGTAGAGGGTGGCGGAGTTAGGGCAGCAGTGTCACACGTGATAAAAAGCTATGAAGAAGTGGAGCCTAGGACAAGGATTCAGCCATTAAAGTGCAAACTTTCTATTTTGACCTGATGCACCATTATTTTGAGCTGAGGTACCATTGTGCTCAGGCACAAACATTCTCAATTTAAAGTTACCTTTTAAGTGCATGTTCGTTTTGCTGCTTCAACCTGAAAACATCTGCTCCTAAATTCAAATGTGAAGTAGTAGATACCAGTCATTCAAATTATGGGTAATTCATTTGGTTACTGAATACTTGCAACTTCTTGAATGATCTTAGTATCCAGAAACAAGAACTTAGGAGATTAGAAAGATTGAATTATGCTAACGCAAAGGGGCTTAATACATATCTAGTTTGTCTCGATTACTCCCATTTTCTTCTTTATTGCTCAACAGAAGCATATCCTGTGTTGTCCTTTAAACTATACGCAAGACAAAATTGTTTTGTTTTCTAGGGTTTGGTCCTTTCTTTATCTAGCTCAAAGGTGTAAAAATGTTATCTACTGATAGTTTCATCTGACAGTTTGAGATAATTTATGACCCTAAAGTTCTCAATTTGCTTATGAATTACAGCTTCTGATTCAAGATTGAGATTGTGGGATATAGATTCAGGGTGCAACACACTTGTAAATTACGAGATCACATGATTACAAACAAGCAAACCTTTACAATTGGCCGCAGCTCAAGATTCAGCCCTTGCTTTTGTTCCATGCATGACAACTACTAAAGCAAATGTTGTTTTTTATATGTGTTTAAGTTCATTTAACGTAGAACATTTTGACCAAGCTCTTGACTATTTGTGTAACTAAGTTGGATCAGGCGTTTAACGTGTGGTCCAAAAACAAAGTGCTGAGTTTTTGCACCCATTACAAAAATGTGAACTGTTACTGGTACAATGCAGATGATCAGGTACTTCCTCGCATTGTGGATCTATTCATATATCTATTAATTTTGCATTCTCATTAGAGTTTAATAATCCTTTTCTGCTCTTTGTAGGAACAGTATACTGGGGGGATACTAAATGGCAGATCCTAGTCTAGTCTTCTCCCAAGTGGTGCTACGAAAACCAGTGACAAGCTTAAATGTGAAACTCACGGATTTTTATTGGATACAAACTATCAATTTGAGACACATTGATGTTCGATGTGGTGTTTAGCAGAGAAAATATAATTTGATTTAAGCGCTAAATCTTTTGAGAGAAGTTTAAACGTTTTTTAGTTAAACTTGTAAATTTGCTTGGATTATAATTATGTTGCTACTTTGAAACTCAAAAGAACTATATATAGTTATTTCACGTATAAAGTTTCCTAGTTTTTGAGGGCTTAATCTTATTTACATCGCTGCACATATTATAATGACTATAAATGCCTAGTTTTTATGGCGTGGCTTCAAATTCTATGTTATTGAAATTATTTTAATTGGTGTGATTAAGAGGTGAATACGTTTGACTCTGTTTGGTTCTTTAAAATGTAGTTTTTGTTATGCTTCAAAAGATAGATTGTCATTTTATTTGGCAAGTGATAGTTAATCTTGATGATGTTTTGTTTTGGCTTCTTCAATGGTGATCTTAGCATTTGAGCATATGGTGTTTTGTTTGGGTTAATTTAATCAATGACACTATTTTGTTAAATTTGAAGACTATGCCCTCTTTTTCTCATCTATAAATGTATGTTTCTTTCATTCAAGATTTTACTTACGTTTAGTGATCAAGATCCTCCTTGTTTTTCTGTTCATAGTATTCCATGTTTGGTTATCTAGATGTTTCTTGATGATGTTTTATTTTGGCTTCTTCAATGGGACTCTTTTCTTTATTTTCAAGAGCTCCTCTATAAATGTGTGTTTTTCGTTCACTCAAGTTACCCCTTCTGTTTAGTGACCAAGATTTTTTATTATTGTTGGATGCTATCCTTTTCATAGGATTTCATGTTAAGTTGGCTAAATAATTCCTTGATGATGTTTGGTTTGTGGCTTACACTTGGCTTCAGAGCATCAACAAGTATCAGCAAATGTGATAAGGAAGGCCTTCTTGGCAATCGAAGAAGACTTCATTTTTCAAGTGAGGCATCAATGGGGGGAATATGGGTTCTTGTGATTATTAATTTTGTGTCATACATTTTTTTTATTTCTATATTATCAATTTTGTGAAGATAATTTGATTATTAAATTAATGCCATAAATTATTGATTTTGGGTCTTTTCCCTTTCACTGGAAGCGGCTGCGCGCAGCTGCTTTTAGAGGAAGAGGTGTTTTTTAATTGTTACAAAAATTTTAGCACCGGTTTTTTGAAAATTCAGTGCTGTAAAAAACCAGTGCTAAAATTAACACCGGTTTAAAAAATTGGTGCTAAAATAACACAGGTTTAAAAAACTGGTGCTAACAAAAAAATCTAGTGCTAAATTAACATTGTTTTTTTGAAAACCGGTGAAATCGTTTCACCCCTTAATTAGACACCGGTTTTTTGGGTAAAAAAATAGAGAAGAAAAAATTGGTGATAAAGGAGTTCCTGTGATAGTGCTCTCGACTTATTATCTACATAAATAAGCCATACCTATTATTGCAGCTAGGTTAGGGGAATTAATCTTTGCTGATCCTCCCACTATTAACCAGTATAGACCTTCCACAATAAGACTATGTGTAGAAATGGACATTGCAGGCCCATTCCCAGACAGGAATAGGTTAGGATCAACTAAAGAAAGCAGATGGTATCCAATCCATTATCAAGATCACCCTAATTACTGTATCAAATACTCCAAAATTGGCCACAAAATCACTAAATGTTGAATCCCTAAGGAAAAGAATCAGGCTATGAATCCTAAAGATAAGAGCCATGGCTCAAACCCTCAGACAGGCAACCTAAACCATAGGTTGAAACCACAAATAGTCAAACCAAATAACTCTCCGGATCCTATACTTGTAGACAACATGCAATGGATACCTGTCAGGGCTAAAGGTCTTCCTGAAAATAATGATGCTATTCCTTTGTGCAAGACAATCTCCTTCTATCTCAGCAGGTACAGGTACAGGTACGGGATCAGGAAGTCTTCCTATATACTCTAGAAGAACAAGCTCAACCAAACGCTACCCTTCAGCTAGGATCAGCAGCCAAGACCAAACACAATGAACCAGGAGTCAAGACAAAACAAACTAGCAATCTCAACAGGCCCTTAAAATCAGCTACCCACAGAAGTAGAACCGGCACCAGTAGAAATCACAACAACTGGAAGAGTCTTGATGACATAGTGACCCTTACAGAGGAGTCCTATGAACCTCTGATTATTAATAGAGCTAAAGTAACTCATTTGCTTAATGAATTCAGCTCTAATGTCCTGTCTAAATTATCACAGGTATGTAAGACATAAAACCAAGACTAGAGACTGGAGCATCATACTCCCAATGGAAGCAAAGCAGTAGCACTACTAACAGAGGATACTTCAACCCCACAAGTCCTTCAACATATTCAGACAACCAAAATTGCAGAACACCAAGATGGACTAGAGGACATTAACATCCACATAAATTCCGACACTGACACAATAAATGTATCCCTAGGTATATCTGAACCCCCTGACCAAATTAGGAACTTCTTGAAATCTCCTAATGTAATCATTATTCGCTTGAAAGCTAAATCCAATTTTCCCAATGAATGTTTACATATTTACTTGGAATGTTAGAGGAATTCAAGGATCCCTAATTAGACTGCAAAAGTTGATACATATTCACAACATCTCTATCCTATTTATTATTGAAAATAAACAAAATCCTGACAAGGTGGAAGTATTCAGGAAAAAAACTAGGATTATCAGTATGATTCCCCTCCTATGATGGTAGGACATGAATTTTTCTAAATGATAGGTTTGTGGAAAGATAATAACCACACGTGATCAATACACACACATCATTATAATTGATCCTAATAACAATGAAAAAAATGAGCATTTTCTGTATCTATGGCAATCATGATTTAACAGAAAGGTAGAAAATGTTTGACTCATTAGCTGTAACTATTAAGTCGATAGATTACCGCACTATATTTTCTAGTGACTTTAATGTTAGCAGATCAATCTCAAAATATAAGGGTAACTCTATCCAAAATGGAGACAGTATGCTAAACTTTAACTCATTTATAGTTGGCAACAACTTAAATGAAATTTCCACTAGTAGTAGTATATTTACTTGGAAAAATGGGAGAAGAGGCTCTAGTAATGTCTGCAAGAGACTGGATAGATGCTTAGCCAATAAAGAGTTTTTCTCAAAATTCCGTATTGCATCTGTACATATTTTAAATAGATTAACTTCTGACCACTTACTATTGTTCCTAACTCTTAAAGAGGGTCAAAACACATACCTAAAGCCTTTAGGTTTCAAACTAAGTGGACAAGGAGACCAGATTACCTAGAGCTACTTAGAAAATCATGGGAGAAACCTGTAAAGAACAAGGGATGATTAGATTCACGTTGAAATTGAAAAAAAATAAAAGGGAGCTAAAAATAAAAAATATTAAAAAGGCAGAAAGAGCAGTTCAAGAAGGTGAAACTAAATATGATCAATCCATCTCTCCCTCAAGATTAATCAAATTGAATCTAGCAAGCTTTAACCTTAATGACAGATTGAATGAAGAAAATGATTTCTGGAAATAGAAATAAAGGAAAAATGGCTCAAAGAAGGTGATCTAAACACCACCTTCTTTCATAATTCAGTTAAAGATTATAGTAGGCTTAGGATAAACAGTATAAAACATGATAACATCATGCTAACTTATCAGAGTCAAATAGGACAAGCTGCATCAGTTTTTCTAAAAAAATCTACTCACTAAGAAGATTAATGATATTTCTGGGGTTAACCTGATTCATTCCCTCACCTACATCCCCCAGAAAATAGATACTCAGGAAATATCAGTCTCTTAAGGTCTGTACAGATGGAAGAACTACATTCAACTGTGTTCAGTTTAGATGAACACAGTTCTGGGGTCCTGATGGGTTCAGTGGACATTTTCACAGATGGGGATGGAATATAATCAAATAAGATCTTCTAATCTTTGTTAAGGAGTTCATGTGTAGGTTACCAGTTCCAAAATCAATCACAAGCTCTTTGATAACCCTAATCCCAAAACTACAAACCCCTGCTAAATTCACAGATTTTAGGCCTATCAACTTAGCGAACTTTGTGAATAAAATTCTATCCAAAATCCTAGTAAATGTATATCCATTGAGCAATTTGCCTTCATCAAAGGTAGAAATATTGCTGACAATATTCTTTTCATGCAAGAAGTTGTTAGGATGTTAGATAAACCATCACAGGAACTAAATACCATAGCAAAATTGGACATGTCCAAAGCATTTGATAGGGTATCTTGGGATATGCTAACTCATTGCTTTTGACATATGGATTTCATGGACACTTTGTTAAGCTGATAATTAGTAACATTAGAACAACCTACTTCTCATTCTTGGTTAATGGATGTCTCTATGGTTATTTAAAAGCCTTCATAAGACTAAATCAGGATGACCCTCTCTCCCCTACACTTTTTAATTTCATAACAGAAATTATGAACAGGGGATTAAAATAAATGTTTGATGCTAACCTTATAGACCCTTTCTCAGTCTCAGGTAGTAATTTTAGCCTTACCCATATCTCCTATGCAGATGACGCAATAGTTTTCTTCAAAGACACTAAGAAATCATACACAAATAAAATCTCACTATTGAAGAATTATCAGCTAGCTTATGGTAAAATGGTTAATTATGATAAATGTGCATTCTATATAGGATATAAATGCAGCTCAATTTCTAGATATAGGATCAGTTCCTTAACAGGCATACAACAAGGACACTTCCCATTCAAGTATCTAGGAATAAACATTTTCAAAGGTAGGAAGTGTAATCACCATTTTAATGAGATCTTAGAAAATATTAATCTAAGAATAGCTCTCTAGAGCAATAAATGGCTATCCCCAGCTAGTATATTAATCATGTTTAAACAGACACTCTCAGCAACCCCTATCTACATTTGAAGTATTATGGCTCCCACATCAAACTTACATGTTAGAAGTGAAAAACCTTTCAATAAATTTATCTGGGCTGATCAACCAGAAGATAGTTATAAGGATTGGAAATCATTTTTCAATCTGAGCATACCTTTTACTAAAAATGGTTTAGGTCTCAGAACTCTAAAATGCTTTATAACTTGTTTTTCCCTATAACTCTGGTGGAAAATTCAACAAGGTTCTTCTCTCTGGTCCAAGCTCATCTGGTCCGTACCACAATCATAAAGAAATTATGATGCATGGAAGATGACATGTAAGGTCTCTCAGTTGGCTTTACAAAACTCTCACATCTTAATATGAGATGGTTAACCAAGCTTCTAGATAGCCAACTGGACTGGCTTGGGTAGCCTAGTAGATTTTGGAATTCTGGTTAGGATATCTACATGCCTTATCTTACAGTTGATCAGTTTCAATTAAATAAATGGACCCACATGCAGCATCTGTCAGTTGGTCTCTCTGTTTCTATTACCAATAAACTGCAGGAGCCTATCACTTTGTACCAACATAAAGATCAAATGATCTGGAACCTAGCCCCCTAAGGTTAGTTTTTAATTAAATCTGCATTTAAGCTGATTAGTAATAGAAGAACACCTTCTGTGATGCCTCCCCAAGGTATGGTCAACTCTCATCCCACCTAAAGTCTCTTTTCTCATGTGGAAAGTGTTAAATTATTGTTTTCCCTTCTCTGAGATTTTTAATAGAATGGGAATTTCAGCAGCTTATAAAGGCCCCTTTTGCAATAACATAGAGACCATGAATCATTGCTTTAATATTTTTTATGTGGCTAGGTCTATATGGCACTATGTTTTTTACTTATTAGAGCTGAGAGCAATGTATTTTACACATATGTATGACAGATTATCCTGGATGTTGTCTATGGTAAGTAAAACAAAAACAAGGACTAATGCAACTTGTGTCTTAGCATCGGTCTCCTGCTGGATTATATGGAAAATGAGATGTAGCTATTTATATGATAATAAGGGCCTAAACATAGAATGAATGAAAAAAAGAAAAAGAAATAATCCTCTTGTGTGCTGACATTTTTAAAATCCACCCTCAAATTAGAGCTAATGAATGTTTAAGGCTAACTCAGATAGGAGTTCTCACCTTGTTTTAGGACAAAAAGCCTAAACTCGTCAGGACTTATAAGTGGACCCCCCACCCAGACCAAGGATTTAAAATGAACACAGATGCTTCAATGTCTAATATTACTGCTCACTCAGTAGGGATGATAGTCAGGAACTCTTATTGTTTTCCTGTACAAAATGTCTCTAAACTGATTCCAGACTCTCCAACCTCATTATATGCTGAAACTTATGCAATTCTGGAAAGCCTCAGGTTTGCAATGACACACCAATTCTCACCTCTTATTGTGGAATATGATTGTATGCAGATTATCCTTATCTTGCAATGTAAAACTGATCCCCCATAGAATTTGTTTAGAACCATTTGAGAGATCCAGGAGCTTACAATCGGGAGAGCAATTACATAGACTCACACATTCAGGTAACGAAACCAAGAAGCACATCTGATTGCACGAACTCCAGCACCGCAACAACAAGATATGCTTAGCTGGAATCTTAGTCAGTTGGACCAGAAATTAGCACGAGTCCTTACAGTGGATAGGATTGGCATACCCTCAATCAAAATTCAGTAGAACGTCAGCCACTTCAACTTCATATCCTTACAACGCACAAAGCTATCTTCATCTAAAACCATGCGACTCAAAATTACTAACTTCACTTGGTAATTAGGAGTTACATTTTTGCAAAAACTTTTTACATTTTTGGTAATTAGGAGTTACATTTACCAACTCTTGTATAGTTTAGACTAGTAGTTTCTTAGTCTCGATCCTATTGGATATCTGGCATGGGATTGGTTAACACATGGGGTGGAGATTAATTCACAGGAAACATATCCAAGTGGATCACTACGGCTACATGTTAGTCACTTACTGCTCGGATGATCACTATTGTATTCTTGCCTCATTTTTAAGTTCCACGGTTTGGAGAGCCTAATGAATATCTCTCATTCACCTTTGGTGGATGTTTTGATTGAAAAAATATCCAATGAATAAATCAGTTGAAAAATTTGAGAGACGTTAATGGAGAGGAATTCAAGAGCATGGTTAATGCCCTATTCAACATAGTGCTTTGATGGTGAGCAATTGAAGAACTTAACTTAAACTCTTATAAATAGAGAGGGAGTTGGAGTTGTTAGGTGTGAGTTTGAAGACATTTGTTCTATTCTAAAGTTCATCCCTCTGAGTCTGTATTCTGTAAAGTCATTGTGGTAAGAAAATATTTTTCTGTTTGTAGAGGTAGCCAAATATTGGTGAACTACGTTAAAATTCGCGTTTCTTCATTTTCTTCTTTGTTTTATTATTTTGATTCTGCGCAAGAAGATCATATTCCCAACAACTGTTATCACATAAGATGGTTCTTTAACTTCCATTCAACATAATAAAAGGAACATATGTTGCTGTTGTGTTAATGTTGTTTGGGAGGGGGAGTGGTATTTGGCATCCGTCTTTGGTTGTGAGGTTTGGTTTGCTGAATAGATCAATTTGTTGATGCAGCCTCAATTAATATACCTGGAAGCTGTATTTATTTTGTTGTGTCCAAACCATTCATTGAGATGAATTGATCTATGTTGCATGAGCATCACATTATGCCTTTTGATATTTCTGTTGGTAAAGTGATTGTTGTTAATCAATTATGGTGCAACCATGTTTTTTCGAGATAGTTTCTAAAGTTTTTCCGAGAGTGTTTCTGATGTTTTGCAGGATGATTACATGCACTGATCACAGTTGGTGAGTCTGGGAAATAAATTTGACGTAACAACTATTGCGTGAGCTGGTTCTGTTAACTTCTTTTTGGATTGAGTTAGTTCAGTTTAATAAATCCTTTCCTGATAGGATTTATTCTAGTTGGTGTTATTTGGATACTTATAGTGTCTGTCTGGCACTTCTCTCATGTTTACAAGTTATTTCCAAGTTAAACTTGCTAATTGTCTATTTTTCTTTATAGATTCTTTCCTAGTTGAATTTATTTTTTATCTGATACATCTGACATCTATTACAAACAAAATTAATTCAATTACAAAATAAGAACATAGAACATATAGAACTTCCAACACTGGAAATAAAATATGGCCTTTGTTAATGGTATGCATTGCATGCTACAAGTTCGTAAGATGACTCAGTTCTTACTTCCAAACTCAGAACCTTGGACAATCGAAGGAGGTTTAATTAAAATGACCCCCTTTGAATGTACTAAATTAAAGGAGGTTTAATCCAAAACCACCTTTATTTTAATTTCATCAAAGGTGGTTCTTGGATAACCATCATCTAATTTGATCAAACCACCTTCCAAAAATTTGGAGACCTGATTCAGACAAGCTCCGATTTGGGGACATGTTCGAGAAGGCATTCCCTCAGAAAGATGATGGAAACTCCTTTGATTGATGCCTTTAATCAAATACTATGCACGTGTTTATCCCATGGATAAGGTTGCTTTATATAGTAGGAGGAGAAAGAAGCCTTTTAACTGCTGATCAAAACCCTTGTCGACAGGGTAGCACAGACTGTATTGAGGGTTTTGGCACCAATTGTGTAAAATGACACGATTTGTGCCTTGGAATGGTGCTAGAGGTGAACTTAGAAACACATATCATGTAAAATTATTAGATCTATTTCCTAAGACATATCTTTAAGCAACTAACTTACATGGACTGGTGAAATTTTGCACGGTCAATTCTCCGGGACTTGGGCTTTGGACTACGAAATTAATTGGAGTGATGTGAGAGAATTGGGTGAGTGATGTGAAATTAATTGGAGTAGTGTGTAGTGGAAACCTCCCCAAGGAGGTTGGGTGAGTTAGGGTTTTCTGTTTGAGGGGTTGGGTTCAAAGAGAGACGAGAGAGTTTCGAGTCAGGAAAAACTAGATGGATTATTTCTTATACAACTTAGTACAAGTGTAAAACCATCTACTCTCTTGCCGCCAAAAACAAAACCTAGAGTACATCCCCCCTAGAATCAAATAACAACCCTTAACAGTCCTCCTCCCCACCCCTTTACACTTTTAGTAAATCGATAATCCTTATACATTAAGGACACTTGATAGGAAAATCATCTCTATAACCTAACAATTAAATCACTACTCAATAAAAAAATAATAAAGATTAAAAAAACTCTTTTATGGTTAGAAACATCTTTCAGGATTACATCCCAAAGAATCCACTAACTACTAACAAATCGTTGTGACACCTACACCGGGGTCCCAAGATCACTCACAATCTTAACATCGATAAGGTAATTTAGATACTGGAGCCTTTCCACCATTATCTTCATCCTCAAGGATATCTTCTAACTTCCCTCGCATCTGCTAATACACCCCTTCACATGTATTTCCAGAAAATTCGAAGAGCTTCATATGCTTCACAATAGGACTTACGTTCAGTATTCAGCCCAGGGTCCAAATGACCTAGCTTTATACTAAATAAATATATGAAGTATGTGTAAGTTTCCTGGTCTCGCTTCAACCCTTCTATATTCTGCTCTAAGAGGCGTGCACGAGCCATCAAACCTTCGTCGGACACCCTAGACTTCCCGGATAGAGATTTATATATCTTCCCATGAAGGCTCACATCCACTCAATGTTGATCTTTAAGCAATGGCTTCAGCGCCCGACACTCCTCTTCAATTTGTGAACATAATACTTCTCTATTTTCAATCCTTCTCTCTAGCCTCTAATATTTGGTCAACACCCATGCAGCATATTCACATGTTACATCATAAATATTCCTCCACTCCCGAGCCACCGCACGTAAACGAAAGTTCTCAACTTTCAACTCATTTACCTCTTTGAACAACCAGATCAGAAGCTTTCTTCAAAATAAAATTCGTCTTCTGATCAACATCGTGTTCCTTCTCCACTAGAATCCACTACCACTCTTTTTCATACCACATAACATCCATTAGCTCCCTTTTCAACTTCCAAATAACAAAATCTTGCTAAAAAATATGGGCATCATACTTATTGAACAATGCCAAGCTTGTTCCAATTTTGTCATCCACCCTAGCTCAAACTCCACGAACATTAACATAAGCACTCTCACTAAACATCCAAGCTCTACAACCTATTCCTTTGCTTTCCACAAAATATTCAAAGTCTTAAGGTCGCCATAAACAACCTTGAAATAATAACCACAACCCTTCACAACCCCCTCAAGGTCACCTTCAAATATAACTTTGTGTAACTCACTATCACGATCCAAACCTCTACGTCGAGTAGAGCCGGATGACCCCCGAATGAGCACCACAACTACCAAATATCCTCACACAAACCCATTATATCCAACATCACTATCCTTTTTCATCTCCCTCCCAGAAGCCTTTGGAGCAGGCCCAACCACCATCCACAAACACTTCTTTCCTAGTAGTGCAACAACCCCACTTACATTTCCAAAACCTCATACATTCCATGCTAAAACACCCGCCATAGAACCCTTCCTGGAAAACATTCCTCCCTAAAACACATAAAACCCCATTAATGCCCACTCATTAGAAATAAATAATAAAACATATGATTTTAATTAAACATGTCAACATAAAAGTAATTAAATGAAAACCTATGAAGCTAAAAGCTAGCCCACTTTATCGCCAACCAACCCACCAGTACCGAACCCATTGAAATTCACTTGCCCCTTTTCAACTTGATAGCATAACCGCCAGCCCCCTCAGTTTGAGTCAACCCAGCTACAGGGACAACCTCCATATCACCACGTATCTTCTCGACACTACTCGTGGTCGGATAAAGATCCAAACTACATTCTTCTAACTCTTTGGTTGATGGGAATGACTCCATCTTACCCAATTCTTTGATCAAACTAAAAGCTTGACCACTATCCTTCACCTTCTTTACAAAATATCCATCCATTGTACACTTCACCTTCTAAAATGCCTCTACTACAGTTATTTGAACTTTAATCCAACGATACACAAAGTAGGATTCCTCTTAGGAATAATTTCCCAAGAGTTACACTACCTTACTTCAACTATCTTGGCATATAAATCGGCAAAATATCATAGAGCCCCTGAATCTTCACAAGCCTGTTAACTAACACACAAGGATAATATGGAGGAGGATCGTCCTCTATTAGGTTCTTAGCCTCATCACGCAACACATCATTAAGAGCATCTTCATCTTGACAAACACTATGCATCTTGCCCAATTCCATCTCCAACTCCTCATGATCCTTTATTCTGTTCCAACCACGCTTCTACCAGCACCAACCGCTAAAGCATAATGCTAACCCTATCTGCATAATCAATAACATGATGGATAGCTGGTACTATAGTGCCACCCACCTACAAAACACAACCCAATTAGCACAAATAATAAACTCTGTAATATCAAACTGGAAACTAGGAATAATACCTTCTTAGCTATCGATGTCACATTGACAAATTTTGAACATCAATTCTTAACACCAGGTATGATTTTGTTGCATTTATGGATGTTACACCTTCCTTCACCACAACAAAATAAGCCACTAACTTCCACGCTTTTAAGGAACGGGCATCATGAGCATGTACCCCATCAATTTTGTGCTTACTGCTCCCCACACCTATTTTAACAGCCTTCGCCAAGCGTTGCTGACAACTCTCTACTGTACCATCATTAGAACACCCTTATTTTCCCTTAATCCTCAATTTTTGAGTCACCACTACCATTCCTACGTTGAGTGAAAGGTACCCTAGCACTTCTATTAGCAGGAACTGTCACAGATATGCTCGACAATGTCATGACTAGATAACAAAATAGACAACAGTTAACATACCTCTCGCATACCATTAGTAACGAAGATAATTTAAAGTGATAACTGTGTTTTTCCCTTGGCCTCCCTATCTTCAATAAACAATAGACCATTTCTTTCAAACAATTTTCCATTGAGCCTCCCTATCTACAAACATCTTATCATTCCATGAAGGCATTGTGTCACTACCGGCACACCTAACGTACAAAAACATATCCTACCAAACTCCACAATTACTAGGAAAGACCTACACAACCCGAATCCCTAGCATCATTAGGTAGAAGGTTACCCAAGATTCAGCCACCCTCACTCTTTGTAGTTGATAAAATATAGAAAAAACTTCAACATAAACTCTTTCCTAACCTTAGTGCATTACCTCCCTAAAACAAATGAGCATGGCCACACCTCGGGGACAAAGTTGGGAGGGAGCAACCTTGTAAGCCTTCAACATACCCACAGTGTATTTCGGGATGGGCAAGGTCAAGCTATACATTAGATGATGTTCATACAAGCCAAAAAACCTAACTGGAGTGTACTGCACCCTCTCAATAGCACTGGGTTTCCTTACCTCAAAATCATTCATAAATAAATTATGGTCTCTCAATCCAACCATGCCATTCAAAGTAATTACACTATCGACATTCACAACTTCTTGACTACACCCATCATCAACAACACTATTCCCTTGGGGAATCATTTCATCATCAACAAGAATTCAACTACGACCCTGCTCATGCCCGATGATGCTAGGAATAGCAGTGGGACACAATGAATCATGATGCTCAACCACCATGCTCTCAAAATACATAATCTTATAAAGGATAACTTACCTATTATACGGAGAAAAAATCTCCTTGAAAAACTAACTGATTACCGGCAGTATCAAAATAGCGGTATGTACATGGTAAACCTACAACAAAAATGATTGTATAAAAGATCAACAATGAAAAAAGTTTCTTTTCACAAAACACACCTTCCCAAGAAATAAACTTACGTGTGTCAGTCCAAATCCAGGACCGTAAAAATTCACAATTTTGACATCCACACTTAGTTATGACTACTTCATATGCCGTTGAAATTATAATTTAAAAGCCCCCTAGATTTTGGCCACTGGTAACCTCTACTCATTTTTAGCTTCGCACCCATCCTTTTTATCAAATTAAAAAGAAAAAATACACTCGCTCTCCGCGCTTCAATCAAATATTATTTCCATTCATTTCGATAGAACTTTTATATGCTTCCCATCCACGACTCTGTAGCTAAGGAGATTATGGTATATACATAACTCACCCAGTCCCAGTAAACCAAAGGCTAGCATTAGAATAACCATCCCGTAGGAACAAGTTGTTTCGTCGAGCATGCATTACACATTTCTTAAAAGTAAACAACCCTAGGAACTATGGAAAAACACCACTCATGCCAAAACACACTCTTCTAAGCCACGATCCAGGAAGGAGGGTGACAATATGTGGGGCCACTATCACACAATCCAACTTCTAAAAATAATGAAAATGACAACAAACCAGGTAAGTGATTTATAAAAAAGAACACACTGATGAAAAATACAACCCTAACTTGGCCGTCAAAGCTTCCGCCCCGGGGACAACTCCAATGAAAAATTTTGTTGGTACTCGAAGTGGGTTGACTTTTGGTACTGATTTCAGAAACTATGCTTACTCGGAAAGACCCTCTGCGTCACATTCTTTCCAAATTTAAATCCAGTAGTTTGAATTAATTTTCTTTGATGCACAAGGTGCTTGAAAATTCATATATTTTCGAATGTAATTAGATTTCATTCTTCTTGCAAATCGAATTGGATTTGTTGGTCGGAGAACGGTTTGATCGGATAGGGAAGTGTGTGTTGGCAATGTGATATTTTGGTTTGCTATAGCAAAGATCACTAGTGGAGGAATGTTCCATTAAAGGTAGTTCTATCGGACCATAAAAGGTATTTTAAAAGGGTCTTCTCTGGTCGTGTCTTTAATCATGATTTATTAAAGGTGGTTCCAAGAATGGCCTTTAAAATAAGAACTTAAATCGGTTATGAACCACATTGAAAAGGCCAGTGGAACCACCTTTAATATGTTCTGAGATCGAAACCTACATACACCCACACGATCGCCCAAGTGGTTGGGTGCATGGCCAAATTCCCTTGAGAACGCGGGTTCGAATCTTGGCAGTGGCAGTGTGGGAGTTTCTCCAGTAGAAGGACTCCTTGTGCGCACCGAACATATTCGAGGGCCATGTGCTTGACCTGGGAGTGCTGTGATTTACCTCTCTGGTTATGGATGTGGTGTCGGTGCGGCCAGGCCGGCTGAGGGCGAGCCGAGTTGATCGCCTGAGATCGGAACCTACATCATTTCCCTCGGCCCTATCAAGGGTTACGAACTCGGAACCGCACTTAAAGGCGGGGTCAATGTAGTTGAAATGGGTTTAATTGACATGTTAAACCACCTGGTTATGTTCCTCACTCGGAATGGGGCCAATCTAGCTGAACCGGGTTGAACGTTCAGTGTTCATAAATGAACCGCCTACAATACGTTCCTCACTCGGAAGTAAAAATTCATCCGTTTGAAGATATAGTTCCTTGTTTGGGTCCAATTTTTGGGCCACATCTTTAATTTTTGTGGCTTGTTTTTGTTGGTATTATTTTACTTCCGAGATCATAAATGCATTCGGCCCTTTGACTAAAGAAGGCCCGATTATCCTACGAGTTCGGCACTCAAGTTGGCACCAATGGCACAAAACAATTTTCATTCAATTCCCGGATCACAACAGACCTCTTTCAATAGCCACAAATGTAATTCAATGCACGCAATTGTTCTACAAGCTAACAGAAATCGGTAGAAAATGCTAACTATAGATAGGAATAGAAATCAATCAAATTCTATTCCAAAGCTTTACATCACTACTAGTTATTTAAATTGTGTTCAATTCCCGATTCACAACAGGCCTCTTTCAACAGCCACAAATGTAATTTAATACACGCAATTGTTCTACGAGCGTACAAAATTCTATGGAAAATGATAACTAAGCAATAATCTATATATAGCAATAGAAATCAATCAAATTCTATTCCAAAGCTTTACATCACTACTAATTACCTAAATTGTGTTACTCCGCCAAGTTAGGGTTCGCAAGAAGATGTGAGTGGTTGAGAATGAGATGCCTAGCCAAACAGTTCCTAGTGGTATTGATATCTTCTTTCGAATATGGCCTTGTTGTCTTTGGGAAAAACTATTTGCATAGCGAGTAAGTTGGAAATATTATTATTGACATATAGACACTACTAATGTCTATTAAAACCAAATGTACAATTACCTTGTCAATCTCAAGCTTGGAGGTGCGATAGGCCGCATTCAATCAACAATCAACCACAAGGGAAGTGGATTTACAATTGTCACCAAAAGTCAAGTAACAATTGTCACTAGAAGTCACTGGCCCCAAGTTCTTGTTAATACCCATCTCAACCAAATCTAACCTAGCCTTAGTATAGCAAGCATTCAGTAAGTAACAATTGTCACCAGAAGTCATTGGCCCCAAGTTCTTCTTAATACCCATCTCAACCAAATCTAACCTAGTCTTAAGTTCATCCTTTTTTCCCATAAGTATTCAACAACGCCCCAATTAAAGATTCACACACATTCTTCTCAATATGCATGACATCGAGACAATCTCTAACATATAAATACTCTAAGGCAATGTAAAGAAAATGGATCATTTCTTCCAACTCCCATCCACCGGCACTTTACATTTCTTCTTCCCAAAGTCTTTGGGAAAATTCTTCACAATTTCAAATACCTGAGTGCCTGTTCGTGCAACCGGTGCCATTTCTTGGCCAATCGCCACAGATTATCCTCCGGAAGAAACCTACGATGACCTTGCTATACAGTTTTACAACCATGCTTAAATTGGTGGTAATCAGTCTCCTTTTCACACACGGGATAAGCATAGTGACCTTTAACTGAGTAGTCGGACAAATTACCTTATGCAAGAAAATCATTAATGGTGAAAAATAATATTTCTTTCAACGTAAAGTAATTTTCAACACTTCCGCCATATGTCCAAACACCCTTATTGAATACGGTCAACAAATCCTCGACAAGAGGAGCAAGATACACATCTATGTCATTGTCCAGTTTCTTAGGACCAGAAATCATCACAGATAACAACACATACATACATTTCATTGTCAACCATGAGGGAAGATTGTAGATAACCAATATAACAGGACAAGAACTATATGTACTACTCATATTACCAAATGGATTCATTCCATCAGTGCATGGGCCAAACCTCAAATTCTGGGGTTCATCACCAAAAATAGGGTAAAAGGCATCAATTTTTTTCATTGCTTACCATCTGACGTATGTCTAATGACATAAGCATCCGATCGATCCCTCTGTGCATGCCAACACATCAATTTTCCATCTTCCTTACACACAAACAATTTCTGCAACCATGGAACATAGGGAGGTACCACATCACTTTTGCTGGCATCTTTTTCTTTGATTTAGTCAGCACTTCCGCACCCACCGGAATTGCACCCCTCTTCTATTTGTAGTGAGACTCACCACATACCCAACATGTTTCTCGATTTTCATCTTCTTTCCCCCGGCACAACATACAATCATTCAGGCAAGCGTGAATTTTTTTCAATTCCAACCCCATCGGAAAAAGAATTTGTTTCACTGCGTACAACCTATCTGGCTTCATGTTACCTGCGGGGAGACAATCCCTAAGCAATTCTAGATTTTCATTCATCGACTTATCGTTCCCAAATTTTTCTTTCAAATTCATTATCCTCAAAGTCGCACTAAGTACCGAATGTTTGGAACCATTGTACAATGGCGTTTCTTTGTCATCAATTAAAGCTTGTAATACTTCAGGTTTACCTTTGAGCTCTCTTGCAATATCCTCAACCATTTCATCAAATTCCGCATTCCCATATAATTCATCTACCACATTCGTTTTACTCAAATCAATCTTCCGAGTCCTTTCTCCAACCTCCCCATGCCACACCCAACTAGTGTACCTAGTTTGAAACCCCTTCATTATGAGATGTGACTGCAATTTCTACCTTATTACATACACATCATTTTTACAATCTTTACACGAACACCGGCCTCACACAACACCATTTTTAGAAGCATCCTCAAATGCAAACGTGACAAATGTTTCAATCAATGACATGTAATTGGGTGATTTTCTAAGATCATTACTAGTAAGTTCATTGCAATTCATTATCTTACAAGTCAATTACAATGCAACCCATTAACATCATTAATTACAACATTAATCATAACCACCCCTATTTAATCCAAATACAAACCTTAAATCCGAATTATAATATGTAAAACCATAATTGCAAGATAATTTTCACCAACAAAATTATAAACAATTCTTACCTTCTTCAATGGAAATTGCTTCTCTTCAATGTATATATTGGTTTTACTTCTTCATCAATGGATCGAAAGAGGGAGCAAAGCCCTAACAATGTCTTTGTTTTCTGAGGTCAAAATAAATGGCCCATTTTTTTTATATAACCGACAAGTTCCGAGCTCGGAACCCACCTTCAGAAAAAACATTATCCCTGTAGGACTTTTCCGAGTTTGGAAACATACCCCCAAGGAAATTTTGAGTTTGGAATAGTGATAATCTCTTTATAAACGCATGATGGCTCGTCTTCTGGACTCGAAAGATGAATCGGCCACGTGCTACAAACTGGAACCAACCTATTTCAAAGGCGGTTAGACACAACCGCCTTTAATTATGGCTAATTAAAGGTGAATTTAACCAAAACTGCCTTTAATCAATGAGATTTAAAGGCAGTTATTTCAAAATTGCCTTTAATTAACAATAATTATAGGCTATATTTAAAAACCGCCTTAACATAGGAAATAACTATCTTTAAAACGTGATTGATGGTCCCGACTAAAGGTTCCAAGTTTGAAACCTCTTGACCAAGGCGGGTCCACATTTTTTTGACCAAAACCGCCTTCAATAGGTGCCTTTAATAGGCTTGCCTCCACTAGTGGGTAAAATATTGGTGTGCATGTTTGTTGCCTTGAGAAAGAAACATTCAGACCCAATTCATTTGCAATGGATCTGACCCGTAAAATATAAGCAAGTTTTGTTAAGTGCAATTATATCCCTAACCCATTGATACGTTTATGTACAAGTCACATGTCAGAAGACCACATATTTTAGAAAAATACGTAGTTCACAAAGAAAATTAAGCTTATAAGTAAATATTTCATATTCAAATAAAGTAACTGATCACAATTGCAACTCTTAAAAACTGTAAATAGATTTTAAAAAAAGTTTATATGTTAGGGAATTTTGTATGTTAAGGTGTAGGCTGAATCACATATTGCCATGTGTCTAAAAATTCATTCATCTATAGTATATATTCAAAGAAGTCATTTTTGCCACATGTTCGCTTACATATTTTTCCACATCAGCTACACAAAAATTTTTAATTGTTATTATAAATTAACCAAACCCCATCTAATATGAAGTTCTTCTTTTTACATACCCATTTAATCATTAATAATATTCTCCTATGATGATGAAACTTTTCATTTCTCTCCCCACTTTTCTCTCCTCTTATCCATACTACACTACAAGAAACAACACCTTTTACCTCAGTTTTGCAAACGTTTTTACCTCAATTTTCAGCCATAAAAAATTGAGGTAAATATGGGCGGAATAAAAAGTATACGTTTTACCACGATTCATAACTGAGGTAAAAAATACTTTTTACCTCAAATTTTTTAAAATAACCGAGATTAAAAAGTGTGATGGAGGGAAGGCGGGGCAACATTGAACCTATTTCAATTGCAGTAAAAAAACAGGGGCAATGATAGCGCGACGTCGCACATGATTTTTCAATAAATAAAAAAAGTACCAAAAGCATAATCGACGTCGACTATGCTTTCGGTAGTTCATAGCAACAAGAATTTTTTGGCCAAATCCCACAGCTCAATCCACAAGCATATTTGGGAAAACAACAAGAAGAAATAAATTAAAACAATCCAATGTCAAGAGAAGAGATTTGATTAAATTCAAATCTAATAACAAAATAGAAATGTAATAAATTAGAGCTATAAAGAGAATACATCAACATGAATTAAAAATAAATAAACACTAGTCGTGGCCAGACGCAGAGGCGGAGCGCAGCAGTGAAGAGGCAAAGAGAGGTGGGGCAAAGGCGGAAAGCAGCGGGTGAAGCAACAGGTAGAGTGCAAGACTGAGCAACGGGCAGAGCATAGGGTGGAGCGCAACTCGAAGAGGTGGAGCACAGCTTGGAGAGGCGAAGAGTAGCGCGACGGGACGGAGAGTAGTGCAACGAGGCAGAGAGCAATGCGACGGGGTGGAGAGGAGCAAGGTGGAGCACAATGCACAGGGAACGGGCGGCGCACTGCCGATCTGCGGTGGAGGGGTACAAAAAGGGGAAGATCGATTGGAGGGGGTAGAAAATATGGACAATTGGCGGTGGAGGATCGGAAGTTATGTCTTAAACATTTACTAGGGTTTGGGCTTTATAGTATTACGGTGTGGGGCTGGATTTGGGTTGAAAATAAATCAGCATTTAATTTAGTTTGTGCATTATCTTAATCAACATTAGACTGGATTAATTAATTATGCTCATTACTTTAATTAAAGAATCTAATATGTTTTTAAAATTTATTGTATCATTTTAAATTAAATATTTATGCTAGTCAAATTTTCATTTTTATAGGATAAAATAACTATATATCTAATTATGATGATGTTACGTACTCAGCACACATAATTAATCATCTTAGGTTATTCTGTTTGACTATGATAAAATTATGAATTATTTTCCTTTAAAAAATGAATTATTGTAATAATTGTTGTGTATCGTCTTATTTAGAAGTGTCTTTGTCAAGTAAGGGGTTATCCGTTGATTAGTTAAAATTAAATCATTTTAATAGTGTTCATATATGGAAAGTCAAGTAAGGGTTGACCTTAATTAGTTAAGTTATATCCCATGAAGGACTTAAGAACATTTATCAACATATGCAGCATTAGTTAAGTTGACTTAACTCATAAGTCAAGTTAAGTGTGATGTCCCAAAGAAATCTTTCTTGAACGTTGACTAGTTAAGGTCAATCCTTAGTTATTAATGTTTATATGTGGAAAGTCAAGTAAGGGTTGACCATTGAATAGTTATGTTCTATCGATTTCATTAGTGTTTATTTATGAAATGTTACCTAAGGGTTGGTCGTTGATTTGTTAAAGTAAACCCTTAGTAATTAATGTTTATATTTGGAAAGTCAAGTAAGGGTTGACCGTTGATTAGTTAAGTTCTAACTATTTCACTAATGTTTATATATGGAATGCCAAGTAAGGGTTGACCTGTGATTAGTTAAGTTCTAACCATTTCATTAGTGTTTATGTATGGAAAGTCAAGTAAGGGTTAACAGTTGATTAGTTAAGTTTTAACTATTTCATTAATGTTTATGTATGGAATGTCAAGTAAGGATTGACTGTTGATTAGTTAAGTTGTAAACATTCCATTAGTGTTTATGTGTTGAAGGACAAGTAAGGGTTGATATATCGTTGATTCATCAAGGTCAAACATTTTCATTAGTGTTTATGTATGGATAGTCAGTAAGGGTTGACCGTTAATTAGTTAAGTTATAACCATTTCATTAGCGTTTTTGTATGAAATTACAAGTAAGGGTTAATCGTTAATTAGTCAAGTCAAACATTTCATTAGTGTTTATGTATGGAAACTCAAATAAGAGTTGACCATTAATTAGTTAAGGTCAAACCTTAGTTATTAGTGTTAATGAATGAAAAGTCAAATAAGGGTTTATCGTAGATTAGTTAAAGTCAAACAATTTAATTTGTAATTATATGGAAAGTCGAATAAGGGTTGACCGTTAACCGTTGACCAGTTAAAGTAAAGGTCAAACATTTTCATTAGTATTTATGTATGAAAGGTCAATTAAGGGCTTACCGATGTAATTTTATATACTACTACTTTTATATAATTATGAATAAGTAGGATATGAAATTTTATTGGTGAAAAAATAAAGTTCATTTATTAATATTTGACTTCAATCATATATTACTCAGACTTTACGTTTAATTTATTTTATTTTGAAAATCTAGACATAAAGTCATAGTTAAAAGTACAGTTATAAAATCTTTAGAAATTCAAAAGAAATGATGTAGCATAAAAAATTTACAAAATTATATTTTAATTTTGTCTAAAAATAAATTATATTATTAACATATACATATACAAATTCACTTATTTTAAATTGTGCATCGCATGAATGTTATCTAGTTATTCATATACTAATAAATAAAATAATAATAATAATAAAATACAAAGGGTGAATGTGAATTTGTGAATGTATACGTTTGATTTTTCCTTTAGAATGTTGAATATTATATTTACGTTGATATATATTATTTGAAAATGTGGAATGCCTAGTTTACTAATTTAGAAAATGGGTGTAAGTAGGAATATGACCCATGGCTGTGACAGGAACGTGTGGCATCGATCCAAAGACAATCGACGTCGGTAAGCGAGAAAGGCATGTGACGTAGGTCGTTCATGTCTACGAGAGGGTCTTACGACATCGGTCATAAAAATAATCGATGCTGGTAAGCGAGAAAGGCATGCAATGATAGTCATTTCATGTCCGCAAGAGGGTCATGCGACCTCGGTCACAAAAACAACCGATGTCAGTGAGCGAGAAAGCCGTGCGACGTCGTTCATTTCATGTTTGCAAGAGGGTCATGCGACGCCGGTCACAAAAACAACTAACTTCGGTAAGCGAGAATGGCGTGCGACGTCAGTCATTCCAGACTTTTTACCTTGATTTTTTAACCAGAAGTAAATAATATTGTTTACTTCATTTTTAAAAATAATCGAGGTGAAAGAACTTTTTACTTTGGTTATTTGACCTAAGCCGAAAAATCGAGGTAAAAGGGGCGAAATAATAAGTCATTTTTCTTGTAGTTCTACTCCATCACATTTTTGTCAAGTTTTTCTTTTCCAAATATTGATTTTTACACTTATGTCCTAATTATATGTATTTTTCTTCATTCATCTAGTTCCCAGACACCTTAATACAACTACCAACATTTGGGTGAGACCATCTCACCATAAGGCATGGTAAGACCAGGGTTTTATGTATAATTTCAAATGTATTATTAAAATCACGTGGGGGTATACATGCAGTTTTCTAATTTTGGTAGAATTTCGCTGATCCATTCTGAGTTATAAGATATTATCTAGGCCTATCAAATGGGTTAATTGGATCAATCTATTATCCAAACTCAATTAACCTTTATTCAACGGGTCTTTATTCAATTAATCCATTTATTAATGGGTCATAATGGGTTGGATCATAAATGAGCTGTGTCATTAAATGGATAATCCATTGGGTAACTAATTAGATAACTCATATGACCCAATGAGTTACAATATATTATCCAATAAGTCATTACGTAATTAACCCAATAAGTTATCATTCAATATTTTCTTCTGATTTGGATTACAAGTTGTCTTTATCCAATGGGATCGAGTATTAAATACTCATTAGATTTTAGGATTGTGCGGGATGGTAATAATTAAATTTTAATCTCAATGTGTCCATATTATGTTAACTCAGTGGAACCTAACAAATAACAAATAAATATCCAAAATTACCCAATTAAATGCATGTGTAATATTTAACATAAAAATTAGCTATAATTCACAAATTATAATTAAAAAATTATTCGAGCTCAATCTCGTGTAGTATTTGAGTTCATACAGTATTCGATCTCGTGCAGTATTCGAACTCAATCTCGTGCAGTATTCGAACTCAATCTCGTACAGTATTCGAACTCAATCTCGTACAGTATTCGAGTTTGTACAGTATTTGTGCTCAATCTCGTACAATATTCGAGCTCAATCTTGAACAGTATTCGATTCGTACAGTATTCGAGTTCGTACAGTATCCGTGCTGCCTTCCTGCATTGAACGACCTCGCATACAAGTGGATGTCATTTTCAATTAAAATGAGGTTTCTAATGTGTTCTCCAAGCATCAGACTTCTTTCTATAACTGACATCGTTGATAATTCCTACAGACGTCGGTTGAAAACAGAGGTAAAAGATATTTTTTACCTCAGTTTTTTAAACGAGGTAAAAAATGTACTTGTTACTGTAACTGTATCCAAGGTAAAAATTTCTACAGAACCAAGGTAAAAGGTGTTATTTCTTGTAGGGAATGGTGTTCACCAAAAGTGAAAGAAGCCAGAATCACCATACATAAGAATGAACAACTGGGAACAATAAGCATGCATCCCAGTCAAGATCAAGTGCATGTGCCCAGTAAAGAGCATAAGCATAGCAAAGAAGATACGGAGGATGATGAAGAAGAAGCTGAATCTCCTAACACAAATAAAGAAAAAGAGAGAAAAGCTTTCACGGCTTTCTTAGAAACCAGTAGAGCTGTACAAACAGTTCTTGGCCACTATCAAACCAAAATCCCCAAAAAAAATAAAAATTAAAGTCAAAGGTATGAGAGCCTTAATTATAAAGAAGAGTTAAGGGATATGGTGGCAAGAGATGATGTAGACAAGTCACCATTAGCACCGCATCTTCGTAATTTCAAGATGCCAGAGGATTTCAAGCTACCCTTGCACGTTAAAATCTATTATGGGACAACAGACCCTAAGGAATTCCTATATTTCTATCACAACAGCATGCGATTTTACGATGCAGAAATTGAATTAGTTTGCAAAGATTTTCCTATTTTCTTATTTGGGAAAACGATGACATGGTACGAGGACTTACCAAATGGAAGTATTAGGTCTTGGGCACAGTTGTTAGACTTGTTTTTGGGCACTTCTATCAGAAGCAGAAGTTTACCAAAACAATAGCGGACCTAAACAAAATAGCCCATCCAAGTGACGAAAGTCTCGCAGATTACCACAATAGGTTCGTCACTAAAAGTTTGCAAGTTTACGATCTGTCATTCCCATCATCATTAGGTGTATTCAAAGAGGGCATGCGATCAGGATAATTTTATAAGGAACTCACAAAAAACATGCCTGAAACCCAAGGGAATTGCAAAAAATAATTGAACAGTATGTGCGAACTGAAGAGGCAAACAACCGCAAGATAGAACATGAGCGAGGTTAAAAGTGGATAATGGAATATCCACAAAGAAATGTTGTTAAGAAATGGAAGAGCAATGTCCCTTTCAAAGGAAGAGAATCAGGGGTGCAGGTCACACCATTTCAAGAAAATCCCTTGACAAAGTCGCGAAAGGAAATATGGAAAGCAAACAGGGAGTTTGGGAAGTTTTCGTCGTACCTCTCGAAGATAGTATTTATATGCCTAAATAATGGCTAACTACTCAACAATAGCTAGTGGGAAGACGGGGTCATCCACGAGGAAAAGGAAATTTTATCGAGTGTTAAAGCGTAGTTTAAAAGCACACGAAGAAGTCACCCTACATGTTTGGTAACAAAGTGGGGGGGGGGGGTTGGAAAACACTACGACTACTTTAAAAAACTATATTTACAAACTATTAAAAAGAACAATGCAAATACGATCACAAATAGCACAAATGATGTAACTAAGAATATAGCGAGTCTTGGGGGCAATTGGTTTACATTTATAGTCATCCTTTGATCTTCAATAGACTATCCTATTTTTATGCATTAACCACATATTGTGGAGAACTTATCAACACCTTTTGAGTGTTGATATTTCTCACCTCTCCTCGGTTACAGTTAGAGTGGGTGATCGGCACCACACAATAATCCTTATCCTCAGGTCACTCTAGACGATCGGCGTCATAGACTTCCCCGAGTATAACAATACACATGGAGACCCAATTAAACTACCACAATGTCCTACAAGCGAGAAACACATAGATAACACGAGTATATTTACTAATAATGACTACGAGGATCAGCCTTCATGTTAATTGTTATTAGTTAACCACATTGATAATTAGTCAAACTCATTCAAATTCATCTTAAGTCTAAGAAACTTCATCAATCAACAATCATAATTTGTTGTCACTCCAAATTATAAACTAGCATTGACCAACAATAATCACATTGACAAAAAGTTAAAGTCTTCCGGGTTTGACCAAAACCCTAGCAAATAATCAACCCACAATCATCTACTAGTTGATCATCCTAGTCTAAATCATGCATTAATCACACAATAAAGCACAAACATACTTGATAATCAAAGAACAAAATAAGATAAACCAAATCTCGCAAATTCATACTAGAAATGCTTACCAATTGCTCCCAAGAGTATATTTAGCCTAGATTATGAAAACCCATAACAAAAGAGCAATAATCCATGGTAAATATCAAAGAAAAGAAGAAGTGATAAATGCTTCCTAGGGTTTTAGAAAGCATTTTCGGGTAGGAATGAACGAGGAGAGTGGGAGAGAGAGAGAGAGAGAGAGAGAGAGAGAGAGAAGGTTTTGGGTATTTGTAGCATAAAATATGGCCAAAAGAAAGTAAAAAAATGCAGCAAAGGTGTGCGGCTGCACACCTGGGCACGCTGGCTGTGCATTTGGCTCCTAAGGGCTATTTTGCCCCTTCGTTTTGGGCGCGCAGGCATGCGCCTAAGTGCGCTGGCCGCGCACATGTCGTCCCATTTTTTCTTCAACTTCTTTGCGTTGCTACAGGTGAACCGCTAATCAATTCGGGAGTTCTTGTAGTCAATTTTATAGTGCTCGAGAATACAAATTCAATGGTACCATCTTTGGAGGTTGGTTCTTCTCGGATCATTATAAGAACTTTATCTAAACTTCAGGGTCACAATTTATCCGCTTCTTTGTCTTCCTTCTTTGACCCCTCTATCTTCTTCCACGTTTTGACTCCTTGCGAATGGCCTTCATTAACCCATCCAAAGTGCTTACGAGCAATCTACAAATTAAGATTACAAAAAGGAATCTAGATGCTCTTACGGACCAAAAATCCATTAGACTAGAAATAGGTTACAAAATGAAGGATTTAGATATGAAAACCAAAAACGGTCATTTAAACCCCTTATAATGTAAATCTACGTAAATATAGCTATCTTAAAACAAAAAGATGACAAGAGATTTTAAATGTGTTGGAAAATACATGCATTTGACGCCTTATCAAACCTTCCCACACTTAAACCTTAACTCGTCCTCGAGTAAACAAAAACAAGCAAAGATCTAACCATAAACTAGCATGAAAATGTTTTCTCAAAACATCTAATATCGTATTCCTAGACTACCCTAACCCCCAAGACACAAGAATCTCTCACACTCTCACATCTCAAAGTCTAAGATAATTTAAACAACCATCATACCAATCAAAGGTGGGGTATAAAATACAAGTGTATTACTAGCTTATTCTACCAAAGAAGCCACCAAATAGACATATCAAGAGAAACATAAAAAATTTTACTTTCTCTCATTTTCTCTCATTTTGCCTAGGAGCCTTCTCGGGTTTTCATCCTAGCTACACACATTTTTTTCAAGGCTCACCCTTACCTTTTTTCGCACCATTTGGCCTCTCATTTTTGCATAGGTTGCCCTTTTGGGTTTTCAACCTATCCGGGACCCCAATTTTTCCTAAGTTTCCCTCTCGGATTTTCAACTTTGCGGGATTCTTTCTATTCTCTTTTTTTTTCAACAAAAATCCCTTATTAAAAATACTCTCAAAAGAGCTACTTACTACAAACTAAACTACTAATCACAAGTATCATCTTATTCCCCTCCCCCACACTTAAATGTTGCATTTTCCTCAATAAAAATAAATATTCTACAGTATATGTCAAGGAGAGAAATGAGAGAATATTCATGATGAGTAACAAACACCAAAAACACGATTAGTAGCACAACTATAAGATCTAATGGGAAAAATACTACAGCCACGATATACTCTCCCCACAACCTCTATCATACAGGTCCAATAACAACCACGGTCATGCACAAAAAATCGAGTAGAGCATTGAAATTGCAATGGATGAGAGAGATACCTCTTTGGTTTCGAATTATGTGTTTCAAGTAGGTCGCAGGTAAATAGGCTCGAGGTGTATTTAGTTGTGGTAGGGAAGGAATTTGGTACTTTGGAAATGGAGGAATGTGTGAGCATCGCGGACCCTGCACGCCTATACGGTTTGTGAGTTGAACTTCTCCTAGACCCAGTTGCTCGCCCCATTTTTTCGCTCTTCTTTCTCCAAAACCAAATGCTTCCTGCAAAACAATCATGCAACCCAAGCGTAATAGTGTTCCAAGAAAAAATTAAAAATAAAAAGAAGAAAATAAATCATAAATTCCAATTTAAACAACAAATCATCACAATCCTTAGCAAAAAGGACATCACAATTACATCGACGGAATGTCACGAATGAATATTCAGATGATCAAAACCAAGTTTATTTAACATCTTCGGCACGACATACTCCTTTTTTCAAGCTTTATTCAAAACATACCTCGAGTCTCCGGAATCACCATCTGAAATTCCACCCACTCTTGTCTCTACATGTATTGGTCTCCAACATTGTTTCACCTTAAACCTCATCTCCGGAGCCAAATGGACTTGTGTGCCTCATCCCTTTCCGAGTGGTTTTAGGGACTCTTTGGAGTGAAGAGGATTTAGATAATGTTTCTATAACCCCTTCTTCACTCGCTGCAAGTTAGTACTGGAGACATTTGCATATGCAACATTGACCTTGTTCAAAATACTAGAAACTTGCTCAAAGGCCTTACCCATTCCATTATCAACTTCAATTAAGTTAATCATGTGGCAATGTTCAAATTTATTGTGAGGATCATGCAAACTTTCAATTATAGTGACAACCATAGCAAGATCTTTTATCCTTTGGAAGCTCTTTATCCTTCTAGATCTCATAACCTACATTTTCTCCGTCAAACTTTAATGTCAATGTACCATTATACACATCGATCTTAGCTCTCGCTATTTTCAAAAAATGGTCTCCCTAACAAGATAGGGGGCACACTCTCATCATGCGACATATCGAGAACATAAAAATTGGCAAGGAAAACCAGTTTATTCACTTTAACCAACACATCTCGCACTAATCCTTTCAGAATAGCTTGGGAATGATTGGCTAGTTGTATGATCACTCTAGTTTCTTGCAAAGTCCCTAAGTTAAGAGTCTTGTATATAGAGTAGGGAATTACATTAATAGAGGCTCCAAGGTCCATCATTACCTTTTCAAAAATTTTGTCACCTATGGCACAAGTAATAATGAACATGTCGGGATCATTACATTTAGGAGGTAGTTTCTTTTGAAAAAGAGTTGACACTTGTCCACCAATTTTAATTTTTCCAACATTCTTCAATGATCTAGTTCTATTAGGTGTGCATAAATCTTTAAGGAATTTAGCAAAAAAAACCTAGGCACTTGATTGATAGCATCAAAAGGGGGAATGTTTACCTCACATTTGTGGAAAACCTCAAAAGGGGCTTTATTATCATCCTTGCGATTCTTGTCCCATAAAGCCGCCGGAAAAGGTGGTGGTGGAAGGATTTTTTTCACTTTCTTTCTTCTTTGGTGGTTGAGTGATCACCTCCTCGACCTCTTGGTCTTTCACCACAATCTCCACTTCCACTTCTTTCCCATCCTTAACAACTCGCCCCGGATCCTTGGTTTCTTTCCCACTCCTCAAGGTGATTGAGCTCACCTTTTGCATTTGGTTCAATTGCGGTTGTGAGAAAAGTTTTCTGGAATCCCTAGCCTCCAATCGGGCCACGGAAGATGCGATTTGGCTATCTTGAGTTTCCAAGTTCTTGAATCTAGCAGAGGTGCGGTCTTCCAAATTTGTGACCATGGTGGTTATGGCATGCATAATCTCCTCGTTCTTTGGCCTTGATCTCCTTTCTTGGGGGTTATATGATCCCTCATCCCTCAGGTAGCATTTTTATAGTGCCTAATTATACCCTTGATTTCCTTGGTAATGGTCTTGTACTCCTTGATAATTTGGTTGAAACCCATCTTGGTTACCTTGAAAACCACCTTGAGGATTTGATTTCTTGGCTTGCTCATGTCTCCACCAAAAGTTTAGATGGTCTCTCCACCCGGGATTGCAAGTTTGAGAGTATGGATCATACTTCTTCTCATGAGCTTGTCCTCTTAGTAAACCTTGTCCGCCCTACTCTTGTCCACCTTGGTATCCCATTGCCTTTACTTCTTCAAGCCCTTTATATTGGAGTTGAGGGCATACATCGGTGTGGTGATCCAATGAACAAACCCCACAAGATTTAGCTTGATGCTTCCTCCCTTTCATTAGATCCTTCATCATGGAAGCTAAAGCTTGAAGTTGCTCCTCAAGCTTGGGGTTTTCCGGATGTAGAACCTCTTGCACCCTTGTCCTTTCTCTCACCTCGAATTGTCTTGTTCTATTAGCCATATCTTCAAACAATTCCATGGTCTCCTTCAGGCTCTTGTTGGCAATTGACCCATTAAAAGTGGCATTGATCATCCTCATATCTTCGACGGACAATCCATCGAAGAAATAATATACAAGATCTCCTTCCTTGTATGGGTGGTAGGTGAAACTAGCTAGAAACCTCTTGAACCTCTCCCAATATTCGTATAAAGATTCACCTGAATATTGGGAGATGTTGCTTAACTCCTTCTTTAGCCCCACTGACTTGGATGCCAAAAAGATCTTATCAAAAAACTTGATCTTCATCTCCCTCCATGATGTTATACTTCCTGGGAGGAGGTATTACAACCAATCTTTGGCCTCATCTTTCAAAGAGAAAGGAAATGCCCTTAGATTGAAATTGTCCTCTGAAACTCTAAATGGCTACATGTTCATGCTCATAAGGTGGAACTTGGACAAATGCTTGTTCGCATCCTCTCTATTAATCCCATGGAAAGATGGTAGACAATGGATCATCATAAACTTAAACTCACAAGTGACATTTTCCAGAAGAGGAGGGAATATGATGCAAAGTGGTTGACTTTCTAGGTTATGAGCCATGAGCTCCCTCAAAGTTCTAGTGTCATCCTCCATAGTTTATGTAACTACTTCGGGTGATGTTTGGGGAACTTGGTTAACAAAACGGGCTAGTCTTCTCTCCGGAGTGTTCCTAATAGATCGGGTTCGTAGTGCAAAGGTTCTTGTCAATTGGTACGAGTATCAACCATAAACCAAGAGCCAAAGAAATACAACCTTATCCCAAGTAAAAATCACAAAAGCAATCAAATGTCAACAAAAAAACAAATAAAAACAAAAACACACAAAAACTACACTAACACTTTAATAAAATATGCCTTTTCCCCGGCAGCGGCGACAAAATTTGGGAAACCATCACCGTGCCTCTCAAAGATAGTATTTATATGGCCAAATTACAGCTAACTACTAAATAATAGCTAATGGTAGGATGGGGTCATCCACGAGGAAAAGGGAGTTTTGTCGAGTGTTAAAGCATAGTTAAAAAGCGCACGAAGAAGTCACCCGACGTGTTTGGTAACAAAGTGGAGAGGTTTGGTTTTGGAAAACACTACAAATACTTTAATCAACTGAATTTAAAAACTATGAAAAGAAATTATTCAAATACGATCACAAATAGCACAAATGATGTAACTAAGATTATAGCGAGTCTTGGGCGCACTTGGTTTACATTTCTTTTCATCCTTTGATCATCAATTGATTATCCTACTTTTATGCATTAACCACATATTGTGGAGAACTTATCAACACCTTTCGAGTGTTGATATTTCTCACCTCTCCTCGGTTACAGTTAGAGTGGGCGATCGGCGCCACACAATGACCCTTATCCCCGGGTCACTCTAGATGATCAGCGTCATAGACTTCCCCGAGGATAGCAATACACATGGAGACCCAACACAACTACCACAATGTCCTACAAGCGAGAAACACATAGATAGCACAAGTATATTTACTAATAACCACTACGAGGATCGACCTTCATGCTAATCGTTATTAGTGAACAACATTGATAATTAGTCAAACCCATTCAAATTCATCAAAAGCCTAAAAAAAACTTCATCAATCAATAATCATAATTAGTTTTCACTCCGAATTATAACCTAGCATTGACCAACAATTGACAAAAAGTAAAAGTCTTCCGGGTTTGACCAAAACCCAAGCAAATAATCAACCCACAAGCATCAACTAGTTGATAATCCTAGTCTAAATCGTGCATTAATCACACAACAAAGCACAAAACATACTTGATAATCAAAGATCAAAATAGGATAAACCAAATCTCACAAATTCATACTAGAAATGCTTACCAATTGCTCCCAAGAGTATATTTAGCCTAGATTATGAAAACCCATAAAAAAAAAAGCAAGAATCCATGGTAAACATGAAAGAAATGAAGAAGAAATAAATGCTTCCTAGGGTTTTAGAGATTTTTTTGGGTATAGAGGAATGATTGAGAAGAGAGAGAGAGAGAGAGAGAGAGAGAGAGAGATAATGTTTTGGGTGTTTATAGTACAAAATATGGTCAAAAATGCAGTAGAGGTGCGTGGTTGCGCACTCGGGCATGTTGGCTATGCATTTTTCTCTTGAGGAATGTTTTGCCCCTTCGTTTTAGGCGTGCTGGTGCATGCCTAAGTGTGTTGGCGGAGCGCTCGTCGGCCCATTTTTTCTTCAACTTCTTTGCATTGCTACGAGTGAACCGCTAATCCAATTTGGGAGTTCTTATAGTTGATTTTATAGTGCTCAAGAAGATAAATCCAGTGGAACCACCTTCTGAGGTTGATTCTTCTTGGATCATTTTATGAGTCTTGTCCAAACTTTAGGGTCACAATTCATTCAATTCTTTGTCTTCCTTCTTCGACCCTTCTATCATCTAACATGTTTTGACTCGTGGCCTTCAATCTTCTACCATCCTTGCAAATGACCTTCACTAAACCAATCCTAAGTTCTTACGAGCAATCTACAAATTAAGCTTGCAAAAAGTAATCTAGATGCTTGTAAGGACCAAAAATCTATTAGACTATAAATAGGTTACAAAACGAAGGATTTGGATATGAAAACCAAAATCGGTCATCTAAACCCCTTATGATGTAAACCTATCTAAATCTAGAAATCTTCTAATAAAAAGATGACAAAAGAGATGTTAAATGCTTTTAAAAATACATGCATTTGACATCTTATCAGAGTTGTTTTGCAAACTTGCACCAATGATAGCACTGTCAGACAAGCGATCTAGAGAATACTATTGTGCCTTCCACAAGGACCATGGACATAACATCAAATATTGCAGAGACTTGAGAAGGAAAAGAAAGCAAAATTTGAGCAATGGTTATCAGAACCAATACAAAAAAAGCAGATGGAGGAAACCGGTACAGTGAAGCCAACAGAGCAGGAAACACCAAGGGAAAAATCAAAGGCATAGAGAATACATAGAGCAAACATCAGAAGATGACAACAGCGGTGGATTGTGAAGAAAGCCTGGCAAATTATGCCCTAGAAAAAATAATTCTATTAATTCATGGATCAACCGAGTCTCTGTCCAACAATGCTTGGAAAGCCAAAGCTAGATACTCTCCACCGCAAGAGCCTGTTGATAAGAGATTTCGTTCGGATGAGAAAATAATATTTATCAAAGGGAATGTGGTTTCCAACACTTCCCCTCATAATGACCCAATGGTATTATCACTAAGATTGGAAATGCCACGATTTATAAAGTATTTATGGATAATGGAAGTGCAGTTGAAATCCTATTTGTTAATTGATTTAATAGGTTGGGATTCAAACAAACTGATTTGAAGAAGTCTACATCCTCTCTTGTAGGATTTACATTGCAAGCGGAGATGCCTTTAGGTAAAATACAGCTGCCTATTACTAGGTGAGAATGATAAAAACTGCACTATCATGTGCAACTTTGTTGTCATGGATGCACCAAGTCTATTTAACGATATCATCAGTAGGCCATGGATGAATACATTAAGGCGATATGGTCCACATATCACTTAGTGATGAAATTCCTAACTCCAGTAGGAACCGTAACGATAAGGGGAAATCAGCAAACAACTAGACAGTGCATGGTCATTGCGATGAAAGCAGGAAGAAATGTGGAACATGCAAAAATGGTTAGCACTATCTCGGATAATGGCTCACTCAGGAAATCAAAGCCTCAAGTAGATCTAGGAGAAGAAACTGAAGACGTTATTTTAGAAGACGAAGACACTTCTAAGTGTGTCAAGATAGGAAAGCATCTCTTAGTCAAGGTGAAAGAAAAGGCCACAGAAATCTTCCGAAGTCACAAAGATACATTCGCATGGAATGTAGAACATGGGAGGAGTCAATCTAAGAATTGCTACCCATTCTCTGAATATTAACGATTCGATCAAACCAGCCAAGCAAAAGCAACGAAGCTTTGCTAGTGATGGATAGAAAGCAATCGAAGAAGAAATTAGAGAATTGTTTCATGCTATTGTTCTGGATGAGGTAATCTACCCAAAGTGGTTAGCAAGCCCAGTGAAGGTAAAAAAAGGCGGACACATGATAGAGGATGTGTATATACTTCAGTGATTTAAACAAGGCATGCCTAAAAAAAGGCTGTCCTCTACCTAAAATTTATTAGTTAGTAGAAGTGATATCATGGTACGAAGTCTAAGCATTCTTCGATGCGTATAAAGGATACCACCAAATACTGATGAACCCAAAAGATGCAGAAAAGATGGCCTTTATAACAAACTTTGGAGTGTTTTTCTATGTGAAGATGTTATTTGGCCTAAAGAATGTGGGAGCAACATATAAGAGAGTAGTTGACACAACATTTCACAATCAAATAGAAAAAAAATTTAAAGCATATATTGACGACATGGTTATCAAGAGCAAAAGAATACGCCACTCCGCGCAAGACTTGAAAGAGACCTTGGATACGCTAGGTGCGATTGGTAGTAGGCGCGGGAAATTTTTTAGGATAAAAGGTATCCTCCAAAGGTATTGAGGCTAACCCAGAAAAGATACAAGCAATAGTTGACCTTCTTCAACTGTGAACGGTCGAGGAAGTGCAGGTGTTGATGAGATCACTAGCATCGCTTAGCAGATTTGTTTTGAAAGCTGCTGAGAAATATTTCCCGCTTTTTGAAATCCTTAAAAAGATCAAAATGTTCAGCTGGAATGATGAAAGTAGAAAGCGTATGAGTTATTGAAAGAATAGCTTCAAGTGTTGCCAGCAATTAAGTCACCAATCCCTGGAGAAATTCTATATTTGTACTTGGAAGTTTCAACAAAAGCATTGAGTTCAGTTTTGGTGCATCAAGAAGGACAAAGATAAGTACCAGTATACTACATTAGTAGAATACTACATAGTGCAGAGAAGGCATACTTTCCAATTAAAAGGTTAACTCTAGCATAAGTACATTCAGCAGGGGGATTGAGAACCTATTTCCAAAGTCATAGCAGCATCATGTATTTACCCAATTAAGAATATTTTAAGTAATCCTAAATCGTCCAGCAGAATGACTAACTGGGCTCTTGAGTTGGGGAAGTATGTGATCCAGTTTCAACCACGAACTGCAATAAAGGCAAACCTTAGTAGATTTCATTGTGGAGATGACAAGTGCAGATGCACAAGAGGCAAGTACACAAGAAAATCTTGGAATCAAAAAAGGGAAATCCAAGTGGATAGACATTGCATAGAAATTGTTCATTGATGGAGCGTCTAGCAAAGAAGGCTACGATGTAGGATTGCTACTAGTAAATCTAGAAGGATGAAAGTACCAATATTCACTTCGTTTCAACATTTCACTCACCAACAATGAAGCCGAATATAAAAGCACTAATATGTGGCTTAGACCTTACAATTAAGATGAAGGTTAATATGTTAAGTGTTTTATCAATTTACAGATAGTGGTCCAGCAAGTGCGGGGGGACTACAAAGTGCGAGAAGAGCAGCTGATAAAGTATTTAAGAAGATTTCATCAGCTCATCACTCAACTCAAATACTTTGATGTTTAATACGTACCAGAAAGTGAAAATACCAAGGCAGATGCCTTCAGTAAATTGACGACAGCTAGATTTGATTCATTGATAGCCAGGAGGATGTGAAAGTGGAGGTTATACCAGTCGGAAGTACAATAAGAACAACTGTGTCAACGGTCTAGGAAAAAGAAGTAAATTGGATAACACTGTTGAAAGATTACTTTGCAGTGAGAAAATTACCGATGGATAAGATACAGTCTAGAAAGTTGGAATTGCGATCCCGCAACTATGTTTCTGAAGAGGGAATTTTATACAAAAAAGGTTTCCTATCTCCATGGATAAAGTGTGTTGGACCATCGCAAGCAGGCGAAATCATGAAAGAGGTGCATGCAGGATTGTGTGGAATGCATCAAGGGTCTCGAACAATTTCAAAGTAGATAATTTGAGTAGGTTACTATTGGCCAACCATGTTCAGTGATGCGCATAACTTCGTACTAAAGTGCAAAGATGCCAAATTAATGTTCCGATATCTCATAAGCCACATGCCACTTTAACAGGGATGTATGGAGCCTGGCTATTTGACAAATAGGGAATCGACCTAGTCGGACCTTTTCCCAAGGGAGCTGGTAATGCAAGATTTCTAATTGTGGCAATTGACTACTTCACGAAGTGGGTAGCAGCAAAGTCACTGGAAAGAGTCACGGAAGAAGTAACAAGAAAGTTTGTTTGGAAAAACATAGTTTGTCGCTTTGGGATGCCACAAACCATCTTCACAGATAATGGTACACGGTTCACAAGTGGGACATTTACCAAATGGTGCTTGAAGTTAGGGATTGCACAAAAATTCACGTCTGTAGCTCTTCCTCAAGCAAATGGTCAGGTGGTGGTAGCTAACAGAACCATAGTTCAAGGAATTAAAAAACGATTAGAAGTAAAGTGAACTGGTTAGGTTGATGAGATACCCAATACACTATAGTTATACTAAACAATTGTGCGAGAACTAACTGGAGAAATGCCGTATAGTCTAGTCTATGTTCATGAGGCAGTAATACTAGTGGAAATCGAGAACTAAAGCCTTTGAGTGGAAAATACAATGAGGAAGATAATCTCAAAATGATGAGATTGGATTTAGAAGAACTTGAGTAGAAAAGACAACGGGAAATGATCACAGAGGCAAAGTACAAAGAGAAAATAGCCAGAGCGTAGAATGGGAAAGTAAAAAAGAAACGATTTCGACTTGAAAATCTAGTGTTGTGGAAGAATAAAGCAAGTCTGGAAGAAGATAAAGGAAAACTAAGCCTGAACTGGGAAGGCCCTTACAAGGTAACGAAATCGCCCCGATCCAACAGCTACAAGTTAGAAATATTGGATGGTACCAGCATCCCCAGCACTTGGCATGTGATGAACCTAAAGAAATTCCATGTTTAGATCCTTAGCGAGAAATAGGAAAAATTCAGTTGATATGATCATTGGCGGCGTTTGCATCTTTTTTTAGTTTTGATGGTGATATCATCGCAATCGCGCATTATAAATATTAATAGCGTCTTCTAGGGAAAATTGCTCTTAATATTCTTGCTTATATTTTATGAAAAATCCATAGTAACAAAAAGTAGCCAAATGTGGCACATTGCAAAGAAAATCAAATATCATGTCTTGTAGTTGCGGACAATAAAATTTGAACAGTCATGACATAGCAAGCTGCAAAGTTTGTCAAAATACAAATAGTGAAGTCGAAAACAGCGTCAAAATCAAGTGATACATCTTAAAGCTTTGCACAATATAAGTGCTAAATTTTGCAAGCTGTAGATCTTGCAATTTTGCAACTTTAACTCTGCCAGCTATAAATCTTACAAAAAGGTAAATATGCCTACAAAAATAGCTACAAAAGCATGAAATAGATCTTGCGGCTTTGCACAATACAAAGTTTCAATTTTTAAAGCTATAGATCTTGCAAAACGGAAAATATGCCCATAAACATAGCAACCAAAGCCAGCAATAGATCTTGCAGCTTCACACAATACAAATTTATAATTTTGCAAGCTATAGATATTTTAATAAGACAAATATACCCACAAAGACAGTGACGAAAGCAAGCAATAGACCTTGCATTGAATTCCAAGATTGAAATAACATAAGAACAGTACTTGAAACATTCGGATGAGCAAATTATTACAACAAATAAAAAGACAAACCGTATACGCCTTGATGCGCGAGAAGATCCAGAAGGTGAAGAACCACCACACCGATGAGATTGCACGGCCTGATGTTCTTCATATATAAATATAATCGTAACACCATTTCATATGCAAGTAAATAGGATGGCGAGTTCGACCACTTCGTTCCATATGATCAAGTTACTAATTAGCATCATACACCTTAAAATCAATTATAAGACCAAACTCTCCACGATCAAGTTGCATACTCATAAGGTCAACGCTCACTTGATAGCTTTTGTTTGTCTCCTCCAAATTTCATATTCCCTCCTGTAAGTGACGAATATAGGACTGAACAGACTCAGACAAATGAACCCTCTGACCACCAATATTCATAGTCAAATTACAACGACCAGTGGAACTACAAGGCCCTGCAGAAATAGCCTTTAGTTTATCTTTATAATCAGCACAAAGTTGCTTAAGTTGATGAAAGAATGAATCAAGGCATTTATACTCAGCGTGAAGGTGATAATTATCACTATGCAATTGGGTGTTCAAAGCGAACTGTTAGTTAAACCTGCTCTGCCACCATACGGAACATGTGGAAAGATGGTCGTATTCATCCTGCTTCTTTTTCAAGCGATCTAATAATTCATCAATACAAGAACATTTCTTATCTATGATGCCGATTTTCTTATAAGCCTCGCGTGTCTTACTGGCAACAAAAATCTTTGCTTCTTCTTGCTGACCAATCATTTTAACTAAGCTTATGCTGCCACTGAATAAGGTCATTTTGTTCAGCATAAAATCTTTTTAACTCACGAATGTGGTCCTGCGAATCATTCATGGTCTTCTTCCATCCATGCTCTAGATCATTGACACTGAGAAGCATTTATTTCAGATGAATGCCTAGTGACATTGCTCATTCTTGAATGTGATTGGGAAGCTTAAGCGAATGGATCTACATGCCAATAGATTCAAGATTAACAAAGTCACAGATAACATATTTATCAATGGATTCAAGATTGTAACCATCAGGAACAAATTTACTACATGGTCAATTCCCTGAAGACGGAGATGACTAAGAAGTAGAAACGTGTCATCTGATAGTCATCCGAGACATAAAAGGATAGAATTTCAATCTTAATTTCCAACATTTGAAAAACAACCACCAAAAAGCAGCTCAAGATATTCCATGGTTTTGGAACTATTAGTTTCAACCAGCCCACTAGAACACCAAGAATTAAAAGATACAAATCTAGGATGATGCCTAGAAGGACCACTAGATCCCAACAAGTCAAAAATATTTAAAAATTTATGGTCGATCAAAATATCAAAGCCCTGCATACAAAACAAATATGAAACAAAAGTATAAAACCAAAGTAGAAACACCAAGTTTTAATCAAACACAATACACTGTAAGAACATACACAATAGTACCATTATATGTTACAGACAAAAGTTAATATTGTTTTAAATCATATCACATATCTGAAAATCAACTAACTTCATTATGAGATGGAGACGCATTCTGGATAACAAGAGAAGATTTTTCCTGGTTCGCATTCGGGACAAAATTCTCCACATGTGCATCAGCCTCTGGGTTAAGAGTTAGTGTAATATCAAGAGAAACGAATGAGAGGCTTTTGAAATAATCAACTTGGGAACTTCAAAGCTCGGGGATAGAAGGCAAAGAAGGAAGACCTGCAAGATGTGATAGCAGGGCATAAGGATGTCCACCATTAGAAATCCTACGAATAAACCCCTCATTCAGTGCAATCTTTTGCTCATCCTATATTGCCTCAGACTTAGCTAGATAAGGAAATTTCTTCACCTTCGGAGTAGAGTTCAACTCCCGCAGTTCCTTTAAAGCTTTGCAATCACCAACATTGCGAGTAGAGCTAGAAACTTCCTCAAATGGTTTGAAGAAGGACTTTGTTATAAAGATCCGATCAGCAAGAACTTGGGGTAGCTAGGCGAAGCAGGACCATTAGTCTATATCTCCTTCATCTCATAATGGAGCTTATTGGCTTCTTCTTCACCGGCTTGCGCACGCTTCTCAGCAGCTTCAAGAGATATCTTCAAAGCCTTGCACTTCTTCACCTTAGCCTTACACTTTTCTAGGAGTGAACCGTCTTCCATGGAAAATTTGGCAATTCGCTCACTAACAAGCTGAAGGCTCTCACCAACCTTATAACAGTTATAGAGAAATGCACAAGTTAATATGATAGCTATACATCGCGATAAGAGAATACAAAAACAAAAAAAATATTATTTCAAACTTCTAGCAAACTTACCACGACCATCATTTCATGAAGAGAAAGTTTGGAGAGAATAGCAAGAATAGTCCTTTCCACTAGTAAATTATTGCTTCGTGGCAAAGCCCTAGAATGGGACATACTAGTATGCCCCTTTTTCCTATGAGGCACCAAGGCAGTTGAAGACCCATTAGGTTGCTCCTTCCTCCTCCTTCCTCTAGAGGCATCAGTAGTGTTATCAACAGTCACTTCTCCCCCTTCAATTGTTTTACCTTCAGTAGGTATCAATTAAGAATTTTCTTTAATGATATTGTCTTGAGATACATCGTTAGCAATGGTATCATTGGGATGGACGAGCGTCTCCTCCATCTCTTTGTGTTCATCATCAGAAAGAAATGACCTGTCGGTGGCACGTCCAGTTAGATCCATATCTACAATTACGTATACAGCACAGGTATGACGAACACACGTAAATAACAAATTAGTGTCAAGAATAAAAAAAACTAAGTATAACATGGTGAAACAACAAGATAGAATGCAAACATAATACCTTCAGTATCAGAATCAGCATGGAGTAGACATGGTCAATGTTTGCAGAGTGTCAACATGACCTCGGAATCAACAGTAAGACAAGATCCCAGCCTAGGAAGCTTAGACTTACGAATATTATAGTTCCAAGACGGAAGGATCCCTTCAAAATCTTTATTTATTTTTATATAAAAAAAACTTTTACGCACTACATCGCAGTTACTAGGAAACCGCTGACGAACTAAACACCGGGAATAATAGGATAAAAATTGAATTCATCCAAGGAGTTTTTTACTTTACAAAGCTGATACAAGCTACAAAACAGATCAAGGGGTCATTCACTTGGGTACACACATAGTGGAATCTTATAATGATTGTGATGCCCTTGGGATGAAATTGGGACAAAGCGATCTGGTATGATAAAAGAAGGTCAATAACATGTTGAGGAAGGGGAAAGGAATGACCAAAGTTGAGGTAGTATAGATAACAAGATGTGTAACCAACAGGAGGAGCTGCAAACACTCTCAAAGTTAGTGGGAGCCCTAAGCTTAAATGAAGACATGAAAGGAAAATAAGTCTTTAATTCTTCCAAGTAGTGGTCAAACAAAACGGTCTTAATGGTGGAAAAACTGTTGACATGTTCGGAACCTCCTCAGAGTGAACATTGTCAACCAGGACATCTTCTACAGGATTATTGATATGATTAGACGAAGACATTCAGACAGATAGGAGTTCTAAAATATGAAAAATAAACCCTAATTAGGGCTGCAAAATGCAGATACAAGTTTTTCGGCGGAATTTTAAAGAAAAACATATAGTACGCCAGAGAAGACAACCGGAAAAAATCCGATTTAAGCGTAAAAAAAAATTGGTAGAAGGAAGATACTTTATAGATTTAGAACAATGAGTGTAGCAAAGAAAGAGAAAAAAGAAAAGGCCAGAAAAACTTACTATTAGAGGGGATAGAGAACGATAATTCACAGAGGGGCTGGGAAGAAGTGAAGAAGACGAAAGATTGAGTTTGAAAAAAAAAGTTATAAATTTCAGTATTTAAGCTCAAACACTAAATCATCAAAATGAGGAGTTAAATCAGTCAGCAAACATCATGATTAAATTCTGACACAAAAGCAAGTTACCTTTTGAAGAAATTGAGATGGCAGCGGAATTTGAGTAGACTGTACAGTGAATGATGATGGAATTAAGTCAATCAATTTAGAGTCCTTTTTAAGAGGAGAAACAATAACGGAAGCTAAGAAAAATCATAACAGTGTAGCGAAGAATAAGGAGAGAATCTTGGTTCAATGAAACAAAATCTCAACAACTAAGTCTATTGGATGTATGACACTTAAAGTGAAGATTCAAATTCAAAATTCAAAATCAGAAGTACCAAAAAAATCATAAGTCTAGTCAAGAAGCAAGCAACACTTTGCAAAGATAATGCAAGTTATACTAATGATAAACATGTTATTACAGCTTAACAAACTCACAAAACAACAGTTTGCATATATTCCACAAACAGTGTCATAGCTTCGTGCTTCCTAGTCTTCATGGCTACGGAGCCTTATGGTGTATACCTAGCCCATAGACCAAATAATTTTGACCTTGAGGCTTAGCCCAAGATTAATCTGCGAACTAATAAACACAAAACCATGCCCAAGAGCTCTTAACCACGAACCGAGAAAATTGGGATCATGTCCAAAAGGACTAAGGCACGAACCGAGAAAGGTGGAACCACGATCAGGACTAAGTCATGAAACAAAACAAGAACAAAGTTTATAGGGACCAAGATGTAGCCCACGATCGGGAATCCTAACTATGCGGAGCCACAACTATAATCTGTTAGAAATACAAGGATAACATCACTGGCTGAGATAAGTAAGACAAAACTGACAAATACTAATTCCCTAAAGGTGAATTACTGACTTGATCGTCAGAGCCCTTTCCTCGGAATCACTTCCGAGATTTTTTTTGCATGTTCATAGTGATACACGGTGAATATCAACCATCTAACCTGATCAAGAATACCATATCACAATGCATGCGCTTTTTACCATGGAAATTTGCATGATGCTTGCTCCATGCTAAAATGAAATATGAATGATTAATTATGTGATAGCAATCAAGGATAAATTTGAAAATTTACTTCAAATATTTTATCAAAATATTTTTGAAATTCATTGGGTTTTGGTTGTTTACAACAGAACCATGTTGAGGAATGATATTGCTAAGACTACCATTAGGGCGGTGCCTCTTATGGTTGCTCCTTATGATGAGAAACCCAAGAAATTCAATACTTTTATGAACTTCAAGATATGGCAACAAAAGATGCACTTCTATATGTCCACTCCAATTGTGGATGAGAAAAGCATGGTGGATACCCAAAATGTCGCCGCTGCATGGAACTCTAAAGAGTATGTATGTCGCAACCTCATTTTGAATAGCCTTCACAACGCCATTTGTAGTGGGTATCAAGTGACTGATCCTTCCAAGGTTCTATGGGAAACTCTTAACCAAGAATAAAATAGGTGAGGAAGTTGAATCCAAAAAATGGGTCGTTGGCAAGTTCATCGACTACAAGATGGCTGATGCCAAGTCTGTGGTCAGTCAACCTCAAGAGCTTCAAATGATGATAAAATGAGTTGATAATAGAGAAAATGACAATGGGCTAGACTTTTTAAGTCTATTGCATCATCAAGAAGTTGCCTTCAAGCTGGAAGAACTTCAAGGAGTTATCTGAAACACAAGCAAACGGTGATGACCCTAAGGGATCTAATCCAAAAGCTCTGTATTGAGGAGAATAACCACAAGCCTAAAAAGAGAATGTATGGAACCGTGTCTGTGGCAAGAGCAAATATAGTGAAGGCTGATGGAAGCTCTAAGTTGAAGAAGCCCGAGGAAAAGAAAATATCCAAGTTGGGAGCTATGGGTGGAGCTTCGAAGAAGTCGAAGTTCACTAGCAAGTGCTACAACTTCAACACCATTGGACACATGTCCTCTGAGTATAGGAAGCCCAAGAATGCCAAGAAAGAGGCCAATATGGTTGACGATCTTGCACGTGATGTGGATGACATCGATCTGTGGGTTGTGATTTCTGAAGTCAACATGGTGGACTCCAATCCAAAGGAATGGTAGATTGACATTGGGGCTATCAAGCACATATGCTCTATCAATTAAGTGTTCTCAGACTTCAAAAGAATTGAAGATGGAGAGACCATCTACATAGGCAACTCTACAACTTCCATGGTGAAAGATTGTGGCACCGTGGTGGTGAAGATGATGTCTAGGATGGAATAAACTTTGGAGAATGTTATGTATGTGCAAGACATTCACAAAAATCTTGTAGCCCGTTCTGTGTTGATCAAGCATGGCTTTAGGATAGTTTTGAGTCTAATAAGTTAGTCTTGTCAAAGAAAGGTATGCTTGTAGAAAAAGGTTATGAGCTAAATGGAATGTTCAAGTTGAACACCATGGTTGTACCTCTTAAAGATGAAATGAATGTTTCTGCTTCTGCTTACATGATTAAGTGTTCCAATTTATGGCATGGTAGACTATGACACATTAATTATGATTCTATAAGGAGATTAATTAACATGGAGAACATACCTAACATAAAAATTGATGCAAATCATATGTGTGAAACTTGTGTTGAAGCTAAGATGACTCGAACGTCTTTCAAACAAGCTAAACAAAACATGAAAACCTCTTGAGTTGATACATACTGATACATGTGATCTCAAGTCCGTTCAAACGAGATGAGGTGACAAGTATTCCATGACCTTCGTGGATGATAACATGAAATACTATTATGTGTACTTGCTAAAAAGAAAAGACTGGGCAATTGAGAAATACGTTCTTAACAAAATGGAATTTGGAAATCAACTTGATAAGAAGATCAGGTTGCTTAGAAAGGACTATGGGGGTGAATATGTAGAGCCATTTGGGGAATATTGTTCTAAACAAGGTATTATACACGAGACAAATGCCCCCTACTCACCTCAATCGAATGGTGAGGTTGAACGTAAAAATCACACTCTTAAGGAGATGATAAATGCGAGGTTGCCACAAATAATGTGAGGGGAGGTCATTTTAACAGCCAACTATCTTTTAAATAAGATACCATGTAATGATGAGAACCTGACTCCCAATGAGTTGTGGAAAGGCATGAAACCGTCATGTACATAGTTGCGAATATGAGTGTGTCTTCCAAAGGTTTTGATATCCCCTAAGAAGCTAAAGATAGGACCTAATATCCACAATTGTATCTTTATAGGATATGCACATAAGAGTAGGGCTTATCACTTCCTTGTACATGAATGTCATCATCCCAAGATTCACAAGAACACAGTCATGGAATTAAAAAATGAAAATTTCTTTGATGATGTGTTCCTTGCCAAGGGAAGGGCGGCTAGATTGTCGAACAGTAACATTGAGTCTGCTAACAAAGATGTATGAATTCTTGACGATATCAAGAGGAGAAAGGGGATAAACCTAGATGAAGCAAATAGATTAGGACTGACAAATTACTTGGTTATGATTATCTAACGTTTCTGCTTGAAAGTGAGCCACAAAGCTATAAAGAAGCTGTGAATTCGTCTGAGGGTCCTATGTTGAAAGAAGCGAGTAAAAGTGAAATCGAATCAATTCTACAAAATTATACTTGGGAGCTAGTGGACTTACAACCTAGGTGTAAATCACTATGCTACAAATGGATCTTTAAAAGGAAGATGAGAGCCGATGGTTCAATTGACAAGTATAAAAGCGAGACTTGTAATCAAAGGTTATAGACAATAAGAGGGTCTTGACTACTTTTATACTTATTCTCCTGTAACGATAATAAACTCCATTAAAATGATACTTGCTATCATTATATTGTGAAAGCTTGAGGTTCATCAAATGGATGTGAAGACTACTTTTTAATTGGATATTTAGAGGAAGCAATCTACATGGGGTAACCTGAGGGTTTTAGTGCTCCAGATGAATAAGGAAAGGTCCATAAGTTGGTGAAATAGTTGTATGGTCCCAAACAAGGTCTAAAAAAATGGCATGAGAGGTTTGAATATGCCATTCTAGCCAATGGTTTCAAAATCAGTGAGTGTGATAAGTGTGTCCACATAAAGGACACGGAAAATGGATATATAATCCTATGTATACATGTAGATGACTTTCTCATTGTGGGTAGTAATGAAAAAATGATCAAATCTACCAAGGACATGTTGAACTCTTATTTTAACATGAAGGATATGGGACTGGCGGATGTGATCTTAGAGATATAGATCATTTGAAGCTTTGTTGGTATTACCTTAACCCAATCTCATTATATAAAAAAATATCCTTGAGAAATTCAACAAGAATGACTCAGGGGTTGCAATGACTCCAATAGATCCCAGTTTGCATCTACAAAAGAATAAATTGGAGGCTATTAATCAGGTGGAGGACTCGAGAGTCATTGGAAGTATGATGTACTTAATGACTTGTACTAGACTAGACATTGCCTACACTTAAGTATGTTGAGTAGATACACGAGTAACCCCAGTATGACTCACCAAAAGGCGATAACTAGAGTATTGAGATATCTACGTTTTACTCGTGATTATGGTTTACATTATACGAGTTATCCAATTGTAGTTAAAGAATGCAGTGATGCAAACTGGATACACGATACAAAGGATCTGAAATCTACTAGTGTGTATGTATTTACACTAAGTGGAGGAGCATTCTCGTGGAAATCCTCTAAACAAACGGTTATTAGTTGATCCACGGTGGAATCCAAGTTTTTTTTCCTGAGACAAGGTGGGTGAGGAGGCCGAATAGCTCCTCTAATTTTTAGAGGACATTCCTAGATGGCAGAATCACATGCCAACCATATATATACATAGTGATTGTGTGTCCGCTATTGGTAAGGCTTTGAATGTGTTGTATAATGGGAAGTCTTGTCATATTTGATGGAGACATAGCTCCATTGGACAACTTCTCTCAACTGGAGTGATCACAATTGACTATGTAAGGGCTAAGGACAACATAGCCGATCCCTTAACTAAAGGGTTTAATCGAGAGATAGTAAAAACATCATCAAGAGGAATGGGACTAAAGTCCATTAAATGATGGGTTACATACGTAAACAATGAACCTATGTGACTGGAGATCCCGATACCTATGTTCAAAGGGAAAACTAGACTCCAAAGACCCGTCGCGATCATTGTGGTGGTTTCATACCTCCCATCTTATTCCTATGATGGAGAAACGGTGAATTGAATAGAGTTTAAGCATTTAATTATTTTTAATGATTCATGACATCAACTATATGGTACTTGAAAGAGTGTATAGTTTACGGAGTTGCTCTTACACTAAGAATCACCTATGTAAGCGAGAAGTGTGGCCTCTTCGAAAGGGAACTATTGGGACTCGACTCCTTAGAAACCTTACAGAAATAGGTGTGTGCCATGAACTGATAAATGGACACAACCAAGGAAAGCACAAAAGGCTAGGAAATATGTCTGTGGGAAGTACATTTTCATTCACACAAGCATTAGGGGAGTTCAAGGTCATCACGTCTACTTCCAAACCAGTGGGATAAGTGTACTCTCTCAAGAGAAAGTTCAAAGGGTGATGCCTAATTATCCTATACAGCATCTATTTGGTAGAAATGAATATATCACTAAGTCAAGTTCCGTGTCTGGCATGATTGTTCTGATTCCACATCAATATCTATTCATGTGGGGGATTGTTGGAAAATGATTGTAGAAAGGGTTGAATTTTTTTAACTTTCAGGCATCGTTTTGAGTGGGACCCAGACTGAACTAGGGTCAATGGATGTCATTTTGGGATTCTCCTCCTCGAATGATATAAAATTGACTATTTAAAATCTCAAAATGGATAAAGGGTGAATGGACAATGGATGTTCAAAGAGTCACTTTTGGAAGGGAAACTTAGTCGGAAATACACTCGCCCAGACTACGTTTTCTATGATTTTGAACTGTCTAAATTGTGTATGGACCGTGTCGAAGTATCTTGAAGGCACGAACTGCATATCATTGATTCGATGGAATTACATGTATGTAATTCTTAAGGGATAAGAAGAATATTTTCATATGAAATTTGAACCAAGAGATAAAACCTTCATATGAAATTTGAACACGGTTTATTATGATAAGGGATTTTGTGAGATGTTATTATATTTCCATAATCTAATTCGAATATTTTTGAAAGACTATTTTTTTTGTCCCCAACATATGTCGCAATACCATCTTTTAGTCCTCGAGGCCAATGCCGCGTATGTTCAGCAACAAACAAATACAAAATGATTTGTTTGGTCCCCAAAGGTGGTTTCCAGGGGTATTTTTGTAATTTCACTAATTAAAAAGGTGAAATTACAAAAATACCCCTGAAAACCACCTTTGGGGACCAAACAAATCATTTTGTATTTGTTTGTTGCTGAACATACGCGGCATTGGCCTCGAGGACCAAAAGATGGTATTGCGACATATGTTGGGGACCAAAAAAATAATTTAGTCTTTTTAAAATATTTTTGGTGATTGGAGAATATTCTTCTCTGGAAATCAAAATTTTCACATTTCTTTCAATAAGGTCTCTTAGACTGATATAAATAGAGTCTCTGTGCCAGACAGAAAACTCGTATCATTCTCATATTCCTCATTTCTTCGAAATTTGAGTCTTAACTTCTTTTTTCTCTGTCAAGGTGATAATCTGCCGGGCTTTCTGTGAATCCGAGGTAACTCTTATTTGTTAATTGTTACATTTGATAGTTTTGTCGTAGGGAACGATGTCCACTTCGAGACTCGTTCCTTTCAAGTGCAACGAGTTTATTCGTGACTCCATTAATTTTTTATTGCTTGAACTTGATTATTAATTGTAATTTGAGCTTTCCAATTTTATGCATGAATAATTCATAAAGTTTGTTATTCTTGCAATAATTGCTTGTGTAACTTTGTTATTTACTTTTCAAAATGATATTATCAGTACAACACATGGTAGATTAATTCATTAAGAAATACAAATTCCTCAAAGTATGGATAGATTGCAATTTACCAAAATATGCAAGTAAGTACTTGCGACTTTCCCATATCTTGATGCATCCAAGTACCATCCATAGAAAGAATTCGGCCAATGTATCTGTGTGCCATAGAAACCATCAACTTCACTGCACCTATATAAGAAACTCATGTACAAGTTCAATATAGGAAAATCAGTAAAGGAAAACCATGTGAAAGGAGCCCCAACAGCCCTAACTTATATTATGGTACAAGGATAGAATAAACTTTTCCATGCAAATATTATTCATTGATTTTAAATGTAAAACTTGTGATACATCTATGTTTATTTTAAAATACCCAGGTCATATACTTATTTTACTACTATATGTGGATGATTTTGTTCTCACATAAAGAAGAAAAATATGTTTTGTTCTCGCAGTAGTTATGCTCTAGTTCATAAACTCATTTCTATTCTCTCGTCAGTTTGATTCGAAGAATTTGGGATATCTCTATTATTTTCTAGGTATTCAAGTGTCGTGTACTCCTTCTAGCCTGTTTTTTTCCAAACAAAAATATGTGTCTGATTTACTAAAGAAATTTCATCTTCATACTATTAATTTTGTATGCACACCATGTGTTTCTAGAGTTACGTTGTCCTCTTTTTGATGGAGATCTTCTTGCTGATCCCACAAATTATCGTAGCATGGTTGGTGCTTTGCTATATATGACTATGACTCGTCCAGACATTGCTTATGTTGTGGTTTCTCACTTTGTGTATGCTCCTCGTACTACTCACCTTTGTTCGAATAAGTAGACATGATGATTAGATTAGATTTAATTTGTGATTATCTTATTGACTAGGCTAGAGTTATTTTAGTCATAGTCTATCTCTTGTACTCTGTTTCTTCCATTCACTAATATCATAATCATTACGGGAAATCATTCTTTCATGGTATCAGAGCAAGTTCTGATCATAAACCCTAAGTCTTAAAATTTTCATTTCCCCCCCCCCACACCCCTCCTCTTTCCCGCCAACTTTCGATCATTTTCGGTCAACTTTTGACAACTTTGGTCAACTACTGGCGGCCTTCGACCAGTGGTCATCTTCTCCTCTTGCCTCGTCAAATTCAGCACCTGACCCTACTCTTTCCAGCGACCAGACCCACATTTCCGGTGATGATTTTACGGTCCCGTTCTTCGACTTCATCTTCTCCAGGTCGTCATCTCCACTTAATTTATCACCTAGCGGTGGTCTTCTAGAAGAATCAGACATCATCTTCCGTGGCGACTTCATCCGGCATGTGTTCACCTTCTCCGGCCGCTTAGTCTCCATCAACTGATTGTCCAGCAACGAAGGTGATATTTCTCCAATCATCATCCTTATTTTTCTCCGGTCCCCAAAGTATTTTTACGGTAGATCATCGTCCTTGAGCAGCGTCCCCGGCCAGCAGTTATCTTTGGTGCGTGAGATACATGTGCCAAAGGTTAGAGCCGCGCGTTTCAGCACACGCGATGGGGTACACGCGCGCATCTCCTCTCTGCGTGTGAGACATACCCAATCCAGCTCTCTCAGTGCGTGAAGTACACGCGCCCGGTGGGTTTTTGACACCTTTTTGTCCTCTTGCTGATTTCTTATTTTCCTTTGTGATATGTCTCTTTTTTATTCTCAACGGTATGATATTTTGAGACATACATGTCTTTCTCATTATCGCCAACACAATGGCTCGAAGTGGATCGTAGATTATAGTGCCATAAAACACATGGTATCGTCCCCCACTGTTGTTGATCATGTGACAACTTATGATGAATCTGTCTCCGTCTATGTTGGTAATGGTTCTCAACTCCCCATTACTCATGTTGGTAATTCTCGGATTTCTGAATCCATGTCTCTTTATTATGTGCTTATTGTGCACGATATCACTAGAAATTTGCTTTCGATTAGCAAATTAACTCGGGATTTGAATGTTGTTGTCTACTTTGATGATCGCTCTTTTATTATTCGACATAAAATCACTAGTGAAACTTTAGGTCATGGTAAGAGTGAAAATGGGCTTTATGTTTTAGACTGGTGCATCTACTTTGTTGTTTACTGTGGAATCAAATAAGTCGTGTGCATCTTTTGAAATCTGGCATGCTAGACTTGGTCATGTTCCACATTCCATTATTTCTGGTTTGCGTGCTTCGGGATCTCTATTTGTCACATCAGTTTTGCCGAAACCTTCCCTTTGTGATGCATGTGAAAAAAGCTAAAGGGAAGCATTTATCTTTTTATACAAATTATAAATGTGTTACAATGGTACTTGATCTAGTTCATTGTGACTTATAGGGGCCCTCTCCTATTTTATATGCTGATGATTTCTCCTACTATGCTATTTTCCTTGATTACCATTCTCGACTCTCGTGGTTTTACCTATTGCACTGCAAATCTAATATTTAGGATATTTATCGCCAGTTTGAGAGTTTTGTGGAGAACCAGTTCTCTTCCACCATTAAGGTGTTTCAGAATGATGGGGGGACTGAGTTTGTAAATGGCCGCTTACGCTTTCACTTTCAGAAAAAGGGCATTCACCATTATATTTCTTGCCAGTACACTCCTGAGCAGAACGGTTGGGCTGAGCACAAGCACCGCCACATTGCTGAGAAAGGTTTGTCTATGTTGTATAACTCTCATGTTCCTCTCTCCCACTGGCCTGACTCCTTGCTGTAACCACTTATACCTTAAATTGGTTGCCCACTCTTGTTCTTGGAAGACGATCACCATATGAAGTTATTAATGGTTGGGCTCCTATATACACCAATTTTCATGTTTTTGGTTGACAAGTCTTCCCATTTGTTCACCCTTTTGCTGACCACAAGCTGTCTCCTCACATTATTCCATGTGTATAGATTGGCTATAGCTCGCAGTACAAAGGTTTTTGGTGTCTCGGTCGCACTACTAGCAGAATCTATGTCACTCGACATGCTCGTTTTGACGAGATGTGCTTTCCATTCTCCCCATCTGTTCCTTTGCCGACCAGTTCTCCACCTTCAGTGTCAGTTGTTTCTGCATTTCTTGATCCTGATTCTAACTCGGAACCTCATTTACCTACAGTTTCTCCTGTGCCAACTTCATCTCCTTCGGCCACTTTCTCCATTTGTGCTATAGATCCTGCAATTCATCAGCCAGCACCACCTGTATCTCCAGCGGCCAGTCTGGCAGCCCAGTCTCCACCCATTTTAGCTGTCCCTTTACCTGTTGCTCAGCCGATTCCACTCCACTAGCTTCTCCTCCTCGACCTCGTACCCATCAGATGGCTACTAGGTCAGCTAACAGAGTCATACAACGCAAGGATTATTCAAATATTGTCGTTCATGGTCTTACTGCTGCCTTATTTGCTCAGTCTCAGCCGACAGATTATTGCACTGCCCTTTAGGATACGGCTTGGGTTTCTACTATGGATGACGAGATGGCAGCTCTTCGTGGTCAGCGCACCTGAGATTTGGTGTCTCGCCCTTTGGACGCTAACATTGTTGGTTCCAAATGGGTTTATCGGTTAAAGTATCAACCATATGGCACTATTGAGCATCATAAGGCTAGACTTGCAGCGCATGATTTCTCATAGATTTTGGGTTATGACTTTGACCACACTTTCATCCCTGTGGTCAAAGCCTCCATTGTTCAGACATTTCTTGCCATTGCCAAGATGCGATCCTGGAAGCTTCATCAGCTGGATGTCAAGAACACCTTTCTTAATGGCATCCTCGATGCTCCAATTTATATGAAGCAACCAGTTTGATACAAGGACCATGTTTATCCAGATTATGTTTGTCGTTTGCGGAAGGCTATTTATGGACTTAAGCAAGCTCATCGGGTATGGTTTCAGCACTTTAGCACTTATGTAACTCAGCTTGGTTTTCAGTGCAACTCGGTTGACACTTCTCTATTTGTTCTTTCACGAGGAATATCATTACTGTATCTCCTGGTGTATGTCAATGACATCATTCTTACAGGGAACAATTCGACTCTCCTTTGGTAGTTCATTGATCAAACACATCAGGAGTTTGCAATTAGGACCTTGGTGCTCTTCACTACTTTCTTAGCCTGGAAGTTTCACCTGCTTCATCAAGTTTACTTCTTGGTCAAGTAAAGTATGCTCGGGACATTCTCACTCTTGCAAGGATGTCTGATGTTACACCAGTCTCAACACCATTTGTGTCAGGTTCTCAATTGCACATTTGACCAGTCCACCATTTCAAAATCTGACATTGTATCGTTCTCTAGTTGGGGGCCCTTTGGTACTTGACCATCACTCGTCCTGATTTGGCTTTTTTGGTCAATATTGTCAGTCAGTATCTTTAGGATCCTAGAGATGATCATTTTTCTTTTGTTACTTGGATACTATGATATGCTCGGGGTACTCTGCAATTTGGTCTTAATTTTCATTCTGCTAGTTCTCCAGATGTGCTGGGGTACTCTAACGCTGATTGGGCTCACTGTTTGGAGACTCGCCGATCCACTTATGGATATGTTTTTTTCTTGGTAGAAACTTTGTTTCCTGAAGTGCCAAGAAAACAGCCCACAATTTCTCGTTTCAACACTGAGTCTGAGTATCGTGTTCTTGCCAACACTGCATTGGGAGTTGTTTGGCTTACTCATTTGCCTCAAGATCTTCGAGTTCCATTGTTTGGTTCTCCAGTGCTGTTATGCAATAATAACAGTGCCATATTCTTGGCACAGAATCTAGTTGCTCACAAGCGGGCTAAGCATATCGACATCGAGTATCACTTCGTTCGAGAGTTGGTTGCTTCCAGCAAGTTGCGAGTTGCTCATGTCCCTACTTCACTTCAGGTTGCAGACATATTCACCAAAGGTCTCTCTCGTCCGCTGTTTGAGTTCTTCAGCTCTAAGTTTTGCGTCGGCGAGCATATGACGCATTGCTTGAGGGGGTGTTAGAATAAGACAATATGATAATTAGATTAGATTTGATTTGTGTTTATCTTGTTTACTAGGCTAGAGTTATTTTAGTTATGGTCTATCTCTTGTATTATATTTATTCCATTCAGCAATATCAGAATCATTACGGGAAATCATTCTTTCAACCTTCATGATGTGAAGAGAATTTTCAGGTATTTGAAGGGTACCTTGGAGTTTGGTTTTTTTTCTCCACTCAGCAAGCTCTCATGTGTTAGTGATAGCTTATTCTGATGCAGATTGGGCTAGTTATCCTGACAAACGTCGTTCTACCACTGGATATGCCATTTTTCTTGGAAATAATTTGATTTCATTGCGCTCTTAGAAGAAACCTACTGTGTCAAAATCCTCAGCTGAAGCTGAATACATGGATAATGCTTACACTGTGGCTGAATTGATTTGGCTTCATCAGTTTCTAGCTAATTTAGGGTATTTACTTCGTGATTCCGTTACTCTGTATTGCGATAATGTTTCTACAGCGTATCTTGCTGCCAATCTGATTCATCATGTTCATAGAAAGCATATTGATGTCAACTACCACTTTGTTCGTGAAATGGTTGCACGTGGAGGTATTCGGGTTACACATGTTCCAACACTGTTACAGGTTGGTGATATTTTTACGAAAGGTCTTTCTAGTGAGTTGTTTTGTAAATCATTCCAAATAATCTATTATTGAACCCAGTAAAGATTAAGGGGGTGTATTAGGGTATAAGACTAGAATAGACTTTTTCATGTAAATATTATGTTGGAAAATGATGGTTAAAAGGTTAAAATTCGTCAACTTTTGGGCATCGTTTGGAGTGGGACCCAAATGGATTTTGGGTCAGAGGATGTCATTTTTGGGTTCTGCTCCGTGAGTACTATAAAATCGACTATTTAAACTCTCAAAATGGATCAAGGGTGAATGAGATGGATGTTTGAAATGTCACTCTTGAAAGAGAAAAATTAGGCAAAATTTGGCTCAGATTAATTTTTCTCTAGACTGTCCAAAATGGGTATGGACCGCATGGAAGTCTCTGGAAGGCCCAACCGCATTGTATATATGGAATTACTTGTGTGTAATTCTTAAGAGATGAGAACAAAATACTTCCATATTTTGTGAGGTCTTGTCTTAAATAAATATGTTGTTTACCATGTTTAATATGATGAAGAATATTTGTGCAAAAATTTCTTCCTTTTCCCGCAGATTTGATTCAAGTATTCATGGAATGTCTCGGATTCGGTGAGTTGGTGGTTGGAGAATATTCTTCTCTAATTACAGAAAATCAGAATATCATGTTTCCATGATTAGGGTCTCTTAGAGAAGTATAAATAGAGCCTCTAAGTCAGTCAGAAAATTTTGCACAATTTTTCTCAAGTCCCTCCATATTCTAAACTTGAGTCTTCTTTCTGTCTTTCTCAAAGTTTTCATCTGTTGCTCTGTCGAGGTGATAGTCCTTCGGGCCTTGCGTGAATCCGAGGTAACCCTTACGTGTTAATTGTTACCTTCGATGGTTTTACCCTAGGGAACGATGTCCACTAAGGGACTCATCGTTTCAAGGGCAGCGAGTTTACTCGTGACTCCATCAATTTGTTATTGATTGAAATGTGATTTATTTCTCCCATGTATTGCTTTAATTATTAGTAATTTAATCTTTCTGATTGTATGTCTGAATAATTAATAAAAGTATATTATTCGCATATGTAAATTGCTTGTTCAATTTTCATTATTTAATTTTCGCATGATAAAATCAATATATGTCCAACAGTCTTGAAACGAATGATCATTTAGTTGAATATATTGATTCGGAAATTTCATGTCAAATGCTTGGCGTTGCGAATAAAAATGTGCATTAAGTTATATTCTGTATGAAATTATGACAAATTACAAGATTGTTTATGCTCATAATTTCATGCTAATAATTATATGTTGTAGCCGAGACGAAATTGCATGATTTACTATGGGGGAAATGCATGCCTTATATTGAGAGAAAATTGCATGCTTAAATTGTGTTCGAAATTAATTGGTTTTAGTTGTGTATAATAAAACCATGTTGAGCAATTGATTGAGTATATTGATTGAAATATTTATATGTTATATGAGATGTGTACATATATTTGACGATTAATGATTTTTTGTATGTACACATTGGTGAATCCGAGTATACACGGTTGTATCTGTTGGAAGAAAAACTTGGCATGGAGATACAACAGGATTTGCTTAACAACATGAAAGAGTCAAGAATTGTAACCACGGTTTTGCAAACTATGGTACGTATACATATTAATTAAAGTGAATCATGTCATATGTTATATATACATATATTGCTTGGATTATATTTGATAACCATTTGCGTGAATCTGGACGTGAACATGACTCTGTTACAAAGAAAGTTATGTGAATAATATTTGCACATATATGTCCACTACACTAAGGCTATCAAATTTGATAGTGAATGGATTTGGTTATATTAATCCCTTAATTATGTGGGAAAATGAGTTGAGCATGTATGTTAAATTACATGGCAAAATTATGGAAATATGCTAATTATGTGATATTTATGCTTATGGGATTAAATGTTGATATGGTAAGAAATCATATTTGATTCTTTGCATGAAAGATTGGATTAAATATAGGGGGGAAATTCCATGAGTTTAGAATATGGGATCAGACATTATTATTCAATTACATGAAAGCAGTACATATATTTGGAAATTATGAGACATGTTTAATTTCCTAAGCCCTTGAAATGTTAGAGTATTTGCTTAAATACTTGATCAAATGTAGAAATGCCTATTTTGCATGGTATAATAATTTGGTTGTGTGGGCTGCTCATACTGGTTAAAGATTTTAAACCATATTTGTGTGAGAATGTGCTACTAGTGATTCATGATTTTTATATGCTTGGTCTGAGAATCGCATGCAAAAAAATGGTAAACTTAATTTGCACTTAAACATGACATCTCTCAGCAAGAGTGTAATATATTCGTGCATGAATGAAGGATGTGACATTGTGTTATTTGATCCATGATGTATTCTCGTTTATTTAGGGACTTGATTTAGCTGCATAAACGAAAATTTTAGATCTATGATGTGCCTAAAATTGTGTTATGCTTTCATATGCTATGATTATATTGATTGTTTGGGAAAGTGCCCTTTTGATGCAATGAAAGGTTTGACAAGGCTTGTCCCAATAATTGGCTATCTTGATTGATCGTTTACGAGCACATGGCTCATGAGTGACAATTGTTAGATTGCACAGATAGAGCATATGGGCTCAAATTTTGACATATTCTGGTTATTTTGTATGACCTGATATATGTGAACGTGAAGACATTAGTTTACGACTATGTCTAGGGTATTGGTTCTAGTGAACCATGGTATAAACCCTAAAGCATGAGTTATCATGACTATGCTAAAAACTCTGATTACATGTAATCAAAGAATTGAGGGAAAAATCTCAAGAATTTGGTTGAGAAAACTAAGAATCCCGAGAATGGGAATCCCGAGACTTTTGGTCAAATCTCTTGATTTATGGTTGAAAAATCTAAGAATCATGAGATAGGGAATCCCAAGACATTTGGTCAATTCTCTAGATTTTTGGTTGGAAAGCCTTAGAATTCTGAGATGAGGAATCCTAAGACATTTAGTCTAGAAACCCCAAGACACAAGGTTTTGAGAAACTTAACACGTGTGGGGATGTTTAATCAAACCAGCCCAATGTGGGGGTAGACAAAAACCTAAAAATTCAATGACCATATGAATTTTGATAAGTACTTGAGATGAAAAGTTGTCACGAGAGACTTGAATCAAGTTGTTCAAGTCGGGAGGAATTTAATTCGAACCAAAAGGGTAAACCCGAAATTGAGTCGAGCAGTGCACTTAAACTTGAGTTGAGCAATGGACTTGAATGTGTTTCGAGCATAAAGGCACTCAAGTTTGATTTTAGTCTGAAAGTAAAGTGTAGTTGTACTGAAACTTGGCTTTAAAATGGGCATGAAATTGTGTGGAGTTGGTAAACTCACACTGCGCACTAGTGAGAGTTAATCAAATCCTGGATTGATTGATACTACATTGGTGGTGGTATTGGTCATGCAAGGGAGAACGATTAATTGAGATTGGAAAGTTTAGTTATCTTTAATTCCAAGGGAGTTGAAGGAATAAGAGAGACTTCCACGATAAAAGATCAATACATGAAGGTGTTTTGATTGTTAAAATGATCTAGCCCTAAAAGAAATTTTATAGGTAAGACCCTAGTGTTTGATTCATTATTGAACACACGAGACTTTTAGTAAGTGAGGTTTTTAAATTAATGAAACCACTTATGTGATGCATAGAAGTCATATGTGGTTATATTTGACCATGATGCAAAGACACAAAATCCTTTGGTGAATGTGATTCACAATGTTGAAACATTTGCAAGGTCATATGGTGGTTGAACGAAATCGCTAGAAATGATCAAAGCGATGTGGAAGAGCCTTTACATTGGCTGGCAATCTTTTAAATAAGATGACCCAAGGAGGAAAATAAAAATCCTCATAGAGCCATCCTATGAGTTCTTTTGAATGTGGGGTTGGCGTATTGCGAAGGTAGTAAAAGTAATACTTAAACAGTATCTTTACTAGATATGCACAATGTTGAAGTGCTATCAATATCTTGAAATTCACAAGAAATAATATATGAAAACTAGAAATACATCTTAATGGAAAGTGTATTTTGTGGAAGTTTCTATAAGAGATCCTGATTTATCTTAAATGGACTTAAGGATCAATAGATGAAATTATTAAGGATCAGGGATAAACCAACGAAGGAAACAAGATTCCATGAAATATTTTTTGTGGAAAGTGGTGATCAATAGAGAGATTGATCTACCATAATTGTAAATCACTAGAGTACTAGTAGATTTGAACAATTAGTAAGTATATTTGTGTACTTTATGGGTGTTCTCTAGACGTGAGAATGAGTCCAAGGGTGATGGTACTTGCTATCAAGGCTTTGTGAAAGCTAGAAGTACATCTAATGGACCTAAATGGTTATTTGGAGATTTGGATATTAAAATCTGAATCGAGCAAAATGAAAAGCTCAATACTCCTAAATTACCCATCATGTAACCAAACTAATTGTTGTTTAGCCAGTGATATTGAATCAATGAGTTTGACGAAGGTGGATATGCTAAGGGACACAGAAAATGACCATGTCATTTATGTCTTTGAATTGATGATTTTCTCATTGACAGTAAAATTGATACGATGATTGAGTCTCTTGAAGATATGTCGTATTCAATGAAATGACTCTAAACATTGTGAGTTACCTTTTGTAAAGGCGAGGTGTCTCTTAAGAAGATAACTCAAGAGTCATTAATAGTATGAAGTACTTATTAAAGTGCACATTAGACAATTCTTACAATGGACAGTAAGATGATACATGAGTAATCCAGAAATGATCACTGGAAACAAGCTGTGTGTGAGACTCGTGGATATGGCTTGAGTTGTGTAGAGAAATGGTTCTCTCCTGCTAGATTCATAGAGGAATCTAAGTCCATTGTGTTGGACAAAAATTGGGAAAGATATACCCTAGGATGACCAAAACACTTGTATGCTTATTGGTGTAGCGTAAAGCCATATCGATGATGGTATGTCTCGACAAAGACACTTTACCATTAGATAACTACTCTCTACAAGAATTATCGATGTTGACTACGTAAGGTCAATATGATAAGAGTTGTGATTCTTTGATGAAAGGATTTAATCGATTTCTTGACGAAGAAATTGAATCGAGAGTTAGTTGAGAACTCATCAAAAGGAATATGACTAAGTCCAATAAATGGTGGGTTACGTACGTGGATACCTAACCTATGTGACTGGAGATCCCAAGATCTAGGTTCAAAGGGATAACTAAACTGCAAAGACGCATTGCGATCACTGTGGGGGTTTCATACCTCTTGTCTTATTCCTATGATGAAGAAACAATGATGTGAATAGAGGTTAAGCATTAAATTACTTTTAATGATTCAAGGCATCGAGTGTGTAGTACTAGAAAGAGTGCAATATTTTACGGAACTGCTCTTATGCCAAGAATCCCTATGTAAGCGAGAAGTGTGGCCGCTTCGAAAGGGAATTGTTGGGACGCAATTCTTTAGAAACCTTACAAAACTAGGCATGTGCCATGGCCTGATTAATGGACACAGCTGAGGAAAGCGCAAGGGCTAGGAAAGATGTCTGTGGGAAGTGCATTGTCGTTCACACAAGCGGTAGGGGAAGTTCAAGGACATCGCGTCTACATCCTAACCAGTGGGCTAAGTGTACTCTCTCAAGGGAAAGTTCAAAGGGTGACACCTACTTATCCTATGCAGCATTTATGCCGTCGAAATGAATCTATCACCAAATCAAATTCTGTGTCTGACGTGATTGTTCTGATTCTTACATTAATATCTATTCATGTGGGGGATTGTTGGAAAATGATGGTTAAAAGGTTGAAATTCGTCAAATTTTGGGCATCGTTTTGAGTGGAGCCCGAACGGATTTTGGGTCGGTAGATGTCATTTTTGGGTTCTCCTCCGTGAGTACTATAAAATCGACTATTTAAACTCTCAAAATGAATCAAGCGTGAATGAGATATGGATGTTTGAAATGTCACTCTTGAAAGAGAAAAATTAGGCAGAAATTGGCTCAGATTAATTTTTCTCTGGACTGTCCAAAATGCGTATGGACCGCATGGAAGTCTCTGGAAGGCCCAATCGCATAGTATATATGGAATTACTTGTGTGTAATTCTTAAGAGATAAGAACAAAATACTTCCATATTTTGTGAGATATTTTGTCTTAAATAAATATGCGGTTTACCATGTTTAATACGATGAAGAATATTTGTGCAAATATTTCTTCTTTTTCCCGCAGATTTGATTCGAGCATTCATGGAATGTCTTGGATTCGGTGAGTTGGTGATTGGAGAATATTCTTCTCTAATTACAGAAAATCAGAAAATCAGAATATCATGTTTCCATGATTATGGTCTCTTAGAGCAGTATAAATAGAGCCTCTAAGTCAGTCAGAAAAATTTTGCACAATTTTTCTCAAGTCCCTCCATATTCTAAACTTGAGTCTTCTTTCTGTCTTTCTCGTAGTTTTCATCTGTTGCGCTATCGAGGTGATAGTCCTTCGGGCCTTGCGTGAATCTGATGTAACTCTTACGTGTTAATTGTTACCTTCGATGGTTTTACCCTAGAGAACGATGTCCACTAAGGGACTCATTCGTTTCAAGGGCAGCGAGTTTACTCGTGACTCCATCAATTTGTTATTGATTGAAATGTGATTTATTTCTCCCATGTATTGCTTTAATTATTCGTAATTTAATTTTTCTGATTGTATGTCTGAATAATTAATAAAACTATATTGTTCACATATATAAATTGCTTGTTCAATTTTCATTATTTAATTTCCGCATGATAAAATTAATATATGTCCAACATATTATTCATATATAAAGAGTGTAAGAGCTACCAATCGGGCAAGCTACAATTGTTCCTCACACCTTTGAATATAGAAGAGCACTTATGTCATATTCCCCTTCATTAAAAGAAACTGCATATACATTGGATATTAAAATTGCATCATAAATGCAGACAGATTTACTATACATTTAGATACAGTACACGGAGAATGAAGCACATACACACCAGACACGGACACAAATGAAGAGAGGTAGGTAGTTGAGGATACAATGAAACCCCTTACAATAACAAGCTTCCAACCCGCTGCAAAACGATAAACATCCAAGTCAGGAGCTTCAATCGATAGCAAATTACAACCCATCTATAAATTGTTATACTCGCTCTGTTTCACTAAAAGTGACACACTTACCTTATTGGAATATTTTTTTAAATGGCTCACTTTTCATTTTTGACAAGATTCCTATAATCTCATTCACGCATTCTACTTTTTACTTTCTACACTCAATTTCAGTCTCTCATTTCCTTCATTTTCATAAAAATGGACCAAATAAAACAACTTTGACAGGTAATGTGCATTGAGGGCAATGAAAAGGCTATTGTTGTAGTAAAATGAATTTTTGATCAAAAATCAGTTTTTGTTTGACCAATGGTAAATTGTAAGATAACTCCAATTAGCATCTCACTACCACAATCAAAATCAGAACTGACTAACTAAAGAGAAGTATTTCAGAGAGTAGTTTTACAAATTTACTATTGAGGCAACCTTGTTGCCTCCAAAAGAAAAACTAACTTCTATAGCCTATAGTCTATAGCCTTTAGGGTGTATTTTAAAAAATAAAATAAAGAGAAGTATTCCCTTCGGCCACAGAGTCCGGTTACACATTGCATGCTCTTGATTACATCACCATCTCACAGCTAAGAATACAACCCAACCAACAAGAACTAAGTAAATAACACTCCAACAATTCTCATTTTGGCTGAATTAGGTTGTATTTATTTCTGATTGCTAGACTCGGTTAGCTAATTGTTCTGTTGTCAATATTACAGTTCGCTTGATATGTGTATAACATTGTCGGATATCTTTCCGTTACAACGTTTAGCTCAATATCCTTGACTAGGGGATCTTTATGACTACGTCTTCTAAGATAGGGGGGGATAGGAAAATCATAGTTCCTCAAATGAAGTTTTATTTTATGCGGAGTGTTCGGTATGTCATGTCATACCTTTTGCCTAGTACCATAGTTGGGCAATTTTATCCTTTTACATACGAGTGTGGTTATGTAGTTGTTGTCATTCTCTTTTTTTTTAGTATACTTGTGTTACTTTAATTTTCGCTTGCTTCTTGGGTGGGCTAGGCTTCGTTTTTGTTTTCCCGTCAGGTTGTGGCTCTGTTTTGAATTCCAACCTTTTCCAGGGATTATGAAGATCTAGAAAGAAAAAATTGTCTACAAACGGCGCCACTTATGCAGGGAATACCTTTCATGCCAGCATAATCTTCAGAATCAGCACGACTTACTTGATTACTTCTAACACCTATAAAGAGATCCCGAGGAAGTCTCCCTGACTAAGCTCTGACGCCCAAGTTAAGGTCTTACTGTGCATGTATTTGTTTTAGGATGATCTTACCTTGTTATCATTTCTCGTAATATTTATATTTAGTGAATCGTGTGATCGTGGCCCACGTTATGAGCTTCCTGTCATAGGATCGTGGTCTAGTTAGGGTGCTTCCGGGGATTGATTTTCTTATTTCTTGAGGCGAGGTGCCGCTAGACTCAGTGAACTATTGCTTGTGTTCGGCGATATGGTCCGCTTATATGAGGTGTTAATTGACTTTGCTCGAATGGCGAGGTGTATACCTTAATGTGACATCATGTTCTCCTATCTCGATGGCTCATTTCATCGGGCATCCTAACTCGTCTAGCTTATGGAGGATTTGTTTTATGGGTTTGTCGGTGTATACCACATCTTGTGGGCTTGGAAGTAAGGACTGAGTCTCCTAGCTAAGTGGATAAGCGAGAGGCCTTGTTTTTCCATTGGTGAGTAGTTTTTTGTCTGTGCCTCGAAGGTTTCGGTTGGCGTAGTAAACTGCTACATTGCGATCAGGATCCTGTCATACATTGACGGAGCTAACACCGTGTGGGGAAACTGCTAGGTACATATATAATATTTTGCCTTGCTTATGGGATGACAATAGGGACATGTGTTGCAGCTTAGACTTGAGTTCATCATATCCTTTGTGGCACTCCTCTATCTATGCGAACCTGGATGATCTTCTTAGGACGTCAAAGAATGGCATGTGTTTCTCCGCTGCTTTTGAGACGAAGTGACTGAGTGCAGCTAAGAAACCAGTAAGGATTTGGACTTCTTTGACTGACCAATGATGTGGTAGGTAGGGATGAGCATGGGCCTTGGACCCGACCCAGACCCATTGGGATGGGTTGGGTTTGGATTTATATTTTTAAAAACATGTCTGGATTAGGGTCCGGGTCTAAAATATTAAGACACAAGGCCGACCCATAGACCTATATAACCTTAACTATATATATATATATATAATTTTACCCTATTCCTAAATCACTTTCATATTCTCTCTGCATTTTTATTTTTTAATTCAACAAATATTATGGGTTGTATTTTTTTCTTGAAAAAATAACTCGGGTGCATATTGAACTTGAATCAACTATACTTAAGATAATATATTTTTTTATTTAGTGATGAAAAATAGAACATTAGACCCATTTAGGACCCAAGACCCATTAGGCCTAGTGAGTTTGGGTGTGGGTCTAAAATTTTCAGACCCTATGGGCTTGGGTCAAGTCTAGGTCTTACTAAATTTTTTTGGGCCGAGTATGGGTCTTATCATCCCGAGGTATTATACCTAACCTAAACCTGACCCATGATCATCCCTAGTAGTAGGGACTGTATGGCTTTTATTTTTCTTGGATGGGCCTTAATACCTCTAGATGATACTTTGAACCTAGAAATTTTTCCGCTCCTACTCTAATGGTGCACTTCTTGGGATTTAGTTTCATTATGATTGTTTGGAGTGTGATAGGCATTTCTTATAGGTCATGTGGGAATGTATCAAGGGTTTTGCTTATAATGACCATGGCATTCACATATATCGAGGGCCTCTCATTTTTGCATAGGTTGCTCTTTCAGGTATTCAACCTATCCGGGCCTCCCACTTTTGCCTAAGTTTCCCTCTCGGGTTCTCAACTTAGCGAAATTTTTTTAAAAAACAAAAAAAATCAAAGTAAAGCATATGCACACTACAATATACAATGAAATACACATTGTCCTCAATGTGAACCAAAATACAAGATAAAGAAATAAGGGAGAGAGAAAAAATACTCACACCTAGGACCTTGAACGTCTTTATCGATGATGGAAATACTCACTTATCAATGAATGTTCTTTCTTCCATGTTCTCGAACTCCGCCCAAGATGCAACTTTGACCCATCCACTACAAATCCATAACTATGCAAGTCTTGATCAACACCCTCAAAAAGCAACAACTAGTAGTATTCCTAGATGGTGGTTTAAATGGTGGTTTTTTTTGGTAGTGGATTGTGGTGGTATCTTTGTGATTTGGGGTAAGGGCTTGAGGACATGGTTGAGGAATTTTTTTTTTCAAGAAAAGAAAAACACTAACCTAACTTAAAAGCTCGAGTTGCATCCCGAGAAGCTCTGTATTTTTAAGGTCATCGGTACGACCCTAATGTTATCCATATGGTGAAGGTTTGAACCCCTTCACCATGAGCATCCAAAAGTAGAGAAGTGGGAATATAAAACTTTCAAGAGGGAAATTTTGTGGAGGTGGAGATGGTTTTAAAGAAGATGAGTGGTTTCGAAACTTGGCATGATCACTTGGCTCCCCTATTGTCTCCTCCAAGAATTCCAAAAATGGTTGAGTTGGTTCAATTGGTGGAGGAAGGGGTGATGATGGCAAGGATAATGAATATAGGATAATCACCTCTTCCTCAACTTTCTTATCTTCCTCAACCAACTTCTCATCCCCTTGGAACTCAAATTCATTTCTCAAGTTGACCTCACTCACCGTATCTTCGAGTTCAACTTGGGATAATCTATCTTTGGAATATTGAGCTTCCAAACGGCTCATGGAAGATGCAAGTTGGCTAATTTGGGTCTCCAAGTTTTTGAATCTTGAGGAAGTACGAGCCTCCAAATCTTGGACCATATTCTATATTTCTTGCATGAGTTCCTCATTCGAGCTTAAACCTCCTCCTTGAGTATGGTTTTGAGGCATGTCATAAGTTGTTGATGAAGGCCAATCATATTGCTCATAGTTTTGGCTTCCCGATACATTCTCATACCACGAATCCGGATTATCACTCCACTCCAGATTGTAAGAATCATAGTATGGATACCATTCTTGAGCTCCTTGACCTTGGAAACCAACAACTCCAACCTGTTCATAGCACTTCTCATGATACCCTTGGTTTTGAAAACAAAGAGTTCTATTCACTTCGTAGTGCTCCTCTCTCAACCAATAACAATACTCGGTAGGATGATTAGAATGACAAATCCTACAAAAACTTGCTTGTCGAGTCTCTCTTCTCATCAATAGTTCCCTCAAGGTAAGATCTTCCATTTTTTTCTCTTTTTTTTTTCAAAAATTTGGAATCATAGTGCTATGATTCTTGGTAGAAATACACCAAGAACCCGAGCAATACACATTCCAAACAAAAAACAAATAAAAACAAAGAAGCACAAAAAATTTGGGGTCGTAGTGCAAAGGTTCTCGGTTCTTGGAACGAGCACGTACCATATACCAAGAACAAAATTAATACGCCCTTCCAAAAAACAAAAAAAAAACATGCACAAAATATGAACAAACAAGAACACACAATGAGAAAATAGAAAACACAAAGAACTACACTAACACTCAACAAAATACACCTCTTCCCTGCAGCGGCGCCAAAATTTGGGATGCCATCGTGCTTCTCAAAGATAGTATTTATATGCTCAAATTACAGCTAACTACTAAATAGTAGCTAATGGTAAGACGAGGTCGTCCACGAGGAAAAATGAGTTTTATCGAGTGTTAAATGTAGTTAAAAAGAACACGAAGAAGCCACTCTACGTGTGTGGTAACCAAGTTGGGGGGAGTTTTAATTTTGGAAACACTACGCCTACTTTAGCAACTAAATTAACCAAAAATTACCGCAAGCAAAGTAATTACGATCACAACTAGCACAAATAATGTAACTAAGATTATAATGAGTCTTGGTGCAATTGGTTTACATTTCTAGTCATCCTTTGATCATTGATTAATTATCCTATTTTTATACATTAATCACATATTGTGGAGAACTTATCAATATCTTTCGAGTGTTGATATTTCTCACCTCTCCTCGGTTATAGTTAGAGTGAGCGATCGGCGCCACACAATAACCCTTACTGTCGGGTCACTCTAGACGATCGGCGTCATAGACTTCTCCGAGGATAACAATACACATGGAGACCCAATTAAACTACCACAATGTCCTACAAGTGAGAAACACATAGATAGCACAAATATATCTACTAATAACGACTACGAGGATCGGTCTTCATGCTAATCGTTATTAGTGAGCCACATTGATAATTAGTCAAACCCATTCAAATTCATCCTAAGCCTAAGCAATTTCATTCATCAACAATCATAATTAGTTGTCACTCCTAATCATAATCTAGCATTGACCAATAATAATCACGTTGACAAAAAGTCAAAGCCTTCTAGGTTTGACAAAAAACCTAGCACATAATCAACCCACAATCATCAACTAGTTGATCATCCTAGTCTAAATCATGCATTAATCACACAAGAAAGCACGTAACATACTTGATAATCAAAGCACAAAATAGGATAAACCAAATCTCACAAATTCATACTAGAAATGCTTACCAATTGCTCCCAATAGTGTATTTAGTCTAGATTATGAAAACCTACAGCAAATCTATAAGAATTCATGAAAGAGATACAAAAACTAAGAAAAAATGAAGAAAAACTAGGATTTTTGAAGGGGAAAATTTGGGCAAGAGTAATGGGGGAAGAGAGAGAGTTTTGAGGTTAAAAATTGAAGATAATAGCAACCAAAATCCATCATTGCGAGCCAAAATGTGGGCTGCAGCCCGCAATGGTGCTGCTGCCCTCTTCTTATTTTCATCGCTACGGGTGAACCATTGATCCGATTTTGAAGTTCTTGTAGTTGATTTTATAGTGATCAATGATGCCACCCTTGTAGGCTGATTCTTCTCGGATCATTTTAAGAACTTGGTCCAAACTTCCGGGTTACAAATCATCAGCTTGTTTGTCTTCCTTCTTCGACCCTTCTATCTTCTACCACGTTTTGGCTCGTGGTCTTCACTAAATCACTCCTAAGTGCTCATGAGAAATCTACAATTTAAGCTCACAAAATGGAATCTAGATGAAAGTAAGGACCAAAAATCCATTAGACTAAACATATGCTACAAAATGAAGAATTTAGATATGAAAAATGAAAACGGTCATCTAAACCCCTTATTATGTAAACCTATCTAAATCTAGCAATTTTCCAACAAAAAGATACAAAAGAGATGTTAAGTGTTTCAGAAAATACATGCATTTGATGTCTTATCAGTGCACATATAACCCTGAGATAATTTTTTTAGTTCAAAAACAACCCTAACTACTTTACATAAGTGCAAAATATAACCCTAAAATCTATATTCTGGCCATTGACCAACCAGAATTGACGAAAATTCCCTTTGGGCCTAATACAAAAATTTAAAAGACTAAAATACCCTTTGCCTACTGCTATTCTGTCACCATTTGCATCGCCGCATCTCCGTCTCCGCCGCCTCCATCTCTATTACTACCTCTTCCGCAGCTCCACCGTGCCACCTCCTCCACCGCTCTGCCACGCCACCCCCCTCATCCTCTCCCCCACCATCACCATCTCCAACTGCCACCCATCTAAGCCCTTCCTCCTGCTCTTTGCCACACCACCTCCTCCGCCTTTTTCCCAATTTGTGTCCCAAAATATCAAACCCCCAAACACATTCTCACATATAATCTCAAACCTAAAATCCCATATCTATCGCACACGCTGTGGTACGCCGATCCTCCACCTACGATATTTGAGACTGAGACAGGTCTGCGACTTGGCCTGTGACTTAGCCTTGAGTCAATGGGTCTACGGTGAGCTTAGCCCACATCTCTGACCTGAAAAACACATCCTCAAATTGGCTGTGCTGCGTCGACAACCTAGCATGGGACATCGTGGTGACAGAGGCCTAGGTGCACTGCCCTGAGGTGAGAGCACTCATTTCCCTAATCGAGCTTCAGCTCGATGGTTTTCTGTGCATTGGAAAGCGCATCAGTATGGTTATTCAGAGAAGCGTAGGTGGCAGATAGATCCAATCTCAGACAAGTGGTCTTAGATGCCGTGGCGTGGCGGATGACACCATCGTAATAGGGTTTAGGGAAGAGAGAACAATAAAGAGAAAGAACTAGAGAAGAAAGAAAAGGATAAAAGAAAGAGAAGGAGAAAAGGAGGAAGGAAAATAGGGTTCAAGGATATTACAGACATTTCATAATTAAAAAAAAAATCCAGAGGGGTCAAAATTGATTTTTCATCCAATTCTGGCCTAAATCTGCCGAAAAAGTTATATTTTCACATACACTAACTATCTAGGGCTATATATTCACTTTCCTATTATTTAATTAACAACTACGAGCATATGAGTAAAGAAAAGTGAGATATCAATTAACTAATCTTGGGGGTATTTGCGTAACATGACCAACATATGGATTTGGTCCTAGATTCTATGCACATAAGAAGATGTAAACCTAACTTCATGTTTATGTCACATAGTGTGGAGATGATAAGGAATTCCCGCTATCAGTCACACAATGGTTCTTCTCCCGTCAACCTATCTCCCCTCCTATGTAATTAGGGATGTGCCTCAATATTTTGATACCACAACACCCCTATAATCTCACTCCTGATGCTAACGAGCCCCCGCTAAAATGACTCAAGCCTTGCGTAGGTCACAATCATTAGATACGGCATCTGGTTTTCAACTATGGACAGCGATCCTAAGTCTAGAAAGAAAAATGAATAGGTTCATTGTAATTACTCTAGGGTTAACACGACCCTAGTTTCTATAAACTATGAACACTCAATTATCAGGTTAAGCGTAGGTTTCCCCCACTTGGAATTTCTATACAGCAACCCCCGGTCCACCGCTCCTAACATGCAATTCCTCACATGACTAGCCAATTAGATTAAACTCCAACTAATCTTCTCGATACTCTTAAGATAGATTTATTTGTACACATCTCCCCGCTCTCGAGACTACAATGACACCTCTAATGTAACACTCCCAAATTAGCATTCAAGCCTAACACGACATTATGCAATGAATGAAATCATGTGTGCATCATAAAACATATCATGACATAAATCATACAAGAATATAAGACACAAATAATCACAATATTCATAAACATAGAAAATTAGGGGAATATACGAATCTCACAAATATAAGTCAAATCATGAATACAAATACTATCTCAAGAAATAAATCTATTCTACAAGCATTTGATCCATGGAAATCAAAGGAATAAATGCCATGGATCTAAGAACTAAATGAAAAGAGAAGAAAACTCTAAAGAGAGAATTTCCAGCCACTCTTCCTCCCTACCACTCTCTAAAATCTACATTATGACTACTTACCAAACCTAGGATACTAAAAGTTCCTTTTATAGGAGAAGACTTACACGGCCCGTGCCGCTTCTTAGACACTTTCAAGACTTGGATTTAATTCATCAACTCTTCATCTTTTACCAAGTTTTGACCTGTGACCTTTAATATTCTACCAATTTTGCAATTGGCCTTCAATCTTCTACTTCAGAGTGCTTACAAGCAATCTACAAATAAGCTCACAAAAGAAGATCTAGACGCTCGTAAGGACAAAAATCTATTAGCCTTAAAATAGGCTACAAAATGAGAGTTTTTGATAAGAAAACCGAAAATGGTCATCTAAACTCTTATGATGTAAATCTACATAAACCTAGCAATCTACCCAAAAAATGATAACAAAAGAGATAAGCATAAATGCCTTAGAAAATATATGCATTTGACGTTTCATCACTAACCATGTTGGGTATATCACTTGTACAAGGGTGTTGACCTCGTTCTCTATGACTTTCTGCCTGTCATGGGCCAAGATCCTTTAGTCTACTCAGGTTTCATGAGCAAGTGACACAGATCCATCGAAGATGGGTCACGTGTCAGTTAGATCCGCATCAGTTAATGGGTAACATCAAATGGATCTTTCACCGGGAAACAACCCACCGTCAGGCAAGGTCATCATCTAGTTGCTAAAGTTTATGTTGCAAGGGTCTAAATTTCTGTCAAGGAGTACCGGCACTAGTCTCTGGTAACTGAATTCCGGAGTTTAGGATATTAACATGTGTGCCTCATCAGGTTATTTCTCAATTATTAATTTTCCTTTTTTCTTATATATATATATTTTTAATTTCAATCTAGTTTTTCTCTTTTTAGTTTTAGTTTTTCTTTTTTTTTCCTTTTTCTTGTTTTCAGATTTTAATATAAGGTGTGTTTTTTTAAAGAAAAGGTCTATTATTGTTTGGAACATCAGATCCAAAAGTTTCTACTAACATAAGTTTCTCGGCAACCTTTTATCTGTAAACCTTGTTGGCTTCCGTTAGGCTCTGCAAAGTAGATTAGGAGAAATCCTAGTCAAATGCCATTCAAACGAAGGATTTTTGCTGATTCTTTTCCAAGGATGAAGACCAGTTTTGTAGACTACTGCTAGAGTGGATGGTTTCACCCATTCAACCTGTTTCGTGTTAGAGACTTTTGTACACACAAAACATGATTCTAAAACGGCAACATAAATGCACTTTTGGCAATCGAGAATGGCATGATAAGTATCCTACTTTGGCAAGGGAGCTTAATGTTATGGAGACTGACCAGACTCCGCGTGGAGAAGGTCTTCACTTCATGCTGGCGGCCTGTGGCATCTGGCGCGGGTTACGCCATAACCTCGAACTGGTTTTCTTAGCGCGGGGCTGCTCCTTTGGCGTTGACATATATTTTTTAAAAAAGCATGCAACATGCGAAATAGGAATGTCAAGTCTAATGTTTGCTACTGTGATTGATTTGGGTTGGGATACCATCTCGAATTGGTAAATTCTGTTGGATGTGTTCATGTGCAGCTTGCTAGATTAACTTACAATAGAGGAGGACCATTTCACCATTCTATACTTTTCTCTATGCCGCAAATACTGTTGTTTCGACTTTTATCGTAAGTGTATTTGTGTAATGAGACTATCTCATATCATGTTGTAAAATCAATCTAATTTAAGCCTATGGTTAATCCGATTAATATAAATAGTTGGATTCTCAAACATCCCGTCAATGATGGTTTTGATTATATATAAAAGAGATTTTTACACTTTTTACCCTAAATTTAGCCTGAAAGTGCCAATAGAACTCTGCAAAAATGAAAAGGTGTTAAAATAACCCTAACTTTATGATGAATTATGCAGTTATAACCTTTTGGTTTAATCTTGGCATTGATTGAAGGAATTGACCATAGACCGAATCTAAAATGTTAAAAATACCTTTGACCATTACTTTCTTCTTCTTCTTCAACCCCCCTAACCACCGCTCCACCACCTCGACCACCGTCAAGTCACTGACGTCATCCGATATCTCTGCTCATTGGGGTCTCTCCACCGCAGCACATCGCCGGCACCTCTGCTCACATCCGTTCTAAAATCGCAGAGAAGAGCCGCGACACAGCACCTCCCATCGCCGCATCCCACTCCCGTCTACCCTCTTCTCCGCCACCGTCACGACCATCCAAACTCGTTTGAAGAAAAAACTTGTCAGCACAGTCGTGACCCAACTCCACGCTCGAACCCGAAGTTTCTTTGTCCCTGGGGAAATCAATGGTGATGAGCTAGTGGTTGTAACCGCAGCCCTTGAACAAAATAGTGTATTCCATGATTTCCTCCTCGTAGTCGAAACTCTACCTTAACGACGACAACGACACTGAGGAAGATCCGAAAAGACTACAGGATTGTAGTCCGACAATGGTAGAAGTTCCGGCGGTGCTAGGGTTTGGAGCGGCTGAAATGGTGGGGGCGATGGAGTGAATTGGGAGAATTGATTTGGAAGTGTGGAGACTACTGTGAATTAGGGATGAGTGGAGAGGCAGAGCATGATGAAGGCACACATCGTGGAACCCCATCTCTGGCGGTCAGTGAAGTGAGTTTGGGAATTAGTTTGGGAATTAGTAGGGTTGAGAGCAGTAAGAAAAAGAAATAAGAAGAAAATGGGGCATTTACATCTTTTACCTTTTTTCTTTTATTTTTTAGTGTAGGGGTAATATGATCATTTAATTAATTTCGGCCAAACTTCCCATTGAAAATTGAAGTTTACAGCCCCCAGAATTAAATGAGCATATACATCATAAAGTAAAGTTATTTTGACACTTTTTATTTTGTGGGATTATATTGATAATTTCAATCTATGGAAAATGGTTGGTTGGTTGGTTAGGGGCAGGGTAGTCATCGTGACTAGTGCGGAGCACAATTTACACGATACATAAGTAAAAACTGAAAGCGCAAATTAGCTGATGACGATGAAACGAAGAGTGAAAGGGAAGACAAGAGTGGGAAACGGTTGGTAATGGCCGCCGCCGCCGCCGCATTCTCATCGGAAAATCCCACTTGCATTTCTTTTTTCCGCTTAGATTTTGGAGGTAAAACAAAACTGCGCCGTTATACTTCGGTTACGTTATTCGCGATGATCGCCGCCGGTTAAGTAAAATAAAAATGAAAAATACTGATTTACAATTCGACGAGGGTTATAAATCCGTGATTTTGCCCTTAGTGATTCTTCGTTCGTTTAATCCGCAGCGTATTTTCATTTCGGATCTGGATGAGAAATATTTTAGCATTTCCCAGCAATATTATGTTGTGGTTTTTGTAATGCTATTATTTTTGTTAACTTCGGGTCTTCAGTACTTTTGTGAACCAACTTCTCAGCATGCAATAAAACAAAGCTCGTTTTCATGCTGAGGGCATGTAACATGCTGATCGTGATTTATGCAGACTAAAAGCTGAGATTGGGTCATTAGTTTAGAGAGCATCTTCTGATAGAGGGGCTTGTCTGATGTCTTTTGACGGGGACATAAAGCAATGGAAATGTGTGAAAGGAGGTGCTGTAAATTTACAAAAGGTGAGTGCAATAGTTCGCGACATTGGGGAACCTTGCCTTCATCAGTCACCGATAAAGGTTGTTATAGCTGTAAGACTCTAAATTCTTACTGATCTCCCTTGTTTTTCCTAAGGTTGTCTTTTCCCCTTCCCTTATTATCGCTTTTGCATTCTACGTACACTGTCAGCTACTATTTACTGTTTTGATCGAGCACACAGATTAAGATATATGTTCTACTTGAATGCATATAAAAATGACCAGTTTCTCAACTGATAAGTGTCTACCTATGAAAAAAGGTGGATTTTGGATCCTCAAAATTGACTATTATGATGAAAAGACAGTGCCATGGTTTCTCACTAAATTTATTGGGTTATGAAAGGGTACTTCATTTGGGTACAATTGGTGTAAGAATGTGATGTGATTTCAGTCGTGGGTATATAGTCAGTATGTGCAGTATAAAAAATAAGGAATCAGTTCTGTTATTATAGTTTCGATTATAGGATATAGCTTGCTGGAAGGAGAGTCCTATAACAAATTAGTTGGTTGAAGATATCTGCTGTCAGATTTATAGATTATTTGATTAGAGTAAAAGAATTAAGTTAGTTCAGGCTCATTATGTAGTAAAGAAACGAAATGATCTCAGAAAGAATAATGTGGATAATCTGGCTAGAGACTGTTACCATCAAATATGAACTTGAAATCTTCGCAGATAGGATACTGTCTTTCTACAGAATCAGACCTGATTAAAATAGTCTTGTTAATAAGAATGCCATGTAATTTGCTAAGTGCATTTGCCACCTTATTCTCCCCACCAGCCTTTTGTTTTATCACAAAGGTGAGTTGTTGCTAAAGAATCCCATGTCCTGTGTCAGTGACTTTGCTTCTTTCAGGAATTGACAGGTGGTTCTCCTAATCCGAATATACCACAAACTCTTTATGGACAAGATAGTGATGCAGTTGGAAAATTGATTAAGTAACGACAGAGAATTCCTGTCCTTGTTGAGCTTGAATAGTTTGTTTAGCCTAATCCAGCTTTTGGATAATTAAGTTTCTCCCTCCATCCTATTATTAACTTCACACTTGTTTTTTCACGATCTCCAATACGCATGTTTAAGCATCAATACCTTTTCAGTTTTGTGCTACTAAACTTTTAGATTTTCAAACTATACATTATGTCAAGTCTAACAAGATCTCACATAAATTTTTACTTGTATCAGTGGAATTTTATGATCAAAGTTGTAAACTTTGACCACAAAAAGAAAAGTTTGAAGATAAGGGGGTATATGATGCCCTTCTTGGCTACCTTGATTCCAACATGCGAGGCATCGCAAGCTAGTTCAGAGACTTAGGAAAACTCATGTAGCCTATGCACAGGAGTTCAGATCACTTCTACAAGGCTGTAGTCATAGCTTTTCTTCACTGGAATTTTTCCTTCATGTTGATAGAGTATTTGCATGTTGAATCTGATTCGAGATATACTTGTATCATTTCACTTGTAATAGAATGTTTTGTAATGGTGATCTGTGCCATATTTTCTGATTACGGTGTTTTATTATTGCAGATAAACAAAATGCTTAAGCCCGAGAAGTGGCAGGCTACTTTTGATAGTGATGGAAAGCTTTTTGGATTTCAAAAAGTACTGAAATTGATTATTTTAGGGGTAGGAATTTCTAAGCTACAGCTTTTCGTCCTGATATGTGATCTTTTTTTCCGTACGTATAGTTTTCTAACTTACATGTTTGTGCTCTCTAACTGCACTTGTGAAATATTTACCTCCGACCCTCTAATTGTGTCTTACTCCCTTTTTTCACTATTCAATGATGATTTTATGATTTTAATATCTTAAATTATGTAGAACAATAAGTTTACAAAAATAGATATTCTAAAAACATGTGTTGTGATTAATGTAGCAATATTTCACGCGATAATTTCCATATGAGTGGGTCTCCTGACAGGCGGCCTGTCCATAAACTTATGAACAAACCACTCATTTTTTACCTTATACACTGCATTTGTTAAATTACATACAAAATTTAGAATTTTTGAAAATATTTTTTTATATCATATATTTTTATATTTTCACCTTCAAATACATATTATTACTTGTTTTAACTTATAAAATACAATATTTAAATTTTATAAAAAATTATTACATTTAAGGTAAAAACCCCTGTGGACTGTCCATAAGCTTTTGGAAAAGCCGCCTTTCCTGAGACTCTCTTCCCCTGTTTATACATCTATATATTGTTACAACCCAAACATCAACTTTATTGATGAATATTGAAGTAAGACACATATAGAGAGACAGATGGAGTACTTTTTAAGTTACTTCCTGCTTGTCAATTAAAGCCGAGAGAATTCAAACTTTTTTGGTTTAATCTAGAGAACCCATCAATCAAGAGTTCCTAAGGCAGTTTGCTAATGGCTTCCCTAGATTAAAATAGTTTAGCTCGCCCCACTGAAGTATCTGTAAAATTTTCCCTTCTCTTTACAGTCCTTCAATGTAGCAAGAGTTGGGATACAAACTTTTGGATTCATTAGCCTGAATTAACCAGAGATGTAGATATTGAGCTCGTAAGGTTTTAATTATCCTGGACTAGCATAATGAATCAGAATTTGAGCATTAACAGGTAGTTTTGGGTTCACAGTGCAATATGTTGGGTTCATGACTTAACCAAGAGATGTAGATATTGAGCTTTTAGGTAATGAAGATTTGAAAGGACTTGGAAAGAGCTAAATATCACACATGATTGAATATAAACGTGAGCATCTGTTTCTACTGTACATGATGGGAATACAAATTCGTATTGCCAACTCGCCTGGTAGGAAAATAAAGCTTAGTTGTTACTTTCTGCTATGCCGACATTCAGTTTATCAAAATTTTCTGCTTGATTTTAAACCAAATTATGTTTGTATTTGAAATTAGTAGACTCCTTTACAGATGGGACCAACCAGTTACTGTAAGGGACAGAAAAAACCAATTCTTTTCTGTACTTATTTCTTCTGCTTTAGCCTCAAGAGTAGTAATATGCCTTGCCATTATTTTTATTCTATTGCAGGGTGTCGATCCATCTATAAGGCCACAAGTGTGGGAGTTTCTGTTGGGTTGCTATGCTTTGGGCAGCACTGCAGAGTATCGACAGCAGTTAAGAAATGCCAGGAGGTGTGTCGATTTCTTATTTTGGTGGATATACTTTCTACAAATTATGGTTGTTTATCATTGGATGTACTATTTTATGTATGTCAAAGTGTTAGAAGTTATAGTTCCAATACATTAAAGCAGTTTCTTAGGAAAAGGTTCTTCCTTCTATTCCTTATTTCTTGAGGATTATTGACACTTTTGAACATAAGAAGAGTAGGGTCTTATGCTGAATTGCTTATTTTAAATTACTCTATTTTGTTTGTGATTATTTGGTTTTTGTAAATGTTTTCATTGTGGTGTTTGGGATGAGGTTGAACAAGGGCATACAGAATTTACTAGTCCTGAGTATTTTCACTAATATACCCGATTAGTTGATTTAGATATTAGATAATCGTTTTAATTGCTTAAAAAAGATGATCTAAAGGTCTTTTTTTATGTATATGATGTCTAGTTAATGAACCCTACTTGCATTGTTGCCTGCATTAAGTTTTCCATAAAGTACTATTTTCAGTTATTTAGTTAACCTATTATACCACACATGAAGGGACATGCTCTGCTCTCTACTTTTTAACCGACTCTTTGATATTTGTCTCAGAATCCCCAGTCGCTGATAGTTCAAAATACTTATTGCAAGTTTGTACAATTCTATAATTAAATTGCATGAAATCTTGTTTAGAGGGCCAACCTCAATTATTTTTCTCTTTGCCAATTTCACTTTCTGCTCCAAAAATATGAACCAAAGATTTTGTGAATATAAATGCAGAGAACGATATAGAGACCTCATTAAACAGTGCCAAATGATGCATTCAAGCATAGGAACTGGTTCTCTTGCTCATGTTGTGGGGTCTAAGGTCATGGATATGAGAACAAGTTCCAAAGATGAGGAAATAAGGGAAGCTGAAAACCAAAGTGGACAAACATCTGATGTTGATGGTAGCAAATTAAGCAGTTACACAAATGGGAGCAATAAACTTGTAGATACATTGTGCGGAGGCAAAAGAGAAAGCTCTAGTGATTCTGGTGACCTTTTAAGTGTTAGAGGGTGCGTGAATGATGCAGCATGTGACTCTTCTGGTGTTCCACGTGCATCTCCTACTTCTAGTCCTTATAAATGCAGTTCCATGAAGGTTGGAAATGAAGCATATGAGTCAAGCTATCCATCTGAAATTCATTCTGATTTCCCTCCTTTACCTGTAACCAATCTGTTTGAGAGACAAAAAAATGATAAGAAAGGACGTTGGTCGCTTGACGAGGGACTTTCCACTCGCCGTAGATTGAGATTTGGTGATGAGCCCATGCACAGTTTTCGAATTAGTAACAATGAAGATCTAGTGTTTGAATCAAGCAATTCTGTTCCTCATGATATCTTACATACATCATCTCATCCTGAAATCGAAGTGGTTTGCACAGATGGGCATAGTCCTGTTCATTGGGGTGGGAATGTAGTGTATAAAAATGAGATGCTTGACAGACTTGGAATATCTGGTACACCTGGATCTCCACCTCTTAACACTCCCGATTCTCATGTAGGGACTAGTAGTGAAGAGAGGGTGTCTGAATGGCTTTGGACACTGCACCAAATTGGTAAGTATTTGTGCGTATAATTTTTAAAACTGCTAAAGATGCAATCTATGTTCTTGTATCTGAGAAATCTTTGTTTGTATATCCCTTTTAGTTGTTGACGTAGTGCGAACCGACAGTCATCTTGAATTTTATGAGGATACAAGGAACTTGGCTCGAATGTCTGACATTCTTGCTGTTTATGCATGGGTTGATCCTAGAACAGGATATTGCCAAGGTTTGTGGCAATTTTTGGTAGTTATAATGTGCATCTCTAGGTTATTATGATATACTAGGTCTAATGTTGTTGATTTATGACTGCAGGTATGAGTGATTTGCTTTCTCCTTTTGTTGTTCTCTTTGAGGATAATGCGGATGCTTTTTGGTGCTTTGAGATGCTTTTACGAAGAATGGTATGCATTTACATATGCTTCAACATTTGCCTTTTGATTATGGTTTTTCCTCTTATGTCAATCTTATACATTTTCAGCGTGAAAACTTCCAAATGGATGGGCCAACTGGTGTCATGAAGCAGCTGCAAACACTATGGAACATCTTGGAGCTTACAGACCGAGAAATGTTCTCTCATCTTTCTGACATAGGTGCTGAGAGCTTGCATTTTGCTTTTCGCATGCTGCTGGTACTCTTTCGTCGCGAGTTATCCTTCAATGAAGCACTATCTATGTGGGAGGTTTGTGCTCATTCATTCTTTCAACTGAATTTTAATGGGCTCAGTATGATTTACGATGTTGCATTGTGAATAAGATTCTGAATGTGCTAAGAGTAAAAGTCATGATTGCTCTTGTATTATCTGCCTTGACACTTGTGAAAGAGTGGCACTAATAAATGTCTTGCTTAATAAATGTCATGAATGTGTATTCTTATGCCTGTTAATATTCTTTGAGACACTCTTTTTAAGATTACTCATAGCTCCCGGGCCAACTTGAGTAATTTTAGTTAATACTTGAAAACCATATTTGAATGATAAATTCATTCTTATTTTTGCTGGGACAAAAATATACTGTTTCTTAATTATACAGTATTTCTTAATCCTGAATGGCTCCTTTTTATGGCTAAAGAGATTTCTGCCAGGTGTGATAGTCGGTTGATTTTGAATCAATAGAACCAAAACTATGATATGTTAGTGGTAAATATGTGTTGATTGACTTGGGAGAAAAAAGTAGCCTGCCATGACCAAGATTTTTATGTAAACGGTTACGTGTTCTGTTGAATTAAATTGAATGATCATATGATTACTATAGTTGATACACTCATATTTTCAATTTGTCAAGATAATTTGACTGTCACTTCATGATTCATCAACATTATCTTTTCAGATGTGTTTATGCCTTTCTAGTACCTTCTATATGTGTGCAGTGGCTGACATGTAAATCTATTAGATTCATACTGATCCATAGTTGTTGATACTCTCATAAAGTTACTTGGTATGAAGTATGAACACGTGTTGAACATGCCTGAGAGTCTTGCATACTCTTTTGATAACCTGCAGATGATGTGGGCTGCTGATTTTGATGAATCTTTGGCGTGTCACTTGGAGGAGAATTGCCCAGAGCTATTAGTCATTCAGATACCGATCGACTCCGTAGCAGAAATTGAGCAAGAAACTGTGGAGAATAATTCAGGCAGTTTGAAGGGTGGTTCATCATCCAAAAAGGCACCTCTTGAGCACTCAGTAACAGACTACACGGGATTGAAGTCTGCAGCACCTCACCCCTTTTGTGGTTTGGCAAACACTTTTTGGTCCAGGAATGATCGGTTTCATGTTAGCTCGGCATTGACAGCTTTGGGGAATTGTGATGATGAGTTACCTGTTTTTTGTGTGGCAGCTATTCTTATCATGAATCGGCAGAAAATTATTAGAGAGACACATTCAATAGATGATTTGATCAAGGCAGGTGGATTATGCTTGGAGTAGTGATAATAGCTATAGTAGTTCAATGGATTTAAATTCACTTCCTTGCATAGTTACTCTTCTTCTGATTTAGTTACTGAATGCCGTCTTTTCCTCCTCAAGTGAATCTAGCTGCTTTCCTGTAGTATAGCTATATGCTCAGAAGTGTATATTCCTTTCTAACCTTCTTGCATGATGTTGTTCATTGCAATCATGATCTACCATATTAGGCTACTTTGAAAAGCTGTGTAGAGGGTTACATCCTTGCTCGCCGCCCCCTATCATTTCCTAGTCACTTCCATCTGATTGTGATTGCAAACATCATATTACTGTTGCTGTTTGTGATTAAGAATGTTCTTCTTTGTACCTTTCCAGGTTCTTAGCATCTCTTACGAAGTATATTAATAACTTGGGAACATCCTCTTGCAGATATTTAATGACAATTTGTTAAAGATCAGGGTCAAGAGATGTATACGTACTGCCATCAAACTGAGGAAGAAGTACTTGTACAAGGTAATTGAGTTATTCTCTGTATATATGAAACTTTGCCCACTATTGTGGTGTTTTGCTTCATATCAAAGTTAGCATGTTACTCTCTTCCATTCAGCTGATTTGTAGTGTCCCAGTGATGATATAGTTGCTTTTGGATTTGTTGCTGTCAATTTTTATTGTTTCCTTTTGCGTTTGAACAAGCTGTTCCATCCATATCTGTTGTCAGTTCAGGCAAAATTATGCTCACTTCCAATACGTGTATACTCACTGAAGTTTATATGCGTTTAACAGCTAATCAAGAGCAGGAACCCAGCAATTCGTGGTGTTGATTAGATTTTTGTCTGTCATATACCCTGATGGAACGTAGTGGCTGTAAATGATTCCAGTTATTTGAGTGGATGCTTATTTTTGAGGAGTTTTACACAAATTGCTCATGGTGTGGTTTACCTTCTAAACTATTCCACCTCTGATCAAAGGTAATACTGTTTCTACAGGATTTCTCCAACCCTGACAAGGTCCATTGGACACATAGAATGGGCTACATATTAAAGATTGGACTTAGCTTTTGAAATGCTCATATAGCACGACACCCATCTCTTTCTAGAGAAGAGAGGTTCTTTTGAGCACTGATGATGATCTCTTCCAGTTGCCTGGAGATTTTATTTAAACAATGTTTGGAATTCGTGTCTGTGTGGCTCATACACATTCATATCTCATATTTAGTCAAAGGTTATCTTATTTATTAAGTTTAAATTGCTTTCTAAGCAGATTTGTTGTGTTTTCCACATAGTTCTGAAAAGCAGTTTGGAACTTGCTCATGATGGCAAAATGACAGCACATCTTGGTGTCATGGAAGTAGTTATTGATCAGTAATTAAACTGCTTGAGGTAGTATTTGCGGTCAGGTCTTTAGTTATGTTGTTCCTTTGAGCGAGTAGAGCAAGTTCAATTATAATCCATCCCTTCTTCTGTCACTTTTTATGCCAAAGCCGCTCATGCTAAATAGTTCTAAATATGAATGGCCAGTGGAAAATTTGTGTGACAATTACTTAAGCAACAAATTGTAGCTTCATCTTTCTTGGAAGTTTGGAACACATCATAAATGTTATTCAATTTAGATTAATATTGACAAACATACTTATAATCCTTTTAAATGTACTTAAGGTGTAGATTGTTTGGAATCAATCAGCACCTGATAAAATATTTTGCTTTAGAGCCAATTGTCTTCTTCTGCTACTACTATGTTTAAAATACAGTAGTTCTCTTTACTGTGTTTTCATGGAGTTCTCATGCTCACATTGTAGCATTTTATTTTAATTCAGGCTGTTGAAGTTGGAAAGCTTGGTTGCCTTGGTTTTCCCACCCAGAATACTACTTGCAGGTTAGGAGGATGACAGTTGTTTTTCTTTTGACATACAAAGCTTGGTTCATACTTCATATCAACGTCTAATGTTGTACGGCTTACATTTGAAAAGAATATTTATTGAGAAGTCAACGGAAAAAAATGCTCAGCAATTGCCCTGCTACATGTTAGCTACAATAGTGCACATCTTTTTATACAGTAATACATAGTCATTTAATTTGGAGATGCTTTATCTCTTATTATTTGGAATTGGATTTTTTTTTGTGTGGACTCTTTCTCAAAGATTAAAAAAAAAGGCTTCTCTCAGTACTAGAGAAATCATGGTTGTAAAACATATGCTGCATCATCCCTAGTTGATTCCAGGATTGTTCGCGTTTGTGTAACGGCAGCTCCTGCGTATTTCCCCCTTTTCCTTGGTCAATATATTTAGGCAGCCCATTCTGGTTATGGACAGAGCAAATTCTCTGCGGAATTGTTCTAATGAGTCTGCATAAGCATCAATATATGATGTATTACCCTGCAATTGCTGTTGATCAATTCCAAGAACAGATTTATGAGATTTTACTCCCTTGTAGTAGCTGTTGGTGAATCGGTATCCCTCATTTTTAGGGTTTAAATAGACCAGAGGATCTTTTCCATTCTTAGGTATCTGCCAAGGACATTTCTGTCTCAGGCTCTTGAGTAAAGATTTATCCATTGCTGGGTCTGGTTTTCCTGTGTTCTGATAGCTGTAGAGTCTATCCCGGATGTTTTGACAATGCGTTTTCCCCATTGTATGTGCTCCTGAAAAACCCCAAAGGATCCCATCAGCTCTTTGTTCAAGTAAAATTTACATGTTTATGGTAGCTTTATGTCGACAAACCTAAGAGTGTAATCAAATCCTGCTCATCTAGACCTTTAGAAACAGTATAGTCGAGCACTACTGGCCAACCACTTGAAGGTGAGGGGTAGTCCACCCAGGCCTTATTTGACTCGAACCCATCCTTTCTACCCAATAGCACAGGATAAGATGCTGCCCCTGCCTGTAATTGTTTTTAAAAAATCATAAAATTGTTGAACATAATTTTCCAAGGTTTCTGGATGAATAAGAAAAAACCATTAAGATTATGCAAATGTGAGTTTTGTTGTGTGAATTGGTACCAGACTAGCAGCATCCCTGGCTGCCAAATTGAGGATATCTGCGCACGATACGACTCTCGGGCATCGGCTCTCGAGGACTGTCTTTATTTTGTCTACGATTTCGAATATTCTGTCTCCCAGCCCTTGATTATGTTCTGATTTCTTCTCGGCGTTTTTACCTTCAAGCAGAATTGATGCATCACAACCCTGCATTCAGATCCAATGTCACTTTGTTAAAACCTACATTGCATGTTTCTCTTTCTTTTCCTTTGTGACATTCTCCTCTGAAACCAAATACTCTTTTCACATGAAGTCATAAATGATAATACAGTGATTGGATGCTTTACTTGGAGGAAGTGCTAAAAAAAGAGGAGACTCATGCATTTCAAGATAAATCATAAGATATGTGCTATTTTCGTACCCTGGCCCCGACAGAAGTATTATAAAGTTGTTTTTGAGCCTAGCAGATTAATTGCTTCGTCGGCCATAACATACGGATCATCATGAATTTCTTGTCTCTACGTCGCAAATTACTATAGTCTAACCTCTTGGAAGCATGGATTGAATGCGTTGACATCCTCAACTCTACGTTTTCATTTTCTATTGTACCATGTTTTTTCTTCACATCAGAACGCTACAATCTCGCTTTTAGCCATTTCTCATCGCCAGCTAGCCGCTAGTAAATGGCATGCATGTGATTTATGGATTAATGAGTCAGAAAAAGCAACCAATGAATTACTAGTGATGCTCGTAGGATAAAACTCATACTCCATATAAACAGAAGTAACATATTGCATTGGATTCTGTATTTTTAAACACGGGGGAGTAGAGAAAATATACGAAAAGCATAATAGATGTGTGGCGGAATCAGATTGTTTAATTGCTGTACAGGGTATTCAAAACCCCAATATTTTTCCATGGAAGATCTTCTCCATCTGCAAGTCCTTGAATTTGAAACACCATGTATTTCCAATTCAGCACACCCCTAGAGAAGGCTAACAATGCAGCTGATTTTCTTGCTAAATTTGCTTTAGCTAATAACTTCAATGGTGACCTAGACTTGCAGGCAGCACCACCCTTTCTTAAGGGACTCCTTCATCTAGACAGATGTGGAATCCCTGGGATTAGAGCTGATGTATGACAGCATGCTGTCAATGTTACAATATTCAGATACACCTTAGAGGACTCATCACACTGGAATTATAAGAATGACCTTAAGTAGAATAGATACTGCTGATGTTTTGTATGTTGGTTTACTACAGGTACTCAAGCTACCCCCTTATTCAAGTCCTCAGCTGGTGTTGATCTCCCCACCACCAGAAAACTAGCTCCAATTCGCAATCTCTCAGGCTACTGTCTTCCTTGGAATGAAGTGCTCAAACCAACAGCTGCCTTGCAGTGTATTTGACTATTAATCTTGAAGTAATAGAAAGAAGTTGTCTGGCCAAAGGAAAGAATTAACACATGGGGTGGAGATTCTTTCTTTTGGAATCACAACTACCATCTCTAAACTTTTCTTTCTAGATCCGAAAAATCACACTTTCCTTATTAGATACTAGGTATCCTTTTGGCGGAAACTATGTTGCCTCGATGATCTTCATGTACTAACTATGACTCATTGTTTCTACACAGGCTTGGGGAACCTTATATAATATCCCCCACCTAGGGTGTTTCAATTTTTTTTTAAAAAAACGAAAAGTATAAAATAAGAGATTAAAAATAAAATGAAGAAAGTGCATAAATGAAGAAAGCATTTGATACGTACATTAACCATACAATCGGCGTACAGCAGCTTAAAGAGCTTGGCAGTGATGTTCTTGTCCTTGTTCCAGAACAAAGTGACTTGATGCCTCACAAACGTCTCAACATTTTCACATGTATTCAGCTTCTTGTAATACTGCCGCATTAGACCCTGTCGACATTCCGGTTGCAGTCCGATCGCCGCCTGGGAAAAACCGATGTGCAAACTCATTGACACAGCCAGCGCCACAGAGAAGAGCCAAAAACCACTTCTTTCCATCTTCAATATATATGCAGTTATGAACTTTCTCTCTTGCTTGGGGAAAATATAGGTAGAGCTGTATGTGTTTTCTTGGGTTGTGGATGATGTTATGGGGATCAATAGGACAATGTTTATATAATGTTTTATCGCTTCTCACTGAAGGGTTTCCAACGGTAAGGAGGCAGAAAAACCAGCAAATGTTAGGTTGTAAATGTGTTTATTTTATTGACTTCTCTACTTTTCTATCCTCTAAGTAATCCTATTTAGAAAATAAGACATATATTTAGGACCTGTTAATGTAGAATTGTTTCTAAAACTGTTTTTTAATAATAAAACCAATCGGTACTGATAGAGTAGATCATGTAATATCTCGATTGATTTGGTTTAATTAGGATTGATACTGTACATATATAGAGTAGTCTGGGTTCGATGTACTTAGCTTCATATACTCTATTTATTCATCTATGATAAACACACCAAATATGGTGAATTACACACTTTCATGGTATCAGACAGGTTTCGATTTTTTTTTCTTCATTCTGATCTTCCGCCATTTTCAAAAATCTTGAACCTTCCAAAGCTTCCATGGCAGACAACCAACTAAGCTATTCTACTCTTATTCATATGTTGCCGATCAAGCTAAATTCTGGAAACTATATGATGTGGAAGTCGCAAGTTCAAGTGCTCCTCGAATCCGAGGGTTTCTTTGGCTTCTTGGATGGGTCACTTCCAAAGCCAACGATTGCAGTCAGGGGTGAATCCTCGACTGGTGGTTCTTCTCAAACCAATGACGACGACGTCGCAAAATCCCAAGCTGTGTTCAATACTTGGGTGGCACAGGACAAGCGGCTCCAAGCTTTGTTCCGGTCGTCGCTCACCGAGGAGGCCGTGTTGGAGAATATTGGTTGCAGCACGGTGAAGGAGATGTGGAACTCCCTTGCCGCAGCGTTCGACAACATCTCGGCGTCCCGTGAACCTCAACTCCGGAATGAGCTCCATACAATCCGGCGTGGCTCCTCTTCGGTGATGGATTTTCACCGCCGCTTCAAGGCCGTTATCGACGGACTTGCCGCCATGGACGCTCCGGCCTTGCCCAGAGATTGAGTTATGCTGTTTCTGCGAGGTCTCGACACCAGGTTCGCTGAATTCACCAGCGTTCAGTTGGCTCAATCGCCGCTGCCGACATATTCCGACGTGGTCGCACGAGCCCGCAGCCATGAGATTTTCAACCAGAACACCCTCGGCGCAAATTCAGGTCTAGACTCTGTTCCAGTAGCTTTTGCTGCCTCCTCCGCGGCTTCTTCCGGTAATCGGGTCTTCTACTCGCCGGTGCGTGAAGCCCACGCGCTGCCCTCGGGCGCGTCGACTCCCACGCGCGGCTGTGGCGCCACTTCCAGCCGGTCAGTTCGTTCCTCAGGTGCTGCTGGTTATGGTCGCAGGAAACGCTGGAATCCGAAGTGCCAACTCTGCCACAATTTTGGTCACACAGCTCCGCAGTGCTCCAGACTCTCGTCGGCACCTCGTTACTCCGAGTCAGCTCATCTTACTGAGGCTTTCCAGTCATCTGTCTCACTTGACGATTCAGCCTCCGACTGGTATTTGGATTCTTGAGCAATGAATTATATGGCTTCCATTTCCTCTGGCATGGACAATGTTGTCCCCTATTCTGGTAACCGTTTTGTCACTGTTGCTAATGGCCGTTCTATTCCTATTTCTCATATTGGACATCGTCGGTTTTCTCGTGATTTGTCTTTATCTGATGTGTTGGTAGTCCCTGATATTACGAAAAATCTGTTTTCTATTAGTAAATTGACAAAGGATATGAATGTTGTGATTTCTTTTAATGAGGATGCGTTTGTGATTCAGAATCGGTCCACAAAGGAGGTCGTGGGGCAAGGTCGATGTGATCGTGGTCTTTATGTGCTTGAGAAAAGCGGTGTTGCTTTTGGTGCTCATGTTAAAACTAATAAACATAGAGCTTCTTTTGATGTTTGGCATGCTAGACTAGGGCATACCTCCATTTCAGTTATTTCTTTGTTAAATAAACTGAACCTTGTTGCTGTGGTTTCTTTACCGCCTAAGCCCGTACTTTATTCGCCTTTTGAAATGGCCAAAGGAAAAGGCTTTGTTTTGTGGATAATCCTAGACGGGCACATGCTATCCCCAATTTAGTGCACTGTGACTTGTGGGGTCCTGCTCCAGTTTTATCTAATAGTGGATTCTCTTATTATGCCATATTTGTTGACGATTTCTCGCGATTTACCTGGTATTATCCATTGGCACAAAAATCGGATTTCTTTGAGACATTCTTGCAGTTTCAGAACTTGGTTGAAAACCAATTTTCTTGCTCAATCAAGGTGTTTCAAAGTGACGGTGGTACAGAATTCACTAATGCACACCTACGATCCCATTTTTTAAATAAAGGCATCCTTCATCAGATTTCTTGTCCATCCACACCGGAGCAGAATGGTAGAGCGGATGGTAAACACCGCCATATTGCAGAGATGGGATTATCAATGCTTTTCTCCTCTGGCTTGCCGATCCCGTACTGGGATGTTGCTTTTGCTACGGCTACCTACACCATCAACAGGCTTCCCACCCCAATTCTTCGTAATGCCTCACCATACTCTCTACTATATGGTCTCCATCTAGACTACTTCAACTTTCACCCATTCGGATGTCGGGTGTATCACTTCATTCAGTCATTTGCTCCTCACACACTGGCCCCTCGTAGCACTCCATGCATATTCGTAGGCTATAGTGCTCGGCATAAGGGTTTTCGCTGTCTGGATCCTGTTTCTAAGAAGATCTATCTCACTCGGCATGCCCGTTTCAATGAGTTTTCTTTCCCATTTGCAAATGATACTGCTCGCACTACCCCAGAATCCCTGGTTGTCTCGATGTTTATTGATTTTGACTTGGATGAGTAGTCTGTATCCCCTGCTGCCCCTCTATCACCTACTCAGAATTCGTCTTGTACAACGACCTCGTCCGCTAGTTCTCCGACACCCGTGTCTCCATCACGGTCCTCTCCGGCTGATGCTCCACTGCCTTCTCCATTGATTGTGAGTTATCGTATGACTACTCGCTCTCAGACAGGTAGTCGCACAGCAAAGCGGTACCCATACCATGTGATGATAGGGTTACTTGCAGCATTGCTCACACAAACTAAACCTCGGGGGTATCGATCTGCTCTTAAGGATCCCCACTGGGTGGCCGTTATGGATGAAGAAATTGGTGCTCTTCGTCACCAACAAACTTGGGATCTTGTTCCACGCCCTACTGGTGTCAACATCGTTGGCTCCAAATGGGTTTATCATCTCAAGCATCATCGGGATGGTACCATTGATCGGTACAAAGCTCGTCTTATCGCGCAGGGATATTCTCAGTTGCCAGGCTTCGACTTCACTCACACTTTCAGTCCGGTCGTCAAGACCTCTACAATCAGAATTATCTTCCTTGGCCACTACTTTCTCCTGGCCGCTTCATCAATTAGATGTAAAGAATGCACTTCTTAACGGTCTTCTTGATGCCCCAGTTTACATGGAGCAACCGGCCAGTTACACTGATCCCGTTCATCCTGATTATGTATGTTGTCTTCGCAAGGCTATCTATGGCCTCAAACAAGCTCCTCGGGCTTGGTTTCAGTGATTTAGCTTCTACTTATCTCATATGGGATTCCGGTGCAGTTCTGTCGACACTTCCCTGTTTGTGTTCTCCTAGGGATCTAAGATTCTATACCTGCTAGTATATGTGGACGACATCATTCTTACTGGCAATGATCCTATTATCATTCGTCGGTTCATCACCCGCATTGATCGTGAGTTCGCCATTAAGGATCTTGGTGCTCTTCACTATTTTTTGGGATTGGAGGTCTCTCGATCTTCATCTGGACTTTTTTTGGGGCAGGCTAAGTATGCAATGGAGATACTTCAACGTGCGGGTATGACAGATGTTGTTCCTGTTTCCACACCTTTTGTTCCTGGCTCTCAGCTTCACAGCACCTCGGGGTTTGAGTTCTTGAACCCCAGGCTTTATCGCTCACTAGTCGGTTCATTGCAGTACTTGACCATCATTCGCCCTGATCTCTCCTATGCGGTCAATTCTGTTAGTCAGTTTCTCCAGTCACCTCGAGAGGATCACTATCAGGCTGCCACTCGCATCCTTCGGTATGTCCATGGCACACTTCATCATGGTCTGTCTTTTCGACCATCCCGTAGTGGTCTTTCCCTTCCGGGCTACTCCGACGCTGACTGGGCTGGCGTTTCACTTATGGCTATGCTATTTTTCTTGGGAGCAATTTTGTCTCTTGGAGTGCTAAGAAGCAACCGACTGTGTCTCGATCCAGTTGTGAGTCCGAGTATCGCGCTATAGCGAACATTGCTGCTGAACTCGCCTGGGTGTGTAATCTGCTTGAGGAGCTTCGGGTTTCCCTTTCATCGTCGCCCCTCCTACTTTGCGACAATAGCAGTGCCATTTTCCTTGCTCAAAATCCGGTTGCACATAAACATGCCAAGCACATAGACATTGACTACCACTTCATTCGTGAGCTTGTTGCCTCTGGTAGGCTTCGTGTTAGTCATGTTCCATCCTCTCTGCAGGTTGCTGATATTTTCACTAAGGGTCTGTCACGCAATCTGTTTTATTTGTTTTGTTCCAAGCTTTGCGTATCCTGTAGTCATACGCTTCGCTTGAGGGGGGTGATGTGTCCATGTTATATGCATAATTTAGTACTATTTTTGGTCACTTTTGTGCTATTTTATTATCGAGAGCTTGTGTTTTACCTTGAAATTCTCTTAGGAGGGGTAAGAGCAACTTTACGCTCTTTTACCTCTTCTAACTGGATTTTGTGTGATAAGGGAAGAACACGGAGTTAATGAAGACCGGAGGCTATTGAAGATTACAGTTTTGAAGACTTGCTTCGAAGACATGAAGACCGGAGGCCATTGAAGACCATTTTCGTAGCGATTGAAGACTTGAAAATTGAGAGGAATTGCTATAAAGAAGATTATATACCACAAGAAGAAGAAAAAGACACAATGCAAAATTCTGGAACCCGTCGCGAGTCACGATGGCCTCGTCGCGAAACCGTCGCGAGACCGTCGTGAGTTGAAATGAGCCGTCGCGAGTCACGACCAACGGGTGGCCAGAATTTCATCTTATCTTCTTTGTACTATAAATAGCACTCTCTTTCCTCTCATTCACACTTTTCTGCATCTGCGATTTCAGTACTATTCCAAACCCTTTTCTTTCCATTTTTCATCTTTGAATTCTCTTGTTTTATGATTAGTTGTTTAGCATTGATTAGCATGAACTCTTGTAGCTAATCAATCTCTTGGGAGCAATGGACTAAGGCTTCTAAGCCCATGTCTTAAGAACAATTTGTAGCTTATTTATTGCTCTTACTATTATGCATTTATGGAGCATTGGATGTGTTTGTTGATATCATTAATGTTGTTGAAAGCTTGAGTATATGAAATACTTGTATGAATTGCTTGCTAGGGTTTAGGGGAAGTGGGTTGATTCCCCCTCTTTCTTGATAGGAATCTACGAGTATGATTTAGAGCTTTTGATTATGTTGATGGATTGATAATTGCTAGGTGAATATGATAATGTTGAACTCTTTGTCATGTTTGTCGCTTGTAGCAAGCGAGAGAAGTCTATGAATGTTGATCGTTCTTGACCAATCTTGTGTAAATGCATAAATTGGTTAAATGCTTAGACACGGTGTAGTGTTTATAAGTGTTGCCGAGCTTATTGATTCTTCATGCTAAATGCCATCAATGGGATACCTTGAGTCGTGTTTCGACTACGGGAGTCATTGGTAAGGTTTGATAAGAGATGTTGAATTCACTCTTGCAAACTATCTAAGAAGGATAGAAGTTTAGCCTTCACAACAAGTAGTGAAAGTAGTAAATAGGTTGCATGTTCAATGATGGATAAGAGGTTTGGAAGTGGAAGTCAATTGCGCCCAAGGTTTCGTAAATTGTTATTTTCATCTTCCCTTTAGTTGTATTGCATGATTAGCATCGTTCTCATGCTTTGCTAGTTGTTGTACTTTAATTTGATAACTTAGGATCAAACCAACCAAACGCCCCCCCCCCTTTGTTTACATGCTTTTATATGTACCTATGTATGTAAGTGCTTAGTATGTTTTCTCCTATGTATGTTTAAAACACTTGAAAAGATCCCTCTTCTCGTGGACGACCCCGACTTGCCACTATCTACTTAATTGTAGATAGGAAGCATTTAGGGCTTAAAAGTATTAACTTTGAGAGGTACGGCGACGACCTCCCAAATTTTGGCGCCGCTGCCGGGGAAGAGGCGCTTATTTTTAAGTGTTTGGGCATATTATGTGTGATTATATGTTATTTGTAAATATTTGTTAGTTTGGTTTTTATTTTGATTTCTTAGTTGATTTGCCATTTTCACTTGGCTTGGAGACGTATTGTTCGAGTTCTTGGTGTATGGTTCGCACGCGATCCTCTTCACAAGAACCCCTAACTATGACCTCGAGTTGGAGTTAAATTTGAGACGGGCTAGGAGGCTTTCTTTGGAAAGTGTGAATAACACCCCTCCTAGTGACCATTTTGCGGATACATCTTCATCAATGGAACATCGAATCGAGCACGAAGATGAGCATCCGAGAGAGGAACCTCACCATCCTTCTCTCCACCAAACAGAGATCCACATGGGGCAACCCTTATTGAGAGATGTCATGGCTCCCAAGCTCGATCAACAACCGATATGTATCGAGTACCTCGTGGTTGGACCAAATGGGCATTTTGAGCTAAAGACCGGGTTCATCAACATGCTATCCACCTTTCTTGGCAGGCAATGGGAGAATGCTAACAAGCACCTCACCGAGTTTCACTTCTTGTGTGGTGGTACGGTCCCCATGGAGTGGATGAAGATTTTTATAAATTGAAGGCATTTCCTTCACACTGAGGGATGATGCAAGAGATTGGCTCCACTACCTACCGCCCAAGAGCATCAAGAGTTGGCTTGATACGAAAACAAAGTTTCTAGCCAAGTACTTTCCAGCCTCGAGGTCCGCCGCCTCGAAGAAGGACATAAGCAACATCCTTCAATGGCATGAAGAGTCTCTCTTCGACTATTGGGAGAGGTTTAAGAAGCTTCTTGCAAGTTGCCCCTACCATGGTTATTCAAAGAGGGATTTGGTGTATTATTTCTACAATGGTCTTCTTGATGAGGATTAAAGGTTGGTGAGAAGTTCTTGTGGTGGCACCCTTGGGAACAAAACATCCGTCGAGGCCATGCAATTGTACGAGGAGCTAGTGGAGGAATCACGAAACTTTAGCTCAAGGGCCTATTTGAGAAGGAGAAACCCAATGCCCGTGAGTGACTCTTCCAACAGTGGGAAGCTAGAGGATCAAGTCTCGGCCCTTGCATCCATGGTGAAATCTTTGATGACAATGCCCGAAAATGCACCACATGTTAAATCACGCGAAGTTTGTTACTCGGCGCATCCTACGGACACTTGCCCCACTTTGCAAGAAGACTACGTCGAAGAGGTAAGTGCCATGGGGTATCACGGGAATCAAGGATACCAAGGAAACCAAGGGTATCAAGGTGGTCAAGGCTACCAAGGTCACCAAGGCTACCAAGGGTATCAAGGGTACTAAAACCGGCCATACAATTCGGGAAATCGTGATAACCCGTACCTCCGGTATGGGAACCCTCAAGGAAGCCAAAACTCTCAACCATACCGGCCTCCTCAACAACAATATTGGCCACCTCAACAACAATTCCAAAGGCTCCAAGACAAACCCCGAGACCAAGGGGAGGGATCGGGGCTATCCAAGGATGAGGTGTTGCAAGCCATTCACCGGTTGGGCATGAGCGTGGAAAAAAGCGAGAAATTCCAAGATGAATCCAAAGCAAGCATCAAGAACTTGGAAGTGTTTGACCTTCATCTTGACTGTAAGCATGAATCCAAAGCAAGCATCAAGTGTTATCGCTTTGAGAAGTGGTAGAGAGGTCGGCACTTCACCGGGTAATGAAATTGTTGAAGAGGAGCCCAAGAGGATTGAGGTGTTTGAAAAAGGAGTTGAGAAGGAAGAAACCCATGAGAAGAAGACCGAAGAGTTAGCCAAAAAGAGCAAGGAAGAAGAAAGCGAGGTGGAGACATTGGTGCCAAGACCGAAGTCAACCTCTATTCCGGAACCTTCATCTCCCCCTAACAAAAGAGCAAAGATGGTGGAGATCCCTTCATATGTGCCGGAACCCCCATTTCCGGAAGCCTTGAAAGACAAAAGGAGGAAGAAGGACAACAAGGACATCTACGAATTCTTTCGTAGATGTGAGGTAAACATCCCACTCTTGAATGCCATTGAAAAAATCCCTAGATATTCTTAAGGAATTATGTGTTGTGAATAGAAAGAAAAGGGCCAAGAATAAGTTGAAAAATGGAAAAAGTGAGCATGTTTCCGCCTTGTGTCAAAAAGAGCTACCTCCTAAATGTAGCGATCCCGGCATGTTCACAATCCCGTGTATAATAGGAAATACACATTTTGAAAAAGCTATGCTTGATTTAGGTGCATCAATAAATGTGATTCCTTACTCTTTGTATGAAAATCTCAACTTGGGTACATTGCACAAAACCGGGGTGGTAATCCTTACTCTATGAGCACTAACTTGAAGGAAAGCTTTGAGGATTTGAACCTGCTTGAAGAAATGAGACCGAGTGTCTCAAAACCTCCTCCTCTACTCTTAGAGGAACCTGAGGAACCGGACTTCCTCCCCTCACTTGTGAAAGCCCCGGTGCTTGACCTTAAACCTTTGCCAAATGACCTCAAGTATGTATTTCTTGGGGAAGGGGAGACACTTTCGGTTATCATTTTGAGCAAGCTCACCAAGGAGCAAGAAGAAAAGTTGATGGTGGTGTTACGGGAGAACAAGGAAGCAATTGGATGGACTATTACCAACATCAAAGGCATAAGTCCATCCACTTGTATGCACAGAATCTTGTTGGAAGAAGATGCAAGATCCGTCCGACAACCCCAATGCCGTTTGAACCCACCTATGATGGATGTGGTGAAGGCAGAAATCCTCAAGTTACTTCAAGCGGGCATGATCTATCCAATCTCGGATAGCGAGTGGGTGAGCCCAACTCAGGTGGTACCCAAGAAGAGCAGGATGACGGTAGTCAAAAATGAGAAGGGTGAAATGGTGCCCACCCGAATTCAAAATGGGTGGCACGTTTGCATTGACTACCGGAGATTGAATGCGAAAACCCGGAAGGATCACTTCCCGTTGCCATTCATTGATCAAATGCTTGAGAGGTTAGTGAGCCACCCCTTCTATTGTTTTTTGGATGGGTACTCGGGGTATTTTCAAGTGGCTATCGCCTCGGAAGACCAAGAAAAGACCACCTTCACGTGCTCATTTGGTACGTTTGCTTACCGGCGCATGCCTTTCGGGTTATGTAACGCCCCCGCAACTTTCCAAAGGTGTATGGTAAGCATTTTCTCAGAATTTGTTGAAAAATTTTTTCGAGGTGTTGATGGATGATTTCACCATTCATGGTAATTCTTTTGACAACTGTTTAGCAAATTTAGCACAAGGTCTTAAACATTGCATTGATACTAATCTTGTGCTAAATTCTAAGAAATGTCATTTTATGGTAGAGAGAGGCATTGTCTTAGGCCATGTTGTCTCCTCTAAGGGTATTGAGGTTGACAAGGCAAAGATAGACACAATTCAAACTTTGCCTTATCCTACTAATGTGCGCGAAGCGCGCTCTTTTCTTGGCCATGCAGGATTCTATCGCCGGTTCATCAAGGATTTCTCGAAGATCGCATCTCCTTTATGCAAATTGTTGCAAAAGGAAGTGGAATTTGTGATGGATGAGGGGTGTAAAGGGGCCTTCAATACATTGAAAGGAAGGTTAGTCTCGGCCCCTATCATACAACCCCCGGATCGGGTCATTGCCTTTTGAAATTATGTGTGATGCTAGTGATTACGCCGTTGGAGCGGTTCTTGGTCAAAGGGTGGGGAGAGCGCCTCACGCCATCTACTATGCATCAATGTCTCTCAATGAGGCCCAAAGAAACTATTCCACCACCGAAAAGGAGTTGCTGGCAGTTGTATTTTCTTTAGAAAAATTTCATCTTACTTGCTTGGTACAAAAGTTATTGTGTACACTGACCATGCAGCGCTTCGTCATTTAATGACGAAGAAAGATGCCAAGCCGAGATTGATTAGGTGGATCCTGCTTTTGAGCGAGTTTGAGTTGGAGGTGCGAGACAAGGGCGCGGAAAACCTTGTGGCCGATCATTTGAGCCGGTTGACTCCATGCGAAGATAATGAGGTAAATCCCGCAGTGAAGGAGCAACTACGGGAGGAATTCCCTGATGAACAATTGTTCACCATTAGGGATCTCCAACCGTGGTAAAAATAGCACCGCTTTTAAAAATCGGTGCAGAAAATAGCACTAATTTTAAAAATCGGTGCTAAAAATTTTAAAAATTCATTTTTCCCGCCAAAAATTGCCATAAAATTTTAAAATAGCACTGATTTTTAAAAACCAGTGCTAAACATTTTAAAAATTCTATCTTTCCACCCAAAAATCGCAAAAAAATCAAAATAGCACCAGTTTTAAAAGCAAGTGCTAAAAATTTTAAATATTCATTTTTCCAGCCAAAGAAATCGCCAAATTTTTTTTTAATTCAATCTTCCCGCCAAAAATGTCAAAATATTCATAAAAAATTTTTAAAGTTCAATTTTTCCGCCAAAGAATTCAAAAAATTCGTGAAATAGTTTTAAAAAAATTCACCAAAAATTTCAAATAATCTTGCCTGAAATTCCATGGGCTAGGAGCAGCTGCGCAGCCGCTCTAAGCTATTTTTTTAAAAAAAATCAAAATCGTTCACTTCTTTTGTTGACTTTAACTAATAGCTAAGTTAAGTTAAATTAATCTTTACTGACCTAATATATACAAATAAGAATAAAATTTGTTTACATTAACTAATTTACTTTCAACCTTAATTGATTTAGTATAGATAAATACAACTTTAACTAGTTAACGGTTAATCTTTATTTGACTTTCAATATATAAACACTAATAACTAGGCTGATTTTGTCCAATCAAGGTTCAAATCTTATTTGACTTTCAATATATAAATACTAATAACAAAGTTGACTTTAACTAATTAACGGTCAAACTTTATTTGAATTAGTATAAAATAAATACAAATAAAAATGTTTTAATTTGTCTAATCGACGGTCAAACCTTACTTGACTTTCAATAAATAAACACAAATAACAAAGTTGACTTTAATAATTAACGGTCAAATTTTATTTGAATTAGTATATAATAAAAATATTTGACTTTGTCGAATCAACGGTCAAACCTTACTTGATTTTCTAATAAATACTAGTGAATAAGTTGATTTTAACAAATCAACGGTCAAACTTTACTTGACTCTCTCTATATAGAAACACTAGTGACTAGGTTGAGAAGCTGGAAGCTAAGAGGTGAAAATAGGACGCAGCTCTGCACTGTTTATCGTGTTAGGTTTTCGCCGGGTCTCTCTTCCACAGCCCCGCTTCTCCAGTGAGGAGCTCGACATTAATGTTGGGCTCCTCGCTGGGAGTGTTTCCATGTATGGTTTGCCTTGGTTTTGGCTGATTTGTATTCGGGATCTGGGTCCCCTTTTTTGCAAAACAAAGCTTGATTCTTAAACTTTTACAGGAAGATCCGCAGTCCGAACACGGATTTGGAAAACTATAGCCTCTTTATGGGTTTCTGGGATGAAGACTTATTTTTTGGTCTTTAAGCTGGGAGCTTTTGGGTTTATGAAGTTCGAATATCGGATTTTTCGAACTGGAATTTGAAGACCCATGGATCCACGATGGGTTTTACTGGAGGAAGACCTGCACACCGGTCTTGAGGAGTGGAATTTTGTGCCGGAGGAGGAAGACGAAGTTTCGGCGGAGGAGGAAGACCTGTACCCGATGCAAACATGGAGAGCTTGGCGAACACCCATGTAAGTCTTGCACTATATAAATTTTGTGCGGACTTTAATGGATGAATTTCTTGTGCAAATTTTCTGGGGATTTGTTGTGCGGATTTTTGGGGAGGAATTGTTGTCTGGGAAGCTGTTTTTGGTTCATTTAGTGCTATTTGTATGGAAATTATTCTTGGTGAGGCCTCCTGTGGAAAGAAGTAATTCGTACGCTAAACCCGTGGGGATTGCGGTGGTACTCTGTTCTGAGTAGTTTTGTTGGGAACAGGAGAAGCTTTGCATATCTAATTTTGTAGAATGTATGGATTGTCGACGCATGCTGGGAAGGTATGGTAGGAAGAGAAGGACTGTTTATGAGAATCTGTGTGGGTTAGTGCGCTACTCCTATTGAAAGTGACCTGTAAATATGATGTTCATAGGAGATTAATATTAATGAAGGGTCTCAGGCATGGAAATTGTTAGCATTACAGTCAGTTCTAATCGATTCGGGTAAACTTGTGCTCAAATCTCGAGCACGACTGGCCTAGCTTGTGTCCAACCCCCGGTCTTGTCCCCCAGCCTTGCTAGTGCCCAGATCCCAGTCACATTCCGGCCTTGCTTGTGTTCAAAACCTGGGCAACCTCCGCCTTGCAAGTGATCAAAACCCGGCCAGCCAGCCCGGCCTTGCTCCCGGAAACCCACCCAGCCTTGCTCGTGCTCAGAACCCGAAAAATGCTCGACCTCGTTTACTCGAATTCAAATTGGAGCTTAGACCAATAGGCTACCCAAACTGATTCAGGGGACCTTGTGTTCAAACCCCGGGCACCCGACCGGCCTAGATTGTGTTAAAAACCTGGACTGATCATCCGGCCTCGCTAGTGCTCAGAACCCGGCTATCTTCTGGCCAAGTGTGTGTTCAAATCCTGGGAAACCTCCGGCCTTCCAAGTGAACAGAACCCGGTTCCTGTCCTGACCTTGCTTGTGCTCAGAACCCGGTAAACTCTCAGCCTCGCTTATGTTTAGAACCCGGACAACCCCCGGCCTTGTGTTCCCTGACCTAGTCTGCACTTAGACGCTCTATGCCGAAAACACAAATTTAAAATTTTCTCTCACTCATGAACATTCAAACGGTGACCTTCATTCTAGGTATAATTGAGGTGGCAATACTTTGGGGCTATTCGGATTCATCATAGATGTCATGAGATGCTTCACTGTGTGTTGGTTGGTACGGCGGCCGGCCATGGTGGATTGTTATAATCGGAATCATAAAGAATAGCACTCTCAATTTGTTGGCCCTGTTTCTCAGTTTCATAAGAATTCCCGGAAGAAAAGGAACGGAAGAGTAGATTCTCGTAATTGGTAGTTCTCAATTTTTTGCCCAGATTCTGGTTACTCAACAACGCTGGAAAATATGGTCCGGTAATCACATCTATCAGTTGGCAGTGGCAACTCGAACGGTATGCTGAACAGTAACCCTTCGAGGGATAGAGGTTCGAGTACTCGAAGGGAAGTGGAGGGATGGGTCGAGGATGGAAGGATGGTCCGAGGGCTGAAGGAGATTTCGAGGGATTTAAGTGCTGAAGGCATTCGAATGCTCGAGATGGGCATTCGAGTACTGGAAGTGCTCAAGTACTCGAGGGGAAGTGGAGTGATGGTCCGAGGTTGGAAGGATGGTCCGAGGGCTGAAGGAGTTTTCGATGGATTCAAGTGCTGAAGGCATTCAAGTGCTGGATATGCTCAAAAATTCGAGGATGGTTTGAGGAGAGACGGATTGAGGTATTCGAGTTTGAGGGACGGTTCGAGGATGGAAGGATTAAGCTGAAGGTGTTCTTGGGCTCATTGGGGGCATTCGAGGGCTGAAGGTGTTCTTGTGCTCTGTCCTCTAGGTGGTCCTAGTGGTGCTCGAGATCTCGAGGGGGCAATTCGTGTGTTGGAAGCTTTCGGGTGCGCCAGGGGGGGGCACTCGAGGGCTGAAGGTGTTCGAGTGCTTTGTCCTCGAGGTGTTGCAGGTGGTGCTTGAGTACTCGAGGTAGCCATTCGAGTGTCGTATGCTCCCGAGTGCTCGTGGGGGGGGGCATTCGAGGGCTGAAGGTGTTCGAGTGCTCTGTCCTCGAGGGGGACTCATGAAGAAACCTCGAGGGATGGCTACTGTTGGATGAAAAAAACAGCAGTTTCTCTTCAGATAGTTGGGAGAATTTCCCATGGCAGCAGCATAGCCATCCAGGTTGGGGAGGGAATAAATTAATTTTGCGTATGCAAATTAATTAACCCCTAGCTAGGTATTACTTGGAATTAACGATTGCGCTATTTGCCTGCGTTGTACTGAAAAGTGTAAAATGGCATCAGACTGTCCATTTGCCTAAAATGGAAAGAACGGTTACAAAACCGTTACACGGGGCGTGCGCGGTAGAAGTCATGCCCGGTCTCTTATGCCTAGGAAGTCTATCCGCGGGGAACACTTGGGAGCATAATGGACTATGGTCAAACTGCTCCCACAGAGAAAGCCTCGGCCCTCATCCAGAGATCGTTATCGAAGGCCAATAACACCTCTTTATCTTCATCTTAGAGGTGTACATGGTAGAAGCGGTGTGCAAGCCCTTTTAGGAGGACATGTCATACTACTTCATTCATTGGAAGACCGAGACCACTTTGGGTTTGAAGACACCTGTGGGGAGCAAACCACGGTGCAAGAGCCGGTTCACACCACCGCTAGCAGGGATGTAAAAAGGAGCGAGGAGGTCATACTACTTCATTCATTGAAAGACCGAGACCGCTTCGGATTTGAAGACACCCGTGGGGAGCAAACCACGGTGCAAGAGCCGGTTCACACCACTGGTAGCAAGGATGTAAAATGGAGCGAGGAGGCAAGTGAGTTTGTTCTCACGCCCCTCTGTTTTTTCAGGGATGGCTTATACAGGCACCGGTCACCACGAAGGGACTCTGTTGAAGGAATGGCTCATACAGGCCCCGGTCACCACGACGGGTTGTAATATTTTTCATGGATGGTTTCCACAGGCCCCGGTCATCACGACGGGACGAGCTTCTTTTGGTCACCTGGTTGTAACATTTAGATCAGGGGTAGTACTTTAGGTAACATGTATTAAGGGAGTGGGCTAATGTTCCCACTCCCGTACACTCCCACGGTTTCTATTTATTTACCATTACCTTCGACTAGTGACTAGGTTGAGCAATTTTAGAGAAGAAAAAGGACGTTTTCCTCTCCTGTTCATCGAAGCAATTTCTTCTCATCCCTCACTCACGGCTCCGCGTCTCCAGCGAGGAATCCAATTCTCTTTTTGGATTCCTCACCGGGATTCTTTCAAGGTATGGTTTGCTACAGTTTGTGAAGTAGATTTCTAGATCTGGGTTTCTTCTTTTTGGAGATTTGAAGTCCGTATCTTGAACTTTTCGGAGGTAGATCGGTTTCTAAGTCTTGGTAAATGAAAACCCATAGTCCGAACATGGGTTTTCTTGGAGGAAGAATCGCTTCTCGATCTTGAAGCGTGGAAGCGTTTGGATGAACAGTAACCGACACCACGGAGGAGGAAGGAGCCTGACGGCCTCCGATTTGAATGAAGAACTACCCAGGTAAATCTTCATCTTTCACGGGTAGCTCTAATCTGGGTTAAAGAACTTGTGCGGCTTTTAAATATTTGCGGATTTATGTGCAGCTTTTGGTATGCCGTTTGGACGGATTTTTGTGCTGATTTGTGTAGAGATTGTGTCCAAGTGCATAATGATGGGATTTGTGTGCGGCTTTGTGGGAAATTTTGTGTCCATCTGTGTGCAGAAATGTGAGGATTTGTATGGAACAACTCTGTTTTGTACAAAAATCTGTTTTGTGAGGAATTATGCCGACTTGATGGCTTTTAATCTGGGCTTAGGGATATTGGTGTGGATAATTTTGTGTGGATAAAAAATGTGTGGCTTTTAATCTGGGCTTTGGGATGTTGGTGTGGGTTTTTACTACTTTGGAAACAGATGGATTGTTTTTTGTGGAATCTGTGTAGAACCGTGTGTGGTGTTCATGTTGAACGCGAAAATGTGACAAATTTTATGCCAAAATTATGATCCTTTTGTTGTCTCATGAACATCCACAAGGACACTGAATTTTTGAGCAAGTCTGAGTATAGATCCATCTTCCTCTAGGATCTCTATGTGTTGATTTATGAGGTAAACTACCTGCCCATGTGCGGATTTGTGTGCGAAATATGCTGTAGTTGGTGGATAGTAGGAATATTGATGGGTTGCAGGGAAACAACGTGTTAGATTTTGGCTGAGTTCTTAATTGATATGGGTAAACTAGTGTCCAAATCCTGGGCACCCCACCGGCCTAGCTCGTGTCCGGATCCCGGTACCCACCCGGCCTTGCTAGTGTTCAAACCCTTGTGTCTATTGCCACAATTAGAAATCTAGCACTGCCAGCAGCCTTTGGAAAAGGTCTGGCTAGGTCGATTCCCCATTTATCGAATGGCCAATCTCCATATATTCCCATTAAGGCAGCCTGTGGCTTGTACGATATCAGGGCATTAATATGGAAACTCTTGCATTTGAGGAAGAAGTTGTATGCATTGTTAAACATGGTTGGCCAATAATATCCTGCTCGGGTGATCTTCTTCGCGATTGTTCGAGACCCTTGATGTGTTCCACATAGTCCTTCATGCACGTCCTTCAATATTTCACTTGCTTGAGATGGTCCCACACACTTTATCCACGGAGATAAGAATCCTTTCTTATATAGGATCCCTCCTTCATAAACGTAGTTGTGAGATCGCAATTCCAACTTCTTGGCTTGTATCTTGTCTGTTGGCATCTTTCCCTTTGCAAAGTAATCTAGTAATGGTGTCATTAAGTTTACATTTTATGTCTAGACTGTTTGACATGGTTGTTATTATTGTATTTCTAACTGGAATGACTTCCACTTTAACATCCTTGTGTTCGATTACTGACACGAACCCAGCTGTTGCCAGCTTGAGGCGTGTGATTTTTTGTTTTCACTTCTTGGTACATGTTGGATATTAAAGTATTTTAGGCGAGCGATGAGCTGACGAACCCTTCTTAAATATTTTATCAACTGCTCTTCTTGCACTTCATAGTCCCCCCATACTTGCTGGACTACTATCTATGACTCACTAAAGGCCTGAACGTGTTTGACCTTCATCTTGACTGTAAGATCTAAGCCACATATTAACACCTCTTATTCAACTTTGTTTTTGGTGAGTAAGAAATCAAAAAGAAGTGAGTATTTGTGCTCTCCTCCTTCTGGGTTGACCAATAGCAGTCCTGCATCGCAACCTTCTTAACTTTGGGGCTTCTAGCAAAGATGTCTTCCCATTTGGATTTTCGTTTGTCAGTTCCAAGATTTTGTTGTGTGCTCATCTCACGTGCCTCTTCACTTTTCATCTCCGCAATGAATTCAGCTAAAGCTTGTGCCTTGATTGCAGTTCGCGGTTGAAACTGGATCTTATAATTCCCCAATTTAAGAGCCCACTTGGTCATTTTTCCAGTGCCTCAGGCTTTCTCACAATGTTCTTAATCAGGTAGCCAGTATATACTACCATCCCATAACTGTGGAAATAAGTTCGCAGTCTTCTTGCCAAATATACCAAAGCTAGAGTTTGTTTTTCAACTAGCAAATACGCCCTTTTTGCATTCTGTAGTATTATAATGATGTAGAACACTAGTACTTGTTTTCGGCCTTCTTGTTGCACTAAAACTGATCTTACTGCATTTTTGGAAACCGCCAAGTATAAATACAGTGTTTCTCTAGGGATTGGTGGCTTCAATGTTAGCAGTGCCTGAAGCTGCTCCTTCAAGGACTCATTTTCTCTTTGAATGTCCTCGCTACAGCTGTACTTTTTAACTTTCTTAAGTACTTCGAAGAGTGGGAAGTGTTTCTCGGCTGCCTTTGAAACAAATCAACTAAGCGATGCTAATGATCCCATCAATATTTGCACTTCCTTAACTATTCGTGGTTGAGGGAGCTCAACTATCGCTTGTATTTTCTCTGGATTGGCTTCAATTCCTTTTGAAGATACCTTGTATCCCAAGAATTTTCATGCATCTACCCTGATTATACATTTTTTTTGGATTATTCTTCATCCCAATCTCACTCAATGTATCCAAGGTTTCCTTCAAGGCTTGAACAAAGTTGCATATCCTTTTTCTTTATATGACTATGTCATCGACATATGCTTCTACATTTCATCCTATTTAATTGTAAAAGGCATTGTCGACCACTCTTTGATATGTTTCCCATGCGCGTTTTAGGCCAAACGGCATTGTCACATAGCAAAATGTTCCAAATCTTGTTATGAAGGCCATTTTTTCTTCGTCTTCTGGGTTTATCAATATCTGGTGATATCCCTTGTACACGTTCATGAAAGCCAGGACCTCATATCCAGAAATTACTTCCACTAGCTGATCAATTTTAGGTAAGGGATAACAATCCTTTGGACATGCCTTATTTAGATCAGTGGGTTCGCTAACCATTTTGGGTAGATCAATTCCCTTATAATACCAACCTGTAATAATGCTATTACTTCTTCTTCGATCACTTTCTGTCTATCACTAGCGTAACTGTGTTACTTTTGCTTGATTGGTTTGACCAGATCATTGATATTCAATGGATGGGTTGCAATTTATGCGTTGACTCCTCCCATATTTTGTACACTTCATGCAAATGTATCTTTGTGATTTCGCAGGATTTGTATTAAGTTTTCTTTCTCCAAGTCCGGAAGATGCTTTCCGATTTTGACACACTTAGAGGTATCTTCATTATCCAGAGTGAAAACCTCAGTTTCTTCTCCTAGATCTATTGTAGGATCTAGTTGGTTGAGTGAGTCACCATCTGTGATGGTGTTACCTTTTTTGTTTGCTCCACATTCTTGCCTGTTTTTATTGCGACAACCATACAGTGTCTGGTTGTTTGTTGGTTCCCTCTCACTATTTCCATTCATGTTGGGGTTGGGAACTTCATGACCAAATAGTATGGAGACCATATCTCATTTGCTCTATTCATCCAAGTTCTGCCGATTATAGCATTAAACGAACTTAGCACATCCATGATCACGAAGTCACAAATGATTGTAGAGTTTCTCATTTCCCCCGATTGTTATAGGTAGTTGTATGTTGCCTAACAGTGTCTCTGTTTGTCCAGTGAATCCTACAAGTAAGATGTGGATTTTTTTAGGTCAAATCGCTTGAATCCCAGCCTGTCAAAGCAATCCAGAAAAATAATTTTAGCTACGCTTCCATCATCTACAAACACTCTATGACCCATCGCATTTCCAATCCTAGCGATAATGACAATAGGGTCATTGTGAGGTAAAGCATTAGGAACTACATCCTCTTTGCTAAACGTGATTGTTTCATCCACACATAATCTCTTATCAACGGGATTTTGTGGTGGTGAATACTTGGCCTTGGATTTCCAGGCATCATTTGATAAAGACTCAGTTGACCTATGTATCGATACGACTATTCTCTCTGGAGCCTCATTCGCTATGTCTTCTTCGTAACCCACCACTGTTGTCATCTTCTGATTTTTTTTTCTGTGTGTTTGCAACACCCTGGTTTTTGGCCAAGGAGTTTCTTGCCTTATTAGTTTCGCAGTATCCGTTTCCTCCATCTTAGTTCTTGTACTGGCTCCGATAGCCATTCCTCAAGTTCTCTTCTACTTACCTTCTTAGTTCTCTGCAATATTCAACATCGTGCCCATAATCTTTGTGGAAGGCACAATAGTACTCTCTTGATTTTGTTTAGAGGTGCTATCATTGGTGTTGGTTTGCAAAATATCTATTTGTTCACTTGCCAGATTTCTTTTTGTGACTTCGCTAGCGGTGTTTGTTGGGACAGTGTGCTTTGCATTCCAAATTCTCTTCCTTTGAAAGGGAGGCTTTCTTTTCCTTTTTTTTCAAAACTTCTTTGTGAGTATTCCATTACTCTTTTTCACCTCGTTCCCGCCCTATTTTTGATTATCTGCCTCTTCGGTTTGCACATACTGCTCAATTATTTTTTGCAATCCTTTTGGATTTCTGACATGTTCTTTGTGAGTTCCTAGTACAATTCTCCGGATCGCATGCCCCCTATGAATGCACCCAAGGAAGATTGGTATGACAGATCGTGAACCTACAAACTTTCCGTGATGAACATATTGTGATATTCTCCAAGACTTTCGTTATATCGCAGAGCTATGTTGCTCAGGTCTGTTACTGTCTTGATGAATTTTTGCTTCTGGTAAAAGCACCCCAAGAACAGATCTGAAAACTGTGCCCAAGACTTAGTTTTCCCGTTTGGCAAGTTTTTGTACCATGTAATCGTTGTTCTTGATAAAAAATATGGAAAGCCTTACACACCAACTTGATCTCCGCATCGCGAAACCTCATGTTGTTACAATAGGAATACAAGAATTCCCTCTGGTCAGTAGTTCCATCATAAAATTTGACGTGCAACGAAAACTTGAAGTTTTTTGGCATCTTGAAGTTGCGAAGATGTGGTGCCAATGGTGATTTGTCTGTGTCATTATCTACCACTATATCTCTGAACTCATCCCCATATTTAAGATCCTTGTTCTTTTAACTTATTTTCTTACTTACTTTTGGGGACTTCGACTTGAGAGTGGCTAAGAATTGACTCTACAGTTGCTCTCTGTTCACTTCTAGAAATGATGTGAATGCTCTCATCTCTATTCTTGATTCATATTAGGAGACTCTACTTCTTCCTCATTATCTTCTGTGTTTTCTTTACTGCGTTCTCGTTCTCTACTAGGGACATATTCTTGATATTGGCTTGGATGCATGCTCTTGTTGCGTCCAACTATCTACTCTTGTGTACGATGATTTTGGCTTCTTTTTACTTCTGGTGAACAACATTGTGTACTTTGAAGGGAATGAAGGATCAAAAAAAAATTCGCATCCCCACAGATGGCACAAAATGTTGTGGTATTCCCAATATGCCAAAGTGACCGCAGTTCACCGTGAATGCTCCTGTAAAACAGATCCCGCAAGCGATTATGGGGAACATACTCTGACGCTCAAGTAAGTCATTTCCTTTAAAGATTTAGGATTCCTCAATATAGTTGCGCTTACCTTCGCCAGCGTTCTCATTCTTGTATTTATAGTAGATTACCGTTATGGCTCCCCGTTATCAGGATTCACAATCGTGGGTTAAATCGTGGTCCTAAAACCCGGTTTGTATCTTGCTTTGTGGCTGGAAGCTGATCGTGGTCTCCGTCTTTCTCGATTCGTGGTCTAGTCCCTTCCGACCAGCTTCCGCTTTTCTCGGTTTGCATCTCAGATTAATTTTGGGCTAAATTCTAAGTCGGGTCTAAAGTCCAACCTTGTGCAGTTTATGGGTTAGGAATACACCAATTTTATTAGTTTGCTTGTTAAGTTAGTGTAGGTGTCTTTATAGGACACATGTGGTAGTTGTTCAATTCGTCATCGTACACTGATTTTTAATGTTGATGGGTGTTGAAACGCCGGATTTCTCACTCATGGGTTATATTTGTACTTTCATCAACTAGTTTGGGTAGTTTTTGTAGTTTTAATTATCTAAGGGTTATTTTGTACTTACTAAGTATAGGGATATATTTGTATGTTTTGATTTAGAAATTAAAAAATGCAAAGTCTTAGGAAAGACGGTCTTTCCATAAGCTTATGGAAAGACGGGGTTTGATTATAATAATAAAAGGTAAAAGGTCTTAGTTGCAAGATTAAAGTTTTAGTATGAAACATGTAGTAGTTATAAAATTTATAACCCGGTTCATGCAACCCAAAAATTTTATTTTAATTTCTTCTAATTTACACTTTAAACCTTGGTCTTTCCATAACTTATGGAAAGACCGTCTTTCAAGAGACGAACTCATTAAAAAAACATCAAGTATTGAAAATTAAAATCAAATCTAGTAGTAGAGACGTGCACATTGCACGAAAATGAATAGAAAATTTTACCCACAAATTTCTTCGAACTAGACTCTTGACCCGCAAGATTTTTATGACTCGAAAACATTTAATTCCTCAATTATTTATGCTCAACACTCTAAAAATAATATTTACACCTAAATTCTTTTTTGTTTTCCAAACTTTCTAAAATTTATATTAATAAGCTCATTTTTAATTAAATTTTATTATATTATATATTAATATTTAATTTCATTATATAAAACGGTTTAATAGATTACTTGGTCCTTCATTTGGCGTCCTTCGTTTGGCCTATCACTCACCTCTGTATAAATTTATTAGCATTAATGTATGATTTTTGATGATTTTGACTTTGAATATGATAATAACCCTCAAATTTGGGCAACTTGCAGTAAATAGTCAATTACGCAACCGTGTTCAGATGACCTTATAAAATTGCCATTTCGAAGTGCTAACTGGAATACTCAAGTAAATGAGTGAAAATCAAGTATTCGTTGTATATTTTTCAACTAAAATGGATGTTAATTTATTCAATTTTAAATTATTTTAATTTTATTAAAGATTTAAGGCAAAGTCTTTGGAAAGATCATTTTTTCATATACATATGGAAAGATAAGGTTGAATTAGAATTATAGAAAGACAAAGATTTTAGTTGAAATATTAAAATTTTATTATGCAACGTGCAGTTGTTATAAGTTTATGACAAGATTAATGTAACCAAAAACTTTTATCTTGATTTCTTCTAATTTACAATTTAAACTTTAATATTTTCATAACTTATGAAAATGCCATCTTTCAAAATACATACTCAAAAATTTAATTAGATTAATCATATATTATTATTTCCATTATATTTATCTTCAATTTAATTTAAATTAATTAAATATTTTAGTTCAATTCAATTTAACTCGAATAAAATGAACACAAATCTACTGAATGTATATATTTCTCCATTCCTCTATTGTTCCTCTATGTCTTTTTTTCGTTATTTAAGATTTATGTTAAATTATTAATTTTTTAATTATGTGTAATAAGAAATATATAAAAATATATGTTAAAAACATACATCGTACACCCTCCGTCCCATCTTATTTTGCACGGTATTTTTTTTTGGTCAAATATACCAAACTTTTGACCATATATTTAAATATGTATATGAATAATAATTTTATCTTATAAGATAGAGTCCGTCTCTTGAAAGACGGTCTTTCCATAAGTTATGGAAAGACCAAGGTTTAAAGTGTAAATTAGAAGAAATTAAGATAAAATTTTTGGGTTGCATGAACCGGGTTATAAATTTTATAACTACTCCATGTTTCATACTAAAACTTTAATATTGCAACTAAGACCTTTTACCTTTTATTATTCCAATCAAACCCCATCTTTCCATAAGCCTATGGAAAGACCATATTTCCCAAGACTTTGCCTATAAGATATGGTTAGATTTGTCATAATAGGTAGTTTTCAAATATCAAATTTTTATGTATCATTATTGTCCGTAATTATACATACTTATAATCATGTTGCATACTAAATTTTTAATGTTGCAACTAAGACCCTTTACCTTTCATTATTCAAATTAAAGTTTGTCTTTCCATAAGTCTATGGAAAGACATAATCAATCATGTTTATTGAAGAAAATAAAAAAAAATTGTGTAAAATATATTGGGAAAGAGGAGCATAAGATCTTTCACTAGTTTTATAAACGAGTGTGAATATAGTACATGCATTTTTTTTGTGGCCGACCACGGCTTGGACATGCTCCGTGTTATATGTAGTAATTTATCATAACTGTAGAGTCCTCGGGAGTTGGACTTCTTTATGGCATATTGTGAATATGGAGATCTGGTGTTTTAACACCACTGCGACAGCAGGTTTCTGAACAGCAGGTTTTAGCCACGAATTATGGAGCTAATTATGGAGTATGATTATGCGATCAGATCAGAATATTGTGAAGATAAGTATGTGATTTCGTGGATATCTAATTCTGGTAAACGAATATTCCTGTAATAGTTAGGAATTGATTAAATAGTTTATTTATGGTACAAGTCCTATTAATAAAGGATTGTCCATTTACAAACCAGATTAGGATTAGATCTTTCCTTAGTTTAGAAGTCTATTCATGGTAGAGTTAGACAAGGAAAGAGTTTGATTGAAGGCAGGATTGCGATGGATATAAATACAAGAAGATACAACGCAATCAATTAAGCGACCGAGGATTATTCTCTACGTGAGAAGTTCGGAGCGATCTGCCTGTGGTGTCTGGAGACGAAGCGACCAAGTTTTATCTCTACGTGAGATACGTTGGTGGAAAAGTTCGTCTCAGGTTTTGGAGGATTGTTTAATCTGACCAAGTTCGTAAAAAGTTGAGCGAAGCAATCAAGTTTTATCTCTACGTGAGATACGTTATTGAAGCTCTTCGTCTCTGGTTTTGGAGGTTCGTCAAATCAACCGACCAAGTTCGTAGAGATCAGAAACAAGGAAGCCTTAATTCCTCGGGAGGAGGAGATCCAGAGAGACGTGTTGATCGTGAGGGTTCAACGGCGTAGGATCGGCAGTGAGGGGATCTCACAACATTCACTCTATAGGTTAGCAATGGATTAGTATTTAAGTTAAGCTTCTTGTACTAAAGACTGCTTTTTAGTGGATGGTTTCTGATCTGGGCAAGGCCCCGCAGACGTAGGTGTATTTGCACCGAACTGCGTAACCAAGTTGTGTGTGCACTGCGTATTTCGTTTTGAGTTTTAACATCAAACTGAACTTGGTGTTTCAACACCAAACTGTTAAACAACTTGGCATAAAGGTTCAGAATTTAGGTGAAACTGAAATTCAATTGGTATCAGAGCAAGGCACTTGCTGACCCCTATACAGGGAGAGTGAGATCAGGTTTCACCATGGCACCAAAGGAGGGGGCATCAGTCACGCGACCACCATTGCTGGAACAAGGAAATTATGCTTACTGGAAGGCACGTATGAAAGTGTTCATTGGAGCTCTAGATGATCAAGCTTGGAACTATGTCATAAATCAATACACTCCACCTGCTAGTGACACAACTGAAGGATCAAGCTCCACTGCCACTAAACCATTCTCTAGGTATTCCACCGAGGAGCATAAAGCGCACGTGTCCAACTCAAAAGCATTGAATGCCATCTTTACTGCTGTGGACGAAGATCAGTTTAAAATGATTTCAAACTGTGAGACTGCAAAGGAAGCGTGGGATGTGTTACAGACTTACCATGAGGGAACAAGCTCTGTAAGAGAATCAAAGCTGCAGTATTACACGACCAAATTTGAAGAACTGAAGATGCGTGAAGATGAAACTATTTCTGAGTTCAATGGACGAGTCAGAGATATTGCAAACAAAGCGTTTCAGTTTGGCAAAAAGTACAAAGACCAAAAGCTTGTTAGGAAAGTGTTAAGAGCTTTACCTCCACGGTTCAACATGAAGGTTACTGCAATTAATGAGAATGGAAGGATAGGGACAATGACACTTGAAGAACTGATGGGATCACTGGAATCTTATGAGATGGAGATGCTGCAAACAAAAGCAGGAAAGAAAGAGTTGGCTTTCTCGAGCAGAACTTCTGAAAAGTTGGAAGATCATTCAGATAATGAAGAGTCCGATGAAATTGCAAACATAACCAGGAACTTCTCCAGATTTATGAAGAAGGTGGGCAGGAAGCCACAAGAGAAGCCAAGTGGAAGCAAAAATCCAAACGCAAACTTCACTCCAAAATTTGGCCAAGAAATTGGTGTTGAAACACCAAAGTTCAAATCAACGAATCCAAACCTGAACAGGAAAATCCAGTGCAGAGAATGTGAAGGTTTTGGACACATACAAGCTGAGTGTGCCAATACGCTTAAAAGGCAAGGAAAATCGTATGTAACAACCTGGAGTGATGATGACGGAGGAGATGATTTTAAGGATGGAGAGGAGTATACAAATCATGTCGCTTTCGGTGTGTCGATGATGGAGTTAGAAGACTCTAGTACGGAATGTCTTGGTGTGCTGAATGTAGTAGACAGTAGTAGCTCAGATGAAGAGACTAGAAGCATTAGTGATGATGATATTCGCAAGGAAAGCATGGAGATGTACAAGATGTGGTTAAAAGTGGCAGATGAAAACAAAGAGCTCAAGCTTGAGAATAAGAGACTATGTGAGAAGGTTAAAGTGAATGAACTTGAAAAGGAAGAGGCAATTGGAGAACTTGAAAAGATTAAGAAGGGATTCAATGAAGCGGTGCAAAGAGCAGAGACAGCAGAACAAGCCATTAGACGTCTCAATACAGGGAAAGCTAAGCTCGAAGATTGTCTACGAATGGGACAGACGACCAAACACGGAATTGGTTATGAAAGGACAGTGAATGTGTTGAAAAACAAGGCAGATCAAGGTGTACCAGCTCCAAGAACAATCGAGAAGAATTATCCCACCAAAAGGATCAGACGATGTGGATACTGTGGAGTTCAAGGCCATGTGAGAAATAGGTGCTTTAAGCGGCTTAGGACAATGTCTGTCAACACAGCAGATCGAGGTTTCAACACCGCAGATCGGTGTTTCAACACCATGCCAGGATATAATGCAAGGCATCGGTTTAATACTGGAGGATACAGAACCGGATTTCTGAACACACGTGTCAATCAAAATCCTAATCACATCCATCGATCAGTAAGCCAGGTATGGGTTCGGAAATCTCAAGATGTTTGTTTTTCAAGTTTCGTATGTTTTGGGGAAAATACAGGAAATTCCTGGTATTTCGATAGTGCCTGTTCAAGGCATATGACTGGAGTCCCTGAATTTCTGCGAAAATTCAAACCTGGATTTGGCGGATATGTTAGATTTGGTGATGGGAAACGCAGTAGAATAATCGGCAAAGGTGAGTTAGCCATCAAAGGGCTTCCGGTGTTCCAAGATGTGTTGTTGGTGGAAGGTCTGAAAGCAAACTTGTTGAGCATTAGCCATATATGTGACAATGAAATGACAGTGTTTTTCGACAAGGAGAAATGCGTAGTAAACCATGGAACTGGAGTATTCACTGGATCTAGATCAATGGATAATTGTTATTTGCTCGATCAAGATGTCACCTGCTTTAGCTCGGAAAAAGAAGTCATAGAGTCTATTAATGTGATTGTTGATGATTCAGAGGTATATACTATGGGTGAACGTGATATCCTCGACACAGTGAATCCTACTGGTGTTGAAACACCAGCACAGTCAACCGGTGTTGAAACTCCGAAAGCAGTAGCACATGAATCTGAACAACGTTCGACCAGACACATGCAGTTAAGGGATAAAGGAGGAACCGTGGCCAGATTGGAGTCGATGAGGCTAATGTTGGCAGTATCACGCATTCTGGACTTTACTCTTCATCAGATGGATGTCAAGAGTGCATTTCTGAATGGTCTAGGAAAGGAGGAAGTTTACGTGGAGCAGCCTAAGGGGGTTGAAGACTCACATTTCCCTGATCATGTCTATCTGTTGAATAACGCATTATATGGACTCAAGCAGGCATCACGTGCATGGTATGAGCGACTGACACCCTTTCTGATTCAGAAGGGATATCGTCGAGGGGGAGTGGATCGTACACTGTTTGTGCTGCATAAGGGGACAAATCTTCTAAACACACAGATTTACGTTGATGATATTGTCCTTGGTTCCACCTCTTCAGCATTGGTGAAGGAGTTTGGTGACTTAATGACTACGGAGCTCGAAATGAGTATGGTAGGAAAATTGTCATATTTTCTGGGGTTACAGGTTACTCACGAGAAGAAAGGTCTGTTCATTAGCCAACGAAAATATGCTGAGAACTTGATCAAGAGATTTGGACTTGCAAGCGCAAAGGCAGTATGCACTCCAATGGCTACCACCGATAAACTCACAAAAGATTATCTGGGTCAAAGTGTTGACCAAATATTATACAGGAGTATGATTGGCAGCCTGTTATATTTAACTGCAAGTAGACCAGACATCTGGTTGAGTGTTGGTATTTGTGCTCGCTACCAGGCTAATCCAAAGGAATCACATGTGGCAGCTGTGAAGAGAATTACTCGATATATAAGTGGAACAGTGGAGTATGGAGTATGGTTTTCTAGGAACAAGGATTCGCAGTTGGTAGGTTTCAATGACTCTGACTGGGCCAGGAATGCTGATGATTGTAAGAGTACCACTGGTGGTTGCTTCTTTGCTGGATCAAATCTGGTCAGTTGGTATAGTAAAAAGCAGAACTCTATATCATTGTCTACGGCTGAGGCAGAATATTTAGCTGCAGGGAGTTGTTGTGCGCAGTTATTATGGATGAAGCAGATGATGAGAGACTATGGATTCAATTATGTGAGTTTGACAGTCTTATGTGATAATAAAAGCGCCATTGATATCTCCACGAATTCTGTGCAACAGTTGAGGACAAAACACATCGATATCTGACATCAGCTTATTAGGAATTTGGTCGAAAAAGGAGAAGTTACAGTTCATTATGTCCCAACATCAGAACAACTTGCTGATATCTTTACGAAGCCTCTGGATGGTGAGACTTTTGAAGGCCTCAGACAGTACTTGGGAGTGTGTCGAATGTAAGGTACCCAGATCTGTCAATTCTGTTGTATTATTTACTGTTTTCCTTTAAATACAGTAAAAAAAAATAGAAAAACAGAAAATACCAAAAATTTGGTGAGTTGGTATTTAAACACCACATGATGAGGAGACGGTGTTGCATCCCTGGGTCAAAGTGGTGAAGTCCACTGATTTTGCCACAGCAAAAGGCATGGAGTTGGAGCGTTTTAATGGTCCTCTGTTTGTGCTTCAAGAATATCTCAGACAATTGCCCTTTCCGGTCGTGTAAATCAGTGACAGTGATGAGGAGACAGTGTATGCAGGGGGAGCTGTTGAAATTGAAACAGTGTCTATGTTGAAGGAATCTGAGAGTGCATCTGTGATAGTCGAGAATGTGTCTGAGACAGGAGAAATCAAGGATGATGTTATGGATCAGCAAGCAGGTGCTGACAATGAGAGCTATGATGTGGATAATACTGGTATTGCTACACCAGGAACTGTTATGGGTGAGACTGTGTCAGTGTTGATGGAACCAGCCTCTGAAAATGGAGAAGATGAGGATAGAGCTTTCTGGTATTCAAACACCAGATGTGATCTCCAATGTTGATGAAAGTGGAAAATCCAGAGTGTGATGGTGTGATTGTTTCTGGTATTCAAACACTAGATGTGATATCAAATGTTGATGACCAGGTACCTGTGAATTAAGCACAGGATGAGGATTTTGCTGATATGGAATCAAATTCTGAGGGGTATGACCTTGAAAACTTGGCAGAGTTGACTGAGATAGCCAGTGGTAAAGGCAACTTAGTGGGTACTGGTGTTGGTGTTGAAATACCACTCAAGACCAGAAAGACACGTGGATCAAAGAGAAAGTGCAGGAAGGTGGGTGTTGAAACACCACCAGAGTTTGTGGGAACTCCTGTTACTCAAAGTTCAAAGAAGGCCAGGGACAATGTGGCCTCATCTTCCAAGGGTGTGCGAAACTCGAAGCGATGCAGGGATAAGAATATGAAAGCAGGTGAACACAGCGATGAACTGATTGGGAAGAAGATGAAGAGGCTCCGTGCTGCCAGACAGCAAAGACAAGCTGAGACAATTGAGTCTAGTGCACAACCTGTACCTGAAGTGAGTGAAGCCATTAGCCCTGAATTCTTTGATGATGCAAGTCAAGAAAAGTGGGAGTTTGTCTGTGACAGGAAGATATTGGCGGAAAGGCCAGCTGGTGCTGTAAAATACAAGGAATGTGGATTCACGGATTATTTGCACCATCTCGAGGTGTTTAAGGCGGCTACCTGTTTCTGTGACGATAACAAGAAACTTGTGCTGGAGTTCTATTCGGATCTGAAAGCTGAATGTGAAGATGTAGAATCACCCTGGTTTCATAGGGTTTATGTGCGTGGAGAGATTGTTGAGTTTTCACCAGAGGTTTTGAATAAGTGTCTGAAGCATAGCTCGTCAAGGGATGACAAACCGGTGTTCCAACACCAGATGCCAGAAAATTATGATTAGGTGGCTGTAGAGCTTACTGGTGAAGTGGAGAGCACATGACCTGTGACTTGTCGACAACAGATAATTGCATCTAACCTCACGTCCAGGTATTATTGTTTGTATGTGGTCGCCGTGTATAATTGGATTCCCTCTGTAAACAACACGAGTGTTACCAAAGAGATGGCTACATTACTATACAGTCTGGGAGCGCATCAAAAGGTAAACATGGGCAGATTGAATTTTAATGATATCATTGATTGTGATCGCAAGACCAGGAAGGAAGCTCTGTTACATTCGTGTGTAATTACCACGGTGCTGCAAAACGGAAGAGATTTGCTCGGATGCTGGTATGGCGAGGTTGAAAGCTATTGAGGCTCGAGTTGGAGTATGCCAGGAACTGATTGAACGACATCAGGCTATTTTGGCAAAGCTTCAGGGGGAGTTGACTGCTTTGGATGCTGAGCATGGAGTCTTGTTGGCTGAAGCAACTTAGGATGGTTCAGAGGCACATGATGGTGATGATGATGCTGATAATGGTGATGGTGATGCAACTGCTGAGGAGCAGACATAATTTATGTTTGGTGGCACATTCATGAATCCAGGGGGAGAAAACTGGATGGATTTATTGTTTTACTTGCTGAATTTTATTAGTAAACCTGCATGACCTGTGTTATTGCTGAATTCTTGGTTGTTTTAGTGGAGTTGAATTCAGGGAGAGTTGGTAGGTCAAAATCCAGTGTTGATGAATTCACAAATATGCCAAGGGGGAGATTGTAGAGTCCTCGGGAGTTGGACTTCTTTATGGCATATTGTGAATACGGAGATCTGGTGTTTTAACACCACTGCGACAGCAGGTTTCTGGACAGCAGGTTTTAGCCACGAATTATGGAGCTAATTATGGAGTATGATTATGCGATCAGATCAGAATATTGTGAAGATAAGTATGTGATTTCGTGGCTATCTAATTCTGGTAAACGAATATTCCTGTAATAGTTAGGAATTGATTAAATAGTTTATTTATGGTACAAGTCCTATTAATAAAGGATTGTCCATTTACAAACCAGATTAGGATTAGATCTTTCCTTAGTTTAGAAGTCTATTCATGGTAGAGTTAGACAAGGAAAGAGTTTGATTGAAGGCAGGATTGCGATGGATATAAATACAAGAAGATACAACGCAATCAATTAAGCGACCGAGGATTATTCTCTACGTGAGATGTTCGGAGCGATCTGCCTGTGGTGTCTGGAGACGAAGCGACCAAGTTTTATCTCTACGTGAGATACGTTGGTGGAAAAGTTCGTCTCAGGTTTTGGAGGATTGTTTAATCTGACCAAGTTCGTAAAAAGTTGAGCGAAGCAATCAAGTTTTATCTCTACGTGAGATACGTTATTGAAGCTCTTCGTCTCTGGTTTTGGAGGTTCGTCAAATCAACCGACCAAGTTCGTAGAGATCAGAAACAAGGAAGCCTTAATTCCTCGGGAGGAGGAGATCCAGAGAGACGTGTTGATCGTGAGGGTTCAACGGCGTAGGATCGGCAGTGAGGGGATCTCACAACATTCACTCTATAGGTTAGCAATGGATTAGTATTTAAGTTAAGCTTCTTGTACTAAAGACTGCTTTCTAGTGGATGGTTTCTGATCTGGGCAAGGCCCCGCAGACGTAGGTGTATTTGCACCGAACTGCGTAACCAAGTTGTGTGTGCACTGCGTATTTCGTTTTGAGTTTTAACATCAAACTGAACTTGGTGTTTCAACACCAAACTGTTAAACAACTTGGCATAAAGGTTCAGAATTTAGGTGAAACTGAAATTCAATAACCAAACAAGTTTGTTTGTTCACGGTAATAACCAAAGAAGTTTGTTTGCACACGATAATAACTAAAGAAGTTTGTCTGGCTCCATACCTAGGGTTGTGCAAAAAAATCAAAATTTGAATAATTCAAATTCGAATTAATAACTTGAATCAAATTTAGAATACGAATTTTTGGATAACTGAATCGAGTAAATCGATTCTTGAATATGATTTTTGGTTTAATTTTGAATATAAAAACTCAATTTGAAATCGTCCCAAATATCAAATTAAAATTAAAAATAAATAAATTATATATATTAATGATATAATTTTAAAACTATTAATTTTTTATGCTTGAATTGTATTGTAGCTGTTGAATTTTTTATTTTGAACACTTGAATTTGATGATGTAGAAATTAATATTTTTATGGAATTTTAAATTAGTTTATATATTTTTAGTATTCTTTTATAAGATTTCCCATGAATTCGGTTTATTTGATTTGAAACTGAATTCAAACCAAAACCAATTTCGAATTCAGTTTGGATAATTCAATTTTTGGGTTATTCAGATCGGTTTTGGTTTGAGTTTTTTTGGGACAAAACCAAATAACTCAAACTGAATAAAGTGAAAACCAATTAAACCGATCCGATGCCCACCCCTATGCATACCTGATAGCTCTGAAATTGTACACCTAAAGAAAGAGAATTTTTTTTAAGATTAAAAACATACAAGCAACTGACATATAAACATCCTACTCTGACTAAGTTATGAGACCCAACCATTTGAATCGGTTGAAATCTAGTGAAGCCTTGAAACTCCATCTATTTGAATAGTTGGGGACGCCCTCCAAAAAAAAACACCCCACTACTGCACCACCACCGAAACTAGAACCACCACAATTGTACCTTTATGGACCACATGTGGGCTGAGAAATCACAGCGGTCACTACGACATGGTTCCATAATGCCTAATAATCCCTAGTAACAATATGCCCTAACATTCACAATTCTTGTAGGGGTGTGACTAGAACTTTGGTACTCCCTGTCACCGAGAGAGTGGATTAACAATTGAACCAAACCCCAATTTACCCTAAAGAAAGAGATTAAATATACGAGTTTGTCACAAGTAAGATCGTTTGGTGATAAAATCATCAATTAATTGTAAAAGAGGAGTAATAAATTTATGAGATAAAAACTTTTAAATTTAAAGTTAAAATAATTTTATTTCTATCTTGGGATTAGAATTTTAAAATGCAAACAAGTTCAACGGATGAATTACAAATTATCTAAAAGAGGATGAAAGTACATTTTCATCATCATCGTTATCGTTTTCTCTCTCCAAATGTTATGCGATTCCACCACCGTTTCCCATCATTTCTAGGGTTTAACCCTTTCGCCGGTGACGCCAATATGGTGGTGTCACCACATAATCACCACTTTTCCTCTGCTTATGCACTACACTAAGCCCGCTGTAGAAAATGGATACCATGTTATATTTCAAGGTATCTTGGGCTTCCATCTTAAAATCAATTGATACAAAGTAGAGGTGACCCAAAACCTTATATATAAGTCATTATCTTTGTAAGAAACCGATGTGTGATATATCTTTCAACACACGTGCCAACGTGAAAACACCCCACGACCCACATCGGGCTAAATTGAAGGGAAATCGATACATTGGCCCAATAACCAAACCCGTGCTCTGATACCATGTTGAAAATAAGGGTAATGATCTGTGTTTATTCATAACCTCATGGTACATTATATAGTAGTACAAAATGCATATACAAGCTAGAAAAAAAAATATAATTACAATTACATGTAATATTTATATTCCTTAACACCCACGTTGAATCCATCGCACCCGAATTTAGATCCTCCTTCAATCCAAAGCCTATTCAATTTTGGGGAACCCGATCTCAGCTTCACGGATGATGAATGTGACCGCTTAGAGGCTCCACTCAAATGAACTTTAGTCGGAAGATTTCGCAAAACAGACTGCAAATGAAAATGCTTAGGAAGGATTTTTAAACTGAATGTTACAAAGATAATATTGATATCCATTAATATTGATATCCATCTATTGGATAATCGTCAGGTTCTTATTAATTTTTCAATTTTACTATTGATGTTGGAAGCATAAATTTTGGAGATTTTGGTGCATATTGACCAGTGCAGAACACATGTAAAAAGGCCACCCCAATTGATAGACAGTGAAGAGATTCCGGTAAAGGAGTTGGGCCTTCAACATCAAGTTTAACTATTAAAGATACTGTTTACATTCCAGTTTTAAGGAACAAGACTAACCGATATTCTTAGGTACCCTCAAAGGAAAGAGATTCGGATGGAACTCATAAGATCCCTCTAAATCCTCTTCACAAATTATAAATCAAATGGAAAAAACTATTGATTGTATTATGCTTGCCTCAAAAACTGATGATGCTGTTACTGACGTCACCCAATTAACTGGCCATGCCAATACTTAGAAGGCAAAGTTTTGGGAAAGACGGTCTTTCCATAGGCTTATGGAAATACGGTCTTCCCATAGGCTTATGGAAAGACGGTCTTCCCATAGGCTTATGGAAAGACGGTCTTCCCATAGGCTTATGGAAAGACGGGGTTTAATTCGAATAATAAAAGGTAAAAGGTCTTAGTTGCAACATTAAAAATTTAGTATGCAACATGTAGTAGTTATAAAATTTATAACCCGGTTCATGCAACCCGAAAATTTTATCTTAATTTCTTCTAATTTACACTTTAAACATTGGTCTTTCCATGATTTATGGAAAGACCGTCTTTTCAAGAGACGCACTCTTAGAATGCCCAAAAATTACCTCATACAATTTTAATCCTAATAAACTTGAAAACATTGAAACACATAAGGGCATGTTAGAGGATTTTATAAAAATTAAATATTGGCCTAGCTGAATCAAAAAATAGTTTTAATGTACTGTTAAAAGCCTCTAATAATCCTAATGACCTAGAGGAAAATAAGTCTAAATTTAAAAAGCAAAGAATGGATAAATATATTTATAACCCTAACTTTAGGATGAAAGTTCAAATATAATTAATCATGTAATTTGAGAAAGTGTCAATTTAACCCTAACTAATAATTGTATGTGTCATTTAAACCGTAACTTTTGAAAAATTTGTGCTGATATAACCAAACTCTCTAATTCCAGCGTTAACACATGAAATTCTAGCATCGACAAAAAATGGAATAACGGAAATACCCTTAAAATGCTAAAAAAATTGGCACCTAAAAATTGACGGAAGTTACCGGATTGATCGGACTCGGACGAGACCCTTTATCCATGGTTTCTCAAACTGCTTCCAAATATGGGAAGTTCTTCTCGTACACCACCAGTCTCTCTTTTGGATATTTGCTTGACCTGAGCAACCAAACGAATGTGCAGGTGCCGAAAATAAGCTTCATTTTTAGCGGACATTTGACGGTTGATTTGGGTGTTGAAGGTACACTTCTGGCTATATTGGTGCGAGCCAGGTCTGATTGTCCATTATTGAAAATAGTGATGATTCGGATCTGGGAATATATGGTAGCGTACAACAGCAGATGTTAGAGATTGTGATAGAATGATTTGCCGTAATCAATTGTATTATTGATATCTAAATATATAAAGAGTACAATAGAGGTGTAATAAGGAAAGAACTCTAATCATAATAAATCATAATCTAATCAGGAGTCTGATTTATCCTAACACCCCCCCTCAAGCGGAGCGTCGGATGCTCGCCGACGCACAGCTTGGACCTGAAGAACTCGAACAAAGGACGAGAGAGCCCCTTGGTGAAAATGTCCGCAATCTGAAGAGAAGTCGGAACATGAGCAACACGCAGCTTTCCAGATGTCACCAACTCACGAACAAAATGGTAGTCGATGTCGATGTGTTTCGCCCGCTTATGAGCCACTGGATTCTGAGCCAAGAAGATAGCACTACTATTGTCGCATAACAACAGTGGAGAACCAGAAAGCGGAAACCGAAGATCACGAAGCAAATGAGTGAGCCAGACCACTTCTGAAGCAGTGTTGGCGAGAGCACGGTATTCAGACTCAGTGCTAGAACGAGAAACAGTGGGTTGTTTCTTGGCACTCCAAGAAACCAGATTCCCACCAAGAAAAACTGCATAACCATAAGTGGACCGACGAGTCTCCAGACAGCGAGCCCAATCAGCATCAGAGTATCCTAACACATCAGGAGTACTGGCAGAACAAAACCGAAGACCAAAGTGAAGAGTGCCACGAACATACCGTAAAATCCGAGTCACAGCAGCAAAATGATCATCTCTGGGATCCTGAAGAAATTGACTCACCGTGTTGACCGAGAATGCCAAATCCGGGCGAGAGATGGTGAGATACTGGAGAGCACCAACAAGAGAACGATAAAGGGTAGGATCCCGAAATGGAGGACTAGTAGAGCTGTGAAGCTGAGAACCAGCAACAAATGGAGTAGAAACCGGTGCCGCGGCAGACATACCGGCCCGATTCAAAATATCTCGAGCATACTTTGCTTGGCCAAGCAGTAATCCTGAGGAGGTAGGCGAAACTTCAAGACCAAGAAAGTAATGAAGAGCACCAAGATCCTTGATAGCAAACTCTCTATGTGTCCGATCAATGAACTGGCGAAGAAGAGTCGAGTCATTGCCCGTAAGGATGATATCGTCCACATACACGAGTAGGTACAGTAACGACGACCCTCTCGAAAGGACAAACAAAGAAGTATCAGCTGAGCTGCACCGAAAACCAAGCTGTGTCAGATAGCTGCTGAAACGCTGGAACCAAGCCCGGGGAGCCTGCTTAAGACCATAAATGGCCTTTCGCAAACGACAAACATAGTCTGGATGGACAGTATCCTGATAACCAACGGGCTGCTTCATGTAGACTGGAACATCAAGAACACCATTAAGGAAAGCGTTCTTGACATCCAACTGATGAAGAGGCCAGGAACGCATGGTGGCTATGGCGAGAACCGTCCTAACAGTGGAGGCTTTGACCACAGGACTGAAAGTGTGGTCAAAATCAAAACCTGGAATCTGCGAGAAACCCTGCGCCACAAGTCTAGCTTTGTGCCGCTCAATAGTGCCATCTGGTCTATACTTGAGCCTATAGACCCATTTGGAACCAACAATGTTAACATTCGAAGGTCGAGGCACCAAATCCCAAGTGTGCTGACCACGAAGAGCGGCCATCTCATCATCCATGGCTGAAACCCAGGCTGGATCCTGAAGGGCAGAGCGATAATCAGTGGGTTCTGTCTGAGAGAGGAGTGCGGCAGTGAGACCATGAGCAATAATATCCGAATAATCCCGGCGCTGAATGGCTCCAGTAGAAGACCTAGTGGCCATTCGATGAGTACGAAGCTGGGGCGGCGAAGCTGGAGGAGTCGAACCAGCTGATGACACCGAGGAAGATCGAGATGCGCTGATCGGAGAGTGGCCGTCGGAAGTCGCCGGAGAAAGAATAGCCGATACTGGCTGAGACGTGGTGGGCGGTGGCTGAGATGGTAGCTGAGGAGTAATAGCCAGCGGCTGAGATATGGTGGGCATTTTCCGAGGGGCCAGGTCTAGGTCGGCCGTCCAGATGGAAGATGGTGGTGAAGGAGGGGCAGCTGGAATAGGCACAGACACAGGCGTGGCAGCCCCAATCGATGAAGTAACAGTTCCATCAAAAAATGATGAAATCTCCAGATCTGAAATCGAACGATTGTCCGTGGAAGATGAGACATAAGGGAAGAAAGTTTCATCAAAACGAACGTGGCGAGAAATATAGATGCGCCCAGAAGTCGGGTCAAGACACTGGAAGCCCTTGTGACGAGGGCTATAGCCAATAAAAACACAGGGAATGGATCTGGGTGCAAACTTATCAGTAGCAGTGGCACGCAAACATGGAAATGCACGACAACCAAACGGGTGAAATAGGGTATAATCAGGCACATGACCAAAAACAACCTCAAAAGGTGATTTGCCACTCAGAACTGAACTAGGCAGACGGTTAATAATGTAAACCGCAGAGGAGAAAGCTTCCACCCAATAGCAGTGCGGCACAGAAGAGTGAAAAAGCATGGCAAGACCAGTCTCTGTGATGTGACGATGCTTCCGCTCAGCCCGGCCATTCTGAGCAGGTGTATAGGGCGAGGACATCTGATGATGAATGCCACATGATAGGAGATGAGCCTGAAGTCGGTGATTAGTAAACTCGGTGCCACCATCAGTCTGAAAAATTTTAACCCTTGCAGAAAACTGATTCTCAACGAAGTTCTGGAACTGGATGAAAGTGTCATAAAAATCTGACTTATGCCGCATCGGAAGAAACCATGTGAATCGCGAAAAATCATCAATGAAAACGGCATAGTAAGAGAAACCATCGACAGATAAAACAGGAGCCGATCCCCACAAATCACAATGTACTTTATCCAATAAACCAGTAGCGCGCTTGTCACAAGTGGAAAATGGCAAACGACTACTCTTGGCCATCTGACAAGGAGAGCAACTGACAGGTGCAGGCATAGTAGAAGTAACAGAAATAAGGCCCCGTCGATTCAATAACTGAACAGTATCATGAGACACATGACCGAGGCGAGAGTGCCACTTCTCAAAAGAAGCATGAAGCTTTGTAGAGCGTAGTTCGCCTAAAAAACCGGAATCACCAGTCTCAAGAAAATAAAGACCAGACCTATGCCGACCTTTACCAATTATCGCCCCTGTAAGCTTGTGCTCAATGGAAAATGTATCGGCATCAAATATGACACGGACAGGTAGATCACGAGTAAGCTTACTAATGGACAATAAACTTCTAGTAATCTTAGGGACCACAAGGACATCATTAACAGAGAAACCAGATAAATGACATTGGCCGATGTGAGAAATAGATAATGATTCACCATTTCCAACAAGAATAGAATCAGAACCACGATAACGTTGTACCTGATCAAGATGACTGGTGTGAGCAGTGATATGAGATGTAGCACCGGAATCAACGATCCACTGATTCGACGAAGAATGACGGTTGGGACCACTGGCCTGAAACAACACCTTGTCCGCAATCCAATTTGTGGAGCAATCTTCCCGACATATTGGACCCAAATAAACCATCTTGAGGTTGATGTAATCTTTGCTTTGCACGTGACAAGCGGAAGTAGGGCAATATCAAAGCTTATATACTACTAGAGATAATGGTATGTGAAAAATATTTTCCACCGTGTTCCTTGCACTCTTCACAGAGAGGATGGTGGTAACTTGGAATCGAATGCTGCAAAAATGGATAAATAGCTGCTCCCTTAGTCCAGTCAACAAAAGCGGGCGAAGCTGATGATTTCAAAACCAACAGTTGATGATTTCAACTTCCAAAACCAACAGATTTCTTCTCTGCCAACAGATTTCAAAACCAATAGTTGATGGTACCATTCTTCTCTGCCATAAGATTTCTGAACTTCAAAAAATGTGAGATTTGCGAGATCGCAAATTTGAAGTTAAAATATGCGTACGAAGTTTTTGCTCTTGTTAGGGTTTAGGTCTTTGGATCAGACTCTGCTCTGATACCATGATAGAATGATTTGCCGTAATCAATTGTATTATTGATATCTAAATATATAAAGAGTACAATAGAGGTGTAATAAGGAAAGAACTCTAATCATAATAAATCATAATCTAATCAGGAGTCTGATTTATCCTAACAGATTGTCACCGGACTTTATCGGGGGAAGAACGAGGGCTACGGAGAAAGAAGAATGTTTGAAGGTGGATCGATGGCGACGGAGGATCGAGAGCGACAGAGGAAAGAAACGAGGGTGGCAGAAAGAAGAAGGTTTTCATATTTTTTTTAAAGTCAAGGGTAAAATTGTATTTGCACCTTAATCCGGTCAAATAAGTGTTGACTAAAAAGTCAGCCAAGTTAAGGGTTATATTGACACTTTTTAATATTGTAGAGTTATATTGTCACTTTCATCTAAAATGTAGAGTTATTTTAGCCCTTTATTCTTAAAAGAATTACACTGCTACACCTAAAACGGTCATAACTCATTAATCACTAAACCAAAACAAGTTTAATTAATGATAGAATTAAACATATGCTCTTGGATTGCAGGGGAGTAGAGAATAATCCCACTCATATCAGGTTAAATGACATTAAAAAAAAAGCATAACCCTAGTAATCATAGAAATTATGGAACCCATACTCTATAATAAATGTATCCAGGAAGTAGCCAAACAGATTGACTATAAAAACATCTATAATGAGTTACAATGTAAAATATGGTTGTTTGGAGATGATAGTACAAATGTAAATATCATCTGTACAATTGAACGACTAATTTTAATCAAGTTTAAAAATCAGAATTGAGCCTGAATGCTTAATTTGCTTTATATATGAAAAACTCTCCATTAAAGAAAGAAATATTCTTTGGGAAACACTTCTGAACCTGGGGAAAAAAAGAGAACCCTTATGCTTAATAGGAGATTTTAATTCAATAGAAAAGGTTGCAGAATATCTAGGGCCTTCCATCCCTAACCCTAGAAGCATTAAGAAATTTCAAAAATTCCTAAAGGACTCAAGCATAAGTACAACCCCATCCACGGGAACACTTTAGACTTGGACATATGTTAGACCTAAGGGTGAAGTCTGGAAGAGACTTGATAGGGGATTGGAAAATCTTCATTGGTGGTCATTGTTCCCACATTTCCACATACAAACTTTGGCCGGGGAACAATCATATCATACACCACTATTCTTAGTGTCTAAGGCCAAAGCCTAACTAACTACTCAAAATATTTGCTTTTAAACTTACAAATGTGAAAACAACACTCAAATTCTGGTATGTAAAAGTATTTGGAAATGATTTTGACAAGGTAGAAGCCAAAGAAGAAACCCTACTAAAAGCTTAAAATGACCTTTAAGATGAAAACTAAAACATCCTAACAGCTTTCAATCTGGCCAAAGGCTGTTATACTTGATCTCTCCACTACCAAGAGATGTTTTGGAGACAAAAATTAAGAGATAAGTGGGTAAATGAAGGAGACTCTAACTCTCACTTCTTTGATCAGTCAATAAAAGATAACTATAAAAGATTTAAAAAATTGCCACAATTAAAATATCACAAGGATTTGGATAAGCAACCAAAAGGAAATTGGGGATGAATTTGTAAGCTTCTACTCCAATCTCTTCTCTGAAGAAAGAATGGATCAATCTGGAACAAACAAAACGATATTACTTGGAAAAATACCTAAGTTAATCACCGAGGAACAAAACACCAAGATGGTTGACCCTGTCAGTTTTATTGAACTTCCTGATATTATAAATATTATGGATTGTGATTCAGCCCCAGGACCAGATAAGTTCTCTGGGTTTTTCTATAAACAATGTTGAGACATAAATGAAACTTATTTACACCTAGTTGTAAATGATTTTCTTAATCAAGCTTTATACCCTGAATCCATAGCCTTAGTAAGATAGTACTGATTCCTTAAAAGAGGTTTATTTCTCTTTCAAATATTTTAGGCCCATATTCCTTTGTAAGTTTATCAATAAGATACTATCAAAGCTTATGGTTGAAAGGATAAAGCCCATATATGAATGAACTCATCTCCTCTGAACAAAGAGAAAATTCTATAAGTGGGGCTACAGTAACCGGGTATGTGTGCAAATTGTAAATTTTTTCCTAAAAAATAGAGGATGCATTTGCTAAATGCGTCCCCGTCATTTTTTATTTTTTTTAAAATTTCGGAACGCTGTACTTAATTTAAAATGGGCAAAAAAAGGAAAAATTGAGGAATGACATTTAATTAAAATTGGAAATTGAGAACACTGAACACATTTAGCAAATGCTTTCTCTTCCTGTTGCATTCGTCCCCTCCACCTTTGTTCCCAAGTCTGAGGACCAAAAACCCTTAAAAATTCTTCTCTTCCGTCGCCGAATGGAAAAACCTCCGTTCTCACTCCCTTCTTCACCGAAAAAATGTCATTTTCTTCCTTCTTCTCCGGGCTCACGCCGAGCGTCTCTCTCCCAACCTTCCTTCTTTGCCATTTTCGTCGCCATAACCCTGAAACCATCATCTCTTCCGCACGCCGAACAGAAAAACCACCAGGCTCATTCATTGTTTCTTTGGAAAACGTCGTCTTCTTCCTTCTTCTCCGAGCTCACATCGTGCGTCTCTCTCCCAACCTTCCTTCTTTCACATTTTTGTTGTCGAGTCGGGTATAATTTAGTGTTTATGTTTTTCTTAGATCTACAATTAGTCCGTTGAAATTGTTGATAAATGATTGATGGGTTTGTAGGTCACTTTCCGCCAGATTGGAGTTGCTTTTTACGCCTCCAGTGATCCCGCACATGGAACTCATGCACCGTCGTTGTCACTGCCCGTGGAACTCATGCACCACTGGATAGTATACCCCCTTGGTCAGAAGGTAATTTTTGTCATTTCCAAAAATTATGTTGTATGCAATTCACTTATTTCCCCCCTTTTTTCTGAGAACTTATGTTATCTGTTTTTGTGTAATTATTCGATATGGTTTGAATTAGTTTGTACTTAATCTGATATGCATATTAGAATTGTGTGCTATAATTGAGTTCAATTTTTATATTGAGAAGAGACATCACTGAAGTTTTTTTGAGTATGTAAATTAGTAAGAAAATCAATAATAGTGTATGATTTGGTTGCCCAATGGTAATTGAAGAGTGTATGATTATGAATTGAGGAATTGAATATATGTTGTTGAATAATCATGTCTTTCTGAATATGTAATTATATGTTCTATATTTGTATAATGCAATTCTACGATGTTTTTGACGATGTACTTGTAAAAAGGGAGCCAGATTAAGTTTTATTTTAATGTCAGTGTGTATTATGATCCTCCCATACCTGAGAAAAATGTAACACTCAAACAGAGGTTAAGCCACTCTGAGTTAGTTGAATTGATTTTCAGATAGCTTGGCATTGTAAGTGAGTGGCTTCTATTGAAAATCTATTATTGTTATCCTGAGCTGATTGGTTCATCTCTAAAATATCGATGTCATAATGTGGAAGATGTCAAGTCCACGGAGGCCTTCTTTGACATTGTTGATCAAATGTCCTTGTCCTAAGATGATCTTTACATTCATATGGAAAAGATGTCAAACACCTTTGAACGTGCAGGTGATGTTGGCCCGAGCACATTCATGTTATTGTTGAGAAATGTTCAAAACTATACAACACCACCTTGCCCTACCTTTCCAACCCTTGAATATTGCCAAGGTTTTGAAGAACCTCCTTTCATTAGTGAGTTGAGTCAACCCAGTGCATATGGACATTTTGACCACACTCAACCGTCCACAAGTGCTGGTATTTATGGTGTGCATCATGAAGAGTCGAATGTCTTCGAAGATGATTATGTAGGTGAAATTAGAGAGCATGTTACTTGTGATGGTAAGCGTGTTGATAGTGAGCATGTTGTTGGCGATAGGGAAGGTGAGGAAAGGGAACTTGAAGAAGAAATCGAAGATGATCGATCCTTATCAACTGATTCGAATCAAGGGGATGATGATGAACAAGCGGTGAACACGAACAATATAGCCACAACGTCATACCTTATGGCGAATCCTAATACGAAGGCCTACTTTAGAGATTATGGGAGCCCTTATGAGGATGTGTATGACCCAACTGATTGTGGTGAAAGACTTCCTAGTTATGTTCAAGCGACCGATGAATGACTTGAGTATGCAATTTCAGACTAAGCCATAATTGGTAGAAGCTATTTCCATGTGGAGTTCGATGATGAACAGGGAATACCGGGTTGTGGAGAGCAAGTCGCATACATAGTATGAAAAATGTAAGGACGTTGTTGAAGGATGTGGAAATTGTCACTGGATTGTCAGAGCCAGCAAGAAGGTTACCCATGGGATGTAGGAGATCACCAAATGGGGAACTAGTCATAGCTGTATTGGTGTTGGTCGATCAGATGGTAACACTAACCTGACATTGTTGATGATTGCTCGTTCCAATCACCATCAGATTGACATGAACCCTTCCTTCACAGTGAAGGATGTGCAAGCGCATGTGAAGAAGGAGTTAAATGTGATCATTTCCTACAAGAAGGCGTGGTATGCTAGCCAGAAGGCTATTGAATTGGTATTCAGAACATGGGATGGATCCTTTGAAATGTTGCCGACATTTATGGATGAGCTGGCCAGGGCTAATTCTAGCATAATTGTTAATTGGGCAGACATACCTGATAGAATACAAGATCATGGGTGTAGGAATTATAAGTTTGTGTTCTGTGCATTTGGTGAGGCTATCAAAACTTTTCGCCACTGTGGGCCAATGATCAGTGTGGATGGAACTCATTTGAGAAGCACATACAAGGCCACAATGCTAGTTTTGTGACACACGACACAAATGATTACATACTTCCAATCGCTTGCAATAATTTATGCTGAGACTATTGAGAGTTGGAACCGGTTCATGCTCAAGTTGCGACTCCATGTGGTAGGTAATACTAGGTCTGTCTTATTATATCAGACCATCGTGAAGAGATTTTGAATGCAATGAGACATATGGATGAATGGATGGATCCAACAAGGATACCACTAATTTTGCTTGAGTCATTTTCAGTCCAACTTAGTGCGGATAGTGGGGAGTTCAAAAATGTGCATTTGAAGACTTTTTTTTTGGCAGCTTGGTAGTGTTAGACAAGAAAGTAGGTGGGGAGAGTACAAGGAGGAGTTGGAGAGTCTCGAACCAGCTGCTTGGAATTGTTGAAACGTCATGATAGCAGTAAGTGGTGTCTTACTTTTGATTTCAGAGACCGTCGATGGGAAATTCTTATAACTAATTTCTCAAAGAGTTATAACAATTGTTTGAGGCGTGCAAGACATCTGCCAATAACAACATGTGCTAAAGCCACTTTTAAATGAACAATTGAAATGTTTGCACTCAGGTTAATGGAGGCCAAAAACTAGTGGTACTTATTTTATACATTATTTTCCATTATTTTATTTTGGATTAGATCACCTATTCTAAATTGATGTCATTATGTAGGCCAATGTTGCCAAGAAAGATTTGGAAATTTTTTGATAAGTAAGACACTTGGGACAGGGACATATTGTGACTGTGTATGGTCAGAATTTGCAGACTTATAAGGTTTTGACAAGGACTGACCCGCATCCACCCGGCATCATTAAAAACTGAGCGGAGGAGGTTAAAGATAAAATTTATAGTTCTGCACCCAACTCACTACTATGCTACCAATAGGGTAGTTAGTGGTAAGCCATTGGTATGTCCGCAGAGATGCTAGGGCCTAACATTCAACTAAACACAACCACGTTCGGATTATAAGTGTTTCTAGGAGTAGAAAGTATAGTAAATAGGGGGGGGGGGTTGGTTTTCAATTATCAACTACTAACATGAAAGTAGAAAACATGTAAACTATATAAGCTAGACACTTGGGGAATGCTTGCGTAACATAATTAATTTAATGTTTCGATCCTCGATTAATTCACATGTGAGATTTAGACAACCTAATCTATTGCTCATAATACGTAGTGTGGTCGATGGTCACCACTTCCCCGTACCTGTCATGTCGGGTGCTCTTGCAATTTTCCATTAGCACCGCCTCCATAATTAGGGGAGTACAACTAGGTTTGACTGTTGTTATAGGTCTGTTTCTCCCCCGCACAATTACGCCTCGGGCACTCCACCACAGATGCTCTACTCCCCAGGCTTTTGAACGAGGAAAAGAAAGGTAGGCACCTTATCTATGACATCATGACCTCTTACAACCCTAGCTTGTTACTTTGTGCTATCTCTACCCGTAACCCTTCGGACTACTCTTAATAGTCAAATAAGACTGGTGTGCTGCCACATCGTAACAGTAAAACTTGGAAAAGACCTACGTGCACACACCCACGTGGTCCCGGACACTGGTACCCATATCACATCTAAGGTTTCTCTTCCCTGGGGGGGTATCAATATTTGCACCATAATGAATATAGAATAGAGTGTGTGCTAATGGAGTGTACTATTCATGAAATTATAACATTCAATAACAAGTCACAATAATATCACAAACACGATAATTAGGATGAACCAAGAATCTCATAAAAACATAAATCAACACATGAATACAATTATCCCCAAGCTATGGAAACTACTACCTAGACATGGAATTCAAATATATATTTGAATTCCAAATTATAGGATCAAAGCAAAATAAAAAGGAAAGAAACAAATAAGAGAGAATGTTTCTTTCTAGGATGCTCTCCAAATTACAAGACTAAGACTAAAAGAGTATGAAAAGAATGAAGCCCTAGTAGACTAAGCCTCTATATATAGTAGTAGGGGATCGGGCCTAAAAATATGCCCAAAATAGGCCAAAATGTGTAAAACCCTAGTTCATCCACCACTGGCGCGGACCGCCGCAGACAGCCGAGGATGGAGCGGTCTGCGCCGCTCATAGGGCTCGTACCAACACGGGGCACCAGATCTGGTGTGGCCCATTTGATCCGTGCTGGTGTGGGCTGTGGCATCTCATGTGGGTCGTGCCCGGCACAGTCTGTGGCGTCGAGTGCGGCCTATCATCAGAATGGTCATTTTTGCACTTATGATTCGGGGGTCATGTCGTTTGGAGCAGGCCGTCATCAAAATCCTTATTTTTCTTAGTAATTTGGCATAGGCCACTTAGTTCTTCACATCCCACTGGCTGGTCTCAATATGTTTCACTTGAAATGGCGTGGACCGTCGAAAACGGGAGGGTCCGCGCCCATACTTAGCCATTTTTAGGGAAAAAGGGCACTTGAGCACGCGGCCAATTGGGATTGGCACGGTTTACACCGGCACCGGGCCTTGGCATGGCTCATGCTAGAGACCCTTGGTGCGGGTCATTGGCGCCTCGCTTGGTGCCACCCATGAGCGGTCTGCGCCGATCCGTTTATGCTTCAGCTGACTAAACTTCTTTCCTTCGCTACGAATGAACCGCTAGTCCATTTTGAGAGTTCTAGTAGTCAATTGTATGGTTCTCGAGGAGAAAAATCCAATGAAACCAATATTGAATGCTGATTCTTCTTGGATCGTTCCTAACATTTGGTGCAACTCTCAGACCATGTTCTTCGTTTCTTCCTTGGCCATTTTGAACTCCAATGACGCCTATCTTTGGCTCCATCCTTCTACTACCACAATTTGATGTTTTTGGCCCTCATCTACTACCATTATAATGTGAATAGCCTTCGACCTCTTTTTACGGTCCTTGCAAATAGCCTTCAATATCTTCTACCGTCCTTGCGACCTACTAAGGATGTAATGTAATGAAAAGTACCCACAAGCGACCTTCACATAGAATGTGAACGACTTTCACATAGAATGTAATGTAATGAAAAGTACCCACGAGTGACCTACTAAGGATGATCACAAAGGAAGATCTAGGTGCCCGTGGATACAAGGTGTCCATTAGTGCCAATTATGTCCACAAAATGCGGGATTTAGACAAGAAAATGAAACATGTCCGTCTAAATCCCTTGTCATGTAAACTCAACTAATACTAGCAATCCAACATATAAAAAGAACCACCTATTACGCTGAATACAATGGTTAATGTACGCATAATGAAGTACATCAAGGACCATTGATGGTAGCATGGGTGAGAGCCACTACACTTTGAAATAGAAGAAAAATGAGTGTAGTTGTTGCGAATGGAAAATTTTCTCATTTGCCTTGTTTCCATGCCTTGGCTGTTTGTAGGTACATGTGTGATGATCCAATAAATCTTTGTGATAAGGCATATCGCATGAACACCTTTGTGGATCAATATAGTGAGGGTTTTGTGCTTATCCGAGATTCCTCACTATGGCAACCCACCAACTAGAGGTTGATTCCCGATATCGAAAAGTTTTGCAACAGGAGGCGTGGACAATTTGCAGAGAGAAAATAAGTAATCAAATGAATGAGAGACTGTCGGGTGATCGCAGAGGCGTCCGTGAGCGAGGTCATGCTTAGGGTCCTATTTGTAGTATGTAGTTTCTAGAAATGCTTACGTTTTGTTGAGGCTACTATGTATTATATGATATTGGTGTTGAGACCACTACTAATGTTTTAGTGATCCTGTATGTTATATAAAATTAACTCATTATTAAATTGATCTTCGTGCTATTTTGTATTATGCGTTTTATTTAAATTGAAGCTAATGTTGAATTGATTTTAATATTTATTACATGTAATTGTATTAAGTTGTGGAAATATTGATTTATCATTTTGAAATCCAATTTTCATTTTCTAGATTAGATCTTCATTTTCACTAGGGAAACACCATGGATTATCCGGGGCCCATTGACGAGGAATTGCTTTATCTTTAGCAGGAGGATTGTGCATGCGCGATATAAAAAAATGGCCATTTGTAGGATTAAGCATTGCAAGTTAGACGGTGGGATGGGGCTTGTTGGAGTGGTGTGGTCTCTGATAGAGTGAAACTATGTTCGTGCGGTCGGCTTCCAGGGACTTCTTAATTCTGCACCAATTCACATTGACCATTCACTTATCACAACGTTAGTCGAGCTTTGGAAACCAGAGACGTACACGTTTCATCTTTCGATGGGGATGCTACCATCACATTGCAGGATGTGGGCATCCTTAGGGCCTACAAATCGATGGTATGCCAATCAAAGGTGTTGACACAAGTAGGCGTACAGATGAGTAGCAAAGAATATGCACTGGCTTCTTGGTGGCTACAACACCCTCGAGTTCTATCAAAGGGGCTTGCAGAAGAGCCTCCAGGTCGGGAAATGTGTTGCAAAATCCATTTCCTAATAATGCTACAGAGATAGATTGTTAGCACCAGGCAAGGGTATTCATTTTACAGTTGGTTGGAGGATTGCTGATGTCTGATACATCGGGGCACCTGATCTCTCTCCTCTATTTGTCGATACTCATTGACATATATGTAGCACATCAGTATAGTTAAGGGAGTGCGATTTCGGCACCCTTGTACAGGAGCTTATGTGACACTGCAATTCCGCATGAAAAATCCATATCATGGGCACTTGTCCTACTACATGTAACATTGTTGGTTAAACTTGTAAGTTGGATACTTGTTCATATTGACTGCTTACATTATGTTTTATTCTTTTATATTCATTGTCAGTTGTGGGCATGAGAGTGAATACCAACCATCCATCCTACCGGACGACTTCCAGTGACCGATAACATGAATGCTCTTGGGTCCAGGTTTGTATTCATTTAGTAAGAACACAAACATTAAACCCTTTTCATTACTAAGAATAGCTAACATTTTTCTCTATGTTCCTCATAGGTGGAGAGCCCAGTATGATTTATCACAATCATCCATGCATGTACTAAAAGTGTATAATATCAGCTAACATCTCTCCACGACAACCAGGTTTACAATAATTTAGTTTTCCTTTTTTTGAACTGAAAAATTGGTGTTTCTTTTATAGCAATAAACTTATCTTTTATGTCGGTTTATTTGGCAGCCATACACTGAAGATGTCATGCAACATCTCCCACCATATTGTAAGACTAGTAGCAACAACTGGCTATTGTGTATCAACCTCATTTGTTGGCACATCGTGGAGGGTCATCTTGTTCATTGTGTTCTCGGGAAATTTGGCCTTCCAGATAATACTCAGCCAGTTGGTAACTAAGGATGAACATAACACTCATCATTCTAGAGACCTTCGGGGAGATTGAATGGGGATTAGCGTATTGTACTGAGAGAATATGTTGATGCGTGGGAAAATCGAGCACAAAACCCAATCTCAAATCTTGGGATGGCGGATCTATATGCATCTTATTGAGAATACATAGAGTGGTATTTTTGCAAAAAAGTGACCCTGATTGATCAGCCAAGAAGGCGTCGAGCGGTGACAGAGGGGTTTCATGGAGATGGAGCAACTTTGAAGTTTGTGGTCAACCCACGAAGACCATCAGGTGGTCAACCCTCACACTCCACTTCTCCAGCTAATTCTACTGCATACCGTACTCCCACTACTAGTCAAACGTATATATTGCCCACTGCTCCATTTCATACATGTAGCGTTCCTCACGTCCAGTATGATTTTAATGAGGAAGAAGGGGACGATATAGATAAGGATTTAACAGAGAGAGTTCGGCATGATGGCGTACGTGTTTCTACTCATATGGATGTTCTTCGACGCATATCCCGCACCATGCGCCCGCCCCCTGTGGAACCGGTAGAAAGGTTTTGAGAGTGCGTCATTAGTACCTTTCATGTCACTGGGCATTCATTTCAATTACACTTTTACCTTTCTATTGGACATGCGTTCTTCGAATATTGTATCACTGATATATATATATAGAGAGAGAGAGAGAATTGAGATCATGTGAGAACATCTATCTTAGGTGAGAACACCCACTTGTGTGAGAACACATCCTAACCATTGGTTAAACTACATCAACTATTCAGATTTAAGGAGAAAATCTAACATTAAAGCTAATAAATGGCCAAATTTGAATATCCTCTCTACCAAGTGAGACACTCCTCTCTGCCAAGTGATAATGATTTTCGCCGGAAGCATGTTTATATCCTCGAGGGTTAATTAGGTTGGATGTTAATTCTACTTATTGTAATCGCTTCCGGACATTTTTTCTATTGTCTAGGAAGGAATGATTTTTGAAAAAAAATATAAATAAAAGGCCAAATTTGTGGATCTTCTTCGGGTCAAAACGCTACTCATTCGGACCCTGATTCGGGTGGAAATTCGCGTTCTTCCGCAAAGCTCATTCCATATCCTTATTCCGGATTATTTCAGATACGAGCTGCTCCCCAAAATTCTGTCATGGCGTTCTTCGTGATGGATCTAAATAGGTAATTCGAGTACTCTGGCAAATTGGTTTTGTTTCGATTTCATGGGTTTGTTGTTTGTTTTTCATTGGTGTTCCTGAATTAGGGTTTTCTTTCACCGTTTCTCTTTGAATTTGCTTTTTGTAAGGATTTCGAGGATTCTGAGCAGAAGGTCTACAAATTGAATCCTGATCCACCACCACTTGTATATATCAATTCATAAAAGAAGTAGCTTGCGTGAAACAAGATCCCCGGCTCTCCGCAATAACATTGAGAATCGAGTTAAAATTATAACCGTGATATAATCGAGGTAGAGTTCTCGATTTTTGAACATCTGCATTCTCCAAAGGTTGCTTTTTGATATTGAGTTTTTTAGTTTAGAAAAGGTATAGTACCAGAAAATTGCAATGGGGTTTCCGATGGAATTGTTACTTCATATATCTGATGCACGTATATGCATACGATGATTTTTACAAGTTCTTTTCATTTAGGTTCCATCTTTGTGGTTGATTTGTTCTTTAGCTTTTGCTTGTGTGAAATTGTCCAAGTTTGACCATGTATGATATGAGTATTAGAATGATTTGGATTTGGAGCTTCGGCTAGGCCGGTCTTAGGCTCGTTGCAGATTTAGTGTTGATGATCACTGGTGTTGTTTAGGGTTGATGATCAGTAGTGTTGTTTTGTTTTCATTTTAACTGATTTTTTAGTGGATTTTCTTAGATGTTTTAGGTGATTATTAGAAAGAAGGTGATGTTTTAGGCCTGATTAAAAAGTAAAGATCAATATAGTGGATTTTCTTACATTTTCTGTTTTTCACTTATTTTGATGTATTTGTTGACGTCTTAGCATGGCACGTAGTTGTGAACTATTGTAAGAGAAGGCAGGTTTCAGTTGTTTTCTGTGTGGTTTTGATAATAAAGTGGATCGGGGTTGGTTTTTCTGGAACTGTCTTTTGTTTTCTTTAAGCCTCTTTAACTTTTGCTTGTGTGAAATTGTCCAAGTTTGACCCTGTATGGTATGAGTAATTGATTAATGTATTGAACTTGGGGGATTGTTTGCCCTAGGGAAGTCAGGAGCTCCTGGTGCAGGGTACTTGGGCTGAAATTTCAGGTTCAGAAATATCCCTCAGCCACACAAGTATGTCATTGTTACACTTTATATCACAATAAGCACACTCTTGTAAATACTTTAATATTGGAAATGGAAATTGTCCATTCGGGAGCCAGGCTCGTATCTATGGAACTCCACTGTGATGCATATCTATACTGCTCAAGGTTTATGGGTTCAATTAAAGAAGTGTAGCTGCCGAGGAGTGGGTAAATATGCATTGGGATATCTGTATGGTCACTACATTCCGCACATGCTGGTAGGCTTAGATGGAGGAGAAGAAGAATCTTACTCTGATGAATCGAAAAATGAGATGACTAAAGCTTTGGCGTTTATACTGGCTGTGGGAGGATTACAGATATGAGTCTCATTGAGTGATAGCATGTCAACCTTGAAGGGCTTAGTTTGGTGGTTGTATGGTGTAATTAAATGATAGTGGTTACCAACTTCCTTTAATCTTTCAGCCATAGTGGTTTTAGCCTATGGGACTACTGATTAATTTTGTTTCCATTTTGATTTGATGTTTATGTCAATGTAGTACTCTTCATATTATAGACGTTCTTATAAGGCTTGAATATAATATTTTTAGTTGGCAGTTCTTTAATAATACTTACGTGCCACAGAAACAATTTTGAAAAAGTTTGGCTTCATGGTTATACTTTGGCTGAAGCAGAACACGGCTAGTGCTATGAAACAATATAGAATTAGTACAGGTTTGTGGTGTTTAAAGTACAGCTCGTAGGTGCTTCAAATGTACTTTGTAGGTCCATTTTTTTTATAACATGTACATACTACAAAAATAACTAAGAATCAATATATATTTAAGGTGCTTAAATTACAACTTATTTGTGCTTCAATTACAACTTATAAGTACTTCAAGTTTAACTCTTTATGCTTTTCTTATAACTTGGATTGCTACAAAAACAACTTGGAATAGATATAACTTCAAGCTACTTAAGTCACAACTCGTTGGTACTTCAACTACAACTTATTAGTGCTTATAGTGTAGTCTACGTGTGCTTTCTTTATAACTTGGATGTGCGGCAAGAACAACTTGGAAATATGTTCAACCCATAGCTTGTTGGTGCTCTATATACAACTTACAAGTGCTTTAAATATAGATTGCAGGTGCCATTTTTTTTATTACTTGGATGTGCAACGAAAACAACTTGAAAAAACATAACTTCATTGTGTTCAAACTACAACTCGTAGGTGTTTCAAGTATTGTATGTAGGTACTTCTTTTATAACCGGTTTGTGTTAGGAAAATAACTTGAAAAATGTAGGGTAAAATATAAATATAACCCTATTATTTTTCAAAAGTGCCAATATAATCCTGCATAATCTGAAAGTGCGATTATAACTTTAATATTTGCATCAAATGTGCCGATATAACTGATAGAATATCTTGATTGATATCAAGATATTCTTGTATTTATTGATAGAATATCTTGATTGATATTAAGATATTCTTGTATTTATTTGTAATATTTCTTGTCTATATTTAGAGTAGGCTAGATACAATGAATGTATATCTCTTGTACTCTATAAATTGTAACATCCTTGCATCAATGAAATCATTATGAATTACACATTCACATGGTATCAGAGCTGGTTCTCATACACATTCGTTAGGTGCAGTATTCAAACCCTAACCTTACAAACCCTAGCCCACTACTAGGTGTCTAAAGCTCTTCCGATCCAGACCAAATCCTGCCGCCGGTGTGCTCTCGTCGTCCCGGTGGAGATCGGAAAATCTTTGACCTACGCCACCATGATCCATATGTTGCCGATCAAGCTCAACACCGGAAATTTCATGGTGTGGCGATCTCAGGTACAGGTGTTGTTTCAATCTGCTGGGTTTTTTGCGTACCTCGACGGTTCTCTACCAAAACCCAACGCTTCTGCTGCTGGAACGTCGGATCCCTCAGCCCTCACGCCGGAGGCTTGGACGGCGCAGGACAAGGTCCTTCAGGCTCTTCTCCGATCGTCGCTCACCGAAGAATCCATGTTAGAAATGATCGGCTGCGAGACTGTTCAGGCCATGTGGGAAGCTCTGGCGGCGGCGTTCGACAACACGTCTGACGCTCGAGAGTTGCAACTCCGTGACGAGCTGCACACAATCCGCTGCGACTCTTCCATTGTCATGGAATATCACCGCCGCCTCAAGACCATCGCCGACGACCTTGCTTCTGTTGGATCTCCAGTCGGGAACAAGGATCGCGTCATGATTTTTCTTCACGGTCTCGGCTCAGCCTTCTCCAATTTCCAGGCGGTGCAAATGTCGCAACCCCAGATTCTGGCGTATGCCGACGTTGTCGCAAGGGCCAGAAGTCACGAGATCTTCCTCGCTTCTGGTGGTTCTCATACTGACATGGGTTCTGATCCTGCTCCCGTCCTTTTGCAGCCTATGCACAGGCGTTTTCAGGTGGTTTTTCCTCGAACTCCCTGGCGCGTGGCCAACATGCACCACCGACAAGCGTGTCAAACCCCACGTGTGGCCGATCTAGCGGCGGTTCTGGGCGCTCTGGTGGTTCTGGTTGTGCAGTTGGTGGTGGTGGCTCCTCTGGTCAATCTGCTGGTGGTGGTGGCGGTGCTCGTCGTAGTAAACGAAGGTGGAATCCCAAATTCCAACTTTGTTATGAATTTGGTCACACGGCTCGCACTTGCACCAACCCGAATCCGGAGTCTGCAAATCATGCTGATGCTTTTCAGTCCTCGGTGTCTCTCGACAATGCTTCTGACTGGTATCTAGACTCTGGTGCTACCAACCACATGGCTTCCACATCGTCTGGTCTTGATAGCATCACTCCCTATAACGGTAACCATTCTGTCGCTATTGCTAATGGTAGATCTATTAAAATTACTCATATTGGTCAGCGTCGGTTTTCTCGTGATTTATGCTTATCTGATGTGTTGGTGGTACCTGATATTACGAAAAACCTTCTCTCCATTAGTAAACTGACAAGGGATTTGCATGATGTGATATCATTTGATGAAAATTCGTTTATTATTCAGACACGGTCCAAAAAGGAAATCGTGGGCCGATGACAATGTGAGAAAGGTCTTTATGTGCTAGAACAAGGTGGTGCTGCTTTTGTTGCTTATATTCAAGCAAATAAACATAGGGCGTCTTTTGACATATGGCATGCTAGACTAGGTCATACTTCCCCTTCAGTTATTTCATTATTGAATAAGATCAACCTAGTTAAGGTTACATCCTTTTCGCCTACACCCTCTTTATGTTCTTCCTGTGAACGAGCTAAGGGAAAAAGGCTTTCAGTTATGGAAAATCCCAGACGGGCTGTTTCTTTACTTGCTTTAGTACACTGCGACTTATGGAGTCCTGCTCCTATTTTATCAGAAAGTGGTTTCTCTTATTATGCGATCTTTGTGGATGATTTTTCGCGCTTTACTTGGTTTTATCCGTTGAAGCGGAAATTGGAATTTTTTGAGACATTCGTGCATTTTTAGAACTTGGTTGAAAATCAGTTTTCCTGCTCGATTAAGGTGTTTCAAAGTGATGGAGGCACTGAATTCACTAATGCGCGTTTACGAGCTCACTTCTCTGCTAAGGATTTTTTCATCAAATTTCTTGTCCAGCCACACCAGAACAGAATGGTAGAGCTGAACGCAAACACAGGCATATTACGGAAATGGGACTGTCAATGTTGATGCACTCTCAGCTACCACCATCTTACTGGGATGTTGCCTTCGCCACTGCCACTTATACCATCAACCGTCTCCCTACGCCTGTTCTTCACAATGTGTCTCCCTACTTTCTGATCCATGGCCGTCATCCTGATTACTCTAACTTTCATCCTTTTGGGTGTAGAGTTTATCCTTATATGCAGCCGTTTTCACCCCATAAGCTCGCTCCTCGAAGTGTTCTATGCATTTTTGTTGGTTACAGTGCACAATACAAAGGTTTTCGCTGCCTTGACCCCTCATCCAAGAAGGTCTACCTCACTCGCCATGCCCGTTTCGATGAGACCTCCTTTCCAGCAGCTGCTAATTCTACTTCTGTTGCTCCAGCAACCTTGGATGTTTCTGTCTTTGCAGACTTGGATGATCCTATCTTATCGGCAAACCCGACTCTAGTACCGTCGGTAAACCCGACTCCAACACCGTCGCCGACCTCAACTCCTGCACCGTCATCACTGCCATCCCCATCTCAATCTCCAACACCATCTGCTTTCTCTCCGTCGCCTTCACCACCGCGATCGATTCACCGCATGACTACCCGTTTGCAAACAGGCAGTCTTACCACTAATCTTCAGTTTGCTGATTATGAGATGACTGGACTTCTTGCTGCATTGCTTGCCGAGACTGAGCCGCAAGGGTTTCGTTCCGCTGTTGAAGATTCCCGTTGGACTTCTGCCATGGATGAGGAGTGCGAGCTCTCCTCCAGCAACACACACTTGGGATCTTGTTCCTCGACCCTCAGATGCTAATGTTGTTGGATCCAAATGGGTTTATCGTCTCAAGCATCATCCTGATGGCTCTATTGACAGGTATAAGGCTCGTCTTGTTGCCCAAGGATTTACTCAGCTGCCTGGGTTTGACTTTACTCATACCTTTAGTCCTGTCGTTAAAGCCTCCACTGTCCGGATCATCCTTGGTCTTGCCACGACCTTCTCTTGGCCTCTTCATCAGCTCGATGTCAGTAACGCTTTCCTTAATGGTGTTCTTGATTCTCCGGTCTACATGGAGCAAACAGCTGGATTTTCTGATCCTGCTCATCCAAATTTTTTCTGTCGCCTTCGGAAAGCCATATATGGGCTCAAGCAGGCTCCTTGGGCTTGGTTCCAGTGCTTCAGCTCCTTTCTTCTCCGTTTAGGGTTTAAGTGCTGTTTGACTGACACTTCACTGTTTGTTTATGCTTGAGGATCGACTGTGCTATATTTGTTGGTGTATCTTGATGACATCATCCTCACTGAAAATAACTCCGATCTCATTCGACGGTTCATTGTTCGTGCTGATCGAGAGTTCTCCGTCAAAGATCCTGGTTCTCTTCACTACTTTTTGGGCATTGAGTTACTCGATCTTCTTCTGGGCTGTTCTTAGGGCAAGCTAAGTACGCTATGGAAATTTTACAGCGAGCTGGTATGACGGATACTGCGCCTATCTCTACACCGTTTGTGCCTGGTTCGCAGCTTGTCACCTCTGCTAGTCCTGAATTCTCAAATGCCAAGCTTTATCACTCACTTGTTGGTGCACTGCAGTATTTGACAATCACTCACCCATATTTATCTTATGCTGTTAACTCTGTCAGCCAGTTTCTGCAGTCTCCTAAGAATGATCATTTTCAAGCTGTCACTCGCATCCTTTGCTATGTTCGTGGGACGCTTCACTATGGACTTTCGTTCCATCCTTCGCCTGCTGGTCTTCCCATTCTTGGCTACTTTGATGCTGATTGGGCTCGTTGTCTCGAGACTCACCGCTCCACCTATGGCTATGCCATTTTCCTTGGTGGAAATCTTGTTTCTTGGCGTGCTAAGAAGCAACTTACTGTTTCTCGATCCAGTTGTGAATCCGAATATCGTGCCATGGCTAATACTGCGGCTGAGTTGGCTTGGTTGTGTCAACTGCTACGTGAGCTTCGGGTCCCTCGATCTTCCACTCCGCTACTACTCTGTGACAACAGTAGTGCCATTTTTCTGGCTCAAAATCCAGTTGCCCATAAGCGGGCTAAGCACATCGACATTGACTACCACTTCGTTCGTGAGCTTGTTACCTCTGGGAAGCTTCGTGTTAGTCATGTTCCCTCTTCTCTTCAAGTGGCTGATGTTTTCACTAAGGGACTGTCTCGCCCGCTCTTCGAGTTGTTTTGTTCCAAGCTTTGCATCTCCAGCAATCCGATGCTTCGCTTGAAGGGGGGTGATAGAATATCTTGATTGATATCAAGATATTCTTGTATTTATTGATAGAATATCTTGATTGATATTAAGATATTCTTGTATTTAATTGTAATATTTCTTGTCTATATTTAGAGTAGGCTAGATACAATGAATGTATAGCTCTTGTACTCTATAAATTGTAACATCCTTGCATCAATGAAATCATTCTGAATTACACATTCACAATAACCTTTTGGCACTATTCCGACATAACCTTTTGGCACTATTCCGACATTGACTTGGTATTTTCCAACATTGACCAAATAAAAAAAAGAATAAAATAACCCAAATCTTAAAATTACAAATGCAAAGGCAAAAATACCCTAAATTCTTCTTCATCCTCTTTACAGCTGCTTCACCTCCACCACTGCCGCTCTACTGCTGCTCCGCCACTGTCGGTATCTGGAGCTCGCAGGAATATGGTTTATTATGCTTACTCAATCCTAACCCCACTCACCCCCCCGTTCCACTCCCTGCTCACACCAAACAAAAAATGGAAAACCCCGATGGAGAAAGGGGAGAGCACTGAAGCTATCCAAATCACCTAATTTCTCAACAAAATTCTTAGCTCCAGGAGCACCCATCAGACTTTAGGGGAGTCTATATTGAATAGGAAACTTCCTTAGATAGTTTTTGGGGAAATTGATTTCTATATAAATCCCCTCACCATCTTTTCCCTCCGTCAAGACCCACTTCCGTCCAGACGGAAAACTGATAAAGTAAATTTTCATAAAATTCTGATTATTGAAGAAGAGTATATATAGAGTACAAAGAAAACTATTTTTATAGCTCTAAACTTAGTCAACATGGAATAAAATATTATCAAATCTTTTATTTGCTTTATTCTAACACTCCCATCAAGCGAAGTGACGGATGCTCGCCGACGTATAACTTGGATCTGAACAACTCGAACAACGGACGAGAAAGACCCTTGGTGAAGATGTCCGTGATCTGTAGAGAAGTCGGAACATGGGCAACGCGCAAATGGCTAGATGTTACCAGCTCACGAACAAAATGGTAATCAATGTCTATATGCTTTGCCCGCTTGTACACCACCGGATTCTGAGCCAAGAAGATAGCACTGCTGTTGTCGCATAACAGCAAAGACAAACCAGAAAGCGGAACCCGAAGATCACAAAGTAAATGAGTGAGCCAAACAACCTCCAAAGAGCGCGATACTCAGACTCAGTACTAGAGCGAGAAACAGTGGGTTGTTTCTTGGCACTCCAAGAAACCAGATTCCTACCCAGATAAACCGCATAACCATAAGTGGACTTACGAGTCTCCAAACAGCAGGCCCAGTCACCATCAGAATATCCTTACACTTCTGGAGTGATGGCAGAATGAAAAACCAGACCAAAATGAAGAGTGCTATGAACATAATGCAAAATCTGTGTAACTGTAGTAAAATGATCATCTCTAGGATCCTAAAGGTACTGACTCACTGTGTTGACCGAGAAAGCCAAATCCAGACGAGTGATGGTGAGATACTGAAGCGCCCCAACAAGAGAGCAATAAAGGGTAGGATCCTGGAATGACAGACTAGTAGAACTGTGCAGCTGAGAACCAACAACAAATGGTGTAGAAACTGGTGCTACATCAGTCATACCAACCCAAGTTAGAATATCCCGAGCATACTTTGCTTGGCCAAGAAGTAACCCTGAGGAGGTAGGAGAAACTTCAAGACCAAGAAAGTAATGAAGAACATCAAGATCCTTGATTGGAAACTCTTTGTGCGTCCGAGAAATGAATTGACGAAGAAGAGTCGAGTCATTCCCGGTAAGAATAATTTCGTCCACCTACACAAGGAGATACAGTAACGATGACCCTCTCGACAGGACAAATAAGGAAGTATCAGCTGAACTGCACTGAAAACCAAGCTGTGTAAGATAGCTGCTAAACCATTGGAACCAAGCTTGAGGAGCCCACTTAAGACCATAAATGGCCTTCCGCATGCGACAAAAAAAATCTGGATGAGAAGAATCCTGATAACCAACGGGCTGCTTCATATAGACTGGAGTGTTCAGAGCACCATTAAGAAAGGCGTTCTTGACATCCAGCTGATGAAGTGGCCAAGAACGCATGGTGGCAATTGCAAGAACTGTCCGAACAATGGAGGCTTTGACCACAGGACTGAAAGTATGGTCAAAGTCAAAGTTCGAAATCTGTGAAAAAACCTGCGCCATAAGACTGGCTTTGTGTCACTCAATAGTACCATCTAGGCGATACTTAAGCCGATAGACCCATTTGGAGCCAACGATGTTGGCATCCGAAGGCCGAGGCACCAAGTCCCAAGTGTGCTGACTACGAAAAATAGCCATCTTGTCGTCCATAGCTGAAACCCTGGCTGGATCCTAAAGGGCCGAGCAAAAATCAGTGGGCTTTGTTTGAGAAAGAAGTGAAGTAGTAAGACCATGTACAATAATGTTCGAATAATATCATCGCTGAATGGTACCATTGGCTGACCAAGTGGCCATCTGATAAGTACGAGGAGGAGGCGGCAAGGCTGGAGGAGTCGGACCAGCAGATGACGCCAAAAAAGACCTAGCTGAGCTGACCGAGTGGTGTCTAATGGGCAAGGCTGGAGAAGGGGCGGCCGAGACTGGCTGAGACACCATGACCGGTGGTTGAAAAGGCAGGACTGGTGACGGAAAAGCCGGTTCTGGGCCCGTCGTGCAAATGGTGCATGGCGACAAGGGAGACAATTTCGGAATGGTTACAGGGGCCGCGGAGTCACCATCAGGATCAATAAAAGCAGAGACATCAAGAGTGGATGCTGTAGAGCCCGAGGTCGAAGAAGTAGCAAATGGAAAGTATGTCTCATCAAATTGAGCATGATGAGTGATGTAGACTATGCCTGTAAAGGAATCTAGACACCGAAACCTTTGTACTGTGAACTGTAGCTAATGAAGACACAAGGAATGCTGCGGGGAGATAATTTGCGATCAGCATACGGTCGAACAAATGGAAAGACCCAGAACCCAAAGGATGAAAATTTGAGTAACTAGGGCCACGACCATATAGAAGCCCATAAGGAGAAGAACCATGCAGTACAGGAGTAGGTAGTCGGTTGATCGTGTATGCAGCTGCAGCAAATGTATCATCCCAGTAAGAAATAGGAAGATGCAAAATGAAAGAGCATAGTAAGGCCCATCTCGGCAACATGCCTATGTTTGCACTCCCCACGACCATTCTATTCCAGAGTGTAAGGACACAATATCTGATGGTGACTGCCCTTAATTGATAAATGGGCTCGTAGACGAGTGTTTAGAAACTCCATACCACTATCACTCTGAAACCTTAATTTTCGAAGAGAATTGATTCTCCACAAATGCATCAAATTGTAAGTAAGCATAAAAAAATCCGACTTGCGACGAAGTGGATAAAGCTAGGTGAAACAAGAATAATCATCCAAAAATAAAGCATAGTACAAAAAACCATTCAATGATAAAACATGGGAAGGTCCCCATAAATCACAATGAATCAAATCCAGTACATGTATAGCACGTTTATGGTTCTCAATGAAAGCCAACCGTTGACCTTTCGCCATGACACAGGGGGCGCAGGTAACAGATTTGGGCAACAAAGAAGACAAAGAAACTAGACTAGACTTCTGCAAACTAGAAATAACTGCCATCGGTGCATGACCCAAGCGAGCATGCCAAAGCTCGTAAGATGCCCGTCCTTTATTCTGTTGTAAATGCGAGAAAAATGCTGAATCGCTTCTATCCAAAACATTGAGACCACTCTCACGGTGGCCCCTGCCCACGACTGCCTTGGAAACTTTGTTCTGAATGACAACGTTCTGATCATCAAAGGTGACAAAAGCATTTAAATCTGTGGTCAGTTTACTAATAGACATTAGATTCTTATTAATATTAGGAACAACCAGAACATCATACAGACATAAATCATCAGAAATCTTAGTATCACCAACATGAGAGATTCGAATAGAAGCACCATTACCAACAGAGATGTGAGAATTACCAGAATATGGAGCAACAAACTTTAAGGCAGTGGCAGATGATGCCATATGATTGGTGGTGCCAGAGTTAATATACCAATAAGAAGATTGTGCAGTAGGCTCTAACTGCAGAGATGACTGAAAACTTTCAGCCAGATGAGTGGAGTCTGTACGATGAGTTGGACCCTGAGAACCAGTCTAAGCAAGTATCTTGTAACAAGTCGCAACATAGTGACCTAGACGACCACACCAAGTGCATTGCGGCTGACCACGACTAGCCCCAGTTGAGAACTGACCGTCGGACCTGCCGCATCACCGACCTTTGAAACGGTTACCCCTGGTGGCGTATGAGCCGTACGCGCCGCCACCCCTCACTGACACGTGATCCCACGCGTGGCCGGCCAAGGGTTTTCACCTGCTGTGAATGCGGCATGCCCAGTGGCTGGGGCTGAATGGTCTTGTAAATTTTTTAGAAAAGCTTTGTGGTTTTTGGCACGAGATAAAATATTGGCATACAATAGAGTGAGCGAAGAATTAATTAAAGGTGTAGAAAAATCTTTAAAGTCAGCTCCAAGGGCAGGCAAAAACCAAATAATCTTATCATCATTTGATACAGGGGAACCCATCATAGACAATTGCTTAAAAATTTCTTTAAATTTAAGATGGAGTTCATGAACTGTACCAGTCTTACGTATACCGTGGCCAACAGCACAAAGAAGAATGGTTGATGCACTGCTGTCGTGATAAATGGACTGAAGATTGTCCCATATTTCCTTCGAAGTGGCACAGTCAGGTAAAACCGCCTATCCTGGGGAAAAAAATGAAAGATGAAGGTGATAAAACCTGGTGTTTGCTATTTAAAATTGGAGAAGACGATGTAAAATTCTACAAGCCCATTACAGGGGATAGAGATGGAAGAAATAACAAAAGAAGAAATTCATGAGAGCTCAAAATAGTGGGATGAAGCAGTCATGTGCAAAGTCTTTGGCAGTAATCCACCATACAGAGTCATGGAGGGATTCTTCACCAGGATATGGGGAAAAGGCTTGAAACAGGTATGGATGATAGAAAGGGGAATCTTTGTTATTCAGTTTACCAACAAAACCTGTAGGGATGAAATTCTAGAGCAGGAGAATCTGTTTTTTGATAGTAAACGGGTTATAATCAAGGCCCTGTCTCCTAATATAATTTCAGTGATTATGATATTGTGCCTGTATGGATCCAACTTCTGTTTTTCCATTGATGTACTGGCATCCTAGAATTATAAATAATATTTTAGTCCATTGGGTAGCCCATCTATCTTGATAGAGAAACTAAGGAGAAATAAGGCTTTTATATGCCAGGATTTAGGGCATGGGCAGTGGTGGTCTCTTAAAATTAAAAGACCGCTTAAGAGACCAAAAACCACCACAGTGGTGGTCTTTTGAGTGGTCTCTTGCTAAGAGACCACTCACTGAGCTCTTACTAAGATCCCGGTCTGGAGCCTCCAAATGGGCCACAAGCGCTGACGCCGCACAGGGGCTCTGCGCGTTCCATTTTTTTTCAACGGGTGGGACACGTGTCGCCCCCTGAGCGGGCCACGTGTCCCACTCAGCCGCATTCCTTTTTTTTTTTTGAATTTTTGTTGCGGACACGTGTCACCCATGGATTGGGCCACGTGTCCGCAATGGTAATTTTTTGGGAAGAAATCAGAATTTGAATTCTGGGGGACACGTGGTCCAATACGGAGGTGACACGTGTCCCCCCAACGGCTGGATAATGGCCATTTTTTTTGAATGGGACACGTGTCCCATTCTGGTGGCGACACGTGTCCCAGACGAAATTTTGCAGAATTTTTTTTTAAAATTTCTATTATAATTTTTATATTCCATTCTCCCACTTTTTTGCCTATAAATATGGACCATTTCAACTCATTTCACCACACCACTTCCAAATCAAATTCTCTTACCTCACAAATTCATCTTCTATATTGTTATTCATTTTTCGTGATGGATCCACGAAGAACGTCGAAAGGCAAAGATCGGGTAATTCCAAATTCTTTCGATACGGAGAATTTTTCGCAAATTCCAAATTATCGTCCATTTCCAAATTCGGAATTTAGTGAAAATTATCCGAACATGCCTCCCCACTTTTATTTCAATTCTCAACATTCATACATGAATTTTCAAAATCAATGCCACTCTTCCCGAAACGCATACATGAACCCTCCTTACCTGAACCACTCCCGAAATGCGAACACCCAATCGCAAAATTCGTACCATAATTTATATGGTCAAGGCTTTCAAGCTCCACATCTTGATGCTATAAACGAATCGGGTGCATTTTCACCCCGAGTAGGTCGCGGTTCCCCAGGCCAAAATTTTGGGGGTGAAGATGGGCGACAATATGGAAGTCACGATGTTACGGACGGTAAGCCCTATTTTAATGTGTTTTATTTCAATTATGAAGATTGTAATTTATAAATCATTTATATTGCCTTCATTTTCCTTTGGTATATTTTAAAATAAGTATACTTGAACATGCAAAATATATGTAGCTAGTATATGCATTTAGTATATGCATATAGTATATGCATTTTAATATGCAATCTAGTATATCATTTGAACAATCAAGTACATCATCTAATATGTTTGTGTATTTTAACATGTCATGAACATAATTTGAAAGTTAGTATATGTTTGAGATTTGTTTTGCTTTGAAAAAATGATTTATTCTTTTAGGAAATGATGTAGGTGAAGGAAATGATGAAGTTGCAATAGTGTCTGGGAGTAAGGTTACGAAGACGAGAAGTAGCCGGGACAAATGGAGTGTAGAGGAGGATAAAATCCTATGTGGCACATGGTTCGAGCATTCCACCGACTGCGTGTTGGGTACGGGTCAAAATGCGGGTATGTTTTGGTCTAAAATTATGCGCGATGTGAACCAGTATGCAAATTCCAACCGGTCAATGAAGTCGTGCAAGTGTCGGTGGTCAAAAATGGCTCACGATATTGGCAAATATGTGGGGTGTGAAAGCAAAGCCGCGCGTCACTTCAGTCGGGGTGGGAGTGGCTCAAGCCAAGGAGACATAAAGTCATGGACCCTGAACTTGTTTGCAGATGAAAACGACGGGCAGCAATTTTTATTCTTCCATTGCTATGACGATTGCAGGAGGAACCCCAAATTCATAGCACAATATGGCCCGAAGGATACTGATGGAGAAGAATATTCACCACGGGTGCCCTCAACACCCCGTGGTGGCGACGATCCTCAAGCTATGCAATATCCATCCAGGCCTATTGATGTTAAAGTCGCTAAATGCAAGGCAAGGGGGAAAGGAAAGGCCAGGGTAAGAGCAACAAATGATGAACATTCGAAAGAATCCGCCAGAATGCAGTGTGTGGCCGCAATTGAAGCAACTACGAAAAAGGCTGAAATACTTGCGGAGAATGAAAGAGCTAGAATGGAGTACAACATAGCACAGCGGGAGTTCGTTGATAAACAATCAGAGCGGGATCAACTGATAGCTAACACTAAACTCCTTGATAGTTTGATTCAAAAGGGAGAGTTGTCCGCAGCAGAGGAAGCACTGCGAGATAAATTAATTGGGGTAGTTTACGGTGGAAATTAATTGTAATAGGTTGTTGGTAATAATTGGTCAGACTAGACCATACATTTGTCAATGGTTTTTCATTGTAATTGGTTTTCATCATTTCTTTTTAATCGGTTCAGTTCCCGGGTTCATTTCATCATTTCCAAGCCACAAGACCAAAATTGTAGCACTTGTCATGGACACATCCCATCCACTCACATGGGTTCATTTCATCATTTCCAAGCCACAAGACCAAAATTGTAGCACTTGTCATGGACACATCCCATCCACTCACATGGGTTCATTTCATCATTTCCAAGCCACAAGACCAAAATTGTAGCACTTGTCATCTATATAAATGGGTCATTTGTTTACCTTTCATTCCAACCCCGAATTTCAATTCTTCTACCAATTCCCTTCTTCATCACAACCATGACCTCTTCTAATTCCCCTAACAATGATGATGAGCTTCACTTTGGAGAATCATCAAACCCATCAACCTATGATATTCCCGGTTTCCTACCTGACCCCAATCCTGAGACAATGAACTTCTTCTTAAATTTGCCCGAAATGGCTAAACAATGGTACGCAGCCATAGAGGGCGAGAGTGCTCAAACTTCTCCAACCTTACCAAAGAAAACCAGAAATCAAATCAGAAGAGATCGTGTTCGAGTACAGGAATTACTCCACATGCAATATTTTGCTCAACCTCCTGAAAGAATGTACGACGACCAACACTTTCGTCAAAGGTTTCGCATGCGGCGAACTGTATTCGAACGCATAGTGGAAGATGTCACCAACCACGATCCTTATTTCAGACAAAGGTCTGATGCAACCGGTAATCATGGATTTTCACCACTTCACAAGTGCACGGTGGCAATGCGTCATTTGGCATATGGTTGTGGATACGACCAACTGGATGAATGCTTACAGATGGGCAAAACAACGGTTAGAGAAACAGTGTCTCATTTTGTGAATGCAATCATTGCCGTATACCGTCCCACATACCTCAGACCAACAAATCAGGAGGATATTGCTCGCCTGATGCACGTGGCACGTGGACGTGGATTTCCAGGTATGCTTGGTAGTATTGATTGCATGCAATGGGAATGGAAAAATGGTCCTGTAGGTTGGAAGGGGAAATTTCAGGGTAGGAGTGGACGTGCCTCAATTATTTTAGAAGCCGTCGCCTCCTACGATACATGGATATGGCATGCATTTTTTGGTATGGCAGGGTCAAATAATGATATCAACGTTCTAGACAAGTCACCATTGTTTGACGACGTATGTGAGGGGAGAGCTCCACGTTTTCCATATGAAGTCAATGGTCAGAGCTACGATCAAGGGTTCTATCTTACAGATGGAATCTATCCTAAGTGGGCGACCTTCATGCCAGCATATACGGCTCCAAATGACCCCAAGAAGCAACTCTTCACAAAGCGTCAAGAAAGTTACCGGAAAGACGACGTGCTTTCGGTATTTTACAAGCTAGATTTTTCGTGATTCGCAACCCAGCCCGATACTGGAATGTGGAAACGTTGGGCAACATTATGATAGCTTGTATCATACTGCACAACATGATAGTCGAAGATGAAAGAGACACATATGGGTTGCAAGTTCAACCAAGTGATTATGACCAAATCGACGACTCTCTTGGCATTATAATGCCGAGCGGCATGCTGATCTTCCGACTTTCAGGAAAAACTGGAGGGATGTGCGCAATAGAGCTAAACATGACCAGTTGAAAAATGACCTTACAGAACATCTTTACCAGCATTTGGGTGGTCAAGATTAAGATGACGATATAGTTTCGTCATCCATGTTTTTTTGGTCAGGCTAGATCAATATTTATGTTTTACCTATTTTTAATAATTGGTCGGATTAGACCAATATTTTGATTTCTAAATTGTAATATTGGGTTGGAGTTGATCAATATTTTATTTAGTATTTAAAGTTATTTTCATAGTTGTTACAATTGGTTTCGTGCACTTTTTATGTTTTCCATATTATTTTATTGATGAAGATGAATTCTCATAGTATTCATTTATTTAATTTCGTTTCCTTAGTTTCTTCAAAAAACTTGAAATTCATTTCATTTTTTACACTGAAGCATCGTATTGGCAGGAACGAGAAAAATAAATTATTTACCATATTTTTAAAAAATGAATTTAAATTTAAATATTTAAACATTATATTAAATTTAAATTTAAAAACGAATTTAAGTTTAAAAACGAATTTAAGTTTAAAATAAAAAACGATTTTAAATTTAAGAACGTCTTTAAATTTAAATTTAAAAACGCATTTAAATTTAAAAACGAATTTAAGTTTAAAATTAAAAACGAATTTAAATTTAAGAACGACTATAAATTTAAATTTAAAAATGAATTTAAATTTAAAAAGGATTTTAAATTTAAAAACGAATTTAAATATTTAAACTTATTTTTGGTGGACAAATTTATTTATAATAATATGTAATGGTCAAATTAATGAGTAGGATAGAGAAAATCAAGTGAGTTCCATGAATAGTATATAGTGGTCTCTTAACCATTGTGGAGAAAAAAAAGGTTGTCCCTTAAGTGGTTTCTTAAGATGAGGTGGAAGAAAGGGGGAGAAAAATAATATATTTAATTGGTAAGAGACCGGTGGTGGTCTCTACCACTGCCCATGGCCTTAGGTTGAGATGAAGATCGGAGACACAATACCGAAAATGTGCTGTTTTTGAACGAGAATAGGGTCATTGAGCAACGAAAAATAGTATTCGAATGGAGTCCAGTTAGGTGTTCTGAATGCAGTTTATATGGCCATTCTGAAAGTGATTGCTGGAAGAAAACTGAGAAAAAGGGCATAGTGCCAACTGTGAAGAAAGTCTATATTCCAATTGGCAAGGAGCAAAAGGGGCTGAAGTGAGGCAAACCAATGAGGGGTAGGAGCTGATTGAAAGAGCTGACAAAAGGGGACTGATATCAGAGTCACCAAAAAAGTGGAGAAAAGCATTGTTGAGAGACAAGAGTTGATTGAAAAGACTGATTCAAGACAGATGCAGAAAAGTATTAAACCAGGGTATGCAGCTGAATCTCCAGGTAACCATTTGTTGAAAGGGGATCCCCCTGATGGTTTTTAACTGGATATCTTGGAATATACATGGGTTGAATAAAAAGGGTAAACACTTTTTGGTTAGGAATTTTTGTACGCAAAACAAAACTGGATTGATTGGTTTGCTCGAAACTAAAATCAAAAAAGAAGAAGAAGAAGTGATCTGGAAAAGTATAGGCTTGAATTTGAGGTTGGAAACAAATAGAGAAGTAACAACGGGTGGGAGAATATGGATGGCCTGGAAGGATGAACTTTATGATGTCAGAATCTTGGACAAAGGGAAGCAGTGGATGTGAGCAACAAGAAATATATCCTTTGGGTTCGATGGATCCAAGCTTATTATTTGAAAGGCAAAGAAGTACAAGACTGCACCAAAGCAAGCTCACATAGCTGGCCATGGCTAGTTCTGTTAACATTGAGAAATGGGATTTATGATGAGCTACTGAGCTGCGTTAACAAAAATGGAAAACTGGTCATCACTGAAGTTTGTAACAGGTTGAAGGGAGGGCATCAGACTATATCTAAAAGCAGAGTTATTTGGCATAAGAAGTTACATCCTAAACACTAGTTCTTTCTGTGGTGGTTATTCAATGGAAAATTTGCTACTGTTGATAGGCTTCAAGGCTTTGGTATAATTGGAAATCAACCAGCCTGTTGCCTGTGAAAGAAAGAGCAAGAAACAAAAGAACGTCTTACTTTTTCTTATACTCAGGCATTATTGCTTGGAATGGGAGGTATAAGTTGTACAAGTCTAGGGAAACTTAAAAAAAGACTATATCTGATGGAAAAGAGGAAAAAATGTAAGAAATGTGTGCAGGTATGTTCAGCATTGTATAACCTGTGGCTGGAACGAAACAGGAGTCTTTCAAAAGTGGGAATTGAGAGTTGAAACGCTAATTTTCAGACCATTTCAGAAATGTAATGGATGACAGTATCGTGGGAATGAAATCTGAAGTAAGAGACGAACAAAATTTTGGAAGAAGAAGGAGAAAACTAATCTGGGCTGAGATGATATGTAATAGTTAGTATTAGGAGGTTTAGAGAGATGACTCAATTTTTTTTTTAAGTCTGATTTATAATATCATCTTTTCATAAAAAAAAGTGTACAAAGGAAATAAAAAAGCTGCAATACAAAGTTCTTATGGCAAATTGAGTTTCAGGTAACATAGATACGCAATCTTAATCCCATGCAGATCTTTTGGTATATAAATAATTCATCTGTTTAACATAAAACAACTTAAATTAAGCTTATGTGAGCAGACTGATGTGATGTTATTCATCATTGTCGTTAGTATGGGAGTACTCCCTATGGTTTCTTGACTACGGCTCCCTTATTTCTGAAAGGTTTTTAAAGCATATTTAACCACTGATAACTTTAATTCTATTTAATAACGGATTACAAAATTTTACTTTTCAAAAACTACAGGTTACAAAGAATCCAAAGAATCCTCACATGACGTTCGTTATTGTATGCAATTAAAGTTGATGGTCAAACATACCGAAAAATTTTGGCAGTCAAACGAAACTAATGTTAGAAAACCAAAGGGAGCATCAATTTGGAGGAATTACTTATATATTCCAAGGTCCATATCAGATGAGCCAAATATAAATATGCATGTAGGAGAGCTGGTAAATTAGGAAACCAAATCATCAAAAAAATTATATCCACTCTGCTTCTACTGTTACTACGTGCGAAATATAGTGCGAAATACACACACACTCTACTGTTGCTTCTTATACTGATAACGGTCATATCCTAGTTCTTAGTTCTGGTGGCCGGCGATGGCGTCTCCGACACCGATTCTCCCTCCAGATCGCCCCCCTTCTGCAAATAAAAGCTTTCTTCAAGCTCTCAATTCGAAACCCTCTCCTCTCTTAGCAACTCTTCCTGATACTCCCAACCTCCACCCAATTACGGAGTACAAGGGTAAGATCGCCTACATCCTCCCTCCGGAGGAAGGCGATCTTCTGGCAAAGCACTATCAGAATGCTTTAGTTGGAAAGTTCAACAAAGGGAAACCATCAATGGAGACCCTAGTCACTGCCTTCAAATCTATCGGTTTTAATGCCAAATTTCAATTAGGCTCAATTGACTATCGTCATGTGTTAATCCGTTTTCAGGATAATGAAGACTACCAGCGCTGTTGGATGAAAGGTCACCGAATGATACATGGATCGACGATGAAGGTACAGAAATGGTCCCCTAACTTCTCTCCGACGGCAGAATCCTCAGTAATTCCGGCATGGGTAACGATTCATCAACTTCCAATTCATTTCTATAACACTTCGGCTATCATAGGAATCAGTAGTCAGATAGGTCATTTTTTGAAAATGGATGCTGCTACTAAGGCTCTTACTAGACCCTCTGCTATCAAGGTCTGTGTAGAAATTGATCTTTTGTCTCAGCTTCCTTCCACAATTGTGGTTGGAATTGGAAATAAGGCTGCAGACTATCCTATTGAATATGACCAATTGCCTTCTTACTGTAATCACTGTAGGATAATAGGTCACAGTCACCTAAACTGTAACTTCTTGCACCCTGAACTGAGAAATAACAAAAAAATTGATACCAAGGAGACTAAGTTTAGGAAAACACCAGCTCATAATGAAATAAAGTCTATTTCAGGCAATCCCCCTAAGGCTAGAGTGGTACTAGAAGGATCCTCAACTTTAACAGTATCCCAAAAGGTAACTGATATTCATAATCATGAAAATAACTCAGCCTTAACTGATATTAATACTCACAAAGCCAACCATTTGAAGAGGAATCCTCCTTTCTACTCACTGGACGACATTTCCAAACCAATCACAAATTTCTTTTGGAGGAAAAAGATTCAACCTGAACTAACTCCAATAACAGAAGCTTTAGGTCATAACAAAATGGTTTCAATATCTAATGCTTTTCAATCGTTGAATGATCTAAATGATGATGACAAATTGATCAAAGAGGATGATATTGTTGACGTTTTCCATGAGTCTCTTGAATCACAGGAAATGGTTGAAATAACCACAAATGTAGAAAATGCTGTTATGGCCTTAGAAGAACAGGTGGAGTCCTCCAATGAAGCTGTGCAAGTTGAAGTTGTGCAAGTTGAAGCTGTGCAAGTTGATCCCTCTGACCAAATGCCTGGTCCAGTACCAGAAACAATTACTCAATCCCCTGCACCAGGTAGTAATTTAGATCTCAGCAATCATCAGGAGGTAAGTATATCAGATTCTGCAACTAAAGAGATAGCTGAGGTTATTTTGAAACAAAATAGTAAGGCTACTGCAACTCAACATAGAAACCTAAGATCATCACAAAAAGCTACCCCATCTAGTTTTAAATGATAAAATACACCAAATTTGGGAATATTTTAGTCTGGAATGTTAGGGGTTATGACACTTCAATTGATAGATTAAAGACTCTCAAAATGAAACAAAAGATAGACATCTTATGTTTAATTGAACCATGGCATGATAAGCATAATTTGGTTAAATTGAAGCATGATTTAGGTTTTGACAATGCTCTCTATGCTCAGAATGCTAAGATATGGCTCCTATGGAATCATAATTTCAACATAGACAGTCTACAAGAGTCTGATCAATTCATAAAAACTAAGATAACAGAAAAAGCAACCTCTACTTCCTGGAACTGCTTTTTCATCTATGCCAGTGTCCATAGACATCTAAGGGAAGTTTTATGGTTGGATTTACAATCTTCTGATTCTGACCCAGCAATTTACATAGGAGATTATAACACTGTAGCCTCTGTAACAGAATATAAAGGTAGGAAGACCACTCCCAGGAAAAGTATGAAACAATTTAATGAATTTATATCTAATCTGGACTTGCATGAAATAACTACAGTAGGAAACTCATACACATGGAGTAATAACAGATATCAAGATAAATGCAAGGATCTGCAGTTTCAGAGATTAGATAGGGGACTGAGTAATATGGAATGGTTAGAACTTTTTCCCAACAGCTCCATTCAAGTCCTAAATAGACTAACTTCTGACCATTCACCCCTTTTACTTTCAGTTCAGTCTGCTATAGAACAGGTCCCAAGGCCCTTTAGATATCAAGTAATGTGGGCTAACAGAGTAGAATTTCAGGATCTTGTAATATAATTGGAATATAATTTCTCCTTTTATTGGAATGAATAACCTGGTCCACAAACTTAAGAGGCTAAAGACTGTAATAAAAGAGTGGAATAGGAATAATTTTGGAAATGTGAATCAGAATCTTTTCTATTCTGAGAAGAGAGTCAATGATCTTGAGATACTTTTCCAGCATTCTCATGATGATGCAACCCTAATAGAACTCACAAAGTCCAAAGCTGATCTTTTGAGAGCTCAGAAAGAACACAACATCTTCCTTAAACAAAAGGCAAGGCTTAATTGGTTAAAATATGGAGATGCTAATACTAGTTTCTTTTATCATTCCATTAAGGAAAAAAAAGCAAGATCTAGAATTAGTAAAATTAAAGATGGCAATGGTATTTGGATTTCGGATCCAAAACTGATCAAGGAGGAAGGTGTAAGGTTTTTCCAGGAATTACTCAATCAAGATGTTTCACAAAAAGAGGGTACTTATCATAACCATTTCCTGAATGAGATACCTAAAATTATTACAGAACAAGATAATATCCTGCTACTGAACCCCATCAACTTACAGGAGCTTCAATTTGCAGTCTTTAATCTTAACAAATCTAGTGCTCCAGGCTCTGATGGTTTTCCAGGAGAATTTTACACTAATTTCTGGGAAACTATCAAATATGATCTCCTTGCTGCATCAAATGATTTCTTAACCAATGGTAACATTCCAAAAGCCATTTCAAGTACTTGGTTAACTTTAATCCCAAAAAAGCCAATCCCTGTATCTTTTGCAGACTTTAGACCTATCAGTTTATCCAACTTTGTAAATAAAGTGTTTTCTAAACTGATGATGGAAAGGATTAAACCTCTTATGCAAACACTGATCTCTCCTGAGCAAAGTGCTTTCATGAAAGGTAGGGATATCTCGGATAATGTGCTTCTAATGAAAGAGATGATCAGATTATTGTCTAGGAAATCTAAAGTCACAAATCTGATAGTCAAATTAGATATGCAAAAGGCATTTGACAGGGTCTCTTGGTCATTTCTAAATTCTATTCTCCTTAAATTTGGTTTTCATGGTAAATTTGTAGGACTTATAATGCATAACATTGCTTCTGCTCAATTTTCTGTCTTAATAAATGGAGTAACAGCTGGTTTCTTCTCTTCTTCTAGAGGAATTAAACAAGGGGACCCTCTTTCCCCTTTTCTGTATAACATTCTATCTGAAGCATTTTCCAGAGGTCTAAAGAAAATGTTTAGTGAAGGTTTTTTTTGCAACATTTTAGTCTACCAAATAATTGCTCCTCCCTCTCACACCTCATGTATGCTGATGATACTACTGTATTTTTGAGCACTAAGTCAAGTAATCTGAAACTCTTTAAACAATTTCTGTTAGCATATGAGAACAATTCAGGTCAAAAGGTCAACTTCTCCAAATCTGAATTCTACACTGCTCATGACATCTCCCCTCAAACTGTTTTCAGAGTTAAGAGGATCCTGGGTATGGAGAAAGGCTCTCTCCCCTTCAAATACCTAGGAGTACCTATATTTGCTGGTAGGAATTTACAGGTTTACTATCTTCCTGTACTTGAAAGAATGGAAAAAAATGATTCATAACTGGAAAAATAGATGGTTAACTACAGCTGGTCGTATCATTTTGATAAATCACTGTCTCCTTTCCATCCCAATTCATCTGTTTGCAGTTTTAAGACCTCCTAGGATAATTAAAAAAAATGGAGAGATTAGCATCTAGTCTATTCTGGGGGGAGAGTGAAAATGGTGATAGGAAAAAATGGAGATCTTGGAAGAAAATGTGTCTCCCAGTAAAGGAAAATGGCTTAGGACTAAGGGACATAAATGCTACAGTGGAAGCTTTTTCTTGTAAACTCTGGTGGAAGCTACAGCAGAACAATACCCAATGGGCTTCACTGCTGTGGTCTTTACCTGAATCTTATAAAAAGTCTCACACATGGTCTAGGATTAAAAAAATTACTGCTACAGCCAACAGTTTTTCTAGAGTCATTTATGGAGTTGGTGAGTGTTCATTTTCGAATGCAAATTGGATGGGTGATGGAGCTCTATGCTACACATGGCCAGAGGCTATTGATATACCTTTTGAGTATATATCTCTAAGGTCTTTTATCAATGATAAAGCTTCTTTTCTTCCAATCCTGGAGCCACATTTGGCTACCAACATTATCTCTACCTTACAGTTTGCTACTTTGGATCACTCGCACAAAGACAGGCTTGTTTGGACACCAACCATGGATGGAAACTTCTCAATCAGATCAGCATACTCCATGTTCAGAATCAGAAGACCTGAGATCAGAGATTTCTCAAAGGTCTGGTCTCCTTTTCTTCCAGGTAAAATGTCTGTTATGATATGGAGAGCTTTAAATGGTATAATACCATTTGATAATATCCTTAATAGGCTTGGATTTTCTCTAGCCTCTAGATGCCCTATATGCATGAATCACTTAGACAATCTTGAACATTTTTTCAATTCATGCATAGTTTCAAATGTTGTTTGGCTAAGGGTCCAGTCTATGTTACAATTACAATCTCATGGATTCAGAAGGCTAAAAGATAGAGTTGAATTTTATTTAGCATATAATACTGATTCCAAGATACATGACAATTTGATTACTGTCTCCCTGGTAGCTACAATCTGGTTTTTATGGACTTATAGGAACAAAACCATTTATGAAAACAGAGTTTTTTCTTCAGATGCATGTTTTCTGGATATCAAAGGGTTGATTTACCAAGTTTTTGCAGCTCATAATTTCTGTGGTAATATAGTAAAGAACAAGAGATGGATTCAGGCTAAAATTATCCCCCACATTGCTAGCAAGAAGAAAAAAGTAATTTCTATTGTCAAATGGCAAAAACCACTAACTGGCTACAAAGTAAATACTGATGCATCATGGAAAATGGGTGGTTTTTCTTCAATAGCAGTGATTTTAAGGGACTGGAGGGGTTTTTTTTTATCAAAATGAGAGGTAAATCATTTCAATGTCTTGATCCTTTACATGCTGAACTTAAAGCTATTCAAAGTGCTTATGAAATCTGTTCTGAACTCTCAATACATACATGCATTATAGAATCAGACTGTTTAACTGCTGTTAGGGGTATTATTAACCCCTCATGCTGTCCTTGGAAAGTTTTCTCTATCTGCAGTACATTACACAAGGATCAGCTCAAAATCCCCCTCCATTATATCCCTAGGGAAGCAAACCACCCTGCAGATTTTCTTGCCAAACTTGCTATGGATAACCACCTTAATGGGGATGTGGATATCATGTCAGTACCAAACTTTCTTACAGGCCTCCTTTCGATGGATAATTTGGGACTCCCGGGGATTAGAGTAGGAACCTCTCAGAGCACTCTTTAGTTCTCATAGACTATTTCCTTGATTAGGAATAACTGTTTATAATTAGCAGCTACACCTCTGGGCTGCTATACTACCATCACTATTAGAATAGATACTGCTTTTTTTTTCTTTCTGATGTTTCTCAGGTACCAAGGATCTAGTTTATATGGACTGATGCTGCAAACTAGTGGAAGTTGATGCACAAGACTGGATGAAGATGCTGCTGTAAAGAGGCTTTTCAATAGACGCTGACAAGATCTTTACTTATACCAAAATGCTAAGTTCGGAGTAATGCTTCATTCACTATCAGGTTTATCTTATTCTCTCTTGGCTGGAAATCATTGACTAACTGGGGTTTCGATTTCGACTCCCCGAAATGTTCGTGATCTCTCAGCAATTAAGAGTAATAAGATAGACCAAAACTGTTAACAACCACCATTGCATAGCGGATAATAGTTTTACTCTTTTGGAGGCAATTCTGTTGCCTTAAGTCTAGCGATCTAGACATACATGTACCAACTTTTATATAGGGCATGGGGAACCCAATATAACTCCCTCACCTTCGGGTGTTTTTAAATTTTTTTAAAAAAAGGAGAGCTGGTAAATTTGGTTTGGTGTGTATTTTAGAATGATCAAATAGGATGAATTGCAAGAAATGTCCAGAAAGGAAAATTGCGGAGGTTCAATTTACGGAGGTTCAATTTTTTGGAAATTGGGAAGAGTAGGTAGATTAGTCTATTACTAGATAGCGTTCGTGCCTTATGAATGAAAATTTAAGATAATATAATTTATAATTTAAATATGTAATGAGTGGTTATATTTAAAGGTGATCGTTTCATTGACGGATTCTCCTACATGAGAATTACACACGGTGCATTATTTAAAATATATTAATATATTTTTTTAAAACAATAATGATTTCTAAAAAATTAATAACATAAAATGAAAATAAAAATATAACATAAGAAATAAAATCAATTAAGGGAGTCAAAGCTATTCTGCTACAATTGAAGGAGATTACTGGCCTGGAGATCAATCTTGGGAAGTCAAAAATGTACTTCTCAAAGATGGAAAGCATAGAACAAGACATCCTGGCATCTATATTGCAAGTAAAAAAGGGAGAACTACCAATGAAATATATCAGTCTGCCATCATCCTAAGAACGATGGGAAGAATTGGTGGAGAAGATCAGGAAACAGACAAAAAGCCAGGGATCCAAAAACTTGTCTCACTAAGGGAAACTTCAACTCATCAATATGGTTCTCCTTAGTATTTCTAGATATTGGGGAAGTATTATGAAGATACCAGAGAGCATACACAACATGATTGTTAAGATATGCACTTGTTTTCTGTGGGGGAGAGATGGAGATCAAAGAGGGTACAGTGCAGCAACACGGAGTTCCATTAGTGGAGGAAAAAATGGAGGAATGGGGATCCAGGATCCTGCTACCTGGATTCAAGCAGTGCTTTGTAAACATTCGTGGGATGTGAGCAACAAGAAAGATATCCTTTAGGTTCGATGGATCCAAGCTTATTATTTGAAAGGCAAAGAAGTACTGGACTGCACCAAAGCAAGCACGCACAGCTGGCCATGGCGAGTTCTGCTATTATTGAGAGACAGGATTTTTGATGAGCTACTGAGCTGCGTTAAAAAAATGGAAATGGTCATCACTGAAGTTTATAATAGGTTGAAGGGAGGGCAGCAAACCATATTTAAAACCAGAGTTATTTGGCATAAGAAGGTACATCCTAAACACCAGTTCTTTCTCTGGTTGTTATGCAATGGAAAAGTTGCTCCTGTTGATAGGCTTCAAGGCTTTGGTATAATTGGAAATCAACCAGCCTGTTGCCTGTGCAAGAAAGAGAAAGAAAGAGCGGAACTTCTGTTTTTTACTTGTTCCTATACTCAAGCATTATTGCTTGGAGTGGGAGGTATAAGCTGTACAAGTCTAAGGCAACTTAAAAGAGGCTATATTTGATGGCAAAGAGGAGAAAATTTAAGAAATTTGTGCATGTTTGTTCAACACTGTATAACCCGTGGCTTGAATGAAACAAGGGAGTCTTTCAAAAGTATGAATTGAGAGTTGAAATGCTAATTTTTCAAACCATTTCGGAAATGAAATGGAGGACAGTATCGTGGAAATGAAAGTTGAAGGTAAAGGTGAACAAAATTTTGGAAGGAGGAGGAGAAAACTAATCTAGGCTGAGATGATATGTAATAGTTAGTATTGCACTAGTGCAACACAGGGTATTTGCACCGATAATTTAGGGAAATAGCACTGGTATTTTGGCCCCCCAAAATACTGGTGTGTACAGGGGTGTAAAAATGCAACACATTTGCACCGGTAAAATGAACCGGTGTAGAAAATTCTTTGCATCGGTATTTTAGACCGGTGCATAAATTTTTAAAAGTTGGGGGGGGGGGGGGGGACATAGTATATGCACCGGTAAGATTTGTAACACCAGTATAGACATTTTGCACCGGTATAACATATGAACCGGTGTAAAACCGTGATTTGTACACTGGTATTAAATATAACATCGGTCTTTCTTTTGTAATAGGAATTTTTTTTTGCGCCAGGATAGTTTTGCACTGGTATGTATTGTACACTGATAATATTTTATGCACCGGTATTATTTAAATATTTTAAAAAAATATTTTTAAAATGTGATTTATTTTTACACCGGTACATTCATTTTCTACCAGTGTATGATATGGATAAAATTTGCAATGCCTAATCTGTTTTCCGATGGTCCCTCCCAGATCATTTTCGAGGCAATGAAAGCCAAAGATACTTGTGAACTATTATAAATTGGAAACCTTTGAATCTGTAAGAAATTTGAAACAACCTATTACGAAAATATTGCTCGCAAAACACGCGAGCATTATTCAAACTATGAAATAGAAGAACTATCTTAAACATGAATTGAAACAATGTAAAAAATCACACAAGTTTACTATAACCAAACACCATCTATAGAATTCTATTATCATCAACCATTGAAAATCAACCATCAACCTATTATGTCGTTCTTATCATCCAAAAGTGCAATATAGTGTTCGCCTGCTGTTGGTAGTCTTCGAGCCAAACCCCACACCACGTCTCTGCTACACCTTGAATTTCGTACACATGGAACCGCCCTTTGCCCTCTGTGAAGTCCTATTAATTTCAAATTTACAGTGTTAGTCAATAATGTTGCGTTTATAAGAAATTAATAATAACAAATTTTGAGATGCACGGTTTACCTCCAAGATATTGTCTGTCTCTGGGTGATTAACAAATTCTTCCATGAAGAGCATAATGGAGTACCCACATTTCCATGAACCATTCTGGGTTCGGTACTGCACAGGAAAGGTAAATGTAATTACTAACCCTAAACATAACAAATTGAGGGATGAAATGACATAATGACTTACTATGATGTTGTGGATTTTCCAAGTTTAGTCAGGTTTTGGCTCCGTCTTTCTCTTCTCCCTTTGGTATGGGCATGCAAGCCTGTTAAGAAAGTAAATTAAAATGGTTACTTCTTCCCGTATATTACCAAACTAGGATTTATGATTTGATTTATTGAAATACCTAGAAATGACCCTAAGTTCGATCAAGTTTGTTGGTTTGATACCCCCTCACAATGTGTCCAAAGTGAAAACCTCCACCGTTCTGGGACGGATAATGATGAGGTACCAATGATCGCTGTCGGAAAATTATGTTAACAAATTAATGAAATGGAATTGGTTTGAAATGTAAATGTAATTTCCAGGACGAAATACTTACAGTCTTATGTAGGGGACGATGTAGAACTTAAAATTAGTTGCCTTCATTGTTTCCCAAATTAGTTTTAAATGGAGTTCGACCTCCTGCTCGAAGTTGTTCAAGTTGCCACAGTTGGATGGGCAGAATTGGACGCAGCCTGAATTAGTTTCCCATATTTTCTCCCACATGTGCATGTAAAGTTAATGATACTGAAAAGGAATTCCTAATCAATTTTAAAAACATTAAGGCTGTAAGTTTTGAAACTCACCCTATCCACACATCGACCTGTGCATTATCGATCTAGGTCATAAAAAACATGTTCCCCAGTTTCTTCCCGAACTCGACCAAATTTTCTATTCCAACACCGCAGGTGTAATTGCGTGCGAATGTCGATGGTCGGAACACTTGGAAGAACATGCATTCCTTCTTCTTTATCATCTTGAGGATAACGACATTTGCTTCCTTTATAAATTGCACCATGATGGTCCAATCTGTCAGGTTTTCTTTGTTGACAATCTGCGAATGTAAAATGATACGAAATGATCACTTGAGTATGTAGTATTGAAGTATCGTTGCCAATGAATAATAAAGGTACTCGTTTTAGTGCATTACATGTTTTGGCAGCCTCTTTAATCTTGGTCTTGTAGATGGCAAAAAATTAGCCGTCATTTAGGATATTTTACTCGCCAGTATTCTGTTACAAGGATTAATGAATACAGATACAAAAAAGTACTTTGAGGAATTGAAAAATAATGTGTTACAAGAATGTACCTCATCGTTGGTGGTGAGAACTATAACCTCCTTGTTGTCGTCGTCCGTATCACCTCCAGCATTGACATCATCGATGTCACTTGGTTGCTCATCAGCCTTGCCTATTGAAGACACCGACCAATCCACGACTCTATTGAGAGCCTCTCCAACATTACAAAGTGGTGGTCCACCAAGGGTAATCCTGCCCTAGGACGGAGGGCTAGCTCGCATACTCTCACACGAGCCACACTTCCTTGTTGGGCATCCTGACAATGAGATACCTGTCACAAACCATGGGCGACCATTTTCTTCTTCTCGACCATGTCTTTAATGAAAAGAGTCACGCATTCTCCATCCCGTTCGTATAATAGTTTAGTGAATAGATAAAATGGTAATGGAGATATTTCAAATGTGTAATTCAATGTATATGACATGCATTGATTAATAAAGGTGTACCTCTTCGTCTCCTTCTCCATTGCTGGGCTCTTCACTGGACTTTTTAGCAGCTGTAGCAATGTCATCAATTATCTTCTCTATAAACTTCTTGGGATCGTCATGCGGAATCTGAACACCGCTTGCAGATGCTAAGCCCTTCTCCAATTGCTCGAGGTACGATACCATGGCTTTCACGACTAGTTGACCGTTAGATGGTCTCCTCTGGGCTGTCTGCTTGGTTGAGGAACTGATTCTGCACTTGCTACGGGAAAGATGAGGAACAAACACCGCTGTGGATAGACTCATCTGAGTTCCCCTGTACCTGCCCGGATGATCCTTCTTCTTTGTCACTTTTATGAGGATGTCTTCACCCAGCTGCAGTTCCAATGCTTTTCCCCCCTTAAGCTCATTCTATTTCAACTGAGAAACACATAGATACACAACTTTTTATATGAATAATGTGAAATACATTTAAAAATTAATTTAAATGATCAATTTTGGTGTAGCTTAAAACGTCAGGTGCGATATTCTCAACCTCTTTAAATGTGTATAACCCTTTCTTAACTTTGTTTGCCTCAAGGTAGATAAGAGATCTGTCAGGTGTGAAATCCTTTTGACTGAATTGTTGCTCAATCTCCTCCTCGGTGAATACCTCGGCGGTCAACCTAATCATCTCCTTCTCCTTCAGCCCTTAGTCAATTTGTCATGGATGTATCGATTACCCCTTCTGCCCGTGTGGTGCGTGTAATCCCTGCCCTTGTTGCGTTCAATATTTGTCTCCCCGAGCCTCTGATATGATTGTTATAAATAAAAATTTAGTTGAATAGAATTTTTGGGCAACATAGTTCTTAACAAGTATTAAAATTTTCATCATACCTTAAAATCCAGATGTCGATGCCTCTTTTCAAACAAGTGTCATTCGTCTTCATCCATCCACTTGTACTTCTCCCTTGCTGGTATTCCTGTTTTATTGATACCTTTGTCCACGCCGTGAATAAACCTGTTTGCAACCTTTGTCTTTCAATTCCTATGTTCATTTTTGCCCTCTCTGTAACCTCCTTCCTCAGTATTTATAGTTGCTCGTCCATCACAGGTGTTTCAATTGTGAAGCTCTCCTGGGATGAATCATATGAAAAGGCATGTCATTAATCATGTCTTCACTAAGACTTTACCATAAATAAACATTTTAAATGGCAATTGTTGAGAGTCTTACCAGAACATCTTTCCATGACTCTTCCTTAACATCTTCAGGGACATTGCTCCAGTGTTTGCATGTGCCAAATCTGATGCGGCGCCAGAAAGTGTAATTTCCATAAGCGTGCCACACTGACCAATTATTAATGCATACTGCTTGGTTCCCATGGAACTCGAATGCAATAGGAGTTGGAATGTTATGCTTTGCCTACATCACAGACTGGCACGTACTAGTTCCTTGCCTCCTCAAATAACTTTTTACCTTAAACTTGTCCCATCCTTCTCCTTTTTTGCCTCCAGCCTTTATCAAGTCGTCGTCTGCTTCATCAACAATTGATGGTGCTCTTTCCCTTTCCCTTGCGAACTGGTGTTTTGGAAAACTGTTTATTGGTCTCTTCTCCTTCGACATCCCCTATAATCACATCACTATGTTCCGCGATTTCTTCCTTCCACCACTAGTCGGGTCATTTGCTTGTGTTTCTTCATCCTCAAATTGTATCTTCAATAGGATCCTTTTTTGAGGAGGTTCTTGGTCCGCCACATCAACCTCCTCACCAAGCACATTCTTTACCTCCTCCTCCTTCTTCGTGTTTAATTTCCCCTTCTTTGGCGGCATCTAAAACAGTAGAATAGAAAATTATCAATCCAAACAATAATGGTACATAAAGATGAACATTGATAGAACGTGACGTAGAACTTAAACTGTAATTTCATAAAACTTTTGAGAAAAACATGGCATAGAAATTGAACAATACCTACATAAAACTACATTATGTATGACACAAAAGTTCATATAACATGATATAGAACTACATTATGTATGACACAAAAGTTCATACATAAAACTACATTATTTATGACACAAAAGTTCATATAACATGGTATAGAACTTGAACGAACAAGGCATGGAACTTGATATAAAATGAAATGAAACCTTATAGAAGTTGATAGAAAACCATACCATCTCTTTGGATTAAAAAAATAGGCCTACAACCGAGCAGTTATCACTCCCCCATAACGTGACTATCAACATTATCACCAACCAAAAAACTATAGTACTGCATCATCCTTCCACAAAAAATGCAAAACCTTTTAACCCCACAACTGTATAATCATACCATTCAAGTTACCCTTTCAATTTTTTTTTTCAATTAACATGTTTTTGTTCTTAGAGGCATTTAGTCGAACATGTGTTGTGCGTGAGCGTTGGAATGGTTTTTTTGAAGAGAAATTGATATGGTAACCCATTCTTAAATAAACACCAACACTTACCTTCACCAATGGAGCGTTTCTGTTGCTACTCTCTTTGCTTGAACTCCCCAAGAATGGAATCGAATGAACCTATGCAAGTACTTTCTTCTCTTTTGTTGTTCAAGGGTTGATGAATGGTTGATTCTCTTGTGTTGCTCAACCCTTTATAGGAAAGATGATGAGAGTTACAATGATTGAGGAGCTATAGTGGTTCAATTTAGTGTGAATTAAATGGTTGAAGTGGTGGATGGCAGTTTTCAAAGAGAATTTGAAGGTGTTTGATGAGGAGATGAGGAGGTGTGGGAGTTATGTCCGTTTGAAACGGTTAAAAAAAGCATATGAAGCTATTTTTTTACACCGGTAATATGTAGAGTATTGGTGTAATATTTGTAAAAATGGGTTTGAAAAATGGCTAACTGTTCAGCACCAGTAGGGTTACCGGTGTAGAAACGAAAAAGAAGCAGCTGCATGTAGCTGCTTTAAATAATTTTTTCACTGACCCGAGAGCAAAAATTGAAAATTTTGGTTAACATTTGTACACCGGTATTATAACCGATGTAGAAAATGTTGATACTGGTGTAAAATTCCTCAAAAAACAGCTGCGTACAGCCAGCCGGTGGGAGCGAGAAGTTTGGGATATGTTTGGTGTTTCTTCCATCAATCATCCGGATCTACACCGTATATCAACAGATTATAGTTTCGAGGGCCATCCATTACGAAAAGACCTTCCTCTGAGTGGATATGTGGAAGTACGCTATGATGATCCAGAGAAACGTGTGGTTTCTGAACCCATTGAGATGACCCAAGAATTTTGCTATTTCGATTTTGCTAGTCCTTGGGAACAGCGTAGCGACGGATAATTTAGAATCGGAATAGGTCCAGTTCGGGGGACAAATCAATAGGAAATGCTACTTGCTTTTTAAGAATAAGAATTTACTTCTATGAAATGAAAGATTTTTACGAGAATTGTCTTGATCGTCGGATATCATTGATACAAAATAGGAATCCGGGTTATCGAATGATTTCCTGCAATTCTTGCCAGTATGTAATGAGTAAAGAATCAAGCAAGCTACAAGCCTCGAGCTATACGAATGGTTTTTTTTCTTTCTTTCGTCATTGATTGCAGAAAATCCTTACTCTATAGGTGCGCTTGTGGATATAGCTGGATCAGTATGACCCCCTCCACCTCCTCTCCTTACAGTCGAGTGGCTTCGCTCCCTGACTACCGTTTGCGTTGAGAGTGAGGACCGAACAGATGGAAATCAGCACGTGAGACGATTGTACTGTATTGAACACTTGATTCTCAGTAAGACATTTCTCAAAGACTCTATTTGCGCACTCATATCTGCTTGACTTGCTTTCAGGATTGAGGCTGTCTACTCTCTATTGCACTCCGGAATTCGGAGTCATTGAAACCATTGTCTTATCCACATTCATTCCCTGTCTTTCCCCAGGTAGGTCTATTCCTAAATGGTTGATTAAGTGCTTGACCAAAGGGAAAGGGCTTGAGAAGGAGTACGGCACTTAAACAAATCGAAGACGATAGGCCAACAAATGTATATCGGAGTTTCGTCTTCTCTTCTTCGTTGATTACCTCGTTTCGTTCTGAAAAAAACAACCAAACTCTTTGATGGGTTAATAAAGGTTCCAAGCCTCTTGCCTGATATCACATGGAGGAAGACAGTTGTGGCCGCCACCAACCTTGTGGCCGATAACTGGGAGGGCCAGGATTGCATACACGAATCAAGTTATTGCAGGAACACTTCTATTAATATTAACAGGACTCTTAATAGCTCCTGAAATACGAAGTTCTACTAGATAATATAGTATTATGGCTTATCACCCCCTACTTCATACTATTAATTATCCTATCGTCGTCCAACCCTATTGTTTTTTGGATATAATACAGTCAACTCTAATGGTAATGATAAGTTAAGTTCTTTTTAGTAATACGAGAATCCAATAAGAGCATTTGAAGGAAGATTTTTACCCCAAAAAAGAATAAAGTTGCTGGGGAAGAAGTGGAATGGTACGCTCGAGAAGTAAGTAAGCTGGTCCTTGTTTGGTCATAAGGATAATCTTCTTAGGTCATGGGCGGACCGGCTATAGGTTCAAATCCTGCCACCTTTCTTGTGGATCATCCTGTAGTTACCGGATGATGGGAATAACAAAGCAGAAATTTTGAAATGAGCACGAAATGTCAATATATGAATTGTTTCATTATTCGTTATTTCCGGGTCTTTTCGTTGCATTCACTTACAACAAGAAACAACGACCAGTGTTTGGTGCAGCACCTGCTTTTTGGTGTATTCTTCTTTCTTTCCTTGGTCTTTCGTTCTGTCATATTCCTAATAACTTATCCAATTACAACGTATTAACCGCCAATGCACCTTTCTTTTATCAAATCTCAGGGACATGGTCTAATCATGAGGGTAGTATTTTTTCATGGTGTTGGATCCTAAGTTTTTATGGATTCCTTCTTTGTTACCGGGGTCGACTCCAAAGCCATAATGTCTCAAAACGAGGAGGCCATAGAGAAGGTCTTTTTTTTCCTTTGTTTTAGACTAAGTATTCAACACCATGTACCAGTGCAAAAACAACAAGTACTAGTGTACAAATATTTGCGCTTAGAAAAAAAAATGAAGAAATTGAAAATTCTAGAATGCATGCCAAAAGAATTGAACACATACACCGGTAATTGCTTAATATTACCGGTGTAAAAATTTGTTTTGTGAATAATTCAAATTCTCTCTTATTTCATTTACTTCCCGTTAATTTTTCCAACAATCCCAATTATTAAAATTGATGTTTAATTATTGTTAATAGACATTGTACTAGTTATTTCATGCAAATATCGACCACACATGGGCCCTATACGTTGACGTTACTAAGCATTGTTTAATTTTATGAAATTTTCATTTTGATCCTAAACATTTCGTTGCACCCCGTCAAGCACTTTTCCATCGGCCCAAATGGCATTTTAAGAGGTTCCATATTGAATAAGTAATGTTTCCGTACCTCAATGGTATGGAGGAACCCACAAAATTGATTATATAAGTTTATTGCAATTAGGTCCCCGCAAATTGTGACATGCGATTATGACATGTTAGGACACTACATAAATTACCAAATTTAATATTATGAGCTTAAATCAGAATTGCAACATATTTGTGTCTGGGTGGTGATTAGTCCTAAAGCGCTAGTAGGTGTTGTAGAGTAAACGACAAGAGTTTACTTCATTGTTTCTATGTGTAATCCGAACATCTTCCAAACTAAGTACAGAGTCCGGGCCCGTTCATTTCCCCGCATGTGAAACTTGGAAATACAAAAGGGTTGTTTTGTGGACCATCTGGTTTGATTGGATTTCAATTTTGATTTACGAGTAAACTTTTTTACTTTTTGCAAGTTAGTCCCTCCAAGAATCTTGGAAGGGTCGAAATATAAAATTGGCTCTACATATATGCAATTCAATACATTACGATCGTGTTCATACATTTGTAGACCCTACGGATGGACGGAAGGCTCTGTGAAACCAGCAGTGAATGTTTGCATTATATTTCCCAAAAATATACTATTGCCCACAAATTTACTTAGGGAACCTCCATAGCTCTTAATGCTACAATTTTTTTTAATTCTAACCATTCTTGGAATATAATGCACCAAATTTGGCGGTCCTGATGTAACCACTTAGGCCAACTACGTTTGGCCTATCTTTTTTTGTCTTCGTGAGTGTATTTGTCCGACAAAATTTCTAATCACGTAGTGTAAAATTTTTTGATTCGATCCATCATCATGCATGTTTATCAAAAGTACAAATTTTAAATGGTCTAAGTGCAACACTGTTAATTTTTAGTACATAATCTACCCTTTCAAACTGATACTACAAGTTTTCTACGAATAATAATGAGAAAATGGTTTAACTCCGTCAGCAGGTCCTGTTGCATCACCATGACGGGTACTTGTGCCAACATCCATGTCCTCGACATCGCCTTTGCAAAAGGTAGGGAAATTTCTGACAGCTGTCATGACGTTAGGAAATTGATACGTCATAACCTTGGACATATGTTCGTGCCCGGATCTTTGATATTTGGATTCTTCAAGTAAGTTTGCTACATCGACCTCCAAGGCAGCAACTCTGGATTCAATAGTAGTGACATGCATATCAGATGTCTATCCGTAGAAAGAGCCCACACAAGTCTTACATAGGACAAATTGGATCACCAAAATTCCATCAGATCTTTTGTTATTTAAATAATTCATCTGTTTAACATAAAGCAACTTAAATTAAGCTGATGTGAGCAAACTGACGTGATGTTATTCATTGTTTTTGTTAGTATGGGAGTACTCCCTTTGCTTTCTTAACCATGGCTCCTTTTTTTCTCAAACTTTTTTAAGTCATGTTTGACCACTGATAACTTTAATTTCATATAATAACAGACTATAAAATTTTACTTTTCTGAAACTACATGTTACCGAGAATCCAATGACTCTTCACACGATGTTTGTTATTATATGCAATTAAAGTTATTGATGGTCAAAGATGCCTTGAAAAATTTGGCTGTCAAACGAAACTAATGCTAGAAAACCAGATGGAGTATCATTTTGGAGGAATTACTAATATATTCCAAGGTCCACATCAAATGAGCCAAATATAAATATGCATGTAGGAAAGCTAGTGAATTTGGTTTGGTGTGTTTTTTAGGATGATCAAATAGGATGAATTACAAGAAATGTCCCAAAAGGGAAATCACAGAGGTTCAATTCACGGAGGTACAATTTTCTGGAAGTTGGGAAGAGTAGGCAGATTAGTATATTAATAGATAGCATCCGTGCCGATGCACGAATATGAATGAAAATTTAATATATAATATAATTTATTATTTAAATTAGTGATGAGTTGTTATATTTAAAGGTGATAGTTTCGTTGGTGGATGCTCCTACATGACAATTACACACGGTGCATTATTTCAAATATATTAATATATTTATTAATACAATAATAATTTCTTAAAAATTAATAACATAAAATGAAAATAAAAAATATAACATAATTTATAATCATGCAATGCACTGTTTAAAATAAATAACTATAATTATTAATATTTGTATTATATTTATAAATTATAAGTAAAATTTAATTTAATTTACTATTTATTGATTATATATATAACATATTTTTTTTGTAAAGATGGAAGATAAATTTATATAGAAATACTGTCAAAAATAAATAATATATAAATAGTTTTTTTATTGAATAAATAAAGGTGGAGAGAGAGGAAGATGGAAGGTAGGTTAAAGAAGAACAGGAGACGTTTCAATTTAGTTGAATTACAAAGACATAATCAATTTTCAAAGTATTGGGAATTAATTAAATGAGGCTAGATGATGTGTCAAGTTTTGAAAGTGAAACTTGTCAAAATTTTGTGAAAATGTGGAGGTACCACGTAATCAAGAAGTTGTTCTTCTATTATATAGTATAGATTATGAACCACTTTAAATATGAGCCATCAGATTAACAGATTAATGATTCAGATTTGTTCTCACATAATGATTCCGAAAAATTGACCTTCGCAAATTGGACCTCCACGATTTCCCTTCATATATATATATATATATATATATATATATATGAATCAATTCATATATTTTTTTAATAAAAACACCCGTAGGTGAGGGATAGTATTATTAGGCTCCCCAAACCTTGACTAGAAAATAAAGAGTACATAGAGATCGAATTGGATAAGAGACTAACTCTAGAGTATTTTAATTTTTTTAAAGTTGCGATTCCAAATCGAAGAATCTCCACCCCAAGTGTGAATTCTTCGTTTGGCCAGGCTACTTAAACAAACAAAATTGTAACCTGTAATGATCGGTTTTTTGTACAAGAAGACAATGAAAGAGAAGTAATGTAAATTGCAGCAATACTAGGAGCAGTATCTATGAGCATCAAAGAGCATAGCAATGGTTGATTGATAGTAACCGTCAGGGCAGTGTTTAAACCTGAGACTTCAGCTTTCCATACCAATCTATCCTTCCTTTCTATAGTAAGCTCAGTTTCCTGAAGAAAAGAGAGAGTATCATATTCCAGAAAAGCGCTTATCTGAGCTAAAATAGTGGATTTATTCCTAATGAAATCTGCCACAAACATATATGGCATAGCAGAAACTATGTGCATAGGGATGTAGTTAAGCAGGGGACCCCTAGGACACCAATTAGCAGACCAAAAACTGCAGGTACCTTTGCCATGAATAATGAATGAGTTATTTTCTGCAAAGGAGTTAATTAAATGGATTTTTTTCCAAGTAACTGATTTCCTATGAGATAAAGGAAGAGACCATTGCAATTTAGACCATAGAGTAGTGCCTAGTTGGCTCTTCCACCAAAGTTTAGCAGAATAGGTATCAATTATGGCTTTAATAGATCTAAAACCAAGTCCATTTAGATCGATTGAAATAGAGATGTCAGACCATCTTTTCCAGTTTCTGTTTTTTTCCATCTGATTCTCCCCAAAAAAACCTTGCTAATCTTTTCTCAAATGATCGAATTATTTTTTTGGGGGGATTAGTAACAGCCCATAAATGCTGAGGCAAAGAATATAAGCAGTATTTAATTAGGATCATCTTGCCCCCTGCACTGAGCCACTTGTTCTTCAAGCTTTGCAACTTATTATCAAGATTTGCCATCAATGGTTGGAAGTATCTATTAAGTGTTCTATCCTGAAAAATGGGACAGCCAAGGTATTTAAATGGAAAGGTGCCTTTTTTCATTTTTAGGATAGCCTTAACCTGGTTAATCTTTAAATTCGAGGCCCTTTTACTCAGATAAAAGTCAGATTTATCAAAATTGAACTCTGTCCCGAGGTAACTTCAAAGATATCTAAAAAGGCTTTGATCCTAATAAGATTAGACTTAGATGCTTGCATAAAGATAATCGTATCATCTGCATACATTAGGTGGGAAACTGCAGGTATTGAAGCAGGTAGTTGAAAACGAGAGAGACTATTATTAGAGAATATAAAAGATAGACTCCTAGAAAAAGCTTCAGAGAAAATATTAAAAAGAAAAAGGAGAGAGTGGATCACCTTATTTAATACCTCTAGTAGCTTTAAAAAAACCTACTGGATTTCCATTAACAAGAACTGAGAAGTAAGCCTGAGAGAGATTACTCATAACAGCAGTTAAAAAATTCCCATTGAATCCAAATCTAATCAGTATCTTTTTAAGAAACTCCCAGTTAACTCTATCAAATGCTTTCATTAGATCTAATTTCAGTATACAATTGGGAGATCTGCTCTTTTTATCCAGAAACCTGATCATTTCCTGTAAATACAAAATGTTATCAGAAATATCTCTTTTCTTCATGAAAGAAGATTGGTTTGGAGAGATCAGGTTATCCATATAAGGTCTCAACCTCTCCATTAAAACCTTATAACAGATTTTATTTAGGACATTTGATAAACTAATTGGTCTAAAGTCCCCAAAAGAACATGGTGTGGCTTTTTTCAGAATTAGGGTAATCCAAGTGCTGGATATTCCTTTTGGGATTTCTGATCCAGAGATAAAATCATTAACAGCCTCCATTAGATCTTGTTTAATAAAAGACCAGCATTTACTATAGAATTTAGCTGTGAAACCATCTGGCCCTAGACTACTGTTATTATTTAAACCTTTAATCACAGCTTCTAACTCAGATTCTGAAACTGGAGCAGCTAATGCTTGATTATCCATATCATTAATAACTGTGGGGATTTGACTAAGGAAGTGAGGGTAGTAGGTATCAGCTGTAGTATGATTAGGCTCAGTTAACAAACCTGAAAAATAAGCAATTGCTTCCTTCTGAATATCCGTTTGTGTATTTAACAAATGACCTGCCTGATTTTTAATTTTGCTGATTTGCAACTTACAATTCTTTTCCTGCACTACCGTATGGTAAAATTGAGTGTTATTGTCCCCCAACTTATGCCATTTTAGTCTCGCCTTCTGCTTCCAAAACTTATCTTTCTCCTTTAAAGCATTAAGAAGTAAGGCTTTTTTCTCATTTAGTTTAACACGTTCAGGCAATGTAGGATTCAAGTCAAAAACAAGTTCCTGGATTCTTAAAGCCTCCTCAGCTAATATGACATTTGAATCAATATTGCCAAAGCACTCTCTATTCCAGGTTTTTATCACTGAATCAATTTTGTTTTTCTCAATTCATATTTTGTTACTTTATGTTTATTTTGTTTCATTATCGTCCTCTAATTAAATAAACAAAGAATGCGTCTACTATTTTATTTTTTTATTTAAATTAATTATTATCGGACAAAGTAGAAAATTTTTAAAAAATTTACACACAATTCTAATATATAAATATTTTTAAAAATTATACATTTTATTTTTAAATTAAATATTTTTAATAATATTTTACATACACCTTTCCTTTTGTTTTATTTTTAGAATTAAAAAATTTTCTATATTTTAGAATATTTTAAAAAACAAAACATAGGCGTAACCTCTAATTTATATATAATATATTTAAATATTTATTACAGGAAAGGTTAGAAATATCCCCATAAGCTACTAAATAGAGGACACATTCAAATATTGCTTCCTCTCCTTTATTTTTTTAAATTAAATAAATTCTAGGTAAATCAGAATATTCAATAAATAAAGTGTATTCTAGGAGTTGGAGAATATTTTTAGAAGTACTAAAACATTGAGAACGCATTCTCTTCATTCTTTTTTTTGTTTTATTTTATTCTAGTAAATAGGACCATCAATTTTTTTTTAAAAAATAAATTAGATGTCGCATTCAGCAAACGTGACCTATTTATTTTTATTTTATTTTATTTTTATTCAATAAATGCATTCTCTTAATTTCATTTTTTTTTCTATTTTTATTCTGCTACTATGACGTTAAAAAAAAAAAAAAGTAAAGGAAATTAGAGCGAATGGTTCCTCTTTATTCGTTGTAAAAAAGAAAAAGAAAATAGAGGGCTGGGTTTAATTTTCACCACATTTGCATCCGGGTTGTTCCCCCCCCCCCCCCCAACCCCCAACCCCCAACCCCCAAAAAAGAACTCCTAAACAAACAACTTTTATTTGAGGGGGAGAATTATCTGAGAATGTTCTATCTATAAAGGAATTAACACACTACTCTCATTCCAAATCAAATGGCTATTACATGATAGTTAAGCTTCATATGATGAAAGCATTTGACAGAATTTCATAAATTTTTCCTTTTAAACTATTGAAAAATTAGCCTTTTAAGAAAATTATGTAAACATCATTATGGGAAACATAAAAGCAACACATTTCTCAGTACTTGTCAATGGGATCAATTATGGTTTCTTTCTCAGCCTGTAGAGGGCTGAAGCAAGGAGATCCCATATCTCCCTTGCTCTTTATCCTAATGGTTGAAGCCTTTTCGAGGAACATTCCTATTTCAATATGGAAGTATAGGGTATTATAAGCTTTCACAATGTAGTATAGGGCATTATAAGCTTTCACAATCCAAGATAAATGTCACTTATTTATCATTTGAAGATGATACTGCAATTTTTCTATAATACTATAAAAATGGAAATTAATGATTGATGGGATTTTTAAAAAATATATGAACAAGCCATTGGAAATAAAATTTCAAAATCTAACTTCTATTTTTCAAAACATGCAAATCCCAGATTTATAACCTGGTTAAAATCTGAAACAAAGATGTTGAATGGATCTCTTTCATTCACATACCCGAGCTGTAATTTTGCAACCGAGAGGAAACATAAATAGACTTTATCGAGATTTACTAGATTCAGTATATCTGGGGCTTAATTCATGAACTAATCTAGGAAGTTAATTCTAAGAAAGCATGTGCTCTCTACAATTCTTGTACATATTGTAAGATTATTAAAGCCTACAAAAGGAATAATAGAAAGGTTTCATAAAACTGTTTCCAAGTTTCTTTGGAATCTCAATGATCTTGATCAAAAGCAAAGGAAAATAGGGAGATCTTATGCCAAACTGTGTCACTGAACAGATGAAATTGGTCTTAGACTTAAAAATCTTCACACCCTAATTCAAAGTTTTTTCTTAAAACTGTGGTGGAAACTTCATTTGGGTAATTCTATATAATGTGGTTTAGAATAATGTGGACTACCCAAATAGGCTTAAGACTTCCAGAACCTGGATTAGAGTAAAAGAAGTTCAGGAACTGGCCATGAACAATACTGGACTATACGTGAGTTGTTGGTAGTTGGGTCGGTAATAATATTGTTCATGTTGGGGTTATAGGGTAATCCTGAAGGTTATATCCCTTGTTTGTAGCAACTAGGTGGACGGTACCCCTAGAGATAATATATGAGTACTAATTTTCTGGGTTGTACACGATGCGTCGTAGAATGGATATTCACGGTGGCACCCGGTGACCCATGCTACTCACATGTTTAATTTACTGTGTGTTATTGGGTTTATTAACCCCAGGAGTGAGGGCTAGTGGTGGCAATGTAAAGTGCACCTTTACCTCTATCCGGATGAGGTGAGAGTTTTAGGAGGGAGCAGAGTTTTATGAGGGGACAAAACCGGGGAGTAATAGTCCCACAAGAGTTATTGGTGATTTAACCTCTCCACATCGTGTGATGGAGCATATACTATGAATTATGTGACTACACTACAAGAGACAACACATATTACCTCAGTTTTTCAGTACTTTTTACCTCGGTTTTTAGCCCCTGAAAAACCGAGGTAAATGTGGGTGTAGTAACAAGCATACTTTTTTTACCTCTATTCAAAATCGAGGTAAATAGTCCCTTTTACCTCTGTGTAAGACTGACATTGGCATGAATTGAGACTGACGTCGCACCATGGTAGAAGGCCAATGTTATGATACCCTAGCTGCGACATCGGTGAACACGACTTTGACATCATGAAGAATGGGATGCCAACATCATAAAGAATGCGACGTCGACATCCTGAAGAATGCAACGTCGACATTATGAAGAATGTAACGTTGACATCATGAAGAATGCGACGTCGATGAAAGGAATATAGCAGCCAATGGTAGAGAAAGTGTATCGACTTTGCACCAAATGATGTTGTTCATAATACGAGCAGTGTCGAAGTCACTGTGAAGCGATATTACACTTAGTGAGGGGCCTACGTCGTCTCCCTGGTGCGTGGATGGCTGCAAAAGTTACATTGATTTGTTTGTTCGATGTCGCCAAAAAAAGTGATGCCGATCTATGCAACATCGCATATATGTCATTTCAAAGCTAGTTAATGCGACATCGCAGTTTAGTCGGTTAGCTCTCATTTCTCGTAAAATATTATAATAAAAAATATTCGATGACGCAAACAATCAGTCTTTGAAGTCGATACATGTTATATATAATGTGATAAACCGAGTAATGGCTAAACATCATACAACACTCAATTGTTGTTCAAATTCTTGTGGGAATCAATAACTGAAATGCTCATTTAAATCAATAAAATTATAACATACTAGTATATTACAAATAAATGTAACAATATATTAAAATACGCAATGTTGTTATATAATTGAAACAATAATTGCATTTAACCTCCATTTTCTATGTTGTAGGATATACATATTTCTAGGTCGACCAGTGAGAAGCCAACTACGTACATTTGATATGCTAGAATCCACTGATAACTCCATTTGATCCTATTACAACTAATACACAGGAAACAAAAATTATGTTACAATTGGGTTGTAACAAAAATACACGTAATATATTCATATGTAGATGACATTATTCGCCATATAGCAATAGTAACTAATCAGTATTAAAGCGACGCCGAACTCATAAATACCGATGTCGCAGAGACCGATTTTAAACCGAATTTGGATATTCATGGATATTAATGCTAAACTCAACAATTCCTCACCTCTGTGGCGTCAATTCTAACTTAGGATCATATCGTATTGAGCGATTAATGGCCGACGTCGGACATTCATATTGTGTTCATTGAAACTAAGCCAATTTTCTCACTATTAACAAACATATCATCTTGCTGGTAACAAACACAACATACAGTATAAAACATGTGACACAATGATTCACCCTTCATGAAATTGTTTGATCTTCCGTGAATGACGAATAAAACATATAGAAGGTATAAATGGTATCAAATTTGCTAAAGGAACATGTAAAATATGGAAAAGTACCTCAATAAATTTGAACCTAGCTGCTTCATTCCTTGGATACTTGTTGATGATTGAAGGAATCCATTTGAATGAGCCATTTCATTATGGTGTGAATGGATAAGGTGGGTTTGTGGGATATGTATTGGAGATAGAAATGAGTGTTAGTGGTGATATTTATTGAAATGAAAAGTAGGTTTGGGGGGAAATTTTATTTCAAATTTTTGTCTGAAATTTTTGGTTCTCGCTAGAAATTTCAGAATGATCTATGTCGCTAGCTATTCGGTAAATCTATCATGCCATGCGGCATGTGTGCGACACCGCATAAGTGACCATAGTGTAATAATCAAAATTTGTTGTAAAAATCTTCGTTTAGAGGTTCTGGGCCCTTCTGTCGACCCATTATGCCCAAGTCGGGACAACATTGCCGTCAAAATTTGAATAAAATAATGATATATCCAATTTTGCTTTTTGGCATCTTCCAGTTTCTTGGAGAGACCTAAGTGCAAAAATTAAATAGACAACATGTGGTCCCAAACTCAATTTTGATTGTCCCGAAAAGAAGCAGTCGAACTTATAATAACCGATAGTAGTAAAGAAACTGGTCTTACATTTCCTCATAGACTTCGACAATATCATATGACCAACAATCATATACTTTTAAGTAATTATCTACAATTTACTCTAGACCACGTACTAGTGCTTTGTAAAAATTGAAGGACGGAATTTTATTACTATTATATTTTTAAAAAACATTATATGAAATTTATTATGATTCTATAGATTTGGCGGATATGTTCATTCCCATAATGCTTATCGCTATAGTATTAATGAAATACTATTAAAAAATCCTAGAAGATTACCTAGGTTCACGTGCCTGTAAGACAGTACGAATAATTTCCTGTAGTGACAAACAAGGAAGTTTGGGTCGTAGTGTAATTTCCCAAGAGTTTCGTAATGCACTATTTGTGAATAATCCGGGCCTGTTCCGGTGACTGGTTCATGGCCAAATTTGAACATGGTGGTCATGACTATGTGAATTACATAAGTGTATATCCAATTTTACATTTCGACATCTCCCAGTTTCTTGGAGGGATCTAAGTGTAAAAATAAAAAAAAGAAAACTTGTGGTCCCAAACTCTATTCCGAGTGTCCCGAAAAGAAGCAGTGTCATCCATATATAGTCAAACTTATAATAACCGATAGTAATAAAGAAACCGGTCTTATATTTCTCCATAGACCTCCACAAGATCATACGAACGAAAATCGTATACTTTTAAGTAATCATCTGCAATTTACTCTACACCATGTACTGACGCTTTGTAAAAATTTAAGGACAAAATTTTATTACTAATATATTTCCTATAAACCTAGAATATGAAATTTAATGTGATTCTATATATTTGGCAGAAATGTTTGCTCACATAACGCTTATCGTTATAGTATTAATGGAATACTATAAAAAAACTCGAAAGATTACCCAGGTTTGCATGCCTGTAAGACAGTATGCATACTTTCAATAAGAAAAATTTTTGTCGTTTTGTTCGGGTAAATGTCTCTTAACACACTGTAACAACCACAGAAGTTTTGGCCGTAGTAAAGTTTCCCCAGAGTTTCATAATGGCCTGTCCATGAATAATTTTGGCCTATTTCGATGGCGGGTCATGGCCAAATTCAAACATGGTGGTCAAAATTTGGTGGACATAATTTTACTACTTTTATATTTCATGAGAAACGTATACTATGAAATTTGGGCTATTCGGCTCGCAATTCATTAATGCAACGTCGATCTAGCATCGGTTTGGACTCGGTGGCGAAGACATTGAAGCAACATCGGGATTTTGTGTTTTCCATTCACTAATGACCACGGCCGTAGTTACTTTTGGATTGGGCCACTACTCTAATAAGGCCTAGTGTTTATTATATGTGATATCGGGTTGGCCTTGGTTCTATCTTGTATAGAGAAATTATTATCATGTATCGCTGTATATTGATTCGATTACCTATAGTCCAGGCCCAATCCAAATATTGTTTGGCCTTTCTGTTGGGCCCAAACCTACGATCTGCAACTTTGCACTACAATCCCTATCTTATTCTTCATATGTGACACACCCTATGAATTCACACCAAATGGTAGCGTTTCACTATAGGTATATAAATACCCGACCACCATACCCTTTTGCATTCCGAACCGATGACATCGCACCATGACCTCCCACCCAAAAAAAAGGGTCAGAAAAAATTCAAATCCCAACGGAATTTGTTGGTCACATATCTTAGTAGAACCAAAACAAAATTTCAATTGCTTTAGACGTAGTGCATTGACGGATTTCTCCAAAGTGGAAGAGCAATAAACCCTAACAAGTTAAGGATTTTCGGATGAAATTTGATGATGGTTTTTTGGGTTTCATATACTTCTTTTGTTTCCCATTGCTTGGTTATTTAATCGTGGTATGTTAGTTTATTACTTTGTGATGTTTTAGTTGAGATTATAGGTGTTTTAGGACCATTCGTGTTCTAGTCACTAACTGTTCGGACTTAGTCGATTGAAATACAATGCCGCACATTCAAACACACGAATCTATGATTTTGCATACGTCATGTCGATCTAGATGAAGTGTTTGTGACATCTATCCGAACTCGGCTAAAACACATTGACATCATTGAGTTCTTGACTGTTGCACTGACTGTTCTACGCCCCTTTGATTCTCAGATGGCTCGAATGAAGCAGACATCCAGGAGGAAAAGGGAAGAAGCACAGGGACAGGTCCATCTTGCACAAATAAGGCAAAGACAACGGCCACCCCTCAATCGCCAACATGGGACAAAGTATGCTTCTTCAAGGAGGAGGCAGAGAAGCGTTTCAAAATTATTCAGGGCCGAAGGATAAAAGAGGTTAGGGTGATGAAGCCCGAGAATGTGGAATGAATACACCTTGATGTTATCCTCAAACCCTTCAAACAGTCAGGAATTAAGGGTTTGATATGCTTTTATAAACCGACGTACAATACGGAGGTCAAGAAGTTCTATGCCAATTTCACTAGGGAATTGAAGACCGTCTACAAGACAAGAGTGAATGGGATATACGTGGAGATAATGACAGAGTTCATCAATCAGGCTATTAGGTGTACAGTCGGTGGGGAGGATCAGTCGGAGCTTGAGCCTCTACAGTTGTACTGCCGGGACAATTGGTCTCGATGGGTCGACGAGAATGACCCATCCAGAGCACTTGACCCCAACCAAATGGTGGAGAAGTACTTCAAAATTAAAGTGGGGGAACTGATTCATCCCAGTAACGCAGATCAAGCTTGTTGTTTCAACCTTCAGGAGAGAATGATATTCAATATAATTGTACAAGTACTTATCACAGCCGAACACCTTACGGAGTGCATGTTCAACGGGACCGTCATGTACTACCACCTTAAGAAGAAGAAGGTAGTCGACCGCAGGTACACCATCATCCATGGTATGCATCAAGTGGCCCTCTCCACAAAGGGTTGGACACTCCCCTACAACAACGTCATCACCGCCATTCTAGAGAAAAAGAAAGTTTCCATCAAATCAAAAGTGAAGATCCATCCTAAGTAATACGATGCAAACTACTTCGGGCTAAAGCATTGGGTTTGGGAGGCGGGGACGTGGATTGATCGCAATGTCCCAATAGGGGGATATGGATGTGCCTCCCACACCCGGGCCTGAGGCGACTCCATGAGCTTCCTCAGCTATGGGCGTTCACGCCACCATTATTCCCGCCCCCTAACAAGGAACAAAAATTTGAGTTTTCTGGTTTATTCCAAATTATCACTAATTAAAATTTTAACATTTCATTTAATGTAACTAATTTCTTATCCCACATGACCTAAACAGAAGGCCTGGGGCATCCTCCTAAAGGACATGGCCGAGACCAAGGCCATGGCGATGCGCATGGAACATGCCATGTGTAATCTTACGAGAGAATTGAGGGTGTTGAAGTCTATGATTGTCGATGCAATCAATGAACCTGTGGGGGATGAGGGGCCTGGGGTTGACAAGGATGGGCTGGATACCACAGATGATGAATGAGGGTCAAGCATTGGCACTAGTAAGTCTTCCACCAAAGAGTCAAGACTAATTATCAAGAAAATGGAAGCAGTTTATCGGCAGACGATGTTATCCCACCTGTGTCACCACCCCATTGATTTCCATGGATCATATGTTTGTTTATCGTAAAAAATGAGGAATTCTTTTTAGATTTTATTAGGATTCTATGTCTTTTGTTTCATTTTCATTTTGTTGGGATATTACATGTGGTACGTAGAATTATGTGTTTTGGATATGTATATACGCACATATCTACCTAGCTTTAGTTTTACAGATGCAACTTGATGAAATTTGAGACTGGCTGTGGTGAACTTGGAATGGAACATTTAGATGGTACATTCCAAGTTCTCTATTCGCATAGTATTATTTTTCCTTAATTGACATACCACTAATTTAGGTGCGACATCATATAAATTTATTTATTTGAAAGGACTTTAGGCACGGGTTTGGCCTGACGAGCATGTGTGACTTTACCGAGTGAAATAAAATCAACGGGTCATTGTTTATGCGGATAGAATTTGGTCACATCAACTGACTGATGGTACGAGGTCAATCTTGTCATTAATAACTGTTACTTCTAGGTCGTACCCTTACTGCAAATGTCGCACTTACGTCGGCAATAACTTTTACTTCGATTTCATAGACAATTTACCTTGATTATTGTAGAACAACAGTAAAAAACCCATTATTTACCTCATTTTTTAAAAACTGAGGTCAATGATGTTATTTACTTCTAAAAAATAACCGAGGTAAAATAACTTTACCTCGGGTTTTTGAGCTAAGCCAAAAAACCAAGGTAAATAGGGCGAAGTAATATATTCAATTTCTTGTAGTGCTATGTGATTAGTAATCGAGTTTCAAATACTAAGATTAAACATGTGATGATAGGTCAAATGCATGTATTTTCCAAGGCATTTAACATCTCTTTTGTAATCACTTTGTGGGTAGATTGCTAGGTTTAGGATGGTTTACATTGTAAGGAGTTTAGATGACCATTTTTAGTTTTCATATCTAAATTCTTCATTTTGTAACCTATTTTGAGTCTATTGGATTTTTGTCCTTACAAGCATCTAGATTTTTTTGTGAGCTTATTTGTAGATTTCTCGTAAGCACTACGGATTAGCTTAGTGAAGGTCAATTGCAAGATTGGTAGAAGATTGAAGGCCACGAGTCAAAACGTGGTAAAAGATAGAAAGGTTGAAGAAGGAAGACAAAGAAGGAGATGAATTATGATTTGAGATTTTCAATCAAGTTCCGAGAACAATCTGATAAGAATCAGCCTTTGAAAGTGGCACCATTGGATTTGTCTTCTTAAGCGCTATTTAATTGACTACAAGAACTCCCAAATTGGATCAACAGTTCACCTATAGCGGTGGATACAAGTTGAAGAAAGAGCTAAGTTTTGGAAGTGTCGAAGAAGTGGCACGAGCCTTGTAGAATGGCACAACCGTTGCCGATGCTCCGTGTCAGCCAAGTTGGGGCCCAAGACGGGCCATGCAAACTCGCATGGCCCATGCACAAAGAATAGGTGAAGATTCAAGTCTAGACAATAGGATGTGCAATTTGAAATGCCCCGTGTGCTTAAAAAAGCCTAAAATGAAGACGGGCCATACAATTTGACATGGCCTATGTGTTCAGACCATGTTTTGTAGGCACCCAAATGACGCCACGTGCATGATTGCACGTGCCGTGCTGGCCGTGTCGTGTAAACTAGCACAACCCATGCCAACATGGCGCTAGGGTTTCAAAACTTGGGATTTTAAAGGCCCATTTATCTTTTACTATAAATGGACCCTTTAGTCTCCTAGGATTGAAACAAGTAGCCATAATGTAGATTTTAGAGAGTAGGTGGGAAGGAAGAGGAGAATTCTCTCTCTCTCTCTCTAGAGATATTCTTCTTTTTTCCTTCACTTAGTTCTTAGATCAATGACATTTAATTAAATGAATGTCATGGATTTAATTTTATTACATTAGTTATTATCTTGGGGTGGTATTTGTATTCATGACATGATTTTTTATTTTGTGATGATGTGCCAATCCGATCAGGTAAGTCAATCGATGTTCACCATGAAAACTTCCCTTCTTGCAAAACAAATGGTGGAAGTAAATCTGGGGAAAAGGCTCCGAGATCAAGTCAATCTTCTTCTATGAGAATTTCTCAGTTAAGTCAAACTTACCTTAGCTTGTGCTGCTCTTCCTATATTTATAGCCCATCATAGTCGTGGTTATGTTATTAGGAGTCGATATCGTTGGTAAGTGTTGTGTGCTTCTTGGCTGTGTTTCATTACTCTATTGAATTGCCTAATCTTTGAAATATGAATTCAAAATTGAAACGTGCAAGCATTGTGTAGACATCTAGCTATTGCAATCCCGTAGCAAAGATTCTCTCCTTCGTATTAGCTATCCATTACGAGGTTTCCTCTTCTGTCGTTACACTATCTTTCCTTTATAATTTCCTTTATTTTTGTGATTTGAAGTTTAACTATTTAGTGTACTCATACACCACCACCTTCTCGAATTTCTAAAAAGGTGTTTCACTTTTTGTCAAGCTGTCATTATTATGTACTTTTTACCTTTTGGCTTTTCATTTTCTTTTATTAAAACCCCTAACTGGTTAGAATTCTCCATCTTCCCCTCTTCTTCTTTATTGCTTTGATCTTCCATCATACTCCATTAATCTTGTAAGTTCTTATTTTTTCCCTCTTTTTTCCTTTTTTGAAACGATTTCTGTAGATTTGCAAATGTAGGGTATTCCTTCCATAGTTTTTTCTCTTTTCATCCTAATCCAGAGGTTCTTTTTATTTTTCCGACGTACTATATGTATTTTTCTTCTGAAATTTGGCCGGAATCTTGTTTTTGAATCTTGTTATTGTAATTGATAACACATTCGTTCAAATCTTAGGGATTTACCTCGCATCAATGTCCACCTCCAACGTTGCTAAAACTTTTATACCCAATGTCCCCGATGACAGTGTTGATTCCGAGGAGGATTCTTATCAACTGATAGGTTCTTCTACCATTAGCAGTGTTCTTTTTAATTGTTAGCTTGAAGATTTATAGCACAATTTCCCTTTTTTGTCTTCGTACGAGCTTAGGGCTCCTGAGTCTTCTGAAAATGTTCACACCACTCCTCCTGGTTTTATCTTCTGCTACTTAAATTATCTCAACTGTGGACTTTCTTTCCCTTTGCCTCAGTACGTCCTGGACTTGCTTTCACATTATCAGGTCACATTATGTTAGGTGCATCCTAAAGATGTTTTAATTTTTGTAGTCTTCTATCATGTGTGCAAGGCAGCCCAGGTGCCTTTTTTCCATTAACTTATTTTGTAACTTTTATCATCTTTGAAAGGTGAAAAACTCCTCTGATGAGTTTACCCTTTACCTTGTGATCCCAAGTGTTGAGTTTGTTAGTGATTTCCAAATAATTGTGGCGTGTGGCGTAAGAAGTTTTTCTATATAAACCTTGGTAATGATAGTAAACCAGCTTTTCCGATTTGGAACTGTAATGTTCCTAAATCAAAACTTCGTAAGGCTGGGGTTCATCTTAATACTTAGTCTCAAGTCGTACTATCGCTTAGTCAATTTTCAATAGGTCTTTGCCCCGCTGGCTCTTTGAGCAAAGGAATTTACTTGTCATTATTTTTTCGCTTTTACTCGTTCCTACTTGTTCTTCTTTGTTGTTGTTCTCATTGGTTTTGCATGTTTGTGTGTTCGTCTGACTTTCTTTGTGTACTAAATTTTGTAGATATGGATCTAACCAAGCGCTTCGCTAATAGAAACTTTATTTCTGATGACAAGAATGAATATTTAGAGACCCAAACTAATGAGACCAACGAAAACACTGAGATTGTTTTCTCCCAGGAATTCATTATCAAAGCCACCGCTCAGCCAACAAATTCTGGGGCTACAACTAAAGAAGTTAAGAAGGGAGGTGGTTGCAACTCTAATGAGACCCCATAGAACAAGGAGAAAGGATCGAACTGATGGTTCTACAACTACTTTAGAGCCTGCTAAGAAGAAGGGGCGTGTTATCCATTCTCTTCCCAAACTTTTATCCCAAAGCAATGACTTGATGGTAGAAGGAACTATTCCTGCTACCCTTTCTAAGCTGTCACTTCCCGAGACAATGGTTGTGGTATGCCATTTTTTGGTGTAGTATTGTGATTTACTTTGGTTTTTCTTTATGTCGATGTATGTCTAACATTTATACTTGTTTGCGTATTTTGAAAACAAGGTTGGTGAGAGTCTTTAGCTCATTATCGAATAGGTTACCGAGTTTGCTAAGGGAGATGAGTCAGTTCTAGAAAAATGGCAGGCCAGTGAAGCGAAGTGCACTACCCTTAATGTCTCTCTTGAAGCTTCTGAAGAACGAGTGCGTGCTTTGGCCACTGAGAATGAAATGGATAATCTGTGTTCTGAGTTAGAGGAGATGCGGACTACCGTCCCTTCTTTTCCTAGTTATCTAATTGATCTTCTTGTGAAGACAAAGTCTTTTTATGCTTTATTTGAAGAGGTTTAAAATCGTGTTCACAACATTGGGTACTATGAATGCCTAGATATAGGTGAACTTAGGGAAACTATGTGTGATTGTCTAACTGGCTGATCACTCCCAAGCTAGCCCTCGAGGGTTAGTGAAGGATGTTATGGTTTGGGTTAACAAGTTCGTGTTTCCAGTGGACTTTTACATTCCTGACATGATGCACGACGGAAGTGCACCCCCAATACTATTGGGGAGACCATTCCTTAAAACATCAAGGAAGAAAATTGGTGTCCATTTGGGAGCACTAACCCTAGAAGATGATATGGATAAGGTGGGATTTGACATCTATAAGTCTAGACATGATTCATCTAACTCATTTTTTTGTGTGTAAAGGCATAACCTTATTTGATGAGCATGATCAATGTGACACTTCTTGCTTGACCAATGATAATGAATGCTTAGATGAACTCCTTGGCGATGATGATATTGTTGATGAGTCCTTTACATTGTAGAATTCTAATGATGACATATCTGTGTTGGAATGCTTTTCTATGCTCACTAACATGCAGTGGGTAGGAAAGAGTGGCGGGGCATAAAACCCCCTCGACCTCCTCCTAAACCCAAAGCGATGTCCACTGACTCAACATTAGCAAGATATGGGAATTCATCTTCTATGGAAAACAAGGCGTCCAGAGGTAAGGATGACACGTTGTGGAGACCTCTTCACAATGATGTCATCATGGGTGGAGTTGCTGAAGGTGACTCCGGAGACCCAACGGTAGGTTGTTTCAATTAAGATGCATGAAAAAGAAATAAGTCGTGAGGATGACAATAACAATATGGCATTTCTTCTTGCTTTGGTTTCGTAATTTTTAGTGGATAAATAGATTTTGCATGTTTTTGTTTGTGATGAGGATTTTGAGATGAAACTCTTGTTGATTTGTAAATTTGAGTTCGAGTCTCAAGATTTTGTTTGGATGGAAATAGGGCTTGATAGGTGTCAATTATTTTTGAAAAAGAGGAAAAAAACTAAGGCAAAAGGGGATAAAATGTTGGCTGCCTCGTGCTAGGGCTCAACACAGCCCATTCCACGTGATACAACTCATGTCACAGCACCTCGGCACGAGGGGGTCTCGTGCCAGGGGTCGGCATGGTCCGTTCCATGAGATACGGCCCTTTCCAGACACCCTCAGCATGAGGGGGGTTCGTGCGAGTGCTCTCAACACGAGGGTACACGTGTTGGTACCCCATTTGAGCTGTCAAATTGGACCAAAAATGCAGATTTTCAAAAAAAAAGAGTTTTAAGCTAAAAATGCATTTTCATACATTTTGAAATTACACTATTCCTTATGATTTTTTATGTAAATAGTACTTCTATCATCCCTTGTGATTAAATAAATTTGTACTTTTGTCCCCTAGATTTGCAATTTTCAAAATTCCATCCTCACCTTAATTGTACCTCCCCTCCTTATCACTCCTTTGCTGAAATTTAAGATTATTGGTACATTCTCCCACCTAGTTGATTCATTAACACATTCAAGCTTTTCAAGAAACACTCACTCACTCATTCTCTTGGTGAACTTAAAAAATTGGAGTTTTTCTGTCAAAAATTAGCATTTTTGCTTCTTTTTGTGTGGATCTTTCCACTTTTAGCTTTGAATTCCGGGTAATCCTTTGAACTTTATGTTTACTTGCTTTATTTAGAATTTTTGTGATGTTATGTAAAGCTTGAATCTTGAAAGTGAGTATGTTTTTGAGACGTTGTTTGGGTTATTTGAATGATCTTGTGCTGAAGTAAGTGTGGGTGGATTGATGTGATATTGAGCTTATATGATATAATCTTCATGTGTTGTGGTGATTTAGGAGGGATGATTCTTGATTGCATGATCTTGCTGATGGGTTGATATGATTTTCCATGAGTTTTTTGTTTAAAGAGAATGGTTCTTGATTGAACAGCCTTTATGTTAAGAATAACATGATTTGGTATGACTAGGCTATTTAGGAAGAATGTTCTTTTTGTAGGCATGCCCTTGTGTATTATTTCATAACCACTTTCTCCGTGATTGTGTAGGAGGCCTTAAAAAAATAATGGGTTGGAGAAAGGGAAATCTTCATGGGGTGAAAAAGGAAGAAGCCGGCTAAAGTTGGGAGAGGTGAGCCGTCAACTTCCCTTCCTTGCAACCCCACATTTGTGACTGAGGAGTTCATGGGGCTGACTACCATCTCCGGGACTGCAGCCCAAAGGTGGAGGTACTTGAATGAACCAAAGAAGAATAATTTGGAGACGGGTTTCACATGCAAAGACACTCTAGAAGCTCTATGCCTATTCAAGCTCGTTACCTACTTGCTAGGTTGGATAGGCCTAGAAGGTTTTCTAGAGAAGCATTCGAAGACTTATATCCGATGGACCTTGGAATTATTGGAAACCCTTGAGCAAGTTACAGTTGCAGAGGGACAAAGAGCCATCAAATTCCAATTGGATAAGAAGGAATACATGATGTCACATTGGGATGTGGCTTAAGCCTTTGGATGGAAATATGGAAGGGATGTACCGAGGATGCACCGACAAGGTTTACCATTCTCGCTTGGAAACTTTTGGAGGATCTTGATGAGCACAGAAAGGGAGAACATGTGCAAAGGCACCGCTCACTACAAGAGACAACACCTTTACCTCGGTTTTGCAGGGGTTTTTACCTAGGTTTTATATCCACAAAATACCGAGGTAAAAAACCTACTTTTACCTTGGTTTTTAACCGATGTTGGTAGGACTTATTATCAACGTTGGTTATAGAAAGAAGGCCTACAATTGAAGTTCATACGTGTGACCTCATTTAGAGAGACATTAGTTTCCACTTGTATGCGAGGTCGTCGATTGCGGGAAGGTAGTCGAAGGTGGAATAATCATTGCAACATCATTTTAACCAACGACAGTTCACACTGCGTGAAATATTACATGACCTGGATGTCTCACGTCATGTGAATGCTGACATGGAACATTTACAAAAATGTCATCATTGTGAGTGACCGAGGTCACGAAAAAAGACACCGTTAACTGCAACGTCGGTTACATGTCATCTGGGTAAAGGTCCGATCGATGTCGCAGACCAAGTCAGTCAGACTTCATTTATCGTACAATATTATAATATTTAATATTGGATGGTTAAGTGATTAAACGTCATACCACATTCAATTGTTTTCAAACCAATATAACATATAATGCAAATACATGTTATCTCATTTCGAAATACATAAGGTTAATTTGAAATTGACTAATTATTTATATTGAAACATCATTTTCTATGTTGCAAGCCATTTAAACTATCAGGATGACTAGTGTAGTGACAAGTCATTCCATCTACATGTTAAAGGTCCATTGATGGCTCTCGCCGGACCTGTTAATATCATTACACAAGAAACAAAATTTATGTTAGAATTGGGCAGTCATCAAATAAAATACACATAATGTAGTAAAACGTAGATGACATTAAAAAGTAAACAGAATTGGTTACATGCAACGTTGCAAAGACCGACAAAACAATGACGTTAGACATTTAATGACATGACAATAATATGAAGTTCTAGGAAAACTCGGTATTAGTTTGGTAACGTAACAGATGGGCTGATGGCATGTGACCGAGATTGCACATTCAACTATGTTCATAGAAATCTCTGGATCTTTCTTCATAATCGAAACAAATATGGCACTATCTTGGAAAGAATTACAACAAAAAATATATAACATGTAACTCAAGCATCATACCTCTTGTAATGTAAGAATCTTTGATCAATTATTGATTAAAAAACATATAGTAGGATCATCACATAATTGGTAATTGAACATGGAATAGATGGAAAAACTACCTCAGTTAATGAGGAATCGGAGATGCTCCATCCTTGGACACTTGTTGATGTTTGAGAGAAGCAATTCGATTAGATCTTTAAATGTTGTAAGGTTGAGAATGAAATGGATGGTGGGAGTTTGGGTTGCAAGATTGGTGTTGGAAATGGAAAATGAGTGTTAGTGCAGAGATTTATTGGATTGTTAGTACTGAGATTTATTGGATTGAAATAGGGTGGGGGGGAAATTTTGGCTCAAACTTTTGGTTCAAAATATGAATTCCCGCTTGAAATTTCAGATTTACCAATGTCGGTTAATATTAGTTTCAGTTTTGCATCAATCGACACAAGTGCGACCTCGCAGATTATTTAAATTCTGGGGGTAATATGCACCGTTTGATGATTGCAACTCGTTCATCGACTTGTTCATGTCAACAGCTGAACTTTATTGTTTTCAAAATTTGAATAAAATAAATGTTATCTCCAATTTTGCATTTTGGAAAGAGCAATAATGGAATACCATAACAAATGGCGGGAGGCTTTTTAAAATTTGAAGGATGGACTATTATTAGGTTTTATTTTCATAAAAAACCAAGAATATATATTTCATGCGATTCTATGTGTTGAAAATAGGTATGGTGCTCATAACGCTTATCGTAAGGGTAATAATGGAATGCTAACACAAATGAGGGATGGTTACCCCAGATCCCGGATGGGATACTTTCATTCCAAAGTCAAACTATTTACACTGCAACTAATAAATAAACTCGCATAATCCCATAGAGAGTTCAACAAGTTCTTTACGAATGGCCCTTGTACTTATAAGTAATCATCTACAATTTACTCAGGACAATGTACTTGCGCTATTTAAAATTTGATGGATGGACTATTATTAGCTTTTAATTTCATAAAAAACCAAGAATATATAATTTCTTGCCATACTAAGTGTTGGAAACAAGCATGGTGTTCATAACGCTTATTGTAAGGGTAATAATGGAATATTAACACAAATATTGGACGGTTACCCCAGATTGCAGACGGGGCACTTACATTCCCAAGTCAAACTCTTTACCACCGCAACTGATAAATACACTCTCATAATCCCACCGAGAGTTCCACAAGTTCTGTACAAATGACCCTTGTGTACTTATAAGTAATCATCTACAGTTTACTCAGGACAATGCCCTTGCGCTATTTAAAATTTGATGGATGGACTATTATTAGCTTTTAATTTCATAAAAAAAAGAATATATAATTTCATGTCATTCTAAGTGGTGGAAATAGGTATGGTGTTCATAACTTTTATTGTAAAGGTAATAATGGGATACTAACACAAATGGCGAATGGTTACCCCAAATCGTGGATGGGACACTTGCATTCCCAGGTAAAAATCTTTACCACTGTAACTGATAAATAAACTCGCATATTTCACCAATGAGTTCCACAAGTTCTTTATGAATGACCCGTGTGTACTTATAAGCAATCATCTACAATTTACTCAAGACAATGTACTTGCGCTATTTAAAATTTGATGGACGGACTATTATTATCTTTTAATTTCATAAAAAACCAAGAATATATAATTTCATGCCATACTAAGTGGTGGAAACATGTATGGTGTTCATAACACTTATTGTAAGGGTAATAATGGAATACTAACACAAATAACAGACGGTTACCCCAGATCGTGGATGGGACACTTTCATTCCCAAGTCAAACTCTTTAACACCGCAACTGATAAAGAAAGTTGCATAATCCCATAGAGAGTTCCACAAGTTCTTTACAAATGACTCTTGTGTACTCATAAGTAATCATCTACAATTTACGTTGGACAATGTTCTTGCGCTTTTTAAGATTTGATGGACGAAATTTTATTAGCTTTTAATTTCATAAAAAACTAAGAATGTATAATTTCATGCAATTCTCTGTGGTGGAAATAGTTATAAAATTGATTGACGGACTTTAATTAGTTTTTAATTTAAAATTGATTCGAGTATACCGGACGCTAACAAAGGCCGGTAACAGTTATAAATTAAAAGTAGTAGTGTCTAATATACAACTACCCGTTCTTAAGGTCAATTGTTTCCATCTTGGTCAAATGCAGACCTAGTTGAGATGCTATTGGGCTGAAATGTTGAGGCCCAATATCAGATAACTGACATCGCACATCAATCTGTAATATGTCGATGTACCATAAATAATATACGACGTTGCACATAGTAATTACAAGCCAGGCCTTTCCCATGCTGGTGGGTTGAAATGGTTAGGCCAATACTCCTACTAGCCAAAGTCGCACATCTTTCGGTAGAGACAACTATAATGCGACGTCGCATGTACCCTAGGTGGAATCATAACTAATATTTAAATGGAGCCCAACTCACATTTATCACTTCAAAGTTTCACATTTCTCTCAATTTTTAACAGCGCCCCTACCAATTTTGTCAAAGGTATGGTTTCCACATGTTGTTACATTACTTTTGTTATTCTATTTATCCTAGAATTCGTTATCAATATGGATTAGGGTTTTAATGTATTAACTGTTAAACGTTTCAAAGTTTATATGAATTTGGGTGGTAAGATATGGGTTTTGGGTGTTAGTAAATGGTTTCTAAGTTTTCTATCTATGGAGTGGTTCAATTGTTTGATTTACAACCAAGAATTATTCCCGATTTTCCGATGTAGTTTATGTGATCCATCTGCTATTCTACGACATCAGTTGCTTGTCTGTCAACCATTTGGCTTACCGAGTTAAGTGTAACATTGTGAATAGTGTTTTCTTTAAGTTATTGGTCAGCGTGACATCGCAAGCCTCTCGGTTAACCATTCGGTTATCCTGAAGGCTAAGCAACATATCGTTGACTTGGTCAACTTACCAAATAATTTGTGGTCATTGTCCAATTTTTTTCTACTACAACATTTAACACCCGTGACAATATGAATTACAGTAATCATGTCTAATAATGCTGGTTCCAGCCATGACCCGATCGAGGTAACCGATATTTTGTAAATATTCCTTCTATTATATTAATAATATTATAAATGAAATGTTTATAATTTTATTAACCAATATAGATCCGTACTTATTCGGATTATGACAGTCCGTTATGCATACTCTCAGGCATATGTCTTCTTTTTTTCCATATAATGACCTAGACAAACTTCGGGTCAATTCCAATTATGGTAAATCCTCTCTATTTTAAAAAAACTAATTTCCAATTAAATTTTTCTTTAGATTAGTTTCATAAGTACTAACGAATGTCTTTTATTTATAATTCAGTACATCACTGACAAAATTATGGAGCTCCTACCACTGTACAAGGTGGATGCTAATCTAAAGGAAGGGACTATCACATGCACTATTCGGGGAGCAAGGTGCTCAAGACCCTTGCCCCAAAGGGGTTTGGCCTGTTTCTTGCCGGAGAGCGACTCGTGGTTGGGGACACCCTATACTTCGAGCTCCTAGATGGTGCTGGTCCAGTAATTTTCTATGTTGTCATTCTTCCACGCGAACATTAGATAATTTTCTTAGTCATCGCATGGCAATGTACTTTGAACAAATTGATTTGTTTTTGGAAGAATATTAACTTCAAAAAAAATTCTTTATAAAATTTTTTTTGTCGAATCTATGTTATTGAATGTTTAGCCTTAAGTTCAATGTTATTGAATGTTCCCATATTAATTCAATGTTATTGAATGTTCTTATATTAATTCAATGTCATTGAATGTTCTTATATTAATTCAATGTCATTGAATGTTATTGAATTTTTAGTATTTTGTATAATGTAACTCGCTCCTGGGCTGAATTTGTAAGGCTCATGAACAAATGCGACGTCGGTTACTATTTTAGCATAGTTTTGGATAACCAACGTACGTGCAACGTTGCACTCTATCCGATGGACACCACAACGTGGTCAAAACGACATCGTTTTATAATGGTTATATATATGAGAACCCCACCTGCAAGTTCAAGCTCCTCTTCACTAATTTGCTGCAAATTCCAACGGTCTCTCACCTTCCTTCACTTCTCCATTGGATGGTTATGCAATACATATTCTATATTCTTTGTGTTCTAGTTTTACTCACATTTGACATGGTGAACTTTTGATGGATGTTGACTCGGGTACTACATTTTGGTACGTATCCATTAAGTTTTTGTATAATTTTATGTTGTTAAATCTTAGTTTTTTCCGGGGTTATGTGTGTTTACCCATAAATTCCTCTCATACATGCGACCTCGGTTGGACGTATGTTATAGTGTGGTTGTTGCGAAAATAAAGAGATGCCCCATATTGTTATTTTTAGTAGCATATTATTTAGTATGAGGCATCGCACGTGTGTCGGTCGTTCATGCGGTCCAACCGATGCATTTTCGACGTTATACCGACTTTGCTAGTATGTGTCATCCATGCCAATGGTTTGGACCAACACATACCTGAAGACGCGTATGGGACATTGCATGTTGCAATTCAAGGGCTGCCTGCCTATTCACATTTTCATTTGTTCTTCAGGACTAATGGCTGGCGAAGGATCTTCAAGTTGTCTATTTTCCCAGGTCCAAAAACATTTCACAACATATAATTAGTCAAACACATATTCACACTTTACCACAATATTTTGTTTTCATACAGTTCTCTGCACACCATAGCAATCATGAGCCCATTGTGTTTGACATTGAGGATCATACAATGGCTCCCGAAAGCCCCCGCTTCCACTGTACTCTGAAGCAGCAGAACTTCGAGAAAAATCCAACTTTGGTAAGGCATATAAAATTAATATGCAATTTCAAATATTTACATGTGTGTATATATATATATATATATATTTGTAATCAATATATTTTTCGGATTTAGTACATCCCATGGGAGATTGTACCACTACTGCCGAGTGCGAAAAACCCCGTAGTGCTAAGGTGCTATGAGACGAAGTACCATATGAACTACTCGGGGGTGGGAAGATCAAGGCCCTTTCCCCCCAAAGGGTTTTAGCGAGTTCCTTAAGGAAAACCTACGTATTAGGAACACCTTGTTCTTTGAGGTGATCAAAGCTAAGGAAACAACCTACGTATCAGGAACACCTTGTTCTTCTAGGTGATCAAAGCTGAGGGGCCTATCATTTTCATGGTCATCATTATCAGAGCTGCTTGAGTTTATTGTAATCTCTATTATGTTTGAATTAAGGCAAATATTATTTGAATGTAAGCAATGATTGTGAGAATGTTTTCATGACTACTATTTTTCTAGATATTAAACTATATTATTTAAACATCATAAGATTGATTTTACGTGTTCTTATGTGTGTTTTCATATGATTTGAACATCATATGTGTGTTTCTGATTCATTTTTTTATTCTTTTCTAGTCATCGTCAAATTCTTCACTTTAACGTATCTCTTCAAATATGTGTGATGTTGCTAGGTCATTCGCTAAATGTATCAGTACAAATGCCGTTAATGGTGAAATTGTTCATGCTTCTAACACAACATATCTGATGTCGCACGCTACTCGGTAACACTATTTACTTTACTCTTTATCTTTCAATTTGGTTATTTTATTAACCAAGGTAAAAAAAACCAATTATTTACCTCAATTTTTTAACCGAGGTTAAATAACCTTTTACTTCGAAAAAAAACAAAGGGCAAAGTAAAGGATAATTTTTCTTGTAGTGGCTATAGTTCATATGGTGCAACGATATGTTGAACACTTGTTATTTATGGGAGTATTTCGTTGGTGAGAGCCTTTGTACGAGAATTCTTAGCAATGGGAGATAAGAGAGGTGGAAAGATCTTAATGGGAGGCATGTTAAGGCTCTTGGCTCAAAATTTGGGTCATCCAATCCTCTCTCGATTTGCATTGGCGAGTTTCGAACGTTCGGGGACGAAGTATACTATAAAGAAGCTAGCTCAAGCTTCTATGATTGTAACCACAACATCAGAAAGCCGATTTGTGTGGTTGTATGGTGGTGCAACTACATGCAACTTCATGGTCCTTCCATAGCTAGAGTGCACCGCCATTGACCATGAGACGCGATTGGAAGATTTATTTCTAGAACCCGACCCACGATTCGAGAAGGATTTCTATAGGATTCTATCAACCCAAATATAGAGATCGATGAGGTCGATGTTGGGACTTCATCTAGAGCGCCGCCTAGCCGCACTCAACTACCAACAGACATCTTTAACCAATTGCACACTCTTAGGGAGCAACTTGCGAATTCTACCCAAGTTGTGCAAGAGGCTGGTCTTGCGAAAGGGGGCATGAAGTCACAATTGGAGGAGTTTGGTAATAGGGGGCACGAAGTCTGGTTTTTCTTTGGTGATTTTGTTGTTTCTTTGGTGTTTTTGGTGTTGCTTTGTTTTTGGTATGTTATGGATGCAAATTTGGTGGTGTGACTTACTTGGTAGCATTCGTAGTTTATCTTGGGGTAGTTTTTTTAGAAACTTTGGTGGCATAATTTTTTCCCCTTATCTTCAAGTAATATGAAGCCCAACTTTAGGGCATTTTGTTCTACACCAAAAAAAATTTACAAAATTTTTAAAAACATTATATACCCAGCTAAGTTGGAAACCCGAAAGGGAAACTTATGCAACAATGGAAAAATCTCGGATAGGTCAAAATGCCTAGGTAAAAATGAGAGGCTATGCCCGGCTAGGTTTACGAACCTAGGCAAAAAATGAGAGGTTTTGTGGAAAAAGGTGAGAATGGGAGCTCAACATGTGCGAAAGCTAGGATGAAAAACCGAAAGGGCTCTTAGGCAAAATGAGAGAAATTAAGAGAAAATGGAAACTAAGTTGACGATACTTTGGCATTTTCCTTGGTTGTAGTTAAGTTGAGAATCTAGAGTTATCCTTGGTTAGAATTGAGTTGAGGATCTTTAGGATTTTCTTGGTGGTTTTTTGGCAACGACTCTTGAAATACTTTGGGAACTATTTGGGAGAGTAAGCTAGGTTAACACTCATCATTCTTGCTTACCTTTTTATTCAATATATTTTGGGTGGTTAGGTTACTTTAGGATCTTCTTAAGTGCTATGAAATTGACTACAAGAACTATCAAATAGGACCAACGGTTCATCTGTAGCCGAGCAAACAAGTCATTCGGCTGAACTAGCCACGGGCAGCACAAACCGTTCATGGCCAGCACGAGGCTAAACCACACACGGCATGTACGAAGTGACATGGTCCTTGTCAGGGGCCTTTGGAATGAGTTGTGCCAACCAACATGGGACGCGTCAATCCCCACGATAAACCGTGCCAATCTTGGCTGGCCGGGTTCACAAGTCATCATTGCACTCCAATATTTGGCTAAGTTTGGGTATGGACCATTCCATTTCACACGATCTGCATTGTTTCAAGTCACAAATTTTAAGACCAGTCCACTAGGTGTGAAGAATAATACGGGTTGTGCCAAAATACAGAGAAAAATGAGGATCCGGTTGACGACCTATGCTAAACGACATGGGGTGCGAATCAGAAGGTTAAAAATGGAGCTCCAGCTGATAGCTTGTGCCAGTTGACATGAACCGCACTAACACGGCCATGCCAAGACCACCAGCTTGCGCTAGCACAAGCAACTTGGCCTGTGCCTGGACCGATGGGTCGCGCCGGCACGAGGCTACATTGGTCAGCACAGAACGTGCCAAACACCACCCCTTGTGCCAATTGCAGCTGCTAGGGTGTTTAACCTATCTTGGGCCTATTTTGAGGCCCAATACCTTACTAATATGTATGGATCTTTGTCTACTAGGGTTTAGAGACTAGATCAGATTTTGGAATTTCAAGAGTAGCTTAGAGAGAGAAAAACACTCTCCCTTCTCTCTAGGTTCTTTTTCTTTCTTCTTTTTCTTTTGCTTTTGTGCAAAAATGTGGAATTCAATGCAATACTTGGATTCCATGATCAGGGAGTAGTTTAATAGCTTGGGGATAATATTTGTATTCATTTTTTTACTTTTGTTTTGTGAGATTCCTCAGATCTACCTTTTTTTTATGTGTTTATGAGATTATGTTGGCTTGTTCTTGAATTTTTATGAATTGAATGGATTATACACTCCATTAGCACACACTCTTGTCTACATTCATATTGGTGCACATATTGATACCCCCGGGGAAAAGAAACCCGGATGTCATATGGGTAACGGGGTCTGGGTCCATGTGGGTGTGTGCACGTAGATTGTTTCCGAGTTCTACCGCTACAATGACAGTACACCAGTCTTAGCTAGTGGGTTGGTCCGAAGGGTTACGAATAGAGATAGCAATTAGTAGAATTACTAGGGTTTAGAGACCCTAGTTCTATCGATAAGGTGCCTAATCTCCTTTGCTTCTTTAGGCCCAGAGATAGAGCATCCAAGGTGTAGTGCACGGGACGTGATTGCATGGGGGTGAAACAAATATGTGCAAGGGTAGGGCCGTTGTTGCACTCTCCTCATTACGGAAGCGATGTCAATGGAAGATTGTAAGACCACCCTATGTGACAAGTATGGGGAAGTGTTGACCATCGATGGGAGGTCATCGCCGTACTTGTCAAAGTTATATTTTTAAGCCCTAATGCTTCCTATCTACAATTAAGTAAATAGTGGCAAGTCGAGGTCGTTCATGAGGAGAGTGATCTCTCCAATTTTTTAAACATATATAGGAGAAAACATACTAGATATAAACATATATAGATACATATAAAAGCATGTAGAAGAAGGGGGGGGATTTGTTGGTTTTTGGTCCTAAGTTATGAAATTGAAAGACAACAATTAGCAAAGCAAGAGAACTATGCTAATCATGCAATAACAACTAAAGAGATGATCAAAACAATGATTGACGGAGCCTTGGGGCAATCGACTTCCACTTCCAAACTTCCTATAGCTCATTGATTCATTCACTCATTCAATTACATTTATTGTCTATGGGAAATTCTATCACTTCTCATTCAAAGATCAACATTCATTCCTTCTTAATAGTAGTTTGCAAAGGCAAGCTACTACCATTTGCAAACCTCATTGATGATCGCCCTAGGAAAACAACACCAATGAGGTATTTAATCAATGGCATATTACCCAAAGAACCATAAGTTTGATAACAATAAGCCTTCTACCAAAGACACAGTCATTTAACCAAACAAAGCATTTATTAGGTTAAATCTAGAACAAATCACATTAAAGGCTCAACCTTTTTTTGCATCTATAGGATAAATATGAAAACAATCCACAGTAACATACTCATCTAGCAAGAATAACTACACATTATACAAAAGAAGTTCTAAATCCATGCTTTTGGGTTTCGTGTCAAATGAGCTAAGAAATTTGTAACTTTCCTAACACCCTAACACTTCAATCATACAAATATTTCATATACTCAAACAACCTATGGTATAAATGAGGCAAAACACAACATTAATGGCATAATAAATGCTCTCCAATAAATGTTCATAAATGAGCAAGTAGAGAATCTCACTACATAAGTTTGGAAGCTTCAATAAATTGCTCCCAAGAACTAGATTTAGCTACTAGAGTTCATACTAATTAATGCTAACAAACCAAACATAATACAAGAGAATTCAAAGATGAAAGTGGTGGAAGACTATGGTTAGAATAGTACCAAAATCGGGTGGAGAAGAAGTTGTGAATGAGAGGAAAGAGAATGCAATTTATAGTAAAAAATAGGATAAGGTTAGGTTCTGGCTACCCATGCAACGTGACTCGCGACGGGCGCCAGAACTTAACCCCTGTCTTCTTTTCTTCTTCTTGTGGCAAGCACTCTTCTTCACAATAATTCCTCTCATTCTTCAAGTCTTCAAATATTTGAAGCAAGTCTTCAAAAGATTATCTTCAATGGCCTCCGGTCTTCAAGTTTTCAAATCTTTGAAGCAAGTCTTCGAAAGGTAATCTTCAATAACCTCCGGTCTTCAAGCCTCCATGTTCTTCCTTTGTCACGTAAAATTCACTTAGTAGAGGTAAAAGAGCGTGAAGTCACTCTTACCCCTCCTAAGATAATTTCAAGGTAAAACACAAGCTCTTGATAACAAAATAGCACAAAAGTGATCCCAAAAAGTACTAAATTATGCACATAAAATGGACACATCAATCGACCACACCACGTGTTATGAACACAAGAATAGACTTTGATATCTTGTATATGGTGTAATCGAGGATTGAAACATTTAGTCAATCATGTTATGCAAATATTCCCCAAGTGATTGCATACTTAGTTTTCTCTTGTGTTATCTTTTAGGTTTGTAGTTGTTAATTGAAAACCCCAAACCCATCCCCCCCCCATTTTACAATAGTAGTTATTCCTAGCACACTGATGGATTGACATCCCAAATGTGGTTGTGTTTAGTTGGCTGTTAGACCGTAACATCTATGTGGACAAACCCAGCCTTGCCACTAACTACCCCATAGGTAGCTTAGTAGCGAGTTGGGAGCATAATTACAAATTTCTATCATTTACCTTCTTTAACCTTTTCTCGGGTTAGTTTAGCTACAACTTAACTACCCCGAGTGGAGGTGGGTTAGGTCGTGGCAACTCTAGAGTCATTAGAAGATGCCAATTCCTTTTCCTTTCTAGGCCTAGGGTTGGTATCCATAGTGGAGTGTCCTTGACGTATTAAGCTCACTCTCGTATCCAAAAGTGTTGCCTATGTGTTACTACATGAACCTCCTTACATTACTTACCTCTAGCTACTTTAATAGTAGTTAGGAGTAATCAGATACTACAAGAAACTAAACCTATTACTTCACCCTACTTACCTCATTTTTTGGCTCAGCTAAAAAACCCGAGGTAAAAAGTTCTTTTACCTTGGTTTTTTTAGAAGTACATAATAATATTAACCTTAGTTTTTGAAAAACCAAGGTAAATAATAGGTTTTTTATTGCGGTTCAACAATAACCGTAGTAAACACGCTATGAAATCGAAGTAAAAGTTATTACCGATGTAAGTGCAACCTTGGAAGTAAGGGTACGACCTCGCGGCAATAGTCATTGATGACAAGATCGACTTTACACCATCAGTCGATGTGACTGAATTCAATCCGACGTAAACAACGACGTTGATTTTTCATCTCGACAAACTCACACATGCTTGTTGGCCCAAACCCGTGCCTAAAATCCTTTCAAATAAATTAATTTTTGTGATGTAGTACCTGAATTGGTGTTATGTCGGTTAAGGAAAAATAATACTGTGCAAATAGAGCGCGGGGTTGCACATATCTATCATACCTAATAAATTAAGGATACTTAACCAATATAGCCAGAACTTGGAATGTACCATCTAAAGGTTTCATTCCAAGTTCATCACAGCCAGTCTCAAATTTCATCATGTTACATCTGTAAGACTAAAGCTTGGTACGTACGTATGTATGTATATATATATATATATATATATATATATCCAAAACACATCATGCTACGTACCACATGTAACATTCCAGTAAAATGAAAAGGAAAAAGAAGACATAGAATCCTAATAAAATCCAAAAAATATTCTTCATGTTCTACAGCAAACAAACATATGATCCATTGAAATAAATGGGGTGGTGACACAGGTGGGATAACATCGTCTGCCGACGAACTGCTTCCATTTTCTTGAGAATTAGTCTTTGACTCTTTGATGGAAGACTCACTAGTGCCGGTACTTGACCCTCCTTCATCATCTGTGGTATCTAGCCCATCCTCATCAGTCACAGGCCCCTCATCCCAAGACCCCTCATCCCGCACAGGTTCATTGATCGCATCGACAATCATAGAGATCAGCACCCCCAATTCTTCTGTAAGATTACGCACGGCGTGTTCCATGTGCATCATATGGCTTTGGTCTCGGCCATGTCCTTCAAGAGGATGGCTAATGCATAATGTTTAGGTCTTTTGGGATAAAAAATTAGTTACATTAAATGAAAATGTTAAAGTTTTAATTAATGATAATTTGGAATAAAAAAAACTCAAAATTTTGTTACACGTTACGGGGGTGAACGTCTATAGATGTGGAAGCTGATGGATTCACCTCGGGCTCTATATCCGTTATAGGAACATTGTGATCAATCCACGTCCTCACCTCCCAAACCCAATGCTTCAGCCCTAAGTAGTCTGCATCGTAGTACTTAGGCTGGATTTCCTTGATGGGAACCTTATTCTTCTTTAGAATAGCGGTGATGACGTTGTTGTAGGGAGTGTTCAACTCTTCATGGAGAGGGCCACTTAATGCATCTCTTGGATGATGGTGTACCCGGGGTTGACTACCTTCTTCTCTGCAAGGTGGTAGAACATGACGGCTATGTTGATCGTGCACTTCGTAGGATGTTCAACCGGGATAAGTACTTGTACAATTATATTGAACATCATTCTCTCTTGAAAGTTGAGAACACCAAGCTTGATCTGCTTTATTAGGATGATTCATTTCGCTAATTTAATTTTAAAGTACTTCTCCACCATTCTGTTGGGGTCAAGCGCCTCGATGAGTCATTCTCGTCGACCCATCGAGGCCCATTGTCCCAGTAGTACAGCTGTAGAGGTTCAACCTCTCGTTGATTCTCCCCACCAATTGTGCACCCAATCACTGGATTGATGAACTTTATCTTCATCTCCACGTCTATCCCATTTACTCTTATCTTGTAGATGGTCTTCGATTCCCTAGTGAAATTGGCGTAGAACTCCTTGACCTCCGTATCGTACGTTGGTTTATCAAAGCATATCAAACTTTCCATTCCTGACGGTTTGAAGGGTTTGAGGAAAACATCGAGGTGTAGTCGTTCCACATCCTCAGGCTTCATCACTCTAACCTCTTTTATCCTTCGGCCCTGGATCTTTTTGAAATGCTTCTCAGCCTCCTCCTTGAAGAAGCATATTTTGTCCCATGTTGGCAATAGAGGAGTGGCCGTTGTCTTCTCCTTCTTTGTGCGCGAAGAACCTGCCCCCTTATTGTCTTCCCATTTCCTCCTAGATGTCCGCTTCACTTGAGCCATCTACGAATCAAAGAGGCGTAGCATAGTTATTGCAACAATCAAGAACTCAATGATGTCAATGTATTTTAGTTGAATTTGGATACATGTTGCTAGCACTTCGTCTAGACCGACGTGATGTATGCGAATTTGCAGATTCATGTGTTTGAATGTGCGACATCGCAGTTCAATCGACTAAGCCGAAATAGTTAGCGACTAATATATAGAATCACATGAAATTTCATATTCTAGGTTTTTTTAATATAAATATAATGGTAATAAAATTCCGTCCTTCAATTTTTACAAAGCGCTAGTACGTGGTCTAGAGTAAATGGTAGATAATTACTTCAGAGTATACAATTGTCGGTCGTATGTTCTTGTGGAAGTCTATGGGGAAATATAAAACCGGTTTCTTTATTACTATCGGTTATTATAAGTTCGACTATATATGGATGGCACTGTTTCTTTCCGGGACAAACAAAATCGAGTTTGAGACCACACGTCTTTTTAATTTTTGCACTTAGGTCTCTCAAAGAAACTGGGAGATGTCAACATGAAAAATTGGATATACGCTTATGTAATTCACATTGTCATAACCACCATATTCGAATTTGGCCATGAACCAGTCACCAAAACGTGCCAAAATTATTCACGGGCAGGGTGTTACGGAACTCTGGGGAAATTAAACTATGGCTCAAACTTCTTTGGTTGTTACTATGTGTTAAGAGACATTCTCCCAAACAAAATGACAAATGTTTCATATGGAAATTATGTGTAGTGTCTTACAAGCACGCGAACCTGGGTTATCTTCCAGATTTTTTTATAGTATTCCATTAATACTGTAGCAATAAGTATGGGAACGAACATTTCCACAAAATATATTGAATAGTATGAAATTTCATGTTCTAGGTTTTAAAAAAATATAATGGTAATAAAATTCTGTCCTTCAATTTTTACAAAGCACCAGTATGTGGTCTAGAGTAAATTTTAGATGATTACTTAAAAAGTATACAATTTTCAGTCGTATGTTCTTGTGGAAGTCTATGGGGAAATATAAGACCAGTTATTTTATTACTATCGGCTACTATAAGTTCGACTATATATGGATGACACTGTTCTTTCCGGAACAATCGAAATCGAGTTTGGGACCACACGTTGTCTTTATTATTTTTTCACTTAGGCCACTCAAAGAAACTCAGAGATGTCAAAATGAAAAATTGGATATATTATTTTATTCAAATTTTGATGACAATGTTGTCCCGATTTGGGCATAAACGGGTCAACAGGAGGGCCAGAACCTCTAAATGGAGTTTTTTATGCCAAATTTCAATTTTTACACTATGACCACATATGCGGTGCCGCACACATGTGTGTTGGCATGATAGATATACTGAATAGCTAGCGACATCGATCATTCTGAATTTTCTAGCGGGAACCGCAAATTTCAGACTAAAATTTGAAATAAAATTTTTCCCCAAACCTATTTTTCATTTCAATAACTATCACCACTAACATTCACTTCCATCTCTAATACATATCCCACAAACCCACCTTATTCATTCACACCATAATGAAAGGGCTCATTCAAATGGATACCTTTAATCATCAACAATTATCCAAGGAATGGAGCAGTTAGGTTCAAATTATTGAGGTACTTTTCCATCTTTTACATGTTCCTTTAGAAAATTAGTTACTATCTATACCTTCTATATGTCTTTTTCGTCATTCATGGAAAATGAAATAATTTCATGAAGGGTGAATCATTGTACAAATAATTGTTGTCCCGATTTGTATATTGTATGTTGTAACGGTTACCAATAAGTTGACATGTTTGTAAATAGTGAGAAAAATGGCTTAGTTTTGGATGAACACAATATGAATGTGCGACGTCGGTCATTTATCGCTCAGTACGATACAATACCAAGTTAGAAGCGACATCGCGGAGGTGAGGAATTGTTGAGATTAGCACTAATATCTATGAATATCTGACTTCGGTTTAAAATTGGTCTCTGTGGCCTCGGTATTTATGAGTCCCACGTCGCTTTGATACTGATAAGTTACTATTGCCATATTGCGAATAATGTCGTCTACATATGAATATATTACGTGTATTTTGTGTATAGCCTAATCGTAACATAATTTTTGTTTCTAGTGTATTGGTTGTAATAGGATCAAATGGACTTATCAGTAGATTCTAGCATATCAGATTGACGTAGTTGACTTCTCACTGGTCGCCCTAGAAATATGAATGACGTACAACAGAGAAAATGGAGGTTAAATACAATTATTGTTTCAATTTTATAATAACCTTATGTATTTTAATATATTGTTATATTTATTTGTAATATACTAGTGTGTCATAATTTTATTGTTTTAAATGAACATTTCAGTTAATGATTCCCACAATAATTGAACAACAATTGAGTGTTGCATAATTTTCAACCAATACTAGATTTATCACATTATTTATAACATGTAACCGCTATCGAAGACCGATTGTTTGCGCCATCGAATATTTTTTATTATAATATTTTACAAGAAATGAGAGCTGGCTAACTGAACCACGACGTAGCAGTAACTAGCTCCGAAACGACATATTGGCAACTTTGCATAGACAGGCGTCAATTGTTTTTTGCGATGTCGGACAAACAAAATGACATCATTTTTTTCAGTGATCCACATCACGAGGGACACGACTTGGGTCCCTCACTATGTGCAATATTGCTTCTCAGTGACTCTGACATCACTCGTATTATGAACGACATCATCTGGTGCAAAGTCGACGCACTTCCTCTACCATTGTCTGCTATATTTCTTTCATCGATGTCGCAAGTTTAATGATATCAATGTCGTAGTCATCGAAGTTGCAGTTAGGGTATCATAACATCGGCTTTCTGCCTCGGTGCGACATCGATCTCAATTCATGCCGATGTCGGTCCCAAAACCAAGGCAAATGGGACTATTTACCTCGATTTTAAACTGAGGTAAAAAGTATGCTTTTACTACACCCACATTTGCTTCAGTTTTTCAGGGGCTGAAAATCGAGGTAAAAAGCACTGAAAAACCAAGGTAATATGTGTTGTCCCTTGTAATGAGGGAAGCAACATTACAAATCTTATCTTTGATCGTTGTGCTTCGATTTTCAAGGATGTTGGAGTGATCATTACCATACACCAGGCTAAATGGGGTTTTAGATATTGGTGTCCTCGGTGTAGTTCATTATACTTATAGAACGGTTAATAGCTCTTTGACCCATCCGGTTTGCTTACCTTATAGCCTCTTTTGGATTCCTTGAATGAGGGTACGATTTGTTACTTCAACCTGGCCATTGGCCTATGGGTACGCCACTGATATGAATTTATGGACGATTCTCAAATCTTGGCACCATTCATTGAATGTTCCACTTGCAAATTGTGTGTCGTTATCTGATAAAGCAGTCTTTAGAATGGTGAATCGGTAGATTATATTTTTCCAGACGAATGAGATTGATGCTTTGGCAATAATCTTGGCCAGGGGCTTCACTTAAACCCATTTGGTAAAGTAATCAATTGCTATGATGAGGAATTTTGTGCCTCCCATCCCTCCTAGGAATGGTTCTACGATGCTGATTCCCCATTTATCGAATGGATATTCACCATAAACCTAAGTCAGTTATGATAATGGTTTCACTTGAATGATTGCATTTTTCTGGCAGCAGTTGCATTTTTGCACGTAGCTATGAGCGTCTCTGTAAATTTTTTGCCAATAATAGCCATAATGTAGTATCTTTTTGTCCAAGATACGTACTCCTTGGTGTGAGTCGCACCAACCCTAGTGCATTTCTTGAACAATGTGTACAGCCTGACTTGGTCCAACGCACATAAACCAAGGTATCAAATAAACTTTCTTATCAAGTACTCCTTCCACGTAGTTGTATGATGGTGATTTAAGCTCAATTTTATTCCTCAATCTTGTCTGTTGTCAATAAACCGTGTACCGATTATTGGATGGTTGGTCTCATCTAGCACATGTCTTCTTCTTTGGCTTTGGCAACAGTTGTGGTCGTTGTAATCCAGAATGGGACAAACTCGATGATTACGTCCTTTTATCGTTGTAGTGTGGGGTATCTTGAGGTTACTATCTTGTTAATGTCATCTTCTTTGGTGAGACTGGATTATGGGATGTGAGTAACTTTGAAGTGATCAAATTTACGCATGAGTTGACTCATTTTGTTAAGGTATTTGATCAGCTGTCTTTATTTAACCGTGTAGTCTCCTAAAAAATAATGTACTACAACATGTGAGTCACTATGAACTTGGATGCTTCAAATGTTCATCTGAATGACCAGGTCTAGTCCTCTAATCAGGGCTTCATATTCTGCCTTATGTTTAATGAGAGAAAACTCGAATCGTAGTGAATATTTGTGTTTGTCGTCTTCCAAACTAATGAATAGGAATCCCTTTCTACAACCTTCTTTGCAAGAAACTCCATCGACGAAGAGTGTCCATGCGATGTGCTAGAATTTCCCCTTTCCCTTAGAATGGATCATTTTCATTGATTATTGTTCCACTAGGTCAGAATGCTCTTCTCCTAACATTTTTGCAAGGAAATCTCCCAAGGCTTGTTCTTTGGTCGATGTCCTTGGCCAGAATGACACCTCGTGTTCTTCTAATTAGATGGCCCACTTCATTAATATCACTAAAGCTTCGGGCTTGTGGGGGATTTGCTTGACAGGTTAATCAGTGTAAACTACAATCTTGTGGGATTGGAAGTAAGATCGTTATCTTCTAGATGAATGAATTAGAGAATGGACCAACTTCTTCATGGATAAGTAGTTTTTCTATATCCCCTGAAAGATTTTTCTTACGTAGTAAACTGGGATTTAGAAACCCTTATCCTAACACTCCAGGTTTGAGCTGATGGCATGTTTTTATACTGCTAAGTAGTTTCACTTAGGAGAGGTATAGCAGTGAAAATATTTTCAATTCATTTTTCAACTCTTCATATGTTGCATGGAACTCCGTCATCCAGCTAACTTTTTTCACTTTTCTCAAAACATCAAAGAATGGCATATTTTTTTAAGCGGCTTTTGAGACAAAATGGCTCAAGTTACCAATCAACCAGTCGGTACCTGGACTTCTTTGATTGACCAAGGTGGCGGTAATGCTTGGATGACCTGTATTTTTTCTTGGTTTGCCTCAATGACTCTGGATGAAGCCTAGTACCCTGGAAATTTTCTTGCATTTATGCCATGGTGCATTTCTTTGGTGTCAACTTCATTCCAATTGACTAGAGAGTGATAAGTACCTCTTTTAAGTCTTGGATGAATTGACTTAGAATCTCTTTTTGATTACCATGTCGTCCACGTAGATTTCTATGTTACGACCAACTTTATGGGTGAAGGCGTTATTGACTATTCACTGATATGTGGCACGCACATTCTTTAATTCGAATGGCATTTTTACGTAGCAGAATGTTCCAAAACTCGTTATGAATGTTGTCTTCTCAGCATCTTCAGGGTTCATTGAGATTTGGTGGTATCCCTTATATGCATATAGAAAGGCTATGGTTTTGTACCTAAGATTTCTTTAACTGGTTGATCAATCTTTGCTGGTGGGTAGAAATCTTTTGGGCAGTATTTATTCAAAGCCATGTAGTGGCCACACATTCTCCATCCCACATCAGCCTTCTTGACCATGATTGGGTTTGCTAGCTATGTTGGGTATATCACTTCACGGAATATTCCTACTTGTATAAGCGTTCGTAGTTCATTCTCAATTGCCGACTGCCTCTATGGGCAAAACTTTGTTGCTTTTGTCATATGGGTATATCTGATGGGTCAACATTGAGGCTATGTGTCACAATAGAGGGATTGACACCTCCCATATCATAGACTCACTAGGAAAAAAATTATTGGTTTAGCGTATCTATCACTTTATGCTTAATACGTTGTGGCAGAAATTTCACAATCCTGATTTCTTTCATATTGCCGTCATCACCTATACTTACGAGCTTGATTTCTTCTCCCAAGTCGATACATTTTGAACATCTTTAGAGGGTTGTCCTTGGTTGATGGAATGTACAATCGGTTGAGGGTTGTAGGGAGTTTAAGGCTTCATTTATATTGCCATGCATTGCCTTGTTGTTTGTTGGTCGCCTCCTACTGTAACTACACATGTTGGCGTGGGAAATTTCATGAAAAAATTATATGGGAAACATATAGCCTTGGTGACATTCATCCATGGTCTCCCTATGATAGATTTGAAAGAACTTGGGCCATCCACTACCAAATAAAAAGTCACATAAGATTGTGCATGCTCTATCTTTTTGCCCAGTAGTCACTAGCCATTGTATGTTTTCTAGGGGCATCTTTGACTACCCTATGAACCCTAATATATATACGATGTTACTTTCTTCAGATTTGATGGTTTATATCCTAGTTTGTCGAAGCAATCAGTAAACAACACCTTTAATGCGTGACCATCGTCTACAAAGACTCTTTGCACTTTATAGTTTCTTATCTTTGTTGTTATTACCATGGGATCAATGTGGAAATGCATTTGGGACCACATCATGTTTGCTAAATGAATGGCTTCATTGGCATGCATCATTTTTTTCACTAGGCACTTGTGATGGCACGTACCTTGCCCTTGTTTTCCATGCGTTGTTGGAGGCGAGCTCGTTTGATCTGAGGATGGATAATATCACTATGTGTACAGCGCCATCCATCACATTCTCCCCATGCTCAATTGTTGCTGCCATTTTCTGCTTTGGCCTTACCTGAGGTTGGGTCACATTCAGATTTTTTTTTATTTCACCACCACCACATCCTTATTTCATTGATGAGCACTCTTCCTTTTTGTTCTAAGTAAGCCTTCTTGGCGAAGTAGATCTTTCCAATGTCGCCTCAAGCCGTTATAATTGTTCGTATCATTACCATGGTCTCCATAGAACTTGCATTAATAATATTTTGATCTTTTATCCATTGGAACTCTCGTAGGAGCTGGTTCTCGGAAAAGCTCTTTGTAGCTCTGTTAGATTTCCTTTCTTGACTTTGTGCGGGGTGTTTCCGGATATCGTGTGCTAGTGGGCGTTGTCTCTTTCCTTTTCGTGAGCATAAAGATTTTCCCCTTTTTCATTGCTCCTTTTTCTAGGGTGTATTCCGCTGCTCTTTTCTTCCCTCGTTCATTTTCCAGCTTCCTGTTGTTGGCTTCTTCCGCCCGAATAAATTTGGAGACCTCTCAGGTTGTCTGGCATGTCTGCTGTGAATTTTTTTATGAAACTTCCTGGACCTCATACCATTCATGAATGCCCTTATGGACATCTGATACATAATGTTTTTCACTTCCAGGCTCTCAGAAATAAAGTGGTCGGGATACTCTACGATGCTCACTAGGTTCATCATATATGCGAATATCTTCATAACTTTTTTTTCTTTTGGTCGAATCTGCCCATGAATCAGTTTGCGAGTTAGGCCCAGGTCCTGATATAATTTTTTTGTCAAGCTATTGTACCACACAATTGTTATCCCTGTCAAGAAGATGAGAAATGCATTGCACACTAGCTGGATATGTGCATCACGAAACCTCATGTTGGTCTCGTAAGAGTGTAGGAACTCCTTGGGGTCTGTCATCCCATCATAAACCTTCAATTGAGTAGGCAGTTTGAAATCTTTTGGCATTGCAAAATATTGTAATTCTACCACCAGCTGATAGTGCTCCATCTCTTCCTCGATCATGAATTCCCAGCTTCCATCGAAGTTCCTTGTTATGCTTTTGCTTGCTGTCTCTTTGGGATTATAGGTTCATCTTTGGTTTTCCGAAGATTTTTTCTTGTTTTCCTTTGTTGCGTTGATGAACTGCGCATAGAGGTGCCCCATGTTAGCCTGAAGAAACACTGCGAAAGCTCGTTTTTCTTTGCCCGTGTGAGGGGATTCCTCTTCTTGTTCATCCCTATCTTTGTGGGGTACCTCTTCCTCTGGCAGTTGTTCTGATTGGCAGTGTAATAATTTAGCAACGAATTGGGAAGCACGTCGCATTTTCTATCTGACTTGTCGTGTTTCTGGATCTTGCTATCATGACTTAAAAGGAAAGGTGAAGACTAAAGATCCCTATAGTCGGCGTCAATGATGTGGTTTGTTCTTTCGAAATAATAACGGCGATCCTGATACACGTCAAGCAGCAAGGTCATGCCTGGATCATGTAACTTAAGTTCCGGATAGGATCCGGAATAATAATTCCAATCCCTTAGTTGGTGCTTCTTTTTACAATTGGGTAACTGTTAGTTGTTTCTTACCTTGATATCTAAAAGGGATAAGTGTCAATATAACCCAATCTACTTGAGTAAGGGCCAATATAACCCTATCATAATTTTTAGTGCAAATATAACCCTAACTAGTTAATAAAAGTGCCAATATAACCCTCAGACCCCATTTCCGTCATTGACCTCAATTTTTCAGCGTTGACTCTATGTAAATTGATCAAAATACCCTTTGGGCTAACTCTGAAATTGGGTGGACAATTTCACCCTCATAGTTAGCCGGAACGCCATAGTTCGTTAAAATTATGCAGGGTTATATCTGCACATTATGCAATCTTATTGGGTTATATCAGCACATCCTTAAAACTTATAGGGTTATATTGGCACTTTCACTAACTATATAGGGTTATATTGACACTTTCGAACATTGAAAGGTTATAGTGGCACTTATGTCAACTAGATAGGGTTATAAAAACACTTTTTCTATCTACAATTCTCATGTATTTTTAGGCCTCTTGGGCCACCATTATCAGAGCGGCATGTGGCACAAAGATTGTGGTAGTCATGCCAATCGTGGTGCCTGCACGACCTTCCTTAGCATAGGTAGTGTAGGTAACGATCTCTTGGTCGTGGTTTGCATGGTGGTCACATGCGTGACCATTGTGTTAGCTGCTAGATAATTCTCCTCACAAATTTGGCGGTGGCTTGGTAGTGGTTGCATGAAGTGTATTTCTCAGTGTTTGTTCGCTCTTCGCCAAAGAAACACTCTGCCAGCTTTGCTAGGCTAGCTTCAGTGCGTATTGGCCCTTCAGATATGTTTATACAAATTCAAATTTCTTCTACTTGCTAAAATTAGATATTACAATATAAAAATTCAAAATTTTATAAATACATAAAAAGTTATCAATTAATGATAATGTATAAAAATGGATTAGGTATAACATTAAATTTATTTATTATATATCTCATTAATTGTAATGTTGAAATAGTATTATGTAATTAAATAAAGAATTTCTTTTATCACTTAAATAAAGTATTCAAAAAATATAAAATATAAATAAATAATTATATAATTTATTAGTATCAAAATAAGAGATTGTAATTTGTCAAAAATGTTTTTGAAAAGAACCAAATCCACATCAATGACTCGAAAATAGTTAAACCTTCCACTAGTCCAAACCCTTAAACAAACACCATTTAAATATATTTTAAGGTTAATTATTCAAATTGGAGTTGTAGTGAATGCTTCCTTTCTCACAATGGATACAATCAAAATCCAGAAAACAAATCACATCTTTTGCCATTCTTTTTAGTACTTTGTTAAATTCTTTAGATATGAAAATTATAGAAATTTTACTTACAACACCGGTCGACAGATCCAAATCGGGGCTCAGGTCACTGGATCTGCCCTTAACGAGCTCACTCCACTAATCAAGTGTCCTATATCTCCACTGATTAAAGGATGCAACAATTATAGCATGCTGGAATTTTGAATTTCATTACATGCATGCACGTCCATGTGGAGTTGTCCGCTTAATTTGTCAGCTTCGTTAGTTGGATCGACAATTCCAATTCAAAACAAGGGAATCAAATGGACGAGAGGGTGACAGGTGATTGCAGAGGCGTCCGTAGGCGAGGGCGTGTTTAGGGTCGTGTTTGTAATATGGAGTTTTTATATTTGGACTAATATGTAAACATTATTTTATGTAGCCAGTATGCTAAATTCTTTTTTTTAGTGCAATTGATTGTATGGATTCGTATTATGTGTATTTGTTTAAACTGAAGCTAATGCATGATTTGGTTTAAATATTTATCACATCGTGATTACATGACCAACACCCTTGTACCCATCAGAAGCTAACGGATGCCATATGTATCCCACACCTTCTTGGCTGATATTCTGAGATTTACTGCTCCAAACTAGAGTATAATCAGTGTGTTTCTTGAGGATATCTTTATTAAATGACATGTCCTTTGCAACAAGAACCCAATCAAACAAGGGAATATTATTTGGTTTGGAATAGAAACCAAGCATAAAGCACAACCACAGAGACCACCGGTTAGCACTGGTTATTTCCAAAAAAACAAATCGGTGCCTAAGTAAACGCTGAAACGGTTGCACCGGTTGGAAAAAACCGGTGCTAAATTCCTACTTCTAGCACCAGTTTTCTTTAGCACCAGTTTAGAAAAATCGGCACTAATAAGTACTGAATTAGCACCAGTTTTTTATAACCGGTGCTATAAAAACCGGTGATAAATTTTTGTCCTAGTAGCATGATGGGGTTGATTTTACCATATATTTTGGGCTGATTATTGAGTTGAATGGTTGATTAAATGCTTGGATATTTATGTTATTCGTAATGTTCTTGCAGTTTAAAGATTTAGATGCTGAATTGGCAAGTTGGTGCAGTTTATGGTCATTTGTGCTTGGAGATGGAAAGGAAATAATAATGGAAATATTTGGTGCTGCAATTACAAATGTAGTTGGAGAAGAATCAGATTGATTTGAAGACTCCTAATTGTTAGGAGAGAATATTGTGATTATCTTTTAGAGTTCTAATTAGATAAGGAAAGACATATTTTATTCCTTATCTATCTTTTAGTTGTAGTAATATTTTTGGAGACTTGATTATTTTTTACACGCATAGCGTACGGCCAAAGGACACAGAACAGAATTGCGTACGACAGTCCATTTGCGTAGACAGCATTTTTGCGATTTGGGTTTGTCAGACAATTTTCATCAGTTATTTTTATGTTTTTGATTGTTAATTTAATTATGAATTCTAGCTAAATTCTTCTTTTCCGGTAAAGATCAAGGAAGTACTGGCGTCGATTCTCGTGAGATCTAATTAGTTTTAATACTTTGATTGCATGCTAGCATCTGCTGTTCTTGATTATAATGTTTATGATTGCTTTCATGTTATTGAGTAGTGCGCAATATTTAATAGCATGTTAGTTAATTTAATGCCAATTGAACCAATCATCCGTAATTGTGATTTCAGTTCAATCAGTGGTAGGGAACAACAGTCTTAATTTAACAATCCGGCGTCCGAGTTTGTTGGTTATGAATTGGGTCTTTCTCATTCTTAATGCTGCTAGCATATTAAATCTATAGAGCATCTCTTAGGTTATATGTTAGTTAGAGAAATAGTTGGTGAGACGTCCTCCTGATTATCGACAAGGTAAGGAAAGATTGGTTGCTTGCAACTATAACCAATTTGTGTGCATGCATTTAAAGTCATCTTTGCATCAAGGATCGAGATAGAAAGCCAGTATGGAATTGATCGAAATCGGAATCTTCTCATCATAGTTGAATTATTTTGCAATCTGTAACAATTTCTCATTCCTGTTTTTACTCGATTTTTAGTTTCTCTTATTCACGACCCTCATCTGGTTCTTTTGGTTACAAATTTGCAGACTAAAGATTAAAGAAAAAGTCTCGCCAATCTCTTGGGAAACGAACCTGCTCGCAGCTATACTGGTCGGTATGCCCATACCGACCACAGAATCCTGAACTGAAAATTCAGCTTAGAGCTTGATTTATTTTTGGTGTAAAACGACACTCCAAATTTTGGCGCCGTTGCCGGGGATTGGTTTTAAGCAGTATTTTTTCGTTTAATTCTTTAGTTTATTTTCACTTTTTCTTGGTTTATGCCTCGTTCTTCTCGTACAGGAGAATTGATCTTCACTCCAGAGATTGAGAAACTTGCACGAAGTCTAACGAAGCAGACAAAAGCCTTGAAAGGATCTACCTCGTCTGAATCAACCACCACTGAAACCCATTTCAACATGGCTGACGAACAAAGACGTGAGGAGGAACCACCAGCCCAGCGTATAAGAGACATGGGACGCTACAGACACAATCGTCCTTTGTGCATTGTCCTTCCCAACATCAACCGCAACTCCGAGATTAAACCAGGTTTCATACAAGTATTACCTAAATTTGGTGATATGCCAGGTGAGAGTGCTCATAACCATCTTGATGAATTTGACCTCGTTTGTGCAACTCTTAGACCACAAGGTTTTTCAGAAGATCATATTAAACTACTCACCTTTACACACACATTGCAGGGAAAAGCCCGTGAATGGCTTTTTGAACTCCCACCCGGTTCAATTCGAACCTGGGAAGATTTGGAGGAGAAATTTTTACAAAAGTTTTTTCCCGAGTCTAGAGCAGCTAATTTGAGATCTGCAATAAGTGGTATTAGACAAAAGAAGGGAGAGAGTCTTGCGAGTTATTGGGATAGATTTAATCAATTGTGTCGCAAGTGTCCTAACCATGGTTTTACTGAGTATCAGCTTATCACTAATTACTTTTATGGTGGTATGTGTTCTATTGACAGGAAGATTTTTGATGCAGCTTGTGGAGGAAATGTGCTGAACAAAACCATGGATGAAGCAAAAGAGATCATCCTTGATATGGTCACTCATGAGTATGATGAAGATGATGATAGATCTAGACCAGTCAAGGTAGCCGGTAACTCATATTTGGATGAGAAGTTAGATGCTCTCACTTCAATTGTCAAAGATCTAGCCATGAAGAGTGCCGGAGGAGCCAAGTGCGAAATTTGCTCACACATGGGACATTACACTGATTCTTGCCCTACTCTTCAAGATCCTCAGACCGAACAAGCTTTCTTTGGATTTGAAGATAACCCACAAAGGCCGAGACGGAACGATCCATTTTCAGATACATACAATCCAGGATGGAGGAATCATCCAAACTTCAGATGGAATCAAAAGGGCCCGGGAATGTATGCTCCGAAACAAGCACAAGTTGGTCGTGAAGCAAATCCAGCAACAGACGATCAGAGGGTCACCATGAATGAAGTTCTTAAGACAATGGCCCAAAGCAGCGAAGTGGTGCAGAATTTAGCCAAAAACACAAATGCTTTCCAGCAAGAGACAAGGGCTGCTATAGGGAACATTGAGCAACAAATGACTCAACTGGCTGCAGAGGTAAACAAGTTGAAGTTCAACACTGGGAGGTTACCATCCCAGACGGAACCGAACCCAAGGGAGAATGCAAGTGCAGTCACACTAAGAAATGGGAAGATATTGGATGATTCTGTGCCAAAAGAAGTTGATAAGGAAAAAGGCCATCATGAAGAAGCCAAAGAGAGTAAAAATGAGTCCTCAAAGGTAAACCCTGATTAATAATTAATTAATTATAGATTAATAGATTAATAAAGAGTCCGTATTTTGATTAATTATAGATTAATTAATTATAGATTAATAGATTAATAAAGAGTCCGTATTTTGAAAGATGATATTTCCATAAATTATGGAAAGACGAAGGTTTAAAGTGCAAATTAGAAGAAATGAAGATAAAATTTTCGAGTTGCATGAATCGATTATAAACTTTATAATTACTACACATTACATAATAAACTTTTAATATTACAACTAAGACTCTTTACCTTCTATTATTAAAATTAAATCTCGTCTTTCCATAGGATTATGGAAAGACGGTATTTCCCAAGACTTTGTCATTAATAAATTTATTTGTATTTAATTTAATAAAGACAGTCTTTTCCAAGACTCTCATATAAACATAAGGCAAAGTGTTGGAAAATACAGTCTTTCCATAAGCATATGGAAAGACGGATTTGAATTAGAATACGTAAGCAGTCAAAGGACAATCATAACTGAACTGGCTAACCAATATATACATACATGAACTCGTCATTCCTCATGTGATAGCCCTAAAAGAGGATCCTCATTTGTGCTTGTAGTGTTTACCCCATTCTCTGATTGTGCAGCAACACCATTGGTCACTGCAACTACATCTTTTGGTGTAGACGCCTTCTTAACCAGCCCTTCTGCTTCCATAGCCTCCTTCCCTGCTTTCTCTTTTGCCCGTTTGGCTCTCTCTAGGACCTCCTCCTGCAACACCATTGACTTAAATCAGAACATCGACTAAAATCTGACCATCGGCGAAATGAAAATAAATCAAACCACCAAAGAAACAAAACACAGAAATTAAATTTGATGATACCATAAATGAGATGATTTGTTTGGTACTCTTGTGCAGGCTACATCTTAGAGATAGTACTAGATCATACAAGGCCAAAAGCCAGTTAGACTCTATCTGGGTTATGGGGAACGGAGGGAGTAACAGTGCAACACCTTGTAACTACACCAACGATAACTGAGCCCTCCCCCCACTATATGAAATCAGCTATGCTAATCAGGGTGGAGAAATTCTATCGAAGCTATCAACCTGGGAAGCATCTCCTCATTAGACGGGAAGAGTCATACAACATTCCACAACTCAGGAAAAAAAAAAGGTTTTTTCAGTTTAATGCCTTGAAGGTGGTAATGTAAGGGTCTAGATGGTTAGAAACTTGTCTAAAATCACTGAAAATGTTTAGCCAAATTCCACATCATGCTTTCAGTTAGCAAACTTGAAGAATACGAATCACAGGCTACTGTACCAAATGCATACAAATATCCAACTTTTTGGACCTATCACATTTGCAGCTTGATGATCCAGTTTCCTTTTCGTAGTCAAACTACTTAGAAACTCCAGTTGAAGAACTTGGGTTTTAAAAAGCACAAAGTGCAGCGAAGCACTAACGGTAAAATTTACCGAAGCGATGAGCGCAAGCACTTGCTTTTCGGAAAAAAACGTTCGCAAATCATGTACTAGGATTATTTCAATAAAGACACAACATAGAACTTAGAATAATAACACAATATCATAAAAGACAAATAAAACATTCAACACAATACCAAATTCAAAATTTTAATGGCGGTAAGAAGAACTAAATGACTAAGATAAAAAGATTCTTAAAATTATTATGATGTCATTGGCTTTAATCTCTAGTCATCGGAAAAATCATCATCATCTTCACCAAAAGTATCCCTATGGACCTCATCTCCATCCCTAAACTCCATGTCATCATCCATATCATTTCCCATATTTCCCTCGATCTCTTACTCATCCTCATCAACAATGTTCATTCTTCGAGGCATTGAACTAGAAGATGGCTTAAGAAGACTCTTCCCTTTGTCCTGTCTCACGGTTCTAGCTCTTGTAACATAGCTAGGCTCACATGTCCCCGAGGCTTTAGAAACAACCTCCCAAGTTACCTCTGTTGCCGTCGGTTTTTGAAAACGGGAGCAGGGAAAGACGAAAACGGAAGCAGGAAGTGAAGACGAGGAAGTGAGCCGCCGTCGCTTCTTTCTTTAGGTGAAGATGAGAGTCTGGCCGATTCTTTTTTTTTGTTTAATTCCCTAAATTATATAAACCCTAATAGTATTCTACTTCAGCCCAAAACTCTTCAGCCCAAACTCTTTTCATTTAAGAAAAAATAAAATAAAATAAAATAAAAAGGCCCATTTCAGCCTTTTAACGGAAAGCGCGCTTTTTTAAGCGCTTTGCCAAAAGCACGCACTTTTAGTTGACGCTGGCGCCTCTTAGTACAAAGCGCTCAAGTGAGCGCCTAGCACTTTTTTGCGCTTAAGCGCGCTTTTTTAATCCAAATGAAGAACAATAAAAAAAGAGAGAAAAGCCTGAAGAAGAGTAGAAATTACCTTCATCCACATCTGGTTGAATGGGTTCTCACTAGAAGCAAAAGCTCTCCAGGTGCAAATGGAACTTTTACAAAAAGTTCTTACAACAAAAAAATTACGTTCAGCTATTTTCTGTGAGGAAAATCACAGCACCAAATTCTCATTACTGTTGGATACGTGGGAAAGGCTTACAGAGGCTTCACTGCCTTTTTGAGCCTTTGGGTTTCTATGTTAGCGAACTGGTGATAATTTTCAAGTAATTTCAGACACCTTCATCACAGAAAATATATTCATTACTTATTCATATCATTATAGGCTAAAAGAGCCGGGGGCCTCAAACTTGTTCCGTTGATCAGATTGCAACCATTACAGGGTAAAATAAAATAAAAATAAAAAGCAGGAAAAAAGTGTAAAGAGTAGAATGCTTTCAGGTAATTAGTATGCTACCTGAAAGTCCTGAACCTTTTTCTGTTGATCAGATTGCAACCGGCCAATTGTATTCAGAAACTCGCCAACTGCAGACTCTACACGTTCATTAATTGTTTCTGCTAGAGCCTTCCCAAGGAAAAATGCATCAAGAACACTCTTACTTTCATTATCACCTGACAATTTTGAGTTGTTTCTAACATCAGTGGAAAATTAGGGAAATATACTTTTTCAGGACAGAACACATGGAGACAATCCAGAAAATTCGTAATCCAATTAACCAGCCTTAAACCCAAGAGGTTAAGAAAACAGACATCCGCATCATCCACACAGCCAAACCGCAAAAATCACAACACACGAGGCAACAAAAACAAGTAGAATAACATTTATTAGGCAAAGAAGACCTCCATGCCTGTGATAAGCAGTTACACAAATAGTTCCCAATTCAAAATGAACAATAAATGTAAAGAAATTTCTGACTAGAATCAAATTCTACTATACTAGTTGGGAATAAACAAGGGATGTGACGATAAGTAAAACCTCGGAAGAAATTAGCAAAATCTTCCAAAACTAAAGCCTTTCTTTTCACAAAATTGGAGAAGCCAAGAAGTGATATCCTCTAGTCATCTCAAATACATACACATCTTCTGTTCCACTACAATTTGTCCTGCCTACTTTCTGCGTTTTCCTTCTTTTTCACGGTATGTAAAAGACCATTAACATCTCATGTACAGTTAAAAATGATCTTTTAAAATATATGTTACCAGCCTACCATGAACGAATAAGATCTAAGGGACAATATTCTGACTCTATATCAACAAAATCAACTGAAAAGGGCGTGACAACAGAATGGACGATGTGATTGCGAAAAAGTATAACTATATTATCGCAGAATCAGAAGTCATGGTCCAAGTACTAAAAATGTGGAGTATCTTTAAAGCAGAAAATACAAAATTCAGGACACCAATAATGTGCAATCCCATCAATAAGCAAGGGGAAACATCAATTCAAATGCAAAATCACACCTTGTCCAGGAGGGCCACCGGGTTTGGAGCTAGAACTACACCTCAATCTGATTCTGGAAAGATTTTCCGACCCATTAACAGTTGGTTTCAGACCACAAAAGCGGAAAGACGGAATACGCGGCGGCGATATTAAGGGTGCCGGTGATGAAGACGGGGATGCTACCAATCCCCCGTTCATTTCTTAGCCGTCCTTGGTTGGGCTACTGAAATCGGGATGGACTATGAGATTAGTAGATGGCACCAATTTGAGGACAACAATATATGAATAAAATGGAACTAAACAGTTTTGCTGGGCTCCTATGTAACATCTTAAAATTTAGGGTAATATGCAAATATAACCCTATATGTTGGAGAAAGTGTAAATATAACCCTGAGTTATTTTTTAGTACAAATATAACCCTAACTATTATACATATGTGCAAATATAACCCTAAAGTCACTATTCCGGCATTGACTGGCCATTTCCAGCCATTGACCGACCGGAAATGACCAAAATACCCTTTTAACCTAATACAAAATTTAAAAAGACAAAAATGCCCCACAAACTACCCTCCAGCCACCTCCAATCCGCCGCCATGTTCACCTCCGGCCATCTCCCGCCGCCAGCCATCAGTCCATCACCTCCTGGCCACCAGTCCACCCCTCCAACACCACCACAATCCCCAGAATCGGAGAGATGAATTGGAATTGGACCGAGCCTACATCAAGCGCCGTCGAAGCTCCTAAACTACCAACACTTTAGATGCTTGACCCCAACCTAACTTCAACAGTATCTACAACTATGCCATTGCTAATCATTATGAACGCAAAACCCATTCATCCAAAATAAACTAAAATTGACCAAGCCATACCAAAATTGAGTCAATGAAAAAATAGCCGTGTATAACCTTAACAGAAGCGCATAGCTCTGGCACGGATTTCCGGTGAAAGACAACGTTGGCGGCGATGTTTTTGGAGATGCCTAAGAATTGAATCTTGTTATTTCCATCGTAAACGACGTCGACGCCGGAGCTCAAGAGGAATACTCTTGCTATTGCATCGGTTTTGGAAATGCAACGAGATCGGTTTCGGAGAAGCTCTTGGCAGCAGAAACAAAGTGGTTTTGATGGTGGCGCAGTTTATCAGCTCGGAATCTAGACGAGGGCCTGAGAGATAGAGAGGGGAAAAAGGAGAGAAGACCTGGGGATTGGATAAAATTTGAGGGCTGGAGAATTTCAGGGGAAGAGAGAGCATTGGGTGGCGATCAAACAATTTCAGTGAAAGAGAAAACGAAGAGAAGGGGAAGGAGAGAAGGGTATAATAGTAACTTCATCATTTTTCATTTTTTATAAAAAAAATTATAGGGGTAAAATTGACTTTTCATCTAATTTTAGCCTCAAATTGCTGGAAAAGGTTATATATGCACATAACTTAAATATTTAGGGTTATATTTGCACTTTTAATTATCGCAGGGTTATATTTGCACTTTCGTCAATTATATAGGGTTATATATGCACTTTGCTCTAAAATTTATTTGGTCCCAAAGACCAATATGGCTTCTGTTTAGCAATCAACAAACTTAAAATAATTTGTTCGGTCCAAAGGTGGTTTTCAAGTAAAATTAAATAGTTTTCCAGTATAGCGAGGGGTATAATAGTAATTTTACAAATTAAATGATTAAAAAAATTAACAATCAATTCCTTGCCACCGTCGATGATCAGCTTCTTCTCCGGCGAGCCTCGTCTTCTCCGATGAGCCTCATCATTTTTATCTCTGTTGTTGCTCTGCTTCGTCTCCGGCGAGGCTCGTCGTTGTCGCATCGTTTAAACTTTGACGGTGACCTAGGGTTTCAATTTCGCCAGCGCCTCATTGTTCTAGGCTCGATTTGAATTGAAGACCAAGGGTTTCAACTTTGCCGCCTCGTCGTCTGTCCCAGCGGTCGCCTTGTTGTCGAACGTTCAGAAACCATAGCGATGGAGATGTGCTCCGTCAAGCGCGTGAGATCCACGTGCACTGCTGAGGAAAACGATCTTGTGCGTGGACTTCACGCGCCTTGGCTCCTCCATTTTCGTTGCCGTTGCGGTCTTCTAACACCACCACCGGAGCCCTTTCTTCACGGCTCCATCGAGCCCCTGACCACGTAGTGCCACATTCCAGCAGCGCCACCTCTGGCGCCACCGCTAGGGGTGGGCAAAAAAAAACAAAAACCAAAAACCGAACCAAAAACCAAATTATCCGAATTTGAATAACCCGAACCGAATTTAAAATACGGTTTTTGGATAATCGAATTGAATAAACCGAATTTTGGTTCGGTTTTTGGTTTGGTTTTGGATATTGAAACTTAAACCGAAAATCGACCCGAATACCGAATTGTAAATAAATAAATATTATATATATATATATATATATTAATATAGTGCTAATAAATTTGAGTAGAAACTTTTAATTACAAAAACTTGGGCCATTTGAATAAATGTAATTCATAAATTATTAGGCCTTTATTAAGTCCAAAAAAGAAGCCCAAAGATGCCTCAAACCCTAATGAATTTACTATATAAAGGCTACTCCATTCCATCATTCCATTTCCAAAAAGCTGAAGCCGCAGCCTTGTTTGATATTTCTACAAAACCCTAACCTTATTCACTACCCATTCTTTTCCCCCCATCACCTCTGCGCATATTTTGTTTTCTTCACCCACCACTCCCTTCACCTGCGACGCCCTCACCTCAACCTTCCTTCTCCGGCTACATCGTCATCTCCCTCCACTGATCCAATATCTCCTCCGCCGCATCGATTCCGCTGCGTGGGCTGCATCACCTCCGATTATACGCCTTCCGCTCCTCCGTGCCGGGAAAGTCAGCGTTGCCCTTCGCTCTTCTGTCGGTAAATCCCTTGCCACCGTTGTGTTTTACATTTTCCACCTTCTTCGTTTTTGTTGATTTGGGTTCCAGATCTGTATTTTTGTTGATTTTGTTTATAATATGTGTTTGCTTGGGTTCCAGATATACATTTGCTTGGGTTTGCTTGAGTTCTAATTGCTGGGTTTGCTTCATTCGATCGAGGCTGTCGGAACCTATTTGTTTCCAACAGCTTTTTTTATGGCCCTGATGGCCACCGCCTCCCACCACAACTGACGGCTCTGAGGTCACTTCTTTCTTCCTTCTCCGCCCACGAGTTCTCCACCGGCGCCACTGACTCCGATGTCATTGTCGTCCACGGCAAGCCGTTCCCAATAGTAAGCCCTGTTTATGGATGCATTGAATGTGGTTTTGTTGTTTTCTGAAAATGGAATTCAATTTTTCATAATTTTTGGCAGGAAAACATGAACCACATGGAGCTTTGGATTTTTATGGAAATTCTAAGCTTAAAATGATGATTTAGTGAAGGTATTTAAGTGAAGGTATTTTTCTTTATGCATACTATAATCTCTTATGAGGAGGGTTGTGTTAGGTTTACATACATTGTGGTTCTATTGAAAATTTTGTTATAAGTTTGATATGATTTGTGAATCGGTTGTTAGATCTAAATTGGATGTCAATGGAATTTCTTGGAATATAACATGTGTTAGCAGGAGCAATCCTCACTGTGTCACATTTGGCACATGTTTGAGTGAGGTACAGTCTATATATTGTCTTAACACTAGTAATTTTCATGTACTACCCCACTACATTGGTTGAAATTTATAGACTTGTCTTCTGATTGTGGTTTCATTGCCTAGGGAGTATAGTAAAAAATATAATTGCTATCAGTGACTTGGAAATATAAAGTTGTAATGACTAGTTATTGTTAGATGTTTAAGAGTAGTGGTTCTTGAAATGATATGTACCAATTTCTATTTCAGAAAAAATTTGATGTTCAATTTAAGGAAGATGAATGCTACAAGATTGACACACAGCACAAAAAGGTGCACTGTCTACCAAATAAAGACAACAACCTTGGTAGTTCTGAAGAATTCACTCTTGGTTATGCTACTTAGTTGTAGCTATGGGAGCATGAGCCAACACTTTTAATACCCCTGGTGTTGTGGAGAAAGCTCATTTTTTGAAGGTAATGTTTGTCTTTCATTCATATATTGTAATTAGAATTCATCTATTGTAAGTAGAATTGTTGGCACTATTCCGCTCTCAATGTTTGCTTTCAGGAAATCAAAGATGCTCAATGGATTCGAAGGACAGTCATTGACTGTTTCGAGAGGGAAAGCCTTCCTAATATCAGTGAGGAAGAGAAAAGCAGGATCCTCCATTTTGTAGTTGTTGGAGATGGCCCAACTGGCGTGGAATTCGCTGCAGAACTTAATGATTATGTGACTAAGGATTTAGCCAAGTTGTACCCTTGTCTTAGGCAATATGTGAACATAACACTTCTTGAGGCTAAAGATCATATCCTCAACATGTAAGCTGACATCCTTAATTCAGTCTCAAAATGGTTTTCTAGTTCATTTGGATAAAAGAGTGCATTATTTTCTTACTTAAACTGATGAACTTTGTTTCCAGGTTTGTTAAGCGAATAACTGAATTCGCGGAAGAGAAATTTCAAAGAGATGGAATCAAACTGAAGACTGGATCAATGGTTGTAATTTGTAAAGGTAACTGATCAGGAAATCTGCACTAAGGAGAGGGGCAGTAATGAAACCACAGCAATGCCTAATGGAATGGTTGTCTGGTCTATTGGCATTGGAACAAGTCCTGTTATTATGGATTTTATGAAGCAGATTGGTCATGTATGAGCTCCACTTTTTCCTATTTCTTAATTCTTGGCTTTCTTTGAATCACTTAACACTCATTTGAGCACATCCTAGTCTATCGATTATAGACCAACAGACAAGTTCTAGCCATTGATGAATGGCTTCGCGTGGAAGATACTAATAGCATCTATGCCTTGGGTGACTGCCACAATCAACCAGCAAAGAGTTGTGGTAAGAGACACTCTTGAAGTTAGCATGAGTTTTTCAACTAAGATTTATCAGGGTTTTATCTATATTGGAAGGATCTCTTCTAAATTTCTAGAGTAGCCACTGAATCGGTAGCCTTTGTCATGTTTGTGCTGGTTATCATGCATAATTTCTTTTGTATGCATATGAAAATATGGTTTAAGGTCTAGTGATGCTTTAAGAATTAGAACTTGATGTTTTGCAACTTTTGAAAAGGGATCTGGTATCCATCATGCATGGTATTTTACTGAGAACTTGCATCAAAACTATGCATCTTGTGCTGGTTCTTTAATCAGGAAGATATATCGGTGATATTCAAGAAGGTCGACAAGAACGATTCTGGTACCTTAAGGTAGATGACTTCAAAGAAGTGATCAACGACATCATTGAAAGGTATCCACAAGTGTAGATTCATCTGAAGACGAAGGAGTTAAGGGACTTCATTCAGTTGCTGAAGGATTAAAACAATGATGCTGAAATGGACCTCAAAAAATTCAAAGCATCACTGTCTGAAGTCGACACCCAGATGAATTTGTATTATATTTGTGTTTTTTAATTTTAAAGAATTGATTTTGGTGATGTAGAATTTAAATTACATATTCAATATTTTTTCTTGAATTTTGAATTAATTTATGTATTTTTAATATTCTTTAAAATATTCAGCTCCAATTCGGTTTATTTGGATTAGATCCGAATTCAAACCATAATCGAATTTCAAATTCGGGTCGGTTTATTCGGGTTGTTCGGATTATTCGGGTCGGATTCGGTTTTGAACTTTTTAGAGGAAAAACCGAATAACCCAAACCGAATAACCCGACCCGACGCCCACCCCTAGCCACCGCCGAGCTCACCAAGGTTGTCACCTCTCAAGTTCGCCAGTGGTGGAGGCTCTTGAACTCGCTGCTGGTGGATTGGATCGTGAACCCGAGAAAGATGGAATGAGGACAAACACTTACCCATGAACTAAAAATGTAGTGATCATGGGGTGATCCACAATGTCAATCCCTAATAACATGGAACCACGACTACGATAGGCTATAAATACAAGAAGAGCAACACAACCTGAGGTAAGTGCAACTATACTGAGAAATTCCAATTTTTCGGAGAGAAAGAATGACTTGATCGTTGAAGAGTTTTCCCCGGAATTACTTTTGGGATCTGTTTTGCAGGAAAAGAGATTTCATGGTGGATAACAGTTACCTTACTTGACTAGAATACCAATCATTTAGCGCCATCTGTGGGGAACGGAAAACATTTTCGTTTCAAAATCCTTCAGGTAAACAATGGTGTTTACTAGAAGCGAGAAAATTTGCAACCACCAAATACAAGAACACACAGTTGGACGCAACAAAAAAATTGCAGACTTGAACAACATAGCTCAGCGAAGTGACAAAAGTCCCACGGAATATAATAATAGGTTCGTCACTGAGAGTTTGCAGGTTCGCGATCTGTCATTTCAATCTTTGTTCGGTGCATTCACAGGAGGTATGTGATCAGGAGAATTCTTCAAGGATTAACAAAAAAACATGCCTGAAAACCCAAGAGAGTTGCAAAAGATGATTGAACAATATGTGCGAACTGAGTGGGAGCGAGGCGAGAAGAGAACAATGGAGGATTCACATAAAGGCTTCATAAAGAAAAGAAAAGGAAACATCCCTTTCAAGGGAAGGGAACCAGGGATACATGTTGTGCCATTCCAAGAAATGCCTCTGACAAAGTTGAGAAAATAAATATGGCAAGCGAACAGAGAGCTATTTTGTGATCTGGCACCAATGATAGCACCTCCAGATAAGAGGTCCAGAGAATATTAGTGTGCCTTACACAAGGACCACAGCCATGACATCCAATATTGCAGAGTCTTGAGGAGGAAAATTGAGGAGAACCTTAGAAATGGCTATTTGAGCTAGAACAAGAAAAAAGATGGAGGAAGCTAATACAATGAAGCCAACAAAGCAGGAAACTCCGTGGAAAAAAACCAGGGTCTGGCGAACATACAAGCCAAAAATCATAAATAACAGCAGCAGTGGATTACAATGATGATATAGCGGCTGAGGTTACAGAAAAAGTGATCCTATCTATACATGGAACAACTGAGTCGCTATCGAATAATGCCTGGAAATCCAAAAATATATATTCCCCGCCACAAAAGCCTATTGACAAGAGAATTCTTTCAAACAAAGAAATCACATTTACAAAGAAATTGCAGTTCCCAACGCTTCACCTCATAATGATCCAATGTTCATTACCACTAAATTGGAAATGCAATGGTTCATAGAGTATTCATGGATGGTGGAAGTGTGGTCGAGATAAAATTTGTTGATTACTTCGATAGGCTAGGGTTCAAGTGAACTGATCTAAAGATGTTCACATCCTCTCTTGTAGGATTTACAAGGCGAGCATAAACACATTTGGGTAACATACAACTGCCTGTTACCATTGGTGAAAGTGATAAAAATTGTACTATCATGTGTGATTTTTTTATTATGGACACACCAAGGTTATTTAATTCCATCATCGGAAGACCCTAGATGAACATATGAAAAGCAATATAGTCCTCATACCACTTAGTAATGAAGTTCCCAGCTCCAGCCGGAATCGCAACAATAAGAAGAAACCAACAAACAGCAAGATAGTACACGGTTATTGTGATGAAAGCAGGGGAAAATATGGGAAAAGCTAAGATGGTTAGTGGTGTATACCTAGCCCAAAGGCTAAGCCGCAGGCCCAAAACCACAAATGGGCCCAAGACTAGCCTACGATGCAAGCAGAGACAGAAACAACTCACGAACCATGAAAGCGGAGATCGTGCTCAGGCGCCAACAATGAACCGTCCTTCTCGGAGCCATGATCAAGCACATGATGGCAAACCCAAGAAAATATGAGCCATGTTCAGAGCAGGCTATAAAAGGAATGGAGAGGCCACATATACATGTAAGTGTAACTAACTTGAGAAATTCTAATTCTTAGAAGAGAAGACTTACTTGATCGTCAGAAATTTTCTCCCAGAATCACTTCCGGGATTGGTTTTGCAGGTGAAAAAGTTCAAGGAGTGAACAACAAACGGTTTGTCTGAACGGAGCACCGCATCATTTGGCGCCGCCTGTGAGGAATAGATTTTTTTTTCATTTCAAAGTCATTCAGGTTAACAATGGTGTTCACCATAAGTGAGAAGAGCCATAACCACCAAATAGAAGACCAAACACCTAGATGTAATAGAAGAATGCATCCTCCCCAGGATTAAGACTACATCCCCGGTAAAGAAAGAGAGTGTAATAAAAAGGAAACAGAGGAGGAGGAAGTAGCAAAATTCTCCAACACGAACCAAGAGAAAGAAAGAAAGGCGTTCGAAGAATTTTTAGAAGCAACCAAGGAAATTTGTACAACCAGTTCCTAACAAAGCTCAAACCAAACAACCCAAGAATAGAAAAAAGTGTAAGTTGGGAACGTGAAAATCTCAAGTACGAAGAGGAGCTTCACGACATCGTTGCAGATGATGATACAGAAAAATCACCCCTAGTGCCACATCTCCAGGATTTTGAGATGCCAAAGGACTTCAAACTTCCTTTAAATGTTAAAATCTATAATGGGACCACGGATATGAAATAGTTCCTACATTCAAAAACAACATGAGGTTTCGCAATGCAAACATCGAATTAGTGTGCAAGCGATTCCCCATCTTCTTTTCAAGAACGGTGATCACCTGGTACGCGGTTCTCCTAAGTGGAAGCAACAAATTGGGGGCACAGTTGTTGGATTTATTCCTGGGTCGCTTCTATAAAAAGCAAGGATTCACAAAAATGATTGCAGGCCTTAATAACATAGCCCAACGAAGTGAAGAAAGTCTGGCGGAGAATCATAGTAGGTTTGTGATGGAAAGTTTGCAGGTTCACGACTTGTCATTCCAATCGTCATTGGGAGCATTTACAGGAGGCATGCAATCAGGAGAGTTCTACAAGGAACTAACAAAGAACATGCCCAAAAACCAAAGAGAGCTACAAAAAATGATTGAACAGCATGCGCGAACAGAAGAGACGAACAACTGTAAGATCAAAAGGGAGCGAGGCGAGAAGCACGATGGAGGATTAGGGTTTTTATGAAGAAAGGAAAAGGAAACGTCACTTTTAAATGGGGACAATAAGGTTCACAAGGCGCGTCATTCCAAGATACGCATCTAACTAGATCAAGGAAGGAGATATGGAAAAGGAAAAGGGATCTATTTCAGGAACCAGCACCTATGCTAGCACCACCAGAAAAGAGATCCAGAGAGTATTATTGTGCCTTCTATAAGGACCATGGTTATGACATTAAGTTTTGCAAAGACCTGAGAAGACAAATTGAAGAAAACCTGAGGAATGGCTACTTAAGCTGGGAGGTCATCGTCGTACCTCTCAAAGTTAATATTTTTAAGCCCTCTAAGCGATATTTGACAATCACTCTAGGCGATCAACGATAATAAAGATATTTAATCAATGGCATTATACACGAATAACCATAGATTTGATAACAAGTCTTCTACCAACGACATAGCTATTTAACCAAACAAAGCAATTATTAGGCTAACTCTAGAACAAACCACATTCAAGGTTCAACCTTTCTTTGCATCTATAGGATAAATATGAGAACAATCCACATTAACATACTTATCTAGCAAGAATCACAACACATTATACACTAGAAGTTCTAAGTCCTTGCTCTTGGATTTTCATGCCAAGTGAGTTAAGACTTTGGCACTTTCCTAACACCCTAACACTTCAACCATACAAACACTTCCTAATCTCAAACAACCCATGATATAAATGAAGTTCAACATAGCATTAATGGAACGATAAATGCTTCCCAATAAATGTTCATAAATGAGCAAACTCAAGAATCTCACTACATGGGTTTGGAACCTTCAATCAATTGCTCCCAAGATATTAGTTTAGCGAATATAAATCATAATATCATCCACAGACAAATTCATAGAGAAATAAAGAGAGAAAAGATGAAAAAAATGAAGAACCTAGGGTTTGGAATGGGTGAATTTTGGCCAAGAGAAAAAAAAAGTGAAGATAGGATAAGGTTTGAGGTATTTATAGTATAAAAAGACAGCCAAAAGGAGTCAAACGCGTCAGCCATGCTGGCGGCGTATTGAATGTGTGAGCGCACAAGGCAACAAGGCTGGAGCAAGGCATCGCGGCCTAGAACGAGCTGAGGTCGCACGAGCATGAGGCATGGTGAGAGCAGGGCCACAGACGCGGACTGGAGAGCTTGAGGCGGTGGTGTGAGGCATGGGGCATGGCGTGAGAGATTGGCACGAGATGAAGCGAGCGAGGCACCGCGCATGGGTGCGGATAGCCGCATGGCAATACATAATGACTTTGAGATGCCTGATGCTGGGGCAAGGAACCGTGGCCGAACTGGAACGGACAAGGGCCATGGCCGCGAGCTGGAGCGCTAGCACAAGGCCTTGTCGCGAGGCTTGGCACAATAGAGTAGAGCACTGGGAATGCATTGTGCACACCCACACGGGAGCACGCATCTGGAGTGTGATATAGTACTAAGAGCGATTCCACCATATCATTCTAGACCCGGTGGCATGCGAGAGAAAATGTGGGCCACACGAGCGTTGGGCGATGACTCATGCCTAGAGCGCGGCCACTCTGAGGGATGAGCAGGGCACTTGAATGGGAACTGATGGCTTGCACCATGCCCATTTTTCATTGAACGGGAGCACAATTACAGGCGTTATCTGCATGTCCTATTCTTCATCACCCGGCCGATCGGCCAGCTGGTCTTCGCATTGGTCGGTAGGCTTTTGTTCTTCAATTTTTGTACTTTTCTTCTACTACATATTGCTCGTGGCCTTCAATCTTCTACCATTCTTGCGAATGGCCTTCACTAGCTTCACACATTTGTTTTCAATGCTCACCCTCACCTTTTTTCCACACCATTTAGCCTCTAATTTTTGCATAGGTTTCCCTTTTAGGTTTTCAACCTATCCGGGCCTCTCACTTTTGCCTAAATTGCCCACTCGGGTTTCCAACTTAGCAGGATTATTTTAATTCCTTTATTTATTTTTTTGGATTATAAATACCCACAAAAGAGCTATTTATTACAACTAACTAAACCACTCATTATGAGTATCATCTTACTCCCCTAACCTCCCCACACTTGATGTTTGCATTGTCCTCAATGACAGTAAACATTCTAGGACACATGTTGAGGAGAGAAAATGAGAGAATACCCACAATGAGAAATGAACACTAAAACATATCCATGGTGGCACAAGAGAACTAATGAACAATTTACCACTACCATAATGTAGTCTACCCACAATCCTCATCAAGCAAGTCAAATCACTATCATTCACAAAAACTCGAATAAAGCATTGAAATCACCATGAAGGGAGAAGTACCTTATTGGTTTCAAGTCATCTTTGCGGTTAAGTAGGTTCAGGTAGTATTTGGGGGTGATGAGGAAGAGATGGTTGATTTGGAGATGGAGGAATGTTGGAGTGTCGCAGATCATACACGTTTACACGTTCAATGAGTTGGACTTGTCATATTATGTTTGCTCACTTTCCCCCCTTACCATTTTCTCCAAAACCAAGTATTCCCTACAAAATAACCATGTACACCAAGCATAATATTGTTCCAAAACAAAAGAAAATAAGCAATTTAATACGATCAAAACAGAGTTTATTTAACGTCATCGGCACAACCTATGAACAAAGTATAAATAAAGTTACATCTACGAAATGTCATGAGTAGCGTCCGGATGATCAAAACCAAGTTTATTTAACGTCGTCAACACGACTTACTCCCCTTCGTGGAACTTACTCACAAAATGAGCTGAAGTGCTCGATCTCCTTTCCTCGATCCACGTCAAAACATTCAGGATCCACATTATCCCCCAACAAGACTTTGCGCACCAAGACTAAGGTTTCCTCATGTTCACTTAACATGCTCAACAACTCCTCTCTTTGCTCCACTGTAATCTCAATTGAATGCGCAATCGGGGGTTTCTCTCCTTCTCCAAGAGATGAGAATTTAAGAATTTTTGGTGGTGGTTTGCACTCCACCACCTAAGTCTTCACATGAGAAGGAGGGAAACTCACTTTTGTTAGCTTTCCCATGGATATATGAGGGTTGTTGGAGGTTGCCTTTTCAAAGGAGTCTTCATTATTTTTGTTTTCCTTCATATTAGTACTAACAACATTTGCAATAAAAGCACAATTCACATCCTCATCTAAGGCAACATTCAAGGAATTACTATCTTTGCGCTCAAATCCATCTTGCTCCACCTCATTAACAACATCAATAGTTTCACAAGAATGGTATTTACTAGGATTCTCAATAGAATTGTTAGTGTCAAATTCTATCTTCCGCCCATTAAATTACATAATTAATGTTCTACTATGCACATCAATTATTGTCCTTGAAGTCTTTAAAAATGGCCTACCTAAGAGAATAGGCTTAGCACTCTTACCACCTTGCATTTCAAGAACATAAAAATTGGCGGGGGATGTTAAGGAGCCCACTTTCACTAACACGTCCTTCAAAATACCTTTTGGGTATGTGCTAGAGTGATCGACTAGTTGGATAACAACCCCAGTTTTGTGCAAAGTGCCTAGATCTAGACTTTCATACAAGGAATATAAAATCATATTAATGGAAGCACATAAGTCTAGCATTCCCTTGTTAACATATTTTCCTCCTATCTTACAAGGGATTGTAAACTTTCCCGGATCATCACATTTAGGAGGCATTTAATCATCAAACATGGCGGAGACATACTCATTCTTTCCATCATTTTTCTCACTTTTCAATTTTTGTTTCCTATTAACAGTACACAATTCCTTAAGAAACTTAGCATACATAGGAATTTGATTTATATCATTTAAGAGTGGAATGCTTACCTTGCATCTACGAAAGACTTTGTAGATATTCTTGTTGTCCTCCTCGGTTCTCCTATCCTTTTATGCCTCTGGGAATTGTGGTTCTAGCACATAGATAGAGTTCTCCGCCCCTTTTAACTTCTTGTGAGGTGGAGATGGGGTTTCCGGATTAGATCCTACTCTTGGCACAAAGGTCTCCACCTTGATTTCTTCCCCTTTGCTTTCCTTCTCCTTGGCTAATTCCTCGGACCTCTTTTCAAGATTTTCCTCCTTTTTAATTACCCACTCGACAACAACCTTTCCTTGAGGCTCTTTCACTTCCTTCTCATATCTCAATGTGATTGCACTCACATTTTGTCGAGGGTTGATTTCTTGTTGGGAAGGAAGTTTTCCTTTTCCCATGCCTAAATACGATTCATGGCTTGTACTATTTGGATTATTTGAGTTTCCAAGTTTTTAATGATTGCCTTAACATCATCTTGGAATTTTTCAGCCTTCTCTGCACACATACCCAACCTATGAATGGCATGCATCACCTCACCTTTTTGACAAGCCCGAGCTCTCCCCTTGATCTTGGGGCTTGTCTTGAAGAATTGGGAAATTTTTTTGTGGGGGCCTCTATTGTTGTTAAAGAGGGCAGTAAGGTTGAGCATTTTGACCTCCTTAAGGATTCCCATACCGAAGATTTGGGTGATCATGATTACCCAAATTGTAAGGCCAATTTTGGTAACCTTGACCGCCTTGATAACCATAGTATCCTTCGTTGCCTTCATATCCTTGGTTTCCTTGTCCATCTTGATATCCCATGGCACTCACCTCCTTGACATAATCACCATGCAAAGTAGAGCAAGCGTTCTGATAAACAAATTTCACAAGACTTTACATGTGGCACATTTTAGGACTTGGTTATCAAAGACTTCACCATAGAAGTAAGGGTTGAGACTTGGTCCTCAAGCTTTCCACTGGTGGAAGGACCACTTATGGCGTGGGGATTTCTTCTTCTCAAATCGGCCCTCACACTAAAGTTCCTCGACTCCTCATCTAACTCCTCATAGAGCTTTATAACCTTTGTCGAACTCTTGCTCCCAATGGAACCACCACAAGCTTCTCTCACTAGTCTTTGGTCCTCATCAAGAAGTCTTTGGTCCTCATCGAGAGAAGCATCTTGAACCTCTCCCAATAGTCGTAGAATGACTCTTCATGTCATTGGAGGATATTTCTTATGTCTTTCAAAGCTGCGGACTTTGAGGCTGGGAAGTATTTGGCAAGAAACTTTTTCTTCATTTCAAGCCAAATTTTGATGCTTTTGGGTGGTAGGTAGTGGAGCCAATCTCTTGCACCATTCCTCAATGTGAATAGGAATGCCTTAAATTTGTAGAGATTTTCATCTACTCTGTGGGAACCGTACCACCACAAATAAAGTGAAATTCAGAGAGATGCTTGTTTGCGTTCTCCACTTGCCTACTAAGGAATATAGGTTGCAAGTTTATCAACCTGGTCTTAAGCTCAAAGTGCCTATTTGGCCCAACCAAAGGATACTCTATGCACATTTATTGTTGATCAAGGTTGGGAGCCATAATATCCCTCAATAGATCTTGCCTCAAAGGAATCACCCCTCCAAGAGGAGGATCTCTTCCTTGAAGAGGAGAATGTTGAGGTTCTCCTCCCAGATGCTCATCTTCATGCTCATCTTAATGCTCCATAAGAGTAGAAGTATCCGTAAAATGGTCACTAGAGGGGTGTTATTCACACTTTCCAAAGAAAGCCTCTAAGCCCTTCTCAAATTCAACTCTAACTCGGGGTTGTAATGTAGGATTTCTTGTGAAGAAGATCGCGTACAAACCATACACCAGGAACTCAAACAATATGTCTCCAAGCCAAGCATAAATGGAAAATCAACTAAAACCAAAATAAAAGAAAACTAACAAATATTTACAACTAGCACATAGTCACACATAATATGCCTAAACACTTAAAAATAAACGCCTCTTCCTCGGCAGCGGCGCCAAAATTTGGGAGGTCATTATCAAGTTTATATTTTTAAGCCCTAATGCTTCCTATCTACAACTAAGTAGATAATGGCAAGTTGGGGTCGTCCACGAGAAGATGGATCTTTTCAAGTGTTCAAACATATAAAGCGGGAAACATACTAGGCGTATATGTACACATACATATAAAAGCACATAATGGGGGGTGGTTTATCCTAAGTTATGAAATCAAAAGGCAAGTAACTAGAAAAGAAAGAGAAAAATGCTAATAATGCAACAACAACTAAAAAAATGATTAAATCAACAATTAACAGAACCTTGAGGGCAATTGATCCTCACTTCCAACCCTTTTATAGATCCTAGATTCATTCACTCATTCATTGACATTTATTGCCTATGGGGAATGCTATCACTTCCCATTCGAAGATCAACATTCGTCTTTTCTTAATATAAATTCACAAAGGCGTTCAACGACAATTTCCAAACCTCATTGACAATCACTCTAGGAAATCAACGACCATAAAGATATTTCATCAATGGTATTATACATGAAGAACTATAAATTCGATATCAACAACAAGTCTTTTACAAAAGACATAGCCACTTTACCAAACAAAGCATTTATTAGGCTAACCCTAGAACAAACTACATTCAAGGTTCAACCTTTCTTTGTATCCATAGGATAAATATGAGAACAATCCACATTAACATACTTATCTAGCAAGAATCACAACATATTATACACTAGAAGTTCTAAGCACATGCTCTTGGAATTTCATGTCAAATGAGTTAAGAAATTGGCACTTTCCTGACACCCTAACACTTCAATCATATAAACACTTCTTATTGTCAAATAACCTGTGATATAAATGAAGTAAAACATAGCATTAATGGCACAGTAAATGTTTCCCAATAAATGTTCATAAATGAGCAAACTCAAGAATCTCACTACATAGATTTTGGCTAATACAAATCAGAATAACATTAGTTTAGCTAATACAAATTATAATCAATTGTTCCCAAGAGATTAGTTTAGCTAATAAAATTATAATAATATCTATAGACAAATTCATAGAGAAATAAAGAGAGAAAAAATGAAAAAGATGAAGAACCTAGGGTTTGGAATGGGAGAATTTGGAGCAAGAGACGAAGATGTAAAGATAGGATAATATTTGGGGTATTTATAGTACAAAAAGAAAGTCATTAGGGAGTCAAACGCGTCAGGCGCTCTAACTGCACATAGGGTGCGCGAGGCAACAGGGATGGAGCAATGCGTCACAGCCTCAAGCAAGTGCAAGGCATGGTAAGGCTTAGGTGTGAGGCATGTTGGAGCAAGGTCATGGATGTGTACTAGAGAGCTTAAGGTGGTGGTGCAAGGCGTGGGGTGTGACGATAGAGATTGGTTCGAGAAGAAGCGGATGAAGCACCACCCGTATGTGCTGATGGCTATGCGCGATGTGGGCTGACTTTAAGATGCCTGATGCTGGGGCAGGGGCACCATAGCGTGAGCTTGAGTGAACAGAGGCTGCAGGCATGAGTGGGAACGCTGGCGCCAGGCCTTGTCACGAGGCTTGGCACGATAGAGTGAGGCACTGGGCATGTACCACACGAGGTCGCGCTGAAGCACACGCCTGGCGCACGATGTGGTATTGGGAGTGATTCCTCTATGTTATTTGGGTGCACTGACGCGCAAGTACAGGTGCGGGCCACGCAGGCTTTGGGTGATGACTCTTGCCTAGAGCACGGCCGCTCGGAGGGATGCGCAGGTCGCTCAAATGGGAACTGAGGGCTGCACCATGCTCATTTTTCATTGCGCGGGTGCGTGATTAAAGGCGCTGCCCGCACACCCTGTTCTTCATCTCTCTACCGGTCGGTCTTTGCATCGGGTGGTTGGCCTTTGTTCTTCAATTTTTGTACTTTTTTTCTACCACATATTGCTCATGGCCTTTAATCTTCTACCATTCTTGCAAAGGACCTTCACTATATCAATTTGAAGTACTTACGAGAAATATACACATTAAGCTTACAAAAAGGAATCCAGTCATAAGGACCAAAATTCCATTAGACTATAAATAGGTTACAAAGTAAATAATTTAGATATGAAAAGTGAATGCGTTCATCTAAACCCCTTATAATGTAAACCTACCTAAATCTAGCAATTTTCCAACAAAAAGATGACAAAAGAGGTGTTAAATGCTATGGAAAATACATGCATTTGACGTCTTATCATAAGCCAATATAGGAAGGAATGTGTAGGCCACTATGGGGACACTAGCAAAACTATGAACCCATCTCCAAGAAACCATGGTGAAATGATCACAATGGCAAAGAATCAAAAAATGACTGTGGTGGTAGATGGTAGTAATGATGCAGGCAAGGAAGTACCAGAGACAGACATCTTATCCATACACAGATCCACAGAGCCATTGTCCAACAACGATTGGAAGGCCAAAGCAAGATACTCTCCCACGCAAGAATCGGTTGATAAAAGGCTATGTTCAAATGAGACGATCACCTTTAGCGAGGAAGATGCAGTACCTAACACTTTGCCTCACAACTTTCCCGTGGTCATCATAGCAAAAATTAGGAATGCAACCGTTCACAGACTGTTCATAGACAATGGAAGCGCAGCCGAGATACTATTCATAGGCTGCTTCAACATACTGGGTTTCAAGAGAGCTGACCTAAAAAGTCCACGTCCTCACTGCTAGAATTCACTGGACGAGTGAAAACACCTCTGGGGAACATACAATTGCCTATCACTATTGGAGAAAGTGGGAGAAATTGCACCATCATATGCGACTTCGTGGTCATGGATGCCCCAAGTACGTTTAATATCATCATCGAAAAGCCATGGATAACAGAGCTAAACCAATACGATCTCCTTACAACTTGGTAATGAATTTCCCAACTCCAGCTGGTATTGCGACCATAAGAGGAAACCAGCAAACAGCTAGGCAATGCATGATCATAGCAATGAAGACAGGAAAGGTTGGAGAAAAGGCAAGAATGGCTAGCACAATCCCAGGTGGTGGTTTACTAGAGCAAGCAAATCAATAGTAGATTTGGGAGAAGAAACAGAGCTAGTTAGCCTGGAAAGTGAAGATAATTCAAAGTGCACGAAGATATGAAAACACTTTCCAGACAAGGAGAAGACGAAGGTTGTAGAAATCCTACGAAGCCACAAATAATCTTTCACCTGGAACGTCAAGAACATGGGAGGGGTGGACCCAAGCATTGCTACTCATTCCTTGAATATCAGTTACTCTGTCAAACTGGTTTTTTAAAAAAGTAACGTTGCTTTGCTAGTGATAGACAAAAAGCAATCGAATAGGAAGTTACAACATTACTTCAGGCCGGTATACTGAAAGAGGTCATGTACCCAAAGTGGCTAGTGACCCTAGTCATGGTGAAGAAATCAGAGTTGGGTTGGAGAATGTGCATTGACTGAGCGGATTTGAATAAAGTATGCCCAGTGGATTGCTACCCTTTGCCAAACATTTATCAACTAGTTGAAGCGATTTAAGGATATGAAGCCCTGGAATTTTTATATGCTTACAAGGAATACCACCAAATATTGATGAATCCAGAAGATGTAGAGAAAATGGCCTTTATAATAAGCTTTGGGATGTTTTGTTATGTAAAGATGTTGTTTGGGTAAAAAATGTTGGGGCAACGTACCAGAGAGTAGTCGATCACGCATTTCAATATCAGATAGGATGAAATGTTAAGGCATATGCCGATGACATGTTTATTAAGAGCCAGAAAGTGGGTAGCTTCACTATAGATTTAAAAGAAAACTTTAGACACATTACGGGCCATAGGGATGAAGCTTAACCCTAAGAAATGTGTAGTTGGAGTAGGCATAGGAAAGTTATTAAGATACAATATATCCTCAAAAGGTATCGAAGCTAACCTATAAAAAAATCCAAGCTATAGTAAATCTTCCCCAGCCAAGAACAATCAAAGATGTGCATATCCTAATGGGATCGCTAGCAACGCTTAGCTGGTTCGTCTCAAAAGCGGCAGAGAAACACTTCCCACTCTTTGAAGTCTTAAGAAAAGCCAAAAAGTTTAGCTGGAGCGAAGATTGTCAGAGAGCATATGATGGTTTGAAGGAGCAGCTTCAAGCGTTGCCAACGTTAAAGTCACCTTCCCCTGGAGAAACATTATACTTATACTGGGCAATTTCGCAGAATGCTATCAACTTAGTTTTGGTTGGCCTGGAAGGATAGAAACAAGTTCCAGTCTATTATATCACTAGAATATTGCAAAACGCAGAGAAGGAGTACATGCCAGTTGAAAAGTTAACCCTGGCTAGGATACTCAGCACGAAGGTTGCAAATGTTTTTCCACAATTACTGCATAGTGGTCTACAAGGGTTTCCCAATCAAGAACATTCTTAACAAGCCTGAATCGTCGGGTAGACTAACGAAGTGGACTTTGGAGTTAGGCCAATTTGAAATCCAATTTCAACCAAGAATAGCAATCAAAGCCTAGGCATTAGCAGATTTCATTGCAAAAATGACAAAAGAAAATGCACAGGCAGCGTAGATGCACCAGATTCTAAGAAATGACAAAGGAAAATCAAAGTGGGAAGAAATTGCATGGACATTGTTTGTTGATGGTGCATTCAGCAAGGAAGGTTTGGGGCAGGATTACTGATGGTAAATCCAGAAGAAGGTGAACACAGATACTCACTCCACTTCGAGTTTCAGCTCACCAACAACAAAGCAGAATATAAAGCTTTAATATGTGGATTGGACCTTACTGTCAAAATGAAAGTGAAGAATGTTCGAGTATCCAGTGACTCCCTAATTGTAGTCCAGCAGGTGCAAGGAGACTATGAAGTACAAGAAGAACAGCTGGTGAAGTATTTAAAGAAGGTTCAATAACTCATAGTACTTCGATTTTCAGCACGTACTAAGAATCAAAAATACGAAAGTGGGTGCACTAAGTAAGCTAGCAAAAACTGGATTTGAATCTCTGAGCAAACATGGAGACTTGTTAGTAGAATTCGTTCCAATCGGAAGCACAATATCAACAAATGTGTCAACATTCCAAATAGAGGGTGTAAATTGGGTGATGCCACTAATAGAGTGCTTCGCGAAGGGAATATTTCCAGAAGATAAAGTGCAAGCCAGAAAGTTGAAGCTACGTTCTAAGAACTACACTTACAAAGATGGGACCTTGTACAAAAAGAGCTTTCTGTCTCTATGGATAAAGTGTGTAGGACCAGTACATGCAAAAGAGATCCTTAGAGAAGTTCATGAAGGATTGTGTGGAATGTATAAGGGAGCTAGAATGGTAGAAACAAAGATCATCCAAGTAGGATACTACTGGCCAACTATGTTTAACGATGTGCACAACTTCGTGATTAAAAGTAGGAGTTTCCAAATCAATGCTTCGCAGTCGCATAAGTCGTAGGCCGCTTTACAAGGGATATATGGAGCTTGGCCATTTGATAAATAGGGGATTGACCTAGTTGTGGCAATCAATTATTTCACGAAGTGGGTGAAGGCTAAACCATTGGGATGAGTAACAACTGAAGTAACTAGAAAATCTGTCTGGCAAAACATAGTGGGTTGCTTTAGGGTGTCATATACCATCGTCACAAAGAATGGTACACAGTTCACAAGTAGTACGTTCACTAATTGGTGTTCAAAGCTTGGGATTTTTCAAAAGTTCACCTCCGTGGAGCACCATTAAGCTAATGGGAAAATAGGACCACCGTTCAAGGAATTCATAGGCGACTTGAAGAAAAGCAAAGTGGATAGGTGGAAAAAATACCCAACACCCTATGGTTATACAAAATGAACATTTGAGAACCAATGGGGAAGACACCATATAGTTTGGTCTATGGTCACGAGGCGGTGATACCGATAGAGATCAGAAATTCAAGCCCTCGAGTATGGGGTTACATAGAGAAGGACAATTCTGAGATGGTAAAGTTAGACTTGGATAAACTAGAAGATAAAAGAGATTTGGCAACGATCACAGAAGCTAAGTATAATGAAAGAATGGCTAGAGCTTATAATCAGAAGATGAAGGAAACATGATTTCATATTAGCGATCTGGTGTTAAGAAAGAATGAGGTTAGCCTGAAAGAAGAATGAGGAAATATATGCCTAAATTAGGAAGGACCCTACAAGGTCACGAAGGCTCACAAGTCTAACAACTACGAGTTGGAAAGGTTGGACTGCACCAGTGTTCCCAACACATGGCATGTGATCAATCTGAGAAAGTTTTATGTCTAGATTTAGACAAAGAAGATAAGAAGCATCTACCTGTGCAGAAACCATGAGATTATCATTGGTTGTATTCGTTCCACTTTTCCTAACGCGACATTATTGCAATGAATATTAAAAAAACCACACTTACATTTTTAGTTCTCTACTTACAAATCTTAGATGATAATACCTTAGTATCATATTGTGATTGGTGCCAAAAGTTGAGCATAAGTTTACGAACAACAAGTTAAAGATCTTGCATAACAAAGTGACAAAAGCAAGCAATATATCTTGCGCCTTTGAACTCTCAATAAAAAGTAAGCTATAGATCTTGCTAGCAGAAAAACCTAGCTCAAATACAGTGAAAAAAGAAAGCAATAAATCATGCGGCTTTTCACAATAAAGCAAGCAATAGATCTTGCTACATAGCAGATAAGCCTACGAAACAGTGACTAAAGAAAGCTATAGATCTTGCGGCTTCACGATAAATAGAGTTTCAATACTCAAAACAAAAGCAATAGATATATGAGAAAGAAATCCTACGAATAAAAGAGAACTACGCTATCAAAAGCTTTCAAAAGTATGAAGACAGAAAAAGGACAACCACAATATCCAAAAATCGCAACAAGAAAAACATCATTGTTCAGAAGAAAAAATCATCACATATTATCTATGCCTAGATGCTCGTGATAAACTAGAAGAATATGAACCACCATAGCGACGACTATGCGCAGCTTTGCGATGGAGGTGCTCAGCCCAGCGCCAATTTTCTTTAGCCTCACATTTATCGCTAACCATATGGTCATATCGGTATTTCATGTGTATATAAGCAGGATGACGTATTAGACCCCTTCGCTCCATATTACCAAGATACGTAGCATAATATGCCTTGAAGTCAATTATAGGGCTGAACTTCTTGCGGTCCAACTGCATCCTCATCACATTAACAGTTTCCTCATACCACTTCATTTCAACCTTAAATTCTGAATTTCATCCTCTAGGCTGCGAATATGTGATTGGACAGCCTCAGATAAGTTAATCTCCTACCCATCGATTCCCACAATGAGATGTCCATGACTAGTAGCTCTGCGAGATGAAGAAGGGAGAGCTTGAAGCCTGTCTTTATACTCAACACAAGTTTGTTAGAGTTGGTGCATTGACGAATCAAGCTGATCACACTCAGCGCAAAGTGGCTCATTTTCACTTTGCATTTGTGTGTTTATAGCAAACTGCTCCTCAAACTTACTTTGCTAACCGAATGCAGAAGAACTTAAGTAATCACACTCATCCTACTTTTTCTTCAACTTGTCAAAAACTTTATCAATACGAGCACATTTTTTATCAATGATCAACGTCCTCTAATGGTCCTCACGAGTCTTGCTAGCAGCATAATTCCTAACCTCTTCCTATTTTCGGAGCATCTTCACCATGGCCAACTGTTGAAGATGGATAAGACCATTCTGCTCTTTGCAAATCTTACGTAAATTGCGCACAACATTCTGGGTGTCCTTTACATCCTTGCTTGATTTTGCTTCAAGATCATTAGTACCCAGGAGCATGTATTTTAGACAAATACCTAGAGACAATGCCCACTCCTGGATGCAAGAAGGGAGATTAAGGGATCACATGCACAAGCCATCATATTCAAGATAAATCATCCCACGAATAATATCTTTGCCATGTGATTTAACATTATAACCATCAGGAACAAACTGAGTGCAAAGACACTTTGTCGATGCAGATGAAGATGCATTAGGAATAGGAAGTTGCCACCCAAGGCATAACGGAAGCGACTCCACATGATATAAGCGACCAGAAGAAACAATCTCTTCATAATATTTAGTGAAGGGCTGAGAAACACAAATCAATCCAATAGAAAATTGAAAATCAGAGGAAGGAAATCCATAGCGATTATAAAAATGATCACTATATTCAAGAAATTCAATATGTTTCAAAAACTTATGATCAATCAAAATATCGAAACCCTACATATAAATAGATATGATGAGAGGTTGCAAAAGATGAATGATAAAGCAGCAATGATAATCACAATCACGCAAATAGTACAAACGTACACCACAATATTGTCTCAAATTACAATTAAAAATATAAAAAAGTCCATCACACTAGGAATCAATTAACTTCGGAGGTGGAGGTAGGCAAAGGCTGAACAACGATCGCAGCGACTTCCTGGCTTGGTTGCTGAGCGGGAGTTTCCTTGCTTAGCTGCTGGGCGGGGGCTTCAATGCTCGCATTAACCTCAGTGGCTATATTGGCATCAAGATTAGGGTTTGGAGTAACAATGCAAGATTTAAATGGAGGATCTTCAAGATAATCCACCTCGCAACCCTTTAGCTCAGCCGCAAAAGAAAAACAAGGAAGACTGGCAAGATGCTAGAGCAAAGCATAGGGATGTCCCCTATCAACAATCTTTTCGATAAACGTTTCATTGAGTTTTTCCTTATGCTTCTCCAGGGTCTCTATACACTTCTTCAGCAAAGGCAAACTCTTTAGCATACAAGTTGAATTTCACTCGTGTTGATCCTTCACAACCTGACAGTACCCAACGGTGCAAGCATTGCTGGAAACATCCTCAAATAATTTATAGGAAGACTTAGTCTTGCAAAGTCGATCTACCAGAATTTGAGGATATTTAGGGGGAGTAGGTCTATTGGTGTGTATCTCCTCCAACTCAGAATGAAGCTGGTCACTTTCGTCTCCACGACCCTGGAACGCTCCTGAGCGGGTTTAAGGGAAGTTTCTAGAGTTGTACATTTTGTTTCTTGTGGCTAGGGATGATCATGGGTCTAGGACCCAATCCTGACCCAGACCCATAGGGTTTAGACTCGGTGGATCGGGTATGAGTGTAAAAAATTCATACCCATCCGGTTCGGGTCTGGGTCTAGATTCTAAAATACGGGCCCAGGTTCGGGACTAAAATATTAAGACCCAGACCCAACCCGTAGACCCATTTAAGCCTAACTATATACAAATTTTACTATAATTTCTAATTTACTTTTATATTCTCTTTGTATTTTTTATTTTTAATTCAACAAATAATATGTATTGTATATTGTTTTCTTGAAATATTAATTTAAATGCATATTGAACTAGAATTATTTGCATTTAAGATAATATAATTTTATTTGAGAAGAAAAAAATTTGTATACTAGACCCATTTTGGACCCAGACCCATTTTAGACCCATCGAGTTTGGGTATGGGTCTAAAATTTTGAACCCTACGGGTCTGGGTCTAACTAAAGTTTATAGGGTCGGGTTTGGGTCTTATTAAACCTAACCCAGACCCGATCCATGATCATCCCTACCTATGCCTATACTTCTCCATGAGTGACTCATCAACATGGGAGAACTTAGAAAGCCGCTCACTCGCAATTGAAGGCTTTCGCCAACTTTACAAAACAATAACACATGGGACAAAGTTAATCAACATTCTACAAACAAAGTATCATAGTATAGCAAAAGTCACTAAACTTTAGCCGCGAACTTACCACAGCCAGTGTATCAGGCAGAAAAAGGTGAAGAGAATATCAGATAGCATCCCCTCTGCTAGAGGATTCTCGGTTTGCGCCAGAATCTGCATGTGATTTTTGGTTACCACAGTTTGGAAGCAAAGGTCCTGGAGGACCCTCACTCCTACCCCTCTTGTGCATCTTCTCCTTTTGCCCACCAATGGAGCGATGACCACCTGTCTCCCCACCCTAAGAAGACTATCCTTATTACCAGCGCCCATTTTGTTAACACACCATTATCAAAATGAACAAAAGTCTCAGCCACCTTCTCATCGTCGCCACCAAAGGGCGATATGTCAATGTCACCTCCAGCTAGATCCATGTCTGAAATAAAATAAACATCACAGATCAACCAAACGCACGAAAAAAATAAACATTCACCAAAATAAGAGAGAATACAGATCAAACACATCAAAGAAATAACGAACAAAATGCCTTCAGCATCATAGTCAGCATGGCGGAGATGTTGGGTATGAGCACGAAGTGAGGCCACAATCTCTGTCTCAGTAGTAAGATGAACATCCATACCAGGAAGCTTATATTTGGGAACCTTGTAGTTCCAAGAAGGAACCACTTCGGGATTTTTTTAAAAATTTATAAAAATAATATTTTGTACGCCACAAACCAATATTACTAGGGAAACCGCTCACAAGCTCAACCCCAAGAATCACAGGATAAAAGGTAAATACATCTATTGTGTTTTTAACTTTTCAAAGATGATAGAAGTTGTGAAACAATCAAGAGAGAAATGAATATCTGCTTTCTCACAAACCTGAAGAAACCCCATTATGATAGCAATGCCCTTAGCGTGTTTGGGACAATGCGACCTTGTATAAACAGAGAAGATCAACCACATGTTGGGGGAGAGGAAAATAAAGGCCAAAGTTCAAATAGGCAAAATATTAAGATATATAGGCATGTGAAGGAGTGCAAACACATTTAGAATTCGTAGGAGTGCGAAGCTTAAAAGGAGATAAAAATGGGAAATAGTTCTTCAAGTAATCTAAATATGTACCAGGACGCATACTGCGTATGGTACAGGATCCAGTGACATGACCGAATCCCCATCGGAGTGAGCATCTTCTACAGGAGACTCGACATTGTTAGAGAAAGACATGTGGATAAACAAGGATCCTAGAGTTGGATATAACAATCTTAATTAGGGTTAAACACCGCGGGTACAGGTTTTTCAAAGCAAAGATCAATAGAAAATGCGCTGGAGAAGATGATCGTAAAATAGTATGAAACACAAAAAGTACTTCAATTACCTAAAATCAAAGAAGAAATTCAACTTATCAAGTCCAGAGCATGCAACAAAGAAATTGGATATTAAGTTAAGGACAAAACTTACTCTTAAAGAGGATGGGGGAAGATGATACATAGAAAACCCAGGGATGATCAGAGAAGATGAAAGCTTGGGCAACAGAGGAGACAAACCTAAATGAAAATGAGATAATTAAATATAAAAAATAAATGGTAAGATCGAGGAAGACAATTAGTTCAACAAACGCAATGATAATAATCTGACATAAAAATCAATTTATATTTTGCTTACATCAAAATGGCGGTGGTATATGAAAAGACAATGCATTGAATGAGGGAAAGATTAAAATATTCGTTTCAAATTCCTCATTTAAGAAGTATAGCGAGAACAAACATCAGAAAAATATGGAATGGAACCAAAAAAATGAGGATCGAATCTCAGCCTTTAGAAACAAAATCTTAGCAAAAATAGTCGTATCGCGAAGAATTTAAAATTCAAAATTTCAAATTTGAAGAGGGATCATGGACAGAGATATAGCCAAAAAGCTAAAGTCACTTCGCGATGATGATAAAGGTAATATTAAATGACGAACACTAGGTTGACGAACAACATCAGTTCGCATTTGAACCACAAGAAACACCATTACTCAGTGTCTTTTAGTCTTCATGGCTAGGGGGCTTATGGTGTATACCTAGCCCAAAGGTTAGGCTGTAAGCCCAAAACTGCAAATGGGACAAAGACTGGCTTGCAATGCGAGCAAAGACAGAAGCAACTCACGAATCATGAAAAGTAGAGATCACGGTCAAGCACCGACCATGAACCATCCTTCTCGGAGCTACGATCAAGCACACGATGGCAAACCCAAGAAAATAGGAGCCACATTCAGAGCAAGCTATAAAAGGAATGGAGAGGACACAGATAAAGGTAAGCGTAACTAACTTGAGAAATTCCAATTATTAGAAGAGAAGCCTGGCTTGATTGTCGGAGCTTTTCTCCCGGAATCACTTATGGTATTGGTTTTGCAAGTGAAGAAGATCAAGAAATGAACAACAAGCAGTTTTCCTGGATGGACCAACCCATCAGTTAGCACTGTCTAAGATGGTGGTTTACTCAGGCAATCGGGATCGACAGTTGATCTGGGGGAAGAAATGGAGCTAGTCACTTTGGGTGATGAAGACAATTCTAAGTGCGTCAAAAAAGGAAAACATCTTCCATGTCTGGAGAAAGAAAAGATCATAAAAATTCTGCGAAGTCACAAAGATACACATAGGAGTGTACTAAACATAGAGTTGTCGACCCAGGAATTGCTACCCATTCTTTGAATAACAGTAATTCAGTCAAGCAAAAGCAACGTAGCTTTGCTAGTGACATGCAAAACAATATTGAGGAGGAAGTTACAGCCCCGCTTTAGGCTGGTATATTAAAAGAGTTCATCTATCCAAAATGGTTTGAAAACTCAATGATGGTGAAAAAATCAGGCACGGGGTGGAGAACGTATATAGACTTCACTGATCTAAATAAGGCATGTCCTAAAGATTATAATCATTTGCCTAAAATTGATCATCTAGTCAAAGCGATTTCACGATATGAAGTCCTACCCTTTTGGATGCGTATAAAGGATACCACCAAATACTGAAGACACGGAGAAGACGACATTCATAATGAGCTTCAGAATATTTTGTTTTGTGAAAATGTCGTTTGGCCTAAAAATGCAGGAGCAGCATATCAAAGGATGATCGATAATGAATTTCACAATAAAATAGGACGAAATATGGAAGCATGTGTCGATGGCATGGCTATCAAAAGTAGAAGGGTAGGCGACTTCGCTACAGATTTGAAAGAAAATTTGGATACACTGAGTAACATTAGGGTGAAGCTTAATTCCAAAAATTACGTAATTGGAGTAAGTGTTGAAAAAGTTTTAGGATACAAGGTGTCCTCCAAAGGGATCGAGGCTAACATAGAGAAAATTTAGGCTATAGTGGACTTTCCCCATCCACAAATAGTTAAGGAAGTACAAATATTAATAGGATCATTGGTAGCATTTAGTATATTTTTTTCAAAGTAAGTTGAGAAACATTTCCCACTCTTCAAAGTCCCGAAGAAGGTTAAAAAGTTTAGTTGGAATGAAGAATGCCAAAAATTGTACGAGTCCTTGAAGGAGTAGCTTCAAACATTGCCAACATTGAAATCACCAGTCTCTGGGAAACCCTATACCTGTACATGGCGGTTTCAAAGAATGCAGTAAGCACAGTTTTGGTGCATCAAGAAGGCCAAAACCAAGTGCTAGTGTACTACATTATTAGAATATTACAAGGTGCAGAGAGGGTATACATGCCAGTTGAAAAGCTAACTTAGCTTTGATAAACTCAGCAAGAAGATTGCGAACCTATTTTGATGTGCTCCATTTTGCATCCGTTAACCATTGCATCCAGCATAGTTTATAGTATGTTTTGTATGGAAGATTTCTAGTATTATTTGAGTTTACGTGACAAGGGGTTTAGACGGCCATGTTCAGTTTTATCATTTAAATCCTGCATTTTGTAGGCTTAATTAGTACTAATGGACATCATGTATCCACAGGCTCCTAGATCTTCCATTTGATCATTTTTAGTGGGTCGCATGTGGGTACGTTTTGGTTACATTATATGTGAAGGCCGTTCGTAAGGGCGGTAGAAGATATTGAAGGCCGTTCACAAGAATGGTAGAAGATCGCAAAGGTTATTCACATCTAGAATGGTAGTAGACAAAGGCCACGAACATCAATGCATGGTAGAAGGAGATTGGAGCAAAGGATAGGCGGCATTGGAGATCAAAGCGGCCAGTGAAGAAACGGGGAATCGTGGTCCGATAAGTTATGCCAAAGTTTGAGAACAATTCAATAAGAATTATCCTTCAAGGCTGATTTGATTGGATTCCTCTTCTTGAGCACTACAAAATTGACTACTATAACTCAAAAACTAGGACTAATGGTTCACCCATAGCGAAGGAAACAAGTTCATTTGGCCAAGGTGCCATGGGTCGGCCCAAGCCGTTCATGGTCAAGCACCAATGGCCCGCACCAGAGAAGATGCCCTACACCAACAGTTCCAGCGCAAGACAATGATTTATGCCAAATGATTTGGCATGAGGTAATGGCGCGATCCGCACGATACCTCATGGCCCGCACAACTCGAGTTCAAGGCTTTGCTAAAAAATAGCTAAGTATGGGTGCAGATCGTCCCATTTAGGATGGCCCGCGCCGTTCCAAGATCAAGATGCCAAGATCAGCCAATGGCCTGCGCCATAGCCCATGAACCGCACCAAACTTTTAAGAAAACCATGCTTCCTAACCACGGCCCAAGCCATGGCCCATAGACCGCACCAAACTTATGAGCAAACCATGCTTCCTGACCACGGCCTGAGCCATAGCCCACGGTCCACACCAGAGTCTTGCGCCACGGCCCCATGCTAGATCAAGCACCCCATGCCAGATGAAGAACCACAGCTTGCGAGTGATCATGTGTTCTACGACATGTACTTGGCGCAGACTACACCATCTGCGATGACTTGTGTCAAGGGCAGCTAAATTATGGCTTCTCACAATTTTGGTTATAACTCTCTCAATTCTCATCCATTTTCCCTCTACCATATATTAAAATATTCTTCTTTATGAGGTATATCCAATGCACTAAACTTTAGCTCCAGAAAGTTCATGGATTTGAACAGTTTATTCGAGAAAGATTCTACCACAAGAGGGAAAGGGTGACTAGGGTTTTGACCTAATTTTGGCCTATTTTTAGGCCCAATCTCCTACTACTAAATATAGGAGCCTTAGTTTTCTACTAAATCCTAGTAGACATAATGTAGATTTTATTTCTCTCTCTAGGTAGAAGGAAGAGGAGAGCTCTCTAGAGTTTTCTCCTTTCTCCTTATCTTTTATCTTTTTCTTTTCTTTTATTCATCTTATTTTCTTAGATCCATGGCATCTAACTTAATATTTTCCATGGATCTATCTTTTCTAGAGTAGATTTATAGCTTGGGGATAATTGTAGCGCATGTTTTAATATCTATGTTTTTGTGAGATTCATTAGATTCATCATATTATATGTGTTCACGATATTATTATGATTGTTCTTGAATGTTCTAAATGAATGAATATTACACCACATACCGGCACAAAATTTGGGTTGCATTCATGTATGGTGCATTTATTGATGCCCTATTGGGAAGAGAAACCTGGATGTTAGAATGGGTACGCTGCGTCTACATGAGTATGTGCTCGGACCCAAGTCATACTCTGACTTATTTGCCATCGCACTAGTCTTAGATGATTATGTAAAGTTTTTCGATAGGTAATGGGTAGAGATGGTTAAAAAGTAGAAAACTAGGGTGTGATAGACCCCAGATCATAGATAAGGTACCAACAACCATTGGCCGAGTTGATAAGACCCGGGGGAAGTTGTGTACTTATGGTTAATGCCCGTGACATAATCGCACGGGGGAGAAATAGATCTACAACAATGGTTGGACCTTTTTGTACTCCACTAATTACGATGGGGGCGTCGAAGGAGGGTTGCAAGTTCACCCGACGTGACAGGCACTAAGAAGTGTATGTCATCGGCCACACCACGTGTTGTGAACACAATATTAGGTTGTTTAGTAAATCTTGCATGTGAATGAATCGAAGATTGAAACATCAGGTTAATCATCTTGCGCAATAACTCCCCAAGTTCTTAGCTTTATTAGATTACTTGTTTATTACTTTATGCTTTGTAGATGATAATATGAAAATCCAAACCCCCCCCCCCTCTTTTGTTTGCATTTACTAGCTATTCCTTTCACTTGTACGCATTGACGACCCATACGAGGTTGTGTCTTTAGTTGATACTTGAGCCCTAGCATCTCTGTGGACAAACCCAGAGCTTGCCGCTAACTACCCTCCAGGCAGGTAGCAGTGAGATCAGGGTGCAGAACTATAAATTTTATCTTTGATCTTACCATGGGAAAAGTCTCTGCTAAGGTTAATTAGCTACAAATAACCTTTGGCACCACTTCCGGGGATGCTATCTAGCTTAAGTATTAATTAGCACAGCGTGTTAGTAGAGTGTTAGTATTTTCTTTTATTTTTTGTTTTTCAGAGTAGGTATTGCTTGAGTTCTTGGTGCAAACCGAGGACCCTTGCACTATGATTCTGAATTTTGTGTATCTTTTTTGTTTGTGTCTATTTGAATTTTTTTAAAATGTTGGAAAGCTCTAACGGATGATACTTTGTAGGATGTATTATTATGACCATCCTACGGTGTGTTTACCAAGGTTGAGTGACTTTGGGAGAAGAGAAGCTCACCGAGTGAGATTTTGTAGGATATGTTATCGTGGCCACCCTATGGAGTCTTGCTCTTTGATGAGCGAATATGAGAGAGAGGTAGGAGTTGTTGGTTCCCAAGGCCGATGGGATCAAGATTGTTACTAATGTGGTAGGTTGCTCTAGTGCACTGGTCATCCTCTCCAAGAGTTCCTTTACCTGCAAGACTTGGCCTAGAAGTGAATCCAAGGAAAAGACTCTGACGATCAAGTCAGTACTTCTTATTTAAAATTAGAATTTCTAGGAATAGCTACTCTTCCCTTAGCTCCTCCTGAGCTTGTTGTATTTATAGATTGGAATAGTCATGGATCCCTATTTTTAGGAATGAAGATCGTGGGTCACATCACGATCCCCACGCTCTTAGATCGTGGCTTATGTGATCTTCGTTCAATCCACATTTTCTGGACCACATTCCCTGTAGTGGGTAGAAATCTCTTTCCTAGATAATTGGCGCCTTGGGCCAAAATGGCTTCCCTTTGCTACTTCATGCAAATGGGCTGGGCCTAGCGGGCATCGGCTCCTTGATCACTTGGCCACATATACAACATAATCCCCCTTAGCCATGGAAACTGCAAGAAACGAAGTGATGGCATGGTTGTGGAGCTTTCTTGCTAACTGATATTGCTCTTATGCAAAATGTTCGCCGCATAATGTTATTGCAAAGTGATGTAGTCTTTTGGCTATATTTATATCCTCTCTCAGTCCACTACTTTTGAATTTTGAGCTCCTCATGGTGAGACTATGTTTGCGATGATATAATTCATAAAGTCCGAGACTTGCTCCTCAACGTTCGGTATTCTATTTCATAATTTTCTGACATTTATTTTCGCTTCTCCTCATAAATGACAAATTTGAAATGGATAATTGAATGTGAGTTTCAATCAGTGAGCTGTCTCTTCACATACCGTCACCATCTTGTTATAAGCAAAAGGTACTTTGATTTTTGTGTTAGATTACCATCATTGCATCTGTCATATTGATTTTTGTTAACTGTTTGTCTTCCTTGAGTGTGCCTTTTATTGCCTACTTTTAAGTATCCCTTATCACTTTTTGTTTCAGTTCTTCTCCTCCGTTGCCAAAGGTTTCTTCTCCCCTGAGCAATTCTAGGTTTTTCGTGCATCATTCTCCTTCATTTCCTTCCAGAGTAAGTTTCATCCTTAAATACTTTGCCCGCCTTTTTTGCTGTATTTTCTGGGATTGAAATTCTGGGGTAGTTCTTCTAATTATAGTATTTTTGGTGATTTTCCTGACTTTTTTTCTAGTTATCTTCTCCGGCCTGCAGTCTGTAACCCTTGTTCTACTTAACTTGCGTTCGTGGATTTTGACCCTAACTAAGATATTTACTTCCACCTTTAGGATCTCTATGTATTCCTCTAACTGTGGTAAGTCCTCCATGGAAGAAGCTCTCTCCGGTGAGGATTCCGACCATGTTGCTGGATCTCCCACCATTCACAGTATCTTGAACAGTTCTTATGTTTCACCTTAGGGGTGTACATGGTAGAAGCTGCTCCTCCATTGGCGGTCCTAGCTTCATTCGGATTCAGCTACACCAGCACACCATGGCGACCACTCAAGACCCGAGTACACCACACTCAGCTGCGCTTTTTATCTACCACTGGCGTCTTCTGCATTATTCTTCTTCTTCAAGACCCGAGACCCAAGTCTCGGCTGCGATGAGATTTTCATATGAAGAGTCAGTACACATCTCTGGTTGCTATGTATAGGTCCAGATTCACACATCTGGACTTGCATTTATTTTCCCTAGGCTTAGTACTTTCTAGCTTAGGGTTAGCATTTCTTTGAAAAATTTGGGGGGGGGGGTACCCATTTGGGTATCCTCCCCCCCCCCCCCCCCCCGCATTCTTATTTCCCTAGGTTTTTAGCCTAGGGTTGGATTCTTTTTTGTATTTGGTAGGGCTCTTCTGGGGCTCTACCGTGGGTTCCACCGTCTATACTATTTACCTATTTACTTGAACAGTTCTTATGTGAATGAGTTCAAGGGTTTTTTCCTTGTCCTCTTATAAGCTTTATTCGCCTTCTAAATTTGAATGTGTTCGCACTACTCCTGTTGGCTACATTTCTTGTTACCTAGCCTACCTGAGTTTGGTCTTTACTTTCCTATTCCCGGTCACATGATTGAACTTCTTCCCTCGTATAGAGTTTTGTAGTCCCAATTTCACCCTAAGGGTGTTGCGATTATCATGGGGTTCCTTCGCGTATGTGTGTGAGAATGCGAACATGCCTTTCACAGTTGACCTATTTCATAACTTCTATCACCTCCGAAAGGTGAAGAAAACTATAGACAAATTCACTTTTTATCCCGTAATTCCTGGGGTAGAACTTGTGAGCGGTTTCTCTAGTAATGTTTGTGATTGGTGTAGGAAATGTGTTTTCATTAAAGCAAAAAAAGTTCCTGAATCTGATGTACCTTCCTAGAACTACAAAGTTCCTAGATCTAAGCTTCCTGATTTGAGTGTTCATTGTAACGAAAAGATGAAGATCGTGGCCAAGCTTCGTGTGCATACCCTACATCTTCGTCACGCTGACTTTGAAGCATAAGGTGTTTTGTTTGCTTTTGCGTTAATGCGTACAATCTGTACTAATTTTTATTTGATGAACTATTTTATTGTTGCGAGTGTTTATATCGATCTGTGTTATTGAACCTGTAACAGATATGGACATTTCCAAAGGTGAGATTGACATATCGCTCTTCAAAGGCTATGACGAAGAGATAAATGTAGCTACTGCCCAGGCTGAAACTGCTACTGGTGGTGACACCATGGCAAAGAATGCAAACATTATAGGCCCTAATGATAAGGGCAAATAGGCCGAGGGAGGGGGGACATCGATCATCTCCCCCTTGTTATGAAGAAGGAGAATAAGAACAAGAGGTATGGGAATAGGGATAGTGGGTCTTAGGGACACACAGTCCGCCCCTTTAAAAAGGGGTGTGGCAATCAAATTGGTTCGTAAATAATGGTACGAACTGAAAGTCCGTTGGCAGGGAGGATGATTTGTGATATCTGCTCTAACCTTTCTTTACGTGACACACTAGCCGTGGTAAGTTTACAAGTGAACTTTGGTATTGTTCCGTATATCTTAATTTGTTGTTCATATGACACTGAATGACTTTATTCCATGTTTTTGTCTTGTAAGGTTGGTGAAAGTCTTCAGATAGCAAGTGAGCGTTTGTCCAAACATTCTTATCCTAATGATTCAGCATCTGAGAAGTTCAAAACCTTGGAGGTAATATGGGAAACTCTAGAGTAATCACTTATAGTCATTAATGAGATGGCAAATGCTGCTGAGGAAAAGGTTAACACTATTGAGGAATGTGCTAGGCTTGTAGGAGTAGAGGTGACTCAGCTTCGTTCTGAGTTAAACAAAATGCGCACCAATGGGCATGCCTCACCCCCAATATCCCCAGGTGTTGGTGGATCATCTTTGCAAGACAAAGTCGTTATATCAGTTTTTTGAGGGTATCTCCAAGGAAGCTCGCATTGTTGGGTATTTTGAGGCTTTGAAGAATTAGCGCCAGCGGAACCCTACTTGTGACTCTAAGAGTTTGCCTATGATGAGGCAATGTGTTATTAACCTAGAGAAGAGGAAAGGTGATATGAACAAAGCAATCATCCAAAAGGTTGCTAATAGGAGGCATCTGTATGTTCTGCTTGCGCACCTTGCTAGCCTTCCTTCTGTGGCCGAGCTGAAAAGGTGCAAAGTGAATTATTTTGAAGAACTTCCATTCAAGCTTAATGTCAATGCTACCACTTCTAATGCTGATGCTAGTGCGGGTAATGCAAAAGATGAACTCCCATCAAAAAGCTCAATAAGGGGGATTCCACTCAGCAACCAAGCTAAGATGTTGGTGCCATTGTTGCTCAAACTCATCCTAACCCTAACAACAGAGTTAGTTGATTCTTAGAGTCTTTTGTTTGTTGGATTTTGGATTGTAATATTCAAGCAATATTTTGATGTTTGTGTGTACTATTTATGTGATTGAAGTTGATATGTTTATTGTCCTATGGTTTCTCATTGCCCCTACTTGTGTGCAGGGTTTCAATATTTTGGTTGATCGTAAATTCTTGAAAAGTTTTGATTTTATGGGATGTATCGATCCTTCTTTTGAGCCTATTAGTTTGCTTCATGCCACCTGATCATTTACCGAGAAGCGTATCAGAGTAGTTTCTTCTGATCTATTTACTCGTATTGAATTGCTTCCTTTATGCATTAGGTGGAAACTTCCCATTCCGTCCTCACCTCCTTCTTCATCTACAGATTGCCCTTGTAGTAAGCTCATTCCTGATGGGTACAATGTTGAATCGCTTGTCAAGGATATTGTTCATGGTTTAGCTGACGTTGAGTCAGCTGGAAAGTATATACGATCACTTAACCTTCCTATTCGTTTTCAAGAATGGGCTCTATGCTTGGGAATTTGCTTAAAATATATGTTAATGGGTATCAATGACCTTGAGAAGAAGTGGACTGCAAGTGTAAGAGATACTCAGGATGCTTTATGAGATTTACGTAGAATTCTTAGCGAGCAGGACGGTCTTATTCATTGTCAGCAGTTGAACCTAGTGAAGATGTTTCGTCAACAAGTGAAAGCTAGAGAATATGGTGCAAGTAAAACTTGTGAAGCTTATCTAGAAAACCTTAAACATTGATAAGCAGTGTGCTCGTATTGATGATTTGTTGGTGAGGCTGAAGAAAAAGCAAGATGAGTGTGATCACTTCTCCACCTCTGCTTCTGGTTGGCAAATGAAATTTGATGAACATTTTTTCATAAGCACCCAACTATGAAGTGAGAATGAACATTTTCACACAGAATGTAATCGTCTTGATCGTCTATAAACGAATTGGAGCAAGCTTGTGCTGATTACAAGGATAGGCTTGAAACTTTCCCCTCATCATCACGTCGGTCTATTAATCCTAGTGATTTGACTGTTGGAGCTGGTGGGCAATGGATCAAACAGACCGATGCTGTGAGATCACACATTCGGTGTCTTGAAGAGAAAGTGCGGAACTTGAAGGCTAGGATGGAACAGTATGAGGAAACATTTAACATAATGAGTATTTAGTTGGATTGTGAGGAATTCAGTCCTATCACTGACCTCAAGGATTATTATGCAAGGTATCTTGACCTCATGGAGTGAAGAAGGAGTATGACCCGTTATCCTGTGACTTACACATGAGATGGAGATATGAGCATCTAGTTAGCGAGGATCCGAGGCCAAGGGGAATTGTCATAGAACTGAGCACCGTCCTCGCGGAGCTGAACGTCAATCTCGCAAAGCTGAATGCCCTCCTCACAAAACTTAGCCTAGTCATCGTCGTGGTGGTTCTTCTTCCGCTAGACCATCTTGATTGTCTAGGCATAGATAGTATACTATCATTTTTTTTTATTTTTTCCGATGATATCTCCTTTTATGTTCTAGGTGGTGTGATTGTCCATTTGTTTGTATGCTCTTCGAGCCCGTGATTTTGAAATGATTTTTCTTATATGTTCATTGTTGTGTCTCTTTTTGTGCGTCAACTTATTGTAACCCCGTAAGGGTTACTCTAGTTTTTATCTTGGGGCATATATGTATTGTAGCAAGGTCTGCTACTAATTTGTTAATAGCACTAAAGCACAAAATCTATTGCTTTCCATTGTCACTTTAATCGGGAAAATTTTTCTTAATAGCAAGATCTAAAGCTTGCATCTTGATCTTGAAAGATCCAAGGCTTGCGAAGATAACTAATTGCAGAAGATCTATCGCTTTCATTTTTTTATGTATGCAAAATTGCAAGATCAAAAGCTTGCAAACATCCATAAGTGTGCAAGGTCTATAGTTTACATCTTGCAATCAATGATAAATACATGGGATCTATAGCCTGTTATCCATCGTAGTAAGTTCCGAGTAACTTGGTCATATCATGTTATGAACAAATTCTTAAAATGTTCAAATAAATAAAAAGAGACGCATTTGTGTTCCCACAAAGTGGATTTTTATATTAAACATGTACAGCTGAGATCATGTTGCTATGGAACAATAGAAAGAAAGTGACCAAGGATAATATCTTGGTTTCTAAACATGTAGTTGTCCGCCATCTCTTTTCTAAATGTAGAACTTTCTTAAGTTGGTCACATACCATGTGTTAGGGACTGTGAAGCCGTCCATCTGTTCCAGTTCATAGTTGTTTGACTGTGAGCCTTTGTGACCTTGTATGGTCCCTCCTACTTTGGGCATAGCTTTCCTCGCTCTTTATCAAGGCTAGCTTCATTCTTTCTTAATACCTGGTCTTCGATCTGAAACTGCATGTCCTTTACCTTCTGATTGTGAACCTTAGTTATTCTTTCCTTAAACTTAGCTTATGTGATTGTTGCTAAGTCCCTCTTCTCTTTCAGCTCATCCAACTCAAGCATCGTCACCTCTGGGTTAACCTTTTCATTATAATTGCTCACCCAAAGACTTGAATTACCAATTTCTATTGGTATAACTGCTTTATGATCATAGACCACACTATACTTGGTCCTTTCTATTTGTTCTCAAACAGATGTTTCATATAACCATAGTGTGTTTGGTAACTCATCTACCCATCTGGTTTCCCTTCCTTCCAAACGCTTCTAAATTCCTTGGACGATGGTCCTATTTGTTACTTCTACTTGGTCGTTTGCTTGGGAGTGTGCTACAAACGTAAACTTCTGAAGAATTCCTAGTTTTGAACACCAGTCTGCGAACACACCACTTGTGAATTGTGTTCCATTATCTGTTAAAATGGTGTGTGGCACCCTAAAGCAACATACTATGTTTTTCCATATGAACTTCCTAGTGATTTCAGTTGTGACCCATCCCAGCGGTTTTGCTTCTACCCAATTCGTAAAGTAGTCAATTGATGCAATCAGAAACCTAGAGTTATTTTCCCCTTCGGAATGGTCTAACTTGGTGCATCCCCCACTTATTGAATGACCATGCACTATAGATCCCTATCAGGGCTACTTGTGGTTTGTGTGATAGTAAAGCAATGATTTGACAACTTCTACACTTAAGTACAAGGTTGTTTGCATCGTTGAACATAGTTGGCCAATAATATCCCGCGCGGATGATCTTCTTTGCTATCATTCTATCCCCTTGGTGCATTCCACACAAACCTTTGTGAACTTCTTTTAAGATGTTCGCTTCTTGCGCCGGTCCTACGCATTGTATCCACAGAGATAATAAACCTTGCTTGTATAGTATTACATCTTTGTAGGCATAATTTGTAGAGTATAACTCCAACTTCCTGGGCTACGTCTTCTCTTCTGGTAATGTCCCCTTGGCGAAGAAATCCATCAGTGGAGATATCCAACTTACTGCATCTATTTGGACAGCTAAGACAATCGTTGATGTTATGTTTCTGATTAGGATGACTTCCACAATGACATCTCCCTGCTCAGTGACAGAATCGAATCCTGATGTCGATAGTTTGATAAGTGTTTCCGCCTTTGTATTTTTGCTTCATGGTACGTGTTGTATATTAAAATATTCGAGTTGGGTTATGAGTTGTTTCACCTTCCTTAAATACTTCGCTAGTTGTTCTTCTCGTACTTCAAAGTCCCCTCGCACTTGTTGAACAACGATTAGTGAATCACTTGACACTCGAACGCTTCTAACCTTCATCCTGACTGTAAGATCCAATCTACAGATTAAGGCTTCAACTCCACTTCGTTGTTGGTAAGGAGAACATTGAGTCACGATGAGTATCTGTGTTCACCCCCGTTTGGGTCTATAAATAGCAATCCTGCTCTACAACCTTCTTTTTTGCTGGACTCGCTTCAACGAAAAAAGTCCACTCAACTTCTTCTCACTTTGGCTTGCCTTTATCAATTCTCAAGCTCTGATACATGGTTTCTTTTTGTGGTTTCTCACTCGTCATTTCTGCAATAAAGTCTACTAATGCCTAGGCTTTGATCGTTGTTAACTGTATATCAAACTGGCCTAACTCCAAAGCCCAGTTCTTTAGTCTTCCTGATAACTCAGGCTTAGTGAGAAAGTTCTTAATTGGGAAACTAGTATAAACAACGATGTGATGAGCATGGAAATACATTTTTAGTCTTCGTACTGAGTAAACCAAGGCTGAGGTTAGTTTCTTCAGCATATACATATTTTCTGCATTCTGCTGATTTAATAGACTGGCACTTGTTTCTGATCCTCAAGGCTAACTAAGACAGAACTAACCACATCCTGCGAGATCGCCAAATGCAAATATAATGTTTCTCCATGTGCGGGTGATTTTAGTGTTGGCAGTGTCAGAAGTTGTTCTTATAAGCCATTATATACTGTCTGGAAGTCTTGGCCCTAGCTAAAATTCTGTGCCTTTTTCAAAACTTTGAACAGAGGAAAATGTTTGCCCGCTGCTTTTAAAAAATTTTGTTGAGTGCTGACAACGATCCCAGTAGGACTTGCACTTGTTTGACAGTTCTAGGTTGAGGAAGATCGACTATAGCTTGGACCATCTGTGGGTTGCCTCAATCCCCTTAGAAGACACTTTGTATCCTAAAAATTTTCCTACACCTACCCCGAACACACATTTCCTGGGGTTGAGCTTCGTCCCTATGTTACTTAATGCGTTCAGAGTTTCCTGCAAGTCCGCTGCAAAGCTATCAACCCTCCTGCTTTTTATGAACATGTCATCAACATTTCTCCCAATCTTACCATGAAAGGTGTTATCCATCACTCACTGGTATGTCGCCCCTGCATTCTTTAGTCCAAACGATATCTTTATGTAACCAAATGTCCCAAAACTTGTAATGAAAGCCATTTTTTCTATGTCTTCAGGGTTCATTAATATTTTATGGTAACCTTTATATGCATCCAAGAAATATAACACCTGATTTCTTCAAATTGTTGGTCGATCTTTGGTAAAGGATAATAGTCTTTGTGGCACACCTTATTCAAATCTGTGAAATCAATGCACATCCTTCACCCTGCGTCAGAGTTACTTACCATTACTGGGTTTGTAAGCTATTTTGGGTATATTACTTCCCGGATTGTGCCCGCTTGAAGTAGTGTTGTGACCTCTTCTTTAATTTCCTTCTGCCTGTCGCTAGCGAATATGTGCTGCTTCTACTGAACCGGCTTGATTGCATCAGTGATACTCAAAGAGTGCATTGCGATGCGTGGATCCACTCCCCCTATGTCATGAATGTTCCATGCGAAATTTTCCTTGTGGCTTCGTAGGATTTGTGTGATTTTATTCTTCTCTTCATCAGGAAGGTATTTCCCTATTCTTACACACTTTGAGCTATTGTCGCTGTCTAGGCTTAGGAACTATTTTTTCTCTCCTAGGTTTGCAGTCGGCTCCTGCTAATTTGGGGGTCTACCAAATGAGATTGCGTTAACCATCCTTGGTTTTTCATCTAAATTTCCTATTTTCATTGCAATGACCATGCATTGCCTCGTTTTTTGTTGGTTTACTCTTATAGTTGCAATTCTAGAGGAGTTGGAAACTTCATGACCAAGTGGTAAGGAGACCATATAAATTTTGCTATGTTCATACATTGCCTTCCTATGATTGCATTAAATGTGCTTGGAGCATCCATGACTATGAAGTCGCAAAGTGTGGTTCAGTTTCTTCCATTTTCTCCAACGGTAACAGGTATGTGTATATTGCCTAAGGGTGTTTCTAAACGCCCTGTGAACCTGACCAGCAAAGACGTGGATTTCTTGAGATCCGTTCGCTTAAATCTGAGCCTATCAAAGCAGTCGACAAAATGTATTTCTACTGCACTTCCATTGTCCACAAACACTCTGTGTACAGTATCATTTCCAATTTTAGCTATGATCACTATGGGATCATTATGAGGCGAGGCGTTTGGTACTGCATCATCTTCGCTGAAAGTGATTGCCACTTCTGAGTAGAATATTTTGTCAATAGGTTCTTGCGGAGGAGAATATTGCGCTTTATCTTTCCAAGCATTGTTGGAAAATGACTCTGTTGATTCATATATAGACAAGATTACTGTTTCGTGCAGTTCGTTGCCTTAGTTTTCCTTGTAATCAATTTCCGGAGTCATCTTTTGATTCTTTAGCAGTGTAAACGCTATCCCTTGGTTTCTTGTTTGAGTGTTCCCAATCTTGTTGTTTCCCTATATTGGCTTCCCCCATGTTTTCTGTATTAACATAAGAGGTCATTCCTCAAGTTCTCCTCAATTTGTCTTCTTAGGTCTCTACAGTATTTGATGTCATGTCCATGGTCCCTGTAGGAGACACAATAATATTCCCTGGATCTTTTTTCTGGTGGTGCTAGCATAGGTGTCGGTCCTTTGAACAAATCTTTATGTGCTTGCCATATTTCTTTCCTTGATCTGGTCAACGTTGTATCCTGAAATGTCACATTCTACGAACCTGACTCTCTTCCACTGAAAAGGACACTTCCCTTTTCCATTTTTTATAAATCCTTTATATGAATCTTCCATTGTTAGCTTCTCGCCTCGTTCCCGCTCTATTTTGCGGTTGTTCGCCTCTTCGTTCGCATGTGCTGTTCGATCATTTTCCGTAACTCTCTTAGGTTTTTGAGCATATTCTTTGTGAGTTCTTTGTAGAACTCCCTTGACCACATACCTCCTGTGAAATCTTATAAAGAAGACTGGAATGACAAGTCACGAACCTGTAAGCTCTCTGTAATTAACCAATTATGGTATTCATCTACGCTCTCATTGCTTCGCTGAGTTATGTTTTTGAGGTCTGCAATCATCTTGGTAAACCTTTGTTTCTGGTAGAAACGGCCCAAGAATAAATAAGACAACTATGCCCACAATTTGGCACTCTTATTCGGAAGGTCCTCATACCAAGTGATTGTTGTTCCTGTCAGGAAGATTGGAAATGCCTTGCAAACCAACTCAATGTCAGCATCGTGAAACCTCATGCTGTTTCTGTAGGTGTGTAAAAATTCCTTGGGATTCGTTGTCCCATCGTAAATTTTAACGTGCAAAGGAAGTATAAAATCTTTTGGTATTTTAAAATCGCACAAATGCGGAGCTAGGGGCAATTTATCTTCATCATCTTCTGCAATAATATCACGCAACTCCACTTCATAGTTAAGATTTTCACATTCTTGGTTTACCTTTCCTTCTGGCTTTGAGGGTTTCTGTTTGAGCATTTTCATAAACTGGTCGTAAAGAATCTCTCCGTTTGCTTCCAGGAACGCCGTGAACGCTCTTTTCTCATTGTCACGATTATTGTTTGGAGACTCTACCCCCTCCTCCGTTTCCTCCTTGTTGTGTTCTTCTCCATATTCGGTGTGCGTTCCTGATGATGGTGTGCTTCTCTATCGCGTCCCAATGTTTGTTTGTGTGGCTGATGGTTGTGGCTCCTCTCACTTCTGGTGAACACCTTTTTCTCACCTGAATAGCCTCAAAATGAAAAGAAAAACTCTCATCCCCATAGTCGGAGCCAAATGATGTGGTAGGTTGTTTAGGTGCACTGGTCATCCTCTCCAAGAGTTTTTTTACCTGCAAGACTTGGCTAGAAAGTGATTCCGGGGAAAAAACTCTGACAATAAAGTCGATACTTCTTCTTTAGAAATAGAATTTCTAGGAATAGCTACGTTTCCCTTAGCTCATCCCGAGATTGTTGTATTTATATACTGGTATAGTCGTGGATCCCTATTTATAGGAACAAAGATCATGGGTCACATCACGATCCTCACACTCTTAGATCGCGGTTAATGTGGTCTTCGTACGATCCACATTTTCTGGCCCACATTTCCTATAGTGGGTGGAAATATCCTTCCTGGATAATTGGCGCCTTGGGCAGAAACGGTTTCCCTTCGCTACTGGATGCAAACGGGCCGGGCCTAGCAGGCATCAACCCCTTGATCGTTAGGCTACACACACACCAGTTACCTATACCAAGACTCCGAATTTGAGGTTTAGTGATAACTCAAATTTGTGGTATGGAGATGCATCGGGAAACCAACCCTTTGGGATGGATAGTTAGATTTCACCAACTTACCCAGTGCCCCAAAACCAATCCCTAGGATTGGTTTCCAAATCAGATTGTGTAGAAATTTTGCAAGTTATAGAAAAAGTTACCAGAGTAGTGACTTACTCCAATCACAAATGCTTAGCGAGATTAGCTATTTGGGAAGTCAATTATTCTCAAGCATTAAGAAAGTTGAGGGGAAAGTGCTTGATTTGATGAAAAAGGTGAGCCAAATAGAAACCCAATATTCTGAAAATGAGCCATCCCTAGTTGAATGTGAAATTTTGATAGATGAATCTAAAAGGGATGGGGAATGTTTTATAGAGAGTGAAAAAGTCGAGGAAGAGGTGATTGTACTTAATTTTTCATATTACCTATTTTCACCCCTACCTCCACCTATAGAACTAACTCCCACATTTTAGGAAACCTTAGAGGAAACCATAGGGAAGTCAAATGAATATGCTAAGCTTCCAAACCACCTATTCCCTCTAAGGTTGACTCCTCCTCTACTATATCTTCCTCTTGAAAGATTATTACCCCCACCTTTTAAGTTTTGTTTTTCCAAGGTGATGGGGTACAAACCCTTACCTTATGGATAGCGTTAGGGTTGTGTTGACGACCTTAAATATACGGAGCTTCTTTAGAGGTAACCCGAGCTTTAAAAAACTTATATTAGTGTAGTATTTTTGGTGTGTTTTTCTATTTGTAGCTTTTTTTATTTTGGGACACTATTATACTTGGTGTGCATGCTTGTTTTGTAGGAAGCATATGGTTCTTGGAGGAAGGTGAGCAAACAGGGAGTACAATAGTTTGTGATGCTCAAAATGGTGGACAAGGAGGAGAACCTAACCCCAAATTCATGGGCCGCGTAGACGTGCATGAACCATGAAGATCTCATACTTTCCTACACTACCCAATCACCATTTCTTCCCTACCACCACCAAAGTACCACCCAAATCCACCTACCCTCAAAACCCTTGAAACACACACATCGAAACCTAAGAGGTAACTCTCAATTGTGATTCAATTCTTCATTCAAATTGTGGTGCATGATAGTGGTTAGATTGAAATTTCTTGATTAGAGGTTAGGGGAAGTATATTGGGGTGATATTAGTTTGTTCTTTACATTCCATGATCGTGCTACCAAGGGTAGATTTTAGTTTTCATTTTTCATTATAAGTGCTTTCCTATTTATTTCCTTTGACATATGTTCTTTGATTTTGTATATGCATTAAGGACAATGCAAACTTTAAGTGTGGGGAAGGGGATTAGATATCACTTTTGAATTTTAGTTGTTTCTATGTAGCTAATAGCTCTTCTAAGAGCATTTTGGGGAAAAAATTAAAAACCTAGACAAGTCGAAAACCTGAAAGGGAGACTTCGGTAACATGAGGAAAAGCCCGGATGGGTCAAAAGACCTAGATAAAAATGAGAGGCTAGGCCCGGCTAGGCTTACGAGCCTAGGCAAAAATGAGAGGCCGTGTGGCAAAAGGTGAGAAGTTAGTACCCTATGTGTGTTAAAGCTATGATGAAAACCCAAAAGGACTCCTAGGCAAAATGAGAGAAATTGAGAGGAAAAAAAACTAGGTTGACAATACATTTGACTCCTTGGTTGTAACTAGGTTGAGAATCACGAATTATCCTTATTTTACAACCAAGTCGATGGCTCTTGGATTTCCTTGGTGGATTGTTTTTTAGAAACGGCTCTTGGATTGCTTTGGGATCATTTTGGGAAAAGTAAGCTAGCTTGACACTTATCCTTTTGGTTTACCTTTTTCCACATTTTATTTTGGGTGGTAAGATTGCTTATGTTCTTTGGGGAGTGTGAGAGTTGTGAGTTCTTACTCTTTTGGGAGGAAACGAGGTAATTTGGGAATAAGTTGGATGCCTCGGTTAACTTATGTTTGCATGCTACATTTCGCTTAATTCTTTGTCTTTTCTTTGTTTACTAGAGGACGAGCAAACAGTTAAGTGTGGGGAGTCTGATGTGCTTCATTTTATGTGCATTAACCCTTGCATCCGGCATAATTTTTAGTATATTTTGTATGGCAGATTACCAGTATTTGTTGAGTTTACATGACAAGAGGTTTAAATGGCCATGTTTGGTTTTATCGTCTAATTCCTGCATTTTGTAGGATTAATTAGTACTGATGGACATCATGTATCCACGGGCTCCTAGATTCTCCATTTGATCATCTTTAGTGGGTCGCCCATGCGTACATTTTGGTTACATTATTTGTGAAGGTCATTCATAAGGGTGGTAGAAGATATTGAAGGTCGTTTGCAAGGATGTTAGAAGATATCGAAGGTCATTCACCACTAGAATGGTAGTAGATGAAGGCTACAAACATCAATGCATGGTAGAAGGAGATTGGAGCCAAGGATAGGCAACATTCGAGATCAAAGCGGCCAATGAAGAAATGGGGAATCATGGTCCGATAAGTTATGCCAAAGTTCGAGAATGATCCGAGAAGAATAGCCATGAAAGCTTATTCCATTGGATTTGTCTTCTTGAGCACTGCAAGATTGACTACTAGAACTCAAAAATTGGACTAACGGTTCACCCATAGCGAAGGAAACAAGTTCAGCCGGCCGAGGTACCACGGGTCAGTGTGGGTCGTTCATGGTCAAGCACCAATGGCCCGCACCAAAAGAGACGCCCCACGCTAATAGTTTCAATGCAAGGTGATTATTCGTGCCAAATGATTTGGCGCGAGGTAATGGCATGACCCGCACCATACCCCACGGCCCGCGCAGCTCCAATTCAAGGATTTGCTTAAAAATAGCTAAGTATGGGCCTGAACCGTCCCATTTATGATGGCCTGCGCCATTTCAAGATCAAGATGCCAAGACCAACCGATGGCCAGCGCTATCACGAGTCACTTGCTAAGGGTGCAAACTATGTGGCCTAGCTGTGCACAACCATGCCACGACTACCACCTTGATCCCACATGCGTCATACACTGTTCGGTTGTTCATAGCAGACCGAGCCCTTTGAGGGACGTGGTTGAGCGTGCAGCGGAATATACACACTCGAGAGAGCATGGCTCACACACACAAGCCAACATTTCAATATAAAGCCCAACAATAGGGAAGAAAACACTTATAATCATTATATTACAATATGGTAACCGTATGTAGAGAGCTCACTACTCTACATATATGTTGTGCAAATGTTATCACGAGTGCCAGCTACATAGGCAAAATAAGGTCAAAGGCCAAAATGACACGTAGGCCTGGTAGCTACGCTAAACTAATAAATAAGCTATTACAAGTATTTTTTAGAAAAATAGAAGACTTCTGGGACAAGGAGCTTGGGACGTGTCTTCTCGGGCTGGGCGCAGCATTAACGGTGATGGCCGGTAGGGCGACCGGGCGCTGCGCGCACGGGCGTTGGGCACAGACGGCTTAAGCGTTGTGCACAGCGCATTACGGGCACAGGGCGGGGACATCACAGGCCATGAGAGGTTAGGTGTTCGGTACTGGATGACCCAGAGGCGTGTATGGAACAGTCGAGGGACACCGGTTCGTAGTGACGCGTTGAGCGGCATGGGATCGCGGTATCGTTCTGGCACCGATGCGGGCATGGGGTTGCGTTGAGGTTGGGTGTTGAGCCCCACCCCGTAACATTCTCCCCCCCCCCACTCAATTTGGCGAACGTCCTTCGAGCCATCAATTCTCCAAGGTGCTTCTCTACCCACACTTTCCTTGTACACTTCTGCCTTGAAAGGGGTTCAGTTAATTGCTAGCGCTTGGTGTATTCTAATGTAGCTGTGGTCATCGGCTTCTCTTCAGTTCTAATTTTGAGCTGGCTTAATTTTATAGCACCCACTCCTTCATCAATAACCAAAGGAATGTCCAACTCTGGATGCTGTCCGGTATGCATCATCATCCGTTCACGTTTCTGCTCCCGGCCTTGTGGAACAACAAGGGGTTCCTGATGTGAATGATGACTTGTCTTTCCCCATCGAGGTTTACAAGGTTTATCTTGCTTGAACGACTCGAAACGGGAAGCATGATGGGGCACGTTAGCCGATAGACATATCTTCTGAGTCCAGATCTTCTTGGCAACCGACAAATGCTTCCTACACTCTTCGCTCGACAAATATTCGTTCCTTACAGCTGGGGAGCGACCCACAACTTCCTCAGTCTTTAGACTTGCTTCACAAAGCTCTTCGGATCCATTGGGCAAACCCATTGCTGGCGTAGACCCTACTGACCATTCGTTATGTTCTTCCCATCGAATCTTTTCTTAAGCACTTGACGATCTGCAAAGCCAAGATTTTACCCCCAGATGAAATCTTCACAATCGTTTTAATCATGCATGGATTGGTGACTAAGACGTAAAGGCAATTTCCATATGGGTAAACGACAATCCGTGCATTTCTTAGAAATTCCATGCCGAGGACTAAACCAAAATTGTCCATTTTAATGACATGGAAATCCACTGTGGTACTTATGGAGTCAAACTTGACCGAGCATCACCTCGCAATACCCAGCACTGGTTGAGCTTCGCTATTAACAGCCTTCATTATGCCCACAGCTTTCTCGGTTCGTCAAGCTTTGATGCGGCCTTCCCCGCTTTGCTTGACACATTTGTGGCTCTCTCTGATTGGACTGCAGCGGCCACCACCATGGATTTATCCCGCAGGTTTTAACCATCTCTGATCCGTCAAGCTTCAGTGCGGCCTTCCTCGCTTTGCTTGACCAAATTGTAACTCTCTCTGATTGGACTGCAACGACCACCACCATGGATTTATGCCGCAGGTTTTAACCATCTCAGATTCGTCAAGCTTCAGTGCGGCCTTCCCTACTTTGCTTGACCAAATTGTAGCTCTCTTGGATCGGACTGCAGCAACCACCCGGTCGATCTCAAACTCAGTTAACGGATTCAACTGCCCTGGCTCTCTTGATCCCACCATGGAATTACACCGCAGATTTAAATGCCCCGTGGAGCATGGAACTTCCTCTTCGGGCCCAGACTCCTCAGTTAACTTCAACTGAACTACCTCGCTCAGTGTCTCCCAAATTCTTCTCGAGTCCTCGAGCAACATAGCAGTGATCCTATGCTCTGTTGGACAATCAACAAGAGCTTGATCCCTTTGCACATTTTTCCCACCAGTTGCACCATCTCGGTTCGTCCATCCCACCTTGGTTTGGACCCACTTGAACTCGCCGCGTCTAAACTGGGGCATACCTCGTTCCTTCCAACACCCGAATTGAACCTAAACCTATCTCTGCTCTTCAGACTGGGTCTAAAGTCACCCCCTACCTCGGGAGTACTTGCACCTACACCATTGCCTACCTCGATAATGGTAGAACCGCCCATTTCCCTATCAACTCTTTGCGATCCCTCACCATTTGAGTACTCTCACCTCTGGCGAATGCCACCGCTGAGTTATAGTCTGTGCAACAAGCTCTCATTTGCTCGAGCCTAGCCCACGACTCTAATACCTGACTGAAGTCAAGGAGTTTTTACTTCTTCGGATGGTTAGGTAACTCTAGCATACAAACTCAAGAAGCCGGTGAGTATCCCATAATACGACCGGTCTATACAAACTTGGGATGAAGGCACGTACCCCATAATATGGTCAATGCTAGCTTACAACCTGGAATTCTAGCACGTACCCCATAATACGTCCGGTCTTTACCAAGGTCTCCATATTAACAAGCCTAATCTCTAACCGAAATATCTTGCTTCAACATAGGATGGCCAATCACTATGCACCCAAGTGTCGTTTGGGCTCTGATACCAACTGTCACGGGTCGCCCACTAAGAGTGTGAACTATGCGGCCTAGCCATACACAACCGTACCATGACTACCGCCTTAATCCCACGTGCGTCGCACACTGCTCGATTGCTCGTAGCAGACCGAGCCCTTTGAGGGACGTGGTCGAGCGTGCAGTGGAATATACACACTCGAGAGAGTATGGCTCACATACACAAGCCAACATTGCAATATAAAGCCCAACAACAGGGAAGCAAACACTTATAATCATTATATTACAAAATGGTACCCGGATGTAGAGAGCTCACTACTCTACATATATGTTGTGCAAACGTTATCACGAGTGCCAGCTACATAGGCAAAATAAGGTCAAAGGCTAAAACAACATGTAGGCCTGGACCTTGATCAAAATAGCTACACTAAACTAATAACTAAGATATTACAAGTATTTACAAGCAAAAGAGAAGACTTCTAGGACAAGGAGCTTGGGACGTGTCTTCATGGGGCCGGGCGCAGCATTAACGATGCTGGCCGGCAGGGTGACCAGGCACTGTGTGCACGAGCGTTAAGCACATATGGCTTGGACGTTGTGCACAACGCATCACAGGCGCAGGGAGGGGACATCACGGGCCATGAGCGGTTAGGCATTTGGCACTGAATGACCCAAAGGCGTGTAAGGAACAGTCGAGGGAGACCCGTTCGCAGTGATGCATTGAGCAGCATGGGACCGCGACATCATTTTGGCACCGATGCGGGCATGGGGTTGCGTTAAGTTTGGGTGACGAGCCCCACACCGTAACACCGTGCCATATCCCACGGTTCGCGCCAGAGCCTCGCGCCACGGCCCCATTCCAGATCAAGCATCCCACATCAGATGAAGAACCACGGCCCACATGCGATTGTGTATCCCACGACATGTACTTGGCGCAGACTGCACCATCCGCGATGGCCCATTCCAAGGGCGGCTGAACTATGACTTCTCACTATTTTGGTCATAACTCTCTCAATTCTCATCCGTTTTCCCTCTACCATATATCAAAATCTTCGTATTTACGAGCTCTATCAAACTCACTAAACCTCAGATTTTGAAGGTTCACGGATTTGAGAAGTTCTTTTCTAAAAAGATTCTACCACAAGAGGGAAAGGGTGACTAGGTTTTTAACCTAATTTTGGCCTATTTTTAGGCCCCAATGTCCTACTAATATACATAGGAGCCTTATTCTTCTACTAAAATCTAAGTATACATAATGTAGATTTTATTTCTCTCTCTATGTAGAAGGAAAATGAGAGCTCTCTCTAGAGTTTTTCTCCTCTTTCCTTAACTTTTATCTTTTTCTTTTGTTTTCTTCATCTTATTTTCTTAGATCCAGGGCATCTAACTCAATATTTACCATGGATCTATCATTTATAGAGTAGATTTATAGCTTGGGGATAATTGTTGTGCATGTTTTAATCTATATATTTTTATGAGATTCATTAGATTTATCCTAATATATGTGTTCATGATATTATTATGATTGTTATTGAATGTTCTAAATCCATGAATATTACACCAAATACTAGCACACAACTTAGGTTGTATTCATTTATGGCACATTTATTGATGCCCCCTTGGAAAGAGAAACCTGGATGTTAAAATAGTTAAGGGAGTACATTATGTTTGCGTAAGTATGTGCATGGGAGACCCGAGTCATACTCTGACTTATATGCCATCGCACCAGTCTTAGCTGATTACGTTAATTTTTCCTATGGGTTGTGGGTAGAGATAGTTAAAAAGTAGCAAACTAGGGCGTGAGAGACCCTAGATCATAGATAAGGTGCCCATGACCCTTGGGCCTAGTTGATAGGACCCGGGGGAAGTTGTGCATTTGTGGTGGAAGCCCGAGAAGTAATTTCATGGGGGAGAAACAGACCTACAACAATGGTCAGACCTTGTTGTATTCCCCTAATTACGATGGCAGCATCGATGGAGGGTTGCAAGTGCACCCGACGTGACAGGTACGGGAAGTGTATGCTATCGGCCACACCCCCTAATTACTTCCTTTTTACTTTCTACTTTGTAGTTGATAATTGGAAAATCCAACCCCCTCTTGTTTGCATTTACTAGCTATTCCTTTCACTCATACGGATTGATGACCCATAAGAGGTTGTGTCTTTAGTTAATACTTGAGCCCTAGCATCTCTGTGGACAAACCCATGACTTGCCGCTAACTACCCTCTAGGTAGCGTAGCAGTGAGATCAGGGTACAGAACTATAAATTTTATCTTTGACCTTTCCAAGGGAAAAGTCTCCACTCGGGTTAATTAGCTACAATTAACGACCCCGAGTAGAGGTGGACCATGTTTCTACAGTCATTGGATCGTCATACTGATTTCCCAATCAAGAATATCCTACGAAAGCTTGAAGCATATGGTAGAATGACCAAGTGGGCTCTTGAATTGGGGTAATATAAGATCCAATTCCAGCCAAGAACCGTAATCAAGGTGCAAGCCTTAGTAGATTTCATCGCGGATATGACAAGTCAAGATGCACAAGACAAGAACATGCAGCAAAATCTTGGGATCGATAAAGGAAAATCCAAGTGGGTAGATGATGTGTCCATTTTAGATGGTTATTTTAGGGTTTTTAGGATTAGGTTTTGGACAATTTTGTGCTCTAAATGTGGCATTTTGCCTTGAAATCATTTAAGGAGGGATAAAAGCGACTTTGGCGTTTTTATCACTTTTTAGATGATTTTGTGTGACGAGGTGATTTGTTTGAAGACTTTGAAGATTTGAAGACTTTGAAAGATATCTTTGAAGATTTGAAGACTTACATTTGGGCTTTTTGAAGATATGAAGAAGTGAAGAGGTGAAGAAAGGAGAGCAAAGCAACGGGTGAAAGATGGTCCGGGGTTCTCAGAATTTTCAGAGAATAATCAGCCTTCAAGAGTGGCACCATTGGATTCCTCTTCTCGAGCACTATAAAATCGACTACAAGAACTCCCGAAACGGATCAACGGTTCACCCGGAGGAAGCAAAACAAAACAGCAAGGCTGAGTTACTGATTTGGTCGCGAGTCGCGACCAAGCTCGTCGCGACTCGTGACGACAGCTTAAAATCAGCCCTGCAACAGCGTTTTTCTCCCTTTTTCTTCCCACTATAAATACCTCTTCACCCTCTTCTTTCCACAGCTTTTGGCCCCTGTTTTTGGGCCAAAACCCTAGCTTTTCTCTTCTTGTTTTCTTAGTTTCTATGTCTTTTGTTGTTCTAGAGTAGTTTTTGTACTTGGGAGCAAGGATTGAAGCTTCCATTTCTATGTAGTAAGGAGCATTTATATCTATCTATTTGGTGTTTTTGCTATTGTGCTTTTATTGTGCTTTGAATGTTAATTGTTGATGCCATTGATATTATTGAAAGCTTGAATGAAATGCTTGTATAAATTGCTAGCTAGGGTTTGGGGGATTTGGGTTAATTTCCCCCTTTTCTTGTTAAGAATGTATGAGTATGATTTAGGGCTTTTGATTGTGTTGATGGATTGATAATGTGCTAGACGAATGTGATTGATGTCGAACTCTTCGTCATGTTCGTTTGTGTAGCAAACGAGAGAGTTATATGCTCTTGGATGAATGTGCGTTGCATGTTCATCCAATCTCGTGTAATTGCATGAATTGGTTAAATGCTTAGTCACGGTGTAGTGGTCATAAGCATTGCCAAGCTTGTTGGTTCTTCGTGATTAAATGCCACCAATGATACCTTGAGTCGTGGTCGCGACAACGGGAGTCATTGGTGAGGTTTGACGAGAGATGTCGAACTCACTCTCGCAAACTACGAACTAAGAAGGATAGGAGTTTAGTCTCCACAACAAGTAGTTGAAGTGTTAAATAGATGGCTTCTACTCTTTCTTGAAGCATGTGTTATTTGGTGTTTATGTACTCTTGATGGTGTGTTTCACTTCGTGTGTGCCATGAGTAGTTTGAGCATAGGGAGTGTTTGTATGTTTGAATTGTTTAGGTGTTAGGAACGTGACGAATTCCGTAGCTCCTTTGCATGAACATGTATGAGCATGAACTTAGAACTCCTTGTGATGTATGTGTTGTGATCCTTGCTAGATGGGTATGTGAATGTTGAATCATGTATGTTATATGATGGAATGAGTGAATGATTCAATGACCTACGTATGATTTGGAAGTGGATATCCGTTGCCCCCAAGGCTTTTTATCTTTGTAGTTTAAAACCCCTTTTCTTAGTTTTGTTTGATGATTAGCATAGTCACTTGACCTTGCTAGTTATCTTGTCTTTTTACTTTCGTAACTTAGGAACAACCAACCAACCCCCCCCCCCATTTACATGTTTTTATGTGTGTGTATATATATTTACTCCTAGCCTAATATCAACCATTGTGTGCTTAGACGCTTAGGAAGATCCCTCTTCTCTTTGGACGACCCCGATTTGCCACTATCTACCTAGTTGTAGAAAGTAAGTATTTAGGGCTTATAAATTATCTTTTGCACGGCAGGCGCGACGCCCGCCCGCCTGTCAGTAGATGTTTCATGAAAGTTGTTCGTTGATGGGAATCTAGCAAAGAGGGATACGGCACAGGACTGCTATTAGTCAACCCAGAAGGAAGGGAGCAAAATATTCACTTCGTTTTGACTTCTCACTCATAAACAATGAAGCTAAATATGAGACATTGATATGTGGATTAGACCTTACGATGAGAACGAAGGTTAAAAGGGTTCAAGAATTTAGTGATTCACAAATAGTAGTCTAGCAAGTGCGAGGAGACTGCGAAGTGCGAGAAGAACAGTTGGTAAAGTATTCGTTAGCTCATTTCCCAACTCAAATACTTTGATATTCAGCATGTACCAAGAAGTGAAAATGTGAAAGCATACGCCTTAAGCAAGTAGGAAACTTGATTCATTGATCAAACACAAAGATATAATAGTGGAGGTTATTCCAGTCAGAAGCACGGTAATGGAAACTGTGTCAACAGTCCAAACAGAAGAAGTAAATTGTATGACACCGCTAATAGAGTATTTTACAAAGAGACAGTTGCCAACATACAAGATACAATCCAAGAAGTTGGAATTGCAATCTCACAACTACTTTTACGAAGGGGAATCTTATACAAGAAAGGTTTCTTATCTCCATGGATAAAATGTGTAGGACCATCGCAAGCAGGTGAAATCTTTAAGGAAGTGCACGACGGGTTGTGTGGTGATGTGTCCATTTTGGGCGGTTATTTTAGGCTTTTTAGGATTAGGTTTTGTGCAATTTTGTGCTCTACATATGGCATTTTGCCTTGAAATCATCTAAGGAGGGATAAAGGCGGCTTTGACGTTTTTATCACTTTTTAGATGATTTTGTGTGACAAGGTGATTTGTTTGAAGACTTTGAAGATTTGAATACTTTGAAGATTTATCTTTGAAGATTTGAAGATTTGAAGACCTTTACATTTGAGCTTTGTGAAGAGTTGAAGAAGTGAAGAGATGAAGAAAGGAGAGCAAAGCAACGGATGAATGATGATCCAGGGTTCTCAGAATTTTCCGAGAAGAATCAGCCCTCAAGAGTGGCACCATTGGATTCCTTGTCTCGAGCACTATAAAATCGACTACAAGAACTCCCGAAACGGATCAACGGTTCACCCGGAGGAAGCAACACAAAACAGGCTGGATTTCACTGCTGGTCGCGACTCGCGATGGAACTGGTCGCGAGTCGCGACGACAGCACGAATCCAGCTCTGCAGCAGCGTTTTTTCTCCCCTTTTTCTTCCACTATAAATACCTCTTCACCCCTTCTTCTCCACAGCTTTTGGCCCCTGTTTTGGGCAAAAACCCTAGCTTTTCTCTTCTTGTTTTCTTAGTTTCTATGTCTTTTGTTGTTCTAGAGTAGTTTTTGTACTTGGGAGCAAGGATTGAAGCTTCCATTTCTATGTAGTAAGGAGCATTTATATCTATCTATTTGGTGTTTTTGCTATTGTACTTTTATTGTGCTTTGAATGTTAATTGTTGATGCCATTGATATTGTTGAAAGCTTGAATGAAATACTTGTATGAATTGCTAGCTAGGGTTTGGGGGATTTGGGTTAATTTCCCCCCTTTTCTTGTTAGGAATGTATGAGTATGATTTAGGGCTTTTGATTGTGTTGATGGATTGATAATGTGCTAGACGAATGTGATTGATGTCGAACTCTTCGTCATGTTCGTTTGTGTAGCAAACGAGAGAGTTATATGCTCTTGGATGAATGTGCGTTGCACGTTCATCCAATCTCGTGTAATTGCATGAATTGGTTAAATGCTTAGTCACGGTGTAGTGGTCATAAGCATTGCCAAGCTTGTTGGTTCTTCGTGATTAAATGCCACCAATGATACCTTGAGTCGTGGTCGCGACAACGGGAGTCATTGGTGAGGTTTGACGAGAGATGTCGAACTCACTCTTGCAAACTACGAACTAAGAAGGATAGGAGTTTAGTCTCCACAACAAGTAGTTGAAGTATTGAATAGATGATTTTAACTCATCCTTGAAGCATTTGTTATTTAGCATTCGTGTATTCTTGATGGTGTGTTTCACTTCACTTGTGCCATGAGTTGCTTGAGCATAGGGAGTGCTTGTATGATTGAATTGGTTAGGTGTTAGGAACGTGACGAATTCCGTAGCTCCTTTGCATGAAAATCTATGAGCATGAACTTAGAACTTCTTGTGCATAACGTGTTGTGATTCTTGCTAGATGGGTATGTTGATGTTGAGTCATGTAATGCTATATGATAGAATGAGTGAATGATTCAATGACCTATATTAGATTCGGAAGTGGATATCCATTGCCCCCAAGGCTTTTTATCTTTGTAGTTTAAAACCCCTTTTCTTAGTTTTGTTTGATGATTAGCATAGTCACTTGACCTTGCTAGTTATCTTGTCTTTTTTCTTTCGTAACTTAGGAACAACCAACCAACCCCCCCCCCATTTACATGCTTTTATGTGTGTGTATATATATCTACTCCTAGCCTAATATCAACCATTGTGTGCTTAGACGCTTAGGAAGATCCCTCTTCTCCTTGGACGACCGCCCGCCTGTCATGTGGAATGCATCAAGTATCTAGAACAATTGCAAAGAAGATCATTCGAGTGGTATACTATTGGCCAACCATGTTTAATGATGCATATAACTTCGTGTTCAAGTGCAAAAGTTTCCAGATTAATGTTGCACTGTCGCACAAACCAATGGCTGCTTTAAGAGGAATATATAGAGCTTGGTCATTCGATAAATTGGGAATCAACCTAGTCGGACCTTTTCCAAATGGCGTTGGCAATGCTAAATTTCTAATTGTGGAAATTGATTATTTCACAAAGTGGGTGGAAGCAAAGCCATTAGGAAGAGTCACAACTGAAGTAACGAGAAAGTTCATTTGGCAGAATATAGTCTATCGCTTAGGGGTGCCACAAACTATTGTTACAGACAATGGCACACAATTCACAAGTGGTACCTTTACAGATTGGTGTTCAAAGTTGGGGATTCTACAAAAATTTACATCTATAGCTCACCCTCAAGCAAATGGCCAAGTAGAAGTAACAAACTAGACCATAGTCCAGGGTATCCAGAAATGGTTGGAAGGAAAGAAAACAGGCTGGGTCGATGAGATACCTAATACCCTATGGTCATACAAAACAACCATTTGAGGACTAATGGGAGAAACACCATACAGTCTAGTCTCTGGTCACGAAGTAGTAATACTTGGAGCTCGAAAATTCAAGCCTTCGAGTAGAAGAATACAACGAGGATGATAATTCTAAAATGATGAGGTTGGATTTAGACGATATAGTAGAAAAAAAGACAAATGGAAATGATCACATAGGTAAAGTACAAAGAAATGATGGCTAGTGCTTACAACCAGAAAGTCAAGGAGATGCAATTTCAAATTTTTTATCTCGTGTTGAGGAAAAATGGAGCAAGCTTAGAAGAGAAAAAGGAAAGCTATGCTCAAAGTGGTAAGGAGCCTACAAGATAATGAAGGCACACCGATCCAAATGCTACGAGTTAGAGAGGTTGGATGGCAGCAGTGTTCCCAATACTTAGCATCTGATAAACTTGAGAAAGTTTTATGTCTAGATCCAAGGAAGAAGGTAGAAAATATCTAGTTTTATAGAAGCCATGAGATGATCATTGGTGATGTCCATTCCTTTGTTTTGTTTTCAAGACGATATTATCCAATCGTACATTATTAATATCAAAAAGTGTCTTTTGGGGAAAAATTCCTTTTCCAGTTCTTTACTTGCATATTGTAGATAATAGCAAACTATAGCACATTACAAACAAATATCATTTCTTGCGATCGTAAGCAATCGAATATGACCAATCATACCATAGCTTGTTTCCTGAAGGTAACAAACAAAAGCAATCAATCAATCTTGCGATTAGAACAAAACAATTGTTCAATTTTTCAAGCTATAGATCTTGAAACTTTGTGAATCTCACTTTTTCAAGATATAGATCTTTCACAAAGGTAGACATGCTTATTAAAACAGCGACATCAACAAGCGATAGATCTTGCAGTTTGCACAAATCGAAGCTCTCAAGTTTGCAAGCGAAAGATCTTGCAGCTTCACCATATTTATTATGCAAGCCATGGATCTTTTCAAAAAGGCATATATGTCTAAAAAAATAAAAGAAAGGGGATACAAGAAAGCAATCGATCTTGCAGTTCGTACAATACAAGCTATCATTTTTGCAAGCTATAGATCTTGTGAATGAGAAAAGCATAGTATTTTTTGCCCATCAAATAAACAACATAATATAAAATTACTACTTGAAAAAATCCATAAAATAAATATCTTTGCCTAAATGCGCGAGACGATCCAGATGATGACGAACCACCACAATGACGAGTTTGCTCTGCCTCGCAATGAGAGTACTCAGCCCCACGGCGAGTTTTCTCAGCCACACGCTCCTCATCTAAAATGTGATCGTATCTTAATTTCATGTATAAGTAAGAAGGATGATGCGTTAGACCCCTTCGTTCCAAATGACCAAGATATCTGGCATAATGTGCCTTAAAATCGTTATAGGGTTAAACTCCTCACGGTCAAGATGCATACTCATAACAATAACAGTATCTTGGTAACTCTTATTCGAAGCTATCAAGTTGTGAACTTCGTTATCTAGTCGGCAAATATGTGACCTAATGAACTCAAGCAAATTAATCCTCTACCCGCTGATTTCCATAGTCAGATCTCCATGACCAGTAGTACTATGAGATGACGATGGAAGAGCTTGAAGCTTATTTTTGTAATCAATGCAAGCTTGCTCAAGCTGGTGCACAGATGAGTCAAGGCGATTACACTCAGCGCAATGCTGATCATTTTCACTACACAACTGAGTACTTATAGCAAACTGCTCATCAAATTTACTTTGCCACCCAATTGCAGAAGAAGAAAGTGATCACATTCGATGTGAGTACATTGCTTATCAGTGATCAAGGTCTTTTGATGAACTTTGCAAGCCTTGCTTGCAGCAAAATTCTTAGCATCCTTTTTCTGGCGAATCATTTTAACCGTACTCAACTATTGACGATGAATAAGACTTTTTTGTTCAGGACAAAATTCTCTCAATTCACATACAAAATCTTGTGTGTTTTACAGTCTTCTTCCATCTTGCTTCAAGGTTATTAATACCTAATAACATATACTTCAGATAAATACCTAAGCACAATGCACATTCATGAACACGGACATGACGGTTGAGCGAACGCATGTAAACACCAACGGATTCAAGATTGACTAAACTACGAACGATATCCTTGTCCAGTGATTCAATACTATAACCTTTAGGTACTAACTTACTACAAGGGCATGTTGTAGAAGAAGATGGAGGTGATGAGGTAGTAGGAATTGGCCATCCAATACATAATGGAATAGATTCCACATGAGAGAAGCGATCAGAAGAAACAAGTTCATGATATTCCTTGGGTAAACACTCAGTAGCTTCAATAAGTTTAATGGGGAAATACGAATGAGGGGACAAAAATCTAGGGCAATGAGGAAAATGAACATTAGATCCCAGATATTCAAGACGTTTCAAAAATTTATGATCAACCAAAATATCAAAGCCCTGTGTATAAATAAATACAAGCAGAATTGTAGTAATTAGAAAGGAGATCAAAAGTTAATATCCTTGATAATACAAACTGTACATACATACTTTAGAATACTTTTATGAATTACAAATAAAGTCTCAAAATCCATAGCACTAGGATTTACTAACATGAGAAGGGAAGGCAGGCGAAGGCTGGACAACAATAGCATAATCCTCCTTGCTTGCAGGCTGAGTGGAGCCTTCAACGTTCGGTTTAACCTCAGAGTTCACAACAACATCAGGATTAGAAAAAGGCTCAGAAACATGTAGTAGAGATGCACAAGAACCGGAGGGAAGATCCTCAAAGTAATCAACCGGTCATTCCTTCAACTCAGCCACAGAAAGCAAATAGGGAAGACTTGCGAGGTGGGATAACAAGGCATAGGGATGAACACCATAAGAAATTCTCCTAATGAACCCTTTGTTAAGTATATCCTTCGGTTGTTCCAACACTTTCTATGACTTGGCCAATTTAGGCAGCTTCTGAGCCTTCACAGTAAGATTCAGTCTCCGCAGTTCGACCAGAGCTTTGCAATACCCAATGTTGCGAGCAAAAGTTGACACATCTTCAAATAAAACATAAAAAAACTTTGTCTTCACAATCCTAACAAGAACCTAAGGATATCTAAGAGAAGCAATACCAGTAGTCTGCATCTCTTCTAACTCGAAATGCAGCTTATCCATTTCATTCTCACCAACCAAGGAACGCTCTTCAGCAGAACGTTCACTTCAACAGCTTCAAGAAAAGATTCATAGAAGTACATTTTTCTTCAGTAGTCTTCCATTTTTCTAGGACCGACCTGTCTCCCTTAGCAAACTCGGGAACTCGCTCACTGACGAGCTGAAGACTCTCACCAACCTTATTTTCAAAATACACAAGCAAATATAATAGTTAGACATCAACATAAAGAAGTGCCAAATTAAATCACAATACTATCCCCAAAGAACATACCACAACCATTATCTCATGAAGTGACAGCTTAGAAAGGGCTCCAAAGCATAAGAAGAACCATATGTTCAATCATTTCCCCTTCTTCTCTGGGAGGTCTCATTGGAGTTTCGAGCATCTACCTCCTTAAATTCTTCATTTATAACCCCAGAAGTTCTTAACTAAGCGTTGGCTTTGATAGCAACTTCCTGGGGAACAACATTTTCAGTGTTGTCATTTGTCTCAGCAACCATAGTCTCTAGATCTTCATTTTTTTATCAGAGATAAAATTTCTATCAGGGGAGTGCTTGGTTAGATCCATATTCGCAATTTAGTATACAAAGAAAGTCAGACGAACACACATACATAACAGGCCAACAAGAACAGCAAAGGAGAAGAACAAGTAGGACAAGGAAAAAGCGACAAAATAATGATAAATAAACACCTTTGCTCTCAGAACCAGTACGGCAAAGACTGATTGAATGTTGGTTGAGTGATAGTAAAACTTTGGACTCAGCATTAAGACAAAACCCAGCCTTAGGAAGTTTTGATTTAGGAACATTATAGTTCCAAATTGGAAATGATGGTTCGCTATCATTACCAAGTTTTAGAAAGAAAAACTATTTACACCATACTCCACAGTTATTTGGAAATCCACTAACAAACTTGACAGTTGAGATCACAGGATAAAGGGTGAATTCATTAGATGGGTTGGTCACTTTTCAAAACTGATAAAGGTTATGAAATAAGTCAATGGAAAAGGCACCTGAGCTGCCTCGCACACATGATAGAAGGCAACAATAATTGAAACAGCTTTAGGATGGAGCTAAGATAACGCCACCAGATAAAGTGAAAACAAGTCTAGGACATGATGAGGTAAGGGGAAAGAACGTCCAAACTTGAGATAATCCAAGTAGCGGGAGATAAAGCCAAAAGGAGGGGTGTGAACACTCTCAAAGGGCTCTGGAGCCCTAAGCTCATACGAAGACAGAAAAGGGAAATTTTGCTTTAAATTCTCCAAGTAAAAACTAGAGGGAATGCTACTAATGGTAGAAGAACCGATGGGTTGGTCAGAATCCTCCCCGGAATCGACATTGTCATCGGGGACATTTTGTATGGAAGTTTTAGCAACGTTAGAGGTGGACATTGAAGCAGTGAAAATCCCTAAGATTCGGACAAACATCTTATCAATTACAATCACATAATTCAAAAAGGAAAATTCTGGAAAAATTTGAGAGGAAGACCACAGATAGTACACGGGAAAAGTAAAAGGATAACCTCTAGAATAAGATTAAAAGAGAAAATTACTACAGAATAAGCACTAAAACAAACAAGACCTTTTACCTCGGTTCTGCAGGACCTTTTACATCGGTTTTTCATCATGAAAGAACCAAGGTAAATACTTCCGGAGTAAAAAGTGCATTTTTTACTGCAGTTCAGAACTGAGGTAAAAAGTACCTTTTACTTCAGTTTTCAACTGCTTCCGGTAGTTTTTATATGCGACGTTGATTGATGCAATTAGCCACCCCCCAAGATATCATATATGCGACATCTTTTGGGATGAATTCTACATCCATATTCATGCAACGTCGGTAACTACAGCATAGCAGTCGACTAGAGATCAAGTGTTATAGCATTGCTGTAGTTTGCGTCGATCTGCAGATCGACGACGTCTCTTATCATTCAATGAGACATTGCTAGTTGTGGGGACCCACGTTTTTTTCCTGCTAACGTGGAACATGGATGAGTATGACGTCATTTTGTGTAACAGACGTCGGTAACAATGGACAAGATCAATTTCTGCAACGTCGGTCAGGTTCTAATATAGCACCGGTTCATGCAACGCCGTGGTTGCATCGGTTAGAAATTACATATTATTAAAATAATTTATTATATAATGACACAACTTAGCGTTCGCCGGTAGCCATTACATGTTATTGAAAATTTGATAAATTGTAAAATGGCTAAATGTCATACAACAATATAATTGGCCTCATTTAATGTGTGATGGGAATAACTTGTTTAAAGCAACAAAAATATATCAGCTAATACAATAACATGTTACAACATTATTGAAATGTTAGTATGAATTTGAAAAATGAATTTTATTGAACCACCATTGTCCACGTTGTACGACATTGTGAATGTGAAAGCAACTAGCAAATTGAAAAGTCTGTTGAACTAGATGTTAAAATCCATCAATGACTCTCTTTGGCCCTATTACAACAAATACATAGTAAACAAAATATATGTTAGAACAGGGAAGTCCCCAAAAGAATTTCACAGAATTGAGTGAAACGTAGACGACATTAATCTCAAATTGAATAAAGTATCTGATATATAACCTACCAACGTCGCATATCATAGAAAATGTCATCGCAAACACTGATTCAACACCGACATCAGTTTGAAATGAATAGGTATGTTAACAAGTTCTTGACATATGCGACCTTGGCCTTTGTTTGGTAACATTTTGCATAGACTGATGCAATGTGACCGACCTCGCACATTAATACTATAATCATACAAATCTTAGCACCATGTCTCACTCTTTACAAACATGGAATTATCTTGTAAAAAAAACAACATACAGTATATAACATGCAAAACAATCATCATATGCTCATGAAATTTCAGAATCATTAGTCAATGAAGAAAAAAAAACATGCTCTAAGATTATCACCAAATTTGTAGATGAATGTGGAATGGGTAGAAAAATACCTCAAGGGATTTGAACCTTTGGATGCTCCACCTTGGATCTTGTAGATGTTGGAGAGATGCAATTAGATTATGCTATCTTTAGTAAGGTGTGAATGGAATGGATGGTGTGATAGTTTGAGGTGTTGGGTTTGTGTTGTTGATGGGAAATGGGGTTTGGGGGAATTTTTTGTTCAAATTTTTGCTAGATTTTTTCATTTCCTGCTGAAATTTTCATACTAACCGACGTCGGCCACTATTCAGTTTTTGTTTTGTTGTATGCGGTCAGACTACGATGTTGCAAATATTATCCAAAGTCGAATTTCTAAAAAAAGTGTGGCAAAATACTAGGTGTTAAGATTGCGGCCCTTCTGTCAAACGGTTTATTGGAAAAGTGGAACAAAATTGTCGTCTATGTTAAAATAAGCAACCATCAACCATCGATTTCCCCCACTTTATAGGAGGGACCTATGTGCAAAATTTGAAAAACAAATACACTGTTAGTCCCAAACCCAATTACGATTGGTCCAAAAGGAAATTTTAAGATCCGAAGTTGAACTTATACTATCCGAGTGTAATAAAGAAACTAGTACTAATCAACATATACTTCCACAAGTTATTCTGAATGACACCTTGTATACTTGTACGTAATGTGCTACAATTTACTCTAGGTCATGTGCTATTTCTTTTAAAAAAAATATTCATGGACATAATTCTATTAAATTTTTATTTCATAAAAAACTTAGAATATGAAATTTCATGCGATTCTATGTGGTGGAAATTATCGTTCTCATAACTCATATGGTAGGGGTATAAATGGAATACTAAGAAAAATGTTGGACGATTACCCCGGTGTATTCGTACATGACCACAGCAGAACATTGTGATCATCAATAGATGATTCGGTTGAGTGTATCTCCAGTTTTACATTTCAAGTTCTCCCAATTTGTTGGAGGAACCTATGTGCAAAATTAAAAATTTCACTGTCAGTCCCAAACTCGATTACGATAGGTCCGAAAAGAAAAGTTTCAGATCCGAAGTAGAACTTATACTATCCGAGTGTAATAAAGAAACTGGTAATATGCAACATATACTACCACAAGTTATTCTGAATGACACCTTGTATACTTGTAAGTAATGTGCTACAATTTACCTTAGGCAATGTGTTATCGCTTTAAAAATCATCATGGCCCGAATTCTATTACATTTTTATTTCCTAAAAAACCTTGAATATGAAATTTCATGCGATTCTATGTGGTGGAAATTATCGTTCTCATAACTCTTATTGTAGGGGTATAAATGGAATACTAAGAAAAAGGACGGAAGATTACCCCGGTGTATCCGTTCATGACCATAGCGGAATATACTCAATGTCAATTGATGATTCGGTTGAGTATATCTCCAGGTTTACATTTCAAGTTCTCCCAATTTGTCTGAGGGACCTATGTGCAAATTTATAAAATATTCACTTTTAGTCCCAAACCCAATTACTCAGTTGTAAAAGAAAGTTTCAGATCCAAATTTGAACTTGTACTATCTGAGTGTAATAAAGAAACTGGTAATAATTAATCAACGTATACTTCCATAAGTTATTTTGAATGACACCTTTTATACTTGTAAGTAATGTGCAGCAAATTACTCTAGGTCATGTGCTATTGCTTTAAAAATCTTCATGGACCGAATTCTATTACATTTTTATTTCCTAAAAAAACCTAGAATATGAAATTTCATGCGATTCTATGTGGTGGTTCCCATCAAACTAGCTAAACATCAATGAAGTTCACCGGTTGTGTTAAAATTGATTCCCATCAAACTAGACGTCTATAAAGTTCATGGGAATTTATAGACTGCAATTTCTTATTAAGGTCATTCATGCTCGTTTTGGTCAAACACAAGCCCAGTTATTCTGATAGTGGGCTAAAATGTTGAGGTCCAAGTTAATAAGATCCGGCATTAGTCGTATGTCGATAAAAAATTGGTAATCCCGATGGACTTGCGACGTCGCGTGAGCAGTTGGACTGCCATAGGCCTTAACCTATGCTAATGGGCTAAAATGGTGAGACCCACAACTAGATTCGATGATGTCGCTCATGGTTCGCTACCATATCGATGTTATCCACTTACGTGAGACCTCACAGTACAGGAGGCGGAATACCCAACGACCCGTAACTAATATAAATGGATCCCACCTTATACATCACTTCAAACATTCAACTTCTCGGTGAATTTCTACACTCTCTGACCCTTTCTTCTCAAAGGTATGATCTCTAGATTCCCTAGATTTCTTTCTATTTTGTACTTGTCATTAAATTTGATATGCATATGGTGGAAATTCCTTAATGTTGTTTGTTTTTTGTATTAGAATTTCTATGGATGTTTGCTCTAGGGAGTAGGAATTTGGGTTTGAAGTTCTCATCTTTTAATCAGCCATAATTTGTTGTTTATAAACATTATGTGCTCTAGTTTTCGTCTGTTGAGAATGTATCTGTAAGGCTACAAGTTTCTTTCATATTTACTAAATGTTGTTCTTTGTTTATAAATCAGTACATCCCAGACCACATTTCAGAGCTCCTACCGTCGTACAAGACCCCCGATGTGCTGCAGTGTAATGGAAGGGTGTATGAGATGCACTACTCCGGGGACAAGAAATACAAGACCCTCACCCCAAAGGGGTTTGGCAAGTTTCTTGATGAGGAGGAACTCGTGATTGGGGACACACTACATTTTGAGGTGGTAAATGGTGTTGGGCTCGTAGTTTTTAATGTAATCGTTCTTCCCTGTAGATTTGACTGATTATTGACCTTGAAAATTTTGTTTAAAACAAATGTTTTCAAATTCAAAACAATATTTCTTGAATTTTATATCATGAATTTTATTTATTGAATTTTATTTCAATGTTATTGAATCCTTCATATTTATGTAAATCTGGTCCTCTCCCTCTTTAATCATATATAACTCCTTCTCTCTCTTAACAAATTGTCGTTGCAAACAAATATTGTAACAAAAGTTGAACTATAGACCGCCTGCTTGATGGGCTGTTATTGTTAGTCCCATATAATACCGTGGCATCGCTAAGAGGTCAAAATCATGTCGCTTAGTCTGACTGGGGTGCGAAGTCATACTAGTTTATAAGTGACACAAAAGCTTCAACCGACATCATTTTACGGTCGACACCATATCTCCTAAACCGAGTATGTTTGTGAAGTCGCGTATTTTAAGGCAGTTCAAAATGACGCGTTACTAAATGGTTATAAATAGGGGAACCCTAACAAAGACTTAAAGCATCTATCCACAAATTTTCCAGGAATTCCAACGGTCTCCATCTTCCTCCCCTCCCTTCTCTTCTCCCTTGGAAAAAGGCATGAATTTTCTAATCCCCTAATACATGTTTTGTAATTCTAACTTTGGAATGTTCGATATGTGGTCTGTTAATATGTTTTCTAGTTCTTACATTACAATTTGGTTAGATAATGTTTTGGTATATTTCCAAAGGGTTTAACTTAATTTTGATGTGTATAAAGCTTTATTTTTTCTGGTTTTATGGGTTTCTTTCCGTTGCTACATCTGAATATGCGACGTCAGTATCTTATTGGTCACAACTCAGTCTATGTGATAATATAGCGAGGTCGCATATTCATTTATGCAATAACACATTTTTCACAATTTGCGACTTTGGTTATGGCTCTGTTTTCTTTTCGCATTGACCAACAAGTTCATGAGGACACACACACACACACACATATATATATATCAACTAACCCACTGATATAGACTGATGTACCTAGCAACGGATGGCCGACGTTCCAAATTGCATTTTGTACAATAGTTTTACACTTTACATTTCCACATCTGATGCAGAACTAATGGTTGGCGAAATATCATCTAATCGACCATTTTTCAGGTATTTCACCAATTTAAACATATACTTATATAATAACCCAATTACAAACTTGGCAACTAATAGTTTTTGGTTGTCGTACTGTTCACTGCACAACGGAGCCACCTAGAGCCTTTTTTTCGATATTGAACATCATCCAATGGCTATTGATAGCCCACATTTTAACTGCACTTTGAAGCAACTCAACATTGGGAAAATACCAATTTTTGTAAAGCGCTTGAATAAAATTTATTTGTTGACAATTGTATATGTATATATATACATTTATATTTCTAATCAATATTTTTTTCCCAGTGACTTTAGTACATCCCGTGGGAGATTGTACAACTCCTACCGACTGAGAAGAACCCCGTAGTGCTGAGGTGCTACGAGACAGACTGGCACATGAACTACTCGGAGGGTGGGAAGATGAATGCTATTTCCCTAAGGGTTTTGGCGAGTTCCTTAGAAGAAACAACTTACGCATCAGGGACACCTTGTTCTTTGAGATGATAGAAGTTAGGATACCAATCATTTTCAAGGTCATCATTGTCCGAGCTGATTAAGTTTATTGTAATTTCTGTTATGTGTGAACTAAGACAATTTTTATTCAAATTTATGTACTTGTAAGGATATTCTCATGGCTCCAGTTTTTCTAATTAATTAAGTATCTTAATTGAACATTATGTAACTGTACGTGTTTATATGTGACTTCACGTGAGCACTATTTTATAATTCATTTGCTGGTCCTGTGATTTAAAAACATTTAACAAAGGGGGTAAAGGTCGTGTATGAAATAGGGAAGGTTTCTTTTTTATCACCGTAAAGTTCATGTGTGCAACTTCGCAACGCCGTTCGCAATTGTATCGCTAGAAACGACGTGTTAAGCGAAATCGGCCCTGCTTCTAACACAACAATAAGCGACGTCGCACGATGCTCGGTAACATTATTTACTTTATTTCTTAATCTATTACTTTGGTTATTTTATTAATCGATGTAAAAAACCAATTATTTACCTCAGTTTTTAATAACCTCAGTAAAAAATACCTTTTACTTCAAAAAAACAATCGAGGCAAAAGGGGCAAAGTAAAAGTTTATTTTTATTATAGTGAAACACCCTACAAATGCAAAACTACAAATATTGTTTCAGAAAGGAAAAAAGAGAAGGAGAAAAGAAGAACTTATGAGATTAATGGAGTGCGATGGAAGATTGGAGCAATAAAGAAGAAGAGAAGAAGATGGGGGAGTTCTAAAGAGATGTGGATTTTAATTAAAGAAAGTGAAAAACCAAAGGAAACAGGAAGTAATAATGACGGCCTGACAAAAAGTGAATTACCTTTTTAGGAATTCGAGAAGGCGGCGGTGTATGAGTTGAGAGAATACACTGAATAGTGACGGAGTTCAATCGCAAAGATCAAAGAAATTATAAATAAGAGAAAATGTAACGGCATGAGAGGAAATCTCGGAATATTGATAGCGAATAAGAAGGAGAGAATATCGACTCCAAGATCGCAACAGCTAGATATCTACCACAATATTTGCCTTTTTAAATTTTGAATTCAAATTTCAAAGATCAGGCAATTCAATGGGGTAACAAAACACAACCAAGAAGCACACAACATTTCGCGAGAGCAGTTCAAGTCACTGCGAAAACAAACATGTTATTACGATTAAAAAATAAATGAAAGAAGAGTTCACGTGCAACTTCTAACCACAGTCATAGCTTCGTGTTTTACTGACTTCGTAGCTGGGGGGCTTATGGTGTATACCTACTTCCTAGCCCAGTAACAAAAAGGTTGCTACCCTCCAGGCCCAGCCCAATTTCAGTTTATGAATAGACAAAGCCATTCAGCCCAAGATACAAGTCGCCCACGACCGATAAAGGCGGAACCGTGTGGTCGTGGCGGTCGTGGATTGGATCGTGAACCGAGAATGACAGAATGAGGACAGACACTTAGCCATGGACCAAAAATGTAGTGATCATGGTGTGATCCACAATCTCAATCCCTAATAACATGGAACCACGACTACGATAGGCTATAAATATAGGAAGAGCAACACAAGCTGAGGTAAGTGTGACTATGTTGAGAAATTCCAATTCGTTGAGAGAAAGACTGACTTGATCGTTAAAGTGTTTTCCTCGGAATTACTTCCAGGATTTTTTTTGCATGAAGAGAGGTTTCACGGTGAACAACAGTTACCTTACTTGATCGGATTACCATATCACCGGCTATAGGGGTATGAGTTTTTTAGTCAGTGTCGATCAATGGCCATATATGCACTTTCAAAAAAATGGGGGTACATTGGCACAAACCCAAGAACTGGGGGTTATAAATGCATTTTACCTTAAAATAAAAAGTGTACTCTTATGCAATGTTTTTTAATGGTATGTATTTTCACAACCTACTTCCAAAATCGTACGGTAACGTGGAGGGTTAAATTTTAGAATTTTCACCTTTTCTTTTTAAACTACATGGGATAGAGGATACGTGTTAGGTTTTTGAAGTTGTTTTAGAAATGGATAACAGAGAAGTAGTTTATAAATGTTATGAAAATATGATGAATTTGTTGGATTCGTAAATACAAATCTGTGTGGAATTAAACAAGTTCTCAGTACGGTTATAAAAAAAAATATTTGGCTGGCATGTTAGCCGGTTATAGTTGTGGTGTTGCACCCAAACTTGGTACTCTAAAATTCTCCTTTACAAAAACACTGACATTTGTGTGTGTTGAAAATTGTGTTCTACGTTAGTGATGAGATGTTTCCATGGTGTGGTTTTTTCAAATGTTGTTTGAACTGGGTGTTCCTTTGGAATGAGTAAATTTCTTAGCAGAACCAAGATTTCGTTGTTATGTCCCGTACTTCTTCTGTCATCGGGTGATCCATTTTCAAGTACCTGCAAATCCAAAATGGGAGAGCAGTAGTACCAATATTCTGAAAACCATTTTTATTGAAGTACTAGCTTAAGACATGCTCCCTCGGTCTCATCTGAATTTGCACAGACACTATTCATTTAGAAAAGTAAAAATTGAGTAATATATAAGATAATGTACTATCATGTGAAATTTTATTAGAATCGTCGTAGTATTTATTTTCATCATATTAATTGTTCATTATTTTTAAATATGCTCAATTAAAGATATTAATTGTCAAAAATAATTTTAGTCAACTTACAAAACTCAACACGTGTATGTATAGTTGGGACGTGTGACTTTTTAAAAGGACCATAACCAGCACGCCATGAATGGACGGTTTTCATACAAATCCGTCCATTTTGGAACCCGTATTGCACAAATTCCAGTTGCATCCAAAAGGATTTTCCCACGTAGGTTTTGTAGTAGTTGACTCATAATTGGATTAGGGTGAATTTGGTTTAAAATATCTAGTTTAGCAAGTTGATCAGCCAGTTGGTTAGCCTTCCATATTTAAACAGGTTGTTGAACAATTTTGGTACTTGGTGATAAAATATTGAACAATTTTCAATATACAAAGTTTTGCAGTTTTCAGTAAGAGAGTCCAATTCAATAATGAAGGAAATGAAACTTTCACTTTCTTCAAAATTAAACCCTACTTATAACTTGTCATTCAGCGTCCTCTATTTTTACATGGGGATTTTATTAGCAAATGTAGCTTGAAAGGAGCTTGATACGTCCTTGATTAGACCACAAATGTCATCCAATCCATATTCTTTATTAACATAAACATCAACATCCAATTTATTAAATCCAGGACTCGATTTCTTCCAGTATATTAGAGTTAGTGTTTTCCTTTTTAAAATCCTCACTGGGAAAAGACCTGGATTCATATGATGCTTATCAAATTTTTTTTTTTAATAAACCATCCGAAGATGGGGGAGTTGTATTTGGCCTTCCCATGCCATAAAATAAACGGAAAATTAAAGTACTGAGAAAGGAAGCAGTAGCTAAGTGAAAATATACAGTAGTGAGCACTAGGCTCGTGAGTCCCCATTAGTTGCTTCCAAGGAATGAAAAGAAAAAAACTGCAAATCGTTAGAGGATTACAAAAGCTTTTAGACTATGATGAAGATGATCATACTTATTAGTGGATCTAATTAAAGAGACACAAGGCTGTCTAAATCATCCCACCATAGTGCAGAAGCATATCCTCTAATGATCGTGATTCTGACTAGATGATCACAGCTATTTGCAAGGTGCTAGCATTCTATGCATAAGTACCTATGCACCGTAAGGTTTGCTCAAAACGAATAGCAAAAGACCAGGTGCCAACCAGCCGAGTTCTGCTGGTCAAGTGAGCTTGAGATGAAGTAGAATTGGACCTTCCTTCATGAGGGACTCTTCAGGAATCATGCGGCAGGAACCACCTTAAACCTGCACCAAAAATTTGAATTTAGTAGCATCCGAGCTAGTTTAAACTATCCTTAAGGATGGAGTACCAATTTGATCTAGCCTTATAAGCCCCTGGACCATGTTGGACAGCTCGGAAAATCTATGGAATGAAGAGTTAGCCTTAGATTGCAAACAATTCTTAGACAGGGTGTGAGCAACTGAATTAGCCTGTCTGAAGATGTGAGCCAGATTATATGAGCTCAGGGATTGATGAATCTCATCAGATAGATTGTACAATTGCCAATGAGCTCTTAATGGATCCATGGAAAAATTAACTGCATTAAGGCAATCAGATTCCAGAAAAATATGAGAGGAGAGAACTGTAGCATGTTGTATTGCAAACTTAATTGCCTTTAATTCGGCTTCAATAGGGGAATATGCAAATGTATATAGAGTATGCGCCCCCCTGAAACCACCTCTACAATCTCTAATTATCATCCCTATTCCACACATGTTTGTATTGCAGCACCAAGATGCATCCATATTAAACTTAAGACCTGAGAGAGGTCTTTGCCATGCAATTTTAAAAAATTTTGGCTTAGGTGGAGATTTTATCAGAGGCAAGAAGGAGTGATCCGCAATACTGAAATCCATGGCTGAGGTAATGAAAACAGGATTGGCACAAAAGGAATGAAATATCTGATCTTTGATCTGCTTTAAGATTAGGACTTTGGTAGGATTGATAGAATCAAATAATAAATTGTTCCTCAATTTCCATAGGTTCCAGCAAGTAATAATAAAAGCAGTTCGGATTATAGTAGCATGTAGGGTGCTTAGAGTAGGAAAAGTAGTGTAACATGATAATCTTTCCCAAATAGATGGGAAAGCCCTATCCCTAATTCCCATGAATTGATGAACAGACCTCCAGACCTCAACAGTAAATTCACAGGAGTTAAAAAAATGGTCTATGGAGTCTTCCTGTACTTTACACATGCAGCATTTGGATGCTAAACAATATTTCATTTTTCTGAGTATGTTGTCAAAAGGCAGAAGGGAATTAGCCAACCTCCACATGAAGACTGACATTTTCCTATCAATTCTGGAATTCCAGAAATGCTGTAAGGATGTAATGGTACCTGTGTTGCTGCTTAGTGCAAGGTATGTTGATTTGAAGGAGAAATCACCTGATATACCTGGTTTCCAGATTAGTCTATCCTCTCTATGTGGAGCCAGCTTGGCCACCTGAAGAAGATAAATAACATCAGCTGATAAGAATGGTGAAATTTTGGGGAGAAGAGTGGATTTATTGGATATGAAGTCAGAAACTGTACAGTCACCATCTATCTCCACCAAGTTCTGATCACAAAGGTCATCAAGACAACCTGTATCTAGCCAATTAGATGTCCAGAAGTTACAATTCCCACTCCCTATTATAACTGTAGAGTTCACTTCAGCCCAGGAATTGATACTACAAATTCTTTTCCAGTTAGGTGAGGTTCTGTATGAGGGAGGGAGGCTAGCTAGTAAATGAGTCCACTGAGCTTTAGCTATCTGGAACTTCCACCACAATTTAACAGAACAAGTGTCAATAATTGTGGTAATAGATCTGAATCCTAGCCCATTTTGATTAGTTGGAAAGCAGAGAGCTGACCATTTTTTCCAAGCTCTTTTGGTTTTCAGTTCAGAGTCACCCCAAAAGAAATTACTCAGTCTCCTTTCAATGTTCCTGATGATCATTTTACTGGGTTTAATAACTGACCATATGTGCTGTGGTGTGGAATAGATGCAGGATTCAATTAGTATCATTTTACCACCTTTAGAGATCCATCTGTTTTTCCAGTTTCCTAATCTATTATCAATCTGTTCCAGAAGGGGTTGAAAGTAGACTTTCTTTGCTTTCCCAGTGAATATTGGCACCCCTAGGTATGTGAAAGGAAAAATTCCCAGTTTCATCCCCAATATCCTTTTAATGGAGTTAACTTTTTGGGCAGAAGCATGTTTACTTATGAAGAAATCACTCTTGTTAAAATTAATTTTCTGGCCAGAGACATCTTCAAAAGTAGATAGAAAAGCTTTAAATCGGATCAGAGTAAGTCTAGTTGCTTTGAAAAAAACAATTGTATCATCAGCATATGATAAATGAGAAATTTGAGGAGGATTACCTGGAAGATCAAAGTATGACAATTTACCACTCTGAAAAATGAAAGCCAGGCTTCTAGAGAAAGCCTTAGAAAAAATATTGAATAAGAAAGGAGATAGAGGATCTCCCTGCTTAATACCTCGAGTGGCTTGAAAGAAACCAACCGGTTTGCCATTAATTAAAATCGAGAACCAGGACTGTGAAAGGTTTTTCATAATGTAATAAATGAATCTAGCATGGAAGCCAAATTTGGCTAGGACATTATATAAAAAGGACCATCTAACACGATCAAAAGCCTTTTGAAGGTCCAATTTCACAATACAATTAGAATCCCTATTTTTTGGGTTAAGAAACCTGATCATTTCCTGCAGAAAAATTACATTGTCCGAGATATCTCTACCCTTTAGGAAAGCTGTTTGATTTGGGGAAATAATCTTAGGCATTACAGATTTAAGCCTCTCCATGAGCACTTTAGAGCATATTTTGTTAATCACATTTGAGAGGCTAATAGGTCTGTAATCATCGAAAGAAGTAGAGGTCCTCTTTTTAGGGATTAATGTGATCCAAGTACTACCAATACCCTTAGGCATAACATTAGCAGAAAGGAAATCTTGAACAGCTAGCAGAAGATCATTAGCAATAATATCCCATGATTTAATGTAGAACTTGGCTGTGAAGCCATCTGGACCTGGAGTGCTTGATTTATTCAGACTGGAAACAATATTTTTTAGCTCAGTTAGAGTAACCGGTTGAAGAAGTTTATCATTATCATCCTGATTAACCAGTTTAGGAATGTGATTTAGAAAGTGAGATTGAAAGAAAGAGCTATTTGAGGGACTATCATCAGTTAGAAGATTATGGAAGTACTGAATAGCATCCCTTTCAATATCATTAATATCATCTAGCCACTGGCCATTCCCATTTTTGATCTTTGTTATCTTCAGTCTATTTGTTCTTTCCATAACAGAATTATGAAAGAACTTAGTGTTGTTATCCCCTTCTTTGAGCCATTTAATTTTTGCCTTTTGTTTCCAGAAGTGTTTTTGTTCAGTCAGAGCTCTAACTAACCTGGATTTAGCAAGTTTAAGTCTAATCAATTCAGTTTGAGAGTCAGTCTGATCAGAAATTAGTTCCTGTGCCTGTAGAGCCAACTCGGCTTGAACTACATTGTCATGTATGTTGCCAAACTTATCCCTATTCCAGATTTTTAATTCTTTCTTCAGTCTGACAAGTTTAAGGTAGAAAGCTAACATTCCATACTGATTTAGAGGAACTTCCCAGTTCTGTTTAATTATATCAGTGAAATCTTTCCTCTTGTACCATGTATTTAGGAATCTAAATGGTCTAGGATTAGTTGGAATAGCACTACCAACAGTTAACAGCAAAGGATTATGACCAGAACTTGTCCTATTTAAAATCTGGATTGAAGAATTAGGGAAATTCAGGGACCAAGAGGGATTGCATAAACCCCTATCTAGTCTTTTTAATGTTGGAGATCTTAATCTGTTATTTGTCCATGTAAACAGGTTACCCACAGTGCTAAGTTCCTCTAGGGCCATAAGATGAATGAAATCATTGAAATCTTGAATACTTCCCAGCTTTGGGGAAGCAGGGCCCCTATATTCACTTATAGAAGTGATGCAATTAAAATCTCCAATGAGAAGGGATTCAGAGTGAGTAAAAGAACTAAGATCATACCACAGAGATTTTCTCCCAGCTCTAGTCCTGAGGCCATATATAAAGAAAACATTCATGGACTTAAGGAGGTTAATACACTGTAGATGTACTCCAAGGAATTGAAGATTATCATGCTTAACAGTTAGGAGTAAGTTAGAGTTCCAAAAAAGCCAAATTTGTCCATTATTAGCAGAGATGCAATGGTCATATTTCAGCATTTTCCTATATGAATCACACTGACCATTATCATGTTTAGGTTCAATTAAACAGATAAGCTCAAGGTTATGTCTTTTAATTAGATCACAGAGTCTTAACATGGAGGTGTCCATACCCCTAATGTTCCAAACTAGCATTTTGATCTTAGTTGTTGTGTTATTCATAAGGAAACATTGCTAGAGCTTTTTGATCTGGTCATGATTGTGTTTTTCTGGGAGAAAAACGACTCATTTTTTAGTTTGGATTTATTCTTCAAAACCTTGTCATTTTTCTGATTACTAGGATTAGAAGCAGAGTGTGGAGAACTAACCTTACTTACCTGTTCATCCACATCAGCAGCAGATTCCTGGATAGCTGAGATATCTTGTACTTCAGAGGGTGCTTGGAGTCCTGTAAGATTATCCTGGGAGGTTTCCTTATTAGAGAATTCATCCTCAGCCAGAGCTAGAAACCGATTGCCTTTGTTTTTCTGCTGAGAAAAGATGTAGTTTTTTGCAGCAATAATAGAGTGGAAAGGTGAAAAGGACCTGCCCTTTTTGCTAGGTAAATCATCTTTAGCAAAGGCTGGAGGGGCAGATAATGAGAATCTGTTTAATTGTACTGAACCATCCAGATCAGGAAAAAGTGTATGGGAGGTCAGTGTATTTTGATGGTTGAGTTCAGATTCCAATGGCTGTGAATAAGGTAGAGCTACCTGTTCCTTGTGACTATCCTTAAGGGGTAGGAGGACTGAGGAAGTGGGATTATTATATTCACCAGAGATAGGATGATCATCCTTGATTGTTTCAACATGATCATGAGCAATAGTCAACTCAGGGGTCACATGATCAATATGAATGTCATCATCAATTAATGTCTTATTGATTCCATGACCACTCATTGGCTCATTAACATTCTGTTTCTTAGGAACATATCTGAATTTTTGGGTATAGAATGTTTGTTGTTTTTCCAACACAGAAACTCCTGAGCTCCCAGCATTGTTATTAACAGTCTGGTTAAGATTAGCAATCACAGTCTGATTACCTATTTGTTTATCTTCAGAACTACCCACTGAATGAACTGGTACTTTTTCATTTTTCTGGAACTTGGTTCTTTTGAGCTCAGGATGTAAATAGACACAGCAATTTTCATTATGTCCAATGCATTTACAGTGGTGACAGTAAGGAGGGATATTTTCAAATTCCAGTGGTAATTTTATCACATTATATTCATTCCCATCTTCCTCAATACCAACCCTTATAAATGAAGGAAGTTTTTTTGTCAAATCAACCTCAACGCACATCTTAACACAAGAAGGCCGAGAGAGGGCAGCAGTAGCAGCATCTACTTTTATAAAATTGCCAATTTGATTTCCTATGATTTGGAGCATAGCAGTATTATAAAAGTATATCGGAACATGAGGAATAGAAACCCATACCGGGACGATAGAGGATTCCGCCATAGGGGAGAAATCAGACGTCCATTTGAGAACCTTCATCTGAGCATTGTTGAAGCTCCACTGACCCTTGAGCCAGAATCTGTGATAATCCTCTTTCTCTTCGAATCTTATCAGCACATATGATGCTTATCAAATTGGGTTCTACGGTAAATAGGATGAAGAGTAAAAAATTTAAACGCACTATCTCTGATTTCCAACAACACTTTTATAACATTTACATTTACAGTTATTCCTAACTTCCCATAGAGACAACGATATTAGAATGGTCAATATTTTGACTAGAGCACTTTGCACTAGACTGTTTAATTTTAATGAAACAAAAAAGACACCATATCTCATATATGGTTAAACCTTTGTGGTCTAATTAATATCCATACATTTACTTCATGCCATGCCATATATTCATTTTAATCGGCAACAGTTGAAAAAAATGTGAGATATCATCACTGTTATTGAACAAACAACATTTAGATGCTAATTGAAAACTAAAGAGATGAGTACATCATCAAAATGTAGCATTGCATTCAATAATTTCCAGAGGAAGATTGATATCATTTTCGGTACTTTTTTTACTGCATGGTTGATAAAGTCTTGAGACTGAATTTGACTCTGACTTGAGAAGCTCATAACTTAATTTCAAAGTGAAATCTCTTTTTTATATTTTGTGCTCTTCTATATTAGCTTATCATGTGAGTCTTCTCACCTCCTCCAATAGCGTGTTGGCGTCTAAAGAAAGTTTGACCCGTTGTACCATCCTCTTCTCCACACTGTACGAATGTCATATTCACCCCTATGGTTCTTTTCCGCAGATTTTCACATATAGGGTGAGAGTCTACAAATTATCCATGTCAGATGTTTTGTTCTTTGCGTTGTATGAAATTTCCACGATTTAGTCCATAGTGACCTTTCCAAGTCTGCCAGCGGGACATGGTGGAATAAGTCTTATCTTGGCGACTCCACAAGGGTGTGGTACACTAATTTCACTATGTAAGTTCATGTGGTCATATGATGCCAGCACCAGCAATTCATTTTGGTCAATTGGGTGAGCTGCATATGCCAGATTATGGATGCGTCATCCGGGTGAAAGTGCCCAGCCAAAACGTCTTCACGCTACTTGTGTGTATATCTATCAATCAGGTATTCAATTCTAGAAAATGTTGATGGGATGGCTTCTGCATTTTCTACAAATAAGTCTTCTGATCTTGGTATCCACAAGTCAAGGCAACTACTCATTTTAGCTCCCAATCGGATATGCTTATGACAACCAAGCTTGTAGACTTCAACCCCTTTCATTATACTCCTCCAAGACCAAAAAGGTTGCAGCCCAAGTACAACTTAAAAAATAGTGGAGTTTGAGGCGTATTTATCCATGAAAAATCTAGTTACAAGGGAATTCGGATGAACCAGAAATCTCCATGCCTGCTTCCCCAAAAGCGAGCTATCTGCCTTTAGAATTTGGAATCCCAATCCTCCATTTGTTTTTGCCTGTGTCAACTTTTCCCAATAAATCCAGTGTATTCTACACCTTCCTGGTGCCCCTATCAAAACATACTAATCATACCTCGTATTTCCTCCAGGTTGGCATCCGGGACATTAAAACAGCTCATGGCATAACTTGGGATAGCTTGCAGGACCAAATTTATCAATATTTCCTTCCCTGTCTTGGACAAGTTTTTCTCGTTCCATCCATCGATCCTTTTCCAGATCTTATCTTTCAGATTCTAAAAAATCTTTGACTTGTTTTGGCCAGTGTCCGAGGGAAACCTCATCTAAGTACCATGCGCTCTGACCTCCGGTATTTTCATAATGTCACACACCCTAAGCCGTCTTTCCTCCATCGTATTTGGTGAAAAATAGAATGCTTGATTTAATTAAATTGATTAGTTGACCCTAGATGCTTTCAGGTAGGGTGATAGCCCATTATATGTGGTGTGCCTCATGTTTTGTTGCTTCGCCAAAAATCAATGTGTCATCTGCAAAGAACAAGTGAGGATGTTTCCACCCAAACCTGGATGCACCAATGACTTTAATCTTCCCTAAGGACATTAAGATCATGAGGAGGCTAGAGAAGACTTCAGAGCATATGATAAAGAGACAGGGAGATAGGGGATCGCCCTGCTGAAGTCCCCTTTTGGATGTAGTAATCCCATCTCTTTACCGTTCAAGATGAAAGAGAAGGATACCGTTGATAAACATTAATGGAGGAGCCAAACCAAAACCTCAGGAATCCCATTGTTGTTAAGGTACATCATACAAATTCCCACTCTATACGATCAAATGCCTTGCTCATAACTAGCTTGATGCTCATATGACCCAAGGTACCTGTGTTCTTTTGCTTCATAGTATGGTGAAATTTATGTGCACTGAGGATATTAGCTATTGGCATTGGCTAACACTGACCCTAGCAACGAAAGTGATATAAGTTTAGGCTTGGTTGAAATTAAGGTCGAGTTTGTCCACGTGTTATTCTTATACTTTAGTATCTGTTATTAGGATTTTCAAAATTTTTGTTGCTATATATCAGTACAAGAAACAAGTGAAAACATGGGAGTGCGGTTGTTACATAATGTTATACGCGGCGGAGTGCATTCAAGAAGGGTGGTTAGATTACCTAGAAATCTACAAAGTATGTAAAAGTTTGTTATTGGTGACCATTTTGTCTAACACACCTTGTATCATAATTTTTTAAATTCTATTTGTTACTATTTTTCTATTCAATGTTTTTTTCCGAAGGTAATCAAGCCCTATTTACAAGATGATATCAACATTGCAATAAATTGCTTGGCTAAACATTTAATTCACGCCCGTTCAGAGACGTTGCGTAAATATTGATGATATGAATTGTGCGGAATAGATTTCTAGTTATTCCTATATTTATAGACTTTAGGGATTCCTATTTATAAAGTATTGCTTACAGAGCATTGTCTGTAGATTTTTGTCAGGGTGTAAGATCATGTCATGTATTTTGTTACAGTGTGAATATGTTAATCGAGGCTATTTTAAGTCGGGATTATGAATGAAATTGATGTTTTTACCATAAGATCTGACTCAACTTCCAATTTTGGTAGTTGTTCCCTCTTCGTATTACCATTTAAACCATAGGACCGATGTATGGTTTTAAGTTTGGAACTTAAAGAGCAGAATAAATGGTGATTTAATTCATTTATCAAGGGCCAAAATACGGAGAGGACAAAAAATTAGACCCAAGGCCCAAACAAAGGCGGTTACATATTTAGGAGACTGGTTCTGGTACTGTAACCATAATAAGGTTTCGAGTTTGGAACCTACCTTGGTGGACCAAGCCAACCTTCTTAGGTTCCGAGTTCGAAACCTACTTTTGAGTTCAGAACCTACAAGAGGCTTGATCTAGCCTTCATAGGTTCTAGCTTGGGAACCTATTAAAGGCAGTTACACCGGCCTTTTAAAGGCGAGTTATAACCAACTTTCATTGCACAATTCAAAGGTGGTTCTCGGAACTGCCTTTGATCGTGGCTGGTCAAAGGCGGGACCAAAGTGCATTCACTAGTCCAATAGAACCACCTTTAATCCCCCTTGCCACGCTAGTGCCTTTTCTTCTTCCTCCTTTTCAGTTGGTCTCTTCCATCTCTCTTCATGGACAGCTGCAAACTTCCCTACAACACTTTGATACACATGTCATCATCAAGCTTTCGATGATGAACTATATCCTTTTGGAGCGGAAGGTTGCACAAGTGTTGAACTCGCAAGGGTTGTTTGGCTACGTTGATGGCTCCAAGTCGTGTCCATTGCTACCTTTGCCGCAGGCGTCCTCCTCCCTCTCTTATATCACCACTGACCAAGCTTCTCCCTGTGGCACCAAAACTGATCTGAAAGGTGTGTACAAGTAGGCCATGGCTGACTATGAAGCTTGGATCCTAGAGGACTAGTGTGTGTGCAGCTTGTTGTTTTCGTCCCTAACCGAAGAAGCCAACGGCGGAACATTGGGGGATCCGAAGATGCCAGGTCTCCCCTAATTAATTTTCTTACTATGGGTATTTTTATTTATCCTGTGTTTTATTTGTTTTTTAAAGGTTAAAAAAGGTTGTGGTTCCCTCAAGAACAGAAATAATACAAGAAAGAAGTAGTTCATAATGATAGGATTTTTTTTTTTATTGTAGAGTCCAATAAGAAATAGAATTATTTTTTATCCAACTTGAATTTAAATATTTATCCACGTTATACTTAGAAAATAATTACATTATTTTATTTAATCATCGATACTTTTTCTATGATCAAAAAGAGAATAGCACAACTTAAATAAAAATAAGAAGGTTGTCCATTTTAAAACTATCAATTTTGTATTTTCTTTAGCACTGGGTTGTCTCTAGTATTTTTTACTTTGAATGAATTAATCAAATATAACTTGTTATTTTAATGGTTGATTCCAAATCAATTTTTTATGTATAGTTTTAATCCCCCTATATGAAATTCTTGATTCCTCCCCTGTAAGAAGCCCTATGCGAGATTAAAGACCACGACACCTTCAAGAAGAGTTAGGAAAACATCTCAGAAATGTATCAATATTTTAGAAAGGCCACCATTCTGCTTCTTCATTTTGATACCCTCAACATCTGTAAAACTGGTACGGTTCATGATTTAAACCTTCAGTTTAAGGGCATTTTTGAAAAACTCCCTGTTATAAGCTCTCTTGTTAAGCATGATGATCAAATATTATGGTTTTTTTATTTCTCTTAATGCGGAGTTTAAGAATTTTAATAGCTTCTTTGATTAATGCTTCATTGACTCCTTTTTATGTCCATGTTGTTGCTTGCATAAAAAACCACGAGGAATTTTTGAATAATTTGCAAAGGAATATTGTTCATGGGGGGGGGTCTTCTTCTAGTCTATTTGCATTTACGGCTTCAGATTTGCCTTTGATGGCTACGTGTGGGATTAGGAAACGGCGGTGGATGCATGTGAATGAGGCACATCTAGTCCAAGCGACGGTTTGCGACACCCAATTTTCTGGCCCATGTAGGCTTTCTCACCAGTCTTATGGTGGTCAGGGTCGAGGTGTTCTGTGCCAGTGGTGTCACAAGATGGGTCATGATACTTCTCATTATTTTTGCATGATTTCGCGTCCATTTGAGTCCACTGATCTTTCACAGCCATTTCAGTCCTTTGTAGATTGGGCCGGCAGCTATCACTTCCGAATGATTTCGGGGCCTCGAATCACATGATATGTTCCGTCTCTACTCTTAATAGTGTCACACCTTATACTGGTAATGGTTTTGTTTCTTATGGCAATGACAATACTTGATCTTCACCATTATGCATGCTTTAACCAATGTATTTGACTTAGTTTTTATTTACTTTTGGTTGGCGGTTTGGAAACATTAGTAGAGTTTACATTACAAGGGGTTTAGACAACTATGTTTGGTTTTCCATTCTAAATCATGTGTTTTGTACAATTAATTAGTGAATATTGACATATCGTGTTCACAAGCTCCTTGGTCTTCATTATAAGTGCCTTTAGTAGGTCTCTCGTGAATACTATTTGTTACATTACATTCTTCTGAAGGCCATTTTCTTTTAACTGTAGAAGATTTGAAGGTTATTTGCATTGAATGGTAGTAGATGAAGGCCACGAGTATCACTGCGTGGTAGAAGGATATTGAAGCCAATGAGCGTTGCCTTACTCCGAGAAGGATCTAGGAAGAATTATCCTTCAAGGCTGGTTTCATTGGATTTGCCTTCTCGAGTACTACGGAATTGACTACTAGAACTCCCAATTCGGACTAACGGCTCACATGTGGCAAGCAAACAAAGTTCAGCTAACAAAGGACCAGTGACCTGTGACAGCCCGCACTACACAAAGCATCGGTGGCCTGTGAAGATGCCCAAGGTCTGCCCTACACAAAGAAACAATAACGGTCCGTGAAAAGGAGGCATGACCGTGAAAACTACTGAGTGGAAAAACCCATGTTGCTCGCGGTCCGTGAAAAGGACGTCGAGCCATGAAAACTACTGAGTGGGAAACCGTGGTGCTGCTCGCGATCCATGAAAAGGAAGCTGGTTCGTGAATACTTCTGAGCAAAAACCTCAGCGTTATTTGTGGTTTATGAAAACCTTCACGGACCGTGGCATGAGCCCAGCTTCATGGATCGTAGCTTCCCACGGCTATGAATGTTCATGGACTGCACCAGATCTGGGGGTCCATGCTTGAAGGCTCCACGGACTGTAGCATCCGAGTCGATCCGTGAAAACTAGGCGGCTGACCTAGGGTTTTGGCACTTTTGGCTTAATTTGGGCCTATTTTTGGGCTCAATCTCCTACTACTACATATAGGACCCTAGTCTATTCATTTTCATAAATATTGGGAGAGAGAATCCATATCTTATAACTTGGAGAGCATTTGGGAGAAAGAAGGAATTCCTTAGTAGGTTTTGTATTTTTTCCTTTTCTTTTCTTCTTGTTTCATTCCAAAGATGTGGAATTCAAATTTCTATTTGAATTTCATGTCTAGGGAGTAGTTAGATTAAGTTTGGAACATATTTGGCACGTGTGTAGCTTTTGATGCTTTATGAGATTGCTTAAATTCCATCTATATGTGTTTATGATATTATTGAGATTGTTCTTGAATAGGACAAATGCATGATCACTAAACCAAATATGAGCACACACTTTGGGTTATGTTCATGTATGGTGCACTTATTGGTACCCCCTTGGGAAGAGAAACATGGATGTTTGAATGGGTGGAGGGGAACGATTTTGCGTGAGTGTGTGCACGGGAGATTCAAGGTAACCCTAATCCACATACCATCACACCACTCTTAGCTGATTACTTAACCATTTTTCGATAGGTTACAGGTAGAGATAGTTGATAATAGCAAGTTAGGTGTTGTGTTGAAACCCCAGTATCACTGATAAGATGCATATGAACCTAAGGCCTCACGTATAGAAGGTCACTGGGAATTAGTGCATTTGTGGTGGAAGCCCGGGACATAATATCACAGGGGAGAAATAAAACCACAACAACTGTCGGACCTTATTGTGTGCTCCCCTAATTACGATGGCGGTGTCGATGGAGGGTTGAGAGTGCACCCACCGTGACAGGGATGAGGAAGTGTATGACATTGGCCACACCATGTGTTGTGAACACACTGATAAGTATTTTGTATGTATATATGTGAATGAATCGAGGATTGAAGCATTATAACTACCATATTGCTAAATTAGTCCTAAGTGCCTTCATGCTTGTATTTTTTAGTAGAAAATACCAACCCCCTCCTCCCAGCTTGCATGTTTACACCAGTAGCCATTCCTTTCACTTGTGCGGATTGACATAAGGCTGTGTTTTAACTTTTACTTGAACCCTAGCATCTCTGTGGACAAACTCAGGGTTTGCTGCTTACTACCCTTTGGTAGCTTAGCTGCGAGAAACGGGTGCAGAATATAAATCTTATCTTTGACTATCCCACCGGACTAGTGCCTCGGCCCGAGTTAATTATATTGTGCTTACTGCGATTGTCTTAACGACCCCAGATCGGGGCGGGTCAATACTACCACTAGTGTAGAAGAACACTATTTATGACATTGAAAGTGCTTGTTCGACAATGCTTTTAAATCGCCATCCCTGGTTGAGCCGTGTATCATCACAGTGATGCACGGAATTTTTGAACCCGTTGTACAAGCAAATCTAAACCAGGAACCGTTGTCCAAAATTTATATATAAAAAAGAGCATCATCGCAGCTCTTTTCTTTCATTATTCTAGTGTTGAATTTGTCCATCAATTCACCAAAACTTCAATTAACACCCAAAATAAATATCAATCAATATATACTACTATAAACATGTCCAAAAGATTCTATAAGATCATTTTCAACAAAATAATTCACCAAATAATGTTATGAACATCACAATCGTCAATATTAAACACAAATATTCACATATCTAAAATTTTCTCCCCATTGTACTTACCGAAAATTGGGTTGATTGAACCCTAAAAGCTTTACCGAGGTAGGCACGACTAGTTGGGTACATCGATGGAGAATTCAACTTGAAGAAAAGGAGTTCGGTTTGGAGCACACCTGGGATTAGATTTGGAAATTTGGGGAATCGATGAAAGGATCTTGTGGGAATCGATGCTTTGCGTTCAAACATGAAAGGAAGGGAATGGATTTCTTGATGGTGATTACATTTGGATTTCAATTAAGGAAAGAAATCAAAGAGGAAGGAGATTGATTTTTGTATGAGTGAGAGTTGATTTTTCATTTGTATTCACACATAACCAAATAAAAGTGTAAATATCTGAATATAACAAAAGGAAATATGATGTGTGTGTTCACACTGGCCATTACACGTGGGTTATTTGAACAACTATGAATTTGGGTTTTACACGGTATTTCAATTTTGAGCCACCGTTCTTCAAAATTTAACATCCAAAAATAACGGCTCCAAATTTGAAGCCTCCATTAGACGACAAGTCTAGTGATTGTATACGAAATTGTCGTATATCACTATGCTAAACAAGGATCTTTACAGTTGTAACACCACTTGATCCAACCACGATTTGTACTGTCCAATTTGTAGACATCTTGCAAAACACAAATCTAACAAATCCAAATTAATTGAAACCCAAAGTTAAAACCACAAAGAAAATTAAGAATACACGGTATGTACAATCATATCGAGAACAACACATCGAAGCAAACAACTAAATTGAGTCATCATCATGAACACAAGATCCAGCAACGACATCGGCATTGCTCCATTCGCCTTTGGGAACTCCAACAAGCTCCAGCAACGGCATCGCCCATCACCAGCGTGGCCCAGCCTATGTTCGACCAGATCACCTGGTGAGCCTTTGGAGCTTTGACCGCTCCGGCGTAAACCTTTAATTCATCTTCTTCCTGCACCGCCAAGCTCGACAACTTCACCAACCACGAGAACGTGAAACATAGGCGATGAGGCTGGAGAACGCGCAGCCATATTTGGAAAACGGAGATCGTCGGTGGAAAACAGAGTAGAAGAGGAGATCAGCGGAGGTGGATGGTCATTCGGTGTTTTCCGGCGAACATCTAGCGGCCGGTGGCTGTTTTTGGCGAAAATGAAAATGAGAAAATGAAATAAATATCTGAAATCATGATATATGCACCAAAATTTTCTATATTTACAACAAAAGCCTCTGTTTGTTCAATTTATTTTTTAAAAATAACAACCGCAACTAATACTTACAGTAATTACATAATAGATCTCGTCTAAAGTTTAGACCCCATAAAAAGACTTTGGTTAAAGTATAAGTTTTATATCATTTTATGTTATTATTTTTGTGTTTATACAAAATTTATGTGTCGTATTAGCTAATGACTTTATGTATAAATTGAAAACTATGATATTAAAAATATTAGCTTCAGATAATTTCAGATTATTTATTTTTACATTTATATAAAACATATTCGTAATATAATTATTTTCGTACAGTTTTTGGTTAAGACGGTATTTCCATAAGTCATGGAAAGACCAAGGTTTAAAGTGCAAATTAGAAGAAATGAAGATAAAATTTTTGGGTTGCATGAATCGGGTTATAAACTTTATTACTACTACACATTATATGATATATTTAATGTTGCAATTAAGACCTTTTACCTTTATTATTATAATTAAACTCCATCTTTCCATAAGTCTATGAAAAGACGATTTTTTCCAAAACTTTGCCTCTTTATTTTCGTTTATACAAAACATATTCGTCGTATATAAGTTAAAAACTAGAATATTTTAAAGTATTAGTTGGAAGAGTAATATTAGGATATTTACTTTCACGTTTATATAAAACGTATGCGTCATGTAAGCGAGTACCTACAATGTTTAAGTTAAATGTCTAAAGTACTAATTTCATATAGACTCAGGTTATTGATTTCTACATTTATACAAAGCTTATGTTTTGTATAACTTACTTTAAGAACTCATATGCTTAAAATGCTATTTTAATATAGTTTGACGTAATTTATGAATCTATACAAAACTCGCGTTTATGTAAATTTTAATTATACCTACTTTCTTATGCTCTTGAACGCATTAATGATAATGCTTATTGGTTGCATTTTTCAGTTGACATCACTATCTCTGATGTTCTCAATGTTAAGTATCTTTTATGCTTTGTTCACAGTGATATGGGACTCGAATTGGGACGAATCTTTCTTACACGGGCGATCATCTAAATTGGAGTTGGTTTTGGTCTTTACCTTTTCTTTAATTTTTATTTCTGCTTTATTATTTTAGCAAATTTCCTAGTTGTCTTTGGAGTTAGCTAAGGTAACCAGTTTCCTAGTTGTGTTTGGAGTTTAAAATTTTCATAGTCGATTTTGGGCTACAAGATTGACTATACAAGTGTTTCTTTTCTTCTTTGTAAGGGCAATTATAAAGTTAATACAACGAAATCCCTATCTCTCTCTCTCGCTCCCTCTCTCTCTTCTAGATTCGATTCAATTCATCAATTAAAAGGTATGTCCTAAGAAACTTTTATGTTTCATAGTTGAGCTGAATTATCAGGCTCGTAGACTGCGCCATAATGTGTTTATTTTTCCCTTAGTTTATAATTAGATATTGGAATGGTTTTCTCCCTCCCGCAAAACCTAGTTGCAACCCCCTCTTTCCGCACCCTTCCTTCTTCAATCTTTTTCCCCATCTTCCCATTAGGAGAGATGGGGAACAACCGTTTATTTTAAGTTATGTTTTTGTCATTCAATAAGTGTGAGATTTTTCTCCGCGGATTTGTCCTTCGAAATGATCATGTAGATCGTTTTGTTCGTGATGATAACTCGATTTAGTTGTTCACGCTGATGTATTATTCTTGATCTGCTTGTTCAGATCGTGTGCTCGTAATTTTGTTTGTGGTTTTATTTTTGGGTTTATATTAATTTGGATTCGTTACATCTGTGTGTTTTTCAAGGTGTTTACAGTTTGGACAACATAGATCGTGGTTGGATCAAGTGGTGTTATAGTTGTAGAAGATCCCTGTTTGGCGCAATGATATTGATGCGCGATACGCTCCTCTCTGCCAAGTGGTCATGATTTTCGTGGGAAGCAAGTTAATATCCCCAAGGGCGATGTTACCATTTTTATTATATCTCTAATCTGTAATAGTACAGACGATCATTCTTGTTGACATGTAATTTAGATATCCTTGCAATATGTTATTTATTGCTAGATGCTAGTTAAGTTGGATGTCAATTTCACTCATTGTAATCGCTTCTAGGCATTTTTTCCAATATCTTGGAATGATTGATTTTTCAAAATATATATATATATATATATATATATATATATATTAGAATGGTTTAAAATGTAAGAGTGTCCACAATGGTTGCTATTTTAATCCACTTTTCTTAATAAGGAGCACTCATTATTTAAGGAGTATCATTGTGGACTTTTAAGAATCACTCTTTAATAAGGAGTTGCTCATAACTAAGGAACCGACCTCTTTATTTGTGTAAGACCAGGGTTGGTACCTCTTTATTTGTGTAAAACTAACCAACCAATGATTTGCACTTGGCATTAGGCCCGTCAAATAGGTTAATTGGATCAACCCATTATCCAAACTCAATTAACCCAATGGGTCTTTATCAAATTAACTCAGTTATTAATGAGCCATAATGGGTTGGATCATAAATGTGTTGGGTCATTAAATGGATAACTCATTGGGTAGCTCATGAGATAACACATATAACCCAATGGTTTAAAATATATTATCCAATAAGTCATTATGTGATTAACCCAATAAGTCATCATTCAATATTTTTTCTTCTGATTTGGGTTACAAGTTGTCATATCCAATGGGATTGGGTATTAAATACTCATTAGTTTTTGGTTTTGAGCGGGACGAGAATAATTATGTTAATGGGAAATTTTGATCTTAATGGGTACCATATTATGTTAACTCAATGGGAACTAACAAATACCCAATAAATATCCAAAATTACCCAATTAAATGCATGTGTAATATTTAACATAAAAATTCACTATAATTACAAATTATACAAATTATAATTCACAAATTATTTGAGGTCAATCTCGTATAGTATTCGAGTTTGTACAGTATTCGAGCTCGTGCAGTATTTGAACTCAATCTCGTACACTATTCAAGTTCGTACAGTATCTGCGCTCAACGTCGTACAATATTCGAGTTTGTACAATATTCGAGCTCAATCTCGTACAGTATTCGAGTTCATACAGTATTCGCGCTCAATGTCGTACAGTATTCGAGTTCGTACAATATTCGAGCTCAATCTCGTACAGCATTCGAGTTCGTACAATATTCGACCTCAATCTCGTACAATATTTGAGTTCGTACAGTATTCGAGTTCAATCTCGTATAGTATTCGAGCTCAATCTCGTACAGTATTTGAGCTCAATCTCGTACAGTATTCGAGTTCGTACAATATTTGAGCTCGTATAGTATTCGAGCTCGTACGTTATTTGAGCTCGAGCTCGAGCTCAAACCCAACTATTATTGATCGTTAATTTAGTTGAGTTTACAAAGCCAACATATTATATATATGTATATATATACATAAATATAATATAATGTACATAATATAATAAATGATTATATATTAGAGGAAAATTAAATCATTCGCAATCAAACTTGTGAAAATTTAGTTATCTTATGGTATGAATCCACGGGTCACCTATTACCCAACCCAACTCGACCCACCCAAAATTATCCAACGAGTAACCCATTATCCAACCCAACTAAACTCAATAACTACAACCAAATTGTATGTATTAACCCAATGGGTCATTATCCAATAAACCTTATCCAATAAGTGAAAATAGTATATGGATAACGATTATCCAACGGGTGACTCGACCCATTTGACGGGCCTACTTCTGTGATTTCTTTATGGATGCCACAAATTGAAAGCATCTATGAGAATTATGAATCTGCTTAAAAGTTAATTGCATCTGTGGTGTTAAATCTATACTCAAACACTAAGTACAATTATGTGAATGGACCTTTGAAGAAGCAAAAGAAAATTTATGTGGGATCAGTTGGAACTGCAAGAATGGATATATTGCAGGCTATGCATTCCTCTCCTTTTGGGGGTCATTCTGATCAAACAATAACTATTAATAGGGTACTAACATTGTTCTATTAGCCAGGAATGAAACAAGACATAATTGATTTCTTTAGTTCCTGTGATGTATGTCAAAAGCATAAGTTAAAATTGTGCAAAGCTTCTGGTCTTTTGCAATCCCTACCAATACCTAATCATCCTTGGAAGCAGCTTACTATGGATTTTATAGAGGGTTTTCTAGATTCAAATGGCTAAAATAATGTGTTAGTAGTAATTGACTGACTGAATAAATATGCTCATTTTGTGGCTTTAGCTCATCCTCTCTCTACTAAGTCTATAGCTCTGTGTTTCTTGGATCATATTTGCAAATACAAGGTCTTTCAAAGACCATAACTAGTGATAGAGATAAAATCTTCATTATCCATTTTTGGAGGGAACTTCTTACTCAGTTGGGAGTTAAATTGCAATATAGTACTGCCTACCATCCTGAAACTAATGGGAAGTCTGAGAGATTAAACCAAACTCTAGAATCTTATCTGAGGTGCTTTTGTAGTGATAAACCGTCTACTTGGAATGATTGGTTGAGTTTAGCAGAATGGTGGTGTAACACCACTCATCAAAATGAAATCAACATGACTCCACATGAAGCGCTATATTGTACTAAACCTTTGATTTTGCCATTGGGAGTGTTAACTGATACCGTTATTCCAGCTGCAGAGAATAATATGATTCATGAAAGAGTTCAGATTGATCAACTTTTAAAAGGCCATTTGTAGAAAGCTTAAGCTAGAATGAAGCAATTTTCTATTGCTAAAAGATCTGAAAGGAATTTTGAGGAAGGGGAGCGGGTTTGTTTGAAACTTCACAGATATAAACAACACTCAGTACAACTCAGAGAATGTGCTAAGTTGTTTACTAAATATTTTGGACCATTTCAAGTTTAAAAGAAAATTGGAGATGTTTCTTATAAACTAAAACTGTCATCAACCAGCAGAATCCATCATATTTTTCATGTTTCTTTGTTAAAGCACTACATGAAACATGACCTATTACCTCACCCTTTTTACCTCAGTTTTTTTTGTTAACACCAAATAACCAAGGTAAAAAGTTCTTTTACCTCAGTTTTTTTCCCGAAGTAAAAGATAGTAATTACCTCAGTTATAAGAAAACCGAAGTAAATAATTGGTTTTTTACCTCAGTTATTTTTTGAACCGAAGCAAAAAGGTTTTAAAATGAAGTAAATAATCTTCTCGATTAAAGTGAAATGTTTCATGTGTTCTTTGAAAATGTTGCCCGACTTTGCTCGACACGTCGTTGATGCCGGGAGGTATTGCAAACTAATTGCGAAGTTGCATTATTTGGTGGAGTGTAAAATTAAGGCTATAAGTTAGGCACAACATTGTGCTACAAAACACCCCACAAATACTGCCCTAACTTAAACACAATCAGTACCTCATTTGTTCAATGTTCAAATAAGATAGACAAATAATTAGAACAACAGTAGTCATTAAATATCCTCACAATTACATAGTACATAATTTAATTTGGCTAAGAAGTGTCTTAGTTCCAACATAATAGAAATTACCATACACTCAATCAGCTCGGACAATGATCACCTTGAAGATGATTGACCCCCTAGCTTGTATCACCTCGAAGAATAAGGTGACCCCGATGAGTAGGTTGTTACCCCTAAGGAACTCGCTAAAACCCTTTGGGGATAGGGCCTTGACCCTGCCACCACCCGAGTAGTTCATATACCACTCTGTCCCATAACACCTTAGCACTACAGAGGTTTTCTCAGTCGGTAGAACTGGTACAATTTCCCATGGGATGTACTTATTAAGTCACCGTAAAAAATTAATATTAATTAGAAATATTTATATATTTAAGTATATATATATGTATGTATATGTATATACATATGCAATTGTCAACGAACAAACTTTATTTCAAAAAGCTTTACCAAACTTGGTATTTTCCCAAAGTTTAGCTGCTTCAAAGTGCTGTCGAAATGTGGGCTATCAATAGCCATCAAATGATGTTCAATGTCGAAGAAAAAAAGCTCTGGGTACCTCTGTTGTGTGGTGAATTGTACGAAAACAAGAATGTATTAGTTGTTACAAATTAAAGTGTTGTGTTTGTACGTATATATATACATGTAAATAGGTGAAAAACCTTAAAAAATGGAGGATTAGACGATCCTTCGCCGACCATTAGTCTTGCATCAGAAGCAAAAATGTGAAGGGATGAACCACACCATGGAATTCCATGTGTGACGTTACAATAAGTGTCACAGGTGGTTGTCGGTATGAAGCATTGATTTGGTCGACATTAAAATGTGATCTCGGTTGTGTGTCAGTTTATTCGAATAGAACACCGACATAATACCGATGTCTCATGGGGATATTCAAAGTAAAGTAAAAGGCCATAATGAAAAGTTGATAACATTTTGGGCAAACAGAATGCCATACCCAGATACATCCAAAGTCATAAAATAAAGAATTATCAACTTAAAAAAAACTCAGCGAAGTCGCACATCTATCGGATGAACTGAATTGCCAGATATACTACCGACATCGCAGATATCACAGGTTGCTACGGGGAGAAACACATCAAACCGGGAAAAATGAAGCTTCATCAACATGAAATAGACCAAATACCCCTTGTGAGACATACCAAAACATAGTACCAACACTCAAAGTCAAGGAAAGTTCACACTCTCATAATTTTGAAACAAATTCACAGACCACAGATCTGACAGTGTGAAGTAAGAAGCACAAAACTTATTTGTTAGGAGATTAGAAACACCATACCCCTTTTCCAATACACGAGAGTAGGGTGAAAGGAGGAGACCGTTGGAATTCGCGGGAAATTCGTGAAGAAAAACTTGAATTGTCTATTAGGGTTACCGTATTTATAACCTTTTTTAGAATGACAACATTTTAACCATGTTCTGTAGTCCGCCTGTTAAGTGCAATATCGCAAGTTTGTCGGTTCATGCAAACACATATCGATCATAAGACTGACGTCGCATCTATAAGGGCCTACCACCCAACTGGTCAACAATTCCAATTTATAAATACAATTCCAAATAACATTGATTAACATGTTATGTTAAATATCAAACATTAAATAACACTAAAATAACATTAAAAAACTAAAAATGAAATGTTAAAATATTTGATACAAAATACGTCCCAATTCAAATTCAACACAATTCAAGAAAATAACTTTTGAATACATAGTCATATGATGTCTTAAACATCCCACTAATATTTGTGGGGAAGCGCGGGGAAGAATGACTACACGGAAAACTATGGGTCCAACACCATTTATGAGCTCGAAGTACAGTGTATCCCCAATCGCAAGTTCCTCTTCGTCAAGAAACTGGCCAGACCCCTTCGGGGTCAGGGTCTTGAGCATCTTGTTCCCCAAGTAGTGCATTCTATACTCCCTTCCTTTGCACCTAATCACAACATCCAATTTGTAGGCCGGGATGTACTCAGCAATTTTGTCTGGGATATAAAGAATTATATATACAAAAAATATTTGTTAGTACTTTTTATGAAAGTACTCTATATAAAAAGTTAATTTGAAAATCATTTTGTTTGAAAGAGGAAGGAATTACCATAATTGGAATTGACCCAAATGTTGTCTGGGTCAGAGTATGTACAAAATGAGGATATCTTCCTGAGAATGTGTGACGGGGACTGTCATCATCCAAATCGCTCACCTCAATTGGTTGATGGCTGGAACCAACATTGTTAGCCATGATTGGTGTAATTCATATTTTCATGAAGGTGAAATGTTATGATAGTCAGAGAATGGGAAATAAAGACATGAAATATGGTTTTCTAACCTACTTAAGGCGATGTCGCAAACGCATCGATATAACCGATTGGCAAATTTGCATTAATCTGACCATCTATAGAAATCATGAATGCGAGAACGCATGAAATTTGGTACAACAAAAGCCAGACCGACTTGTCAGCGATGTCACATTACAACAGATAACGATGACTCCCTTACAGCAAATTGCACCAGCCCAATTCATATTCCAACACCCTAAAACCATATTCTAACACTCTAAAACCATATTATAGCTCACTAAATCATAGAAACTTCAAAAATGGAAAAAAATGAACACATTCACACCCTAATACAAACAACAATTTCAAGGATATAAAACAAAACAAAAGCTATGTAAACACATGTGGAAACCATACTTATTAGAAGATTGGTCGGTGAGGAGTGTTGAAATTGGAGAGAACGCAGAAAGTTTGAAATGCTATTTGAGATGTGGCCTCCATTTAGACACTCGTTGTGACTTCCGCCTAGGGCAAGCCAATTTTGCATGCTTGTCACACAAAATGTACGCATACTGACTCTAGTACGACATCAGCTATTCCAAATGTGAGCCTAACAATTACAACCCACAAACATAGAAATGGGCATGTGTTTGGCCAATCTCCGTGCGAGGTCGTACCTATATTTTTCTTTAACAATATAAGTCCGACATGTTACCGATGTCAGCTCCTATTAAATTGGGCCTCACCATTTCAGCCCACTAAAATGGCAACTGGGCCCCTGTTTGACCTAGACAAATGTAACTGACCTTCAAATCGGGTACTTGTACATTGGATAATTTTATTTATATTTTTATTTGTTCATGACCTATAATAAGGTTTGGTTCGATCGGTATGAATTTTCACATTGCTAGTGAACTTCTTACTTTTCACACTTAATTAGTTCCCTCCAAGATGGTGGGGGAGGATGAAATGCCGAATGTGAGCTACCCAGTAATATAAATCACATTCTTATGAGTTTTACTGGGGGATATCAATGGTCCCGCCCCCGAACCGGGGTAATCATCCGTCACTTTGGAGTGTTCCTTTAATACCCTTACTATAAGCGGCATGAGAAAGATCATTTCCACCACAGAGAATCACATCAATTTAAATATACTAGGTTTTTCATAAAATGAAAAGCTAATGAAATTGCGCCTGTCAAATTTTGAAAATCGCTAGTACATCGTATAGAGTAAATTGTATATGGTTACTTACAAGTATCCAGCGGTTTATTTAGGATGAACCTGTGGAATTCTTTGTGTGGGATTATGCCAGTTTCTTTGTCATCAATAACACTTCTCATGAGTTTTACTAGGGGATGACAATGGTCCCGTCCCCAAATCGGGTTATCGTCCATCACTTTGGAGTGTTCCTTTAATACCCTTACTATAAGCGGTATAAGAAAGATCATTTCCACCACATAGAATCACATCAATTTTAATATACAAGGCTTTTCATAAAATGAAAAGCTAATGAATTTGCACCCGTTAAATTTTGAAAATCGCTAGTACATCGTATAGAGTAAATTGTATATGGTTACTTATAAGTATCTATCGGTTCATTCAGGATGAACCAGTGGAATTATTTGTGTGGGATCATGCCAGTTTCTTTGTCATCAATAACACTTCTCATGAGTCTTACTGGGGGATGACAATGGTCCCGTCCCTAAACCAGGGTAATCGTCCGTCACTTTGGATTATTCCATTAAAACCCTTACTATAAGCGGTATTCGAAAGATCATTTCCACTGCATAGATTCACATAAAATTTAATATTTTAGGTTTTGTATGAAATAAAAACATAATACAATTGCACCCATCAAATTTTAAAATAGTACATCGTGTAGAAGGTATATTCTAAATGATTACTTCGATAACAATTACCAAACATTATACTTTGACCCCACCTGTCTGATTTCGCAAATTCAGTTCGCATGACATGAACTAGTACCGACCTTAATGTGATGTCGCTACCAATGAAAATTTCCAGCGGGAATTGAAATTTTGAGCAAAATTTTGAACTAAAATTCCCCCCCCCCAAACCCATCTCATTATAATATCTAGCAAAAACACAATGACTTCCACCATCTCCAACACATTTGCTCTCAACACAACTCCACCCCATCCTTTCAACTCCACCCCATCACACAAACTAAAGTGTCCAATGTAATGTTTTCTATCGAATATCAACAATTGTATATGCATTTTTCCACATTGACAAAAACTTGAATATATTCATTGAGTATGACAATTTTGTTACATGTTATATAAGTTACAATGTGTGTCATTCCAAAATAATGTCTTGTTTGTAAGGATTGTGAAAAAAATCATATATTATTGTTGATTGTGGAAAATAATCAAATTTTAGCATGAACACAGTATGAATGAGTGACGTCGCACTATGTCCAGCGCTCTTCACGATATAGAGCCGAATGTTGTGCGATGTCGCATATTCCAGACATGACACCCTCATCTTGAATATCTGACTTCACACGTTCATCGGCTTAATTGACATTTCATTATCAAACAAACAACATCGAAGCGAAGGTATTTTCCCCATGTTTAGAATACTGTCACCTACACTTGACAATATTATGTGTACATCATTCTGGGACTACCGAATTCTGACATAAATTTTGTTTCCTTCCTATTTGTTTTAATAGGACAAACAGAGTTACAATGGACTCTTAGATTGGGCGGTGTACCACGGGGGGCGGTGGATGTTAAATACAATTAATCGTTCATTTTAACATCAGTCGTGTGTATTTGAATATATTATGGCATTTATTGGTAATTTATGTTCAATGATTTTTTTTGTTTCGTCAGAAAATAAATACTGTATTTTTGTAAGATTCTCCACAATTCATACCGCGACATCGCACAAATCGGTAACGATACTACACCTATGTGACGTTGCCCGACATGAACAATAACATACCGATATCAAACCAACATCGTTGGTAACGCCTGATTTTTTTTGCGAAGTCGCATATTCAAAACGACATCGTATTGGTTAGTTACCCACGTCAGCATGCTGACGTGGATGGTGCAATGGATCATGCGACCTCACATATAATCATAACCAACGTCGCCTTCACTATCAGCGTCGTCGATCTAATCGATGTCGTAGTTGTTCCAGACACATCGCATGCTTCCATTCGTTATCAACTTTGCTATTTAAGGACGCTTACATCGATTTGAACGATGTCACAGCTACCTGGTACTATAGTTGGCCTTCTTCCTTGGTGCAAGGTCGGTCTTAGAAAATACCGACCTTGGTCCAAAACTGAGGCAAACAAGTACCTTTTACCTCAGTTTCAAGCTGAGATAAAAGATATATTTTTTACTACACCCACATTTACTTCGATTTTCTAGGGGCGAAAAATCATGGTAAAAAAGGCTGAAAAATTGAGGTAATAGGTGATGTTTGTTCTAATGAAGAAATATATAGGTGAAGTGCAAAAAGCATCTACTGAGCTACCAAATGAGGAAAATGCTGCTAATTCTTCCCTTATTCCCAATCCAAGTTCTGCAAAGAAGGGTGATTATGAGAGGAACTGATCAACTAGTTTAGTGGCTTATAAAGTGGAATAACTTGGCCGAAGAAGAAGCTTTTTGGGAGAATGCATCCTTCATCACACATCAATTTTCCGAATGGTTATGATTTAGGGGTTGTTATGATTCAGGGGTTGTTTTGCAGATTATGAAGACTTCAGGGGTTTAAGTGGTTATAATCGGGAAATCATGCAATGTTCATGATCAGTTTGCTTTCTTAGCTCTTAGCTTTTAGCTGGGATTGACAGAAAGTTATTTTCATGATAAAAAAAAGAGCAAAGTGCATATATAACTCTATATAATTGACAAAAGTGCATATATAACCCTGCAATAATTGAAAGTGCAAATATAACCCTGCAATAATTGAAAGTGCAAATATAACCCTAGATATTTAGGTTATGTGCAATATAACCTTTTTCGGCAGTTTAAGGCCAAAATTTAGTTAAAAGACTATTTTTCTCCCGGTAAAAAAAATAGAAAAGGCATTAAAAAAAGAAAGATTATCTCTTTGTCTCCTTCTCCTCCATTTCTCTCCCGCTCCTACGTTCTCTCCTTCTCTTTCTCTCGATTTTTTGGCGCTTGGCTGAGCGGCACCGAAAATGGTGGGCGGTGGTGGTGGCGTGGGCTTAGGGTTTTGGTGGATAGCTGGTGGCGAACACGAATCGGCGGTCCCACGTCCTCGTCGAAGCGAGCCACTGTGCACGGTGGTCGAAGTAGGTCTGGGGTGGGACGTTGAAAGGTTTATGGTGGTCAGAGAAGGACTGTGGTGGTCGGAGAAGAGTGATTGCTTATAGAAGAATAAGGAGCTAGAGCTTTCAGAGTTGAAGCGCTGTTCCGGGAGCAGGATTACAAGACATTGTAAAATTCAGTGTAATCTTATAATTCAGAGCAGGATTATATACCCCCAATAGACCCGCTTTGATGTTCAGAGCACACTGAATTCTGGGCAGGTAATTCTGGACATTGTAATCTGGTAAAAGAGCACATCGAATTTACTATATTTTCCTTCCTTGATATATGCCCCTAATAGACCTTCACAAGAAAAGTTTTAGACATAGAATGCCATCAATGTGTCTTTACCCCTGCGTCTTTACTGAAATTCTGTGTGCCTTTACCCCTGTGTCTCGGCGGTCCGGTGTCCCCGGCTGCTCGTGAGGTGGTGGCCACGTATAGAAGAATGGGGATAGAGCTTTCAGAGGCCCGTGGTGGTTTCCAAATTAATGGCGGTGACGAATCGGTGGTGGCAAACACGTGACCATTCTTCTGCGCACAGTGGTCGAAGAAGATTTGGGGTGGGGCGTTGAAGGTTTGCAGTGGTTAGAGAAGATTTGGGGTGGAAACGCTGGTTAGAAGTGCTGATGTTGGAGGTGAGTAGTGGTGTTGTGGTGGTTCTTCGAGGATTCCGGGCAGGAGGTGAGTAATGACGCTATGGTGGTTATAAGGCAGTAGTACCGGAGCTGTGCAGTGGCGACTAGTGGTGACATCAAATGGCAATTTTGTCTTTTAAAATTTTGTATTAGGTTGGAAGGGCATTTTGGTCATTTCTAGTCGGTCAATGGTTGGAAATGACCAGTCAATATTAGAATAATGACTTTAGGGTTATATTTGCACTTATGCATAATAGGTAGGGTGGTAGGGTTATATTTGCACTAAAAAAAATACTCCCTCCGTTCCAACCATTTCTGCACAGAATCTTTTCACGGTCTCCAATAAAAATATTTGACTGTAAATATGTGTAGCTACAGACTATAATGACACACAAAAAATTGTTATTTAGAAACTACATGTTACGACGAATCTAACAATATCTCATGCGTTAAAGTTATTATTTATATACTTATTTAAATATATGATTAAAGTTCAACATTTTTAACTTAAAAAAATATTCGGGATAGAATAGGTTTGGGAGAAGTAAGAGTTATGTACTCCCTCTGGTCCTCTAATATTGGCTCCCTTTCCTTTTAGGGAAGGTTTTTTAATATTGGCTCCTTTCCATATATGGCAAATCCTAGATTTTTTCATCCACTCAATTTACTTTTTGTATTTTCAATGCAATCCTCACCATTCATTTCACTCTTTGAAAAAAAAGTGCCCAAAAGCAATATTAGAGGACTAGAGGGAGTATGCACTTTCTCCGAATCACCCATAAATAAAGGGCATTGCTATATCACGCCCTGTATTTTACTATCCACGCCCTAATACGTATAAATACACGTATTTATATTTTATAATTAAAAAATTAATTGGAGAAAGTAGTATATAAGTGGTGTCTCCATTTCTCCATTTCTCCCATTTCTGTTGCCTCCCAGTCGCTGGATTCCGCCGCTGCCAACCGCCGCCGCCGCCGACCGCCGCCGCTCGCCGGAAAACGTAAGTTTTAGAGCGAAAATTTTAAATTTTCGTGCGAATTGTAAGGATGTTGCGTGAATGTTGCCCATCTATTCGAATTTTGTTGGAATTGTTAGAATTGGGGTTTGTTAGAAATTTGGTAAATGTGGAATGAATGTTGGATGGATGTTGGCCGGAGGTGCGTGTTGGCCGGAGGTAGTGTTGGGCTGGAGGAGGTGAGCCGGACCTGGCCGAGGCGCGCGGCGGCGCACCGTGCGTGGCAAGGCGGAGGGACACGTGTCGGGTCTGGCCTTGGGCGGCGCGCGTCGGGCCGTGGAGAGGAAGAGTGGTGACGCCGGCGGAGGAAGAGGTAGAGGGGAAGGAGAAGGAGAAGGGGAAGGAGAAGGAGAAGGGAGGCGCTGGCGGGCGGAGGTGCTGGTGGTAGCCCGGTAGCGGAGGAGGCCGGCGCCGGAGTAGGCCGGCGCCAGAGGAGGAGGCCGGCGGCGGAGGAGGACGCCGGCGGCGGAGGGTGGAGGGATGAGGAAGATGAGGGGTTTGGTTGTAAATATAAGAAAATAGGAGGGTTTAATCTTAAATTAAATTCTTTCATTAGATAATAGGAAATTAAAAAGTATGATAAATTGGAAAAATCTGATATTAGGAATTTTATGAATTTTGGAATTAAAAATGAAAAAATTGTTATTTTTAGAAATTGTTTAGTTTAAATTTGGAAATGATAACTATTTTAGTAATTTGGAAAGTATATGTAACATAATAGAATATAATCTTATTTAAATTAACATTATGAAAATCTAGTTTATTAATCTGATGAAAACAATTGTGTAGTAAATGATTATGATATGTTTTAACAATTGTTTCTTTGAATGTTAATATTAGTGTCATGTGGTGAAAAATTCAGATTATTGTACAATGATTTAGTAATGTAATTTATAATTTGCAATTAATAAAAATGTGTAGTTCGTCGTATGGGATTGCAAAAGAATTAAATGTGCTGTTTAGAGTGGGGGTTTTTACGTTATATTAACTTTTTTCTATGCATTATAGAATATGTAGTTTCCATAAGTTTTTTGAAATTATGCACTGTTTCGTCATATCAGTTTACACGTTGTTGAAAAGTATGTTAATTTATTTTATCATATCAGCTTAAATCAATTGTCGTTATACTAATTACATATCTTGTGTTGTAGATGAGCCATGCTGGTCAACCCGACGACCATGGTCGTTCTATACGACGAAGAGGTATTAGTGCTTCGGCCAGACAGGCGAGAGGCCGTGTGGTCGAGGAGGAACAGTCGCAGGAGCGTAATGTATGAGCTGAGCAGCCTTCTCCACGGCGCGATCATGCATTCGATCCCATGCCGACATGGGACGGTCCGGAGCTTAACATTATCCGTGATGATAGTGATTGGCAGCCGATGTATGACTTGCCGGTAGAATGCAGCCCACTCGGGGCCGATGGTGGGCAGGGACAGAATGCATGCAATGTCCCCCCGTCTGGCCAACCTGGGACGAGTGTGCAATTGGATGCTGGAATCGAACGGTATGCTGGTGGAGGAGCCAGACACACCGTTAGGAATAGAGCTGGCCGATTCGCGCAATCTTCTGGTGGATCGTGTAATGCCGGTGAGACTAGCACTGGAAGGGCACCGAGGAACAGGAGAAAGCGACAAGCCGATGAGACGTGGCTTGTGCGGGGACCGATGGGTGGTGGCCCGCAAGATGACCTCGTGGTACCAAGCTTTGGAGGACACGTCGCAGTCGACGTTTGGAATGGTATAGAGCGAGGTGTGCTGAGATGCCATGCTCGTTCGACGCTATGCAAGCAGCTAGTCACTACGCTCCCTGACTGGAGCGATGTTGTACAGGCCCGGATACGTGCCACCGGGTTGGCCCACCTTCCTGCGATTATGTTCCAGTTCCTTGACATGGCATTGATATCCGCTTTTGTCGAGAGGTGGCAACCGGACACGAACACATTTCACATGCCTTTCGGGGAGATGACCATCCTGATGCACGACGTAGAGATGATTCTTGGCATTCCTATCGATGGTGGCGTTGTTGCGAGTACCATTTCGGTGGAGACTATTCAGGAAGCAGGCGCTGAACTATTTGGGAAAGACGTGGAGTCCTTTTTCGCGGAAGACTGGAACGGGGGTAACATAGATGGCCAATCATTGATGGCGAGGTGTGTAGCGGCTGGTCAGAGCGATAACTTCAAATTTATGTGCTACATGCTGACCCTGTTTTCATCAACGCTTTTTGTGGATAAAACTGGGAATAAGGTTAGAGCCAACCTTCTACCTCTACTTGATTCGCAGTTGTCCTGGGGCTCGGCGACATTGGCCAGTTTGTATCTACAGTTGGGAATTGCGTCCCGAGCTCGGGCCCGCGGCCTATGCGGCTATTGCACGCTGCTGCAAGCATGGATATACGAGTACTTTCCGATGTTTCGGTCGAGACTGAGTACACTGCCAGCTCTCCCGGGACGCGCCAACCGGTGGCACACAGGGGATAAAATGGGGAGGGACACTCGGAGGCTGGCTACCATCAGGCGTCAATTGGATGCCTTACAACCTGACCAGGTATGAATTCCATGCTTTTACTCTTATTCTAATAGTAGTAGGTAGATCGGATTCCGTATGAACGTTACATTTCTGTGAAACACGCGCAGGTGGATTGGTTGCCATATGGGCTGGACGTGGTTAGGGCTGCGAGGGGGAAGACTCACTACCGCGGCGTGATTCAACACCTTGAAGCAATGGAGGCGTACATGCCAGATCGTGTTGTGCGCCAGTTCGGTCTAGTACAGGGTATACCGCAGAGTCTTAGGATTGTGCCTGAGCCTTATTCCCGGCCCGCTGATCCAGCTAGCTATTCAGTTACCTACTCAGGGATGATGCAGTTGACCTTATGGCATATGGCACACGCTTGGCACGACGGTCAGCTTGCTGAGTTCCCGATTGCCACAAGTCCGTCAGAGTGTACCTTGGATTACGAGGCGTGGTACGCGAGTCATTCACACCCATTTATCGCAAATCCTGAACATGCTGCCACGAGTAGACCGGATAGGACACATTTTTTGTCACTGGTAAGTATTCCGCCACTATTTGCCTTCGGTAATTATATTAAATTGGATTGTTCCGTTATGGTAAAATGTGTTTCCTGTGCATCAGATGCTGAGTGACATGATGAGCGACTTGGATCCGTTTGACTCGACAACCGTTGATGGACTCGTCGACCCGTGCATAAAGGAGTTGTTGACTACTTGGATAAGTCGTCGTGATGAGTATCACAGGCTCATGGGTGATGAACCCATTCCCTAGGCGACTGTTTGCTTATGTATGAACCCACTGTTTGCCTTCGGTTTGCTCATTTATGTAATCGCAACTATTTTTGCATATTAAAGATATAAAACTTTTGTTTTTGTAACCGGAGCGCTTTGATAATAATTGTAACTTATAAAATTATGGCCGAAATGTTTCATTGGGTACAACAGTTAATTACGAGGCGTGTATGCTTTGGTCCAAGTAATCATCCTCCTACGAAAGGGTAACTCCCAACCAACGACATCAGACTTCCTCAATGTGGTCCACAGATTAACCGCGGGGGGCATGGGGCAGTTTTCCTTCACGTGTATCCGGACGAAATGGCTTGCACTGCGTACGTATACAATGTGTAGCTCCCTCCTTGTTCCATCCTCGCCGCCACCTGCCCTCAATGGAAAGACTGTACAGCAATAGTCTGCCGACCCATTCTCTAGAATGTAATATAAAACTACAGCCGTTTTGTAGTAGGTGGCGACAGGAAACATGTCTGCAATGACCGTAAACCAATGCTCTTGACCACATGGACCTTTGGTGTGGTGTATACGGGCTCTAGCTAATTCAACGTTGTCTTTCGAACCGTATATGGGAACATAGTCAGGCCAATGAGTTGATATCTCGTTAAATACTGCCCGACGCGCTCCAGACCATTCACCTTCACCGTCTACATGGAACGCATCAGCAACGCATCTGAAGCCACAGTTTCCATCACTCACGACATCGTTCCAGCCTTCGATGTAACGCCTGACAATGTGGGGGACACTTTCGAAGAACGGGAATGTCGCTGGAGGAGAAAACATTAAGATTAATTTCATTGTAATGCGGCGTTCATTAGGAAGAATGGTGTTTGTACTTACCATGCTGGCTACCTCTCCCTGATGTGGTGCGCCCCGGGGACCTTGAACTACGACCGTATCGCCTGTTCACGTGCTCGTGGTAGCTCGGTGAACGTCGGGTTGATCTTGATCGGGGGACCTGCTCGCTTGGTCTCCCACGTGCACTTGTACAATTGTCCGGCTCGCCAATGCCGCTGTCCGCTGGACGCAACTGCTCATCTATGTAGCTTGAAATTCGTCGGAGAACCGAATGGTCGCTGCGTGCCAGCTCCTCCAACTGAGTGTTGAACAGTGACTGATCCTGTTCAGCCCTCGACATATTTTCCATGCTCCGCACGTGATCACCTAATGCCAGGCTCTTAAACAGTGGATGAATGTCGTCCAAGTACAAGGGGATTCCTTGTGCAACTGCCCTCGACATGACGCATGCACATGGTATTCCGTGTGTCGAACACAGTACACAACCACAGTATGCATATACCTGTGCTCCGAGTGCATCAATCCTCCCGTACTCGACCGTCAATTTATCCAGACAATATTTGGACACATTGTTGATCAAGTTGTTGAAAAGGACTCTACGCTGCAATCTACCAGTGCACGTTCTTGATTTCTCTAGGTTGGCCTTGATCATAGTAATTTGCTCGGCTATCTGCAGGTCGACACGCCTCCATATCGTATCCAGTGAACCAGTTGACGTTTGTAACCACCCTTTCAATGACGAGTGTGCACTTTCGACCCTGCATGTAGTTGTGTTCCCAAAATGCAGAAATCTGTTCGTCCATGCCCTCACAAATTTCTCCTTATGGGGGTTGAGCCACGTAGTCTCAGCGTAACTAATAACAGCTTCACTCCAAGACCATCCAGCCCTCATATCTACCAAGGCGGATTCGTACGCTGAAACGGTGGAAGCATTGCAAACCCGGAACCATGCACCATTCTTGAAGGCTGCCCCGCTCCTCTTATTCCCTGTTAGCACCGTAGCACGTGCCTCCACATCCTTGTTAATATGCCAGGTGCAAAGCAAATGATTCGATTCTGGAAACACAATCCGGAGTGGCCTAATCAGTCCCATCTCTCGATCGGTGACCACAACCTCAGGGAACGGTCCATCGACAAGCAAGTTCTTGAGTGCGTTAAGAACCCACTCATAGGTATCTGCCGTTTCTTCAACGACAATTGCGTAGGCAATCAGGAAATTTGTGTTGCAAGGCGACATCCCAACCATCTCAATGAATGGCATGCCGTAGCGATTAGTCTTGTACGTTGAATCGATGGCCACAACCCACGGAAACGTGCGAAATGCCACAACAGCATCGGGATGAGCCATGAATAAATGAATCAAAGAACCATCAAGTGCTGAGCGGTGACTAGTGACATACCCGTTCGAGGTGGCAAGATGCAGACAATTCTCCACTGTGTTATGCCCGCCTCGCCTTTCTTTTACATATGCCGATCTCTCATTGTACACCTGCCTAATGGTCTGGTGCAGGTCTGGAAACGATTGACTAAGGCTGGCATTGATATGCCTGGGGGCTGTTTCTGAATCTGTCAAATCTCTAATCATTTGTTTCGCGTCCGCATGGAGCATGCTGCTCTGTCTATGACCCTCAGCGTACAATGAGAATGGGTGGTTATGCATCCCTCGGCTAGAATCCTTGCACGGTACTACATTCCAACCCTCCCCCGTGCTACTCTCTTTCATGACAATCGTGAATGGGCAGTCACAACTTCTAGTCGAAGTGTTACTCTGTCGGACTATATCAGAATCGCTCACATCGATAACCTTATCTTTTCGGCCCCGATTGCAAACGCAATATATCCTCAGGGGACCATTCTTATTTTTTTTGTAGGACCCCATGACAAGTTCAAATCCTACTTGAAGAGCAATCCGTTGCAGGTAGGAATAAGCTTCGCCGTGACTTGGAAACACATTTGAGGTTGCAAATGGAAAGTATCCATTCCCGCCAGCAACAGCTTCATATGACTGATTGTCATCCTTAAACAGCAATAAACATCAAGTAATTAGTTTCACTCAACTACTATACCAACAACAATGATGTCTTCAATTAACATTTAAATAAATTAATTGTTAAAAAAAATTATCATAACATAAAGTACAATTATATTATAGGAAATCAATTTAGGCTTACAATTATAACGTTACATAAATAACTTTTACAAACTAAAAAGTGCATTGCTTGATTTTTAATTATCGTTAAAACCATATATTTAAATATGAACAAATACAGATAAAATTACAGTTAAAACGTTAAAACATATATTTAAATATAAAAACATAAAGATAAAATTAAATTAGATGACATAACAATACAGTAATAAAATTCCCGTACGAAAATTAACTCCCTAAACTAAAATTACATTCATCCATTTCAAATTGTCCATTTAAACAAAATAATACAAATGTAATGTTTAATAACTATTACTTATGGACTTAATGGTGCACTGCTCCATTTCTTATTAACAACTAAAACATACATGTAATTGTAAAAAACAATGTGATACTTATATTTGATGAAATAAAATTATGGCCAGAATTAATATTACATTCTTACATTTTACATGAAGGTTTAAAATTAACGTAACGAATTTAATGTTTAACAATGAACTTTTGGAATTAAAAATGCAATAAACATGACTGAATTACAATCAGTCAGCTTCACATGACTGATTGTCATCCTTAAACAGCAATAAACATCAAGAGTAATTAGTTTCACTCAACTACTATACCAACAACAATGATGTCGTCAATTAACATTTAAATAAATTAATTGTTAAAAAAATTATCATAACATAAAGTACAATTATATTATAGGAAATCAATTTAGGCTTACAATTATAACGTTACATAAATAACTTTTACAAACTAAAAAGTGCATTGCTTGATTTTTAATTTTCGTTAAAAACATATATTTAAATATGAACAAATAAAGATAAAATTACAGTTAAAACGTTAAAACATATATTTAAATATAAAAACATAAAGATAAAATTAAATTAGATGAAATAACATTACAGTTATAAAATTCCCGTACATAAATTAACTCCCCAAACTAAAATTACATTCATCCATTTCAAGTTGTCCATTTAAACAAAATAATACAAATGTAATGTTTAATAACTATTACTTATGGACTTAATGGTGCACTGCTCCATTTCTTATTAACAACTAAAACATACATGAAATTGTACAAAAAAATGTGATACTTATATTTGATGAAATAAAATTATGGCCAGAATTAATATTACATTCTTACATTTTACATGAAGGTTTAAAATTAACGTAACGAATTTAATATTTAACAATGAACTTTTGGAATTAAAAATGTAACCGGGTGAAATTCAACCCTAAAAAAACGTAAATTTAGAGTAGATAAATGTGCAATAATTTTTACGTTACAATTAATAAATTAAAATACTAAGATGAGCATAAATTTCTACTGCAAAAAATAATAAATAATAAATTTAACTATTACTCATGGACAGAAAACTAATTAGTAAAATTACCTCCAAAGACATGCTGTAAAAATTTGTAGATTTTTAAGGATTCTAAACATTTTTACAGCACAATTTATAGAAGAAAGTTACACTTTTTCGGGTGTGATAGAGTAAATGACATTAAATGTGGGTAGTTGGGGAGAGGCGCCCGGTTCTCCGTTGGGCCGTGGAGAACGGAAGCCCGTCCGGCTCGCGCCCGGGCCGCGGCGAGCGGAAGGTGCTCCGGCACGGCCTGGCGGAAGGCGCTCCGGCTCGCGCCCAGGCCGTGGCGAGCGGACCGGCGCCCGGTCGCGGCCAGGCCGTGGCGAACCGGACAGCCTCCGGCGGTGGTCGGCGGCGGCGGCGGACGGCGGCGCCCAGCAGCGGTGGTCGGCGGCGGCGGTCGTCAGCGGTGCCCGGAAGCGGTGGTCGGAGGCGGCGGTCGGCGGCGGAGGCATCGGCGGTCGGCGGCGGCGCCCGGCATCGGCGGTCGGCAGCGGTGGCGCTCGGGATTTCCCATTTACCATTTTTCAAATACAAGTTATATTTAAATATATATTGTATATACACAGTATAAATACAGGGCGTGGATAGTAAAATACAGGGCGTGATATAGCAATCCAGATGGAGGGAAGTTAGTCAGTGACTCGGTTAGGATATCTTTTGTCGATCATGTAACTTGGCTGAGCCAATACTCTCTCCCTTTCCTCTGAAACTTCCTCTTTCTCACCTCCATTGAAGCTGTATTTTGTTCTTCAAAACCTTGAATACAGATCAGTCTCATTTTCTTTTCTGAATTCTTTGATAATTACTGTTACATCCTCGAGAATCATTACAAAGCCCTGTTCCTCAACAAGTCCAGATCAATGGTAGCAATCCCAGCTGACGCCCTCTCAGCTCTGAAGATGAACCAGTATCACATCTACGAGGCCATCGGCCATGGCAAATGCTCCGTAATTCCTTTTCTCTTCTCTAGGTTTCCTGCACAGTTGGTCTGCGTAGTTTTCTTTTGTTTCCTTCCTTAAATCTGCTCGGCATGGTGTTGCATTAGCCAAATTTTGGATGGATTCGGAAATTGTGAATATGAATGTGACTAAATCCAGTACTGTTTTTCCCGTTTTTCTGATTTTACATTTTGCGGAATGGGGATTCGGAAAATTATGGGAATTTTGTTAATTTTATTTTCAGAATTAACTTCTCTGTGTTGATGATGCTCTTCCCCAAAAAAATTAGTAGGAAAACAGTGGGGAAAAAAGGAACTGAACTTATTCATTAATTTGGAAAATAATTAAAGATGACTAACAATTATTTATGAATTGAGCTGTAAATTTGAGCTATGGGTTGATGGAAAGATGTTAACTGATGCAGACGGTATATAAAGGAAGAAAGAAGAAGACCATTCAGTATTTTGCTATTAAGAGTGTGGATAAGTCTCAAAAGAGCAAGGTCCTTCAAGAAGTAAGCAAATCTACTGCTTTGTAATTTTATTTTGTCTAATCATAGGTTTCCCTTTTTCACTCTCTGGAAGAGTAACCAGCTCGCTTTGGAATTGCACGTGTGTGTTAAACCACATAAGTTTTAGGTCATTGGAGCTGATTCAGAATCAGAAATTGCAGAGAACAGCTGCTATGTTCTTGAGTATCATGTGAACTATAAGCCACTGTTGGAGGTTGTGCTCGAAATGTTGATTCAAATAATGATGAAAATGTTTCGTTTTGAAAATTTTGAGCTCGTGTGTGAATTTCAGATAAGGTGTAGAATATGCAATCTTGTAGATGCAGCCTATTTGAGTTGTGGAATTATATTGCTTATTGTTAATGTGCTAGATTTCTCATGTTCTTGAGATTTGTTACGGTTGTTTGGTATTCATGTTAGTTGGATGTCTTATTAGGGTTGTTGGTAGCTTTCCATTTTAACATATTACAGTACTGTAGTACCGGTAATAAGTGCTACATGGCTATGGAATCTTCGTTCCTTTCAAACCTATATAGCTCAACTTTACTTTTCATCTAGTTATCAAATATTGTGCATGATGTACTTTATATTGAGAAATCCAGCAGTTTTTGCTGCATCTATACACGCCCACAAGGAAAAGTGATAGTTTCTTGCTTGTTTTGTAGAATGGAGTCTTCTGGCTTAGACATTATTTCAATTAGTTTCTTTTGCTATATGTCCCTTGACGGTCCATCCTGTGGTGAGCTTGGTTGAAAAGAAACCATTTAGTTTAGACTATATTTTTGAGTAACACTAACATATAGTGGAGAAGACATTTGATCTTTTCTTCTGGTCCATCGTTAGACTTATTGTGGATACATAAACTCTGGCTTACATTTTTGTGGTGGAAATTATATACTGTTCAGAATCATTTGCATGTGGATCGAGATACCTTCCATTCTTTGCTATATAAAATGTACGTGCTTCTTATTTGCAGGTTCGAATTCTTCACTCATTAGATCACCCTATAACTTTGAGGTTTTACTCTTGGTAAGATCTAGTGACTTTATGCACCAACAAATAAATTTCCATCTGTCATGAATTGAGTGATTTCTTACAGGATAACTCTAGATAAGAATCAGGATTTTTTTTAAAATTTCTGTATTGAATGGGATCTCTGGTATTCCATAATTTATTTGGCCGTTTATGCTGTGTCACATGCAGACAGTCATTGGATTTACTATGAAGTGCAGGTCCTAGTTTAGTGTCAAAATGGATGTCAAAAAGCAACCTATGTGAAAGCTCCCGCCCCGTTTGCTTATATGCTGAGCTGTCTATATATTCTGCCCATGCCTAGGTCACAGGGCACCTATACCAGTTCTGGAACTGGAAAAGTTCTCTGAGATCTGTAAAAGCATATCATAACTAGAAAGTTGTTAATGATCAAAATAGACTTAAATCAATCCTTGTCATGATGATCATGCTTGACTAGTCGTTCAATCTGCACTCCAGAATTTCCAAGGAATTTCTAACTCAGTTCTATTGGTTTCCTTTGCTTTCATTTGGAATTTTGTAGTTTTCATTGTCATGCTGCATTTATTTCTTAGGATCTGAAGAAACAGGTTTATATTAATTTTTTTACAATGTCTGAACTCTTAGAGCAATGTCTAAGATATTGGAGCTCAGAGCCTCAGACTTCCCATGGAGCTGTTTGAAATTTGATACTTTAATGTTGATCTAAAAATTGGATTGCAGAACACTAGGGTACCGGAAGATTCAGTCCACGATCTATCTGTTGGCATTGTTACAGCTTTGCAATAAGAAACTTTTCTTTCAATCTTGAGTGCTTCTTTAAGCCTTTATAGGGATTTTATAATGAAGTGGAACTTGTCTTGTATTTGGTTTTTACATTCGAAGGGAATTGTTATTGTGATTTAAAGCCATCAAATGTTAGATGAAAATGGGAGATACAATTCAAGGTCTACCTTATTCTATATTATTCCATCCTTTTCGTTGCGGTGGATGGTTTAATTTTCTTTTATCTGTGGCAGCTATGTGACTTTGGATTGGCAAGAAAATTGAGTGACATATCTAAAACACCATTTTCACTGGTAAGTCTTACTGTTTTGTTCTCTCAAGATATGGAAAACTGACTGTTCTGTGTGAGGATATGCATGTTTTGTACGGGATCTGGTCTAGTCCTCTCTATTAAAGGTTAACATTATCCGCCTTTCATTTTTCTTTGAAGGTCCAGTTACCTCAAGCAAAGCGTTGAACTCCTTGTTACATGGCTCCAGAGTTGTTTCAAGATGGAGGGGTCCATTCATTTGCATCGGATCTCTGGGCTCTTGGTTGTGTGCTCTATGAATGTTATGCAGGAAGACTACCATTTGTGGGAAAAGGGCTTACGCAGTTGCTTGAATCAATTCTTTCGGATCCAACTCCTGCACTTCCTGGTTCCCCAAGCCGCCCTTGTGTCAATCTGATAAATTCTCTTTTAATTAAAGATCCACCTGAAGGGATCCAGTGGCTGAACCTGTGTAATCATGCCTTTTGGAGTTCAAAATTCGATCTACTGCCTTTACCTTCTGAGCCTGCTTTTGCAGATATGCTTCAACTTTCATCTGAGTCAGTCTGTCTGAACGCAACGGTAAGAAACCTATACAAAGCAAGACCACAAACAAACTGCGAAACGATTCTAAAAGCAGCATAAAGGGGATTCGAATTCAATAGAGATGGAGGCTAAGGAAACACCTTTGAAGGGAGCATATAGCAGCCAGAAAACTCCAACCAAGGCTCAGGCAGAAAAACTGATGACAGGCCAAAGGATAATGTGAATCCAAGAGGAGTTAATCTTCTGAGATTTTCAAGAATTGCCAAAACAAATTTGCGGAGGAAAAATGAGAAAGAGAACTATCGCCGGCCATCACCTAATGGTCATGAAAATGATGCTGAAGTGGAAATTAACAATAATGACATGGGGCTTGATTTTAATGAGAACCCAGAAGAAGTAAATGATGATGTTGATGGATCTGAAAATGTAGACTATCCTTCTGAATCTATTTTGCCAACTTCAAATCAGGATGATGGAAAAACGGGCACAGATAGCAGCAGAAGTCCTTCAGAGCCATCCCTTGCAGTTAGTTCTCCCACCTCCAGTGACCTGAAAACCTTTGAGCAGGAACCATCTTCAGAACGTGTTGAACTGACACCTCTTCCACCGAAAGTAAGTCCTTAGCCAAAAGCAGTATGGGTAAAGGATGCTCCTGAGTCCCTTGAATCTGGTTGCTTAAAATCATGTACAGGTATCTCTCAGGTGCTTTGGCACCCTTCTGATCTCTCTGTCATACCTGTTATGCTGAGCAAAAAACCTGACAAAGGACTAGACTCCACACCATCTGTTCCATTTGATGCTCTTCCAGCAGCTGATTTTGTCAAAATGACAAATGAGCAGCTGGATGCTATGAACAATAAGATCTCGGGTATTATCAGTGGGGGTACTGCAGTTGGTCAGAAGCAATCTGGTGATCAAATACCTTGAAATATTAAACAGTAATGCTGATGCTGCAAACATTTTGACTAATGGACCAATTATGCTGGTGATTGTCAAAGTGTTCCAACAATCAAAGACTTGCATTGCGTGTTCAACTCGTTTCACTCATGGGGTTGTTGATTCGACATTCTACTTTCATTGGAGATGATTTGGCGAATTCTAGTATTTTAGGCTCGCTAACAGCTGGCCTCAGAGATAGGCAGGAGAAAGTTAGAAGATTCTCCATGGCAGCTTTGAGATAATTGCTGTTTTATATTTCTACTCAAAATGAGCAACTGAGAGTGGGAAATTCGCCAGAATCTCCGTCTAAAGATAATCGCCCATCACCTGGATGGCAGGCCAGTCTCTTTTTACCCTGATGCATGCACCCACTTGCTTATGATACAGGCTACCAATTTTTTGTGTGTGATTTTTAGTGATAACATGTTATTGCCTGATCAATAGGTGGGGATAATCTTTTTGTCTTCCTACAGGTCCCAAATTCTCTGATTTCTTTGGTCCCATCTGTTCTGCGAAATGGAGAAGATGATTTAACTCAACTTTACGCGCTAAGGACCATAGAGAACATATCTAGTCAAGGAGGGTACTGGGGAACTAGTTTCACTAGCCAGGATGTGATTAGCAGCCTTTGTTTTATATATGGAGCTCCAGGGAGCCAAGAAAGCATGAGACACACGGCAGGGTATGGTTTGGTACGATTAGTTCATTCAACCCTCCATGTATCACTCGCGTTATGGAGAAGATCTCTTTCAAGGATACTGTGTCAATCTTGGGAAAAGGTAATCCACACGAACAGCAGATTCGATTAAATCTTCTGAACATGGCTATGATTGAAAACACGAACATCGGAAAGTACCTGCTTTTGTTGGGGGATGACAAGAATATCGTCCCAAATCTTGTTTCTTTGATTGAGCAGGGAAATGAAATCTTAAGGGGAAAGGCTCTATTATTTGTGGCCCTGCTTTGCAAATATGGTCGGAGATGGTTGCCTCAGTTCTTCTGCAATGCAAGACTTCTATCAAATGTAGATAGGCTGGTTAAGGAGAAGGACAACAATGTGCAGCAGTGCTTTAAGTGTATTCGCGCTTGTTGTGGCATCAGTTGTACCAAGTTTATTGGATACTGTTATTTCAGAGATTCAGCAATTGTTGGGTGGGAGATGCTGTGGGCATTTTTCTGGTCTCACTATAGAAATCCTCACAAGAGCAATATTCATATGTTTCCTGTGATTCTAAACCTTATTGGGAGCTTTTAATTTAAGCATCGGGTGGTTAGTTCTCAAGTGCTACAACAATTTGCAAACATACTTATGCTTTCCGAATCACCATTCCAGGTAAAGGTTTTCATAATGAGAGCTTTACTTTTGGTTTCTTGGATTCACCTTATAGGTTCAGCAGATCCAGTTTCAAGAACACGATTCAATGTTAATCTTAGTTGGGTTTGCCATGTTTATTTTTTAAGTGTTAAAATACGCATTGCCATTCTAAGTGTGAATTTACCAGTCCCCAAACTATCTTTATTTATTTCTTTCTCATCAATATAATATGATATAAGAAGTGAATAAGGATGTTTTATTAGAAGCATCCTTTGTGCCAAGAAGGATAAAATGAAATAGAGGAACACTTAGAAGGCAACCGGTGCAATCAGTTTGATTAATATGTTTCTTGATAGAAGCTTTACGGAACATTTAATGAGTCTCCAAACAGATTGGCATCAATGTGTGCTTCATTTATTTACTTATCAATAGGTGTAAATGGTGATGTGGGTTAAGTTAATAAATGATTTACATTCTATAGTGTCTCATTGGATGTGTTGTGCAAAATCAACTCAGGATCTTCAAGCGAGCATGTTTTAAATGATTTTTGTCTTGGTTCTTGCAGCAGCAAAGGATTAAAACATCAGTTGGGAATATTTGTTGACATAAAACAGTTCCTTTCATGAATTTCAGGGTAGAGATGAATTCCGAATAACTCTTTTAAAAGTACTTGAGTCGATTGCAGAAGAACCTCCCATTGTTCAACAAAGCTGTGACATTTTTACAGGTCAAATTCTTCCCAGTCTAGCCGTTCTATACAAGGGCAACAGAGATGGTGATGCTAGATTCTTGTGTCTGAAGATATTGTTTAATTTGATTGTGATCTTTCTCAGTGAAACAAAAGAAGATGAGGAAAGGTTGATGGAGTTGGAAGTCTCCCTAATTCTCATTTTCTCCCTCTTTACCCTTTTTGATTGAAGATGAAGATCCGATTCCTATGTATGCTTAGAAACTTCTTCTGATGCTCATTGAATATGACTACATAAAGATTTCGGACATACTTCATGCCAAGACCGTGTCTCAGTGCTTTGAGTTTTTGCTTGGTGATTTTTCATCTGCCAATACAAGCAATGTCATGCTTTGTTTTGCACAGAACTGGAAACCAAGATACTATCCCAACTAAAAGTTGTCAGGAAGACTGGTAACCTTCTGGAGTTTGTCTGCCCTAGGGAGATGGAAGTTTCATCAAGCCAACTCTCAACCTTTGCAGGGCATTCCTTTTACGCTCAGTGAGCAGTAGGAAGGGCTCCCTTCCTGGATAAGAAGCCGGTCTACTGTATGAGAACTCCTCTGAAGGACCGGTTACCCTTGATAAGCAAGATTTTATTAGAGACATAACAGACTTTGGTGACAATGTTGAGTCTTGCTAGAGCTGACTAAATCCCATGAAAGGAATGTGCCTGACTTAGCTTCTGAGTGTATCATTTTTCTGTTCAAGACATCTCCAAGGGAAGCTACAACAGGTTTTCTTACAAACCTCCCTAAAGTCTCAGCCATCCTAGATTCTTGGAACCAGGGCATTCCACTACTAATAGTGCAGCGAATCCTCCATGCTCTTGGTTACTCCTGTCGACTGTATCTGTCATACGCAATGATACTGTCCATAAGCATATCAGACATGCTAAATATTGAATCGATTGTCGGTGAAATCAGAAATTCTGGTGCACCAACTCTTGCTGATACTTCTGTTCACGTGGCATTGGAGTTACAGAGGCTGCCTCATCGTATTTGAGCCTGATGAGTAAGTTGCACTTCTGGAACATCTTGGTTTACAGTTAAAGTGTTCAATGATGGAGAAACTCTGAACTACATCCGTTTTCTTTCTGCAGCAATTAGCTGTTTCTCTGGTTTCCACCATAGTGAAGATCAGGCTTCACTGTCAGAAGAATCAGCTGAAATATGACGGTTATAAGCAGGCTGTTCTCCTGAACTGCAACCAATCTACACACCAGTTGCTTGATAACGCTTATTTTTTCCAGGTCCTCCTTTTACTGTTGTAATAGGATTTTAACACTCATTATCATTGCTGTAAGTGGGTGGTAAAGGCTTTTTGTGGTGTCTGGAAAATTTTACACTGAAGGTGAGATATACAGAAATTTGAATTATACATCATAGGAAATGGTTTAATTTGGAAACAGATCAAATATTTCAGACAAACCAACATACTATTGATCCAACTTTGAAAAGGAAACGAATAAAGAAGGTGCATTAGATTTTTATGCGTAAATCTTATTCTCTTAAGAAGATTAAGCATGAAAAACTAGAAAAAGAAGTTAGCACAAACTGTAGTATTGAGTAAACAACTTCTGGACAAAAAGCTAATTTTTCACTCCCTTGAAACACTGATTTATTTGTCATGGAGGAAACAACAGATTTAAAGATGAAGTGCTCGATTTGGATATGATACGACTGGAAATGCGGGATAGAAAGGAGCAATAAGATTCAGTTATGATGTGGCTTTAGCTTTAGTTTGCAGGAAGAAAAAAAATACTAGAGTTATTTTGAGTACTGCTAGATTCTTTTTGAGGTTTCAGTATAATACGGGAAAGGAGATTTATGATATTTTTCTCCCGCAAATGACTAGAGCTTGCATATACACAGTTGATAAAACCATACCATGCTTTCTTATCCAACTCCAAGTTGCCCTTTGTCAACCTGATCAGATAACTATATTCTCTCTTGATGAAAAGATTCAGCTGAAAGGATATAATGAGCACAACCGCAGAGGTGGAATCATATCTTTTGGAGGTCAAAATTAGACCATTATCTCTGAAAATATGCCAATTGAGACACCAATCATCTAGCCAAGAGATTCAGAATGCACCATATTTTAAGGATGACCAAATGATGATCTTAAGCTGCGTTTGACAATCCTTGTAAGATACCTTTACTTATAAACTAACCAGTTTTTGGTGTTTGGTAAACCATTAAAAATTAGTTTAAAAGTAGAAAGCATTTTTAAAGGAAAAAATGAATATCGATCTCCATATGCATTTAAAAGAACTAGTATTGCTTATAAGTATATTTCCACCCAACACAACCTTGGTGTGCAATTCGTGACTGAAGATCAAAATTAATTTACCATTAGCAGAAGAAAGAAACAGAACTGGACATTATAGGGAAAAACCAGAAAGAAAAAAAGATGGCAAAATGATGGGAATTAGTGAAGAATGTGTAGCTATCTTCAGAACAATAATCCCCACATGCCTATAGTTAGGGAGAATATACTCTTCTTTTCCATGACAATTTTATGAGGGCTTTAATCTCAATCAAACTTTCCAAAAAGAATCTGTTGTTCGGGTCTGGTCAAATAGTTTTCCACTTGAGCATTCGATCTCATCTAAAGACTACCAAATCTCAATAGTGGACACCATAATGTGCCAAAGCTTTTGTTTTGGGAAAATTTTGAAAAATACCGTCTTTCCATTAAGTATATGAAAAGATATGGCATAATTATAGAAATGTAAAAAAATTTAGTTGCAATATTAAAAGTTTATTATGCAACGTGCAATAATTATAAGTTTAGGGATGGCCTCCTGCAAGGTAACCTAAACTTTAGCAGGGGTCTTTCTACAATTCTAACAATACTCTAGCTACAGGGATCTATCTCTAATAATTTTACATGGCCTATCTCTAATTATTTTACAGGGACCTATGCTAATAACTTTTCAGGGGCTTTTTCCTTCAACTTTTCCCCATCATTTTTCTACCACCTGCAATCTGCAAAAAGATAATAAAAATCTGCAACAAAAATTTGCAGAAACCTCAATAGGAAATAGCAAAACATCAACAAAAAATAATAAAACATGAACTGAAAAAATGCAACAAAAAATACATTAAAAAATTCAAATAAAACAGCAAAAAATATAATATAAAAATAAAAAAAATTGAAAAAAACATATGACTAAAAAAAAAAATCAACTGAAAATCATAAAAGCATCAACAAAGCTAAATTACTTCCTCCGTTTCACTATGTTTGGCACCATAGGTTTAGGTGGTGTTTTTTTTGTAAGTTGAAATGTGTGGAGGAAATAGAGTGAAGAGAGTAAAAAGTTTAATGAGTGGTTGGTAATAATGTACTTTTTACCATAAAAGGAAAGGTGACAAACTTAGAAAAATATACAAATATGGTAAGCATGCCAAATTTAAGAAAACAGAGGGAGTATCATTTAAAAAAAAAACTACAAACATCAACTCCTAACAAGCAACGATTGAGCACTTACAAGCAACGATTGAAGCACTTACAAGTTATAAAATAAGCACCTACAATCTACATTTGAAGCACTAACAAAAAATGAAAAAACTAACGTAAGGAAAAAAACACTAAAAAAAATCAGTCATATCATCAAAAAAGCTACAAACATCAACTCCTAACAAGCAATGATTGAAGCACTTACAAGCAACGATTGAAACACTTACAAGTTATAAAATAAATACCTACAACCTACATTTGAAGCACTAACAAAAAAAATGAAAAAAACGTAAACATAAGGAAAAAAAACTACGAAAAATCAACCATATTACAAAAAAGGCTACAAACATCAACTCCTAACAAGCAACGCTTGAAACACTTACAAGTTGTACTCTAATCACCAATTGTTTTCATAACACACAAGTTATAAAATAAACACCTACAACCTACATTTGAAGCACTAACAAAAAATGAAAAACGTTAACATAAGAAAAAAGACACTAAAAACATCAACTTTTATTACCAAAAAAATATCAACCATATCATAAAAAAAAGCTACAAACATCAACCCCTATCATCTAAAACTCATCAATAAAATGAAAAAAAATCAACATGAGAGAGAAAAAAAACTTAAAAGCATCAACAAAAAAGCTACGGTACCTCAAAATTATAAATTATTCACTCTGAAAATCATAAAACATCAAAGATTTTTTTTTAAAAAAAAAAACTACAAACATCAACTTCTAACACATGAACCTCATCCGGAAAATGAAAAACATCAACATAAAAAAAAATCTACAAACATTAATTCCTATTACCAAAACCTCAGCCGAAAAATGAAAAACATCAACCTGATAAAATTTTAAAAAACTACAAATATCAATCCGTATCACCAAAAAAAACTACAGGACCTCAACTCATATCAATAAAATCCACCTGAATAATAAAAAACATCAACATAAGAGAATAAAAAGCTAGAAACAACAACAACAAAAAGATATAGTACCTCAAGTATAAAAATTCTTCAAAAATAAAGGACCTAAGGGATTCGAACCCTGGAATCTAACCTCAAAGCCCAGAGAAATAACCTCTACACCAAAGACTCTTATTCAACATAAACTCAGTCAATTAATATTAAACCTCAGCATGTACATCAAGAACGTAAATTCTTGAAAAATAATGGTCTCAGCTAGACTTAAAACATCAAAAAAAAGTTACAGTACCTCAAGAATAATTTTTTTTCAAAAATAAAGGACCTGGGGGATTCGAACCCTAGTCTCTAACCTCAAATGCCAGAGAAATAAATACTATACCAAAGACTCTTATTCAAAATAGATTTTGTCAAATAATATTAAACCTCAACATGTACATCAAGAACATAAATTCTTAAAAATAATGGTCTCAGCAAGACTTGAACCCCTGACCTCTAACCACAACAACATGGGTACTAACCACTAGGCCAAACAATTTTAATGATACATGCTTTGTCAAGGAACTATAACATCATGAAATCTCTTTGGGAAAAAAAGACAAAATTAACCTCCCCTCTCGCATGTAAAACCTTCGTCCTTCCACCGTCCGCCTCTGTATGCCGCGACCACCGCCGTTTGCGCGTGCAAAACACGAGTGCTGCTTTTCTTTCGCCATTATCAGGCGCGTGCAAAACACGCGCACTGCTTTTCTCTCGCCATCATCAGGCGCGTGCAAAACACGCGCGCTGCTTCTTCGCTCCACCATCAGGTGCTTGCATCTGACTCCTGACGCCTCCTTTTTCTTCAGTGCTTTGGTTCTCTGACGTCGGCGAAGGAGAAGAACGCTTGCACCTTCTCCTTCTTCAGACATCTCTTCACGGAGAAGAACTAGCGGTCGGCAGCGCGGTGGACCTGTACCTCAAGAAGAAGAACCGACGCTTAGCAGTGGCGCCGTCGAAAGCGTCAGCATCGGAAGGTTAACATCTCGCAGGCTAAAATAGGAGTAGAAAAATGTGCGCTGTTGACTACTCGAGGCTTCGAATTGGATCTGAATCGCCGGAGTTCAACGACTTCGATATGGATCTGAATTCGCTAGAGGCTTCGCCGAAAGAAGAATCACGATGGAAAACCGGTAGAAATCCAGTGGATAACCGGTGGAAATTTGGCGTCCGGTGGCGGTTTCCGGTGGGAGGAGCGGTTATTGGTGGGAGTAGAGAAAAAAAGAAAAAAGAAAATTAAGGATATTTTGGTGATATTTGTAGAGTCCTTGGGAGTTGGACTTCTTTATGGCATATTGTGAATACTGGGATCTGGTGTTTTAACACCACTGCGATCAGGTTTTCTGGACAGCAAGGTTTAGCCGTGAATTATGGAGCGAATTATGGAATATGATTATGCGATTAGATCAGAATATTGTGAAGATAAGTATGTGATTTCGTGGCTATCTAATTCTGGTAAACGAATATTCCTGTAATAGTTAGGAATTGATTAAATAGTTTATTTATGGTACAAGTCCTATTAATAAAGGATTGTCCATTTACAAACCAGATTAGGATTAGATCTTTCCTTAGTCTAGAAGTCTATTCTTGGTAGAGTTAGACAAGGAAAGAGTTTGATACAAGGCAGGATTGCGAAGGATATAAAAAGAAGAAGATACAACGCAATCAGTGAGCGAAGTAATCAAGTTTTTATCTCTACGTGAGAGCTTTGGAGCGATCTGCCGTGGTGTTTTTGGAGGTTCGTAAACAACCGACCAAGTTCGTAAAGATCAGAAACAAGGAAGTCTTAATTTCTCGGGAGGAGGAGATCCAGGGAGACGTGTTGATCGTGAGGGTTCAACGACGTAGGATCGGCAGTGAGGGGATCTCACAACATCCACTCAATAGGTTAGCAATGGATTAGTATTTAAGTTAAGCTTCTTGTACTAAAGACTGCTTTCTAGTGGATGGTTTCTGATCTGGGCAAGGCCCCGCAGACGTAGGTGTATTTGCACCGAACTGCGTAACCAAGTTGTGTGTGCACTGCGTATTTCGTTTTGAGTTTTAACATCAAACTGAACTTGGTGTTTCAACACCAAACTGTTAAACAACTTGGCATAAAGGTTTAGAATTTAGGTGAAACTGAAATTCAATTGGTATCAGAGCACGGCACTTGCTGACCCCTAAACAGGGAGAGTGAGATCAGGTTTCACCATGGCACCAAAGGAGGGGGCTTCGGTCACGCGACCACCGTTGTTGGAACAAGGAAACTATGCCTATTGGAAGGCACGCATGAAGGTGGTCATTGGAGCATTAGATGATCAAGCTTGGAACAATGTCATAAATCATTACACTCCACCTACAGTAGCCGAATCTGCGGGATCAAGCTCATTGACGGCTAAACCATTCTCTGAATATTCTACCGAGGAGCACAAAGCACACATGTCCAACTCAAAGGCGTTAAATGCCATTTTTACGGCAGTGGATGAAGATCAGTTTAAGATGATTGTAAATTGTGAGACTGCTAAAAAGGCGTGGGATGTGTTACAAACTTATCATGAGGGGACAAGCTCCGTCAGAGAATCAAAGTTGCAGTATTACACGGCAAAATTCGAAGATCTAAAGATGCGCGAAGATGAGACTATTTCCGAGTTCAATGGACGAGTCCGAGATATTGCCAACAAAGCTTTTCAGTTTGGCAAAAAGTACAAAGATCACAAGCTTGTAAGAAAGGTTTTGAGAGCACTGCCACCACGTTTCAACATGAAGGTCACAGCGATTAATGAAAATGGAAGGATAGGAACAATGACGCTTGATGAACTTATGGGTTCACTGGAATCTTATGAGATGGAGATGCTGCAAACAAAAGCAGGTAAGAAAGAGATGGCTTTCTCAAGCATAACCGCTGGAAATTCAGAAGTGTATATAGACAATGAAGAGTCCGATGAAATTGCAAACATAACCAGGAATTTCTCCAGATTTATGAAAAAGGTGGGCAGGAAGCCACAAGAGAAGTCAAGTGGAAGCAAAAATCCAAACGCAAACTCCACTCCAAGATTTGGCCAAGCAATTGGTGTTGAAACACCAAAGTTCAAGTCAACAAATCCAAACCTGAACAGGAAAATCCAATGTAGAGAATGTGAAGGTTTCGGGCACATACAAGCTGAGTGTGCCAATACACTTAAAAGGCAAGGAAAACCGTATGCCGCAACCTGGAGTGATGATGATGGAGGAGATGATGGTAAGGATGGAGAGGAGTATACCAATCATGTTGCTTTCGGTGTGTCAGTGGTGGAGCTAGAAGAATCTTTCGAGGAAGGAGTCAGTGTGCTGAATGAAAGTGAGAGTGGTAGCTCAGATGAAGAGAGTATCAGCATTTGTGATGATGACATTCGCAAGGAGAGCATGGAAATGTACAAGATGTGGTTGAAAGTAGCGGATGAAAACAAAGACCTCAAGTCCGAGAACAAGAGATTGAGTGAAAATGCTAAAATGAAGGAACTTGAAAAAGAAAAGGTGATCAGTGAACTGGAAAGAGTAAAGACGGAACTTGTTGGAATGGTGCAACGAGCAGAGGCAGCAGAACAAGCTATTAGACGTCTCAATACAGGGAAAGCTAAGCTCGAAGATTGTCTAAAAATGAGACAGACGACCAAATACGGAATTGGCTATGAAAGATCTTCACCAGTGAATTCATGGAGCAACAAGATAGATCAAGGTGCACCGACTCCAAGAATAATCGAGAGAAATTGCCTCACCAAAAGGATCAGACGATGTGGATACTGTGGAGCTCTAGGGCATGTGAGAAATAGGTGTTTTAAACTACTTAGGACACTGTTCTCTAACTCAGCAGATCGAAGTTTCAACACCGTGCCAGGATATGATACAGGGCGCCGTTTCAACTCTGGAGGATACAGAACCGGAGTTCTGAACACACGCGTTAATCAAAGTCCGCATCACATCACTCGACCAGTAAGCCAGGTATGGGTTCGAAAATCTCAAGATGTTTGTTTTACAAGTTTTGTATGTTTTGGGGCACATACAGGAAATTCTTGGTATTTCGATAGTGCGTGTTCAAGGCACATGACTGGAGTTCCTGAATTTCTGCAAAAATTCAAACCTGGATTTGGTGGATATGTTAGATTTTGTGATGGGAAACGCAGTAGAATAATCGGCAAGGGTGAGTTAGCCATCAAAGGGCTTCCGGTGTTCCAAGATGTGTTGCTGGTGGAAGGTCTGAAAGCAAACTTGTTGAGCATTAGCCATATATGTGACAATGAAATGACAGTGTTTTTTGACAAGGATAAATGTGTAGTAAACCATGGAACTGGAATATTCACTGGATCTAGATCAATGGATAACTGTTATTTGCTCGATCAAGATGTCACTTGCTGTAGCTTGGAAAAAGAAGTCATAGAGCCTATTAATGTGATGGTTGATGATTCAGAGGAATATACTATGGGTGAAAGTGATATCCTCGACACAGAGAATCCTACTGGTGTTGAAATACCAGCACAGTCAACTGGTGTTGGAACATCGGAAACAGTGACACATGAATCTGAACAAAGTCCAACCAAATACATGCAGTTAAGGGATAAAGGAGGAACCGTGGCCAGATTGGAGTCGATGAGGCTAATGTTGGCAGTATCATGCATGCTGGACTTTACTCTTCATCAGATGGATGTCAAGAGTGCATTACTGAATGGTCTAGTAAAGGAAGAAGTTTACGTGGAGCAGCCTAAGGGGGTTGAAGACTCACATTTTCCTGATCATGTCTATCGGTTGAATAAAGCATTGTATGGACTCAAGCAGGCATCACGTGCATGGTATGAGCGACTGACACCCTTTCTGATTCAGAAGGGATATCGTCGAGGGGGAGTGGATCGTACACTGTTTGTGCTGCATAAGGGGACAAATCTTCTAAACGCACAGATTTACGTTGATGATATTGTCCTTGGATCCACCTCTTCAGCATTGGTGAAGGAGTTTGGTGACCTAATGACTACGGAGTTCGAAATGAGTATGGTAGGAAAATTGTCATATTTTCTGGGGTTACAGGTTACTCACGAGAAGAAAGGTCTGTTTATTAGCCAACGGAAATATGCTGAGAACTTGATCAAGAGATTTGGACTTGCAAGCGCAAAGGCAGTATGCACTTCAATGACTACCACCGATAAACTCACAAAAGATTATCTGGGTCAAAGTGTTGACCAAATATTATACAGGAGTATGATTGGCAGCCTGTTATATTTAACTGCAAGTAGACCAGACATCTGGTTGAGTGTTGGTATTTGTGCTCGCTACCAGGCTAATCCAAAGGAATCACATATGGCAGCTGTGAAGAGAATTACTCGATATATAAGTGGAACAGTGGAGTATGGAGTATGGTTTTCTAGGAACAAGGATTCGCAGTTGGTAGGTTTCAGTGACTCTGACTGGGCCGGGAATGCTGATGATTGTAAGAGTACCACTGGTGGTTGCTTCTTTGCTGGATCAAATATGGTCAGTTGGTATAGTAAAAAGCAGAACTCTATATCATTGTCTACAGCTGAGGCAGAATATTTAGCTGCAGGGAGTTGTTGTGCGCAACTATTATGGATGAAGCAGATGATGAGAGACTATGGATTCAATGATGTGAGTTTGACAGTCTTATGTGATAATAAAAGCGCCATTGATATCTCCAAGAATCCTGTGCAACATTCGAGGACAAAACACATCGATATCCCACATCAGCTTACCAGGGATTTGGTCGAAAAAGGAGAAGTTACAGTTCATTATGTCCCAACATCAGAACAACTTGCTGATATCTTTACGAAGCCTCTGGATGGTGAGACTTTTGAAGGCCTCAGACAGCATTTGGGAGTGTGTCGAATGTAAGGTACCCAGATCTGTCTATTCTGTTGTATTATTTACTATTTTCCTTTAAATACAGTCGAAAAAATAGAAAAACAGAAAATACCAAAAAATTTGGTGAGGTGGTATTTAAACACCACATGATGATGCTGTGTTGCATCCCTGGGTCAAAGTGGTGAAGTCCACTGATTTTGCCAAAGCAAAAGGCATGGAGTTGGAGCGTTTTGATGGTCCTCTATTCGTGCTTCAAGAATATCTAAGACAATTGCCCATTCCGGTGGTGGAAATCAATGACAGTGATGAGGAGACAGTCTATGTAGGGAGAGCTGTTGAAATTGAAACAGTGTCTATGTTGAAGGAATCTAAGAGTGCATCTGTGATAGTGGAGAATGTGTCTGAGACAAGAGAAATCGAGGATGATGTTATGGATCAGCAAGCAGGTGCTGACAATGAGAACTATGAAGTGAATAGTACTGGTATTGCTACACCAGGAACTGTGATGGGTGAGACCGTATCAGAATTATTGGAGTCTGCTTCTGAGAATGGAGAAGATGAGGATATAACTGAAAAAATTCAGAGAGTGCTGATGTGACTGTTTTTGGTATTCAAACACCAGTTGTGAACTCTAATGTTGATGACCAGGTACCTGTGAATTCAACACAGGATGTGGAATTTGGCTGAAAGGGAGCAAAATCCTGAGGGGTATGATCTTGAAAATCTGGCAAAACTGACTGAAATAGCCAGTGGTGAAGACACAGTAGAGGGTACTGGTGTTGGTGTTGAAATACCACTCGAGACCAGACAGACGTGGGTCAAAGAGAAAATGCATGGAGGTGGGTGTTGAAACACCAACAGAGTCTGGTGAAATGCATATCACTCAGATGTCAAAGAAGGCCAGGGATAGTGTGGCCTCTGCTTTCAAGGGTGCTCGAAGGTCGAAGAGGTGCAGAGATAAGAGTATGGCCACTAGTGAGGACAGTGATGAGCCGATTGGGCTGAAACTGAAGAAGTTACATGTAGACCGACAACAGAGACCAGTTGAGCCTCAGGCACTACCTGCACCTAAGGAAGATATTGGCGGAAAGGCCAGCTGATGCTGTAAAATATAAGGAATGTGGATTCACAGACTATTTGCACCATCTCAAGGTGTTTAAGGCAGCTACCTGTTTCTGTGACTATAACAAGCAATTTGTGCTGGAGTTCTATTCGAATCTGAAAGCTGAATGTGAAAATGAAGAATCACCCTGGTTTCATAGGGTTTATGTGCGTGGAGAGATTGTTGAGTTTTTCGCCAAAGGCGTTGAACCAGTGTCTAAAGCGTAGCTCGTCAAGGGATGGCAAACCGGTGTTCCAACACCAGATGCCATAGAATTATGATGAGGTGGCGGTAGAGCTTACTGGTGGAGTGGAGAGCTCATGGCCTGAGACTGGTCGACAGCAGATAACTGCGTCTAACCTCAAGTCCAGTTTGGGAGCGCGTTGTAAGGTGACTATGGGCAGATTGATTTTTAATGATATCATTGATTGTGATCGCAAGACCAGGAAGGAAGCTCTGTTACATCCGTGTGTGATCACTACGGTGCTGCAAAAAGGGGGAGCAGCTATAAGGGACTCTGTTGAGTGGATTACTGTCCAAGTCTTAAAACCGATGGTAGAGTGGTCGAATTATCAAGGACTTACCTTGGATTCATCCGGAAGAGGTTTGCTCGGATGCTGGTATGTCGAGGTTGAAAGCTATTGAGGCTCGAGTTGGAGTATGCTAGGAACTGATTGAACGACATCAGGCTATTTTGGCAAAGTTTCAGGGGGAGTTGGCTGCTTTGGAGGCTGAGCGAGGGTTTTTGCTGGCTGCAGCAACTCAGAATGCTGCTGGTTCAGATACTGATGGTTCAGAGGATGATGATGTCGTGGAAGAATCTGATGATATGGATTAATTGGTTTTCTTGTCATATTCATGAATCCAGGGGGAGAAAACAGGATAGATTTATTGTTTTACTTGCTGAATTTTATTAGTAAACCTGTATGACCTGTGTTATTGCTGATGAATTCACAAATATGCCAAGGGGGAGATTGTAGAGTCCTTGGGAGTTGGACTTCTTTATGGCATATTGTGAATACTGGGATCTGGTGTTTTAACACCACTGCGATCAGGTTTTCTGGACAGCAAGGTTTAGCCGCGAATTATGGAGCGAATTATGGAATATGATTATGCGATTAGATCAGAATATTGTGAAGATAAGTATGTGATTTCGTGGCTATCTAATTCTGGTAAACGAATATTCCTGTAATAGTTAGGAATTGATTAAATAGTTTATTTATGGTACAAGTCCTATTAATAAAGGATTGTCCATTTACAAACCAGATTAGGATTAGATCTTTCCTTAGTCTAGAAGTCTATTCTTGGTAGAGTTAGACAAGGAAAGAGTTTGATACAAGGCAGGATTGCGAAGGATATAAAAAGAAGAAGATACAACGCAATCAGTGAGCGAAGTAATCAAGTTTTTATCTCTACGTGAGAGCTTTGGAGCGATCTGCCATGGTGTTTTTGGAGGTTCGTAAACAACCGACCAAGTTCGTAAAGATCAGAAACAAGGAAGTCTTAATTTCTCGGGAGGAGGAGATCCAGGGAGACGTGTTGATCGTGAGGGTTCAACGACGTAGGATCGGCAGTAAAGGGATCTCACAACATCCACTCAATAGGTTAGCAATGGATTAGTATTTAAGTTAAACTTCTTGTACTAAAGACTGCTTTCTAGTGGATGGTTTCTGATCTGGGCAAGGCCCCGCAGACGTAGGTGTATTTGCACCGAACTGCGTAACCAAGTTGTGTGTGCACTGCGTATTTCGTTTTGAGTTTTAACATCAAACTGAACTTGGTGTTTCAACACCAAACTGTTAAACAACTTGGCATAAAGGTTTAGAATTTAGGTGAAACTGAAATTCAATATTTATAGCAGTTTTATAATTACACGATAGGTCCCTAGAGTTTCTAGCGAATTTAAAAAAAGAACCCCACCCAAATTTCATATTTATATTAATTGCATAATAGGACATGCCTAAAGTTTAGGCTGCTTAAAGTAAGACTTTGTGAGTTTATTATCCGATTAATACAATTTGAAAATTTTATTTTCATTTCTTCTAATTTACCGTTTAAATATTAATTTTTCCATAACTTATAGAATGGTTGTCTTTCAAAACACATACTCTTTGTTTTGTGGTTAAAAAAATAGAGAAGAAAATATACGGTGATCTTTTAACCTCTTTTTTCCCAAGCCAATGGGTAAGAAAAGAACCAACAAATGTTCATCATCATATTAGAACTTTAGTTTAATCTTTTTGTAAAGCCACCAGAAGTGAAGCTGTCGGTGCGTCAGCTCCCACTTCTTTACCAAAAGGAAAATCTTTCTCCCCAAACTGCCAAAGTAAAGGGCCAAAACCAACAACGTATTGACCCCTTCTTTAAATTTTAAGGGCCAAACCAACAACGTATCTAATGTTTATGTTTTTCATGTGCATACGAGTATATTTTTCATACCTTTTATATTTATGAATGACAAGTCTTTTTTTTTGGGGGTTGCTTTTTTATTTTGATAATTTTCATTTGTATTAAACAAAATTAATTTTTTTTCATTCATTAATTTTACTTTTCTATAGTTCTATGAGTCCATATCTTGAAACACGTTCCACAAGTCATGGAAAAATCAAGATTTAAAATGTAAATTAGAATAAATGAGGATAAAAATTTTTGGGTGTTTAATATTGCAACTAAGACCTTTTGTCTTTTATTATTTTAATTAAACTTTGTCTTTCTATAGGCTTATGGAAAGATGGAAAGAAAATCTTTCCCAAAACTATGCCTAGTTCTATTCAATTTTATTTGTTTATTTGACCCCTCTTAAATTGGGATAAATCTTAATAAAGAAGACATTTCCTAATATTTATGGAGCAATAGTTGTACTTTCTAATTTAAACATTATATTGCTTAAATTTTAATATTCCACATCATAACAAATCATGTGATAAAACGTGTTTGAATGTGAAAATACAAAAAATATAATATAAAAAGTACATTGTTTAAGTTAAAAAGTACGTGTATTTTAAAAAGTACAACAATTATCTCATAAGACAAGGAAAAAAAATATTTTTCTAAAATATTCCTTAAATTAAATGTCTGAAATAAAATACTATAAATAAAAAAAAAGAAAATATGAGTAATGTTAGGAGTCCGTCTCCTATGAGATCGTCTCATGGTGACACCAGAGACTAGAGGCAAAATAGGAAAAGAGCAAATCAAATTTGGGGGCAAAAACACAACTAATTTGGACTCGGGGTAATAAATGAAAAATGCAAAAAACTTGGGGGACCAAACATCAAATATAAGAAAAACTCTCGTTGTCACCACCTTGCATCCGCGCCGTCGCCGCCTCGCTTTTCTCCTTTCTCCAACTCCTTCCTTTCATCGACAGTTAATCACAGACTCCCTCCTCTGCTCCCTCTTTCACTGGCGCCGAACCCTAACCCCCAAATCCGCTCCGGCTCAACTCGATCCAGCGGATCTCCATCATCGCCCGTGCGTTCGACGACGCGGAAGGAGCTGATTCTGTTCCTCAGCGAGAAAAATGACGACGACGATGAGGAGGTTGTTGAGAAGAATGTAACCAGAACTTTGAGCGTTTGTTAAAAGTTTGTACCGGAGAATCAAAGTTTTTGAGTCATTCCGACGAGTTTTCTGGTCAGAAGTCACGGTGACCCTGGAATTGTGGATTGAGATTCCGGTGTTCTAGTTCGGATCGGTTCAGCCTTGGACGGTGACGGTGTTAGTCTTGTTTGGTGGATTTTCGATGATTAGAAACATTTTTCCGATGATGATTGATAGGATTCCTAGCGACAATTGGTTGGGTAGAGTTCTTCCGACAATTGGTTGAATTCTGGCGATTAAAAGCGTTTTTTCGGCAACAAGTGGTTGGATTTCCGGCGAAATCAGGCCTGTTCATTTTTTTGGCAACGACAACATGTCGTTTTTCCAGCGAAGGTGGATCACATGATTAATTTGGGCTTGATTGTTTTTGCACTTGTGTTGAGCCTAATTTCTAAAACATCACCTTCAAATTATAATTCATCTTATTAAACTATTAAAACATCATTTGAGCTTGACTATTTAGATTTTGTCTTTAGTTGAGCCTAAATTTTGAAACTTCACCATCAAATTATAATTCATTCTATTAAATTATTAAAATATCATTTGTACCTGATTATTTAGCCTTTGTCTTTAGTTGGCCCTAACTTTTAAAACTTCACCATGAAATTATAATTCATCCTATTTAATTATTAAAACATCAAGGTTAAAAATTAATTCTAAGGAAAAATGAATTAATAGATAAATATCACATAAAAATAATAAAATATTTAAGCATCAAATAAAAAAAACTAAAAATACACTAGATTATAGTTAAAACTTTAAATAAATTAGAATAGTTTAATGTTAGGTATAAATTAAAATACACATAAAAAAAATATAGTTCAACATCAAATAGATAAGTTAAAAATTTTTAAAAAATAAAATAAAGCAACACCCAATACAAAACTAAAATACACATAATGCTCAGTTCATCTAAAAGTAGCTTGTCGGGACTTAATTATTATTTACTTTCATACTGAGATGTTACACAATTATGTTGTGATGGTTCAATTTTTTTATTTGATATTTTATAAAAGTACTGAGAAAATGTTGATTTAAACAAGATATTCACATGCTCCACTGCACTTATACATTCCACTGTTGTTGCATTGAAATAACTTGTTAAACATCATTCATTACAACAAAGGTTCAAATGCAAAAAAAATTCGCTAACATAAAAATTGAAAAAATTCAAATCAAGCTAAACCATCAATAACTATCAAGCGCCTCAACACTAACAAGCAACCATCATAACTGAAAAATCAATGACAAACAATACATCCCAAACATTCAAATTCTATTTCCCCCCAACTTATTTCCCTTCGTTGCTCGCTTGTTCATGGACTTGCCTTCTCTCCTGCTAGTTTTGAAGAGGATGGCTCTTCTACTTCACCAACGCCAAGATCAAAGGTTGATCCGGTCCTCTATTCAAGGGAACATCTTTAGGAGCATGATTCCTCATAGCATGTTTTTATTATCTCATTAATGACATAGTAAATCTCTACCTTGGAAAGTGTTCATCTGAAAAAAATATAAAATATCACATACAGTAATAAAAGCTTCAATAGATGAAATTAAAACATCACAATAACACCCATAACATGACTGATAACTCATTGTGAAACATCAAATACAGTATTTAAAACATCAATATCAAAATCTTAAAACATCAATCAGTATACACTAAATTATCAAAAGAACGAAACTGAACATCAGTTGCATACTTAAATATGAAAATACCACGAGCATCAAACGCTGAAATTAAAACATCATACCAATACATAAATAAGTACTTAAAACCTAAAGCAAGAAACATCACACAGAAAACAAAAACATCAACAACAATATGTAAAATATCACATCTGAAAAACAACAAAAGTTACAGTTCCTACTTCCGTCTCGATTGCAACAATAATGGGCAAGCGTTCTTAGACATCTAAGAAACAACAAAAACAATACAAAAATTTGCACAAATTGTAACAAAACCCTAAGACATGACACACAATCAAAACCGAACATCAATTGCACAATTAAGCATGAAAACACCACATGCATCAAACGCTGAAATTAAAACATCACACCAACACTGATAACAGTATTTTAAGCCTAAAACATGAAATATCTCACTGAAAATGAGAAACACCATTACCTGTACCTAAAACATCACTACTAAAATTAAGGCAAATCCTTCTTCCATCTCGATTGCAACACTAGTGATGCGAATCTTCTTAGGCATCTAACAAACAAAAGCATCAACACAAATATTAGCACAAACTGAAACAAAATCCTAAGATATCACACACACATACACACAATCAAAACAACAAAACTGAACATCAATTGCACACTTAAAACACTACAAGCATCAAATACTGAAATTAAATCATCACACCAGCACACATAACTATACTTGAGCCCTAAACATGAAACATCACATAGAAAACCTGAAACATCAACAACAATATTTAAAACATCACATATGCAAAATAACAAAATTTACAGATCCTCTTTCCTTCTCAATTGCAACAACAATGAGAAAGCACTCTTAGACATCTAAGGAACATAAACACAAACAAATTTTTTTAGCGCAAATCATAACAAAAGCCTAAGATATCACACACAATCAAAACTGAAGATCAATTGCACACGTAAGCATGAAAACACCACAAGTATCAAGCGCTGAAATTAAAACATCACAACAACACTAATAACAGTACTTAAAGCCCAAAACATGAAACATCACACTGAAAATGAGAAACAACATTAATGGTACCTAAAACATCACATCCAAAAAATTTATAAAAATTACAAATCATTCTTCCTTCTCGATTGCAGCAATAGTGAGGCAAATCTCCTTGAACATCTAACAAACAACAACAACAACACAAATATTAGCACAAATCCGTAAGAACAACTCACGAAACACAAAAAAATAGAGAAGTTTCCAAATATTAACACAGTGAACAACATAAACCCTAGAAAATCACATGAATAAAAAAAAGAAAACAAAAATCGAAAAAACCAGCAAAATCCTAAAAATATGTGTTAACCAATGCATTTAACACATTTACTGTTATGTTTTGGTTGGTTGATTTGCTAGTTTTAGTCGGGTTTACATCACAAGGGGTTTAGATAGCGATTGTTGGTTTTCTTGTCTAAATCCTTAATTTTGTATACTTGATTAGATTTAATGGACACTATGTCCTTACAAGCGTCTATATATTGTTTTTGAGCTTATTTGTAGATTTTTCGTAAGCACTCAGATGTTATTTGTAGAAGGCCATTCGCAAAAAAGATATTAGATGGTAGAAGGTTATTCGTAAGAATGGTAGTAGACAAAGGACCACGAGTCAAAACGTGGTAGTAGATGGAATCTTGCCACGAAGATAAAGGAGTCGAAGTTTAACAAGGGAAGGTCTGGCACGCCCGTGTGATGCTGCACTGGTTGTGCCAGCCAAAATGGGTGGTGTCAAAGTGCTTTGGCATAGGCTGCAAGTAACTACACAGCTCATGCCGATCAACAAGCTCGTGTGGCTAAGTATGCAGCACGGGCCATGTAATAATGAGCGACTTATGCCCCTTGAAGTCAAAATCCTAAGACCAGCCCATGGGATGTGAATATTTTCATAACCGCACCATCAGTTCCCTAGTAATTGACTCCCAGTCAGCAGCTTGCAAGGTATAACATGGTCTGCACCGCTCAGAAGGTGAAATAAAGCTTCCAGTCGGCAACCTGCGAGGAATCACATGGCACGTGCCATTAAAACACTCATAAGGTGCTTCCAGCTGGTGGCGCGCAAAGATATGCACGACCGTGAGTTAAAAAGCCGGAAGACTACGCCCATCCGGAGGCCCATGCCTTATTGCACGGGTCATGTGCTATTGCATGGCCTGAGCGGATGCTAGGATTTTAGTTGCCCTTTTTAAACCTCTTTCAAGGCCAAATTCTATCTACTATATAAGAGGACCTATGTCTACTAGGGTTTAAGTTTGGATAGTTTTATTTTCCTTCTCCTAGTTTTTCCTAAGAGTAGGTAGAGAGTGAAATGGGCTAACCCTTCTCTCTTAGTTTAATTCTCCTAGTTTTGCCTAAAGGCACCGAATCAATGGATAGATTGGGTTCAATGCTTAGGGAGTAGTGATTTAGCTTGGGGATTTATATTTTTATTCATGACTTGGTAGTTATTTTGTTAGATTATAAGATCTCCATATCCCTTAATGCTTATGAATATTATGCTGACTTTTACCATACGTTCTTGTTAAATGCATGATTGATACACCATGTTGGCATAAACCTTAGTCTACTTTCATGTATGGCACATTATTGGTGTCCCATTAAGAGTTTCGCTAGGGTAATAGGGGGAGTGAGAGTCCGCAACCGTGTAAGTGTATGCATGTGGGTTGTGAGCACCTCTCCGATGACCGTACACTTGTTTTAACTAGACTGAGCCCGATAGGTTCTGAATAAAGATAGTTAGTAGAAACTAGGGTTGGCATAATTTGACCTATGTTGTTGCAACCTTAGAGTCACCATAAGGTGCCAATCCTTTTGCCTCTATAGACCTAGGGAGAATTATTCATAGTGGAGTGTCCAAGATGTAATTTTACGGGGAAGAATAGATATGCAAAATGGAGGGGCCGTTGATGCACTTTCCTAATAATGGAGGCATTTTAAATAGAAGAAAATGAGAGCACCCTTGTCTGAAATCCAATGGGAAGTGTTGAATATCGACCACACTATGTGCCATAAGTATTAGAATAGGTTTATGTGTCTTGTATTTGATTGAATCTAGGATTGAAATATACTACCAATCATGTAACATATATATCCTCAAGTGCTACCTTTATATATTTTACAATATTGTTCTTTCATGCTTGTAGTTGATAGATAAACCTCTCAAAACCTTGTTTGCAACATTATCTATTCCTGACACGTGGTCAAATTGACAACCCGATTACGGCTTTGCTAATTAACCTTTAAATTCCTAGCACCTTTGTGGATGACCCCGGACTTGCCACTATCTACACTATGGTAGTTTAGTAGTAAGAAAGAGAAAAAAAATAAATTATCTATCTGTGTGAAGCACTCCGTAGGTTAGTTTATCTGTCTTGTGAAAAGGTCGATTTACTAGCGACTCAACGGTTTGCAAATAAATAGACTAGCGTAGGTTGAATGTTGTGACTAAGAAAGACAATTTTTCTTTGCCTTTTATTGACCAAATTCTTGAGAGACTTGTGGGACAGGATTTTTATTGTTTCTTAGATAAATACCGTGTGTATTTCCAATAGACATAGTCCAGGAAGACCAAGTAAAGACCACTTCACGTGCCCCTTTGGAACTTTTGCTTATAGACGCATGCCTTATAATATTTGTAATGCTCCCATCACATTCCAAAGCTGCATGGTAAGTATTTTTTCAGAGTTTGTTGAGCACTTTGTAGAGGTCTTTATGGATGATTTTACCGTTCATGGAGATTCTTTTGATATTTGTTTGCATCATCTATCGCTAGTGCTCATGAGTGCATTGAAAGCAATCTCGTACTAAAATCCAAAAAATGCCACTTCATGGGGGGAAAGGAATTGTATTAGGTCATGTGGTCTCTTCCCAAGGTCTTGAGGTAGACAAAGCCAAAATAGATGCAATCTCATCCCTACCCTACCCCTCTAGTGTTAGAGAAGTTAGGTCATGTGGGTTTTTACCGGCGTTTTATTAAGGACTTCTCTAAGGTTGCCCCCCTTCCCCCTTTGTTCATGATGTTGCGAAAGAGACATATTTTATGGTTGATAAAGATTGCCAAGGAGATTTTGATACTTTGAAAGCAATGCTTATTTTTCCCCCTTTATCCAACCCCCTACTTAGACCCTCCCTTTTGAGATTATGTGATGCTAGTGACCATGTCATTGGTGCGATTTTAGGTCAAAAGATAGGGAGAGTACCACATGTATTGTATTATGCCACTATAACTCTTAATGATGCACGAAAACTACTCCACCATGGGTAAAGTGTTATTGGCTATGGTGTTTGCACTTGAGAAGTTTAAGTCATGCCTACTTGGGACCAAAGTCATTATCCTCACAAACCATGTGGCTCTTTATGATGTGCCTATTTTATGTGCATATTTTGGGACTTTTTGGGATAAGTTTTGCACTCTTTTGTCAACTAGAGCTTGTGTTTTGCCTTGAAATTATCTTAGGAGAGGTAAGAGCAACCTTTGCACTCTTTTACCTTTCTAAGTGGATTTTGTGTGATGAGGAAATAACATCGAGTCTTGAAAACCGAAGGCCGCTAAAGATCACCTTTTGAAGACTTTGAAGACTTGCTTTGAAGATTTGAAGACTTAAAGAATGGAATAAAACTGAAGTAAATATGAGAATTTGAACCAAGAAGGAAAAAAATTTAAGAGTGTTGACTGCAGTCTTCACGACGGGTGAAGATTAGTTCACGCGTCGCAAACTTTGGGTGGCCAGAAATCTTCGTTGCCCTTTTTGTACTATAAATACTAAATCCTATCCTCTCTCTCTTATCTTCTCTTCGAGCCTGTTTTCCCTCTTTCAAACCCTAGTTTTCCACTATTTTCATCCTTGTTTTAGTTTGATTAATGTTTTGATTGTTGTTGTTAATTAGTATGAATTGTAGTAGCTAAATTTAGTTCTTAGGAGCAATTGACTAAGGCTTCCAAGCCCATATCTTAAGAACAAGTTGTAGCCTATTTAATACTCTTACTATTATGCATTTATGGAGCATTGAATGTGTTTGTTAATGTTATTAATTTTCTTGAAAGCTTGAGTATATGAAGTACTTGTATGATATGCTTGTTAGGGTTTGGGGAAATGCATTGATTTCCCATTTTCTTGATAGGAAATCCAAGAGTATGAGTTAGAACTTTTGATTGTGTTGATGGATTGATGATTTCTAGATAAATATAATACTGTTGAACTCTTTTTCATGTTTGTTCCTCGTAGCAAATGAGAGAAGTCTATGAATTTTGAACGTTCTTGACAAATCTTGTGTAAATGCATAGATTGGTTAAATGGTTAGACACGGTGTAGTGTTTATAAGTGTTTCCAACCTTGTTGATTCTTCGTGTTCAACGCCATCAATGGGATACTTTTAGTCGTGTTTCAACTAAGGGAGTCATTGGTGAGGTTTGACAAGAGATGTCGAATTCAATCTTGCAAACTACTATCTAAGAAGGATAGAAGTTTAGTCTTCATGACAAGTAGTGAAAGTAATAAATAGGTTGCATGTTCAATGATAGATAAGATGCTTGGAAGTGGAAGTCAATTGCACCCAAGGTTCCATAACTAGTGTTTTAAATCTTATTCTCTTAGTTTGTTCCATACTTTCTATCTTTTTTGCTGGTTAACTTGTCTTTAAATTTCGTAACTTAAGAAAAACCAACACCAACCCCTCCCCCCCCTCACATACTTTTATATGTATCTATATTTGTCTATGCATAGTATGTTTTCCACTATATATGTTTAAACACTTGGAAAGATCCCTCTTCTCGTGGACGACCCCGACTTGCCATTATCTACTAGATTGTAGATAGGAAGAATTTAGGGCCTAAAATAGTAACTTTGAGAGGTACAGCAAAGACCTCCCACTTCACCACTTAATGACCAAACCTAAAATAATTAGATAGATACTTCTCTTGAGTAAGTTTGACTTAGAAGTGAGGGATAAGAAGGGGAATGAAAATGTAAAGGCCGCCCATTTGAGTCGACTGGTGTCTTCTTATGAGTTGGAGACCATTATAGAGAAGGTAACGAGAGAGTCTCTCTGGGAAGAATTCCCGGATAAGAACTTGTTTGCAATTAAGGAAGCTCACTATTGTTATGCCGACTTAGTGATTTTTTTTAGCTCGAATCAATTTCCCTCAATCATCGCCAAAGCCCAAAATGATAGGTTGAGAAGTGAGGCAAAGTACTGCGTGTGAGATCCATAATTATGGAAGCATTGTTCGGATCAAATGATCTGAAAATGTGTCTCCGAGAGTGAGGTGAGTTCAATTCTTAATTTTTATCTTCTTCTTGCTTGTGATGGACACTTTCGTGCTAATAGGACAACTATGAAAGTGTTAGAAAGCAGACTCTATTGGCCTCATATAATGAAGCATACACATCACTTTTTTCCATCTTGTGACAAATGCCAAAGAACATAAAACATCTCCCAAAAGAATGAGATGGCACAAGCAAGCATCTTGTATTGGGAAAATTTTGATGTGTGGGGAATTGATTTCATGTGACTCTTTCCTAGCTCTTTTGGCTTCACCTATATTTTTCTTCTTCACCTATATTTTTCTTGTCGCTGATTATGTGTCCAAGTGGGTCAAGGCAAGGGCCACTTGGAACGAAGATTCAAAAGTTGTGGTAGAATTCTTTGAGGAAAACATCTTCTCCCAGCTTGTGATTCTCCGAGCCATGATTAGTGACTGAGGTACCCACTTTTACAACCGCACAATCGAGGCATTGATGAAGAAATATGGAGTGACTCACAAAAACTCCATGACTATCACCCACAAACAAATGGCCAATTCGTGGTCTTCAATCGAGATATTCATTCCATCCTAGAGAAAACAGTCAACCCAAATAGGAAGGATTGGAGCATTCGGCTAGATGACGGGTTGTGGGCATATAGGACCACCTATAAGAATTTGATTGATATGTCACCATACCGGGTAGTCTTTGGGAAGCCATGTCACTTGCTAGCTGAGCTAGAACACAAAGCGTATTGGGTCATTAAAAGCTTCAATATGAATTTGGATAAGGTTGGTGTGCATAAAAAGCTATAGTTACAAGAGCTTGAGGAGATTCGAAATGATGACAATGATAATTCCGTAATTTACAAGGAAAAAATGAAGACACAATTATATGATCACTAGGAAGGACTCTGACGTTGGTCTAAATGTCCTCCTATCCTAGTCGCGCCTTCGTTTATTCCTGGGCAAATTCTATTCTAAGTGGATTTGGCCCTTTGTGGTGGTGAAAGTTTTCCCACTAGGAGCAGTAGAAATCATGAGCGAGGAGACTTCCCAATCCTTCAAGATTAATGGCCACCACTTGAAGCCATATTATGAGAGTTTTAAACTGAAATTGGTCAAGAAAACTTTTCTCAACGACCTGATTAGTGAGTAGAGGCTTTTGAATGTGAGTACGTCATACCAATACTGTTAAAAAAACTTGGTTTTGGTCATCAGGATAGTAACTCGTGACAGTCCGTCGATGTTATTGTGTAGTTCTCATTGTTAGAAATAACTGTGTCAAAATAATTTGATTTTAAATTCTTTTGTTGACATTGTTGTTTTGTTGGAATATATTGGATTTTTCTTCTCTTGGATTTAGAGAAAGATTATGCTTGCAATGCATTATTTGTGATTTTGCGGGAAAATGGGGGTGTTTTTGAAGAAGGGAGGGGTAATTTGAAGCCAAGAAGGTGGTTTTGAAGTAAAAATGAAGGGTTTGGCAAAGAACTTGTTAAAAAACTGCAATATATGTCAAGGTCCACGAAGAAAAATGTAGAGCAAGAAAAGCCAAGCAGAGCATACTTCGCGAACCGCTATATATGTCACAGTCGGCGAAGAAAACATCGCAAAAAATCATTCATGGCTGAGTGTCCTTCGCGGTCCGCTAAGAACGGATTTAAACCACCCTCAAGCCCGATCTAAAACCCCTTCTCTCCCAAATCCTCCCACATAGATTCCGCCGCCACGACACACTCTCTCTCCAACCACCACTTTTGCTGGAAAACACCTCCATCCATAGGCAAATTCATCGACCCTCATCTCCCTACTTGCACCCTCATCCCTCCCCACTCCCAAAAACCCACCCATTCTTCCAAAATTTCATTCAAAAACTCGAGAACCCTAAATATTGGGGGTTGTTGATTTTTTGGGCAAGTTCCCCAAAGTTTTCTCAAATTGGAAGTCTTTGGAGGCCAATGTCACTTTCTCGTTGCTCTATGCACATTCTCTGTCAATTAAAAGGTAATCTTCTCAAAGTTTTTGGATTGATTAATTGGTTGATTTTTTTTATTGTGGAGATTGTTCTTGTGGTGGTAATCGTGGTACTTATTTCTACATGTAGGGTTTTTACATCTTGTGATTAGATTTTGTCGATATTGGGAAATTGTGGGTTGATACTATTGTTGGCTCTTTTGTTATGGGTTGATACAATTTTTTTGGCTATTTTGGTGAGTTTGTTGTGAGGGTTTATTGTGCTATTATTGGTGATTGGTACTTGTTAATGCTAGAATTTTCCATCCTCCTGTTAATGATCTCCTCCGGTCCAGCTTGCACCTGAACCTACAAGACAGATAAACTAAGGTTAGGTAGGCTCTTTTAATTCCTGTTTCACACACTTGAACTTTTAAGTCCACAACTTTCCGTGGCATTTTCATTATGATGACCTTTTTGTCTCCCAAGGATAGCCTCTCCCGTCGTGTACCCCCTTTTCAAATTTTAGTCCACTCTTTTTCTCCCCTCTCTATCATTGCTTTCCTTTATTTTCTCTTCTCATTTTTCGACAATCGCTTCCTCTCCAAGTACCTTTCGCTTTCCTTTCTTATTTTTTCTTTGTTCTCCCTCCTTTTTCCGCTTGATATCATGGTTTCTACTGCTGGGCTTCCCAAGAGGGATTCATACTGTGACACCACCTCCAGCGAATTCCGCTTCGCTTGTAGCATTATTGAATCCTAGTTCAACATTGACGGGGTTGAGTTCGTTGACATTAAAGATTATGTATTGTATCCGAGGCCTCTCAAACCATCCTAGACGTGCCTGAGTGGATGACCGCCGTATACTTAAAATTCATATTTAAAAATTATTTTATGAACAAGAATTAAAATGAACCATATATATTTTTTAAAGAATGTAATTTCAATTTTTAAAATGAACTAAAATTTAATTTTGAAATGGAAAAGAATGGAAAAGAATGGAAATAAAACGGAAAAGAATGGAAAAGAAATGGAAGATAACAAAAAAATATGGAAAATACAGGCTGACAAACTTGGAAACTTGGAAGAATGGCCCACCCACGAGCGGCCTGACAAACATGGAAGTTGGGGAGCAGTTTTACGTTTTGGGCCATATTTTTGAAACCCTTTGGAACCCCCATTGTGGGGTTCCAAAGTTCCAGATGGGTTTCAGTACCGAACTGGAACCACTCTGGAACCCCCACTGCACATGGTCTTAGAGACCTTAGAAAACTGCTGCCTGCGATCCCCCACTGTCTATCATTTTCCAGTCTGTATTAGGATTCTTCAAACTAGGGCTTACAAACCTCCACCTAAATTCTGTTTAGATCCTTTTAGGTTTTGAGGTGCTGTGTCATCTCCTTAACATAGAGTCTTCTGTGACCCTGTTTCGTGTCTTCTACCACTTGGCCAGGATGCCTCCCGATTGAACTTACTTAAAGTTCTGAGAGGACGGGGTTAAGCTCCTAGTTCAGCTTCCTAATTGGGTTGAATGGAAACGTAGATTTGTTTTTGTAGATGATGAATTGGTGGTTGGCTTCGGTGAGCGAAAAAACTTTCTGGAAGGTCCAGACCAAGCGCTGGGTGCTTGTTCTAGTGCAACAAAGATGGCTCCCCTATGGCATTTTATTTCTCCCATGTGGCAGATTGGATTCTGTGGGATTCCGCCCCGTCGGCGGTTGGCTTGCCCTTCATTCCCGTTAGGCTCATTCCTTTGGGCGGCCCTAACTATTCACGGGTATAGGCTTGTCATTCGTGCTTTTCTTTTTTAGTCTTACCATTTTTCCTTTTTCCTGCCAGTCAGTTGTGTTTTGCCTTTTCTTTGACTTTTAATTCCGTACTCTTTTTTTTTCATAGACATGTCGGTTACCAACTTCATTAGAGATCTGTCCAAGTTTCTGTGGTGTGCTGTCAGCAGTCGTCTAGTTATGTCTATGGAGGACACGGAGGGCATCGTTAACCGCTCTGAGCAGTCCATAGAGCTATCTAACACTGTGGTCAGTGATGATAGACCTTTGGTGAAAAATCTCTGCGCGAATGGGTACCTGTTTCTACTGCTGCCAATATTAGCGGGTTTTCCGCCATGGCAGATGAAGAGGTTCCTGAGACTCCTGTCCCCCATCCTGCTTCTCAGCCAGATTCTTGGGTCCTCATAGCCCAGCCGCTTCATTTAGTTGGGTTCTCCCTGCCGTTTCCTTGAGCTTCCTCATCCCAAAGCCACGCAAACCCTGCTATTATGTGTAACGATGCTGCCCGTGACGAATTAATTTCTAAGACTGTTCCTGCTCGTCATTTTAATGCTTTGCTTGGGGAGCATGCTTTGAATGTAGCTGGGTCATCTATTTCTTCAGCCTCTGACCGGTCTGTCTCTGTTGCCCTGGACGTAACTCATTTTTGTCTCTCACTTCATTTTTTCTTTTTCGTTCTTTTTCCTTTGGAATAGTAAATTAAGTGCTTTTTCCTTTCTACTTTCGGGTCCTTTGTTCTCCTAAAGCTGTACAAATGGAGTTTGACAGCCTGCACCATAAGGTCAGGGAACTTTAGCGTGGGATCACGTCTTTGAAGTTGGCTAACACTGACCTGACCCCCAAGGCGCATTGGGTAGGCGAGCTAGAGTAGGACCTATAGTTGGAGAAAGGAGTCTCCGACTCGCTGCAAGCCTCCTTGGCTACATCGGAATTAGAAATTGCTAGTCTGAAGGCTTGATGTGCCCATTTTATACTGTTATATTAGGACTTTAAGGATTCACTTTTGTACACTTTTGTGCTCTAAATGTGACATTTTTCCTTGAAGTTCTCTAAGGAGGGTTAAAAGCAACTTTTACGCTTTTATTACTTTTCTAGAGAATTTTGTGTGACAAGGAAATTTGTTTGAAGACTTTGAAGAATTTGAAGACTTTGAAGAATACCTTTGAAGATTTGAAGACTTGTATTTGAGCTTTTGAAAATTTGAAGAATTGAAGAAGTGAAGAGAAGAGGAGGGTATGAAACAAGAAGAAGAAAGAAATCAAAATGCTCAAACTAGGAACCATCACGAGCCCATCGTGACTCGCAACAGATGAATGGCCAGAAATTCTTCTTGCTTTTTGTACAATAAATACTCACCCTATCCTCTCCTCTTCAAAAGAAATGAATCCAGCCTCTTCTTCCGGCATTTTTTTGGGTTCAAACCCTAGTTTTTATTTCTTTCTTTTCTTAGTTTTTCTAGGTTAATCATGTATTTTAATTGTCTAGCTTAGTTTTATCTTGGGAGCAAATGGATTGAAGCTTCCATTTCTATGTAGTAAGAACCATATACATATCTATTTGGTGCTTTTGCTATTGTGCATTTATTGAGCTTTGAATGTGAATTTTTAATGGCATTGATGTTGTGGGAAGCTTGAGTATATGAATTGCTTGTATGATTAATTGTTAGGGTTGGGAGAAAGTAGCTAATTCTCCCCTCTTTTAATGTGGAATCCAAGAGCATGAGTTAGAGCTTCTTAAATGATATTGGTGTGTTGATAATTTCTAGATGAATGTGATGATGTTGAACTCGTTGTCATGTTTTTTTAGGTAGCAAATGAGAGAAGTCTATGAATGTGAATCGTTCTTGACTAATCTTGTGTAAATGCATGAATTGGTTAAATGCTTAGACACGGTGTAGTGTTTATAAGTGTTGCCAAGCTTGTTGGTTCTTCGTGCTCATTGCCATCAATGGGATAGTTTTAGTCGTGTTTTGGCTAAGGAAGTCATTGGTGAGGTTTTCCAAGAGATGTCGAATTTAATCTTGCAAACTACTATCTAAGAAGGATGTAATATTTATCTTCACAACAAGTAGTGAAAGTAGTGAATAGATTGTTTCACTGGTTCTTGAAGCCTTTCTTATTTAGCATTCATGTGTTCTTAATGCTATGTTTCACTTCATTTATGCCATGAGTTGTTTGACAATAGGAAGTGTTTGTATGATTGAAGTGTTAGGGTGTTAGGAAAGTGACGAATTCCTTAGCTCCTTTGCATGAAAATCTAGGAACATGAACTTAGAACTTCTTGTGCATAATGTGTTGTGATTCTTGCTGGACAAGTATGTTAATGTGGATTGTTCTCATATTTATCCTATAGATGCAATGAAAGGTTGAACCTTGAATGTGGTTTGTTCTAGGTTTAGCCTAATGAATGCTATGTTTGGTTAAATGGCTATGTCTTTGGTAGAAGGCTTGTCATTGTCAAATCTATGGTCCGTCGTGTATAATTCCATTGATGAAATACCCCTATGGTCGTTGTTTGTCTAGGGTGATCATCAATGAGATTTGCAAATGTTCGTTATTTGTCTTTGCAAATTACTTTTAAGAAGGAATGAATGTTGATCTTCTATTGGTATTCCCCATAGGTAATAAATGTGATAGGATAAGTGAATGGTTCAATGATCTACATTTGGTTTGGAAGTGGATATCAATTGCCCCCAAGGCTTTATCTTATGTAGTTTTAAAACCCCTTTTTCTTAGTTTGTTTGATGATTTAGCATAGTTGCTTGACTTTTCTAGTTGTCTTGTCTTTTAACTTTCATAACTTAGGACCACCAAACAACCAAACCCCCCACCATTTACTTACTTTTATATGTGTATATATATATACTCCTAGCCTAATAGCAACCATTTATGCTTAAACGCTTGAGAAAATCCCCCTTCTTCCCGGACGACCCCCCCGACTTGCCGCTATCTACGTAGTTGTAGATAGTAAGCATTTAGGGCTTATAAATATTAACTTTGAGAGGTACGGTGACAACCTCCCAAATTTTTGCACCGCTGCCGGGGAAGAGGCATTTATTTTTAAGTGTTTGGGTATATTTGGTTGCATATTAGCTAGTTGTTTTTATTTTCCACTCCTTGGTGGTTGTTTTTGTTCGGAGTAGGTATTGCTTGAGTTCTTGGTAAATATTTTATCGATAATCCTTGCTATATGACTTTGGACTTTTGAAAAATTAAAAAAATTAAATAATAGAGCGTCTCACCTTGAGGGTAATCATGATGAGAAGAAAGGCTCACCAAGCAAGGTTTTGTAGGATGTGTCATTCCGACCATTATACTGAGTCTTGCTATTTGTTGTAGGAAGAGCACTATGAAAGGGAAATAACCCTTGGTTTCCAAAATCAAGGGTATTATGAAGAGTGATACCAAGAGGTAGGAGATGTTGGTTTTCAAGGGCAAGAAGCTCAAGAATGGTATCCATACCACAATCCTTACAATCGGAATGGAGTGGTAATCCAGATTGGTGGTATGAGAATGAGCAAAAAAACCAAAAATATGAGAAAAATAGTTGAACATCACCACCTTATACCATACCCCAAAACCAAGCCCAACAAGGAAGTTCAAGTTTGACACATGAGGAAGTCATGAATACAATAGCAAACTTGAACAACTTTACTAGTGAAGAACCGAACACCCGGCTCTCCTTTAGTGTTGGGGATATTGAGGGGCATTCGAGGACTATATTAGAAGCATTGACCTGAATGGATGCTCGTAATTCTAAAAATACACCATCCCAAATCGAACTCGAGGATTCGGTGAGTGAGGTCACCATGGGAAATAATCTTGAGTTTGAAGGGGTTGAAGAGTTGGTTGTTGAAGATGATAAAAAGGTGGAAGTGGTGATTGTGCTACATTCATTAGCATCATCACCCCTCTCCCTACCTATTGAATCAACTCCACCATTTTTGGAAGTTTTTAGAGAGATAAGAAAGGAGCCAAAAGACTACCCCAAGCCTCCTAACCACCCAATACCCTTTAAACCATCTCCACCTCAACAAGACTTTCCTTTTGAAGTTTTGTACCCCCACCTCTCTACTTTTGGATACTCATGGTAAAGGGGTTCAAGCCTTCACCATATGGATAAAATTAGGGTTGTACCAATGACCTTAAATATACGGAGCTTTGTCGTACCGACGACGTAAACAAACTCGGCCTTTATTTTGGTTTTTGTTGTATAGTTTTTGTTATTTTATCTTGTTCTTTTTACGGTGTGTTTTTCTGTAATTTTTGTAGCAAAGTTAAGTGCATTGCATTGGAGGAGACGAAGGAATGAGATCTATGAGAAAGGAAAGAAAGCTTGGAATGTTGGTAAGAAGATATTGAATTCTTTCTAAGTAGTGGGAGGTCTTGTAATCACAAGTCGCGATGACCTCACGATAGACCATCGTGAGTTGCGATGTGATCAAAAAATTTGTGCTAAGAATTCAGCTCTCAGCCACCACTTTCCGTTAGTCGCGACCAACGAGCCCTCGAGATAGCATACCGTCGAGACCTTGAGTCGAGCCGAACCCAAAAAGCCATCAGTCCTCGAGGCTACAGTCCCTTAAAACGAGCTGAAACCTCTGAGACATTATTCCCTCGAGACCTCAGGTCCTCGAGACTGCAATCCTTCAACTCGAGTTGAAGCCCTCGAGACCTCGGGTCCTCGAGGCCACAAGACCAGCCCTTCGAAAAGGCATGAGTCTCGAGACCATCATCCCTCGAGATCAGTCCTTTGAGATCAGTTAGCTCTTGAGACCTCAGGTCCTTGAGACTGCAAGCCCTTGGCTTGAGAAGAACTTGAAAGTCCATTAACCCTCGGGACCTCAGGTCCTTGAGACCAACCCTCGAGACATCATCCCCTCGAGACCTCGAGGAAGCAAGCCCTCGACTTGAGTAGAACTTGAAATTCCATCAGTCCTGGAGATCTCAGGTCCTCGAGACATCATCCCCTCGAGACCTCGAGGCAGCAAGCCCTCGACTCGAGCAGAACTTGATAGTCCATCACCCTCTCGAGGCCAGTTCTCGAGACCAGCCCTCGAGACATCATCCCTTCGAGACCTTGAGGCCACAAAGTTCTTAGCTCGAGCTGAACCTGAAAGACCATCATCCCTCAAGTCGAGCCAAAGCCCTCAATGCATCAGAGTCTCGAGACCTCATGTTCTCGAGGCCACAAGCCTTCGATTCGATCTGAAGCCCTCGAAACCTCAGGTCTTCAAGGCTGCAATCTTTTGGTTTGAGATGAGCCCAAACGTACATCATACCATTGAGACCTCGTGTTCTCGAGGCTGCAATCCCTTTACTCAAGCTGAAGTCCTCAAAACCTCGGGTCCTCGAGGCTGTAAGCCCTCGATTCGAGCTGAGTCTAAAAGTGCATCATACCCTCGAATCCTCGGGTCCTCGAGGCTAAAAGCCCTCAACTCGAGTTGAAGCCCTCGGGACCTTAGGTCCCATGAGATCTCGAGTGCTCAAGACCAAAAGCCCTCAACTCGAGATGATGCATTGCGAGTCGCGACCAATGCTGTCGCTAGTCGCGATGAGAAATCCAACCTTTCAACTGAGCTTAAAAACTGCATAATCCTTCCTTCTTCTCCAAATACTCCCAAGAACCACCACATATCCACTCATTCCTCCACCATCTCACATATATTGACATATGAAAATTCTTGCATCTTTATAGTATCTTTGTTGATTGTAGTATGCCGACTACATCATTGAGTCTTAAATCTCTATATTCTATAATGATGCTTGGATATGTGTTGATATATGTTAGATATTTTTATTGGACAATCTTATAGTGGTGATTGCATGATGGATTGGTTGTTCTTTGATAATACTATGGTTATTAATTCTTGATGCTAAACCTAGTATTAAAAATTTGTATGTACTTGTGAGTTTGATGTTGTTCTTTGTGGTGTTAGTCTTGATCAAACGGCGCCAAGGAGATAACATTTTGCTCAAGGGGTGAGTTCTTCTATGGCACTTTTGCTCCCCCTTCCGGCTCCAAAACTACTTTTGGGACCGCTTCTATACAAGTACATTGAATTGTGCCACATCACCGATAACTATGCGGAGAAACGGGTGTCACTCGACCTCTTACCTTGAGTTTTATTATTCTTGCCTTACATGTTTAAATTGAGGGCCATGTAATGTTTTAAGTGTGGGGAGGGGTTAGAGGACTCACATGCATGCTAGCTTCATTTGGAATGCTTTTTGCTAGTTTTGATTGGAAAAACATGAGAAAAAGAAAGAAAAAATTGAAAAATTAAAATATTTGAAAAAATAGAAAATGAAAAAATAATAAAAAATAGAAAGAAAAGAAAACCCGCCAAGTTGAAAACCAAAGAGGGAAACTTAGGCAACATTGGGGGCCCAGATATGTCGAAAACCCGAGAGGGGTCCTAGGCAAAAATGAGAGGCCAAAATGTGCAAAAAAAGGTGAGATGTGAGCCAAAGAAACATGATGTGTGGCTAGGATGAAACCCCGAAAGGGCTCCTAGGCAAAATGAGAAAAAGAGAAAATGAAATGATTTCACTCATTTGCTGGCGTTTGAGTCATAAGGTTGCATTTGTCAAATAGATAGATCAGGTAGCTTAACATCTTTAGACCTCTTGGGATTGGGTAACTTAGTGGGTTGAAAAACAAAGTATGGGTATGAAATTCTTGATTATTTTATACTTCATTTTGGTTGATATTATGGCATTGGGTGAAGTATGTGTTTAAACCTCCTATATGGTTTTGACTTCATTTTGTGTCATTGGATTTTGGTTGATATATTGGTATGAAGTGAAGTATGCTCTTGAACCTTTCTTACGGTTTTAACTTCATTTTATATCATTGAACTTTGGGATTATCAATTCGGGACTCTAAAACATTTTTATGGGTAGTGAATTGATAAGTGGTAGGTTTGGTTAGATTTAGGAATTTGGGTTGTGTGTGTGAAAAATTCTCACTAGAGCTTTAATTTTGGGATTTATGATATTGAGAGTTTTTGTGATGTTTTGATTGGGGGAATATTAGTTTAGGATGTGGACATATGAATTCCTTCGTGTGCTTGAATCTTTTCTTACTCGAGGGCGAATAAGGTTTAAGTGCGGTGAGGTTTGATGTGCCCATTTTATACTGTTATATTGAGATTTTCGGATTCACTTTTGTACACTTTTGTGCTCTAAATGTGATATTTTTCCTCGAAGTTCTCTAAGGAGGGTTAAAAGCAACTTTTACGCTTTTATTACTTTTCTAGAGAATTTTGTGTGACAAGGTAATTTGTTTGAAAACTCTGAAGACTTTGAAGAATACATTTGAAGATTTGAAGACTTGTATTTGAGCTTTTGAAGATTTGAAGAATTGAAGAAGTGAAGAGAAGAGGAGGATATGAAACAACAAGAAGAAAGAAATCAAAACGCTCAAACTAAGAATCATCGCGAGGTCATCGCGAGCCCATCGCGACCCGCAATGGACGAATGGCCAGAAATTCTTCTTGCTCTTTGTACTATAAATACTCACCTTATTCTCTCCTCTTCAAAAGATACGAATCCAGCCTCTTCTTCCGGCATTTTTTGGGTTCAAACCCTAGTTTTTCTTTCTTTCTTTTTTAAGTTTTTGTAGGTTAATCATGTCTTTAATTGTTTAGCTTAGTTTTATATTGGGAGCAATGGATTGAAGCTTCCATTTCTATGTAGTAAGAACCATATACATATCTATTTGGTTCTTTTGCTATTGTGCATTTATTGAGCTTTGAATGTGAATTGTTAATGGAATTGATATTGTGGGAAGCTTGAGTATATGAATTGCTTGTATCATTACTTGTTAGGGTTGGGAGAAAGTAGCTAAGTCTCCCCTCTTTTAATGTGGAATCCAAGAGCATGAGTTAGAACTTCTTAAATGGTATTAGTGTGTTGATAATTTCTAGATGAATGTGATGATGTCAAACTCATTGTCATGTTTGTTTTAGGTAGCAAATGAGAGAAGTGTATGAATGTGGATCGTTCTTGACTAATATTGTGTAAATGCATGAATTGGTTAAATGCTTAGACACGGTGTTGTGTTTATAAGTGTTTCCAAGCTTGTTGGTTCTTCTTGCTCAATGCCATCAATGTGATACTTTTAGTCGTGTTTTGGCTAAGGGAGTCATTGGTGAGGTTTGACAAGAGATGTCAAATTCACTGTTGCAAACTACTATCTAAGAAGGATGGAAGATTTATCTTCACAACAAGTAGTGGAAGTAGTGAATATATTGTTTCACTCGTTCTTGAGCCTTTGTTATTTAGCGTTCATCTGTTCTTAATGCTATGTTTCACTTCATTTATGCCATGTTTTTTTTTTCTGAGAATAGGAAGTGTTTGTATGATTGAAGTATTAGGGTGTTAGGAAAGTGACGAATTCCTTAGCTCCTTTGCATGAAAATCTAGGAACATGAACTTAGAACATCTTGTGCATAATGTGTTGTGATTCTTGCTTGATAAGTATGTTAATGTGGATTGTTCTCATATTTATCCTATAGATGCAATGAAAGGTTGAACCTTGAATGTGGTTTGTTCTAGGTTTAACCTAATTAGAGGTTTTGTGCTAAAATTAACCTCCCAACCACCACTTTCCATGAGTCATGACCAATAGGTCCCCAAGACATCAGCCCCTCGAGATCTCAGGTTTTCGAGGCCACATCCCTCAATTTGAGCAGAAGTCCTTGATACCTCGGGTCCTCGAGGCCACAAGACCAGCCCTTCTAAAAGCCATGAGTCTCGAGACCATCATCCCTCGAGATTAGTCATTCGAGACCAGTTAGCTCTCGAGACCTCAGGTCCTCGAGGCAGCAAGGCCTCGACTCGAGCTGAACTTGAAAGTCCATCAGCCCTCAAGACTAACCCTCGAGACATCATCCCCTCGAGACCCCAAGGCAACAGGCCCTCGACTTGAGCAGAACATGAAAGTATATCAGCCCTTGAGATCAACCCTCGAGACACCATCCCCTCTAGACCTCGAGGCAGCAAGCCCTCGACTCGAGCAGAACTTGATAGTGCATCACCCTCTAGATACCAGTTCTCAAGACCAGCCTTCAAGACATCATCCCCATGAGACCTCGAGGCTGGAAAGTACTTAGCTCGAGCCAAACCTGAAAGACCATCATTCCTCGAGTCGAACTGAAGCCCTCAATGCATCAGCCCCTCAAGATCTCAGGTTATCGAGGCCACAAACCCTCGATTCAAGTAAAAGTCCTCGAGACCTCAGGCCCTCGAGGCTGCAATTTGACTCGTACTAAAGCCCTCGAGACCTTGGGTCCTCGAGGCTGCAATCCCTTGACTCGAGCTGAAATCCTTGAGACCTCGGGTCCTCGAGGCCACAAGCCCTCGATTTGAGCTGAACCCAAAAGTGCATCATACCCTCGAATCCTTGAGTTCTCGAGGCTAAAAGCCCTCGACTCGAGTTGAATCCTTCTGTACCTCAAGTCCCACGGGATCTCGAGTGTTTGAGACCAAAAGCCCTCGACTCGAGATGATGCATCGCGAGTCGCGGCCAGTGCTGTCACGAGTCGTGATGAAAAGAAAATCAAACTTTTTAGCTGAGCTTAAACAATGCATAATCCTTCCTTCTTCTCCACCAAATACTCCCAAGAACCACCACAAATCCACTCATTCCTCCACCATCTCACATTTATTGACATATGAGAATTCTTGCATCTTTATAGTATCTTTGTTGATTGTAGTATGCCGACTACATCATTGAGTCTTTAATAACTATATTCTATAATGATGCTTGGATATGTGTCGATATATGTTAGATACTTTTATTGGACAATCTTATAGTGGTTATTGCATGATGGATTGGTTGTTCTTTGATAATACTATGGTTATTAGCTCTTGATGATAAACCTAGTATTACAAATCTTTATGTACTTATGAGTTTGATGTTGTTGTTTGTGGTGTTAGTCTTAATCAAACGGCACCGAGGAGACAATGTTTTGCTTGAGGGGTGAGTTCTTCTACGACACTCTTGCTCCCCCTTCCGGCTCTAAAACCAACTTCGGGACCGATTCTATACAATTACATTGGATTGCGCCATATCACCGGCGACTATGCGGAGAAACGGGTGTCACTCTACCTCTTACCTTGAGTTTTATTATTCTTGCCTTACATGTCTACATTGAGGGCAATGTAATGTTTTAAGTGTGGGGAGGGGTTAGAGGGCTCACATGCATGCTAGCTTCATTTGGAATGCTTTTTGCTACTTTTGATTGGAAAAACATGAGAAAAAGAAAGAAAAAATTGAAAAATAAAAAATTTTGGAAAAAAAATATAAAAAGAAAAAAGAAAAAAAAAGAAGGAAAAGAAAACCCGCTAAGTTGAAAACCCAAGAGGGCGACCTAGGAAAAAATGAGAGGCCAAAATGTGCGGAAAAAGGTGAGATATGAGCCAAAGAAACATGATGTGTGGCTAGGATGAAAACTCGGAAGGGCTCCTAGGTAAAATGAGAGAAAGAGAGAAAAAAAAGAAAAAAAATGCTATGATTTAACTCATTTGGCGGCGTTGGAGTCATAAGGTTACAGTTGTCATACGGATGGATATGGTAGCTCATCATCTTTAGACCTCTTGGGATTGGGTAACTTAGTGGGTTGAAAAACGATGTATGGGTATGAAATTCTTGATTATTTTATACTTTGTTTTGGTTGATATATTGGCATTGGGTGAAGTTTGTGTTTAAACCTCCTCTATGGTTTTGACTTTATTTTGTGTCATTGGATTTTGGTTGATATATTGGTATGAAGTGAAGTATATCTATTTGGTGCTTTTGCTATTGTGCATTTATTGAGTTTTGAATGTGAATTGTTAATGACATTGGTGTTGTTGGAAGCTTGAGTATATGAATTGCTTGTATGATTACTTGTTAGGGTTGAGAGAAAGTAGCTAATTCTCCCCTCTTTTAACGTGGAATCCAAGAGCATGAGTTAGAGCTTCTTAATGATATTGATGTGTTGATTATTTCTAGATGAATGGGATGCTGTTGAATTTGTTGTCATGTTTGTTTTAGGTAGCAAATGAGAGAAGTCAATGAATGTCGATTGTTCTTGGCTAATTTTGTGTAAATGCATGATTAGTGGAAGTAGTGAATATATTTTGTCATTCGTTCTTGAAGCCTTTGTTATTTAGCATTCATGTGTTCTTAATGCTATGTTTAACTTCATTTATGCCATGTGTTTTTTGAGAATAGGAAGTGTTTGTATGATTGAAGTGTTGGCGTGTTAGGAAAGTGACGAATTCCTTAGCTCCTTTGCATGAAAATCTAGGAACATGAACTTAGAAATTCTTGTGCATAATGTGTTGTGATTCTTGCTAGATAAGTATGTTAATGTGGATTGTTCTCATATTTATCCTATAGATGCAATGAAAGGGTGAACCTTGAATGTGGTTTGTTCTAGGTTTAGCCTAATGAATGCTATGTTTGGTTAAATGGCTATGTCTTTGGTAGAAGGCTTGTCATTGTCAAATCTATGGTCCTTCGTGTATAACGCCATTGATGAAATACCCCTATGGTCGTTATTTGTCTAGGGTGATCATCAATGAGGTTTGCAAATAGTTGTTGTTTGTCTTTGCAAATTACTCTTAAGAAGGAATGAATGTTGATCTTCCATTGGCATCCCCCATAGATAATAATTGTGATAGGATGCGTGAATGGTTCAATGATCTATATTAGATTTGGAAGTGGATATCGATTGTCCCCAAGGCTTTATCTTTTGTAGTCTTAAAACCCCTTTTCTTAGTTTTGTTTGATGATTTACCATAGTTGTTTGACCTTTCCAGTTGTCTTGTCTTATAACTTTCATAACTTAGGACCACCAAACAACCAAACCAAACCCCCCCATTTATATGTATATATATATATATATATACTCCTAGCCTAATAGCAACCTTTTGTGCTTAAATGCTTAAGAAAATCCCCCTTCTTCGTGGACGACTCCAACTTGCTGCTATCTACTTAGTTGTAGATAGTAAGCATTTAGGGATTATAAATATTAACTTTGAGAGGCACGGCGACGAACTCCCAAATTTTGCACCATTATTATATTTTTTAAAATTTTCAAAAGTTTGAAAACATATTGCAAGGATTCTCGGTAAAAATTTACCAAGAACTCAAGCAATACCTACTTTGAACAAAAACAACCACCAAGGAGTGAAAAATAAAAATAACTAGCTAATATGCAACCAAATACACCTAAACACTTAGAAATAAATGCCTCTTTCCCGGCAGCGGCGTCAAAATTTGATAGGCTACCACAGTGCCTCTCAAAGTTAATATTTATAAATCCTAAATGCTTACTATCTACAACTAAGTAAATAGTGGCAAGTCAGGGTCATCCATGAAGAAGGGGGATTTTCTCAAGTGTTTTAGCACAAAAGGTTGCTATTAGGCTAGGAGTAAATATACATATACATATAAAAGCATGTAAATGGGGAGGGGGGGGGTTGGTTGTTTGGTGGTCCTAAGTTATGAAAGTTAAAAGACAAGTCAACTAGAAAAGTCAAGCAACTATGCTAAATCATCAAACAAAACTAAGAAAAAGGGTTTTAAGGCTACAAAAGATAAAGCCTTGGGGGAAATCGATATCCACTTCCAAATCTAATGTATATCATTGATCCATTCACTCATCCTATCACAATTGTAATATATGGGGAATGCCAATGGAAGATCAACATTCATTCCTTCTTAAGAGTAATTTGCAAAGACAAACAACAACTATTTGCAAACTTCATTGATGATCACCCTAGACAAACAATGACCATAGGGGTATTTCATCAATGGCGTTATACACGAAGGAACATAGATTTGACAACGACAAGCCTTCTACCAAAGACATAGCCATTTAACCAAATATAGCATTCATTAGGCTAAACCTAGAACAAACCACATTCAAGGTTCACCCTTTCATTGCATCTATAGGATAAATATGAGAACAATCCACATTAACATACTTATCCAGCAAGAATCATAACACATTATGCACAAGAAGTTATAAGTTCATGTTCCTAGATTTTCATGCAAAGGAGCTAAGGAATTCGTCACTTTCCTAACACGCTAACACTTCAATCATACAAACACTTCCTATTCTCAAACAACACATGGCATAAATGAAGTGAAACATAGCATTAAGAACACATGAATGTTAAATAACAAAGGCTTCAAGAACGAATGAAAAAAATCTATTCACTACTTCCACTAATCATGCATTTACATAAGATTAGCCAAGAACAATTGACATTCATTGACTTCTCTCATTTTCTACCTAAAACAAACATGACAACAAATTCAACATCATCACATTCATCTTGCAATAATCAACACATCAACATCATTAAGAAGCTCTAAATCATGCTCTTGGATTCTACATTAAAAGAGGGGAGAATTAGCTACTTTCTCCCAACCCTAACAAGTAATCATACAAGCAATTCATATACTCAAGCTTCCAACAGCATCAATGCCATTAACAATTCACATGCAAAGCTCAATAAATGCACAATAGAAAAAGCACCAAATATATATATATATATATATATATATATATATATATATATGGTTCTAACTACATATAAATGGAAGCTTCAATCCATTGCTCCCAAGATAAAACTAAGCTACAAAATTAAAAGACATGATTAGGGTTTGAACCCAGAAAAAGAAAGAAAAGAAAGAAAGAAAAACTAGGGTTTGAACCCAGAAAAATGCAGGAAGAAGAAGGAGGACTCGTGTGTTTTAAGAGGAGAGGATAATGTGACTATTTATAGTAAAAAAAGCAAGAAGTGTTTCTGACCACTCGCCCGTCACGAGTCGCGACGGGCTCGCAATGGACTCCACTTCTAGCACCATTTCTTCTTTCTCCTTTTTGTTTCATATCCTCCTCTTCTCTTCACTTCTTTAATTCTTCAAATCTTCAAAAGCTCAAATAAAAGTCTTCAAATATTCAAAGGTATTATTCAAAGTCTTCAAAGTCTTCAAACAAATTACCTAGTCACACAAAATTCTCTAGAAAAGTAACGAAAGCGTAAAAGTCGCTTTTAACCCTCCTTAAAGAACTTCAAGGAAAAATGTCACATTTAGTGCACAAAAGTGTACAAAAGTGAATCCTAAAAGTCCTAATATAGCTGTATAAATTGGGCATATCAATTTCCCCCAAGGCTTTATCTTTTGTAGTTTTAAAACCCCTTTTTCCTAGTTTGTTTGATGATTTAGCACAGTTGCTTGACTTTGCTAGTTGTCTTGTCTTTTAACTTTCATAACTTATGACCACCAAATAACCAACCCCCCATTTAATTGCCTTTATATGTGTATAAATATCCACTCCTATCCTATTAGCAACCTTTTGTGCTTAAATGCTTGAGAAAATCCCCCTTCTTCATGGACGACCCGAACTTGCTGCTATCTACTTAGTTGTAGATAGTAAGCATTTAGGGCTTATAAATATTAAATTTAAGAGGTACGGCGATGATCTCCCAAGTCCAACTGTGATTGGGCCTTTACTCAGGGATTCCTGAGTCTGTACTCCCGCGTGGTGAGGAGCCAGAAGGCCTCCAAGATGCTGGGTTAAGCTACGACTGATGCAATCAAGCTCTATTATAAGATTGAGGATGAGGAGCAGCTGCGCTTGTCTTGGTGGAGTCTTTGTTCCCTTTCAGGAGCACAACTTTATCGGCTATTTTGCCAGCCTGCACCCTGACATGACGCTTGACGAGCTTGACTGCAGGGACCCAGATGTTGAGTAGCCGGAGCCTGATGCTGTTTCTACCCCCTTATCAGGCTGCAAGTTCTATGGGCCTAATGAGGTGATGGATCAAGCTTCTGGTGAGGAGGGGACCTATGTTGCTGACAAGGATGACGACGACGGTGCCGCTAAGCCTCGATATTTTACTTAATTAAATTATGTTGGTTCGTATCTCCCTATAATAGATTTAAAAAATATGTATCTTGCTTCTTTTGAAGGTTTGGGGTGTGTTTTTTCTCTCGGTTAGACTGTTGTTTGGGGTACATTTTCCCCTGGTTAAACTATAGATGCTGGGTGCTCATTTTCCCCTTTTTAAGTTGCAAATTTGACATAACTTTGCACTTGTTTGCTTTTGGCCCTTTCTTTCTTTGATCACTTTTGTTTTCCTTGCGTGCCTATTCATTGCAAACTTGTGTCTTACTCATGAGGTGTACCCTTCGAGTTTGTCTTTCACTGTTTTCTACATTATTTTCTCGGTCTTGTTTTCTTCTTCTTTTTCCTTTGGCTGGAATTTCCGTGTGATGGCTATTGGGGTTCCTTACTCAAAAAATTTGTTCATGCTTAAAGCTGACCTTTGGCCAAACTTTCCATGTGATGACTGACCAGAGCATCAAACTTTCCATCTATCCGTTTGGACTCAGCCTGTAATCCGTTAGCTATTGGAACTCGGGTTAAATTTTTGGCCTGTGTTAAATTCATTACTCTGCAGCAACTTTCCTTCTATTTGTTTAGGCTTGGCCTTTATTAGTCTGTTGGCTGTTGGGGGTTAGGGTTGCAATTATAGCCTGAGCCAAGCTCGTCATCCCCTGGCTATGGTTGCACTCGGAGCTCTTTTTCTTTACGTGTTTGGACCTGGCTTGCATTCTGCTGGATGTTGAAGCAATGATTGCAATTTTGGCTCGGGTCAGGCTTATTATTCCCCAGCTATGGTTGTGGTCGGGTTTTTTTTCTTTGCCTATTTAGCCTTCCATTTGTTGGCCATTGAAGCCAGGATTGCAATTTTGGCCTAGGACAGGTTCATTTTCCCCAACTATGGTTCATTTTCTTTGCATGTTTAACCCTGACAGGAAATCTACTAGCTATTGAAGCCAGGATTACAATTTTTTCTTGGGTCAGGATTATTATTCCCTGGCAATGGAGGTAGTCGAGGTTTGTTTTCTTTTCTCGTTTGACCCTAGCCAACAATATGCTGGCTGTTAAAACCAAGGTTACAATTTTGGCCCGGGTAAGGCTTATTATTCCCCTACTATGGTTGTGGCCGAGGTTCATTTTCTTTGTCTGTTTGGGCCCATCCTATACCCTGCTGGCTGTAAGATCCAGCGGTTGCAGTTTCGGTACTGACTAGGCTTGTTAGAAAATATTTTTGGGCATTTTCTCACCTATATTGAAAATCCACCAAAGAGCAAAAAGACCATGATGCAGATCAGGATCTCCTTGGGATCACGCCCTTTATGATCTCCTTGGGATTATACCCTACTGGTTGTAAGAGCCAGCGGTTGCGGTTTCAGCCCCACCTGGCTTGTTAGCAAATTCTTTCGGCCATTTTCTCACCTACATTGAAAATCCACCAAAGAGCAAAAAGACCAAGATGCAAATCAGGATCTCCTTGGGATTATGCCCTTTATGGGCTTACAAAAGACTCGATCCTTTCAGGAATCCCATCTCGCCTGTCTGCAGGTGGCGAATACATATTCATATTTATAGTTTTTAAAACATAGTACCTTTATAGGTATGTAAAATTCCAAGTACGGGGAATTGGCCTTTCGCCCAGTGTCTCCAGCCTATAGGCTCTCTTTCCTAGCACCTCGATCACCTTGTATGGCCCCTCCCATTCCGCATCTAGCTTCTACTGCCCTTAGGCTCTGCTAGCCTCATTCCTTCTTAAATTGAGGTCTCCCACTTTTAGGGATTTGGGCCAGACCTTGATGTTATAGTGTTGTTCCATCCACGAATTGTACGTGCTTTCCTTTAGGGCTGCCGTCTCTCTGAGTGCATCCAGCCCCTTGAAGTTTTCTCTAATCGCCTGGTCATTTTCATCCTGACTCATTGGCTCAATTACCCTGCTGCTGGGCATAGCGATTTCTGGGGGAATGATGGCCTCCATTCCAAAGTATACTCTATAAGAGGATTCCCTCATGTCCATCCTGGGCAAGGTCCTGTATGCCTATAACACACTCACCAGCCTCTCTTCCCATTCTCTCTTTGCCTTCCCTAGTCTCCATTTTAAGCCTTAGATTATTGTTCTGTTCATCACCTATGTCTGCCCATTTGCTTGTGGATGGGCCACAGAAGTGAAATGCTGCCTGATGTTCAAGCCAGCGCACCAGGATCTGAAAGGTTTGTGGGCAAATTGTTTCCCGTTATCGCTCACAATCACTCGTGGGATACCGAATCTGCACACTATGCTTCTCTAGGATTTTTTTTATTTTCTTCCCTATTATGCTTGCTACAACCTCTGCTTTCACCCACTTAGTGAAGCAGTCTATCACAACTACCATAAATTTCTTCCTCCACGTTGCCCTTGGGAACGACCCTGCAATGATGACCCCCCTTTTGGCGAAAAGCTAGGGTGACCTTATGCTGGTCATCTGCTTCACAGGGAGCTTCTGTACCCTGGCATGTTCCTGACATCTGTGGTATTCTTTTACCATCTTCTCCGCATCTACCCTCATCATAGACTAGTAGTAACCTTCCCGCAAAACTCTCAGTGCGACTATTCTGGGTCTCTGGTGGTTGCCACAGTTTACTTCATGTATCTTCTTAAGCATTGTATCCGCCAGTTCCGGTTCCTCACATATGAGCCATGGATCTATATAAACCCTCTTGTACAGCAGCCTGCTTTTCAAGGCGTATTTGAGTGCTTTCATTTTGAATATTCTTGCTTCTTTCTCATATGCCAGTAGTCTTTCATGCTCCAGGTAGCTTCAGATGGGTATCATCTTGTTGGTCACTGCATTCTGTATCACGGCTACCTGATATACATTCGTTGACTTGGTTGCCTGCTCCTTCACCAGTACGAACTTGGTTAAGTGCATGTGTGTTGAGGATTCCAATTTACTGAGTGAATCCGCTCTCGTGTTCTATGACCTTGAGACCCTGGTGATATTAAACTCCTCATACTCAGCCATCATGATTCCAACCTTTTCCCTGTATTTCATCATTGTTGACTCTTCGGTAGTGTACTACCCATTGTACTAATGAGCCACTAACATTAAGTCTCCATGGACCTGCAGTTTGTTTGCCCCCAATATTATGGCTATCTCCATGCCTACTATCAACGCCTCATACTCTGCTTCATTATTTGACACTGGAAACTTGAAACGCAGGGCATGATTTACTTTCACGCCTTTATGAAATTACCAAGTCTGCACCACCCCGTCTACATACAGCTTCCAAGCGTATAGCCCTGCTAGCCCACTTTCCTCAGTGACCTGGACTAGGTATCGTGCTTCTTCCACTACTTTCATCATTTTTCCTTTGGCATATCTACCAGAAAATTTGTCATTACTTGCCCCTTTGTTGCTTTTCTCGGGGCATCTTCGATAGCTTGCTCTCCCAGCTCTGTTGCCTACTTTACTAGTCTTCCAGAGGTATCTGGCCTAGTCAGTATTGCCTTCAGTGGCTGGTTGGTCAGTACCGACACAGGGTGTGCCTGTAATTATTGCCTTAGCCTCCTTGCTGCATGGACTAGAGCCAAGGCAAGCTTCTTCTGACCCGAGTATCCCCGTTTCGAAACCTGCAAGGACCGGCTCACGCAATCCACCAGCCATTGTATTTGATTTTCCTCCCTGACTAGCACACCGCTGATTGCCTCCTCACTTGCTGCTACATACATGTATAGAGTCTCCTCGTTCTTTAGGATGGTTAGAGTTGGAAGGTCCTTCATGTAGGCCTTCAACTTCTCAAACGCTTTCTCTTCCAATTCTCACCACTGTATTGCCCCCTTCTTATCCACACACCCTTTCAGAGTTTTCAAAAAAAGAGTGCTCTTTCTGGCTGCCAGCTTCCCATTCAGGCTTTGGACCTTCTTCACCGTGCACGGTGCCTTCATCTCCAAAATTGCCTTTATTTTCTTGGTTTTCTTTTTATCCTTTATTCCACACCATATGCCCTAGAAATTTCCTTGCTCTTACCTTGGATTGATACTTGGCCGGGTTCAGCTTCATCCCTATCTCCCCTAATCGTACTAGGGTCTCCCTGACATCTTCCACAAAAGTATCATACTGGCTGCTCTTTATGTCCATGCCATTCACATATACTTCCAGATTTCTTCTGATATGTTTTTGGAAGATCCTGTCCACCACTCTTTGGTACGTGGTTTAGGCATTTCTCAGGCCAAACAACATAATTCAGTAGCCAAAGGCTCCATTTTTAGTTATAAAGGCATTTTTTTATACATCACTCTCTTGCATGGGGATCCAATGATACCCCTTATATGCATCAAGGAAACACTTAATTTGATAGTTGGTAAGAGTATCTACCTTTTGGTCAATGACCGGTAGCAATCCTCAGGGTAAGCTTTGTTCAGGTCCCTGCAGTCTACGCACATCCTCCAACTTCCGTATGTCTTTTTCATCGCACAGGGTTAGCCAAACAAGTTGAGTAGGGAACTTCTTTCAGGATCCCTACTACAACCTATTGGTTTACCTCCTTGTTTACCACCTCATTCCTTTCCTTACACAACATTCTCCACTTTTGCTTGATAGGCTTGTGAGCTAGATTAACCTCAGCTCGTAACAGCCAATTTCTTTGGGTACTCCGGTCATATCCTCTGGTTTCCAGGCAAAAGCCTGTCTGCTGTCCATCAGCACCTTTAACAGCCCATTTTTTCACCTTATGGGGTAGAGATGTTCCCACCTGTATTGATTGGTCTCCACTCAATTTTACTGCTTCCACCTCTTCTCCTAGCTCTGATGGGTCACTTTTTCCTGTCCCGATAATCATCCTGACGGGTTTGGACTCATTGACTTGTCTCCTTTGGTTTCCACTTTTGTTTTCTCATTTGCACTTGCTGAGAGCAACTCTTTGACACTCTCTGGCCTTCTGCTGATCTTCCCTGACCGCAACTATTCCTTCCCTGGTTGGGAATTTCAGAAGAAGGTGCAGGGTCAAAAATTTTCCCTTCAACGGTGCTAATCTCGGTTTGCTAGAATCAAGTAATACGGGTCATTCTCCTTCACGATTATGACCTCCATGTCTATGGTCTTGCTCTTATCTCCTTCTCCCACCGTCACCAGGAGTAGTATGGTTCCTTCAGGCTATACTGTTATGTTTGTAATGTCTACCAGTGGAGTTTCCTTTGGCTCCAATTTCGTCCTCGTATTCTCAGCCAACTTCTTGAAACAGTGCTAGTACATGGTTTATGCTGAACATCAGCTATCCACATACGACCGATGGATCCTCTTGTCCATCACTCTCACCGTTATCACTATTAAATCTCTGCCAACAAGCTTGTTTGGCACCAGATCGTTGGTGTTAAACATTATTTCTTCTTTCGCGCCCAACTTCCGGTCTGTCGACATTGGCTGCGGTGTCTGGTGCATCGTGCTTTCTGCTGGAATTCTGTTCTTCCTCCTGTGCTTTTACCTATGATAACATATATGTTTGTCGGGCTTCTTCCTCTCCCTCACCCCTCTTGCAGTCTGCGGGAGTTCTCATGCTAGTTCTCGTTATGGTAAGTGGCTTTGTTATGAGCCCTTGCACTCTTTGCCAAGGCGCCAACTCGTCACTTTACACGCAATCCTCTATGTTGTGCTTCAAATGGATGCAGTCATTTGTGTCGTGGCTATGATCATTGTGGTAATCGCACAAGTGGGACTTATTTCTCTTGTCGGTGTCCTTCTTTATCCTTGGCGGAAAGTCCAGTATACCCTTCCCTGCATACATGGAAAAGATCTCTTTGAGCATTTTGATGAGTGATGTGAAGACCCTCTTCAACTTGTTGAACCTGCTGGGCATTTGCCGGATGCCCACTTTGGCACGCTAAGCCTTTATCATCTTTCCGTCTCCATCTGAATCGGCTCTCCAATGGCATTGGCCACCCTGTGTTTCCTTTCTCCTCATGTTAGCCAAGTATGCTCTGTTAAAGTTCACAAATATTTTTATTAGCTTGTCAACTGTCCCTGGTAGGTCCAGGGTGCAGTTTTTCAGCAACAACTCATGCCTTAAGTTGTTTATAAACGTGTCGATGAGGAACTGACCGCTCCTCTCTTTCACTTGATTCGGCTCATCATTGAACCGCTCCAAGTATGCCAATAGTGCTCATGTTGGTTTCTGCCTGATGGCCAACAACTCAAAACGTGTCTTTTGAATTTTTTTCTCTGCATGAAACACGCCAAGAACTTCTGCTCCAACTGACTGAAGCTATCAATCGTTTTGTCCTCCAGGTTCTTGAACCACACCTAGACTGCTGCCGTTAGGATAGTTGCAAGCACTTTGCACCAGATGGCATGTGGTATCGCAAAAGTATCCATGTTGATGCAAAACATGTGCAAGTGGTCTTCAGGATCCGCCTCACTGTTATACTGCTCCAAATTCATCGGTATTTTCAGCTTGAGGTTCATCGTGAACATTTGAATCCTCTTGGTGAAGGGAAAACCACTACCCTCTTTCTTTTCTTCCAACTCCGTTCCCATGATTGGGGCCTTGCCCCTGACATACTCTTTTATTCTTAGGGGTGGCATGCAGCCTGACCTCCATTTACAATCTGCTACAATCTCCTCACCTCTGGCTTGCACCTTCCTTCCGAAGGTGGCTCTGCTCCAGGCGGTCTTTGAGCCCTTCTCCTTTTGATTGGGTGTCTTGCTGTCACTTTCCTGACTTAGAAACAGCTCGGTTGGCTGCAATTCCCGCCCTCTTTGCATCCCATTTCCATTTTGGTTGTCCTCTATTTCTAGTATCCTCCTTATTACTCCTTCTGAGATGCCATAATCACCTAGAGTATTTCCAAGTTGTTTGCAAGCTCTATCACCATGTGAAGCTGGTATCTCTCTCCCGTCAGCATTAGCACCGGGGTAGAGTCTTTCTCTGGGTGCGTTACATCCTCCATGACTACCTGGTTGAACAGGCTTCCCACCGATTGTGCCTCTATTTCATTCAGCCTGCGTGGATGATGTGATCCCCACAAATGGCACCAATGTTAATTCCATAATTTTCTATCCTCCTGTTGATGATCTCCTCCGCTCTAGCTTGCACCTGAACCTACAAGATAGATGGACTAAGGTCAGGCAGGCAAGGGCAGGGTCGTGCCTGCTCCAACTCTTCGGATAGCCATGTTTGCATGGTAGGAGAGTTTTCTGGGTGAATAGTGTTTGGATTATAATCTTATCCCGCTTTAATGATTAGTCCCCTTGATATATGTGTTTGGTGGCTGATGGGATAGCTTTTGTACTTCCCTACCCATCAATGCACATTGTACCCGTCACTCTATTGCTGAGCCAAAAGACCTTGGTTAGGTTGTAATCCTTTGGATGGCAGGCCTACTTTTGTGGGCTTTTGTTGTTAGATAGTGGGGTTTCTATTTGATTTTGTGATAATAGCACAGAAGAGAGGTTGTTTGGAGGCTGATAGTTCCTCCCGTTCTTTCGCCTTGAACCATATGGGTTTGACCAACATTACAAGAAAGTCTTCCACAAGGTGGGAGAACCTTGTCGTTCCTAAGCGAACCATTTTATCTACAAAGATTTCCCGTCAGGAGACATTAGAGGGGTTAAGAATGTGGGAGCCCGTTATGACCTCGTTAAAAAAATGGCTTGGAGAAGATTTTACATAGAGTGGCGTAACTTACCCTAGGCTGACACTGGAGTTCCTTGCCAAAAGTAAGAGGGAGGAATGGAAGGATTGCGAGTATATTACTTCCCACCTTTTTGTTGTGGGGTGAGGTTACTTTGCAAACTTAGCCCATATTTTTGGAGGGAAGCTTGGGACTGGCGTTAATGATATTTCCAATGCCCCTAGTTTTGAGAGATGATATTTATCCTGGTAATTACGAGGAGGCTAAGAGACAGCAAGGACAAGGGATCACTCATAGTTTACCCGACTTTGCATTTTACCCATCGATTTCTTGCCATGATGGTGCTGGGACATATGGAGGCCACTCACTGCTCTATTTTTCATGTGAAGTGCCTATGGGAGATGATATCTAAAGGTCAGGGCCACCTGGATTGGGTTGACTTGTGGGTCAAGCGCTGCATCAAGCTCTCTCGGACAGACAAGGGTCGGATTAGTGAATAAGGCATGGTAAATATCATAACTTGGGATTTTTAGTTGCAGAAACTAGGCACATGGGCATCCATTTCAGGAAAGCATGACTTCCTCAAAACCATAGGCTGGCTCACAGAGGCCAAGATGCTGCACAATACCACTGATGCTTATATTTGGATGTATGGTGGGCTTAAGGATGTTAATTTCATGATGCTACCCCAGGAAGAAAGTATGTCTATCTCCGAGAACACACCAATTAGTGGTCTATTCATAGAGCTTGACCAAGAGTTTGAAAAATACTTTTGGTACGCGCTCAATGTAGGGAACTGCAGACTCCGACAGCTGGTGCCTATGCCTCAATCACCCAATTAGGAGAATCCTTCTTCACCGAACCTCATTCAAGGGTGTTTCACCTGAAGCAAAATAATGCTAAATATGGAGAGTGGCTAACTAGCCTAGACGGGCGATTCACTTCCATGCACCACGAGATGGTGCAGCAATATCATCAGCGCCTTTAGGATATATGCGTGAGTGGGGTATTGTCAAGCATCATTTTGATGTAATTCATGAGAGCATAGAGTCTATCATTTCCATGGTTAGTTCATCCCATATGAACGATGATCCATCTTTGGACCCAAAGTCTAGACATTGATGCATGCAAGAAGAGAGGGCTAGGAAGCACGCTAGCAGTCATGGAGGAGTGGACCTTCGTGATCCTAGTTGTGAGTACATCTCTCTTTTTCTTTACCCTACATTTTTTTATTCGTATATTTACATTGGGGACTATGCTTGATTTTAAGTAAGGGGGATGAGGAATTAGATTTATGTTTATAACTAGCATGTAATTAGTGTGATAATGCTTTCTTTTGATTGAAATTAGGAGCTTATTAGGAAGTATTTCAATTGATGATAGTAATAGTAATAATAATAATAATAATAATAACAATAATAATAATAATAAATCTCGCTAAGTTGAAAATCCACTTGCGGGTAAGTTAGGCAAAATTGGAGGGCTCAGATAGATCGAAAACCCGAAAGGGCAATCTATGAAAAATTTAGAGGCCATTGTGTGGAAAAATGTGAGGTGTGAGGTAAAAATAAATGTGTGGCTAGGATGAAATATCTGAAAAGGGCTCCTAGGAAAAAAAAAGAGAAATTGAGAGAAATTTTTAATTTTTTTGAAAGCTCATATTGCCACTTTGGGAACTTTTTAGGTGGATTAATTTCTTTTTACCTTAGTTTTGATGATAGATCCCTCATTTTTATGTAATATTGTTTTGGGGGAATTTTGACGGGTATAAACCCTTTAGGTTAAACTATGGGATGAGTAGTCTTTCGTAATGAAGGGAATTCTCAAATGAAGGATTTCAAATGTGTTAAGGGCTAGAATCATTAAGAGTCACCTTAGTCCTTTATCATTTTTACTCGAGTACAAGTAAATGTTTAAGCGTGGGGGAATTGATGTGCTTAGTATATACCCTATTTTTAGCACATTTGGAAATTAATTTTATAATAGGTTAGATGGGTATTTGAAAAAGAATAGACATTTCATCAATTAGAAGGCTAGGATGATATCACATATTTTTATATCCTAATTCTTTTAATTATGAAGTATTTTGAAGATCATCTTGAAGACCTTCCATGATCGAGTCGGTGTTGAAGTGTTTGATGTCGAAGAGAAGACAAGATTGTAGAGAGAAGGCCATTTTTCTTGAAATATGGTAGAAGCTTAACAACTAGTCCTTCGCAGACCGCAACATATATTGCGGCCCACAACAAAGGCTCAGAAACCCATCAACTTACTTTTTCTTCTTCAATTTTAGAACTATACATGCCTTCTTTCCCCATTTAGGAGGAGGAACTTCTACTCTCCAAACCCTAGTTTTTCATTTACTCTTTGTCACTAATACCTTGTTTACCATGGATTTTCGCTCTTTTGTTATGGTTTTATTAATCTAGGCTAAATATAATATTGGGAACAATTAGTAAGCATTTCTGGTGTGATATTCTGAGATTTGATTTATCCTATTTTCTGCCTTTGATTATAAATTAGATTTTGTGTTTTATTGTGTGATTATTGCATGATTTATACTAGGAGTAAAACTAGTTTATGGTTGTGACTTGATTACTTGCTAGGTTCTTGGTCAAACCCAGAAGACTTTGTCTCTTTGTTGATGTGATTATTGTTGATGGATGTTAGGTTTTAATTATGGGTGACAACTAATTATAATTGTCTATTGATGAAATTGTTTAAGTTTGGCTTGAATTTGAATGGGTTTGCCTAGTTATCAATGTAGTCACCAATGACGTTTAGTATGAAGGTTAATTCCTCGTAGTCATTATTAGAAGATATTATTGTGTTATCCCTATGTTTGTCGCTTATAGGACATTGTGTTAGTTGTGTTGGGTCTCCATGTTTATTTCTATCCTAGGGTATTCTATGATGCCAACACTATAAGAAACCTGACCTTTTAAAGTGTTTTACATCGGTTCGAAACCAAGGTAAAAAGTACATTTTACTTTGGTTTTTGACCGACGTCGGTCACAGCATTTAGGTCACCCGGAGGAGATCATAGCTGTGACATCGTTGAGGATGACGTGTGGATTCACATGTATGAGACGTCCTTACAACAAAAAAGTAGCCAACTAGAGAGTAAATTTTGTGACATTGTCATAGCCGACATCGGTCCGCTACTCATTAACATCGCATACCATTGAATGCGACATTCTATGTTTTGGGGGACCCACATTGTTTGCCTGCTGACATGGAACGTGGATGAGTACGATGCTATTTTGAAAAACTGACATTGGTTACAACAAACGAGGCCGGTTTTTGCGTAGTTGGCCAGGTACCAACTTGGCACCGGTTCATGCGACATCACTGATGAGTCGGTTAGACATGGTTTCTCATACAATATTAAAATATTTATTATTTGATGACACAACTTAGCGTTCATCGATATCCATTACATGGTATTTAAAATGCAATAAGTCATGAAATGGTTAAACATCATACAATAATAATTCTTTTTTCATTTAATGTGTGAAGGGAATGATGTGTTCAAACCAACAAAAATATATCAAATAATACAAATACATGTTACAACATATTCAGATACATAAGTAATATGAAATTGAAAAATGAATTGTATTGAACCACCCTTTTCCATGTTGTATGACATTTAGAATGTCAGGGCGACTAGCGAATTGACAAGTTCGTCCAACTAGATGTTGAAAGTCCATCGATGACTCTCTTTGGCCCTATTACAACCAATACACAGTAAACAAAATATATGTTAGAATAGGGCAGTCCCCAAATGAAATTCACATAATGTAGTGAAACATAGACAACATTAATCCCAATTTGAATAACGTGTCTAATATGTTTCCTAGCGACGTTACACAGAAGAAAAAACAATGTTGCAAACTCCAATTCAACTGCGACGTCAGTCTGATACTTATAAACATGTCAACAAGCCCTTGTTCTATGTGATGTCACCCCTTGTTCGGTACCATTTTGCCTGGCCTGATGCAATGTGACCTAAGTCGCACATTCATACTATAGTCATACACATATTAGCATTATGTCTCAATCTTTACAAAAATGGCATTATCTTGGAAACAAAAACAACATACAGTATATCACATGTAAAACAATTTTCATGTACTCATGAAATTGAAGAATCATTGATTAGTGAAGAAAAAACACATTTAGTAGGATTATCACCAAATTTGTAAATGAACATGGAATGGATGGAAAACTACCTCAAGGGATTTGAATCCTTAGATGCTCCATCCTTGGATCTTGTTGATGTTTGAGAGATGCAATTTGATTGAGCTCTTTAATTATTGTAAGGTGTGAATGGAATGAATGGTGTGTTATTTTGGGTTGTAGGATTTGTGTTATTGATGAGAAATGAGTGTAAGTGCTAAGCTTTATTTACTTGAAATGGGGTGGGGAGAAATTTTGGTTCAAAATTTTGGCTGAAATCTTCATTTCCCACTGAAATTTTAAGATTAACCGACGTTGGCGCTTGTTCAATTTATGTTTCATTAAATGCGAGGAAAATGCAAGGTCGCACGTATTGTCTATAGTCTAATTTATGAAAAGTGTCATAAAATATTTGGTTTTACGATTGTGGCCCTTCCGTCGAACGATTTATGTCCAAAGTGGTACAACATTGTCGTCAAAATTAAAATAAGCAACCATCAACCATCGACTTATCTCACTTTCTTAGAGGGACCTAAGTGCAAGATTATAAAAGTACACCGTCAGTCCCAAACCCAATTAGGATTGGTCCGAAAAGAAACTTTGACATCCGAAGTTGAACTTACACTATTCGAGGGTAATAAAGATACGGGTCTTAACCCACATATAATTCCACAAGTTCTTCTGAATGACGCCTTGTACACTTGTAAGTACTTTACTACAATTTACTCTAGGCCATGTGCTATCGCTTTAAAAAATTTCATGGACAGAATTCTATTATCTTTTTATTTCCTCAAAAACATAGAATGTGAAATTTCATGCGATTCTATGTTGTGGAAATCATCGTTCTCATAGCACTTATCATAAGGGTATTAATGGAATACTAACAAAAATGATGGACGATTACCCCGATATATCCATACATGACCTAATCGGAACATTGTGGCCGTGAATTGATGAATCGGTTGAGTGTATCTCCACTTTTACTTTTCAAGTTTGCCCACTTTCTAGGAGGGACCCAAGTTCAAAACTATAAAAGTACACTGTCATTCCCAAACCCAATTACGATCGGCTCAAAAAGAAACTTTGACATTTGAAGTTGAACTTATACCATCCGAGGGTAATAAAGAAACTGGTCTTAATCCACATACACTTCCACAAGTTCTTCTGAATGATGCCTTGCATACGTGTAGGTAATCTGCTACAATTTACTCTAGGCCATGTGCTATCAATTTAAAAATTTTCATGGACATAATTCTATTACTCCCTCTGTCCCAGCTCAAACTGCATACTTTCTATTTAGAGGTGTCCCAGCTCAAATTGCAATTTCTGATTTTTACCAAAAAAAGGTCAAGTTGACTTGCTTTGAAATTTTATTTTTACCCTTTATTTTGGCTAAAATGGCATTGGGCTGGTAATTAGGGTTTAAGGGAGATAATTAGGTAACTCCTCTCTCCCTTTTATTTTTCAATGCATCTTTTTTCTTCTTCTCTCTTTCTTACCTTTTCTCTCTTCCTCTCCCTCGCCCTCCCTCTCTCTTGAATCTTCCTTCATCTTCCTCTCCTGTCTCTCTTTCATCTCCCAACTTTCTCTCTTTCTTCTCTCAAAATGAAGCAATCTCCCAAAGCTCTCTCCTTCTTCTCCCTTTCTTCTCTCAAATTCAACCATTCCTCTCCCTTTTCCTCTTATTCCGCCGTGTTCATATGCCTTCCACATCTCATATTCACTCATTTTTTACTTATTTTTAACCCAATCTAGGGTTTTCTCCTCGATTTGTAAGTGTTCTTCATATTTTCACAAACCCACTTATTTAATTTGTGTCAATCCGTAAGTATTTGTATATTTCTATTTTTTTAATGCTTTTGAACTCGAGAATCATGTTTTTGATGATAGATTTTTTTGGTCTCTGTTAGATTTTTATGAGTTCATAGTTGGTCTCCACAAATTGATGTTTTATGTTGTGGATTTTAGTTTTGATGGCATGTTTTCTTGTTTGTTTCTTGAGTATTGAATGGATTGAGGGGTTTAAATCCGATAGATTGATTTTTTAAAAACTTTTCCAGATCTGAGCCCGAACGGTTCTTGATGTTCTTTGTTTGGGTGTTTATGTGTTTGCTTGGTTCTTCTTGTTCTTGTTGGATGTTAATTTTTTTTTCTCTTCTTCACAGCTTGAAGATCTTGATGAAGAAGACGAAATTCAGGGCGCAGAAGCCTAAAAGTTATGCTTTGTTTTAAAAAAATTGATTTGCTATGAAATTGTATTTAATGCCTTTATTAAAGGCATTTAGTGACAAATTTGTGAATTTAAAGAATTAGATTAGTGTTTAAAGTTTGTAATTAACATCACTATTTCCAATAGCTTTTTGTCCTTTCAAAAGCTGTTTTCTGTCAGCTTTCTCTGACTTTATTTACTGTAGATAAATACCTCCTCTGTTTCTCTCTCTGTAAATTGAGCTGAAACAGGGGGAGTATCTTTATATATCCTCAAAAGCTGAGAATATGAAATTTCATGCGATTTTATGTGGTGGTTCCCATCAAACTAGACGTCAATAAAGTTCACCAGTTGTGTTAAAATCAATTCCCATTGAACTAGACATCTATAAAGTTCATGGAAATTTATAAACTTCAACTTCAGTATATAATATACCATTAACCGTTATTTTGGTTAATTATTTTTATTTTGGTCAAACGTGGGCCCACTTACTATGGTAGTGGGTTGAAATGGTGAGGCCCACTTTAATGTGAGATGACATTGGTTTCATGTCAATCTAATGTCTATAAACATGATGGACATGAGACATTGCATATGCAGTTTAATAACGCATGGGATGAAAGCCGGTGCGATAAACATCTTGGTCGAACTAAAAGGCGTTGGCCCAAGGCAAAGAGCAACAGACAGAACGTGCATTGATGGAAAGGCTAGTACGACCATTGTCCCATCAGCCACCAAACACGTATATCAAAGGAATAATTAGAGAACCAAGGTAAGATTTACACTATCTTATACTATTCACTCTTGACTTCTCCTACAAGGAAAATATAACTGACCGAAGCGTCGGAGTAGGCACAACCAAGCGGCTGCTTGCCTAACCTTAGCTTATATGTTTTGTAGGTGGCGACGAAAGCTGGGCCGGAGTGGATCATAGAGAAGTACTCAACAAATATTGGCATTAACATTGGCACCGTTTGTGGGGATCATGTAATCTTTTATAGCATCCATACAGCTTGAATGACATGAAGGCACAACCGATGGGAAATATATTTAACCAGGTGGTTATGGAAGATATGAAACACTTGGAAGGAAACTCTGACAACCCGAAGCTAACGCCAATGGGAGAAAGACATCAACTTCTTACCTCAGTGGAGCTTGCAAACAACTCGAAAGTACTTCAAGCCCTCCTGGAATCTCAGAATGGGGAGATAATGAAGCTGAAGAAGATAGAGGACAGCCAGAATGAAGAACCAAGGCAGAGAGGTTCAGGCTTGTAGCCAACCAAACTGTTCCCAGAACAAGAAGGAGACAGTGAAGTATCCTGGAGTAGGGCCAACTTTGGGAAGAAGGTACAGGCTGGAGAAGAGGAGACTGTGGTAGACCGCAAGTGACGGGTTGGCTATGTTCCACCACTAAGGGTGGAAGAGCACACCAGGTGCAAGTATCCAGTCAGGGGACAGGAACAGGAAGCTAGGGCAGAGAGCAGAGGCTTGCCCTTCACTGGGAGGATTCAAACATTCACGATGGACCCGAAGTTAAAGATACCAATGAACTTAGGGTAGTGCATTGGGGAAGTAGATCTGGAAGACAACCATCACACATTTTGCACCAACATGGCTACCTTTGCGATACCACAGGCCATCTGGTGCAAGGTGGTTGCAGCAACCTTGATAGCAGCAGCCAGGGTGTGGTTCAAGAACCTAGAGAATAGGATGATTTATAGCTTCAGCCAGTTGGGAAAAAAGTTCTTGGTGCACTTCATGCAGAGAAAGAAATTTCAAAAGACACGCTTCGAGCTGCAGGCCATCAGGCAGAAGCTAGTAGAGACACTGTCGGCGTACAGGAAGCATTTCAATGATGAGGCCAACCAAGTGGAGGAGAGGGGTAGCCAGTTCCTCATTGGCAAGTTCATAAATGGTTTAAGGCATGATCTGTTATTGAGGGACTACACCCTGACCCGCCAGGGACAATTGATGAGATGATGAAAAGAGTTGGGAACTTCAACAGGGTAGACTTGGCCTACATGAGGAGAAAGGAAACACAAGTTGGTCATAAGCAATGGAAGACAGAGGCAGACAGAGATGAAAATGCAAAAAAGACTGATCGCGCCAAGGGGGGCCCCTAACAGATGCACATAAGGTTTAACAAGTAGGAGAGAGTTTTCACACCGCTCATCAAGACACCCAAGGAGATCTTTGCCTTGTACGCAGAAAGAGACATACTTGACATGCCGCCAAATATTAGGAAGGACCCTAATAAGAGGAACAAGTTCCAGTTCTACGACTATCACGATGATCACGATCACGACACAAATGACTGCATCCACCTAATTGTGTGCAAAGTGGTGAGCTGGCATACTTTGCAAGGAGTGAAAGGGTTCATAACAAAGCCACTTACATAATAAGAATAAGCATGAGAACTCTCGCAGACAGAAAGGGGTGCGGGCTAGAAAAAAAAGCCTCAACAAGGAGCAAAGGCGAGATAAAGGAAAGGAGGTGGCCTTGGATGAGACAAGGGAAGAATGGAGAAAAAAGGCGGAGGGAAAACTCACCCATGGAGTACAACATGGCATATACAGTGATGGATATATATGCCATCACAGGCAGAAATACTGGGGGAAGGACAAAATCCTAGCAAAAGGCACAATGTAGGTAGACACCTTTACCGACTACGACAGATAGGAATCTAGGCGCAAATGAAGTAATAACATTGGATGCCAATGATCCAGTGCCAGATAGAACGGCAGGCAGCGATGCGGTGGTGATAACAGTGAGAGTGATGCATAATAGAATTCACTGGGCATATGTAGACAGAAGAAGCTCGGCAGAAATCATGTATTGGAATTGCTTTGAAAAGCTGGATGACAAGAAGAAACTGGAGCCAACGGAGACCCCACTGGTGGATTTCACAAATAGTTCAGTATGGCCTGAAGGAACCATACTACTCCCGACAATGGTGAGGGAAGGAGATGCGAGTAAGATCGTGGATGAAGAGTTTATAATTGTGAAGGCGAACGACCCGTACAACCTAATATTGGGCAGGCCAGCTTTGGCACTACTGAAGGGTATAGTGCCAACCTTGCATCTACTCCTGAAACTCCCAAATGGAGAGGGCATAACCTCAGTCTGGGGAGATCAGCAGAAGGCAAGAGAATGCAATAGAGTGGCTCTCAGTAAACAAAAGTGAGAAGATGAGGATGTCAGTCGTAAGAGATAGGTTGGCAAGGCTAAACCTATCTGAATGATCATGAGTACAAGCTGGAATAACCTTACAGAGCTAGGGGCTGAGGTAGAGGTTGTATAGTTGAGCCGCCACCAGTCAGTACAGGTGGGAACACTACTCCCCCTTTGGTGAAAGACAAGCTAGTAAAGGTCTAAAGGGACAACATGCAGGCCTTCGCTTGGAATCCGGAGGACACGACTGAAGTACCCAAAGAGATTTGCTACCATGAATTAAAGGTTGACCTGGCTCACAAGGTGGTCAAACAGAAGAGAAAGATGTTATGCAAGGAAATGAATGAAGCTGTAAACAGAGAGGTCAGTGAGCTGGTTATGGCAGGGATCCTGCAAGAAGTCCCCTACCCAACCTGGCCGGCCAACCCGATGTTGGTGAAGAAGACAGATGATAGCTGGAGGATGTGTGTGGACTACACGGACCTGGACAAAGCTTAAGGATTGGTACCCAGTAATGGTCATTGACCAAAAGGTCGATGTTCTTACCAACTACCCAATTAAATGTTTTCTTGATACATATAAGGGATATCATCAGATCTCCATGCTAGCGAGTGATATAGAAAAGACTACTCTTTATAACTGAAAAATGAGCCTTTGGCTATTGAATGATGCCTTACGGTATGAGAAATGCCGGAGCTACTTACAAAAGAGTGGTTGACAAGATTTTCTAGAAGTTGATTGGGAGAAATTTTGAAGTGTATGTGGATGACATAGTTAAAGAGAGCAGCAAATATGAAACCTTTCTGGAGGATGTAAGAGAGACCCTGGTGCAGTTCAAGTAAAAATGGATGAAGTTGAATCCATTCAAATGTCAGCTGGAGTAGGAGCAAGGAAGTTCCTAGGGCACATGGTGTTGAATGAGGGGTTTAAGGAAAACCCCCAATAGAATAAAAGTGATCCTGGAGATAAGGGACCAAGAACGGTGAAGGAGGTCTAGAGTCTGAACGGAAAGCTGACAGCTATGAACCATTTCATGTCCAGCAGAAAGAGCTCTCCCCTTCTTCAGAACTTTGAAGGGGTGTGTAGACAGAAATGGAGCGATACAGTGGGGGGGAGTTCAAAGAGAAAACCTTCAATGAAATTAAGACCTACCTGAAGGACCTCCCCACCTTAACCAGTTCAAGGAAAGGGGAGACCCTATACCTGTATGTAGCGCCAAGCTAGGAGGAAATTAGTGGCGCACTAGTCAGGGAGGAAAACAAAGTGCAACGACCAGTGTATTTTGTGAGTCGAGCCCTTCAAGGCTCGGAGCGGGGGTATTCAGGTTAAGAGAAGCTCGCCTTGGCTCTGGTTCATACAGAGAAGGCTAAGACAGTACTTTTAAGCACACCCTATAGTAGTATTGACCAACCAACCATTGAAAGTGATCCTAACCAAGCTGGAGGCCTCAGAAAGATTGGTAAAGTGGGCAGTGAAGCTTGGGGAGCATGCCAATAAATATGCCTAGAGAAAAGCCATAAACGGGCAGGTCATGGTAGACTTCCTTGCAGAAGTACTCAAAGAAGAGGAGGCAAAAACAATGGAAGAAAAATGGTTTCCAACCCAGACCACCGAGATAAACAGGCTGACAGGGTCTCATGTATGAAAGCTGTATGTGGACGGGGCTTCAGGTGTAGAAGGAGTTGGCACATGCCTGGTGATATCAGATCCAAATGGAGTGGAGGAAACCTATGTTTTACGCTTCAAGTACCCCACGTCCAATAACGAGGAAGAATATGAAGCGCTAATAGCAGGAATGCAGATAGCCAAGAAGCTGGGGGCGAAGAAACTGCTGGCCCATAGAGACTTAATGTTGGTGGCTAATAAACACAATGGGTAGTTCTCTGCCAAGGAGCTGACAATGATAAAATACATGGATAAGGTTAGAAGCTTGGCGGTAGAATTTAAGGAGTTTGACATAGCTAAGGTGCTGAGATCACAGAACACAAGGGCAGATGCACTCAGCAAATTGGCATTCTCGGCACATGCACACGTAACTAAGTCGGTGCCGGTACAGGAGCTGGCAAGCAGGCCAACTGACATGGATTAGGTAGCATTGATTCAAGAAGCGACGATCAACTAGATGACGCCCATTCGAAGCTACCTGGAACATGGAAGACTGCCGGAAGATGAGAGAGGCGAGAATGGTCAAAATGAAAGTGCTCTAATATGACTTGAAAAGCGGGCTGATATAAAAAGGGGTTACACTGAGCCGTGGCTCAGATCCGCAGAGGTAGTTGGAAAACACTGTTATAAGGGAGATACACGAAGGATGTTGCGAAAGCCATCAGAGACCCAAGATAGTTGCAGTGAGGGCTATGCGGGAAGGTTATTGCTGGCCCATAATGCAGGTGATAACAGAGAAGATGGTAAGAGAATACCATATATGCTTGGAACACGCTCGTGTGCAGAGGTTCCCTGTGGAGCAGATAACCATGGTAAGGTCTCCATGACCTTTTTCCAAATGGGGTATTGACAGCGTGGGGCCATTTCCCGAAGCAACAGGAAGGAAGAAATATTTGGTGGGGGCGATAAACTATTTCATTAAGTGGGTGGAGACTGAGTTCGTAACAAGCATAATAGGGAAAATAATCACAAACTTAGCCTGGAGGAGTATAGTTTGCAGATTTGGTATCCTATAAGTGATAGTGAGTGACAACGAAAAATAGTTCACCCATGAACATTTTAAGTCCTGGTGTACTGGTCTCAACATCAGGCAGAAGTTTACCTCTGTAGCCCACCCACAAGAAAACAAGCAGACATATATAAAGAACAAGATGATAATCCAAGGTTTGAAAAAGAGGCTGGGGTAGGCAAAAGGAGAATGGAAAGAGGAGCTGATGACTGTGCTATGGTTATACAGGACACCACCCAGGACATCCACGGGGAAGTTCCCTTACATGCTATGTATTGGGATAGAAGCAATCATCACCCTAGAAATCGATGTTCCCCAAGCATGAGAATACTCGATCCCCTAGGGCCAACAGGGGAGTGGTGACGCGCTCAGGGAAAACCTGTATGTTTTGGATGAACTCAAGGAGAAAGCGGCCTTGAAGGAAGCCGCATACAAGTTATGGATGGAGCAACATTATAACAACAAGGTTCGGCCCAGGTCCTTGAAGGTGGGGGACCTCGAGCTAAGAAGAAATGAGGCTAGTAGGGCCTAGGGCCAAAAAAAGCTAGACGCAAAATGGGAAGGTCCATACAGGGTGAGGGAAGTGCTGGGAAAATTAGCTTACAAATTGGAGACGTTTTTTTTTAAATTAAAACCATCAGGGATGGGGGAAAATTTTATTAGGCCTTCCCAAGCCATAAAAATAGACAGAAAATAAAGTACAAAGTAGGGTATCCGTAGCTAAGTCAAGATGTACAATGGAGAGCTCTAAGCTCTTTGAGGCAACTCTAGTTGCCTCCAAAAAGTAGAAAATAAATGAGCAAATCGTTAGGGAAATTCCAAAAGCTCTTATGCTAGGATAGAGATGATCTAAACTTGTTAGTGAATCTGTTAAGAGACACAAAGCAGTCCCAATCCTCTCCACCTAGGTAAGAATCGAATCTTCTACTACCCAGGAGTACTTACAGCCATCCTAGACGGTAATTCTGTACTACAAAATGCAGCACATCCATCTGAAAACCGAGCTTGCTGATTCATACAAACAGCAAATCCTATCCATTTTGAATCCGTCCACCTGCAATATAAGCTAATCAGTAGCATCCATTCCGATAGCAATCCGAATAGAAGGTGTACCCAATTGATCCAATCTAATCAAACCCTGTACATCATTTGTTAGATTCTGAAACCGAAGGAAAGAGGAGGATGTGAGCTGACTTAAACAGTCTTTAGCTAATTTATCTGCCACCAAGTTTCCCTGTCTGTCTACATGACTGAGATGGATTCCTCCCAACAGATTATTAATTGCATCAGCCAATAGAAATAATTTCCATGGAGAATTATAGGGGTCGGCTACATACCTTACAACATTCAAACAATCAGTTTCTATGCAATAAGAAGAACTAAAGTCTGAACCTGTTTGTATAGCAAACAAAATTGCATTCATTTCTGCCTCCAAAGGGGAAAATGCAGGGGAGATCTTAGTATGAGCAACAATGAACCCACCCCTGCAATCTCTAACAATCAAACTGATTCCACTCATCATAGTTAGACAGCACCAAGCAGCATCAACATTGATTTTATACCCTATATCTGGTTTTGTCCAAGAAATTATTTGAATCTTTGGTTTGGGAGGTCGTTTGATCAATGGCAGAAAGGAGTGGTCAGCAATTATCTTATCAATCCTAGAGGCAACAGAGATCGGTTTTGCAGTGAACATGTAGAAGATATGTGTCCTAATTTGATGTAGTACTACACTTATCACAGGATTGTCAGAATCATACAAACACTTATTTCTAACTTTCCACAAATTCCAACATGTTATGAAAGCAGCAGAATGTATCATTACCAATTGTACCTTGCTGAATCCATTATAAGTAAGATAGAAAGATAGTCTATCCCAAATAGAAGGAAACCCTCTGTCCCTAATTCCCATGAAGGAGTGAATCCGTTTCCAAACATGCACAGCAAATGTACAAGAATTGAAAAAATGATCTAGTGAATCTTCATGATTATGACACATACAACATTTCGAAGCAAGTGAAATTCTCAAAGAATGCAGAACATTATCAAATGGAAGAAAAGAATTCATCAGTTTCCACATGAAGACTGAAACCTTTTTTTTCAATTCTATGGTTCCACAGATGTTTAAAAGAAGCCACATTACCTCTTTGGTTTCTTAGCAGAAGATATGTAGCTTTAAATGAGAACTCACCATTGATACCTGGCTTCCATATTAACCTGTCCTTCCTGTGGGGAAATAGCTTAGAATCCTGTAAAAGATTTATTGCATGAGCAGGAAGAACTGAAAATATTTCAGCAAGCATGACTGGTTTATTAGCAATGAAATCAGAAATACTACAGGTAGATGGAATATTAACATTCATTTGTTCACAAAGGTCCTGAAGTGGCCCTATATCTAACCAGTTCGAAGTCCAAAAATTACACTCCCCTGTTCCAATTATGACTCTAGCTTGGGATTCTGCCCACACATTGATGGAACATATCCTTTTCCAATTTGGTGAAGTTCTGGAAGAAGGTGGGAGAGATGCCACAAATTGAGTCCAGGGAGCAACAGCCTTTTGATATTTCCACCAAAGCTTAACCGAGCATGTTTTAATAATGGTGGTTATTGATCTAAATCCTAGACCATTTTGTTTGGTGGGATAGCAAAGGTCATCCCACTTCCTCCATACTCTTTTAGGATTTAGATCCTCATAACCCCAAAAAAACTTGCTCAATTTCTTTTCTATAGCTGATATGACTTGCTTGCCTGGTTTAATAACTGACCATATATGATGTGGAACCGAGTATATACATGACTGAATAAGTGTAATTTTCCCCCCCATTGAGAGCCACCTATTTTTCCAACTACCTAATCTACTGTCAATTAGTTCCATTAAAGGTTGGAAATAGATCTTCTTAGTTCTCCCAGTAAATATAGGAACCCCTAAGTATGTGAAGGGAAACCTTCCTAATTTCATGCCTAAAGTTCTCCTTATTCTACTCACTCTATTAACAGTTGCATGCTTTCCTATATACAACTCACTCTTGTTATAATTAACCTGTTGTCCAGTAACTTCCTGAAATGTATCAAGGAAAGCCTTAAATCTGATCAGAGAGTTGTTATTAGCTTTAAGAAAGACCACAGTATCATCAGCATAAGATAGATGAGAAATTTGACTTTCATTACCTGGCACACCATAATATGACAAACTGCCATTCTGAAAAACAAAAGACAGGCTTCTTGTGAAAGCCTCAGAAAAAATATTGAAAAGAAATGGAGATAATGGATCTCCCTGTTTGATTCCCCTGGTAGGTTGAAAGAAACCCACTGGCTTACCATTAATGAGAATCGAAAACCAAGCCTGAGACAAGTTCTTCATAACCAGAAAAATGAATCTAGCATGGAAACCAAATTTAGCAAGCACATAATAGAGAAAAGACCACCTAACTCTATCAAAAGCCTTCTTAAGATCCAGTTTAACAATACAATTAGGTTCTCTTTGTTTCCTATTTAAAAATCTCACCATTTCCTGAAGGTAGATAACATTATCAGCAATATCTCTACCTTTTAGGAAAGCAGTTTGGTGATCAGAAATAATTTTTGACATTAAAGGCTTTAATCTTTCCATTAGTATCTTAGAGAAGATCTTATTTATAACATTAGAAAGACTAATCGGCCTGTAATCCTCAAAGGTAGTTGGTGTACATTTTTTGGGTATAATTGTAATCCAGGTACTACCAATCCCCTTAGGAATATTGCTCACTGATAGAAAATCTTGTACAGCTGATAAAAGATCATTGCAAATTATTCCCCAAGATTTAATGTAAAACTTTGCTGTAAATCCATCAGGTCCAGGACTACTCTTTTGGTTAAGCCCTAAAACAACATTTTTAAGTTCAGAAATTGAAACAGGTTGCAGTAATCTATCATTATCTACCTGAGTGATCAATTTGGGGATCTGACTTAGAAAGTGAGGTTTGAAAAAGTCACTTTTAGGAGGATACTGCTCAGTTAAAAGGTCCTGAAAGTAATGGATGCATTCATTCTCAATATCTTGTGCATTATCTATCCACTGTCCATTTCCACCCTTGATTTTTGTGATTTTTAACCTACACTTTCTTTCTCTAACCGTGTTATGAAAAAAACTAGTATTGTTATCCCCCTCCTTCAACCATTTTATTTTTGCTTTATGTTTCCAGAAGCTCTTCTGTTCAATCAATGCCCTAACCAATTTAGCCCTAGCCTCTTTCATTTTTACCATATTATCTATTGTAGCATTCAGGTCATACAATCCTTCTGTTTCTTTCAAAGTTAATTCAGCCTTTAGAACATTATCATTTATATTTCCAAACACTTCTTTATTCCAAATTTTCAGAGTTTTTTTCAGCCTCAGAAGTTTTATGAAGAAACCTACCATTCCTGATTGTTGGACCGGAACATCCCAACTCTGCCTAACTACCTCATTGAATCCATCCCGTTTATACCAAGTATTAAGGAATCTAAATGGCCGTGGGGAGGATGCAATATCACTACCTATGGTGAGTAGCATTGGATTGTGGTCAGAGGAGATTCTGTTCAAAATGTGCACAGAGGAGTTAGGAAAATTGGATGACCAAGAAGATGTACATAACCCCCTGTCTAACCTCTTAACCGTTGGATTTCTTAATCTGTTATTACTCCAAGTAAAAAGGTTACCTACAGTAGTTATTTCCTCCAAGGCCATATCATTTATAAAGTCTCTAAAGTCTTTCATACTACCCAGTTTTGGAGTGGAAGGTCCTCTATATTCATTTATGGATGTTATAGCATTGAAATCACCAATGAAGATAGAGTCTGATTGAGTTAAGTTCTTAAGATCTGCCCAGAGATCTTTCCTACCATTTCTAGTTCTAAGTCCATACACAAAAATAGCATCCATACATTTATTCAGAATATTGCTATTCATTTGAACAGCCAGAAATTGCAGATTGTCTGATTTACACACAATTGAAACACTATTTTTCCAGAAAAGCCAAATCTGACCATTATTAGCATGCATGCAATTATCAAAATGAAGTAACTGTCTATAATGATCACATTGTGTATTATCATGCTTAGGCTCAATTAAACATATTAGCTCAAAATTGTGCCTATTTATCAGATTATGAAGCCTAATCATAGAAGTGTCCATTCCCCTAAGATTCCAAACTAGTATCTTAATCTGAACATTTGTGCTATTCATAAGGAAACATTATTAGAGCTTTTTGATCTAGTCATAATTGTATTTAACTGAGTTAAATAGTTCTTATTACTACTGTCATGATGTCTCTCTCTTGCTTTCTCTGAAATAGATCGAGGAGGTACAGGAGTTACCTGACTTACCTCAGGAGGGTCAGTATCCTTGTCTTCCATTTGGGAAATTGTTTTTCCAGTAGAGCCTACTTGTACATCAGAAGGATCCTCATCCTCTAGTAACAGGAACCTATTCTGATTCTCTATTTGTTGGGAGAAAATAAAGCTTTTAGCAGCAAGAATAGGGTTAAAAGGTGAGAATAGCTTACTCCTTTTGCTTGGTATGTCATCTTTTGCAAAACCTGTCCTTGTTATAAGATTCGGAGGAGCAGACAAGGACTTCTTATAATGATCAGTAGAAGACTGAGGATTGACAATGAGAACCTCCTGAACTTCCCCCTGAGACTCATTTGGATTTCCATCTGTCAGGTGAACCTCAGAAGTTTGGATTGGTGATAGTGCCTGGACATCTAGGAGATTGCCATTAGTGTTAACTGTTCCAATGTTTAAACCAAAAGATTGATCATTGTGGACATGTTCTTTGCCATTCCTATCTCCCCCCTGAATTGAAGAATCAGGAACCTCCAATTGGATATCCCCAACACCAGAAACAGCCTTCTGTTTGGGAATATACTTTAGTTTCTGACCATACAAAGTCTTATTTTTTTCACTAGCAGTTATACCCAAACCACCAGCTTTATTATGATCTTCTGAGGGTAGAGGTATTCCATCATTACTCATATTTTCTTGGCCAATCTGTTGATCACTGTGGTTAATCACCTTTTTTTGTTCATTAGTTTCCTTATGTACCATTTTTGCTTTATCCATCCTATTATACTTTGGCTTCTTTAGTTCTGGATGTAGATAGATACAGAGACTGTCATCATGCCCAATAGATTTACAATGATGGCAGTATAGAGGCAGTTCCTCAAATTCAATGGGGAGCTTTACTACATTATACTCAATTCTATCCTCTTCAATACCTACCCTAATGCAAGATGGTTGTTTCTTTTTTAGATCGATTTCAATACACATCTTAACTGCAGAGGGCCTAGAAAGTGCAGCAGTTGCTGCATCCATTTTAATGTAATTGCCTATTTGATTCCCCATTGATTCTATCATGGCAATATTATAAAAGAAAACCGGAACACAAGGGATTGTGACCCAAACTGGAACAATAGAAGATTCGATTGCAGGATTGAAATTAGTGTTCCATTTAAGAACTTTCATAGGAGCTTGATTAAAGACCCACTGACCTTTAATCCATAGCCTCTGGTAGTCCTCCTTATCCTGAAATCGGATAAGAATATGCCTGAAATCTATTGAACCCAATTGAAACTTACCTTTGAATCCAACGGAATTGAAAGCCTCATTCAGAGCAGCCATTGATGGTTTCCCCCTAGCAAACTTCCCAACTAGGGCATTACTATAATGTGATGCTAGCGTTTCAGCCTCTTTCCGAGTCACTAGACAGGAGATTTCTCCCTTGTACTGAGTTTTTGGTATTATTTCTGGATTTGAAGGAAGGGAAATATTGAGAGGAGATGGCCTATTGCCTAATGCTTGCAGAAAAGTTTTGGACACGGTAACACCACCGCGACCAGGCGGAGGAGCCGCCATCAGAGGCGAAGAAGATACTATAATAGTGTTCGTTACACAGCTGAGGAAGAAGAAGAGAAAGGAGAGATTCGATTTCACCAGAAAATTCTGTTAGTGCGTGTTTCGCACCAAAATCGCACGTAGGAACAGTATTGTGACCGTTGCTTTTTGACTTAATAACTGGTTCAAAATTGGAGACGCTGGACGGAAGACCAATACCTCGCACGTGGAACATTGCTTACCTAAGAAAGTACTATGATTAAAAGTAATTATAATTGTAAGTATGAAAAATTTATTCGGCACCTATAGACAGGCAAGATGGGATTACCAAGGGGATCAAATCTTTTTTAAGCCCATAAGGGGCATGATCCCAAGGAGATCCCAATCTGAGTCCTGGTCTTTTTGTTGTTTAGCGGTTTTGGAATGCAGGAATGAAAATGGACTAAGGGATTCGTTGACTGGTCCAGGCTTAAGCCACAATCCCTAGCTCTAGCAGCTAGCAGAAATGATAATGAAAAGAACCCCCATCCACAAATGCAGCCGGGGAATGATGAGCCTGTTCGAGGCTAAAACTGCATTCGCTGGCCCGTACAGCCAGCGGAGCAGTCAAGAAAACAAACCTCGGCCACAACCATAGCCGGGGAACAAAGGAACCACTGACTCCAGTTTCCAGTGGGACAATTAAATGAACCCTTGGCCGCAATCATGGCCGGGGAATGACAAACCAACCCAGGCCACGACGCAACTCCTGTCCCAATGACCAGGAGGGCGTTAGCAGGGAGTAAGTGGGCAAAGAAAATGAACTCCAGCCACAGTCACATCCGGAGAGCGACATTTCAAACTCAAGAAAAACAAACAAAACAACAAACTATAAGTTGTGGCTTCAATGGCCGGAAAATTACATGTTGGGATCACACCAGAAAAAGAGAAAGAAACAATATTTGGAAAGTAAGAAAATTGTCAAGCACAGAGTCCCTGCAATAATTCAACAGAAGGGTTGCAACAAACCCAAAGAGAAAAACAATAAAAAAGAATGCTAAAAAGGTAAGCCTGAAAGTAGCACCTTACAAAGGAGGTGCAACCTCACAACAAGCAAGCATGCAAGGGAGGCAAAAAATGACCAAAAAAGGAAATCCATGAGTAGATAAGCACAAAGATATGCCACTTTAGGGCGGATAATACCATAAATTAGGGGGGGGAAGAGAGAATCCCACACCATCAATTCAAAGGGGGAAGGGGCACCCTAAAATAGCCCAAAAAAGCATGAAAAAAATATTTGTTCAAACCACTTATTGGGCAATACAGACCAAAATAAATCATAAGTTTGAAAAAGTAGTAACATATCAAGGCTTGGTGACATCATCAACATCATCCTTACTAGTAGACTGGACCTCTTCCTCAGCAGGGGGCAGCACCTCATCAGGACCGCAGGGACCAGCAGCTTGATTAGGCTCACTAGTGGAGAGAGCATCAGGATCAGGCTGTGCAACATCTGGGTCCCAACGATCAAGCTCATCAAGGGTCATGTCAGGCGCAGGCTGGAGAAGTAGTCGTTGAAACCATGCTCTCGAAAGGGAACATAGACCGCACCAAGGTGAGCACACAACTGCTCCTTATCCTCGATCTTAGTATAGAGCTTAATCCCCTCCATCATGGCCTGGCCCAGTATCTCGGAAGCCCCCTGACTCCTCACAACATGGGAGTACAGGCTTAAGAAACCCCAAGTGAAGGTCCAATCATGGAAAGCTTCCAACCTAGAAACCTTCAATTTGGCCCGGGCCGGAGAAGCTTGCAACGAGAAACTCCCTTCTCCAACTCCAGGTCCAGCTCTAACTCGCCCATCTTTTGCACCATGCATGCCAAGTCAGCGTTAGCCTACATTAGAGATGCCATCCCATGTTGAAGCTCCCCAACCTTATGGTGCAGGCTGTCGAGCTCTATCTTCATAGCCTCAGTAGAGCAAAGAACATGTCAATGATAGATAAAGAGCGCTAAGCATACAAACTACAAAGGAGAAAGAGAAGGAATAAGGAGAAGAAACATGTTACCTCTAAGGCAGTTGAAATGGACTGATCTGAGGCTGAGGAAGAAGATATCCCAGCCACGTTCAAAGCACGCTCCCCGAGCCTAGTGTTGAAATGGCAAACTGGGACAAACTTAGAGATAAAATTGGTGCAGGTGGCGGCTATACGCATAGGAGTAGGGTCGGGCGGCCTTGCGATGAAGAAGCATAATGAAGAGGCGGGGTGGACACTACTAAGCACAGTAGCTGTGCCGCAAGAACTCGAGAGTTGAATTGTGGTGTAGGGTGAGAAGCCGGAGTCTCTGGGACCTCTTCCTCTGCCACAACGGAAAACCCGATGGGGTTAGCAGTAGCAGAACCAGGCCCATAACCACAGTGGGGCCTCTTCACCAAGGGCCTGTCATTGTTAACCTTAGTGCCACACAAAAACTCTATGGTCTAGGACGGACAATTAAAGATGCCATCTTTGTGGCTGAGAGCTGGACATGGCGGGTGCTGGCTGCGCGCCTGGTAAGCTTGGATAGGTTCCCAATGAAGCTGGCCATCGACATGTCTGAATAAAGGTAAAATAAAAGTCAAGAGACGAGAAAACCAAAAGGCTAAGTAAGAAAAGAAGGCAAGAAAATGACCCATAAATAGGAGCAAGAATTAAATGCTCAAATAGAAAAACACACGGACAACGGCAAGCCTGTACCCCGCAAATAGTCAAGGCCACCAAAAGGGATGAGCCCAGTAGGTAAGAAGGGTATAAAAATCACCTCTAGGGCAGCATCTCAAAGAACCAAGTCAGCCATCACGCTGATTTTTTCAAGAAGAAAGCAGATGCCGCAAGGCAGCTATCTCTATCGCACTGAGACGAGCACCCAATGCCTGTTCAGGGCCAGCCGGAAAGCTAGCCCTTTCGCCGAAACCAAGGACCAGTTCATCATCTACAAAAATGAACATGCGCTTCCACTCGACCCTAGTAGGAAGCCCGAACAAGACCTTAACCTTGTCCTATCAAAATTTTAAGAAGGTCCAATCAGGGGGCATTCTGGCCAAATGGAAAAATACATAAAACAGGGTCATAGAAAGCTTTATGCTGAGAAGATGACATAATACCTCAAAGCCTAAATGAATCCGGACAGAATTTGGAGGAAGGTTAGTAAGCTTCACTGAAAAAAGGCTATCACAGATTGAAAAAAGGCTGACACGGGAAAATGAAGACAACCACTCTGTAAAGTTTCCAAGTACACATCAGTCATCCCCCTAGGCACGTCTAGGATGGCCTGGGTAAACTCTGGCTAGATAAAATAGTCCTTTATGTCCACAAACCTGACCTCACCGGCAAAAAATACACACTTTATGATCTTACAAGTGATGCAAAATTTGCTAGCGGTGGTGTCGTTGTATGAATCTCTCTTAGGGGGTCCAATAGTAGAAACCTTGGTACTAAGAGAATAATGAAGAAAGTAAAGGAGGGGGAGAAAGTTAAGAGGACGAGAGATACCCGGGAGAAGGAGAGATACCCGGGAGAAGGAGAGATAACTGGGAAGTAAGAGATGGAAGTGAGAAGACACAATGAGGGAAAAGAAAGAATAATAATGGGATGAAATTTCAAAAGGCAGAGACAGACAAAGGGACTACCATTGGGAAGTGAAATGATAGCGCCATAATGAACCACCTCGGAAGAAGGAAAAATTAAAGGCCACATGTATGGAACTGCCAGGATGAGGGACATGTGGAAAACATCTGGGATAGCGTAACTGCCAATACAAGTCCAACCAAAACGACACCATAAGGGGTCACAATTTCAAATTCCAGAAGATGTAAGAGTTTTCCCACCAAGGAGAGGCATAGGAGCAAGCCATAGGCCACAGGCACGCTGCCTGTGCCCTGTATCTTGCCATCCTGGTTATGTATCAGACTGAACAACGCACGACTCTGTGCCTTTGACCCTATAGGTTCTTGGGTTGGGGGGACTTAATAACGTATGGGCTGAAAGCACATGCGATAAGCATCTTGGCCCCACTCAAAGGCGTTGGCCTAAGGTAAAGAGCAACATATAGAATGTGTGCTGCTGGGAAGGGTAGTATGACCGATGTCCTATCAATCACTAAACACGTATATCAAAGGAATAATCAGATAACCAAGGTAAGATTTACACAATCTCATACAATTCACTCTAAAATTCTCCTACACGGAATATATGACTGACTAGAGTGTCAGAACAGGCATGGACAAACGCCTTCCTGCCTGACCTTAGCATGTCTATTTTGTAAGAGCCGGCAAAAGCTGGACCATAGTGGATCATGGAGAAGTAATCAACAAATATTGGAATTAACACGGTTGGTCAAACATAGTCCCTTTGTTATGCTAATGGTCTGAAATAGTGAGGTCACATTTATATTAGCCAAATTTGCTCTATTGTCGGTACCTGTCTGTGTGGTCGACTTACCTTTGATATTTCTTTACCGAGGTGAAATACCCAATAATCTAAAGGAGTATAGTTATAAAGCCCACCTTATACATCACTTCAAACATACAACTTTCCCTCGAATATCAGTAGTCTTTGAACCTATCTTCTCAAAGATATGCTTTCTGGATTCCCTAGATTACTTTCATTTTTGCGTTTGTCATTAAATTTGATATGCATATGGTGGAGTTTCAGAGTGTTTTTTGTTTTTTGTATTGAAATTTTCATGGCTGTTTGCTCTAGGTTGTAGGAATTTGGGATTTAAGTTCTCATCTGTCAACCAGCCAATTTTTGTGGTTTATAACAATTGTTTGCTCTAATTTTTTGCTATTTAGAATGAGTCTGTTATGATTTAATGTGACATCGCTTGTTCGTTGGTTCTCTTTCTTTTGAAGCGATCATTTTTGCAATGCTACTTATACATTTTTATGCCAAAACTACTAGTGTGCAAAGTCACATTGTTCTCGTTTAACATATCGATTCTGCCGACTGGTTGGTGACATCGCGATGACATGTCGAATTTCACAATACCTTGACATGACGTGTCAGCAATGTCACTTATAAATGTTGGCCAAGTCATATTTTGGGCCACAAAATAGTTTAGTTTCGCCGATTAAGGTGAGTCATTTCTTGTTCAGATTTAAATTCCATGTAATTTTTTTATTTTCTAGTTATATTATTTATGATTTCAATGATCAATACAGATCCCTGGCAATTTGGATAATGATCGTTGTCCCTGGACCACATTCGGGGATGTCATTCCACACTTTGTCCTTACTCTTAGACAAACTTGTGTTCAATTCTGATTTTGGTAAGTCCTCCTTGTTACACACGATGTATTATATTTACAATTAACTGTTTCTATAAGGTACTTTCATATTTACTAAATGTGGTTATTTCTTTATAAATCAATGCATCCCAGACCAAATTTTAGAGCTCCTACCGCCGTACAAGTTGCCTGCTATGCTGCGGTGCAATGTAAGGGAGTATGAGATGCACTACTCGCGGAACAAAAGGTTTAAGACCTAACCCCTAAGGGGTTTGGTAAGTTTCTTGAAGAAGAGGAACTTGTGGTTGGGGACACGCTATAATTCGAGGTGGTAAATAGTGTTTGGCCCATAGTTTTTCATGTTATTGTTCTTCCCCGCAGACTAGACTGATTAATGACTTTTAAACATTTGTTTAAAATAAATTAATTCAAATTAGGAACTACATTTCTTGAATTTTATTTTGATTCATGAATTTTGTTTCTAGAATTTCTTGAATCCTTATAAGTAACCAAAGAATCCTTCATATGTAACTCCCTCTCCCTCCTTCAACATATGTGACTCCCCCTCCCTCCTAGTAAATTGTTGTAAATAAACTCAAACTATTTTCCTCTTGCTTGATGGTCTGCAACTATTAGGCCCATGTAAGGCTGCGAAGTCCATAAATGGTCAACTTTATGTTGCCTAGTCCGACTGTGGTGCGATGTTGCAGACTTTATGGTGCACTCCACAGTGGTTCAAAACAACGTTGGTAGGTGGTCAACGTTGCATCCTTTAAGGTGGAAAACACAATGGTTCAAAATAAAGTCTTTCAAAAATGTGTATACATAGGGGAACCCTCACAATCTGTTTAAGCATCTATCCACAAGTATCCCACAAATTCCAACGGTCTCCTACTTCATTCCCTCCCTTCTCTTCTCCCTTGGAAAAAGATATGGATTTTATAATCTCATAACATCTATGTTTTGTAATTCTTACTTTGCAATTTTTGATCTGTTAGCTATGAATATGTTTTGTAATTCTTACTTTACGATGTTCGATATGTGGTTTGTGAATATGTTTTGTAATTCTTACATTACAAATCGGTTAGACAATGTTTTGGTATGTCTCCAAAGGGTTTAACTTAATTTTTATGTTGATAAAGCTTCTAATTTTCTGGTCTTATGGGTTTCTATCCGTTGTTGCCGCTGAATTATGCGACGCCGGTATCATGTCCATCATAACCCGATTTATTTGATAACAATATGACATTGCATATTCTTAATTCTAGTAGCTTATTATACAATTTTTGATGTCGCATCTATGTTGGTCTGCCCTTTGATGTGACCAAAATATTACCGACGTCGCATTATGGCTTCTAAGTTTACTCTGGATTTACATATGTGACTTCAGTTATGTGTCGGTCTTGTATTTGATTTGACCGACTAGTGTGTGCTATTGAATGTGTATGTTGACTACCCCACTGCTTTGGACCGACATGCACATGCGACGGCTTTACCGATGTCGAACCTTGCATTTCATAGAGTAGTTTCACACTTAACATTTTCACTTTTGATACAGGACTAATGTCTGGCTAATAATCATCTAATCTGCCCTTTTTTTGGTATTTCCCTATTTACATATATATATATATATATATATATTTAATAACAAAACTTCATACTTCATAACAACTAATAATTTCTAGTTTTCGTATAGTTCACTACACAATGGAGCCACACAGAGCCTTTTTTATTTGACATTGAACATCAATCAATGGCTATTGATAGCCCACGTTTCGACTGCACTTTTAAGCAGTTGAACATTGGGAAAAATACCAACTTTGGTAAAGCCTTTTAAATAAATTTGTTTTTGTTGACAATTTTGTTTGCATATACATACATTTATATATATATATGTTTCAAATAAATATTTTTATATTTACTTAGTACATCCCGTGGGAGATTGTACCACTCCTGCTGACTGAGAAGAGACCCCCGTAGTGCTGAGGTGCTACGGGACAGACTGGTATATGAACTACTCAGGGGGTGGGAAGATCAAGGCTTTTTTCCCCAAAAGGTTTTGGCAAGTTCCTTAGGGGAAACAACCTACACATCAAGGACACCTTGTTCTTTGAAGTGATAGAAGCTAGGGCCAATCGTTATCAAGGTCATCATTATCCGAGCTGATTGAGTTTATTGCAATTTTTGTTATGTTGGAACTGAAGAAAATTTCTATTCGAATTTATGTACTATTTGTAAGGATATTTTCATGCTACTATTTTTATAATTAATTAACTATCTTATTTGAACATTACATAATTGACTGTACGTGTTTATATGTGTGATTTCATCTGTGCACGATTTTATAAGTAAATTCATATTCCTTTGATTAAAAAAATGAACAAAGGGGGTACTGGTCATGTACGAATGATTGCTAGAAACTGTAATACCTAATTGTTCTTTTACGTTCCCCCAAAACAATTGTGATGACAGGATTTTAGGAGGAGATACATGCCGACACGGGGCAAGTGCACGACCTCCATTTTCTTTTTTATTATTTTCTATCATCGTCAAATTATTTACTTTAACTTATCTTTTACATAGATGCCACTTCGCTAGTCATTCACAAAACATGTCGGTAACAACGACGTGTAAAGCGAGTTTGGTCCAACTTTTGAAACAACATACACGGCGTTGCACGCTATTTGGTAACATTATTTACTTCCCTTTTTTAACCTTTTAATTTGGTTCATATAATAACTGAGGTAAAAAACCTATTATTTACCTTGGTTTTTTATAACCGAGGTAAAAAATACCTTTTACTTCGGAAAAAAAACCGATGTAAAAGAACTTTTTACCTCGGTTACAAAAAAGCTGAGGTAATAGGGGGAAAGTAAAAGGTTATTTTTCTCATAGTGCGACCGTCTAGAGTGACCCAAGGATAAGGATTATTATGTGACACTGATCGTGCATTCTAGCTATAACCAAGGAGAGGCGAGAGATGTATTCACTCGAAAGGTGTTGAAAAGTTCTATACAATATGTAGTCGATGCATGATAATAGGATAGTTAGTCAATGATCAGTGGATAGCTATAAATGTAAACCAATTGAACCAAGACTCGTTATAATCTTATTTGCATCCGTGTGCTAGTTATTAATTAATTTAGTTGATCAAAGCAATCGTAGTGTTTTGTTCTTACAAATTAAAACCCTTCACTTTGTTACCACACACTTAGAGTGGCATTTTCATGCATTTTTAACAACGTTAAACACTCGATTGAACCCCCTTTTCTTCATGGACATTGCTACTGGCTACTCTCTACTAGTCTGTCACATTTAGGGTCTATAAATTGTATCTTTGAGAGGCACGGCGATGGCCTCCCAACACCACCTCTTTACAATAGTACATACACACTTAGTACAAAAACACCACTAGCAAGACCATTTCTTTGCAATTTAATTACATTAACAATTTAAGCCACAAAAGTACACCGGAATAATTCAACACTTTCCTAATACATAGACAACACCTATCAACAATTAGGCAACTTGGACACCAAGTCCTTCCCTCCAATAGCTACCTAGTACATAGACACCACCCAGAAACAATTAGGCGATTCAGGTACCTAGTCCTACCCTCGATTACCCTCTCCCTCAAGGATCTCTTCTAACACCCAACGCATGTGCTAGTACACTTAATCCTATGTGTTTCTAGAAACTTCCATGCATAGCATATGCTTAATGTGATACAAATTACGATCAGTAATTAGCCTGCAGTAAAAAAAATTAGCTGCATACTTAATATGTATAAAAAGTACGCATTAGTCTCTAGGTATCTCTTTAAATTCTCCATCTGATGTTCTAAGCAGCGGGCATAGATCTGTCAACCTTCTTCAGAAACCCTAAGCTTCCCATATAGGGACTTAGCAATCTCTGACCCTCCTCCACTTGGGGTCGTTAAGTGAGCGTAGCTAACCCAAGCGAAGGCGTTGGTAAGTCAAACATAATGAATGAGAAATGATCAAATTTAAATCTATATTTTGCTCCCAAACTTAATACTAAGATTTATATGGGGATTTTAATGGAAAGACCAGGTTTGTCCATAGAGATGCTAGGGTCTAATAGCCAACTATACACAACCACGTACGGGTTGTCAATCCGTCAGTGTGCTAGGAATAGCTACATATTGCAAAACAGGGTGTTTTGGGTTTTTCAATTAACAACTACAAACATAAGAAACAAACACAAGAGAAAGCTATATATGCTAGCACTTAGGAAATATTTGCGTAACATGGTTGACTAAATGTTTTGATCCTCGATTCCATCACATGCAATATATGAAAGCCTATTCTAGTGTCCATAACACATAGTGTGGTCGATGGTCAACAATTCCCCATATCTGTCACCCAGGGTGCTCTTGCAATCTTCCATCAGCATCTCCTCGGTAATTAGCGAAGTGCAACAACAGTCCTGCCGTTGTGCAGATCTATTTCTCCCCCGTATAATTACATCCCGGGCACTACACCACGAATGCTCTATTCCTAGGCCTACAGAGGCAAAGGAGATTAGGCACCTTATCAAAGACTCTAGGGTTACAAAACCCTAGTTTGCTTCCAAGTGCTATCTCTACCCATAACCCTTCGGGCCAACTTGCCGGCTAAGACTAGTGTGTTGTCATCGTAGTAGTAAAACTTAAAAAAGACCTATGTGCACACACTCACATGGACCCAGACCCTACTACCCATATTACATCTAGGTTTACCTCAATGAGGAGTATCAATAGATGCACCAATATGAATGCACACTACTGTGTGTGCTAATCTTAGTGTACCATTCATGAAATTCATAAGGAATTCAAGAACAAGCCAACATAATATCATAAACACATACAAAATAAGTGGATCTAATGAATCTCACAAAAAATAAGTTAAATCATGAATACAAATATTATCCCCGCGCTATTAAACTACTTCTTAAGCATTAAACCCAAATATTTCGTTGGATTTAATACCTTCGGGCAAAGAAAAAAAAAGATGGAAAGGAGAAACTCTAGAGAGAATGAAAAGCTCTTTTCTCTCTCTGCCCTACTCTTCAAATCTAAAAATGAGCATAAACTTTTTACCCTAGTAGACAAAGGTCTATATATAGTAGTAGGGACTTCAGCCTAAAAATAGGCCCAAAATAGGCCAAAAACCCTTGTAGCCGCAAACAGCACGGAGGTGACATCTGGCACGACCTGTGATGATCGATGTGGCTTCGTGCTAGCGCGAGTCATCGCTCTTAGCATGGGTTATGAGCCTCGTGCTGGCACGTGACGTTGGTCCCTACACGGGGCGTGAGCCTCGTGCTGGCACAGGACATTTCAATTGGTATGGGTTATCAGCTAGAGCTCTATTTTTTATTTTCTGATTAGCACCTCATGTCGTTTGGTTCGGGCCATCAACCAGATCCTAATTTTTCTTAGTATCTGGATCGTATGAAATGGAATGGTCTACGCCCATACTTAGCCAAATATTTGTTGTGAAAAGAAGACTTGTGGCACACGGACAACTCTAATTGGCATGATCCGTACTGGGGTTTGGCACGACCTGTGTTGGATGGAATGGTTTCTGCCGAAAACCCCTGACATGGGCCATGTTTCTTGGAACGGGCCATGCTAGGTCTAGCCTCGTGCTGGCCTTGTGTAGTCCTTGCTGGTCGTGGGTGGTTTGGACAGCTGACTTGTTTACTCCTCTACGGATGAACCATTGGTCCGATTTGATAGGTCTTGTATTTTATTTTATAGCATAAGAGGATGAATCTAATGGTGTCACCCACAAGGGCTGATTCTTCTTAGATCTTTCCCAGAACTTGTGCAACTATAGGACAACGATTCCTCTGTTTCTTCCTTGGCCTCTTTGAACTTCAATTCCACCTTTCTTAGGCTCAATCCATCTGCTACCACGCTTTAGAGTCTGTAGCCTTCAATCTACTACCATTCTTGCGAATGGCCTTTGATATCATCTACCATTCTTACAAACGGCCTTCTATAAAGATGATGAAAAGTACACACGAGCAACCTACAAATGAGATCACAAACAAAGATCTAGGTGCTTGTGGATACAAGGTGCCAATTAGTATCAATTAAGTCCACAAAACTCAGGATTTAGACAAGAAAATCAAACATGTCCGTCTAAGCCCTTTGTCGTGTAAACCTAACCAAAACTAGCAATCCAACAAGTAAAACATGACAACTACTAACGTGAATGCATTGGTTAATGCATGCAATACGGTGCACATCAATCTCCCCACAAAGGCTCGAATTCACTTTGTGGTGTTCCTTCAAAAGAAATTCAAGAGCTAGACACCTCTTATCTACCTGAGAACATCGAATGTCCCTATGTTCGATCTTCCTTCCAAACCCTCATACTTTGTTAATAGCAGAACTGCGAAATCTCGTTCTTTGTCATGAGGATTCCTCAACCCCTGACCCCTACCCCCACCCCACCCCCACCCCCACCAACAAGTGGCAAAAAAAAATTCTAATTCCCTCTTCTCTCCCATCAACTGGTCCAGATGATCAACTTACCCTAACATGATAGCCTCCTTTCGATCAATCTCGTACGTCATGGGGAGATGGGCGCAATATTCATCCAAATAACTGTGCCATTAATTTTCTTTCCACGTAACATCCATCAATTTCAAATTCACAAAATCTTGCTAAAAGAAATATGGGCTCCATAATCATCGAACGATGCCAAGTTTTGTTCCAACTTCATGCTCAACCCAATCTCAAAGTTCATAAACCTTAACAATAACACTCTCACCCGACATACCAGTTTTATTTCCTACTCCTTTGCTGTCCAGGAAATCCCCACACCCTTAAGGTGCTCATAGACGACTTCCAAATTAAGAGCATGAACCCTCACCCCCTTTTCCAATTCCTTTTCTAGCACCTACAACCTTTTCTGTAAAAACACTGATCTTATCTGCGTAATCAACAACTCGTTGTGCTGTGGATATCATACCACTCATCACCTACTAAAACAAATTACCTATTAGTAAAACCAACAACCAATAATACATTTAAAGATAGAATTAATACCACCTTAATTGACCTAGCCACGCTAGAAAACTTGTGAGCATTAATCATGAACTCTCGTGATAGCTTCATGGTACCCACGGGTGCAGAGTCCTCTATCACTATAGTGATCTAAGCCTCTAATTACTATCTTGAAGGCTATGTCACTAAGATTCTCTAATCTCCTAGTCTTATGTCTAGCAGCCCCAACACCTTCGTCATATCACCATAGTGATATGAGCCTCCAATTTTACTATCATCAAGGCTCCGACACTACGATCCTCTAACCCACTAGTCTTACATCTAGCAGCCTTAACACCTCCAATTTTACTATCTTCAAGGCTCCGACACTACAATCCTCTAACCCACTAGTCTTACGTCTAGCAGCCCCAACACCTACCTCGCCATCACCAACCATAATTTAATATATGCGAGATGCGCCAACTTTAGATCACCCTTATCATCCATGCATTTATTGCTAGATGCGTAGATATTTGTGTCAGGGGACAAATAGCTTCACAACCCCATGATATCCTATATAGCTTCACAACTCAAATTGTTATTAGTACAACATCATAATACAACCACCACATACTAATAGTAGTGCACAAATATCCTAAAATATTACCCTCTTATTCCCCAGGCCTTCATGTGTTTAGCAAATAAGAAAGCATTTCTATCATAGCATTTGTTTCCTTCTTCCACTTAACCTTCCTAGCCAAAGGTACCTTGTCAGTCCCTAAAGCCAAGTGTTATTACTAACACATTTTGCATAAAAGAACTTATCTTTCCAAACACCACAAAAATTTGGAAACCCTTGGACACCGTCAACCCTCAACACCACAAGATAGAAATCTACCCAAGACTAAATAACATTCACTCTACAGAGGTGATAACCTTAGAAAGTAATTCCATTGTAAAAAAATTTTCCTGCTTAAAACCTACCAATATGCCCCCCTGCCCCGAAGATGTACCTTGGCAAGAAAAAAACCTTAAGCTTCAACATGCCCACAATGTAATCTGGGATGAGCAAGGTCAAGCCATATAGCACATGATGTTCATACATACTAGAAAATCTAGACGGGGGACCTTGCGCAATATCACCAATGTAGGGCATCCTAATATCACAATCATCTACAAATGAATGATGCTTTCTCAAGGTAACTATGTTGTTTGAGGTAAGTACACTATCAAAACCATTACCTCCGCCTACCATACTTCTGAAACACACGACTACACAAAAGGTAGCCTACCTCTTCTCCACACACGGGAATTAACAAACCTTCCGCTAGCCAAATATTCCTTGAAAACAAAAATCTTTGCTAAATTAGGACCACTAATAAAAAATCTAAAATGACCGCTGTACCGCATTGTAGTCAGCACCTGTACCGCTCCTTTTATAACTCAAAAAATTTCCTAACCTTTCAGGCTACTTGTAACCACCATATGAAGCTATAGGAATATAACCTCCAGACACACCCTCCCACACTCCTTCACCCACGAAGCCATCTTTCACTTGTGGCCAACTTATTATCAAAATGAAAAAAAAACAATAATACGGTCACCTTTTGAGCCTCGCTCATATTTTAGCTTTACTCTATTTGATAAAAAAAATTCATGCTCCACTCACCACGACTTTCTGGATACAAGGGGTTATGGTATATACCAACTCAATTAAACGAAGTTTAGCATTAAAGCTAACACCTCCAAAGAACAAAACAGTTTGCCAAACATGCACAACATCTGCTTGAGGCAAAAGAAAAACTAATAACCACAACACCCTCTACTGGATCATGATCTAGAAGAATTGAGTGCATCACGGCCAACATGATCACACGAAGAAGAGGCCTATGAATGAAGATGTAGAACACCAAAGGAAAGTAAGTGATTCCAAAAAAGAACAATAAGATGAAAATGAACAACCCTAATTTGAACATCAGGACTTGCTCTTGGAGAACACCCCCAAGACTCCTTTTCCAACTGCTTAGAGAGGTGGGTTTGCAGTGCGGATCTTGGGAACTTTGTCGATCCGGAAGGGCCCCCCCCCCCCCCCCCCCCCCACACATAAAAAATATAAGTTATGAAAATATATTATATGTTTTAGAGTGATACAAATAATTGTTCAATTTAAATTCGATAAGTAATTTTTATCTTCTAATAAATATAAGAGTCGGCAAAATGGAGAATCTATTGGAGTTAGGGTAAGAAAATATAGAGAATTTGAGTGTTAACTATTTTACAAAATCCACTAATCTTTTTCTAACAACCTTGACTAATATTTTGATACTAATCTATTAGTTGCTTAAAACATAATTTGTTTTGGCTATGTTCTCCATAATTTATCAGCACGTTAGTTCAGTTCAATTTAGTTTATCAAATATTTTTTTATCAATGCTACTTTTATCCTTTCTTAGCTTAGTTTAAGTCATTATTATTTTTCAATACAGAAAAATGACTTGATAAATTTAATATAGTTCACATTGCTAAATTTAGTTTCTCTCTATTGTGTGGAAAAAAATGTCAACTATGTGTGTTTTTCAAACTTCTTACTTGAGCTTGATCTGGTAATCCATAGCTGGATCGGGTACCCCATGGGTAGATCAGGACATAGAAATAGGTGGAAGGCACAAAAGACAAGAACATCTCAGAATCAATGAGATGTTAGCTTGGTCAGCAGAGAAAAGGATCAAATGGAAGAAAATGGAGATAACTCTGGGTTGAAGGGAGTACTAGAGGTAGGAGAAATCATTGAACCTGAGAAAATCAATGAAGAAACACTGGTAAAAGTAACTAGAGAAGGGAAGCAAACAGATGAGTGAGAATCAACAATGGGTAAACTGGAGAAGATCAGAAGGAAATTAACCTGGGGAGATGAAGTAGAAGAACATGAAACTGCAGAGCATAAGAAAAAATGGAGCTCAATTGTTTGTGAAATGAAAAAGGGTTAATGTACTTTGAACCAATTGTAGTGGTTGGCCTGATGCTATAAGTTATTACTGAAGGATATATGCTGGAAAGCTCTAAACAATTGGAGGATACAATGATGTTCATGGTCTTGGAAAGTAATCCACCATACAAAGTGATGAGAGGCTACTTCTACAGGATTTGGGGCAAGAAGGTGTTAAAATGTATGGTTAATGAATTATGGTGTTTTTATGGTGAAATTCCATAAATAAATGTGTAAGAGATGAAGTGGTAGAAAAGGGAGTAATTTTTTTTTACAGTAAACCAGTTATTGTGAAAGCATAGGAGAAAAATGGAGTGATGGAAGAAATAGAAACAGTCCTAATCTGGGTTTAGTTACCAAATCTGCCATTAGCCTATTGGGAGCCCAAGGTTATGAGTAAAATTATGAGTCATTTAGGAAGACCTATTTGCCTAGATAGTTTAACAAAGGAGAAAGAGAGTGTCTTTTCCAAGAGTGAAAATGGGAAATGAAGATCAACAAAAATATGCCTAGGAAGGTGATGTACTTGAATGAAAGAAAAGTCATACAGTCAGGAAGTGAAGTACATATAGAAGCCTGCTAAATGCAGGAAATATGAAGTGTATGATCATCTGGGAGATAATTGCAGGAAGAAGGAGTTGAGTGAGTTGACAGTTACACATGTATACATCCCAATTAAAGAGAAAAAGGAGAAAGAAAAGGTTAATGAGACTCAGGAACCACAAGTGAAGGGAGTGGTAATCCAGAATAAGGGAATAAGTAATGAGCTAAGATTGAAAGACAGAGGAAAAGAAAAGATGAAAGAAAAAGTTGCACGAGTAAAAAAAGGAGGGAACAGTCTCAGGTACAGGCTATAATTTACTTTCTAATCCACCTAAAATCAATGCTGAAAGATAGTGTGGCATGCTGGAACATCCGTGGTTTGAATAAAGGAGAAAATACAAAAATAGGGAGATTTTGTTTGGAAAATAATATAGGTAGCCTGGGATTTTGGACACAAAAACTAAAGGAGAAAATAAAAAAGTATGCATATGAAGCAAGATTGGACTTGGTGACTAACAGTGATTTAGTAAAGGGAGGAAGATTACGGGTAAGGTGGAGAAGTGATTTTATTTATCTGTCAGTACTACATATAGGAGAACAGTGGATAGATATGAAGTTGAAGTGTAAAGGGAGAAATCTGGGTGCTTATTTTACATTTGTATATGGATACAATACCATTGATAGGAGGAAACCTTTGTGGGAATTTTTTTAAAAAAAGCTTGGGAATAAGGGATGATTGTCCCTATTGATCATGGTTGATTTTAATTCCCCATTAGAAATGACTGATAGAAAGGGTGGCAAGGAGATTGAAGAAAAAAAAAGTGGAGGACTTCCAGGAGACAATGGATCAAAATTCATTGATGGCAGTTAAAACAATGGGGAAAATTTTTACCCGAAGTAACAGGAGGGAGGGAGCAAAAAGGATCTTCAATAAAATTGACAGATGTATGGTGCATCAGAGTTGGATCAGAAAGGGGATAAGGGCTTTTGTAAAGTAAAAACTGAAATGGTATTAGACTAGTTCCCACTTGTTTTAAACTGGTAGGAGAATGAAAAAAGAGAGCAAATGGGCTTCAAATAATTTAGTATAAGGATGCTGAATGCTGAAACTGTAGCAAGGAATTAAGTAGAAATATAGGAAGAAGCTGAGTACTGGTTCCTGTAGCAAAGGGAAAAAATTCAGTGGTGAAGGAAGGTGATAAACCAACTAAGATTTTTTATTTTGTTATGAAGAATAGACAGTGTGCAAATAGTATTGTACTAATGCAGATTGAGGGGGGATATAATTTCATATCAAGAAAAAAAAAGAAAAACATCTGGTGGACTATTTTAGAAAGCATCTTGGAGTTCAAGGATAAAAAAAGTGGATGAAAGCTTGGTTGAAAGGGGAGGGGTGTTATCAGTATAGCATCAAGCTGATTTGGTGAAAACACTGACATGAGATGAGATTAATAAGGCATTAAGGAGTATAAATGCAAACAAAAGACCAGGAGTAGTAGATGGATGCACAAGTCAATTCTTCAAGAGTACTTGGGAAATCACAGTAAAAAGCATGGCAAAGGTTGTGCAATTTTCTTTAGAGGAGAGCAAATACCTAAAGAACTAAACAATGTTGTTCTCACTCTTATATCAAAAGTGACAAATCAATGGGTAGCTTCTGAATACAAGCCCATCTCTTGTTTTTCAGTTGTTTACAAAATAATTACAAAAAATATTTGTAGCAGACTGGGTGATAAGTTACCTGACCTGATAAGCCCTAATCAGAGTGCATTTGTTAATGGGAGACATGTTGCACATAATATCTGTTTAACTCAAGAACTTTTGCATAAATATAATGCTGGGAGCATGAAGCCTAGCTGTGTTGTGAAAGTTTACATTAGTAAGGCCTTTGACTGTGTTAACTAGATACATCTATGGAATCACTGAAGCTATTAAAATTCCCTAGTTAAACGTTGGGCTGGATCGTGAGAAGCACTATGCGATCACAGTTATGTATTGCCACAAATGGGAAGCAGTCAGAATCTTTTAAGGGGAAGGGAGGAGGGAAGCAATGGGACCCCCTTTCACCCTTGATATTTGTACTTAGCATGGAATATTTATCAAGATTGTTGACAAAATAATACAGAAATAGATGTATAAATTACCCCCAAAGATGTAGTAGAGTTGGTATACATTCATTGTTATTTGCTAACGATCTACTTATCTTCTATGCTTCAAATAGAAAGTCTATAGAGGGTGTGAAACAATGTTTGAATGAGTTCATGGAGGTAACAGGACTAGATGTTAGTGAATACAAGTCAAGCATATATTTTTAAAAAATGGAGGAAAGTGAGAAAATTATCTTATCTAGTATTTTGAAAGTTCAAAGAAGAGATTTCCCTCTGCAGTACTTAGGAATGGCCTTGTCTCAAGATAGGTGAAACAAAGAGGATTGTGAACAGCTGATTTACAAGATCAGAAAAAGATTGAAAGGGTGGAATTCTAAAAGGCTATCTTATGCAAGAAAGGTGGAGTTAATCAATAATGTCTTACTAAGTATTGATGGATACTAGGCAAGCATCATGAGTATACCTGAAAGTGTTCATGAAAGAATTGTGAAACTGTGTAGGAATTTCTAATGGGAAAAAAGAGAAGAAGGTGACAGAAGATATACACCTGCTGCATAGAGCTCTTTATGCAGGAGTAAAAGCTCAGAAGGGATATGGCTAGGAGATTCATCAATCTAGAACAAGGCTACATTATGTAAGCAGTTATCAGACATAAATTCCAAGAAAGGTGTGTTATGGATGAAGTGAATACAAGCTAACCATGTGAATAAGACAAAATTGGAAGATTATAAATGTTCAGAAGAAAGCAGTTGGTCTTGGAAGAATATTTGTAAACTGAAAAAAAATATATGCATGATTTTAATGGATGTACTGATGGTAAAGGTAAACTTAAAGTCGAGAAGATTTATGATGTTTTGGAGGGATGCAATACAAAATACACTTTTGCTAAAGTAATTTGGCATAAGAAAATCCTCCCTAGGCAAAGGTTTTTCATCGGGATATTACTGAAAAATTGCTTACCCACAGTTGATAGATTGATAGGCCGTGGTGTTATGGTAAATCAGCCAATGTGCAAGCTATGTGACAAGGTGGACGAAAGTGCAGGGCATTTGTATACAGATTGCTCCTACACTTTAGCAATTTGGAAAATATGGGACAAAAGGAAGTTGGAATGTCAGGAACTTAAAGAAGGGATTGCTAATGGCAACAATAAGAAAGCAGGTCCTGAATTTGATGCTTATGACAACAACATTGTACGGATTATGGAATGAAAGAAACAAATAGAAATTGAAGATGGAACAATAGCAGTGCAGATTGAAGATGATTGCAATTGGAGGAAGTCGGCAAGATGGAAAGAAAAACTTGAAAAAGAAGTGGAAAAACAATGGTTGTTGAATGCTGTATAGATTATGAAAATGTAAGGGATAAAATTGAAGTTGGGTTGTAATACATGTATTGGGCTGGACTGATTGGGCTGGAGTGAAGCCTAAACTTGATAGTGTTTTATCTTAATATATATTAAACTTTCATAAAGAAAAAAACTTAGTTCATATTATTATTATTATATTTAAATACACTTATTTTCAATTTAGTTCAACGAGAAGGGCTAGAAATAGAAAAAAAATCAAACATAACAGGTAAGAAAAGGATATGCCAATGGAGTTAATATTCTTCTAAAGAGAAAAAATACTCCTTTAGTAATAAGAGATGGTCTCTTGTGAGACAACCTAAACTTTAGGTAGAGTCCTTTATGCAAAACAATATTTTAGCTCCTGAGACCTATCTCTAATAATTTTACAAAGACCTATATCTAATTATTTTACATGGACCTATCGCTAATATGTTTTCAGGGGCTTTTTGGTCAAATTTTTCCCATCATTTTCCTTCCATATGAAATCTGGAAAAAAATCAATTTTTTTTATAAAAAATGTTTTTAAAAATACAAAAAAAAGCAATATGGTCAACGAACTGAAAATATAAACATCAGCAAGAAATAGCAGACCATCAACGAAAAATCATAAAATATCAACTAAAAAACTGCAGAAAAAAATATATTAAATAATCAAATAAAATAGCAAAATAAAAATTCAAATAGAAAACAACAAAAAATTGAAAAATAATGTCGGCTATAACTAACAAAAAATCAACTAAAAAATGTCAATAAAGCTAAATTATCATTTAAAAAAATATAACCATCAACCTATATCACCTAAAAGCTAAAAAAATCAATTATTATCATCTAAACTTCACCCAAAAAATGCGAAACATCGACATGAGGAAAAAAAACTACAAAAACATCAATCATATCACCAAAAAAACTAAAAATATCAACCCCTATCACCTCAAACTCACATAGAAAATGAAAAATTGTGTACATATGGCCCAACGATCAAGAGGCTGATGGCTGCTAGGTCCAACCTAAGGATATCCCACAACTAAACGAACATGTTTCAGCCCAAGGTAAGGATCAGCTAGATGCAGAGCTTCTGTTTGTAGCAAAACACGTTGGCCGAGATATACAGAATAAGCAACGGACACGAAGGCCACCGATGGGGAATGTAGTGATCATGGTATTCCCACGATCATAATCCCTAAAAGCAAGGAACTGCAACTATGTTCGCCTATAAATACAACAAGCTCTGAAAGAACTAAGGTAAGCGCAAGTATCTCTAGAAATTTTAGTTCTAGCAAGAGAAGACTGACTTGATCGTCGGGGCCTTTCTCCCGGAATCATTTTCGGGATAAGTTTGCAGGTTAGGAGATTCTCGGAGAGGACAACCAACTTGCCTGGATGATTTACCACATCATTTGGCACCGTCTGTGGGGATTCAAAAATTTTTTTTCGTTTCATGATCATTCAGGTAGATAATGGTGTTCACCAAGAGTGAGAGAAGCTATAACCATCAGTCAAACGAACAAACACTGGGGCGTAAAAGAGAAGTACATCATCAGTAGGAACGCACCCTAATTAGGGAAAATAAGCACGGCAAGGAGGAAATAGAGGAGGAAGCGGAGTCTCCAAACAATAACCATGACAAGGAAAAGAGGGCATTCACGACATTCTTGGAAATGAACAGAGAAAGTCTTTATGACCAATTTTTGAAAACACTCGAGCAAAAACCCCTAGAACAAAAAAAAAGTAAATCAAGAGTGTGGAATCCTTAACTACAAAGAATATTTACGTGATATTGTTGCAGAAGACGACACAGATAAATTACCTCTAACTCCACATTTGCGTGATTTTAAAATGGCAAAGGACTTCAAGCTTCCTTTGCATGTCAAAATCTACGATGGGACCATGGATCCAAAAGAGTTTCTGCACTCATACAGAAACAACATGAGATTTTGCGACAAGGATATATAATTATTTTCCAAGGCATCCCCCATCTTTTTGATAGGAACAACGATCACTTGGTATGAAGACCTTCCAAATGGGAGCATTAAATCTTAGGCACAGTTGTCTGGCCTATTCCTGTGTCACTTCTGCCGGAAATAAAATTTCACTAAGAAGATTGTAGATCTCAATAACATAGCCTAGCAAAGTGACAAAAACCTAACAGAATATCATAATCGGTTAGTTACCGAAAGCTTATAGATTTGCGACATGTAATTCTAATCATCATTAGGAGCGTTCACAGGAGGAATGCTATCAGGAGAGTTATATAAAGAGCCAACGAAGAACATTCAAGAAAACCCAAGGGAGCTACAAAAAATGATTGAGAAGCATGTACGAACGGAAGAAGCAAACACTTGTAAGATAGAGCAGGAAAGAGGCAAAAAGTGAATGATGGAAGAAGAGTCTTCGCAGAAGGGAATCATTAAAAAAGGAAAGGGAAGCATCCCTTTCAAAGAAAGAGAACCAGGTTCACAGACTCCAACATTTCAAGATACACCTTTGACAAGGCCAATGAAAGAAATATGGCAAGCACACAAGGATTTATTCCAAGAACCAGCACCCATGCTTGTACCACTAGAAAAATGATCCAGGGAATACTACTGTGCTTTCCACAAGGACCATGGCCATGACATCGAGTATTGCAGAGACCTAAGAAGAAAATTTGAAGATAATTTTAGGAATGTCTTCTTAGGTCAATATAGAGGAGAAGGGGGAATCCAATATGGAGAAAATACCATAACAGTGAACACCTTAGTAAGGAATCAAGGGATAAGGTCCACATTGCCAAAAAATCAAAAGATGACCGTGGCAATTGACTGCAAGGTAGATGAAGGTGATGAAATACCAAAAATAATCATCTTGTCTATACATGGATCTACAGAGTCATTGTCCAACAATGCTTGGAAAGCTAGAGCACGATATTCTCCTCCGCAAGAACCTGTTGACAAAAGATTCTAATTGGATGAGGCAATCACCTTCAGCGAAGAGGATGAAGTGCCAAGCACTTCTCCTTACAATGACCCCATGAACATTATAGAAAAAATTGGAAATGCTACTGTACACTGAGTGTTTGTAGACGATGGAAGTGCAGTCGAAATACTATTTGTCGAATGCTTTGACGAGCTAGGTTTCAAGCGAATAGACCTAAAAAAATCCACGTCCTCACTAGTTGTATTCACAGGGCGATCAGAAACGCCTGTGGGAATATACAACTACCGGTCATTATTGGGAAAAGTGAAAGAAATTGCACCATCATGTGTGACTTCGTAGTCATGGGCACTCCAAGTACGTTTAATGATATCATAGGAAGACAATGGATGAACAGAGCAAAGGCAATATGGTTCCCTTATCACCTGATCCTGAAATTCCAACTCTGGCCGAAATTGCAACTATAAGAAGAAACTAGCAAACTGCGAGGCAATGCATGGTCATTGCAATGAAGGCAGCAAGATTGGGAAATAAAATAAAGATGGTTAACATGATCTCAAATGGAGAATCGCTAAATCGGCCAGAAATAGTAGCGGACCTAGGGGAAAAAACAAAACTGGTTAGCCTGGATAGCGAAGACAGTTAAAAGTGTGTAATGGTAGGGAAATACCTTCCTAGTGAATAAAAGAAGAGAATTATAGAAATCCTGCAAAGTCACAAAGAAACTTTTGCATTGAGTGTTCGTAACATGGGAGGAGTAGAATCGCATTTCGTAACATGTTATCCACCAGTGAGTAGTGGATAACACATTTAGTAATCAAATAGGGAGAAATGTTGAAGTATATATTAATGACATGGTTATCAAAAACAGGAAGATGGATAGCTTCGCTGCAGATTTGTAAGAGACGTTGGACACATGGATGAGGCTAAACCCCAAGAAGTGTGTATTTGGGGTAGGCACAGGAAAATTCTTAGGTTACAAGGTGTCCTCAAAGGGAATTAAGGCCAACTCAGAGAAAATTCAAACCATAGTTAATCTTCCTCAGCCGCGAACTGTCAAACAGGTACAAGTTCTAATGGGGTCACTGGTAGTGCTGAACAAGTTCATCTCTAAAGCGGCAGAAAAGCTTTTCCCACTATTCAAAGTTCTAAGAAAGGCTAAGGGGTTTAGCTGGAATCAAGAATGCCAGATAGGATATGACAGTTTAAAAGAATAGCTTCTAACACTACCAACGCTGAAATTGCCCACCTTTGGAGAAACGTTATACCTATATTTAGCGATTTCACAGAATACGGTCAACTCTGTTTTGGTTCACCTTGAAGGCCAGAAATAAGTACCAGACTATTATTGATCTGCTTCATTTTGTGTGCTTTAACTGATACATTTAGCATACTTTTTAGTTAGTTTTATTTGGTGGATTGCTAGTATTAGTTGAGTTTACGTGACAAGGGGTTTAGACGGCCATGTTTGGTTTTCTTGTCTAAATCCCACATTTTGTAGACTTAATTGGTACTAATGAACATCTTGTATCCACGGTCTTCTTGATCTTCGTTGTGATCATCTTTAGTAGATCTCCCGTGGGTACGTTTTGGTTACATTCTATGAGAAGGCCATTCGCAAGAGTGGTAGAAGATTGAAGGTCATTCGCAAGGACGATAGAAGAGGCAAAGGCCATTCACATTAGAATGATAGAAGATGAAGGAAATGAACATCAATGTGTGGTGTTAATTGAAGCCAAAGATAGACGGCTTCGGAGTTCTAGACGACCAAAGGAGAAAATGGTAAACTATGGTCCGAGGATTTTTGCCTTAGTCCAAGAATGATCTTGGAAGTATTAGCCTCCAATGCTGGTTTCATTGGATTTGTCCACTCGATTAATACAAATTGAATACTAGAACTCACAATTCGGACTAACGGTTCACCTATAGCAAGATAACGAAGTTCAGCCGATGAAGCACCGCCCATGGTCAAGCACCAGCGGCTCGTGACAAAGTACATGGGCCTCACTACACAAGGACACAAAAAGATCCGTGAATATCTGCACGAGACCTTAACAAGGCAGCAGTGTTGGGGCATGACAGAGATCCCAGACCGCAAAGTTTGGAGATAAAGAACTGAAGATTAAGCTAAGTATGAAGCTGGGCTGTGAAAACCTTCATAGGCCTTGAAGAAATTCCTGAGTGAAACCATGTATTGTTCGAGGTCCTTAAAAATCTCTACAGACCGTGGTAAAACCCTGAGCAAAAACCATGTACTATTTGCGGTCGGTGACAATCTTCATGGACCGTGGCACGAGAGAAGCTTCACAGACCGCGCTAGGTCCCATGGACCAAGGCTATTAATTTTCACGGATTGTGCCAGATCTGGTGCCCCGGGCTTGAATGCTTCACATATCGTGACATCTGTTCCGGTCATTGAAGCCTTGGCGGCTAACCTAGGGTTTTGCTACTTTTGACCTATTTTGGGCCTATTTTTAGGCTCAATCTCCAACAACTATATATAGGAGCCTTAGTCTTCTATAAAACTATTAGGAAATAGATTAGAAGGTAGGCATAATGTAGAGTAGATTCTCTCTCTAGTTTAGAGAGAAGGAAGAGAAGAGTTTTTTAATCTTCTCATTGTTTCTTCTTTTCTTTTTCTTTTTCCTTTCATCTTATTTTTTAGATCCATGGCATCTAACCTAGTATTTTCCATGGATATAACCTTTGTAGAGTAGTTTTTTAGTTTGGGTTCCATTTTGGCACTTGATATGTTCTAAATGCTTATTGAGATTCGTTAGATTCGTCATATCTTTTATGTTTATGATATTATTATGATGTTCTTGAATGTTATAAATGCATGAATACTACACCACATATAAGCACACACTTTAGGCTATATTCATGTATGGTGCAATTATTGATGCTCCATTGAGAAGAGAAACTGGGATGTTAGAATGGGTAAGGGAGAATGCATCCGCGTGGGTGTGTGCACGGGCAATTCGAGAATGCTCTGACCTATTTGTCATTGCACTAATCTTAGTTAACTTTGTAATTGTTGTCTGAGAGGTTGTGGGTAGAGATAGTGAACAGTAGCAAACTAGGTGTTGTGTTGAAACTCTAGTATCACAGATAAGATGCATACAAATCTTGGGCCTAGCGTATATAAGACCGGGGGGGAGTAGTTGCATTTGTGGTGGAAGCCCGGGACGTAATAGCACGGGGAAGAAGCAGACCTACAACGATGGTCCAACCTTGTTGTACTCCTCTAATTACGATGGCAGTGCCGATGAAGGGTTGTGAGTGCACCCACTATGACGGGGTTGTGGAAGTGTATGCCATCGGCCACACCACGTTTTGTAAACACACTGATAGGTCTTTTGTATATCTATATGTGAATGAATCGAGGATTGAAGCATTAGAACTACCATTTTGCTAAATGATTCCCAAGTGCCTAGTAAAAATAGTTTCTCACTTGTTAATTGCATGTTTTGTAGTTAGTTGAAAATACCAAACCCCTCCCCCTCCCACCAATCCATGTTTACATACTAGTTGTTCTTTTCACTTGTGCAGATTGATGACTCGTATGGGGTTGTGTTTCTAACTAATACTTGAGCCCTAGCATCCTTGTGGACAAACCTAGGGCTTGCCGCTTACTATCCCTTGGTAGCTTAGCAGTAAGAAAAGGTGCAGAATATAAATCTCTATCTTTGACCACTAAGCCCCTCGGCTTGTGTTTTTAACGATGACCGGGTCAGAGGCAGGTCAAATTTTAGCACTGCTACCGGGGATACACTCCAGTTCGAGCATAAGTTAAGCATACCATGTTAATGAGTAGTTTGTATTGCTTTTATCTTTTTCTTGTTTTTGTTTTCTAGAGTAGGTATTTCTTGAGTTCTTGGTGAAAACCGAGGACTCTTGCACTACAATTCCGAATTTTGTGTGTTTTCTTTGTAAGCATTTTTTTAAAAATGTGGGAAAGCACTTAATGGAGGGCACTTTGTAGGGTGTGTCATTGTGATCATCCTCTAGAGTGTTGCCCAAGGTTGAGTGACTATGGGAGAAGAATGGCTCAAAGAGCGAGATTTTGTAGGATATCTCATTGCAACCACCTTACAAAGTCTTGCTCATAGGATCTTCGAAGAGTTTGAGAGTTGTGACAATTTTCACTTCTTTGGGAGAACTAGGGTAGCTTAGGATGAGTTGAATGCCTCAATTAACTTATGATTGCATGCTACATTTCGCTTAATTCTTTTTCTTGTCTTAGATTTACTCGAGGAGGAGTAAAAGTTTAAGTCTGGAGAGTCTGATCTGCTTCATTTTGCGTGCGTTAACCATTGTATTTGGAATACTTTTTAGTTAGTTTTAGTTTGTGGATTGCTAGTATTAGTTGATTTTACATGACAAGGGATTTAGACGGCCATATTTGGTTTTCTTGTCTAAATCCCGCATTTTGTAGACTTAATGGTACTAATGGACATCTTGTATCCATGGGCTCCTTGATCTTCCTTGTGATCTTCTTTAGTAGGTTGCCTGTGGGTACTTTTTGGTTACATTCTATGTGTAGGTTGTTTGCAAGGGCGGTAGAAGATTGAAGGCCATTTGCAAGGACGATAGAAGAGGCTAAGGCCATTCACATGAGAATGGTAGAAAATGAAGGCCACAGACATTAATGCGTGGTAGAAGGAGATTGAAGTCAAAGATAGGCGACTTCGGAGTTCAAGATGACCAAAGGAGAAAATGGTGAATCGTAGTCTGAGGAGTGTTGCCTTAGTCTGAGAATGATCCAAGAATAATTATCCTTCAAATCTGGTTTCATTGGATCCATCTTTTCAAGTACTAACAAATTGACTACTAGAACTCTCAATTCGGATTAACAGTTCACCTATAGCAAGATAATGAAGTTCAGCCGACAAAGAACCAGTGGCCGGTCAGATACCCATGGTAAAGCACCAGTGGCTCGTGACAAAGCACATGGGCCACACTGCATAAGGAAACTAGAGGATCTGTGAAGACCTGCATGAGACCTTCACAAGGCAAAGACTTCAGGCCGTGACAAAGACCTCGGACCCCGAAGCTTGGAGATGAAGAATTGAAGACTTGGCTAAGTGTAGAGCCAGGCCGTGAAAGCCTTCATGTACCGTGAAGAAATTCCTGAGCGAGACCATGTACTGTTTTCGGTCCATGAAAACCTCCACGGACCATGATAAAACCCTGAGAAAAATCCATGTACTATATTTGGTCCATGACAATCTTCACGGACCGTGGCAAGAGAGAAGATTCACAGATCACACCAGATCCCATGGACTGCTGCTATGAACGTTCACAAACCGTGCCTTATCTGGCACCCCAGGCTTGAATGCTTCACGGACTGTGACATCCGTGCCGGTCCGTGAAGCCTTGGCGGCTGACCTAAGTTTTTGCTACTTTTGGCTTATTTTGGGCCTATTTTTAGGCTCAATCTCCTACTACTATACATAGAAGCCTTAGTCTTCTACAAAACTATTAGGAAGTAGATTATGAGTTAGGCATAATGTAGAGTAGATTCTCTCTCTAGTTTAGAGAGAAGGAAGAGGAGAATTCTTCTTCTCCTTCCTTCTTCTTTTCTTTTTCTTTTTCCTTTCATCTTATTTTCTAGATCCATGGAATCTAACCTAATATTTTCCATGGATCTAACCTTTGTAGATAGTTTTTAGTTTGGGTTTCATTTTGGCACTTGGTATGTTCTAAATGCTTATTGAGATTTATTAGGTTCATCATATCTTTATGTTTATGTTATTATTGTGATTTTCCTGAATGTTATAAATGCATGAATATTACACCACATATAAGCACACACATTATTGTATGGTGCAATCACTAATGCCCCCCTGGGAAGAGAAATATGAATTTTGGAATGGGTAGGGGAGAACGCGTCTACGTGGGTGTGTGGACGGGGGATTCGGGAAATCTCTGACCTATTTTCCATCTCACCAGTCTTAGCTAACTTTGTAACAGTTGTCCAAGAGGTTGTGGGTAGAGATAGTGAATAGTAGAAAGCTATGGGTTGTGTTGAAACCTTAGTATCGTAGATAAGGTGCCTACGAACCTTCAGTCTAGCGTATATAGGACCCGGGGGGAGTAGTTGCATTCATGGTGGAAGCCTATGGCGTAATAGCATGGGGGAGAAACAGACTTGTAATGATGGTCGGACCTCGTTGTAGTCCTCTAATTACGATGGCAATGCCGATAGAAGGTTGCGAGCGCACTCACCGTGACAGGGTCGGGAAAATGTATGCCATTAGCCACACCATGTGTTTTGAACACACTGATAGGTCTTTTGTATGTCTATGTGAATGAATCGATGATTGAAGCATTAGAACGACCATGTTGCTAAATGATTCCCAAGTGCCTAGTATAAATAGTTTCTCGTTTGTTAATTGCACGTTTTGTAGTTATTAGTTGAAAATACCAACCCCCCATCCCAATTGCATGTTCACATTACTAGTTGCTCCTTTCACTCTTGCAGAATGACGACCCGCACGGGGTTGTGTTACTAACTAGTACTTGAGCCCTAGTATCCTTGTGGACAAACCCAAGGCTTGTCGCTTACTACCCCTAGGTAGCTTAGCAGTAAGAACATGTGCAGAATATAAATCTCTATCTTTGACCACTAAGCCCATCAGCTCATGTTTTTAATGACGATCGGGTAAGGGGAAGGTCAATTATATTAGCAGAATATTACAGTGCAAAGAAAGTGTACATGCTAGTGGAGAAACTAACCCTAGCCTTGGTATAATCAGCATGAAGATTGCAGATGTATTTCCATACTCGTTACATTGTGGTTTACACTGGTTTTCCAATCAAGAATTTCCTCAACAAGCCTGAATCATTAAGAAGAAAGACAAAATGTGCCCTGAAATTAGGCCAATTCGAGGTTTAATTCCAAGCATGAACAATGATCAAAGCACAAGCACTAGCAGACTTTATTACACAAATAGCCAGTGAAAAAGCAAAAAATGCGAGCATGTATTAGGGCCTGAGGATCGATATAGGTAAGAAAAAATGGGAAGAAGAGGAATGGACATTGTTTGTTGATGGTGCGTCCAGCAGAGAAGGATGCAGGGCAGGATTGTTATTCATAAACCCAAACGGAGGCGAACACAGATACTCACTATGCTTCGATATCCCGCTTACCAATAACGAAGTAGAATATGAGGCCTTGATCCGTAGACTATACATTACAATTAGATTTAAGGTTAAAAGTGTTGGAGTGTCTAGTGATTCACTAATTATGGTCCAGCGAGTACGAGGAGACTATGAAGTACGAGAAGAGCAGTTGGTGAAATAATTAAGAAAAACTTAACAACTCATAGCACAGCTCGAATACTTGGACATTTAACATGTACCACGAAGCTAAAATACTAAGGTGGATGCAGGAAGTTGGAGTTACATTCTAGAAATTACACCTACGAAGATGGGAACTTGTACAAGAATGGCTTTCTGTCTCCGTGGATAAAATGTGTAGGACCAGCCCAAGTGACAAAAAATTTACAAGAAGTTCATGAAGGGCTCTGTGGAACGCATCAAGAATGATAGGAAAGAAGATTATTCGAGCTGGATACTACTAAGATGGGAACTTGTACAAGAAGGGCTTTCTGTCTCCGTGGATAAAATGTGTAGGACCAGCCCAAGTGACAAAAAATTTACAAGAAGTTCATGAAGGGTTGTGTGGAATGCATCAAGAATGATAGGAAAGAAGATTATTCGAGTTGGATACTACTGACCGACTATGTTCAATGATGTGCACAATTTTGTACTTAAATGTAGAAGTTTCAAAATCAATGCTTCACTGTCAAATAGCCAAAAGCATCTTTGACACGAACTTATGGAGTGTGGCTGTTTGAAAAATGGGGGATTGACTTAGTTGGACCACTCCCAAAAGACGAAAGCAGTGACAAATTCCTAGTTGTAGCAATCGACTACTTTACGAAGTGGGTGGAAGCGAAACCATTAGGGCAAGTCACATTTGAAGCCACTAGGAAATTCGTGTGGAAAAACATAGTATATCGCTTCGAGGTGCCACATACCATTGTAACGGATAATGGTACGCAATTCACAAGCGGCATATTCAAAGATTAGTGTTCCAAGCTTGGAATTCTCTAGAAGTTCACCTCTGTAGTGCACCCTCAAGCCAATGGCCAAGTGGAGGTAACGAACATAACTATCATTCAAGGAATCCAGAAGTGGCTGAAAGGAAAACAAACTGGATTGTTAGATGAATTATCAAATACCTTATGGTTATATAGAACAACTGTTTGAGAACCAACAGGGAAAACACCGTATAGTCTAGTTTACGGCCATGAAGCAATTATACTAGTGGAAAATTGCAATGCAAGCCTTCGAGTATGCAATTACAAAGAGAAAGACAACCTGGACTTGATAAGGTTGGAACTGGACGAACTGGAAGAGAAAAGGGAGCTGGCAATGATCACAGTAGCTAAGTACAGGGAAAGGATGGCAAGAATCAAAATGTAAAGGAAACATGATATCATATAGGCGACTTAGTACTAAGAAAGAATGAAGCTAGTCTAGCATAGGAACGAGGAAAGCTATGCCCAAAGTAGGAAGGACCCAACAAAGTCACAAAAGCTCACAAGTCCAACAACTACGAGTTAGAAAGGCTGGATAGTACTAGTATTCAAAACAAGTGGCATGTGATAAACTTAAGGAAGTTTTATATCTAGATTTGAAGAGGGTAGCAAACATCCACCTGTATAGACACCAGGATATATTCCTTAGTTGCTTTTTTCCATTGTTTCCGATGCGACATTATCATGGAAATATATTATTAATACAAAATACCACCTTTCTGGACCACAATCACATTTCTCATTCTATAATTTTAGAAAATAGAAAAAATATCTTTGTAATCAAAACACCCAGATTTTTCAAGTCAAGCAGTTTGGTAAATATAAATTTACAGGTTTTACACAATAAACAATGCTTGCAAGCCTTGGATCTTGCAACTTCGCAAATCAAACAACTGCAAGCCATAGATCTTGCATAGTTAGTTTTCCTTGCAAGCTTTGGATCTTGCAACTTCGAAAATCAAATAATTGCAAGCTATAGATCTTGCACTAATCGTAATCTTTACAAGATCTAAAGCTTGCAATCCATATACATTATTTCAAGTTATAGATCTTACGACTAGCAAACATTCCTCTAATATAGCGAAAAAATCAAGCAATAGATATTGCAGCTTCGCACATTACATGCTCCAAAAAAAGAAAGCAATAAACGTTGCTACAAAATAGGCATGCCTACAAAACTAAGACTAAAGCAACTCATAGATATGAAAGCTCCACAACTTTTGACTCCTTCGGGAAAAACCCACATAAGTAAAAAAGGACATACGATAGCTAGTTCAACAACAATGAAGATGAAAAATTCGTGAAGTCATAAACAAGTTTATTAAAACATTACAAGGAATGGTAAGTAGTTCAAAAAATCTATCTACACCTCGAGGCTCGCAAAGATCCAGAAGATTACAATCCACCATAGCGGCGACCACGCTCAACTTCGTGATGAGAATGTTTGGCCCTATGTCGATTCTCCTCAGTGGCCTCTTCTTCACTAACCAAGTTCTCATAATGCCACTTCATGATTAAATAGGCGGGATGGCATATAAAACCTCTTAGCTCTATGTGCTCGAGATGTTTAGCATAGTACGCCTTGAATTCAGTGATGGGGCCAAACTCCTCGCGATCCAATTGCATACTCATAACATTGATGGTTTCTTTATACCTTTTCATCTTAGCTCTCAAGTATGTATTTCCTTTTCTAGGGACCGGATGTGCGACCGAATAGACTCACACAAGTTAATTCCCTGACTACCAACTTCCATTGTAACATCTCCACGACCAATAGCCATTCGAGATGATGAAGGGAGAGACTGGAGTTTATCTTTATACCCAACACAAGCTTGCCCAAGTTGATGCACATATCTATCAAGTCAGTTTCACTAATTTCGAAGCTCTTCATTGTCACTTCACAGCTATGTGTTTATAGCAAACTGCTCATCAAACTTTTTCTGCCAACCAAGAGCAGAAACTGATAAGTGATCACACTCATCTTGCTTTTTCTCCAACTTACCCAGCAAATCATCACTACGGGCACATTTTTTTATCAATGATCAATGTCTTCTGATGGGCTTTGTGAGTCTTACTCATGCCATAATCTCTAGCTTCTACCTGTTGGTGGAGCATCTTCACCATGTTCAACTATTGTCGATGAATAAGACTGTTCTGCTCGCTTAAAATCCTATGTAAATTGCGCAAAGCATCCTGGCTGTCCTTTACATTTTCATTCCACTTCTTTTCAATTTTGCTGATACTCAGTAGTATATACTTCAAACGTATACCTAAATATAACCATCACTCTTGAACAGGGACAGGGAGATTAAGCGATCATAAGTACTTTCCAGTAGATTCAAGATCAACTAAACTACAAACAATGTCATTTCCAAGAAATTTAACATTATATCCATCAGGAACTTGTAGACAAAGAGACAGATGAAGGTGAAATATAAAGTTGCCACCCAATGCATAAGGGAAGGGATTCCATATGCGAAAATAGTTCAGAAGAAACAACCCATTCACACTCTACGCTGAATAATCGGGTAGGATCACTATGTCTCATAAAGTCATGGATTTTCAAGAATTTATGATCAACCAAAATATTGAAGCCCTGCACATAAGTAAGAGCAATAGATTAAATTTCATACTTAAGTCACACAAATAGTACAGACACACATCAAAATATTGTTTTAGGTTTACAATCTAAAATCCAAAAATCAAAATACGCTAAAATTCAACTAACTAAGGAGTTTGAGTTAAGCGTAGGTTGAACAACGATTGTGACGGCATCTTGGCTTGGTTGCTGAGTAGCATTCTCCTCGCTTAGCTGCTGGATGAGAGTCTCAGTGATTGCATTAAACTCACTACCCACACTGGCATCTGGGTTAGGAGAGGGAACATCAGTGTTAGTCTTGAATGGAAGATCTTCGAAGTAATCCACCTCACACTCCTTCAGCTCAACCACAGAAGTAGCAAGATGCGAGAGCAAGACATATGGATGTTCCCTGTCAAAAATATTTTGGATAAAGGCTTTGTTAAAATCCCCCCTCTTCTTGTCTAGGGTATCGATACACTTCTTTAAACAAGGAAAACTCTAAAGATTACAAGTTGGATTCCACTCATGTTGGTTCTTCACAGCCGCACACTATCCAACGGTGTAAGCATCTTTGGAAATGTCCTCAAAACATTTATAGAACGACTTGGTCTTACAGAGTCGACTAGCACTTGGGGGTATTGAGGTGATGCAGGCCCATTGGTGTACATTTATTTTAACTTAGAATGAAGATGAGTTGCCTCCAACCTAGCGAACCTAGCACACTCTTCAGCGGTGCTAGCTTTTTCCTCAGCAGCCTTCGCCCTCTCCTCAGCAGCCTAAAGCGAGCTCTCCAGTGTTGCACATTTGTTTTCATGTGCTTTGTACTTCTCCAATAATGACTCATCAATAGGAGAACACTTGAACAACCTCTCACTCGCAATTTGAAGGCCTTCGCCCACCTTATAAGCCAATAACACATGGGACAAAGCTATTCGGCATTTTACAAATAAGAGATCAAGATATAAGGAAGGCTATTAAAGTTTGATTGCATACTTACCACAGACAGTGGGTTAAGAAAGATTAGAAAGGATATCAGAGATCATCTCTTCCGCTAATGGATTCTCAGTTTGCGGCACAATCTGCAAACCAGTTTGGTTAACACGTCCATTTTTCAAGGGAGGAACAGTATGACATGAAGGCCCACCGCCCCTAACTCTCTTATTATTCTTCTCCTTTGGCACATTATCGGGGTGGTGACCACTTGTCTCCCCTCCCTCGGCACCTTTACCCTTATCAATATGGCCTATAGTGTTCGCACCTATAGGCGCAGTGTTGCTCCCAGCAGCATTATCGACATGTACAATAGCCTAATCTACCTCCTCATCTTCGCCTTCAAAGAGTGATGGGTCAACCTCACCTTTAGATAGGTCCATATCTGAAAAAAAACAAACAACATAGATAAAAATGAACACACGCAAAAAATGAAGAGAATAACAGTTTGTTAAAATATTAAAGAGTACAGATCAAACACATCAAAACAAAAGCAAATAAAACACCTTCAGCATCAGAGTCAGCATGGAAAAGATGTAGTGTATACACACGAAGCGTGGCCACAATCTCCGTCTCTTTGGTAAACCGAATACCCAGACCAGGAATCTTAGACTTAAGAACCTTGTAGTTCTAAGAAGGTACATCAACTTCAGGAGATTGTTTTTATTTTATAAAAAAAAGTATCTTGTATGCCAATTACCAACATTACTAGGGAAACTGCTTACAAGCTCAACCCCAGGATTCACAGGATAAAAAGTAAATTCATCTACAGTATTTTTCACTTTGTAGAGGTGATAGAAGTTGCAAAACAACTCAAGAGTGGAAGGAACATTCACTTTTTCTCACACCCGAAGAAACCCCCCATTATGATAGTGATGCCCTTGGGATGAAATTGGGACAATGGAACCTTATACAAACGGAGGAGTTCAATCACTTGTGCCGGCCGAGGGAAATAATGACCAAAGTTCAGCTAGGCTAAATAACATGAAATGCAGCCAGGTAGAGGAGTGCGAACACACTTATAATTTTCCAGAAAACGAAGCATAAAAGAAGTGAGAAAAGGGAAATAATTCTTTAGATCATTCACATATGAACCAGCTAGAATACTGTGTACGGTGGAGGATCCAATGGCACGACCGGAATCCCCGTAAGAAGGAGCATTTTCTACAAGGGACTTACTATGGTTAGAGGAAGACATATGGGTCTAGAGTTGGAAGCAACAACCTTCATTAGGGTCAAACACCGAGGAAACAAATTTTATAGAACAAAGTTTCACAGAAAATAGGCAGGAGAAGATGATCGGAAAATAGTTAGACACAACCAACGAAATTACTACAAAATAAGGGACAACTCAAATCTAAAATATCATGCAAAGGAATTGTAGCTTAAATTATGAACATAACTTACTCTTGAAAAGGATGACGGAAGGTGATATGCTTAAAACCTAGGGATGCTAAGAGAGGATGAAAGCTTGGGCAACAGAGATGAGGAACTGAATAGAAAGTAAGAAAAGGTGCTTAAATATCAACAATAAATGGCAAGGAAGACAACCAGTTTAGAGAAATGCAATGATGATAATCTAACACAAAAAGCAAAGTACCTTTTGCTTATATCAAGACGGCGGCAGAAGATGAAAAGACAGCACATTGATTAAGGGTAACATTTAATTATTTGTTTCAAATTCCTCATTTAAGAGGTAAAACAAAAACGAATGGCATGAAAACACAGACTGGAATACCAAACAATGAGGAGCGAATCTCGGGTTTTAGAAACAAAATCACATAGAAATAGCCTTGCCTTGAGGAGTTCAAAGTTCAAATATTCAAATTTGAAGAGAAGATTGAGGATAGAGATAAAGCCATAAAGCTAATGTCATTTCAAAATGACGATGAACGTGGTATTCAATGATGAACAACTTGTGGAAGAGCAACGTCTGTTTGCATTTAAAACACAAAGCCAAACCGTTACTCGGTTTCTTTTAGTCTTCATAGCTAGGGGGGCTTATGGTGTGTATATGGCCTAGTGATCAAGAGGTTGATCTCCGCTTGGCCCATCCCAAGGATATCCTACAACGAAATGAACATGTTTCACCCCAAGGCAAGGATCAGCTAGATGCAGAGCTTTTATTCGTGGCGGAATATGTGGGCCGAGATATACGAAAAAAGCAATGAACACGAAGGCCACGAATGCAGAACATGGTGATCATGGTATGCCCATGATCTTAATCCCTAAAAGAAAGGAATTGCAACTATGTTAGCCTATAAATACAACAAGCTCTAAAAAAACTAAGGTAAGTGCAACTATCTTTAGAAATTCGAGTTCTAGCAAGAGAAGACTGACTTGATCGTCAGAGCCTTTTTTCTAGAATCATTTCTAAGATAATTTTGCAGGTAAGGAAATTCTTGGAGAGGACAACCACATTTCCTGGATGATCTACCACATCAAAAAACATCAACATGAAAGAAAAAAAATACTAAAAACATCAACAAAAAAAAGCTACAGTACCCCACGAGTATAAATGATTCACTTTGAAAATAATAAAATATCAACAATTTTTTATTAAATAACTACAAATATCAACCTATATCACCCAAAAGCTACAGTACCTCAAGAATAAAAATTATTCAAAAACTATTTCCTGGTGAGTTTTGAACCCAGGTTTCAAACCTTAAAACCTAGAACAATAACCACTACACCAGGTGTAAAGACTCTTATTGATTATTGATATGGTGATTTGGTCTGGTAAACTCTTTGTTGCTCCCTCAATGAATCCATTCTCCTGCAAAACTAATCCCGGAAGTGATTCCGGGAGAAAAGAACCGACGATCAAGTTAGTCTTCCTCCTTAAGAACTGAAATTTCTTAGAGTATTCTTGCTTACCTTAGCTTCTTTTGAGCTTGTTGTATTTATAGGCCCATGTCATTGTGGTTCCTAGTTTTTAGGGGTTAAGATTGTGGGTCATACCACAAACATCACGTTCTCCACTTAGCTTTGTGTTCATGTTTGCACCACATTTCTTGGTCTACGTTCGATGCCATGATTATATAGTTCCATGCATGGCTGATTTGCACTTTGGCTGAAATGACTTCTTCTTGCCATGGAATGAGATTGGGCCGGGCCTAGAGGTCAGCGGTCTCTTGACCGCTAAACTACACATACACCAGAAGCCCCTCCCCCCCAAGACACGAAATCAATACTACACCATAAGCTAAGGCCGTGTTCAAGAGCTGCTTTCAAACTTACTATTTCGTCCTAAACCTACTAGGTAAAATTTAGTTTGCTTTTGCTGCGATGTGAATTGGTTTTGCAAAGTGTTGTATGCTTCTTGGTTGTATGTCTCTATCCACTGAATTACGCATTCTTTTGAATTTTAATTTCAAAATTTTGAATATTTCGTTGATGTGCCCATTTTATAGGGTTATATTAAGACTTTTTGTATTCACTTTTGTGCTCTATATGTGGAATTCGGCCTTGAAAATCTCTAAAGAGAGTTAAAAGAAACTTTTACGCTTTTATTACTTTTCTAGAGGATTTTGTGTGACAAGACAATTTGTTTGAAGACTTTAAAGAATACCTTTGAAGATTTGAAGACTTGCATTTGAGCTTTCGAAGACTTGGAGAATTGAAGATAAGTGAAGTGGAGAGGAGAACTTGAAACAAAAAGAAGAAAGAAATCAAGATGCTTAAACTTGGCTTAGTCGTGACCCGCGATGGATTGGTCGCGAGCAACGGCGGACTGGTGGCCAGAAACTTTCTTACTTTTTTGTACTATAAATACTAAATCCTATCCTCTCCTCCTTCTCGCTTTCTTCTTCTGTGATTTCCAGGGTTTCAAAACCCTATTTTTCCATTCTTTCTCTTCTAGTTTTTGTAGGTTAATCATGTATTTTCATTATCTAGTTTAGTTTAATATTGGGAGCAAGTGATTGAGACTTCCTTGCTAATGTCTTGAGAATCATATCTATCTATTTATTGCTTTTGTTATTGTACATTTATTGAGTTTTGAACGTGAATTGTTAATGGCATTAATGTTGTTGGATGTTTGAGTATATGAATTGCTTGTATGATTACTTGTTAGGGTTGGGAGAAAGTAGCTAATTCTCCCATCTTGAAATATAGAATCCAAGAGCATGAGTTAGAGCTTCTAAATGATGTTGATGTGTTGATAATTGCTTGATGAATGTGATGATGTCGAACTCTTAGTCATGTTTGTTTATTGTAGCAAATAGGAAAGGTCTATGAGCGTTGAACGTTCTTGACTAATCTTATGTAAATGCATGAATTGGTTAAATACTTAGATATTGTGTAGTGTTTATAAGTGTTGCCAAGCTTGTTGATTCTTCATGCTCAATGCCATCAATGATATACTTTTAGTGATGCTTCGACTAAGGGAATCATTGGTGAGGTTTGACAAGAGATGTCGAATTCACTCTTGCAAACTACAATCTAAGAATGATAGAAAATTTATCTTCACAACAAGTAGTGAAAGTAGTGAATAAATTGTTTTACTCGTTATATTTCCAACCAACCAAAACCCCCATTTACTTGCTTTTATATATCTATATATATTTACTTCTAGCGTAATATTAACCTTATGTGTTTAAATCCTTAGGAAAATCCCTCTTCTTTGTGGACAACCCCGACATGCCATTATCTACTTATTTGTAGTTAGGAAGCATTTAGGGTTTATAAATTTAAATTTTAGAGTTATGGCGATAACCTCCCAAATTTTGGCTCCGTTGCTGAGGAAAATGCGTTTATTTTTAAGTGTTTGGGCATATTTGGTTGCATATTGGCTAGTTATTTTTATTTTTCCACTCCTTGGTGGTTGTTTTTTTTGGTGTAGGTATTTCTTGAGTTGTTGGTGAATTTTTATCGAGCATCCTTGCAATATGATTCCGGACTTTTTGAAAAAAAAATATATAAAATGGAACGTCTCACCTTGAGGTAACTCATGATGAGAAGATAGGCTCAACAAGCAAGGTTTTGAAGGATGTGTCATTCTGACCATCCTACCGAGTCTTGCTATTTGTTGAGAGAGGAGCACCATGATGATGAAAGAACCTTTGGTTTCTAAAACCAAGGGTATTATGAAGAAGGCTACCAAGAGGTAGGAGATGTTGCTTTTCAAGAGAAAGAAGCACAGCAATCTTATCCATACCACAATTCTTACAATCCAGAATGGAGTGGTAATCCGCATTGGTGGTATGAGAATGAGCCAGAAAATCAACAATACGAAAAAAATAGTTGGCCATCACCACCTTATACCATACCCCAAAACCAAGCTGATGTGTCCATTTTAGATGCATTATTTAGTAGTATTTAGGATCACTTTTGTGCTCTTTTATTATCGAGAGCTTGTGTTTTACCTTGAAATTCACTTAGGAGAGGCAAAAGCAACTTTGTACTCTTTTACCTCTTCTAAGTGGATTTTGTGTGACGAGGGAAGAACACGGAGGCAACGAAGACCGGAAGACATTGAAGACTATACCTTCGAAGACTTTTTTGAAGACATGAACACCGTCATCGTTGAAGACCATTTTGGAGCTGTTGAAGACTTGAAGATTGAGAGGGATGACTATGAAGAAGACAAAGAAACAATGCAAAGTGCTGGCCCCCGTCGCGACACCATCGCGAGTCGCGACCAACACCGTCGCGAGTCGTGACGAACTCGTCGCAAGTCGCGACCAAAAGGCGGCCAGAAATCTATTTTATTTTCTTTGCACTATAAATACCCTCTCTTTCCTCCTCTTCTCCAAGCTTTTCCAGCCCATTTTCTCTCTGGTTTTTGGGCGAAAACCTAGGTTTTTCTCTTCTTTCTTTTCTCTTCTTTCTTTGAGAAGAGAGGCTCAACAAGCAAGGTTTTGTAGGATGTGTCATTCCGACCATCCTACCGAATCTTGCCCTTTGTTGTGGGAACAGCACGATGACCGAGAAAGAACCCTTGGTTTCCAAAACCATGGGTACTATGAAGAGTGCTATCAAGAGGTAGGAGATATTGGTTTTCAAGGGCAAGAAGCTCATGAATGCTATCCATACCACAACTCTTAAAATCCGGAATGGAGTGGTAGTCCGGATTTGTGGTATGAGAATGAGCTGGAAAACCAATATTACGAGCAACCTAGTTGGCCATCACCACCCTATACCATACCCCAAAACCAAGCCCAACAAGGAAGTTCAAGTTTGACACGTGAGGATGTCTTAAATAGGATAGCAAACTTGAACTCCTTTACTAGTGAGGAGCCGGATACCCAGCTCTCCTCTAGTGTTGAGGCCATTGAGGGGCATGTGAGGAACATATTAGAGGTATTGGCCCGCATGGAAGCTCGTGATTCCGAAAACACACCATCCCAACTTGAACTCGATGATTCGGTGAGTGAGGTCACCAATAATAATGATTTTGAGTTTGAAAGGGATGAGGAGTTGGTTGTAGAGGATAGAAAAATGGAGGAAGAGGTGATAGTGCTACATCCATTAGCATTGTCACCCCTTCTCCCACCTAGTGAACCAACTCTAATATTTTCGGAAGTTTTGAGGGAAACGAGAGAGGAGCCAAAAGACTATCCCAAGCTCCCTAACCACTTAATTCCCTTTGAACCATCTCCACCTCCACAAGACTTTCCTCTTGAAAGTTTTGTGCCCCCACCTCTCATATTTTGGATGCTCATGGTGAAGAGCTTCAAGCCTTCACCATACGGATAACATTAGGATCGTGCCGACGACCTTAAACATACGGAGCTTCGTTGTGCCGATGACGTTAAATAAATTCGGCATTTCTTTTAGTTTTTGTTTCTTAATTTTCATTTTTTTTAGTCTTTGTTTCTTAGTTTTTGTTGTTGTTTTGTTTTGTTCTTTTTATGGCTTGTTTTTATGTGATTTTGTAGCAAAGTGAAGTGCATTGCAATGAAGGAGATAAAGGAACGAGATCAATGAATGTGGGAAGAAAGCTTGGACAGTTGGTAAGAAAAAGAAAAATTTTAAGCCTGGGATACCCTGCCGTCGCGAGTCGCGACGAACAGGGGAGAAAAATCACTCCCAGCACCAACTTTCCGTGAGTCGCGATGACATCGCGATGCACCGTCGCGAGTCGCGATGAACACCGTCGCGAGTCGCGACGAGCTCAGAAAATTTTGAGCTCTCGGACTCACCTTTCCGCGAGTCGCGACGTGCTCAGTAACTGTTGAAAATTTTTTGAGCCCGGATTTCAAATTTCCAAGCTTCCAAGTTTCCAAATGATTTTAAACATTGCATGATCCTACCTTCTTCTCCACCCAACACTCCCAAGAACCACCACATCTCCACTCATTCTCAACCATCCTACATATATTGGCATATGAACATTCTTGCATCTTTATAGTACATTTGTTGATTGTAGTATGCCGACTACATCATTGTGATCGTAAGTGCATATCCTATAATGATGCTTGTATACATGTCAATATATGTTGGATATTTTTCATGATTATTCTTATAGTGTTGGTTGGGTGTGATTTGGTTGTTCTTTGAAAATACTATGGTTATTAACTCTTGATGCTAAACCTAGTATTACATATCCTTATGTACTTGTGAGTTTAATGTGTTCTTCGTGGTGTAGTCTTGATCAAACGGCGCCATGGAGACAATGCTTTTCTCGAGGGGTGAGTTCTTCTACGGCATCTTTGCTCACCCTTCCGGTTCCAAAACCAATTTCGGGACCATACAAGTGCTTGGATTGCGCCATATCACCGGTGAATTGCGGAGACACGGGTGTCACTCTACCCCCTTACCTTGATTGTTATTGTTCTTGCCTTATATGTTTACATTGAGGGCAATGTAATGTTTTAAGTGTGGGGAGGGGTTAGAGGATTCACATGCATGCTAGATAGTTTTGGAATGCTTTTTGCTACTTTTCATTGGAAAAACATGAGAAAAGAAAAAAAAATAGAAAAAGAAAAAGAAAAAAAATAGAAAAAAAAATAAAAAAAAAGGGAAAAGAAAAAAAAACCCGCTAAGTTGAAAACCCGAGAGGGCGGCTTAGGCAACATTGGGAGCCCGGATAGGTCGAAAACCCGAAAGGGCGGCCTAGGCAAAAATGAGAGGCTTAAATGTGCGGAAAAAGGTGAGATGTGAGCCAAAGAAACATGATGTGTGGCTAGGATGAAAACTCGAAAGAGCTCCTAGGCAAAATGAGAGAAAAAGAGAGAAAACAAAAAATGCTATAAGTTCACTCATTTACCGGCGTTGGAGTCATAAGGTTGCGGTTGTCACATGGATGGATCGGGTAGCTCAACATCTAAAGACCTCTTGGGATTGGGTAGCTTAGTGGGTTTGGAAACGAAGTGTGGTTATGAAATTCTTAATCCTTTTATACTTCGTTTTTGGTTGATATATTGGCATTAGGTGAAGCATGTGTTTAAAACTTCCTCTATGGTTTTAGCTTCATTTTGTGTCATTGGATTCTGGGAATATCAATTCGGGGCTTAGAAATATTTTATGGGTAGTGAATTGATAAGTGGTAGGTTTGGTTAGATTTAGGATTGGGGATGTGTGTGTGAAAAAATTCTCATGTGAGCTTATATTTTGGGATTTTTTATATTGAGAGTTTTTGTGAGGCTTTGATTGGGGGATTAGTTTAGGTTTTGGATATATCATTTACTCCGTGTGCTTGATTCTTTTCTTACTCGAGGGCGAGTAAGGTTTAAGTGTGGGGAGGTTTGATATGTCCATTTTGTGTGGTTATTTTAGGGGTTTTAGGATGTGGATATGCCATTTCCTCCGTATGCTTCAATCTTTTCTTACTCGAGGGCGAGTAAGGTTTAAGTGTGGGGAGGTTTGATGTGTCCATTTTAGATGCATTATTTAGTAGTATTTAGGATCACTTTTGTGCTCTTTTATTATCGAGAGCTTGTGTTTTACCTTGAAATTCACTTAGGAGAGGCAAAAGCAACTTTGTACTCTTTTACCTCTTCTAAGTGGATTTTGTGTGACGAGGGAAGAACACGGAGGCAACGAAGACCGGAAGACATTGAAGACTATACCTTCGAAGACTTTTTCGAAGACATGAACACCGTCGTTGTTGAAGACCATTTTGGAGCTGTTGAAGACTTGAAGATTGAGAGGGATGACTATGAAGAAGACAAAGAAACAATGCAAAGTACTGGCCCCCGTCGCGACACCATCGCGAGTCGCGACCAACACCGTCGCGAGTCGCGACCAACACCGTCGCGAGTCGCGACGAACTCGTCGCGAGTCGCAACCAAAAGGCGGCCAGAAATCTATTTTATTTTCTTTGCACTATAAATACCCTCTCTTTCCTCCTCTTCTCCAAGCTTTTCCAGCCCGTTTTCTCTCTGGTTTTTGGGCGAAAACCTAGGTTTTTCTCTTCTTTCTTTTCTTTGTTTTTTCTTAGTTTAATTATGTCTTTTGTTGTTCTAGAGTAGTTCTTGTACTTGGGAGCTATGGATTGAAGCTTCCACTTCTATGTATTGAGAACCATTTCTATCTATCTATTTGGTGTTTTTGCTATTGTGCTTTTATTGTGCTTTGAATGTTAATTGTTGATTCTATTAATGTTGTTGAGAGCTTGATGATATGAAATGCTTGGATGAATTGCTAGCTAGGGTTTGGGGGATTTGGGTTAATTTCCCCCCTGTTCTTGTTAGTAATGTGAGAGTATGATTTAGAGCTTTTGATTGTGTTGATGGATTGATAATGTGCTAGACGAATGTGATTGATGTTGAACTCTTCGTCATGTTCGTTTGTGTAGCAAACGAGAAGAGTTATATGCTCGTGGTCTATGAGTGGTCGCTCTTGACTAATCTCGTGTAATTGCATGAATTGGTTAAATGCTTAGTCACGGTGTAGTGGTCATAGGCATTGCCAAGCTTGTTGGTCCTTCGTGCTAAATGCCACCAATGACACCTTGAGTCGTGGTCGCAACTCGGGAGTCATTGGTGAGGTTTGACGAGAGATGTGGAACTCACTCTCGCAAACTACGAACTAAGAAGGATAGGAGTTTAGTCTGCACGACAAGTAGTTGAAGTATTGAATAGATGATTTAAATTCATTCTTGAAGCATTTGTTATTTGGCGTTTATGTATTCTTGACGGTGTGTTTCACTGCATGTGTGCCATGAGTTGTTTGAGCATAGGTAGTGCTTGTGTGGTTGAATTGTTTAGGTGTAGGAACGTGACATATTCCGTAGCGCCTTTGCATGAAGATCTATGAGCATGAACTTAGAACTCCTTGTGATGTGTGTGTTGTGGTACTTGCTAGATGGGTGTGTGAGTGTTGGGTCCTGAATGCTATATGATGGAATGTGTGAATGATTCGATGAACTACATTAGATGTGGAAGTGGATATCCGTTGCCCCCAAGGCATTTTATCTTTGTAGTTTAAAACCCCTTTTCTTTAGTTTCGTTTGATGATTAGCATAGTCACTTGACCTTGCTAGTTATCTTGTCTTTTTATCTTTGTTAACTTAGGAAACCAACCAACCAACCCCCCCCCCTTTTACTTGCTTTTATGTGTGTGTATATATAGTTACTCCTAGCCTAGTATCAACCATTTGTGCTTGATTGCTTAGGAAGATCCCTCTTCTCATTGGACGACCCCGATTTGCCGCTATCTACCTAGTTGTAGAAAGTAAGCAAAAAGGGCTTATAAATTATCTTTTGCACGGCGGGCGCGAAGACCGCCCGCCTGTCACAAGCCCAACAAGGAGTTCAAGTTTGACACTGAGGAATCATGAATGCTATAGAGAACTTGAACAACTTGACTAGTGATGAACAGGACACTCAGATCTCTTCTAGTGTTGAGGCTATTGAGGGGCATGTAAGGAGTATATTAGAAGTGTTTGCCTGATGGAAAGCTCGATTCTTAAAATACACCATCCCAAGTCAAACTCAAGAATTCGGTGAGTGAAGTCACCATGGGAAGTGACCTTGAGTTTGAAGGGAATGAGGAGTTGGTAGTTGAGGATGAAAAAATAGAGGAAGAGGTGATTGTGCTAAATTTATTAGCATTGTCACCCATTCCCCCACCTAGTGAACTAACTCCACCACTTTCGGAGATTTTGAGGGAGATAAGAGAGGAGCCAAAAGACAATCCCAAGCCACATAGCAACCCAACTCCCTTTAAACCATCTCTATCTCAACAAGACTTTCCTCTTGAAGGTTTTCTACCCCCACCTCTCTACATTTGGATACTATTGGTGAAGGGATTCAAACCTTCACCATATGGATAACATTAGGGTCATGCCGATGACCTTAAATATACAGAGCTATGTTGTGCCGATGACGTAAATAAATCCAGCCTTTATTTTGGTTTTTGTTGTTTAGCTTTTGTAATTTTGTATTGTTCTTTTTACAGTATGTTTTTCTGTGATTTTGTAGCAAAGTGAAGCGCATCGTATTGGATGAGATGAGGAATGAGATCTATGAGAAAGAAAAGAATTCTTGGAAAGTTGGTAAAAAAAATTCTTTCTAAGTGCTGGAAAACCTGTCTATCGCGACTCTTGACGGATACGTCGCATGTTGCAACAAACATGGGAGAAAAAATTAACTCATGGCACCAACTTTTTGTGATTCGCGACATGGGCATCATGAGTCGTGACCGAATCAGAAAACGTCTGGAAGAATTGAGCTCATAGACCCAAAATATCTTGGTCGCGAATCGCGACAAGGCATCGCGAGTCGCGATTGGTACTATCGCAAGTCGCGATGGAGAAATCAGCTTTTCAAATGTGCTTAAGCACTGCCTAATTGTTTATTCTTTTACACCAAATACTCCCAAGAACCACCACACCTTGACTCATTCCTTCACCATCTTACATACATTGACATATAAAGATTCTTGCAACTTTATAGTACCTTTGTTGATTATAGTATGCCAATTACATCATTGTGACTATAATTGCTATATTCTATAATGATGCTTGGATATGTGTTGATATATGTTGGATATTTGTTTTAGACAATCTTTTAGTGGTGATTGCATGATGGATTGGTTGTTCTTTGAGAATACTATGGTTAATAACTTTTGATGCTAAACCTGGTAATGAAAATTCCTTATGTACTTATGAGTGTGTTGTTGTTCTCTGTGGTGTTAGTCTTGATCAAGCGGCACCAATGAGACAATGTTTTGCTCGTTGGGTGATTTATTCTACGACACTTTATCTCCCCCCACGGCTCCAAAACTAATTTTGGGACCGATTCTATACAAATACATGGATTTCACCGTATCACGGGTGACTGTTCGGAGAAATAGGATTTACTCTACCTCTTACCTTGAGTTTTATTGTTCTTACGTTACATTTTTACATTGAGGGTAATGTAATATTTTTAGGACGGGGAGGGGTTAGAGGACTCACGTGCAGGCTAGCTTGATTTGGAATGCTTTTTGCTACTTTTGATTGGCAAACCATGAGAAAAAGGAAGAAAAATTTGAAAAAAAATAGAAAATGAAAAAGAAAAAATTAAGTAAAAAGAAACCCGCTAAGTTAAAAACCCGAGAGGTCAACGTAGGAAACATTGGGGGCTCGGATAGGTCGAAAACTTGAAAGGGCGACCTTGGAAAAAGTGAGAGGCTAAATGTGCGGAAAAAGGAGAGATGTGAGCCAATGAAACATGATGTGTGGCTAGGATGAAAATCTGAAAGGGCTCTTAGGCATAATGAGAGAAAGAGAGAAAAAAGAAAAATGCTATAATTTCACTCATTTGTCAGTGTTGGAGTCATAAGGTTGTGATTCTCAGATGGATGGATCAGGTATTCTATATCTTGGGGCCTCTTGGGATTGGTTAACTTAGCGGGTTGAAAAATGAAGCATGGTTATAAAATTCTTGATTCTTTTATACTTCATTTTGGTTGATATATTGGCATTGGGTGAAGTATGTGTTTGAACCTCCTATATGGTTTTGACTTCACTTTGTGTCATTTTACTTTGGTTGATATAATGGTATGAAGTGAATTATGTGTTTGAACCTCCTATATGGTTTTAACTTCATTTTGTGTCATCGGACATTGGGATTATCAATTCGGGACTTTGAAACATTTTTATGGGTAGTGAATTGATAAGTGGTAGGTTTGGTTAGAAATTTAGGAATTGGGGTTTTGTGTGTGAAAAAATCTCATTTGAGCTTTGATTTTGGGATTTATGATATTGAGAGTTTATGAGATTTTAATTGGGGGAATATTAGTTTAGAATGTGGATACATGACTTCCTTTGTGTGCTTGAATCTTTTCTTACTCGAGGGCGAGTAAGGTTTAAGTGTGGGGAGGTTTGATGTGCCCATTTTATATGGTTATATTAGGACTTTTAGGATTCACCTTTGTACACTTTTGTTCTCTAGATGTGGCTTTTTTCCTTGAAATTATCTAAAGAGAGTTAAAAGCGACTTTTATGCTATTATTACTTTTCTAGAGGATTTTGTGTGACAAGGAAATTTGTTTGAAGACTTTGAAGAATACCTTTGAAGATTTGAAGACGTGTATTTGAGCTTTTGAAGACTTGGAGAATTTAAGATAAGTGAAGTGAAGAAGAGGACTTGAAAAAAAAAGAAGAAAGAAATCACGATGGTGAAACTTGGCTCGGTAACGACCCACGATGAATTGGTCGCGAGTCGCGACAGACGGGTCGCCAGAAACTTTCTTACTTTTTTGTACTTTAAATGCTAAATCCTATCCTCTCCTCCTTCTCTCTTTCTTCTTCTGCAATTTTCTGGGTTTCATAAATCCTAATTTTCCTTTCTTTCTTTTCTTAGTTTTAGTAGGTTAATCATGTATTTTCATTATCTAGGTTAGTTTAATCTTGGGAGCAATTGATTAAGACTTCCTTGCTAATGTCTTGAGAATCATATATATCCATTTATTGCTTTTTCTATTGTGCATTTATTGAGCTTTGAATGTGAATTTTTAATGGCATTAAAGTTGTTGAAAGTTTGAGTATATGAATTGCTTGTATGATTACTTGTTAGGGTTGGGACAAAGTAGCTAATTCTCCCCAATTTTAATATGGAATCCAAGAGCATGAGTTAGAGCTTCTAAATGATGCTGATGTGTTGATAATTGTTAGATGAATGTGATAATGTCGAATTCTTTGTCATGTTTGTTTATGTACCAAATAGGAGATGTCTATGAGCATTGAACGTTCTTGACTAATCTTATGTAGATGCATGAATTGGTTTAATGCTTAGACACTGTGTAGTGTATAAAAGTGTTGCCAAGCTTGTTGATTCTTTGTGCTCAATGTCATCAATGGGATACTTTTATTCGTGCTTCGACTAAGGGAGTCATTGGTGAGGTTTGGCAATAGATGTTGAATTCACTCTTGCAAACTACTATCTAAGAAGGATAGAAGATTTATCTTCACAAGTAGTGAAAGTAGTGAATAGATTTTTTGACTCGTTTTTTAAGCCTTTGTTATTTAGTATTCATGTGTTCTTAATGTTATGTTTTGGTTCATTTATCCCATGGGTGTTTGAGAATAGGAAGTGTTTGTATGATTGAAGTGTTAGGGTGTTAGGAACGTGACGAATTCCTTTTCTCTTTGGCATGAAAATTCAAGAACATGAACTTAGAATTTCTCTTGCATAATGTGTTGCATAATGTGTTGCTAGATAAGTATGTTAGTGTGGATTTTTCTTATATTTATCCTATAGATGCAATGAAATTTTGAATATTGAATGTGGTTTGTTTTAGGTTTAGCCTAATGAATGCTATGTTTGGTTAAATGGCTATGTCTTTGGTAGAAGGCGTGTTGTTATCAAGTCTAGGGTCCTTCGTGTGAAATGTCGCTGATGAAATAACTCTATGGTGTGGTTTTCCTAGAGTGATTGTTTACGAGGTTTGCAAATGGTTGTTGTTTGTCTTTGCAAATTACTATTAAGAAGGAATGAATGTTGATCTTCGAATAAGAAGTGATAACATTCCCTATAGGTAAAAAATGGGATAGAATGAGTGAATAGTTCAATGATATACATTTGGTTTGGACGTGGCTGTCAATAGCGCCCAAGGCTTTATCTTTTGTAGTTTTATCCCTTTTTCTTATTTTGTTTGATGATTTGCATAGTTACTTGACTTTGCTAGTTATCTTGTCTTTTAATTTCATAACATAGGAAACCAACCGTCTAACCCCCCCCCCCCCCCCCACCACATTTACTTGCTTATATATCTATATATTTACTTCTAGCATAATATTAACCTTATATATTTAAACTCTTAGGATAATCCCTCTTCTTCGTGGACGACCCCGACATTACATTATCTACTTAGTTATAGATAGGATGCATCTAGGGCTTATAAATTTATCTTTGAGAGGTACGGCGATGACCTCCCAAATTTTGGCATCGCTGTCGGGGATGATGCGTTTATTTTTAAGTGTTTGGCAATATTTGGTACCATATTGGCTTGTTTTTTTTATTTTTCCACTCCTTTGTGGTTTTATTGTTCACAGTAGGTATTTCTTGAGTTCTTGGTGAATTTTTATCAAAAATCCTTTCAATATGATTCCGGACTTTTGAATATATATATATAATGGAACATCTCACCTTGAGGGAACTCATGATGAGAAGAGAGGCTCAACAAGCAAGGTTTTGTAGGATGTGTCATTCCGACCATCCTACTAAGTCTTGCTATTTGTTGAGAGAGGAGCATTATGATGGTGAAAGAACCTTTGGTTTTCAAAACCAGGGGTATTATGAAGAATGCTACCAAGAGGTAGGAGATGTTGGTTTTCAAGGGAAAGAAACTCAACTATGGTATCCATACCACAATTCTTACAATCCTAAATGGAGTGGTAATCTGGATTGGTGGTGTGAGAATGAACCGGAAAACCAACAATACGAGAAAAATAGTTGGCTATCACCACCTTATAACATACCCCAAAATCAAGCCCAACAAAGAAGTTAAAGTTTTACACGTGAGGAAGCCATGAATGCAATAGCAAACTTTAACAACTTGACTAGTGAAGAACCGGACACTCGGCTCTCCTCTAGTGCAAAGGCCATTGAGGGGCATACACGGAGTGTATTAGAAACGCTGGCCCGAATGGAAGCTCGTGATTCCGAATATACACCATCCCAAGTCAAACTTAAGAACTCGGTGAGTGAGGTCATCATGGGAAATGAACTAGAGTTCGAAGGGGGTGAGGAGTTTTTTTTTAGGATGAAAAAAATGGAGGAAGAGGTGATTGTGCTAAATTCATTAGCATCGTCACCCCTTCCCCCACATAGTGAACCAACTCCACCACTTTCGGAGGTTTTGAGGGAGATAAGAGAGGAGCCAAAAGACAATCCCAAGCCCCATAGCCACCCAACTCCCTTTAAACCATCTCCACCTCAACAAGACTTTCCTCTTGAAAGTTTTGTACCCCCACCTTTCTACTTTTGGATACTCATGGTGAAGGGGCTTAAGCCTTCATCATATGGATAACATTAGAGTTGTGCCGATGACCTTAAATATACGGAGCTGTGTCGTGCCGATGACGTAAATAAATTCATCCTTTATTTTGGGTTTTGTTGTTTAGTTTTTGTTATTTTGTATTTTTCTTTTTACGGTTTGTTTTTCTATGATTTTGTAGCAAAGTGAAGCACATTGCATTGGATAAGATGAAGGAATGAGATCCATGAGAAAGGAAAGAAAGCTTGGAAACTTGGTAAGAAAAAATATTTCTAAGTGTTGGGAAACCTGTTTGTCGTGAGTCACGATGGAAACGTCACGTGTCGCGATAAACAGGGGAGCAAAAATAAACTCCCAGCACCAGTTTCGTGAGTCGCGGCATGGGCATCACGAGTCGCGACCGAATTAGAAAACTTCTGGAAGAATTGAGCTCACAGACCCAAAATATCGTGAGTTGGGATGGCTTGGTCGCGAGTTACGACAAGGCTTTGTGAGTCGCGATCGGTACTATCACGAGTCGCGATGGAGAAATCATCTTTTCAACTATGCCTAAACACTGCACAATTATTTCTTCTTTTCCACCAAATACCTCTAAGAACCACTACAACTCAACTCATTCCTCCACCATCTTACATACATTAACATATAAATATTCTTGCATCTTTATAGTGCCTTTGTTGATTGTAGTATGTCGACTACATCATTGTGACTATAGTTGCTATATTTGATAATGATGCTTGGATATGTGTTGATATATGTTGGATATTTTTATTGGACAATCTTATAGTGGTGATTGTATGATGGATTGGTTGTTCTTTGAGAATAATATAGTTAATAACTTTTGATGCTAAACCTAGTATTTCAAATCCTTATGTACTTGTGAGTTTGATTTTATTCTCTATGATGTTAGTCTTGATCAAACGGAGCCTAGGAGACAACGTTTTGCTCGAGGGGTGAGTTCTTTTATAAAACTTTTGCTCCCCCCTACAGCTCCAAGACTAATTTCGGGACCGATTATAATCAAATACATGGGATTCTGTCGTATCACCAATGACTGTGTGGAGAAACGGGAAGTTTTATTGTTCTTGCCTTACATGTTTACATTGAGGGCAATGTAATATTTTAAGGACGAGGAGGGGATAGAGGACTCACATGCATGCTAGCTTGATATGGAATACTTTTTTCTACTTTTGATTGGAAAACATAAGAAAAGGGAAGAAAAATTTAAAAAAAATGAAAAATAAAAAAATTAATTAAAAAGAAAACTCGCTAAGTTGAAAACCCGAGTGAGCAACATAGGCAACGTTGGCGCCCGGATAGGTCAAAAACCTGAAAGAGTGACCTACGCAAAAATGAGTGGCTAAATGTGCGAAAAAGGGTGAGATATGAGCCAAACAAACATGATGTATAGCTAGGATGATAATTTGAAAGGGCTCCTAGGAAAAATGAGAGAAAGAAAGAAAAAAGGAAAAATGCTATGATTTCACTCATTTGCTGGCATTGGAGTCATAAGATTGCAGTTGTCAGATGGATGGATCTAGTAGCTTAACAACTTGATACCTCTTGGGATTGGGCAACTTAGCGGGTTGAAAAACTAAGTATGGTTATAAAATTATTGATTCTTTTACAATTCATTTTGGTTGATATATTGGCATTGGGTGAAGTATATGTTTTAGCCTCCTATATGGTTTTGACTTCACTTTGTGTCATTGGACTTTGGTTGATATATTTGTATGAAGTGAAGTATCTGTTTGAACCTCTTATATGGTTTTAACTTCATTTTGTGTCATATGACTTTGGGATTATCAATTCGGGACTTTGAAATATTTTTATGGGTAGTGAATTGATAAGTGGTAGGTTTGGTTAGATTTAGGAATTGGGGTTGTGTGTGTGAAAAATTCTCATTTGAGCTTTGATTTTGGGATTTACGATATTGAGAGTTTTTGTGAGTTTTTTTATTGGGGGTATTAGTTTAGAATGTGAACATATGAATCTTTTTGTGTGCTTGACTCTTTTGTTACTTGAGGGCGAATAAGGTTTAAGTGTGGGAAGGTTTGATGTGCCCATTTTATATGGCTATATTAAGACTTTTAGGATTCAGTTTTGTACACTTTTGTGCTCTAGATGTGGAATTTTTCCTTGAAATTCTCTAAGGAGAGTTAAAAGTGACTTTTACTCTTTTATTACTTTTCTAGAGGATTTTGCGTGACAGTGCAATTTGTTTGAAGACTTTGAAGAATACCTCTGAAGATTCGAAGATTTAAAGACTTGCATTTGAGCTTTTGAAGACTTGGATAATTGAAGATAAATGAAGTGAAGGGGAGGACTTGAAACAAAAAGAAGAAAGAAATCAAGATGCTTAAACTTGGAGCGGTCACGACCCGAAATGGATTGGTCGCGAGTCGCGACAGATGGATCGCCAGAAACTTTCTTAATTTTTTGTACTTTAAATACTAAATCCTATCCTCTCATTCTTCTGCCTTTCTTCTTCTGCGATTTCCAGGGTTTTAAAACCCTAGTTTTCCTCTTTTTTTCCTTAGTTTTTGTAGGTTAATTATGTTTTTTCGTTATCTAGGTTAGTTTAATCTTGGGAGCAATTGATTGAGACTTCCTTGCTAATGTCTTGAGAATCATATCTATCTATTTATTATTTTTGCTATTATTCATTTATTGAGCTTTGAATGTGAACTGTTAATGGCATTAATGTTGGTGGCAGTTTGAGTATATGAATTACTTGTATAATTACTTGTTAGGGTTGAGACAAAGTATCTAATTCTCTTCTTTTAATATGGAATCCAAGAGCATGCGTTAGAGCTTCTAAATGATGTTGATGTGTTGATAATTTCTATATGAATGTGATAATGTCAAACTCTTTGTCATGTTTGTTTATTGTAGCAAATAGGAGAGGTCTATGAGCATTGAACGTTCTTGACTAATCTTATGTAAATGCATGAATTGGTTAAATGCTTAGACACTGTGTAGTGTTTATAATTGTTGCCAAGCTTGTTGATTTTTCGTGCTCAATGCCATTAATGGGATACTTTTAGTCATGCTTTGACAAAGGGAGTCATTGGTGAGGTTTGATAAGAGATTTCAAATTCACTCTTGCAAACTACTATCTAAGAAGGCTAGAAGATGTATCTTCACAACAAGTAGTGAAAGTAGTAAATAGATTGTTTCACTCGTTCTTGAAACCTTTGTTATTTAGTATTCATGTGTTATTAATGCTATGTTTTAGTTCATTTATGCCATGGGTTGTTTGAGAATAGGAAGTGTTTGTGTGATTTAAGTGTCAGGGTGTTAGGAAAGTGACAAATTCCTCTTCTTCGTGGACGACCCCGACTTTCCCTTATCTACTTAGTTGTAGATAATAAGCATTTAGGGCTTAAAAATTTAACTTTGAGAGGTACGGCGACAACCTTCCAAATTTTGGCGCCACTTCCGGGGAAGATGCGTTTATTTTTTAAGTGTTTGGCCATATTTGGTTGCATATTGGCTAGTTGTCTTTATTTTTCCACTCCTTTCTGGTTGTTTTTGTTCGGAATAGGTATTTCTTAAGTTCGTGGTGAAATTTTATCGAGAATCCTTGCAATATGATTCCGGACTTTTGAAAAAATGGAACGTCTCACCATGAGGGAACTAATGATGAGAAGAGAGGCTTGACAAGTATGGTTTTGTAGGATGTGTCATTCCGACCATCCTACCGAGTCTTGTTATTTGTTGAGAGAGAAGCACTATGATGGTGAAAGAACCTTTGGTTTCCAAAACCAAGGGTATTATGAAGAATGCTACCAAGAGGTAGGAGATGTTAGTTTTCAAGGGCAAGAAACCCAAGAATAGTATCCATACCACAATTCTTACAATCTGGAATGGAGTGGTAATCCAGATTGGTGGTATGAGAATGAGTCAGAAAACCAACTATACAAGAAAAATAGTTAACCATTACCACCTTATACCATACCCCAAAACCAAGGCCAACAAGGAAGTTCAAGTTTGACACGTGAGGAAGTCATGAATGCAATAGTAAACTTTAACAACCAGACTAGTGAAGAACCAGAAATTTGGCTCTTCTCTAGTGTTGCGGCTATTGAGGGGCATGCGAGGAGTATATTAGAAGTGTTGGCATGAATGGAAGCTCATGATTCCAAAAATACACCATCCCAAGTGGAACTCAAGGATTCGGGGAGTGAGGTCACCATGGGAAATGAGCTTGAGTTTGAAGGGGATGAGGTGGCTGTTGTTGAGGATGAAAAAAATGGAGGAAGAGGTGATTTTGCACATTCATTAGCATCGCCACCCCTTCCCCCACCTAGTGAACCAACTCCCCCACTATCGGAAATTTTGAGAGAGATAAGAGAGGAGCCAAAAGACAATTCCAAGCCCCGTAACCACCCAACTCCCTTTAAACCATCTCCACCTCAACAAGACTTTCCTCTTGAATTTTTTGCACCACCACCTCTCTACTTTTGGATACTCATGGTGAAGGGGTTCAAGCCTTCACTATATGGATAACATTAGGTTCGTGTCGATGACGTAAATAAATTCAGCCTTTATTTTTGTTTTTGTTGTTTAGTTTTTGTTATTTTGTCTTGTTCTTTTTATGGTATGTTTTTCTGTGATTTTGTAGCAAAGTGAAGCACAATGCATTGGATGAGATGAAGGAATGAGATCAACGAGAAAGGAAAGAATGCTAGGAAATTTGATAAGAAAAAAATTGTTTCTAAGTGTTGGGAAACTTGTCAGTTGCGAGTCGTGATAGATACGTTGTGTGTTGTGACGAACAGGGGAGCAAAAATGAACTCACAGCACCAACTTTTCACGAGTCGTGGCATGGGCATCACGAGTCGCGACCAAATCAAAAAAATTCTGGAAGAATTAAGCTCACAGATCCAAAATATCGCGAGTCGCAATGGATTGGTCGTGAGTCGCGATGGAGAAATTAGCTTTTCAACTGTGCTTAAACTCTGCATAATTGTTTCTTCTTTTCCACAAAATACTCCCAAGAACCACCACACCTCGACTCATTCCTCCACCATCTTACATACATTGACATATAAAGACTCTTGCATCTTTATATCACCTTTGTTGATTGTAGTATGCCGATTACATCATTGTGACTATAGTTGCTATATTATATAATGATGCTTGGATATGTTGGATATTTTTATTGGACAATCTTATAGTGGTGATTGCATGATGGATTGGTTGTTCTTTGATAATACTATGGTTATTAACTTTTGATGCTAAACCTAGTATTGCAAATCCTTATGTACTTATGAGTTTGATGTTGTTCTCTATAGTGTTAGTCTTGATCAAACGGCGCCAAGGAGACAACGTTTTGCTCAAGGGGTGAGTTCTTCTATGGAACATTTGCACCCCCCTATGGCTCCAAAACCATTTTTTAGACCGATTCTATACAAGTACATGGGATTGCTACGTATCACCGGTGACTGTGCAGAGAAATAGGTGTTACTCTACCGCTTACCTTGAGTTTTATTATTCTTGCCTTACATGTTTACATTGAGGGAAATGTAATGTTTTAAGAACAGGGAGGGGTTAGAGGACTCACATGCATGCTAGCTTGATTTGGAAATTTTTTTGGCTACTTTTGATTGGAAAAGCATGAGAAAAAGGAAGTTAAATTTGAAAAAAAATGAAAAAGAAAAAAATTAATTAAAATAAAAATCCGCTAAGTTGAAAACCCAAGAGGCCAAGTTAGGCAACGTTGGGGGACCCGGATAGGCCGAACACCCAAAAGGGCGACCTTGGAAAAAGTGAGAGGCTAAATGTGCAGAAAAAGGTGAGATGTGAGCCAAAGAAACATGATGTGTGGCTAGGATGGAAATCGGAAAGGGCTCCTAGGCAAAATGAGAGAAAAGGAGAAAGAAGGAAAATGCTATGATTTCACTCATTGGTCGGCATTGGAGTCATAAGGTTGTGGTTGTCAGATGGATAGATCGGGTAGCTCAACATCCTGTGGCCTCTTGGGATTGGGTAACTTAGTGGGTTAAAAACAAAGTAGGGTTATAATATTCTTGATTCTTTTATACTTCGTTTTAGTTGATATATTGGCATTGGGTGAAGTATATGTTTTAACCTCCTATATGGTTTTGACTTCACTTTGTGTCATTGGACTTTGGTTGGTATAATGGTATGAAGTGAAGTATGTGTTTGAACCTCCTATATGGTTTTAACTTCATTTTGTGTCATTGGACTTTGAGATTATCAATTCGGGACTTTGAAACGTTTTTATGGGTAGTGAATTGATAAGTGGTAGGTTTGGTTAGAAATTTAGGAATTGGGGTTATGTGTTTGAAAAATTCTCATTTGAGCTTTGGTTTTGGGATTTATGATATTGAGAGTTTCTGAGATTTTGATTGTGGGAATATTAGTTTAGAATGTGGACACATGAATTCCTTTGTATGCTTGAATCTTTTCTTACTCGAGGGCGAGTAAGGTTTTAGTGCGGGGAGGTTTGATGTGCCCATTTTATATGGTTATATTAGGATTTTTAGTATTCACTTTTGTACACTGTTGTGCTCTAGATGTGGAGTTTTTCGTTGGAATTCTCTAAGGAGAGTTAAAAGCAACTTTTAAGCTTTTAATACTTTTCTAAAGGATTTTGTGTGAGAAGGCAATTTGTTTGAAGATTTTGAAGAAAACCTTTTAAGATTAGAAGATTAGAAGATTTGCATTTGAGCTTTTAAAGACTTGGAGAATTGAAAATAAGTGAAGTGAAGAGGATTTGAAACAAAAAGAAGAAAGAACTCAAGATGCTGAAACTTGGTTCGGTCGCGACCCACGATGAATTGGTCGTGAGTCATGACAGACGGGTGGCTAGAAACTCTTACTTTTTTGTACTATAAATACTAAATCCTATCATCTCCTCCTTCTCTTTTTATTCTTCTGCAATTTTCTGGGTTTCAAACCCTAGTTTTCCTTTCTTTCTTTTCTTAGTTTTTGTATGTTAGGTTAGTTTGATCTTGGGAGCAATTTATTGAGACTTCCTTGCTACTATCTTGAGAATCATATCTATCTATTTATTGCTTTTTCTATTGTGCATTTATTGAGCGTTGAATGTGAATTGTTAATGGCATTGATGTTGTTGGAAGTTTGAGTATGTGAATTGCTTGTATGATTACTTGTTAGGGTTGGGAAAAAGTAGCTAATTCTCCCCTCTTTTAATACGGAATCCTAGAGCATGATTTAGATCTTCTAAATGATGTTGATGTGTTGATAATTGCTAAATTAATGTGATAATGTCGAACTCTTTGTCATGTGTGTTTATTGTAGCAAATAGGAGAGGTCTATGAGCGTTAAACGTTCTTGACTAATCTTATGTAAATGCATGAATTGGTTAAATGCTTAGACACTGTGTAGTGTTTATAAGTGTTACCAAGCTTATTGATTCTTTGTGCTCAATGCCATCAATGGGATACTTTTAGTTGTGCTTCGACTAAGGGAGTCACTGGTGAGGTTTGAAAAGATATGTCGAATTTACTCTTGCAAATTACTATCTAAGAAGGATAGAAGATTTATCTTCACAACAAGTAGTGAAAGTAGTGAATAGATTGTTTCACTCGTTCTTGAAGCCTTTGTTATTTAGTATTCATGTGTTCTTAATGCTATGTTTTAGTTCATTTATGCCATGGGTTGTTTGAGAATAGGAAGTGTTTGTATGATTGAAGTTTTAGGGTGTTAGGAAAATGACAAATTCCTTAGCTCTTTGGAATGAAAATCCAAGAATATGAACTTAGAATTTCTCGTGCATAATGTGTTTTGGTTCTTGCTGGATAAGTATGTTAATATGGATTGTTTTCATATTTATCCTATAGATGCAATGAAAGGTTGGATCTTGAATGTGGTTTGTTCTAGGTTTAGCCTAATGAAGGCTATTTTTAGTTGAAGGCGTATTGTTATCAAATCTAGGGTCCTTCATGTGAAATGCCATTGATGAAAAACCTCTATGGTGTGGTTTGCCTAGAGTGATTGCCAACGAGGTTTGCAAATGGTCGTTGTTTATCTTTGCAAATTACTATTAGGAAGGAATGAATGTTGATCTTCGAATGGGAAGTTATAACATTCCCCATAGGTAACAAATGTGATAGAATGAGTGAATAGTTCAATGATATACATTTGGTTTGGACATGGATGTCAATTACCCCCCAAGGCTTTATCATTTTTAGTTTTTATCCATTTTTCTTAGTTTGTTTGATGATTAGCATAGTTATTTAACTTTTCTATTTATCTTGTCTTTTAATTTCATAACTTAGGAAAACCAACTAACCAAAAACCCCATTTACTTGCTTTTATATATATATATATATATATATATACTTCTAGCATAATATTAACCTTATCTGTTTAAACCCTTAGGAAAATCTCTCTTCTTCGTGGACGACCCCGACTTTCCATTATCTACTTAGTTGTAGATAGGAATCATTTAGGTCTTATAAATTTAAATTTGAGAGGTACGGCGATGACCTCCTATCTGTATCTCATAGGTATCTAGCTGTTGCTATCTTGTAGCTGAGATTCTCTTCTTTGTATTTGCTATTCATTCTAGAATTTCCTCATCTGTCGTTACATTATCCTTTTCATTTAACTGCCTTGAATCTTCTTCTTTGGAAGTTGTCCTTATTCAGTGTACTACTACCGCCGCCTTCTCGAGTTCCAAAATGGTAAAGTGCTTTTTGTCAGGCCATCATGACTATGCACTATTCCCTTATTGTCTCTTAGTTCTTCATCTTCTATAATTAAGACCTTCCACGGTTTCAGACTTCTTCATCTTCTACCATCCTTTTTATTGCCCTAATCATCTCTCGTTTTCTTCACTGAACCAGTAAGTTTTCTCGTGTTTTTCTTTATTTACTCTGAACCCAGTAGTGTAGTTCTCAATTTGAAGGGCTTTATTTCAGTGGTGTTTTTTAGATCCTTTGAGGTGATTTTTTCTTCTCTAGTGATCTATTTTTGCTCTGGACTTTTGGCCGGAATTGTCAATTCTAGCCTATATTGTTTTAATTGACGCCACATCTTTGTATGGATTTTAAGGTTTTTAGATGTTCAATGTCTGCCTCTAACAATATTGGAACTTCTGGGCCACACACCCCTGGGAACGATGTTGACTCTGGGGAGGATTCCGACCACCTCTTCAGTTCTTCCATAATTAATAGTATCCTCTCTAATTCATATGTTGAGGAGTTGAAACATAGCTTCCCTTTTCTGTGTTTGTATGAACTTAAAGCTCATGATGCTTCTGAGAGTGTTCTCACTCCTCTTCCCAATTTCATATCATGTTATTTAGATTACCTTAAGTTTGGGCTTTCTTTCCCCTTGCCCCAACACGTCTTGGACTTGCTTTCCCATTATAAAGTTGCCTTATGGCAGCTGCATCCTAAGGTTGTTTCTATTTTTGTTTTCTTCTACCATGTTTGTGAAGCGGTTGGTGTTCCTTTTTCCATTGATTTATTTTGTAACCTCTACCATCTTCAGAATGTGAAGAATACGTATGATGAGTTCACCCTTTATCTTGTAATCCCAATAGTTGAGTTCGTTAGTGGATTTCCCAATAATTGTGGAGTGTGGTGTGAAAACAATTTCTATATAAAACTTGGTAGTGATAGTATGCCATATTTTCCAATTTGGAACTGTGGTGTTCCCAAATCAAAACTTCCTAAGGCTGGGGTTCACCTTAATGCCTAGTCCAAAGTTGGAACATCACTTAGCCAGCATTCTAATGTCCTTCACCCTGCTAGCTCTTTGAGCAAATGTGTTTTTCTTGTCATTTACTTGGTTGTTTCCACCTTGTCCAACTTGCTTCTATTTGTGGCAATTGCAGTTGTTTCTATGTTTATATGTTCGCCTAACTTCTTTTTGTTTTAAGCTGCAGATATGAACCTGACCAAACACTTTTCTGAGAGAAACTTCATTGCTAGTGACTATGACAAGGACTTGGAAACTCTGGCCATTGAGACTAATAACATCTCTGAGGTTATTATCCCTCAAGATATGATCCCTGAAGCTATCATTCAGCCAAAATCTTATGGGTCCAATACGAAGTAAGGTAAGGGAGGCGGTAACCGTACGTTAAATGAAACATCTCATAGGAGGAGGCAAAAAGAGGATACAGACAGACCCCATGCAAAGTTAGAGCTGTTAAGAAGAAGGCGTGTGCTGGCCATCCTTCTTCGAACCAACTCTCCCGGAGTTGCAATTAGATCGTGGAGGGAACTATTCCTGCCATGCTTGCGGAGCTATCACTTTATGAAACAATGTTTGTGGTATGTTCTCTCTCTATCAGTGTATTATAATGATTTAAAAGGTGTTTCTTGGTGTGTAACTGCACCAATTTTTTTCTTGATTTGGAAATAAGGTTGGTGAGAGCCTTTAACTCATCAGCGAATGGGTTGCTAGGTTAATGAAAGAAGATAGCGCAGTGATGGGGAAGTTGGAAGCTAGTGAAGCAAAGTGTGATGCTCCCAGCGCCTCTACTAAAGCTGCGGGAGAGTGGGCAAGTGTTACCGAGGAGCGAGTGCACTCTGCCAAAATGCACATGCAAGCCACTGATGAGGAGATGAAGAAACACTGTTTCCATTTGGAAGAGATGCGGACCAATGGCCTTGCTTCGCATGCATATCCTCAGGTTTCGGTTGATTGATTGGTGAAGACAAGATCCTTTTATGCTTTAATTGAGAAGGTCACAACTAGTGATCGCGACGTTAGATATTGCGAGACCTTGGTTGAATTGCAGAAGATGAACCCTACTGCAAAGGTTGAGAAACTTCCTAAGATGTCCAAATCCAAGAAGGTCCTGGAACAAAAGAAGAAGGCTCTAAATGAGGGTTTCCTGAAGAGCATCTCTAATGGTGGTCACCATTTTACACTGCTATCCCATCTTGCTAGTCTTCCTAGTCTACCTTATGTGTCTAAGTTAAAGCGATGCACGGTCGACTACTTTGAGGATCTTCCATTTGGCCCACCCTCTTCAGAGCTTCGTATTACTGAGCATGCACCTATTCCCAATGATGATGCGCACCCCAAAGGTGATCCAATTGGCAAAGGCTCAGTTCAGCACATTGGCCAGGAGGGTGATATTGTTACTCGCACTTCATCTATTTCTCCTACTAAAGTTAGTGAACCTTAGTGATATGGGCTTTCAGGACCTATTTTTGTAATTGATAACAACATTTTGAAGTATGTATGTACTGTGATGTATTATCAAAGATGTTTTCATCATGTTCGTCTTTTACAATTTGACCGATCTCCTTATATTTATTTACTTTTAGGGCTTTGATACTATGGTTGATTATTTTTTTAAAGTGTTAAATATTTGGGGTGTTATGTTTGTTTTCCCTATCTCAAAGGGTTTTCCTTCTCTCCCGTATGGTGCCCCGTTAAACTGATTGTAACCACTAACCGTATATAAAAGAAAAATCCCCAACATATTTCTTCTGACCATCTATCTCATGTGGAGGCTATTCCTTTGCATATCAGGTGGGGAGCTCCTACTTTTTCATCATCTCCACCTTTTCCTACAACATGCCCTTGCAGTAAGCTTATCGTGTTTGGTTATAATGTTGAATGATTGGAAAAGACATTGTTTGCGATTCGGTTGATCTTGAATCTGCTGCTGTGTATATGTGTTTGTTCAACCTTCCCATCCATGTTCAAGAATGGACATTCTCTTTAGGTATTCATCTAAAGTACGTGCTCTTGGGTATTAATGATCTCGAAGAAAAGTGGGAGCAGAGTGTGAAGGATACTCAGGATGTCGTACATATCTTACAAGGAATTTGCAATGAGCAAAATAGTCTTATTCACAGCCAACAACTGACTATGGTAAAGATGCTCCGCCAACAGGAGGAAGCTAAAAGTAATGTTGCAAGCAAGACTCGTGAAGTCCATTAGAAAACACTTATTATTGATAAGCAGTGTACTCATCTAAATGACTTACTCGACCGATTGAAGAAACAACAGGACGAATGTGACCACCTTTCAACATCTGCTCTTGGATGGAAAAGAAAGTTCAACGAACAGTTTGCTATGAATAACCAGATGCGAAGTGAAAATGAGCAGCTTCACACTGAGTGTTAGCGGCTTGATACATCTGTGCATCAATTTGAGCAGGCTTGTGCTGAGTATAAAGAGAAACTTTAGGCTCGCCTTTTATCATCTCGCCGGGCTACTGGTCATGGAGATCTTACTATGGAATTGGGTGGGCAAAGAATTAATTTGTCTGATGTTGTCTGATTGCATATTCGATGCCTAGAAAAAGAGGTACAAAATTTGGCTGCCGAGAAAAAGAAATATGAAGAGATTGTTAATATTATGAGTATGCAGCTCGATCGCGAGAAGTTTGGCGCTATAGACAACTTCAAGACATAATATGCTAAATATCTTGATTATATGGAGCGAAGGGATCTAATACGCCATCCCGCTAATTTATACATGAAGTGAAGATACGACCATATGGTCAGCGAGGAGCGTGCGGCGGAAGAGGGCCAGCGTAGAGCAGATCGTTCTCATCGCGAAGTTGAGCATGGTCGTCGTTGCAGTGGTTCATCCTCTTCTAGATTGTTGTGAGCTTCTAGGTGTAGATAGGCTTCTTGCTTTAAGTTATTTTCCTGTAAGGTTTTGAATAATCATTTGTGACATTCTGAACTTATGTCTTAGCTATTAATCAATAAGTTGTCTTCCCCCTGTTTTTGCTAATTGGTTAAGTATTTTTGAATGAGGTCGTGGAGTCGCAAGATCCATGACTTGTATAATTATTATAGCGAAACTGCTAGATACATTACTTGCATTTTTAAAGGTTTCAAGTTTCGTGACGTGCAAGAACTATTGCTTGCTTTTGTCTCTTTTTATGAGCAAATCTACTCTTGTGCAAGATCTATAGCTTGCAGTTATATGGTTTGCCGAGTTGCAAGATCCAAAGCTTGCAAGTACCAATATTTATGCAAGATCTATAGCTTACGAGTGTATGATTTGAAAAATTGAACGATATATAGCTTTGAAGCATTAATTGTTGTGCAAGATCTATAACTTGTGATTGTATGGTTTACCGACTTGCAAGATCTAAAGCTTGCAAGTATTGGTAGTTGTACAAGATCTATAGCTTGCAAATGTATGATTTGCGAATCTGCAAAATCTAAAGCTTGCATGCATCGATAGTTATGTGAGATCTATAGCTTGCTGCTTGCAACTTTATGCTCAACTTTTGACGATGATCGCAATATGATACTAATCTACTATCATCTGAGATTTGTAAGTAGAGAATTAAAAATGTAGTTACGGCCCAGAAAGATGGTTTTTTAATATTTACTGCGATAATGTCACGTTGGGAACAATGGAATGCATACAATCAATGATAATCTCATGGTTTCTGTACAGGTAGATGCTTCCTATCCTCTTCCTCAATTCTAGACATAAAACTTTCTCAGGTTGATCACATGCCACATGTTGGGAACACTAGTGATGCCCATCCTTTCTAGTTCGTAGATGTTGGATTTGTGAGCTTTTGTAACCTTGTAGAGTCCTTCCCATTTTGGGCATAGCTTTCCTTGTTCTTCTGCAAGGCTTCTTTCGTTCTTTCTTAACACAAGATCACCAATCTGAAACCGTGTTTCCTTCACCTTCTGATTGTAAGCTCTGGTCATTCTTTCCTTATACTTAGCTTCTGTGATCATTGCCAACTCCCTATTTTCTTCCTGTTCATCTAGGTTCAATCTTATCATATCCGTATTGTCCTTCTCCCTGTAGTTGCAAACTCGAAGGATTGAATTTATGACTTCCACTAGTATCACTGCTTTATAATCGTGGACTAGATTGTATGGTGTCTTCCCCATTGGTTCTAAAACAATCATTCTATATGACTATAGGGTGTTAGGTATTTCCTCCACCCATCATGTTCGCTTTCCTTCCAGATGCTTCTGAATTCCTTAAATGATGGTGTTGTTCATCACTTCCACTTGTGTTTTAGCATGACGATGCGCCACAGAGGTGAATTTTTTAAGAATCCCCAGCTTTGAACACCAATCAGTGAATGTACCACTTGTAAACTATGTACCATTATCTATGATGATGGTATATGGCACCCCGAAGCGACACAGTATTTTTATTTTTATTTATTTTAAAGCACCATAAAGGTGGGGGATTATATTAGGTTCCCCAAGCCTATTTAGAACAGTTAATCAGTACAAGAGTGCTCATTGAGACAACATTGTTGCCTCCAAAATACTACCTAGCAGCTTAAAAAATTATGATTGTTCGAGTAGTTTGTACGTCGAAATTGGTGCGGTAGTTGCGATTCCAAGAGAAAGAATCTCCACCCCATGTGTTAATTCTTTCCCTTGGCCAGGCAACTACGTACTATCATATGAAAGATAAAATCAAAAACCCGAGCTAGAGTTGCAGTGAATTTTCAATGACGCCTTGTGTATCAATAACATCAATCCCAGCTTGACCGTAGTCAAAATGTGATGAGAAGTAGCCGATAATCTGAAGTCTGCTTGATCCTCTCCAACAGAGTGATGAGCAAAGCATCATGTTGAGGAGGGATATCATCCTGTGAACCTGACTGGTGGATAGTACAGTGATGTTGAAGTATTGTTGGTGGAGGTCCATAGTCCGGCTTGGTGGGAATCCAGAGTCCAGCGTGCTTGGAGGAACTATGATATTGCCACCTTCCAAAAAAGCATGTACCTGTAAGAAAATAGAAAGGAGAAGCAGCAGTCTCTGTTCTAGTTTGAAAATAAATTTAGTATGGTACTAAAATTTTGTATCCAAAACTAGAGAGTAAAGATATAGTAACCATATAATCTTGTAGACAAATGTTCTAATTCCATCTGGAATCCATTGAAGCTCCTATTCTAATCCCAGGACAACCTTTGCTATCGAGAGCTATGAGTCCCCTAAAGAAGAGAGGGACTTCATGAATGTCTAAATCTTGCCAAGAAATCAGCCGCAAAATTGGCTTCCCTAGGAATATGTTGGATTGGATATGTGGTATGTTTTGAATTAAGGGCACTGCAGATGGAATAAGTTCTCCATGGGGAAATCATTGGGTTTTGGATACCCTTAACAGCCATTAAACAATCAGATTCAATCACACAACAATTTAAAGCCAGTTCTGAGCAAATATCATATCCACTTTGAATGGAAAAGAGTTCAGCATGTAAAGGAGATGCAGACTGGAAAGTGTTTGCTCTCATTTTAATCACAGTCCCATTCACATTCCTAACTATGACAGCAGAGGAAGATGGACCACCAGTTAACCATGTAGCATCATTATTAATTTTATACCCAGTTGGTGGTTTATTCCAGGTCACTACAATTACAGATTTTTTCTTCTTTTGAGAGATTTGAGGAATTATATTTTCCTGCAACCAGTAATTATGCTTGTCTATATTACCTATCAAATTATGAGCTGAGAAAATTTGATAGATCGTATCTTTAATGTCATGAAAGCATACATCTTTGGAGAAGGATTTGTTATCAAAAATAATTTTATTCCTACTAATCCAAAGAAACCAGGTTGTGACTAATAGGGCAGCAGTTATAATGTTAGACTGTATCTTGGATTCAGCCTTGAAAGACAGATAATATTCCACTCTGCCCTTTAAATTCACAAAAACAGGTTGTTGTAGCTGTAAAAGGTTATTTACACTTTGCCATACAGCTATGGAAGAGGGACATGAATTTAAAAAATGATCAAGTGTATCAGCATGATTCTGACAAAGATGACATTTAGAAGCTAAAGAAAAACCAAACCTACATAATATATTATCAAAGGGGAGCAGACCGTTGAGGGCTCTCCACAGAAGAACAGACATTTTTTTTGGAATGAAAGGTGACCAAACCTTGTTGAAGTGTCTAATTTTTACCCTTTTTTGTCTGAAAATGCTGTATGCAGACCTTATTGAGAAATTCCCATCCATGGATGGCGTCCAAACAAGCTTATCTTCATGAGAGTATTCCAATTTTACATCCTGCAAAAGAGTAAAAATATTGGTAGCCAAGTAAGGCTCCAGTTTTGGAAGGATAGCAACTTTGTTATTGATAAAAGACTTGAGAGAGATATCCTCGAATGGGGTATGCATCTCATGGGGACATTTATAATAAAAAGCTCCATCACCTGTCCAGTTAGCATTCCAGAAAGAACAATCACCAGTACCATGAATTACTCTGGAAAAACTGTTGGCCTTAGCAGTGACTTTACATATTCTGGACCAAGTGTGTGATTTTTTATAAGAGATAGGTAATGACCATAGAAGAGATGACCATTGAGTATTGTTTTTTTGCAGTTTCCACCATAGCTTACATGAAAAGGCACCAACTATGCCATTTAAATCCCTAAAACCTACTCCATTTTCTTCTACAGGTAGACTCATTTTTTTCCAAGATCTCCATTTTTTTCTTTCTAAGTTGTGACAGTTCCCCCAAAATAGACCCGAGGCAAGTTTCTCCATTTTTTAAAACTATCTTTGGAGGACTTAAAACAGCAAAAATATGCGTGGGAATTGAAAGAAAACAATGATTTATCAATATGATCTTACCAGCAGTGGATAGCCATCTATTCTTCCAATTGTTAATTGATTTCTCCATTCTTTCCAGTATTGGTTGGTAATGAACCTGTAAATTTTGACCAGCGAAAATAGGGACTCCTAGATATTTTAAAGGGAAGGAGCCTTTCTCCATTCCCAGAATCCTTCTAACAGTTTGCACAGTTGCTAAAGGTGTGTTGTTAGCTACAAAGAATTCAGATTTAGTAAAATTGACCTTTTGACCTGAGGTTTGTTCATATGCTTTTAAGAAATTTTTGAACCTCTTCAAATTAGTAGGTTCAGTATTCAAAAAAATAGATGTATCATCCGCATACATTAGGTGGGAAATTGGGGAATAGGAAAGGGGTAGACTGAAATATTTTAGGTATCCCAAACTAAAATTTTTTTTAATCCTCTTGAAAATGCTTCAGACAGTAAATTGTACAGAAAAGGAGAAAGTGGATCTCCTTGTTTAATGCCCCTAGAGGATACAAAAAAACCTGAAGCTACTCCTTTGATTAAAACTGAAAAGTGGGCAGCAGCTATATTATGCATGATGATTTTAACAAAATTACCGTGAAAACCAAAATGGAGTAGGATGGAGTTCAGGAATGACCATGAAACCCTATCAAAAGCCTTTTGCATATCAAGTTTAACTATCAAATTGGAGGCCTTTGATTTTCTAGACAGAATTCTGGTCATCTCCTGCATGTGGATGACATTATCTGAAATATCCCTTCCTTTAATAAAAGCACTTTGCTCAGGGGAAATCAGTAAGTTCATCAGTGGTTTGATCCTTTCCATTAGCATTTTAGAGAAAACTTTATTAACAAAATTTGATAGGCTGATAGGTCTGAAATCAGAGAAAGAGATTGGGATTGGTTTTTTGGGAATTAAGGTGAGCCAGGTACTAGAGATGGCTTTTGGGATATTGCCATTACTTAGAAAATCATTTGCAGCTTCTAATAGGTCATCTTTGATGGTGTCCCATAAATAGGTGTAGAATTCACCAGAAAATCCATCAGAACTAGGAGCACTAGATTTGTTTAAATCAAAAACAGCAAATTTGAGTTCCCGGATATTGAAAGGCTGAAGCAAAAAGTGATTTTGTTGATCTGTGATAACTTTAGGAATTTCTTTTAGGAAATGATATAGATAAGTTCCCATTTTTTGAGGAGCATCCTCATTAAGTAATTCCTTAAAAAAATGGACACCTTCATCTTTGATCAATTGAGGTTCTGATATCCAGTTCCCGTTACCATCTTTAATTTTACTAATTCTTGATCTAGCTCTCTTTTCTCTAATGGTGTGATGAAAGTAGCTAGTGTTTGCATCCCCATGCTTAAGCCAATTTAGCCTAGCCTTTTGCTTTAAAAAAATATTTTTTTCTTTCTGGGATCTCAGAAGTGGGGCTTTTGACCTAATAAGTTCTGCAAGAACCGACTCATCCTGTGATTGTTGAAATTTTATTTCCAATTCATTGATTTTTATCTCAGATTCCAACAAATTTTTATCTACATTTCCAAAGTTATTTTTGTTCCATTCTTTAATTTCAAGCTTTAGCCTCTTAAGTTTGCCAACTAGCCTATACATCCCTCGTAGGGGGGATATTAAATTCCAGTTGGAGACCACTAAAGACTGAAAATCTTGTCTATTTGACCACATATCTTGATATCTAAAAGGCCTTGGTGCCAATTCTTCAGCAGATTGAACAGATAGAAGTAGAGGGGAGTGATCCGATGTCATTCTATTTAGCACTTGAATTGAGCTATTAGGAAAAATTTCCAACCAATCTAAGTTACTAATGCCCCTATCTAATCTTTGAAACAATAAGTCCTTGCCTTTATTCCTGTATCTATTATTACTCCAAGTGAAAGAGTTTCCTACCGTAGGGATATCATGCAAGTCCATATTATTTATAAATTCATTAAACTGTTTCATGCTTCTTTTGGGTATTGATTTCCTTCCTTTATATTCAGTAATAGAAGAAACAGTATTGAAATCCCCTATGTATATGGAGGGATCGAGGGTAGATGTTTTTAAATCATTCCATAAATCTTCCCTCAGTTGTCTATTGACACTTGCATAGATGAAAAAACAGTTCCAGCTAACATATGTAGCATTATCAGAGATTCTGGCCAGTAGAAATTGGTCTGATTCCTTTAAACTAACTATGCTAAAAGCATGGTTCCATAATATCCAAATTTTTGCATTCTGGGCAGGGAGGGCAGAATTGTAACCTAGTTCATGCATCAAAGTGTTTAAATTCTGTTTGTCATGCCATGGTTCAATCAAGCAGAGAATATCAATCTTATGAGACAATTTAAGGGCTTTTAATCTATCCAGTGATGTTCCATAACCTCTAACATTCCAGACTAATAAATTCCCTATAATGGTGTATTTTATCATTTAAAACCTATAGGGGTTGCTTTTTGTGAGGATCTGGTTTCCTAAGTTTAGTAGCTGAGACCTTATTATTTTTTCCAAACTTGTCCTCACTTTTCTCAATAGTATCTAGATCAGGTATCAGTTTGAGGGGGCTTACCTTTGTATGAGTGCTTGGATCTTCATTTGTGATCTGTTCAATTATGCTTTGATCCCCTTTCTTTTCCCCATCCAAAGAGTCCTCGGGGTTAGCAGGTGCTTTGGTTGTAGAAATGCAAACCTGCTCTGAGTGAACTATCTGGTCTGAGGATGCTATCTTGTCAGCTGTTGAAAGATGCACAAAAGCTTCCTGTGATTCCATAGTTTCATGGAAAATCTCTACTACTTCTCCTTCCAGTTCTTCATCCTGTAGAGCATCTAATGTTTAAAAAGCATTTGATATTCTGACAGTGTTATTTAAATTTAAATCTTCCTGGATAGGGAATAGTTCAACCTGTTATTTCTCCTGGATAGGGGATAGTTCAACCTGTTGTTTCTTTTTTCTCCAGAAAAATGTAGTGATGGGTTTAGAAACGTCATCCAAGGAGTAAAAAGGGGCATTTCTTTTGGTATGACTAACATTAAAAGAGGAAAGATTGATTTCATGCTGGAGACCTGAAGTATGTTCACCCATTTATCAAATGACCAAGCTCTATATACCCCTCTAAAATGTGACATCGAAGCATTAATTTGACAACTCCTACATTTGAGTAAAAAGTTATGTGCATCGTTAAACATATTAGGCCAGTAGTATCCTACTCAAATGATCTTTTTTGCTACTGTTCTGGCTCCTTGATGCATTCCACACAGCCCTTTGTGAATTTCTCTTAGAATTCCTGTAGCCTGTGCTGGTCCTACATATTTTATCCATGAAGACAAAAATACCTTTTGTACAAGGTTTCGTCTTCGTATGTGTAGTTATTGGACCGTAACTTCAACTTCCTGGCTTGCACCTTATCATCTGGGAATTTTCCCTTCGCGAAGTACTCTATTAGCGGTGTCATCCAGTTTATATCCTCTGTTTGAATTTTTGCCACAGTGATTGAAATTGTGCTTCTGACTGGAATAACTTCTACCACTATGTTTCCATGTTCGCTAAGAGATTCAAATTAGACTGTAGCTAGTTTGCTTAGTGCATCTACTTTTGTATTTTTGTTTCTTGGTACATGTTGGTTATCAAAGTACTCGAGCTGGGCTATGAGATGTTTAACTTTCATTAAATACTTCACCAACTGTTCTTCTTGTACTTTGTAGTCTCCTCGCACCTGTTGGATCACTGGATACTCAGAAGCTCTTCACCTTCATTCTGATAGTAAGGTCCAGTCCACATATCAAAGCTTCATACTCAACTATGTTGTTAGTGAGCAGAAAGTCAAAAAGAAGCGAATATCTGTGTTCCACTCCTTATGGATTTACCAACAGTAATCCTACACCGTAATCTTCTCTGCTGGAAGCGCCATCAACGAACAATGTCCATGAAATTTCTTCACATTTTGATTTCCCCTTATTAATTCTTAGACTCTGGTGCATATTCACCCTTTGTGCGTCTTTGCTAGTCATTTCTGCAATGAAGTCTGCTAACGCTTGAGCTTTGATTGATGTTCTCGATTGGAATTTGATATCGAATTGGCCTAGTTCCAGAGCTCACTTTGTCATTATGCCTGATAATTAAGGCCATATAAGGATATTCTTGATTGGGAAATCAGTTTGGACCACTATGCGATGTGTATGAAAATTCATCCTCAACCTTCGTGTCGAATATATTAAAGAAAGGGTTAGCTTCTCAATTGGCATGTATGCTTTCTCTGCATTTTGCAATATTCTGCTGATATAGTAGATGGGCACTTGTTTTTGTCCTTCCAAGCGAACCAAAATAGAGCTGACTCTATTCTGTATAATTGCTAAGTACAAGTATAAGGTTTCTCTAGGGATAGGTGACTTCAACGTTGGCAACGCTTGAAGCCACTCCTTCAAATTATCATATCCTTTCTGACATTCTTCACTCCAGCTAAACTTTTTGGCCTTCCTTAGGACTTCGAAAAGTGGAAACTTCTTCTCTGGTGCCTTCGAGACGAAGCGGCTAAGCGCTACCAGTGATCCCATTAGAATTTACACCTCATTGACTATTCGTGGATGGGGAAGATATACTATGGGTTGGATTTTTTCAAGGTTAGCTTCGATACCTTTTGAGGGCACTTTGTATCCTAAGAACTTTCATGCCCCTACTCCAGTTACGCATTTCTTAGGGTTGCGCTTCATCCCCATGGCACGTAATGTATCTAAAGTTTCTTTTAAATTAGTAGCAAAGCTACCCATCTTCTTGCTCTTGATAGCCATGTCATCAACACATGCTTCGACAGTTTGCCCTATATGATCCTTAAATGCATTATCGACTACTCTTTGGTACGTTGCCCCGCATGTTTTTAGCCTAAATGGCATCTTTACGTAACAAAATGTCCTAAAACTTGTTATAAAGGCTGTTTTCTCTGCATCCTCTGGATTTATCAATATCTTGTGGTATTTTTTATATGTGTCTAAGAACACCAATACTTCATACCCTGAAATTGCTTCAACTAGTTGGTCAATTTTTGGCAAAGGATAGCAGTCCTTTAGGCATGCTTTATTCAGATATGTGAAGTTAATGCACATTTTTCATCCTGAATCTGACTTTTTCACTGTGACTGGGTTTGCCAGACACTTTGGGTATATGACTTCTTTCACTTTACCAGCTTGAAGCAATGTTGTAACTTCCTTTTTTTATTTCCTTTTGCCCATTGCTAGCGAAGCAACATTTCTTTTGCTTAATTGATTTAGCCGAGTCATTGATATTCAAGAAGTGGGTGGCGATGCTTAAATCTACTCCTCCCATGTTCTGGACACTCCATGCAAAAGTATCCTTGTGGCTTCGTAGGATCTCTATAACCTTTGTCTTTTCTATGCCTGGAAGGTGTTTTCCTATCCTTACGTGCTTAGAATTATCTCCGTCATCCTGGCTAACCAGCTCCATTTCTTCTCCTAGATCCACTGTTGATTTTATCTGCTCTAGTAATCCACCATCTGAGATTGTGTTGACCATATTTGCTTGTTCCCCAATTTTCTCTGCCTTCTTTGTGATAATTATACATTGCTTCGTTGTTTGTTAGTTTCCTCTTATGGTCGCGATTCCAGCTGGGGTTGGGAATATCATTACCAGGTGGTAAGGGGACCATATCGCTCTTTCTCTGTTCATCCGAAGATAGCGTTAAGAGTACTTGGGGCATTCATGACCATGAAGTCGCACATGATGGTACAATTTTCCCATTTTCTCCAATGGTGACAAGAAGTTGTATATTCCCTAAAAGTGTTTCCGCTCGTCTTGTAATCCCTAAAAGTGTTTCCGCTCGTCTTGTAAATCCTACAAGTGATTTTTTTAGATCTGTTCGCTTGAAACCCAACCTGTCAAAGCAATCTACGAATAGTATTTTGACCGCACTTCCGTCATCGATGAACACCCTATGAATGGTTACATTTCCAATTTTTTCTATGATGACCATGGGATCATTGTGGGGAGAAGCGTTGGATACTGCATCTTCCTCGCTAAAGGTGATAGCCTCATTCAACCGAAGTCTTTTGTCCACAGGCTCATGCGGGGGGAGAATATCTTGCTTTAGCCTTCCAAGCATTGATGGACAATGACTCTGTGGAACCGTGTATGGACAGGATGACTGTTTCTAGTACTTCATAGCCTAGATCATCGTTATAATCCTCTTCCACCATTTTTTTTGGCCAGTGTGGTTGGTGTGCCTTGGTTTCTTACCGAAGGGTTTGCTGTTTTGTTAGTGTCACCATACTGGCTTCCTCCTTCCTTTCTGTATTGGCTTAAATAGCCATTCCTCAAATTATCTTCTCATGTCTCTGCAATACTCAATGTCATGACCATGGTCCTTTTGGAATGCACAATAATACTCCCTGGATTTTTTTTGCGGTGATAACATATGTGTTGGTTCTCGAAATAGCTTCTTATTTTCTTGCCATATCTCTTTCCTTGATCTTATAAGAGGTGTATCTTGGAATGATGCACCTTGCGACCCTTGTTATCTTCCTTTAAAGGGGGTGCTTCCCTTTCCTTTCTTCATGAACCCCTTTTGCGAATCCTCCATTGTCTGCTTTTCACCTTACTCCCGCTCCATCTTGCGATTGATAGCCTCTTCAGTTCGAACATGCTGCTCAATAATCTTTTGTAGTTCTCTCATGTTTTTAGGCATGCTCTTTGTTAGTTCTTTGTAGAACTCTCCTGACCGCATGCCTCCTGTGAACGCTCCTAATGCGATTGGAATGACAAGTCGCGAACCTGTAATCCCTCTGTGACGAATCTATTATGGTACTCCACCAGAATTTCATCACTTCACTGGGCAATGTTATAAGATCTGTAATCATTTTTTTGAATCTCTGCTTCTGATAAAAATAACCCAGAAACATACCGATAATTGCGCCCAAGATTTGATACTTCTATTTGGAAGATCCTCGTACCATGTGATCGATGCTCCCAACAAGAAAATGGGGAACACTTACACACTAATTTGATGTTCGCATCGCAAAATCTCATGCTATTTCTGTATGAGTGTAGGAACTCTTTCTGATCTATAGTTTCATCATAAATTTTAACATGTAAAGGAAGTTTGAAGTTCTTTGGCATCTTAAAATCTCTCAGGTGTGGCGCTATGGGTGACTTGTTTGCATAATTTTTTGCAACGATGTCCCACAACTCTTCTTCGTACTTGAGATTCTCACGCTCCTGAATTATTCTTTTTTCTATTCTTGGGGGGTTTGGTTTGAGTGTCATCAGGAACTGATTATGCAAATTCTCCATGTTTGCTTCTAAAAATGCTGCGAACACTCTTCTTTCTTTTTCTTGGTTCGTATTGGGAGATTCTACTTCCTCTTCTTCCTCTTCTTCCTCCTTTGTTTCCTTCTAACTGCGCTCTTTTTCTTTACTTGGGATATGATCTGGTTCTGGGTAGGAGGCATGCTTCTACCGCGTCCAGGTGTATGTTCTTGTGTATGGTGATTGTGGCTCTACTCATTTCTAGTGAACACCATTGCTTACCTGAAGGACCTTGAAATGGAAAAAAAAATCCGTCCCCATAGTCAGCGCCAAATGATATGGTGATCTGGTCAGGCAAACTCTTTGCTGCTCCTTCCGTGAATCCATTATCCTACAAAACTAATCCCATAAGTGATTCCGGGAGAAAAGCTCTGACGATCAAGTCAGTCTTTCTCCTTGAGAACTGGAATTTCTTAGAGTATTCACGCTTACCTTAGCTCCTTCTGAGCTTGTTGTATTATTTATAGGCCAATGTCATTGGCTCTCTTTGATTGAGCTATGCTTATAAGAAAATGTGGCTTATTTTGAAAGCAGGGATAGACTGGCTTCTGCTTTTCCCCCAAAAATAGCTTCCACTTTCAAAATAAACTATTTTAGTGCTTTACCAAACACTAAAAAGTGTTTTGCTTATAAGCACAACAGCTTAAAAGCTCTGGCAAACAGAGCCATTGTGGTTCCTAGTTTTTAGGGGTTGAGATCGTGGGTCATACCACGATCACCACGTTCTCCGCTGCTTCATGTTCATTGTTCGCGCCACGTTTCTCGATCCATGTTCTATGCCACATTATGGCTCTGTTTGGCCAAGCTTTTAAACTGTTGTGCTTATAAGCAAATCACTTTTTGGTGTTTAGTCAATTGCTAAAAAGCAACTTATTTTGAAAGATGAAGTTATTTTGGGGGGGGGGGGGGGGAAAGCAGAAGTTGGTCCCCATATGCATTCAAAATAAGCCAATTTTGCTTATGAGCACAGCTCTGGCAAACAGAGCCTATATAGTTCCACGCCTGGCTATTTTGTACTTTGGGCAGAAATGATTTCTTATTGCCATGGAACGAGATTAGGCTGGGCCTAGAGGTCAGCGGTCTCTTGACCGCTAGGCTACACATACACTAATTATAGACTCAGTCAAATAATATTAAACCTTAGCATGTACATCAAGAACATAAAGTCTTCAAATAAAGGTCATAGTGAGACTTGAACCACCGAACTCTAGCCTTGAAGACTTGAGTCCTAACCACTAGACCAAACAATCTTTGATGACATTAACCTCAATCAAATAAATATTATTCATCGGCAAGTCTTTGAAAAAAATAAAGCACAATATTAAACCTCACCTCTCAGAAGCCGAAGCTCAGTCCGTCGCTTCCATTGCCGTCCGCCGTCGTTCAAGTCCGTCGCCGTCGTCAGCTCTAGTTGCGAGTTGGTATACACACACGTCATCTTCTTCTTTCAGGCGCGTGAATCTCACGCGCCTCTATCTTCATCACAGATTAATGTGAGCTCATCACAGAGCTCCTCCGCCCGAGCTCGTCTTAGCGCCGAAAATCGCGAGCAGACGCCACCGATCATCGGATCTCCACCGTGCTCTACATCGTCGGATCTTCGCTCCTTTTCGCTGCTCGCCGCTGCTCTTTGTCGCTCATCGTCGCCGTTCAAATCTGAAAACCCTAGCCTTTTCGCAATTTAAATTTGAAAACCCTAGCCTCCGTTTGAATCTGCCTCGTCAACTCGTCGTTCTCTCGTCACTGTTCACCTCGTCGCAGCACCACCGATCAAAACTTTCTCCACCGCCAAAAACATTGATCGATCGAGATCGTAGGAGCTCAGGTCCGACGAAGCTTCGATCTCGATCTTGGCAGAAGAGCGGTGGTGAAAGAAGAAAGACGGAAGAAGAAAGACATAAGAGCGGTGGCCAACGGCGGCGGAACGACGGTGATTGGCGGCGGTTACAAATTTCTGATCGGAGGAGGAGGAGAATTCCTATCCGAAAAAAGAAAATAAAAATTCTAAAATTTTGGTGATATTTATAGTATTTTGATAATTGCACAACAGGTCCCTAAATTTATTAGCATATTTCTTAAAAAACACATACCAAAATGAAACTTATAATAATTGCACAATAAACCATGACCTAAAGTTTAGGCAGGGTAAAGTAAGACTTTGTGTAATAATATAAATGATAAAGGTGAGGTAAAGAAATGCTAATAAACAAAGTGAAATAGTTAAGATAATAAATCGGAGAGCCCAATTAAACACAAACAGTTACTACCAGCAGCAGTAGGCAGTACAGTCGTAAACAAAATAAGAATTTGATTTGCTTTAGGCTTTTAGGTAGTTTATGACTCGCAGAAACCTGGCTTTACTATTCCTCTACGTGCTCTTTTCTCCAGATTCCCTCTCTCTCTCTCACACACTCACACACTCACACACTCACACAGTCACACACTACTTGTTATTAATAGCTTCTCTTATAAAGCTCTAAAGCACCATCACCGCATCACCCCATTACCGCAAGAACATGAACCCGCCCCAATAAACATTCTTCCATCACCACCGCTTTTGATTTGAGCCTACTTGGAATCCATTTCTGGGATTTTCTTGGATTCAGTCCTCGTGCATGAGTTTTGAAGATGGCCAACAATTCATCCAGTATGATGAATCATCATCAAGAACAAGCAGCACCTGGGTTCCCTAATCAGCAGAGGAGTTTTCAGCAGCAGCACCATCAGCACCATCTGCAGCACCACCATCAGCACGTCGGTGGGGGTGGCGATGGCGGGGCGGGAGGATCAGCGCCTTCGCCATCAATTCAGCTGCAGCAATCCCACCCTTCAGCTTTAGCTCCGTACAATGGCAACAGCTTGGTTTCTGGGGCTCTGGAGAGTTCCCCTGCTGCTTCTGCAACCAGGTTCCAGCCTAATCTGCATGGAATGTCACAGGACTGGACCCCAGAGGAACAGGGGATTCTTGAAGACGGATTGGCCCAGTGAGTTTGTCATCCGTTAGCTGTTTTTATTCAGTCTATTGATATGTTTTTTTTTCCTTTTTTGGGTTTGGTTTACGATTTGTTGGTGGGTTATGTTTTCTTGCGTTGACATGAATATGATTGTTCGACTGTGTTTGTTGGATGGGATTGTTGATTATATGATCTGTCTGAAAAGGGTTAATATTAGACAGTTTTGTGGGAAACTGTGTTGAATCTGTTTCTGGTGGACCAGGGTTCCTGATTTGATAGTTCTTGGGGTTGGTAGCAATCATATGATGTAACACATGTTTATTGGGATCTGAGCATACTTTTGTTTTGATTCATCTCTTTAAATTAGGTCCAATTATGATCGTAGGACTTTTCCCCTCCTTTTAAACATGTCAGATTATACTTGCTTTGCTGATCCATCCTAAATGTGGCATAGATAAAAATGTTTCCTTCACTAAAAAGTGATTTTGTATCAAGGCTGCTATCTTTTCAATGATTTTCTGATTGATTAACATTTTGAAGTGTAGTGGGACATTCAGTGCCTCTAGCTAATGAGAAATGCATAAGGAGATTGTGTGTAATCATTTTTTTATTGCTGTGCGATTGTGTACTTTAGAATCTTTGCCCGCCAAAGGATTCTAAATGTTACACTGTTAATGCTTGTGTCAATGCCCACGTATTTCCCCCTCTGCTTTTTTCGTGAGTGTGTTGGAATGGAAATTAGATGATACGACATGTTCTTCACCCTTTAATCTGATTTATTTTCCCGCAACAATGGTGGATTCTAGATGGTTAGATATTTCTTTGGACCTTATATGCTTAGATTGTCTTGCTATATTGCTGCAATATCTATATATTTGGGATAATTAAGAGTTAAGAATACTCCATCTCATTTTAGAAATAGCAATGGATTTGGAGAATAGTTGAATAGAATTTATGTCACCATTCTTATGGTTCTTAAGCAATTCTGGAGGCCTATTGAAATGACAAGGTTGCTGTTAAGTTAAAGTTAAAAACTGTAATAAATTGTGCTCTTATAGCAGACGCAAGGTCTGGCTAATGCTCTGAACTGAGAGTTTGTGGCTTGATGTTTTTATATCTTTGCCTTGTTGAAAGATGAAAAGTTTGTGAAGTTTTTCTCTTCCAAAAAGTGCTGCACTTAGCTGTTATGTATTTATCAAGTAGTGCCTTTGTCATGAGGGAAAGATATTTCAACATGTCAGAGCATAGGAAGGAAACCAGAACTGCATGTTTTCTCCTAACGTATATCTTGGACCATGAGTACCACTTTAGAGCTCTGAGTTCCAATGGTGTTTTTATTTGTAAAATTCAGGCTTCCCTTGGTCAGATCAGTTGTACAACATGAAATTGATGCAACTCTTGGTGTTCCTGCTGTAAAAATGTGTTCTTGTTTAAAATGCATACCAAGTTTGACGCAATCATTGGAGCTCGTGCTGTAAAATTGACTTCTTCTTTTAAATGCATACCAAGTTTGATGAATTGATTGGTGATCATTGATAACTTATTGTCAAAAAGAGAATGATAGTTGGTTTTTAATATTGTTTACCTCCTTGTTTTCTGGAAAAAGTTACTATTTTTCAGTAGTTAATCTTGAAAATGGTGGGGCTAGTTCTTGAGTACAAGCTGAACCAAACCTCTCATTTGATGTTTGTTCATCTGAAGAATGATGGCTATGCGTTGAAACTGTCTTTAAAAGTCAATTTCTTATTATCCATGCTGGAATGGAAGATATCTTAGAACTGACTCTTGTTACCCCACATGTTTAATCTCTTCTTTTTAAACTTGTCACAGAGATGTGGAGATCTTATCGTTACATTCCAACTGCATTGTTTTTGGAAAACTTTGGAGACAGAATATGTGCAACAGTATTGTTTTTTGGCATTTCTTTATCTGTACAGGTGGTATAAAAAATGTTGTTTTGGTGATGTCAGTGTAAGAGGACCAATTTCTTGATTATGAAACATGCGTAAAGTAGCAGTAGTAGTTTGTGGATTAGAGTGTAAGGAACTAAATTTGGACAACCGAAATTAGGAAGATAATAGATATAGAAATGTTGAGATGCATGTATATGCACAGTTGACTGGATGCAATGTGTAATTAGTGCATTAGAAAGAAGTTATAGTCCTAGCAGTTTAAAATATGAGAGAAGCGCACTTGTTATCTTCTGTGAACTTGAAAGAGATCTTAGCAGATGCTCCATTTTTTGGAATATTTTAAGTGGTCTGGGAGATTTCTTACTGTAGAGGATTAAGTTTTGCGATTGTCTTTTGTATGCTTGATTGTAACAATCTTGGTTTCCTGCAGTTCCTTACATAGGAAAAGGTTTTCTTCTCTGGGAAGTCTACAAGGCATAGGCACTAAATTTCTTTTCTGGTTCGTTGTATCTGTCAAAATCTTTCTACCTCATCAACTTGAAGTTTTAGTTGTTAAATTGTGGGTATGGATCCAACTTTTACGCTGTCCATAGTTTTGAAAGGAAGAAACAATGGTAATAGTTGTGTCCTTGTGACCTCAGGTTTCCATTTGAGTTGTGAACATGGCCTTAATTATAAAAGGTAAGCCAGTATGCATTAGTAAATTAAGCCTTACAGGCCCAATCTATTCTGTGACCTTGTTCTGGATCCTTCTTGACTTTGGGTTCTCCATTAATGTCTAGTCACCTGCATATTAAAAATATTTCATTTCATCTTTAAAAGGGTCACTTTTCTGTATACAAGGTTTGGTCCAACAATTTTTCCTTTGTATATTGCAAGCACTGGGTTAGAGCGGCAACAGCCGCTGTCTTTAACACACAAATTACTTCTCTTTCTCATGAAAATCCTGAAACTTGCCACCCCTCCTTTCCAGTACTTATGTTTCATGGTGAAGTTACCCCGAGATGTTAAGACACTGTGGATCATGAATCTGATGAAGATTTATCTTGAATGCTCTGCAGATATGCTAGTGAGTCAAACCTAGTTCGTTATGCAAAGATTGCTGCATTGCTAAAGAATAAAACAGTTCGCGATGTTGCTTTGCGCTGCAAGTGGATGATGGTGAGTTTCAGTGATGATGTTTGTAACTGCTTTTCTTGTTGAGTGTGGAATTCTTCATTTTTTTAATTCATTAAGCTCAAACTGTGCACAGTTCCATTTAGTTTAGTTTATGTCTATGGACTGTGAAATCAATTCAAGTGTCATAACAGAAATTTCGCAGAAATATGTACTGTGTTTGGAGTATCTCAGGTGAATTATAGTTCTAGTGAAAAGGAAGCTAAGAAATCATTGTTCAGAGTCTTACTTGTTTTCATTGGATGTTATGCTTGAATTCTCAGCAATTTTATGCTTGAATATAGATATTATACCATCTTTAGGAGTACCAATTGTACGGGTACAGCCTATATGCCGATACTACTGGAAAATATGTTTAAAAGTATCACATGCTGTTAACTTTCCCTCACACAAGTATTCTCTATATTAGGATATCCTTTAGTACCATTTTAACTTTAAATAAGCTGCTGGCATAATTTTTTTTAGACTTGTTCTGTTCTGTCCTAATTCCAAAAGGAAAGTAAGGAACTTATGATTGTATTTGAATTCACGTTTTTCCACCTCATATTTAGCTTGTTCTTCTCAAATGCATCATTTGTCATGATGACTAGAATGCTTAAATCTATGTATAAATTGTGAATTTGACTTCTAGTTTCAGCTCACTGCTTTGTGCTTTTTCAGAAAACAGATTCAGGTAGGAAAAGGAAAGATGACGTCAATGTAGCAAGGAAAAATAAAGAAAGAAAGGTAAGAGATCTTTCATTGCATTTAGTAACATTTGAACCATTTATGTGGTTTTCTACATTTTTTTCTAAGAACTAAAATCAATTTTGCAATCTCTCCAATATACATTATCAGTGAAGACATGCCTAGTTTTTGTAATGAACTAGAGAATAAATATTGTACATTGGATATGATTTGTTGTTCATGTATAATGTACTGTAACTTTTAGTTACAGCTTTAGCATTCTGTAGCACTATTCCTACTCAAGCCAATAATATATGCTCTACGATAATATGAAATCCAAAGGTATCAGAGACTGTGGATATGGTAACACTTCAGTATCCCCAAGGAAATTTAACTATCTGTCAAGTTTCCTCGACATTTGTCATAGACTAGTGGTGCAAGTATAATTTGTATGTGAGTAACAATGCTAATTGTACTTCTAAACAATTGATTTTTCTATCGAATTAATACATCATCTGCTTTAGGTGAGATAGAATGAATATTTGGAAGGTTGCATTATATTAATTTAAATATGAACTCATTTGAAGTTATCCAGGCCTGCTATCCGTACATGCTCTAATTAAGGAATGGTAAATAAGTAACACTCACATGGATGTACGTAGTCTACTGGGCATACCCCTGCATAAAATTGGGCCGATAGTGGGTAATGAAACATATACCTAAGCCTCTAGGTAGAAGTAACCATATACAGGAGGGCACTCTTGAGGTGATGGGGAAGTATAAGCTATCACATCTGAGGAACAGTCAACTGGAGTAGAGAATAGTGAAAATGTTTGGATGCCTAACTTGGCTAAAGTAGTGATTTTTATGTTAGACCCTTCTGATTTTAATGATAGGCTGCTCTAAATCTTAACAGAAATATAAAGTTTATTATCTTTATGCATCCTCTCATGTAATCTTTTTTGCAGTCTCCCTGATGCTCAAGAATTTCTTTATCTTTTGTTTGCAGGAACGAGTTGATAATTCAGTACTGACATCTCATGTAGCGAGGCAACCCGGTTTTTCTCCATATCCTCAAGGAGTGGTAACTAATAAGAATCGTTTTGGAAACAATGGTAGGATCATTTTAGTCTTAAAGAATATTATGTCTTTGATTTGTAGTGTGTGGGAATGCATTAGATTGCTTTGATCTGAAGAACAATCAAGCATATAACTTTCCACTACCATAGGTGTGTCTTTGTTGCATACAACACTGTTCTGTGTGTGCCCGAGTTGGCTTTTGAAAGAGATTATTATGTGGGCTGTCACCAGTTAGCAGTCTTTGAGTTGGTGTCTAATTGGGTGGCAGTACAAGGAGGGGGGGGGGCGGGGGGTTGCCAAACAACTGATATACTCTTTACTAAAACTATTTGACTAGATGGTTCTTGGAATATAAGCCTACAGAAAAAGTTACCCATAGAAGATCAAGAACATATTAGAAAGCTTTTGACCTTGTCTATGACGCGCTAAGAAAGCTAATTGTTTTAGATAAGCATTGAACAAGGAAGACTTGTAGATTTATACGAATCTAGGGATTGTCAATATTACATTTTGTTTCTTTCATTCCCAATAAGTGTCAAACTTCATATGGAAGTTGTTAGTGGATTGTTCCTTGTTCCGGTTGTCGGACCCACTTTCGGTAACCCCACTTTCAGTCCCCAGATTTATAACTATTTGTACCATGAATTATTTTGATACACTGTAGACAGGAATAAGAAAACAGCAAGAACTATACCAAACCTTTGCTCTTAGGCAATGAGAAGATGAGGTCCAATCTCGAGCATGGATATACCTGCTCTCTTATCAATTACACCTATTAACATGGAACTTCTACCATTAGGCATTGAAGATGAGGTCCAGTCTTGAGGAGAGATATACCTGTTCTCTTATTAATAACTAGATTACTAGTCTTTGGTGCCAGGTTCCGGAAGCTGTCATCAATCCTGCATGTGGAGTGTCTAAAACATTGCAAACAAAATCTAAGGATAGATGCTTTATTAGTTCTGTTAACAAGATTCCTTCCTTTTTTTGACAGTAGTTAATAGACAATTTCTTCTTTCTGAAACATTGACATAACTTTTGAATGTTTGAGTTTTTTAATGATCGGAAGTATTGTTACTTTTTTCTTTATTTATGTGATTTTTAAAATCTTAAGCTGATTGATACTAACCAACAATTGCATCTTCGTGACTGGCAGCTATTGATGGTCTTACTCGGGATCTTCTTATGCAGAACACTCAAGTCTTTGCTCAGATACAAGCAAATTTAGCCTCATGTCAGGTCAGTTGCTCTTTCATTAAAATCACTTTTCATGTCGTGTCACCTTTAAATAATCGTAAAATATTAATCGTCAAGGTCTGACACTTGTTGAAACTGCCTTAGATCATTAATATTTTACCTCCAATGATATTAAAGTGGTACCTGGCAACGGCACATTCTAGAAGTGGTTGAATTTTACTGTGAAAGTTGAATTCCGACTGGAGGACTAAAATATGATTTGTCTTCACTAGGCCCTCTAGTGTAGCCTCAGGCATCTGCAGATTCACTTAGTGACTGTAAGCATCTGCTGGGCTATTTGTTACTCCCAACTCTGGCCAAGGCTTTCTAGGCAATAGGTTGGTTCAAAAAATCTCTTCCGCCAGCGGTGTGGTTGCCACAGGTCTATGTGACTTTAGTTTCATTTTAGCATGTTGTATGATCGGCAGCCTACCATGGGCCCTACCAGGGCATCTAGCTTTATAGGAGGCATGATACCATGCTTCACCAAGCTTGTCTGAAATGGAATGCTTTTGGATTATTTAGGTTTACCATACTCCGGTTCTATATGACCATATTGTTCTGGTGATTAGGATCATAAGCTGCAAAGCATAGAATTAGCTTAAGATCAAGGTTGCTGTAGAACATCGTCCCATAAAGTTTTTCTAGCTCAACTTATATTAAGGGAAGTATGAAAGCTATCAACTAGGAAACCTATGCTTCTTTTAACCTTTTTCCCAGATAAAAAACTGAATTAATTTCTGCTATGGTTTCACTGATGTGGTGCTCATAATCTATAATTGCACTTTGTAATCCAGCCTACTGTTTATTTTTCATTGTAGGCCATAGATACATAAATGTTAAGCTCTATCACTTAATTACCACCTTTATTCAATATTCTCTTTGCCATGAAGTACAATTATATTTATACAATGTGGACGTGTAAGGAGGAAAAGGGAGAGAGTGTAGAAGCATTTGGTCTCTGGTACTATGATTTAACGAATGTAGGTGGCTAAGCAAAGTTTCTCATTTTCATTTCAGGTAGAGAACAACATCGTCCTCTTCTGTAAAGCACGTGACAACATCTCCCATGTTCTGAAGAGGTATTCAATATCTTTTCATGCTGAAAATTCATTTAGAAATATGCATTTGGTGCTATGGCTTTCTTTATACTCTCTTGTGACCCGACAGCATCAAACTATTCTCCCAATTCTTCTTAGTATGTAGCATTACTGAGTGAAATAACTGTTACTCTTCTGTGGAAAGAGACAAATGCGATAGACATTGATTTGTCGCGATATTTCCTATTATGACATTACCTTGCTCATTCAGCCATTTTGTGACAAATGTGTTTGTGTTGCATCCTTTTCATTGTGATTTATAAGTAGCTGATGGGCATAACCTTGGTTAAATCCAATATTCTGTACCTTGCTAGAATGTAGTTCACTTGAGTCACAACTAAAAATTCAAAAAGTTTCTTATGAAGTTTTTCTGATATCACATTAAAGCACTTGTCCCAACCCGTTGTCCCAGATACTAATGATTGGCTCTGTCAGCCAACAGAATCCTTATCTTGCCCGTTTTCAAGTGTTGGCTAAGATATTAAGCCACTTATTTTCCATTATTTTGGTTGTAAATTTGTTGCTGTGTCAGAATAACAGTCCACTCTGAATTTTTCTCTAGCTGTATTACCTTGTTTTTTTCACCACTGACTATGATGCAGAGTGCATGATCCACCATATGTGATGAAGCTTATGCCTCCGCTATCAGCGTCAGTGAAAATGAATGAAGAACTAGCCAACGTCCTCTCCCAATCAAACCTTCCAATGCGATGAGGGTGAAGACAGACGCTAGAAAGAGGTGGTGCAAAAGTAGCAGCAGGAGCAAGGAACCTCATCAATTTTGTCAGTACGAGAAGGATGCTGATGTCAGTGATAATGATTATCGATGATGAAGTGTGGGCAGTAGTCAGGTTAATTGGTTAATCTTAGTTTGGTGATTGAAGGGGTAAAAATTAGAGAAGCAGTGATGTTCATAATTTTTGTAGCTTTACTGGCGTATATGCAGGATTGGCGTTATAGTTGATTAATGAACTGATTATCTTAATAAATGGAGTAAACCCCAGTTACTTCAAAAGTAATTTTTTAAAATAGAAATTAACTAAATAACACGAGTGGCTGATAACTTTTGTTTTTCTTGTTTTACTGGTCTAATAGATGGAGAGTTCATTTTAGCATTAAACATGACGAGAACGGGAGGGATCACAAGCACGAGAGGTTAACTTTTAACTCGAAACTTGCACAGCATCTAGGAAAGAAATGGTTTCTCCACAGCTATGGGAATTATATTAGGGATACATAAAAATGTAATCATATTTACTTGAATTGCAAATATAAGTCTCAAATAATTTAAATTACAAAAATAATCGTACTAATTAATAAAAATGAAAGTGTAAATATAATTCTAGTTACAATTTTCGATGCTGACTGGTGTTGACCTCATGTAAAATGACAAAAGTACCCTCTGAACTAAAACCTAAAAGTGTGAGGATAATTTTGACCTTTCAAATGCCGATCATCATCTCCACCTACTCGGGCGTGACCCAGGTGAAAATGGCGGCCAAAGACCGGGATTTCCTCCTCCACCTCGAAGCCTACCTTGCTATATGCGACAGCGTCGACAAGCTGCTGAAGATCTCCTGCTACGCCACCAAGATCCTCCTCGCCGCCGCCATCCTCCCAAATCCCCAATCCCCAATCCCAAACCCTAAACTTGCACCTCAAAGCCTTCGAATCCAACGTCGGACTGAACCGAAAGGCCTTCCGTTTCGGCAAATTCGTGCAGGACGTCAACACCCTCCGCACCGCCGCCGACGCGGACCTCATCCTCTCCGCCATCGCCTACGACGGTGAGCGGCTGTACTATTTCGTTGAGCAGTTCGTGTGGCTGGCGAAGATGGGGCTAACAAACAAGCGGCGGATGGGAACCTTCCAGAAGGTGGGCACGTGGTGCGAACTCGTCGAAGCCGGAGGAGCTGACCTTGCATATGACGAAGCAGCCGCCGTGAGAGTAAATGATGATGGGGAGTTTTATGTTGGGCGTAGGTTGAATCAAGAACGACGGAGAAGAAGAAGTAGCATCGGGTTAGGGTTGGCAACTGAACCTCCTTTCTTCACCACTAATGCTTACCTCTTCCAGTCGTCAGTTTTGGCGATTCGAATTGAAGAATTTCGTCAGAGCTAGCCATTGGAGTTCGTCCCCGAGAAACACATGTTTTTGCAGCAGTGGAGAGCAACGAAGACTATGACGATATCGATCGAAGTTGACGACAGTGAGATGAAGGTTTGAGATTGAGGACGTTGCAATAAGAGTTCAAACTGACGGACTGTGAATTGAATTGCGGTTGCGAATGCGATGATGGCGTCGGATCACAGGTGGGGCGGTGGGTGAATCCGATAGGGTTTGGGTCAATCGGGTGGGGTTTAATTATTTTTAGGGCATGATATGTATTTGGGCCTCATATGTGATTTTAATTTTAATTATGTGACTTTTTTAGATGATATTTCACTATATTGCTTTTATGTTTTATGTTCTTTACTTGAGTTTCACGTTTTATATTTTTAAAACTTAAATTTGTGATGATTTAGAAAAAAATGCGATGATGTTTTAGTATTTTGATTTTACAAAACCATGACTTTCATGTTTTCCAATTTATAGTCAATTTTTATGTCAATTTTTTTTCCTTTACAATTTCAGTGTCACTTTTTATATTTATGAAATTTGAGCTCGTGATGATTTATCAAAATATGATGATTTTTTACTATTATTTTTATTGCTTGATGATATAAAAATATGAAGATTTTATTGCTTTGTTTTTCTGTTAACAGGGAAATTGGGCATGTTGCCTTGATGGACTCTTTGAGGTGTTGGGTTATTCTGATGTTAATTGGGCATATTGCCTTGAGACTCGTTGATCCACGTATGGAACTGCTGTTTTTCTTGGTGGAAAACTTGTTTTTTGAAGTACCAAAAAATGGCCCACTGTCTCTCATTCCAGCACGGGTTTTGAGTATGGACTCTCACCAACACCGCTTCAAAGGTTGTTTTGTTGACTCATCTTTTTCATGATCTTCATGTTCCATTCTCTGGTTCACTACTGTTATGCGAAAATAGTAGTGTCATCTTCTTGGCTCAAAATCCAATTGCTCCCAAGCGGATGAAGCACATCGACATTGACTATCATTTTGTTTGAGAGTTAGTTGCATCTAGCAAGCTGTGTGTTGCTCATTTTCCTACCTCTCTTCAAACTGCAGACATCTTCACCAAGGGTCTCTCTCGTCCGTTATTTAAGTTCTTCATATCCAATCTTTGCGTCTCTAATCATCTGACGCTTCACTTAGGGGGGTGTTAGAATCAGTCAATTAGATGATTAGTTATGGAAATGACTCGTGCTAGATTAGAGTTATTTCGATACTATGATTCCTTATGTAATATTACTCTATTTATTCTTTCCAATAATACAAAATTCATTACGAGAAATCACTCTTTACCATATGACCTCTTCATAAATTTCAGAATTGAAGATTAAAGTACAATTGCTCCTTTTGTTTCAACTCAACTTGCACAGGTTGGAATTATTTTCATGGGTAGTATTTTAATTCAACTACAGTGAGATAAGCTACACATAGTAGTGGGGGTTAGAAAAAAAGAGAGAAATTCTTTTAAAAGGTGCGTATCTGCGTATCCACGTATCCACGTATCGGCGTATCGGCGTATCGGCGTATCGGCGTATCGGCGTATCGACGTATCGACGTATCGACGTATCGGCGTATGTACGTATCGACGTTTCGACGTATGTCGACATTTCGACGTATGTCGACATTTCGACATATCGACATTTCAACATTTCGACATTTCGACAGATCGACATTTCGACATATCGACATATCGACATATCTACATATGGACATACCTACATATCTACATACCTACATATCTACATACCTACATATCTACATACCTACATACCTACATATCTACATACCTACATATCTACATACCTACATATCTACATACCTACATATCTACATACCTACATATCTACATATATATGGGAAGGGTTCAATACACACCTTACACTACAACAAACACCACCAATTATCCTAGTTTTCAGGCCTTTTTACCTCGGTTTCCCCCCCAAAAAATGAGATAAATGTGGGTGAAGTAAAAAGTATATCTTTTACCTTGGTTCAAAACCAAGGTAAAAAGTACTTTTTAACCTTGGTTTTGGACCGACATCGGCAGGTTCTGCGATTAACGCCCATCTAAGAAAGTAGGCCAATTATAGTACCCCATAGTTGCGAAATCATTTTAATCGACGTTGACGTTCGTAAGAAGCAAAGTCGATTACAACAAGAAGGTAGTCGATGGCACTGGAAACACTACGATATCGACAATACTGACGATGCGAATAATTAAAGCGACGTAGCTCATGATAGTGAGGGAGATCGCATGATCCAGTGCATCCTCATCGACTGTATGGTGATGTGGGAGGCTAACCAATATGTCACCATTTTGAATGGGTGACCTCGTAAAAAAAATCCTCTAGTATATGCGAAGTCAGTTTGGTCTTGTAGCTTTATCGGTATATGTGACGTCGATCAGGTGTCGTATCTTTACTGGATCATACGATGGCGCGGCATGAATCGTGGTGAAATTGGTTGTCATAAAATAATGTAATATTTAATTTTGGATGAAACAAAAAAAACCCTTGAACATAAATTACCAATAAATGTCAGAATATATTCAAACATGGTTGATGTGAAAATGAAAGATTCATTGTATTTAACATCCCTTGCCTACATCGTCTGACATTCAACCTATTACTAGGATTAGGGAAATATGTAATCCATGCTAAGATTCCATCAATAACTCTCTTTGTCCTATTAAAACAAATATACACGAAGCAAAATTTATGTCAGAATTGGCAGTCCAAGAATAATGTACACATAATATTGTCAAGTGTGTGTGACAATAATCTAAACATGGAAAATGTACATGTACTGACAGAAAGCGATGTCACTTGGTTGTTAAATCGATGTTGATTACACCGATGGCAAAGCGACGTCGGACATTCAAGATGAGGATGTCAGTTCCTGGACAATGCGACGTCGCTCAACATTCGGCTCTATGTCATATAAGGCAATGAACAAAGTGCGACATCGCACATTCAACCCGTGTTCATACAAAAATTTGATAATTTTCTAAAATCATCCATAATCTATAATTTTTACCACAATCCTTACAAACAAGGAATTATTTTGGAAAGACAAACATTGTACATTATATAGCATGTAACATAATCATCATACTCCATAAATATATTCAATGATTGGTCAATGAGGAATAAAACATATACAATTGAGGAAATGCTAAAATGAACTACCTCAATTTATTTGAACCCGGAGATGCTTCATCCTAGAATAATTGTTGATATTCGATAGAAGAAATTAGATTGGGCTTTTTAGTGTTTGTAATGGTGTTAATGGAAAGTGACCTACCTCCACCCAGGGTCGTTAATTGTAGCTAATTAATCTGAACGGAGGTTTTGAGAGTTCAAAGATAAAATTTATATTTTGCACCCATTCTCACTACTACGCTACTGATATGGTAGTTAGCGGTAAGTCATGGGTATGTCCAGAGAGATGCTAGGGCCTAAGAGTCAATGAAAACACAACATTGTATGGTTTATCAATGCATAAAAGTGAAAGGAATAGCTAGTAAGGCAAATAAAAAGAGGGGGGGGGGGGGGTGTTTGGTTTTTCAGCTAACAACTACAAAACATGAAGTTAAAAAACAAGTAGTCTAATTAGCTAAGCACTTGGGGAGTCATTGTGCAACATGATTAGTTTAATTTTTTTATCCTCGATTCATTCACATAGAGATTTAGAAAAACCTAATAGAGTGTTCACAACACGTGGTGTGGCTGATGGCATACACTTCTCCTTACATGTCATGTTGGGTGCACTCACAACCTTCCATCAAAACCACCATCGTAATAGGGGAGTAAAACAAGGTCCGACCATTGTTGTAGGTTTGTTTCTCCCCGTGCGATTACGTCTTGGGTTTCCACTATGAATGCACTACTTTCCAATCACCTATCAATTAGGTCAAGAGGTTGTTGGCACCTTATCTTTGACACTAGGACCTCTTACAACCCTAACTTGTTACTTTTCCACTATCTTTACTTGTAACCTCTCATACTACTACTTTACATAATCAGCTAAGACTGGTGCGATTGCAAGTAAGTCAGAGCAATACTTGGGTCTCCCGTGCCAGACCCACGCAAATGCAATGTGCTCCCTTACCCATACAAACACCCATGTTTTCCTTCCTGAGAGGGCACCAATATTTGTACCAACATGAATATAGACCAAAGTTTGTGCTTATATGTGGTGTACTATTCATGTAATTCAAACATTCAAGAAAATGTCACAATATATCTTGAACACAAAATTAGGATGAACTATAGAATCTAACAAAACAAAGATTACACCATGCACTTGAAATTTATCCCCAAGCTATAGAAACTACTCCATAGATATGGAATTCAAATATAGATTTGAATTCCACATTATAGGATTAAAGCAAAAATAAAATAAAGAAAAGAAGAAAGTTGCTCTACAATATGATGAAGAAAACTACTTCTCTCCATTCTACATTCTGTCTTTAAAGTAGTAGACTAAGGCTATATTTATAGGAGAATGGGATTTGGCCTAAAAATAGGCCAAAATAGACCAAAATGACTAAAATCTAGTTCAGCCACCGCCCGGCGCGGGCTATCGAGGAGGCACATTCCGCGCCGAGTACTTGTCACGAGGTGCAAGATCTGGCATGGGCTGATGTGCTTTATTTTTCGTGCGTTAACCATTGCATTTGGCATAGTTTAAGCTTGTTTATTTTGGTGGATTGCTAGTATTAGTTGAGTTTACGTGAAAAGGGCTTTAGACAGCCATGTTTGGTTTTCTTGTCAAAATCCCACATTTTGTAGACTTAATGGGTATAATGGATATCTTGTATCCACGGGCTCCTTGATCTTCCCTGTGATCATCTTTAGTATGTCGCCCGTGGGTACTTTTTGGTTACATTCTATGTGAAGGCCATTCGTTAGGGAGGTAGAAGATATTGAAATTTGTTAGCAAGAACGGTAGAAGAAATCGAAGGTCATGCACCTCTAGGATGGTAGTAGACGAAGGCCACAAACATCCATTCATGGTAGAAGGAGATTGGAGTCAGAGATAGGTGGAAACGGAGATCATAGCGGCCAATGAAGAAATGGGGAATCGTGGTACAAGTAGTTGTGCCAAAGTCTGAGAATGATCCGAGAAGAATTATCCTTCAATACTTATTCCATTGGATTTTTATTCTTGAGCACTACAAAATCGACTACTAGAACTCTAAAGTTGGACTAACGGTTCACTCGTAGCGAAGGAAACAAGTTTAGCCATACAAGGTACCACAGGTCGGCGTGGGCCGTTCATGGTTAGGCACCAACAGCCCACGCCAAAGGAGTTGGCATGTGCCAATAGTGTTCATAACGAGGTTATGTCCTGGACCGCACCAAATCTCATGATCCAAGCGCACAAGTTCAAGACTTCGCTCAAATCAGCTAAGTATGAGCGATAACCGTCTTATTTACGATGGTTCGCGGCGTTCCAAGTCCAAGATGCCAAGACCAGCTGACAGCCCATGCCAAAGGCTGTGCCCCATGCCAATATTTGTGAGTAGACCAATGCTCCAGATGATGACCCATGCTAAGACTTGTGCCCCGCGGATCAGAATTTCCAAATCCAGCCTATAGACTACAGCTTGCATCCGAGGCCACGGTCAGCGCCGGACAATACGACGTAGCCCGCTCTAGATCTAGCGCTCTGCACTAGATAATGGAGCACAGGCCACGAAAGATCCTACATCCCATGAAAAGTACATGGCGCGGCCCGCGCCATCCACTATGGCCCGCACTGGGTGGCGGCTGAACTATGGTTTAGTCACTTTTTGCCTATTTTGGACCTATTTTAGGCCCAATACCCTTCTCCTATAAATATAGCCTTAGTCTACTAGGTTAAACATGTAGAATAGAGAGGATAATAGAAAGTAGATACTTTCAGAGCAACTTTAGAGATAGAAACATTCTCTCTTTTTCTTTTCTTTTCTTTCATTTTATTTTTTTCTTTCATCCTAGATGTGGAATTCAAATCCATATTTGAATTCCATATCCATGGAGTATTTTCCTTAGCCTGGGGATAAATTTTAGCTCATGATTTAACCTTTGTTTTGTGAGATTTTATAGTTCATCCTAATTTTGTGTTCATGATATTATTGTGATTGTTCTTGAATATTTGAAATGCATGAATAGTACACCACATTGGCACACACTTTGGGCTATATTCATGTATGGGGCAAATATTGACGCCCCCTTGGGAAGAAAAACATAGGTGTTATAATGGGTAAGGGAATACGTTGCGCCTGATTGAGTGTGCGCACGGGAGACCCGATTCTTACACTGACTTATTTGCCATCGCACCAGTCTTAGCTGATTATGTCAAGTTTTCTGATAGGTTGCAGGTAGAGATAGTGAAATATTAACAAGCTAGGCTTGTAAACAATAGTATCATAGATAAGGTGCCAACGACCCCTTAGCCTACTTGATAGGACCGGGGGGAAGTAGTGCACTCATGGTGATAGCCCAGGACATAATCGCACGGGGGAGAAACAGACCTACAAAAATGTTCGGACCTTGTTTTACTCCCCTTATTACGATGGTGGTGTTGATGGAGGGTTGCAAGTGCACCCAACGTGATAGGTACGGGGAAGTGTATGCCATCGGGCACACCACATGTTATGAATACTCTATTAGGTTGTTTATTAAATATTACATGTGCATGAATTGAGGATCGAAACATTAGATTAACCATGTTGGGCAATGAATTCCCCAGTGCTTAGCTAATTGAATTACTTGCTTCTTAATTTCACATTTTGTAGTTGTAATATGAAAAAAGAACCCCCCCTTTTGTTTGCATTTACTATCTATTCCTTTCACTCGTACAGATTGATGACCCGTACGAGGTTGTGTTTTTAATTGATACTTAAGCCCCAGCATCTCTTTGGACAAACCCAGGGCTTACCACTAACTACCCTTGAAGTAGCATAGTAGTGAGAATGGGTGCAGAACTATACATTTTATCTTCGACCTTTCCCACAAGAAAACCTTCGCTCGGGTTAATTAGCTCTAATTAATAACCTCAAGTGGAGGCGGCCTGTCGGGGATGCTATTAAGCTTAAGTATTAATTAGCATAACTTTTTATTATAGTAGTTAGTAATTGCTTTTATTTTTGTTTTTTGTTGATAGTTTATTTGTTGAGCTGTTATGATACTTATTTCGTTACCTTTTGATCTGTTTGCTAGTGTTGTATTTGGAGGGGTATTGTTAGCCCAAGTTTATGGTACACACCCGTACCACTAATCTAGGTTTCTTACACTATCTAACTGAGAATACATGTGTTCCGAGAAGAAGGAGACAAAGAACTAGGGAAGAAGTTTAACCGAGGCAAGAAGTATTGGTTGAAGAGCTGCTAGCAATGACGGAGAACAATCGTACCTTACGGGGGCTCATGGCACCCAACCTAGAGAATCAACCATTATGTATTACCTTCCTGCCATTACCCACCAATGTTAGTTGTGAGCTGAAAAGTGGCATGATCCAATGCCTATCGATATTCCATAGATTGGTGGGGGAGGACCCAAAAAAGCATTTATCAGAGTTTCACTTGGAGTGTACAAACATGAAGCCACCGGGAGTTTTTGAAGACGATTACAACTTGAGAGTCTTTCTACCTTCAAGACGAAGCTAAAGACTGGGTATACTACTTTCCACCATAATGCATTAGTTCTTGGATGTACATGAAGCGAAGGTTCTTGGAGAATTATTTTCCAGTGTCCAAGTCGGTGGGGCTAAAGAAACAATTATCGAACATCACCCAAGGGGCTACTGAGAGCTTGTATGATTCTTGGGAATGCTTCAAGAGACTGTTGGCTAGTTTCCCCTACCATCCCTTCAAGGAGGGGTATTTAGTGTATTATTTCTTTGAGGGGGTTATGCGATGAAGATATGCAAATGGTGAACGATGCTTGCAATGGTTCGATAGCGAACAAGAGCCCTAAGGATACAAGGGCCCTCTTTGAAGAAATGGCTAATGGTATGTGACAATTTGCACAAGGTCAAGAGTTAAGGTTTTGGATGAACCCACACAATCACCTAAGTTGGAGGAGTAAGTCCAAGCTCTTGCTTCCATGATGAAAAAGCTCTTGCGAGGAAAAGTGCATCAAGTCAAAGTGTGTGGAGTTTGCAACCTTAACCAAAACTCTGAATAATGCCTTGAATTCGTAGATGATGTGCAAGAAGTGAAGGCCATTGAGTGCAACAATCGGAATTGGACACAATTTGCTAGGGGTCAACCACAAGGGTTCTCGGGGAACTAAGGAGATGCAAGGCCGGATCCCTATGCAAACTCAACCCAAGGTATCGATATCATCCAAAATTTTGATGGTAGGAGGATAACCAACCTCAAGGATATCAGGGTGGATAAGCTCCCCCCCAACCATAACCTTGAGGTGAAGGCCCATCCAACAACCATGCCTTGATTCACAAGTTGGATCGAGAAGAGATCTTAGAAACCATCGGCCAATTGGGCAAGAAACATGAAGTCTTCACGGAGAAGCCAAGGTGTGAGATTGAAGACCTTGGCAATAGAGATCGATCCAAGGAATATGAGTGCACTTAAGTTGAGAAGCAGGAAGGAAGTTTATGAGTCCGAGAAGAGGGTCATGCAGGAGGATGATAGGGTGTTGGAAGCTACCAAGGCACACTTCGAAGAGGAGGAGAGTGTGGTCAAGGAGGCACCTTCCAAAGAGCTTCCACCTCCCAAGGCACAGACTACCATTCCACCTCCATTTCCAAATGTTTTGAGGGGAAAGCCAAAGGCGGTGACCAATGAGGCAAACATTTGAAAAGTCTTCGAAAAGGTCAAGGTAACCATCCCTATATTGGAATTAATTGACAATGTCATATGCTAAATTTCTTAAAGTTGCATGTACAAAGAAAAGAAGTCGGCCAACTAAGAGGTTAGGACATTTAAAAATAGGGGAGTCACCGTTTTGAACCATAAATGCCATGATAGACTTGTTGAAAACTTTAGGTGGTAAACTTGTTGAAAATGCCATGATAGATTTAGGTGCATCCATCAATCCAATCCCACGCCTAGAAATAGGTGAGCTTAGGGAAACTAGAGTGACTGTCCAACTCAACGATCATTCCCAAGCTAGTCCTTGTGGACTAGTAAAGGATGTGTTGGTGAGAGTTGGCAAGTTGGTTTTTTCGGTGGACTTTTATGTTGAAGACATGGCGCACGATGGTAGTGCACTCCCAATACTTTTGGAGAGACCTTTTCTTAAAACGTCAAGGACTAAAATTGATCTCCACTTGGGAACCTTGAATCTAGAAGGTGAGATGGATAAAGTGAAATATGATATCTATAAATCTAGATATGATTCGACAAATTCTTCTTTTATGTGCAAAGGTGTAACCTTATGTGATGAGCATGGTGAAACATCTTGTGTTACCAATGAGCATGAACATTTGGATAAACCCCATTTCGATGATATTGTTGGTGAGTCTGATGAATTGCATGATGCTATGGATAATATGTTTGTGTTAGATTGTTTTTCCATGCTAACTAACTTACAATGGGAAAGAGAGAGTGTCAAGGGTTTAAAACCTCCTCAAACCCCCCCTAACCCGAAAGTGATATTCACTGACTCGATGCTAGCGAGACCGAAGATTCCTTTCCCATCATGGACAAGAGGTCCAAAGGAAATGATGACTTGTTGTGGAGACCTCTCCATAACGATGTCATCGTGGGTGGAGTCACCGTGGCAGTTCCGGAGACCCACATGTAGGTTTTTCTTACTAGACTTGGATGAAAAAGAAATAAGTCGTGAGGACGACAATAAATATACGGTGTTTCTTTTTGCTTTCGTGTTTTAAGTAGTGATTAGATAGATTTTGCATGTTTCTTTTGCGATGAGGATTTTTGAGATGAAGCTCTTGTTGGTTTGAAAATTTGAGTTCGAGACTCATGATTTTGTCTTGATGAAATTAGATTTGATGAGCGACATAGTTTTTTTGGAAAAAGAGGAAAACTAAGGAACGTGATCAAAATTGTGGCAGACTCGTGCCAAGGCCTGACACAGTTCGCGCCAAGAGCCTGGATCCGTGCTAGGAGAGTTGGCGCGGGGGGATGCTTTATGCCAAGGAGTTTTGCACGGGAGGTTGATTCGTTCCAAAATATTTGGCCCGAGGCCTTGTTTCGTGCCTAAGTTTTGGCGCGAGGCCTGGATCATGCCAAGTACAATTTGTGCTAAAAACCAATTTTCCATTGTCAAACTGTTCCAAATATGTAAATTTTCAAAAATTCTGAATTTCCAACTCAAAAATGCATTTTTGGTTCAAGAATTTTGATATTCCCTAATTCCTTAGGATTTTTTTATGCAAATAGTACTTCCTATATTCCTAGGAATTAATTGATTGGTACAATTGTCCCCTAATTTGGAAAATTTAAAATTCCATTCTTATCCTAATTGTACTTCTCTCCCTATTTCACTTATACTTAAATTTCAATCCCATGGTACACTTCTCCACCTAATTTCATCATTCGAGACATTCTTCCTTCTCAAGAAACACTCACTCACACACACTCTTGGTGAAACTAAAAAAAGTTGAAGCTTTTCTTCCAAAAATTAGCAATTCTTGCTTTTTGTGTGGATCTTGAAATTCTTAGCTTTAAATTATGGGTAATCCATTGAACTCTTTTTTTATATGCTTGATTGACATTGTGGTGGTGTTATGAAAAGCATTATTTTTGAATGGGTATGTGCGTTGTTGGAATATATGTTTGGGCTTATACATATGATCACGTGTTGAAGAATGTTTGGGTGGTTTGATGTGCTATTGTGTTTAAATGAAGTGTTCTTCATGTATTTGTTGATTTGGGAGGAGATGAATCTTAATTGCATAGTCTTATTGATGGATTGTTAATAACTTACATGAGATTTTTGTTCAATGAGGATGTTCATACTTGAATAGCCTTCATGCTTAGATTATCATGTTTTGAATGTCTAAGATATTTGGGCAGGATCTACTTATTGAATGACAATGTGAGCTATGGCTTGTTTTGAAAATCACATTACCACTTTTTGCCTTATTTTGTTAGGATGCCACCCAAAAGGAATACTTTGGAGAAGGGAAATTCCACTTGGGGTGAGAAGAAAAAGTCCACTTGGGGTGAGAAGAAAAAGTCCACTTGGGGTTAGAAGAAAAAGAAACCGGCGAATGGTGCAAACGATGAACTGGTAACTCCTACTCTTCGAAACCCCACCATTGTGACTGATGAGTTTATGGTTGTTACCACTTTTTGCGTATTTGTTTTAGGATGCCCCCCAAAAGGAATAATTTGGAGAAGGGAAATTCCACTCAGGGTGAGAAGAGAAAGAAACCGGTGAATGGTGCAAACCATGAACCGATAACTCCTACTCTTCGAAACCCCGCCATTATGACCAGCGAGTTTATGGGATTATCCTGCATTTTTACCACTTTTTGACTCATTTTGTTAGGATTCCACCCAAAAGGAATACTTTGGAGAAGGGAGAGTCCACTCGGGGTGAGAAGAGAAAGAAATTGGTGAATGTTGCAAATCATGAACTGGTAACTCCTACTCATCGAAAACCCGCCATTGTGATCGATGAGTTTATGGGACTATCCAATATTTTCATAACTTCAGCATGGAGGTGGGGGAATTTGAAAGAGCCAAAGAGGATTATACTGGAGACCGGCTTCGCATGCAAAGACACACTAGCGGCTCTAGGCTTACTCGAGCCCGTGACTTATCTCTTAGGTAAAGTAGGTCAAGAGGGGTTCTTAGAAATATTTCTAAGACTTACATCAGGTGGACCATAGAGGTCCTAGCTACTCTTTGGTCGGTCATGGAAGAGAATGTACACAAGGAGATAATTCAATCTTGACGACAAGAAGTACCAGATTACACACCGGGAGATAGCCCATGCCTTTGGATGGAGGTAGGAAAAGGAGATCCCTAGGACACACCGTCAAGGGATGCTTTTTTCTCTCAGGAACTTTTGGAGGCAGCTAACAAGGACTAATAAGAAGAATGTGTGCAAGAGCACTGCCTTGGTCCATCCGGCATTTTGTTATATTCACCGACTAATGGCAATGAGGGTTTTCTGCCACGGTGAGCTAACTCAATGTCCAGGTTTGAATGTTCATTGCCTTTTGGAAATGACTTTCGAGGGTAATTTCAACCCAAACTTTGTGGAATATTTTGTACACGAGTGCATGATGATGGGTAAAATGAAGAGTGGTAAGATAGCTATGGATAGCATGGTAGTTCTATTGGCACAACACTTAGGGCATCCGGTCACACAGAGAGCATTGGCTAACTTGGGATGATCAGGTACAAGGTATAACATTAAGAAGTTAGCCAAAGCATCCATGGTGGGACCTACGACATCAGAGGATAGATATGTATGGATTTATGGCGGAGCGAGCATTTGTAGTTTCCTAGTACTTTCACAGCTGGAATGCACCGCCATCAACCATGACACATGCTTGGATGACTTATTTATTGAGCTGAACCGGCGCTTTGAGAGAGATTTCTATAGAGTCTTAGCCACCCTGGAGATAGACATTAAGGAAGCCGAAGGTGGGACATCTTCGAGAGCATATTATAGCCACTCTCGCCTATCTACATACATCATTGACCAATTGCAAGCATTTGGGAATCACCTTTCGAGCACTACCCTAGTGTTGCAAGAGGTAGTCTAAGCGATAGGAGAAGTGAGGATGCAAGTAGAGGATCTTAGTTCAAGGATGGATCACATCGAGGGCACACTTCAAGCAACAGGATACCTTGATAAGAGTTTCACTAGTCACGACGAGAAGGAAGGCCCTTCGGGGTTGCAAGAGTAAGCATCACTATTTCTCCCAGCCTCACTTATGTTTTGACATAATTTTTGTTGTATTGGAGACTAATCATTGGTTAAGTGTGGGGAAGGGAGTAGTGAGCACTTAGGGATTTTCATTCTTTGATTTCCTCGGTGCATTTCATTCTTTTGTTAGTAGTTTTTCTTGATTGTTGGTGATTTTTGTTTTTGATTGTTAAGGGATGTTTTTGGATGGATATTTCGTGGCATGCCATGCTATGCTAGGTTTTCTAGTTTGCATGGGGTAGATTTTTTTAGGATATTGGAGGTGTATTTTTTGTGATTGATCTTATCATTTTTTAGTATAAAGCCCACTTTTGGGGTGATTAGTGCTACACAAAAAAATTGAAAAAACTTGAAAAATGAGAAAATATACAAAAACCCGGACAAGTTGAAAACCCCAAAGGGCGACTTGGGAAACATCGGAAAAAGCTTGGGTAGGTTGAAAAACCTAGATAAAAGTGAGAGGCTGGGCCTGGCTAGGCTTACGATCCTAGGAAAAAATGAGAGGTCGTGTGGAAAAAGGTTAGAGTGGGTACCTTTTGTGTGTTAAAGCTAGGATGAAAACCCGAAAGGGCTCTTAGGCAAACTGAGAGAAATTGAGGAAAAAAACTAGGTTGATGATACATTTGACTCCTTGGTTGTAACTAGATTGAGAATCACGAAGTATCCCTATGTTATAACCAAGGCGACAACTTTTGGATTTCCTTGGTGGATTGTTTTTGAGAGACGACTCTTGGATTGCTTTAGGAATCATTTTGGGAAAAGTAAGCTAGCTTTACACTTATCTTCTTAGCTTACCATTTTCCACATTTTACTTTTGGTGGTTAGATTGCCTATGTTCTTCGGGGAGTGTGAGAGTTGTGAGATTTTTACTCTTTTTGGGGGAAACAGGGTAATCTAGGAATAAGTTGGATGCCTCAGTTAACTTATGCTTGCACGCTACATTTCGCTTAATTCTTTGTCTTGTCTTTATTTACTCGAGGGCGAGTAAAGGGTTAAGTGTGGAGAGTATGATGTACTTCATTTTACGTGCATTAACCATTGCATTCGGTTTAGTTTTAGCTTGTTTTATTTGGTGGATTGCTAGTCTTAGTTGAGTTTACGTGACAAGGGGTTTAGACAGGCATGTTTGGTTTTCTTATCTAAATCCCGCATTTTGTAGACTAATGGATATCTTGTATCCACGGGCTCCTAGATATTCAATTTGATCATCTTTAGTAGGTTGCCCGTGAGTACGTTTTGGTTTCATTCTATGTGAAGGCCGTTCGTAAGGGCAATAGAAGATATTGAAGGCCGTTTGCAAGAACGGTAGAAGATCGAAGGTCATTCACCTCTAGAACGGTAGTAGACAAAGGCTGATTTCATTAGGTTCTTCTACTCGAGCACTACAAAATTGACTACCAGAACTCTAAATTTGGACTAATGGTTCACCTGTAGCGAAGGAAACAAGTTCAGTCGGCAAAGGTACTACGGTCGGCCCGGGCCATTCATGGTTTAACACATACGGCTTGCGCCAAAGGATTTGGCCCATGCCAACATTATTCAGCACAAGAATATGGTGCTGGCCATGCCAAATTTCACGGCTCGTGCGCACGAGTTCAAGACTTCACTCAAAATCGGCAAAGTATGGGTGCAAACCATCCCATTTAGGACAACCCGCGCCATTTCAAGTCCAAGATGCCAAGACCAGCTGATGGCTAATGCCAATGGCCATTCCCCATGTCAATATTTCTAAGAAAACTGATGCTCCAGACAACGGTCAGCGCCAAGACCTAGGCCCCGCGGATTAGAAGTTCCAAATCCGGCCTACAGACTGCGGCCAGCGTCAGAGGCCATAGTCCATGCCAAATGATGCAATGCAGCCCACACCAGATCAGTGCCCCATGCTGGATGAAAGAGCATGAACCACGCCAGATCCTGTTGCCCGTGACAAGTACATGGTGTGGACCGCACCATCCGTGATGGCCAGCGCCGGGCGGCAACTTAACTAGGGTTTAGTCACTTTTGGCCTATTTGGGGCCTATTGTTAGGCCCAATCCCCTTCTCATATAAATATAGCCTTGGTGTACTAGGTTAAACATGTAGAATAGAGAGGAGAATAGAAAATAGATAGTTTTAGCAACTTTAGAGAGAGAAACACTCTCTCCTTTTCTTTCTTTCCTTTTTTTTGCTTTAATACTAGATGTGGAATTCAACTCTATATTTGAATTCCATATTTATGGAGTAGTTTCCATAGTTTGGGGGATAAATTGTAGCACATGATTTACTCTTTTTTTGTGAGATTCAATAGTTCATCCTAATTTTTGTGTTCATGATATTATAGTGACTTTTCTTGAATATTTGAAATGCATGAATAGTACACCACATTGGCACACACTTTGGGATATATCCATGCTTGGTGCAAATATTGATGCCCCCCTGGGAAGAGAAACCTGGATGTTTGAAGAGGTTAGGGAGTACGTTGCGTCTGCGTGAGTGTGTGCACGGGAGACCCAATTCTTGCTCTAACTTATTTTCCCTTGCACCAGTCTTAGCTTATTATGTCAATTTTTCTGATAGGTTGTGGGTAGAGATAGTGAAATATTAGCAATCTAGGGTTGTAAGGAACCCTAGTATCATAGAAAAGGTGTGAACGGCCCCTTGGTCTAATTGATCGGACCAGAGGGAAGTAGTGCATTCATGGTGGAAGTTTGGGATGTAACCGCACATGGGAGAAATAGACCAAAAACAATGGTCGGACCTTGCTTTAGTCCCCTAATTACGATGGTGGTGTCAATGGAGGGTTGCAGGCACACCCAACGTGACAAGTACGGGGAAGTGTATACCATCAGCCACACCATGTGTTATGAACACTCTATTAGGTTCTCTAGTAAATCTTACATGTGAATGAATTGAGGATCGAAACATTAGATTAACCTTGTTGTGCAATGACTCCCCAAGTGCTTAGCTAATTGGATTACTTGCTTTATAATTTCATGTTTTGTAGTTGTTAATTTGAAAAACCAAAAACCCCCTTTGTTGTTTGCATTTACTAGATATTCATTTCACTCGTATGAATTGATAACCCGCACGAGGTTGTATTTTTAGTTGATACTTTAGCACTAGCATCTCTATGGACAAACCGAAGGCTTATCGCTAACTAACCTTAAGGTACCATACCAGTGAGAATAGGTTCGGAACTATAAATTTTATCATTGACCTTTCCAATAGGAAAGCCTCCACTTGGGTTAATTATCTACAATTAGCGACCCTGGGTAGAGGCAGGTCACAGGCCATGCCAACGCCTTGGCAAGGGGCGCTGCATCTAGTGCAGGCCATAGTTTTATGCTGCTATAGGCTGCTGGATCTAGCGCGATCTACGCCAACACCTTTTGCACAGAATGTGGCCTTTGGTGCGGGCCATCATCTGGAAGGCGTGTCTTGGACTCCTGATCATGCGGGAGACAGCTCTTAGCATGGACCATGGTTTGGAATGCTGATTTGCTCATAAACATGGCACATGTCATGTCTTTCTCCACACCCCACCTGCTGGTCTCGACATATTGGACTTGGAACGGAGTAGGCCATCATTAATGGGATGGTCCATGCCAATACTTAGCCAATTTTTTATGAAGATAAGAACTGGTGCATGCGGGCCCATGGAATTTAGTGTGGCCCGTACCATAACCTCGTGTTGAACACTGTTGGCATGGGCCAACTCCTTTGGCACATGCCATTCGTGTCAACCATGAACGGCCCACGCTAACACCTTTGGCATGGACTGTGGCCTTTAGCGCAGGCCGTCATCTAGAAGGCGTGTCTTGGACTTCTGATCGTGCGGGATGCAGCTCTTGCCATAGACCATGGTCTGGAATGATGATTTGCTCAAAAACATGGCACATGTCATGTCTTTCTCCACACCCCGCCGGCTGGTCTTGACATATTGGACTTGGAACAACGTGAGCCATCGTTAATGGGATGGTCCGCGCCAATACTTAGCCAATTTTTGGTGAAGATGGGAACTGGTGCACGTCAACCCATGGAATTTGGCGTGGTCTGTACCATAACCTCGTGCTGAATAGTGTTGGAATTGGCCAACTCCTTTGGAGCGAGCTGTTGGTGCCAACCATGAACGGCCCACGCTGACCCCTGGTACCTTGACTGGCTGAATTTGTTTCCTTTGCTAGGGGTGAACCGTTAGTCCGATTTGATAATTTTAGGAGTCAATTTTATAGCGCTCGAATAGAAGAATTCAATGGAATCAGCCTTGAAGGTTAATTATTCTCGGATTGTTCTCAGACTTTGGCGCAACCCATCAGACCAGGATTCCTCGTTTCTTCGTTGGCCGCTTTGATCTCCATTGTAGCCTATCTTAGACTCCAATCTCCTAGTACCATACATTGATGTTCGTGGCCTTTTTCTACTACCATTCTAGAGATGAATAGCCTTCGATCTATTCTACCGTCCTTGTGAACAACCTTCAATATCTTCTACCGCCCTTACGAACGGCCTTCACATAGAATGTAACCAAAAAGTACCCACTGGTGACCTACTAAAGGTGATCACATGGAATATATAGGAGCCCGTGATACAAGATATCCATTGTTACTGATTAAGTTTACACAAGGAGGGATTAAGATAAGAAAACCAAACATTGCCATCTAAACCCCTTGTCACGTAAACTCAACTAATACTAGAAATCCACCAAACTGAACAAGCTCAAAACTATCCCGAATGCAACGGTAAACACACATAAAATGAAGCATATTAGACTCTCCACACTTAACCCTTTACTCGTTCTCGAGTAAGTAAGGACAAGAAAAAGAATTAAGCGATATGTAGCATGCAATCATAAGTTAACCGAGGCATCCAACTTATTCCTAGATTACCTTGTTTCCCCCCAAATGAAGTAAGAATCTCACGACTCTCACACTCCCCGAAGAACATAAGCAATCTTACCACCCAAAAGTAAAATGTGAAAAAAAGGTAAGCCAAAAAGATAAGTGTTAAGCTAGCTTAATTTTCCAAAAATGATCCCCCAAAGCAAGCAAAGACTCATCTCCCAAAAACAATCCACCAAGGAAATCCAAAAGCCGTCAACTTGGTTGTAACAGAGGGATAATTCGTGATTTCTGCCTAGTTACAATCGTCAACCTTTCAGTTTTCTCTTAATTTCTCTCATATTTCCTAGGAGCCCTTTTGAGTTTTAATCTTAGCTTTAACACACAAAGGGTACTTTCTTCTCACCTTTTTATACACGACCTTTCATTTTTACCTTGGCTTGTAAGCCTAGTAGGGCCTAGCTTCTCTTTTTTACTTAGGTCTTTCTACCTATTCGGACCTTTCCTAATGTTACCCAAGTTGCCCTTTTGGGTTTTCAACTTGTGCAGGTTTTTATATTTTTTCATTTTCAATTATTTTGGTGTAGCACAAAATTGCCCCAAAAGCGGGCTTTATACTACAAAGGATAAGATCAATCACAAAAAATACACTACCAATATCCTAAAACAACCTACCCCATGCAAACTAGAAACCCTAGCATAGCATGTCGTGCCACCAACTAACCATCCAAACACATCCCTCAACAATCCAAAAACAAAATCACCAACTAGCAAGAAAAACTACCAATAAAAAACATAGAATGCACCGAGGAAATCCAAGATGAAACTCCCTAAGTGCTCACTACCCCCTCCCCACACTTAACCGATTCATACTCCCTAATGCAAGAAAAATCATGTCAAAACATAAGTGAGGTTGGGAGATATAGTGACACTTACTCTTGCGGCCCCGAAAGGCATTCCTCCTCATCGTGACTAGTGTTACTCCTGTCAATGTATCATGTTTCTTGAAGAGCGACCTTGATGAAATCCATCCTTGAACTAAGCTCCTACACTTGTGTTCTCACTCCCCCTATTTCTTAGACTACCTTTTGCAACACTAGGGTAAAGCTTGAAAGCTGATCCCAAGTGCATGCAATCGTTCAATGATGTTTGTGGATAGGTGAGAGCAGCTATGATGTGCTCTCGAAGATGTCTCACCTTCAGCCCCCTCAACGTCTATCTCCGGGGTAGCTAAGACTCTATATAACTCTCTCAAAGTGTTGGCCTGGCTCAATAACTGGGTCATCCAAACATGTGCCATCATTAATAGCGGTGCACTCTGGCTATGAAAGTACCATGAAACTACAAGTGATTTCTCTACCATAAAGCCATACATATCGACCCTCCATTATTGTAGGTCTCACCATGTATGCCTTGGATAACTTCTCAATGTTAAACCTTGTACCAGATCATCCCAAGTTAACCAATGTTCTCTGTGTAACCAAATGCCCCAAGTATTGTGCCAGTAGACCTACCATGGCACCCATAGATATCTTACCACTTTTTATTTTCCCCATCATCGCACACTCATCTAAAAAGTTCCCCACCAGGTTTGGGTAGAAGTTACCATTAGGAGTCATTTCCCAAAAGCAATGAAAATCTGAACCCTCAGGACATTGCATTAGCTCACCGTGGCCCATTTCCAATAGTTGGTGAACGTAACAAAATTTTGGATGAACCAAGGCTGTGCTCTTGCACACATTCTTCTGATCGGTCCATGTCACCTGCTTCTAAAAGTTCCTGAGAGAAAAAGGCAGCCCTTGACATTGTATCCTAGGGATCTCTATCCCATACCTCCATCCGAAGGCACGTGCTATCTCCTGGTGTGTCATCTGATTGACCAACCAAAGAGTAGCTAGGAACTCTAGGGTCCAATTGATGTAAGTCTTAGAATATTTCTCTAAGAATCCCTCTAGACTTACCTGGTCCAATAGATTGGTCATGCGCTCGAGTAAGCCTAGAGCTGCCGGTTTGTCTTTACATGCAAAGCCGGTCTCTAGTATACTCCTCATTGACTCTCTCAAATTCCTCCACCTTTGTGCTGCAGTCACGGAGATATTGGATAGTCTCATAAACTCATTGGTCACAATCGTGGGGTTTCAAAGAGTAGGAGTTACCGGTTCATGGTTTGCACCATTTACATGTTTCTTCCTCTTCTCACACCGAGTGGACTTGCCCTTCTCCGAAGTATTCCTTTTTGGTGGCATCCTAACAAAACGAGGCAAAAAGTGGTAATGTGATCTTCAAAACAAGGCATGGTTCACATTATCATTCAACAAGTAGATCCTCCCTAAATAGCCTAGACATTCAAAATATGATAATCCAAGCACTAAGGCTATTTAAACAAGAACATCCTCATTGAAAAACAATCTCATGTAGGTCATTAACAACCTATCAATAAGACTATGCAATCAAGATTCTTCTCCTCCCAAATCACCCAATACATGAAGTACATGCCATTCAAACACAGTAGCACATCACATCACACCACCCAAACTTCTTCAACACATGATCATACATACAAGCCCAAACATATATCCCAGCAACACACATACCCATTAGAAGATCATGCATTTCATTACACAACCACAATGTTAATCAAGCATATAAACAAAAAATTTCAATGAATTACTCGAAATTTGAAGCTAAGAATTGCAAGATCCACACAAGAAGAAGCAAGAATTGCTAATTTTTGGAAAAAAGCTTCAATTTTTTTGAGTTTCATCAAGAGTGTGTGTGAGTGAGTGTTTCTTGAGAAGGAAGAATGTGTCAAATAATGAAATTAGGTGGAAAAGTGTACCTTGGATTTAGAATTTCAGCATAGATTATAAGAGAAAGAGGTACAATCAGGATAAGAATGGAATTTTTAAAATTGCATATTAGGGGGACAATAGTACCAATAAATTAATTCCTAGGAATGCAGTAAGTACTATTTGCATAAAAAATCCTAATGAATTAGGGAATTTCAAAATATTTTGAACCAAAAATGCATATTGGAGTTAGAATTTCTGAATTTTCAAAAATTTGCATTTTTGGAACAATTTGGCAGCAGAAAACTGTTTTTTTTGCACAAAATGTGTTTGCCATGACCCAAGGCCTCATGCCAAAATTTCTGGCACGAACCAACCCTTGTGCCAAACTCCTTGGCACGAAGCATCCCCTCGTGCCAACTCTCCTGGAATGGACCCAGACTCTTGGCACAAACCGTGTCAGGTTTTTGCACGAGATTGCCAAAATTTTTTACCTAATCCTTAGTTTTTCCCCTTTTCCTAAAAGTGATGTCCCCCATCAAATCCAATTCCATCCAAACACAATCACAAGTCTCGAACTCAAATTTTCAAATCAAATAAGAGTTTCATCTCAAAAATTCTCATTGCAAACAAGAACATGCAAAATCTATTTAATCACTACATGAAACATGAAAGCAAAAAAGAAACACCATATATTTATCGTCGTCCTCATGACTTATTTATTTTTCATGCAAGTCTAGTTAGAAACACATGCCTGTGGGTCTCTGGAATCACCGTTGGCAACTCCATCCATGATGACATCGTTGTGGAGAGGTCTCCATCCCCAAAGTTGTCCGTCATATGAAATGAATCTCTGTGTTTTGATAAAATGGAGTCCGTGAATGTCACTTTGGGGGTAGGATGAGTTTATGGAGGTTTTAAACCCTTGACATTCTTCCTTTCCCGCTGTAAGTTGGTTAGCATGGAAAACAATCTAGCATAGGCATGCTATCGATATCATCATGCAGTTCATCGGACCCGTCAACAATATTATCAACACAAGACTCATCCAAGTGCTCATGCTCATTGGTAACAAAAGAGGTTTCATGGAATTCATGATCATTGGTAACAAAAGAGGTTTCATGGAATTCATGATCATTGGTAACAAAAGAGGTTTCATGGAATTCATGATCATCACATAGGGTCACACCTTTGCCCATAAAAGAAGAATTTGAATCATGCCTATATATATGTATATATATATATATATATCAAACTCCACTTTATCCACATCATCTTCTAGAGTCAAGGTTCCCAAATGGACATCAATTTTAGTCCTAGACATTTTGAGAAAATGTCTCCTCAAAAGTATTTGGGGTACATTTCCATCGTGCGCTATGTCTAGGACATAAAATTTTTCCGGAAAACCAACTTGTTAATTCGCACCATCACATCCTTTACTAACCCACGAGGTCTAGCTTGGGAGTGATCGGTGAGTAGGACAATCACTCTAGTATTCCTAAGCTCACCTATTTGTAGGTATTCATATAGACAAAACGGGATGACATTCATTGATGCGCCTAAATATATCATGGAATTTTCTACAAGTTTACCACCTAAGGAGATGGGGATAGAATACATTCCAGGGTCATCGCATTTCTTAGGAAAATTTTTATAGTTCAAAATAGCAAATGCCCCCATTTTTAAATGTCCTAACTTCCTAGTTGGTCTACTTATTTTCTTTGTGCATGCATTTTAAAGAAACTTAGCATACAATGGCACATTTTCAATCATTTCCAAGAGAGGGATTGTTACTTCGACCTTTTCGAAGAATTTTCAAATGTTTGCATCATTGGTCACCACCTTTAGCTTTCCCCCAAAGCATTTAGAAATGGATGTGGAATGGTAGCTTGTGTCTTGGGCGGTGGAAGCTTCTTGGAGGGTGCCTCCTTGACCAAAATCTCATCTTCTTTGAAATGTGCCTTGGTAGCCTCCAATACTCTATCATCTCTTGCATTATTCTCATCTCTGACTCAAGAACTTCCTTCCTACTTCTCAACTTGAGTGCACTCACGCTCCTTAGATTGATCTCCGGTTGGGAAGGTAGTTTGCCGGACTCCTTGGCTTCAAGCCGGCTCACCTAGGTAGAAAGTTGCCCAACTTAAACTTTAAGATTTTTGATACTCGAGAATGCTCTATTACCAATGTCTTCAATCTCATGCCTTGTCCTCTCCGTAAAGACTTCATATTTCTCGATCTGATTTGTAGATCGAGGCATGATTGTTGGAAATGTCTTCACCTCGAGGGTATGGTTGAGGAGAGGCTTGTCCACCCTGATATCCTTGAGGTTGATTATCCTCCCTCCATCGGAAATTTGGATGATCTTAATACCTTGGGTTGAAAGAGTTTGCATAGGGATCCAAACTTGCATCTCATTGGTTCCCCCGTAACCCTTATGGTTGACCCCTTGCAAATTGTGGCCTCTCTTGATTGTTGTACTCAGTGAACTTCATTTCTTGCAAATCATCTATGACCTCAGGACACTCCTTGGAGTTGTGGTTGAGGCTACAAACTCCGCACATTTTGACTTGAAGCACTTTTCCTTGCAAAAGCTTCTTCATCATGGAAGAAAAATCTTAGACTTGCTCCTCCAACTTAGGTGATTGTGCGGGTTCATCCAAAACCTTAACCCTAGACCTTATGCCAAACTGTCGTATACCATTAGCCATCTCCTTAAAGAGGGTCATTGCATCCTTAGGGCTCTTGTTTTCTATTGAACCATTGCAAGCGGCGTTCATCATTCACATATCTTCATCATATAGCCCCTTGAATAAATAATACACTAGAACCCCCCACTTGAAGGGGTGGTAAGGGTAACTCGCTAACAATCGCTTGAAGCATTCCCAATAATCATACAACCTCTCGATAGCCCCTTGGGTAATGTTCGACAGTCATTTCTTTAGCCCCACAAATTTAGAAGCCAGAAACTACTTTTCTAAGAACCCCGCACTTCATGTTCATCTAAAAACCTATGCATCACGGTGGTAAGTAGTAGATCTATTCTTTAGCTCCATCTTGAAGGGAAAACAGGCAAGCTCTCGGATTGTAGTAGTCTTCAGAAACTCCTGGTGGTTTCATATTCGTGCACACCAATTGAAAATCTGATAGATTCTTTTTAAGGTTCTCCTCTGCCAGTTCATGGAATGTCGTTAGGCAATGAGTCATGCCACTTTTCAGGTTACACCTCACATTGGCGAGTAATGGCGAGAAAGTAATGCATAGTTGTTGATTTTCCAGGTTGGGTGACATGAGCTTCCATAAGGTATAATTGTCTTCCACCAATCTTTTTGGTTCTTCCACCAACACTACTAGCCTTGGTTGAACTTCTGCCCTAGTGCTCCGTCTCCTTTGCCTTTGAACACCTATGTTCTCAGTTGGGTAGTGTAAGATACGTAGATTAGTGGTATGGGTGTGTACCATAAACTAGGGCTAACAATATCCTTCCAAATGCAACACTAGCAAACAGACTAAAAGGTAACAAAAAAACTAACACAATAGCTCAACAACCAAATTATCAAAACAAAACAAAAATAAACGTAATTACTAACTACTCTACTAACAAGCTATACTAATTGACACTTAGACTGAAAAGCATCCTCGGAAGCGGGGCCAAAAATAGACTGGCCTCCACCGAGGGTTGTTAATTGGAGCTAATTAAGCCGAGCGGAGGCTTTGAGAGGTCAAAGATAAAATTTGTATTTTGTACACATTCTCACTACTATGCTACCAATACGGCAGTTAGCGGCACTGCCTTGGTATGTCCATAGAGATTCTAGGGCCTAAGAGCCAATGAAAACACAACCTTGTATAGGTCGTCAATCCATATAAGTGAAAGGAATAGCTAGTAAAGCAAACAAAAGATATGGGGGTTTTGTTTTTCAGCTAACAACTATAAAACATGATGTTAAAAAGCAAGTAATCTAATTAGCTAAGCACTTGAGGAGTCATTGTGAAACATGGTTAATTTAATGTTTTGATCCTTAATTCATTCACGTAGAGATTTAGACAAACCTAATAGAGTGTTCACAACATGTGGTGCAGCCGATGGTATACGCTTCCTTGTACCAGTCACGTTAGATGCACTCACAACCCTCCATTGACACCGCCATTGTAATTGGGGGAGTACAAAAAGGTCTAACCATTGTTGTAGGTCTATTTCTCTCCGTGAGATTACATCTCGGGTTTCCACTACGAATGCTCTACTTTCCAATCATCCACCAATTAGGTCAAGGGGTCGTTGGCATCTTATCTTTGACACTAGAACCTCGTACAACCCTAACTTGATACTTTTCAACTATCTCTATCAATAACCGCTCGGACTACTTCACATAATTAGCTAAGACTGGTGCGATGGAAATTAAGCTAGAGCAATACTCAGGTCTCCCATGCACACACCCACACAGACACAGCGTACTCCCTTATCCATACAAACATCTAGGTTTCCGTTCCTAAGGGGGCATTAATATTTGCACCAACATGAATATAGACCAAAGTGTGTGTTTATATGTGGTGTACTATTTATGCAATTCAAACATTATAGAACAAGTCACAATAATATCATGAACATAAAATTAGGATGAACTATAGAATCTCACAAAACAAAGATTAAACCATGCACCTAAAATTTATCCCCAAGCTATAGAAACTACTCCATAGATATGGAATTCAAATATCCATCATAAGATCAAAGCAAAAATAAAAGAAAGATGCTCTACAATATGATGAATAAAACTACTTCTCTCTACTCTATTTTCTATCTTTAACCTAGTAGGCTAACGCTATATTTATAGGAGGATGGGATTGGGCCTAAAAATAGGCCCAAAATAGGCCAAAATGACTAAACCCTAGTTCAGCCGCCGCCCAATGTGGTTCGTGCTGTGTACTTGTCACGGGGCGCAGGATCTGGCACGGGCCGTGCCAATGCCTTGGCATGGGCCGCTACATCTGGTGCAGGCCATAGCTTCATTCTGCTATGGGTTACCAGATCTGGCACAGTCCGTGCTAACATCTTTGGCATAGACCATGACCTTTAGCATGGGCCAGCATCTAGAAGGCATGTCTTGACTTCCGAGCAGGCGGGAAGTGGCCCTTGGCGCAGACGTGGTCTGGAAGGCTGATTTGCTCAAAAATATGGAACGATGTGGGTCGTCGTTGATGGGATGGTGCGTGCCCATACTTAGCCATTTTTTGGTGAAGATGGAAACTTGTGCGTGTGTGGCCCTTTGCATTTGGAGCAGTACGCACCTTAACTTCATGCTGAAAACTGTTGGTATAGGCCAGCTCTTTTGGTGTGGGCCACTTGTGCCAACTATGAATGGCCTGCGCTGACCCGTGGTACCTTGGCCGGCTGAACTCTTTTCCTTAGCTACGGGTGAACCCTTAGTTTAATTTGAGAGTTTTAGTAGTCGATTTTATAGCGCTTGAGAATAAAAATCCAATGAAATTATCTTTGAAGACTAATTCTTCTCGGATAGTTATCAGACTTTGGCGCAACTCATCAGACCATGAGTCCCAGTTTCTTTGTTGGCCTCCATTGCCGCCTATCTTTGACCCCAATCTATTTCTACCATGCATTGATGTTTGTGGCCTTTTGTCTACTACTATTCTAGAGGTGAATGGCCTTCAATCTCTTCTACCTTCCTTGCAAATGACCTTAAATATCTTCTACCGCCCTAATGAATTATCTTCACATAGAATGTAACCAAAAAGCACCCATAGGCAACCTACTAAAGATGATCACATGGAAGATCTAGGAGCCAGTGGATACAAGATGTCTATTTTTACTAATTAAGTGGGGACAAAGTATAATTTTTTATAATTGTCATAAAATACTCCATGTCAAGATTGCGGCCCCACTCGAAAACCTGTTAATGCCAAATAGGAACAACATTATCATGTAAATGTGAATCGAAAAATGTTATCTCCAATTTTACATTTCAACACCTCCCACTTTCTTGGAATGACCTAAGAAACAGACGATTACCCTGGTTTCCGAACGGGACCCTTGCTATCCCCCAGTCAAACTCATATTCACCGTTAGTCATGACAAAGAAACTAGTATGATCCCAAAGATAATTCCACAAGTTCATCCTAAATAAACCATGTATACTTATAAGTAATCATCTACATTTTACTCTACACGATGTACTAGCGCTTTTTAAAATTTGATGGATGGAAATTTATTAGCTTTTAGTTTTATAAAAAACCTAGAATATTAAATTTCATGTGATTCTATGTGGTGGAAATGATCGTTCTCATAACGCTTATAGTAAGGGTACTAATGGAAAACTTCAAAAGTGACAGACTATTACCCTGGTTTCTGGACGGGGCCATCCCCCTATCAAACTCATGATCACCATTAGTTATGACAAAGAAATTGGCATGATCCCACAGAGAATTTCACAAGTTCATCATGAATGAACCTTGTATACTTATAAGTAATCATCTACAATTTACTCTACACGATTTACTAGCATTTTAAAAATTTGATGGATGAAATTTTATTAGCTTTTAATTTTATAAAAAACCCAGAATACTAAATTTCATGTGATTCTTGTGGTGGACATTATCGTTCTCATAACGCTTATAGTAAGGGTATTAATGGAATACTCCAAAAATTACGGACGGTCACCCCGGTTTCCGAATGGGATCCTTGCCATCCCCTAGTCAAACTCATGATCAGCGTTAGTCATAAAAAGGAAACTGGCATGATCCCACAGATAATTTCACTAGTTCATCCTGAATGAACCTTGTATATTTACAAGTAATCATCTACAATTTACTCTACACGATGTACTAGTGCTTTTTAATATTTGTTGGACAGAATTTTATTAGCTTTTAATTTCATAAAAAACCTAGAATATTAAATTTCATGTGATTCTATGTGGTGGAAATGATCGTTCTCATAACGCTTATAGTAAGGGTATTAATGGAATACTGAAAAAATGACGAATGATTACCCCGGTTATTAGACATGACCCTTGCCACCCCTCAGTCAAACTCATGAGAAAGAAATTTAGATTATTGGGTAGCTCCAATTTTGTATTTCGTCCTCCCCCACCATCTTGAAGGGACCTAAGTGTAAAAAATAAAAAGTTCCCCGACTATGTTAAAATTATTTTCGATTGAACCAGGCATTAATATAGTTCATAGACCATTATAAATTTAAATTAGAAGTATCTAATATACATTTACCTATTTTGAAGGTCAATTATGTTTGTCTAAGTCGAACACTGGCCCAGTTGACATGTTAGAGGGTTGAAATGGTGAGGCCCAATTTCATAGGCGCCGACATCGGTCTTATGTCAGTTTCAAGTCGCTAAACTAAAATAACATGTGACCTTGCATAGGCATTGGTCAAACACATGCCCATTCATATGCTAGTGGGTGGTAATGGTGAGACCCACATTTATATTAGCCGACGTCGCACAACTGTCGATCTGAGGTCTATAAGTTTGAATGACATGCGATGTTGCACAGCCCTAGGCGGAAGTTACAATGCTTCATAATGAATGTATAAATGGAGCCCACCTCTCGTACATCACTTCAAACTTTCTGTATTATCTCGAATTCCAACACTCCTCCATGCCCATCTTCTAAAAAGTATGGTTTCCACATGTGGTTACATTACTTTTATTTTTGTATTATTCTTGAAATTGTCATATATTTGGATTAGAGTGTGAATGTGTTATTTTTTTTATGTTTTGAGTTTTCTATTGTTTGGGGTGCTAGAATATTGTTTTAGGGTGTTAGAATATGGTTTTAGGGTGTTAAAATATGGATTTGGGGTGCTTTAATATGGTGTGAGGGTGATGTTTCTGTTGTTGCTAATCGGTCTCTGCTTGAATGCGACGTCACTGATACGTCGATTGTGCTTATGTTGCACCGATCCTTAGGCGACATTGCAATTAATTGTTTTTGTAGATGACCAAATCAATGCAACCTCGCACCCTCATCAGTTAACCAATCAAATATAACAATGCTATCACAACGTTGCCTTAAGTTTGTCAACAAAATAGATTGTATGTATTTATTTCCTATTGTCTGACTATCATAACATTTAACATCCCTGACTATATTAATTACAGCAATCATGGCTAACAATGCTGGTTCCAGCCGTGAACCGAATGAGGTGAGCAATTTTTTGTTACATTTTCTATATTCCATCTATTTCATTGCTAATAATCTAATTCAATTTTAAATAATTTCATTGAACAATATAAATCCATAGCGATTCAGATGATGACAATCTGCGTCGCACATTCTCAGGCAGATATCTGCATTTTGTACATACTCTGACCCAGGCGAACTTTGGGTCAATTTTAATTATTGTAATTCCTCCCCATTTCAATTATTGTAATTTTTCAATTATTGAAAATCTTTGAATTAATTTTTTCTATAGATTACATTCATAAGTACTAACAAGGGTTTTTTGTTTCTAATTTAGTACATCCCTGACAAAATTGTTGAGCTCTTACCGTCGTACAAGTTGGATGATTTGATTAGGTGCAAAGAGAGGGTGTACCACATGCAATACTCATGGAACATGATGCTCAAGACCCTGACTCGAAGGGGATTGGCCAGTTTCTTAACGTAGAGGAACTGTAGATTAAGGATACACTGTACTTCGAGCTCATAAATGGTGTTGGGCCCATAGTTTTCCATGTTGCCATTCTTCCCCACGAACATTAGAGAGCTAGCTTAGACTTCGTATGACCATGTATTTAAAAATAATTTTTTCATATTTGGAAGAATTTGTATTCGGACGTATTTTATATTTGAAATCTTTAAATTTGAAATTTGGTTGTTTATTGTTATTTTAATGTAAAATATTTAATATTCAACATAACATATGATGAACAGAGTTTTAATTTAACAATCATTTAGGAAACTATAAAAGATTTGTGTGTACTGAATAATTTCTTCCAATTATTCTGTAAGAAACAAATATTTGTCGTTTCGGAATTTTATTAATAAATTGGAATTGTTGGCTGGCTGGGTGATAGGCTATAATTGTTAGTCCCGTAAACATGCAACGTCGGTCCAAGGTCAGCACGTTTTCGTATGAACCGACATATGTGTGACGGCACACCATATTAAGTGGATTTCACATTCTGGTTAAAACAACGCCGTTCCAAAACAAGTATAAATATGGTAATCCTAACACAGAGTTCAAGCTTTTCTTCACAAGGTTCCCACGAATCCCAATGGCCTCCAGCTTCCTCCTTTCTCTTATGTATTATAAAAAAGTATGATTTTTCTAATCTCCTAACACATAAGTTTTTTAATTCTTACTTCACAGTGGCATATTTGTGGTCTGGGAATTTGTTTTGTTTACCCTATTTTCTAGCTTTAGTTTCTAATTTATGAGAGTGTGAACTTTCCTTGACTTTGAACATTGGTACAACGTTTTAATATGTCTCCAAAGGGGTTTTGTTTAATTTCATGCTGATGAAGCATTATTTTTTCCGATTTGATGTGTTTCTTCCCATTGCCACCTGTGATATCTGCGGCATCGGTAGTCTATCTTACACAGTTCGGCTCATGCGATACACGTGCGACGTCACATATCTTTTTCTAGTTGCTTATTCTTCAGTTTCTGACTTCGGATGTATCTCAGTCTAACCTTCTGTTTGCCCAAAATGATACCGACTTCACATTATGGCCTCTAAGTTTACTTTAGATTTCCACATGCGCCATCGGTATTATGTCGGCTCATTGTTCGGTTCATCCGACACAAAACCGAGGTCACATTTACATGTCGACCAAATCATTTCTTTGGACCGAGATGCACCTACGACGCTTGTGGTCGCACCTTTCATTCCACAGTGTAGTTTTGCACTTCACATTTTCACTTTTAATGTATGACTGAAGGCTGGCGAAAGATCATCTAATCGGTTTTTTTCCAGGTATTTCACCTATTTACACACACACATTTCCAAACACAACTCCACACTCAGTAACAACTAATACATTCTTTTTTCCGTACTGTTCACCGCACAACAGAGGCACCCAGAGCCTTTTTTCTTTGATATTGAACATCAACCATATGGAATGTGAAGTGCGAAAAAACATTGTGGAATGTAAGATGCGACTTCACCATAAGCGTCGCAGACGCATCTCGGTACAAAGAAGTGATTTGGTCTACATGTAAATGCGACCTCGGTTTTGTGTCGGGTAAACTGAACAATAAACTGACACAATACCGATGTCACATGGGGAAATCCAAAGTAAACTTAGAGGCCATAATGCAAAGTTGGTATCATTTCTGGCAAATAGAATGTTAGACCGAGATACATCCGACATCATAAACTGAAGAATGAGTAACAAGAAAAAAAATGCGACATCGTACATGTATCGCATGAGCCAAACTGTGTCAGACAGACTACCGACGTCGCAGATATCATAGATTGCTATGGGAATAAACACATCAAAGTGGAAAAAATAAGGCTTCATCAACATGAAATCAAACAAAAACCCTTTGAAGACATACCAAAACATTGTACCAACGTTCAAAGTCAAGTAAAGTTCACCCTCTCATAAATTAGAAACAAAAGCTAGAAAGCAGGGTAAACAAAACAAATTCACAGACCATAGATATGACATTATGAACTAGGAATTACAAAACTTATGTGTTAGAATATTAGAAAAACCATACCTTTTTCCAATAAAAAAGAGAAGGGAGGAAGGTGGAGACTGTTGGAATTTGCGGGAAACTTGTGAAGAAAAGCTTGAACTCTCTGTTAGGGTTACTATATTTGTACATATTTTGGAATGACGTAATTTTTGCCATATCGTGAAGTCCACTTCATAAGGTGCGATGTCACACGTATGTTGGTTCATACAAAATGTACTGACCTGGGACCGACGTCGCATGTATATCGGCCTAACAATTATTTCAGTCTACCACCCAGTCGGTCAACAGTTGCAATTTATTAATTAAATTCCGAAGCAACAAATATTTTCTTCTTACAGAATAATTGTAAGAAATTATTCAGTACACACAAATCTTTTACATTTTCCTAAATGATCGTTAAATTAAAACTATGTTCATCATATGTTATGTTAAATATTAAGCATTGAATAACAATAAACAACCAAATTTAAAATTTAATGATATAAAATATAACATACGTTTGAATACAAATTCTCCCAAATACAAAAAAAAAGTTTTAGATACATAGTCATACAAAGTCTAAGCCAGCCCTCTAATGTTCGCGGGAAGAATGACAACACGGAAAACTACGGGCTTAGCACAATTTATAAGCTTGAAGTAGAGTGCATCCCCAATCTCAAGTTCCTCTACGTCAAGAAACTGCCCAAACCCCTTTGGGGTCAGGGTCTTGAGCATCATGTTCCCCGAGTAGTGTATTTTGTACTCCCACCCTTTGCACCTAATCACAACATCCAACTTGTACGGTGGTAGGTACTCAGCAATTTTGTCAGGGACGTGCTTTATTATAAACAAAAAACCTTTGTTAGTACTTATGAAAGTAATCTATTAAAAAAAGTTCAATGAAAAATCATTTTGTTTGAAACAAGGAGAAATTACCATAATTGGAATTGACTCGAAGTTCGTTTGGATCAGAGTATGTACAAAATGCGGATATCTTCTTAAGAATGTGCAATGTGGACTGTCATTATCCAAATCACTACAGATCTATATTGGTCAATGAAATTATTAAAAATTCAATTTGATTCTTAGTAATGAAATAGAAAGAATATTGAAAACGTAAAAAAATATCGCTCACCTCAATCGGTTCACGGTTGGAACCAGTATTGTTAGCCATGATTGTTGTAATTCATATTCTCAAGGACGTTAAATGCTATAATAGTCAGAAAATGGTAAATGAAGACATAAAATATTTTTTGTTGGCCAACTCAAGGCGACGTTGCAAAAGCATCAGTATAACCAATTAGTTAACCGATGGGGGTGTGAGGTCGCATTGATTTGGCAATCTACAGAAAGCATGATTGCAACGTCGCCTAAGGATCGCTACAAAAGAAGCACAACCGACGTGTCAGCGACATTGCATTCAAGCAGAGAACGATTAACAACAGTAGAAACTTCACCCTTACACCATATTGTAGCACCCCAATCCATATTCCAACACCCTAAAACCATATTCTAACACCCTAAAACCATATTATAGTACCCCAAACCATAGAAACCTCAAAACTTAAAACAATTGAAATATTCACACCCTAATCCAAATACATAACAATTTCAAGGATAAATACAAAAATAAAAGTAATGTAACCACATGTGGAAACCATACCTTTGAGAAGATGAGCAGGAAGAAGTGTTGAAATTCAAGAGAATACTGAATGTTTGAAGTGATGTATGAGAGGTGCACTCCATTTATACATTCGTCATGAAGCGTTGTAACTTCCACCTAGGGCTATGTGACGTCGCATCTCAGTCGAACTTACCAACCTCATACCGACAGTTGTGCAACGTCGGCTAATATAAATGTGGGCCTCACTATTACAACCCACTAGCATAGGAACGGGCCTGTGTTTGACCAACCCTTGTGCGAGATTGCATGTTATTTTAGTTTAGTGACATGAAACCGACTTAAGGCTCACGCCGGTGCCTATGAAATTGGGTCTCACCATTTCAGCCCTCTAACATGTCAACTGACCCCTGTTTGACCTAGACGAACGTAATTGACCTTCAAAATGGGAAATTGTATATTAGATACTTATAATTTAAATTTATAATTGTCCCTGAATTATATTAACATCTGGTTTGATTGGAATCAATTTTAACATAGCTGATGAACTTTACAGTTTTTACTCTTCGGTCCCACAAAGATGGTGGGGGAGGACGAAATGCAAAATTAGAGCTACCCCGTAATCTAAATTTCATCTCATGAGTTTGACAGGGGAATGACAAGGGCCCCTTCCGCGAACCCGGGTAATCGTCCATCATTTTGGAGTATTCCATTAATACCCTTACTATAAGTGTTATGAGAAAGATCTTTTCCACCATGTAGAATCATATGAAATTTAATATTATAAGTTTTTTATGAAATTAAAAACTAAGAAAATTCCATCCATCAAATTTAAAAAGCGCTAGTACATCGTAAAGAGTAAATTGTAGATGATTACTTATAATGAACTTGTCAATTCCAATTATGGTAATTTCTCCTTGTTTCAAACAAAATGATTTTTCATTGAACTGTTTTTAATAGATTACTTTCATAAGTACTGACAAAGGTTTTTTGTTTATAATAAAGTACGTCCCTAACAAAATTGCTGAGCACCTACCACCGTACAAGTTGGATGTTGTGATTATATTAACATCTGGTTTGATTGGAATCAATTTAAACATAGCCGGAGAATATTTCAGTTTTTACTCTTAGGTCCCACAAAGATGGTGGGGGGACGAAATGCAAAATTGGAGCTACCCCGTAATCTAAATTTCATCTCATGAGTTTGACAGGGGAATGACAAGGGCCCCTTCCGCGAACCCGGGTAATCGTCCATCATTTTTGGAGTATTCCATTAATACCCTTACTATAAGCGTTATGAGAAAGATTTTTTCCACCATGTAGAATCATTTGAAATTTAATATTATAAGTTTTTTATGAAATTAAAAACTAAGAAAATTCCATCCATTAAATTTAAAAAGCGCTAGTACATCGTAAAGAGTAAATTGTAGATGATTACTTATAATGAACTTGTGGAATTCTCTGTGGGATCATGTCAATTTCTTCGTCATGAGTTACGATGATCATGAGTTTGACTAGGGGATGGCAAGGGTCCCGTCCGTGAACCAAGGTAATCGTCCGTCATTTTTGGAGTATTTCATAAATACCCTTACTATAAGTGTTATGAGAAATATCATTTCCACCATGTAGAATCACATGAAATTTAATATTATAGGTTTTTTTATGAAATTAAAAACTAAGAAAATTCCATCCATCAAATTTTAAAAAGCGCTATTATATCGTGTAGAGTAAATTGTAGATGATTACTTATAAGTATACACGATTCATTCAGGATGAACCTGGTGAATTGTGTGTGGGATTATGCCAGTTTCTTTATCATGACTAACGGTGATCATGAGTTGATTGGGGGATGGAAAGGGTCCCGTCGGTGAACCAGAGTAATCTTCCATCATTTTTGGAGTATTCCATTAATATAAACGCTATGAGAAAGATCATTTCCACCACGTACAATCACTTGAAATTTAATGTTCTAGGTTTTTCATGAAATTAAAAGCTAATAAAATTCCATCCATCAAATTTTAAAAAGTGCTAGTACATCGTGTAGAGTAAATTGTAGATGATTACTTATATGTATACATGATTCATTCATGATGAACCTATGGAATTCTCTGTGGGATCATGCCAATTTCTTTGTCATGACTAACGGTGATCATGAGTTTGACTGGGGAATGGCAAGGATCCCATCCCCAAACCAGGGTAATCGTCTGTTTCTTAGGTCATTCCAAGAAAGTGGGAGGCGTTGAAATGCAAAATTGGAGATAATATTTTTTTATTCACATGTACATGATAACGTTGTTCCTATTTGGCATGAACGGGTCATTGAACGGCGCCACAATCTTGACATGGAGTCTTTTATAAAAATTATCAAAAAATTATACTTTGGCCCCACTCGTCCGATTTTGCAAATGCTAGTTTCATGAAATGAATCTGTGACCGACAACCATGCATTTTTGCTACGATTGAAAATTTCCAGTGGGAACTAAATTTTTGAGCCAAAATTTTGAACCAAAATTTCTCCCCAAATCCTTCCCATTACAATAATATCAAGCACCAACACAACCATTTCTCATCTCCAACAAATTTGCTCCCAACACATCTCCACATCCTTCTTTCCACTAACACCATTACAAACACTAAAGAGCACAATCTAATTTCTTCTATCGAATATCAACAATATTTATAAGATGGAGCATCTGCGTGTTCAAATAAAATCTCCTCAAGTTTTTATGTTTCTTTCCACATTTACCAATCATTGAATATATTCATGGAGTATGATGATTATGTTACATGTTATATAATTTACAATGTTTGTCTTTCCAAAATAATGTATTTTTTGTAAGGATTGTGGAAAAAATCATAGATAATGCTGATTGTGGACAATAATCAAATTTTTGTATGAACACAGGTTGAATGTGCGAGATTGCACTTTGTTCATCGCCCTATACGATATATTGAGCAACGTCGCATTGTCCAAAACTAACATCCCCATCTTGAATGTCTGACGTCACACCTCCATCGGTTTAATCGACATCGCTTTGACAACCAAGCGACATCACTTTCCGTTAGTAAAGGTACTTTTTCCATGTTTAGATTATTGATACCTGCACTTGATAATATTATGTGTACATCATTTTGGGATTGCCAAATTCTGACATAAACTTTGTTTCACTTGTATTTATTTTAATATGACAAAGAGAGTTATCGATGGACTCTTAGCATAGACTACTTATTTCCCTTAATCCCAGTAATCGTTTGAATGACGTACGACGTAAGCAATGGATGTCAAATACAATTAATCTTTCATTTTCACATCAACCATATTTATTTAAATATATTTTGACATTTATTGGTAATTTATGTTCAAGGGTTTTTTTGTTTCATCAGAAAGTAAATACTATATTATTGTACATTAACCAATTTCTCCATCATTCATCCCGAAACATCGCAGTAAATATTATATGATTGTACATCAACCAATTTCACCATGATTCATCCCGAAACATCGCACGAACTAGTAAAGATACGACACCTAACCAACATCTTATATACCGATAAAGCTACGACACCAAACCGAAGTCACATATAACGGTAACATTTTTTTGCGACATCGCCCATTCAAACGACATTGTATTGGTTAGCCTCCCACATTAGCATGTAGTTGATGAGGGTGCACTGGATCATGCGATCTTGCTTACAATCATGAATGGCGTCGCTTTAACTATCTACGTCGCCGATCTTGTCGATGTCACAGTGTTTCCAGTGCCATTGACTGCTTTCTTGCTGTGATCGACTTTTCTTATTATGGATGTGAATGTCTATTTAAATGATGTCGCAGATACGGGGTACTATAGTTGGCCTACTTTCTTGGAGCAAGGTTTATAGCAAAATGTGTCGACGTCGGTCCAAAGCTAAGGTAAAAAAGTCATTTTTTACCTCGGTTTCAAACCAAGGTAAAAGGTATACTTTTTACTTCACCCACATTTACCTCGGTTTTCCGGTGGCAAAAAACAGAGGTAAAAATGCCTGAAAAACTGAGGTAATAGGTGCTGTTTGTTGTAGTGGTTAGTCCCTCTCTCAAAACAAGTGTTGGCTTCAAAGTGGTCGATACTTTATGTCAAATCTTGGGTGATATGATTTCAACCGTCGAAATCATAATTCAATGCAAAAGTGGCTGACAATATTTAAATATATAATTGAGAAAATATATCTCCACAAATCATTACACTAGGTCAGGATCCGTTAGATATTAGAACTACAACACATGTTTTTGATATTGATTAATTACTTTTACATCACCTACATACCGAATACACCTCTTATATTGGAGCAAGTAACATACTTTCAATCGATGGTCAATGCACAGCCAAGAACCACCGTGTAACCTCCCATAAAGAATTCCATATCTATTTAACCCCTCATTGAGCCCCCAAAAACCCAAGCCTCATCTAAAAAATTGTTCTTCCCGATTAAAATTTTCCTTCCTCACACTGGACCATCAATTCAATTGCATGGATTCATCATGACAGGAGGACATTCAAAATATTTTTTAAGGTAATTTATCAACTCTTAAGGTTTTGAATATGAAGAAGCGGTTCTTTCTTGTATGTTTTTTATGAACACTTTTAATTGAATGTAGCTGTGCATGTTAAAAGAGGTTCTATTGTCGCTAATCTACTTTGCTAAAGTAGCTCATTGTTAAACCCTGGACCATCATTCTTGCTCGTGTTCGTTGTTAAAAATAGTAACGTACTTTGCTTGGGTTTATATGGGTGGAATTAATTTCATACAAGGATGCAATTACAAAGAAAATCAATGAGGGAATACAAGATAGATCAAAAGCCAAGTTGTTATTGGGCACAATGCGATTACGAGAACAAGAAATGGAATGCGAGATAAATTTTCCATTCGGGAATATGTAAAACGACCATCTTTTTGTGACCTAGTGATGGTAACTTACTTTAAGAATCCCCTTGTTTGTTGTCTATAACGTGTATGCTAGGAAACCTAGTGTACAAGATGATTGTTGCACCAGTTGGTCGCTCCAATCCCGCTTCAAAGTCTAGGGAAAAATGATTAATTCTCCACTATAAATTGGAGGACGACTCTCTTGCATAACCCTTACAATATAATTAACTACCATTTAATTTTGTTCTTTTACTATTCTCAGGTTATGTAGTTGAATCTTTATTCAATGATAAGAGTTTTATTATAAGTTTTTGTCACTAGTGGTTCCTATAGATATTGTTTTTTATTTTGTTTGGTTGTAATGCACAAGGTGTTATGCAAATGATTTTAGTTTTGATAAAAATGTGTGCTTATATCCATGTAACTATGGAGAACTTATGATTTGTAATATGGAAAAGTGATTACAATTTTCGATTGAACAACCGAAATCGTAACTATCATCAGATCGACAATAAAACATTTGAAAAATAAAACTGAGGGGTATTTGATGTTGTAAATTTATTTGTTGTTTACGGAGGGATATTGATGCTTGTTTGGTGGTGGGTGTTAGGGATAACAGGTCGGTGGGGGCTGGTGATTGCAAAAGGGTAATAGAGTCTTTTTGCATGTCCCAAAATTTTGACACATACTTTCCCAGCAGGTAATGCTGGGAGATAGAGAGTAACAAAATATGCATACACTATTGTAGGGGCCCCCCTCCCGTATAGCACCGGTATTTTGGTACATAGGCACCGATATATTGAGCCCCCAGACTACCGATGCCTAAGTAGGGGGTGCTGAAATGTAGTTAAAAAGCACCGGTAGTATATACCGGTGCTGATATAGATTATAACACCTCCCTACTTACGCACCAATCAAAATACAGGTGCCTCAACTCGTTTGTACCAGTGCTAGTAAATAGGTGATCAATAAAAAAAACTGGCCGGTGAGAATAAACTCACCAGCCGGGATATGAAACCCAGACGAAGAAAACACAATATAACCAGAATTTCATGTAAGAAAAATGGAAAATTCATAACCACAACTTTGAAGTTCATTACATACATCTGAAAAAACATAACAACCAACAATTCTTGAAGCAAACTAGACCTAAACCCAGTTTAACAACATAAACTATCATAAACACAAAACCTAATATCAATAAACCCTACATAACATCGACGAACATAAACCGTGAAGGTGGGGTCGGAAGCAAGGGATGAGGCACGACGCGGTGGTGGCGCTGAAAGCTGAAGCGCAACGGATCTGAGCTAAACCCAACAATTTTGGTGGAGCTTGAGGAGATGTCATCGAGGAGATGGCGTTGGGGCTGGTTCAAGAGATGGCATCGAGGATGGTGCACTGTGGGGAGGGCGGAGAGGGGGTCTTCGTTGGGGCTAAACGGCGGCGGAGATTGAGAGGTGGAGGAGGAGGAGGGAGAAGATGGAGATGAGGTAGAGGGAATGAAGGCAAGTTAGATTTAGGACTTCAGATTTATTTTATATAAACAAAGTTTTAATGGTTGAGATTCAATAAACAAAAGAAATCAATGGTTTAAATTAAACTAAGTTGGGTTTTTTTTAAATCTTTGTAGCACCGATTTTTGTACAAAAATTGGTGCCCAAAATGGCTCATACTGGTGCTTATGTATATGAAAAGCAGTTGGTTAAGGTTGCTTGAAATTGCTTTTTATATATAAAAAAGGAACCCGAGAGCAAATCTGAGAAATATTTTCTAAGTATGGAGTACCGGTACAAAAACGGGTGCCAAAATGGCTCATACTGGTGCCTATGTATATGAAAAGCAGGTGCTCGGGGCTGTTTAACTGTGGTACATTTATTATTTTATGGATCTGAGAACAAACATGGGTAAAAAATTTCTAAGTATACAGCACCAATACAAAAACCGGTGCCTAAGTAACTCATACCGGTGCTAAGTCCAATATTTCAAAATTTTAAACAATCCCTCCAAAATTATAAATAAAAATTAAGGAAATTCATTTTCCCACCATAACATAGCACTAGTATGAATGAAAGCAATGCCGGTGCTAGTATTATTTGATTTCTAAGTTAATTTTTTAAATACTACTATTAGGTCCATAGAAGAAATTTGGAGGCGGTGAATCGCAAAATTTAAGACACCAAAATACAAATAAATAAGAGACGGTTGCATCTTTGAAATTATAGGTACAGTGGGTGAACGGAAGAACCTCAAACATATTATGAAAATTGCGTTATGGCCCAAAAATTTGTTACTACATTATCATTCTCTTCAAAATACATGATTTTTGTTATTATTGCATAAATATAGAAATAGAAAATAAATGAGTTTTTAATGAAAATTGGAAAGCGCTAGTACATGTTCTAGAGTAACTTAGAGTTGATTAAATTATAAGTAAGAAAGGGAAATCATTAAGAATCATTGATATGTTCTTGTGCCCGATTGTTGATAAATATTTTGTTACGGACTTGGAAAATACAACAGGGCTATATAGGGTAGCATCACATTCGAGCGAATTTCAATTGGAGTTGCGAGTAAAGTTTTTACCTTTTGCTCTTAGGTCCCTCCAAGAAAGTTGGAGTTGTCGAATCACAAAATTTGTAACACCAAAATGCAATTCAATAATATACAATTGCAAATTTGCGATTTGGGTATGTATGGGTGAACGGAAGGGCCTCGAAAGTCAATATTTATTACATCTACACAGCCTTGGAAAATTACATTATGGCCCAAAATTGTATTACCCCATTATCCATTGCTCCAAAATGCATGATTTTTGTTATTCTTGCCTAAATATACAAATAAAAAATAAATTATCTTTTTGGTGAAATGTTGGAAAATGCTAGTACATTTCTATAGTAACTTAGAGTTGTATAAAAGTAAGAAATGGAAATCGGAAATGATTACAGATATGTTCTTATGGCTGATTGTTGATAAATATTCCACTGCAGACTTGAAAAATACAATGAGGGTGTATATGATAGCATCACGTACGAGAAAGTTGGCCTTCTGCAATTTGGAGTTACGAGTAAAGTTTTTTACTTCCTTGCACTTATGTCCCTCCAAGAAAGTTGGAGTTGTCAAATCACAAAATTGGCGACACAAAAACGAATTTGCGATTATCAATAATTCAATAATATATGATTGTGAATTTGTGATTTGGGCATGTATGGGTGAACAAAAGGGGCTCGAAAGTTAACATTGATTACTTCTACACAGTCTTGGAAATTTACACTATATTATCAATTGCTCCAAAATACATGATTTTTGTTACTCTTTCCTAAATATAGAAATATAAATTAAATTATATTTTTGGTGAAATGTTGGAAAGCGCTAGTACATGTTCTTGGGTAACTTATACCATAATCCATTTTCAAGAGTAAATTACACCATAAATCCTTTTTAAAAAAATTCTATGTATCGAGCAATGGTACTATTGCGGTGCCATTCGTCAACATGCCGGTGCTGGATATTTTTCTACCAAAATTTTACACGCCAAAATTACTATTCCAATCATAGGAACTGGAATTAGCACCGGTATATGTCATTCATCCAAAATCGATGCTGGAATATATTGAACTTAGACATTTTTCCTTCAAATGCACCGCTATCTAGCACCGGTATTCAGTGTACTGGTGCTAAATCTATTCATTGGCACCGGTATTCAATGTACCAGTGCTGGATTTCTTCATAAGCACCGATATTTTAGTTCATTTAATAGAAAATCGGTGCCTATAAAATTTCTAGCACCGATATTTCTCTCTCATTACTGAAATACCTAAGTACCTATTTTCGAGTAGTGATAAACGATGAAAATATAATGATATTTATACAAGCACACATATGTGTTTGGACTTTTTTCTAGTTTTGTTGTCGATGCTAAGTCACCTTTATATTTGATGTTTCTTTAATATTATTTTTGTTATTATGTGAAAAATTATTAAGTCTAAACTTTTTAATTGGTGGATCTATATTTATACTTGTAATATATGTAAAATTAAGTGGTTTTCATTGAGTAATTGTGGCAATTTGTGAACAAGTTTGGAAATGAAAAAATTTCCATGTTGGAACATGCCTCAATTACGCCAACAAGAGTTTACGGAAGAAGAACATAATATTATGGTATTTGTGATTTATGGAAATCTAAATATTCTACAATATGTTAAGCGGTGTTAGAAGCATATTAAGTTTATGGAAAATCCCTACAAATATGGTATTTAGTTGATCAAATATAAGGGATATGTTGTGATAAGGAAAATCCCTTTATTCATGGGATTTTGATATGCTTCATAAGCAGATAAGGAGTAAGAATATTATGGAGATAATCCATGGAGAATTCCAATCTGCTCATGGCTTTAAAAGGGGACATCACGACTACATTAAACTCATGAATTTAACTGATAAAATCTACACACAGATTATGGATCCTTCTCAGGTTTTGGATCATTTTCGATTCAGTGACAGGCTTGCTCGGGTTTGGGTCCTTTCGATGCAAGCACCACTACTACAAAGAACAACTATTACCATTACCGTGGTTTTGGGCAATTTCCTAATTCGATTTTTTTCCGTTCCTACAAAACACAGTAAATACCAGAGCAGTAAAAGTGCCATTTTCAAATTAGGTTTTAGACAAAAGTTATAGCTGAGTTTCCACTGCGGTTTTCATTTGAGAATAACCGCAATCAAATCATATCGACCTTGACCGTACAAAAACTAATCTGGTTGTCACACTCAGAATCACTAGCACGACAATGAAATTTGAAATTTTAGTTTTACCTAATTAGTTCACTTGAGGTAACTATGTTCCATCATTATCTGATCAACCAAGTTTGAAGTTAAAGTACAACTTTAAAGACACACAAAAACGGTTATGCGGTTCGGTGAGAATCACCTAGCGGGGCCTGATCCAGTTCAGAATGAATCCACTAATTAGAAAGATAGTACAAGATGCATCATACAAATACTTATTTTTTCTAACTCAATTCGTAAATTCTACTAGCTCCCCTAGTTGCCGATCCACCTTGATCAGGCTCCCTCTGACCTCGATATCTGTCGACGCTGAATCTCCTCCTCCCGAGGAATTAAGGCTCTCGCTCTGAACTTTGAGATCAAACAACGTTGATCATGTTGGAACACTAATAAACAGCTCTGCGCTACTCTTGATAAAAACTCGAAAACTGATTGCATATTTCTCTCTATAATTCCGTGAGTAGCTTAGCCCGTAATGTCCGCCATATATTGCCCTTCCGCACATCATAGTTTCCTTGTACGAATCAATCACTATCTTCATAATGCTTTCGTATATTCAAATCTTGATAAAGATAGAATTTAGCCAATCTAATCCCTTGAAATAAGGGATATAGAATATCTTGTCCCAATCCTTTTCCACAACCTAATCTCCTTCCTTTTTCCAACTTTATATATCTTATTCCAATCCCACAAATATGGGAGATGAAATATTTAGCGAATCAACTACTTTAAAGCGAGACTCATCCTTCTCGGATTCATACTTTCACACTAACCTTCTTCCATCATAACTTCTTTTTTGATGTTACAACATAGTCACAAATGGTCAATTAAAACATTTTGAACTTTACAGAACTCATGTCGATATTGGGATAAGTGTCAATATAACCCTATCTACTTGAGTAAGTCCCAATATAACTATATGATAATTTTTAGTGCAATCTAGTTAATGAAAGTGCCAATATAACCCTCATACCCCATTTTCGGCATTCACCTCAATTTTCCGGCATTGACTCTATGTAAATTGACCAAAATACCTTTTGGGCTAACTCTGAAATTATATGGACAATTTTACCCTCATAGTTTGCCGGACCGCCGCCGGACCACCACCGGACCACTGCCGGACTGTCGCAAGATTAGGTAGGGTTATATCAGCACATTAGTAAAAAATGTAGGGTCATATCAGCACATACTGTAGAATATAGGGTTTTAATGATATTTTGTTTATTTTGTTGTGTTTAGTCCAGATTGATGATTCGATGACCTTTGGTGTTGTGTGTGATTGTTATTTTGCTGTGTTCTTCGATCTAGAATTTTTAATGTTGATAAGTTCTGAAATGAGGCTATGATATGTGATAATGGTGTTTAATATTAATGATGGATCATGATGTCAATTTTTATGTTGTATATGATATTGTTATGACGTTATAATGTTATAATGGTGTATATGATGATGTGGTCACCTGTTAAGGCTAGCCGAGTACCACACACTTAATATTTATAATATGTGCTGATATAACCCTAAAAGTTTTAAGAATTTGCTAATATAACCCTACAAACATTAGAAATGTGCCGATATAACCCCATAAACATTAGGAATGTGCTGATATAAGCCAATAAGATTCATAATGTGCTAATATAACCCTATTTGTTTCGGCAGCAGTCCGGCGGCGAGTCTAAGGGTTATAACGTTATTTCCTATTTTTTTGTATTTTATTTTTTTTCAGAAGGGCAAACATGTAATTTTATTAAATTCCGACTAAAAGTTGTCGGAGATGGTTATATTGGCACTTTCACTAACTAGATAGGGTTATATTGGCACTTTCACTAACTAGATAGGGTTATATTGGCACTTTCAAATACTGAAAGGTTATATTGACTCTTATGTCAAATAGGTAAGATTATAAAAGCACTTTTTTCTTCGATATTTTAATCAAACCACGAACTAGAATTAACCATGCCTATGACATTCCGACAACTTTATAATAAACCCAAAAATAAAAGAAAATGAATACGCATTAATTCATTCAATTCATAAACTAAATCACCACCACGGCAAACCGACTCTCTTGAACCTATCCTCTAACCCGACATTTCAGAAATGTTGAAATCTAGCCTCATATTCAAGTAGATTGCACACTATAGTTGGTGTCATCGACCTATGTGATATGGATGATGAAGTAGAGGATCTATCTCAGTGGAGAGTAGGGGAGGTGGTGGTGGTAATGTACGGGAGCGAGGTTATTGATTGTACTGGTGCAAAATTTGTCATTAACGGATCTGTTGCATATGATTATAGATTTTTTTTAATTACCGTCTATCTTAAGCTTCAACCTTGGAAAGTAATTTAAAGTACTACATTCGTCCCAACAAAAATGATGCATTTACTTTTGCCTCACTCTTTTATGCAAGCTGATGTGACAGAGAATAATTGTGAAAATGTAGGGATATTTTGGGAAAGTTGTGGGTCTAGTCTGAAAATTGTTAAATTTAAAAGAGCACATTGCGAGAATTTAACAATAAATTTTTTACTATTTTGAATAATTTTTAAGTATGACATTTTTGTTGGAACGTACGAAAATGAAAATTGTGTCATTTTTGTCAGGACAAGGGGAATATTAATTATTATACTTAATTAAGCTGCATAAATACATATTAAGAATAGTGTTTCAAGCATGAACTTTGCAAGACGTTACCATGTAAGGGGAAAGTGATAGTTTAGGTGTGCACTTTTAGGTGAAATTATGAGTTTCATTCATATTTTTGCGCCATATTTTTGAAAGGTTCTTAGATTATTACGAAATGTTCTTAATTAGTTCCTTTACCGAATATAACACATTTTAATTAAGTTAACGGACACGATAACAGTTATCGAGATTTAAAAAGTTATAATTTAACAACTATTGATCACGTTGAGTAATTTAAAATTTTTTTCTCTTCTTCCCGTTTATTCTCCACTGTCTTTTCCATATGTTCCGAATACTGCCAATCCCACCTTACTGACGGTTTCTTCTATCGTCCTTGCTTTCCATGTTCACTACTTCCCAAAGGCAAAATATCACCACTAGAAAGGTCAACTCAATGTTGACCCACTTAATTAGACTAACAGTATGTGAGAGCAAATTAAGGACATTTCGTTACAATGTGGGAACGTTTAGGGAACAATGTATAAAAAGAAGAACAAAACCTATAATTTTACGTAAAAATGAATACCAAATCGGTCATTTTCGCAATAATACTCAAATATCCAAAAGGGAAGTTTTTACAAAGGGACAAGGAGAAGAAAGGGGGCGTATTCAAATTCTGTTGGCCAGCTTATCAGCTATGACAATCGGATTTTCCTTCTCCAACGCCGCGAGGCCGACGGTCTTGAAATCATAGAAGCACAGGTGACCTTCTACTCCATTTACCTCTGGATACCGATGCTTACCGCAAAAACTCCCCCCGCACCGACAACGAAATCCCAATAATCCCACCTTCTTGTCGCACCAGCTGCACCTGTTTTTCGAGTCCGACGACAACTGGTCCCCCGTAACCTTAATTCGAGGAAGGCGAAACCTCTCGGCTTTCAAATCGTCCCAAACAGTTCCGTCTGAACTTGTCCGATGTATAGCGTCCGGTGTGTTATTCTTGATTGCTTCTTCGTCAAGTTTCTCTAAATAGAACTTGTAGCATTTCGAACACAAGTCTTTTGTTGTTGCACTGCCGTAGAAGCCGCAGCCTCCGGCGCAAAGCGGTGCGGCCATGGAGTAATGCTATGGGTTTTTAAGGAATGATCGATCTGTGATCGTGAGTATTGTAATTTCCTTTTTTGAGTGAATTGTTTCTGTTTGGGGTATGGGCTTTTATATAGATTCTGATGATCCCGTGTTTTTCCATGTAATCCTATTGCTGCTCGGTTTTGTGTGGATTTGATATTTAGGATTTGATCTACGCCCCCCCAAATCTTATCTTATATTATTTTTAATTTATATATTAATAAAATGAGGGTCTCCTGTGAGGCAGGCTAAACTTTAGGCAGGGACCTTTTGATAAATCTAATAATAGATCCAGGGACCTATCTCTAATTATTTTACATGAGTTTATTTCTAATTATTTTTACATTTGCATATCTCTAATTATTTTAATGAGACCTATCATAATAACTTTCCAGGGGCATTTTCATCCAAATCTTTCCATCATTTTTCCACCACCTGCAATCAGCAAAAATAAATTCAAAAACATGTTTTAAAAATGCAAAAAAATCAATAAAACACCACATCAAAAAACTGTTGAAAACATCAATAAAAAATAGCAGAACCTCATCAAAAAATTATAAAACATCAACTAAAACCTGCAGCAAAAAGTATACTAAAAAATCAAATAAAACAGCAAAACATATATAAAAAATCAAATAAAAATCAAAAAAATATTTTTTTTAAACGCCGATTACGACTAACAAAAATTAAACTGAAAACCATAAAAAACTCAACAAGGCTAAATTATCATTTAAAAAAAACTACAAACATCAACTCCTAACAAGCAACCTTGAAGCACTTACAAGCTATAAACTAAGCACCTACAACCTAAATTTGAAGCACTAAAAAAATGAAAACGTCAACGTAAGGGAAAAAAACACTCTAAAAAATCAACCATATCATCAAAAGAGCTACAAACATCAAATCTTAATAAGCAACGATTGAAGCACTTACAGGTTATAAAATAAGCACCTACAACCTACATTAGAAGCACTGGCAAAAAATGAAAAATGTCAACCTAAGGAAAAAAACACTACAAAAAATCAACCGTATCATCAAAAAAGCTACAAACATCAAGTCCTAACAAGCAACGATTGAAGCACTTACAAGTTGTACTCTACGCACCAATTTGTTTTCATAACACACACAAGTTATAAAATAAGCACCTACAACCTACATTTGAAGCACTAACAAAAAATGAAAAACGTCAACGTTAGGAAAAACACTACAAAAAATTAACCATATCATCAAAAAAGCTACAAACATCAACTCTTACCAACCAACGATTAAAGCACTTACAAGTTTTACTTAAAGCACCAATTTGTTGTCATAACACATACAAGTTATAAAATAAGCACCTACAACCTATATTTGAAGCACTAACAAAAAAAACACCAACATAAAGAAAAAGACATTACAAAAAATCAACCATATGAATAAGGCTACAAACATCAACCCCTATCACCTAAGACTCATCTCGAAAATGAAAATCATCAACATGAGAGAAAGACTAAAAACATCAAAATAAAAGCTACTGTACCTCAACAGTATAAATTATTCACTCTGAAAATCATAAAACATCAACGATTTTTCAAAATTCTTTTTTTTACAAACATCAACTCCTAAGACTTGAAACTCATATGGTAAATGAAAATTATCAAAATAAGAAAAAAGCCACTACAAACATCAACTCCTATCACTAAAACCTGAGCCGGAAAATGAAAAAACATCAACATGAGCAAATAAAAAAACTATAAATATCAATATATATTACCCAAAAAAAACTACAAAACCTCAACTTATATAAATTAAATCTCATCCGAATAATGAAAAACATCAACATAAGAAAAAAAACTAAAAACATCACCAAAAGCGATAGTACCTAAAGAATAAAAATTCTTCAGAAAAATGAACCTTGTCAGATTTGAACCAAGGTATCTAACCTCAAAGTCTAGAACATTAACAACTTAACCAAATACTCTTATTGAAAATAGTTCCAGTAAAATAATGTTAAAACCCAGCATTTACATCAGGAACATAAAATTTTCAAAATAAAGGTCACAATTGAGATTCGAAGTCAAGACCTCAACCTCAATAAAGATAGTGCTGACCACCGGACCAAACAAACATTATTGATAACAAGATCAGTCAAGTAATTATCAAACCTCATCAAGTGTGTGAAAAAAGTAAACACAATAGTTAAACCTCACCTTACCTGAGCAGAAGTTCAACTGCCCGCCGCGCCTGTTACCATCGACGGCGAGTGCTTACACGTGCAGGTCATCTTCTTCAGTTAAGCGTGCTTGGAGGAAGAATGCAGCACTGCCATCTCCGACCTCACCTCGACGTTGTTGCGCCTTGTGCCGTCACTGCATGCAAACCTTAGCCCCTGCCGATTGAAGCGTCGCCACCGTCGTCGTCGATCTAAGCGCGAATCGCCATCTCTGCTCCTTCCATTGCCTCACATTTAATCTCCGTCGCACTTCCTTTAATCGGCGTCGGTGTCGAGTTCTACAAACCCTAGCCCCACAGTGTTCGCGTTGCTCCGCCACGAACGCTGGAGAATCATTGCGAATTGCACGCCTGCGAGCTAGGACACGACTCGGAGGCGCAGTTGACGAGCTTGTTGGAGGAGAAGAAACGCCGACAAAAATCGGTGGTTTCGCGACGGGAAACAGATAGAGCAAATTGACGGATTTTGACGAAAACAATCCCTCCAAAATTATAAATAAAAATTAAGGAAATTCATTTTCCCACCATAACTTAGCACCGGTATGAATGAAAGCAATGCCGGTGCTAGTATTATTTGATTTCTAAGTTAATTTTTTAAATACTACTATTAGGTCCATAGAAGAAATTTGGAGGCGGTGAATCACAAAATTTAATACACCAACATACAAATAAATAAGAGACGGTTGCATCTTTGAAATTATAGGTACAGTGGGTGAACGGAGGAGCCTCAAACATATTATGAAAAATTACGCTATGGCCCAAAAATTTGTTACTACATTATCATTCTCTTCAAAATACACGATTTTTGTTATTATTGCATAAATATAGAAATAGAAAATAAACGATTTTTTAATGAAATTTTGGAAAGCGCTAGTACATGTTCTAGAGTAACTTAGAGTTGATTAATTGGAAGTAAGAAAGGGAAATCATTAAGAATCATTGATATGTTCTTGTGCCCAATTGTTGATAAATATTTTGTTACGGACTTGGAAAATACAACAGGGGTGTATAAGGTAGCATCACGTTCGAGCGAATTTCAATTTGGAGTTGCGAGTAAAGTTTTTACCTTTTGCTCTTACGTCACTCCAAGAAAGTTGGAGTTGTCGAATCACAAAATTTGTAACACCAAAATGCAATTCAATAATATACAATTGCAACTTTGCGATTTGGGTACGTATGAGTGAATGGAAGGGCCTCGAAAGTCAATATTGATTACATCTACACAGTCTTGCAAAATTACATTATGGCCTAAAAATTTTATTACCCCATTATCCATTGCTCCAAAATGCATGATTTTTGTTATTCTTGCCTAAATATATAAATAAAAAATAAATTATCTTTTTGGTGAAATGTTGGAAAATGCTAGTACATTTCTATAGTAACTTAGAGTTGTATAAAAGTAAGAAATGGAAATCGGAAATGATTACAGATATGTTCTTATGGCTGATTGTTGATAAATATTCCACTGCAGACTTGAAAAATACAATGAGGGTGTATATGATAGCATCACGTACGAGAAAGTTGGCCTTCTGCAATTTGGAGTTACGAGTAAAGTTTTTTACTTCCTTGCACTTATGTCCCTCCAAGAAAGTTGGAGTTGTCGAATCACAAAATTGGCGACACAAAAACGAATTTGCGATTATCAATAATTCAATAATATATGATTATGAATTTGTGATTTGGGCATGTATGGGTGAACAAAAGGGCCTCGAAAGTTAACATTGATTACTTCTACACAGTCTTGGAAATTTACACTATATTATCAATTGCTCCAAAATACATGATTTTTGTTACTCTTTCCTAAATATAGAAATATAAATTAAATTATATTTTTGGTGAAATGTTGGAAAGCGCTAGTACATGTTCTTGGGTAACTTATACCATAATTCATTTTCAAGAGTAAATTACACCATAAATCCTTTTTAAAAAAATTCTATGTATCGAGCAACGTTACTATTGCGGTGCCATTCGTCAACATGCCGGTGCTGGATATTTTTCTACCAAAATTTTACACGCCAAAATTACTATTCCAATCATAGGCACTGGCATTAGCACTGGTACATGTCATTCATCCAAAATCGATGCTGGAATATATTGAACTTAGACATTTTTCTTTCAAATGCACCGCTATCTAGCACTGTTATTCAGTGTACCGGTGCTAAATCTATTCATTGGCACTGGTATTCAGTGTATCAGTGCTGGATTTCTTCATAAGCACCGATATTTTAGTTCATTTAACAGACAATCGGTGCCTATAAATTTCTAGCACCGATATTTCTCTCTCATTACTGAAATACCTAAGTACCTATTTTCGAGTAGTGATAAACGATGAAAATATAATGATATTTATACAAGCACGCATATGTGTTTGGACTTTTTTCTAGTTTTGTTGTCGATGCTAAGTCACCTTTATATTTGATGTTTCTTTAATATTATTTTTGTTATTATGTGAAAAAATATTAAGTCTAAACTTTTTAATTGGTGGATCTATATTTATACTTGTAATATATGTAAAATTAAGTGGTTTTCATTGAGTAATTTAATTGGCAATTTGTGAACAATTATGGAAATGCAAAAATTTCCATGTTGGAACATGCCTCAATTACGCCAACAAGAGTTTACGGAAGAAGAACATAATATTATGGTATTTGTGATTTATGGAAATCTAAATATTCTACAATATGTTAAGCGGTGTTAGAAGCATATTAAGTTTATGGAAAATCCCTACAAATATGGTATTTAGTTGATCAAATATAAGGGATATGTTGTGATAAGGAAAATCCCTTTATTCATGGGATTTTGATATGCTTCATAAGCAGATAAGGAGTAAGAATATTATAGAGATAATCCATGGAGAATTCCAATCTGCTCATGGCTTTAAAAGGGGACATCACGACTACATTAAACTCATGAATTTAACTGATAAAATCTACACACAGATTTTCATCTTTCAGAGAGTCTTGCAAGAGCCAGATCTATATGTTCCAACATATGTGACCTGCCGTTCAAAATTCAGAATCGTATGCCTTAATTCCTAAGGAGGAGGAGATCCAGCGTCGACGAGTTTCGAGGTCAGAGGGAGTCTGATCAAGGCGGATCGGTAGCTACGGAGCTAGCAGAATTCACACATTTAATTAGTGGATTCATTCTGAACTGGGTCAGGCCTCGCAGATGTTGGTGGATTTCACCGAACTGCGTAACCAAGTCTCATGTCTTTTATGCTTTACTTTATTGCTTACTTGGTTAGATAGGTTATGTTGGAACATACTAGTAATAATTAAGAAAATTCAGTAAAACCAAATTTCAATATATTTAGAAATGTATGAAACAAATTATTTAAGAATGTATTGCACTTTTAAAGAAAGTTACATGCAATATCAATAAAAGAATAATATATTTTATTATTTATATTGTTGATGTTATTGACAATTTAATATGATAAATTCAACAATTTTTAACAATAAGAACTACATATAAAAGAGCTATTTAATCATATTTGTGTATCGTTCAGTTGGAGTACTTTCAGATTTTTTTTGGGTTCTTTTTGAATATAGATCCTTCTCAGGTTTTGGTTCGTTTTCGATTCAGTGACAGGCTTGCTCGGGTTTGGGTCCTTTCGACGCAAGCACCATTACTACAAAGAACAACTATTACCGTTACCGTGGTTTTGGGCAATTTCCTACTTCGATTTTTTTCCGTTCCTACAAAACACAGTAAATACCAGAACAGTAAAAGTGTCATTTTCAAATTAGGTTTTAGACAAAAGTTATAGCTGAGTTTCCACTGCGGTTTTCATTTGAGAATAACCGCAATCAAATCATATCGACCTCGACCGTACAAAAAATAATCCGGTTGTCACACTCAGAATAACTAGCACGACAATGAAATTTGAAATTTTAGTTTTACCTAATTAGTTCAATTGAGGTAACTATGTTCCAACATTATCTGATCAACCAAGTTTGAAGATAAAGTACAACTTTAAAGATACACAAAAATGGTTATGCGGTTCGGTGAGAATCACCTAACGGGGCCTGACCTAGTTCAGAATGAATCCACTAATTAGAAAGACAGTACAAGATGCATCATACAAATACTTATTTTTTCTAACTCAATTCGTAAATTCTACTAGCTCCCCTAGTTGCCGATCCACCTCGATCAGACTCCTTCTGACCTCGATATCTGTCGACACTGAATTTCCTCCTCCCGAGGAATTAAGGCTCTCGGTCTGAACTTTGAGATCAAACAACGTTGATCATGTTGGAACACTAATAAACAGCTCTGCGCTACTCTTGATAAAAACTCAAAAACTGATTGCATATTTCTCTCTATAATTCCGTGAGTAGCTTAGCCCGTAATGTCCGCCATATATAGCCCTTCCGCACATCATAGTTTCCTTGTACGAATCAATCACTATCTTCATAATGCTTTCGTATATTCAAATCTTGATAAAGATAGAATTTAGCCAATCTAATCCCTTGAAATAAGGGATATAGAATATGTCGTCCCAATCCTTTTCCACAACCTAATCTCCTTCCTTCTTCCAACTTTATATATCTTATTCCAATCCCACAAATATGGGAGATGAACTATTTAGCGAAAATACTACTTTAAAGCGAGACTCATCCTTCTCGGATTCATACTTTCACACTAATCTTCTTCCATCATAACTTATTTTTTGATATTACAACATAGTCACAAATTGCCAATTAAAACATTTTGAACTTTACAGAAACTCTTGTCGATATTGGGATAAGAGTCAATATAACCCTATCTACTTGAGTAAGTCCCAATATAACTATATGATAATTTTTAGTACAAATATAACCCTATCTAGGTAATGAAAGTGCCAATATAACCCTCATACCCCATTTCCGGCATTCACCTCAATTTTCCGGCATTGACTCTATGTAAATAGACCAAAATACCTTTTGGGCTAACTCTGAAATTATATGGACAATTTTACCCTCATAGTTTGCCGGACCGCCGCCGGACCACTTCCGGACCACCGCCGGACTGCCACAAGATTGGGTAGGGTTATATCAGCAAATTAGTAAAAAATGTAGGGTCATATCAGCACATACTGTAGAATATAGGGTTTTAATGATATTTTGTTTATTTTGTTATGTTTAGTCCAGATTGATGATTCGATGATCTTTGATGTTGTGTGTGATTGTTATTTTGCTGTGTTCTTCGACCTAGAATTTTTAATGTTGATAAGTTCTGAAATGAGGCTATGATATGTGATAATGGTGTTTAATATTAATGATGGGTTATGATGTCAATTTTTATGTTGTATATGATATTGTTATGATGTTATAATGGTGTATATGATGATGTGGTCACCCGTTAAGGCTAGCGGAGTACCACGCACTTAATATTTATAATATGTGCAGATATAACCCTAAATGTTTTAAGAATTTGCTAATATAACCCTACAAACATTAGAAATGTGCCGATATAACCCCATAAACATTAGGAATGTGCTGATATAACCCAATAAGATTCCATAATGTGCTAATATAACCCTATTTTTTTCGGCAGTAATCCGGCGGCGAGTCTAAGGGTAATAACGTTATTTCCTATTTTTTTGCATTTTCATTTTTTTCAGAAGGGAAAACATGTAATTTTATTAAATTCCGGCTAAAAGTTGTCGGAGATGGTTATATTGGCACTTTCACTAACTAGATAGGGTTATATTTGCACTTTCAAATACTGAAAGGTTATATTGACACTTATGTCAAATAGGTAAGATTATAAAAGCACTTTTTTCTTCAATATTTTAATCAAACCACGAACTAGAATTAACCATGCCTATGACATTCCGACAACTTTATAATAAACCCAAAAATAAAAGAAAATGAATACACATTAATTCATTCAATTCATAAACTAAATCACCACCACAGCAAACCGACTCTCTTGAACCTATCCTCTAACCCGACATTTCATAAATGTTGAAATCTAGCCTCATATTCAAGTAGATTGCACACTATAGTTGGTGTCATCGACCTATGTGATATGGATGATGAAGTAGAGGATCTATCTCAGTGGAGAGTAGGGGAGGTGGTGGTGGTAATGTACGGGAGTGAGGTTATTGATTGTACTGGTGCAAAATTTGTCATTAACGGATCTGTTGCATATGATTATAGATTTTTTTAATTACCGTCTATCTTAAGCCTCAACCTCGGAAAGTAATTTAAAGTACTACATTCGTCCCAACAAAAATGATGCATTTACTTTTGCCTCACTCTTTTATGTAAGCTGATGTGACAGAGAATAATTGTGCAAATGTAGGGATATTTTGGGAAAGTTGTGGGTCTAGTCTGAAAATTGTTAAATTTAAAAGAGCACATTGTGAGAATTTAACAACAAATTTTTTACTATTTTGAATAATTTTGAAGTATGACATTTTTGTTGGAACGTACTAAAATGAAAATTGTGTCATTTTTGTTAGGACAAGGGGAATATTAATTATTATACTTAATTAAGCTGCATAAATACATATTAAGAATAGTGTTTCAAGCATGAACTTTGCAAAACGTTACCATGTAAGGGGAAAGTGATAGTTTAGGTGTGCACTTTTAGGTGAAATTATGAGTTTCGTTCATATTTTTGCGCCATATTTTTGAAAGGTTCTTAGATTATTACGAAATGTTCTTAATTAGTTCCTTTACCGAATATAACACATTTTAATTAAGTTAACGGACACGATAACAGTTATCGAGATTTAAAAAGTTATAATTTAACAACTATTGATCACGTTGAGTAATTTAAATTTTTTTTCTCTTCTTCCCGTTTATTCTCCACTGTCTTTTCCATATGTTCCGAATACTGCCAATCCCACCTTACTGACGGTTTCTTCTATCGTCCTTGCTTTCCATGTTCACTACTTCCCAAAGGCAAAATATCACCACTAGAAAGGTCAACTCAATGTTGACCCACTTAATTCGACTAACAGTATGTGAGAGCAAATTAAGGACATTTCGTTACAATGTGGGAACGTTTAGGGAACAATGTATAAAAAGAAGAACAAAACCTATAATTTTACGTAAAAATGAATACCAAATTGGTCATTTTCGCAATAATACTCAAATATCCAAAAGGGAAGTTTTTACAAAGGGACAAGGAGAAGAAAGGGGGCGTATTCAAATTCTGTTGGCCAGCTTATCAGCTATGACAATCGGATTTTCCTTCTCCAACGCCGCGAGGCCGACGGTCTTGAAATCATAGAAGCACAGGTGACCTTCTACTCCATTTACCTCTGGATACCGATGCTTACCGCAAAAACTCCCCCCGCACCGACAACGAAATCCCAATAATCCCACCTTCTTGTCGCACCAGCTGCACCTGTTTTTCGAGTCCGACGACAACTGGTCCCCCGTAACCTTAATTCGAGGAAGGCGAAACCTCTCGGCTTTCAAATCGTCCCAAACAGTTCCGTCTGAACTTGTCCGATGTATAGCGTCCGGTGTGTTATTCTTGATTGCTTCTTCGTCAAGTTTCTCTAAATAGAACTTGTAGCATTTCGAACACAAGTCTTTTGTTGTTGCACTGCCGTAGAAGCCGCAGCCTCCGGCGCAAAGCGGTGCGGCCATGGAGTAATGCTATGGGTTTTTAAGGAATGATCGATCTGTGATCGTGAGTATTGTAATTTCCTTTTTTGAGTGAATTGTTTCTGTTTGGGGTATGGGCTTTTATATAGATTCTGATGATCCCGTGTTTTTCCATGTAATCCTATTGCTGCTCGGTTTTGTGTGGATTTGATATTTAGGATTTGATCTACGCCCCCCCAAATCTTATCTTATATTATTTTTAATTTATATATTAATAAAATGAGGGGATGGTCTCCTGTGAGGCAGCCTAAACTTTAGGCAGGGACCTTTTGATAATTCTAATAATAGATCCCGGGACCTATCTCTAATTATTTTACATGAGTTTATCTCTAATTATTTTTGCATTTGCATATCTCTAATTATTTTAATGAGACCTATCATAATAACTTTCCAGGGGCATTTTCATCCAAATCTTTCCATCATTTTTCCACCACCTGCAATCAGCAAAAATAAATTCAAAAACATATTTTAAAAATGCAAAAAATCAATAAAACACCACATCAAAAAACTGCTGAAAACATCAGTATAAAATAGCAGAACCTCATCAAAAAATTATAAAACATCAACTAAAACCTGCAGAAAAAAGTATACTAAAAAATCAAATAAAACAGCAAAACATATATAAAAAATCAATTAAAAACCAACAAAATAAAATTTTTAAACGCCGATTACGACTAACAAAAATTAAACTGAAAACCATAAAAAACTCAACAAGGCTAAATTATCATTTAAAAAAAACTACAAGCAACAACCCCTAACAAGCACCCATTGAATTACTTACAAGCTATAAACTAAGCACCTACAACCTACATTTGAAGCACTGAAAAAATGAAAACGTCAACGTAAGGGAAGAAAACACTCTAAAAAATCAACCATATCATCAAAAAAGCTACAAACATCAACTCATAATAAGCAACGATTGAAGCACTTACAAGTTATAAAATAAGTCCTACAACGTACATTAGAAGCACTGGCAAAAAATGAAAAATGTCAACCTAAGGAAAAAAAACACTACAAAAAATCAACCATATCATCAAAAAAGCTACAAACATCAAGTCCTAACAAGCAACGATTGAAGTACTTACAAGTTGTACTCTACGCACCAATTTGTTTTCATAACACACACAAGTTATAAAATAAGCACCTAAAACCTACATTTGAAGCACTAAAAAACAATGAAAAACGTCAACGTTAGGAAAAAAACACTACAAAAAATTAACCATATCATCAAAAGAGCTACAAACATCAACTCCTACCAAGCAACGATTAAAGCACTTTCAAGTTTTACTTTAAGCACCAATTTGTTGTCATAACACATACAAGTTATAAAATAAGCACCTACAACCTACATTTGAAGCACTAACAAAATAAACGTCAACATAAAGAAAAAGACATTACAAAAAATCAACCATATCAATAAGGCTACAAACATCAACCCCTATTACCTAAAACTCATCTCGAAAATGAAAATCATCAACATGAGAGAAAGACTAAAAACATCAAAATAAAAGCTACTGTACCTCAACAGTATAAATTATTCACTCTGAAAATCATAAAACATCAACGATTTTTTAAAATTCTTTTTTTACAAACTCCTAAGACTTGAAACTCATATGGTAAATGAAAATTATCAAAATAAGAAAAAAGTCACTACAAACATCAACTCCTATCACCAAAACCTGAGCCGGAAAATGAAAAAACATCAACATGAGCAAATAAAAAAAACTATAAATATCAATATATATTACCCAAAAAAAAATACAAAACCTCAACTTATATACATTAAATCTCATCCGAATAATGAAAAACATCAACATAAGAAAAAAAAACTAAAAATATCACCAAAAGCGATAGTACCTAAAGAATAAAAATTCTTCAAAAAAAATGAACCTTGTGAGATTTGAACCTAGGTATCTAACCTCAAAGTCTAGAAAATTAACCACTTAACCAAATACTCTTATTGAAAATAGTCCCAGTAAAATAATGTTAAAACCCAGCATTTACATCAGGAACATAAAATTTTCAAAATAAAGGTCACAACTGAGATTCGAAGTCAAGACCTCAACCTCAATAAAGATAGTGCTGACCACCGGACCAAACAAACATTTTTGATAAAAAGATCAGTCAAGTAATTATCAAACCTCATCAAGTGTATGAAAAAAGTAAACACAATATTTAAACCTCACCTTACCTGAGCAGAAGTTCAATTGCCCACCGTGCATGTTACCATCGACGGCGAGTGCTTACACGTGCATGTCATCTTCTTCAGTTAAGCGTGCTTGGAGGAAGAATGCAGCACTGCCATCTCCGACCTCACCTCGACGTTGTTGCACCTTGCGCCGTCACTGCATGCAAACCTTAGCCCCTGCCGATTGAAGCGTCGCTACCGTCGTCGTCGATCTAAGCGCGAATCGCCATCTCTGCTCCTTCCATCGCCTCACATTTCATCTCCGTCGCACTTCCTTTAATCGGCGTCGGTGTCGAGTTCTACAAACCCTAGCCCCACCGTGTTCGCATTGCTCCGCCACGAACGCCGGAGAATCATTACGAATTGCACGCCTACGAGCTAGGACACGACTCGGAGGCGCAGTTGACGAGCTTGTTGGAGGAGAAGAAACGCCGACAAAAATCGGTGGTTTCGCGACGGGATACAGATAGAGCAAATTGACGGATTTTGGCGAAAACAATCCCTCCAAAATTATAAATAAAAATTAAGGAAATTCATTTTCCCACCATAACTTAGCACCGGTATGAATGAAAGCAATGCCGGTGCTAGTATTATTTGATTTCTAAGTTAATTTTTTAAATACTACTATTAGGTCCATAGAAGAAATTTGGAGGCGGTGAATCACAAAATTTAATACACCAACATACAAATAAATAAGAGACGGTTGCATCTTTGAAATTATAGGTACAGTGGGTGAACGGAGGAGCCTCAAACATATTATGAAAAATTACGCTATGGCCCAAAAATTTGTTACTACATTATCATTCTCTTCAAAATACACGATTTTTGTTATTATTGCATAAATATAGAAATAGAAAATAAATGATTTTTTAATGAAATTTTGGAAAGCGCTAGTACATGTTCTAGAGTAACTTAGAGTTGATTAATTAGAAGTAAGAAAGGGAAATCATTAAGAATCATTGATATGTTCTTGTGCCCAATTGTTGATAAATATTTTGTTACGGACTTGGAAAATACAACAGGGGTGTATAAGGTAGCATCACGTTCGAGCGAATTTCAATTTGGAGTTGCGAGTAAAGTTTTTACCTTTTGCTCTTACGTCACTCCAAGAAAGTTGGAGTTGTCGAATCACAAAATTTGTAACACCAAAATGCAATTCAATAATATACAATTGCAACTTTGCGATTTGGGTACGTATGGGTGAATGGAAGGGCCTCGAAAGTCAATATTGATTACATCTACTCAGTCTTGCAAAATTACATTATGGCCTAAAAATTTTATTACCCCATTATCCATTGCTCCAAAATGCATGATTTTTGTTATTCTTGCCTAAATTTATAAATAAAAAATAAATTATCTTTTTGGTGAAATGTTGGAAAATGCTAGTACATTTCTATAGTAACTTAGAGTTGTATACAAGTAAGAAATAGAAATCGGAAATGATTACAGATTTGTTCTTATGGCTGATTGTTGATAAATATTCCACTGCAGACTTGAAAAATACAATGAGTGTGTATATGATAGCATCACGTACGAGAAAGTTGGCCTTCTGCAATTTGGAGTTACGAGTAAAGTTTTTTACTTCCTTGCACTTATGTCCTTCCAAGAAAGTTGGAGTTGTCGAATCACAAAATTGGCGACACAAAAACGAATTTGCGATTACCAATGATTCAATAATATATGATTGTGAATTTGTGATTTGGGCATGTATGGGTGAACAAAAGGGGCTCGAAAGTAAACACTGATTACTTCTACACAGTCTTGGAAATTTACACTATATTATCAATTGCTCCAAAGTACATGATTTTTGTTACTCTTTCCTAAATATAGAAATATAAATTAAATTATATTTTTGGTGAAATGTTGGAAAGCGCTAGTACATGTTCTTGGGTAACTTATACCATAATTCATTTTCAAGAGTAAATTACACCATAAATCCTTTTTAAAAAAATTCTATGTATCGAGCAACGGTACTATTGCGGTGCCATTCGTCAACATGCCGGTGCTGGATATTTTTTTACCAAAATTTTACACGCCAAAATTACTATTCCAATCATAGGCATTGGCATTAGCACTGGTACATGTCATTCATCCTAAATCGATGCTGGAATATATTGAACTTAGACATTTTTCTTTCAAATGCACCGCTATCTAGCACTGTTATTCAGTGTACCGGTGCTAAATCTATTCATTGGCACTGGTATTCAGTGTATCAGTGCTGGATTTCTTCATAAGCACCGATATTTTAGTTCATTTAACAGAAAATCGGTGCCTATAAATTTCTAGCACCGATATTTCTCTCTCATTACTGAAATACCTAAGTACCTATTTTCGAGTAGTGATAAACGATGAAAATATAATGATATTTATACAAGCACGCATATGTGTTTGGACTTTTTTCTAGTTTTGTTGTCGATGCTAAGTCACCTTTATATTTGATGTTTCTTTAATATTATTTTTGTTATTATGTGAAAAATTATTAAGTCTAAACTTTTTAATTGGTGGATCTATATTTATACTTGTAATATGTGTAAGATTAAGTGGTTGTCATTGAGTAATTTAATTGGCAATTTGTGAACACGTTTGGAAATGAAAAAATTTCCATGTTGGAACATGCCTCAATTACGCCAACAAGAGTTTACGGAAGAAGAACATAATATTATGGTATTTGTGATTTATGGAAATCTAAATATTCTACAATATGTTAAGCGCTGGTAGAAGCATATTAAGTTTATGGAAAATCCCTACAAATATGGTATTTAGTTGATCAAATATAAGGGATATGTTGTGATAAGGAAAATCCCTTTATTCATGGGATTTTGATATGTTTCATAAGCAGATAAGGAATAAGAATATTATGGAGATAATCCATAGAGAATTCCAATCTGCTCATGGCTTTAAAAGGGGACATCACGACTACATTAAACTCATGAATTTAACTGATAAAATCTACACACAGATTTTCATCTTTCAGAGAGTCTTGCAAGAGCCAGATCTATATGTTCCAACATATGTGACCTGCCGTTCAAAATTCAGAATCGTATGCCTTAATTCCTAAGGAGGAGGAGATCCAGCGTCGACGAGTTTCGAGGTCAGAGGAAGTCTGATCAAGGCGGATCGGTAGCTACGGAGCTAGCAGAATTCACACATTTAATTAGTGGATTCATTCTGAACTGGGTCAGGCCTCGCAGATGTTGGTGGATTTACCGAACTGCGTAACCAAGTCTCATGTCTTTTATGCTTTACTTTATTGCTTACTTGGTTAGATAGGTTATGTTGGAAATACTAGTAATAATTAAGAAAATTCAGTAAAACCAAATTTCAATATATTTAGGAATGTGTGACTCAAATTATTTAAGAATGTATAGCACTTTTAAAGAAAGTTACATGTAATATCAATAAAAGAATAATATATTTTATTATTTATATTGTTGATGTTATTGACAATTTAATACGATAAATTCAACAATTTTTAACAATAAGAACAACATATAAAAGAGCTATTTAATCATATTTGTGTATCCTTCAGTTGGAGTACTTTCAGATTTTTTTTGGGTTCTTTTCGAATATGGATCCTTCTCAGGTTTTGGTTCGTTTTCGATTCAGTGACAGGCTTGCTCGGGTTTGGGTCCTTTCGACGCAAGCACCACTACTACAAAGAACAACTATTACCGTTACCGTGGTTTTGGGCAATTTCCTACTTCAATTTTTTTCCATTCCTACAAAACACAGTAAATACCAGAGCAGTAAAAGTGCCATTTTCAAATTAGGTTTTAGACAAAAGTTATAGCTGAGTTTCCACTGCGGTTTTCATTTGAGGATAACCGCAATCAAATCATATCGACCTCGACCATACAAAAAATAATCCGGTTGTCACACTTAGAATAACTAGCACGGCAATGAAATTTGAAATTTTAGTTTTACCTAATTAGTTCAATTGAGGTAACTATGTTCCAACATTATCTGATCAACCAAGTTTGAAGATAAAGTGCAACTTTAAAAACATACAAAAATGGTTATGCGGTTCGGTGAGAATCACCTAGCGGGGCCTGACCCAGTTCAGAATGAATCCACTAATTAGAAAGATAGTACAAGATGCATCATACAAATACTTATTTTTTCTAACTCAATTCGTAAATTCTACTAGCTCCCCTAGTTGCCGATCCACCTTGATAAGACTCCCTCTGACCTCGATATCTGTCGACGCTGAATCTCCTCCTCCCGAGGAATTAAGGCTCTCGCTCTGAACTTTGAGATCAAACAACGTTGATCATGTTGGAACACTAATAAACAGCTCTGCGCTACTCTTGATAAAAACTCGAAAACTGATTGCATATTTCTCTCTATAATTCCGTGAGTAGCTTAGCCCGTAATGTCCGCCATATATAGCCCTTCCGCACATCATAGTTTCCTTGTACGAATCAATCACTATCTTCATAATACTTTCGTATATTCAAATCTTGATAAAGATAGAATTTAGCCAATCTAATCCCTTGAAATAAGGGATATAGAATATCTCGTCCCAATCCTTTTCCACAACCTAATCTCCTTCCTTCTTCCTACTTTATATATCTTATTCCAATCCCACAAATATGAGAGATGAAATATTTAGCGAATCAACTACTTTAAAGCGAGACTCATCCTTCTCGGATTCATACTTTTACACTAACCTTCTTCCATCATAACTTATTTTTTTATGTTACAACATAGTCACAAATTACCAATTAAAACATTTTGAACTTTACAGAAATTCTTGTCGATATTGGGATAAGAGTCAATATAACCCTATCTACTTGAGTAAGTCCCAATATAACTATATGATAATTTTTAGTACAAATATAACCCTATCTAGTTAATGAAAGTGCCAATATAACCCTCATACCCCATTTCCGGCATTCACCTCAATTTTCCGGCATTGACTCTATGTAAATAGACCAAAATACCTTTTGGGCTAACTCTGAAATTATATGGATAATTTTACCCACATAGTTTGCCGGACCGCCGCCGGACCACCGCCGGACTGCCGCAAGATTGGGTAGGGTTATATCAGCACATTAGTAAAAAATGTAGGGTCATATCAGCACATACTGTAGAATATAGGGTTTTAATGATATTTTATTTATTTTGTTGTGTTTAGTCCAGATTGATGATTCGATGACCTTTGGTGTTGTGTGTGATTGTTATTTTATTGTGTTCTTCGACCTAGAATTGATAAGTTCTGAAATGAGGCTATGATATGTGATAATGGTGTTTAATATTAATGATGGGTCATGATGTCAATTTTTATGTTGTATATGATATTGTTATGATGTTATAATGGTGTATATGATGATGTGGTCACCCGTTAAGGCTAGCGGAGTACCACACACTTAATATTTATAATATGTGCTGATATAACCCTAAAAGTTTTAAGAATTAGCTAATATAACCTTACAGACATTAGAAATGTGCTGATATAACCCCATAAACATTAGGAATGTGCTGATATAACCCAATAAGATTCCATAATGTGCTAATATAACCCTATTTGTTTCGGCAGCAATCCGGCGGCGAGTCTAAGGGTAATAACGTTATTTCCTATTTTTTGCATTTTAATTTTTTTCAGAAGGGCAAACATGTAATTTTATTAAATTCCGTCTAAAAGTTGTCAGAGATGGTTATATTGGCACTTTCACTAACTAGATAGGGTTATATTGGCACTTTCAAATACTGAAAGGTTATATTCACACTTATGTCAAATAGGTAAGATTATAGAAGCACTTTTTTCTTTGATATTTTAATCAAACCACGAACTAGAATTAACCATGCCTATGACATTCCGACAACTTTATAATAAACCCAAAAATAAAAGAAAATGAATACGCATTAAGTCATTCAATTCATAAACTAAATCACCACCACAGCAAACCGACTCTCTTGAACCTATCCTCTAACCCGACATTTCAGAAATGTTGAAATCTAGCCTCATATTCAAGTAGATTGCACACTATAGTTGGTGTCATCGACCTATGTGATATGGATGATGAAGTAGAGGATCTATCTCAGTGGAGAGTAGGGGAGGTGGTGGTGGTAATGTACGGGAGTGAGGTTATTGATTGTACTGGTGCAAAATTTGTCATTAACGGATCTGTTGCATATGATTATAGATTTTTTTAATTACCGTCTATCTTAAGCCTCAACCTCGGAAAGTAATTTAAAGTACTACATTCGTCCCAACAAAAATGATGCATTTACTTTTGCCTCACTCTTTTATGCAAGCTGATGTGACAGAGAATAATTGTGCAAATGTAGGGATATTTTGGGAAAGTTGTGGGTCTAGTCTGAAAATTGTTAAATTTAAAAGAGCACATTGTGAGAATTTAACAACAAATTTTTTACTATTTTGAATAATTTTGAAGTATGACATTTTTGTTGGAACGTACGAAAATGAAAATTGTGTCATTTTTGTTAGGACAAGGGGAATATTAATTATTATACTTAATTAAGCTGCATAAATACATATTAAGAATAGTGTTTCAAGCATGAACTTTGCAACACGTTACCATGTAAGGGGAAAGTGATAGTTTAGGTGTGCACTTTTAGGTGAAATTATGAGTTTCGTTCATATTTTTGCGCCATATTTTTGAAAGGTTCTTAGATTATTACGAAATGTTCTTAATTAGTTCCTTTACCGAATATAACACATTTTAATTAAGTTAACGGACACGATAACAGTTATCGAGATTTAAAAAGTTATAATTTAACAACTATTGATCACGTTGAGTAATTTAAATTTTTTTTCTCTTCTTCCCGTTTATTCTCCACTGTCTTTTCCATATGTTCCGAATACTGCCAATCCCACCTTACTGACGGTTTCTTCTATCGTCCTTGCTTTCCATGTTCACTACTTCCCAAAGGCAAAATATCACCACTAGAAAGGTCAACTCAATGTTGACCCACTTAATTCGACTAACAGTATGTGAGAGCAAATTAAGGACATTTCGTTACAATGTGGGAACGTTTAGGGAACAATGTATAAAAAGAAGAACAAAACCTATAATTTTACGTAAAAATGAATACCAAATCGGTCATTTTCGCAATAATACTCAAATATCCAAAAGGGAAGTTTTTACAAAGGGACAAGGAGAAGAAAGGGGGCGTATTCAAATTCTGTTGGCCAGCTTATCAGCTATGACAATCGGATTTTCCTTCTCCAACGCCGCGAGGCCGACGGTCTTGAAATCATAGAAGCACAGGTGACCTTCTACTCCATTTACCTCTGGATACCGATGCTTACTGCAAAAACTCCCCCCGCACCGACAACGAAATCCCAATAATCCCACCTTCTTGTCGCACCAGCTGCACCTGTTTTTCGAGTCCGACGACAACTGGTCCCCCGTAACCTTAATTCGAGGAAGGCGAAACCTCTCCGCTTTCAAATCGTCCCAAACAGTTCCGTCTGAATTTGTCCGATGTATAGCGTCCGGTGTGTTATTCTTGATTGCTTCTTCGTCAAGTTTCTCTAAATAGAACTTGTAGCATTTCGAACACAAGTCTTTTGTTGTTGCACTGCCGTAGAAGCCGCAGCCTCCGGCGCAAAGCGGTGCGGCCATGGAGTAATGCTATGGGTTTTTAAGGAATGATCGATCTGTGATCGTGAGTATTGTAATTTCCTTTTTTGAGTGAATTGTTTCTGTTTGGGGTATGGGCTTTTATATAGATTCTGATGATCCCGTGTTTTTCCATGTAATCCTATTGCTGCTCGGTTTTGTGTGGATTTGATATTTAGGATTTGATCTACGCCCCCCCAAATCTTATCTTATATTATTTTTAATTTATATATTAATAAAATGAGGGTCTCCTGTGAGGCAGGCTAAACTTTAGGCAGGGACCTTTTGATAAATCTAATAATAGATCCAGGGACCTATCTCTAATTATTTTACATGAGTTTATTTCTAATTATTTTTACATTTGCATATCTCTAATTATTTTAATGAGACCTATCATAATAACTTTCCAGGGGCATTTTCATCCAAATCTTTCCATCATTTTTCCACCACCTGCAATCAGCAAAAATAAATTCAAAAATATATTTTAAAAATGCAAAAAAATCAATAAAACACCACATCAAAAAACTGTTGAAAACATCAATAAAAAATAGCAGAACCTCATCAAAAAATTATAAAACATCAACTAAAACCTGCAGCAAAAAGTATACTAAAAAATCAAATAAAACAGCAAAACATATATAAAAAATCAAATAAAAATCAAAAAAATATTTTTTTAAACGCCGATTACGACTAACAAAAATTAAACTGAAAACCATAAAAAACTCAACAAGGCTAAATTATCATTTTAAAAAAACTACAAACATCAACTCCTAACAAGCAACCTTGAAGCACTTACAAGCTATAAACTAAGCACCTACAACCTAAATTTGAAGCACTAAAAAAAATGAAAACGTCAACGTAAGGGAAAAAAACACTCTAAAAAATCAACCATATCATCAAAAGAGCTACAAACATCAACTCTTAATAAGCAACGATTGAAGCACTTACAGGTTATAAAATAAGCACCTACAACCTACATTAGAAGCACTGGCAAAAAATGAAAAATGTCAACCTAAGGAAAAAAACACTACAAAAAATTAACCGTATCATCAAAAAAGCTACAAACATCAAGTCCTAACAAGCAACGATTGAAGCACTTACAAGTTGTACTCTACGCACCAATTTGTTTTCATAACACACACAAGTTATAAAATAAGCACCTACAACCTACATTTGAAGCACTAACAAAAAATGAAAAACGTCAACGTTAGGAAAAACACTACAAAAAAATTAACCATATCATCAAAAAAGCTACAAACATCAACTCTTACCAACCAACGATTAAAGCACTTACAAGTTTTACTTTAAGCACCAATTTGTTGTCATAAGATATACAAGTTATAAAATAAGCACCTACAACCTATATTTGAAGCACTAACAAAAAAAACGTCAACATAAAGAAAAAGACATTACAAAAAATCAACCATATGAATAAGGCTACAAACATCAACCCCTATCACCTAAGACTCATCTCGAAAATGAAAATCATCAACATGAGAGAAAGACTAAAAACATCAAAATAAAAGCTACTGTACCTCAACAGTATAAATTATTCACTCTGAAAATCATAAAACATCAACGATTTTTAAATTTTTTTTTTACACACATCAACTCCTAAGGCTTGAAACTCATATGGTAAATGAAAATCATCAAAATAAGAAAAAAGCCACTACAAACATCAACTCCTATCACCAAAACCTTAGCCGGAAAATGAAAAAACATCAACATGAGCAAATAAAAAAACTATAAATATCAATATATATTACCCAAAAAAAACTACAAAACCTCAACTTATATAAATTAAATCTCATCCGAATAATGAAAAACATCAACATAAGAAAAAAAAACTAAAAACATCAACAAAAAGCTATAGTACCTTAAGAATAAAAATTCTTCAAAAAAATGAACCTTGAGAGATTTGAACCTAGGTATCTAACCTCAAAGTCTAGAACATTAACCACTTCACCAAATACTCTTATTGAAAATAGTCCCAGTAAAATAATGTTAAAACCCAGCATTTACATCAGGAAAATAAAATTTTCAAAATAAAGGTCACAACTGAGATTCGAATTTAAGACCTCAACCTCAATAAAGATAGTGCTGACCACCGGACCAAACAAACATTATTGATAACAAGATCAGTCAAGTAATTATCAAACCTCATCAAGTGTGTGAAAAAAGTAAACACAATAGTTAAACCTCACCTTACCTGAGCAGAAGTTCAACTGCCCGCCGCGCCTGTTACCGTCGACGGCGAGTGCTTACACGTGCAGGTCATCTTCTTCAGTTAAGCGTGCTTGGAGGAAGAATGCAGCACTGCCATCTCCGACCTCACCTCGACGTTGTTGCGCCTTGCGCCGTCACTGCATGCAAACCTTAGCCCCTGCCGATTGAAGCGTCGCCACCGTCGTCGTCGATCTAAGCACGAATCGCCATCTCTTCTCCTTCCATCGCCTCACATTTACTCTCCGTCGCGCTTCCTTAAATTGCCGTCGGCGTCGAGTTCTACAAACCCTAGCCCCACCGTGTTCGCGTTGCTCCGCCACGAACGCCGGAGAATCATTGCGAATTGCACGCCTGCGAGCTAGGTACGACTCGGAGGCGCGGTTGACGAGCTTGCTGGAGGAGAAGAAATGCCGACAAAAATCGGTGGTTTCGCGATGGGAAACAGACAGAGCAAATTGACGGATTTTGGCAAAAACCCGGTGAATTTCCGGCGTAAAACCATCGGGAACTGTCAGCCTTGGCGGTTTCTGATCGGCGAGGGAAAAAATGAAAATTGGAAAATCTGATTTTTTTGTGTGTGATAGTTATAGTATTTCGATAATTGAATAGTAGGTCGCTGAATTTATGGGCATATTTAAAAAATGGTTTTTCTAACGAGTGCCCATGGGCACTCGTTAACAACTTCAGATTCCATCGAAAACTGTATTATTAAATGCAAATCCATCGAAAACTGTGTAATAGTACATAGGGAATGTAAGTTTTTGAGGGATGTCATTAATCATTAACTCTATTTGCATTTAATAACACAGTTTTCGATGGAATCTGAAGTTGTTAACGAGTGCCCATGGGCACTCGTTAGAAAAACCGTTTAAAAAAAACCACCCCAAATTTTTTATTTTTATTAATTGCATAATAGGATTTGTCAAAAGTTTAGAATGGCTAAAGTTTTGTGAAAATGAGGAGCTCTCTTGATAATTGGTACGACTGTCCTTAAACTATAGTCGGTTCACTGTATTTTTCACATATACAATTCATTTGTTAAATTAAAAACTTAAATTTAAAATTTATATAAAATAAGTATTAAGTTAAAGAGTCCGTCTCTTGAAAGACGGTCTTTCCATAAGTTATGGAAAGACAAAGGTTTAAAGTGTAAATTATAAGAAATGAAGATAAAATTTTCGGATTGCATGAACTGTGTTATAAATTTTATAACTACTACATGTTACATACTAAAATTTTAATATTGTAACTAACACCTTTTACCTTTTATTATTCTAATTATACCCCGTCTTTTCATAACCTTATGGAAAGACCGTCTTTCCCAAGACTTTGCCAAAGTTAAATATTGTACTCTATATAATTTTAATTATATTTTCACATTCAAACACAAATTATCATATATTATAACTTATAAAATACAATGTTTAAATTTAGAAATTCATATTGCTGTCCATAAGTTTATGGACATATAGGCCACCTCTACTGAATCTTCCACTAATAAAATTTTACAGTGAAACTAGTACATTCTTATTTTATAAAGATGAGTAAAGTGTTGAGAAAGACCGTCTTTCAATAGACTTATGGAAAGACAGAGTTTAATTAGAATAATAAAAAGGTAAAAGATTTTATTTTCAATATTTAAACTTTATTATGCAACGTACATTAGTTATAAAGTTTATAACCCGATTAATACAAACTAAAAATTTTATCTTTATTTCTTTTAATTTGAAGTTTAAACCTTGATTTTCTTTCCAGAGACAATCTCAAAGTTAAAATGAAACTCTAAATAGGAACATAGAAATGAAACTTTAAATAGGAAAAGTCAGCACGAGGAAACTGATGCATTTTTTTTTTGACATTTAATTTAGCAGGATGAAGTGGTCGAAAACTACTGCCCGCCAAATTTTTGATAAAAGAATAATAATAAGGAAACTACTGCATAACTTACTTTAATATGGGAATTGAATGTTAGTCTAGCGGTTGAATTCTAGTGCTATTATTATGAGGTCATGGGTTTAATTTTCACCGGGGGAGGGGAGGGATTTTATTGAGGCTCATTTGAGTTATTACCCTTTTTTTTAAAAAAAAAACTGCATAAATTACTTTAACAATATCCAAATGGAAATTCGTCAATCCGAAATTAAAATGAGTTCAACGGTTGAATCCAAAAGCAAACTGGATTTGGTTCTTTCCTTTTTCATGCTAGTCAAGTACTTCATTTATTTCCTACGCTGAAAAGCCGCAGTACATAATTGATGCAGGGCGAATGATGGCGAAGAAGCGATGGATCGCGATAAAGATCTGATACAATCTTGAACTTTTACGTTTGAATGTGTAGAATCAGGCGATTCTGATTTGAGGTTGTCAAGGCCTCAAAATAGTAATATACTATTTTTGAGTGTTTTTCAATTTTCATTTAATTTTGAAATTTATTAATTCTAAATTTCCATTTTTATTTTTTTCCATTTTTCTTCCGAATTCAGTATTTAAGGACCTCATATATTTTCGGAGATTTCATCTTTCATAATAATATTTTTCAAGAATTATTTTTCTCTGGTAGATTTCAGAACCAAACCCTAAGATTCGTGTTTGGAAATCTTTTTCGATTATTCCTGGAATTTTGTTTTACCGGATTATCTTAATTATTACTACTATGTTCCAACATAACATATCTAACCAAGTACGCAATAAAGTAAAGCATAAAGACACGAGTCTTGGTTACACAGATCGGTGAAATCCACCTACATCTGCGGGGCCTGGCTCAGTTCAGAATGAATCCACTAATCAGAAAGATACAGTACAGATTCACCATACAATTAAATTTGTGAGTATAAAGCAGCTGTGATGTCCCATTTTAAAGTCCATGAGCAAATCAGAACTCTCCATGATTATCTCTATAATATTCATATTCCTTATCTGCTTTTGAAGCATATCCAAATCACATAAATAAAGGGATTTTCGTTATCTCAAATATCCCACAATATTCCATAAATCCAATTTCATATTTGTAGGGATTTTCCTTAAACCTAATATGCTTCTATCACCACCTAATATATTGCAGAATATTCAGACTTCCATAAATCAACATAATCGTAATATTCTATTATTTCATAAAATCCTTTTAGGCGGTTGTGGTTGCTGTTTGTATGTTCCAACATGGAATGTTTTTCGTTTCCAAAGTAGTTCACAAATTGCCAATTAAATAATCAATGAAACCGCTTGACAATCTCCCCCTTTGGCATTTGTGAACCCAATCATTTTGGAAATAAGAACTCAACAAAAATAATTCCACTCACAACATAAGTATCCCGGACATCCACTTATGTTGGAAAAAAGATATAAGTACTGAATCTGATTATATAAGAATACTACGAATATTAGAAATCCAGAACAAAACAATTTAGATTACAACACTAAATAAAATCAAAATAATATCCAAAATAATTTAAAATATTCTTCCCCTGGGCCATGAATTGCCAAAGGCACAAAAACACAAAAAATATCAATAAAATCTGCTCCCCCTGAATTCAACACATGACCTCTGTTGGAACATAGTCAGTTCAGTCCCATCAATCATGTTCAGGAGCAGCATCCTATTGATGTGCCCATTTTATACGGTTATATTAGGGTTTTTGGGATTAACTTTTGTACACTTTTGTGCTCTAAATGTGACATTTTGCCTTGAAATTATCTAAGGAGGGTTAAAAGAGACTTTGACGTTTTTATCACTTTTTAGAGAATTTTGTGTGACAAGGTAATTTGTTTGAAGACTTTGAAAACTTTGAAGACTTTGAAGAATATCTTTGAAAATTTGAAGACTTGCATTTGAGCTTTTTGAAGATATGAAGAGTTGAAGAGGTGAAGAAAGGAGAGCAAAGCAAAGGGTGAAGGATGATCTATGTTTTGAAGCAGAGTTTTCAGAATTTTCCGAGAAGAATCAGCCTCCAAGAGTGGTACCATTGGATTCCTCTTCTCGAGTACTATAAAATTGACTACAAGAAATCCCAAAACGGATCAACGGTTCACCCGGAGGAAGCAAAACAAAACGGGACTAAATTTTACTGATCTGGTCGCAACTCGCGATGCTTAGTCGCGACTCGCGACGGCCTCGCGAATTTTGCCCTGCAGCCTATTTTTTATCCCCTTTTTCTTGTACTATAAATACCTCTTCACCCACTTCTTCCCAAGTCTCTAAGCCCGACTTGGGGGCTTCAAACCCTAGTTTTTCACCATTTTCTTCCATTGTCTTCTTCTTTCTTTGTAGATTTTTGTTCTATGTTATGGGTTTTAGTTCTCTAGCTTAGTTTTATCTTGGGAACAAAGGATTGAAGCTTCCATGTCTATGTAGTAAGAACCATTATATCTATCTATTTGGTGTTTTTGCTATTGTGCATTTATAAGAGCTTTGAATGTTAATTGTTAAGTGCATTGATGTTGTTGGGAGCTTGAGTATATGAAATACTTGTATGAATTGCTTGTTAGGGTTTGGGGAAGTGGGTTGATTTCCCCCCTTTTCTTGTTAGGAATATATGGGTATGATTTAGAGCTTCTTAAATGATGTTGGTGTGTTGATAATTGCTAGGTGAATGTGATGATGTCGAATTCGTTGTCATGTTTATTTTAGGTAGCAAATGAGAGAGGTCTTTGAATGTCGATCGTTCTTGACTAATCTTGTGTAAATGCATGAATTGGTTAAATGCTTAGACATGGTGTAATGTTTATAAGTGTTGCTATGCTTGTTGATTCTTCGTGCTAAATGCCATCAATGGGATACTCTTAGTCCTAAGGGAGTCATTGGTGAGGTTTGACAAGAGATGTCGAATTCACTCTTGTAAACTACTACCTAAGAAGGATGGAAGATTTATCTTCACAACAAGTAGTTGAAGTATTGAATAGATTGTTTCACTCGTTCTTGAAGCCTTTGTTATTTAGCATTTATGTATTCTTGATGGTATGTTTCACTTCATTTATGCCATGGGTTGTTTGAGAATAGGAAGTGTTTTTATGATTGAAGTGTTCGGGTGTTAGGAAAGTGACAAATTCCTTAGCTCCTTTGAATGAAAATCTATGAACATGAACTTAGAACTTCTTGTGCATAATGTGTTGTGATTCTTGCTAGATAAGTATGTTAATGTTAAGTCAAGTAATGAATGTGATAGAATGAGTGAATGGTTCAATGATCTACATTAGGTTTGGAAGTGGATATCCACATAGGCGGAACCACGTTTAGGCGGGGGCAGGCGCGCGTCTGCCCTGAGATCCGTCGGCCAGCGAGAATTACTGTTCCCGGCCAACGAAAGGGGGTTTCCGGCCTATGGCGGCGTAGGCACGCGGTGGGGAGACCGCCGACCGGAAGCTATGGAGAAGGAAGAAGAAGCCTGCTCTGTTTTCTTTTTTTTCCCAAACTCGACGTCAAACGACGTCGTTTGTTTAAGTTGTTTTTTTTTTAATTTTACAGATGTATGTGTTAAAAAAAACAAAACCCAAACGAAAATGGCCCAAGAGGCCATGGCCCAAATTATTCAGCCACTGCCTCCCTCTCGCCTCTCGCCTCTGCTCACAGTCTCACTCTCTCAGTCTCAGTTCACCGCCGGCCGCCGCCACGGGCCCATGGCGCCACCCACCACTGCCAGTTCGCCACCGCTCTCCACCAGTCCGCCACCACCGGCAGCCACACCGCCAAGATCCACCGCCATTTAGGTATTTAAAAATTCAAATTTCAATTTCAATTTAATTCAAACTCTTGAACTAAAATTGAAAGATCCAAAACATGAATTTAATTGTTTCTAGTTCAATTCCTTTTCAATTTTGATTTTAGTTATGCAATATTGTTTTTATTCAATTCATTTTAATTTTCGTTTGAATTGTGATTTGTGAGATTTTGTGAATTTGTGATTGTGAGGTTATTTAAATTCATTGTGATTTTCGTTTGAATTGTGATTTGTGAGGTTATTTAAATTCATTGTGAATTTGTGATTGTGAGATTTTCGTTTTTATTCAATTCATTGTGATTTTCGTTTGAATTGTGATTTGTGGGATTTTGTGAATTAATAATTTAGCGTTTATCAGTGATCAATGATCTAGGACGTTTTGCTCAGCATATGGTTCAATCACGTAGCCATGTCGTCTTTCCATTGCTATATCGTCTTATTCAGTTGGCATTAGTTCTACCCGTTGCAACTGCTTCAGTTGAACGAGTTTTTTCTGCTATGAAAAAAATCAAGACTGATCTACGTAATAGAATGGGAGATGAATGGTTGAATGATATTATGAGGGTTTATGTTGAGAAAGGGGTTTTTGTTAAGATTGAGAATGAAGCAATCATGCAACGTTTTCAAATTTCGGAGCCTCGTAGGATTAAATTGCCTCCACTTCCTAAACCTGCTTCTAGCATTAGAATGTAGTTTTTTTAGTAGTGAATTTGTATGACTTATTGTATTGTACTCATCTTATTATATTATGTTAATCGATCATTTGTTTTTGAGTTGTACAAAAAAAAATTTCAAGTACAGTGCAATTTCAGCCTACCCTCACATTTTTTCCTGGTTCCGCCACTGGATATCCATTGCCCCCAAGGCTTTATCTTTGTAGTTTTAAACCCCTTTTTCTTAGTTTTGTTTTATGATTAGCATAGTTACTTAACCTTGCTAGTTATCTTGTCTTTTAACTTTCATAACTTAGGACAACCAACCATCCAAACCCCCCCTTTTACATACATTTTATATGTATGCATATATATCTAATCCTAGCCTAATATCAACCTTTTGTGCCTAAACGCTTAGGAAGATCCCTCTTCTTCGTGGACGACCCCGACTTGCCGCTATCTACTTAGTTGTAGATAGTAAGCATAAAATGGCTTATAAATATTAACTTTGAGAGGTACGGCGATGGTCTCCCAAATTTTGGCGCCGCTGCCAGGGAAGAGGCGTTTATTCTTAAGTATTTAGGTGTATTTGGTTGCATATTAGCTAGTTGTTTTTATTTTCCACTCCTTGGTGGTTGTTTTTTTTCGGAGTAGGTATTGCTTGAGTTCTTGGTGAGCTTTTATCGAGAACACTTGCAATATGATTTCAGACTTTTGAAATTTTTTTTAAAAAAAATGGAGCGTCTCACCTTGAGGGAACTCATGATGAGAAGAGAGGCTCAACAAGCAAGGTTTTGTAGGATGTGTTATTCCGACCATCCTACTGAGTCTTGCTATTTGTTGTGGGGAGAGCACTATGAGGGAGAAAGAACCCTTGGTTTCCAAAACCAAGGATATTATGAAGAGTGCTACCAAGAGGTAGGAGATGTTGGTTTTCAAGGGCAAGAAGCTCAAGAATGGTTTCCATACCACAATCCTTACAATCCGGAATGGAGTGGTAACCCAGATTGGTGGTATGAGAATGAGCCGGAAAACCAACAATACGAGCAAAATAGTTGGCCATCACCACCTTATACCATACCCCAAAACCAATCCCAACAAGGAAGTTCAAGTTTGACACGTGAGGAAGTCATGAATACAATAGCAAACTTGAACTCCTTTACTAATGAGGAGCCGGACACCCGGCTCTCCTCTAGTGTTGAGGCTATTGAGGGGCATGTGAGGATTATATTAGAAGCGTTGGCCCAAATGGAAGCTCGTAATTCCGAAAATACACCATCCCAAATCGAACTCGAGGATTTGGTGAGTGAGGTCACCATGGGAAATGATTTTGAGTTCGAAGGGGATGAGGAGTTGGTTGTTGAGGATAGAAAAATGGAGGAAGAGGTGATCGTGCTAAATTCATTAGCATCGTCACCCCTTCTCCCACCTAATGAACCAACTCTATCATTTTTGGAATTTTTGAGGAAGACGAGAGAGGAGCCGAAAGATTATCCCAAGCCTCCTAACCACTCAACTCCCTTCAAACCTTCTCCACCTCAACAAAACTTTCCTCTTGAAAGTTTTGTACCCCCACCTCTCTACTTTTGGAAGCTCATGGTGAAGGGGTTCAAGCCTTCACCATATGGATAACATTAGGGTCGTGCCGACGACCTAAAATATACGGAGCTTTGTCGTGCTGACGACGTAAATAAATTCAGCCTTTATTTTAGTTTTGTTGCTTAGTTTTTGTTGTTTTGTCTTGTTCTTTTTATGGTGTGTTTTTCTGTGATTTTGTAGCAAAGTGAAGTGCATTGCAGTGGAGGTGATGAAGGAATGAGATCAATGAACAAAGGAAGAAAGCTTGGACGGTTGGTAAGTAAAGAAAAATCCTAAGTGCTGGGATGCCCTGCCGTCGCGAGTCGCGATGGGTACGTCGCGAGTCGCGACGAACAGGGAAGCAAAATTCACTCCCAGTACCAACTTTCTGCGAGTCACAACGGCCTCATAATGGGCCATCGTGATTCACGACAGGGAGGTCGCGAGTCACGACGAGATCAGAAAAGTTTTGCTAAAAATCTGCTCCCGGCCTCAACTTTTCGAGAGTCGCGACGGTCCCGTCGTGAGTTGTGACGAAGCATTGCGAGTCGCGACCAGTTCAGTCGCGAGTTGCGATGGAAAATCCAAGTTTTCATCTGTTCTTAAACATTGCATGATCCTTCCTTCTTCTCCACCCAACACTCCCAAGAACCACCACATACCCGCTCATTCCTCCACCATCCTACGTATATTGGCATATAAACATTCTTGCATCTTTATAGTACCTTTGTTAATTGTAGTATGCCGACTACATCATTGTGACCATAAGTGCATATCCTATAATGATGCTTGTATATATGTTGATATATGTTGGATATTTTTAATGAATAATCTTATAGTGGTGGTTGAGGGTGGATTGGTTGTTCTTTGAGAATGCTATGGTTATTAATTCTCTATGCTAAACCTAGTATTACAAATCCTTATGTACTTGTGAGTTCAATGTTGTTCTTTGTGGTGTTAGTCTTGATCAAACGGCGCCACGGAGACAATGCTTTTCTCGAGGGGTGAGTCCTTCTACGGCATCTTTGCTCCCCTTTCGGCTCTGAAACCAATGGCGGGGCCAATTCTATACAAGTGCATGGGATTGCGCCATATCACCGGCGAATACGCGGAGAAATGGGTGTCACTCTACCCCTTGCTTTGAGTTTTATTGTTCTTGCCTTACATGTTTACATTGAGGGCAATGTAATGTTTTAAGTGCGGGGAGGGGTTAGAGGAATCACATGCATGCTAGCTTGTTTTGGAATGTTTTTTGCTAATTTTTATTGGAAAAACATGAGAAAATGAAAAAAATATATATTGAAAAAAAAGAAAAAAAAAAGAAAACCCGCTAAGTTGAAAACCCAAGAGGGTAACTTAGGCAACATTGGGGGCCGGATAGGTCGAAAACCCGAAAGGGCGGCCTAGGAAAAAATGAGAGGCTAAAATGTGCGGAAAAAGGTGAGATGTGAGCCGAAGAAACATGATGTGTGGCTAGGATGAAAACTCGAAAGAGCTCCTAGGCAAAATGAGAGAAAAAGAGAGAAAAAGGAAAATGCTATGATTTCACTCATTTTCCGGTGTTGGAGTCATAAGGTTGCGGTTGTCACATGGATGGATCGGGTAGCTCAACATCTAGAGACCTCTTGGGATTGGGTAACTTAGTGGGTTAGGGAACGAAGTATGGTTGTGAAATTCTTGATCCCTTTATACTTCGTTTTTCGATGATATATTGGCATTAGGTGAAGCATGTGTTTGAACCTCCTATATGGTTTTAGCTTCATTTTATGTCATTAGATTTTGGTTGATATATTGGCATTAGGTGAAGCATGTGTTTGAACCTCCTATATGGTTTTAGCTTCATTTTATGTCATTGGATTTTGGTTGATATATTGGCATTAGGTGAAGCATGTGTTTGAACCTCCTATATGGTTTTAGCTTCATTTTATGTCATTGGATTTTGGTTGATATATTTGCATTAGGTGAAGTATGTGCTTAAACCTCTTAAATGGTTTTAACTTCATTTTGTGTCATTGGACTTTGGGAATATCAATTCGGGACTTTGAAACATTTTTATGGGTAGTGAATTGATAAGTGGTAGGTTTGGTTAGATTTAGGATTGGGGTTGTGTGTGTGAAAAATTCTCATGTGAGCTTTTATTTTGGGATTTATGATATTGAGAGTTTTTGTGAGGCTTTGATTGGGGGAATATTAGTTTAGGATATGGACATATGAATTCCTCCTTGTGCTTGAATCTCTTCTTACTCGAGGGCGAGTAAGGTTTAAGTGCGGGGAGGTTTGATGTGCCCATTTTATACGGTTATATTAGGGTTTTTGGGATTAACTTTTGTACACTTTTGTGCTCTAAATGTGACATTTTGCCTTGAAATTATCTAAGGAGGGTTAAAAGCGACTTTGACGTTTTTATCACTTTTTAGAGAATTTTGTGCGACAAGGTAATTTGTTTGAAGACTTTGAAAACTTTGAAGACTTTGAAGAATATCTTTGAATATTTGAAGACTTGCATTTGAGCTTTTTGAAGATATGAAGAGTTGAAGAGGTGAAGAAAGGAGAGCAAAGCAAAGGGTGGAGGATGATCTATGTTTTGAAGCAGAGTTTTCAGAATTTTCCTAGAAGAATCAGCCTCCAAGAGTGGTACCATTGGATTCCTCTTCTCGAGTACTATAAAATCTACTACAAGAACTCCCAAAACGAATCAACGGTTCACCCGGAGGAAGTAAAACAAAACAGGACTAAATTTTACTTATCTGGTCGCGACTCGCGACGGCCTCGCGAATTTTGCCCTGCAGCCTGCGTTTTTCTCCCCTTTTTCTTGTAATATAAATACCTCTTCACCCACTTCTTCCTAAGTCTCTAAGCCCGACTTGGGGGCTTCAAACCCTAGTTTTTCACCATTTTCTTCCATTGTCTTCTTCTTTCTTTGTAGATTTTTGTTCTATGTTATGGGTTTTAGTTCTCTAGCTTAGTTTTATCTTGGGAGCAAAGGATTGAAGCTTCCATGTCTATGTAGTAAGAACCATTATATCTATCTATTTGGTGTTTTTGCTATTGTGCATTTATAAGAGCTTTGAATGTTAATTGTTAATTGCATTGATGTTGTTGGGAGCTTGAGTATATGAAATACTTGTATGAATTGCTTGCTAGGGTTTGGGGGAAGTGGGTTGATTTCCCCCCTTTTCTTGTTAGGAATATATGAGTATGATTTAGGGCTTCTTAAATGATGTTGGTGTGTTGATAATTGCTAGATGAATGTGATGATGTCGAATTCGTTGTCATGTTTATTTTAGGTAGCAAATGAGAGAGGTCTATGAATGTCGATCATTCTTGACTAATCTTGTGTAAATGCATGAATTGGTTAAATGCTTAGACACGGTGTAGTGTTTATAAGTGTTGCTATGCTTGTTGATTCTTCGTGCTAAATGCCATCAATGGGATACTCTTAGTCTTAAGGGAGTCATTGGTGAGGTTTGACAAGAGATGTCGAATTCACTCTTGCAAACTACTACCTAAGAAGGATGGAAGATTTATCTTCACAACAAGTAGTTGAAGTATTGAATAGATTGTTTCACTCGTTCTTGAAGCCTTTGTTATTTAGCATTTATGTATTCTTGATGGTATGTTTCACTTCATTTATGCCATGGGTTGTTTGAGAATAGGAAGTGTTTTTATGATTGAAGTGTTCGGGTGTTAGGAAAGTGACAAATTCCTTAGCTCCTTTGAATGAAAATCTATGAACATGAACTTAGAACTTCTTGTGCATAATGTGTTGTGATTCTTGCTAGATAAGTATGTTAATGTTAAGTCAAGTAATGAATGTGATAGAATGAGTGACTGGTTCAATGATCTACATTAGGTTTGGAAGTAGATATCCATTGCCCCCAAGGCTTTATCTTTGTAGTTTTAAACCCCTTTTTCTTAGTTTTGTTTGATGATTAGCATAATTACTTAACCTTGCTAGTTATCTTGTCTTTTAACTTTCATAACTTAGGACAACCAACCATCCAAACCCCCCCTTTTACATGCTTTTATATGTATGCATATATATCTAATCCTAGCCTAATATCAACCTTTTGTGCCTAAATGCTTAGGAAAATCCCTTTTCTTCGTGGACGACCCTGACTTGCCGCTATCTACTTAGTTGTAGATAGTAAGCATAAAAGGGCTTATAAATATTAACTTTGAGAGGTACGGCGACGGCCTCCCACCTATGCTTCCAAAAGAGCCTTCTCCCCCTTAATCTTTGCCTTTTCTGCTTCAAGAGTAGCTATTTGGATGGCTATGGCCCCCAACCTTGCATTCAGAACCATCAACTTAGCCTTGATCTTAGCACCGCAGAAGTGGAAGTCTCTGGATTCCAAGGAAGATCATGCACTTGTCTCATCTCATGGGTATTATTATTTGGCCGAAGGAACTCAGTATCGATAATTATATCCTTTGCTTTGCCCTTCACCTTTGCACTCCTAGCAAATGCAAAAATCAAACAATGATAAACTAATGCATACTTAGCCTTGGGAGCAATAGCATGCCTAACAATATTATGCTGAATGAACAACCCCAGGTTGGCTGGTTCCATGTTCCAACATAGTACAACAACTTTTCCATCTCTCTTGTTAGACGTGTAGTGTTGGAAAATGACATCCAACAATTCACTGCCACCTCATAAAGACAAAAAAATCTTGATGATAGGCAGGATGCATGTGAATACCATGTGTCTGGCCACTCAGTCTTGTACCCACCAGAAATCACTTCTAGGATTATGTTATCTGTCACATTCAACTCATCATAAAAGACACTTTAAAAGTTCGAAGTTCTCAGCCCTAATATCTTTTTCATCCTAGCAGCAGAGAAATCAATCACCTTTCCCCTTACATAGACTCTATCAAACCACGAGGAGTCATCTTCCAAGTTTCCAGCCATTAAATTTGAGTAAATCCCAGTAACAACCTGCTTGTTATACTGAAGTTGCACAGTAACAGCCCTCTTCAGCCCAATCAACTCCAAAAAATCTGTAAATCCACTAGTTCTGTAAGCCTATAGGTCCACTGGTCTTTCAGAAATTATCTTTCTCTCTGCAAAAATTTCTCCCATCTCCTTACAATTATTATCAAAGTAAGTCTCATAAAAAGCATCACTTACAAGAGGAGGTGGCATCACATTCTTCTTCTTCTTTAATGCATCTTTGGTTTTCTTTTTGGATCTCTTGGCTGGTGGAGAATTCTCAACAGCAGACATCTTCCTCTTTTCCCTTATAGTTTGAATGAACTCATCCAAAACATCAACACTGGAGTGGTTCAAATTTGACTCTTGTGTTGGAACATACTCAGCTTGTTCAACCTCTTCATCCTCCTCAGTATCTGCTTCACCCTATGTTCCAACGTGATGCTCATCCCGACTCCTCCTGTATCAGGTCAAATCCTCTGTTTTTCCTCCTTATGAATATTCCAGATCATCATACACATTCCCAGTAAAATCAAACTGGTCTTGACCTCCCATATCAACATCATCAACCTCCATGTATTCAGCAGTCTCTGACTCTTCCCTGTGTGTTAGAACATACCTAACACTTTCTTCTCCTCCACCGTCTATAACCTCAATGATCACAGGCCTTCTAAGTTTTTCAATTCTCCTAGTAGAATCAACATCATAGAACCCTAATGGCATCATATCAGTAGATTTAACCACTTTTAATCCCTCAGCCTCATCATCATTAATCTCTTCAACCCTAACATTACTAGGGCCAAGAGCATATGAATAATCATGGAACCTATCCTTCCCATTGTATACACCATATTTGCCTCTCAACAGCCTAGGATTATGATTCTCAATATCCCCAAGGTCTTTTATATCCAGAGTAAACAATTCTTTGACATTCACATTAAGGACTTCCCCTTTCAAGTTCTTAAACTTAGACACGTCTAAAGTGATCCTATTTGCTTCAACCCATTCAAAAAATCATCCATCGAATTAAATACCATACCATGCAACTTGAAGGTTGGAGGATTCAAACCAGTTACCTTTTGGTAGGGAGATTTACCCTTGTCCTTGGATTCGTCCTTCTGTTCACTGCCGCCATTCGGATTCCCGTCCATGGTTTCTTCCCTCTGTTCATTCTCGCCATTGGTATTCTCTGGAATGTGAAAATTTTCTTGGATCTTGTTTTCGGCCATGGTAATTTTTTAGGTTTGAAGAGGTTTTTGGCAAAGAGTTTTCTTGTGAAGAGAAAGTGTTTGAACTCAACTCAAAATTCTCAAGATGAAATCCCAAAAATTTTGGCAACAATTTATCACAAGAAATGCAAAAATGCCATGGAATGTGAGAGTGGAGGCCAAAAATAGAGTGAGATGGAGACAAAGTTTGAACCAAAATTAAACTCTCCCTTTTTTACCTCTTTTACCACGCAATGCCTTTTTCCCTTTCCAAGAAAGGTAATGATTCCACTTTTCCCACTTGTCAATTCATGTCACACCTCCTTGCACTTCCAACATACTATGTCATCACAACTTCTATTTTTGTAGCATTTTTCATCTTTCTATTTTTTGTGTTTTTCTAATTTTCTGTACACAAAAATAAAGTGGAAAAAAATATTTACAGCTAAATAAAAGCTATATAAAGAAATACCTCAAATCTGACAAACACTTATGTGTTGTCTGAGAAGCTCAAACGTGGCAGTATCCAACGATTTTGTGAAGATATCTGCAAATTGCTCAGATGTTGGAACATAGACCACCACCACTTCCTTCCTTTCAACAAGATCTTAAATAAAATGATGCCTGATGTCAATACGCTTGGTTCGAGAATGCTAAACTGGATTTTTAGAAATATGAATAGGATTTGTGTTGTCACATAAGATCTTTAGCGGCCCTTGAAGAATTCTATAATATTTCAACATTTGCTTCATCCATAATAGTTGTGTACAATAACTTCCGGCAGCAAGATATTCAGCTTCCGCAGTAGACGGAGAGATCAAATTTTGTTTCTTAATGTACCAAGAAACTATATCCGTGCCAATGAAGAAACACCCACCTCTAGTGCTTTTACGATCATCTGCATTACTAGCCCAATCATAGTCAATGTACCCAATCATATCAGAGTCTTGATTCTTAGAATACCAGACACCATACTCAGAAGTCTCACTCACATATCAAATAATTCTTTTGACTGCAATTAAATGGGATTCCTTCAGGTCAGCCTGAAATCTCGCACATATTCCTACGCTGAAACATATATTTGGTCTACTAGTTGTCAAATACAATAGACTCCCAATCATGCCCCTATATAATTTCTTATCAACTCCAACTACTTTCTCATCTTTCACTAGTTTATCAGAAACCCCCATAGGTGTTCGAACTGCACGGGAATTGCTTAGTCTGAATCTCTTTACTAAGTTCAGGGCATGCTTACTCTGATTTATAAGTAGACCATTCTTTTCTTACTTGACTTGCAGACCTAGAAAGTAAGTGAGTTCTCCAACCATACTCAATTCAAATTCGGCTTGCATCACAGTAACGAAATCCTGCACCATAGATGATGGAATATAACCAAACACAATATCATCAACATAGATTTGGGCAATCAAATCTTAGAGGCCTTTTTTAGTACAAATAATGTGCGATCTACTCCCCCTCGACAATAACCTTTCCGAATTAGAAAGTTAGTAAGTCATTCATACCATACCTACGGTGCTTGTTTCAGACCATACAACGCCTTCTTAAGTAGAAACACATGGTGAGGGTAATGAGGATCCTCAAATCCTTTAGGTTGCTCAAAACAAACTTCTTCATTTATCACACCATTTAGAAAATCCCTTTTGACATCCATTTGATATAGAGTAAAATTCATAGAGCAAGCAATAGCAAGTAAAATTTGAATCGACTCTAACCCTGCGAACTGGTGCGAATGTCTCATCAAAATCCATTCCTTAAACCTGAGTGTATCCTTGAGCTACCAATCTAGCCTTGTTTCGAGTGATTTATCCATCAACATCTGATTTATTCTTAAAGATCCACTTTGTGCCAATGATATTCACACCTTTAGGACGAGGAGTGAGATACCATACATTATTTCGTGTGGACTGACTAAGTTCTTCTTACATTTCTGCAATCCAGTATTCATCAAGTAAAGCCTTCTTTTTGTTCTTGGGTTCAATGATAGAGATGAAACATTGCAATCTTGCTAATTTCTTGTAATCAACCCAAGAGATTGAACGAGTACTCCTTGTCATAGGTTCTGGTTGCACCTGTGTTGGAACATGCGATGAGTTAGTGGGAGATGATATTCCAACATACTCAATATCTTCAGGTTCAGTAGGATAGTCAGTCTGCTCAAATGTTCCAACATTCGTTGGTTCGTCAGGTTGACTGTGCTGTGTTAGAACATGGTCTTCATCTAGTTCACTTCTCCATTACCAGATACTTTTCCTTTGTCTGAATCATCCACAATAACATTTATGGATTCCATGAGAGTATTTGTTCAAAGATTGAAAACATGATAAGCCCGGATGTTCACAGAATAACCAAGAAAAATTCCAATATCACTATGATTGTTGAATTTTGCCAATTGCTCCCTATCTCTGAGAATTTAGCACTTGCTTCCAAACACGTGAAGTTACGAGACATTTGGCTTCCTGAACTTCCAAATCTCGTAGGATGTTTTGCTTATGAATGGACATAGATACACTCAGTTGTTTGTGAATTTCTTTATCGGCTAACATGACTAGAGCCATCTCTTGAAGAGTATTGCTCTTTCTTTCCACAATGCCATTCTACCGAGGAGTGGTTGGTGTAGAGAACTCATGTTGAATTATGAGTTCATCACAGAAGTTGCTGAATTGAGAGTTTTCAAATTCCCTTCCATGATCACTGCGAATTCTGACAATCTTCTCAACTGGACTACCCTTTTATGTCTTTTTTTATCACAAGACTTCTAAACACTGCCACAGTATTCGATTTTTCTTTTAGAAAAGATAGGTAAATCTAGAGAAATCATCAACACATACAAAGATATATTTCTTTGTGCCTATACTAGGTGTATTGATGGGACCCATCAAATCCATATACAATAATTCCAGATTTCTTGAGGTATTTATATACTGAACTGAAGAGTGGGGAGATTGAATTTTTTTACCTTGTTGACACGGTTCACAGACAATCCCACTTTTGCTTGTCAATATTGGCATACCTCGTACTGCCTTTGCATGTATGATTTTCACCAAGGTTATGTAGTTGATGTGACCGAGCTTTCTGTGCCACAGAAATCCTTCATCTTATTTTGAGCTATACACTTTACTTCCTGCTCCAGCAAATAGCAATTATCTAATGATCGAACACCTAAGAGGACTTTGGCTTAACCGTGTATCACTATTCATTTATATTTCTGAAAATCCACAGTCATATTGCCGTCACATAGTTGGCTGATGCTCAGTAGATTTGCCTTTACGTCTTCAATGAAAAAAACACTAAAGAATACTGGAAATCCTTCAATTTGAAATTCTCCTTTTCCAACTACTCTACTTTTTTTTTCTATCACCAAAAGTAACAAAACCATCATCATATGGTGTGATATTTGTGAGAAATTCCAGAGTTCCAGTCATGTGGCGAGAACAACCACTATCAAAGTACCACGAATCTCTCGAATGTGCTATAGGAGAAGTATATGCAACAAGGCAAGTACTAGGGCTTTTAACAACCCATACCTTTTGGACCATCTTTTATCCCTGGACCTCGTCTATGTTGGAACATACTGAGAGTTATCATCCTATCATGATGTCTCTGAGCAATTTCTAGCATTGTTCTTCTGTGTGACCCTGATGCGTACAATAGGTACAAATGATGGGTTTCCTTTGATGAGGTTTGTTGAACTTTCTCTTTACCTCTTGGATCTTCAACTTGAGTGTGACTGTGCTCCTAGGTAGGTTGTCATATCCAATTCTGTGTTAATCTCCAAAGCTCTTTCTCATGATTAGAATATCATCAAGTTTTGCTTTTCCAGTGTTCAACTTGGTAATAGCTGCTTCAGACATCCCAGCTTTAAATTAGCTTTAAATTGAACTCATTATTCTATTTTCTGAGTTTAGCAACTAACACTTGCAACTCCTTTTCTATCTCAACCAGATGGATTTTCTCTTCCTTCAGTACTTTGTTTGTATCAACAACTTGAAGACACATGGCAAACATCTTCTCGTATGTAGTGTAGATTTCTTCATCACTCATAGCCAGTCTGTCATCATCACTAGACATATCATCAGAATCTATGTTGGAACATACAACTTCAATTTTTTCTGATATGTTGGAACATTTATCATCTGATCCACCATGAATTTTGCTCCAAATTCCACATAGTTTCTCGTAAGTTCCTCTTCGTCTTTCTTGTCTTCTTTATCTTCACTCCATGAGATGACATATGATTTTCCCTGTTTCTTCAATGTATTTACGCATTCAGCCTAAATATGACCATATCCTTCACATTCTCTGCATTGAATTCACCCAGGCTATTTTGATTCACCACTTTGATTTCTAGGGAATTGCTGATTTCCTTGTTCAAAACGTGTGCCATGGTTATTTCTAGATTCTTGTGCCCTTAGTCTATTTCCACCAAACCTTTTCTGCAATTTCTTATTTACCACTCTTTTCAGAATTATTGAGAATTTTTTTGTGATAAGTGCAAGTTTTTCAAATTCATCATCACTGTCAGATTCGTGATTATCTTTTGATGACGATGTATAGAACACCAACTCCTTTTGGACCCTTTTTGTAGTCTGTTGGAATGTCATCTCATAAGTCTGTAACGCTCCCATTAATTCATCTAAGCTCGTGGTGGCTGCATCTCTTGCTTCTTCTACTACTACAACTTTCATTGCAAACCATTTAGGAAATGATCTCAAGGCCTTCTTCACCAATTTTGCCTCTTTGTAAACTTTTCCAAGTTGATATGCCATATTGGAGATGTCTCTGAGTTTTCCATTGAATATAACAATAGTGTCATCCTCCTCCATCTTTAGTTCTTCAAACTTTGTATCCAACATCTGTAATTTGGATTCTCGAACTCGATTAGTCCCTTCATAAGCAGTTTGCATAATATCCTAAGCTTTCTTTGCCTGATGGCATGATGAGATGAGTTTGAACTGATTTTCATCAACTGTTATGAAGATAGCATTCAATTCTTTTGAATTTGCCAATGAGACCTTGAGTTCATCAGGAGACTAAGTAGATTTATCTTTGAGTTTCTGCTCTCTCTGACTTGACTCTCCTTCTTTCGCCTTAGAGCTTGTTTCAACATCTTCAGTAGGGTGATTCCACTCAATTTCAACAAAGTGCAATGCAAGTTTATCCAGTGAGTTGATGAAGACTCCTATGTGTGCCTTCCAATAATTATAGTTTTTTCCTTCCAGCGGAGGTGGCCGAGACAACGAAGCTCCTTCTTTGGTTGCCATAGTAAAATTGGATCACACTTTCCTGGACACAACCAAGAGAAAAATAAGTGACCAAGCTATGATATTAAATGAAATTTGGTTTTACCGAATTATCTTAATTTATTACTACTACGTTCCTACATAATCAATCTAACCAAGTATGTAATAAAGTAAAGCATAAAGACACGAGACTTGGTTACATTGTTCGGTGAAATCCACCTACATCTGTGGGGCCTGACCCAGTTCAGAATGAATCCACTAATAAAAAAGATACAGTACTGAGTACACCATACAAAATACTTATCTTTACTAATTAAACTTGTGAATTCAGCTAGCTCCCCTAGCTACCAATCCGCCTTGATTAGACTCCCTTTTATCCTGAAGCTTTTCAACGTTGGATCTCCTCCTCCTGAGGACTAAAGGTATATGATTATGAACTTTGAAAGGCAGGTCACGTATGTTGGAACACATAAATGCTGGCTCTTGCAAAACTCTCGGAAAGATAGAAAATCTGTGTGCACATTTTCCCAATTATGTTCGTGAGTATAATGCAGCAGTGATGTCCCCTTTTAAAGTCCATGAGCATATCAGAACTCTCCATGATTATCTCCATAATATTTCTATTCCTTATCTGCTCTCATAAATAAAGGAATTTTCCTTATCTCAAATATCCCACTGTATTCCATAAATCCAATTCAATATTTGTAGGGATTTTCCATAAACCTAATAAGCTTCTATCACCACCTAATATAATGCAAAATATTCATACTTCCACAAATCAACATAATCGCAATATTCTTTTCTTCCGTAAAATCCTTTTAGACGGCTGTGGCTGTTGTCCGTATATTCCAACATGGAACGTTTTTCATTTTCAAAGTAGTTCACAAATTGCCAATTAAATAATCAATGAAAACCACTTAACTTTACAATTATGACTGCGTCAATAATTTTGATTCTATGCCATATTCCTAGTGAAATTACAAAATTATGAGCAATGCACGACTGTTTTCAAATTCCTTAGTTAGATCTATCGTGCAGTCGAGTGATTTGTTGGATGGCGGTTGGTAACCAAAATCCTATACGTTACCTTGCCCGGCTATTTGAACCGTCAGGACAATTTTTGTTCCATCATGTGACTTTCCAATGTTGGAATTATATTATACGTTGGGATTGTATTCCAAATTTGAATTTGTAGTAGATTTATTTTGTGGTTTGTGACTTTTGATGTTGGAATAGCTACAAGAAACATCACATTTTACCTCAATTATTTTGAAATTTTTACCCAGTTTTGACCCCTGAAGAAACGAGATAAAAAAAACTAAAAAGTTGTACTTTTTAGTTAGGTTCACAGTTGAGGTAAAGTAACTTTTATTTCATTTTTTAATTTATAAACCGAAGTAAATATTCTGATCGAAATTGACTGCGAAAGGTGACCGAAATTAGTTGAACTAAAACAATTAAGTGTAAGAAGACCGACACTGGTCAAAATGAAACCAAAAGCTGGTGGAGATTGAAGCCTCTTAAACCGAAATCAAAACCGAAATGGTGACCAAAGTTTGAGTTACCTAAATTGAAACACTGACTTATGTTCAACTGGAACCGAATCTAAGACGTGAATGATGTCGGTTCATACATTTTTACAACAAAAATAATTATTGAAAGCGAAACTACAATTGTATCTACTTTCAATATTTCATCTTGACACATTATTCAAGAAAGCAATTTAAGATACAAATCAAATTTGATAATTTTCATAAATTAAAGAAAAATTCAGTCAAAATCAAGATATCAAAATTAGTTTTATAACCAAGCTATCACTATAAAATTTGACAAGATCCTCAAAGAAATGTATGCAATCTCCATTGTCCAGGTCCATCTATTACAACAGATTGCGAAATTGACCTAGTTCATCATGACAAAAGCAAAGTAAGAAAATGACACTGTTAAACTCCTGAATAATAAGAACTGTCAACATACCGAAAGGTAGTAATGCCACAATCCAACAATAATTCCCTCCTTGAAGATCCTTTCAATATGATCCGTCCTCTTTAACAAACTTAAAATCAATGCATTCTCATCCCTCAAGTTCTTACGGTGTTCAAGATAGCCCTTAAATAATACAAATTTTGGCACAATAGATATCAAAACCACAAATGGTGATCAAGAGCAGAGCAAATCTAAAAAAAAAGTAAATGGAACTTTGCAACTGATTATGGAAAAAAATTCTAATTGATTACTTATTTGTACATTAGTATTTATAGCCTACTTTAATCATCCTATCAATCTACTAATTAACTACTCTAACTGTATTCAATCAGTTGTGATTAGCAAGCATCCAACTAACAACAGAAAACAGTTCCAACAAATGGATAAATATCTTTAAAATAACTTCCTTGCTTATGAAGATTGATTGCTCATGAAGGCATCATGCTAGAGATGTGATCTTCAGTTATAGAATACGTTTTCATAACTGATCTCACCTTATGAATCTTCTACTATTAGGGCATCATCAACACATATAAGCAATACTAAAGTGAACTGAGCATATGACTTATGAACAACCAGTGATCATGCTTGGATTGTTTGAATCCAAACAAGATAAGGTGTTTGGTGACTCTGCATTCCATTGCCTGAATGCCTGCTTAAGGCCATACAAAGACCTCCTAAGTCTACAAATCTGACCAGGTAATTCCTTGTTGTAACCTTGAGGTGGTGTCATATTGAGTCCTTCACTGATATATCCATGAAAAATTATTGACATCATTCTAATGAAAATTCCAGCCCTTCAGTGAAGTGATTGCCAATAGTAACCTCACTGTGACGGGCTTAGAAATAGGTAAAAAGGAATAAAAAATAATCAACCCCTTCAATCTGAGAAAAGCCTTTTGCAACCAATTTGGTTTTATGATGTTCAACTGATCCACAACTTTGCATTTAATCTTTTAGACCCATTTACATCCAATAGGCTTTTTTCCTGCAGTTTGATCAACTAGACCCCAAGTGTGATTAGTTTCAATGGCATCTAATTCAGCTTGCAAAGCCGCAATCGATTGCTTACTCCAATCGTGTTTGTAATAATGTGGTTCTTGGATCCGCAACAAATGTGTCATAATTAAACTCATATGTGTATTTGAAAACATGGGCGAGCAGAAAACATAAGTACAAGCATTATTGATAATAAAATCATTCATACAACAAGGTTTTGACCTGATCCTAGCACTTTGCCTAGAAACAATACAAATGTGTGTTTAATTAGTATCAAGGCCATTACTGGGACTAGGACTAAGTGTTTGATGATTTTGTGATTGAGATGTAGGAGTGGAAGGAATGTGATCATTAGAATTAGGAGTAAATATATGACCATTAGTTTCTGGAAGGTGATCGGATTGAGTTATAATTGAGTCTGAACTTTTAGATAGACTGAGAGACAGAAGATTTTTATTCTAGTCAGCGGGGTCAAAAGTGGACTTAACTTGCTGATGGAAAAATAGAAGATTTATATGGAAAATAAATTTTGTGAAAGACAACATCTCTAGCAAGAAAAGTTTTCTTGCTGAGTAGATACAATAATTTATATATTTTTTTATTTATTGGATATCCTATGAAGATGTAGGGTAATGATCTTGGACTTAATTTATATTTGTGGCGACAGAGGTTGGTTGAAAATATAACAAAGGGAGAAAAATACCTGCATTAGGTATATATCAGGAGGTTTCTTGAAGAGGATTTCATAAGGTGACTCCCATCCTAACACCGAGAAAGGTAATCTATTCATGATATATGTGGCCATAAGTATTGATTCTTCTTAGAAATGCAAAGGTAAGTTGGATTGATGTATAAGTGATTTAGCAATCTGCAAAAGGTGCCTATATTTTCTTTCAAATACCCCATTTTGTTGTGGTAAATAAGGATAAGATTTCTGGTATATGATATCTAAAAAAGTAAAGGATTGTGCACATATCTGATTAACAAACTCACTGCCATTATCTATTCTTATATATCTTCTTAACCTTGGAATAACATTGATTTTGTATCATTATGATGGAGTTTTTAATGATGAAAGGAACCAAGTTTTTGGATTTAATCAGGAAAGTCCATGTTCCTCTATTGAAGTCATCAACTATGGCAAGAAAGGACCGAGCTCCATTGCTAGTTTTAACTAAAAAAAAGGCCCACATAGATGCATATAAATTGTGTCAAAGGCTTCATTACAGTGAATAGAAACATCAGGAAATGAAAATATAGTTTTCTTAGCTAAAGGAAAAAATGCCACTTTTATTATTTTAACTGGAAGCTTCATGTGATTCATTATAACATCAAAAGGGTGGCCTAGGTTATTGTGCAAGATCTCTAAATCATTATAAGAATATCCTTTTACAGAAACAATAGCTGAATGAATAACTAAACTATCTATCCTAAGTAAAGCTACATATCTCTTTATGGCTTCAGTTGGAAAAGACTTCTTATTCAGTATGTAAAGGCCATTGCTCTCAATAGCAACTCCTAAAACTGAATCAGTCTTGTGGACCTTTATGATACACAAATGAGGGTAGAAAGAGAGATAGATTTTAGAATCCAGAGTTATCTTATTAACTCAGAGTAGATTAAATATGAATTTCCTAACAAAAATATAGTTAGTTTAATATTTTAGTTCAAAGGAACTGTTCCTATGGAATCTATGAAAATAGTTGAATGATAATGTAGAAAAATTGGAGTTTTGTGTGATTGGTTTAATTGTTTCAAAAAATAAGAGACTAGTACACATATGTGAAGTAGTACCACTGTCTAAGATCCAATCATCACTTTCAAAACAAACTACGATATTAGCAAGATGACTTGTGAGGCTACATGAGAAGTCCAGATGTGCAAAGTTCATCGTCTCCTCAGAGTCTGAGGTTTGATCCTTTCTTTTCCCTTTGATGAATTTTTCAAACTCCATCTGGATTAGGGTTGCAATCATAGACTGCATGTTCCCCAATCCTTTGTTATCTCAATTTCCAAAGGCGTGCCTTGTACAGCCTTATCAGTTTGATCCATGATTCCTGATAATGATGCATTTGCATAGGGCCTGCCCTTCCCCTTGCAAGCATATGGCCACCATTTAGGGTAGCCCCATTCTGTTTGAAGCAACACTCCCTCATATATCCATTTTTGTGACAGTAGTCACATTTCAGTAACTTCTTAACATCAACTTCTTTTCTTTTCTGAACAAACCTGTGAGGCCTCTATCCGAGAAGCAAGTAGGACAATACATATTGTATTAGAATAAATATACATAATGAAGAATATATTATAGAATATCAAATAAGAGTGTAATAATTAAAATATTTATTTTAATTTTAGATTATAATTAGGTTATAAAAACTGCTATAACTATTTTGGAATAATGTAAAAATAAAAAAATAATCATAAAATAACGTAAAATGATCAAAAACAATCAAATAAAAAAGAAAGAAAAGTATAAAGAAGAAAGGGTCATTTCAGCCCTTTCAATTAAAATTGAGTTAGGCCAAAACTCTTTCAGCCCATGAACCCAAGAACAAAAAAAAGGGAAGCTTAAGTATGAAACACGAAACACATAAAAGAAAAAAAAAGGAAAGAAAGGAAAACAGAAAGAAGAAGAAGACGAAGAGAAGGTTGTAGAGGATTCAGGAAATTTGAAGACAGTGCACGTAGGATAAATTAGAGAGGTGTGTTGTCGATGAAAGGTGAGTGAACAGTTAAAAAAATGCCAGATGTAAGAAAGTACAGTAGAAATAGTTGTGGTCGTGAAAGTAATTGAACTCAATTCACTAACTGATTGGGATGAAATCAATCCATTAGCTGCCCCAGTTCTAGTATAAATAGGGTATAGGAATTTCATTGTTGAGCAACCCTTCATCCTGGTCGGAAAGTGCTCTATTTTTTTAGGGTTTTTGTGCGTAGGAAAGGAGCAAGGAATTGGATTTTCTTGGTGAAGGAAGGAGTTGAAGGGAAGGATGGGCAATAGTTGGTAAGTATCCGAAAATTTTCTTTGTTAGAATTGATAGGTGGAGAACCTGGAAAATCTTGAGATAAAGGTCTGATTTAGTTCTTTGGTGTTTATACAGACTTGGTGAATTGGGAGGTCATCGTCATACCTCTCAACGTTAAATTTATAAGCGCTAATGCTTCCTATCTACAATTAAGTAGATAATAGTAAGTTAGGGTCGTCCTCGAAGGAGAGGGATCTTTTCAAGTGTTTAAATATATAGCTAATCATTCAATGACAACTAAAAAGATGAGTAAAACAAAAATTAACGGAATCTTGGTCGCAATTGACTTCCACTTCCAAGCCTCTTATCCATCATTGAACATGCAGCCTATTTACTACTTTCACTACTTGTTGTGAAGACTAAATCTTCTATCCTTGTTAGATAGTAGTTTGCATGAGTGAATTCAAAATCTCTTGACAAAGCTCACCAATGACTCCCTTAGTTGAAACACGAATAACAGTATCCCATTGATGGCATTGAGCACGAAGAATTAACAAGCTTGGTAACACTTATAAACACTACACCGTGTCTAAGCATTTAACCAATTTATGCATTTGCACAATACTAGTCAAGAACGATCGACCTTTATAGACTTCTCTCATTTGCTACATAAAACAAAATGACAACGAGTTCAAAATCTTCACATTCATCTAGCAATAATCAACTCATCAGCACAACCAAAAGCTCTAATTCATACTCTTGGATTTCATATTAAGAAGAGGGAAACTTAGCTACTTTTTCCCAAACCCTAACAAGCAATCATACAAGTACTTCATATAATCAATCTTTCAAGAACATTAATGACATTAACAACCAACATTCAATGCTCTATAAATGCACAATAGCAAGAGTATTAAATAGGTGTTAGAATAAAGCAAGTTGATGATTAGATAAGATTTTATTCTTGATGACTAGGCTAGAGTTATGTTTAGACTAGTCTACTTGGTACTTTATTTATACTCTTCTTAATCAATCAAAATCATTATGGAAAATCACTCTTTCATGGTATCAGAGCAAGTCTAATCCTTAGACCTAATTCTTTTTTTCTTTCCCCTTCACTCTCATTTTCTTTCATCACTTCCACAACCTTCCCGCCTTCCTCTTTCTGTCCAAGTTCCAATCTCTTTTCGGCCAAATTCCGATCAGTTACCGGCATAGCAGGTCCCATTCTTCGATGAACAAATTTTGGCAATTTTTTTAGATACGTCGTTGCCGCGTCCCAGTGGCAGTTCCCGTCATTATCTCTGGCAACGTCTTCGGTCGAGTTTCCAGTCCACGGTGTCCTCTCTCTGGCAGCCGTCCAGTTTAGCAACATCTTCATTTTTGGCATCATCCTTATCTCCAGTGCCTGATTCAACTTCTTCGGTTGCCGTGCTTTTCTTCGGTAGTGTTCAATTCTGCTTCTAAGGCTCGACAACTCCAATTTGTTTTCGGCAAAGTCCGATCCTGAAAAAACTCATCTACGCGTGGAGAATATTTAGGGTTTGTGAATCCACTTGCGCGTGTCCACACATGCTCATACATTGCTGACTGCCTTTTGTCTTTGGCCAGTGCGTTGCGCGATTGTAATCAGTTTTGGCCTGCCCAACAGCCTATATACAACCATTTGTGCCCGACTGCCCGACAACCTATTCCAGTATGGCACAATTTTGTGGTGTATCAAAATTTTAGAACCATGGTTCAAAATGGATTATAGATTCTGGCGCTACGAAACACATGTCATCATCTCCTACTGTTGTTGATTATGTGAGACCTTACCATGGCTCTTCCCATGTCTCTGTTGGTAATGGTTCTCAACTCCCTATTACTCATGTTGGTGAATCTTGGATATCTAAGTCTTTTCCCATTTATCATGTGCTTATTGTGCCTAATATCACTAAAAAATTACTTTTATATTAGCAAATTAACTTGGGATTTAAATGCTATTGTCGGCCTTGATGATCGTTCATTTATTATTCGGCATAAAATCACAAGGGAAACCTTGGGTTACAGTCATATTAAGGATAGTCTTTATGTTTTAGACTATGGTGCATCTGCTTTAATGTCTATTGTGGAGTCAAATAAGTCATGTGCATCCTTTAAAATCTGGCATGCTAGACTTGGTCATGTCCCGCATTCCGTTATTTATGGTTTGCGTGCTTCTGGATCCTTAGTTGTCTCGTCGGTTTTGCCTAAACCCACCATTTGTGAAGCATGTGAAAAAAATGAAAGGAAACGTTTATCTTTTCATACAAATGACAAACATGCTACTAGGGTACTTGATATAGTTCATTGTGATTTATGGGGGCCTTCTCCTGTTATATCTACCAATGGTTTCTCCTATTATGCCATTTTCCTTGATGACCATTCCCGACTCTTGTGGTTTTACCCATTCATCGTAAATATAATTTTTGGGATGTCTACCTCCAGTTTGAGGCTTGTGTGGAGAACCAGTTTTCTTCAACCATTAAAGGATTTCAAACTGATGGGGGGACTGAGTTCGTAAATGGTTGCTTACACTCTCACTTTCAGACAAAAGGAATTCATCCTCATATTTCTTGTCCGTATATTCCTGAGCAAAACTGTCAGGCTGACCGCAAGCACCGTCACATTACTGAGATGGTCTTGTCTATGTTGTACCACTCTCATAATCCTCTCTCCCACTGGCCACATGCCTTTGCTGTAACTGCTTATACCCTAAATCGGCTGCCCACTCTGGTTCTTGGCGGACGATCACTATTTGAAGTTGTCAATGGTCGGGTTCCCATATACAAGAAATTTCATGTATTTGGTTGTCATTTGTACCCTTATCTTCGTACATATGCAGCTCACAAACTCGCTCCTCACAGTTTGCCCTGTATCTTTCTTGGGTACGAATCCCAGTACAAGGGTTATTGATGTTTGGATCATACGTCTGGAAAGGTATATGTCACTAGACATGCTCGGTTTGATGATACTTTCTTCCCTTATGCTAATCGTTCTATTTCAGTATCTTCAGTTTCTCTAGATGTCTCTACTTTTTTGGATCCTGCTGATCCAGCAGTTGATACTATTACTTCTTCCACGGTGGCATCTCATCGTTCTCGGTCTACCACTTTGGTTACCAGCCCTCCTTGTTCATTGATGCTATAGTCCTCACCGACTACAACACCATGTTCTAATTTCTCTAACAATTCGGACCATCCAGTGGCCTCTCGGACTCATCCTGCTCAGCTTATCCCGCCATCGACTAGCTCACTTGGTCTACTGACTAGCTCACCCGGTCCACCGACCAGCCTATCCGATTCTCTGGTCACCTCACCGGCCCTTTTGCCTACTGCGACTACTCCTCCAGTTTCTCCACCTCGACTTTGCACTCATTGTATGGCTACTCGATCGTCGACTAGAGCTATTCAATGCAAAGATTATTCTGATATCATTGCTCATGGTTTTACTTTCGCTTTACTTGCTCAGTCAAAGCCCACAGATTACTGCACTGCTCTTCAGGATCCGACTTGGGTTTTTACCATAGATGACGAGATGGCAGCTCTTCGTGGGTAGCACACTTGGGATTTAGTGCCTCGCCCATTGGGCATCAATATTGTTGGCTCCAAATGGGTTTACAGAAGGAAGTATCGACCATATGGCACTATTAAGCATCATAAAGCTAGGCTTGTGGCACAGGGGTTCTCACAAATTCCAGGTTTTAACTTTGAACACACTTTCAGTCCAGTGGTTAAAGCCTCCACTGTTCGGACAGTCCTCGCCATAGCCACCATGCGTTCCTAGCCACTTTATCAGTTAGACATCAAGAACGCTTTTCTTGATGGTGTTCTTAATGCTCCGGTCTATATGAAGCAGCCCATTGGTTATCAGGATTCTGCTCATCCAGACTATGTTTGTTGCTTGCAGAAGGCCATTTATGGTCTTAAGCAGGCTCCTCAGGCGTGGTTCCAGCACTTCAACGGTTATCTGACATAGCTTGGTTTTCAGTGCAGCTCAGCCGATACTTCTTTATTTGTTCTCTCGAGAGGGTCATCGTTACTATATCTACTTGTGTATGTGGATGATATCATTCTTACAGTTAACGACTCAACTCTTCTTTGTTAGTTCATTGATCGAACACACAGAGAGTTTGCGATCAAGGATCTTGGTGCTCTCCATTACTTTCTTGGTCTTGAAGTTTTTCCTACCTCTCTAGGGTTACTTGATGGCCAAGCAAAGTATGCACGGGATAATTTACTCGGGCCGATATGTCTGATGCGGCCCCTGTTTCTATGCCATTTGTCACCAGTTCTCAGCTTCACAGCTCTACCAGTCCTCCATTCCGGAATCCTACACTTTATCGTTCCCTTGTTGGTGCCCTTAAATATCTCACCATCAATCGCCTGAATTTGGATTTCTCGGTCAACACGGTGTGTCAGTATCTTCAGGACCCTAAAGATGATCATTTCGCTGCAGTTTGCGGTATGTTCGTGGCACCCTTCACTTTGATCTTAGTTTTCATAATGCTAGTACTCCTAAGGTTTTAGGGTACTCTGATGCTTCCTGGGCCCGCTGTCTGGAGACTCGACAGTCCACTTATGGTTATGCGGTTTATCTTGGTGGGAATCTGGTTTCTTGGAGTGTCAAGAAACAACCCACCGTTTCTCACTCCAGCACTGAGTCTGAATACCGTGCTCTCACTCAGAGGTTGTTTGACTCACTCATTTGCTTCGTGATCTTAGGGTTCCGCTTTTTGGTGTTCCATTGCTGTGATGCAACAACGACAGTGCTATCTTCTTGGCTTAGAATCCAGTGGCGCACAAGCTGGCGAATCACATCGACATTGAATATCATTTTGTTCGTGAGTTGGTGACATCAGGTAAGCTGTGCATTGCTCATGTCCCGACTTCTCTTCAGATTGCGGACATCTTCACCAAAAGACTCTCTCGTCCACTGTTTGAGTTCTTCAGGTCCAAGCGGTACGTCAGCGAATTATTGATGTAGATATGGGAGGAAAGAACACTGAGGAGTATGAAGGGAAGCAAGGGATTGAAGTATCTGATGGAGATCTGCCAGTTCAGGGTGATGATCCAGAAGAAGAATCAGCTGAAAGAGCAGACTGTGTTCCAACACAGGATGCCCCTGATCTGACATACTCCAGTGACGAGGTCTTGGATGATTTTTTTCAGAAGGAAAAAGGAAAAAGGAAGGCTAGCTCTGCCATGGATGCTGGGGCAGCAAAACGGAGTAAGAAGAGACGGGATAGCAACTCGAGGAAGATTCTGCCTCCTCCATCTGTCTCCCAGGCTTTTTCAGCAGTTTACTTTGATGAGAAAGGAGCAGAGATGGAAGGTTTCTTCTCTGAAAATAAATTTCTAGCTGAGAGACCATTGGACCTACAGGCTTATCAGGAGAGCGGGTTTACAGACTTCTTAAAGATGACAGGCATGATAGCTGCTGCAACCATTCAGCTACAGTACAATAGACAGGTTGTACTCGAGGTATATTCTAATCTCATGCCTGGAAATTTAGAAGTTAATTCCCCGTGGTTTGGTAGAGTATATGTGAGGGGGAAAATTATAGATGTATCTGCTGCCCGGATTAATAGGTTGTTAGGTCTGAGAACACCTGAGATAAGGGGAGTGTTTCCTGATGATTTGGAGTTGACTGACAATGAGATTTTGGCAATTATATCTGGGGGATATAAGGAGGAGTGGCTAGCTGTGGGGTACTCACAGGCATCATGTTTGACATCCAGATTCTTTGGCCTGTATCAAATAGTTGTACATTGCTGGTTGCCATCAAGCAATACCACCGCATTGACTAGGGAGATGGCCAAGCTGCTTTACTGTGTTAGAACACAGAAGGAAATCAATCTTGGACTGTTAATTCAGCAGCATCTTATTAGACAGGCCACAGCTCCGAAAGTTAATGATGCAGTTATCTATCCAGCTCTAATCTCTGCCCTAGCCAAGAGTGCTAAAGTGAAGGGGAAGGCCTCAGACTTGATAGTTGACACTGAGTTTTTGCGGCCTAACAAGAAGAGTTTCGTGCTCAGACATGTACATGACCTTCCGTGGAAAGCTTCTGGGTCAACCTCCTCATCAGCAGCGGTAGACAGGAAGGATCGACTGTTGGTTGTCAATGCCAGACTAGGAGCTTTGGGAATACAGATTGCAGCCTTACAAGCAGAGCAAGCACGGTTGGAGGAAGAGAAGTCAAGGCTGGAAGGTTGATCTGAGTAGGATTAATTCAGGTGGAGTTCTAAAAACTGATTTTTATTTTTGTTGATTTCGTGTGATGAAGTCCCTTTGGCCTATGTGTGGTCCCAGGGGGAGTGATTTTGGAGTTTGGATAATTGGTTTTTCAATTTGGTTGTATAATTTTGGATTTCTGGAATTCTGGATTTCGGCTTTTATTATGTGAGTTCTGGTATTATGATCATTATTTTGCTCGTTGTATGTTGTTGATTTTGTGCTTGTCATCCAAAATATTATGGGTTCACAAAAATGCCAAAGGGGGAGATTGTAAAGTCAAGGAATTATTTTATTGGCAATTTTGTGTGAATTATTTTTGAACTGATATACAGACCATGTTGGAACATGGTACTGGAGTAGTAGTTACGCCAAAGGATTTAACGGAATTCAAGCCGAAATATTGGAGTGTTTCATAATTTATGGTAATTGTATATTTGGCTATATATTAGGCGTGTGGAGCATAATTGGTTTTATGGAAAATCCCTACTTATAAGGAGAAGATTGATTCGAATATATGGGATAGAATGATATAAGGTAAATCCCTTTATTTATAGGATTTGGATATGCTTCAAGAATCAGATTTGGAATAGGAATATTATGGAGATAATCAAGGAGTATTCAAGTCTGATTCGTGGATATAAATATGGGACAAACACGGCTGCATACTTACGGTTTTACAGAGCAAAATCTGCACCCAGATTTTGAGATCTTACGAAATTTTCAAGAGCCAATCAACTGTGTTCCAACACTGTCCTGCTGCACTGAGTTCAGAATCGTATACCTTAATTCCTCGGGAGGAGGAGATCCAGCGTCGACGGAGTTCGAGGTCAGAGGGAGTCTGATCAAGGCGGATCGGTAGCTATGGGAGCTAGCAGAGTCCACACGTCATAGTTAGTAAAGATAAGTATTTTGTAAACTGTACTCTGTACGTTATCTTTCTAATTAGTGGATTCATTCTGAACTGGGCCAAGCCCCGCAGATGTAGGTGGTTTACACCGAACTGCGTAACCAAGTTGTGTGTCTTTTACGTTTCACATTTTTTACACTTGGTAAACTAGGCATGTTGGAACACACTAGTAAAAACTAGAAAAAGTGGTAAAACTAAATTTCAGAAATCACTCTTTCAATAGGCTACAAAGTGTTCTTAACACATGGGCTTGGAAGCCTTGGTCAATTGTTCCCAAGAACTAGATTTAGCAACTAAAATCCACATACTAATTAACAACAATTTAAACATAAATCAAAGATAAACAAGATGGAAAAGAATAGAAAACTTATGTTGCTACGGATGAACAGTTAGTAATGTCATTCTACTTTTCTTCCATTGTTTCCTCAAATTATGGTGACGTTTAAGCTTATGTTGCTATGAATGAACTGAGCATTCTGCTTGATACTAGATGTAGGAACTTATGTTATTGATTCTGGGTAGATGGGAATTTATTGGGCCTAATCATTTGTTTACATGAGTGAATTCACTGGGACTCATCTCGAAGTCTATCTATTAAGTACAAGTTAGAATGAGGCTTTTATTCGCATGAAGCAACTGTAGTTGCTCTGCTAACTCAGATTTTATCCATAAAGGATTGTTGTGCGGAATGGAGAAAGAACAGAAAATATGAACGAAAATAACAAGACACAAGATTTACGTGGTTCACCAATTTGGCTACATCCACGGGAGACGGATTCACTATAATAGGTAGCAGGTTACAGACGCCAAGAAATTGGCCAGATTTCTACCTATCTAAGTGCAGAACAGAATTAATGTTTACAGAGAGAAGAGAGACACTTTATATATTGTCTCCACTAAACCCTAACAAACTGGGCCAAAACACAATTCGGCCCAAATTCAAGGCATACCAACAAACCGAAAGGCTAAACACACTGGGTTAGCCCATTAACTGCCGGTTGCATTCTGTTCTGGCCTGCGCTATAATGTGCACCATCAATAAGCCCCCAGAAAGTCAAAGGGCCCTTTCTAAAGCCTTTGAGTTTCGACCCCTAACTTTCGTAAGCCTTTAAGTTTTGATCATCAGGTGGCCTTTGGCTTTCTCTTAGTTGAAATAGTGTGTGTTGGTTATGGAAGTTGAGAAGATGCCTGGCGTGTGTCACGCTTTGGCCACATGGTAGGTTGCATCAAATGGGGGAGTCACATGCGTGTACAGACGCGTTAAATGGGGGAAATGATTTCTTAACGCGGGCGCACTTTCCCACGTCTGGAAAGCTCTTCAACTTTCCTCCCTACACCTTAGGTAATCATTGCTTCTTTACCTTCCTTTATGAGCTGCCTCCTCCTTCATTTAATTTCTTTTTCTCACATTCTCTTAAGAAGCTCCCTAGAACTCTTTCAATTTTTTGACAGTTCACGACGCTTCTCTCTCTATATATATATATATTAGCCATATCTGGCTAGAAAGAGGAAAGAGTGAGTTCCTCTTTCTCCTTTTTTTTCTTTTTATCTACTTTCAATCATGTCGCAAACCCCTTCTGGGGCCAAAGGGAGAATTCTGGCCTAATATTTGGTCATCTCTGAATCTGCACCATTTGGGGTGTTAGTCTCCAAGATCCCCGTTTCCAAAACTCCGGCGCGGTTCCAAATTCTTTCACGAGATCAGATCCCTCAGGCCCAACTGCAAGTTCAAGAAGTGAACCAACTGGAGGATCCTTAATATGCTGAGATCCAACACGGCCTGGTTATCACCGAAAGTGGGTATCATCAAGGCAACATGTTCCAAAAAGGGCATCTATCAAGAAGGATAAGAAGGGGAAACCTTTCTATTGGGGGATTCTCGAGCAATCTATAGAGAGCCCTTATCGAATGTCCAAGGAGGACTCTAAATTGCTCAAAACCCATCTCACTCACATCATGGTTCCCTCGAATCTTAATTTCAAACTCCTTTAAGGAAATGAGACCGTGAGTAACCCTCGACCAGGGAGTTGTTTCATTGATCAACGACATTTGAGGGTGGGCTTTGTTTTCCTTTCCCTCCCCTATTTTCCCAGCTTCTTGAGGAGCACAAGGTTAACCCAGCCTGGCTTCACCCTAACGTCATCACTTATGTTTTGGCATTCATGACCTAATGTTGGAATCTTGATATCGTGTCTTCCTACTACAAATCTTTCTGTCGCTAAATTACATATCTTAGATCAAGGCCGTTAAAAACAGCAAAGGGGAACTCGAGGACATCTATACTCTTTAGCAACATGTCCTCGAAGAAGGCTATCGAGATATCCACTAACTACAAGGGGTGGATGTCGACCCCCATATATATCTTCGGGCGTGAGGTGGATTGCTACTGGGTCCCTTAGTGGAATTTTAAGCCAGAGCTCAAGAAGTTCATTGAATACTGTGTTCTCGAGGCCTGGGTTACAGACAGGGACAAGCTACTGACGGTGCAATTAGATGTCAAGGGGTTTTAGGGCATGGGCAGTGGTGGTCTCTTAAAATTAAAAGACCGCTCAAGAGACCAAAAACCACCACAGTAGTGGTCTCTTGAGTGGTCTCTTAACAAGAGACCACTCAAGAGTCTCTTGGGGACCGTGCAAGAGACCGAATGCACTGACACACGTACATGGACATTTTGCGCGTTTGTTTTTTTTACCAAGTGGGAAACGTGTCGCCCCCTGAGTGGGCCACGTGTCCCACTCAGCTGCACCTTTTTTTGAATTTTTGTTGTGGACACGTGTCACTCAGGGATTGGGCCACCTGACCGCAACGGTTTTTTCTTGTGTGGATGCTGGAAATTTTTTTAATGGGACACGTGTCCCATTCTGGTGGTGCCACGTGTCCCAATCGTATTTTATCTGAAATTTTTTCTAATTTTTTTTATTTTTTAAGAATTCCAATTTTAATATAATTTTGATTTTTAAATTGTAATAATTGGTCGGACTAGATTAATATTTTATTTAGTATTTTCTGTAATTTTTATAGTTATACTCCATCTGGTCCTCTTATTTTGGCCTACTTTCCTAAAATGGCTGGTTTTTTTTATTGGCTCTCTTACACACTTTCCATTTTTAGGGGGGACCAAAGTTCAGATTTCCATCTTTGCCCCTCCACTTCCCATAATTTTACAACCTTTAATCCATCATTACAAGGGTTAATTTTGTTGACCCAAATGCTATTATGGAATTGGGTATAAAACCCAAATCCTTAATCCCTCCCAGAGTTTTTCGAATTGGGTCTCCAGCCCAATTTTATCTCTCTGCCAAATCATTTCCCAGAAACCCAATCCATTCTTCAACCCAATGCGCCAAACCTTTATTAGGTTTGGAAACCCTAGAGACTCTTCATTTTCTCTCGGCCACTCCTCTGAAATCTATTTTCTCTCGGCCAAGTCGCACCCTCGTATTAGGGTTCCACCATGCCGTCACCGCCACCTTCCACCTCAGATCCATACTTTACTCCCTTTTCTCTACCGCCTGACACCGATCCGGACCAGTTCCGACCGCCTCTCCCATCGACCACAATTCCTACGTGGAGGAGACTCCCGACGAGCTGCCTCAGAGCATCAAGCAAGATGGTCGCCCTTGCAAACCACCTCCGGCCAGCATAATCGAAGGCGATTACATGGAGTCGCAGTGGCTATCCGTGCTTTTTGTGAGTTCAGACTCTCAGACGGGCGAACGGTCGCCGTTGAGCTTAGGTGCGTTCCATGTTTTTACAGCTTCTTTGTGCTGATTCTTTACACTGCTTGTTTATGCATTTTTATGAACTCTGCCGGTGTACACTTTGCCTAGGTGATTCGGCCCCCTCACCTCATGAGCAGCCGTCGATTGGAAATCAACAGAGGTTAATATCGGTGTGGACGGAGGAGAAGAAACGGCTTCTTCAAAAGGTAAACCCGAAATTTGTACCAATGCTTCTTGGAAAATGTGGGAATGAAGCACCGACAGAGGCCCGTATCAACAGCTGGATTTATTTATGTCCAAGACGTGAAAAAGAATGAGTTCGAAAAAGTATATGTTGTAATACTTACTGTTATGAAACTGCTGTTGCAAATAATTATTTGTTGGTTTGTAATTCTCGTGAATTGTTGGTTTGTAATTCTCGTGAATTGTTGGTTTGGAGGCTGTTACTTTTTGTGTATTGTGCAGATACTGTATGTTGCAGTAGAATATTGCTTCTGTGGTGAACTGTTCTTGGGAAACGTCTGGTGGTGTTTTTCTGTAATTTGCAGGGATTGCACAGATCTCGCCGGAGTTGCACAGGCTGAAACCACAGCTTCAAAGCATTCTTAGTAGAGGTAAACTCTGGCCAATCGAACGATGATGCAATGGAATGTGAAATTGTTTCAGAGATTGATTCGGTAAGGAGGGTAAATCTGCAATAATGTTTTTCGATGTGCAACTCCCTTCTGAGCCATCTACTGTTGTTGCGTGTTTTGCAGGACATTCTTTGTGCCACTGCCACTCTTCATAGTGATAGGCTGCTTCTGTATACGCAGTATACGAAGAAATCCAACATCAACTTCGTTGAGGTATATAAATGTATGCGCAGTATATGAATGTTTCAGGTTTACTGTTCTGTTGAGTTATGTTTGCGAATCCCAGATGGGAGCGGTTTTGTCACTGGAAGTTAAGATCATTATGTTAAGTTTTGGGTATACCAAACTTCTTCAAAAGCCTGGTCAAGTACATGCCTCATGTCTCGTTTTCTACCTTACTTTTCGGCATTCTCTTTCACTGGTCATGCCTATGTGACTATCTCTTTGTTGAAGCCTATAACGCTGCCTTTCTTATAAAGCCTTATTGATTTTCTTTACAAGTCATGTTCATTTAGTTATTTTCATAGTCAAGTCAATAAGCATTCTAAATTGCCTCTAGTATGCCTGACCGCATCTTATTATGTACAGGACAGTAAGCATCTAACTGTCTCTCCCGTGAGGAACATGAAGATGGATAGTGATGTTCATGTGATCGCTTTATGCCCCAGTCAAAAACACATTGCTGTGGCGCTTATGGATAACTCAATGAAGGTAAGATTTTGTGTTTTTATAAGTTCTGTGCTTTTGATTCTTGCCTTAGACACAATAATGATCTGGAGCAGACATTACTGGTAATTGATATATTTATACCTTCTGCAATACTTAAGTTTTGTCCTGGTTTGTTGTAATCATTGTGTTCCTACTTACAAAACATACTTCTATTCCCGCATGATATAGAAAGAGCTCTATTTTTATTGATGCATGATGATCATATACTGCAAGCTGACGCACACCAGAGCTGACTCTGTCCTCACTGATTACACTAAGCTGATAGTAATTTTTAGTCCTAATATAATTCTGAAATTGCTTCGACTCTTTTGGCAGATTGAGCTTGTATGCAGGGTTGCAACAGTGTTGTTGCAAATCCATCATTTCCAGTTGGTTTCAACTATTTCTGCCGGACCAGTTGTAACCCATCTCAGGGACATTCTCCATGCAAGAGTCAAGGTAACTATGACGGTTGTTTTATCTTTTTCTATGTAGACATTGTGAGGAAGGGTTTTGAATGTTATGAGCTTAATGTGTATGTCTCCTGAAATGTACAGGAATGCAAAGATACCCTTGGATTTAACCTAGTAGCAATGGATCGTCTGAAGGTGAGTTATCCTACTTGCACATAATTTAATAGATATTGCAACTCACAGTTTCAGAAATAAAAGAAGCTCAGGTCGTATTTTTTTGTTTCTGTTATGTGCGTTTCCTTCAGCAACTGATGTCTCAGTAGTTAGACGCGATATATCTCCGTGGAAGACAGTCTTCCTTCAACGTACATAGTTTTGTTGTTGTTGTAGTATATATTGGTCTTTGATTTTCTAAAGGTTTCAACACATGATTTCATTTGTATGACCTGTTATTGTATTTATAGTAAGAAGTTCGAAATTCACCCTATGCCTAATGCCTCTCCAGCTCACTCTTCTGCTCCAGCTCATGCTGCTTCGACTTCAAAAGGTACAGTTTTTGTCATATGTTAAGCAATTGCAATTTCCTATGATTCTTTGTAACTCTTCTTGTGATGCATCAGATCCTAAGCACAAAACCTGGGACTCGTGGACTTCCCAAGATGATATGGACCTACTTACAAAGCATCGGGATAGTGGACAGTAAGTATCGAAAACATTAGCTTTCATTCAACGTGGTTGCATTTAAACAAGCTACTGCACAAAATATAGGAGCATGTTTACATGATCTGACCCATTTCTAGAAAATCACTGCAACTATCCTAATGAAAGCTGTAGAAAAATACATTATAGAAAAATACATTAATAACATTTCTAGGCTGGTTGAATGTCACCTTCCTGTAGGTCTTGGATCAGCCTATGAAGCCCACTCATTACATTTCTTTGCTGCAAATAAGCAACACAAGTTCTTACCAATGCGTCATCCACCTCTAGGTTCGTAGGCAATGCACCACTTCTAGCTAACCGTTCTTTGCTCATGTGCGGCAACTTATATCCATTTGAACCACCACATTTCATTATCTTCACCATGCATCCTTGTAGATTTAGGAACACACTGTCGAGTGTCCTTGCATTCAATTCAAAAAATGCATGCTCAGTTGCTGAAATTAAGTCGTCAATGGTTTTGACGCTGTTTGGTGCTGTAAAGATTGAATAGACCTGAAAAAACCTAGGTCCAACACATTTAGATCAGGTGAAGTAGGTGGCTGGAAACCCAATCTGATGTCAAAACCATCCGCTCTGGCCACTTTTATGAAATTAGCATCCTCATCACAAATATGTGGTCGTGCATTGTCCTGTTGAATAAGAATGTTTGTACTAGCAAGTAAGGGTCATTTTTGCTTGATTGCGGGAACTACTTTTTCCAGCATGTACCTCTTAGTTACCTCATGATTTACTGATTTTTCAGGGACTGTAATTAGTGTTCCAGCGGGGCGATTCTTGCTTCTGTTTTTTGCAGCCTCCTTCGTCACCATCGGCCAAATGCCAATTTTGCCATAAAATATTAGGTCACCATCTTCGCTGTACATAGGCCTTGAAACAGCACATAAAAACATAATTTTTGTAATGTACCTCTTATTTTGTATAGTCCGATGTGGCTCCATTTCTTCAGGCAGTAGATAATATCTTTCAGCAACCCTTGTCATAAAAAACCACTTCTCGTCAATGTGAATAATGTGATGCATATCCTTGAAACTTGTTTTCTTACTCAAACTTTTGTGCTTCAAATGACTAACACAAAATTGTACCCTTTTCAATTGATTGATTTCTGAGATTTGTGGTTTTATTGCATTCGAGTGGCTTCTCAATTGCTTTTCTTGAATCCATCTATGCATTGTTGACTTGCTTACACCCATGGCTGCAGCAAATGATCTTTCTGTTGTTCTTTTGGGAAGTGGAGTGGTAAGAACCTGTTCTCCGTCTATTTCAATTGATGGCCGCCCTTTTTTGCCATTCGCTTTTGGCTGCAAATCTACTTTCAGCCCTAATCTTTGTTGTTTTCTTTGCAGACCAGCAAGCCTTGTCACTGTCCTCGTAGAAATGTTCCACCGACCTGCTGCCTCAATGCGCTTCTTCCGTGAGAGCTTACCATTTTCCTCATTCTGCCCGAAGAAAACAATGATGTGGGTGCGCTTAAGCTCCGATAGCCTTCGCCTTACCGGCAGACTGACTTCCACTTCCTCCACGCCCTCCACATCACCTAGATCCCTAGCACCATCCATTATCTTACCTCCAGAATTCCTGCAATGCAAACCTGTGGTTCAGTGGGTTTTTATGTGGAATGTTTTAGTTTGTAAATGAATAGGTTTTGAGTACAGCAGATGCAATGGTATTTATAGGGATAATGCTCAGTGGGAAACAATATGGGATAGGGCTGCTGTATCCCATATTGTTGAATTTCAAAATTTTTTCCCTCTAAATTGTGTTGGAAATGTAGATTTCACCTCTACAATGGTGAGAACAGCAGGTTTTCCCTCCAAAAATTGGAGCTGTTTTTGAGGGAAAGTTTAAGCAAGAATTGGAGGCTTGCTTTTGGGAAATTCGAGATTAATCAAGTGTCCATTTCACCACTTGTCAATCACTTCATTCTCCATTTTCAGGAAAAAAAAGGACATTTTAAAAAAGAGAGTGTAAAAAAAATGAGGCAAAAAAAAGAGGACCAGAGGGAGTAATTAATTTTTGCAATTTTAATGGTTTTTATTTAATTTTAAAAACATGGAATTATCTTATTATTTATTTTTTTAATTTCATTTTAATAATTACATTAAATTTTACATTTAACTTATATTTTGTGGATAAATTTATTAAAAATAATATTTAATGGTCAAATTAATGAGTAGTATAGAGAAAATCAAGTGGGTTTCATGAATAGTATATAGTGGTCTCTTAACCATTGTGGAGAAAAAAATGGATTGTCTCTTAAGTGGTCTCTTAAGTTGAGGTGGGAGAGAGAATAAAAAAATATTTAATTGATAAGAGACCACTAGCTGTCTCTGCTACTGCCGCCACCATAAGTTTACGAGTGGTGGGTGTAAAGTCAGCCCAAGGTGATGATTACAACTGAACCTTCTATATATATAGGTGATTTTAACACAGTGGCTTCAGTTAATGAATATAAAGGAAGGAAAAAAACTCCTAATAAAAGTATGAGACAATTCAATGAATTCATCAATAACTCTGACTTGCATGAAATTACAACTGTTGGGAATTCTTTTACTTGGAGTAATAATCGTGTCAAGGACAGATGTAAAGATCTCATGTTTCAAAAACTAGATAGGGGATTAAGTAATCTTGACTGGATGGACTTATACCCGAATAGCTCTATACAAGTTTTAAATAGGATTACATCGGATCACGCTCCTTTACTTTTATCTATTCAATCTACCTCTGAAATGATTCCTAGACCATTTAGATATCAGGATATGTGGTCTAACCGACAAGAATTCCAGGAATTAGTGATCAAGAATTGGAACTTAATCTCCCCTTTAAAAGGAATGCCTGGCTTTGTTCATAAACTTAAAAGGCTCAAAACTGAAATTAAAGATTGGAACAGGACCAGCTTTGGGAATGTTAACCTGAACCTCATTCAAGCTTAGGAGAGAGTTAGTGACTTGGAAATAACATTCCAACAATCACAAAACAGACAGGACTTAGATGAATTGAACAAATCCAAAGCCTTTCTGCTTAGAGCCTAAAAAGAGAAAATCATCTTCTTAAAACAAAAGGCTAGATTAAATTGGCTAAAATTTGGATATGCTAATACTAGTTACTTTCATCATGCCATTAAGGAAAACAGAGTTAGGTCTCGAATTAGCAAAATTAAGAATGGTGCAGGTATCTGGATCTCTGATCCCAGTCTGATTAAAGAGGAAGGCATCAGGTTTTATAAAGACCTACTAAATGAGGAATTTCCCCCAAAATTAGGATCTTACTTTAACTATTTTCTAAAGGAAATACCAAAGGTAATTTCTGAAGAACAAAACCAACTTCTCCTCCAACAGCTTACTATGCAGGAACTTAGACATGCTGTTTTTGATTTAAACAAAAGTGGAGCCCCTGGCCCTGATGGTTTCTCAGGATGTTTCTTTACAACCTTCTGGGAAACAATCAAAATTGATTTGCTAGATGCTGCAAATGATTTCTTGCTTACAGGAAATATCCCAAAAGCCATATCTAGTACCTGGTTAGCTCTGATTCCCAAAAAAGCCATCCCAACCTCTTTTTCTGATTTTAAACCAATTAGTCTATCTAACTTTATTAATAAAGTGTTCTCCAAAATGATAATGGAAAGGATCAAACCTTTAATGCACTCATTAATCTCTCCTGAACAAAGTGCTTTTATCAATGGTAGAGATATTACTGATAATGTGCTACAAATGCAGGAAATGGCCAGACTTTTAATCAGACTGTAATGGTGCATCTGGCCATAAGTTTACCATTACAGTTCCAGATGAGTGGACTTCGCCCTCCACTCCCGGGACTGCCCATAGAGCACCTAATCAGCTCTGATGTTCAGCAAGTCCAAACAATGTTGAAACTTGCTATGTGGAACAGGTTTGGTGAACATATCAGCGGGGTTGTCAGCAGTTCCCACTTTCTTCACCCTGATTCTTCTCTCACTCCTCAAGAAATGATATCTGACATCAATATGCTTGGTCCTCTCATGATGGACCTGATCCTTGGCTAGGCAGATTGCACTCAAACTGTCACAGTACACAGTAGCCTGATCATGATGTAGACCAAGATCACTAACTAGCCCTTTCATCCATATTCCCTCCTTTGCAGCCTCTGTCAGAGCCATGTACTCTGCTTCCATAGTAGACAATGTCACTGTAGGTTGCAAAGTCGCCTTCCAACTAACCACAGAACCTCCCAAAGTGAATACATAACCAGTCATCGATCTCCTCGTGTCAACATCACCAGCATAATCAGAATCAGAGTATCCTGTAACTAAGCACTCGGTATCACCTCCATAAATGAGACCCACATCGGACGTACCTCTAAGATACCTGAAAATCCTCTTCACAGCTTGCCAATGTTCCTTTCCCGGTTGCCCCATGAACCTGCTCACAACACTGACTGCCTGTGCTAAATCTGGCCTCGTGCAAACCATAGCATACATCAAGCTCCCCACCGCGCTGGCATAAGGAACCCGAGACATATACTCCTTCTCCTCGTCTGACTGAGGAGCAAACATAGTGGTGAGATGAATATTTGCAGCACTAGGAGTGTCTATAGGCTTGGCTGTAGACATGCCAAACCTAGCCAACACTTTCTGAATGTAGCCTTTCTGTGACAAGAAAAGCTTCCGCTGACTTCGATCCATAAGAATCTCCATTCCTAGTATCTTCCGAGCTGCACCTAGATCCTTCATCTCAAACTCAGCACTAAGAAGTCCTTTCAACTTCTGAACCTCGTGCTTACTCTTTGCGGCTACCAGCATGTCATCTACATAAAGCACCAGATAGATGAACGACCCATCTCTCAACCTGCTGTAGTAGACACAACAGTCATAAACACACCTCGTATATCCTAGCTGAAGCATGTAACTGTCAAACTTCTTGTACCACTGCCTCGGAGACTGCTTAAGTCCATATAAGGACTTCTTCAACTTGCAAACATATTTTTCCTTTCCAGGAACTTGGAAACCATCTGGCTGAGTCATGTACAACTCTTCCTCCAATTCTCCATGTAGAAAAGCGGTCTTCACATCAAGTTGTTCAAGCTCCAAATCCTGATGTGTCACTATAACTAGCAACACCCTGATGGAAGTGTGTCTGACCACTGGTGAGAAAATCTCATTGTAATATACTCCCTCTCTCTGACTGAAACCTCTAGCAACAACTCTAGCCTTGTACTTGACTCCCTCTGTAGGTGATATCCCTTCCTTTTTCTTGAAAACCCATTTGCAAGTGATAACCTTTCTCCCTTGAGGCTGTTGAACTAAATCCCATGTCTGATTCTTCTGAAGAGACTCCATCTCTTCTCCCATTGCAGCAAGCCATTTGTCAGCATCAGTACCTGAAACAGCTTCTCTGTAGGTGGTGGCTCATGAGTATCCACCTCCTCAGCAACCTGTAGTGCATAACCCACCATATCCTCAAACCCATATCTCTTTGGCGCCCCAACTCCAACCCTCCTGGGTCGGTCCTGAGCTAAACTGCGGACTGTAGCTCCTGATGGTTGAGGATCTGGTGGTGGAGATTCTGGTATCTCAGATTCTGTCTGTGGCTCTTGATTCACCTCAAATTGTTCCAATCTATTTTCACCTTGAGTGACTTCAAGCTCCACCTATTTATCAACTCCACTAGTTTCTGGCACGACTGTGGGATTCACCATAGATCTAAGCAAAGAATTTTCATCAAAGACAACGTCCCTGCTCAGAATAACCCTCTTCTCAGATGGAGACCATATTCTGGAGCCTTTAACTCCATCTCCATAACCCACAAAGACACCCTTCTTGGCTCGGGGCTCTAACTTACCATCACTAACATGATAATAAGATGTACAACCAAAAACTTTTAACTTGGAGTAATCAACAACTTTACCTGACCACAACTCCATAGGTATTTTGCACTCTATACCCGTGTGAGGCCCGCGGTTGATCAGGTAACAAGCTGTACTCACCGCCTCTGCCCAGAATCTCGTTTCCAAACCAGCATTAGAGAGCATGCACCTTGCTCTCGCCAGCAATGTCTGATTCATCCGCTCAGCTACACCATTCTGCTGTGGCGTATTCCTGACTGTATGATGACGAGCAATCCCTTTATCCCTACAGAACTGATCAAAATCAGACGAGCAGAATTCCAGCCCATTATCAGTTCGAAGCCCATTGATCTTCTTCCCGGTCTGATTCTCCACCAAATCTTTCCACTCCTTGAACTTCGAGAAAGCTTCACTCTTATGTTTCATCATGATAACCCAAGTCATCCTTGAGTAGTCATCAATCAGAGAAACAAAGTACCCGTGACCTCCCAGTGACTCAACTCGGGAAGGTCCCCAACAATCAGAATGGATGTAATCCAATGTGCCCTTTGTTCTATGAATTGCCTTAGAGAACTTGCTGCGGTGATGCTTCCCAAAAACGCAATGCTCACAGAAGTCCAAACTCTTGACCTTGTGGCCACCAAGAAGATCATATTTCGACAGAATCTGCATCCCTCTTTCACCCATATGACCAAGCCTCATATGCCATAACTTAGTCATATCATCCTGGTGAACCTCCGAAGATGCAACATTAACAGAATCCATAACCGTGGAACCTTGTATAAAATACAAAGTACCATGCAGAACACCTTTCAGAACTAGCCTAGAACCTTTGCAGACACACATAACTCCATCACTCCCTGAGTAGACGAAACCCTTTCTATCCAACGTAGGAAGAGAAATCAGATTCTTTGTTATCGATGGAACATGCCTGACATCGTTCAAAGTACAGAAACTACCATCATGCGTCCTGATCTTGATTGAACCAGTCCCAGCTACCTTGCACGCAACACCATTTGCCGTAGTAATGATGTCCTCAGCTTGCTCATAAGTTGAGAAATAATCTCTCCTTGGGCATATATGGTAGGATGCCCCAGAATCAAGAAACCACACATAAGAATGACTATTTTGCCCAGTAACAGCTAGAGCAAAATCATCTTCAGAACTGAAATCCCCTTCAGCCACAGCAGCAGTACCAGATGTACTCCCAGATTTACTAGCCTTCTTCGGACACTCCTTTTTCCAATGCCCCTTCTCCTTACAGTAGTTACAAACATCATTGGCCTTGGGACCCTTTGAAGATGACTTCTTGCCCTTCTTCTTACCACCGGTTCCCTTGCCCTTTGTGTTTCCGTCACTAGCAAATAAACCAGATGCCTGACTTTCTGTACCTGTACTGTTTGCCTTATGTCGCAACTCTCTACTATGGAGAGAGGATCTAACTTCCTCCAGAGACACGGAGTCTTTACCAACAATAAACGACTGAACAAAATTCTCATACGAAAGTGGTAAAGACACTAGCAGAATCAAAGCAGCATCTTCATCTTCAATTTTCACATCTATATTTCGCAATTCTAATAACAAAGTATTCAATTGCTCTAGATGGTCTCTAAGTTGTGTACCTTCCTGCATTTGGAGACCGAAGAGGCGTTGTTTCAGAAGCAGCTTGTTGGTTAGAGATTTCGTCATATACAAACTCTCCAACATCAGCCACAATTGTGCAGCAGTCTCCTGATCTGAGACCTCAGTGATGATTTCATCCGCGAGACACAGCATAATCGTCGAGTGTGCCTTTTCTTCCAGACTCACCACATCGCCAGAACTGTTCGCGAAATCCTTCGTCAGCGGAGTCCACAAACCTTGCTGTTTCAGCAAAGCTCGCATCTTGATCTGCCATAAACTGAAACTGTTTCTCCCGGTAAACTTGTCGATCTTCACGTTCAACCCAGACATCTTTCTCCCCGATCAGCTCCGATCTGATGAGCCCAGAATCCGATATACCCACTACGGATATCGCCGGAAAAAGAAACCGCTCTGATACAAGTTTGTTGTGCGGATGGAGAAAGAACAGAAAATATGAACGAAAATAACAAGACACAAGATTTACGTGGTTCACCAATTTGGCTACATCCACGGGAGACGGATTCACTATAATAGGTAGCAGGTTACAGACGCCAAGAAATTGGCCAGATTTCTACCTATCTAAGTGCAGAACATAATTAATGTTTATAGAGAGAAGAGAGACACTTTATATATTGTCTCCACTAAACCCTAACAAACTGGGATTGGAACAAAACACAATTCGGCCCAAATCAACATCAGTCCAAATTGGAATTGGAATTATATTCTTATCATAATTGTAGATGTAGTTGTATTCCAGGCCAGGGTCGCAGAAGCGGCTATTATAGTATTCAAGGCATACCAACAAGGACCTCTATAGTTAAATGGACACTTGCATAAATGATTTGATGGCTGCTTTAGAGAGTTTTGTACCCTTTCTCTGCTAATAGGAGTGATGATTGTATGTATGATACTTCGTTGTTATTGTGTAATAAAAATAAGTGTCTTTAAACTTCAAATTAGTGCGTATCCTGAGAATTAGTGTGTATTTGTGCTGCTATTGTGTTGTTTGGTTGATTCAGTTCTTTTGATTTCATTTTATCCCTTTCAAAAATCATTCAGGTTTTTTTTTTTAATATATAAATTGAGGCACTACATTGCAGACATCTTTGTGAAGTTTTTCTTTGTACTCTAATTATGATGAGAAGAATCAGCCGTGAACCATACTTTTGCATTACAGACGTGTAGTTCATAACCTTGGAACTTTACTAAATTAAAGAATTCATTTGCTGTTACATAACTTTTTGGGTGGATGTTTCTCTCTGAAAACCATCTGGGTACCTTACATATAAGGTTTAATATTTATGCATTAAAAGTGTCTGCCTGCAGTGCTGAATTTTTTGGTGAATTCCTAATAGTAGAATTTTGGATCGTGTTGAAGTTGAGAAACCTTTTTTTTTAGTAATGGATGATATTAGTCAAATATATAATCAATGCAATGAGAGAAAATGTAATTTTAAGACATTTTAGTAGCCTAAGAGTTTTGATCACTCTCAAAACTATTAATACTATTTTTAAAAAAATTTTGGGGGATATTTATTAGGTTCCCCAAACCTATTTAGAACCAAAAGATGTACAATGATGTTTTGGGAATATTACATTGATAAGGCAACCTCGTTGCCCTCAAAAGAAAGGTTTAATACTAGTGGACTAGTGGTTCAGGACGAGAGGAAGTAGTACTTGGTGGCTCGAGGTCTCGAGGGGTCGAGGCTCGATGGTTCGAGGTTCGAGTGCCTGAGTGCTCGTTTGTTCGAGTGCCTAATAGCTCGAAGGCGGCAAGGCTCGAGAGTTTGAGTGTTCGAGGGATCCAGGGCTCGAGCCCTCCTATGCTCGAGCGCTCGAGAGCTTGAGTGTTCGAGGTATCCCGTGATTGAGGGCTCCACGGCTCTATGGTATAAGGGCTCGAGTGAGAAACTCCAGTGCTCGAGTGCTCCAGTGGTCGAGGGCTCCAGTGGTCGAGGGCTCCAGTGCTCGAGGGCTCCAGTGGTCGAGGGCTCCAGTGATCGAGGGCTCCAGTGCTCGAGGGCTCCAGTGCTCGAGGGCTCCAGTGCTCGAGGGCTCCAGTAGTCGAGGGCTCCAGTGGTCGAGGGCTTGAGTGGTCGAGGGCTCCAGTGCTCGAGGGCTCCAGTGCTCGAGGGCTCCAATGCTCGGGGGCTCCAATGCTCGGGGGCTCCAGTGCTCGAGGGCTCCAGTGCTCGAGGGCTCCAATGCTCAAGGGCTCCAATGCTCGAGGGCTCCAGTGTTTGAGGACTCGAATGATCGAGGGCTCAAGGTATCCAGTGTTCGAGGCTCGAGTGCTTGGGTGGTTGATGGAGGGATCGAGTACATGAGTGCTCAATGGTTCGAGTGCCTGATGGCTCGAGGGCGGCAGGGCTCGAGAGCTTGAGTGGTCGAAGGATCAAAGGCTTGGGGCCTCCTAATCTCGAGGGGTCGAGAGCTTGAGTGTTCGAGGTATCCAGTTCTCGAGGGCTCTATTGCTCGATGGTTCGAAGGCTCGAGTGCTTGAGTGCTCGAGGTCTCAAGTGCTCGAGGGCTCTGAGGGCGGCAGGGCTCGAGAGCATGAGTGCTCGAGGGATCCAGGGCTCGAGGCCTCCTAGGCTCGAGGGCTCGAGAGCTTGAGTGTTTGAGGTATCCAGGGCTCGAGGCCTCCTAGGCTCGAGGGCTCGAAGCTTTAGTGTTCGAGGTATCCAGTGCTCGAGGGTTCCAAGGCTCGAGGTCTCCAAGGCTTGAATGCAGGCTCGAGTGCTCGGTAGCCATCGCGAAAGAGCAGAACTCAATTCAATGTCCATGCTATGTCCCTGCAAAAGAAAAAAAACTCCAGCAGTATCTATCCTCTGGTAGCATGCTTCTATGATCGGATGTAAGGGAAATTATTATTGTCCAGGTGAATAAGGCCTTTGATGATTGGTGGGATGTTAGAGATGCTAATGCTTGGTTGTGAAGGGTGAGTAGGTTTATGCTTTGAGATTGCATCAGCAACTGCATTACATTCCCTAAAGACATGCCTGAGTGTAGCCTTCTTAAGTTCAGAGTGTATTTTGAAAGCTAAGACATATAGAGACCATTTGGCATTTCTGGGATTGTTTATCATGTTCACCGCAAGCATGGCATCTGATTCCACTATGTAAGAATAGCCGGGGTCCAAACTAGTGAAGCTCCTAGCTCTAGCTTGGATAGCTTTCATTTCAGCCTCTAATGGTGTACTAGCAGTGATAGTTAAAGATTGAATTAGGCAAGGTTTACCAGTCTAATCTCTAGCTATAAGCCCAATTGTCGACGTGTTGGAGGACCATGATGCATCTACATTCACAGTTATGGTGTTCTGTGGTGGCTTCTTCCAGAAGACAGTGGATATAGATAGAAGGCTTGGGGGGGGGGTCTCAGGGGTGGGATTAGAGAGGAAATAGGATAGCTTCTATTTAGATACATATTGGAGTGACTAGGCTTGGCTGAGAAAGAGAGGAAAATAAGATCTCTCACTTCCTTACTGATTAGAGCTTGTGAAAATCTTTTGTTGTCATAATAAAATGCATTCCTAGCTTTCCATAATGACCAACATATCAGAGATGGCAACATCCTACATATATCCCTATGAACCTTGGACAGTTCAATATTATTCCAAAATGTAAAAAACCTTAGGGTCAGGCTGTCTAAGGCCTGTAGTTTAATCCCCAGAATATCTGAGAAAATGTCCCAAACATTCTGAGCCAAATGGCATGAAGTGAAAAAATGCTCTATTGAGTCCGGTTGATTGCATGCAGGACATTTCGAAGCTAAACTAAAACCACATTGGACTAAGACATCATCAAAAGGTAGGAGACAATTCAGCAATTTTCATGTGAAAATAGATATTTATTTTGGCAGTCTGGGGTTCCAGATGTGTCTAGTGGCTGGAAAGTTACCTGGTTGTTGAATAAGGGCCCTATAGGTTGATCTGAAGGAGAAAGTGCCTGTGTCTTCCAGTTTCCATATAAGTCTATCCTCCCTTTCAGTGTTAACCTGTGCCACCTGCAAAAAACTCAAAGTATCATGTTCTAGATTGGGGGAGATATGTTACATTATTTGACTTTTTTCTCTGATGAAGTCAGCAATAGTGTAGTAGTAAAAAGGTGAGAGGACTAGAGGTGGAACACATTTAGAAAGGGGACCATTTGGACACCAATTTGCATTCCAACAGTTACTCGTTCCTTTGCCATGTATAATGAGAGAATTTTCTTCTGCAAAGGGGTTAATACCACATATCCTTTTCCAAGTATGGGACTTCTTATGGGACTGTGGTAAATCCCATAACAGTTTGGACCACATAGTTGTTTCCAATTGGCTTTTCCACCACAGTTTGACAGAACATGCATCTATTATTGCTCTTACAGATCTAAATCCTAAACCATTATGGTATCTATGTGTACTCAGATCAGCCCATTTTCTCCATATTTTGTTTGATTTACCCTCTGTTTCTCCCCAGAAGAATCTTGTCATTTTCTTTTCTAATGCCTTTATTATCTGTTTGGGGGACTTTAGGACAGACCAGATATGCTATGGGTGGGAGTATAGACAAGATTGAATGAGCACCATTTTGCCTCCTAGGCTTAACCATCTGTTTTTCCAGTTAAGGAGCTTTCTGTCTATAGCTTCCAACAAAGGTTCAAAATAGAGTTTTAAGGTCCTACCTTTGAATATTGGACATCCCAGGTACTTAAATGGAAAGACTCCTTTCTTCATCCCTAGAATCGATTTTATCTGATTTAGTTTAACAGATGTTGCTCTTGAACTAGCATAGAAGTCAGATTTGTCAAAGTTTATCTTTTGCCCAGAGGTTAGTTCAAAAGTTTCTAAGAAAGCTTTGATTCTGATTAGATTAGATTTAGAGGCTTGCAAGAAGATAATAGTGTTATCATCATAGCTCAAGTGGGATGCAGGTGTGGGCTGATAGGAGGGGAGGAGCTTTGGATTAAAGGGCTGCGATGAATGATTTGGTATTAGAGGTTGTTGTTTTATCCACCATGGATTTTAGTAAATGGAGCAACTCTCTGGACAGGCGAGAGAGAGCCGTTAGCAGCGATAATGTGACCGTTTCCGGTCGCTAATGTAGAAAGCAACTTTCAGGATGGAAAGGAGGATGAGAGAGAAGAGAGCAGAGAACTATTAATACTAGAAAACTAAAGATGTTAATGCTCTTTTACTTATTTCTTGCCTTTTAGCTCTTTTGTGTAAGCTTATTCAGACTTTGTATTTCGAATTAGAATTATATGTGTCTCCCTGCTTTTCGCAGCAAATTTTCTTTCACCTGGCTTATGCATTTTCTGATTAAACTAGTTTGGCTTGTTGCGCGGAGAGCTTGATAAGAAATTATAAAAAAATTATAGGAATGTTAAAAGAGCTGTAATTTGAGCTATAAATGTACCAATTATACATGTAATTGAAGCGTGGAGATGGCAAGAGGTGAAGGTTAAGGTGGAGAGGGTTCAAGTGGAGGGGTTCGAGAGGTACAGATTCGAGATGTGAAGGTTACAGTGGAAGTTTAAGAGGTAGTTGGTTGGAGCGGAAGGTTTGGGAGGTACGGATTCGAGTGGTGAAGGTTAACTAGTAGGTTTGAGAAGTGGAATTCTTGATTTTGGGTGTTGGAATGTTATTGTTGGATGAGGCTCATGCTTTGGGGGTAGTCAGGTTCAAGATGGATGTTAGGAGATGTTTTGCTATGTGTTGGTTGAATTGAGCTGTTCGGCTGCCGACCATGGTGGATTGTTTTTTTATCGGAATCATCAATGATGGTATACACAATGTGTTGTCCTTGTTTTTCAATTTCATGAGAATGCCTTTGATGACAGAAGACTCCATCCCTTCAAGGGCCAAGAACTCGACCCCTTCGAGGACAGAAAACTCCATCCCTTCGAGGGCCGAGAACTCGACCCCTTCGAGGACAGAAGATACCAAACCTTTCGAGGACAGAAGACTCTATCCCTTCAAGGACAGAAGACTCCATCCCTTAGAGGGCCAAGAACACAAACCCTTCGAGGGCGAGAACTCGACCCCATCGAGGACAAAGACTCCATCCTTTCGAGAGCTGGGAAGTTGACCCCCTCGAGGAAAGAAGATTCCATCCCTTCGAGGACACAAGACTCCATCGCTTCGATGGCCCAGAACTCAACCCTTCGAGGGCAGAAGACTCCATCCCTTCAACGGCCGAGAACAGTAGCCCTTTAAGGACAGAAGACTCCATCCCTTTGAGGACAGAAGACTCCATCCCTTTGAGGGCCAAGAACTCGACCCCTTCGAGGAAAGAATACTCCATCCCTTCGAGGGCCGAGCACTCGACCCCTTCGAGGACAGAAGACTCTATCCCTTTGACAGCCAAGAACACGAACCCTTTGAGGATAGAAGACTCCATCCCTTCGAGGGCTGAGACCTCGACCCCTTCGAGAACAGAAGACTCCATCCCTTCAACGGCCTAGAACTCGACCCCTTCGAGGACAGAAGACTCCATCCCTTCGATGGCCAAGAACTCGATCCCTTCTAGGACAGAAGACTCCATCCGTTTGAGGGCCGAGAACTCAACCCCTTGGAGGACAGAAGACTCCATCCCTTCGAAGCCCGAGAACTCAACCCCTTTTAGGACAGAAGACTCATTCCCTTCGATGTCCATCCCCTTCGAGGTTCATCCCTTCGAGGGACGAGAACTCAACCCATTCGAGGACAGAAGATTCCATCCCTTCAAGGGCCAAAAACTCAACCCCTTCGAGGATAGAAGACTACATCCCTTCGACGGCCGAGAACTCAACCCCCTCGAGGACAGAAGACTCCATCCGTTTGAGGGCCGAGAACTCAACCCCTTCGAGGATAGAAGACTACATCCATTCGAGGGGCGAGAACTCAACCCCTTAGAGGATAGAAGACTCCATCCCTTCGAGGGGCGAGAACTAGACCCCTTCGAGGACAGAAGACTCCATCCCTTCGAGGGGCAAGAACTCGACCCCTTCGAGAACAGAAGACTCCATCCCATTGATGTCCGAGAACACAAGCCCTTCGAGGATAGAAGACTTCATCCTTTTGAGGGCCAAGAAGTCGACCCCCTCGAGGACAGAATATTCCATCCCTTCAAGGATAGAAGACTCCATCCCTTCGACGACCGAGAACTAACCTTCGAGGAGACTCCATCCCTTCGAGGAAAGAAGACTTCATCCCTTCGAGGACAAAATACTTTATGCCTTCGAGGGCTAAGAACTCAGCCCCTTCAAGGACTAAAGACTCCATCCCTTCGAGGGCCGAGAACTCGACCCCTTCGAGGACAGAAGACTCCATCTCTTTGACGGCCAAGAACACAAGCCCTTTGAGGACAAAAGACTTCATCCCTTCAAGGGCTAAGAATACGTTCCCTTCGAGGACAGACGACTCAATCCCTTCGTGTGGCCAGAAATTGACCCCTTCGAGAACAGAAGACTCCAACCCTTCGAGGGGCGAGAACTCGACCCCTTCGAGGACAGAAGACTCCATCCCTCCGATGCCCGAGAACACGAGCCCTTCAAGGACAGAAGACTCCATCCCTTCGAGGAAAAAAGACTCCATCCCTTCGAGGGGCAAGAACTAGACCCCTTCGAGGACAGAAGACTCCATCCCTTCGAGGGCCGAGAACTCGAACCCTTCGAGGACAGAAGACTCCATCCCTTCGAGGGCCGAGAACTCGAACCCATCGAGGACTGAAGACTCCATCCCTCTGATGGTCGAGAACTCTACCCCCTCGATGAAAGAAGACTCCATCCCTTCGAGGGCCGAGAACTCAACCCCTTCGAGGACAGAACTCCATCCCTTTGAGGAATGAGAACTCGACCCCTTTGAGGATAGAAGACTCCATCCCTTCGAGAGCTGAGAACTCGACCCCTTTGAAGATAGAAAACTCCATCCCTTCGACGATGGAGAACACAAGCCCTTTGAGTACAGAAGACTCCATCCCTTCGAGGAAAGAATACTCCATCCCTTCAAGGGCCAAGAACTCGACCCCTTCGAGGATAGAAGATTCCATCCCTTTGAGGTCCGAGAAGTCGACCCCCTCCAGGACAGAGGATTCCATCCCTTCGAGGAGAGAAGACTCCATCCCTTCGACGGCCAAGAACTCAATCCTTTGAGGGCAGAAGACTTCATCCTTTCGATAGCCGAGAACACGGGCCCTTTGAGGACGGAAGACCCCATCCCTTCGAGGGCCAAGACTCGACCCCTTCGAGGATAGAAGAATCCATCCCTTCAGGGCCGAGAACTCAAACCTTTTGAGGACAGAAGACTCCATCCCTTCGACAGCTGAGAACTCAAACCCTTCGAGGACAAACGACTCCATCCCTTCGAGGGCCAATAACTCGACCCCCTTGAGGATAGAAGATTCCATCCCTTTGAGGGCCGAGAAATCGACCACCTCGAGGAAAGAAGATTCCATCCCTTTGGGGACAGAAGACTCCGTCCCTTCGACGGCCGAGAACTCAATCGTTCGAGGGAAGAATACTCCATCCCTTCAACGGCTGAGAACACGAGCCCTTCAAGGACAGAAGACTCCATCCCTTCGAGGACAGAAGACTCCATCCCTTCGAGGACAGAAGACTCCATCCCTTCGAGGACAGAAGACTCCATCCCTTTGAGGGCCAAGAACTCGACCCTTTCGAGGACCTAAGACTCCATCCCTTTGAGGGCAAAGAACTCGACCCCTTCAAGGACAGTGGACTCCATCCCTTCAACTGCCAAGAACATGAACCCTTTGAGGACAGAAGACTCCATCCCTTTGAGGGCTGAGACCTCGACCTTTTTGAGGATAGAAGACTCCATCCCTTCGACGGCCTAGAACTCTACCCCTTTGAGGACAAAAGACTCCATCCCTTTGACGGCCGAGAACTCGACCCCTTCGAGGATAGAAGACTCTATCCCTTCGAGGGCTGAGAACTTAACCCCTTCGAGGACAGAAGACTCCATCTCTTCGACGGCTGAGAACTCGATCCCCTCGAGGAGAGAAGACTCCATCCTTTCGAGGGCCGAGAACACGACCCCTTCGAGGACAGAAGGCTCCATCCCTTCGAGGGCCGAGACCTCAACCCTTTCAAGGATCTCCCATCTACCCCTCAAATAGGTACCTCTCGAATTGGTACCTCTCGAACCCATCTAATGGAACCCCTCCACCTGAAAGTTCACCTCTCTAATTCGTACTGCTCGAACCCATCCAATCGAACTTCTCAAACTGACAGTTCACATCTCGAATGTGAACCTCTCTAATTGGTACCTCTCGAACCCATCTAATGGAACCCCTCCACCTAAAAGTTCACCACTCAAATTCGTACCTCTCGAATTAGTAACGCTCAAACCCATCCAATTGAACTTCTCCAACCGAAAGTTTACAACTCGAATGGGTACATCTCAAATCCGCACCTCTCGAACCCATCCAATGGAACCCCTCCACTTGAAAGTTCACCTCTCGAATGCGTACCTCTCGAATTGGTACCGCTCGAACCCATCCAATCGAAATTCTCCAACTGGAAGTTTACATCTCGAATGGGTACCTTTCGAACCCATCCAATCGAACCCCTCCATCTGAAAGTTCACCTCTGGAATGCGTACCTCTCAAATTGGAACCGCTCGAACCCATCCACCTGAAAGTTCACATCTCGAATAGAAACGTCTCAAATTGGTACCTCTCGAACCCATCCAATCGAACTTCTCCAGCTGAAAGTTGACATCTCGAATGATGACCTCTCGAATAGGTACCTCTCGAAACCATCCAGTTGAACCCCTCCACCTGAAAGTTCACATCTCGAATGGGTACCCCTCGAACACGCCCAATGAAACCCCTCCACCTTAAAATTCACCTCTCGAATGGGTACCCCTCGAAGCCCTCCACTGGAACCCTCACCTCTCGAAGCTTCCAATGTCCAAAACGACATCGTTTTGTGCGGCCACTTGACAGCACCTATAGACACACATGGCGTCGCCGGAACGTTTGACAAATCGGATGTACAAAATGACAAAAGTGGTGCCCAAAACGATGTCGTTTTAGGCGGCCACTTCAGAGCACATTCTGGAGCACACATTCGGCCTGCCTAGGAAATGATCACTATGCCCTTGACGACGGTTGACACAAGCGTGCGGTTTCAAAGTATTCCTTTTATATAGTAATGAGGTTGCAGCTTTGTACATTAGTTTCCTTTATCTGTGATATGGACTTTCCAGTATCTTAACTACTCCTTGATTTTGGTTGGGTGAATGAAGAAAGAAATTATAATATGTTCTAAATCATGAATTAATGTAGTTTAAGTCTGGAATCAATTCTTCTGTTGTCTGTAGTGCTTTACCATTAATCATGGTCTGTACAAGGTGATAAAACACCAGTAGAAACATTTGGTAAAGTGATATGTATCTGAGCTAGATTAAAGTATCTTTGTATTGATTCTTAAAAAGGGTACAATCTGATTTACAAGGAATGTTGAATGCATACATTTAGCTACTTTCACTACTAGGAGAATTCCGTATAGGCACCAGTATTTTCACCCCATACATTTTGATATTTTGAAAATTTTCATACTGGTACCTAAGTGATCCGGTGTAAAAGGTGTAGTGTCATAGGCACCGGTAAGTCATACCGGTGCTAGAAACTATTCTAGCACCGGTACCATTTACCGGTCCCTATGCACGAAATACCGGTGCTAGTAAATAGGCGATCATTTTAAAAAATATCAGACAGTGAGAATAAACTCACCGGCCGGAATATGAAACCCATAATGAACAAAACACAAAATAAACCAAAACTCATGTAAAAAATTGGAAATTTCATACCACAACCCAAAACTTCATTACATATAGTAATAAATACATAACACCTCCCAATACATAACACTTCATTACATTTAATCAATCATCATAAAAACTAGAACCTAATTTTTCAGAAACCCTAAATAACATCAAAGAACCAAAAGTGAGGTCGGATCTGAGCTGAACTAGAAATTTTGGTGGAGATCGCAACTCCGACCAGCAACAACAGCGTCGTGGGGAGATGGATTCGGATTTGGTCTGGGAGATGGAGTCGAGGGGGAATGAGCGGAGGCTTTGAAGCGGCGTTGTTAGTGCTAAGCGTCGAAGCAGCGGAGAGGAGAGGTGGTAGAGGAGAAAGGAGAAGATGGAGAGGCGGTAGAGGAGAAGATAATGAGGGGGAAATGTGGGTGGGTAGATTTAGGGTTTCGGGGGTAGTATATGTAGGCAAATATTTAATGGTTGAGATTCAATCAACAAAAGAAATCAATGGTTAAAATGAAACAAAATGCTTATACCGGTGCCAAAGAAATTGAAACACAGCTCCTTAGGGCTTCTTTGAATGGTTTTTTTTGAAAAAATTGAACCCGAGAGCAAACCCTGAAAATATTTTCTAAGTGTTGAGCACCGGTACCAATACCGGTGCCCAAAATGCTCATACCGGTGTCTAAATATATGAAACGCAGCTGCTTAGGGCTGCTTTGAATGGTTTTTTTAAAAAAAAATGAACCCGAGAGCAAACCTGGGAAAGTTTTTCTAAGTGTTGAGCACCGGTACACATACTGATGCCTAAGTAACTAATACTGGTGCTCATTCCAAAATTTTAAAAAAATTTAAAATCTCTACAAAATTTGGAATGAAAATTCAAAAAAAATCAGTATCCCACCATAACATAGCACTAGTATGAATGAAAAACAATGCCGGTGCTAGTATTATTTGATCTCTAAGTTAACTTTTAAATTTTTACTATTAGGTCCATAGAAGAAACTTGGAGGCGGCGAATAACAAAATTGAAGACACCAAAATGCAATTAAATAAGACATGATTGCGTCTTTAAAATTCGAGGTACAATGGGTGGATGGAAGCGCCTCTAATGTATTTTTGGAAAATTACACTATGACTCAAAAATTTGTTACAACATTATCCTTCTGTCCAAAACATACGAATTTTGTTATTCTTGCATAAATATAGTAGTAGAAAATAAATTGTTTTTTTGATGAAATTTTGAAAAGCGCTACTACATGTTTACTGCATGTTCTTTAGTAATGTAGAGTTGATTACTTACAAGATAGAAAGGAAAATAGAAAAGGATTATGGATATGTTCTCGTGCCCGATTGTTGATAAATATTTTGTTACGGGCTTGAAAATACAATGAGGGTGTATAGGGTAGTATCACATTCGAGTGGATTTCAATTTGGAGTTACAAGTAAAGTTTACTTTTTGCACTTAGGTCCCTCTAAAAAAGTTGGAGTCGTCGAATCACAAAATTGACGGAACCAAAATGCAATTCAATAATATATGACTGCAACTCAGCAATTTGGGTATGTATGGGTGAACGGAAAGGTCTCAAAAATCAACATTGATTACTTCTATAAACTCTAGGAAAATTACACCGTGATAAAAATTGTGTTACCCCATTAACCCTTGCTCCAAAATACATGATTTTTTTGTTATTATTTCCTAAATATAAATATATAAAATAAATAAATTTTTTGGTGAATTATTGAAAAACGTTAGTATATGTTCCAGAGTAACTTATGGTTGATTACTTGGAAGTTACAAAGTGAAATCAGAAAGGATTATAGAAATGTGTTTGTGTTCGATTTTTTATAAATATTCCCTTAGATGCATGGAAAATACAATGGGGGTGTATAGGGTAGGATCACGTTCGAGTGGATTTTAGTTTTGAGTTACGAGTAAAGTTTTTACTTTTTGCACTTAGGTCCCTCCAAGAAAGTTGGAGTCGTTGGATCACGAAATTGGCAGAACCAAAATGCAATTCAATAATATACGATTGTAACTCTACAATTTGGGAATGTATGGATCAACGGAAGGGTCTGGAAAATTATAATGCGGCCCAAAATTGTGTTACCGGTGCTGAATTTATTCATATGCACCAATTTTTTGTGTACCGGTGCTAAATTTTGGTTTTGTAGCACTGGTATTCAGTGCATAGGCACCAATATTTTGTGTACCGGTGCTGAATTTACTCATAGGCACCGGTTTTTTGTGTATCAGTGCTGAATCTATTCATAGGCATCGGTTTTTTGTTTACCGGTGCTGAATTTTGGTTTTGTAGCACCGGTATTCAGTGCATAGGCACCGATTTTTTATGTATCGGTGCTGAATTTTGATTTTTTAACACCAGTATCATTGACATACCGATGTCTATAACATTTATAGCACCGATATTTCGATACCGGTACATTTGTGTATTAAGTTTAGTTTAGATTCTTTTGAATCATTTGGAAGGCATGCCTGCTTGTATATGCTTTGCTCGGTTATATATATACTTGGTTAGTGAGTTTTATATTCATTGGTTTAATTTACAAATTCGAACCATGAATGAGTTTGTAGTTAGGATTTAAAATTTTTTTATTTTTATCATATTGCATATATTTTCACAGACGAACATGTCAAATCTAGTAAGTGTTCTCACTGATTAATGAATGGTTAATCAATTTAAATTAGTGAAGCAATTTTATGTGTGTAGTTGCTATTTAACTGAATACTGTTTTATATTATATGCACGTTATAAATGTGGCCGGGGTGTACTTTATCGCACCGTGCCTTATTTGCATATACTTGACTTCTTGATGGTACGTTTGTGTACTTTGTCGCACCAAACCATATACTTTCTTATACATGTGCATTATAGGGGGCCACCGACCTTACTTAGTTATTGAAACCCGTGAGCCGGTATTGGACTTGGTCGTGTGGCTAGCTAATTAAGAAGGTCTTGATTGGTAATCTCGAGATTTACCCACACGAGTACTCGGTTTTCTTGCTCTCTTGCCGGGCGTGGTTGACGAATGGATATTATTGGCTCCCTTGGCATTCATTATGGTAGGATGAAAAGAAAGTTGTGCTTATACTCATATAGAGTATTCACAATCCTATTCATACTACCCCGTATCCTTTTGAATATATGTGTTTTAATTGCTTAATGTGTTTTATGTGTATATTGTTTATTCTAATTGATCGTTTCCATTTTTATCTACTTGTAGCTATGTTGGATATATGTGACGTGTTTACTATATTTATGTTGATAATCACTTATTTGTTAATGTGACCTTACTGAGCAATAAGCTCACTCCGTTAAAGCCTTATTTTCCCCAGACCTACCAGACATTGGAGAGCTGTGACATGGGAGAATCAGTGTGGGTAGTTTCAGTTGGATTGTGGGCCTATAAATATAGATATAGGTTTAAATCTTATCATAAATAAAGTCAACTGATGTTATGTAATAGTTGAATGTGATATATAATAATATAATTTTATTTTCGGATAAATCATTGCTTTATTTACTACTATTGAGTCCTGGCACGAGCCAGGCAGACATTTTGGACATGACCTTTACTAAGCAGGGAGGTCATTTTGGGGATGTCACAAAACCTCCCTACATTACTAGTAAACACGCCCATCCTCTTAGCCGACAACTGACCAAACTATAACCGATATCGGCTTACTTGAATGTGGGTCTAACAATTTCAACCCACTAGCTTAACAAATGAGCCCGCGTTTGACCAATAAAAATAAAAGTAAATTTCATAACAGTTCATAGTATATTAAAAACTAAAAATTTAAATTTCAAAATGTTCATGAAAGTTATTAACGTCCGGTTCGGTTGGAATCGATTTTGGTGCAACTGATGAAATGTTTACTTTTTGTACTTAGATCCCTCCAAGACAGTGGGAGAAGTTTGAATGCAAACTTGGACATACCTTTATGTAATTCATTTTGTCACGACCATGTTATTGTAATTTGGGCATCAATAGGTCAATGGAAGGGCCCGAAATCATCACTGGGAGTATTTGGTGACACTTTTCAGAAATTACGCTATGCCCTAAACTTCCTTAAATGTACCCTACGTTTAATACATTTTCATCCGAACCTAAGAACAAATGTTTGATGTGGAGATTATGTGCAATGTCTAAGAGGGACGCAAACCTAGGTAGTGTGTGGTCTTTTTTATTAGCATTCCATCAACATCCTTGCAATGGAATCAAAATTGGAGAAGCTGGAATGCAAAATTGGAGATACCCTTATATAATTCACATTTTCACGACCATGTTCTTTCGATTTGGGAATCAACAGGTCAATGAAAGGGCCCAAAATCTTCACAGAGAGTATTTGATGACACTTTTCAGAAATTACACTATGACCCATGTATGTGACGTCGCAAGAACTTTGCTTGGAACGAATCTTGAACCGACCTGCTGCCGACGTTGGTCACCCTGAAAATTATAGCGGGAACCAAAAATTTAACCTGGAAATTTGAGCTAAAATTTTCCCCAACTCTAGTTCATCTCAATTTTAATCAGCAACTATACCCATTTCACATCTCCAAAACACTTCTCCAAACCCAACTCCCAAGATTACAACAATTCAACTACTCAACCAAATTGCTCCTCTCAAACATCCATAAGTACTAGAGGATGGAGCATCTCTGGGTAAAAATAAATTGAGGTAGTTTTCCATCCATTCCATGTTCGTTTTGCAGTTAGTTTTCTCATAACCAAAAACGTTGAAGTACAAAGCTTCTAAACCCCTATTTCCCCCTCTTCGTTTCCTATTATCCAATTAACAACCTTAGCCCTCAATTTTTGTTTCATCCACAATCTATACACAATATTTCTATTATATTTCCTACCAGATTTACTTTTTTCTCCCTACCAAAACATTTTTCATTTCTCCTTGTCCAGACTTCATACAAAACTTTAGCAATGGTGGTCTTTAATACCTGTGATCTCCATCCTTTCCCTCTGCAATGCTCCAGGATTCTTACTTTTTCTGCATCCCATCTCCCCGGGCTTCTGTGTATACCCATCCATTCCAACAGTGATCTCCAAACCTTTTTTTGGCTCTTCACATTCAAAGAACAAGTGTTGTGCACTCTTATCTGTATCACAATATACATATTTCCCTTCTTGAATCAAGCTAAACTTCAGTAATCTATCTTTGTTGCTAGTATTTGTTTCCACCCCATCTATAGAGTAAACTGAGCTCTAGGTCTAGCTAAGTTTCCATAAAAAAATCTGCTCCATTCCACCTTTTTTTGCTCCCCCATCAGCTCCTTATAGATTTCCCTGGTCTTAAACTTTTCTTTCCTTTCTTTCTCCTTCCAAGCCTTCAAATTTTACATTGTCTATGCATTTAAACAAGGGTAATATACAGATATAATCCTATATGTTGAGGAAGGTTTAAATATAACCCTCGATTGTTTTTTAGTGAAAATATAACCCTATCTATTACACATAAGTGAAAATATAACCCTAAAGCCACTATTCCGGCGTTGACTGGCCATTTTCGGCCATTGTCCGACCAAAAATGACCTAATTTCCCTTCTAACCTAATACAAAATTAAAAAGACAAAATTTCCCTTTGTTACCACCACAACCATTGTTCCACCACCAGCTTGCCGCCGTCGCCCGACCACCACCACCCAGCCCCACCCATCCACCACCTTCCATCCCAGTCACCACCACCAGCAACTTCCAGCAGCCAGCTCTGCCACCACCTGGCTCAGCCAGCACCGTTACCATCTGGTTCAGCCAGCACCACCACCAAGCTCACCCACCACGCCACCACGCCACCAAGCTCACCACCACTCCACCGCGCTTGCCAGCCATGCCACCATCGCTCGCCCGCCTCACTGCCAATAAAAATCCCACACCACTGCCCTCCTCCACAGACGAAAACCCCATCCTCTCCTCCTCACTGCGATTGAACAACGAAAACCCTAGTTTCTGAACCATCAAAGATGGAGTTTCTGAACCATCGACTGCCTCGCCACCAACGAAAATCCCATCCCCTGCTCACCGATTCCCTCCTCCATTGACAAAAACCCTATCACCTCATCCTCACCGCCAATTGAACAAAGAAAACCCGAGTTTCTGAACAACGAACAACGACGCCGAAGTTTATCAACCATCGGGCGAGCTTTGGTGGAAAATGAATCGGAGATGAAGATGGCGAAGTGGTAAGTCAGAAGAACAAGAATAAGAGAATTATGTCAGAAGAAGAAATTATGTCAGAAGAATAAATTATGTCAGACGAAGAAGAAAAGAATTGATCGGAAAAGAAGAAGAAGAGAGTTATGTTTTTTTATATTTTAATTTTTTATGGAGGGGCAAAATAGTCATTTCAGCATATTCCGGCCTCCAACCGGCTGAAAAGGTTATACTTGCACATAACCTGAATAGATGGACTTATATTTGCACTTTTGATTAGTGCAGGGTTATATCTGCACTTTCTTCAATTATATAGGGCTATATCTTCACTTTTCTCTTTAAATAATATTTTCATCATCCACCATCCATTTCTAGGATTTCTCATTGTTTTCAAACTCTTACCTTTTATGTCGTAAGAGTGCACTCATCTCACCCATAGCCTATCAACTTTATTACTCAGATTCCATAACAATTTTTCCAAATTTGCCTCATTTCATTCTAACAAGGCAATCAGGTTCATACCTCCTGCCTTTTTTCCTTTGCATATCTTTTCCCAAGCAACAAGACTCTTTCAGGTTAGATTTTCTGGACCACTCCAGAAAAAAGATATACAAAGTGCTTCAATATGTTTTATGACCTTCTTTGGCAAAGGCAAACACTGCATCCAATAGTTGGTTATAGTAAACAACACATTCTTAATCAGTTGAACTCCGCATACATAGCCCAAGAGCTTGGAACTCCAGTGCTTTATCCTTCCTACCATATTCTCTATCAGAGTTTGATACATGTGAACTGATAGCCACTTTCTTGTTTTAGGCACTCTATGGTATATAAATGGTAACCGGCTTTCTTCAAATCCTGTGGACTTCTGAATTTCATCTCTAATACAGTCCTCAACACCTCCAAAAAATACTTTGCATTTTGCCAGGTTAAAATCCAAACCTGTAGACAGTTTGAATTTCTGAAAAGCAGTCATCAGAGCTATTGCTGATTTCTTATCATAATTTGAGAAAAGCAATAAGTCATTAGCAAAGCTCATATTATGATGCTCAGTTTTGCACACCTGTCATGGAATTTGAATTGCTTCTCCTTCTTCAATTCCAGTAGAAATCTAAAAAGATATTCCATAACTAAGACAAATAAAAGTGGTGAGATGGGATTGCCTTGCCTCAACCCCCTTTTGCTATTAGGAATCTTGATGCCTCTCAATTCACCATATACATGTAGGACACCGTGTTTACATATTTCATGATCCATGTCACAAACTTTTCAGGCAGGTCTATTTCTTTCAGAGTCTACTCCAAAGCCCACAAGTCAACTGTGTCATATACTTTTTGCAAATCCAAATGCAACATGCACTTAGAGGGGGGGTCCTCCTTTCCTTGTATATCCCCTAATCAGTTCGTGTACAAGCATAATATGTTCATGGATCCCTCTACCAGGCACAAAAGCATCAAGTGTTTGATCCACCATTTCCTCCATTACAGTATTCAGCCTAGCAGTTAAGATCTTAGAGATTACCTTATAAAAGGTAGTGCAGCATGATATTGGCCAGAATTCTGTCATCTTTTTTGTATCCATGTTCTTTGGGATTAATGTTACAGTAGTGCAATTGAGTGCCTTGTACATATTTTCATCTTCACAGAAGCTTTTAACAGTCTTTATTCCTCCTTCATAGCTTCCCAATTTGTCTTAAACCTTTTGGAATTGAATGAATCCATCCCTGGTGCTTTAAGCTCCCCTAAACTTTTTACTGCTTTCCAAATTTCCTCCCCAGTCCCATCTTTCACTTGGCTTCTTATGTCTTTTGGATGCAATGTGTTACCCTTCCTTATCACCCTCATATCCACACCATTCAATTTTTCAGCTATTGTTCCCACTAAATTTTCATAAAACTGCACAATTTTCTCTGAAATCTCCTCCTAATCTGTACTGATAGAGCCATCATAATTTTCTAGCATATGAATCCCTTACAGACTATTATTCTCCTTTATTGATAACTATTTTTTCCATCCCCCAATCTCAATTAGTTAATTTTTGCTTTTTGTCTGGCTATTTGCTCATCTATATCATTCCACTTCACCATCTCCTGTGTACATTCAATAACTCCATCAATCTTCTGAGCATTCATTTTTTCTGAGTTCAAATCCTTCTGTTCATGTATGGCTTTCTGCAATTTCCTTTTAACTCCAGTTACATACCCCAGATGCTTCCTTAGTTCCCTCTATAATCTTATCAGTTTCCTACACAAAACATACATTGGATCACCATATACATGCTCTTTCTATTTCTAACTGATTATCTCCTTAACTCCTTTCTTCTCCATCATACAGCTTATAAACCTAAACATTGTGTTCTTTTTTCTCCTTTATTCTTTTACATTAGTGCTCAGCAAAGCATGAGTTGGAACTCCAGGCTCCTCTACTTTGATAACAACATTGAAAAAATCTGAAACCATTCCAAGTTACCTATCACTTTATCAATTCTAGAGAAGATGGTGCCATCTTTGTGTCTATCACACCTTGTATAATATTCTCCCATCATATCACACTCTAATAGTTCCGTTTGGTCCATCATCTCCTCCATATCTATATATTCAGTTCTTAACACATAATTTCCTCCAATTTTATCTGTTATTTTCAGTACATTATTATAATCCTCCAGTGCTATCCATGCTCCATGCACCAGATTCTTCAAGTTTTCTAAATATTTCCTAAACTTCTTCCTCTATGTAAGTAAGTTGGCTGCATATATTGCTTTCATCTCTAAAACATTTTCTTTCTTCAGGTTCAAAACCTCACAGTGTATGTACTGTTCTGAGCATTTAAACCTTTTAATTTCCACCTTGTTTCTGTCCACATGATCCAAACTCTACCATTAGGATGCTCACTATAATTGTCTTCAAACCTCAATTTCACCCCAAACCTTCTCCTAGTTGTTTCTGCTTTTTATGGTTTAACCCTTGTTTCTATGATCAAAGCAATTGAAACTTTCATTCCAATGAGATGGGAGCTAATCTCATTATTCTTCGCTGGTTTATTGAGCCCCCTTACATTCCAAGAAAGTATCATGGGACATGCCCATATCATCTGCAATATCACTCCAAACCTGCAGATGTAATGGCGTATCCCAGTGATTTATAGTCCCATTTTCCCCCTGTGTTTCCTCTTCCCTTATCACTGCTTTTCCCTTCTCACCATTTTGTTTTTCCTCCTGAACTACATCCTTCTTTATGTTCTCATCAATATGCTCCTATTCTTTCTTTTATGCCACTTTTTTCAGTGTCGTTATCCTCTTTCTTCACTATCTTTTTTACAGCCTCATTTTCCCTAAATATGTGACCTCCCAACTGGCGTTTTTCACTGTATGGTGGCCTCAATTCATACTCAATCTCATGATTAAGTTTTTATCCATTCAGATCTTTAATGTTAATACTCTCCTTCAGCTTCTGAGTTATGTCAATATAAATTAGAATTCTAGCATAAGACACCCTTAATTTGCTTGCTATACATTCATCAGTGACCAAGGGATTTCCCAGTACACTACCTATTTTACCCAAACTCTTTGCTCCCCACAAATGAAGAGGAAGAGTAGGTAATTTCCCCCAAATAGGCAGTGTACGAATCATGGATATTCCTGAGTTCAATACTTGGTTTCTAGGAGTGCAGAAGCATTGGGACCATTACTTATTCATTAGAAAATATCCTTATTCATTATAATACAAATCAGGCAGGGGAACAAAAGACCAAAATCTCATCATAAAATTCTTCATAGCCGATATAGTACGATCACATACATAATCAAAGAGTTTCCTAGAATTTAAGTTCAGATGTAACATCATATTCTTATATCTCCACTTCAATTTCACCATTCACGATTACAGGAGATTTAAAGTCAATTCTTATCACATTTGCCTACACTCTATTACCCTTAATCACATCTACCCACAGTCAAGTTTTAGTGCCTACATCAGTTTTAGCATCAGCTTTTGAGTTACCTAATATTGATCTGGTTTATCGCCGGCGATCTCCAGCAACTTAGCTCCAGTTTCTCACTGTTGATTTTCCACTTCACTTCCACCACTGCAATCCATACCAACTTGTAATTCCTTCACCTCCTTGTTCGTGCTAGTACCCAATGCATGTACAGTACTCTCCCTCCTTCTCATCGACGAGGATACCTTCGTCCTCGGCCAGCCATGACCTTTTTTTTATGTTTGCGGAAATTCACCTTTAGTGCTAGTGAATCACCAGAGTCATATGCAGAAATGATTTTTTTTAAAACTTCATTTTGCAATTTTATTAGTGATTTTGTTATTTTTATTTTTTTCATGGAACAAAGATTGAATATTTTCATGAAGTATAATGATTTTGTTACATGTTATATAGTGTATAGTGTTTGCGTTGTCTAAATAATTCCGTGTTTGTAAGTAGTGAGATAAAAGGCTAAGATTAGTGCTAGTCGCAGACAATAATTACATTTTCGTAAGACCACACTTTAAATGTGCGGCATTGATCTCAATCCATCGTGTTCTGTTGTTTTCACCGATATAGTGTGTGATGGACCACTGACGTCGCAGATCAGTAAAGATAGAACTTTTAGATGATTATGTTAAGAAGGGTTGACTTTGAAAAAAGAGGTGTTTTGTTAAGTTTTGTTATGTTATGATTTGCTGTTTTAAAATTTAATAAGGTAAGTTTCGTTATGTTAGGATTGAAAATGGTTGAATAATAAGGAAAACCACAACCAACAAGTAAACATTTTGAAGGTGCCATGAACAAATGAAATTAAAAAGAAAGTTGGGGTCATACGCTTTTCTCCGGTTTGGCATTTCTCTCTCCTCTCAACGTCCTATCATCAGTTTAAGTTTTTGGGAATGTAAAAGGAAAATTAGTTTATTTTATGAAAATGATTGATTTCGGTCTACAAAAGTATTTTTTCAATGTTTTTGAATTAAAACATTGTAAAAAATGGTGTGGAATGGTATGGTTGGATTTTTTTGAAAAATCATGCACAGATCTAATCGCACATATAGTCTGTTACATATAGTTCAAATAAGGTAGTAATATTATTAGAAAAACATTAATCATGAACATATGTTTACAAATTAATTAGTACATAAAATTTTGAATATTAATAATAATTGTCTCACTTCCAATATTATAATAGAAATTACAATAAACTCAATCTGCTCGAATTATAATAACCTTGAAGACAATCTCCCCCCAACTTCTATGATCTTGAAGAACAAGGTGTCTCCCATGCATAGGTTGTTGCTGGAAAGGAACTCGGCAAAACATTTCGGGGACATGACCTTGATCTTCCCTTGCCCTGAGTAGTTCATGAGCCACTCTGTCCCATAGCACCTCATCATAATGGGGGTTTTCTCATTTAGAAGAAGTGGTACAATTTCCCTCGGGTTCTACTGAACAGAAAAAAAAACCATTACAAATATATATATAGATATACATATGCAATTATAAACAAATAGTATTAACTGAAAATCAAATAATTTCATGCTTTAAATTATTGGCTAGTTTTAGTTCTTACCAAAGTTGAGGTTTTCCCAAAGTTTTGCTTCTTCAAAGTGCAGTGGAAACGCGGGCCATCACGAGCCATTGTATGGTGTACAAGCTTGAACACAACATGTTCAGGGTTTCTCCGTTATGCGGTGAACTGTATTAAAATAAAAAAATAAAAATTTTGATAAAGTGTACATATGTATTAGTAAATTTATATGTAAAATGGTAAAATACCTGGAAAAAAAGGAGACTTGATGATTCTTCACCAGTCATTAGTTCTGAATATAAAGTGAACATGTTTAGGGAAAACTAGCCTTATAAAAAAAGTGCGACTTTGACAATGTGTCACAGGAACACGTTGATCCAATTGCTTAGTCGACATGTACCAACAACATCGCCGGTGAGTCGAAAGACCGATAACATGACCGACATAGAAATGAGGTCGCAAAAATAAATTTAAATTTAACTTAAATGGCTACATGCGACATCGTTAAGACATCTGTATTATAGATGGATAAATTGAAACGACTGTGAGGCATATACATAACATGAAATAAGAATGTGCAACTTCTCATGCATAAATCGAATAGCGTGCGACTAGAGACCGACTTCGCATGCGTCAGAGACAGCAATGGGAAAAAACACAAAAATCCGGAAAAAAATATGTGTTAAGAAGACAAAATTACACAGAAACATCCTAAAACAAACCCAAACACAGTACCTAGGTTTACATGTAAGAAAACTTAACATTCTAACAAATTAGAGTAAGAACTAGAAAACCAAAAATATAACCCTTACAAAGAGCATAGATTAAACAAGGTGAAGTAATACTTACAAAAGTTTAGGCACTACAAGAGTAGAAATTCATACCTTTGTCAAAGGAGAAGAGGAAGGGGGTGGAGAGAATCTTGGTATTCGTGGGAAACATGGAAATGAAAAGCTTAAACAATTTCTGAAGAACCCTTTATTTATAGAAGTTTTGAAACGTCGTCGTTTTGGGACATTGTGTTGTTCGCCTCGGTTGGTGGGAAATCGTACGTATATCACTTGAGTTGGAAAACGACCAATTGTGTAGTGATGTCGCAGGATTAAGTAGGCAGAAATATGTAAGCCCTCTAGCATAACAAATGAGCCCGCCAAGGACCAGTACAAATAATTTCATCCGTAAAACACTAAACTACGACAACATAACATTTTTTTTGGTTGTATGAACCATTTCAATCCACCACTAAAGGAAATAATTGTGAACAATTTGAATATATTAAAAATATTGGTGAACACAAATATTTTCTTTTTTAATAATGGTTGAGACAAATTCATCATTACACACAAGTCTTTTATAGTTTTATGAATGATTGTAACATAAAATTTTTGTTTTATATGGTAGGTTAAATATTAATGATTCAATAACTTAAAAATAACATTCAACAAATAGATTCAAGATTAATTAGATAAACATCACATCCAACAAAATAGTCTTAATGTCACATATGTTTGTCATAATTTGTTACAAATTCTAAGTACTAATAGGGTAAGATGATGACATTGAAAACTATGGGTGCAAAACTATCAACCAGCTTAAAGTAGGGCATGTCCCCAACCTTCTGGTCCTCTGCATGAAGGAACTCACTAAAAACCCTTTTGGGTCAGGGTTTTTAGCCTCCTGTTCCCCGAGTAGCGCATGTGATACTTTCTTCTGCGGAACCTTAAGACAACAGGCCTCTTGAACTTTGGTAGGAGCGGCTCGATTTGGCTGGGGATGTACTAAATTATAAACAAAAAACTACAATTAGTATATATGAAAATATATTTGAGAAAATTTTAATTGAAAATAAAATACATGTGTAAAATGGAAGGACTTACTAAAATTAGAATTGAACCAAAATTCGTCTAGGTGGCTTAACATACGTATGAAATGCGATATGTTATCGCCAAATGAAGTCTGCACACAGTTCTCATCTGAATCGCTATGGATCTGCATTTGGTGAATGAAATTAGTAATAATTAAATAACAATATTATGGAATTTACTTTTGAAACAAAATATCGCTCACCTCAATTGGTGCACGACTACTAGAACCTTCACCGCCAGGCATGATTCCTGAAAATCATATTGTCACGGATGAAATGTATAATGATAGATAGAAATTGGACTGATTGAAATCAATTCATTAATCGTTTGAGTCAAAATGTGAAAGCAATGTTGTAAACATGTCAGTTTATCCAATTGGTTAACCAAGATAAGTGTGACATCTCATTCAAGGACGAGTAACAAAAATATGAAAGTACGACCAGCAAATCAATCGCATAGACCAAAGTGGGAACTACTGACAAGCGACTTTGCATAAAAACGGGCAGCAACATAAAAAAACAACATAAAACCATAGACTTTACGAGTGTGGCCAGTGAGGGTAGATGGGAAGGTTGAGGCCCCTTCCATAATCCGAGATCGGAACGACATTGTCGTGAAAATTTGAATGAAAAATGTTATCTACAGATTTGCATTTGGACTTCTACCACTTTCTTGGAGGGACCTAAGTGTAAATATTAAAAATTTCACCAGTGGTTAGACTTTTCTGAAAAGAGAGGATATAGAAAAGTTTGGTCACAGTGTTCTTAAGTGCCTGTTCTGAGTCCTAATCCAACTTTATGAGATGAACATATTATATTGTAAACTCATGTCATTTAAATAGATTTCCAACACCTTTTGTATATTTCTTTTCTTTTATGCTTTTCAAAAAAAGAAAGAAAAAAAGAAAGAAAGAAGGAAGAAGAAGAGCAGAAATTGGAGTTGTGACAGTTAAATGTCTTTCCGATATCATATTAATGTATGATTTTTTTATTTACTCATATTAATATGTAATTCTTTGTTTTACCCGTGCTTTGTTGTCACTGCTTCAAAAAAAAAGTAGTTTGGCAACTCAAGATGGAAATTATTATGTTGCAAGTTTGACATCTTTAGTTTGGTTTTAAACATCTTATCCTTGTCTTCCATTTCTACTGGTGTTTCTTGTTATATGGGCATAGATAGCCTTGATTTTGGGATAGGATTTGATTGCATTAACTGGAAAGAGGTTAATTAGCTACTCTACTTACACATAATTTTGTGTTTCTATCTGAGTCCAAGTCTTTCCATAATAACTTGATTATGTGCATATTTCCCTTTGGTTATTTTATTTACGAATGCTACATTAGATTAAGTTGGTTTTAAATCTTAAAAATTTAATGGCTAGACCATGGATTATGTTTGTTGGCCTTATTTCTTCAGTTTTGCACACGTAGTGGTTAGGTACCAAAGAAAAGGAATGATTTTGGTTTTAAAATTAGAGTGTTTCAATTTCTTAAGCACAGAAAAGCTCATATTAGAATTGGGATGATATTAGAAGCTAACCAATTGTTAGTAAAATTTTAGCTTTACAATTTTAGTATTTTTTTTCCATGGCTACATTTCTTTTCAGAAAATATACAATGAATGTAAATTTTGTTCATATATGTTAGTGGTTTTGTATTCACATTTGATGTAGTTTATAGATTTGGCCATGAGCTAAAATATTTAAACAAACTATTTATTAATACAATTTAATTCTTATAAGATAAAAATTTAGAGTAAAATTATAATAAAACCAAAGTTAGGACAATATATCTTATATCCTTTTATTGTGTTGCAGATAACCCATAGACGAATATATCGAATATAGTGAGTAATCTCACAAGAGAAACACTTTATTTTCTTTTGTTTTAATTTAACTAAATGAACAAGGTATGGTGAAGGTTTGAGATATTTCTTTATCATACTATCACGCTTTATGTATTTATCATTAGGTATGAATATCATTACGTGATTGCTTCTATACTCTAGACTGTGATCTTCGTGCTATATATTTTTTCTTTACATGATTACCTACTTGAACGTGATATGTCAAATTGTTGCGTGTATACTTGATTTCTTGAATCAATGACTTGCTTGAATTCTATCATTCTTGAACTTGATATTGGCTAGTTTTGTACGTGATCACTCTGGACCAATTACTTGCTTGAATTCTATCTATCTTGAACTTGATATTGGCCAGTTGTGTACGTGATCACTCTGGACCAATTACTTTCTTGAACTTGACATTGGTCGGTTGTATACTTGATCGCACCAGACCAATTACTTCCTTGTACTCATAATTGATAGGGTGGCCCCTGACCCTGCTTAACTTCAAAACTGATGAGTCAGCAACGGGCTAGATCGTTTGGCTAGATGTATAAGAAGGTCTTGACATACTCTCGAAATGTACCATGTGATGCACACAATTCTTTCTTGCTTGATGGGCATGTGTTGCCGATATTGATCCTCGGGATCTCTTTCTCTTTCTCAATATTTAGAGATAATACTTGCTCGCAGGTAGTTGGAGTACAATTAAGAATCCAACTGTAGCTTCATATAGAGACATGATAGATTGCTACGTATACTTATCTCTATCCCTTATGTGAAATATGCGTTTATTTATCTCACTTTCTCTCTGTTATATGGTCATATAATATCACTTGGTAAATATTTCTAAGCCATTGAGACCTCATTGAGCATGGGCTCATTCCTTTAAGTTAACTTTTTTTTTCCAGATGTTTGGGAAGAATGTCAAATCGAGGGATGGAATCAGAAACTATAGGCAAGTCATTGAGTTATAGTTATTTTAAGCCCAACATCCAGAAAACAAAACATTGTAAATTCTAAAAGTTTATATAATATATTGTATATATATTTTAAAATTTTATACAAATATATATATATATATTTTAGTTATATTATTTATATTGCTCTTTCTACTACTGATTCCTAGCGTGAGTTAGGATGACATTCGATTACGGCCTCTCTAATAAGCAGGGAGGTGAAATCAAGGTGTCACACCAGCAACATGCTTAGAAGCTTTATGTGAACCTTGCAAACATAAACCCTTAAATTGATAAAGTTATATAATAATATACATAATCAACAATAAATATTAATCAAACTTGGCGATAAACATGGAACATATTTGGCTTGAGAGAATGAGAAGTATAATATATCAAAAACTAACTCCTCCAAATTTTGCAACATTAATTTCTACAAATATTTAATTTCATGCAAATAATTGCCATGTACATAAGGTTTTTTGACTTCATTATTACAAATATACATACATAAATTGAGTTAAAACAACGATGTCAACATTTATTTTTCTGTATTAAATGAGTCAATTTCTAGGAATATATTATATTTTTTTAATGGAAGGCACCCTAGGGTGGGGGTTGATGTATTGGTACCCCAAGCCAAGAAAACCATAGTAGAGTAGTTAGATTTTTACAGAAGGAAACAGCGTTGCCCGCAAAATGGATAGCCTAAGCTAATAGATATACAGAATCAGTAGAACCAGGTAAAGTTAGTAAGTTACGATTCCAAATGTATGAATCTCCACACCCCGTGTTAATCCGTACTTTGGCCAGGCAACCTAACTAAGCTGTAATGAGCTATTAATCGGTCTAGCAAAAGGGAGAAATCTAAGCTAGGAGATTGCTGAAAAACTGCAGATCAGCAAAGCAGAAGTAGGCACTTGCAACAGTGCAGCATGAGTAAACAGAGGCTGATCTGATGATAAACATGAGTGTATTTCCGCCGAGCTTGTCATGGACCGTACGAGTATCATCGTCTTGATGTTGAAAAACTGGTGGCTAGTACCTGCAAAGGAGAAATTACCATCAGCAGTATCATGTCCTAGTATGGCCACACCTGTATGTTCTGAGATTAGGAACCTGCTTCCTATCCAAGTCAATAAGGCCCTTGATATTGATTGGCAAATTAATAAGAGTAAGAGGCTGGTTATTAGATGAGTGAAATTTTGCAATAGCATTTGCCACAGAGTTACATTCTCTGTATACATGTTGAAGCACTACTCCGTGTAAAAGGTTCTTTATCTTATAAGCCAAATTGAAATGCTTCCAGTTGGCTGAGTAAGGATCATGAATCATATTAATGGCAAGTAGAGAATCAGATTCAATTATGGTCGAGCCATCATAGTCGTGCAAGGATTGGCATGCAGCAAGGATTGCTAACATCTCAGCATGAAGAGGAGATATTGCTTCTATAGAAAATGAGTTAATGAAAAGAGGATGGCTGGAGCTATCCCTCCCAATAAACCCAACAGAGGCTGTGTGTGAGAGCCAAGAAGCATCGGTATTTATTTTTATGCAATTTCTGCCTGGCTTTTCCCATGAGACTGGTTTTATAATTGGCTTCGGAGGTGGTCTGAGAATGGGTGTGAGGTGTCTGAGTGGGTTAGGGAGACCAGTATGAGTACTGAAAGCTGCAGGGCATTAGTAGAGGGAGAGGTTGATGAGGCCAGAAATCTCCCTACAGATGAGGTTAACCGAGAAAGGAACCTGATCATAAATATACCTAGTTCTAGCCTTCCAAAGGCACCAGCAGATAATCGATGGGAGTATTTTACAAATCAATTGGTAACCTTTGGGTAAATCATAGCAGTTCCATAGAGAGTAAAATCTCTGAGCAATAGATTGATGATCAGGCAGATTGAAAAGAATCAGGGAAGTTTGATTATTCCAAATAGCTTTTGCCAGTGTGCATGATATGAAAAAATGGTTAATTGAGTCAGAATGACAGCAAACCGGGCATTTGGAAGCCAAACTAAAACCACAGCTTATAAGTATGTCATCAAAGGGTAGAAAAGAGTGCAGCAATTTCCAAGTGAAAATCGAAACCTTTTTTTGCAATGCGACATTCCAAACATATTTGTTAACCGGTAAATTACCTGGAGAGAAAGTGATTGTTCGATATGCAGATTTGAAAGTAAAATTCCCGGAGGTGTCAGGTTTCCATATAAGTCTATCATCTCTGCATTCCACTAATTCAGTCTCCTGTAAGAAAATGGCAGTATCATTTTCCAGGTAAAGTGATATCACAGGTAAAATATGTGATTTGTTATTAATGAAATCTGATATGGAGTATCCCTGGAAAATGTCAGTTATGTTGCTTGGGATCTTATTTACCAGTGGACCATTGGGGCACCAAGTAGATGTCCAGGCATTACATGTCCCCTTACCATGAATAATAATGAAATTGTCTTAAGCTAAGGAGTTTACTGAGCAAATACGTTTCCAAGTAACAGAGTTCCTGTGTGAGGGTGGTAAAGACCACAACAGTTTGGACCACAGTGTTACTCCTAACTGACAGTTCCACCAAAGTTTAAGGGAGCATGCATCTACTATTCCTTGGATAGATCTGAAGCCTAAGCCATTTAAAGATCTTGGTTTTGCCAAATCTGTCCATTTTTTGCATGTCTTACTTCTTTTCCCATCAGTTTCTCCCCAGAAAAACCTAGCCAGCTTCTTTTCAAAAGATTTAATAATGTGTTTCGGGGGATTAGTTACAGCCCATAAGTGTTGAGGCAAGATAAACAACTATTAATCAGTACTAATTTCCCTCCAGTACTCAACCACTTATTTTTCCAATTCTGAATCCTTTTATCCAGCTTTTCCATAAGTGGTTGGTAATATTTATTTAAGGTTCGACCCTTAAAAATAGGACATCCTAAATATTGGAAAGGAAAAGAACCTTGTTTCATTTTCAGGATCAGTCTCATCTGGTTAAGTTTAATGATCGAAGCCCGATTGCTGATGAAGAACTCAGATTTGTGAAAGTTAAATTTTTTACCAGAACTGAGTTCAAATATATCTAGAAAGGCCTTAATTCTGATTAAATTTGTTTTTGAGGCTTGCATCAAGATAATAGTATCATCAGCATACATAAGATGAGAGATTGCTGAACAAGAAGATGGAATCTGGTAGTAAGATAGTTTACTATTATGAAAAATAAAAGATAAACTCCTAGAGAAAGCCTCCAAAAAAATGTTGAAAAGGAAAGGGGAAAGAGGGTCACCTTGTTTGATACCTCGAGTTGCTTTGAAGAAACCCACAGGATTACCATTTATCAAAACCGAAAAGTGAGCTTGTGAAAGGTTAGACATAACAGCATTTAAAAAAGAACCCTGAAAACCAAATTTCATCAAGACACATCTTAGAAAGTCCCAATTTACCCTATCAAATGCCTTTTGTAAGTCTAATTTTAGAATGCAATTTGGAACCCTAGACTTCTTATCTAAGAATCTAACCATTTCCTGAAGGTAGAGGATATTATCAGTAATGTTTCTATTTTTCATGAATGCTGACTGGTTTTGGGAAATCAATCTGTCCATGTATGGTCTTAGTCTTTCCATTAAAACTTTTGAGCAAATTTTATTAAGAGCATTAGAAAGACTAATAGGCCTGAAATCATCAAATGAGCATGGAGTAGTTTTCTTAGGAATTAGTGTGATCCATGTACTAGATATACCTTTAGGAAGAGGAGAGCCCCTAATAAAATCATTAACTGCCTCAACTAAATCCCTTTTTATTGTGGACCAGCATTTAGAGTAGAATTTGTTGCTAAATCCACCAGGCCCTGGACTACTATTCTTGCTTAAACTTTTTATTACTGCCTCAACCTCAGATTCTGAGGCTGGTTTAGCTAGATTTATGTTATCTTGAGCAGTAATTGTAGAAGGGATTTGACTCAGGAAATGAGAATAGTAGGTGTCATTTGGTACCTGGTGAGGCTCGGATAACAGATCAGAATAGTAAGATATGGCCTCATTTTGAATATCAGATTGAGTATTAATCCATTGGCCATTGCTGTTTTTTATTTTTGAGATCTGTAGACGATAATTTTTTTCTTGAACCACCTTGTGGAAGAACTGTGTGTTGTTATCTCCCATCTTATTCCATTTTAATCTTACCTTTTGTTTCCAAAATTTCTCTTTTTCTTTCTGAGCTCTCAACAGTAATGCTCTTTTCAGATTTAAATTAATGAGTTCAGCTTGGGAAGGGTTCAAATCATAAACAGATTCCTGGACTCTTAGGGATTCCTCTGCCCTAATTAGGTTAGTGTCAATGTTCCCAAAGGACTCCCTATTCCAAATTCTAATATGTTTTTTAAGCCTCACCAATTTTAGGTATAAAACTAGTAAACCAGTCTGACCCAGTCTTTTATCCCAATTTTCATGAATTAGAGTGATAAAATCAGGACGATTAAACCAAACATTAAGAAATCTAAATGGTCTTGGAGAGAGAGTAGATAAGTTTGCTATGTTAAGGAGCAAAGGAGAGTGATCAGAAGTCTGCCTATTTAAAATTTGAATAGAAGAGGAAGGGTATTTTTGATTCCAAGAGATAGTACTTAATCCTCTATCAAGTGTTTTGGAGGTAGGATTTCTTAGTCTTGAATTACACCAAGTGAAAAGATTACCAACCGTACTAATTTCCTGAATACCAGAGGTGTTTATCCAAGTATTGAAGTCCCTAATACTACCCAATGATGGAGTGCTAGGCCCTCAATATTAAAAAATGGAGGAAATAGTGTTAAAGTCCCATATGAAAACAGTGTCCCCAGGAATAAGGGCAGATAGGTCATTCCATAGGATTTTCCTACCCTCCCTATCCCTAAGAGCATATATGAAAATAGCATCCATATGTAAGTCAAAGGAAATATGGGAAATATGCACATGGAGGAACTGTTCATGAGAAGAGAGGAGGTTAACTGAAAAACAATTTGCCCACATAATCCATTTTTTTCCATTATACAAAGTGAGACCATTGGAGAATTTAAGAATATCCATATAGTATTGGAGTTTAGAGTTGTCATGCATGGGTTCAATTATGCATAAAAATTGAATTTTTTTCAGTTTAACTAGGTTACTAAGTCTGAGCATTGATGTTTCCATACCCCTGATGTTCCATACTAGGAAATTAATTGAAAGAGGACCTGTCATTGTTCATTTGACTTATGACTCTTAGTAGATGATCTAAGCATCATTTTGTTAATTTGGCTAAAATAATTTATTTTTTTACCTTTTGCCTTACCTGGTAAGAGGCTATGGTCCAGTATTGGTGAAGAGCTTGAACTGTCAATCAAATTGGAGGCAGCCTCCTGATCAAGGGCTGGTTCATCCATGTCCACCTGTAAAACAGAGAACCTGTTCCCCAATCTATGTTGAAGAGAGGTGGATGCATTTATTTTTTTACTAAAAACAGGATGGGAGGTCCCAACCTGTATATCATCGGTAGCATAAGTCACTGGAATAAAATTACCTAAAGCAGTACCATCAAGCAATTTAGAGATGGAGTTGTCCAGTGGGATCTGAGATGTATGTCTAGGACAAGAAACTGGTGTGTTGTTGTTAGCAGTTATAGGGGACTTAGTAGGTATAAATTGACTACCAGCTTTCAGATTAGGAGATAGGGTTCGAGGGATCAATTCAACAGTATGGCCAGGCTCAACTATATCTATTTGTTCATCTGTGGAGAGCAAAGGAGGAATGGTAAATTTTTGCCTGTGGCCTGCCATATTGGTTCTTTCTGAGTTATGTTGGGGACATCCGTTTGAACATCAGTTTGAACATTAAAGTTGGGGGGGAAAGTTCTGCACTGAGTTTTGCAATGCCCTAGTTTAGAGCAATGGTCACAGTAGAGGGGGATGTCCTCATATTCAATAGGATATCTTCTGTTATTAGTCACAGATCCCAGCCTAATATAGGTACTGATAGGTTTAAGAAGATCTACTTCTACACATAGTTTAATTGCCGATGGTCTTGTTAAACTATCAGTAGCCAGATCAGTCTTAATAAAATTGCCAATGTTGTTACCAATGGACTCTATAGCAGCAGAATTGTAGTACTATAATTGGACTTCTCTAATCGTACACCAAACAGGAACAATAGGAGATTCTTTATGAATTGAAAAATCAGGGGTCCATTTTAGCATTTTCAAAAGAATTCCGTTAAAATTCCATATACCTTTCATCCATGCTCGCTGATAATCATTTAGCAATTCAAAACGGATAAGTACATGCTTGAAATCAAGGGAGCCGAGTTGGTACTTACCTGTGAAACCCACGGTCTTGAAGACCTGTTCCAATTGTTCCATCGAACATCTGCCCTTGGTGAACTTACCTACCAAGGCGTTTGCATAGTGTGAGGACAGCGTTGCTATTTGTTCATCTGAATATAGACAGGCTGTTTCACCTAGATGTTGGGATTTGGGAACTAGTTTGGGGTTACTGGGGAGAAGGTTGGATAGTGGCGGAGCTTTGTTTTTGAGGATGTTAGCAAAGGATGTAGCATCCCGGTTAGGTATCAGAGCGACCAGATTTGTGGATCCAGACATAGCTAGAACCGTTAACGGCCGGAGAAGCCGTTACCGGCGAGCAATTTTCGATTCGGCCCAGGAGAAGAAGGGTCTTTCGATTGAGGAAGAAGGAAATTGGGTTAAGATGAAAGAGTTGGAGATCAGAAATCACACACACAATCGCACTAAAATTCGCACTCAGTAACAGTGAAATAGCCGTTGTTCTTACGTTGGTTGTGTTTAGCTACATTATATATCATTTAGCTACATTTGGTTGTGTTTCAGAACAAATTTAAAGATTGCATTAAATGAGTCTACTAATTGTTTTGGTGACTAACCAAAACGTTCTTTGCTTACGTTACGTAAGACTTAATACATGAAAATGCATGCATGTAATTGGTAGGTTGATTTGGGCATTGTTTTTTAGTTAACCTTGTTCGAGTCTTTGGAAAGAAATGGGTAGTGAAGATTGTGTATTATTTTTTTGAAAATATTGGAATGTGGTTATGGATAACTTAGTTTAAAAAAAACATTGTAGTATAATCGTACCCAGATTCCTAGGAGAGTTACAACACAATGAAAATTACCCCTAATTCTTATCTCAGTCTCTTTAAGAGCTGGAATTGCACATTGACATCTTTGGGAGATCTTTATATTCCTCCATTAACTAGAGTTTCTACCACTGGTAGATAGACAAGCAACTCACGAGGGGTCTCTCTCTCATCGGTACCCTTTTATTGGCCGAAACGACTATACAACATAGGTCATCAAAGTGAAGATCTATATGGAAGCTCAAGACGTTTGGGACGCCATCGGAGTTGCTAGATGATTTGCAATGAAAATTTTCTACCGCTGTGAACCGAATAAACCGAGAGGTCAAAGCTCAAAGCTCTATGCAAGAGTATCATGAATAAGGAACTCGCGTAAAAGGTCGCGTTTGTGGTCGTAGTGACCGTGGAGGCTGGGGCAACATCACCTTGCATCTCCAAAAAGATGAAAGAGGTCGTGGAAATGGTGGAGGTGGTCCAGGGAAGTTCAAGATTAAGTGCTTTAGTTATGGTATCTTTGGTCACTACGCATCAGAGTGCCACAACAAGAAATGTGATGAGGAGATAAACCTCATGAGTGCATAAGCAGAGGAGTCCACACTAATGATGACATTGATCGAATAAGAAGGAAAGGACATCATCATACGCAACAACAACAAAGTGACTCATACATGAGAGATTAAGATAAAAAATTTTGGTACTTGGACAACCAGTATGAAAAACCACATCACAGGCGAGCGAGAACAATCTAGAGAACTCCACGAAAAGTTCATGAAATATGAAAATATTGGAGATGGATCAATCGTGCAGATTTGTGGCAAATGACACATCAAGTTCAACTGCAAAACTGGTGAACAACGTGTCTTGCATGAGGTCTCCTTCATACCCATATTTTTAGACAACATTATAAGCATTGGAAAATGAATAGAAGTAGGTAATAATGTTTTAGTGGTTGATGTATTTTTGAAAATGTATGATCATTTCCAAAATTACTAATGAATATACAAAAGACTCCTTATCGTTATTATAAGACACGTCTTCATGTATGAAAATCTGAGTGCCTTCTTAAAAAGTTGGACGACCCGACTTGGCCTGGTCAGGTAAACATCCACGCACTCAGAATGATTGCGCACACGGAGTTGACATAGGAGTGTCAATGATTGTGTGACATAAAATATTTTGTAAAGGATGTGTCATTCCTAAGAAAGCAACAATCCTGTTCCCAACTCAAGCAAAGTACAGAGTTGCTGAAGTTTTAGAACTCATACACAGGGACTTAGTGGCCTTATCTCCTGAGAAACAATGATCAGGAGTCGATAATTTCTCTTGTTGGTTGACGATGAAAACATGTGGATGTGGGTGTATACACTGAAGATGAAAGACAATGCATTTGAAAACATTAAGAACTTCAAAGAGTTGGTGGATAATGAAACCAATAGAAGGTTTCGAACACTAAGATTGGATCGAGGCAGCGAGTTCTTGCAACAAAAAGGAATACAATTTCACTTCAAAATGGTGTTGTGGAGGGAGGCAACAAGACCTTGCTTGAAATGGAGAGGTCATAGAATAAAAGCAATGCAAGAACTCGGAATAATGCGCAAACAGGGTATAGGACATGTTCCATATCTCTTGAATTAACTTCCTACCAAAACGTTAGGGGATAACACTCCTTATCAAGTATAGAAAAGTATGAACCTAATATCCTACAGTTAAAAGTGTTGTGTTTTACAACACATGTGAAAATAATATATCAACACTCGAATAAGCTTGATGATCAAATTTTTAAAAATTGTGGATGTTAAGATAGAACCTGGAAGCAAAGCTCACCAACTCTTCAACCCAAACCGTGAAAAGATTCAAGTGAGTAGAGACATTATGTTTTTTAGAAAATATGTGGAATTGGAACAAGAACAAGAAGATGCCCCAGTGTACTCTCTGGAGTTCAAAGTGGATGAATAAGTGTTAGAGACACCGAAATGAACGACAACAAAGTTTCAAATGAAAGTAGCATGTTAGTGACACCGAATGCTGAATGTCCTTCTCTGCCTAAGATAATTCCGGCCTTCAGAAACACAATGAGGTGTATACTTGCTTCTCCTTGTTAATTAACACCAATAGAATTGGACAGAAGGCCAAGAAAACACCACCCTTTAGTTGATGTGTACAAGGCTAGTGAGGAGCTATGTGGGATATGAGCGAGCTACTCTTGCTTTATGCTAAAGAACCTACTTTTTTTACTTAAGCTACAAGTCAATCTTGGTGGAAGAAGGCCATGATTAAGGAAATAAATTGCATTTAGAAGAACCAGATATGGAAGCTAGTCGATCCAGGGGAAGAAAAAAAATGGTGATTGGACTGAAAAGATTTTTAAGAGTTTAAAAGGACACCAATGGGAATATAATAAATCACAAAGAAAGGTTAGTCACAAAAGGGTGTGTACAAAAGCAAGGTATAGACTTCAATGAGGTGTTTGCACCAGTGACTTCATTTAACATGGTTAGCTTCTTATGGCCTCATTAGCTCAAAATGAATAAGAGTTGGACCACCTTGATGTCAAGTCATCATTCCTCAACGCTGAGCTGATCTATGTGAGGAAGTGTTTGTGAGAAAACCATAAGTCTTTGTAATAAAGAAATAAGATCACAAAGTGTACCACTGGGAAAAGGCGTTGTATTGAATGTGACGGAAACCTCAGGCATAAATTTTTTCAGTTGGATGGGAGGCTCAAAAGTATTGGATTCATGAAGTCTCCTCAAGAACAAGTGGTGTGCACATGAGGAAAAAAAAGGCTAGATAGATTTTTGGAGTATATGTCAATGATCTAATCATCATTGGTGCAAATAGAGAGGAAATACAGAAGTTCAAGAAGTATATGCTGATTGACTTGGGTTCACTCTCGTACTCTTGGAAATTGAGGTTTAACAAGGGAAGATCTATACTATATTAAAGCAGTTAGCCTATGCCAAAAGGATCCTCTACCGGTTCTGCATGTTGGAATGTAACTCAATGATGTACCCAATGGAGCAGAAGTTGAAGCTTGACAAAAATGAAGAACTATCTCAGGTGGATTCAATGGACTATCGTCACATTATAGGATGTTTAATGTTCCTTACTCACACTAGACAAAATATTTCCTATGTTTTAGGTTTCATAAGTCGGCATATGGAACAACTTACCACAAAATATCAACAGACAATGAAGCATATTCTTGGGTACTTGAAAGGTACTATTGAACATAGGTTACATTATGAGAAAGTTTGTGATGGAAACATGTTGCCGGATTCATTGACAATTTTGTTGGACATGTGGTCGATGGAAGAAGCACAAGAGGCGTGACATTCACTTTGGAGTGAATATAATCACATGGCAATCAATGATGCAACAAATGGTGGCATTGCCCTTATATAAAGCTTAATTCGTGGCTGCAACAACGGCTGCTTGCCAAGGCTTATGACTCAGAGAATTTTTGAGTGAGGTGAGTAGAAAATAGGCCAAGGTGGTAACTCTCTTTGTTGACAACTAGTCATCCATTATACTTATGAAGAATATTTGTTTCCACGAAAGAAGCAAGCACAAAAATATTAGGTATCACTTCATACTCGAATTTGTGGAAAATGAGGAGATCATTGTGGAACTCGTTTGCTTCAAACCACAACGAGCTAGCATTCTCACAAAAAATATGTTGAAAGTAAATGTCATTGAAGTGAAAGAGTCACTTGGTGTGAAGAGCTTGGAAGAAGGCTTAGTTTAAGGGGGGACTATGTTGATAAATAACCAAAACCTTCTTTGGTTATGCTACGTAAGGGTTAATACATGAAAATGAATGAAATATTTATTTGTTTTTTTAGTCTTTCTTTTCTACTTAAGCATGTACGAGTCTTTGGGAGTGGACATTGTGTTTTAGTTGCTCGAAAATATTTAAATATTGTAGTTGATAGCTTAGTTTAAACAACAACATTGTAGTAGAATCACAACCAAGTTTCTTCAAAAATTATAATACAAATAAAATTTCCCCAACCTCTTATCTCAATCTCTCTAGGAGTAGCCCATTGACTACTTTGGGAGATATTTCTTTTCCTTCAAATTCGATGAATGTGCATTTAACCCCACGTATCTATGAATACACATAACTAACTTAACGAAGAATGTGTGTTGGTGATTTCAACCACAAGGATCATTTCGATTTAAAATACAACACTTTCCATATTGACAAGACATGCATGCAAGACTATCATTTTGATTCTAAATATCTCTTAACATACATCAAAGTCATTTACGTTAAATGGTTCTTAACATTTTTGCATCACATAATTTTCAATATATTTATTATAAAGAGTTATTTATTATATGTAAAGGAATTTTGTGAAATATTTTGTGTACCTCAACTTCATGATCATATGATTGGGACTCCATGTCAGACTCTGTTTCCCATAGCCAAGTCTGGTCAAGATCACCAATGCAGTATTGCCACGAACTGTTTTCTGTGTTCCGACAGAGGGGGACATTTCATTTTCCCGACAATGTTGAACGCGCTTCCAATGCATGGTGGAATCAAGGGAAACATTTCAGTAGTCAATGAGTATATCATATATTTATTAACTCCTACAAAGATTTATATCTATATTGATAACACGAACATTTCTGTTCAATCAATCATTTAAGCATATATTAACTTGTAAAAGTGTTTAAACATCAAGTGATTATCACTGGAAAAGTACTTGTAACTATCAAAAACTAGTGATAGTAAATCATAAGAACACAAAAAGTCTTAAATGGAATCACAAGTGGAAAATTAATCCAGACATAGGCATGATTATGTTATCTCCACAACCACCAAGTTAAAGCATTGAGTTCAATAAAAGAAAATGCCTCAAAACTTGCTTGCACGTCCTAATATTGCCACATCGTAATATTCAATTTACACCAATGTAATATGATCATGGATCTTAGAATTTTACAGTTTTCCTCATCAAATTAACACCAAAACACCCTTTGTCTGAATTTGGAGAATGCTAATTTGATATTATTCAAGAATTGCCTCTTAAGAGCATCTACAACCATCACTCTCGAAAACTCACCAACACTACAACTTTTTAAATTTTTAAATAATACAATCACTCTCTCTCCTCAACTACACTCAATAAAACTCTCCTCTCCAATTTAACTCCACAATCATAACTCAATTCCACGTCATCATTATTGTTCCCACATCATTTATTGTTTCTTTTGAACATTTTTATACTTCTACAATCTAATATTAATTGCATCATCTATATTTTGAATAATATATATATACTAGTATATATATGTTTAATATATAGAATTTGGAAAATACGAATGTGCAACATTAAAATTTGGATTTGATTGTTGAGAAGGATATCTTGAATTTGATTAATTTGAATTTGTCAATTGATTATTGAAATTTGATTTAGGTGAAACCATTTTCAGCAATTCTAATCAAACCAACAAACTACAATTTTTTTGCATAACAATGAAGGAGATGAAAATTGTTTTTTAAAGATATGTGAAAATGTATCAATGTTGGGCTCTATTTGCGGAGAAAAGAATTAAAAAAAAATTGGTGTCATTTTTTAATTATAATTTTTTTGAAAAAAATTGTGTATTGCCGGTTTAAATCCGGTGGAGAAAAAAAATACAAGTTTAGAAGACACGTGACACATCATTAATGGACTAAAGTAGATTAGTTATCTTAGTAAAATCTCGACATGTGAATGGGAGGAGAGTTTTTGAGTGTGCTCTCCTCCATTCCCTCCTATCGAGTGTTGCAATATTTCACCTTCCACTTATCTTCAAACACTATCTTTGTTTGCTTAAAAAAAATTATCATTGTGAGACAAAACTCACTAAAACTCCCTCTCCCGCTCCCCCATTGGGTATGCTCTAATAATGAGTAAAACTTTAATGCTATTGATCTATTACTTCTCGTACTTACTTTATAATAATATGAAAGTAAAGGTTTTGAGCTCATTGACTACTATCTTAAGGAATGTTTTCTTCATTGAGCAATGGCAATTAGAATGGTGTTTGTTGCTGTATATTCCAATGAATATTGAATGTAGCACTTACATAAGCATCTCATAAAGTTCTATGTATATCTTTAGTAACATTTCTTTTGGGCTGGCTTTCTTATAGTACCAGAGGGACAATTTAGAAAGGCTTTTTTATAAGCATTTTATGATATAATAATTAATTTATCAGTGCGAGTTGAGGCATAGCAGGCCATATGCTGGCCAAAAGTGTAATAAATTCTATCAGACGATAAAATGAGTGTGTTTCATTCTTCAACTAACATATACATGCATAAGGCTTAAAATCACTTATACTCAGGGATATATATCGGATTCTGGAGAATTTTTTAGTTATCGATGAAAGTTACAATATCGCCTCCAAAGTTTGAAGAATTTGATATGCATAACAAGATTGTGTGTTAGACATTTCTATTGAGAGGCAAACTCAATTACGCACGCATTAGCTAATTTAGGTAGTGCAAAGAATAGAAGAAACCATTTGGGTACTTCTATTGACTCTATGATAAAACCAATTGTACATTTGTACATATTCTCATACAGAGATTTGATTAGAATATCAAAACTGGATTTTGAAACATACTTGGTAGGTGGGTGTTTCACATATTCTTTCCAAATATGTCTATAAATTACCTTAATTTATTTTGACCATGTATATTTTTAGCCATGTCTTTATTACTAGTTAGATTATGAAAATTAAATTCCAATAATATAAAATTCTGAAAATCCATTGAAAACTGAGTCAAAAAATAATTTTCAAATTCTCCCTTATCCAACCTAAATTTATCGACCACAAAAGTTATTACAAAAAAAATTATAAAACAATCCAAATTGAATCTCAAATTTTCAAAATCCAAACATTATATAACAGATGAGTTTGAGAATTTAAAACATATGACATGCTACAAAATGGGCGGAGTTTGACCCAACCCATATGTGACCAAACCTATTTATGACCCGTCAAAAATAGATCTAGAATTGGATCGTTGCCCATTGTTTTCCAATTATTCATATTAACAAACATTTGTTCAACCCGATTTATTAGAAATGCCTACACATACATGAGAAAAAATGTATAATGGCACACATGAATGGCCATATATCATCAATAAAATTAAAACAAAGTGAAAATAAATGATACCACAAAACACATCTAATAATTAAATAATTAAAGATGATCAATGGACTTACATAGGTGAAAGGTATGCAAACACATTTAATAATCTATTACATTTCGTAACAAAACCAAAGTGACTAACGCCGTAATTGAGCCTGGGATGCAGGTTTCGAGGCAAATAGAGCAATAAACAGAAGAATTTGAATCCATGAAGAGCTCTCTCAAAAACACCAAATGATGATGAAGATTGTGTGCAATTTTTCTTCAGCCGGTCGATCTTGATACTTTAAATGTTGCTATGTGCAATGAAACAAATATACTCATGAACAATAACTCGCTTTTATTTTGTTACGAAATGTAATAGATTCAATCAAAAGTTATTAATGGAGCTATATGAGTATTTACCATTTCAGCCCTATCCAAATTTGTCCAAATTTGTCCATTTACAAACCCTAACTAAGCCTATTAATTGTATAAGATATCTACTTATCACTCCCAACTAAGCTCATAAGCCCAATAATTATATAGGGTCTCACTTGTTTATGGAAGTGCAAAGTTTTAGTTCAATTGCAAATTCATCCTTTCACTGCAAAGAAATGTAAATAAAACATTGGGCCCAATAACATTGCCAGACTTCTTAAATATTTATTGTGCCATCAATCCATCATTAAATATACATATACTAGCTGATTCCTGTGCAAATTTCACTTTTTATAACTAGTTAGTCTTTTGAAAATATTTTTAGAATGAAGGGCTTATATAACCCTCAGTTCTTTATTATGTGCAAATATAACCCTGAGTTTCTTGAAAGTTCAGTTGTACTCAAAGTCATCTATGTGAGCAGTTGTATCCAAATTAAATTAGGAGGGAAAAAGTGGATACTTGGGTATAAGTTTACATATTTTTGCCGGCCATGGGTATATCTGCTCTTTTGAAAACCGGACATGGGTATATAAGCACTTTTGAAAATTCTAGGGTTATATATGCATTTCCAAAAACCTGGGGGTCCTCTACCCATTTTACTCATAAGAAAAGCAAAGGCCGTTGATAAGAAACCAAAGGCTTGGAAGTATATGGAAAGATATATTTTTTTCGATAGGGGGAAACTATAGTTGGAAAATAGAACCAAACACAGAGTAATTAAAGCCAAATTAAATGCGCTAAGTTAAAGTGAAGAGTGGATAACAATCAACAGGTGATTTCGTTCTCCCTAACCATACAGTAGCAAAGTAAATCATTAACAAATCTGAAAAATAGCAAATATCTATCCCAATGTTCCATCATTTTTAATTTTCAAGATAAACTTTGGAATTTAATCTAAAAGGGAACAACCAACAAATAAAATACCACAAATAAGTTCACAATCAACGAAAAACACCAATGCCATTGAAGTGGTAGTTAGCCGACGGCGAACCTGATTTTGGATATACCATTGGCTCACACACTAAAACGCAAGCACTTACAGTAATGACAACTTTTATATTCTCTAGTGCAAAGGCAAAATTTAGACACCAGTACGTTTTTATTGATTCAACATAACATCAATTCAGCCATCTTCATTTCCTAAGTATCGTGAAGTTTCTGTGAACGTCCTGAATACATTGTCTTTTGAATAGATGAATGACAATTCTTGTGCATTCATTGTTTGATAGAGCCATTATTGGTTATGAGTCATTTTTACCTAAATGATTTGAATGAAGAGTATTCATTTCAGGATAACTCGTGGTGGTTTTATTTCAATAAAAATATAGAGCGGTAAAGAATTCCTCATAATAATTATTTTCATGGATTACTTCATTTATGATTCACCACACACGACTACTTGTATATGCACTTTTGCACCAGAAAAGAAAAAAATAATTTAGCACCCAACATACCAAGAGTATTCCTTTCAAAATTTAATATCCAAAATAAGATATAAAATAAATTGAAATTTAAGAGCATATAAATAACAAATTTAGCACTTTAATGTTACATTATAAAAATAACACATAAAATTAAATATTTGATTTGGAATGGTAAATTTCTTAACCAATATGCCTCCCAAAGAGCCAAATTCTATTTGGAGGCGGCGTGCCTTCATTCTCATTCTTATTTGCATTGTCTCTTTTTGGCACCTCTGAAGAGCCATGACTTGTCATAGGAAGATTTGTTTCTGTATAGAGGGAAGGATTGAAGAATGAGTCTCTCAGTTGATACACCCGAGGAATAACATTTATTTTTATTTTTGAAAATCACATTAAATATAATAATTAATAAAACTACAAACTTGTCTACCCAAATTGAGAGCCGTATTGTATTGATCAACAAGGGTTGATCTTAGGATGTTCTTTATCTCAAAATTATAAAAATGATACCGATGAAGAACCTTAAGTCAAGTAATAGACTTTGAATCTTCCAAGGTGCTGATTTCCTGTCTTCCATTGCCCTAACCAGGATCAATGAGTCTGTCAGGATATGAAATCACCGTTCTGATGTCTCACCACTGCTTGAATTACTCTCCAACACGCGTGTGCCTCAGTATGCAATGGCGGCCTTGCTATAAGAAATCTTATCCTTGCATCACTTCATTTGTGTTGGCTTTGATAATTTTCTAAGCTGCTGCTTTAATTGATTCATTCTGGAAGGAACCATTGAATATAATCCGAGTGGAGTGATTATATTCAAAACAAAGCAAAAGAAATATCCCAAAAGTAGCGATTCTAGAAAAAAAATCTCCAAACAAAGCAGTGAAATCAGTACATACCCCTCCCCACACTTGGAATGCTTCACAGTGAAGGCGTACATAGTGAAGTATGGAAAAGGTAAGAGTATAATGCTCACAATCACTGCTGTGAGGAAGAAGGACCACAACCAAAATAACACTACTGATAATGAGCCAGCCGATCCGTGTTCCTCTGCCTCCTAGCTCTACGCCTCTCTGCTCCAGGATCAGGGCATGAAACACCACCTGCCTGGGACTGCATCTCATGGATGCGAGACGATAGATGGTCAATCTCCTCATCCATATCGATCAAGCTCTGAGAGACAAATACATTGTGCTCCAAATCATGCTGCCCTGGTAGCAGAATCAATTCTGCATAGTCTGCATCATACACTCATAGAAATCAGTTAGAGGCTGGGAGTAGTGAGGTGGCATATAATTCTCATGCATAGTATCAGTCTTTGGTGGAGGCTGTGGAGAGTGCTGCTGCTGTCGTTCAGTGAAAGACAAGATACTATCATCGCGCTGGACATGGGCTTGACCAAGGCCATTGAGCTTGCGCTAAAATTCCTCTTTGCACAAGGAGTCGGGTGAAATTTCCAACTCCGCCAGAGGTGTATCAAACTCCAACTTCATCTTGTTAGGCTAAGAAAGTGCCATGACTGTGACCTTCCTAGAACCATATAACCAATGAAATACCCCCGTGATCCGTGTGGTGCTAAGCATCTCAAACCGTACCAACCTCTCTGCATTGATGAGGTAGGAAGGGCCCCTCCCTAAGCGTAAAAAATTAATCGGTGGGACCAATCCTAGGTACTCCGCTAAGAGGGCGATCATGCCTCTAACCATAATGTTCCCCTTTAGCTTCCCCGTCACCTCTACAATCCTCTTCATTCATAGTTTGGCCCGTAACCTGTATCCCAATCCCTCACTCATCAAGTGCCATAAGAAGTGAATGCCGTGGTCCAGCACATTCATCGGCTTCATTGAGCAAAGCACCGTGTCGGCTAAAATTCTATGCACATAATGGAGTGTGGGGTGGATGATAACACTACTCTTGTCCTAGTAGTTCTTCGCCCTCATGTTGATGATACTCCAGAATTGCATGTAATCCTCAATTGATCTGTCCTAGACCTGTGGATCTATTCTCACCCAGATCTCGGTTGTGTCCCATCCAAAAGCTTCTTCAACCTATGAGACGGTCATCTCTCAGGGTATATCATGTAGGTGGAAAGGGATGTAGCTCTCGGAAGGTTGATCATCCCTCATGCTGCTTATCCTGACCGTGGACAGGAACTCTAGTGTGTATCGCCGGTAGGAAAGGGCACTCTTGCCCATGAAACTCTCCAACCTCCTTTGGCGAGAAGGCATCTGACTGGCTGGGTTAGCCCAAGAGTACCCGACATGGGCACGTCAACAAAACTTTTCTCCTTGAGCTAGCGGCTGACCAAGGCTTCCCACCTCTCCACCTATCAGGAGGAGGAGGTACAAGGCTTGACTCCGGAGCCGGCGGCAAAGGTGGAGGTGGAGAGGCGGTGCGCACACCTCGTGGTGGAGCCCTATGTCTCTTGGTATGGGCCATATAAAAAAACCACAGCAAACAAGTCAAACACATAGGAATATACATACATGCAATATCCCAAAATTATACTCAACATTAAACTAGTTTTGCCAACATTATAAACCAAATCAAATCCAAGCCAACTAGTTCAAGTCCTAGCCACAATTGCATATGCAATCCATGTTATATTCAACATACCCTTAATCTCAAGTCCATTAGGTTCTAACATAGTTAAACATCCAACATGCTATATCCCATAATCACAGTCATGCCTAACTAGTTTAGCTACCATTAGTACATTCTCAACATTAACATTCAAGTGCTATGGCCAAACTACCTTAAGCATAATAACATTGCATCCAAATATCAACTATGTTTGATGAAGCCAACATGCCTAATTTCAAGTACAAGCCACAACCAAATTCTCAACCCAAGCAACAATATAAACACAATGCAAGCACAACACCAACATGATCACATCAACACAATCAATATGAGCATAATGTTATATAATATCCAACCAAAGCATAAGCACAATATGCACAAGTCCCAGTCAATGCTAAACTACAAAAAAATCTCCCACGTTTGCCATTGCAAAATATCCAACATAATGATCTCTACAAGATACTTGCAATTCAAGGCACAAATTGTGAAGAACTATCATAACATACACAATCTATCATCATTCACAAAATGCATAATTCTCACCAAAATTACACTACACACAATTCACAATTCAAATGTTTGAAAGTGAGGAATCATACCACTAGTGTGTAGGAGAATGAAACAATAAATCCCACCACTAATTGAGCCAAATTTGCTCAAATTTGAGAAATCCCCAAAAACTAGGGTGTCGTGATTTTCACAAATTTAGTTGATTTGGGAGTGTTTTGGATAATTGGGAGGATAGGAAAGGTGGGTTATTGATGTGTGATAGATTTGCGATGGTGTGGTGGTCGGGATTGATGGAATTTGGTGGAAATGATGGAGGAGATGAAGGGAAGAAGAAGGGGTTTGATGTGAAGAATAGGAAATGGAGGAGAAATTGGTTCTGCCCATTTATTTAAATAGTTCTATACCCCCGTTGCAACTCGCGACGTGTTAGTCGCAACTTGTGATGGGTAGGTCCATAGGCAGATCTAGTGAAAGCCCTCATCGCGACTCGCGACCAATACATCGCTACTCGCATTGGGCTATCGTAAGTAACGATGGGACAGTTGCGAGTCGCAAAGAGTGAAGCCTGAGGGTTCATTTTTCAAAATATTTCTCTTGATTTGGTTGTGATTGCAACCAAACCGTTGCGGCTCGCGATGGTCCATCGTGACTTGCGATACAGCCATCGTGGCTTGCGATGCGGCCATTGCGGCTCACAAAAAGTGGAGTCTGAGGGCTCATTTTTCTAGCAAAATCTTTTGATTTGGTCACTACTCGCGACCGAACCATCGCAAATCGCGACAAGGCCATCGCGACTTGGAATGCAACTATCGCAGATCGTGAAAAGTGGAGCCTGAGGGATCAAAATTTGGCAAAAGCTTTTCAGCCCATTGCGACTAGTGACGAGGTGGTCGAGACTCACGACGGGCAACCCACCTGGTACTTAGATTTTTTTCCCGATTTCATCCCTTGCCCAAGCTTTTCCTTCTTGAATCCAAGTATTTCTCCCTTCATCCATCCAGTGCCTTGGGTTCAAATTGCTACAAAATCATGGAAAAACAAACCATGAAAAGTACAAACAAAAAAAATAAAGCTAATGAAAAAAACTCAAAACCAAACAACATCAACAAAAAGTCACGAATGACGATTCGAATGATCAAAACCAAGTATATTTAATATCATTGGCATGACTCACTCCCCTTTCTTGGAGCTTACTCACAAACTGGATCAAGAAGATCTACATCCTCTCCCTTCTCCGGCACAAAATTCTTGTGGTAAGGTTTTAAATGTTGTCCATTGACTTTAAATGTATTGGACTTAGCTCAATGTAGGATTTCCACCGCACCATGCAGGAATACCTTAACCACCTCAAAAGTATCGATCCATCGAGACTTCAACTTACCAGGAAATAGGTGAAGGCGGGATTGGAATAGGAGGACCTTTTGACTCACGTCAAATTCCTTCCTAATGATCATCTTGTCGTGCCACACTTTTGTCTTCTCCTTATAAATTTTGACGTTCTCATAGGACTCCCTTCGAATCTCATCTAGTTTGTCTAATTGTAACTTCCTAGGAAAGCTAACCTCATCTATATCAAGGTTGAATTCTTTGACTGCCTAGTAAGCCTTATGTTGAATTTCTACTGGTAAGTGACAGGGCTTACCAAACACTAACCGGTATGGTGACATACCAATCAGTGTCTTGTAAGTCATCCTATACGCCCACAAGGCGTTGTTCAAACGAGAACTCCAATTCTTCCAATTACGGTTAACCATTTTTTAAAGGATGAACTTTATTTCCCAATTGGAAACTTTGGATTGCCCATTGGTTTATGGGTGATAGGAAGTGGATGCCTTGTGAGTGATGCCATATTTCTTCAAAAGTGAGTTCCACGGTCACTAATCAAGGCTTGGGGTACCCCAAACCTAGAGAAGATGTTATGTTTCATGAATTCTGCAACTACTTTAGAATCATTAGTCCTAGTAGGTTTTACTTCAACCCACTTCAACACATAATCAATGGCAAGAAGAATATATGTAAAGCCACAAGAATTAGGGAAAGGTCCCATAAAGTCAATACCGCAAACATAAAAGATTTCACAATATAGCATGGCTTTATGGGGCATCTCATTTCTAGATGAGATATTTCCTACTCTTTGGCACTTGTTACAAGCCTTACATAATATGTATGCATGCTTATTCAAAGTAGGACAATAAAAAACACTTTCTAAGACTTTCCTAGTGGTCCTTTTAGCTCCAAAATGACCACCGCATGTATAAGAATGACAAAAGGTGAGAATTGAGTGCACTTCATTATTGGGGATGCATCTACTAAACTTGATCTACACAATGTTTCCACAAAAAGGGATCATCCCACATATAATATTTAGCATCGTCTTTTAGCTTATCTTTTTGTGCCTTAGAAAAATGAGGAGGAAATTTACCGGAGACAAGAAAGTTCATAATGTCGGCATACCACGGTTGGAGGTCCCTGATTGGGAACAGTTGTTCATTGGGGAACTCCCGTAGTTTCTCCTTCATCAATAAATTTACCTCACTATCTTGGCATAGAGGCAATTGGCTCAAATGATCAGCCATAAGGTTCTCCGTGCCCTTCTTATCTTGCACCTCTAACTCAAATTCGCTCATAAGAAGGATCCACCTAATCAATCTTGGCTTAGCCTCTTTCTTTGTCATTAAGTGACGAAGCACTGCATGGTAAGTGTACACAGTAAGATCGAAATTTTTTCAAAGAAAATACCACTGCTAGCAACTTCTTTTCTGTGGCGGAGTAGTTTCTATGGGCCTCATTGAGAGACATGGATGCGTAGTAGATGGTGTGAGGTGCTCTCCCCGCCCTTTGACTAAGCACTGCTCCAAAGTCATAATCGCTAGCATTGCACATGTTCTCAAAAGGAAAAGACTAATCCAGGGGTTGTATGATAGGGACCGAGTCTAGCCTTTCCTTCAATGTATCAAGGCCCATTTACAACCTTCATCCATCACAAATTCCACCTCCTTTTACAACAACTTTCACAAAGGAGATGTTATCTTTGAAAAGTCCTTGATGAACCAGCGGTTAAATCCTGCATGGCCAAGAACAGAGTGCACTTTGCACACATTAGTAGGATCAAGAAAAGTATGAATCATGTCTATCTTTGCCTTGTCAAACTCAATACCTTTATAGGATACAAGATGGCCTAAGATAATGCCTTTCTCTATCATAAAATGACACATCTCAGAATTTAACAAAAGATTAGTATCAATGCGATGTTTAAGAACTTGTGCCCTTTTTGCTAAACAGTTTTAAAAAGAATTACCATGAACGATGAAATCATCCCTGAATACCTCAACAAAGTTTTCAAAAAAAATATGATAAAATGCTTACCATACACCTTTGGAAAGTCGAAGGGGGTGTTACATAGCCCAAAAGGTATACGATGGTAAGCAAACGTACCAAAGAGGCACGTGAAAGTGGTATTTTCTTGGTCTTCCGGGGCAATGGCTACTTGAAAATACCCCAGGTACCTATCCAAAAAGCAATAAAAGAGGTGGCTTTCTAACCTCTCAAGCATTTGATCAATGAATGGAAACGAGAAGTGATCCTTCCGGGTCTCTGCATTTAGTCTATGGTAGTCAATGCAAATACGCTACCTATTTTGAACTCGAGTGGGCACCATTTCACCCTTCTCATTCTCGACTATCATCACCCCACTCTTCTTGGGTACTACTTGAGTTGGACTCACCCACTTGTTATCCGAGAAGGATCCACTCTTCTTGGAGCAACTTGAGTATTTCCACCTTCACAACCTCCATCATCGGTGGGTTCAAACGGCATTGGGGTTGTCGCACGGGTCTCACATCTTCCTCCAAAAAAATTATATGTATTCAAGTTGATGGACTTATACCTTTGATGTCGGCAATAGTCTATCCAATTGCTTCCTTATTCTCCTGTAACACCACCATCAACTTTTCTTCTTGTTCTTCGGTGAGTTTACTTGAAATGATTATCGGGAGCGTCTCCCCTTCCCCAAGAAATGTGTAGTTGAGGTCACTTGGAAAAGGTTTAAGTTCACTCACCCAAGCTTTCACAAGTGGCAGAAGGAATTTCTATTCTTCTCGGTTCCTCTAAAACTAGAGGGGCAGGACTTGGCACCACTTCCTGAAGAATGCTTAAATCCTCATTGCTTTCCTTCAAGTTAGTACTCATGGAATATACAAGACATGCATCTTCAACGTCATTTTAAAAAGAAACTAACAAGGAATCATCACCATTCAATTCAAAAACATCTTGCACAACATCGTCAGCAATATCATTAGCATGGCAAGAATATTCTTCAAGAGGATACTTTATAGAGTCATTTATTTTAAAATCTACTTTAATCCCATCAAATTCCATGGTGAGGGTACCATTATGCACATTAATGATGGTCCTAGAGGTCTTAAAAAATGGCCTCCCTAATAAGATTGGGCTGCATATTTTTCATGCTCTATGTCAATGACATAAATATTTGTGGGGAATATTAAGGAATCCACCCTAAAAAACACATCCTTGAAGACACCCTTAGGGTATGCACTAGAACGATCGGCTAGTTAGACACCACCCCAGTTTTGTGCAAAGAACCAAGATTGAGACTTTCATACAAAGAGTAAGGAATCACATTTATTGATGCACCAAGGTCAAGCATTGATTCTTAAAAATGTGTATTCCCTATCATGCAAAGGATTGTAAACATGCCAGGGTCGCTACATTTAGGGGGTAATTCCCTTTGGCACAAAGTGGAGACATGTTCACTTTTCCCATTTTTAAGCTTGTTATTTGTTATTTGTTTCTTATTTACAACACATAATTCCTTTAAAAATTTATCATAGCTAGGAATTTGTTCAATAGCATTCAAGAGAGGGATAATTACCTCACACCTATGAAAGACTTCGTAGATGTATTTGTTGGACTCCTTCCTCCGTTTGTCCTTCAAAGCTTCCGGACAGGGTGGTTCTAGCACATATGGGTGAATTTCCACCACCCTTTCCTTCTTGTGAGTTGGGGATGAAGGTTCGGGAATGGAGGTTGATTTCTCAACAATGATCTTCTCTTCCTTCTCCTCCCCCTTCCTTGCTTACCCCTTGGCTAAATTCTCGGTCTCTTCTTCAACATCTTTGTCAAACATTTCAAGCCTTATAGGTTCACCTTAAACAACTTCATCAACTGAGGGAGAGCTAACCTCTTTACCACTTCTCAAAGTGATAGCACTAGCATTTTGGCTGGGATTGTTCTCTAGTTGGGAGGGAAGTTTGCCTTTTTCTCGGGCTTCCATCTGATTCACCACTTGAGCTATTTGGCTCACTTGAGTTTCCAAGTTCTTGATGCTCGCCTTGGCTTCATCTTGGATTTTTTTGCCTTTTTCCTGTACATGCTCAACTAGTGAATGACTTGCATCACCTCATTTTTTGTTAAACCCGAGCTCTCCCTTTGGTCTCGTGGCTTGTCTTGGAGCCTTTGAAACTGTTTTTGAGGTGACATATATTATTATTTAGGAGGCCGATACGGTTGAGGGTTTTGGCCTCCTTGAGGGTTTCCATACCGGAGGTTCGGGTTATCACAATTACACGAATAGTATGGCTGGTTTTGGTAGCCTTGGCCACCTTGGTACCCTTCATTTCTTTGATATCCTTGCACACCTTGGTAGTTTTGGTTGCCTTGGGTGCCTTGATATCCTTTCCCACCTTGATACCCCATGTCACTCACCTCCTCAATATAATCATCTTGCAAAGTAGGGCAAGCATCCGTAGGATGCGTCGATAAACACATTTCACAATATTTAATATGTGGCACATTTCTAGGCTTGGTCATCAAATATTTCACCATAGAAGAAAGGGCTAAGACATGGTTCTCAAGTTTTTCACTATTAGAAAGGTCACTTGCGGACATTGGGTTTCTCCTTCTCAAATCGGCCCTTGATCTAAAGTTCCTTCACTCCTTTGCTAGCTCCTCATATAATTGCATAGCTTCCAATGAAGTCTTGTTCCCAAGGGTGCCACCAAAAGAAATCCTCACTAATGTTTGGTTCTCATCAAGAAAACCATTGCGGAAGTAGTAGACCAAATCTTCCTCGAATAGCCATTGTAAGGACAACTTGAGAGAAACTTCTTGAACCACTCCCAATGGTCGAAGAGAGATTTTTCATGCCATTGGAGGATGTTGCATATATCCTTCTTAAAGCGGTAGACTTAAGTCCGGGAGGTACTTGGCTAGAAACTTCATCTTCATGTCAAGCCAACTTTTGATGCTCTTGGGTGGTAGGTAGTTGACAAAATATCTTGCACCATCCCTTAATGTGAATGGGAATGCCTTCAACTTGTAAAAGTCTTCAGCTACTCCATGGTGGACCGTACCATCACACAAAAAGTGGAACTCGGTGAGGTGCTTGTTGGAATTCTCCCATTGCCAACCAAGGAAAATTGGTAGCATGTTTATAAACCCAGTATTTAGCTTGAAGTACACATAAGTTATTGATCAAGGTTAGGGGCCATAATGTCCCTCAACAAGGCTTTCCCCAAAGGAACTTCCCTTCCTTGGAGAGGAGGAGCTCTCCCTTGAAGAGAAGGATGTTGAGGCACTCATCCTGGATGCTCATCTTCATGCTTGTGTTGATGCTCCATAGAAGTAGAGGTATTCACAAAATGGTCACTAGGAGAGGTGTTATTCACACTTTCCAAAGAAAGCCTCCTACTCCGTCTCAAATTCAACTCTAACTCAGGGTCGTAGTGTAGGGGTTCTTGTGAAGAGGATCGCATACGAACCATATACCAAGAACTCGAACAATACGTCTCCAAGCCAAGAAAAAATGGAAATTCAACTAAGAAATCAAAACAAAAGCAAACTAACAAATATTTATATTTAGCACATAATCACACATAATATGCCCTAACAATTAAAAATGAATGCCTCTTCCCCGGTAGTAGCACCAAAATTTGGGAGATTGTCACATACCTCTCAAAGTTATATTTTTAAGCCCTAATGCTTCCTATCTACAATTAAGTAGATAATGGCAAGTCGGGGTCGTCCACGAGAAGAGGGATCTTTCCAAGTATTTAAACATATATAGGAGAAAACATACTAGATATAAGCATATATAGATACATATAAAAGTATGTAAAAAGGGGGGGGGGTTGTTAGTTTTTGGTCCTAAGTTACAAAATTGAAAGACAAAAACTAGCAAAGCAAGAGTACTATGGTAATCATACGACAACAACTAAATAAATGATAAAAACAACAATTAACAGAGCCTTGAGGACAATCGACTTCCACTTCCAAACGTCCCATAGATCATAGATTCATTCATTCATTCTATTACATTTATTATCTATGGGAAATGTTATCACTTCTCATTCGAAGATCAACATTCATTCCTTCTTAATATTAGTTTGCAAAGACAAACAACAACCATTGCAAACCTCATTGATGATCACCTTAAGCAAACAACACCATAGAGGTATTTCATCAATGGAATTTCACACAAAGGACTATAGGTTTGATAACAACAAGCCTTCTACCTTTTTTAATTAAAAACCATCCGGGGATGGGGGAAATTCTATTAGGCCTTCCCTAGCCATTAAATAACAAAAGCAAGAAAGAAAGGAAGCCGAAGCTTAGTTGGATATACAGGAGTGATCATTCAGCTCTTCCAAAAGAATAAAGAGATATGGATGATACGATGAAGATCATTTACTAGCCTTCTACCAAATGCATAGTCATTTAACCAAACAAATCATTTACTAGGTTAACCCTAGAACAAACCACATTCAAGGTTCAACCTTTATTTGCATCTATGGGATAAATATGAGAACAATCCACATTAACATACTTATCCAGAAAGAATCACTACACATTATACACAAGAAGTTCTAAACCAATGCTTTTGGATTTCAAATCAAATGAGCTGAGAAATTTGCAACTTTCCTAACACCCTAACACTTCAATCATACAATCATTTCATATACTCAAACAACCCATGGTATAAATGAGGCAAAACATAACATTAATGGAATAATAAATGATATCCAATAAGTGTTCATAAATAAGAAAATAGAGAATCTCACCACATTAGTTTGGAAGCTTCAATCAATTGCTCCCAAGAACTATATTTAGCTACTAGAGTTCATACTAATTAATGCTAACAAACCAAACATAAAATAAGAGAAATCAAAGATGCAAATGGTGGAAAACTAGGGTTATAATAATACCAAACTTGGGTGAAGAAGAAGTTATGAATGAGAGGAAAAAGAATGCTATTTATAGTACAAAAGGGTAAGGTTAGGTTCAGGCCACTTGTGCGTCGCGTCTCGCGACGGGTTCATTGTGACTCGCGACGGGTTCATCACAACTCGCGGTGGGTTCATCGCGACTCGCGACAGGTGCCAGAACTTACCCTCTTCTTCTTTTCTTCTTCTTGTAGCAAGCACTCTTCTTAACAATAATCCCTCTCATTTTTCAAGTCTTCAAATCTTTGAAGCAAGTCTTCAAAGTCTTCAAAAGATGATCTTCAACAGCCTCCATCTTCAATTCTTCAAATATTTGAAGCATGTTTTCAAAGTCTTCTAAAGGTGATCTTCAACGGCCTTCGATCTTCAAGCCTCTATGTTCTTTTTTTGGTATGCAAAATCCACTTAGAATAGGTAAAAGAGCGTAAAGTTGATCTTACCTCTCCTAAGAGAATTTCAAGGTTAAACACAATACTAAATTATGCACATAAAATGGACACATCAAACCTTCCCGCACTTAAACCATACTCGCCCTTGAGTATGAAAAGATCCAAGCATATGATGGAATTGATGTATCCGCATCCTAACTACTATTCCCCTAAGTCAGTACCTGACAAAACTCTCAATATCACACATCCCAACGTTAAGATCAAATGAGAAGTTTCCCACAACCCCTATTCCTAACTCTACCCAAACCATATCAACCTATCAATTCATTTATATCTCTAAAACATCTCCAAATATTGAATTGACAATTCCAAATCCAATGGTACAAGGTGAAGCTAAAAGCATGCATAAAATTCAAACACATACTCCACTTTACACCAATATATCACCCTAAAAACAAAGTATTTATTAATGATCAAGAATTTCCTAACTTACTTCATTTTCCCCGCTAAATTTCCCAATCCCAAGAGGTCTTCAAGATGTCAAGCTACCCGATCAATTCATATGGCTACCGCATAAGATGTCTTCAAGATTTTTTTAAGATGTCTTCAAGATGTCAAGCTACCTGATCCATCCATAAGGATGTTTCAATACTTCTTAGGTTCCAAACAAGAGCTTTAATTGTCAAATGTGTGTTTGTCATTATCACTGCCTAGAGTTACTTTTTGAAGTGGATCCAATGTTCATCTTCTTTAATTTGTTAAAAAGTGTCCTTTTACTTATTTTTTTAGTCAATTTTCTAGGTATGGTGTTAGCAATACTTACCTTATCCAGCTGAAGGTCTTTAGTACTTTAGTTGCAGTAATCAGCTGTGTCAGATTCATTTTCCTTCCTTAGCAGCAGAAACCTATTTGAACTTTGGGGACTAGACATGCAAGAGGGTGAGTGATATGGATTTGTTCCTTGTTCATACTGTGGGGAGTTAGGGATGATACCTGATAAATAATCTATGGAATATTTCTTGTGACTGCTATTTTCTTTTGTAAGGTTAATCAATAGCTTAAAATTATCCTTTTGCAGTTCAGTCTCTGCTGGTTTAAAAGGATTATGAAAAGTATGAGATTATGATTCTTCATAATGTGTGTTCCTGTCAGATTCTATTTTTTCTTGGTGATCATTTTCACCAGCTTGAAAATCACACTGGGAGATATTACTATCTTTGTTAGGGGCATCTGTCCTTATTTTAGGAGGGAGTTTTAGATAGGGGTGGTTTTCTTAAGTTGGTGGTGAACCTCTTTTTGTTACTGTAGGATGGATATGCTTGATATGTGGAGCTCATGATTGGTATTCACTGGTTTCCAAATGGCTAGCTTTTCAGTGTGGCTACCATTGTTTGGTTTTGTATTATGTGCATTACCACGCTTTGCTATATCTACAACCTTTGTTCACAATAGATCATTTCCATTCCTATATTCAGCAGGAGCTGACTTAGATGGATTACCAGGCATGTTGACATGTATAAATGCTCTTAGTTCAGGGTTTGCAATTCTACATTTAGATATGTGATGACCAATTTTCTTGCAAAAAGAACAGTATAGATGCAAATTCTCACATCACATTGTCATTTTCTATTTGTGCCTAACCTTATGTGATTTAGCAACTGGGATTGAAGGTCGATTTCCCAGCATATCATGAGGGCAGATGGCCTTGTTAACCTTTTAGTGGCCTGATCCATCTTGATAAACTTCCTTATCTGATTGTCAATTGCCTCAATAGCTGGGACATTGTAGTAATATAGTGGAACATTTCTGATGGTGATCCACGCCGGAACGATGGAGGATTCTACATTTTTCTTGAAGTCTGGTGTCCATTTGAGTACCCTCATTGTGATATCGTATAACGACCACACCCCCTTGATCCAACATAGTTGGAAATCCTCCTTCTCTTGAAGCCTTATTAGGATATTCTTGAAATCAATTGCTCACACTTGATATTTTCCGTTGAAACCCACCTTTTTGAAATCTGCTTCCAACTTAAATATTGCTGGTCTCCCTCTTGGAAAATTTCCAATGAATGCGTTGGCATAGTGCGGTGATAGCTCTGAGACTTGCTCTGGTGAGAAAAGTACATATGATTCTCCCTTGTATTGTAGGATTGGTGTAAGGTTTCGGTTGGATGGGAGGGTTGCGGTGATTGGGGGTTCTTGCATTTGAAGTGCTTGGGCAAAATTTTTGACGGCAGGAGTCACCATAGCGGCATCTTGTAGATCGGTCAGAGTTTGTTGGGTAAGTTAAAGAATAGTATTTTCGGTGATTTTGTCTGAGATTTAGTCGTTAATGGCTTGGTGGTAGGGATGATGAAAAATAGTTAGAAAGAGGGAAAAGCAATGAGAGAGAGCGAGCGAATTCAAATAATACAATGTGCTAGTCTATTTGTATTAACAACGTCCCATCTTATTAATACTATAATTAGGAATAATTTAAGAATAATATGTAAGCATTAAAAGAATCTCATTATCATAACACTTTACGATTTCCTTCATACAAGTATTATTCAGGGAACTTTATTATTAATCTATTGTAATTAAACATAGAAAAAAAATTATAAATAGCTCTATATCAATTTCTGTTTGGAGATTATTAAATAGCAGTATACCATTCTATAATATCCTAAAGATAACAGGCTTTACCGTGGCATCGAAGTGTCCAAAATGTGATAAAGAAGATAATTTATCACATTATTTTAATTAACGAACATATACTGAAAAGCGCCGTAGGAAATTTCACATTTAACTTTCCACCCATAGCTTTTGATTTTATTTCTAGTTGCCTTGCTTTTTTATTTGAATAAATTGTGATCCCATCCAGCAAATAAGATATGATCCAATTGTATTCCCTCATATGGAAACCTACCCCGACAGGTGTTTTCACTGTTCGATCAGCATACGAACTGGTCAGGGACAAGAAACTGGAAATTCCATCCTTTTCGCACCTTTGGTCTAAATTCCTACCTAAGAAAATCAGTCTATTTAATTGAAACTCTTAAATCGACTAATACCTTTCCCAGATGTGCTAGAAGATCTTCAGTTCCATCTCCCATCGAGATGTTGTTTCTGTTTCAATCACACTGAATCCATTCACCATTGTTTCAACTCCTGTGCTAAGGTTAACCACCTCTGGAAATTGGTCAATACAGTGTTTAGCTTACCAACTAACCAATTCCAACTTGTGTGGGATAGAATTTACTTATACTGGAACTACTCACCCACTGAGGCATCTATCACAAAACTAATCCGTATCATACCCAGTATAGTTCATTGGTATTTATGGCGTGCAAGATGTAATTATCTATTTGAGGGTACTAAGCCGAACATAATGAATATTTTCAAGCACATTGTACTCCACCTTAATGACACCTTACTTGCTTTTAAAATTGATTTCCAGTGGACATTAGCTACAATACCGATTTTAATAAGTCAGGAAGCAATTAAATGCAGATCAATCAAAATCTTTAAATGGCTTCTACCTGAAGCACTCAAATTAAACACTGATGGAGCCTTTAACAATGGGGCTGCTGGGGCTGGTTGTATTATAAGGGACCATATTGGTCAGGTTGTTGTAGCTCTGTCCAAAACAATCTCGGCTGACTCCGTTTTGCGGGCTGAAACAAAGGCACTACTACATGGATTACAGTTTGCCTGAGATAAAGGTATCACCACAATTGAGATTGAAACTGACTCTCAGGTACTGCTTGGAATGGTTCAACAGCAACTAAAAATACCATGGAGATTGCTGACGAAGATTAGAGAAATATGGGACCTTTTACAAGGTATGAATTACTCAATACGCCACATCTTCAGAGAAGCAAAGGGCCCGGCTGATTCTCTTGCAAAGATGGCTACTCATGGACAGGTAAATACTATCTATGGTCCCATTGGTTTGCCCAGGATCGTAACTGGTTAGGTAAAGATGGATGCTGAAGGAATTCCCCATATCAGGAACATGTAATTGGACTCTCATGACTAGGTTTTATTGCATTTTGACTCTGTTGATCTCTAGGGTAGCTATAGGTTTAATGTTTTGCTTTTAAGATCAACAGCTGAACCATCGAGGTACGGTTATTATGCCCCCCTCTTCTATGTACCTTTTATTATAATTAATAAACGGGTAGGGGTCTGCCAAACCCCCACCATCACAGGTGGATTTATCCAAAAAAAAGAATAAATTGTGATCCCAAAGTTAAGACTTTATATAATATGTAATTTCCCAATGATCATTCTTTGGGGACTATGGAAAGCCAAGAATCAAAAGATATTTGAGAATGTTGATTTTTAATGCTATCAAATATGGAAAAGTGTTCTAATTTGTCCCTTTCTTTTTCTACTATCTATAAATTAAGCTTATCATTTTTTTACTGAAGATAAAATATTTGTTCTCAATGGAGTTTTATTTTTCGATAAACAAAATTTTCATTAAGGATCATCAAAAAACTGTTACACAAAGTTATAGCCTTTACTCCAGCCTATACATAATCCGAACAACTTTAAGAGTTCTCAATGGAGTTATTCCACAATTGATAAAACAAATTATGTTTTGAATCGCAATTGTAAAATGGATTCCACCCATTGAAGGCATCAAAGTGAATTGTGATGCCACTTACAAGTTAAATAAATTAAGAATTGATTTTGCATTAAGAGATCTTAAAGAAGGCCTAGTGCACACTATATTAAAGTTTGTTAATGATAAGTTGTACTATATCATTCACACAAAATTGTTGGCTATTTGTGCAGGTATTTCATTATTCTTAAGGTTCAACACAATAGTGAAAATAGAAACTGATGTACAAAGAGCAATGGAAATTCTAAGAGCCTAACAAAAGAACCTTTGAGATCGATACAACTGCTCAAGAAAGTAAAGGTTATCGAAACTCAAGGCCTAAGGTGTTCACTTGTTCAGGGAGACCAACCATCCAACGGATTTTCTTGCAAAACTTGCAAATAAAATAGAGTAGAATACTGATTTTGAGTACATTATAGGAGCGCATGAGCTACAATTCATGTTAAGAAAGGATAATCGCTTCCCACATTTCAGGAAGGTGCAAAATCCTTGTCAATGATAGAAAAGTAGGTTGATTATAGAAATGAAAGGGTGTTTGGCCATTATGAATCTAACACAGTAGTCGAGGATTTTAAAATTGAAACAGAGCCTTTAACATTCCATGATCAAAATTTGTAACTGAAACCTTTATGATGCTAGAAAGGATGGTCAAAAGATTGCCCTTGTGTAAACACCTATTTGGTTTTTAAACAGGTTTAGGGATTCGTAGAATAACCCCAGCTCATCAAGTGATGTACATGACATGAATGACCCTCTTTCAAGGAAAGAGATCAACAAAATGAAATCCACCACGTAGCGATGGTTTATATATTAAATATTTTACAGTTGCCAAAGTATGAGATTATGTGTTTTTATAAAAAAAAAATCTTTTATAGCGAATACGTACACTAATAACTTATTTATTGGAATTTTAATGTTGGAACTAACATGTCTAATAATTCAAGAGACGGAAAATTTTCCTCAATCATTGCAAGTTTCAAGTTATATACTCCCTCCGTCCCAAAAAAAAAGGCATAATATCGTTTTTCGTCCATCCCAACAAAAATGACACATGATTTTAAAAACTACTCAAATTAGCAAAGAATATGTTGTCAAATTTCTAAAATGTCATCTTTAACTTTAAAAACTTTTAAACTAAACCCACTGGTTTAAAAAAAATATCCCTACTTTTCCATAGTTATTCCCAGCCACATTAGCTAGCATAAAGGAGTGAGCCAAAATTGATTCTGCCATTTTTACTGGGGATAGAGGGAGTATATGTCTTATTAGTCTACATTAATTTTCAATGAAAAAGAAGTCTCCATTAAACAAAAAACCTATTACACGTATTAAATTCCTTCCTTTTCGGAGGTAGAAATTGATCCTTAAATCTTGTAGTAATAAACGTGGTCCCAAGCTACAATGCATTTCTAATGCCATTTGTGGCTCTTTCCTGCGTCATTTGATATACTTCTTCCCTCCCAACTCAATTTCGTAAAAACAAAATTTTGGTTATCAAGAAGCACGTTTGATCATTGATATATTTAACTAAGTATAATAACGACATATAAAAGGTTTATATTTAAAAATACTCGTTAGGACGAATCCAACAATACCACATATGATAATACTATTGCTTATTGGGAAAGTCTCAGGAAAGGCGGCCTTTCCATAAGCTTATGGACAGTCCTCAGGGGCATTTGACTTAAATATTGTATTTTTTTTATAAAATTTAAATATTATATTTTATAAGTTAAACAAGTAATAATATGTATTTGAAGGTGAAAATATAAAAATATATGATATAAAAAAATATTTTCAAAATTTTTAAATTTTGTATGTAATTTAAGAAATGCAATATATAAGATAAGAAATAAGTGGTCTGTCCATAAGCTTATGGGCATGCCGCCTGTCAGGAGACCCACTCTTGCTTATTTATCTATTAAATATGTGGTCAAAGTTTCATGGAGAATATGTGTTGAATAGTAAAGTGTGAAATTTGAGTTAAGACAGATTAATTTTATCGACAAGGCCATTGTTGGTTCCGTAAATGAGCCATTTTGTTCTAATAGTTTTTGTGAAGAGCTTTTGTTGCTGAATTATTAGTGGTGATTTTATTTCACTAAAATAATTATTTCCAAGGATCACTTCATGCATGCTTTACTGCACACGACTACTTCTATATACACTTTTGCGCCAGAAAAGAAACAATAATTTAACATCCAACATCTCAAGAGTGTTCCTTTCATAATATAACATCCAAAATAAAATACAAAATAAATCCAAATTTAAAAGGACACAAACAATCAATTCAACACTCTAATGTTTCATTATAAAAAACACATTGAATTCAATGTCAGACTCAGAATGGTAAATTTCATAACCAATATACCTCCCAAAGAGCCTCGCTTTCTTTGGAGGTGACGGACCTTCATTCTCCCTGTCCCGTGCATTTTCTTTCCTTGGCACCACCGATGAGCCCTGGCCTGTCATCAGATGAGTTGTTTCTGTTCCGAGGTAGGGAATAATTAATGGGTCTCTTGGTAGATAAACTGGATGGATACCAGTAAAATTTTGTGCTGGAATTGGCTCCACTTCCATGTTCCATGTATGATGTGAAAGAGGGAAATTCGATGAACTAGCACTGTTTGCATGAAAGCCATTCCAGAATCGTGCTAGTGTTGCATAATAAAAATATAGTGTGGTGAAAATTAAAATAATCATGATTGTTTAATTATTTTGTACTTTAGTGCATTCTTACCTTCAGTATTGCGTTGCAACCGAAGAGTTGTGAAATTTATATAATCTTGTAGCGATGTTTTGTTGTTTCGAAGATGACCAGCTGTGAGACCCCTAACCTAGAAACAAATTGGACAATACATATTGTATCAAAATAAAGATATATAATTATGAATGTATAATAGAATATCAAATAAGAATGTCATATTACGATGTGTATTACATAATGTGATTCTTAAAAATAATTATAAATATTTTGAAATAATTGAAAACTTAATAAAGTGTAAAATGATTAAATAAAATAAATAAAAGTAATTAAGAAAATAAATAAATTAATAATAGAGAAGAAAGTTCCATTGCAACCCTTTCAATTAAAAAGGAGTTGGCCTTAAATCTTTCAGCCCAAGATAAAAGAAATTAAAAAAAATTAAACCCTGGAAAACACAAATGCCGAAAGAAGGAAATGGAAAATAATAAAACAATTTGGAAAATAGAGAAGACGAACAAGAAAAGAAGAAGACAACGAATAGAAGGCTGTGGAGGATGGTAGAAATTCTTGAAATTTGAAGACGGTGCACATAGGATGGAGCAAGGATGCAAGTTGTCGATGAATGGTAAGCCCACAGTAAAAGGAAAGCCACATGTACAAAAACACAGTAGAAATGGTGGCAGATTTGAAAGAAATTAAATCCAATTCATCAATGGATTGGGGTGGAACCGACCTTAGTTTGTAGTATAAATAGGGGCATATGATTTTATTTGTTGAGCATCATTAATTCTTGAGTTAGAGGTTGTTCTATTTTCTTAGATTTCCAAAATCATCTAGTTGTAGAAGGGATTAGCTTTGGAGTTGCTTTGCAAGGGAAGGATTATAGGTTTGGAGTTGTTGTCGAAGAGAAAGAAGTGAAACACTCGGTAAGTATTAGAATTTTTCTCTGTTGATAGAACGGATAATGAGTAGAACCCGGTGAATCTTGGTCTGGTTTAGTTTGGGTGTTTGATATCCTAAATTTTTTTCATCTATGATATTACTGTTGTTCATATAATGCTCTAGTTTCTTCTGATTGCTTGAAATTAATGTTAAGAATTTGCAATTTTTATGCATATTTTGCCTTTTTGGGTCAATGTGTGGCAGCTTATTTATTTGGTCTAATAAGGTGATTTTATTCTATATAATGGATTAATGGCATGCTCACATTTTGTCTAAGTAGAGAGATGACTTATTAAGCATTGTGATCAGATTGTGAGTATTCTATATCTTGTTCTTTTCTGGTGCCAATATGCTTAGGGTGCCATTATGTGATTTTGATGTGCATGCAAGTTAATATGGCTTGGTCTAGTTTCTATAAAACTGAGGGGCTTGGTGTGGATGCCAACTTAGTTCCTAATTGGATGTTAAAAGTGTGAGGAAGATTGAATAAAACAAAACTGGTTCTGTCATGTAATAATATGTAGCAATTACTCACAACTTTAGTTTTGGGTTTGAAAGTATGTGAAGTGATTTTATCAAGTTTGTCAGCTCAACTATTATGCGTTCACTCCTAAAAAAGATCCCTTTCTTTAATGATTAATGCTTTCTAGCATGACTTAAATATGTTCTAGGCTCTCTTACCTTGTCTTGTAATCCCTGGTGCAACTTAGAATAGTTGAAGATTCCGATTCTATGTTGGTTTATATTTTTGAGCTGATTCAATTGAAAACAAGATCATCGTTTTATTACCACTGCCACCTAATGTTGGATAAGACCTTTCTGATAAAAGAGGATATAGAAAAGTTTGGTCACAATTTTCTTAGATAGCCTTGATTTTGGGATAGGATTGATTGCATTAACTGGAAAGAGATTAATTAGCTACTCTACTTACACATAATTTTGTGTTTCCATCTGAGTTCAAGTCTTTCCATAATAACTTGATTATGTGCATATTTCCCTTATGTTATTTTATTTACGAATGCTACATTAGATTAAGTTGGTGTTTAATCTTAAAAACTTAATGGCTAGACCATGGATTATATTTGTTGGCCTTATTTCTTCATTTTTCCACACGTAGTGGTTAGGTGCCAAATAAAAGGAATGGTTTTCGTTCTAAAATTAGAGTGTTTCAATTTCTTAGGCACAAAAAAGGTCATTAGAATTTGATGATATTAGAAGCTAACCAATTGTTAGTAAAATTTTAGCTTTACAGTTTTAGTATTTTTTTCCATGGCTGCATTTCTTTTCAGAATATATACAATGAATGTAAATTTTGTTCATATATATTAGTGGTTTTGTATTCGCATTTGATGTAACTTATAGATTTGGCCATGAGTTAAACTATTTAAACAAACTATTAATTAATACCATTTAATTCTTAAAAGATAAAAATTTAGAGTAAAATTATAATTGAACTAAATGAACACTCTATTTTCTTTTGTTTTAATTTAACTAACTGAACAAGGCATGATGAAGGTTTGGGATATTTCATTATCATACTATCATACTTTAAATATTTATCATTAGTTATTATGAATATCATTACGTGATTGCTTCTATACTCTAGAATTTGTGATCTTCGTGCTATATTTTTTTCTTTACTTGATTACCTACATGAATGTGATATGTCAAATTGTTGCGTGTATACTTGATTTCTTGAATCAATGACTTGCTTGAATTCTATCATTCTTGAACTTAATATTGGCTAGTTTTGTACGTGATCACTCTGGACCAATTACTTGCTTGAATTCTATCTTTCTTGAACTTGATATTAGCCAGTTGTGTACATGATCACTCTGGACCAATTACTTGCTTGAACTTGACATTGGTCGATTGTATACTTGATCGCACCGGACCAGTTACTTCCTTGTACTCATTCTTGATAGGGTGGCCCCTGGCGCTGCTTCGCTTCAAAGCCGATGAGTCAGCAATGGGCTAGATCGTTTGGCTAGATGTTTAAGAAGGTCTTGACATACTATCGAGATGTACCGTGTGCTGCACACAATTCTTTCTTGATTGACGGGCGTGTTTTGTCGATATTGATCCTCGGGATCTCTTTCTCTTTCTCAATATATTGAGATAATATTTGCTTGCAGGTAGTTGGATTATAATTAAGATTCCAACTTTAGCCTCATATAGAGACTTGATAGATTGCTACGTATACTTATCTCTCTATCCCTTACGTGAATTACGTGTTTATTTATATCGCTTTCTCTCTATATGGTCATATTATATCACTTGATAAATATTTCTAAGCCATTGAGACCTCACTGAGCAGGGGCTCATTCCTTTAAGTTAACTTGTTTTCAAGATGTTTGGGATGAATGTCAACTCAAGGAAGGGAATCAGAGACTTTAGGCATGTCATTGAGTTATAGTTATTATAAGCTTAATATCCAGAAAACAAAACATTATAAAATTCTAAAGGTTTAAATAATATATTATATTTTGTTGTAAAATTTTGTACAAATATATTTATAAATTTTAGCTATATTATTTATCTTGCTCTTTCTACTACTGAGTTTTCTACTACCGAGTCCTAGCGTGAGCTAGGAAGAAACTCGATTATGGTCCCTCTAATAAGCAGGGAGGTGAAATTGAGGTGTCACACCAGCAAAATGCTCAGAAGCTTCATGTGAACCTTACAAAGATAAACCCTTAAATTGATAAAGTTAGATGAAAATATACATAATCAACAATAAATATTAATCAAACTTGGCGGTAAACATGGGACATATTTGGCTTGAGAGAATGAGAACTATAATAAATTAAAAACTAATTCCTCCAAATTTTGCAACATGAATTTCTACAAATATTTACATTCATTCAAATAATTACCATGTACGTCAGGTTTTTTGACTTCATTATTACAAATATACATACATAAATTGAGTTAAAACAACACTGTCAACATTTATTTTTCTGTATCAAATGAGTCAATATATAGGAATATATGATATATAATTTAGCTACATTTGGTTGTGTTTCAGAACAAATTTAAAGATTGTGTTAAATGAGTCTACTAATTATTTTGGTGACTAACCAAAAAGTTCTTTCCTTACGTTACTTAAGACTTAATCCATGAAAATGCATCCATGCAATTGTTAGGTTGATTTAGGCATTGAATTTTAGTTAACCTTGTTTGAGTCTTTGGGAAGAAATGGGTAATGAAGATTGTGTATGAGTTTTTTGAAAAAATTGGAATGTGGTTATGGATAACTTAGTTTATGGATAACATTGTAGTTATACCCAGATTCCTAGGAGAGTTACAATACAATGAAAATTACCCCTAATTCTTATCGCAATCTCTTTAAGAACTGGAATTGTAGATTGACACCTTTGGGAGATCTTTATATTCCTCCATTAACCAGAGTTTCTACCGCTGGTAGATAGACAAGCAACTCACGATGGGTCTCTCTCTCTCTCTCCAGTACCCTTTTATTGGCCGAAATAACTATACAACATAGGTCATCAAAGCGAAGGTCTATATGGAAGCTCAAGACGTTTGGGACGCCATCAGAGTTGCTAGATGATTTTGCAATGAAACTTTTATACCATTGTGAACCGAATAAACATTTTGGGAGAGATTATGGATGAAGAGATTATGGTAAAAACAATTCTTCGAGGCATGTCCAAAAAATTTGGACAGATTCTCTCAACTGTCGAACACTTTGGTATCATCAAGGCAATGCTACTCATTTATGTGATAAGCCATCTCAAAGCTCACAAGGAGTGCCTATGAGTAAGTAGTGAAGAAGACGGTGAAAACCACCCGTTTACCCATGTTGAATGGTCATCAATCACAAAAAAAGAGTGGACCGGTTTCCCTATCAAACCCGAGAGGTAAAAGCTCTATGCAAGAGTATCATGAATAAGGAACTCACGTAAAAGGTAGCGTTTGTGGTTGCAGTGACTGTGGAGGCTGGGGAACATCCCCTTGCATCTTCAAAAGGACGAAAGAAGTAGTGGAAATGGTGGACGTGGTCTAGAGAAGTCTAAGATTAAGTGCTTTTGTTATAGTATCTTTGGTCACTACGCATCAGAGTTACACAACCAGAAATGCGATGAGGAGATAAACCCCATGTGTGCATAAGTAGAGAAGCCCACACTAATGATGACACTGGTCGAATAAGAAGGAAAGGACATTATCATGCACAAAAACAACAAAGTGACATCATTTTCATACATTGGAGATGAAGATCAAAACTTTTGGTACTTGGACAACCAGTGTGAAAAACCATATGACAGGCGAGCGAAAAAATTCCAAAGAACTCAACAAAAAGTTCACCAAATATGACAAAATTGGAGATGGATCAATCATGCAGTTTTTAAAAAATGACACATCTTCTTCGACAGCAAAAACTGGTAAACAATGTATTTTGAATGAGGTCTTCTTCATACCCAGATTTTTAGACAACATTATAAGCATTGGAAAATGAATGGAAGCATGTAATAATGTTTTAGTGGTTGATGTATTTTTTAAAATGTATGATTGTTGCTAAAATTACTAATGAATATACAAAGGACTCCTTATCGTTATTATAAGACACCTCTTTATGTATGAAAATCAGAGTGACTTCTTTAAAAGTTGAACGACCTAACTTAGCTTGGTCATGTAAACTTCCACGCACTGAGAACAATTGTGCACAAGGAGTTGGTAATAGGAGTGTCAATGATTGTGTGACATAATAGATTTTGTGATGGATGTGTCATTTCCAAGCAAGTAACAATTATGTTCCTAACTTAAGCAAAGTACAGAACTGCAGATGTTTTAGAACTCATACACATGGACTTAGAGGCCCTATCTCCTCCGAAAGAATGACCAGGAGTCGACAATGTCTCTTGTTGGTTGATGATAAAAACAGGTGGATGTGGGTATACACACTGAAGATGAAAGACAATGCATTTGAAAATGTTAAGAACTCCAAAGAGTTGGTGGATAATGAAACCAATAGAAATATTCGAACACTAAGATTGGATCGAGGCGGCGAGTTCTTGCAACAAAAAGGAATACAATTTTACTTCACATCAATATTTTCACCACAACAAAATGGTGTTGTGGAGTGAGGTAACAAGACCATGGTTGACATGGTGAGTTCATTGCTTAAAAGTATGCAAGAACTCGGAAGAATGTGCAGAGAGGTTGTAGGACATGTTCTATATCTCTTGAATTTACTTCCTTCCAAAACGTTAGAGGATACCACTCGTTATCAAGTATAGAAAAGTATGAGACCTAATATCCTACAGTTAAAAGTGTTGTGTTTTACAACACATGTAAAAATTATACATCAACACTTGAATAAGCTTAAAGATCAAATTGTGAAAAATTGTGTATGTTAAGGTAGAACCTGGAAACAAAGCTCATTGACTCTTCAACCCACGCCGTGAAAAGATTCAATTGAGTAGAGACATCATTCATTTTTAGAAAATATGTGGCATTGGAACAAGAGTACTCTATGGAGTTCAAAGTGAATGAATAATTTTTAGAGACACCGAAATGAAGTCCCACGCAGCAAGAAAGTTTCAAATGAAAGTTGCATGTGAGTGACACCAAATTCTGAATGTTCTTCTCTACCTAAGACAATGTCGGCCATAAAAAACACAATGAGGTCTATACTTGCTTCTCCTTGTTAATTAACACCCATAAAATTGGACAAAAGGCTAAGAAAACACCACCCTTTAGTTGATGTGTACAAGGCTAGTGAGAGACTATGCTAAAGAACCAACTTGTTTTACTTAAGCTACAAGTCAACCTGGGTGGAAGAAGGCTGTGATTAAGGAAATAAATTGCATTGAGAAGAACCAAATGTGGAAGCTGGTCGATCCAGCAGAAGAAAGGAGTTTTAAAACTTTAAAAGGAAAAAAAATCATGGAAAAAATGGGAATCTCTTTGTTACCCTACTGAACAAAATGGATTAGGACTGAGATCTCTAGCTGCCATCATTAGAGCTTTTTCCTGTAAACTCTGGTGGAAATATCAATTAGGTGAAGCTCCCTGGACTGTTTTCCTTAACTCCCTCCCTGAATCTCACAAAAAATCTCAAAACTGGAAGAGGATATGCAAAATCAACCAATTTGCAGAATCCAATTCCAGGGTGATACATGGTCAGGGACTTTGCAATTTCTGGACTTCTAATTGGACTGATTTTGGCCCCTTAATGGATTTCTATTACCCAAATGAGACCCAAAGGCAGTGCACTGTTGCTGATTTTATTAGACACAAGGACTCTCTTCTCCCACTCCTGCAGCTAGTGCTCCCTGCCCCCATCATTAATACTATCAAGTATGCCTCCATCCATGAACACAGACCTGATAAACTAGTGTGGAAGCCTGACTATATTGGGAATTTTTCTGTCAAGACAGCATATCTCAAACTGAGATCCCCTACTAATGCTTTCCCTGCTCTTAGAAGTATATGGGCTAACCATATTCAGAACAAAATCTCAGTTTTTATGTGGAGGCTTTTAAATGTACTACTGCCATTTGATGATATTCTTGTGCAATTTGGCTTCCACCTCCCCTCTAAATGCTGTTTTTGCAATAATGCTGACTCTCTGCATCATTTTTTCAATACATGTGCTATCTCCTCCATGGTCTGGAAGGAAGTTCATCAAATCTGTGGTATTTCATATTTTGAATCTGAAAATTTATGGGATAGATTGGCCAGTTTCTGGGCATATACTGGTCTATCTAATCTCCACACCAGACTGATCCATACTGCACCTATCCTTGTCTGCTGGTCTCTGTGGAAGGCTAGAAATAGGAAACTTTTTGATAACCTCAATCCTCATTGTCATACTATCATTAAAGAGGTCAAAGACAACATTTATTTATCTTTTTCTGCCTTTCCCATTGACATATCAAGACAGATTGACTATGAACTTGCTTCAGAAGGCTATATTCCACCGATTTTTAAGCCTCCAAAACCTCCCATTATCACAGTTACCTGGCAGAAACCTGAGTTGGGCATAAAGATCAATGTTGATGCCTCATGGCATCACTCCAAAAATGTTGGCATTGCGGTCATCATAAGGAATAAGTATGGTTTTGTTCAAGCCAAGGGATACTTTGTTACTGCAGTTTCCCCCTTGCATGCTGAAACTTTAGCTATTCAATGTGTGGTACAGTTAGCAATACCTTATGCAAATCAACAGGTTGTGATTGAATCTGACTGTCTAAATGCTATTAATATGATTTTACTACCATCTGTTAGACACTGGAAATTTCTTAATCTTATGGACAGTATTCACATCTCTTTGGGTAATACTAAACTGATACACATTCTCAGACAAGGAAACCAACCTGCTGATGATCTTGCTAAGTACATGTTACTTACTAAGACTCACCAATCTTTCAGCTGGTCGAATCTGCCTGCAAGAACCAAAGGGTTACTCTGTCTTGATGACCTAGAGATTCCTACAGTTAGATCCCCTTCTTAGGTGAACTGATGCTACTAACTGTTTTTCTTATGTTTTCTTTGACAGGAACTAAGGTTTTCACTGCCACCACTCTCAATCAGAGGACTCCTATTTGCTCCTTCAGCTTCAGGAAATGGTGCTGCAACTGTTTCAGCAACCCCAAATCCTCTCTGAGCTGCACCCCCACTCCTGCATTGGTGCTGCTTTACTGTTTCTTGTATTCTTTTGTACCATTCTGTCTCTTGCTCCTATTGTCCTAGTGATATAGGTGGCTAAGTGGTGCTTCGATTCGTTGATCACCGACCTGCTCCTTATTATCACTAGGTATAGTGAGATAGTTTTACCCTTGCGGTCTGTCTGATCTGCTAGGTAATTTTTGGTCCTACAAACCCATCACATTGAATTTTGGGAGCAATTTTTTTTGCTTCGGGCTCTTGGCCTCCTTTAGCTTAGGAGTTATTCTTGTACTGACTGAGCAGTTATGGCTAATTACTGCTTCTTCCTTTTATTATTAAGGGTTTAGGGTGCCCAATAAATATCCCTCCACCGCATGGTGGTCTTCATTTAAAAAAAAAACTTTAAAAGGACACCAATGGGAATATAATAAATCACAAAGAAAGGTTAGTCACAAAAGGGTGTGTACAAAAGAAAGGCATAGACTTCAATGAGGTGTTTGCACCAGTGACTTTACTTAACATGGTGTAACTTCTTATGGCATCATTAGCTCAGAATGAATAAGAGTTGCACCACCTTGATGTTAAGTGATCATTCCTCAATGCTGATCTATGTGAGGAGGTGTTTGTGAGCAAACCATAAGTTTTTGTAGTGAAGAACAAAGATCACAAAGTGTACCACTGGAAAAAGGCTCTGTATTGAATGCGACAGAAACCTTAGGCATAAATTGTTTAGTCGGATGGGAGGCTCAAAAGTCTTGGATTCATGAAGTCTTCTCAAGAACAAGCGGTGTGCACACGAGGCAAAAAAAGTCTAGATAGATTTTTGGAGTATATGTCGATCATCTAATCATCATTGGTGTAAATACGGAAGAAATAAAGAAGTTCAAGAAGCATGTTCTGATTGACTTGGATTTACTCTCGTACTACTTGGGCATCAAGGTTTAACAAGGAAAGATCTGTACTATATTGAAGCAGTCGGCCTATGCCAAAAGGATCCTCTACTGGTTCTTCATGTTGGAGTGTAACTCAATGATGTACCCAATGGAGCAGAATTTGAAGCTTGACCAAAATGAAGAACTGTCTCAGGTGGATTCAATGGACTATCATCTTATCATAGGATGTTTAAGGTACCTTACTCACACTAGACCAAATTTTTCTTTAAATTGTAGGTTTCATAAGTCAGCACATGGAATGACTTACCACAACATATTAACAAGCAATGAAGCATATTCTTAGGTACTTGAAAGGTACTATTGAACATAGGTTACATTATGAGAAAGTTTGTGATGGAAACATGTTGGCTGGAATCACTGTAAATTTTGTTGGACATGTGATCGATGGACAAAACACAAGAGGCATGAAATTCACCTTGGAGTGAATATAATCACATGTCAATCAATGAAGCAATGAATGTTGGCATTGTCCTTATATTAAGCTGAATTCATGGCTACAGCAGTGGCTGCTTGCCAAGGCTTATGACTGAGAGATTTGTTGAGTGAGGTGAGTAGAAAAGAGGCCAATGTGCTAATTCTCTTTGTTGACAACTAGTCATCCATTATACTTAGGAAGATTTTTTTTCCACGAAAGAAGCAAGCACAAAAATGTTCGGTATCACTTCATACTTGAATTTTTGGAAAATGAGGAGATCATTGTGAAACTCGTTTTCTTCAACCACAACGAGCCGGCATTCTCACAAAAAATATGTTGAAGGTAAACATCATTGAAATGAAAGAGTCACTTGGTGCAAAGAGCTTGGAAAAAGGCTTAGTTTAAGGGGGGAGTATGTTGGTAAATAACCAAAACCTAAAGCATGTATGAGTCATTGGGAAGAAATGGGTACTGAACATTGTGTTTTAGTTGCTCGAAAATATTTAAATATTGTAGTTGATAGCTTATTTTTTTTAAAAAAACATTGTAGTAGAATCACAACCAAGTTTCTTCAAATATAATACAAATAAAATTTCCCCAACCCCTTATCTCAATTCCTCTAAGAGTTTCCCATTGACTACTTTGGGAGATCTTTCTTTTCCTTCAAATTTGGTGAATGTGCATTTAACCCCACGTATCTATGAATACACATAACTAACTTAACGAAGAATGTGTGTTGGTGATTTCAACCACAAGGATCATTTGGATTCAAAATACAACACTTTCCATATTGACGAGACGTGCATGCAGGACTATCATTTTGATTCTTAACATACATCAAAGTCATTTACGTTAAATGGTTCTTAACATTTTTGCATCATATAATTTTCAATATATTTATTATAAAGAGTTATTTATTTTACTTATATGAAAATGAATTTAATGAAATATTTTGTGTACCTCAACTTCATTATCATATGATTGTGACTCCATGTTAGACTCCGTCTCCTATAGCCAGGTATGGTCAAGATCACCAATGCAATATTACCATGAACTGTTTTCTGTGTTCCGACAAAGGGGGCATTTCATTTTTCCGACAGTGTTGAACGTGTTTCCAATGCATGCTGGAATCATGAGAAACATTTCGGTAGTCAATGAGTATATCATAAATTTATTAACTCCTACAAAGATTAATATCTATATAAATATCACGAACATTTTTTTTCAATCAATTATTTAAGCATATATTAACTTGTAAAAGTGTTTAAACATCAAGTGATTATCACTGGAAAAGTACTTGTAACTATAAAAAAACTAGTGATATAACTCATAAGAACACTAAAAGTCTGAAATGGAATCACAAGTGGAAAATTAATCCGGACATAGGCATGATTATGTTATGTCCACAACCATCAAGTTAAAACATTGAGTTCAATAAAAGAAAATGCCTCAAAAACTCGCTTGCACGTCCTAATATTGCCACATCGTAATATTCAATTTACACAAATGTAATATGATCATGGATCTTCAAATTTTATAGTTTTCCTCATCAAATTAACACCAAAACACCCTTTGTCTGAATTTGGAGAATGCTAATTTGATATTATTACCTAAAGGAGGAGAAACACAACCCCCCCCCTCTCCAAACAATGGTGTAAAATTGCAAGTTCAATAGCTTTCGAGAATTACCTCATACGAGCATCTACAACCATGACTCCCCAAAACTCACCAACACTCCAACTTTTTAAATTTTTAAATAGTATAATCAGTCTCCCTCCTTAACTACACTCACCAAAACTCTCCTCTCCAATTTAACTCCACAATCATAACTCAATTCCACATCATCATTATTGTTCCCACATCATTTAATGTTTCTTTTGCAAATTTTTATACTTCAACAATCTAATTTTAACTACATCATCTATATTTTGAATAATATATATATATACTAGTATATATTTGTTTAATATATAGAATTTGGAAAATACGGATGTGCAACATTAAAATTTGGATTTGATTGTTGAGAAGGATATCTTGAGTTCGATTAATTTGAATTTGTCAATTGATTATTGAAATTTGAATTAGGTGAAACCATTTTCAACAATTCTAATCAAACCAACAAACTACAATTAACAATGAAGGAGATGAAAATTGAATTTGAAAGATATGTGAAAAATGTATAAATGTTGGGCTCTATTTGCGGAGAAAAGAATTTATAGAGAAAAGAATTTTTAAAAAAAAATTGATCATTTTTTAATTATGTTTTTTTTTGAAAAAATTTGTGTTTCGCTCATTTAAATCCGTTTATAAACAAATACAAGTTAAGAAGACATGTGACACATCATTAATGGACTAAAGTATATTAGTTATCTTAGTATAATCTCCACATCATCACATGTGATTGGGAGGAGAATTTTTGAGTGTGCTCTCCTCCATTCCCTCCTCTCGAGTGTTGCAATATTTCACCGCTTATCTTTACACTATCATTGTTTGCTAAAAAAACATTATCATTGTGAGACAAAACTCACTAAAACTCCCTCTCCCTCTCCCCCATTGGGTATGCTCAAATAATGAGTAAAACTTTAATGCTACTGATCTCGTACTTCTCGTACTTACTTTATAATAATATGAAAGTAATGGTTTTGATCTCATTGGCTACTATCTTAAGGCATGTTTTCTTCATTGAGCAATGGCAAATAGAATGGTGTTTGTTGTATATTCCAATGAATATTGAATGTAGCTCATACATAAGCATCTTATAAAGTTCTATGTATGTCTTCAGTAACATTTCTTTTGAGTTGGCTTTCTCATAGTACTAGAGGGACAATTTAGAAAGGCTTTTTTAAAAGCATTTTATGATATAATAATTAATTTATCAGTGCTAGTTGAGGCAAATGAGGCCATATGCTGGCCAAAAGTGTAATAAATTCCATCAGACAATAAAATGAGTGTGTTTCATTCTTCAATTAACATATACATGCATAAGGCGTAATCACTTATACTCATGGACGTATATTGGATTCTGGAGAATTTTTTAGTTTTCGATGAAAGTTACAATATCGCCTCCAAAGTTTGAAGAATTTGATATGCATAACAAGATTGTGTGTTAGGCATTTCTATTGAGAGGCAAACTCAATTTCGCATGCATTTGCTAATTTAGATAGTACAAAGAATAAAAGAAACCATTTGAGTACTTCCATTGACTCTATGATATAAAACCAATTGTACATTTGTACATATTCTCATACAGTTTGCTAATGAGTCACTGTCGGAGAAGTATGAGGCACGTGAAGCTAAGTGTTCAACTCTATAAAGTTTGCTTAAAGCTTCTAAGGATATGGCAAACGCTGCAGAGGAAAGGGCGAACACTGCCGAGAAGCGTGCCAGGCTAGCAGAGAAGGAGGCAACTCGGCTTCGTGCTGAGTTAAACAAGATGCATACCAATTGACATGCTTCTCCTCAAGACCCTCAAATTCCGGTCCATCAACTCTACAATAATAAGTTGTTCTATAAGGGTTTTGAGGATTTCTCCATTGATGCTCGCACCGTTGGCTACTGTGAGGCTGTGAGAAATTAATGACAGTGGAACCCCACTTGCTTCCTGAAGAGTTTGCCTACCATGAAGAAGTGTGTTCAGACCCTGGATTAGAAGAAGGCAAAGCTGAATAATGCTTTTCTTGAAAAGGTTGTTCATGAGGGACATCCCTATGCTTTGCTCTCGCATCTTGCCAGCCATCCTAGTCTTCCCTCAGCGGCTGAGCTAAAGGAGTGGGAGGTGGATTACCTAGAAGATCTTTCATTTAAACTTGGCACTGATATTCCAATTCCTGATCCTAATGCGAGTGTGGCCAGTGAGGGTAATGAGAGCATGGGAAACCTTTCTTAACAACCAAGCAAGGAGAATACCACTAAGTAACCAAGCCAGGATGCAGCTGCTATCATTGTTCAGCCTCCACCAACCTTTGATGATTGTTGATCTCCAGTGTATTAGATTTTTTGGATTATTAATTGTAAACCTAACATAATATTTTTATGCATGTGTGTGCCACTCATTGCTCTTACTTGTGTGCAGGGCTTCAATATTTTGGTTGATCATAAATACTTTAAAAGACTTGACTTTATGAGATGTAGTGATTTTTTAACCTATTAGCCTGCTTTATGCTACTCAATTTTTCACCTAAGAGTGTGAGGAGGTTGTTTCTTCTGATGGCGTTTCGCACATCGAGTCGCTCCCCTTATGTATAGGGTGGCAACATCGTATTTTGTCTTCATCTCCATCTTTATCTATAAATTTTCTTTGCAATAAGTTCATTACTTATGGGAATAATGTTGAATATCTTGGTAAAGACATCATCTGCGGTTTAGGTGATCTTGAATCTGATGGAAAGTATATATGATCGCTTAACCTCCCTGTTCATGTCGAAGAGTGGCAATTTTGTTTAGAAATCCATTTGAAGTATATGCTTCTTGGTATTGATGATCTTGAAAAGAAGTGGAATACAATTGTAAAGGACACCCAGGATGCTTTGCACAATTTGCACAGGATTATAAGCGAGCAGAACGGTCTTATTCGTCATCAACTATTGAACATGGTAAAGATGCTCCAGCAATAAGTAGAGGCGAGGGATTATGGTGTGAGAAAGAATTGTGAGGTCCACCAAAAGATGTTGATCATTGATGAACAATGTGCCCGTATTGATGCTTTGCTAGAAATGTTGAAGAAAAAGCAGGATGAGTGTGGTCACTTTTCATCTTCTACTCTTGGTTGGTAAAGTAAGTTTGACGAACATTTTTCCATAAACACACAAATAAAAAATGAAAATGAGGAACTTCATGCTTATATAACCATCTAGATTTTTCACTTCATCAATTGGAGCAAGCTTGTGTTGAGTACAAAGATAGGCTTCAAGATATCCCTTTATCATCTTGCAGACCTACTAGCGGTGGGGATCTGACTGTGGGAGTTGGCGGGCAAAGGATGACCCTATATGAGGCTGTCTGCTTTCATATCTGTGGCCTTGAAGATGAAGTACATAACTTAAAGGCTGAAATAAAGTGGTATGAAGAAATATTAATGTTATGAGTATGCAGTTGTACCGAGAGGAGTTCTGTCCTATAATCGAGTTTAAGGCGTATTATGCTAGGTATCATGGTCATATGGAGCGAAGGGGTCTGATACACCATCCTGCTTATTTACACATGAGATGAAAATATGACTATACAATTAGTGAGGAGCGTGAGGCTAAGGAAAACTGGCGTAGGGTTGAGCATTTTCCTCGCGAGGCTGAGCAAAGTCACCATTGTGGTGGTTCATCTTTGTATGGATCATCACGAGTTTCTAGGCGTAGATATTGTTTTTTTCCTAAACAATGATGTTGTTTTTGTTGCTGCTTTTGGATGATGTGGTTGTTCTTTTTCACTTTATGCTTTTGGATGCTCCTTGAATTCGTGACTCTCTTTTAATTGTAAGGTCTGTTTCTTAGGTTTCTACTCTTGTGGTTTTGAATATTGCAAATATCTATATCGTAAATCAGCAAGATCTATACCTTGCTTTAGTCGTTGTTGTGTTGGCATATCTTCCATGTAGCAAGATCTATTGATTGATAGTGCAAAGAATATGTATTGTGAAAAGTTGCAAGATCTATTGCTTTCTTTTGTCACTGCATTAGAGGTGGGTTTGCCTAATATCAAGATCTATAGCTTGCGTTTTATTGAAAGTGCAAAGCTACGAGATCTATTGCTCACTCTTTCTTCATTGTGAGCATATGTGCTCTATAGTCGAGTCAATGAAATACTTTCTTGTACGTTTTCCAAAAAAGGGAGTTGAGTGACATTCATAATTAATATTTATGCCACTAACTCCATGTGCTGAGAATTCGTAACTTAGTGAAGTAAATGCAAAGTATAAATGTTTGAGAAGGAAAGATTGTATTTCAAAAGATTCATAATGCAATAATATCGCCTTCCACACAAACGTAGGGAATGAACATTACCAATGATTATATCATGGCTTCTATACTTGAAAGCTAGATTTTCTTACCACTTCTCTGATTCTACACATAAAACTTTCTTAAGTAAACTATGTGCCAAGTGTTAGGAACACTGCTACCATCCATTCTATCTAGCTTATAGCAGTTTGATCGGCATGCCTTCGTTATCTTGTACAGCCCTTCCCACTTCAGGCATAATTTTCATCATTCTTCCATTAGGATAGATTCATTTTTCCTTAGCACTAAATCGCCAATTTGGAACTGCGTTTCCTTGACTTTCTGGTTGTAAGCTCTAGCCCTCATTTCCTTGTATTTACCCTTTTTGATTGATGCATTTTCTCTCTTTTCTTTGAGCTCATCCAAATTCAACCTCATCTTCTCTGGGTTAACATCTTCCTTATATTGCTCAACTCGAAGGCTTAATTATCTGATTTCAACTTGAATAACTGCTTCGTGCCCATATACTAGACTATACAGCATTTCTCCAGGTTGTTCTCGCACTGTTGTCTGGTATGACCACAAATTATTGGGTATCTCGTCAACCCAGCCTACTCACTTTCCTTCTAATCTTTTCTGGATACCTTGAGAAATTATTTTTTTTGTTACTTCTGCATGACCATTCGCTTGAGGATGAGCTACATAAGTGAAATTATGCGTGATTCTTAGTTTCAGACATCATTCTATAAAACCCCACTAGTGAACTGCATGCCATTATTAGTGACGATTGTCTGTGGTACTTTGAAGCGATAAACTATGTTCTGCCATAGAAATTTTCATGCTGCTTCTGCTGTTACTCACCCTAGGGGCTTCACCTCTACCCACTTCATGAAGTAGTCGACCACCGCAATTAGAAATTTGGAACTGCTAGCACTTCTCAAAAAAGGTCCAATGAGATCAATTCCCTATTTATCAAAAGGCCAAGCTCCGTATATTCCTGTTAACACTGACTGTGGCTTATGCACTATTGGAGCATTCATCCGGAAGGTTTGGCATTTGAAGACGAAGTTGTATGCATCATTGAACATGGTCGGCCAGTAATATCCAGCTTGAATGACCTTCTTTGCAATCCTTCGAGATCCCTGGTGTGAACCGTACAGTCCTTTGTGTATCTCTTTTAAGATTTCACTTTCTTCGGATGGCCCTATGCACTTTATCCATGAAAATAAATAACCATTGTTGTACAAGGTTCCATCTTCATAGACTTAATTATGGGATCACATTTCTAGCTTCCTGGCTTGCACCTTATCCGTCGGTAACTTCCCCTTTTCAAAGTATTCAATCAATGGTGTCATCTAGTTTTCTTCATGTTTTAGAACTGCTGACACAGTTGTCCTTGCTGTGCTTTTGACTGCAATAACTTTCACTTTCACATCTATGTGTTTGGCTAACAACTCAAACCCTATTGTTTCTAGCTTGCTTAAGGTACCTGCCTTTGTATTTTCACTTCTTCGAAAGTGTTGGATGTTGGAGTACTCAAGGTCAGTGATAAGTTGACAAACCCTATTTAAGCATTTTATTAATTGCTCTTCCCGCACTTTGTAATCTCCATGTACTTGTTGGACCACTATTTATGAATTGCTAAATGACTGAAAGCTCTTCACCTTCATGTTAAATGTGAGATCTAAGTAGCATATTAACGCTTCATTATTGGTGAGTGAGAAATCAAAGCAAAGAAAATATATGTATTCCCCTCCATTTGGGTTAATCAACAACAGTCCTGGTTTGCATCCTTCCTTGCTAGATGCCCCGTCTACAAACATTTTCCATGCGACGTCCTCCCTTTTATCCTTTCCTTTGTCCTCATCAAAAAACTGTTGTGTTTTCTCCTGCTGCACCTTCACGCATATCATTTTGGCAATAAAATACGCTAAACCTTGTGCTTTGTTTGAGGTTCGCGGTTGAAAATGAATTTCGAACTGTCCCAATTCAAGAGCCCACTTAGTCATTCTCCTAGATGACTCGGGTTTTTTCAAGATGTTCTTGATTAGGTTGTTGGTATAAACAACAATCGTATGAATCTGGAAATAGGTTCGCAGTCTTTTTGCCAAATATATCAAGGCTAGGGTTAAATTCTCAATTGAAAGGTATGCCATTTCGTCCTGTTGCAGTATTCTGCTGGTGTAGAATACTGGTATATATTTCTAGCCTTTTTGCCTTACCAGGACTGAGCTTACCGCATTTATTGAAATTGCCAAATTTAGGTATAGTGTTTCTCACTGAATTGGTTCTTTTAACGTTGGAAGTGTCTAAAGTTGATCCTCCAGTGACTCGTATGCAGACTCTTCATACCAGCTAAACTTCCTAGCCTTTTTCAGGATTTAACAAAGTGGGATGTGCCTCTCTGTTACTTTTGAGACGAACCTATTTAGCGCGGCGAGTGATCCCATTAAGGTTTGGACTTCCTTTACTGTTCGTGGTTGGGGGAGTTTAACAATTGCTTGTATCTTCTCTGGATTAGCCTTGATCCCTTTTGAGGATACCATGTACCTTAGAAATTTACCTGCCCCAAATTCGATTGTGCATTTCTTAGGATTTAGCTTCATTCCAATTGCACTCAATGAGTCCAGGGTTTCTTTTGAGTCATCTGGGAAGTCACATGCTCGCCTCCTTTTGATGACCATATCATCTACATATGCATTTAGATTGCATCCAATCTGGCTGTGGAATGCACTATCAACCACTCTTTGATACGTTGCCTCTACATTTTCCAAATCGAACAACATCTTCTCATAGCAGAATATCCCATAAATGTTTATGAATCAGTGATGACTGGGTTCGCCATCCCGAGTCTGCCTTTTTAACCATCACTAGGTTCACTAGCCATGTTGGGTATATCACATCCTTTATAATCCTAGCCTGTAATAGTGCCTTCACTTCATCCTCAAGTACCTTTTGTCTATCACTGGCAAAACTTTTTTGTGTCTATTTGACCGGCTTGATTGAGTCAGGGATGTTCAAAGAATGAGTTGTATACTTGGGTCAAATTCTTCGATGTTTCGTACACTTAATGCATACGTGTCTTTATGACCTCTCAAAATTTGTACTACTCTTTGTTTCTGTTGATTTGGAAGATACTTCTCTATCTTGACACACTTGGACTCATCATTGTCATCTAAAATGACATCTTCAGTTTCTTCTCCAATTTTGACTGGATGATCCACCTGATTGAGTGAGTCACTGTTGGTAATAGTACTAACCCTCTTTGGTTGTTCTACAGTTCTTCCTTCTTTCATTGCGATGACCATAAATTGCCTGGAGGTCTGTTGGTTTCTCCTCACTGTTGTGACCCCTATTGAGGTTGGGAGTTTCATTACCAAATGGTACGGAGACTATATTGCTTTCGCTCTGTTCATCCATGGCCTGCCAATAAGCATTGAATGAACTTGGAGCATCCATGACTACAAAGTCACAGATTATAGTCCAATTCTTCTCACTCTCCCCACTTGTTACATGCAACTGAATGTCGTCAAGTGGTGTTTCTTCTCTTCCTGTGAACCCCACGAGCGCAGATGTGGATTTTATCAAATCAATCCTCTGAGCCCAATTTTATTGAAGCAATCTAAGGAAAGGATTTCTTCTGGACTTCCACCATCCACGAACATTCTATGAACAATTATTTCCCCAATTTTAGCAATAATAACCATGGGATCAATATGTGGCTAGGCATTAGGAACAACGTCCTCTATGCTAAACATGATTGTTTCATCAATATGTAATCTCTTATCTAGGGGCTCCTACAGAGGTGAATACCTGGCCTTAGCTTTCCAGACATTATTTGAAAAGGATTTTGCTAATCCATGTATGGAGAAGGTAATTTTTTCAGGAGCTTCATTAGGCATATCTTCTTCATAGTCTACCGCAACTGTCATCTTTTGATTTCTGATCTGAGTGTTTGCTTGGCATGTGTTTTACTCATGGAGCTTCCTGCCTTGCTTGCTTCGTTGTATCTGCTACTGCCTTCCTCCTTCCTATATTGTCCAAGATAACTATTTCTCAGGTTTTCTTCTATTTGCCTCCGTAAATCTCTGCAGTACTCAATATTGTGACCGTGATCCTTATGGAAAGCACAATAGTATTCTCTTGATCTCTTCTCTGGGGGCGATGCAATTGGCATTGATTCGTTGAATAGATCTTTGTTTGCCTGCCAGATCTTTCTTTACTATTTTGTTAGCGGTGTCTCCTGGGACAAAATGTTTTGTGCTCCTGCCACTCTTCCTTTGAAAGAAAAGCTTCTTTTCCATTTCTTTACCATATTTCTTTGCGAGTCTTCTATAGTTCTCTTCTCTCTTCGCTCTCACTCTATTTTGCAGTTATTGGCTTCATCGGTTCACACATATTGTTCTATCATTTTTGGTAGGTCTCTTGGATTTTCTTGCATGTTCTTTGTTAGTACCTTATAGAACTCTCCCGATTGCATGCCCCCCGTGAATGATAAATTCTGCACCCGTGGACTTTCTGTAATGAACTTGTAGTGATATTTTGCAAAACTTTCATCGATTCGTTGAGCTATATTGTTTAGGTTTGCAATTATCTTAGTGAGCTTTTGTTTCTGGTAGAAATGACACAAAAACAAGTTTGATACATGTGCCCAAGATGTGATGCTTCCACTTGGTTAATCTTCATACCATTTAATTGTTGTTCCCGATAAAAATATAGGGAAGGCTTTACATACCAACTCAATTTCAGCATCGTGGAATCTCATGTTATTACGATATGAATGCAAGAATTCCTTTCAGTCGGTTTTCCCATCATAGATATTGTCATGCAATGGTAATTTGAAGTCCTCTGGCATCTTGAAGTTGTGAAGATGTGGTGCGAGAGGCGACTTGTACACCTATGTCTCTCAATCCAACCCCATATTTAAGGCCACCATTTTTTTGAACAAATTTTTGACTTACCCTTGGTGATTTTGGTTTAAGAGTAGCTAGGAACTTACTGTACATTTTCTCTCTGTTTGCTTCCAAAAATGATGTGAACGCTCTTTTTGTTTTCTTTTTCCTTGTTCATGATAGGAGATTCAGCTTCTTTTTCCTCTTCTGTGTCATCCCTGACTTGTTCTTGCTCTCTGTTGGGGATGTGTTCCTAATTTTAGTTAGGATGTAGGTTCCTATTTCTCCATGTTATTTGCTCCTGAGTGTGGTGGTTTTGACTCCTTTCCCTTCTGGTGAACACCATTATCAATTACGTTGGGAAAGAACAACTGGAAAAAATTTCCATCCCCACGGACGGCCCCAAATGTTGTGGTATTCTCCAATCTGGCTGGTTGATCGTGGCTCACCAATGTGTGCCTGTAAAAGAGATCCCGAACCCGAAAGTGATTCCGGGGAAAAAAAATCTGACGTTTAAGTTAGTCATCTCTTTTCTGGAATCAAGTTACTTTAGTTTAGATGCCCTTACCTTGATTCGTACCCTCCTTTTTCCTTTTATAGTACATTACGAATGTGGTTCCATTTTATCTAGAATGGCCATCGTGTGTTTGATGATGGGAGAAGGGTTTGTTTTGCCACTGGCTATCTTACCTTCAAAATCAACCATTCCGACCTTTAGAAATAAGATCAGATATATTGTTTTGAGCCTGTTAGCCAAAGCCTTTGCAATTATTTTGTATATAACATTGCAGAGGGAGATTGCTCTAAAATATGAGGGTTGTGTTGAGGTCTTCTTGGGATTCATGCCTAACTATGTTCTGTTACATAAAAATGGTAGGCTTTCTCCCTGTAGTATCTTTAGAACTGATTTGGATACCCCATTCCCAACTGTACTCCAATTTCTTTTGTAAAAACATGCATGTAATCAATCTTGCCCAGGTGACTTCCATGAGTCAATTTCCTTGAATGATTTCCATATTTCTTGAGTTGTAAAGAGAGCCATTGGTTGAGGCACCTGATCATTATTTAATGCCTGCAATTTGGAGAAGATGGTCCTATTGAGAGACATCTCATTCCGGGCTTGGAGGATACCAATGTGATTGCACATAAATTTCCTTCATATGGTCCGTGATTACTTTAGCCACTAGCTTCTGATTGGAAATCCATTCCCCTACTTCAGTATATCCCTTTGATTTGATTTTTTCCCTTATGGGAGCCCATTTATGATAGAACTTTTTGTTTTTCTCTCCAAATTTCATCAAACTGACTTTTGCTCGTTGTTGCCAATAATCCGATAATTTTTGTTCCAAATCTTTTATCTGCAACCAAACTTCTTTGATCGGAGTAGCACGTGCACATTGTCTTGATCTTATTGTAGTGACTGTATCATATTGAAAAAAAATTAACGTTGCTTCTCAAGTTTCCAAAACAGGTAGAGCCCCTATTGTAAAAATTTGTTAACGTCGTTTTCAGCGTAAGATCAACTTTTTATGGTTCAGTTATGTTTTCTGCTCCTTATAGAGCCGAGTCCCATGATCTTCATGCTATCTGATCTATGACTGCTACCTTAGCCAAGAATTCTTCAAAATACCTAACTTTTTTGTCTCTCAACTGATTATCCCTTAGATGTAAAACTAATGGCTCGTGGTTAGAGAAAAAAATAGGAAGATAGTTAAACTTGGCTCGAGGGAATTGATTTTCCCAAACCTGTTTCATAAAAGCTCTATCAAGCCTTTAAAAAATCATCTTTGAATTTCTCTGTTGTTGGACCAAGTGTACCATAATCCCTTATTTGTCACTTGCTTGAGACCGTGTTTCTAGATGAGGCTTCTTAACAGCATAGTTTTGCTTTCTGCTACTGGTAGTCCTCCTCTTTTATCTCTTTATGATAACCTCTTTATGATAACAGAAGATTAAAATCACCAAGGATAAAAGTCGGGTAGTCCTGAAATTAGCTTAATTTCGAGACAAACTCCCAAAAATCAGACCTTCCTAGGTTTGTCAGGGGATAATACACAAAACCTAGACACAGGCAACGATTACTGTGATCCAACAATAAAAGAAAGACACAATTCATTGAAATGCATATAATTCTAACATTTAACTGATCACACCATAGGATAGCTAAACCTTCTAATCTTCCGGTAGCTTTAACAATGAAACTATTTGAGAACTGTTTGTTTCCTTGCCATCTACTGAATTGTGATTCTTTTCCTCTAGTCTGAGATAGAAAAACTATATCATGTTTCCATTACTTTATCAGCCGGTTGACCATCCTTCTCGTAGGGGCGTTGTTAAAACCCCGACAGTTCCATGCTATGGTCGTCAAGGCTGGTTGGGGAACATATTTGGCACAGTTCCCAAAAGCCTCAAATAGTTAGTGTGGTTATTTACTGTATTCCTCGCTATTTCCCCAACTATTGGATTAGAGTTAGTGAACTCCTTCATTTTTATATTCCTGCTACATTCTCTTAGCTCCTTCTATTGTGCATTGAGAGTTCTTTCAGTTCCTCTGATACTGCCTTACCAAAATGGTGGAAAAAAAATTTGATCCTCTTTTTTGGTCTTCCTTATCCTTTGTTCTCCTCTTGTCCTTCCATGTTGTTAGGATAAGATGACATATGATTGGGATATGATTGAGATATGATTGAAATTTGGTAGGAATCTTATGTCTAGATACATTGATTGTCTAGAGCTAGTATCTCTATATGTATTCCATTATTCACAAACATTAATCTATGGAGAATTACCTTGTTCACATGGCATCATAATAGGTTTACATTCCTTCTTTTTTCACCACAGCAGTCACATCTGCCCTCCTTTTCTCTTCTCCAACTTGCTACCCACTCCCTTCTCATCCTCAAGCATTTTTTTCTCCCCTCACCATGGCATAATCATCCAAGCATCCCTAAAATACTCTTCTACATATGTTCACCATCAAGCTTTCTTCAAAAAAAAATACTTTCTATGGAAATGGAAAGTTGTTCATATTCTCAAATCACAGGGACTGTACGATTTTCTCGACGACACCAAGGCATGTCCGATTCTTCCTCCACCACCATCGGATTCCACGTTGGGATCTCCCTCCTATGCAAAGGTCACTGGCTCTTCTTCTGGTTTCACTAAGGATGATAAAAAGGCTGCTTATGAGCAAGCCTAGGTTGAACGCGATGCATGGCTTGAGCAAGCCTAGTTTACAGCCTCTTGTTCTCGTCCTTGTCTCCAAAAGCCCTGGCTGGGCTTCACGATTATAAGACTTCTCAACAAACGTGGGAGAACCTTGCTGCTATTCATCAGAACCAAAGCAAGTCGTCCATTCTACACCTTTGTTCCACTGCCTTTACTATCCGTAAGAATGGTTCAGTGCATGATTTACACCTTCAATTTAAGACTCTGTTAGATCAACTTGCTGGTTTGGGTGCTCCTACATCAAATGATGATCAACTTCTTTTATTTTTTATTGCTTTGGGTTCTAAATTTAAGGATTTTTCTGCCCCTTTTATCTATGCTTCTCTGAATCCTTTGTATGCCTATATAGTTATTCGTTCAAAGGACCATAGAGCATTTTTGAACAATTTGCAAGGAAAATACGCTTCTGATGGTCCTGCAGTTAAGCCGATCATATTTGCAACTTCAGAATCAAACTCCGGTGGCCGCGCATGGTCTCACACGCTGGTAGGTGCAACGCCTAATGGTTGTGCATCTGGCACATGCGTCGGGCATCCTAGCTGGTTCTCTGGCCATGAAAATGGCTAGTTTCCTAGGCAGTCCTCAGGTGGTCAGGGCCCAATGCCAGTGGTGTCAGAAAATGGGTCATGATACTGCTCACTGTTATCATTTGGTTCTGCGTCAATCTGAGACTTTTAATCTTGCTCAACAATTTCAGGCCTCTCTTCAGCTTGAGCCGGCCATCGTCACATCCAATTGGTGCCTTAACTCTAAAGTTTCTACTCATATGAGTTTGTCTACTTCAAACTTTGAGGGTGTCACACTCTACAATGGTAAATCCTTTGTTTCTGTTGGAATTGGTACTAATATATGTATTTCTACTATTGGTGATTCTCAACTTATGCCTTTATTGCGACTGTTTGATGTTTTTTGTTCCTGATATAACCCAAAAACTTATTATCTATAAGCAAGCTTACCCGAGATCTTGGTGTACTTATCACTTTTGATGACTGTTCTTTTGTGATTCAGCACAAAGTCACCAGGGCAGTCATAGGTAGAGGCCACGGTGAGGATGGTTTATATGTGTTAAATCATGGCGAAGAAGCTTTACTTTCCTTTATTAAGAAAAACAAATCTCGGGAATCTTTTGAACTGTGGAATGTCCGTTTAGGACATGTGTCCCCTAGTACCATTTCTTTGTTAGATAAAAATGGTGAACTATTTGTTTCCTCTTTATTGCCTAAACCTAATGTCTGTGCCTCTTGTGTGATGGAAAAAGACCATAAAATATCATTTGTTGAAAACTCTAAACGAGCTATGTATGTCTTGGATTTGATTCATTGTAATTTGTGGGGACCATCTCCTGTTTTATCTGGTCATGGATTTGTATACTATTATCTTTTTGTGGATGATTTCTCGAGATTTACATGTCTTTACCCTCTTCGTTGTAAATCTGAGTTTGTTGATGTATATATATGAAATTTGAGGCATTTGTTAAAAATCAATTTTCCTCTCGGATTAAAGTGTTTCCGAGTGACGGGGCACAGAGTTTCTGAACACACGTCTCTGAACTTAGTTTGAGACAAAGGGAATCCTTAATCAGGTTTCCTGTCCATACACACCAGAGCAAAATAGGCGTGCGGAACGAAAACACTGTCACGTGGTAGAAATGGGGCTTACTATGCTTTTCCATTCACATTTGCCACTATGTATTTGGGATGATGCTTTCCGACAGCTATATATGTCATTAATCATCTTCCCACCTTGGTGCTTGATGGCGCTTCTCCTTATGGTATTTTTTTTGACCGACCACCAACATACTCTAACTTCCATCCTTTTGGTGGTAGAGTATATCCATTTGTTCGTCCCTATGCTAAGCACAAGCTGTCACCTTGAAGTATTCCTTGTGTGTTTGTCTGGTATAGTTATCAATACTAGGGATTTTGCTATCTGGATCCTACTTTTGGCCGAGTTTACATCACCCGTCATGCCTGGTTTGATGAAACTTGCTATCCTTTTGCCGCGTCACCTTCGAGTTCTTCAACTTTCTCTTCTCTTGATGAATCATAATTTATTGATCCAGTTCTTCCAAATAATATGCCTCCATCACTATTGCCTTCTCCTTTGGAGCCTTGTTCGTTGTGCTCAGTTGACTCACATATTTTTCCAGACTCCCCGTTTGCTACTCCTGATCAAATCCCTAGTTCTCTGGTGCGTTCTGAGTCTACTGCAGATGATTCATATGACAATTATCCTAGTCCACAATTATCTCAGCCTCATCACATGGTAACTCAGCCTCGTACCTTTCTGCGTCGACCTAGATATCTTGATGATTATGTTGTCACTGGCCTTACTGCGACCGTACTTAACCACTTTGAACCCCAGGATTATCGAGCTGCTCTTCATGATCCTCAGTGGGTTGCTGCTATGGATGAAGAGATGTCTTCTCTTCGAAAGCAACACACTTGGGATTTAGTTCCTCGGCCATCTAATGTAAACGTTGTTGGATCCAAGTGGGTCTTCCGAGCCAAATATCTGCCTCAGGTATGGTTGACCGTTACAAAGCTCGAGTTGTGGCTCAAGGGTTTTTTCAGCTACCTGGATTTGACTTTGACCACACTTTCAGTCATGTGGTCAAAACATCCACTATTCGTACGGTTCTTGCCATTGCTACCATTTGGAAATGACCCTTGTACCAATTAGATGTGAAGAATGCATTCCTAAATGGTGTTCTTGATATCCTAGTGTACATGGCTCAACCTGTTGGCTTCAAGGATCCTACTCGCCCTGATCATGTTTGCTGCCTACGAAAAGCCATTTATGGGCTTAAGCAGGTTCTGATGACATGGTTCGATCGATTCAGTTCATTTCTTTTCCATCTTGGTTTGTCTACAGTTCTGCTGACACATCTCTAATTGTGTTTTCTCGAGGCACTGCTCGGCTATATGGATGATATCATCCTTTCTGGAAATGACTCTGCTGCCATTCATTAGTTCATTTCTTTCACTCATCAGGAGTTCTCCATCAAGGATCTTTGCTCCCTTAGCTAATTTGTTGGTCTTGAGGTCTCTTCCACTGCCTCTAGTCTCTTCTTGGGTCAAGCTAAGTATGCTAGGGATATCCTTCTTTGAGATGGAATGGCTGATGCTGAGTCGGTTTCCACCACCATTGTACCTTCTTCTCAGCTTCTCAGTAGTTTAAGCGAACCTTTCAGTAATCTCACTTTGTATCAGTCTTTGGTTAGTGCTCTGCAGTACCTCACAATTACTGGACCAGACTTGGCCTTTGCCGTGAACTTTGTTAGTTAATTTATCCATGATCCTCGTGATGATCACTTTGCAAATATGTAACCCAGATTCTTTGCTATGTTAGTTGCTCTCTTCATTTTGGATTATCCTTTCATTCTTTCGCTTCTACAGATGTGTTAGGATACTCTGATGCTGATTGGGCTTGCTGCCTAGAGACTCAACACTCGACTTATGGCTACACGGGTTTTCTTGGGGGTAATCTCATTTCTTAGAGTGCTAAGAAGCAGCCTACTGTGTCCCACTCCAGTTCAAAGTGTAAGTATTGTGCTTTCGCCAACACTGCAGTGGAGATTGTCTAGCTTTCTTACTTGCTTCATGATCTTCGCTTTCCGCATTCTAAGTCACCCATGCTATTGTGTGACAACAATAGTGCCATTTTTCTTGCTCGGTATCCTGTGGCTCACAAGCGCGCCAAGCATATTGAAATCGACTATCACTTCATTCGGGAGATGGTTGCCTTAAGGAAGCTGTGTGTTCATTATGTGCCGACATCTATCCAAGTTGCTGACATATTCACCAAGGGCCTTTTTTGCCCTTTGTTTGAGTTTTTCAGGTCCAAGCTTTGCGTCTCAACCAACCCGACGCTTTGCTTAAGGGGGGTGTTAGGATAAGATGAGATATGATTGGGATATGATTGAGATATGATTGAGATATGATTGATATTTGGTAGGGATCTTAGGTCTAGATATATTGTATGTCTAGAGCTAGTATCAGCTAGTATCTCTTTATGTAATCCATTATTCACAAACATTAATCTATGGAGAATTACCTTGTTCACACTTGCCATCTTCCTCTAGGGATCTAGTTCTATTACGTTCTGAAAACTCTAACTTTCTCATCCCCTGTCTATTGGAAGTGGTTCAGAGAGACTCATCACCAGACATGATGTTGCTCACCACAAAATAGCCGTCAGATCGGTGCTAGGGCTTTAGTTCACTCAGATACTTCCCTCGTCTCTTAAAATCCTTTCTGATTTCCAACCATGCCAAACCCATCCTTTGTATCAGTAGTTATTCCATCCCTGTTGTGATTGTTCGTTCACCCTATCAAAGATTGATTGTACCCTATTGTCGTCAGTCTTTTTCCTATTTTCTTTTTAGGGGCCATGCTCTCCTTCATGAATTTCAGCTTCTTGATCTCCCTCTCTATGTTTACACTAGGGAAGCTACTCCTGCTGCTGCCTTGAACAGAATTGGTTTCAACTATTATGATGAAATCCACTATAAATTGTATAGGGATTGGATTTTTTTGCTTAGAACCCACCATTGGTTCCATTATCATCTCAACGAAGAGATCATTCCTTCTAACCGCACCTGGCATTACAGCATACTCTTATAAAAATGCCCAGTTCAAGGCCAGTTCATGCGACGGAGATTCTATCTCCATTTTTCTTTGATGTGTCTCAAATGCTACATCAAGGAGGCATACTCAACATCCTGATCATCTTTTCCATTAACTATCATAGCCTTACAACATTGTCCTAGGTTTATGTAATTGTTATTTTTTCTCACGTGAGCCAACACCAAGATCCTCATATCCTCCTTTGCCATATTTTCCATTTGGCAAGTGACCATTTGGTAGTATTGATCTCGACATCGGTGGAGAACCTAGTGGGGAAGGTGGTCGTTGCTGAAAGTTCCTACCAAAGCAGGGGTCATAGTATCGTTGATAAAACCCCCACCGCCTGGCCCTTGAGTTTCCCCTTCTACCATGTTTGCATTGCCAATGTAGCATTGTTGATGTAAACCATCATCCATTTCAATTTTAAAATGGAAACTTTCCTGCACCTCGTTGTCTGGTATGCGACCATACCTCTCCCAGTAGCTATCCATATAACCCAATGGGATTCTCATATTCCGTTGCAACTGTCGGTGTGAGTGCACTTTGAAAGAAAAGGGGAAAAGCTCCTTGTTCAGTTCGTACACAATGTAAGTGTCATGAGTGGAGTTGTGGCACTGGATGAAGTCATCAATAAACTGTTCTAGAGCATTGTGTCATGGATGGGACCCCGCTGACATGAGTGTCCGATCATTCCACATCATTGAGTTTTTTTTGTACATACGCTCATAGCGTATATCTACCCAAAATCTTATCTTATCAGGTATATCGACATAAAAACCAGATATCATTGGTTCCTCAGGCTTTATCCAGATTTTGGCCTTTTGATATTTTATGTTAGGCAACGGAAATGACCTGATATCTACATTAACCACCTCACCCACCATGTGCGCAGCTTTGACAGGTGCTCTTGGCGTAAAAGCCTTTGTTGGTATTCCATGGATTTGTATGTTGATCTTGACCTTTACCACCCTAATGCTCCTAAGAGAGATTCCATCTCCCCACTGTTTGAAAGCAAGCAGCCACCCATTATGGTGTAGGGACTAAGATGGAGAGTAGCCAGAACCTCTTCACAGGACTAAAACTTGACAACATAAAAGTTTTTTTAGCGATGGATGACATAAGCGCCAATACTACAGTAGTAACTAAAGTATTGATTAATCATATCCGAGCTAAAATTGCGATCATCCATCCACACTGCTAGGAGGCAGTTCTGCTCCATTTCTGGAAATTACTTAATATCTATCATTGTCAGTTTCAAAACACCACCTCTACTTGTTCTAGTTATAAGATCGAAATATGTGTTTGTGTTTAGACCAAATGGCTCATTTTTCACTTCGGTGTAATCTAAACCCGGATGGGTGTAAAAGGCTTCAGAATTACCCAGGGATTGTGACTCACTCATATTCTCTCTATTATAGTGAAACGTATGAAGCTGATGTTGTAGAGATGGTTGAGAGTCTATTGTACATGACATTGCATTCAATTAGCCCGTATTTATAGCCCTAAGCTTCCCTTTCTTCTTCCTTGTTCTTGAGAAAGAGTCGTTTGGTGTATTGGCAACTGGACTCTCCTTCATGATTGTAGATATCTTGAAACTCTGAAACATATCTTTGAAAACAAAAAAGCTCATTTTCTTTTGAATCGGAAGACTACAGTATATACTGCTATTTACAGCACCGCTCTTAATCCCCAATCCACAAAAACCTACTGACACACCTTATAAGCTATCTGACCAACCTTTGCAATTCCCAAGCTGCACTGCCAAATCCTCGCAATACCTTAACGTCGTAAACCTAACAGCCCTATTTAATAGCTATTTGCCCTAATGAATCTCCCTTTTTCATGCAAAATCCAGAGTAATGATTATCCTCACCACGCGGGATTGATCTACCTCACCACAATAAACAACTTATAATCTTCCTCTCCTACAACCACATGTCTTTCTTACAGTAGTGGAGTGACATCTGGTTTGAATTCCAATTTTCCCTTTCTGACAAAACCCTAGATTATTGCAGGCCTTTGTCGATCAACTTGTGCTCCAGCTTATCTCTAACTTAGAGAGAGGGACCCACACAATTTTAAACGTGAAACGCTGTTCTCTTTACTAACTGTGTGCGAAATATTGGTGCGAAAAACGCACTGAACACTGTTCTTCTCCTTACTATTCTCCTCTTTCTTCTTCTTTTAATCTTCTGTCTCTTAACGGCTCTCTTGTACTGGTTTCCCTCTGTAAGCTGGTCCTAGACCATGGCGTCTCCGACGCCCAACCAACCGCTCGGTTCTCACCCCTCCGCGCATATGAATTTCCTACAAGCCTTGAACACCAAACCTGGCCCTCTGTTAACTTCCCTCCCAGACACGCCTGATCTTCATCCTATCACCGAATTTAAGGGCAAGCTTGCCTATATTCTTCCTCCAGAGGAAGGCGTGCTTTTGGCTTCACATTATCAAAAAGCTTTAGTTGGGAAATTTAACAGAGGCAAACCTCCCATGGATAAACTGTTGTCAGCTTTCAAATCGATAGGTTTCAAGTCAAATTTTCAATTGGGATCCATTGATTACCGACATGTGTTAATTCGGTTTCAGGACAATGAAGATTACCAAAGGTGCTGGATGAAAGGCCAATGGATGCTAATTGGATCAGCAATGAGGATACAGAAATGGACGCCCGACTTCTCGCCGACGGCCGAATCATCGGTGGTTCCAGTTTGGGTAACTCTATATCAATTGCCATTACATTTCTATAACACCTCTGCAATAATAGGCATCAGTAGCCAAATAGGAAAATTTCTTAAAATGGATGCGGCTACTAATGCGCTAACTAGGCCTTCGGCAATCAAGGTTTGTGTAGAAGTTGATCTGTTAGCTCAGCTTCCAAAGTCTATAGTAGTTGGCATTGGAAATAAGGTTTCGGAGTACCCAATTGAATATGAACAGCTTCCCATGTACTGCACTCACTGTAAAATTATAGGACATAATCAGACAAACTGTAATTTTTTACATCCTGAACTTAGAAGAAAAGGAAAAAGTCAGGCTGAACATAAGGCTCCCAAGGAAAGTTCTGAGGCTTTGGTAGAAAATCAAATGGTAGATGAGCAGGGAAATAGACAGACTGTAGAAATGGAAGGGAAATCGAACTTATCAATATCACAGAAAGAAAAAGATTTCCTCAGTCAGAACCAGAAGTCTTTTCATATGCAGCAAAATAAATCTGTTTCTATTACTCATAATCAGTATAAAAGAAGACCTTTCTATTCTCTGGATGATATATCTAAGCCTATCACCAACTGTTTCTGGAGGAAGAAAACCCAACTCAATGATTTGCACCCCATCCAGGAAGGGATAAAAAACAGTAATATGGTTTCTATATCAAATGCTTTCCACTCTTTAATTGATCTTCAGGAAGAGAACATTGCTATCCAAGAGGATGATGTGGAAACCTATCATGAGGCTGTGGAATCACAAGACACTATGAACTCACAAAATGACATAGAAAAGAATGCAACCAAAGAGACCATTGGCAGTCCTCGGTTTGAGCAGGGGATTCCAGAAGGCAATATGGAGACAACATTACACAATACAGTAGCTGAAAACCAGGTCTCAGATGATACCTTTAAGGAGGCAGCAGAGAATCCAATTGAATCAACCGACTTTACTCCTCAAAGCCAAGATCATCTTGGGGATAACAGAGACATTGTAGAACAGGTAAATCCCACCAAGGTGAGTCCTCTCTTAACAGAATTGGCTAGGAAAAATGAAGATAAAAGAGGAAAGATCAGTACTGCCACTCTCTCAAAACAAAGGAAATTAAGGTCATCACAAAAAGCAACCCCCCCTAGTTTTAAATGATTCAGTACACAAAAATAGGTAATATTTTAGTGTGGAATGTAAGGGGTTATGGTTCTTCAATGGATAGGTTAAAGGCACTCAAACTGAAACATAAGATCGATTTGCTTTGTTTAATTGAGCCATGGCATGATAAGCATAATATAATCACTTTGATGCATAACCTTGGCTACAGTAATGCTATTCCTGCTCAACAGGCTAAAATCTGGATTCTTTGGAACCATGTTTTCAAATTAGATATTGTAAAGGAATCTGATCAGTACATTCAAACTAAAGTTACAGATATTGCATCTGCTGATACATGGAATATGTTCTTTATCTATGCAAGTGTACATAGGCAGATGAGGGAGTTTTTATGGTCTGACCTAAAAGCTGTAACATCTGATCCTTCTATCTACATAGGTGATTTTAATACTGTATCATCTACTTCTGAATATAAGGGTAGAAAGTCAACCCCTAGGAAAAGTATGAATCAGTTTAATGACTTTCTAAATTACATGGATTTGCACGATATCCCAACTGTTGGTAATACTTATACCTGGAGCAATAACAGATTTAGAGACAAATGTAAGGACTTGCAATTCCAAAGATTAGATAGAGGAGTTAGTAATCTAGAGTGGCTAGACAAATTCCCTAACAGTACTGTACAAGTCCTTAACAGGATGACCTCTGACCATTCTCCTCTATTGTTGTCTATCCAAAATGCAATAGAGATGGCTCCAAGACCTTTTAGATTTCAGGAAATGTGGACAAATAGGGATGAATTCAAAGAATTAGTGGAAACAAACTGGAACCTTGTCTCCCCATTCTCTGGAATGTCAAGGTTTGTGCACAAACTAAAAAGGCTAAAGGTAGTTATAAAGGAATGGAACAAACACACCTTTGGCAATGTTAAAAATAATTTGGATCAGACTGAATTAAAAGTCAATGATTTGGAAATAAAGTTTCAACAAACAAAAGATGAATCAGTGCTTTTGGAGCTGCTGCAAGCTAAAAACCTTTTACTTAGAGCACAAAAGGAACATAACATTTTTCTGAAACAAAAGGCAAAGTTAAACTGGATTAAGCATGGAGATGCAAACACTAAGTATTTTCATCACACAATTAGAGAAAAAAAGGCAAGGGCCAGAATAGGTAAAATAAAAGATGGTAATGGAATATGGATAACTGACCCTAATTTAATTAGAGAGGAGGGTGTTAGATTCTTTCAGGATTTATTAACAGAGGAAGCCTCAAATCAGAAGGGAATACATTTTAAAGATTTTCTGGCTGAAATTCCAAATGTCATATCAGAAGAGCAGAACATCCTTTTGCTATCTCCATTTACTTTTCAGGAGTTGCACAGTGCTGTATTTGACCTTAACAAATCAAGTGCTCCTGGTCCGGATGGATTCTCTGGTTGTTTTTTTACACATTACTGGGAAACCATTAAAGCAGATTTACTAGAAGCTGCAAACCATTTCTTAAATAATGGTATAATCCCAAAAGCCATTTCTAGTACTTGGCTTACTCTGATCCCAAAGAAATCCATCCCGAACACATTTGCTGATTTTAGGCCAATAAGTTTATCAAACTTTGTAAACAAAGTTTTCTCAAAACTTCTAATGGAAAGAATTAAACCTTTAATGCAACTCTTGATATCTCCAGAACAAAGTGCTTTTATGAAAGGGAAGGATATCTCGGACAATGTCATTTTAATGCAGCAAATGACTAGATTACTGTCAAGAAAAACAAAGATCCCGAATCTAATAGTGAAACTTGACATGCAAAAGGCTTTTGATAGAGTTTCTTGGTCCTTCCTAAATTCATTACTTCTTTGTTTTGGGTTCCATGGTAAATTTGTTAGATTAATAATGCACAACATAATGACAGCAAATTTCTCTGTGATAATTAATGGGGTTACTGCAGGTTATTTTAGCTCCTCCAGGGGGATCAAGCAAGGAGATCCTTTATCACCCTTTTTATATAACATCTTATCAGAGGCTTTCTCAAGGGGTTTAAAAAAACTTTTTTCCACAGGTTATTTAACTCATTTCAGCCTTCCTACAGGCTGTACACCCCTTACTCACTTGATGTATGCAGATGACACTGCAATTTTTTTGAGTTCGGACATAAAAAATTTAAAGCGTTTCAAAAAGTTTCTTTCTGCATATGAAGAGACTTCGGGACAAAAAGTCAACTTCTCAAAATCTGATTTTTATGTATCACATAAGGCTCCTCCTCAGTGCTCTCTAACAGCAAAAAGAACATTAGGAATGAGAAAGGGATATTTTCCTTTCAAATATCTTGGTGTTCCAATTTTTACTGGTCGAAATCTGAGTGTGTACTACTTACCAGTAATTGAAAGGATGGAGAAAAAGATAAATAACTGGAAAAATAGGTGGCTGAGCCCAGCAGGTAAAATCATCTTGATAAATTCTGTGATGTTTTCAATTCCAACACACATATTTGGGGTTTTACACCCCCCAAAATCAGTTCTAAAAAAAATAGGAAAGCTGGCTTCAAATTTTTTCTGGGGTCATTCTGATTTAACTGAAAAGAGAAGGTGGAGATCCTGGAAAAGAATGTGCTATCCTTTGGAAGAAAATGGTTTAGGTTTTAGACAATTAAGTGATACCTTAGATGCCTATTCTTGTAAATTATGGTGGAAGTTACAAATCAATAATGCTCAGTGGGCTAACCTACTGTGGTCACTGCCAGTTTCATATAAACATTCTCACATATGGGCAAGAATCACCAAGATCACACCTTTGGCAAACAGTTTCTCCAGAGTTCTCTTTGGTAGGGGCCATTGCTCCTTCTGGAGTGCCAATTGGAGTGGGGAAGGAGCACTGTGTTATATCTGGCCGGAAGAAATTGAAATCCCCTTCGAGTGCATCTCCCTTAGTGATTTTCTATCTAACAAATCTGCTCTTATTCCAACCCTGGAGCCATATTTGGCTACCAACATTATTACAATTTTGCAGGAGACAAGTCTGGAGTACAGCCATGAAGATAAGCTGGTGTGGATACTCACTGCTGATGGAAATTTCTCAGTCAGCTCGGCTCATAACGCCCTGAGACAGAGGGGCTCTCAAATCCAATATTTTAAAAAGGTATGGTCCCCTTTCATCCCAAGAAAGATGTCTATCTTACTGTGGAGGGTGCTTAATAATTTACTGCCTTTTGATAATGTACTAACTAGAATTGGCTTCTCAGTTGTTTCAAAGTGTTCAATATGCAAAAATACTGGAGAAAGTCTGGATCATTTTTTCAATTCCTGCAAATTCTCATCTGATGTGTGGAATAGTGTTTTTTCCATGTTAAGGTTACCTGTTCCTGATTTCAGAGATTTAAAAAGTAGAGTGCATTTTCTTTTATCATTCAGAGCTGATTCAAAAATTCATGAAAGCATAATCATTGCAGCTCTAGTGGTCACAATATGGACACTATGGATTCAAAGGAACAGATTTTTCTTTGAGAACAAACCATACTCTCATGAGGCTTGTTTTGCTGAAATAAAGAATACTATTTATCAAATTTTCCTGGCACATAGCCTAATAGGTAATAAGGAAAAGAACAGGATATGGACACGGGATAACATTGTTCCACACATTATTCAAAAACAGAAAATTGCTTTGTCTAAGGTTCAATGGGAGAAACCTATTGTTGGCTACAAAGTCAACACTGATGCATCTTGGATTTCAGGAGGTTTGTCATCCTTGGCTGTTATCGTAAGGGATAGATATGGGAATGTAGTTAAAATGGTTGTCAATACGTTTCATTCTCCATCTCCCTTGCATGCAGAACTCATTGCTATTCGACGCGGCTTTGATGTCATTTCTGAACTCAATCTAGAACATGTTATCATTGAATCAGATTGCTTATCTGCTGTAAGGGGTATTTTAAATCCCCGGTCTTCTCCATGGAGAGTTTTTTCTATGTGTGATGCTCTTAATATAGCATTAGGCACCACCACATTGCAGCACATACCACGTGAAGCTAACTCGGCCACTGATTTTCTGGCAAAATATGCTAAACAAAATAACCTTAATGGGGTTATTGAGCTTGATTCTATCCCACTTTTCCTTA